>OW052087.1:19902500-22565000 GCA_932526535.1 Caradrina clavipalpis
TAATAAGAACTTATTTACTTAAAATATTTCTGCAAGGAGAGACAAAACACAGATTTAGGTAATGAGGAATCAGAAGGCAATTCTACTAAGTTTGAAATCTAGGCGCAATCTCATCTTAGCGACAATCAATGTAAAAAATATAGGGAAATTAGAGGCATTTTTGACAGATTGATATTAGGAAATGAGACGTATTTTTGACAGACTAAGATTGAGATTAAGTTGCGATCATTCTTAAAAGATAGTAGAATTGGCCCCCACCCACCTTACTAAGTTCACATGTAGGTGTATTATGCCCAGTCTGAGCTAAATTTTGTTTCAGCAGTTTGTTACATCAATTGTCATTAATCATAGAACTGTCGAAAGTAACTAACTAGATTATACATCGAACGTTTTTATGAACAAACCTGATCTAACATATTAAAGAAAATGTGGCGTGTGAAGCGTGTGTAGCGGTTTTATAAACGATATATGACTGAATAGCTATGAATAAATTGTAAACTGGCTGTTACGAAATGAAAGAAAATTAAATACATCGTTCTTCGTGTGTAACTGTTTTGTAAAATTTGTAAATATTATTAATGAAATTCTACCGCTCCGCTCTCGGTTTTAGCGTGATGTTCTATAAGTCAAGAGGAATCTCTTGAATCCATTCTATATATTGATGAAAACCGCAATATTATGGTGTTTCGTTTTAGATAGGTAGGTAATTTGTAAAATGATGCAAATATGTGTTTTATATTCTTCTTATTTTGGTAATGATAGTTTGCTTATTTTTGAATTCATAGAACTAATACCACCATCACGCCTGTATTCCCCGAAGGGTTAGGCAGAGGTGTACTTATGCACACCCACAGTTCGCCGGTATATTTAGGTCCCATGTAATAGGGGGCGAGCCTATTGCCATTAACCGGGCACAAAGAACATCACATCATCATCATAGAACATCATCATCATCGTTCATTTCATAGAACTGTTTACTAATAATATGCTTCATTGATTTCAGGTACGTTACAACCGCTGAAAGAGCAGATGAAAAGCACAGGTTAGACCCAGGTAGTGGATGATTGAAATTAGCTTAATAGCTGTCTATCTTTCATTTAATTTAATGTATAACTTGTAATAGAATTGAAGACCAACTGCCTCGTTGGCCTAGTGGTCCTGAGCGCGACTGCTACGCTTGAGGTCCTGGGTTCGATTCCCGGGTCGAGCAAAAAGTGTTATTGGGTTTTTCTATGAAATTCTCAGTAGCAGCTCGGAGTTTGGATTTGTGCCCGGTTAATGGCAATAGGCTCGCCCCCTATTACATGGGACCTAAATATAAATATACCGGCGAACTGTGGGTGTACATTGGTACACCTCTGCCTAACCCTTCGGGGAATACAGGCGTGATGGTATATTATTATTATTATTTTTTTATTAGAATTGAAGACTTTTTATGTCAGAATCTTTAATCTCAACAAATATGGTTTGCAATACAGATATGTCCAATTTTAAAATCCATCGATTTTACGCAACTTATTTACTCCTTGCTAGGCCCTGGTTACCGCATATTATTTCTCGTAACTTCTTACCAGCCCTTTGTTCAATGTGAGCAAATTACTTTCCGTTTATGTTAGAGGATGATGGAGCGCCCGCGCCGGCGGAAGTCATAAATATATTATGTAGATAATAATATCCTTATTGACAGACTTTAATGGTGGAGCCAGACAATACAGGAACCCTAGGAAATATTCGAAAATACCATACATAGTCATGAACGCCACGTTAATTTTTTTTATGACAAAAGTAATTAAAATATTTTAACATAATTAGAAGTTAATTTACATTAGTTAAGCACTAAACTACATAACGAGATTCAACATGCTAACTTTAATTTTTCAGAAATTATACAAAATTGTTAAAAAAATAAAGACAAAACAAAACTCGTATATTATTTTATGAAGACATCTTCTTTACATACTCGTAGTACGAGTATATAACAAAGTAACTGCCACTTTATGTACGCTTAGATCTTTTGAACTACGCAACGGATTTTAATGAGTTTTCGTCATTAGATATAGTGATTCAAGAGGATGGTTTATAGAACGTCACGCTACTACTAACTATAGTTTGTTTTTTAATCTCAGAGACTGATTTGACGGCTTCTTACGTCAAACTTAAAAATAGTGTGCTTTTATGTCTATGAGCCGAAAGCACATTATTTTTATATTTGACGTATGAAACTATCAATTTAGTCTACGAGATTAAAAAACACACTATAATTAGTTTGTTTTATATCTTCAGTATTTTTATCTCTCCCTACTTTGTATATTTTGTTTGTATGTATGTATGTATGTATGTATGTATGTATGTATTTATTATCATATTTTATATTGGAAATTTTCTGTTTCTCTTCCCTTTTTCTTGCACCTCCTATGTTTTGTCTCTGTATCACCCTAAGGTAGACTGGTAGAAAATGCATAGGGCATTAAGTCCGCCTTTGTACGGTGTATTTTTACATTTGTGCATAAAGTTTTAATAAATAAATAAATACTATACATCGTGACACATCGTGACTTATAGCTAGTATTTAATAAATAACATTTTCTTTTTCCCTACACTTCGTATCATGCTTCACGCATAATAAAATCTTGTAATTTTAAAAAACCTCTCTAGAGGTGCCTATTCTGTACCAAGGTAAAATGTCATTATGAAATTGTCAGCTTTTGATGTAAAAATAATAAAACACGTATTCACCAGACGTGCCTTTTGTAATTACAAAGTACCTATTAAATACCGTGTCTAAATATAACATGATGTCGAAAATAATAAATAATGTACAACTAATTTAATTATGTTATGTTGGTAATTAAACTTTTTATAGCTCTTGGTCTAGAAATTTAAATTGACACTGAAATATACATACTTAGTTTTTTTTTGGCGTATTACAACATTTTGTTTTTACAGTAAATTACAATGAATTTAATTTTAGTTTTCACAACACTAATATATTATACTATTATTTTTCTTGATCTTTTCTATTCGATGATTTTAGAATTTTAGATATAGTAGTGGTAGGTGGCCACGTTTATCGCGGCATATATTTAGGCCCTTATTACATGGGGCCTAAATATACCGGCGAACTGTGGGTGTACCTACATTGGTACACCTATGCCTAACCCTTCGGGGAATACAGGCGTGATGATGGTATATATATACATATATGTATAGAATTGAAATCATTCTTGGTAACAACTGTGTACTTAGAAGGTTTTATAAATTAGTAATACTTCGTCTTAACTGCCTCGTGTGCTCGTTAGCCTAGTCGTCATAAGCGCGACTGCTAGATTAGAGATCTTGGGTTCGATTCGCATGTCGAGCAAAGTTTATTGAGTTTTTCTATGAAATTCTCAGTAGTTCGGAATTAGAATTTGTGCCCGGCTAATGGCATTCGGCTCGCCCCCTATTACGTGGGACTTAAAAATATACCGGGGAACTGTGGGTGTACATTGGTAGGTACACCTCTGCCTAACCCTTCGGGGAATACAGACGTGGTGGTATTATGTTATGTGTTCGTCTTAAAGTTAGTGCTCTGGGTTACTTACCTCGTATAGAATAGATAAGAAACTAAATCGCTCAATGAACATTTATTTATCACACTTTCTGTGCGTCGGCGCCGATCCGTCTAGCTTGAGACTGTACAGTTATTAGTGGCTCGCCCCGAAGAGAGTGAACTATATTAACGAGGCGTGTCGGTGCAGCGCTATCGTACATCAGCGCCTTACACATGCTCGACACGTACCGACTAGTAATGTGACATTACATAAGCGCCTTTCCCCAAGGCGCGAGCCGTCAATCAACTTCGAACCGATTGTATCTTACAACCAAACATACACGTTATGATCTTCATCCTATTTCAAAATGAGTCGGGTTTCTTTGTCATTTGCCAACGTGGTTTGGTAACGTCTTTTAACTTGACGGAACCCTTGCTCGTTGCGTTAATGAAATGTTTATTTATTAAAACTTTATGCACAAATGTAAAAATACACTGTACGAAGGCGGACTTAGGCATTTTCTACCAGTCTACCTTAGAAAGCATAGAAGGTGCAAGAAAAAGGAACAGAAACAGCAAATTTCCAATATAAAATATAATAATAAATACATATTTACGCTTACGCATATTTGCGCATTTACGCTTCGTAAATCTAGCAACTACACAAACTTGTCACAATTTAAGCACAATTATGTCCTTTGCTGTCCGGTATTTTTCGAGCTCAAACAACATCAAACAATCACCAAATCCAACAACATTTGTATGACAGAGCTATAAAGCACACTGTGCTATCACCTATTTGCTTGGTTGTAAAGTCATGTCGTTTACAGATATGTCGTTAGATACAATCGGGGCAGGCTGAACACGCTCGTAAAGCACGGGCGCGCGGGCGCAAGCCACTGCACATTAATTTAACCATATGTTTATACCGCGGCGCGCAGCGGCGGCGCATATATCTGTGTCGTGCGACCGTATTAGTCAACTCACCGGCCGAATTCTTAAACAGAATCAGATATAATTATTCAGTCGTTATGCGATAGAATTATGGCGCGGTACGAATACTTGAACGAGATACGTCAGTCATGCCAAACGCTTGTACACGTCTGATGATTTATGAAACGTGTACCTCATCTGCGCTAACGACCGACGGATTTGTTTTAAGCCTTTTTAAAAGAACCAGTGAAAGGCTTTTAAGAAACAATCGCTTAACGACCTATTATGTACCAAAATGTTAGCAATTAATTTGTTGTGATTGTGTAATATTTACATGCTTTCTATTAAAATAAACTGTTGTCAAGTAACAGGAAAGTTGTCCCTTTCTCAAGTTAATATTCGGAATAGATTAATACATGATATAATAGAGACCTATGAGTATAATTATAAATTACCAATATGAATACAAATCGGACCGCCCGTCGACAGAACAACACGAGGTTGATACTTACTGATTGGTTCGTAGCAGATCATAATCCATAATCGATTTAATGTTGTGAGATCACGAATTCTACTGTTTACTACGGCCGGGTATTGAGACAAAAATATCAGTAGTAAATGCAACCCTGTAGATAAAAAAAAACTAATAATATAATCTTTGACTACGCCGTAGCGCTCCCGGCTCGTAGCTCGTAGCGGTTTACAAATAGGTCAAGAAAACGCTACGAGCCTACGCCGACGCTACGAAATATTGGGGTTACTTTTATAAATTATAGTTTCGTACTGACAAAATTTTGCGAGCGTACTTAGAGTCAGACGTCCTTGTTAGGCGGAAACACCTCCTTAACATAAAGTGTCCCGCTCTCTTAAATGTAAATTGGTCCTTCAGCCGTCACAAACTGAATGTAAGCTTGAATTCCATAATGTGAATTTTAATCAACAAGATCGGATTGCAGCAATTTTCCTCCGCCTTTCGTGTAGTATATCAAAATATTTCCTAATCAGTTGGCCATTGGCTACATATTTTGCGTCGCGAACACCTTATAATACGAGTTGGTCTAGACGACTTGTCATTTGTTAAAGTTATGGACAGTTGCAACAGCCGCGGTGCAGTGCCAATCCATCATTCGCGGTCGCTTATCTACTAATATAGAGCTGTAATAATCATACATCGGTAAAATCGTGAAATAACTTTACAAGCTGTACTGAGAAGCTTTTAAATATGACGAAATGTCCACTTCAATTAATGTGATTATTTCTCTCTTAATAATTGTCTTATTACTTATACTTACATTACCTTTCTGTTTAATTTACAAATGTGATATCTATACAATTATTTTTAATGTGACACAAATAACGGGTTTCTTCTTTATTTTCCTTCTTTCAATATAACTTTGCCCCACACTAGGAATTTCTCATGTATCGTCGGTGCGTTTACTAACATAAACTCAGGTATACAAACAGGCAGACCCGGAACAAAAATCTGTAGACCCTTTACTCCGTGCGGGAATCGAAACCACGACACAAAGCAGCAGCCAATTGCACAGCTACTGCGCCAACCTTGCCGTCAAAACAACAACAATATTTTCAAACTAGATAAACAGTTTACATGGGGTTATTACATGGGACCTAAATATACCGGCGAACTGTGGGTGTAGGTACATTGGTACACCTCTGCCTGACCCTTCGAGGAATACAGGCGTGATGGTATATTTTTTTTTATAAGCAATTTGTTGCATTGTCTCTTGCATTTGGTAATCGTTTGCTTTCTGTACGACCTCGGCATCGAGACCGTTTAGATTGTACACTCTTTTATATGCTTTCACAACATCCTACAACTACGCCCAGAATATGAAGCTAATTCAATCCCTACTTAATAATACAATTACGAAAGTATGTCTGTTTCACTTTCACGACTAAACCACTGAACCGATTTTGATGAAATTTTGTACAGGGTAAAAGTCACAGTCAAACTCAAATCATTTATTTTAATTAAACCATTAAAAGGCTTTCCACGGTTAAGTCTTGTAAGGTTCTTCAATGTCAATTACATGAGAAAAAATTAAGAGTATTGCCATAGTTGCCCATTCCAAAAGTTCAGTTTGAACTACTATAAACTACTTTTTATTTCGCGACTTCGTCTGTGCTCGCAATAATGGACATTTACGCGGAATAAATCGCCAGCAATAATCCTACTACTATTATAAAGGCGAAAGTTTGTATGTATGGATGTATGGATGTATGGATGTATGGATGTTTGTTACTCTTTCACGCTTAAACGGCTGAATGGATCTGGATGAAATTTGGCACAAAGATAGATTATAGTCTGGAATAACACATAGGCTACTTTTATCCCGGGAAAATGTACGGTACCCGTAGGATAACACATCAACTGTGACGCGGACGAAGTCGCGGGCAGAAGCTAGTAAATAATAATAATAATGTTGGTACTATGAATAGTCATCTCTTGACTTTGATTTAAAGTTCAAAGACTTTGGTTCGGAACTGTCAAGCCGTACTTAAGAAAAGAGACAAATATTGATAAGTATGAAAACAAATATTTTGACACTAGTTGATACAAGTACCTACTTTACTATGAATGAGGTACAAAATAAATATCAAGTATTTATTTCCGGCCGTACTTTATAATTCTTCTGAAGAATTTGACAAGTGCTTCCACTAATACTCACAGTTCATAGTTTAGGTACTTCGAGTGAAGTCAGGGCTGTTGACTAAGTGTTGCGGTTGATTCCCGCAACGGGCAAATATTTATCTGGCCTTCTTCGGTTGTTCCGGGTATAAGTATTTGAGTACGTGAGATCTGTGTTTGCAAACGCACCCACGACACAGGAGAAATTCCTAGAATTCATATTTTAAATATCTTAAAGATAAAAATACTAATAAAATAAAGCTGAAGAGTTTATGTTTGTTTAGACGCGGTAATCTCTAGAAGTACTAGTTGTACTGGAATAATTCTTGTTTTATATCATAGACAGATTCATGAGGATTGGTATAGGCTATAAACCATCACGCTACGACACACGGAAGCAAAGCAGTAACCTAAGACCAAACAAATCACAAAAAACCAAAAAAGTCACAGACTGATTCGAAAGCGAAGCTATATTAAATAAGTAAAATACTTATTATTAGTTTTTTATGCAAAGTATTTCTATTTTGTCACAGACACAGAACAAGCGTGCACTCACGATCGTAAAATATTTAAAACAATACAGATGCGACGGCGAGCGAATGGCCTTGCCTTTTTTAAAGTGATTTCTTTATTTCTAATGTCAATGGATAGAAAGTTAAAATATCATGTTTCACACCGATAATATTACCTTAAAACTTTGTTTGTTTATACACGCTAATCTCTGAAAATACCCTAATGGATTGGACAAAATATTTTTGTATATGATAGCTTGATTTATGAGGTACTTTATAATCTTTATAACATCACGCTACGATCCACGGGGACGGAGCAGTAAGTAACCAAAGACGTAGCTTGAAAAATCCGTGCGAACGAAGTCGCAGGCAAATAAAAAAGTACAATATTTTTGTATGCGTTTTTTGTTTATTTTCCAACTTCTAACATTGGATGTTACTTGACATTTGGTATAATTGACAGAGTGTACATAAGTGTAGCATAATAAACAACTTAGCAGCAACAGGTAATAGATAGGTTTGTTTATGTTGACCTATGTTTATGTTGACTTGAACACTACAGGTAGAGGTGACAAAAATATTTTCGTGTTATTCAATATTTGCTGTAACAAGTGATTATTAAGCGTTGAGGGCCCAGCAAGAGCGTGCGGATTCTACGAAGCGGAAAATCAAGATATTTTTTAATTGTAAATATATGTCCGCTCATAATATTTATTTAGTTTGAAGGCTTTATTTATATCAACGGTTGGTACTACAGCTTTACAAGTTAACGAGTAATAGTCGACTAACTTATAAAGTAAGATGTACTTGGCGAAAACTATAATAAGTAACTGGAACCGCACACCTCAATTGAAAAAATATTGAGCAAATTACGAGCTCTGAAATTACACTTTTATTTACATTTTTATGTGTTTTTTTGTTGTTTTTATTAAAAAATAATAATATGGCATTAGACATAGACTCAGTATTTTATGTTTTTCTATAGATTTTATTTACAACTGCGATTAAAAAGCCTTACTGCCATGACTTTAAACTTTCGTTGGATTTCGTTGTTCAACAGAGAGACCACAATAATTATTTAAGGATAAAAATGACTAAAGTTAGATAAAGTTGCCGATTCTTGAAAACTACCCGTTGTTGGGTAATATATTATCAAAGACGCGGGCGAAGTTGCGGTTAGAAGCTAGTTTAATATACGTTTCCTTGATTAACATTGCGTCAATTTGTGAGTGCATACTCTTTGAGCACTGTAATAACTGGTTCCTCTTGGTTAACTTGTAACCACTTGCGCGGGTGAACAACACTCTTATTTCTTAATTCCTCTATATAATATTAAAAAGAAGTATCGAATAATTAAACTCACAAATTGGTATTACTGTTACAACATTTCTTAGAATAAACAGGAAATGTCTTATACATGCTGACTTTTAAATAAAGAACTGGCTATCTTTAGAGGTGAAAATACTCATGAATTTGAACAACATTTTTATTATAAAAAGCTCTGAAATAGGCAAGAAAAAACTGTTGTCAGTTCTCTATCAAAATCCTGTACAACTTGATCAAAGAAATTCCTAGTGTGGGGCAACATTTAGAAGTCATCTTTTTTTTAAACACACAAGCACTATATTCTTCTCTTTTTTTTTATTGAATAAAGTACTAACATGCTTTCTAAATGTAGGTAATAATTAAAAAAGAACAGCGTAATTATGAATAATTTTGAGCAATGAGTGTTTCTTTACGCACATTTCCCGATAATATTAATCTGGCCCTTGCCTTTACTTTTGGTCTAATCATAGTAATATATCTAAGTAAAAAAAAATGTCAATCCCTAAGTTTGAATTTGAAAATTGCCCCACTCTTCACCAACTTCACAATCTTTTCTTATATAGTATAAATCATATGAATTACTGACGTAACAAATTAGGTCTTAAAACAATAACACTTATTTCTAAAAATGTTGAATGTTAAGTTATATCATCAGAAAAATATAAAAATCTTTATTACTGTGTGAACTCGCTTTCTAGTTTGACAAAATGGCGTTTGTTCGTTTTATATTTTAGCACATTTTACTCGCACTTTGGTATTAAGAACATTTGATTTTAGATCAGGAGGTCATCTATTTATATGCCTACTTAAGTGAGGTAACTATATGAGGATTAGCAAATATTTGGTGCTTGTTTGAAATGTTTGGTAGGTGAAAAACTACGGCATTAAAGGTAGTAATGCGCTGGGGCTGCGGGTTGTTCGAAAGAGATACCGCGCCCCCGGAACGCAAAGGGCACATGAAGGAACATAGACGGGTTTTAGTCAGTAAAAGTCTGACACTCCCTCCCGCCCCGCCCAGGGCGGGGGAAGTTATTTGATGATTTCCCGTCTATAAAAAAAAAAAAAAAAAGGTAGTAATGTGTTGGTGCAATTAAAGGTCTTTCCAAACACGTGCGATATTATTACAAGGGGATATTGAGATATATATCCACAGAACACTTTCTATGAAATTTCACGAAACTATAGGTGGCATACAGTCACGAGCATAAACATGTATACACATGCCATAATTCAAAAGCGATTTTCTCGATAATGAACGACTGCATCGTTGAGATAAGATCGATTCCATAGTAGTTCGGGGTCCGGAAAATTATATTCGTAACACCATTAAAAAAATACTTTGAAATTGCCTTAGAATGTTGCTACGTGATAATGTGTACATGTTTATGCTCGTGATTGTACGCAACCTGGGATATTATCTCAACTTTTATAATTACACATGTGTGTGGAAGGGCTTTTAATCGAACAGTTGACTTTGTACAGCCTACGACTTACCTAAGTACATTTAGCTGCTATTAAAATAATAATATAATATACCATCCGCCTGTATTCCCCGAAGGGTTAGGCAGAAGTGTACCAACCAATGTACACCCACAGTTCGCCGGTATATTGAGGTCCCATGTAATAGGGGACGAGCCTATTGCCATTAACCGGGCACAAATCCAAACTCCGAGCTGCTACTGAGAATTTCAACGAAAAACCCAATAACACTTTTTGCTCGACCCGGGAATCGAACCCAGGACCTCTAGCGTAGCAGTCGCGCGTAGGGGATATTGAGATATCTATCCACAGAACACTTTCTATGAAATTTCACGAAACTATAGGTGGCATACAGTCACGAGCATAAACATGTATACACATGCCATAATTCAAAAGCGATTTTCTCGATAATGAACGACTGCATCGTTGAGATAAGACCGATTCCATAGTAGTTCGGGGTCCGGAATATTATATTCGTAACACCATTTAAAAAAATACTTTGAAATTGCCTTAGAATGTTGCTACGTGATAATGTGTACATGTTTATGCTCGTGATTGTACGCAACCTGGGATATTATCTCAACTGTGATAATAACACATGTGTGTGGAAAGGCTTTTAATCGAACAGTTGACTTTGTACAGCCTACGACTTACATAATTATGTACATTTACCTACTTTAAGATACTGCTATTGAGGTGTCCAAAACGAATCGCGTCATGCTCGTGAACGGGTGCTGTCAGTTGGGATTGGTCACCTCTTAACTGCCATGGCTTTCATCTTTATTATAATTTTGTAACCTTTTATACATTCACCTTCATTGTTTTCACATATAGAAGCAACAAGAATATTGTAACCAAGATTTTGTAAAAACCAAATTGAAAGAAAAGAGTGTCCATGGAGTTTCTTGCTCGTTCTTCTCCATAGAGACCTACGTTTTGGAACGAGCAACTAGCTTCACTTCTAAACTGTAACTTCTTGACATTCAAAAGTGCCTGTAAATGGTCTAATTGAAATAAATGCTTTGACTTGACTTGACTTGAATGTCGCATAGACGATGAGTTACGAAAACAGATTTTTGATAACAGTATTGATAAATTATCATCAGTTCCACTCACATAAACAAAAATGGATAAATTGTCAAGTGTGGGAAAGCTCCTGTGATTGGTCGACTAAATTATCCACAACCAATCAAAACGGGTTCCGCGGGATTAACAATTCGTCACATTAATTTTTCGTTGGCAATTTAGATTCAAACCAATAAAATAAACAAAGTGACTTATTGATAAATAATTGATCTTCTTTATTGCCTGAGGAATATTGCCTTTTAAGTACCTTTTCTTTTTTTTTTTTTTTTTTTCGGGGCGATACCTTCAAAAGGCGCCCGATCTTTGGGGATAAGACCGGGGAGTGTGGGATTCTTACCTCACTAAAACCACCCCGGTGGACACCATCAGCACATGGAGAGGGTTCCGTTTCCTCTTAAAAGACCGCACCAGAGCCCTCCCTGTGCGACGCCTGACCTACGAATTCAATGAATATTTCAGAGTGACTGTTGCGTGGCAAATCTCTGAGTACAAAACTTTGTTGTAAACATACAAAGATGTAATAGTACCAAGTCACGGACTACGGCGAAATTAACATACATATTATCATGCCTGTGTTCCCCAAAGGGTTAGGCAGAGGTGCACCAATGTACACCCACAGTTCGCCAGTATGTTTAGGTCCCATGTTATTACATGGTACCTAAACATACTGGCGAGCTGTGGGTGCCGGTTAATGCGAATAGGCTCGCCCCCTATTGGGGGCGAGCCTATTCGCATTAACCGGGCACAAATCCTAACTTCGGAGTTGTTGAAAATTTTATAGAAAAATACCCAAAAACACTATGTTCCACCTGGTAATGGAACCCAAGACCTTTAGCGTAGCATTCGCTCTTAGGACCACTAGGCTAACGAAGCAGTGACTATAGCGACCACACATAACGCGTACAGATGTAAGGTTAACTTGCACTTTAGAGGACATTAACGAAAGTGACAAACGTAAAATTACCCAAAAATTATAAGATAATTGTCATCGACTCGAAAGGAGGAAAAGGTAAAAATATTCTACATAGATCCATGATATTTGTGCTCCCCCTGTATATTTCGTTCATGTTAGAAATTAGCCAATCTCATCTTCACGAAGCATAATCTAGGTACCGCGATTGCCGATTAACTGTTGTAACATGTAATATAAATATACTTAAGCAACAGTTTTGAATATCACATTTTATTCAGAAATAACAGAAAAGTGACTACACGAAGTTATGTAAACTGACTTCGTAATTGTGATCTAATTTCAGCGGCTCGAATGCTCGGGCCGTTTTCTCATGATCTTGAAACAATGAAAATGTAGTAAACATTTTATAAGAGCCAGGTGTGGCCGGTCGGACGCGAGTACTCATAAATGTATGGACCCGTCATTATAGAAACATAATACTGCACGATGAATGTAATACAAGAACATTATCGTTGGCATACCATACCAAGCTACCAGTGTCTTTTAATGGCTCTAAGATTACGTTGTCAATATTTTTTATGGGAGACACATGAGCCAAGCAACTATTGTTTTATGTCCTAATTATGTTGTCAAAACAATAAACAGAAACTCAATCAACAAGAAGCTTATGTAACGTAATGAAATATAATATCTCCTTGTATCGACAGGCCAGCTAGACTAATCATAGCTATTACACGCAATCGTACGCGGCGCGTGGGCACGAAGTGCTGCCTACATGGTCACACGAGGGTCAGTGCTCACTCACTTAATCTCAAAGTCGACGTCAAAATATTCGTACGAAATGTGCTCAGCTTAACCAACGGTAAACAAACGGCTAGTCGCAAGGTCCCCCTGTGTGACACTTGTCATTCCCATGAAAATATTTGTTGTTTTTACTATAACATACCGGTGACATATCAGTGCTCTATTGTCGATTATATCGCAGTTAAGTCCCAACTAATTATATTTACCTACACCTAGATTCTTATAAAGTCCTTGTAGTGGTGCCGGCCGTAACACACATCAAGCGGTATGCCTGTCGATATTATCGTGTGTGCATACTCTCTGATAACGCACGCAACAACAATGAACTAGAAAATTGTAACGTATTATTCTCATCATACCTGCTTAAAATATTTCTTTATCACCACATTTTTGACTTACATTGTAGTAACCATAGCAAGGTAAACAGTTATTCAAAAGAGCTTTGTTCAGACGTGATGCTTCCCAGATCTCGCATCACTTTAATCGTGGTCATGTAGTAAACTCATACACACGCGTAGACGATCACGATTCCCACAAATACTATACAGACTATAACTTATGGAACGTGAACACTTTATCATGATTTTTTCAGTTTTTTAACGACGGTAAGTTTAAAATAAAAACCTTGAAATATACTAAGTAGGTACAACTACAAACAAAGCTCAACATGAATTTTGTGACTTTTGTACTTAATTGATAAAAGCTGCTATTTAATTTGTAATAGAGAAAAATAATTCGATCTGAAATAAATGTAAGAATAATATCTACTACTTTTTCTATGACTGTACCTTCATGCTACATCATTTCTTCTGATAATACGTAATTTTATACAAGATATTTTTTTGGAGAAGCCAAGAAAGTTTCCAATTCCTTCATATAAAAAGTTCTCCTTCGAAAGTCACGCTATTGTATGTAACCATCAAAAGCTTACCAAACCAGACTATGAAATGAATTCGTAAATTAGCGACCTCGAATCAATCAAAAACAAGTCATTAACAATAAACTAAAGCGCAAACCAATCCACTCACGATTTTAACACCTAAATCACAGCACGTGGGTCTTCGGCCCATGCGGAGACAAAGCACGTTCAATTACATTATGAACGAAACAAATAGAACAAAATGTTCGTTTGACAATGGCCCCTCGTTTGTACAAAGCGTTGCGCGGGTTGACGCGCGCAATCGGTACCCCACACAATACTTCGGGACCCTGAACCACATTCGAATCGAAGCAAAAGAATGTTCTGTTTTCGTCCTGCAGATGAAAGGACAGAGAAAAAATGCCTTACACTAGTTGGTATTTGGTTTGAAATCGTTTAGCGTGGGCAGGAGTTTAGTTCTTGTTGTAAGTGACAAAGCCGCTTCCCGCCCTCTGTCCGTCTGCAAGCTTATATATTTTAAACTGCTCAACTGATTTTAACACGTTTTCCATCAATAAAAAGACTGATTACAGAGGAAGGTTTATACGTGTAGAACATCACGCTACGACCATCGCAAGCAGAGTAGTAACCAAAGAAAGACGAACCTGAACGCGGGTGACACTGCGGAGTAAATACACAGCTAGTTGTGAAAATACGAAACTAGTATCATTCTACAGCTTTAGTCTTCTGGGTGAGAGTTTTATAAGGAACACAATACCTAATTATGTTCATTACACATTCCTCTTGACTCAATCTATCTATTGCTGTAAACTGCAAAAACCGTTACGGAGTTTAAAAGATCTAAGCGTACACACAGCGGGAGCGACTGACTTTTATACTATGTAAAGATGTATTTTTTATATACTAACGGTAGGTACCAGAACTAATAACACACCAATAATCATAAAAACCCTATAATTGCTCAGTAGTATTATTTAACACGAACAAGGAAACAATTTGTGCGTATCATACATTCAGTGAAATAGCAACAATCATTTTTATAACATTCTTGTATAATATTGAAGGCCCATCTATTTTAATTGTCGGAGATGGTAAACAATTAACAAAGGCTTACATAATAACATTATAATATTACATTTAATCTACCTAATGTTTATTGTGTAACAGAAACGGAAATTTATTTTACATAATTATATTATCCAATAATAATGTTCAAAACATAAACACGTAAACAAGCTATTTTATTGATAACTCGATGATTTATTAATATTATAACGTTTAATTTTCTTACGGCAAAATTTAAAGGTACACCAACTGCGAAAATAATTATAATATAGGTACCTACCTTTTTATTTTATTTTAAAATGTTGCACCACATTAGGCATTTTTCCTATCATGGGTACGTTTACAAACATATTAACTCACATACACAAACAGCCAGGCCCGGAAGAACTATCTGTAAGCCATACAGTTTGTTTCGTGCGGGAATCGAACCTGCGACACGCAGCGCAGCAGCCAATTGCTCAGCTTGACATAATTAGACAATTGATCTTTGATCACAATTGTAAAAAAGTAAACAAAACTACTCGTATTTATTGCAACGACTAGTATGTCTTTAAGACGCAATGTTACAATCAAATCAATCAATACTTTTAGTTGTTTGTATGCGTTACCTAATACAGCAACTCCGCAACATGTGTACGGATCTCTATCGGATCATTCACGCGTGTTTATAACGTGATTGATTAACACAGTCTCTATTATCCCAGGAGTTAAATTTATGGCAAAATATTGGCATCACGCGAGCCGCGGCTAACTACAAGCAATCGTTGAACAATCTACAAAGTGCCTCTGCACACAACTTACAAAATACATTTACGTCTAGCAAGGTACCCACTCACCAGGGGCGTTATTACCGCCGTATTAAAGATATGGGCCCCCGCAACTACAGGGGCCCTAAACCCGTTTAATCCAAATTCCAAATACAATCAACTATTCCACTTAAACTCTAAAAAAAAACACGTTGTGTATTTTGGGAAAAATCCTTGCCCTCCATTTGGGCTTCGCCGCAGTTATATAGAAGGGCCCCCAAATAAATTAGTTTACGGGGCCCGTCTAAAGCAAACTACGCCCCTGCCGCTCACCCAAATAGGTACACGGAATCACTGAATGCTTCATTAATCAACACTAGTTTAGAATTGTCTTCTAGAACAGTGGACGGGAACGTGCTGGCTAAGTATAATGCGTTCGAAAGGAAGGTTGCAAAATACTCAATGCCGTTGCTACACTTTAGTTGCTAAAATCGATTTCAGGAAGTTTAAGTTAAATGTATCGGATAGGACAGGTCTTAACAGGCGATCAATTTAGACAAGCAAACAGTAGGTATTAAAGTGGGCCGATTGACCAAACTGCGATTTTACATCGGATTTACATAATCCCGGGCGATAGCCTCTCGCTTCAGTTTAGGTCGATGTAGTGCCTCTATATACATATAATAACAGGTTCGTTTGTAATTTCGAAATGAATTTATGTTGCCGACACCTTGCTGTTTGCAGCAGAACTTAGCTTCAAAAGTTATAATATCAGCAATATCGTTGCTCAAATGTCTTTAATTGGTTCTGAAGTCGTTCACTGTAGCGTTAACACTGAATCATGTCGTCACTGCATCTATTTCGATAGTTTAAGTTCTCTTAATTCCTTAGAAATGTTATACAAGTAACGCTATGCTATCCATTTGTTATTTTTTTAACAAAATTGTAACGCAACTAAATTTACGCATCGGGGCTCATAATAATCCGTTCTCAAAAACTAATCAATTCCAGTTAAATATCAAGAAGAAAGTGGTCTTACACATAATTAATAAACTCGTTTATTTCATTGACACTGTTGTGATTAATAATTTCCACATTAATATAACTATTACATAAATATGGTTGGTTCAACACGTCTCGCGAACCATTCATGTTTATTAACATATTAATGACACCCATTAAAGTACAGTATTATTTAATGAACTGTATTAATGTCGAAGCGAAGATCACGTCAATTTTCGTCAGTTTTCTATTCGACTTTGTATGATTTATTTTTATTGATGTTTAAGAAATTTCATCGATAACAGTAACAGTTGTTGAATATAAACGTAGGATAATAGTAAGTTTATGGTTACGCTCGCGCTGTCGACTTCTTACAAGTTACAAGGCTGACGTAACCACTGTACATTATGCCGCCAGTAAACACACGCGCATTGTTTTTATTACAAGTCAACACTATGTCACTTGTACTTATCAATATTCGAGCAAGTATTATGACTCTATCAGACATACCACAACAGTAAAAAAACTAGTTATAGTGCTAGGCATTGGTACATAGTAATAAGATCAAGCAAAATTTGCCGTAGCCCATTTGAATTAAGTTCAACAAAAATATTTGCTGTTTCACCAACTCATAAAGTGGTTCGACATGACGTTTAATTTACGAAATCACTTGAACAAATTGCTACAATATTTTTACCCGACTACGGCGAAGCAAAAAGGAGGGTTATGAGGTTGACCGGTATGTATGTATGTATGTATGTATGTATGTATGTATGTATGTATGTATGTATGTATGTATGTATGTATGTATGGATGTTCATCTGTTCCCTCATAACTTCTAAACCGTCTAACGTAAATTGACAAATGAGGTGTCATTAGAAGCGTCTTGATCGTCCGCTGGTTATAGGCTACATTATGTTGCAATAAATTGTATGTGGCGCCCTCTGGGGCTCAAGAAGATGTGAAAAAAAAATTTTTTTCTTCCAAATATGGTCGTGTTGCATATCAAACTAAAGGGCTTAATTAGCACATTTCAAATATATATATATATATATATATATTATATAAGTAAATTGTACATAGCACCCTTTAGAACGCATCATAAACCTATCTAACTAACCAATATTTCGTTTGGGAGACTTAATAGATTATTATTTCATATATTGTGTATATATGTTGCAGTTCCAATAATATTACGCATATAAATGTCTAAATTTAAACCCCAAAATATTTTAAATAAAAAAGAAGTTTAAAAAACTAAAACCCGACTACAAAAAATTCACGTTCTAAAAAGTATGAAACAAGAAAACATTCTCATCTGAAAGCCGTGGTCGTATGCCACCTAATTCAGGTAAAACTGTATGTATGTAGTTATAGAACATGAATCTTTAGCACTAAAGTTTAGGGTAAAGTGGCATACGACCACGGCTTTCAGATGAGAATGTTTTCTTGTTTCATACTTTTTAGAACGTGAATTTTTTGTAGTCGGGTTTTAGTTTTTTAAACTTCTTTTTATAGGTTTAAATTTCAGTCTCTGCGCAAGTGAATATAAAACGACTAATAACTAGAACTAGTTTGTAGTTAGTAAGTGCCATGTCTACAGGAGTTGTAGGTCTGTGACGCTATTAAACATTTTGTGGCACGCACGTTGTAGCACGTATATTTAAGGTTTCTATTTCTTTCCTTGCATAACAACTGATGACAGAAATGTCCATTACAATAAGTTAATAGAACTAAATAAAAATAAATAGTTAAGCAGTATTTCTTTACCACATCCAAAAATTTAAAAACATCACACAGCTGCACCTCATCTTAGCGTCTACACAACGTTTAAACTGGCCTATACTTTTTGATTTAATTTTTTAACATAATTTTATTACCTACAAGTAGTAAGTGTTGATTTTAATTTAAATAAACGAGTACTAAAAGCAGTCTTTCTATTGTTTCAGGGAGCAGTACATATTCAACGTATTTGAAGTAATAGTGAGTACGTTAGAGACGAAACTACAAAGGATAGAGAACTTGGACAAGGCCGTGGAACACTTGATGAGGAGAGTGGAAGCACTTGACTCGAGAGTTAATGACAACATACACAAAACAGATGCTATCATATCAAAACTTGGAAACCTCGACCTAAAACTGTTCAGTCACATAGGCCAGAATGACGAGGAAAGCGTTACCGAAAACACGGCAAAAAGACAGGCGGAAAATAAGAAAAAAATAAGTGACGCACAGTTGCTCGACCGAAAACTGGAATCTTTAGATCAAAAAGTCTCGAACATCGATACGACACTGGTAGGCCTCAAAAATCAGATCGACAGCAACTTTTTGCCAGTCGATGACATCAATGCCGAGGCCAGTGAAAAGAAACCTATTAATTTGAACGTTATAGAAATTGCAAAAGGTTTGAATACCGAGGTTATCAATGAAATCACGAAAGAAGTAGACCAACTGCGAAGCTCCGTATCGACAGTTGATCGGAAATTACAGTTCCATATAAATCTTGTTTCTGAAAATTTAGGCAAAGTGCTTTATATGATGGCAGATGTTCATGCCGCCATAGTTGAACCTGAAGATGCGACAATTAACGTCAACAGTTTGTTTAAGAACCGCACGGCGACTAGCACTCAGGCTCCCGTTACAAAAAGCAGTAAAATTGATAATCTTGTAAACAAAATTATCCCTATGATGAGTGTTTCAGAAAAGATGGACGAGGTTTGGGATGTGGTTGTCGGTACTAAGAGTTCCGTCGATGATTTGGTTCCTAAGTCAGATGAACTGCTCACGCAGACACAGCGCCAGGAGCGGGCCATCGGACAGATCCACAACGACTTACGTCTTAAGACAAATCTCATCATCGAAAATTTAGACATGGTGGAGAAACGGCTGAAGAAGCAGGAAGACGACGTGGCGACACTGGCGCAGCGGCCGGTGCCCGCCGAGCTGCTGCTGGACCCCACCATCGACCGGCTAGTGGAGTACGCGCCCAACCGCTACCGTGTGGACGAGCCCTACGCCGACCCCACCACCAGCACCGTCGCCGCCACCACTGTCCCGCCCTCTTCCACAATAAACAACAGGTGACATTGTTCTATTTCCAATTTATTATGCCTTTGCGATTGTGCTGTATGTACCTATATGTTTACCAAGCGACATGTTATTGCGAGCACTGGCGATTTGAGTGTCTTACTCGTACAACCTACACACGCGATATCGTTTTGGTGCATGGGGTGTAGGGGTGTACGGTGACTAATGTTCGTGTCGCACGCAGCCCGAGCACGAGCACGTCGAGCACGTGGAGCTCGCCGGCGGGCGCGGGCGCCACCGTGACCGTGACGCCCGCCAGCGCCGGCAGCACCAGCGCGCGCCCCGCCAGCCGCAAGGGCGGCATCATCTTCCCCAGCGTTAAGAACAAGCCCATCATCGGCAACAACACTTTCGCTTCGGAAATCGTCGCCAACTATAAAGACGTGAAAGTGAGTCAAAGTTACATAAAGAATATACTACTCATTATAACACAACACACCTATCGTTGTCGCTGAACAAATCAAAAAGTGTAATTAATAAAATGTGCTAACCGAGCGAATGATATAATACTTTATTGAAGCTTCATCGTCCCATGGCTATTAATCATAATTGAAATTGCCTTTTTGTTAGTAAAAACAATTTGTACTTAAGTGTTTTTCTTTGGCCCATAATTGATGCAGTAACAAGATAATCTTATGAAAACGTTATTTTCCAAGAAATTGTTCTGAAGAGGTGCGTGTAGTCTATGTAACTATGTCTATATTAAGACAAAAACGTTGATTACAAGTAGCTGCAGCAATACGTCTTATTTAAGTTGATTCTTGTCTATAGATATGTGGGTTAGGTGAAGTAAGGCGATTGCATCGGCTATTGATAGGAGGTTGGTACAAATAATTCCGTCTAGGCGGTGGCTCGGGTATGTTACTGTACTGTACGTATTTAAGCTCTGTTGTCGGAATGTTAATCAGCGCCTGTCGGTCTGGTTGTGCGCAACTCGCAGACAGTCTCCGATACACTGCCATTTAAGTCTCCCGGTTTAGCAATAAGGAACACAAAATACTGCGCAATAAATGTTCTGGTATGTAGTTACCGGAATATATTTCTACATTCGGACCAAACTACTATAACTTCCAATCTATATTGGTCATAAAATTGGAAAACATTTTATGACATCCGCCTTGTATCCACCACATGTTATAAAATCTAATTACTATAAGAATGTATCCAACGATTCGTAACAAAAAATGTTTTAATAAAGTCTACCTACAAAGTAGGCACGTCTAGATCTTGACCTACCCCTCGGAATTAATCCCATAAATGGTACATCTGTAGCAGAAGCCAGTACTTTGTCTACTACACCAAATATTTTTTTTATAAATCGGGGACACCAGTCTCCTATTATATTTATTTTGGCCAGAAAAATATATGAACATTTCGCAAAACATATAAAACAACATTGAAGACGTTTAAACATTTGTGTTGGCTCATATCTACTTAAAGAGTAAACTTCGCAAGAGCGCAGCGCTGCTGTTGGTGTGTCGTTGAAACTTGAAAAAGCACGAAGCTGAACACGGCGACATTTCCGTGCAAGGAAAGTTGCGTGGCTCTCGTTACGTAAATCTGGTTCGACATCACACTCCTCGGGCGGGCCGCGCTTTCCGCGCCTTTGTGAGGGGCCGCGCAAAAACCGGCCGTTCCCACCATGCGACAATTACCAATGATTACAAGTGTTTATTGTTCTTAGCGTACGAGAACCGGCGGTTATGTGGAGCTCCATGATGCAACGTTTTATAACATGTTTACCTATCGCGCACGACTCGCACCTGTGTAAAAAATGTCGCTCCAAATACTTACGTTATGTTACGAACGCAATCAAATACATACGTTGTGGTTACTGTTTGTTCGCAACCATTCTGAAATAGTTCACATTTCTTACTGCCGCTATTCATTATGGGCACGTTTTATTGTTGTAGTTTTTTAAATTTGGTCACATACGTGTAGTATGTTTGAAGGATACATGAAACTGACCGGAAGAGGCGTGTTAACAAAAAATCTGTAAGTAATATATGTAATGCAATTCGCAGTAATTAATAGGTAGGTATCGGATACCTAAATATAATTTACATGAAACGGCACTTAATATACTTAACTGTAGCAGGTTGTCGTGATTTCGCAAGGAACCTAACTTAGGGTAAGTAATTAATTTTGCGAATTTACTTCCTGCACGGATTATTGAACACCCACGTAAGTACTCAGTGTTGTAATTGCAATAAAACCAATAGGTACGCACTCCAGTCGTGCAGGTGACTGAATAAATATTTATAATAGGTACCTCACAGACTCAGTTAGGTATAGACCTTTCTCGGTTAAGGCAGGTCTTTTAATTCCCAGCTTACCTCTATTAGATTTAAAACCTATATGCAAAATAGATAATTACACATTTAATATTTCAATACACTAATTGTAAGTACAAATACCCGGCTTGTGAAATTGAAAACTAATTAATTTCACTTAAATTAAGTTCTTAGTCTTCTGTTCCGGTGTTATCTTCCGGGTTAACCCACGCTTGCCGAGGTTGGTCTGTGGATGGGTGACCATTTACCATAGCGAGTTTCCTCCGTGCCTCGGAAAGCACGTAAAGCCGTTGGTCCCGGCTGTCATTTGTAGATCTTTGACAGTCGTTACTGTTAGTCAGAAGCCAGAAAACCTGACAACCAGTCTTACCAAGAGTATCGTATTACCCATTACTGGGTTGTGGAGGTCTGATAGGCAGTCGCTCCCTTGTAAAATACTGATATTCAGCTGCATCCGGTTCGACTGGAAGCCGACCCCAACATAGTTGGGAAAAGGCTAAGCAGATGATGAGTGACATAGGCTAATAGAGTATAGAACATCACTCTACGGTCAATTGGAGCGGGCAATAACCAAAGACGTAAGTTAACATGGGTGAAAAAACACAGATGAAGTTGCGGGTGGATGCTAGATGCGAAAAATGGTCAAAATCGGTCCTGTACATTCGGTCCAGTCGATTTCGGAGCTTATTCGGTACAAAGAAACAAACGACGACGGCACGGTTGGCGCAGCAGCGAAGCGATTGACTGCTGCATTGCGTGTCGCGGGTTCGATCCCGTACGGAACAAATATTTGTATGGCCTACATATAGAAGTTCCGAGTCTGTCTGGTTGTGGAAGTGAGTTTATATGTTTTTAAAAGCACCCACTACAGCGGAGAATTTCCTAGAGCCTAGTACCTAGTTCCTAGTAGGAAAGTAAGAACCAAAGAAATCTCTTCGCTTTATAATACCTACCTACTAGAATCTATGTAGGTATAGATAATGTAATTACCATAAATCACTGGGTACCAGCTGTGTAGTAACCATAGTAACCATAGTGCATTATGATCACTGGGAAAGTAGGTACCTACCAGTCAGTAACCGCAAGTTTCACTGCAGATAGGAAGTCGTGTCTTTACGGAGATAGTTTTCAGATACTAGGTACCACTAGAATCAAATATGACATAAGTTTTAGGGCTCCGTATTCGTTAGGAAACCCTAAGTGTTCAGATCCGATTTGTACTTGGCCGGTTTTTGTAATTGTAACACAAGGTACCGTATGTCTTTTATTTCTGTATACTTCCATATTTAATTACTGTATATAGCTTGTAATGTCAACTGCCGCTTATTTACTCCATAATAAAGTCAGGTAAGTATACCAATAGGAAACTTCAGTTTAGCTACAAATAAATACATACTAGTTTAACCATATCCATATACCATCACGCCTGTATTCCCCGAAGGGTTAGGCAGAGGTGTACCAATGTACACCCACAGTTCGCCGGTATATTTAGGTGCCATGTAATAGGGGGTGAGCATATTGCCATTAACCGGGCACAAATCCAAACTCCGAGCTGCTACTGAGAGTTTCATAAAAAAGTCCCAATAACACTTTTTGCTCGACCTGGGAATCAAACCCGGGACCCCTTGCACAGCAGTCGATTGCGACCACGAGACCAACGGGGCAGTGCGGGAACTAGTTTAACGTTTATTAATAATGGGGTTAGAGTTTTAGAGTTGCCCTTTAAAATCAAATAAAAAAAACAAAATATTATTTACCTACATGTCCATGAAAACGAAAGCGCGCAAATACCTATTCTGAACAATTTGATCATTAGTGGATTTATCTGTGCAGTGTATCGCCAGCCACTGTCAATTGTGATATGTTTCACAGACATTGTCATTACTTATACCATAACATGAACTCGCTCAGGAAGGCAGGCCAGCAGTGCGATTCTCTAAGCCTCACTTCTTAATTCGAAAGCTGAATCCGCAGTGAGATTCCAAATGGTATTCTGTTAAACACGATCACGCCGGTGACGTCACCACAGCGAACGAATACTAAACCAATGACAAGTTGGTTCGTTATCGAAGTGAGCGCGATCACTTTAGTGAGACTCGTTTTCGAGTTTGCATTTTAGAGAATCGCTCTACTGTAATTATGGCTTAAGTCAAAAACGAAGGCGAAATGAAGCGGAGAGTACTCCTAGAGAACTCGCAGAGTAGTAATACCTCGCTGTATTGACTGCGCTTACTTATATTTCTATGGTGTTTACACATTTCTATACGTTTTATTTGTAAAAACACTTGTAAGGAAAAAACGTTGATATTTATTAGGTAACTAGCTGTTCCCCGCGGTTTCACCCTCGCTGCTCAGCACCTGTTGGTCGTAGCGTGATGTTACATAGCCTATAGCCTTCCTCAAGAAATGGACTATCCAACACTAAAAGAATTTACAAATTCCAACCAGTAGTCCCTGAGATTAGCGCGTTCAAACAAACAAACTCTTTAGCTTTATAATATTAGTATAGATTAATATGATAATAGGGATTTTATTAAACTAAATAGGTGAAAGGTAATAGATGTCACCAACAGAATACTTATTTTTTATCTAAAGAAAACAAATTGAATGTTAATTTATTACTCAACAGATATATAAATAATTCGACGAAATATAATGTTTGTTTACCATATTTTATTAATTATCATACCTGGTAAGTTTGTATTGTTTATTTAAAGCCATTTCCGTATAAACCAAACAAAATTAGTTGAATTCTCCAAATACAACTGGAAGTACATATTTTTTTATATGTAATTTAGACTCCAACTGGTAATGTATTTCGACAAACATACAGGCCTATACGTAGGTAAAATTTGTAATCATGTAGTTATTATACATACATACCATCATGCATGTATTTCCCGAACGGTTAAGCAGAAGTGTACCTACTAGTGCAGGTACACCCACAGTTCGCCGGTATGTTTAGGTCCCATGTAATAAGTGGCGAGTCTATTGCCATTAACCGGGCACAAATCCTAACACCGATCTGCTACTGAGAATTGCATTAAAAAAAACAATAACACTTTGCTTGACCTGGGAATTGTACCCAAGACCTCTACCGTAGCATTCGCGCTTAGGACCACTAGGCTAACGAGGCAGTCAACGCAAGTATTATGTATCTGAATAATACCTACAGAACCCAGCCAATTTAACAAGAAACCTTTACAATACTTACACCAAATTTAAGGCAAGAACAATCTACGGTGACAGAAACGGTTACAAGAAAAGACAAACATTTAAAGATAATAAATAACAACGACATTTAGACAAAATATGGCAATTATCTCGAGAAAGTTTCAAAAGGGGCCGGTAATTAATCTAGGTAGGTATATACCTACTTACCTGTACAATCAAAAGGGAAAGAAAGTTATTAATATTGCGCAACGTTATACATAACGGTGGCATACAAATTGATGGCATTGTTCGAGTACTAAAGGTTTTATACGCGTCTCGCACCTATTCAAACGCTTATGAATTATCATTCCGAACGCATCGCGAATTCCTATAATGAATACGTACTTAAAGCCTATGCGAATATTCTGTTGTAAGACGTTGCACATTTATGAAGTTATTATTCAAAGCGGCCTAGGGTGCACTGAAGATCACTTCCGCAATTTTAAAGATAGCTGTGATAAATGTAATGTGTATTAGGTATTATGTTGTAATAGTTCAGTCAGTGCACTCTCCTGCTTCTATTATTAATGGATGTAGAGCGTTAGTCTACAATGATAACTATTGTCTTTTCTAGGGGTACTCGTGCGTGGACCTGATGAACGGTGGCATGCGGGAATCTGGCGTGTACTACCTGCAGATCAGGGGGACCACCTACTGGTTCCTGAAGGTGTACTGCGAACAGAACATCGCTGATGGAGGCTGGACTGTAAGTAACTCACAGATTCTGCTTGTTTTAATAGGTATTGAACTGACTGACACCCGACTTCTTCGTCGTTATCACGAATTACTAAAATTTAATTATTAAAATGGATGTAGAAGTGACGCTTTTCTGCCACGTTTGTCTCGTGGTCGCAAGCGCGACAGATGAGCGTGCGTTCCTGGGTTCGATCCCCAGGCCGGGCAAAGTGTTATTGGGTTTTTCTATTAAGAATTTCTCAGTAGCAGCCCGGAGTTTGAAAGTTGGTGGTGTGATACCCCCGTGCCGTTGGTCCCGGCTGTCGTTTGTTGATCTTTGACAGTCGTTACGGATAGTCAGAAGCCAGGAAGTCTGATAACCAGTCTAACCAAAAGGTATCGTGTTCCAAGTAACTGGGTTATGGAGGTCAGAAAGGCAGTCGCTCCATGTAAAACACTAGTATTCAGCTGCGCCCGGTTAGATTGGAAACCGACCCCAGCATACTTGGGAAAAAGGCTAAGCCGATGATGATAAAAGTGGCGCTTTCGACACATTGCATGCAGGTATCTATTCAGCATTAGTAACAACTTTTGCTGCATACATTTTCATACTCATGTTCGCATAACTCGACACAGTCGAACAGCTGAGTTTTTTGTAGAACTTGTCCGTAATGATGAGTGCAACCCTTTGGTTTTCATTTATTTCAATTACACCTTTTATACATAGCAAGTTCCTATAACTAGAGTTTGTCTGGTTGTACATACCACTTATCAGTACAGTAGTAGTTACCAGAACAACTAGGTATTTATAGACTATAAAAAAATTTGTTCCGTGCGGGAATCGAACCCGCGACACAAAGCACAACAGCCAATCGCTTAGCCGCTGCGCCAACCGTGCCGTTTTGAGTCCCAGAATTTGGTATTTAGGTAGATACTGAATAATAAAACTTCATGATAAAAAATTTGGGGCCCTCAAATAATGGATGGAAGAGATTTTTTTAGGGACCCGTTATTTCTTAAGACAGGTCTTGGGACTAGCGGCCCATCCATCAAGAAACACTAAAATACTATATTAAGGAGCAGGTATGTGGAAATAAAAGAGTTAAATCGTAGGACTAAAATTTATTAAACGCATTGTTTTACACTATCCGAAAATTACAATATTTATTAGAGCCAAAAGCGTGTGTGAAAACGAATCATCAAAAATATGGAAAAAAAACTTGACGAGTAGTCTAATATTACTTTTCCTCCATATTTTTGATGAATGAAATGAAACGATGAAATTATGAAAATGAAAAGAGTAAAATAAAGTAGGCATCTATTTATTTTACTTTTAATATATAGATACAAAGAAATTGAAAAAAAAAACATATTAATTTTGTAACATAAGTAGGTATTGTTTATAGATGAAAAATATTGTATATACTGAAATACGAGCATCTTAATTGTGTAGGTTAGGTAGGTATTGTACTTTGTTTTAGGAACAGCTATTTTGTATATATGATATGAGAATGCTTAAGCAAAAGCCATAGCAGGTAAATGTGTTCGATGTCGCTTGTATATTATGCTACTACTAGCTTTTGCCAGCGGGTTCGCCTGCGTGGAGATCTACCGAGATTATCTCGTAAAATTATATCACGAGAACGAATTCTGCTCATGGTCCTCACGTGTGCTAAATTTTATTCAAATCTGTTCAGCTGTTAAGGCGTGATGCATTAACAAATATCCCAAACACAAACACCCAGACTTTCACATTCACACTATCCATAAGATATTAAATAAATGCGAAAATAGCTATGTCCGTGTGTTTTTTACCTCACACGACAACAACTGAACTGATCGTAATTAAATTAACAGAAAAGACATAGTTTGAGATCGTGGACAAAACCGCAGGCAAAAACTAGTTTACTATCCAATCAGTCAGGTCATACATTTACATAACATCAAGCCTGATTTCCCTTAAGGGGCTAGGTCGAGGCGGAGGGGATGTGTACCTATAGTACAGCCACAAACTACAGTTGATATATTTGAACTAATATAATTAATCAGCAATGTACTAGGTTATGGATAAATATAACAACAACTCTAACAATAAAATAATAAAGTGATATAATTGTTTCTACTTACTACTACTACAAGGCACAAAAAGAAAAACTAAGTAATGTTGTCTATTTAAAATACGTGTGTAATATAAAGATTAATAAAAAATATTACTATATTGAAACTTTAATTATAGACTCATAGTGGAATCAAATTAGTTGGTTCAATGTTAAACGTTCGATATTGGCGCTGATTCTCTTGTTCACAAACTTAACTAAGTGTAAGTTATGTTCATCTTTCTCTTTCCATTTCATTAAGAAAAGGACAGAAGATAAAATTTTTGTTATTTCTGTCAAATTTAGACACTCCATAGATAATTTAGAAGCGATTAAAAACGTGGCGACTAGAAACACGCCAATTTTCTACAGGCGCTGTCTAATTTGACAGGACTAAACGAATATGTATCTTCTGTCCTTTTCTTTAAGAAATTGAAAGAGAAAGATGCATTTAACTTAAATTTTGTAAGTTTGTGAACAAGAGAATCAGCACCATTATCCACTATTGGTCTGTAATCAATAATAACACAAAAAAACCACTATTGGTCTGTATCATGTAGTACATGCTCTAAAAGTAAGCATAGTGGTCAATATTCATGCAGTCTCTGCATCAAAGAACACAGTTCTCTAGTGGGCAATCAAAACCAATAGTGCTGGAATTAGCAACAACAATAATTAAAAAATAAAACAATATTTCAACTACTGTACTGGTGTGTGTGAGGCTATGGCTATTTCTAAAGTGTGTAGGTAAATATATAATATAATTATGCTAATGATATTATTTGACAAGTATACCTAAAAGACTACATTAAATATACTTTTACATAGGGTACTTTTATAGTATATATATATATTCTTTTTCTTTTAAATATTATTATAATACTACCAATATTACTACGCATTTTTAAAATAGAATCTACTACTTAGTAAAATACTACAAGTAAGTCTATTTATCATAACTGATCGGAATTTATAGGTTGCATATATACCTAATGTTCATTTTAGCTAAGTATGGATACTACTTCCAGCCAGAAATAATTAATTTAACGACAAAAATCCACGACAATTCCGGAATCGAATTATGATATTGATTATTGCTTTTCGGTTAGGTTGTATATGAAATATTTTCTCTTTAAAATAGTAAATAGAAAATAGAGATATAATTATCGACTTATTCATTTAGTACACTCATGGATTTACCAACTTTCCTACTAACTAATGTTTAATAGCAGTATTTATGAGCGCTTAGAGCTCTATGTCACCAAAATGGTGAATTATAATATGAACGATCTGAGGGGAGAAGCCGAGGAGACAACTGGTCAAATATCCTTGGTCAGCAATTAAATATTTGAACTGTTTACTTTATACCAGGTGATACACCGTCGTGATGACTATGGCGTGCCTGCTGAGAACTTCAACCGAGATTGGAACGATTACAAGAACGGGTTCGGTGACCCCAGCAAGGAATTCTGGCTTGGTAACGAAAACATTTACATGCTGACCAACAACGATGACTACATGCTCAGAGTTGAACTGGAAGACTTCGACGGTAATAAGAGGTGAGCAGACAAGCAGGATAATCGATCGGTTTTAACAGGGGAAATTCAGTTCTGTGCTATTCAACATTAATCGACATTTATCAACATTGACATAAGGTTCGAATTACCATGAATATAAACTTAACAGACTTGTATAGGTAACGCTTAGACAGTAACAATGATTAGCTAATAATATTATTGCTTACAGTGATAGCTTAGGCTTAGACTGCACACGCAGAAGAAAAACTGTTATTAGAAAAACCATTAGAACAGTTTAATAGTATCAAACAAAAGTTTAGCAAAATCTAAACATTATACATGGAAGAAATATAACAAGGCAATTGAGTCCCTTAGCGCAATAAAATATCGTTAATGAAGACCAAGATTTATGAGTACTCTTACAAGTCACATAGGTAGTATTTTTGAGAACCTACTTACAAGTTTATCACCTGCTTTTGTACGATTGATTGACTTAATTTATAACTAGTATATAATATCTATTCTACACGCAAATAGTTGGTCAATTAGATTGCAAGATAGATATCGAATTGATAACATATGTAATATATGTAAAAGTATGTATGTACGTATGTATAAATGTATGTATGTATAAATATGCAGTTGATCAAAGGAACTACCTTTTGTATAACATTTCTGATTGGCACTTCCGATGAATGATAACTATTGTATTTTGAACAAGCATGTTGCAAATTCAGTCTCTGAAAGAACGATAAGGCAAGAATTAACCTAAACATTTATTATGTTCACCAATTATCGGCTGAACAAAACAACAATCAAATCTTCATTTGGATTCGATGATAAAGTTACTGAGGTAATTACAATGTGTTAAATCTGACTATGAACGTGGAAGACTCGGCTCTAGCACTTAATCCATAATAAAACTTGGAGAGAAAATAATCAAAAGATTTTTCCTTTTCGACATAACAGGTATGCACAGTATTCGCACTTCAAAATTTACTCGGAAGCGGAATACTACAAACTTGAAATAGATGGTTACGAGGGGAACGCGGGAGACTCCCTCAACGACCCGTGGTACGGATCCAACAACAGCCCCTTCTCTACTTACAACAGGTATGTATTCATAACCTATGGGTACACCCATTTGTTAAGCACCACTTCTTTATTGCATATTTGAAAGTAGTCACTAAAGTCCATCTTTGAAGTGATGAATGAGGCTTAACTGTCATAGCACAGATCGCATGTCCAGCGCAGCAAAAGCTTTCCACAAACGTATTCGCTAATCATTAAAACATGAATCAAATACAGAACACCTAAAGCTACTGTTTAACAATAATTTCCATTTGAGACACAAATCACATTAATTTAACACTCTCATTACAATTCTTATTCAATTAGTATTCTAATAACCAGGTAAAATATTACGACAAATATTTCAACTTTTTAGCAATCATCTCTGATAACAAACGTTCTTAATACTACTAAGACAATTTGTGTTAACGTGAAATTGACAGTGCGTGAAAGCATCATGCCATCATTGTACATCATCAGCCATACAAAAATACTTGTAATTAACATGAATTTTACACATTGCCAACCGTAATTAAATTCAAACACAAAGCAACAAGGTATTAATTACAACACGACACTATACATAGTCTATAATTAAGCAAAACGATTAAAAGTGATTCGAGAGTGTTATTTACAGAGATAACGACAGGTCTTCGCTGAACTGCGCCTCCATGCTGAAGGGAGGATGGTGGTGGAAGTCTTGCGGCCGCGGCCTCAACGGCCTGTACCTACACGACCCACAAGACCTCACTGCCAGACAAGGTGAGTCACAAAACTAGACTTCAAATCGTAAACAAAGAATTTTTGTTGCGAAACTCAGAATAAAATTGATAGAAATTGTGCTACAATCAAATCTTGTAGCTCACAATATTATGACAGGCGCTAGCGCATACACGGGTGTGGGCGTCAGGCGTAACAATGGTTTGAAGCTAAGTATAGCTATTGACATTACAATGTGTTCCAGGTATCGTGTGGTTCCGCTGGCGAGGCTGGGACTACACCCTGAAGCGGGCCACCATGATGATAAAGCCCAAAGGGCTGCTGCCCAACACGTGAGGCGCGCCGCGACACGACGCAACACTACACAACTTATCCAGCCTCTGTTCACTCATTACCTGGATTCGACCCACAAACAACGATACTTCCTAAAACATCAACCGTTTTAGTTGAAATTGAACTGAAGCAACTAATCTGTGATACTCTTAAAATGAAATTCGACATAAAAGTTACAGTCGTACAAAGAATATAATCAGATCAAAAAGATTGCTTTCCGAATCCAAGTAATGACATAGAACATAGCAGGCAGCTAAGCTCAATATATGTACCTATCTCTGTAAATAATTACTCGTAAATCATCGATCATAGGTCACTGTCACCGCATCTTCGCCATTGTACCAGTAAAATGTGTCCCGATGTAAATACAGATGCTAGACTATGTTTAAAGTGCCACATCACACCCCAAATTCATTAATTTATTACTCATGTAAACTTGATACATAAAAAATCTTTCGTTAATTAGGTTTATAACTTAGATGTAAGTAAATTTTTGTAATAAGATGTAAATAATTACTATTATACAGCAATCGATAAGATGCAAACAAAATGACAACAATATTAATAATATGTAACGTAATATTATAACAGTGCGGAATTAGCCTGGAAATATGAATTTTATTTTACATTTATAAATGCACTAACAACTTTCGAAATATTTTATACTATTATATGCTTTAATGTATGATTTTAATTACAATTACACATATGTATAATCGCACATTGCTCTATTGTAATTATCCACTAGCACATACCTATCAATGTACCTGATATATACCTATGTCGCAACAAGATCGTGTAAAGCTTTGCACGACGTTATTTATAATTATGTAAACAGAGTACGATACAACAATATGGTATTACAACATCAAACAATTTGCACAACTACAACTAATTTGTTCAAAGTCCAACAGTCACTTGTGAATCGCCGTCTTGTTGCTAACAACTGCCGAATATGTAAAGTAACATGGTCAAGCAATGTTCAGTAATAATCCACACTGTACTAAATGCCTATATTTCAGGATTGTTTATGAACTATTGCTTGACACGTAACTGTGCTCAGTTATAAGTTACAAACACGAATATTGTTAGTAAATAAATGTACGTATTTTTATCATTGCCGTTTTATTAACATAATACTTTCATATTTATGACATACTAGTTATAAATCGTTGAGACGTATCCTGAGCTACACACTTCCACGTGAAAAATACACTCACGGTTTTGAAATAAAATGAAAAAAAAAAATTTTAAGTATTCATCGATCTAATTCACCATATGAATTTAGTTAGCGTCAAATTTTGAATGGTTTAATTCACAACCACTCTTTCGTTTTTCGTTTTAACAACACTGATTCTAAAAGCTGAAAATTTTAATTAATTTAGTCTGTTTCAAAGTCTGGCTCTGGTGGTTTAATGTTTAACAGCGGATCCATTTGTTGCACTAAGTCCGTATCGAGTTCCATATCCTCTGTTTCTACATTATCTGTTATTAAACCGGGCGGTGGCGGGGCTTCACCTAAAAAGTCTTTGCTATCATCAGAGTCTAATATATTATTGTTACGAGTCACTGTGTGCGCGAAAATAGACCGATCTAATACTTCGTGTGATTCTACCATGGCTTGCTCTAATATTTGTTGGGGTTCAATATCAAAAATAAAATCTTGGGGTTCTCTATATATTGCGTCCAAGTCACCTAAAGAGTAATGTTCGGCTTCGGGCAACACGCGCGAGGGGCTGGACTGCGAGTCACGCCGCGAAGTTCGCGCGCGTTCAACCCGCTTTCCAGCCCCAGACATGTGTTATACTTTTTGTTTCTTCGGCCCCTTTTTATTAGCTCGCTCCTTGGCCTTCTCCAGCAGCGGCAACAGCTTCTTCTCCTCGGCTAATATTCTGAGGAGCATTATAATAAATGGCAAATAGTTATGCCTCCTCCGAGCCATTTCTTGTTGATACTTCATCATCTTTACGTCTTCATACTCGATCAACATTCTAAGTCTGGGCACTTCGTTTTCCATTTCATCAGTTTCCATGCCAAGCATCTGCGATTCTGCCAGCAGATCTTGGAGCTGTCTCTCATAGATCATCTTCCTGTCGGACACGAGGGCCATCAAATTGAAGTGGATTTCGCCTTCTGTGTATCTGTACAGTAATAAAATTATTGAAAATAATCAACACAATCCTAATAAATATCATAATAATGTTCTTTAGGTGTAATAAGGCCTTATGTTGCCATTGATCATGAACTAATTCAGACTCCAGACTGGTATTAAAAGTAAAATTGGGTTCTAGGGGGAATTGAAATTAATTATCAATTTAGCTGTTAAATAATAAAAAATAAGCTTATTATTGTACGACTGCAGAGCAAAGGCCACTTCACATTCAGAAAAGGCACAAGCAGTCTCCACATTTGCTAATTGGCTAATTCAGACTACATCATCTGCCTAGCCTTTTCCGAACTATGTTGGGGTCGGCTTTCGGTCTAACCGGATGCAGCTGAATACCAGTGTTTTACATTAAGCAACTGCCTATTTGGATAGGCAGTTGCTCCATGTGGCCTCCACAACCCAGTTACTGGGGAACATGATACCATTTGGTAAGACTGGTTGTCAGACATCATGTCTTCTATCTGTAACATCTGTCAATGATCTAAAAATGACAGCATGGGGCTGTCACACCACCAACTTCAAACTCCAGGGTGCTACTGAGAAATTTCCTAATGTAAAAACCCAATAGCAATTGTTACCCGACCTGAGAATCGGACCCAGGACCACATGCACATCAGCCACCAAGAGACCGACAGGGCCGAAAAAAAATGTCACTTGCCCAATATCGAACCCGCAACCTGATGCATGAGAGGCGGGCAACCATTAACCACTAGGCCTTCATGATCATCATCATCATCATCACGTCAGCCAAAAAACTGCTGACAACCGATGACCACAGCTAGACATAGGCTTCCTCTAATAGCCACAATGACCACCACAATATTCAATAAATAATATGATTAACCAAAACTGAATTAATAAAAATGAACATACACATTAATCCTCTTCATAATAATCGGTCGGACCACATCCAGCCAGTCTTGTTCTGGAGCAACAGGACCATGATCTATGGGACCTTCACGGAGGCCATCCAACTCATACAAACGCCCATCTATTGGCATGTACCCAACAAAGTGATATGCTTCATCGTCCTGAAACAGCAAAATCATTCTGTGTTATTGTTTGCACTTGTGTATGTTTTGTTTTCATAAACTCGTAAATTACTGGAAAAACGGAGTTGTTTATGTAGCATAAGATCCAGTTTAATTGGGTAGATGACACCATTCAAAAATAATTCCACAACACCACTTCACAAAAAAAAACAGTATATTTTAGCCCTGATAACCTGATGGATTTTTATATAACTATAATAAGAATTCGATTTTTCGTTGCTTTAAATTCAATAAATAGTGAATTGAGATGACAAAAATGTGACATCATATTTCAGTATTGTCATACAGAATCTATGGGGAATCGCGTTTTGACAGCTAATAAAAAGTACTCAATTGATTAGTGGTGTAGTCTACCCAATTCTATTAATAGAATTCTCAAAGAGAACCCCATGGTCAATGGGAATGCAAAACGGAGAAACATTAATTTGTAAACTGATTTAATTATTATACTTTTTTTTAAATAAAATTCCCGTACTACATATATTTACATACCTTTGAAGCAGTTTTAGGATCAAACTCAAAGAGAGTCTGGTTTGCCATTGAGTTATGCGCACTGCGAATAGTCTGCGAGTTGCTTAGTGTAAGCCCCCTCATCTTTGCATCAAACGACATGCTGAATTCCTTCAAACTGTTCAATTCTGGACCTAGGTCCACATCAGGATGGTCGCAGTTCAGAAGCAGACTTATAACAGCCTGAGTTGCACAGGCATTGTTTATAACCTAAAACAAAGCAGAACCAAATGTTAAAACACATTATTGTTTAGCTAGTGCCTATAATTTTGAAAATGAGTCCTTAAATCTATACTAATATTATTAAGAGGAAAGATTTGTATTTTTGTATTTACCGAATAAAGGTAAAAACTACTGGACCAATTGCAAAAATTCTTATGCCGTAAGAAAGCTACCTTTCCACTGCGTAACATATAGGCTATAGAACATTACGCTGGAGCAGAAGCGGGGCAGTAACCTAAAATAAGCCACTCGGACGAAGTTGCAGGTGCTTCGCTAGTATATAATATATTAAGTTGTTTAGTATATTTACCTGTTTGGCAAAGTAGATCTTGTCGAGGCGACTGTCTCTGACAATAGGGGCTGATGGCTCTTCATGTTGCAAGTATTTAAACAGGAATATAAGTCCATGCACTGGCCTGGAATAGCAAGGAAATACTTTAAAATACCATATACCACAATGACATGTGACATATTGAACAAAGATTAATTCGAAACATGTTTAACATTAAAAATAAACAGAACATCAATGCAACAAACAACAAGAATATACAAGCAAAATGTTTTAATAAACACCAAGGCTCACTCAACTTTTGAAGACTTATGATTTTTCTTAAATTGAAAGCATTCAAATCTGTATAATGTAATGTAAATAAGATCTGTATAATCTGTTTGAATCTGTATTTCTTAAACATACCTTAGTGTTTCGAAGATACCATCTTCGATTGTCCATAATTCTTCAACCTGTACCCCAGTTGCTCCTAAAACGTAAATAAATTATCAATTCTCTGTACTACTGTAAAACATTGGAATGAACTTTGAACAGGATTTTAACATTAAAATAAGATAAGAAGATTTTTGCAAAAAATGACTCTTGTTGCACCTTCATATCCAGTTTCACGGGAATATCTCTGCACAACTACATAGTTGTGCCAATTGCAAAAAAAGAAACTAATTAAAGTCTTTAATAGTATGTACTTTTATACAAAGAAACAATATTGCAATTTAAAAAACATTACCTTCACGCACAGTGGTCTACTGAAGGACTAAGTGCGGAAACCAAACCCCCTAACATAGAACAACATTTAAAAACATTAAAGTAAAATTGAAGCCTGCACAGGCTGCACAAAAGGGTAAGAGATTTACAGCAAATTATCAGGTTGCGATTTTTTAAGACTAGTAATTTAAGGCTTTAGAGACTTTTATGGAATCATGACATAATAATTCATTATCTGGTGGAGATTTTAGGTTACCCTACCTGGTGTAGTCATACTTTACATGTATGGTGTATATTTATTAAATATTTTGAAAATTACTATCAATGATTTGTGTTTAGTACAGAATGATCCAATGTACTACCTTTATTTTATCTATCTATACTCCATTCAAAATATATATAATTACAAAATTTTGAAAATAATATTACAACACTATACTTATTTCAATGTTAACATAATTTAAGCTCTATTGTTTTTTTTCTAACAGTGTATAGATAATAAAAGTATGGAACAATTACTAAACAAGCACACTGCATCAAAATAATGCTGCTGAACATAATTTGCCATTACATAAGAACTTTTTCAACATTGTACAAGAATGGGATGTAGTTGCACTTACCAAATTTTTTAATGAGCTGAGTAAATACCCCTGGGTCACTCTCTATCAAACACCAGTCACCTGCAGACTCCATGTCAAAATATCACCTGCACGAACAACATTTTGTTAACACCGGCTGTCTTTCAACAATATTTATAATGAGATTGTGTTTGTGACTCATTTTCTCACTTTGAATGTTCTTGAATATTTAAGTTTATCACTATTTTTATATCCTGAGTTTATTTGGTTAGTTTGTTTGTACATACACTGTTCATAGAAAGAGACGTTTTTTTCAGCAACCTATTTAGGTAGTCAATAACAATTACAATCAGTTTAAGTATAATAATATTCTCTAATTTGTTGTAATTCTCTAATTCTCTCTTCTGTTGTTCTTGTGTCTTACTTGCAATTTTAATCTTATAATTGTTTATTCTTGACCTACACTTTTGCTTTAAAACATATCCTATTTATCAGAACCGGGTGCTCTGTAATTCAGGGCTATGTATTAAGACGTTGAGATAAATAAAGATTCATTATGATTCGATGACGAGGCAGTTTGCTTAGCGTATCTCATTCGGCCATCATGCAGGCATGCAGGTATTCCAGTCTTCAAAGTTTGACTAAATTTAAATTTTAATCTATGACTAAATTAACTCAAAATGTCAAAAAATTAACCTCGCACAAAATGATGACTTGTAAATCCCATTGATTACAAACCGTCAAGAAATGGACCAAAAATATACTAACGCATGAAAGGCTATATAAAAATCCTTGAAGTCCTATTCATGCCGTGTATTACGTTAAAACCAAAGACATAAAGACAAAAACCGAGATTATTTACTACTTACTGATTAGGAAATAATAAAATTAATAAAAAAACAATGTGTCACCTTTGTTGCATGCGCCGGTTTTGAATTTTTGATTCTATTTTTTTAACCTATGCTTGAGTGAACGAGTCTTGATGAGTGGAAACTTGGAAAGTAAATAAAAAAAACTTAAAACTAACAACAAAAATCAGTAAACTTTTCAATTTAGAATGATTATAGTTCCAAACACAATGCCAAATTGTCCATGATCATGATACGCGGCAAAAATTAGAAGGCGAGGTAATTTTCCCACGAATCCTGGACCGCGAACAAATCAATACCAACACATAAAACACAACATAGTGTTGTTGAACACAAGCAGTGTTACCGGATTAGAAAATTGAAATAAATTACAGTAAGACAGCTTATAAAACAAAAATGTAAACAAATTCCATCCTATGATCAAATAAGATTGGGTAATAAAATAAAATTCAGAGAAAAAATAATTGAAATAAGCTTTGCATATTGGAGCTTAAACTTTGACCGCCACGTCCAAAAAGCAAAACAGTGCACTTAGCGCCAACCTACGAAGTTATCCTATAATACCTATAAATAAAATAGTAGTGACTTCGGAATTATAGTCTTGGGATTGCGACTGAGACATGGGATTGCGAGCGTGGCATGCTGGGCACATTTTGGTTTGTCATCTATACAAGACTGTGGCGGTCAAAAGATTAATAAGCCGGGGGTTCTAACTTGTTTACAATCTAAGTTTCATAAATTGTAAATCGCCTAAGTTGAGAATATTAAATAATATTTACTGCACTAGATAATCTGAGAGATCTTAAATTTAGGATTTTTTAGGCACTAAAATTCACATTTTTCGTTATTGAAAACTTATTATAGTGAAAATTATAAAAGCTAGGGAAAAAATAGTGGATTTTTATACTCTTTGTTCGGATTTTGAGCATTACTAAGAGCTAGACAAAATCCAAAGTTAGAGGGTGGCAAGAATGAGTCTGCCAGGGCTGTCACCTGTAGTTATGTCATAATGTACTTCGCACAACACTGCGCAACGTTTTTTTCGTTTCGATAACATTTGCAAACTATCTTTTTTAACACGATCTATACACAACCACCGGTTAGACACATAGATGTGTGGTTGTGTGTTGATTTTTAACAACATGTTTCCTCGATTAAGCCGTTTATTTCATTTGCGTGCCTATTCATGGTGATATTTTAGAAATAATTATCATAATGCACGGGTACAATATTTTGAAAATGAAAACGGAAAAGGGATCGACCGCTATCCATCGACACAGAGGCGGCAAAAATTAGGATTACATAATTTATTACTTCCTTATGAGTAGCGCTAGCAGGACAACAAGTGTATCTAAGTTCATTGAAATAAATCCAAGACATCCAACAGCATAGGTAATGCAACAAGTTAAACTATCGCAGAATGTAAAACTTCAATTGAACCTAGAATGCGTATAGTACGAGTAATAGTAGTAGTAGTAGTAGTTACGAGTTGTTTGACCGTATCATCGATTCGCGTATTGCCATGTCCCTTTGTATATAAGGACTAAAACCCTAAGACTTCGAATAACTTAGATTTGGGAATAAAACTTTTTCTTAAGTAACATATCCTTCATTTGAGTCTGATACTAAAATATTAACTGTCTTATTCGAAAACGAGTTCTATTGTAGTCTAAGTTTAAACTTTTGAACCAGTTATTGTTTTTTGAATTTAATTCCAATAAAGTTGAGAACTTAGACTCGACGACTAAATTGAGTTTTTGTATTAGGAAATTTTACTTGGTCGTAAGCTTATAACCATTTTAACTCGTTCTTTCTTTCGTAACTCTTTCTCATTTATGAACTTGAGACAGGTACTTATTATTCATTTATTCAACTCTACGTTTCACGTGTTCTGATTATACATGTTCAATGATAATACACTTCTCGTGTGCAAACAAAGCGATCAATAAGTAAGTAAGACAATTGTTCTGAGAAATAAATCGTTGTGAAAGTCACCCGTAACGATAACGTTATAACATGGAAACAACGTTTTCATAACGTTTAAACAACGCTTTGTGTTACACGACGCCCAGCACTAGTCGCCTGTTTGGTCTGCCAAAATTGTAATAATGCTGTTGATGGTATGCAGTAGTTCGCGTTCGCAGTTGCATGTGCATTAAATCGTCTTGAATTGTTGTCCTGTGAAGGTGCGTACTTGTACACATTCACTTTGTATTCCTATTTGTCTCCGTAGTATTTTTTACTACCCATGGTTGCATCAGAATATTGTGATTTATGCCTTTCTGCCCATCTCTTTTTTTTTAAATAAAGATATCGTAAATTTTTCACTTCTCATTGTAAATTTCCTGCAAACCAAATGATTTCAATAATATTGTCAATTGTATTAGCTTTGTATTTAAACTTATTATCTTGCTTTTGTTTTATTTACAAGGTATCGTAGTAGCGTGACCGCGATCTGTAAGATTGTTACGTGTTCCCCCTATGCCCCTGATAAATTGCGATCGACAATAATAAAATTGTGTCAAGTTCACAATAGAATACCTGTGTCTTAACTTTTAGGTACAGGTTTTTTGGTTCTATAAAGGTGAATTATATGCAACCTGCCTTATTGGGAAATATTACTAATACTTTCAATTTAGGTCTAATCCTAATAATACTCAAAACAATAGATGAAATGGTTCTAAAAACTTTTGTATGAAAAACAACCCCATACTTGTTTATAGTCTTCAAATATTAAAGGAATTATAAACCTCATTTCATGTGTGCCTTATAATCTGCTGTGCGTTCGCTGTGCTAACATAACATCAACCCTTAATTGTTTAACAATGTGCAGCATGCTTCCCATTGAATGAAAAAATAACTACATATAAATAGTCCATATTATCTAGAGTTCTAGGTGCTACAATTGCACTCTGAACTGTTGAACTCAGTATACTAAGTATTTTAGCATTGCTATTTCCTCATCATAGATGAAAATGTAAATTTTCTTTTAGTGTTGTTGTTTTGAATTCTCAATATGTTGTAGTGTTTGCTATATAATTCACTATCTATTGCACTTGTAAATACAAATTGGTGACCTTAGGGTGGTTTAAATGCACAAAAAAGCTACTGTCTTATCTTCCTCTATGCATGGGATTATTAAAAAACCCATGGCCAGTCATGGCAATGGAAGGCCTTCTTTGAAAAGGCCTTTAAGTACAGGAAGTGCCTTATTTATTGGCCTGCCTGTATGTTCAGCCTATAGTTTTTGTTTTTGATCCATGGTGTATTTCCTTACCATGATGCTCGGTATCCAAGGCGAGTAGCACTCTGGTTTGTGGACAAACTACATCTGAACTTGATTCCTTTCTGAGGAGTCTGTCTGCTGTTTCATTCCTGTAAGAGCTTCTGTGTTTTTTGATCCATTGATTGGTTATATTATTGAGATTACTCACCTTGTTTATGATGTAACACTATTTATAATTTACATAGTTTTCTAATTGGGGAAAGTTCTGTCAAAACAAACCAACTCACAATCACTTTCTCCCATTTTTCAGAGTAATTGTAATGATTTTAAATAAATAAATAATTAATTATGATTCATTTTAAATCCATTTTAAACAAGTTTAGGACTAATATTAATCTGTAATTGGTGTTATTGCGTTTTTAGATGTAACACATTAGCACTGTATGATTAGTTTAATGTGTAATTAATTTAATTATTGAGAGATTGTGGGTTGGCTTGTTAATGCAGAACTGGTAGTTTGTGCAAGGACACTCTGAAGTCACATAACACAGTCATTATGTGCGGACCTGCAAACAGCCAATCACGTAATCTTTGGCCTTGTCACAATATGCGCCACGGTAGATTAGTGTAGGATATGGTTCATCCAAAGTGATCATTACCTGCTATGTTTGCCTCTGAGTTTAGTCGCTGTAATCAACTTTTACATTGATGTATACTGTGGGTACTAAGTTATAATAAGTAAAATATATATAATAGATACTATCTTATAATAAGCAAAATGATGATTAATATTGTTTATTGATATGGTTTTATCTAAGATTGTTTGTGTAGTCATGCTTGGTTTGTAATCTCAAATTTAGTGTCAGTCACACAAATTTTTATAATCTATCGGCTTAGGATTATAATATCTATTATAATGATGCATAACTTAGGCTTTTTAAAATACAATATTCTGCCTATACTTTCATATTATTTTTTAATGGTTGGTGTTCATAAAATTCTAACATCTAAATGTTCCAACTTGGAACTATTGTTTATGGGTTTTTGGTGGATGTTTTGTCATAGTCAGTGGTTTCGTTTTTTTTTACTTAATTTTTTATAAAAAATATTTAATTAAGTTATAGCTGGTATGGCCCCACAATTGTATGCCGTACATCCAATATATTATGTTTAAGGACAGTTTTATATATTACGATCTAGCACCCAGTGCAGGCATCTTTAATGAAGGTTGAATAATTCACCTTGTTTGGTCTTGATACAGGTATGTATCAAGACCAAACAATGTGTGAATTACTCATTTTCCATGTCCACGGGTGCTCTCAGTACATTATCTTTCTTCTGGAGAGAATCGTTGATTATGGGACGTCCCTGCTGAAAGGTATTCGTTAGAGCAACTGGATCGTAGTTACATGCTAGGATAGCGATGTTATCAGCGTACGTAGTTGTGGTTAGACTAGGTAATGTTGGAAGATCTACCGTAAATAGGGTATACAATATAGGTCCCAAGATAGATCCCAGCGGTACGCCCGGTATTATATTGTGAAAGACAAAAGGGAATCCCGCCTCTTCTTTCACTCGGAATAATTTGTCCGAGAGATTTAATCTCACCAATACGGAAAACGAATGTGGTAGGCATTGCCTAATTTTGTAGAGGAGGCTTTTGTGCTATACTCTGTCAAATGCCCGTTGGATGTTTAGAACTACAGATCAAGAGTATTCCTTCCGTTCTAGGGCTTTCATTACAGCCTTTTAGACATAATGGATTTCTACGACTGTGCCAGTAATAAGAACTATGAGCAATGCTTATTGGTTTGTTACAAACAATGAGAGACATGAACAATTACAAATTATTATAGTTAAAAAAGAAATTCGTTCGATGCACCAAAATTACTCTAACCGTCTGGAAAGTAGCGACATAACGAAGCTACAAAACATATTGTAGCGTATTGTATAAAAAAAGTTAGCTGTCTTCGCTGTAGGAAGCGTTGTACAAGATATTGACCCCAGAACACACATAATTACAGTCCATGAAGACTGGCAGATAACACAACGATAAAAAAAACAAAAGTTAAGTCAAAGTGCGGACTTTGAATCTTGCCCCAGCATTGATTGATCAAAGATAATAATACTCAACATCCGATCTGGTGAGACAACACATCACTCTTGATTGGTACATTTATTTAAACATCTGATAACTAACCTATGCGATAAGACATCATAAACAGTTAATCATTCCGCGTTGTTGATAACGAATACTGCTTGCTGTTATCATTTTCACTTTTGAGATTCTCTATCGGACCTGTCTGCTAGGTTTTTGAAAACTAAAACTCTAGAAGGAAGGAACAAGCATCTTTCCCTCCTTATTTGTATTTGTAGTATCGTAAAATATGGTGGATGTGTGTCCAAACTGCTTTTTAATCTTTAGGTAATTTAGGTAATAAAAAGATTAAATCGCAATTTATATCCGAGTACAACATACCAAAATTACTATTATATTTCCACAGAATGACTATGCATAAAATAAGTAGGGGCAAAGTTCAGTTCTAGCCGTCCTTGGGTTTAATTACCCATGCTTCAGCATCGCTAAAGCTATTTATATTATTGTAGGTATAGCTAGCATACCTAAACCTCTTACTTTTAAAATCTCTAGTAGTCATAAATTGTCGATTGGCATCGTGAAGTCATTGCAATGGGTGCAAAGAATGCTCTGCGCGCGTATTCGTAAGGATCCTATTTTGTTCGCTTCAATGCATTCAAATGATTCAATTCCGGTATGAAGCCGGACGTTAGGTGGTTATGGAATTATTTCAATAGTAGGCTACTAGACCGTACATTCTAACTACAATATAGGCTTAGACAAGCGATGGGTCAGTCATATCTCACACCGACTTAACACAAATATCGCCAAAACGAATTGACCAATGATGCTATTTGGCAGGAAAGTAGTTTCATTCTCCAATATATATATATCTTGGGACAACTCACACACGGCTATCTGATCCCAAGCTAAGCAGAGCTTGTGTTATGGTAACCAGACAACTGATATACATACTTATATAATTTATAAATACATACATATTATAGATAAATCACACCCAGACACAGAACTAACAATCATGCTCATCACACAAAGTTTGTCCTGGGTGGGAATCGAACCCACGACCTCCGGCTTAGCAGTCAGGGCCGCTAACCACTAGACCAACAGGCCAGTTTATAAGTAGGAGTTGTCATCTAGAGTGTTACTTTAATGACAGGGTCAAATCAGTCAAAGATCAAACTGCAAAAACTAGTGCCGTATAATTGTCACTCATTACGCTAAGAACAAACCCAGTTATAGGCACATATTATCGACAAGAAGAGTCAATGGCACAAAACAAATGATATCTAGTATCAGAAAACTACCTACTAACATATTGTTTTTGTTTACAGATCGGTGAATTATGTTTGGCCTTCTGCTTAGTTTACTGGGCTTAGTTGGCCTAAGCCCAGTCCCTTTGCTGTCCAGCATCATTGGTGCCACAGAGCCAGCACTGAAGTTACTAATATCGATACTACTAGGATACCCGCTGGCAGTGATCTACCACAAATACGTCAGGCAAAATGTACAATTCAGAAATCTATACTTTATATTGACGGGAGTCGATATGGCGTTCTATAATTTTGGAGTGTCTATGTACCATAACGCCATTCCAGCGTTAGTAATTTATATAAGCACGAAGTGTTTGGGTCCGGGAAAGAACAACGCTATTCTTACTTTTGCGTTTAACATGACGTATCTGCTGGCGGGCTACGTGATGACCGAGTCCGAGGACTACGACATCACATGGACGATGCCTCACTGCGTGTTGACTCTCAAGTTGATCGCTCTGTCCTTTGACCTGTGGGATGGCAAGAAGAAGCTAAAAGGAGAGGAGCTCTCTGCGAATAACAAACTGACTGCCCTAGAGAGTCCGCCTTCGCTCTTGGAGCTGCTGGGCTTCGTTTACTTCCCGGCCTGTTTCCTAGTGGGACCCATATTCTCGTTCAGGCGCTACAAAGATTTTATTAGTGATAAATTCCCCTTGGAAAAAGAAGCTGCCGTGTATGAGGGGCAAGCTATGAAGAGGCTGATTCAGGGTGTCATCTATTTAGTGGCATATCAAGTTGGAGGTAATATTTTTTCTGATTTATTTACTTATACGTATTTCTTTGGAGGCTCGTACGTTGTTTTGATTACCAAATGAGTATATACAATATTCAGTAAAAAAATCTGGTATAATTTTGTTTGTTCTACCTAAACAAAGAATTATCATGAAAATGGAGCAACTTTTGCATATAAAAATATTTACATACATTATTTTTCTCAACTGACCTTCTTGCCTGGAATAATCTACTTTTTAGAGGAGTACTAACAACTGGATGATAATTCAAATGCGTATTCATTTGTTTCAGTGACTGTATTCAGCATGAAGTACATGCTATCCGACGAGTTCTGGGACACATCAATATTCTATCGTAACTTGTACTGCGGACTTTGGGCTCATTTTGCTCTGTATAAATACATTTCTTGCTGGCTACTTACTGAAGGTAAACATACAAACATTCTATCATCGTTATTCTTATCATGTTACACATATTATATTATCTCATTCATAGCTCTGTGCTAGTACTATTTACAAAATATTTTATTTGCCCTAGATAATATCAATAATGATTAGTATATCATATAGGATACGGCAACATTATGCAAATGTTGTTTGTGTATGTGAGTTTATATGTTTGTAAAATACAAGAGGCATTATTTTCAAAAATACAAAATAATATACTTAAACATTTTTCAATTAAGTAAGTGTGTAGTCAAAATAACACACTTGCAAAGTCCTCTTAGTCCAATTTCAAAACAATTGGTTATATTGTGTGAACAATGGCCGCACACAGTTGATACTGCTTTATTTTTAATATGTATACATGAGGCAATCAGTGCACTGAGGTCATTTCACTTTGTATAAATTAGTTTAGTTATACAAATCGAAATTGTTTTTGTTACACAATGTAGCTCACTTATCAAGTCATCAAGTTTTACCGATGTCAAAGATGAGTCGCTGAGGAGTTTGTAGTACTACTTCTTCTCCTCAGCTGAAAAATAGAACGTTGCATTTTATGGGGTACCTTTTGCCGTAAAAAAGTGAGGATTCATAGCCTAAATGTCAGTAATTAATCATTAATGATGAGTGTCTGTTGTTTCAGCGTCTTGCATCAGGTTTGGTCTGTCGTACAACGGCACGCGGACGGAGGGCGACCGGGCGGTGAGCCAGTGGGATGGCTGCAACAACATCAAGCTGCTGCGCTTCGAGAGCGCCACGCGCTTCCAGCACTACATCGACAGCTTCAACTGCAACACGAACCACTTCGCCGCGGAGTACGTGTACAAGCGGCTGCGCTTCCTCGGTAACCGCAACCTCAGCCAGCTCATCACGCTCGCCTTCCTCGCGCTCTGGCACGGCACGCAGTCCGGCTACTACATGACATTCCTCAACGAATTCCTTATAATGGTCATGGAAAAAGATCTAGAAACAATCCTACTCAAAACTGAATTCTACCATAAAATGTGGAACAACACAATTATCAAATACCTCCTCTACATTGTACTCAAAACATACACAATAGTATTCATGGGCTGGAGTCTGGCACCGTTTGACGTTAAGAGCTTCTCAAAATGGTGGACGGTGTATTCCAGTTTATATTTCTCCGGATTCATATTATTTGTGCCGTGGTCGTTTGTTTACAAGCCACTCATCAAAAAAGCTTTAAAAGGAGTTCACCCCAAAGCTCAATAATTGTAATTAGAATAATATCTTGTATTGGTTAGGTAATGCTTACAATCGGCGTATTTAGCATAATATACATATTGCAAAGTTGAAAATTTGCATGATTTGCGTGTCGTACATATCCACTATGTCGTATATGCATAATTTGCATTAAAATTGCCTAAGTACAATTTGGAACTAATACACCTGATTAGACATGTTTTATGAGATTGTGAATGATCAATGAATGTTTTGGTTCTTTTTATATTATTTTCAACAATCAATCATGGTTGCATGCGAACTATATTTATATTTTACTTTTACACACATTATGACTCCATATAATTTTAAACCAGTCAAATTCTTCTAATGAATGCTGTTTCTCACATAGACAATAGTTATAGAGTATAAATAATTGATTTTTTATACACCAAATTGATAATAATGTACGTGAACGAGATTTGCGTCAATCGAATGTACTACTTCTTACAAGCTTTACAAGCCTTCATTTTCAATGTACCTCTTTTATGAAGAAGTTGGCTTCAGTAGCTTGACACTCAGTCCGGCCACTTCTATATTACGACTTTAATAAAAGTATTGACTAAGTACTTCAGATGTAAAGTACTCATAAACGACACATATTTTAGGTACGACTTAATTTAAAAAAAAAAGTTACGTTGTTTTTCCGTTTAAAATAAATTAATAAATAATAATAATAATTTAATACTAAAACGCAGTAACATAAGAGTTATTATAGATTGTCTGGGGCCGGGCTGAAATTATTAGTTTAACTCTGAACGGTACAAGTACAATACTTAAAAAAATATTTCCAAAATAATCTATCATAGATATAGTACATATTATACATTAATTAAATGTTAATTGTAATCCGTGGTGCTAGGCAATCTGGGGTTCTCCCAGTTGTATATATCCCTTTGTGCCTATTGGCCTAGTTTTTTCTGTCTCCTGCTTATTTGCAGGTAGTGGAAATTATGTTGTTTTTAACTCGTCCGATGTTCTTTTCTTATTAATTTCGTTGCGGGATCCAAGACGGTTAACTCGTTTCTCCGAGACTCGTCGAGCTTCATTGCTTCGGCGCTTCTCTAGTTGTCAATAGTGAGCGGGTCTTTCTTATAAAACATAACATGTACACAATATGTACTTCTTTCTTGACAAATTATATTATGTAATTAAAAATTGTATATAAACACCTAAAATTATTTCATGCTCTGTGCAATATGATATTGATTAGACTTAAGATACGGAAGTACAATGGCACAATTTGAGTCTTATACCAGTAAGACGTAAGTGTTCTATTTGACTAAATAATTAAAATTTACGAAAGCACGCTCACTCGTACCATATGACCGCACAACACACTTGTGAGGAATAAATTTTGTTGAAATTTACAATTCAATGTAACATGAGTCACTCATGTTAAATTTAAATGTAATGTAAAAAACTTAAAAAGCCGTCGTGCGTGATATGCCACATTATGAACCTTAATGCTTTGTAATAAGAACGACTTCACCTGTTGAAAAATAAATGTATTAAATCAGTTGTTCGTTACACTAAACCAACTATACTTTTAAATTTAAACAAAATAATAGTGATAAAAATGTGCTTTTTTAAATATTACACAAATACATTTAATATAGTAAGTAGGCGTACTAGGTAGGTGTAGGTTGGTTTAGTATTGCGAAGAACCTCTCGCATAAGGTTGTAAAAAGGAGTACATTCGATTTATACAAATTTCGTTTGAAAAACTATAGCCTGACTTATATTTGATAACAAGTGCCTCAACGTGAATTTTTAATGGACTTAGTCGTTATGAATTAATAGAAGCCACACTGCATTACCAAGTAGGTTAACTCTATAGTTTATTATCGATTAAACAGTGGAACGTTTCTTACTGAAAACGTATGTTTTTTTCCTTTAAACAAAGCCGCGAAATTCTATATGTAATAAGCTTTTGCAAATTGCAATGTTACGCTGCATATTGATCAAAATTCAATACGCGATCATTTTACATTTTACTAATTATTTACAAAAATATATAAACATTAAAATATATATCATTTTAATGATTATTATTTTGTTAGTTTCGTTTTGATTTGAGCTATATGTTGATATATAGCTTGCAAAATTAGATATTAATTGGACGGAAATCGTCACATTTTCATGAAACAGCCTTATTTCATTTTCTTAGCATGTCTCAGTGTTTAGTAATTAAGCCCTGAAAGTCGATATTCCCACTGAAAAATCCATAAATCTTACCAACTATTTCAGTAGGTGAATTTGCTTTTAGTCATGTCCTATAAATATAATTTTTCTTCTAATTACGCACATTTTGGTGACTGCTTTTTCACTATTGAACCTTAATAATAGTTTATTATTAGAAGATAATAAATAATTGCATTTTACGTATAAGTGGATGTTGATATAAGTTTTGTGTTATTGAGAGATATTACATAGTTATGAAATTATAAGTTCTGCATTGCTTTATTGATGCCGCTGTAAAGACAATACACACGCAGTAAATACGACAATATACATACAATTAAGAAAACTAACTTTTCCCGTAACTCTTTCCGCTTACGTTATTTATTCACATGATCATGGTTAACAATTGAAGCGGGAGTGTTTATCGGTAGTGCTAGTAACGCTTTTAACAACACCTACCTATTACCTGTCTAATGTCTATGCTTTAATATTTCCTAAGATTAAGTATTTTGCAAGGACTATAATCTCTCTCTCTCTCTCTCCCAGCTAATGACTATTGTTTGCCAAATAGCTAGTAAGTTCCACCTGACGTTGCCTAGCCTACAATTGAGCTTAGTTCTGCCAAAACGAGCCAAGCCATGATGAAGAAGCATGAAGCATGAAATCAATAGATAAGCTTGTAAATTGGAGTCAATACATTATACAAACCACGGGGCCCGACTAGCCTGACGTATATCAAACTAGGGTTTAGAATATATGTAGAATATTCAGGCGCACGGGTCGAGGGTTCCGAAGAATTAAATAAAAGACGAGCAGAGTCTTCAACCACTTATATTGTTGTTCACAAGCTTCCGATGATTGCTACAGTACGACTGACTTACGACTGACAAATTTTGCCGTGAGGCGGCTATATTTATGACTTTCCTACGTGGGTGCAAGTAGTGCCATGACAAATAAAATAACAAAAGGTGTTTGCACCAATCACGTCACAGTATTTCTCCCATATGTCTCTACGGTGGTGGAAGTAGTGGGTAGGGCGCGACATCATCAACAAATGTTCCACCAATCAAATATGCACATTTTTGTCATTAAATTTACTTATAATCTAGAATCATATATTTACCTTAATTCTAGATGTATCCTAAGTTACATTAATGCTAAAAATAACCTAGGACTAGATAATCAAAACATACATCAAAATATTGTTACAATTATAGATTTAATCTTCCTATTGTACATATTTAAAACTACAGAAAGCCCTCGTGCTCTCTTACAATTCCACCCCCCGCAAGAGGGTTCAACCGATTGCGCTTCCGTCAGTAGGGAGCACGACAACTTTTACTACGGGCCGACGCAGCGTACCCTTTGTAGTTTTGATATCTACAATTCTAACAATACTATCCGCACCTGGATGCACTTTGGCTATAATGCCTTTGGTCCATTCACTACGTGATTTGTTGTCATCGACCACTATCACTACATCGCCCACTTTTACGTTCGGCACTACACTGTTCCACTTTTGTCGTTGCTGGAGCGTAGGCAGGTACTCGCGCAGCCATCGCCTCCAAAAGAGGTCGGCCAGCGCGTTTACTTGGCGCCACATGCGCCGCGAGTCGATGTCGGCGGCATGCTGACGCGTACACGGAGCATCTCCCGCGGCAGTGCCAAGCAGGAGATGGCTCGGTGTCAACACGACGGGTTGCTCAGCATCGGTGCTCACGTAGGCTAGTGGCCGGCTGTTAATTACCAGCTCGGCTTCTGCGAGGAGAGTGAGTAGCACCTCCTCCCGAGGCGCGCGCTCTTTTAAAGTAGAGCGCAGCGCGTTCTTCACGGAGCGCACCAGTCGCTCCCAGCTCCCGCCCATGTGCGGGGCGGCTGGCGAGTTAAAGTGCCAGGCGATTCCCCGACCTGTCGCCTCGCTTCTAATGCGACCCACGTCTAGGTCGCGCAGGGCCTGGCGTAGCTCGGCGTGTGCTCCAACGAAGTTGATCCCGCGGTCGGAGTATATGTCCGCGGGACATCCTCGACGTGCGATCAGGCGTCGCAACGCCAATATGGCTGAGTCTGCACTCAGCGACGCCGCTAGTTCCAGGTGTACGGCGCGTGTGGTGAGGCAAGTAAATAGAACGCCCCATCTCTTCTCCCGGCGCCGACCGATGCTCACCTCCATAGGGCCAAAATAATCCACTCCACAGTGGACGAATGCCCGGCGATTAATCTCCAATCTCGCGATGGGTAGGTCGCCCATCTTAGGCGTCGACGGCTGGGCTTTCTTAATCCTGCACGTTTGACATTCTCTTGCGATTGCTTTCACTGTTGACCGTAAGTTCGTTATCCAGAACTTTTCTCTTAAAGAGTTCACCACGGTTTCCTGGTTGGCGTGAAGCGCTGTTGTGTGGTATCTTTTAATGATAAGCCGAGTCAAGGCGTGCTTTCCGTCTAAAATAATGGGGTGACGCGCTCCGAAAGTAAGTTCACTGCAGGCGCCCAACCTGCCGCGTACCCGTATCAAACCATCTTCAAATAACATTGGGTCTAGTTTTTTAATCTTACTGTTCCGTGGTAGCGGGCGGGCTTCTTGTAGAGCTTTTGATTCTTCCTCGAAGCTCTCAGTTTGTGCTATCTTCAGTAAACGTAGCTCCGCCTCTCGTAGATCGTCGACCGTTACGGTTGTCGAGTCGCGTCGTTTGCGACAGCGGTCCGTGAAGACCTTTATACGTGCTACTACGTATAAGATGCGTGTCCACGTACTATACCTTTCATAGGGCAGCGCGGGTTCGGCCTTAGTAGTGACGTTCACGTTGTGTACCCGCTCTAGGTCTGCCTCTGACACTGCGTCAACTCCAGAGTCCACCGGCCATTGCTCCTGTGGGCTGGAAAGAAATGAGGGACCCGAAAGCCACATATTACTGTTGACGGGCCACTCCAACCGGGTGCCTTTATCGGCTGGGTTCATCGCCGAGGGAACCCAGCGCCAGTCTTTCATCTTTGACCTTTTATCTATCTCTGCTAACCTATGAGATACAAAACGTTGGAAGTCGGTTGCTTCCGAGTGGATCCATTTGAGTACTGTCCTACTATCTGTCCATAAGACCTTTCGGGTGATTTCAACTCCTAACTCTTTCTCCACGGTGTCGGCTACCCTGCAGGCCAACACTGCCGCCTGTAACTCAAGGCGTGGGATTGAAATCACCTTTTTAGGTGCCACTCTAGCTTTCCCCATCACGAAGCTAACGCGCCTAACGCCGAGTGCATCTTTTCCCACCAAGTAGGCGACTGCCGCGTAGGCGGATTCACTAGCGTCCCCGAAGACGTGAAGTTCTACCTCTGATAACTTTATACCGTACCATCGCGGGATGGTTATATTGTTTAAGATTATAAGGTTCCGTAACCATGCGAACCATAAAGTTGCCTCCGCTTCATGCAGCCTCTCGTCCCACTGGATTCCTGTACGCCATATCTGCTGCATTAATATGCGCGACTGAATGACGCATGGATACAGGAAACCCAGCGGGTCGAACACCGACATTATGAAGCGAAGAAACTCTCGCTTCGTAGGAACAACGTCACCCTCTATAATTGTCTTCGGTAACTTTTTAAATGATAGGTCAAAAGCCAATTCATCGGTCCCCGGTGACCAAATCATACCTAAGGTGCGCTCTGTGGCGCCCTCGTCTTTTTCTAACGAGACTCTGTCGGGCATCTCTATTTCGAGAATCTCCCTGAGTTGTGGCGAATTGGTGACCCACCCCCGTATATTAAACCCGCCTTCGGCGTGGATGTGAGCCACCTCCTCTATGCGTTTGCTAGCCTGCGCGACGGACCATGCACTATCTAAATAGTCGTCCATGTAATGACTGTTATGTATAGCCGACACTGCTTCGGGATACTGACTATTAAATCTGGCCGCATTTTTATTCAAAATATAGATTGCGGATGTAGGGGAAGACACAGCACCGAAAATCATTGAATTCATGACAAACGTGTCAGGTTCTCCACTATTATTTTTATTCCACAAGAAAAGCTGTGCCCCTCGGTCACGTTCTCTGATTTTTATACGTAGGAACATGTCCGCTATATCTCCGGTGAATGCTACCGGTCCCAATCGGAATCTAATTAGAATTCCTAAAAGAGAATTTAATAGGTCTGGCCCCGCGAGCAAGCAATCGTTAAGAGCGGTACCTTGAAAAGTGGCGGCGGCGTCGAAGACTAGTCTCAATTTCCCCGGCTTATTAGGATTCTGTACCCCAAAGTGAGGTAGGTACCACACCGGATCTTCGAAGCGGCCGTCCGCTTTACTCGCATAACCCTCGCTAATTAATCGTTCAATTTGATTTTCATATGCTTCCGCGTACGTAGGATTCTTATGCAACCTACGTTCTATTCCCGACAGTCTCTGTCGCGCATAAGCATAGTTATCGGGTAGCTGTGGATCGTCACGCCTCCACAACAATCCTACTTCCCATTCGCCGTTAATAGTGAAGCTACTGGTTTCATCTAATATTTTTAAAGCTCTGTCGATGTCTTTATGAGACCTAGGGATTTCGGTTATACCTATTGCTTCTAATTCGAATTGGTTTTTCACCATATCATGCAGTTCAGACAGAGGTTCCGCTAAACAGTTCACGGCTTCGTAGCCTACCCTAAACCCTTTACCTATGGGCCCATGCAGAACCCAGCCTAGCTTGGTCAAAGATGCAACTGGCTTACCGGACTTTCCTCGGCGAATCTCCTCGCCGACCAGCAACTCCCAGTTGTCCTGTCCCAGCAACAGCATCGGCTTGACTCCGCACATTTCCTCCAGGCCCAAGTCACGCAGGTGGGCGAGCTCCTTTATCAACGCAGCCGGCACCGTTTGGGCGGGCAAATCCAGCCTCTTGAACGTACGCACACTTATTTTGTGATTCACTTTATTTGGCCCGCGCACTGTCACATATATTTTCCTTGAGGATTTATCAGACACCTCATTACCGCGCGCACTTTTTAGCACTAAAGGTATTCTATCACCCGTTGCCTTTCCAGCTATCGAGTCGTCGATAAGCGATACTGTAGCTCCGTCGTCCAGTAGAGCGTAGCAATCTCGTTCGTTTCCGTTCACTGACACGGAGACGGGAATTATCTTCAACAACGCTTTGCCGTTATATTCTTTCACATTAGTGACGCTTTCAGTTTTATGCTCTCTATCTACGTGCAGTAAGTCGTGATGTGCATAGTGGCATTTCGAGCATTTGCTTGCTCGGCAGAACTTCTTCGCATGTTGTTTTATTATACAATTAAAACACATCCTCTGATCTTTTACAAATTGCCATCTCTCATCAGAAGTTAGTTTCGCAAACTTTTCACACTTCGGTAATTTATGATCTCCCTTGCACATAGCACACTGCACATTGTTCTTATTATCTTGTTCGCTGTCGCTTTGTACATGTAATCTCTGAACATTTTTAAAGTGAATGCCTGGCTTACTATGTGCGCTTCTCAAACTTTTAACATTAGCCGTTTGACCGGCAGCGCCCATGTCCATCTGCACATAAAATGACGTAGCTCGGGCTAAATGGCTCAGGAATTCAGATAATATCTCTAGGCTGGGTGACACTCTCACATCGATGCCCTGAGACGCCGCCATACCCATTGCGAAGTCGCCATATTGAGCCCTCTGCACAGGCGTTAATTTACTCAGTAATTCACTCACCAGTTGTGGGTTGTTCAGGTATCCATTCGCGTGCACATTCCTCAACAGCGACACACAATTCCTCACTGTAGATGAGAACTTTCTCAACTCACGACCACTTTCTGTTACTTTCGGTAACGCACGCACTTTCTTCAACGCACACTCCAATATTAAATTAGGATGTCCGAACTCTTCATCCAGTGCCTTCATAATCTCCGATGGGTTAGTTGATGTCCGCAATAAGTCTTCTACCGCTATTTTTGCCTCTCCCTGCAGTGACGTTTTCAAGCGCGCTAAGTTCTCGTGCGGCTTAAAGTTGTACATAGCTGTTGTGTCCCAGTACATGTTCTTGTACGATAGCCACTCTGCCGGGTCACCGTTGAAGTATGGCAACTCATAGGCTTGCCTGGGTACTGGCCGCGGACGAGCTAGGTTTGAAATAGCTTCTGCCAGCTGATCTATTTTCCTGTCTCGCGGCTTGCTTCTCTCCGTTTCTTCGGCGAACGATTGATCCCATTCAGGCACTTCACGTGGTGGCACTCGCGGAACACTAGCCGTTACTATCGGCGTATATTCGCGGAACTGTACGGTCGCGGGCGCACACTGAGGGAGCGCAGATATCGAGGTCGTATATACTGTATGCGGTTGCGCGGTCACTGTTTGCGGCGCGGTCACTGTTTGCGGTTCGTACGCTGTTTGCGGCGCGGTCACTGTCACTCCGCGGGAGGTCGCGGCACTCTCGGTTGCAGGCACTCCGTACGCAGTCGTTACTACTGCGGGCACTGGCACTGGCACTGTTTCTTGCGCGTCGTGAGCTTCTGCGATCACTTGTGTTTCACTCGGCACTGAGTGTGTGATCCAATCTTCCACACGGCGTGTTGTAGTTTCTTCATCGGACGAGTCTTCTTCGGCGACGGCATCTATCTCGGCCAGTTCCGCCTCCAACTTCTTCTTGACGAGATTTTCCCTCAGGCGCACTAATTCCCTCTCAGCCTTGTACTCGGCCCTCCGGCGGAGGTAATCGGCACTCTTCTGGCCGCTCTTCGATGAGACGTGACTGGTTCTTGATCTCGGCGTCCGTACCACCCGTAGTATCTCCGATTCCCGAGGCACTGCAGCCGCGTCGCGATGGTCAATCACGCGTCCGGGGCCCGCCAATGGAATCACGGGTGCGGGTAATGCCGACGACACTGTAGGCGCTATCGAAGGTGATCCCGGTGCCATTTCAGACGGCACTCCTGAATCGGCTTCCATCTCTCGTCGCTTGTTCAACGCTGCCTCCAATTTGCGCAGCTTGCTCCTCGTGGCGACTGAGCTTCGTTCACTCATCTTGAATGCTTCAGACTTCTCAGGCTTGAAACTTCAAACTCTTCAGGCTTGAGATGTAATTCTTCAGACGCAGGATCCGGCTCGAAGGACCAAAATTGTAGAATATTCAGGCGCACGGGTCGAGGGTTCCGAAGAATTAAATAAAAGACGAGCAGAGTCTTCAACCACTTATATTGTTGTTCACAAGCTTCCGATGATTGCTACAGTACGACTGACTTACGACTGACAAATTTTGCCGTGAGGCGGCTATATTTATGACTTTCCTACGTGGGTGCAAGTAGTGCCATGACAAATAAAATAACAAAAGGTGTTTGCACCAATCACGTCACAGTATTTCTCCCATATGTCTCTACGGTGGTGGAAGTAGTGGGTAGGGCGCGACATCATCAACAAATGTTCCACCAATCAAATATGCACATTTTTGTCATTAAATTTACTTATAATCTAGAATCATATATTTACCTTAATTCTAGATGTATCCTAAGTTACATTAATGCTAAAAATAACCTAGGACTAGATAATCAAAACATACATCAAAATATTGTTACAATTATAGATTTAATCTTCCTATTGTACATATTTAAAACTACAGAAAGCCCTCGTGCTCTCTTACAATATATTTAAATTACTAGAAATATGTATGAAATTTGGATGTTGAATGGTTTGGGTTGGTTCGTTTTTACAGAACTAACTCCCAATTATTATTAACTTTATAATGTTAGTGTAGATGTTAGATTAGATACTAGTCTGATAATATAAATATTATAACTTGAAAAGAATACAACTAAATAGCGGAAAGGGCTGTAATAGTTGTAGCCTTATTTTTACGATTGTTGCTAAGTTAGTAGTAAAATATTACCATACAAACAACAACACCAATTCAGCCTCAGAATTATGATTATGTCCATAATTAGTTTATACCAAATAACAATAGATATATATTTTACATACATATATAGTGTACGTGATCCAGAGAAATAATTAGGAGAATAGTATTATTGACATAATTACATTTTAAGTTATAATTGGTAGCAAATGTCAAGTTTACATTATATGGATATATTTACGGGTTACACTAACTTGGAGAGATGGTCATGGTTTTAATGATAATAATGATGCAAATACATAATGCTGCAACGTACGTACGTAAGAATATATGACTTCAGCGGGCTGCCGCTAGCGCTTTCAAGGCCAACAAATTAAATAATATATTTTAACTGTTGATTATTGCAGAGTAGAACTTTGCATTACCAAAATGACATATAATATTTTTTGAATGCATTGTGATTTTAATGTACCTTATGATTTATATAGAACTACAACTGTATAGTTATGAACATAAGGCATAATAATGTTAATATTTTAATTATTTAGACACGCAATGAGCATATTATTAATAAAAAGTTGTTATGATTTACTATGCGAGACCTTGAGTTGTTACTTAATAGAGACAAGGGGACATCGTAACGAAAACTTTATCGTGATTTCAGTGCTTGTTTATGGAGACCAGCTATTCCATACAAAAGTGCATCCATACATGATCAAAATGTATGTAACAGCTTTTTTCGTTACTAAGTTCATGGTACAAGATTTCGTTACAATGTTTTCCCACCCCGTATATAATATGTTTGCGAAATTTTTACAGTATATTGTTAAAAATAAATCTAGCACTCTTGTAAATTGTAGGTATAATGTGTGTATAGTAATTATCTACCTATAGCTGTTTCTTGTTTGTACCAGATTTGGTAGCTACGCATAATTTTGTTTAGAAATCTTCACTCGAACGCAAATGTTCGTTAAAATTTGAAATCATGTACCTAGAGTTGATAGGATAATTTACAAGAGGTGCAAAAAACCATAAAACCAGGTTTGTAGATATAAGTTTATTACAACAATAAAGAAAATAAAACTGAAAAGAAGTGTTTCATTTCATTTTGAACAAAACGCTTATTTAATGAGCAGATTATTTGTCGGTAAAATAGTAACGTGTACCTTTATCGATTTTGAAAATAACTGAACTTCGTCTAGTCACGCAAATGTCTTAAGCAGAAGTATCAGACGGCAACAAAAGTAGATTAACATTAAAATAAAATTAAATCCTATTTAAAGCACAACATTAAAGGAAATATAATACTAAATGGACATAAAATTAAGATAAAATGAACTCTTAGGTATTGCCTAAAATTTAAATAGCATTGGATTGTGTTAGGGCTTGCGCTCACTGCCGGCACGGCGGCATAGCATTTTATTACTAATCAAGTTATTTTGAATCTTATTTCAATGAACTTAGAGTTCATATTACTTTATTTCGATACCACGATGCCGCGGGATGCTGCGGCATGACGGGTCATGCCTTTCATCCCACGGGTTGCCGCGGCACGCCATTGCATCTCGCGAGACGTATGGGTCACTTTGTGTCGAGGAATTATGATTACTAAGTTAGTTGAAATAAGGTTGTAACTTGTGCAGCGGTCATTTCGGTTAATGGGGCGCTAGAAGTGCTATTAATACTAAATCCTAGTTAGCCATAACAACACAACCAAATTCGAATCCGCGCTGAGCAGAACTGATGGATGCCAGGGTGGCTGGGCTTTCAGCAGAATGCCATGGCATGCCACGAGATACCACGGGATGCCACGGAATACCGCAGCACAATTTGCCATGCCATGCCATGCCGTGGCATGCCGGCAGTGAGCGCCGGCCCTTATTAACACGCTTTTATTATTGTCTATTTAAGTGATATGTAAAAGTGTGTTCTATGTAAGAATGCGACTGCTGTGCAAGGGGTCCCGGGTTCGATTCCCAGGTCGAGCAAAAAGTGTTATTGTGTTTTCTATGAAATTCTCAGTAGCAGCTCGGAGTTTGGATTTGTGCCCGGTTAATGGCAATAGGCTCGCTCCCTATTACGTGGGACCTAAATATACCGGCGAACTGTGGGTACAGTGGTACACCTCTGCCTAACCCTTCGGGGAATCGACTTTTGTTGCTGACCGTACTAGATCCGAGCATAGTAGTCAAATAGTAGTCCTACAGATTAGGTACATCCTGCGAACAAAATTAGAAACAAAAACATTTTTCTAGGGCTCCCGTACCTTATAAGGAAAAAACCGGAGCCCTTACGGAAACACTTTGTTGTTCGTCGGTCTGTCTGTCTGTCAAGACAGACAGACTGACGAACCTCTGAAACACGTGGAGGTATCGAGTTGAACTTCAGACCTCGTCGGTATGAAACCACCATACGAAGGGTTTTATAATAGTAGGGTATTATAATATATGCTAACACTATCAAGCTGACGCAGTGTCGTGATGGCCCAGTGGTTAAGGCGCCCGCCTCTCATGCACGAGGTTGTGGGTTCGCAACCAGGCACGGGCAAGTACCAATGTGACTTTTTCTAATTCATATGTACTTTCTAAGTGTATCTTGGACATCACTGACATCGGTAACCATGTCAGAGGCCCTTGAGGCGGTTTAGAAACTCTGACACTAGGGTGTGTGGGGTCGTTAGACCTTACTGCCCACATGATAAAGAAGACTATCAAGCACACGAGTGGCAATCATTTTTTCCTCCTTATAAGACGTTCAACACAAAAACTACATTTTATTTGGATCAAAATATTTGTAATAATTCGTGTTAATTGTATATTCACCAGCATATTTAAACCTTGAAATGAAACACGAACACGTTGCGGAAGTAAATATAAAAAAATCTTATAAATAGAATCTTACGAGTATCTTATAGTTGATGGTCCAATTCTTCTTAATGATACCTAGCAGATACTTGATAATAAATAAGGGCCGGCGCTGACTGACGTCGCAGCGAAGCACGGCACGGTATAGATTTTTTTTTTTGTAGGTGGGAAATCATCAAATAACTTCCCCCGCCCTGGGCGGGACGGGAGGGTGTGTCAGACTTTTACTGACTAAAACCCATCTATGTTCCTTTATGTGCCCTTTCGAACAACCCGCAGTCAAGTTCGTTTTATCCCACAGTTTTATCCTTATTTCAAGAGTTTAGAATTCATATTAGGTACTTTATTTCGAACTACTACCTTAGCCCAGTGGTCCTAAACGCGACTGCTATGCTAGAGATCTTAGGTTCGATTCCCAGATCGAACAAAGTGTTATTGAGTTTTATATAAAATTCTCAATAGCAGCTCGAAGTTAGAATTTGTGCCCAGTTAATGGCAATAGGGTCACCCTCTTATAATATTGGACCTAATCAAACCGGAGAACTGTGGGTGTATATTGATATACCTCTGCCTAACCCTTCGGAGATACAGGCGTGATGGTATGTTTGTTCGATACAATCAAAGCGCCAAGTCGTGGCATGCCGTGAGACGCCGCGCAACGTGGTAAGCCGCGGGACGCCGCAGCATATCAACGTCGTGTCATGCCATTTCATTCCACGCATTGAGGCGTCCCACCGCGTCCCGCAAGCCACATAAGTACCTAAACTACCTAGGTCATTGGATTATGAAAGCTAAGCTAATGGAAATAAGGGTGAAATAGGTGCAGCGAGGTTTTCGCTGCGGTCATCATGCCGGCGGGCATCCTCGCTCCTAGCATGCTTCGGCATGCCGTGTGACAAAAACCTTTGGGCTGCCGAAGCACGCTGTGCCGTGCCGCGACGTTTGTCAGCGCCGGCCCTAAGACTTCGGTAACTACTGCCTACACGTGCGTAACTTCCTACCTAATGTATGTCTGTTGGTTATGTTTACCAACCATAACACCGCATATATTGTTATTAAAAAAGAAGTTTAAAAAACTAAAACCCGGCTACAAAAAAATCACGTTCTAAAAAGTGTGAAACAAGAAAACATTCTCATCTGAAAGCCGTGGTCGTATGCCACTTTGCCCTAAACTTTAGTGCTAAAGAATAATGTTCTATTATTATACACATACTGTTTTACCGGAATTAGGTGGCATACGACGGCGAGAAGAAATGACCGATAATTGGGCCGAATATCGGTCGCGTGGGGAGACGCTCGAGGTCGAGAGTAACTCGAAATGTTTCATGTGCCTAACTAAGTAAACGCACTCCAGTGTTCGCTGAACTTGGCTGACACACTGCCGTGTGTTTTTACCCGACTACGGAGAACCAAAAAGGAGGGTTATAAGATTGACCGGTATGTATGTATGCAGGTATGTATGTATGTATGTATGCATGTATGTATGTGTGGATGTTCATCTGTTCCCTCATAACTTCTAAACCAAACCATCCAACGTAAATTGACAAATGAGGTGTTTTTGGAAGCGTCTAAATTGTCCGCTGGTTATAGGCTACGTGATGTTGCAAATAATTGTATGTGGCGCCCTCTAGTGCTCATGAAGATGTGAAATAATATTTTTTTTCCTCCAAATATGGTCGTGTTGCATATCAAATTAAAGGGCTTAATTAGCACATTTTAAATATATACATGTACATGTTGTATTGGTAAATTGTACATGGCACCCTTTAGAACGCATCATAAACCTAGCTTACCTACCAATATTTCGTGTGGAAGACCTAATAGATTATTCCATACATTGTGTAAATGTTGCAGTTCCAGTAGGTAGTATTACGTACATAAATGTCTAAATTTGAGCCCCAAAATAATTTAATTAAAAAAGAAGTTTAAAAAACTAAAACCCGACTACAAAAAATTCTCGTTCTAAAAAGTACGAAACAAGAAAACATTCTCATCTGAAAACCGTAATCGTATGCCACTTAAATATGGTAAAACAGTATGTGTATAGTAATAGAACATTAATCTTTAGCACTAAAGTTTGGGGCAAAGTGGCATACGACCACTGCTTTCAGATGAGAATGTTTTCTTGTTTCATACTTTTTAGAACGACAATTTTTTGTAGTCTGGTTTTTATCTCTTTTACTTTAAAATAGGTAATTTATTTGCAGATATAGACTAATACATACTTAGGTATAAAAGTTTTGTGAAATTCGTTCTATTCCTATTGGTTTAACGGGCTGGTGTCCGCAACTTCAAATTTCAGCACATATGTTGCTTCGCTCTTAACTATTTTTTTCTTTAAATAATACACAATTTTATATGCCTCTACGCCGTACATGCAACATTGTAATATTACATAGAATATTTATTACCAATATGTTGAGTGATGAGGGTGTCAATGCCGAGACGATTGTTAACATAATCCAGCCTTCTTACTCAAATACATATATCAAGACTCCAGACTAAAATCTAAAATGGAAATTGCACCTTAGGGCAGCCATGTTTTCGTGTTGCAATTTTTATTTTTATTTATTTCTTAGTCGCTGTTTAAACCGGTGTTCACAAGAGGAATACGCGGCCTGGTACGAGTCCTATATCAACTCGTTTTCGGTAGTAGCGTGGTGTGGGAGCATCGTGGGAAAAGACACTTGCGTCCAATCCGCATCTACGGTACATATTGATCGTGTGCTACCCAAGAGCCTCGCTTTTCACTCTGACAGATAACTAATGCAAAACTTATTTTTAAAATAAAATACTAAGCTATGACATTATTTTTTATAAATTTTCTTTTTTTTAATAATTTTAGATTTTTATCTAATTTTAAGGTTGTGAATATTTAATAATAAAGTACATATTCTCAGCTATGGAACGACATACCTATTATTATAATTGACAGCATTTTATTAGATTAATCTATAGGTACCTACGTACTACATATCCTTTTTTTTCTGATTGAAATCTGCTTATTTGCACTGCAGTAGCTACTGTGCCCATTGGCGTATCTAGAGTTACTTTTCAGGGGGGGCCTCGCCCCTAAGATGCCATGGCCGATGCGATGCAATGCGGTCAGGCGGAAGGTGAGCCCTACAGCCTGGGGTAGGCACAAGGCCATTCTGGGGTGGGCACGGCCCAATATATACGCCTATGACTGTGCCACGGGCTGTAGAATTAGTACTTACCTTGACACTGAACTTGTCAAAAACTTACTGGTTGACTATTAAATTATCGCTAGATACCTACTTCGTATTACAAACCTGCTGATTTAGTAAGATTTTTAAGGTTTTTGATCGTCAGTCTTATCTTTAAAATATACCAAATTTTAGACTCATTATAGTAACAATTCTTAACTATCGTTTTTTAACAAAATAATCTCGCGTCTCCCATAATGTATAGACATTATAAAATGATCCACGTTCCCACCTGGATTATTTTATAATGTCGATACTGTTTGTTCTGTCTGACCATGAACGCGCTTACACGTGGGGCGGTTATGAATAAATAAGGTGGTAATTGGAGACCTAGACCGTCTGTACGTTAGTCATAGCGTTTAGCTCGAGGTGGTGTTGGTAATGACTGATGACTTAGAACACTTTCTACAAAGAACGTGTGAATAATTGATACGATTAATCCAGGTAGCTTTTAAGGGAAAGTGTTGCTATTTTTCTTTATAGATAGGTACAGGACGTGTGCTTTTTTCTTGGTTTTTAGGCTAAAATATTTTTTTGCGGAATTTGTTCGAAAGTTACTCTCAGGCTCTGGAACACAAAGGTGGAGGAGGGCTTTAGAAGGAACACTGATGGGATTTAGTCTTCCTCCGCACCACGCAGAACGGATGAAGCATTTGATGATATCCCAGAGTTAAAAAAAGGCTTAAATAAAATGTACATCTAAATGAAATTAAGCATTTGACTTATCGGGAAATGATAAATGCTTTTTCTTTTATTTGCCATCGGTACGCTAAGGAGAAGACGACGAAAAAGACAACCGCCTTCAGTACCTAACTAAAAAGTAAAAAAAACTTAAGCTTTGAAAGTAGGCGGCTTTGTTTCTGTTTGTTGTTTTGTATTGCCAGCGACTTGCAAAGCTAGTTATTTAACACTTTTTAGTTTTTGAAAGCGGTTGTCTTTTCTGTATGAAAGTTTTTCTTTTTTGGTTTTTTAGTAGGTATCAACTTCCTGTCATCCGAATCCATTCTTCATTTTTTTTGCTCATGGGTGTTGTAATAAAACCAGCATAATAATATTACTGTCCCACTGCAGACCGAAGGCCTAGATTTCTTAGAGAGAAGGCACGAGCATTAATCACCATCAATGCTCAAGGCGGATTGGCGATTTCGGACTTATAAATTATTAGGATCTCCAAAAAAAGATATGCTTTACAGAAATAAGGTCATTCAAATAAAATGGTTAACAAAAGCTCGTATTTCATCATTTTCCTGCCCTTATCCCATGTTACTTGGGGTCGGCGCAACACGTTTTCTTCTTCCATACCATCCTGTCAGGCGTCAATGCTATCACTCACTCCTTTCTCTTTCATATCATTCTTCACACAATCCATCCATATTTTGTTTGGCCTCCCTCTTCCTCTCCTCTAACAAAAGCTCGTATTTATTAATTATTAATTATATATCGAGGTTTTCAAGATGAACTTAGAAAGTAAGAAAATCATACACATAGGTACATAATTATGAAATAGAAAAAGTCTCATCTGCTCGTTAGGTAGGATACCTGATTCCGAATTGCCTGAAATCGTAATATAGGTAGTTCGGGTAAGTTAGTAGGTACCAAGATAGGTATCTACTTTAATCTCCAATGCACCATTGAAACAAAGCTAGACTGTCATTTGATCAAGTAATTTTTACTTCTCTTTTTATAAGGATGTGCAACTATCATATGACTTCTGCTACCCTGGGCGGAGCGGAAGGGATTGTCAGACTCTTACTGACTAAAATCCATCCGTGTTCCTCCTAATGCCTTTTGCGTTCCAGTGTCTCCGCAACCAATCCCTATTTCCTCACGAATCGTAACAGACAAACAATGTTAGTTTCACAGTAAAAATGAATCCCTACTTGGTCTAATATTAATAAATGACTGTGAAAGTATCTTTGTTTGTCTGTTACGTTTTCACGCCTACACTGCCGAACTGATTTTGACAAAGGTACGGATATAGATTAGACCTTGGCGAATGACGAAAAAGGCCTTGAAAGATTGCATGCGAGTCCGTCATTTTTAAAGATAAAACCATGAATCTTTGTACTTAGGTAATTAATAAGATATCAAAAAACATTCAGTCAGCATTTAAAAAAAAATACCTAAAAAGGTCTACCCAAAGTAACTATTCGCGACAAAGTCGGGGCAAAAGCTAGTGTAGTATAACAAGGTAATTGCAAATGCTCCTACAGACCTATATTCGATTGCACAATTTCCTACTTTTTACAAACGTATTGTAATCAATGGTTATACGTAGACTATTGTTATGTAGGTACCAACGCTAACCGTCGTTCAAACCTCTCCCCTTGGGAATGGAAACACCTGTTCCATCCTACCACAGTAACATCACCGAATTCTGCAATTTTGAACTAGATTTCGATCGAATCTGTTTGAAACATTAACTATATTATACTTACAAGTATAAAAAACCGATCTAGTGCGAATTGGATTCGCCCACCGAAGGCTGAAGCACGGTAATATTATATTACCGTGGCTGAAGGCCGTGCAAAGGTATTATAACACTAGTTTACAGTACATCTGTTGCCGAAGAACTTTTAGCTGTTGGTTACTACATATGATACGCTATTTTCAAAAATATAATTAGAATATTTTTATCAGCTCTAGTTTCTGAGATTCAGCTATGTAGGTCTAAAACAGAAAAATACACGTATTTACCAAAAAAACTTTACTAACAAAAATAATTAAGCATTAAGTTCTAAAAAACTCTGTTATTAAGCTTTTTTCTGATGTGTAGACTTTAGAAAATGACGTATCAGAGTCCTACAATAGTCAGACATCATATTCGTATCCCAGAAACCCTGATAGCGCTCTTCCATGACGCGAAGTCCTGATGCATAAGTTCTCCCTGCTCCAATTTTTCCGGAAACCTTTCCAGGAGATTATGGAGGAAGTGAAGTTTTATACTCATATTGCACCTCATATTTTTAATTGTAGCAAAAGATCTTCAACAAGTTCAATGTAATTTTCAGATTTGTCTTGTTCGAAGCGTTCAGATATATTTTTAGGTACTGAAGAGTCAGGTGAACGCTGCACTGAACGTGGAACCCAACTAGTACCTACTTGGGTACTGCCATTTACCTCGATTTTTAATCTTTAAACCGTTTGTGTTCACGCTACAAAACAAACGGTCTTCAAGATGATTTCGTGGTTTTAGCCAAATACTCGGTGTTCCAAATTTAACGGCACTTCTTTTACCCCTTTTCCATAATCTTAAATATGCCATACACGATTTACAAACACAATTGTGAGCCCAAGACTTCTCATTTTTATCCAAGAGCATCCCAAAATACTCAAAATAGGTATTTTTCACCAACTCCGATATAACTTTTCTACAATTGTTGAGCACAATTATTCTCTACATAATAGCAAAAATGATCTGGATTGTTTAAACCTCCTTGAACTACTTATGACGCAAAAACTTCAGATACTAATCTTAACACAGTAAAATACATCGTTATCGATTAATATATTCGCTTAAATGATAAAAATCAAAAGCAAAGTAACTCGAGCTGATCAAAATATTTTAAGGGTTGATTTGACAAAAACAAGTCATAAGTGAACATTATCAACCATAGAAATCGCGGCAACAGACAAAAAGTTAAATTTTGTCAGTTTTTTCTGAGCTTTTATTTCAATATTTTTTTTGATTTTATTACAAATGAATTGTTTTCAGTTTTCTTCTTGTACCTACTTGTGATAGTGATGTTACTTGTCACATTTCCGAGGTCAACGGAAAGTAATCAATAAATTTTGATTCCCTCGTGAGTGTCGAAATATAAGTTTTTTGAGGTATAAACAGCCGTATCTTTTTTTTACGTGAAGTTAGGAGTTCAATTTTTTCACAGCTTCAAGGGACTGTAGTCGTGTGTATATGGTGTTACTTTCAACTGGATACCTCCACGCGTTCCTGAGATAAAGGGCCTTGGTTTTAACAGACGAACAATAAAGTGATCCTGTTTTTTCCGGACGGTACGGATACCTTAAAACAGTATTTTTCCGACGTCATGATGTTGGACGGTATTTATACATAGAAGTAAACAACAAGCTACCCCACAAGCTTCTCATCGATACAATACCTTTTTGGGTCAAACAACTTAAAAGCCTTAACGATACACTAACTAATCTACCTTCATAGTTTTCTTAGAAGTACTAACTTCGGCCAATATCTACGAGCATCTAAGCAGTCAGTATTGTTTGCTTTGATTTTTATATCGGTTCCCCATCCCACTCTAAGTATTTCTCCTGTATCGCCAGTGCTTTTATGTAAACTTACATGCACGAATAACCCCGTCCCAGAATACTGTAGGCCATATAGTAAAATCTTGCTGCGTCCGGGAATCAAACCCGCGATGCGCAGCGTTGCAGCCAACTATGTACACAGTCCCTCTACATCTTGTGGCTGGGTAATATTTACACGTTATAAGGCAATCTCAGGTCAAAGCTGATCAAGAAAAGACCTAGCTACTTTTTGGAAGGGGCAACTAATTTAAATTCCTTTCTGATGGTGTTTAAATGTGCCCCACTTGCCATGCTTTAATTGCATCAATGATTTAACTTTGAACTAGAGGTTTGACCATTCCCGTAAGCAGTCTTTTTCGAACTAATAGGGAGAGAGAACTGTATGGTATCACTCGTTGCTATCAAATTCAAATTTTTCAAATTCAAATCATATATCATCTGGTCTCTTTTTACCACCCTTGGTTGAAAAGGGATGGAACCTGTCTAAAACATAAATTAGTGGTTAGCTGCCCTGATTGCTAAGCCGGAGGTCGTGGGTTCGATTCCCACTCAGGACAAACTTTGTGTGATGAGCATGATTGTTTGTTCTGTGTCTGGGTGTCATTTATCTATAATATGTATGTATTTATAAATTATATAAGTATGTATATCAGTTGTCTGGTTACCATAACACAAGCTCTGCTTAGCTTGGGATCCGATAGCCGTGTGTGAGTTGTCCCAAGATATTTATTTATTTAATTATAATATTTAATTTTTTAATCTGTTCACCTGCCGAACAACTACAGCAAGTAAAGAGGACGTGGGATCCAGATGGAAAATAAAAGCAGTAATAGGTGGAGAGTTATACTTTATTATTGGAATAAAATACGCCGTAGAAATGTGGACAAATACAGACACAGGGAGGTAATATTAACACAGTGCATACACAAAATTCATTATTGTATACACTTATGTAAAAATTCATTATACTTATAGCAATGACTAGAATTGTTACATGGAAATCGTAAAAATTGTAATTAAATATCTTTGGTCCTATACGTAGGTATTTTATAGGAAGTGGTAGGTAATACTATTACTATTCATTAACAATAACATTAATTATCTAATTGACAAGACCTAATTGAGATAAAGATTATATAAATAGGTATAATTAAGTAAAAAGATATATCGCAATAACTGCAGCAGATATTAATAATGAGATCAATTGGTTATTAGTTCAGGAATAACGATGTTGCACAGCCATTTATCTAAGTTCTTCTTTCTCTATTGTGGTTGGGGAGGTTGCGAAGATCCGGGGGTCTTCGGGCACCCATATCTTGGCGTGGAGGGTGGCGCCTGGCTGCTTCTCCCCCCGTCGTGACCATGACAACGAATGCGCTTGTAGGTTGCTACCTGGAAATAAATGCTATTTAAGTTTGAGTCCTTTTAGAAATCTATGGGGGAAGTGTACATCCAGCTTTGGACGTCCTGTGGCTGATATACCTGATGAGGTTTGAGGGCGAACTACAAATGTTGTTTTGTGAGTAGAGAGTCGTGTTTTTCAGTTTCATATTTTGTGCTCCATTACTTTTTATACAGCTCTGTTTGTTCTACACGGCAAAGTAAAATAGAAAACTAGACCTCTAGTAGGTAGACTGGTAGAAAATGCCTAAGGCATTAAGTCCGCCTTTGTACGGTGTATTTTACATTTGTGCATAAAGTTTAATAAATAAATAAATAAAATGAGTTGTCAGTTTCAGTTGAATGTAAATTACGCGACACGGGAAACCTGATTCAAAACCGACCAATTTATCTTTAGCTTTTTACCAAAATATCTATACTTAATACAAAGTTCCACCGTCCATACACCGCGATGCAACGTTGTGATTACATTGTGCTGTATAGCTCCAACACTGAATTCCATACTTCAAGAGTTTTTATAACTGTATTTACTTTCCAGATCCGAGCTGCGGCTCTCTCTGCCTAATCCTATCCTACTACTATCTTACTGATATTGTATATGCGAAAGTTTGTGAGGATGGATAGATGGCTGGATGGATGTTTGTCACTCTCTCACGCATAAGCGGTTGAACGGATCTGGATGACAGGCACTGAGATAGATTGTAGTGTGTTATATCACATAGGATTCTTTTTATCCCGGAAAAATGGACGGTTCCTGTAGGATAATATATCATATTTGACGCTGAGTAAGTCTTTGACAGAAGCTAGTAAGGAAATAAATAGTTAGGTATTATCCCTAATGACACTATTATTCACAATAAACATAATTATGGCCTTCACAATAAAAAGGCCAAAAGTAGCTCACAAGACCCCATCGTTACAAATACAAACAACTAAACACATGACAACAAACAAACATTGTTTGCACAACTCAACATAATAATACTGCAATTCATGTGTCAATAAAAGCCAAACAGTTACAGAAAATTACACCCCTCGTCCAAGAAATAGAGACTTTACAATTGGATCGGCATGCAGTCAAAGCTAGTTACCTTCATCCATTATTATAATAACACAGGACGAATGAACTGACATAACTATTCGTGCCTTTCAAGTCATTGCCAGTGTGGTCGGCGCGTGCATTCACAGTTATTTAGCTTCATCAATTATTATAATAACATAGTTTGTATCCAAGTCTAGATACACTATTATACTTAATTAATTACTAATGCTGGGAAATTTTGTCCCTATGTACACCTGATGAGTTATTTATAAGTGTGGAACATTTAAGTGGTAAATTCTTTAACCACTTTGAGCGATTTCTGGTGAGGGTGAAATTAATATATGGGTTCGCGTGGTTCGCATCAACGATACTAATATGACCGCGCCACCGACATTATAATGTTTTTGTTTTATGGTTTTATGCACGAGGTTTTATATCATTGGATGGCTAATAAGCTGACGGCCCACCTGATGCTAAGTGGTCACCGATACTTGTAGACATCTGCAATACCAGAGGCCATGCGTTCCTATCCCGGAGACAAAGCTGAAATGTCTCATGGGTCAGTAATTACACCGACACCCAAACCCTTCAAACTGGAACACAGCAACGCTGCTTTGCGGCAGAAATAGGTATGATGGTAGTACTTTCACAAAGAGCTCTACTGCTACTGAATTGTGAATGTGACCTTAAGTCTTTACTTCTGTCGACAGTCTCTAAGACCGCCTATTTTTTTTACTTATAAGTATGTAGAGTTTATTTAATTTGTGTAGGTACAAATAAGATCGAACTAGTAGCAATAGCCGTACAATGGTTCCGAGTACCCATATCTAGCGCAGGCTTGGCACCCGCACGACGGCCTTCAGCTATTATTCGTATTGTTTATTTGCTTTTTTCTTTGTGCTTTTCAACATTTAAACTACCACTATGTGGCAAACTATTTAGACCACAATAAGTAACTAAGTACCTTTTTTTAAAGATGGGAAAGCATTAAATGACTTCTTCCATCCTGTGCGGACCGGAAGGAAGTGTCAGACTGTTACTGACTAAAACCCATCCGTGTTCCTCCAAATGCCCTATGCGTTCCAGTGTCGTGGTAAGTCTTTCAGTCCGCAAACCTGGCAGACACTGGCCCTGGCAGTCCACGTCTACTATGCTGATAAAAAGACAATTTAGACCTACCGGTTTAATAAAAAAAAACTATTCGGTTTCTCAGGCAATAAAAAATTATAACCTACAGTTAAGCATTTTCAGTTTAGTACCTTAACGCTTCATTAATAATTCCGCGAAAGACGGCTATACGTATTCCACACCATTAGAGCGGGGGCACACGATGCGTTGCGGCGCCGCACCGTAAAGATTTCACCGTACCGACGGGCACACGGGCGCCGCAATGTTGTTATGTCGCAGCGGCGCCGCCGGCTCCCCAGCAGCCTCTGTTGTTGGCTCTTCCTTGTTGCGCATTTATAAGCAACTGAGCGGTGCCGCTCCGACGTCGCAACGCATTCACCCCTCCCCGCCTCGTCTCGGTGGTTGCAAATCCGGTGCGTCGCCGCAGCGCATCGTGTGACATGCTACAGATATTTCTATGTAAGGCGACGCAGCGACACCGCTCCGGCGCCGCACCGCCGCCGCAACGCATCGTGTGCCCCCGCTCTTATTAATTTCAAGGAATGTACAATTACTATAAGTGTGAGACCGAAGGTAGGTACGTTATTATGCATATCGCGTAATTTACGTTGAATGCCTTTTTATATAAAATCAAGTACTTGTCATACGGGGTGAATTAAAAAAAAGATTTTAAAAGGGGTTTTAACACTGGTATAATATAGTTCGTTGCCAAACAGGAGACTAAATAAATAATAATAATTAAATTTAAAAAAGCAGTCTGGAGTTAGTATAATTGTGCCCGGTTAGTGGCAATTGGCTCGGCCCCTATTATATGGGAGCTTTTGGCGTGATGGCCCAGTGGTTAAGGCAGCGTCTTATACACGAGGTTGTGGGTTCGCAACTGGGCACGGGCAAGTACCAATGTGACTTTTTCTGATTCATATGTACTTTCTAAGTTTTGGAAATCACTGACATCGGTAACACATGGTTATCGAAAGGCCCTTGAGGCGGTTTAGAAACTCTGACAGTAGGGTGTGTGGGTTCTGCCGGGGCTGCGGGTTGTTCGAAAGAGATACCGCGCCCCCGGAACGCAAAGGGCACATGAAGGAACATAGACGGGTTTTAGTCAGTAAAAGTCTGACACTCCCTCCCGCCCCGCCCAGGGCGGGGGAAGTTATTTGATGATTTCCCGTCTATAAAAAAAAAAAAAAAAAAAAAGGGTGTGTGGGGTCGTTAGACCTTACTGCCCACACGATAAGGAATGAACATGGGACCTAAAAACATACCGGCGAACTGTGGGTGTACATTAGTACACCTCTGCCTAACCATTCGGGGAATACAGGCGTGATGGTATGTATGTACGTAGTGCTTTTCACGACAATCTATATTATTTTGACACTAAAATAACTTTTTAAGTTTCCGTGCGTTCCTATTCGCCCCGTTTCAAGATATATGTCACACGGCGACGCAAAATGAGTGAGTTTCAGTTGAATGTAAAATACGCGATTCAAAAAACAGAATTCACAGCTCACCAAAATGAATCTATGGCTTCACACATGTGGTCAAATTATTTTAATCATCATCATCATCGTCATATCAGCCGCAGAACGTCCACTGCTGGACATAGGCCTCCCCCATAGCTTTCCAAAAAGACCGGTCGGAAGCGGTCTGCATCTTCAGAAATACTAATACCAAGTAACATATTCCTAAACGTGCTACGAGTTTCGTAGACCCTCTACGAGCGCTACGCAGGTTTCGACTTAACCTTTATAAGTATAACCTTCTGCCTGCAACTTTGCTTGCGTAGATTCATAATTAAGCCAAAGTTCTAAAATACCCCGAAGGAACACAAACTCGGAATAAAGATCCTATATACTTTTCCAGGATATAATCTATACCTGTGTCTTTCATATAGATCCGTTTAGTCGTTCGGGCATGCTTGCGTGATAAACATCTATCTATCAAAATCCATGAATTTATAATAGTAGCGACATATACTACCTTTTTGTTTTAATTTTAGATATCATCAACTGATTTCTTCCACCTGGGCGGAGCGGAAGGGAGTGTCAGATTATTACTCGCTAAGACTCATCCGTGTTCCTCCTGCCTAATGCCAGTGTTGCAGGGAAATATACTGGCTAAAGCTGCGTTGACACAATCAACGTATTCTCGGCCCGAGTGGCCTCGTACGAATCGGCTTCATACGAGTGTACACGGATAGTGGTTTAAACACATCAGAGTTCACTCGTTTTCAATAAATGTTTCTCGTTTTCAATTTGTTAGCTCGGAACAATAGGACGCGGTCCGATTCAACACAGACCGGACGCCGTCGTCCGAGTGCGCTCGAATTATCGGTTGCCACAATACGAGTAGCCTCCGAGTAGGTATACAAGTGTACTCGGTCCGAGAGTACTTTGATCGTGTCAACGCAGCTTAAAGTGTATTTTTTGACTAAACTGTCAGTTTTAAACATCAAATAAACGCACATTTTAAGAAACTACGATGGGAATTAAGACGGTTAAGATTCTAATTAGTCAGTCAGGAAGTCTCTACTACCCAGAACGAATTTCCTAAATACAGTTGTATAATACGTCAACTGTGTGCGTTGTGCGTAACTTAAATAATATTCACACTAGGGATGTATAAAAACGTTGTATATAATGTTTGCATGGCAAACATCCCGAAGTGATCATATCTGCCGATAGACATCTGCAATACCAGAAGCCTTGCAAATGCATTGCCATCCGACATTGAGAGACAAAGTTGACCTGTCTCATATGTCTGTAGTAACACTGGCACTCATACGCCCTTCACAACGGAACACAGCAACGCTGCCGCGCTGCTTTAAGGCCTACACAAACCGGGGTATGCTAAGGGATTTAATTTAGACAGATAATGTAGACATTCAAACGTATCTATATAGAAATACGACATAAATCGCTATGCTTTAAAATGCTGCCTTGGCATCGAAAGGGATTTTTCGTTGCCACGGCATCATTTTGAAAGTCCATTGGTAAAAATTTAAATCCCTTGCCACGCCGTTCCGATCTGCATAGGCCTAAAGAAACACAAGACATTCACTGTGTTTTCTACTTTTTTACTTTTAGAGGTAAGATATACGTCATATAAATTCATCAATGGTAGAAAAAAATGAAGAACAATGAATGGCAGCTAATCGCCCAACTTTAAATTATCCTCGCACGATCGCTCCGGAACCCCCTAAGCGAATCAACTTGAGGTTTATTTATCTACAATTATTTTTGTGAGACGTAAAGAGGGCTAACTAAACAGTTCGCAAATGCGTTGAGGCTACGTGGTATGAGGGGGCCGCTTCGCGAGGGGCGCGCACGTGCGCACTGTTATGGGCCCTTAGGCCCCTTACATGCACCCCGATAGGGTTGACCTGTCCTTGTCGATTATTTTTTCATTGTGTTTACGCTTATGATAACAAATTCATTGATAAGTATATTAATACCCATTTCGGAACGAGAGTTGTTTTTTAGAACAATACGGTGTTGTTATTTGTATCGTGTATCTGCAGAATTTGGGTCCTATTTACATGTAGGTATTCGGCTTTTGTCTATAGAAAACGCCAGTTTTGCATCCGTTCAGACGCAGTAAGCTAAACGCAAGCATATGCGTGTCCATGCTAGAATAGTGTTTTCTAAGGACAAAAGCCGAATGGAGCCGAATACGTTGATTTAGACCCTAACGCATGATCATCCGTGTGTGGATGGAAATAGGGACTAGCAACAGTCCTGGTGCATTCTACTTGTGTAGAACAGTAAAACTTGTATTTTTTTTTTTATTAAAAGGATAATCCACCACACTATTGAAGTTCACAAGAGTCACGAAACCTAACGTCCAGTCCACCCCTCTCTCTGCCTACAAGTGCTATAATGACAGTTTATATCGTGTCACAATGGAAATTATAAGCATTTCCGGCAATTTGTACGTTTGCTACGTACTTATAACTACCTAACGTGTCATTAAATATTAACAGTCTAATAATAAGTAGGTCTGGTGTAATCTTGTTTTCAGAGTATTGAAAGTAAATAAGTAAGTATAAAAGTAAGGAAAATTAGTGGCTAATTATATGAAACTTTATTATTACTTGAGTTAAAAATCTCAGTAAAAAACAGCAATTTGTGTTTACATTTGGCCGCGATAGTTTTTGCCAGCGTATTTGGACAGCGCTCCCAGTTCCTCTTCTATCCTTATTATCTGATTGTACTTGTCGACGTGCTCGCCGCGCACCGGCGCGCCGCACTTGAACTGCCCCGCGGACAGCCCCACCACCAGATCAGCCAAGAACAAGTCATCAGTGTCTCCCCATCTATCAGACACAATCACGCCAAATCCAGCCGATTTAAGCGCCTTAAAACATTCGATGACATCACTTAACGTACCCGCTTGATTTATTCGTAAAGCGATTGTATTTCCCGCTTTTTTGTCTATGGCCAGGCCAACTCTTCTCATGTCTGTTTGAGTCAAGTCGTTACCGATTAGTTGCGACGTTGTGCGAGCCGTCAGCAGGGACCATGCAGCCCAATCATCTGAATCGAAACCGTCTTCAACGGAACACACTGGGAACTCTTTAATGTTATCCAAATAGACTTCGGCCAGCTTGTCAGAAGAAATATATTCTTGGGGATTAGAATTCGGATTTTTAAATTCTAAATCATAAGCTCCATCTTTGTATAAATCTGATGCAGCCGCGTTTATGCCTATTTCAACCTTGCCATTGTATCCGCATTGCTTTATAGCGTCGTTAAGGAAAAGAAGCGCATCTCTGTTGCCTAGAATAGGGATGGAGAAACCGCCGTTATTGCAAACGAACGTACATTCGACTTTGTATTTGGTTAATATTGTGTTTTTGACATAAGTATATATTTCTGTACCCATACGCATAGCTTCGGCAAAGGATGACGCTCCAGTAGGCATAACTACATATTCTTGAAAGGGCAATCCATTGGAGGTCAGTATTCCACCTGCCAGGATGGTGAAGTGTGGAACCGGCAATATGATAGTGGTCACTCCTGCTAGATCTGAAATGTGTCTGTACAGCGGCATGCCTTTCTTAGCGGCTCCAGCCTTGGCCACGACCAATGACACAGCCATTATTGCGTTGGCGCCGAGCCGCGAGCGATTCTCAGTACCGTCGAGGGCGCACATGAACTGATCTATTTCCTTCTGCTGGGTGACCTCGAGGTTCTGTTTTATTAGTTCTGGAGCGATTATAGTGTTGATATTCTTGACGGCCATCGTGACACCCATGCCGTGGTATTCTGCGGGATTATTATCTCGTAACTGTATGGCTTCTGCAACTCTTTTTTTATCAGTTGATGGACACGCAATACGGAATAGTCCAAGTTCAGTTACCATATCCACTTCGACGGTCGGCACGCCAGTCGCGTCGAATATTTGGCGAGCGAGCAAGAGTTTAATCGGCATTGTTGTCGGTTTTTAATTTTTAATAAGAAAAGTGTAAACGAGTAAAGGTGTAAAAAGGGAAAGGTGTATAAATTTAAATTCACTCAAAAAAACAAATTTCAAAACCTGATACTCTGAAGTCCAAAGTGACAATAAAAAAATCGGAAACCTAGCGAAAACGTCAAAGTTCTTTGTTCCATATTTAGTATTGATGTTTTGTTCATCCTGTATTTATGCCAGTTACTTTCTACTTACATTATTTAATACTTTTTAGTTGGGTTTGTTGATAAAAAGCAATAAGGGCGGCAACCTGAAGCTGGGTTCACACTGCATTTTGCAGAAATGAATTTTTAAGATAAATCGTAGGAAACGAATAAATAGAGTCGCGTACTTTATGCATTAATTATCATTATATTACTTTAAACTGCAATTAAACGTCCAAAGCTAAACACCTTTATCGCGCTTTTTAGTTGTAGTAGAGCTCTTTGTGAAGGAGCTCGTCCGGGGAAGTACTACCACCATGCCTGGTCTATTTCTACCGCAAAGAAGCGTTGCTATGTTCCCGTGAAGGGTATGGGTGCCGGGGTAATTATAAGAACATGAGAAATTTCACTTGCAACTATTCGCGTTACACGATTGAAAATTAACTGTAGGAACACCCAGTTGAATTGTGGTTTTAAAATCGAATACTGTAAGAAATGTTCAGTATTATGGCATGTGAACCCAGGCTAAAAACCAAGAAACGTGCCGACAAATTGCGTATTTGTACAAGCTTTTTGTGTCAACTTAATTATGACTAGCCTGTGCTTGCAAAGGCTAGTCATAATTAAGTACTTCGTTGTCGTACGGACTTCGACCGAATGACGGTCGGTTTTCTGCGGGACATTCATTTTCTTGCGCGGTACCCTAATCCTTTTTTAAATATAAATACCTAATTACTACTTTGCCGAGAGACTACTTTTGAAGGGCCAAAATCCGTCAAGATGTTTCGGAGACCACCCGGAGCAAAAAAAAACATCATAAATGCCTGTGTTATTCCACACTACAATCTATCTCAGTGCCAAATTTCATCCAGAACCGTTCAGCCGTTTGAGTGTGAAAAAGAGACAAACACACAAACTTTTGCCATTATAGTATTAGTGTGATTGTGGTTAGTGTGTTTATAGAGAAGGTCTATGTCCAGTAGTCCAGCAGTGGACGTTGTTCAGATGATTATGTTGATGAGGATGATCAAACATCCATAATTTTGCAGTTGGTACAAATTACAAACAGACACGTTAATTATATTTATTTATAGATTTGCGAACCACCCGCGAGCTTATTTCACCAGCGTTTAGTTACGTCTTTGGTTAATTGCTCCACTCCCGTGAGCCGTAGCGTGATGTTATAAATGCCTATAACACACATACAACGTGGCTTTGAGTAGGTAAAATAATTTTCAAAACCAGTTCAGTACATCCAGAGATTACCTCCTACAACTTCACCACCTCACGAACTTACCTCTTTATATTATTAATATAGATTTATTCTAAGTTTATCGTTAAGTTGGGACAAGGCCATCTTCACTCGATAGCTGTTGGACAATAGAAAGCATCATATGACAGCTCAAGGTGGTGGAGTGGTGGAAGTTATTTCAAATCTGGCATTGAACACTGGCATTCTAGAACAGGATTGATAACACATAATTGATACTGGTTTGATAAACGGTGGACAACGAGATAGTAATAAGATAATCAGTAATGCGTTAATTCACTGCGTCGTAAAAGTAACTTTTTGCACCATTTTATTTTTATTTTTGCCGAGTATGGAGAGTCATTAAATGCCTTCCGCTCTGGGTGGAGCGGAGTGCAGTTTCGGACTCCTGAAACCCGTGTTCATCCCCGTTCCTCCCTCTCTTTGCATTCCATGGCCTCGGTGACTATTTCGAACTAATTCCGCAACCCTGAACATAATAGAGATATCTAAAACTATCCTTACTTTGTGACAAGATAACCAAACTAGCTGTTACCCTGTTACGGCTTCATGCGCGTTGAATTGATAAAAGATGTTTGCTCAATGCGCAGAATTCACAAAAAATAAAGGGAGATCTTTTCCCCCTCACGTATTTTTTAAAATTCTAAGTTCTTTCTCAATGCCTAAGTTACTTCTTATATCAGCAACACCAGAAAACACTTAGATATATCTTGATATATCAGCCAGTAAACGATCCAGTCAAAATCAGTAGTAAAAAGTTATTATTTTACATAACGAACTGATATTTCTGAGTTATTTATCGCAAGCTTTTTTATTTAACAAGCACACACAATAATTCGTTTGCAAGTTGTTCATTAAAAGCAAACCATTTTCAACCATTTATTGATATCGGATTGAACTGATATTTTCCATAAGTACACCTTTAGTTCTGATGACAATGCAATGTCCGATATTCAGTATTGTAATAATTTGTTTACAAATAAATTTCCTCGTATTCCACGGCCGGCGTGCATTTGGTTGCTGCCACAGGTTGCTGCCATTTCAAAGTTTTTTCACCTCTCATTTTCCATTACATTGAGCTTTATTGTGGTTGCTTTCAGAGGTAAAAACTGTAAAGGATTTTACAAATAAAATGCTAGTTGCACAATTCTGAATAAATCTTATTACTATTTTAAATGAAGTTTGTATGTATGTATGGATGGATGTTTATTACTTACTCAATAACGCTAGAACTGTAAAACGCATTCGGATGAAAATAGACACAGAGATAAATTAGCGTAAAAGCTACTTTTTATCCCGGAAAAATGTACCTACGGTTTCTATGGGATAATATGATAGTGGTGCAGATTCTCTTGTTCACAAACTTAACTAAATCTAAGTTAAATGCATCTTTCTCTTTCAATTTATTAAAGAAAAGGACAGAAGATACATATTTGTTTAGTCCTGTCAAATTAGAGAGCGCCTGTAGAAAATTGGCGTGTTTCAAGACGCCACGTTTTTAATCGCGTCTAAATTAAATTTGACAGAACTTAACTAAAATTTTATCTTCTGTCCTTTTCTTAATGAAATGGAAAGAGAAAGATGAACATAACTTAAATTTAGCTAAGTTTGTGAACAAGAGAATCAGCATCAATATGAACTTTGACTCAACAAACAATAATTTTAACTTACAAGTTTTGTGTTTAATAAATGAAATAAATGAATTTGTGACGTCCATAGAGCGCTTAAAGTTACTTGTTTTGTTTTTTTTACGCCCTGCAACGTGAGTGTGAAAGGACGCACGTGCACTATAATCTTTATGTAAATCCTACATTACACTTCGATAAGGTGCTTTTTAATAATTGAAAAAGAGATTATATGTTATACGGCGACCAGTATTGGGTTCCAGCGTAATCATTATCTTTGACAATCGGAATGGAGTATTTTATCAACCCTCGGGTTATGTTTTGAATCCACGGTACCCTAATTCGATGTTTTAGTTTGATAGTGATTTGAAAATAATGAACTTGTGATGTGGAAATCTTGTATTGTTTTTCGATTGCCATATTATGGCTAAAATGCTTAAAAATTGGAACAAAGCTTGTAGTGGCATGGCAGGATTTTTTTGGACCTTATATTTGGTGGTGTTTCGTAGAATAGCAGGATGTAAAACAAAGTAACATTTTTTTTTATCGTAGTGTAAACGTTTCTATCTTCAGTATTATTTGTTTGAAGGTAGATATGATGGAACGTTTGTTTTTTTGTATTGCCACCGGCTTTTCACTTTTTAGATTTTAAAAATGGCTGTCTTTTTTTGTAAGTAAGTAAATATATTTTTTTCGCTAATAATACCACATAAATTAACAAGACACCACATAAAAGTCACAAGAAAACAGAATATATGCAATTTTGTTTACTTGGATGACATATTTTTCCAGTTATTTTGATTTACGAGTATATACCGTTAACCAACCTACCTACTTAACCGTTTTCTATAAAAAAATGTAAGGGGCCACCACTGAAGTAGCATATATTCATAACTGACGGAATGATCGCGTAAAAAACATACAAAAAAAAGAAAAAAAAATACATAGGTACCAACGAATTGAACACCTCCTCCTTTTTGAAGTCGGTAAAAAAATTAAAATCCTACTACTATTATAAAGGCGAAAGTTTGTAAGTATGGATGTATGGATGTATGGATGTTTGTTACTCTTTCACGCTTAAACGGCTGAATGGATCTGGATGAAATTTGGCACAAAGATAGATTATAGTCTGGAATAACACATAGGCTACTTTTTATCCCGGGAAAATGTACGGTACCCGTAGGATAACACATCAACTGTGACGCGGACGAAGTCGCGGGCAGAAGCTAGTAAGATTATAAATTCCTAAAAATGCAAAACTTAAATTATCAATACCATTGTCACAGCTACACAATCATTACGTAAGAGCCCCAGGGGGCGCGTTAAAGTGGTGTGGAGTACTTAATAGTGTTCTAATACACTCCTGGGCCTCTATAAGCGGAGGGCGGAGGGCGATCTTTCAATTTGCTACGGCGTGATTCGCAAATATGCTGCCTACACCCTTGTTTACACTTTTAGAGCGTTAAGTTTCGGCACAAGTGTTCCTTACTATGCTTTTTGTGTGTCAAATTAGGGGGGCGTATTATAGTCCTTACATTGTATAAAACAAAGTTGCTTCCCGCCGTCTGTACGCTTAGATCTTTGAAACTACGCAACGGATTTTAATGCGGTTTTCACCAATAGATAGAGTGATTCAAGAGGAAGGTTTATACGTATAGAACATTACACTACGATTAACGGTAGCGGATCAGTACCCAAAGACGTAACTGAACGCGGATGAGACCACGGGGTCTGTTACCTACCTATAGAGCTAGTTTTAAATATTTTAGTTTCACTTTTTATAATTTATATAGAACGGCAAAAAAGAATTGTTGCGACTGGCTAAATGTGATGCGGGACGAATCGGCCGAGCTCTCTGATTTTTTTTATGTTTACTTAATTTCTCCGTCTAAGTTTTTAAAAAGATTTGTTTTGGAAAATCCACCCGAAAACTTGGTATTTTGCGCCTGTGCGAAGCCGAAGCGATTCGCCAGTAGTGAATACAATTAAAAACGTCAGAAGCAGTGAACATGAATTTACGACATGGGAGAAAATTTTATCGATAAAATAAAATGACACGGTAGCGGTCCCACGGGGTCCGGACCCGACTCATCACATCATCACGCGATTGCGATGTTACCGTGAGAACAAAGCTGTAATAATTACATTTTGGAACAAAACTACTGGACCAATCGAGACAGCGATTAACGATTATTCGTTTATTATCACACGCGATGGGTGACGTAATTGTTACCCACAATGTGCAAATTGCAGACCTAGGGGTGTTGACGTCGTTGTGGGAAATTATTGTAAATTAGCGCGTATATAGTGGTGTTAAGGTAGGTAGTTTTAATGATAGGTAGGGTAGGTAGGGTTTCAGTAGTAGTAGAGCTCTTTGTGAAGGGGAGAGTATCACCACCATACCTATTTCTTCCGCAAAGAAGCGTTGCTGTGACCCCGGTGCCGGTGTAATTATAGGCACATGACGGCAAAATCAGCTATTCCATACATTTTTACTATACCTACCGTGAGTCTAAAGTTTTGTCTGTAAGTATCAACACAGTATAGAATTGATCTTTCACAATCCTGTATAAAAACTTTAGATAACCGCTATTTTCCGGTTGCAAATTTTTGCCACTAAGTCCTAAAACACCCTTGTAATAGGCTCGCCCCCTATAACATGGGCCCTAGAACATATCGGCGGTCTGTGGTTGTGCATTGGTACACCTCCGCCTAACCCTTCAGTGGATAGAGGCGAGATGTTTAGCATTCCTAAAACGCAATTTTATTGCATGCCATTAATCGCGTGTCCATAATGAACACACTTTTGTTATCTATCGATCATTAAAAGGTGCATAAACAACATGAATATAATGCGGGGGTCGTGCCCGCGCCCTGACACCGCCGCTGCAGGACGGGGCCATCGCCACACGGCTTGCATGCTCCATTGGACACCGCACATCTGTACTGTACATCAATTTGTAATGTTACCGATTACTTTTACTCTTTTACTTAACGTTTTTAACTGCCTCGTTGGCGTTGGCCTAGTGGCCCTCAGCGCGACTGCTACGCTAGAGGTTTTGGTTCCGATTCCCAGGTCGAGCAAAGTGTTATTGGGTTTTCTGTGAAATTCTCAGTAGTAGCTCGGAGTTAGGTTTTGGGCCCGGTTAATGGCAATAGGCTCGCCCCTATTACATGGGACCTAAACATACCGGTGAACTGTGGATGTGTTCAGTGGCACACCTCTGCCTAACCCTTCGGGGAATACAGGCGTGATAGTATGTATGTATGTTTGAATTTATTTTGACCCCATCGTCTCTAATTATACTAGTCTTCGTAATTATACTACCTCTGTCTGTCGTTATTATAACACCTAAGCAAAAGCATCTATGGAGCTTGGAAACTGGTTATTTAACTCTAAATTAGGTAAGTACGCGACTCAATATCACTGTACCTCTTGTATCCTAGAATCGCAATCGCATCGAACAAGAAAAGCGCCCTCCAAGTAGCAGGGAAATGAGTCTTCAAGAATCCGACAGAAAGAGTACGACAATGATCAAGAGGATTGCACTTCCCCACAGACGTGGCTACTTATAACAGTAGAACAAGGGCTTAAAAAGAAATAAAAGGGAATGCGCATAGCCACGTTTGCAGGCAACTGGTACAAACACAATTGTTAGCAATAAACTATAAAGTAGGTATATCAACCATTAAGTATTTATTTGTTTTTTTTAAAACGTTGCCCCACACAGGTATTTCTCCTGTATCCTGGGTGCGTTTACAAACATATAAACTCACATACACAAACAGCCAGACTCGGCACAACTATCTGTAGATCATACAAACCATTGTTTCAGAGCTTCCTTATAATTAGATTACCATAGTATAATAAATCGGTTACAGTTAGCGGACCCCATTTTTAGTAAAAAACAGTGGTCCCCAAACTAGGCGGTGCCTCTATATCGGGGAGGATAAGGATAAATGGATAAAAATATGGGTAAACTAGTGAGGAATAATATAACTTACCTCTAATAATAACTTTCTTCTGTTCATCCTTGTTATGTGTGTTGGGTAATCCTGACAGCATAGTTTCTGTTGCATTGCGGTCAACACGTACCTGGGTGTACAGAAAACTTATGTTTTATGCTACCAATATAATTCAACCAACCAATATGATTCCCAGGTCGAGCAAAGTGTTATTGGGTTTTCTGTGAAATTCTCAGTAGTAGCTCGGAGTTAGGTTTTGTGCCCGGTTAATGGCAATAGCCTCGCCCCCTATTACATGGGACCTAAACATACCGGCGAACTGTGGGTCTACATTGTTCCCCTGCCTAACCCTCGGGGAGTACTGGCGTGACAGTAGGTGTTATGCTTTTATTTGTTTGTTTGTACCGAACAAGCTCCGAAACTAGTGGACCGATATTGACCATTTTTTCATCAATAGGTAGCTAAGTTATAAGGGAGTAACATAGGCTATGTAACATCACGCTACGGCACACGGGAGCGGAGTTGCAACAAAAGAAGTAACTTAACGCGGCTGAAAATATTTACGCGGACGAAGGCGCGGTCAGAAGCTAGTCATTTAGGAACAAAGCGACGTTCATCAATTTAATTATGAAGTTTGGAGGAAAATTTCAAGCTTAATTTTACAACAAAACGTTAAAACAAAGTGTAAATTGTGTATTTTGTAGGATGAGAGGCATTTTGGGATGCTGTGCTAGAGCGCAACTTAAAAGGCATATTGCTTCAATGTTGAACACTTCCTCCCGCGTTTAGTAAACCTGCTTACCCTGTTCTTCTCACATAAAAAGTAAAATAGGAACTCAATACTTTTAGATTATTGCTTTGCTACAAATTTATTTACTTAGAGTAAAAATTGCTCATACTTAAGTAAAACACTTACCAGTTCACCAAGAAAGCTTATGTAGCCAATAGCTAGCTTCAACGTGTCTACTTTGGACAGCCTCTTCTCATACGGCAGCGTAGGGATATGAGCCCGTAACCCTTCGAAGGCATCGTTGATGGACTGCATTCGCCGGCGTTCCCGCAGGTTAGCGGCCTGACGCTGTTGGATCTGCTGCTGAGGGCAGCGCAGCGTAGACCTTCGCCTGATCAGGCGCCGGTAGTTTGATCTGGAAAAAAGTATCACTAAGGTACATTCAACTCTGCTGAACCAGTTTATTTATGAGGGATTGTGGAAACGCAAGCGAAAAATGACAGCCTACTATCCTAGGCTGGATGGTTGGATGTTTGTTTGTTACTGTTTCACGCTTAAACGGCTGAACGGATTTGGATGAAATTTGGCACTGAGATAAATTGTCATGTCATACTTTTTACTCCGGAAAAATGTACGGTTCCCTTTGGATAATATATCAAAAATCGCGGGCAAAAGCTAGTTATACAATAAAAATGAGCACTATTTTTCGATAAAAATAGTATTTACAATAGATTTTTAGTTTCCTACAGGCATACCTTATTCTACCCGCTCAACAAGGGGTAGAATTAAGTATAGTTCTGCACACGTGGCTACGATTACGAGTAATTGAAAAGGGGCATTCATTCTTAGTCTACCTAATAAGCTAAATCGTTCTACTCAAATCTATAAAGTGTAGTATTTTCATGATTCAATCAGTAAAAGTCATGTAAAGCCAAAGCAACCTGGATAAAAGTTTTTCTCAGGTGAATTCCAGAATGGGTTCAAATTTAAATAATTGCACTGGATTTGTTTTGTTGTACTGGAGCGATTGTCTAGGTAGCGTACGTTTATTTTTATTTAAATATAATATTATTATAATAGTTCGCAAAGCCCGCCTTTCAATCAAAATTTGTTCGGAGCCCCCACTCACGCCCGGTACCCAGATGTAGGTAGTATGTATGTATCTTGAGCATTTATCCTATGCAGGAAAAAATACAGATATTTAATTTATAATTGCACTTTACCGTTTGCATCATATAGGGACTATTCGTTTGTTTGTTATATATTTTAGTAGACGAGTGTTACGTCATAGTCTCACACAAGCTTCCTAATTAATATGATGTATGCGCCAAATAATTAGTGATTACTAATTTTATACTTAATGTCATCTGCTTCGATACGTTTTTTACCTACCTAATATCTACGCAAAATAAAGCGATTCAGGTTATCCAAAATGAAGGAACAAGATATCAAATATATCGGACTAATATAAAATGGTTAGATCGCTTGAAACTAGAAATTGCTGAGGCTCAAATAAATTTTGATCTGCGATGATGCAGCAACAAAATAAGGTAGGTCACCAAAATTGCCACGCAAAACAGTACATTAAACACCCAATTGTTTTTTAAAGATGCGTACCTTTTTCTTGGCGTGGACAGATTTTCCTGATCGCTAGCGTACAGACTACCATCGGACATCGAGGAGTCATCGTACATGTAGTTGTCTGAACTGTTGGCCGAGGTGGGTGAACTTGCCACGGGCAAGGGCACCATGCTTGTAGGATTTTCCAGGGACGGGCACCTAATTCCGTTAGGCCCATCCATGTTCAATCCAACATAAATTAAATAAAATCCTTAAATTACTACAACACACATGACTAGAACGACTGACTGCAATTAATAAAGTTTCACACTGCGATCAGAATCATCAAGCCCGGAGGACCGTTGTCGTTGACTGTTGACGTGATAGTGGCGACGTGAACCTCCGAGGGAAGGTTCCGCGCGAACAGACTCCGCCCAATACTGTCGCTCTCCGCCCACGTACGCATAGACCAAAATATTAAGATCCATTGTAATGAAAAAATCGTGCCCTTAATAAGCAGCTGTGCGAAGTAAAATGAGGGCTAAGCAAGGATCCTGTTAAACTGGTTTCAAAATTGTTCTAGAACGACTGCCGTGCTCGTGTAATGTCATCCTTATCTTGTTGAAGCAAAGGTTTTGATTGGATCATTAAAGTCTAGACTATGTTTACGAATGAATTAAAGACCTCTTATCAATTACTCGTAGTAGTCACTCGTACAGGTCTATATTTAATTCTAATTTTAGAATCTGTGTGGAAAGAAATGTTGCGGCATGAAACTTGTTGCATATCTCACCCTATTGTACTTTGTTTTCAGGTTTCCTTGACTTTGTTAAATTGTAAACTTTAGGAAAAAGTGAAGCTTTGGGCTGATTCTGAGATAATTAGATTTTTGGGACATTCATTTTCTTAGCCAGGAATAGAAAATAGTTTTTTGTTATTCTAGTGGGTAATAAGTACCGCCTTCCGATAGTGTCACTAGTAAAGATCAAATCCTGGGATGTGAAGCAAAACTTACGGGAAACTTAAGAAAATCGATAATTTTAATTAACTGTGATTTCATGAACTTTCGATTAGAAAAAGATAACAAACTAAAAAAATATATCATTTTAATAGTTTTTTCGGCCTAGAAAGATGTGGCGAGACGATTTGGACGCTTACCACGAGGGCTGGTTCGAGGTGGGGGAGGCCTTTGCCCAGCAGTGGAACAGTATGGGCCAAATAAAAAAAATTAGTTTAAAAATAAAATAAAATAATTTATTCAAATATAAGTAAGTAAAACTATGATTTACATAAATCGTCATAGAGAAAAATTAATTCTAACTATAATGTAGACCTGCCTGATCTAGGTTTATGAAAACCTGTGTTTCAGGCTATCAATTTACGTCAAACATTTTAAAAAGAGGACATTAGTTTTATTAGTAGTTATAGAGAAGACGACAAGATAGTTTGTTCGTCAAATGAACGCATTTTGATATAGGTGGGTGCGTGTAGCATTTGTACCTAAATGTTTTTGCTGAGGGTCTGATGATGAAGCGGGAGAACATCATTGGAATCTCTGCGAGGGCCCAAAGTTAGTAGACCGTGTTTGTGTTCTTTTGATATTTTTGGGTAAGTAGCTTCCGTACGTAAACTGCTGAGGGTCTGATGATGGAGTAGAAAAACATTGTAACTCTGCTATACAGGAAAAATTTTTAACCAGTGCGTAAATTTTGCCATTATAAACTTCAACACGTTTTATTAAACACGTATATTTTAATTTGATATGTCTTAGTACAAAAAAAAAAGTTATCGCTTACGAAACATGTATACTTAAAAACCATATTTTATTGTCACTCGGCGCTAGCGCATTCCCCACCCCCTCACCCCAGCCATGCCAATGCGCCCGGGCGGCGGCCGCGAGTTGTCATTGATAGTATGGCGAATAGATTATGTCCATGTTTTGCTTATTTCAAACTCGGATAAGGATGAATTTTTTTTTTATTTTTTTTTTAACTAAACACGGAAATGTGTTCTATTACTGACACTGAACTACCAAAAAAAATTTACGCACTGGCTAAAAACTTATCCTGTATATATATATATCTTGTAGACTGTGCTAAGCGTAACTAAGGGTTTGGAGAGTAACTACTTCTTCAACTTATCTTTACAAATATCTTCTATACTATACTATACTATACTAATATTATAAAGCTGAGGAGTTTGTTTGTTTGTTTGTTCGCGCTAATCTCAGGAACTACCAGTCCGATTTCAAAAATCCTTTTTGTGTTGGATAGCCCATTTATCGAGGAAGGTTATAGGCTATATAACACCACGCTACGACTAATTGGAGCGGAGCAATCAGTGAAAAATGTGGCAAAAACGGGGGAAAATATTCCTTTTGCGGGCTTTCTCTCCTTTTTTTTGAAGTCGGTAAAAATAATGTATAAGAGAATTGTTCCTCTTAAAATATACTAAAAAAAAAACCCAGTACATGCCTAACTTTTAAGGTTGACTCACTATAAGCATTTTTATGGCCAGTTTTTTTTTTTAATAATTTATTATTTGCGAAGGTGTTTTTATGAATATAGTATTAAACAAAATGGCCGTTTACATCATTTAATTTCAATGAATATCTTAGGAGATATCACCGTTTAAAAAAAACTTCGCAGCAAAATAATGACTCTGCGAGATATTCCGTAGCTTATACCTCAGAATAACAGATTATAGGCTACATAACATCGCGCTATGAGCCACGGGAACGGATCAGTAACCAAAAAAACTAAAAAACCCGACTGCTATTCTTTAAAAATCCCTAAAACAAGATAAATTGTAGCAGTCGGGACCCATTCTATAAATGGAGGATTAGTGAATTGAGAGCACGTACCTATATTACATTGCAGATGGTCCCGAATGGGTCCCGACTGCTACAATTTATCTTGTTTTAGGGATTTTTAAAGAATAGCAGTCGGGTTTTTTAGTTTTTTAAATTACCGTTTTTTATTTTTTATTTTTTTAGTGTTTTAAAAAAGAAATTAATATACCCAGTATCACTCTTACAGTAAATACGAATCTACCGACACCTCTCAAGCTAAAATCCATCGAGCCGTTCAGCTTGCAGAGCGAGCCAAACATTTGAATTTGGCGCCAAAAATCCGCCATTTTGTTTTTTTTTTATATACCCAGTGTCACTCTCACAGTAAATACGAATCTAACGACACCTCTCAAGCTAAAATCCATCGAGCCGTTCAGCCTGCAGAGCGTGCCAAACAATTATACATACAAACATACATACATACATACTTTGAGATTCTTTGAGCACTGTAGTAAATGGGCCATTGTAGATCAGCCCCCCTAGCCAAGTCACAAACGATAATCGTAAACGCTCGGTAGGTACCAATAGATTTTCAACTTAATACCCAAGAGCCTTAAGTTGAAAATCTATTAAAGATTTCTAAGCGTTAGCGACTGCAGCTACTATGCAATCTTCATTAGATCTTCAACTTAAACCCAAGCACATAAAGTTGAAGATCTATTAAAGCCTACTCAGCGTTTGCGTTTATCGTTTGTGACTTGGCTAGGGGGGCAGGAGCGCCGCATTGACTTTAGGTATCGGTATTCCATATTAACTGCTGAAAGTCAGAAGATACAAGCGAACGTCGTCTTTTTTAATGGAGTTTGATGTCTTGTGTTTCGAGAAGCAACAAAGGATGTACCGGAAACAGCATCGACTCTCGGGAACACGGTGTCACATAGCATGTTTGGATCGGACCAGTAGGAAAATAAAGTTTAACGGACATCAAACATACAAAAGGGCACACAAAATAATATCCTACCGGGTCCTGTGCATCTGATCTCTCCTTTTGTTGTGTCGGATTGCCATCCCATCGGACTATGAGAGTTAGGGAAGAGAGAGTGCACCTGTGTTAGCGTACTCACCTGTGCACTATAATATCTCCTTCGTACTTGGCTAGATTAGCCGGCGTGGCCAGAATCGTAACTAGTAATAAAACAGGAATCCTATGTACAGTCACGAGCATCAACATGTATACACTTAGCATCATTCTAAAGCAATTTCTTTCAAAATAATTGATTAAAATGTAATGGTGTTACGAATATATCAAATTCTGGAACTCATACTAGTATGAAATCGCTCTTATCTCCACATTGCCATCATGCATTCACTAGAAAATCGCTTTTAAATTTTGCCAAGTGTATATATGTTTTTGCTCGTGACTGTACACTCTACAAAGCTATTTGGTATAGAGGCACAGGCAGCTTTACTTGAGATTACTTTTAAACAATGTTGAATGCTGAGAAGTTTTGTTGACTGTACACAACACTCTATCTCAGTGCCAAATTCCATCCAGATCCGTTCCGCCGTTTAAGCGTGGAGGCCTTAATTGAAAGGCATCCACAGGAAACTCCCGTTGAGCAGAAAACCACCTCATAGGCTAAACTGCCAGATTCCCTTCCGAATAAAAAGCGTGAAAGAGTAACAAACATCCATCCATCCATTCATTCATTCATTCATTAAATCCTCACCTGAGGTTGACATTTACCACGACACCATAAAAATCTTTAAAACCCGACTATTAGATTCCCAAAAATTACGACTTGAGGCCTGATTTAGTTTTAATTTAAATTTTAATACCTTTATATCTTTCTTTATTATTATTTTTTTAATTAAGGAGTTTTAAGTTTGTTTTAATCTTTATTTTGATTTCTATCTAGTTTTTGTTGTTTTTTCTGTCTGTGTTATGTTATCACTTATTTTTTGTAAATGTTGGTTAACCAGTAATTGGCAACTATGTGAGTCCAAGACTTATCAACCAATACCTATAATATGTAACATATGGAAGCTGTTGGTGGACCTTTTTTAATAAATAAATAAATTCATTCATTCTCACAAACTTTCGCAATTCTTATATTAGTAGGAAGTAGTATGTATAAACCTATTCGGCTGTCATTCGTAGATCTTTGACAGTCGTTACGGATAGTCAGAAGCCAAGAAATCTGACAACTAGTCTAACCAAGAGGTATCGTGTTGCCCAGTTACTGGGTCGTGGAGGTCAGATAGGCAGTCGCTCCATGTCAAACACTGGTATTCAGCTGCATCCGGTTAGACTGGAAGCCGACCCCAACACAGTTGGGACAAGGCTAAACAGATGATGATGTAGTACCTATTTGTATGGTATGTCTAGTACCTACCTTAATGTTTTGTTCTCATTTATGTTTTAGTCGGGTGTTTAATACAGAAGATTTATTTAATCACATTGTAAAACTCTCAATCACACAAATATCTTCGACGTTTGAAGATCTAGATTTTTGATCGTTGTTTATATTGTTGCCCCACGCGTGTGCTTTTCTAATAATTTTAAAACTATATAATACAAGGAAAATTGAACTTTTACCAGAGCGATGTAATACCCTTAAGGGTATTACATCGCTCAAGTCCTAAAAATACCTTATGTTTAAAGAAATTTGTTGAGGAATCCTTCCGTACGTTTTCCATATAAAAAATATATGTTATACTTAAAGTCATCCTCAACAGATCGCATTGATTAGAATTGTAATAATCTTGCCCAAATTTGTGAAAAAAAAATGTTTAAACAGGTCATTTTTCAATCTAAATTGCAAATTGTTGGTAAAACAGCTGAATAGTTCGGCATGAATTTTATACCTAAAGACATGTAATGACATATCAAACAATTCGCATTGTTTACTTTTTCTTGTTTCTGTTAAGAATTTGTAAAAATAACTAAAAACTCGAAATTTCATCAATTCCCCCCACGAGGCACCCCCGCTATGCCTGTGACGCCAAACTTCAGTGCCTTGATGGCTGTTGTCAAGGGTGGACTACACGCATGTTATTTTTTCCAAAATAAAAACCAAAACTTCATTTTTTTAATAATTTATGAATGAAGCAATATAGTAAATAGTACAAATATAAATATTTACCAAAATAAGAATTGAAATTAAGTTCGTAAATAAATAAAAAGAAATTTGTAATTTCGTTTACTTTTTGAATCTATCATAGAGTAAGCCTGACTACTATGCCTACCTATGTATAAAAACAAATGCTTGTCCGAGCTCTCCAAGAGTATTGGTAAATATCTACTCTTTGAGTAGATACATTATTTCTTTGGTGTTTATTTTTTTTTATTGTTCTTAGCCTTAAAAATTTCGTTTGACGGAGAACATAGATTTAGGTGTTTTTTTTTTTTTTAATTTGCTGACCAAACTTTCAGAATGTATCATGTATGAGCACAACTATTTCCGTGACTGAGATCCGATAAGCACTTACTTAGTCATCATCAGACCTTTAGAATGTACCACATAATAATAAGAATACACGAAGCGTATTGTTAGGAGTTTCCTTTCTCAAGAGCCCTAACCACCGGTGGCTTGAACCCTGTTCCCGACGCCGCCGGTGGGCTACTATTTTTTTATATTTTTAAATGTTTTTTTTTTATTATAGTAATACTAGCTGTGCCCCGCGGTTTCACCCGCGTTACGTTAGGTTTTTGGTTACTGATCCGTTCCCGTGGCTCATAGCGCGATGCTATGTAGCCTATAATCTGTTATTCTGAGGTATAGCTACGGAATGTCACGCAGAATCATTATTTTGCTGCGAAGTTATTTTCAAACTGTGATATCTCCTAAGATATCCATTGAAATTAAATGATGTAAAGGGCAATTTTGTTCAAAATTAAACACTTGTGATGAATAACGTATTTATGTTGATAAGGATTAATACTATGTTCATAAAAACCTCTTCGCAAATATTGCATTATTTTAAAACAAATTTTCTGGCCATAAAAATGGCTATAGTGAGTCAACCTTAAAAGTTAGACATGTACTATTGCGGACTTTTTTGTAGTATATTTTAAGAGGAACAATTCTTTACTACATTATTTTTGCGTAACTTTAACCGTTTACGCAGCGCACGCAACGAAAGCCCTCAAAGGGTTTTTTTTTCTCCCGTTTTTGCCACATTTTCACTGATTGCTCCGCTCCTATTGGTCGTAGCGTGATGTTATATAGCCTATAACCTTCCTCAATAAATGGGCTATCCAACACAAAAAGAATTTTTCAAATCGGACCGGTAGTTCCTGAGATTAGCGCGAACAAACAAACAAACAAACAAGTGACTTTTTTTTTGTCATTCGAGATGTTAGTGCGTTTCTGCCTGATCGATGAATGGATTTTTCAAAGAATGAATGAATTGATTTTTCATTCGCATGTGCAGTCGATAAGGTTTACACACAAATATGCATGTACTGCAAGGAAGCGTCACTTCGAGTTCTCATTATTTCACAAATGAAACCATCATCATCACGCCTGTATTCCCCGAAGGGCTAGGCAGAGGTGTACCATTGTACATCCACAGTTCGCCAGTATATTTAGGTCCCATGTAAAAGGGGCGAGCCTATTGCCATTTATCAGGCACAAATCCAAACTCCGGGCTGCTACTGAGAATTTCGTAGAAAATCCCAATAACACCTTTTGCTCAACCTAAGAATCGAACCCAGGACCTCTAGAGTAGCAGTCGTGCTTAGGACCACTAGGCTAATGAGGCAGTTTAAATTAAATTTTCATGTTATTTATTGAAAATAATATAGCCAATAGTTTCTGTTACTATGACAGAGTTTATGGCTTTTGGTTTCAGAACGATGTAAAAGTAAGAGTGTATAATAAAATAAATATAAATTACGATGTACCAAATAATAAATAATAGAAGACCAAAATGTATCTGTAATATATATGTAATCTCTCAGAGAGCGAATAAAATAGGTAAAAACAATGACAACTCTGCGACACATCTGTGTTCTTGCTTAATGTTAAGTTCCGTTTATCGTAGCATACTGGATACCGGTAGATGGCGCTAATTTTAAAAAATAATAGTACAGATGTCAAATCCTCAAGGACATCGGGCGATGTAATAACCTTAATTGTGCCACATAACAATTAGAAAACGCATCAGGCGGCATGTGTTATCATCATTGCTTCCTGATAAGACTGCCCGTTTATCGGAGCGGTTAACAGTTTCAGTTTTAGTAAATATCCAGGATTTTTACGAGAATATATTATTTACCTTATGTGGTGAAAGACGTTTTACTCAGTATAGAAAAATAAACCTTACAGAATAGGTAGTAAATAATGTTCTTTTTTTAAAACTTTTGTGCGATTACAAATACACACTCACACAAACATTTGTTCTATGCAGGAATCGACCACGCGTCATGCAGCGCAGTAACCACTCGCTCAGCCACTGCGCCAACCGTGCCGGTCTTGTAAGCTATACCTATTTTCGAGCTGTTTGGGGTTGAAACACAAGGGCCACGGGGAATGGGGCGCGAGACCTTACCTTGCTTTTTGGGATATCGCCAAGCATCTGGTCGACTCTTCACGTGATCAGCCCCTGTAGCCATGTAACAAACGATAAACGCAAACGCTGAGTAGGCTTTAATAGATCTTCAACTTTATATTCTTGGTTTTAAGTTGACGATCTAATGAAGATTGCATAGCGTTTTCGTTTTTTCCAGTCGCTAACGCTTAGAAATCTTTAATAGATTTTCAACTTAAGGCTCTGGGGTATAAAGTTGAAAATCTCTTGGTACCTACCGAGCGTTTACGATTATCGTTTGCGACTTGGCTAGGGGGGCTGAAGCTAGTATATATGGATAAATTGACGTTAGACTAGGTTTAAGTTTAATCCTGCAGTGGTCGCGCGGACTACATATGTAATCCATGGTTTTTTAAACTGACATTTCTTTTTACGTACTTTTTTTTTCATAGCCGATTTAAACAAGACCATTGAAAATTTATTTTTGTTTTTTGTTTTAATTTTATTTAGGAAGAGTTAATTTGTCATATTTTAATAAGAAAAAAATAGTACAATTGAATTTCATTTAAAAAACGACAAAAGAAATTGGAGTACATATGTAGCCGCGCGACCACCCACGTGACTTTTTAAGACGCGACCACTGCAGGGTTAAAATGGTTATTACTTACTAGATACTGTCGATGCTTAAGTGACCGTTATCCTGTGGTTAAGCCTTACTGTTGAGAGTGGGGTGCTGCGTCCTTTTCTCAGATGGGCCAAAGTGTGTTATAAGCTTTTTTCTCATAGGAATTTCTCAATAACAGCCCGGAGTTTGGAAGTGAACGGTGTGACACACCCGTGTCACGTAAAGCCGTTGGTCCTGCGCCTCATCTCTCCGCTCTCCTGTTACATTGTCTTCCCATTGTAATGAGAGTGACGGAAGACGGAGTGCACCTGTTCTTGCTCACTCACTTGTAAACTAGTTTATTATAATATCTCTTGTGTACTTAGCTAGTCTATACCTAACCAGTACTTTACATCCCTCATGTCGACAACGTCGTTGGCCAATTCAAGATATTTAATTCGTGTATCTTTCTCGGCCGCCGCGAACACTGCATAACGGGAGTGCTATTTACCCGACTGCGACAGAAGGAGGGTTATGTTTTTCGAGGGTATGTTTGTATGTATGTATGTATGTATGTATAATTGTTTGGCACGCTCTGCAGCCTGAACGGCTCGATGGATTTTAGCTTGAGAGGTGTCGTTAGATTCGTATTTACTGTGAGAGTGACACTGGGTATATCAAAATAAAAAAAAACAAAATGGCGGATTTTTGGCGCCAAATTCAAATGTTTGGATCGCTCTGCAGCCTGAACGGCTCGATGGATTTTAGCTTGAGAGGTGTCGGTAGATTCGTATTTACTGTAAGAGTGATACTGGGTATATTAATTTCTTTTTTAAAACACTAAAAAAATAAAAAATAAAAAACGGTAATTTAAAAAACTAAAAAACCCGACTGCTATTCTTTAAAAATCCCTAAAACAAGATAAATTGTAGCAGTCGGGACCCATTCGGGACCATCTGCAATGTAATATAGGTATGTGCTCTCAATTCACTAATCCTCCATTTCTAGAATGGGTCCCGACTGCTACAATTTATCTTGTTTTAGGGATTTTTAAAGAATAGCAGTCGGGTTTTTTAGTTTTTTAAATTACCGTTTTTTTTTAACAACCACATCAACCGCTTAGCGTCGTTGTAATCGATCCACTACTTCTACCCGTGTCGTAACTAGGGCAGTGCCAGCGGTGCCCAGGTACAGGGCGCAGACCCTGGAGGGGCGCAGAAATGACCAGACCAGGACCAGTTTTTGAAGTGAAAACTTCTTTAGAGGCGTTGTGCACTTTTTTTGGAATGGGTAAAAAATGTTAAACTCGCGTCAGGACACGTGACATTGATCGAAAATTCGTAAGCGGCGTTGTGCACTTGTTTTGGAATGGGTAAAAAATGTTAAACTCGCGTCAGGACACGTGACCTGATCGAAAATTTTAAGAATTTATCGTACACAAATATGACAATTATCATATTTGTGCACTTCTGCCGGCACTCCCGGAGTGCAACCCGTCGTTTTTTTTTTAAGGGCGCCCTCATAGCATCTGTCTTTATGGCGCCGTTATAGAAGCTCGCACAAGGCGCACAAAAGGCTAATTACGGTGGTGTCTACCACTTTATTCGCGGTTACAGTCGTGCCATTAATAATACATCGATGCTATGCTAGTACACAGAGGCGTTAAGAAAAGCTCTGATGCAAGAAAAGGAAGGGTTCTAAAGTTGGCAACACCTACAAGTTTCGAATTTCTTTCAACTGGTACCTGTTATAAAGGGTGTTTTCTTTAGAGTTTTTACATAATAAAACACATTAAAGTAATGTTAATGTCTGACCTATGATATTGGTTTATTTATAAGATAAGATAAATTAATGCGATTAATTTTTAAATAACATTTGGGGCTTTGGGGCTTAAAGACTCCTGGCAGCCTCAACAGCATTCTATGTATTGTACAATGACACATTTTGTAGTTAAGGCGATTAGCACACTGCCCTGCATCACGGAGACTGGCGCGTGAGTGGGTGTTCCTACGTTATTTGCAAGTATCTGTTTGTATAAAAAACAGGCGTAGTACAACATACTGAAAATGCGTTCACGCGCAGTGTTTCCGATCACAAAAGCTCCGACGCGTCGCCGCCGCCCGCCGCGTCGCGAATCATGGAGCGTGGCGCGGGGCAGTATCGAAACACATAGAATAAGAATGTTGGTACTATCATAAAATCACTGCATCGTAGAGACTCCACTCCATAGTCTAGCTCACCTCTGACCAAGACTAGAGTCAAGAGCTTACCCATCTCATATAAAAGGTCCAATGGATGGATGTTTTTTACTCAATCAAAGAACAAAGTTCAGAACGGCTGAACGGATTTGGATGTTTGGCAAAAAGATTTATTTATTTATTTAAAGGTACCCCATTTCTAACCAACTATAACATATACATATTAGGCTAACATTTGTTATTAGGTCTAAGAATCTCATGGCAAAAAGGGAAACCATAATGTAAAGTTTGTAGGTATTGTCTGTAGATAGACAAAACTATCAAACTTACACCACATAAATATCATACCATCACGTATGAATTCCCCGAAGGGTATGGCAGAGTTGTGCCACTGTACACCCACAGCTCGCTGGTATGTTTAGGGTCCATGTAATAGGGGGGAAGCCTATTGACATTATCTGGGCACAAATCTTTAGATAATGTCACCCCCACAGAGTCAGGCCCGAGAGTAAAGCGCGCGTAGTGTTCCCTTTTCTGGAGTCAGTGTAGCCGGTGGCTGACCGCCGCACCGGATGACGGGCCCGCCTTGTGGTGGTGAAGAATGCTCAGAGCGATACCCGTGCCCCGGCCAATGGTAGTTGGAGGAACACCGATTTTTTTGCCATCATCAAAATTAAAACAAGGATTTGTTGAAATTTTCTGCTTAGTTAACCAAATTATTACTATTTTTGCTTTTTTAACCAAGTTCCTACTTAGCAAACCGTAGTGCAGGTTTCCTGGGTGATGCTAAGATATATTTTATTGTTACATTCAAGCGCATTACAGCAATTCTAACTTTTGATGGAATGTATAATATTCTGAAACTCAGCGCTCATGAATCTTTGTAAAAAATCTCAAGTCATTAACCAATTTGTATTTTATCTACTTAATACAAATTAAACTAAACTAATAGCCGCCCACTGGCAAAATTCAACCGTAGGTAATAGGTTGTAACTTTCGGCCCCCCTCTGCTATGCCAATTTTTAATCTCCTTCAGGCGCACAATAATTATCCTTAAAAATGAGGTGCGTTACAGTTTTCACATAGATAGATTCTGCATTTTAAGCCGGCAACACTAGTTATGACATTGGATTGACATTCAATTAGTGATGGGTATGTAGTCACCATATTTATCGTTAAGAAAAGTAGCTCGATTTTTATGTCGTTCGTTAACTAGTTGATTTTGACTGACGGTAAACGGTCTATTAAAGGCCTACGCAGGCCGAATGGCATGGCAAGAAATTTATTTTTTTATCAATGAACATTCAAACGTATCGTTTTAGAAATCATTACATAGTATAAAACAAAGTGGCTTTCTCTATCCCTATTCCCTTTGTACGCATAAATCATAAAAACTACGCAACGGATTTTAATAGATAGAGTGGTTGAAGAGGAAGGTTCATATGTATAATAACATCCATTAAATACTAAAATACAGTTATTTTTGAGGTTTCTAATGTGATGTCGTAAATAATTTCATTTTTTCCGCTTACATAGCAAACGCAGGCTGAAGTCGGCTGAACCCTACGAGATTTATCAAAATAATGTACTTAGTATTGTACACATTAAAAAGGTTTACAGAAAACTCCGCGATGGTATATGTCTATCTCTTATGGATATCCCAAAATATCATTTTTTTGTCATTTACTTTTTACGATAAATAATGGCCAAGTTTCGAAGCGATTTTAACCAATACAGCATTAATCCTTATCCAACTTAAAACCTTAAATACATTGTTGATTTAATATAGGTCTATATGGCCTTTTACAGCATATGATTTAAAACTAAAAAACTGTTATTTATTACAGGTTTAACGGGGACTAAAAATGTTTAATTGCCAGTACTTTTTTTATAGAAACTTAGATACGTTGATCTTGTTGGCGTGTTTTTTAGACTTGGTTGAAAAGTGTATTACTATGCTGTATTATTTGTGTTTAAACAAAAAAGATATTACTCTACCACATGTGACACAATGTATAAGTCTATCTCTTGCAGACTCGGTAAATTATGTTATTGACATGTTTCTTCTAAATATAATTATTTTTCATGAATCGTTATTGTGCTTATTTAATAGTACTAATTAGTTAAAATGGCGGCTTCAACGAGTCGCCTATAACTTTTAAATATCAATGAACGGCCGAAGATTTGTTTAACACGACTATTAAATATAAAACACGCGTTCCAGGTTAAAACAATGAACGTCTCTTGTTTAGCTGCCTACGAATTCAATTAGTCCATCAGTGTATATTTAACGTTAAAGCATACACGGTACGTTAACGGTTGATTTAACTAAGCCGTTAATTAATTCGCATCTCTTTACGTCATTGTCATTGTCATTGTCATAATGGTTGTCGCTTGTCAGAAGTAAGACTTGTCAATTTGTCAATGTCAAAAGACAATTAGACAAGACAAACTGAACTCTAGCTGCCATGCAGTGTTGTTGTTCCTATTCAGTGTTGATAACGCGGCGAATTCATTAAATATTTACGATTCGTTAGCGAATGTTATCATCATTTTACCAATATATTACTTACCTGGGTGTTAAGTGTATAACTAAGTAATTTTAAACAAAATGTTCATAGTAGGTTTAACTGGTGGGCTTGCGACCGGAAAAAGTACAGTACTTTCAATATTTCGAGGGCATGGCATAGCAGTAATTGACGCAGATGAAGTAGCTAGAAAAGGTAATAGTAATGGTTTTTTACGTGTTACGAATTTCGCATATTTTATTGCAATTTTTCATAGTGATTATAGTTGAATTTGATGAGCCTAAATTTGCAGATAACAACGCTAAGTTCTAGAAACTAGCGATGATTTTGGTTAATAACTATCTCTTCAAAATTTGTCCATTGATACCTATTACACAATTTATTTATGAATGTTGACGCCTTGAAGATCCATCTACAAACTTATTCTGTATCTGAAAACCCAATGTTACCATTGGCATAAAGATAAATGTGGTTAGAAGTAGTTAGAAGTACAAACTACTGATATTTAGTCCTAGATTTATTTCCCTGTTTCACAGAATGCCTTTATTGGTATTCCATCAGAGTCTTAGAGTCAGAGTCACTATGTACATTCGAATTTTTGGCCTGAAAAATCTACAAAACTCATTCAGTATATGAAAATCCCATAACCCCTTTAGTTTGGGACTTTGAACCTTTGGCCTGGAAACTATGCCAAATACCAAAGAAGTTATAAAACTGTACAACACTTGCAAATTCACTGTTATCTATTAAAATCTAATTACTGATAATTTGATTACATTCCAGTTGATAATGTGCCTGTAATCTGTATTATCTGGGTTTTCTGAAATGCAATTTTAATTAGTCATAGTAATAAGCAACTGCCTCTTATACACAAAAGCTATTAATCAAGAGTTGATGTTGATTGACATCTGTAATGCGGCTGACACGGTTTAATAGGTGGCAATTTTTTATCTATATTAGTTGATTTTAGTCTTTATACTCTTGTTCGTTTAGTCTTGATCACATAGTAAATATAAGATGTCTTGATTTAGCTGGATTCATAGAGCAATTACTTCCTATACCTATTGAATAAATTGAAATCCTACAAATTATGGAGTACTACTGAACTAACCACGACTTCGTCCGCATGGCTTATTTCACCTTTGTATTGTTACTTCTTTTGGATACTGCTTCGATCCCATGGGACGTACTGTGATGTTATATAGCCTATGACACTCACACATAATGTCGCTTTCTATGGGTAAAAGAATTTGCAAAATTGGTTCAGTAGACTTATAGATTACCCCCTACAACACAAACTTTACCTCTTTATAATATTAGTATAGACCAGTTGATTTTAGTCTCTTAGAATCTGGTCCAGTCAGTCTTGATCGGACAGGAATTATAACAGGGCTTAATATAGCAATTGCTTCCTGTACCTATTGAATAAATTGAAATCCCTACCTACCTTACCCATATACCTTTCGTTGACTGGTAGAGAATGCCTAAGGTATTAAGTCCGCCTTTGTACTTTGTTGCATAAAGTTTAAATAAATAAATCCTGCAAATTATGGAGTATGAGCTACGCTCAGAGCTCTTCGCTATGAGATAAGCTCATATTTCTATGGACTATTATAGATAGTTTTAGGTCTTACTGTTTGTGTATGTGAACATTGAAAAACATATGTGCACATGCAATAAAGGAGAAGTTCCTGGTATGAGGTTATGTTTTTTAATACAACAATGTTTCAATGTACCGATGTGGTAATTTGATGAGACAGTTACATTTGTGGCCAATCAATTGCAGAGCATGCCATGTGGTGTACGTAGGCAGATCAATATATTAATATCTTTAAAAATCTGGTACCTGTTAGGCAGACAGTGTCATCAATTGGTTACCTCTCTTGCTTCAAAATTTGTCGAAAAGGGGGTAACCAGTTGATGACGCTGACTGTACCCGTAAGTACAACATAAAAGGAAGGTATGACATACAATCATAGATGACAGTCAACCACATGCTTGATTATCATTTATGATTGTATTGGCTAACATCTATGTCCGGCTAATCAAACACTCCAGAGCTGAGATATCCTTGTTGATCTGTTTTTATGGTAATCTTAACCATAACTCAAGTCATCTGAATTAGAAAAGCATAGAATATAGATATCTACTGCGGACCTTGACCTTATCGGTGAGGTTCGTAACCGGCGTGCTTGTATGACCAGATGTATGAATGTGGATGAGGCGAAAGGAGTGTGTAAGGATCGTAGCAGGCGGCGGTCCGTGGTTTCTGCCTACCCCCACGGGAAAAAGGCGTGAGTTTATGTATGTATGTATGTAGAATATAGATGATAGTCAAGCATGTGGCTGAGATACCTTTGTTGATCTGGTTCTATGATCTTAACCAAAATCCAAATCATTAGAATTAGAAAATAAGGTTTTCATTAAGAGTTTTAAAAGACGATGTAGATTAGTTTTATTGGTCAAACCACACAGTTACTATGTAGCGTGTTGTACCAGACTGAATTTTCTATTTGTAACTTTTTGAGACTAGTCTGAATCTAAGGTTATTGTAAAAACAACTAGTTTAGTAGTAGTACAGTTCTTTGTAAAGGAGCTCGCCTGGGGAAGTTCTACCACCATACCTAATTCTGCCGCAAAGCCGCTGTGTTCCGGTTTGAAGGGTATGGGTGCCAGTGTAATTACAGGCACAAGACACATTTTAACTTTGTCTCTAGGATGGCAATGCATTTGCAAGGCCTCTGGTATTGCAGATATCTATAGGTAGCGGTGACCACTTGACATCAGGTGGGCCGTAGGCTTATTTGCTATCCAATGACATAAAAAAAAATACAATGTTTACTGATCTAAACTAAACTGATTAAAATTCCAGTGTTGGAGCCAGGAACGAAGGCGTGGGAAGAGTTACGGGCATATTTTGGAGATGAAGTGCTACTACCAGATGGGAAAGTGAACAGAGCCCGTCTCGGTGAAATTGTATTCGACGACATAGAGAAGAGGCGGAAACTAAATGCCATAACACATCCCAGGATACAGAGTGCGATGATGAGGATGGCCATATCTTACTTTTTCTCAGGCCATAGCTACATAGTCATGGAAGTGCCATTGTTATTTGAAACCGGAAAGTTGTTGACCTTTATGCATAAAATCATTACTGTTGTTTGGTGAGTCTTACTTTTGAATTATAATTCTATCTATCTTGTTGATCGAGCAGTTATAAGAGTGGCTGCTGAATGTGCTGCTTGGTTCAATCCCGGGTCGGAAAATGTTGAAAATTTTGGGTGTTTCTATATTAAGTACTAAATTCCTAACTGCAGCACCGGCATTGAAATGGGTACCTACTGCCTAGTTAATGGCAACAGACCGCCTCTATTACATGGTACTTCAAAAAGGCGAAATGTGTATGTACAGACAGCGTCATCAACTGGTTACCTCCCTTTCAAATGAATTTAAATGCAAGAGGGCTAACCAATTGATGACGCTGTCTGTACCAGCCGTGTAGACCTTTATAAACCCATTCACAAGATACAGGCACAATTTATATTTAATTTACAATAAAGTTTAACATTATTTATAAGACACTTCATATTGCTCCATAACGGCATCGACTCGCCTCGGGATCGCACCGAGCTTACGGCGAGCTGAGGGCAAGGTCTCGCTATGGCCTCGCCCGACTTACGTCTCGCCAGAAGTGAGGAGGTGTGGAACAAGTGCTCGTCTTCCTAGTAGTTTCCGTGTGTTCTCCCTTGCGACGGCCCGGAGCTGCTGACCCGGTCTTGTTGACGGCGACCGAACGAGACGAGGCGATGCCGATCCGTAGCTAGAACATGTATTTCAAATTTACAATAGAAGAAATTACTAATTCAACATCCTACTAATTTTCCAGTGAAGATCACCAGCAACTCGAAAGGCTATGTAAACGCAACGATTTCACGGAAGCTGTTGCTAAGAAACGCATCACTTGCCAAATGCCACTTGAAGATAAGGTGGCGAAGTCACATTTCGTGGTGGACAACTCGGGAAACCTGGCGAACACCAGGCAACAAACAGAATGTATCATAAGATTGCTTAGAAGATCTAAGTTTACATGGTAAGTGTTCCTTACAAAAATACTTATGACGCTCTGCTGTGTTTGCCTGCGTGTTCCACCACACTGGCACAGTGCAGGTGGATGCCACATGTCTATTATAAAGTTTCTAGGACAATATTTTGATGGTGTTTTTGAGATTGCGATCAGTCAGTAAGTGGATGAGTCTACGCAATTCCTTTTGTATTTATAAGTTTTTAAGCATTCATAGCAAAAATTTATTGGTTAAGAGTGACCATCATAGATCCTATGTTGTCATTACTTGCTATAAGCATATGATAAAGAAATAAATACCCATTGAAACGTAAGCTAAATTAGATAACGTAAGATCTTATAAAATAGGCTATGAATCTATTAATTAGACAGTTAATAGTGTCCTCACGCTTATTTATGTTAATTTGTTTCAGGTACTTTCGAGCAATTATTGGTATTGCCTTTTTGTCCATCATTTTTGGAATTGGACATATAGTCAGTAATCTTGTCTTTGTGAAATAAAACCTATTTTATAATAAAACAGTGCTTATTTGAACTCAAGGAAAATTGCGCTGTAATTTCAGCTAAGTATTTACAGAAGGTATTTTAATTAAAAATGTTTATATTGTATATCGTGTTGCTCATGCCTTCTCTGCATGAGAAGAGGCCTTTGCCCTGCATTAGAACAATAAAAGGCTTGTATTTTTATCTCTATAAGCACTGGCCTGATTACACAAAATAATTCTTTCAGCTATAGAAAGCTACAATATTGCTCAGTATCATAAGATATTTTTTTATGGTATATTTGACTTCCCACGAGCAGAAGTTAGTAATAATATAATCAGCTTTTAACCTTCAGCACTATCATTGCATATTCCTTGTGTTCAAATAAACAATGTAATGTGTATGTGGGAAAAAATTATGATAATATATAATTTTTCATAAGTAGAGATAAGTTAGTTAGACATTATTGTAAGCAAGAGACCGGAATATATGCAAAAACTTGCGTGAATTGTAAAAGAAATATACAAAATAATGGGTGGCCGCCTAATTAGGCTAAACAATAGAAATAAGTAATAGAAAATTGTTAACAATGCTAGGGACGCGCGCGGCTAGTGTTGATTGGTAAAACTTGTCATAACGTGTCTCGTTTAGATCCTCTATTCGAAATTTTTCGAAACTAAAAGTTTCGAATAATTTCGAATTGAGGTCTCAAAGTCAAACCAATTATTTCAATTAGACCATTAAAGGGCCATTTTAAATATCACTTACAAGACAGAAAGAAAATAATAATATTGAATCTAGTTCAATCAGTTTCGGTTAGCGAAATACTATGGGCCATTTACTGTACCCTTTTGTAGGTAAACACGCGTACTTTTTGTTTAGTTCACTGCATAGTGCATATATTCCGGTTTCTAATCATCACAGCATAGATATAAATACGAGCCAAAGCGATATTTCAATGTTATTAATTTATATTATTTAACTTTTAAAAACTAAAACATTTAAAAAGCTTATAAAGAAATATTTCACGGATTAACTTGAGAACATATTTAGAAGTAGGGCTAAAGCATACGCGCTACTTTTAGCGTCGGCGATTTGCGATTTTGCGACTGTATCGATGCTGCATACCCAGCATACCGCTTTGGTTACTCAGCGTTCCATCACAGTATTGAAATCGTGTTTTAGAGATTCTATCGAAGCTCCATCGCGATTTCGCGACTTTGTGCCTCGCGAAATCGCAGATCGCCAGATAAAAGTAGTGTGTGTGCTTTGGCCCTTAAATAACACTGAGTACTTTCGACATACATACTGTAATGAAAACTAATAATTGTCAATATTTTTTTATGTAAATAGGGTTTTGAAAAGGTTGAAATAAGGGGGTATACAAACAAATGAAGGTGATGAAATACAAGAGGAAATTCTTTTAATTGCATTTATTTAATTCAGGTTATGGTAGATTTTCGCAATTAAATATGTATTAAGGCCTGTATTGTGCTCATTTAGAAATATTGTAGAGTGTAAACAATAGCTATTTATTCCTCTAAATTCCTCTTAAAAAAGGACTTACTAATCGAAATATTACATGTGAACAATATGGATGTGTTAATTGATTACAGTGTACAGTATTGCTCACAAGAAATCTTGCCTAAAAATTTAAATATTTTATTTATGTTTTAAAATGATTTCATAAAAATTTGTTTAATATGTGTTTTTAATTATACAACATAATAATTAGTATATGCCAAACCTGGTTATGGTTTGTTCAGAATAAGTTACTGAATCGATTCCTATAATTTTATACCATGTTATATTTTGCCCCAAAAATTTGCAAGTGTGATGGAAAGTGTTATCACCAGTTAATTTCAATACAATCGCCGTGCGTTTAGGTACCTATTGGCAAATTATTATCAATGAGCGCAAGACGTGCTGCAAAATGCGCTGTGCCGTGCGATGAGCATGTTTTTGTACAGACAACCAGATAACGTAACAAGCTTATAACATTGTGATTTTTCATGGTACAGTTTTCAAATGTTGTATACAGATTCTTTACCAGATTTTTTTTGTGCCCGGTTAATGGCAATAGACTCGCCCCCTATTACATGGGACCTAAATATAACGGCGAACTGTGGGTGTACATTGGTACACCTCTGCCTAACCCTTCGGGGAATACAGGCGTGATGGATGGTGATGGTGATGGTAGATTCTTTACATAAAAATATTAGACAAGTGTTTTGGGTTACGCATATACTAATTATAATGTTGTATAAATAGCAATAACTCAAAGGAATCTGTAAAAATCAATACACCCATTTCACCCACGAGAAAGATAGTTTCAGATTTATTGGTACAAAACACCAAATGGTAGGTTAGTAGTAGTTGCGTTTTAACATGGCAATACTGGTCACTGCCCTTTCCTGTAAATCTCTTTAATTGCTGCAATCCGTAACTTAAACTATGTTCTTATAGTTTTTTTTTTCTAAAGTCAAATCATTAATTTCAATCAGGCCATTAAAAGGCACGTTTGAACGTCATTTATAAGAATATATATATATATATACAGGGTGGAAATTTATTATCCTACCTGGAGGGAAAGTACTCTAAATACTTAAGTAAGCACATTTTACCCAAAGGAAACATTCCTTTATTTTTAAAAAGAAACAAATCTGCATTTAAATAATTTTGAAAATACGCTTGCCACTCCCGGGAATCGAACCGACTAAAATCGGAAAAAATAGCATCCTGTATTTTTATGGCACTAATCGATAGGATCAATCATAAGGATCAAATCTCTGCAAACATGGTAAGCTAAATTAAACAAAAACCATGAAATATCAATTTAAACTTATTTTATACGGACGAAAAAAATGAGTAGGTACATTAACTAATTGCATGCATGCTCGAAATGACGTTCATTTTCTTCGATGCACAAATTCAGTATTTTAAGGAATTCATTTTGAATAACTTTTAGTAGGGTGTTTTGGTGAATATTGAAAATTGCATTACGCTACCAAAAGTTACTCAAAATGATTTTTTTTAAGGCATAAATTGGTGCATCCAAGAAAATGAAGCTCATTTCCAGCAAGGACTTAGTTTACTCGTTTTTTTCGTCCGAATAAAATAAGTTTAAGTACATTAAAATTGCATGTTTTTTTAATTTTAATTTACCATGTTTGCAGAGATTTGATCCTTATGATTGACCCTATCGATTGATGCCATAAAAGTACAGGATGCAATTTTTTCGAATTTTAGTCGGTTCGATTCCTGGGTGTGGCAAGCGTATTTTCAAAATTATTTAAATGCAGTTTCGTTTCTTTTTTAAAATAAAGGAATGTTTCCTTTGAGTAAATTTTGCTAACTTAAGTATTTAGAGTACTTTCCCTCCAGGTAGGATAATAAATTTCCACCCTGTATATAATAACAATTGAATCTAGTTGCCCATACCGAGTTTCGCATGGAGAAGAATGGGCAAGAAACTCTACACTTGTCTTTTAAAATATGTATTACAATAAGTTATACAGCTGCATTAATTCAGTAAATTATACGAATGTCAAGACAGTCCAAAATAATGGTCATTCACAGTACTAGGTACTTATTATTACTTATTACTAAGTAATACGTAATAAGTGTTACAAATTAAGAAATTAAAGCTAAATTTATTTACTTTTTAAATGATAAGTATCTATACTAGAAAGGTTTAGGTAGTTAACTAAAGGTAAACAAATCGTAGAAAAGGTTTTTTATAGTTGACACTTCCTTGTTTAAAAATACGTTACAACAAAATCAATTCTAATTTCGATTTATGCGATACTTTTCTCTTTTATTAATGTATGTTAAACTTTATCATTTATTCGTAAACTACTCTTCATAGATGTCATTGTTTGGACACCACTTTTTTGTTAGTTTTATAAAATAGTATAATATTTTGTAATCTGTCTATTGTAAAGAGCCTAAAAAGACAGGTTCCCAAAACCTTTTAGAAGATACGATGAATTAGATAACGTCGCTAAATTAAAGAGAACGCCCGTGATGTAGTATGGCAACTAAAATTGCAGGTATTACGTTTAGTCGATTAACCAGGCGCCTTTGAAAATTGCGAGGGTCATGTAATAAAACAAGAACAGAAAATGTTTAAATTAGATAAAATGATTGATAATACCACTGAACGTTTTATTATTAACGTGTCAGATAGTTCCTCAAATTCTGATAGAGCCTATTATTATACGGCTTTAAATAATACAATTTTAAAATTTGAAGTGAAAGGTTTAGCATCCATGAGTCACGTGGTTTGTTTTGTTTACATTTAGTTAACTACCTAAACCTTTCTAGTATACTTACTTTTTTTTTGTTAGCCTGTTCTGTCCCACTATTGGGCAAAGGCCTCAATCGGGATTCTCAACATGTAATTTCAACGACCGCCATGCTAAAACACAACAACTAAACTAAAAGTTATTCATTTGTATGGAAATAATATTTTCTAGACAACTAAAGAGATGAATTGTTATGTAGTAAATAATGAAAATAAGTATACTTACTAAGTAATTGTAGAACTATCATTAATCATGCAAATAATTTGTATAAAAACTTTGTGAATTTTATAAGAAAGTTTTTTATTTTTATTGTAAACTGGTGTATTTGCAAATTTTGCGTCAACGTAGTGAATGGGCAACTCAGTCTCTTGTGGCATTTTTCCCACCACTAGACTACATGTATTAACTTAATTTTAAATAGTAGGTACACCCTGCAAAATAAGTCGGCTAACATTACTTCAGTTTCTAATAAATCATAAAATGAAAACTATTGTAAATAATAGATGAATAAAAATAATAATACCAATATACGCAACAACAACATATAACATTATTCGATGGTACTCTGGTGAGTAGCATCAAATAATGTTGTGTCCATTTAAATATTATGTGTAAGCAATCATGTTTGTTGACATTTGTGGCTGACCATACCACACGAGATACAGAGAGTAAGAGCATACATCAAACCCTTTTATCCGCCACAGTCACATATAGATGACAAACCAAAATGTGCCCAGCACGCCATGGTCACGATCCAATGACAGACTTTTAGACATCAATAAAATTCATAAAACAATTCAGAACCCACTTCTATTTTGTAGTTTATAAGGAATGAATTCGTAGAATTATTAATAAATCGTAAAAATGGCGCTGAGAGCACGGTTTTGCTTTTTTGACGTGGCGGTCAAAAGGTTGCTTTGAATGAACAATTCAGCCGCGTACAGTCACAATAGTATCTACATTATTTATGATATCTAGGGTGATAAGTTTGTCATTAAGGTCAAGGCAGTAAAGCCGAATCGGAAGCGTAATAGAGCCGAGCCTAATGTTAAATGACCACGTGTCATACAACGCTTTTCACTTGTGAGGAATAAATATTGTTATAAATTAATTGATACGAAGACAATATTACTATTTAGTTTATCAGGAGTGATATTCATACAATATCTTTTCCATCAAGGTTACAAGTTACTTTTACAAGCAGTCAGTAGCAACCGAAACGATGAAAGTAATAGATTATAGGCCACAAACTGAGTTATTATTTTTGTTTAATAACATAAATAAATATACAAAAATAAATAATTTGTTGAAATATTGTGTTTATTTATTTTAGATTAGATTCGATTTATTATAGACTAGCTTTTGCCCGCTACTTTGTCCGCGTACATGTCGGTTATCGCGGACGCAAAGGAAATACTTAAATTTAAAATTCAATCATAATTCAAAAGACATGTGGCGCCATCTTTGTCATGAGGACGTTAACGTCATATATTATATTCCTCGGGAACAGTACGTATTTCGAAATGAAAGGTACCGTGTGTCCGTTTCTGTTATTCCTGACAACGTATATGCAAAATTTCAGGATTATCGGTTCAATGGTTTAGGCGTGAAAAGGTGACAAACAAACTTACGTTTATAATATTAGTTAGGATTTCATACACAAAGTGACTTAAAGGCGCGGCACTAGCTACCTACCGCATAAGCATCGAGGCGTTTCTGTTCTTTGAAAGGAGTTTATTCTTTATCAAACTTAAGCAATTACAAAAAACAAGTGTTTATGAATTATTGAGCAGGTATCAATATTTTATTAAGACCCACTTTCGCCAAAATCTCTAAATACATTTAGTGCCTAAACGTATTAAGAACATCATTGTATCTCATGATAATTTAAATACATTTAGCGTGAGTTATTTTTCCTTTAACGACAGCGTCCTCAAATTTAACTTGCACCTTGTGTCTTGGTTCCATTGGCACATCGACATATTTTACAAGAACTGTTACATTTAGACTTTGTTAGACTTAACTGACTTAGAGGTAGCGTTCTTTTTTAAAGGTAACTTGGGTCGCTGTGAAGTTGTTACGCTTTTGGTAATTTTAGTAAACCTTTTATTCAATGGGCCCGCATTCTTAGGGGAATTCGGGCGATTACTAACTTTAGGCGGTATTTTTGTACGTAAATTGGATCTAAATTGGTTTTGTTTTGTGCTGCCGGAGACGATTTTCTTGCGATCCTTATTGGGGTCGGTTACAGAACTACCGCCGCCGTTCGGAGTGACGCTATGACCGCCGTGACCGTCATCGCCGTGCTCGTTCTGCCGATCTTGAGGCGGCGGAACAAATACTTGCAGCACAGGATCGTAACTATACGAACCGAAGATTGCTCTATAAGAGATAAATAATTAAATCTTAGGCACTTACTGGTTCACTCTGTTATACCATTTAACATTATTGACTATATCGCCGACGAAATACATACGGTTTTGCCGCGTCTTCTATTACAAAACGTTTGAGGGCTTCTCTTTTACCATAAGCACTGTTATAACTGAAAAAAAAATACAATCAATGTTTTAGAAAATTACTACCTACCCGTCCTTGTACATAACTTGGCACCTGTGTTCGAATATTTGTGTACTATCGCGCTCAGAAAGGTTTATTATTATTAATCATTTATTTCAAGCAATAAAACTCATATACATAATACCTAAACAAGTTTAAATAAAATGTCTTACATCCATTGTACCAGTATTTTAATAAATAAATAAATGTTGTATTTATTTATTTATTTGTAAAACATGCAATTTTTTGCAGTTACATGGTTTAGTTATGTTAAGATGTTGAGAAACAGATGTTTACCTTCTTGAAATTGTCAAGTGACAGTAAATACCATGTTTATTACTTTAGTTATAGGTAAAATAAACAGTATTCTGGTGCAATCGTTGTAGACATTTTAATGAATCTTTCCAACATTTACACCTTTCTAAGTGACTGAACTATGTATGGTCAGTCTGCAACAAAAGTAGATTAACATTTTAGATTTTTAAATCCTAATTATTGAGCACAATATCAAAGGAAATGGATCTAAAATTAAGATAAAAATTAACTCTTAGGTATTGCTCTTAACCTAAAATCTAAATACCAGTGAACTGACTATTTCGTGTCTATAAAAAAGATATGTAAAAGTAAAATTGTTAATCGACTTTTGTTGCTGACCGTACGTTATGTTACTATCATTTGACTTACAGCAAAGGCACACAGCTCAAAATGATGATCAATAACATTTTCTTAACGTTCTGCCGAATGAAATACAGAATTCTTTTTTTAAATCTTAGCCAAGCTAAGATCACATTACCTGCTCTACACTTTTTGTTTTTACTACATGCAATCATTGTTTTACGTTCAACATAAATTGTTTTTTTTAGTACCTACGTAATGTATATTTTTATGTTGCATCAGTTATTTCGGTTAACCGTATACTTAAGCGGATAGGGTGGCCGTAGCTGAATTTTGGGCCAAACAAAAATTTTAAACAAACATTTTTTTTGTCTAAGTACCTACTTTTTTATTATTTTAATTTTATTTGCCATCAATACCCATACAATGCCTTAGAAGGAGAAGAACAGTTTTAACAAAGAACTTTTTCTGAAACCCTTTGCGACAACGAAATGTGATGTGCTACACTGTGGTGGAATGAACCGGTTCCTCAGGTCCGGTTTATTTCAGTTTTCAGTGTTATGTACGATTTCCATCAAGCGACCCGGTTCGGAGCGCATTTCTCACCGTCTTAAAGAAAAATCAGGCTTCTACATAATATTTTCATAACGTTTAGGTTCATGTTTGTATGGAATTTATTCTGCTCGAGAACTCGGTTAGGTCCGCGCGTATGCCCTTTAAGCAGTATAAATTCCATGCAAACATGGACCTTAACTATTATGTATAAGCCTGAATTTTCATAAGCAGTGTGAAATGCGCTCCGGCGTATTGTACATTACACACCACTCGATACACAAAACCGATACGGGCTCGTACATGAGTGTACATACACACACGTGAGAGCAATGCGATGTTCGGTACCGTGACACGTGCTTCCTACAGGATTTCAACACTCACAGTGCCACTCACTCCTGGTTCACGAGAACCAAGCGAGTGCTGCATGTGCGGGCGTAACGCGCCTGGGTTACGCGTTGCGAGCTAGCGTGCGGGCTGGACAGGCGAGTTACTGCACTGCTGCAATTTGCACCGTGCGACCGCATCATGCGAGTTAGTGTCACGTGTGGGGTTATTAGCTCACATCCGAGTTACTGCAACATAAAACGTAGGCGCAGGGTCTACGGAAAAGAATGAACAAGACACTCCACGAATACCTACTCGTTTCCTTTTGGTTTTTACAAAATCCTGGTTACAATATTCTTGTTACTTCTATGCGAAAACCGCCCCTGGACCTCGCCCCTGGGCCTTCCGCGAACGCCCGGTGCGCCTGCTGTGGGCCGGGACACAGGTTGTGATCTCGAAGCGCTGCCATCGAAGTACAACGTCCGATAGCGACAGGTCACTGCTAACTTCAGATATGAGGGTATGGCGCGGCTCCTGCCAAGCGGTACACACTGACAGCGTATACCGCGTCGTGTCTTTTTCCGGGAGGACACGGCGCAGCATACGCAGTGGTAACACCGCGCGTGCTGCTCCCTGTTTATGCGACACAGGTACTTCCCGAAGCAACCGTACCCCGAGAGCACCTGTCACCCGAAACGTCAGGGAGCCGTGCCTTCTCCCGAGCCGGTCCGCCAGTACCGGCCGGATCGCCTCGATGGTGATGAGGCCGGCGGAAGGGCGTGAAGGGCTGTCCTGCCATTCCGCCACCAGGACCTCGCGAAGCTACGACCAATGTAGTTCAAAGTAGCGCTGCATCGGCCGCTCGCCTCGTGCTCGCGCGCCACAGGTACAGTGACGCGAGAACCTTCGCCTCCAAGTCCCAGGGCGGGGATCCAGCCAGTGCGCAGGCTGCTTCGTAGGAGATCGTGCGATTACCCCTTATAACTCTGATGGCCATCGCCCTCTGCGGTTTCTACAGAACGGTGATATTGCTGGCCGTCAGGTCAGTCGTCCAAATCAGGGCCCCATACAGGGCCATTGATCGCAAGTCATACAGCGGCCTGCAGGCGGTGCTTGGGCCCCCTAGATTGAGAAGCAGCGTTGAGAGCGCGACAACCGCGCCCAGCAACTTGGCCGCCAGCCGTCGGAAGTCGATTCGAAGGAGATCCGGGTGGTGGTGCACGCCGAGGGACATGAACCACAATGGCCTCTGACTTGCTGAAGGTAGCGACGAATGCGGCCCATCACGTCTAAGAGCACAGCCGTCGCCAGCAATGCTGCTTCCCCGTGCAAGCTCCCCAGGCAGTCGTCGGGCTCACGTCAGCTTACCAGGGTGTCGTGCCGCGTAGCATGTTAGGGCTACCCCCGGCCTGAGGTCGCCCCTCAGCACTAGATGTTTCACAGGAGCGGGCCCAGGACCAAGCCCTGTGGAACACCGCACGACATTTAGTGCTGGTAACTGCCATCACGTCCGTGTAGTTGATACACCTCTCCAACAGATAAGCCCAAACGATGTGGCGGAGGTAATACGCGCGATACATGCGATGATAGCGCAGTGCCTGGTGAATGAAACTCAAGGGCATGGTGTTGGAGATGTCCAAGCCCCGAGACATTACCGCTTCCTTCACCAGAATCCTCACCCGCGATATCGCAGTCTCCAAAATTGCCTTCTTATCTCGCGTCTTCGCCTCGTCGAAGACCAACCACAGAGCCTCCTTCACCTCCGTTAGTGGGTGTACTGGCGCCTGAAATCCACACCACGCGATACGCAGATGCGTGATCTCGGCAGATCACCATTACACCTGGCGCCTTGCGTACTTTGTGTGAACCCGGGGCATGCACGTGTCGCATATGAGCGTCGTCGTCCCGTAAAACCACTGCGCCTCCTCTTTGACGTCGACGGGTCCGTTTGTTGCCGACTCCCGACTGTCGATGCGTTTGCGCGACAAGCGCGGACCTCTTCTACGCGGAGCAGATGGCCCGCTACCACAGTCGGTCTGGGCGGTGGTCGAAACGGATATATCGATGATCTGACAACTCTCCACCTCCGCAGCGACACTGCAGTCGCGGACACGGCTTGCGACAGCGGGGCTAGCGAACGAGACGTCCACTATTGACCCGCCCCGCTGCCGCACCCCGATTGAGGTCAATCAGGCCTGTCGTGACCGCTCACTGCTCTAATGCCTAACGCCTCGCTTCAGTGACCGGGAATCCCCCGTAAACTTGGCTTTGAGATCCCCGAGCAACAGCACCGGGTGAGGGAGGGTGGTAACGGCTAACGACGGCATCCAGTTCGACAAGGAAGTTCTCCAAGTCGGGAGGCTGTTGCTGGGAGAGAAATATGCCCCAACGGTGCCAATGCCGTCCACGAGGGCGGCCACCCAGCCATTCTCATTACATTATGTTCACATATGTATATCTTATTAAATAAATGAATGGAGCCAAATGGCTTATGGCTATGGGTTGTAAATAAATATTTATTAAGGTCACAAGGTTTTCGGTGTAGCTATTTGACAGATGAGCTTTATGTAAAATATAATTATAACAGTACAGTATGGCAGACGTATCTTGGCGATCCTGAAGTCAGCTGTTTGTTTGCGTAATGGATCTTTTAGGAACAAAATTGTCTACTGCGCAGCTAATCGGCTAACTTCAGGACAATCAAAATGATGAGCTCGAGTGGCTGTGGAGGCGGACTACTAGGTATTACAATTATCTCTGTTATATCTTCAAACTTATAATTGTTTTATGTTTTATAGTTTCTCACATTTAGTTGGAAAATATAAAGCGGTATTTTATTTTAACTGCCTCGTTAGCCTAGTGGTCTTGGGGACGACTCCTACGCTAGAGGTCCTGGGTTCGATTCCCAGGTCGAGCAAAAAGTGTTATTGGGTATTTCTACGAAATTCTCAGTAGCAGCTCGGAGTTTGGATTTGTGCCCGGTTAATGACAATAGGCTCGCCCCCTATTACATGGGACCTAAATATACCGGCAAACTGTGGGTGTACATTGGTACACCTCTGCCTAACCCTTCGAGGAATACAGGCGTAATGGTATATTTTTATATTTTTTATTTTATTTTAACATTTTTCACAGTAAATAAAAGACAAAGCAGAAAGTATATCTTTGAGTCAAGCGTAATGCCTAGGAAAACTGACCGGCCGGCGTGTGGTTAATGAGATACTAATTATACACAAACAGACATTGAGTATTATGTTATTCTAGTGCATTCTAGGCATGTAGTTTTACCTATAAATTTATAGTTCAATACAGCGGCGTTCAATTTGGATTAATAATTTGAAATTGAGCCCCGAACGTTGACCCTTGTTTGGTGCGCAGTGCGCAGCCGCGGCTCGCGCCCTCCTGTCTGGGTAGGTGAATAAATCAATACCCTGAGTACCTTCGACTCACCTCAGTGTACTTGTGAAGTAAAATCGTGCTGTAAGCGTGCCAAAATGGAACAAGATCCGGATATCTTGAAGCTAATCGAGCAAGTAAAAGGATACAAATGCCTATGGGATATGCAGTCTGAGGAATATTATGATGAAAGATTGTATAAATTAGCGTGGAAAACAATAGTGCCTATGGAAGAGCCACTGTCCGACCAGCCGGAGGAACTGAGAGAAAAAAGAATGGCCCAAAGTGACAAAAGTAAGTATCTAAATCATTTGATTTACGTGGGAAATGCGTTTCTTCCTAACGACTAATATTTTACAATTCAATATAGAAAAATATAAACAAACCACAGCATATAGGTAAACAATTTTAATCAGCTTGCGCGGCATTTGCAAAATTTTGAATTGCAGTCTGCAATATCGTGTTATTTTAAATTTTCTAATGTTAATCTCTTTGTTTGAACGTAATAATGCTTTGTGACTTGGCTAAATGATATTTCAGTATCACAGGTTTTTTCCCGTACCTTGGCAGGATGACAGTAGCTTAAATTGTGATTTAACTATTTTAGCAATAGATTATTTTCCGCCACTCGATATCCGTGGCCATATAACAACGCTGCTAATCTGTCTAACGTAGAATCATGAAAATATTGTTGTATTATTATTGCAGCTGGAATGACTCCTAGCAATTCCAGCTGTTTTAGAACCCAATGCCTTGGTATGCGAGGAAGGGAAGGGACCAAATGAGATGACCATAATGCCTTGGCAGTTAGGTAGGCCCTTGATGTGAGATGTAACTTGTGTCCCAACTCCCACCCCATCTCCCTAACACGACGTGCTGTGCTTGGGCGGCTAACGCTTTTATTCAACTTGCAATGTATGTACGATGTGACTATGTTTGTTCTGGTGAAATCTTGCAACTTATTTTTAAAGCAGATATCTGGAACCGATTGAACTGAAATTTTGTATACACGTTTTGTTTGGATGACAACGCATGGTTAGTTGTGGGACGCCATTCTAAATCCAATATGGCGGGACCATAAAGATGGCTGCGCTATTAAATTAGCTATCAAAAGAAAGGACTAGCTAAAAACACGAAAATAGAGAAAAAATTAAAACTAATAAAAAAGGTTTTTAAAGCAAGTTTTTATTTAAATTCGCTAAAAGCAATAAATAAACTTTTCTTTGAAAATTTGCTATCAACCTAAGTATAACGTATTTACACAATTTATATGATATAAAAGTTAGTCGCGAGTATTACCTGTGTAGATAAACAATTAAATTAAATAACTAGAGATTTTTTTTTGGTTAAGTAAAATTTTCACACAAATTAAATATTCCTCATATTTAATTTGTTTAACCTGGGGGCCGACTGTGCAGCCCCCAGGTCAGGGCCCCTTATATATCAAGATATTTAAGGGGCCCGGGGTTGCGCCCAAATAGCCTAAGCTCTGCCCCTGAACGTAGGTAAGGAGGTACTCACAACCACTAACCCAAATCCTTTCTTGTTCTTTCAGTTGCTGACGTTCAGGATCTATGGGTGGACCTGAGGAATAGTTACTTCAGAAATGATGAGCCAGGGAAGAAGTATAAAGACGTTTTGAGATTCTTGGACTGCGTATATCAATCTCGGTAAGAATAATTTTTAGTCTACTTATGTATAAGTAGCTTTCGTTCGTGCAAATGTCAGTTATCGTGAAAGCAGAGGATGTCGCGGAATAAAAAGTAACTAGCCTACGTCCTTCTTGGGGTTCAAACTTACCCCGTACCAAATTGTATTAAAATCAGTTCAGTGGTATAGTCGTGAAAGCGTAACAGACCGAGAGAATTACTTTCGAAATATTAGAATTCATAATATTAGTATGGTTTATATAATGTCCATAAATAAATAAAATGTAATGTGTACCGATTGGGTATGTACTACTGCCTATGTACGGCCAGCAACAAAATTCGGTTAACACAACGGTCTACAACAAAAAGTGTATCTTTCCACTTGAGTGTCTTTTTACATGCGTTGAATAATATCGTAATAGTTTAAATATGTTGTTGAGTTCATTAATAACACAGTAGAGTAGGCGGTAATTAATTAAATAACTACTTAATCAAAAATTGTCTCTTCTGATTTGTTTCAGCGAGATTGAGGATTTACTTGAGTTTTCTGAGCCATCTTGGGACTTAATGGACCTAAGAGCTTGGAATACAAAACAGAAGCAAATACCAAAGTCGCATAGACTTACAAACCCAGCGCCAGAATGTAAAAAAGAACTATACGCTAGAATAAAGAGAGCTAGACTCGAGATTAAACAAGAAAAACATAAAGAAACCCCCAAAGATACAGTTAAAAATATGGATATAGATAAAAATATGGAAACTGAAAATGATACCGATAAAGATAAAGGATCAAATACCGGTAAAGACAAAAATATTAGTAAAGATACCAATAAAGACAGTGAAAAAAATGGAGATAAAAATACAAACAAGGATACAGAAAACGATAGTGACAAACATTCTGATAAAGATAAAGAAAAAGACAAAGAGGAGGACAAAGATAAAGATAATGATAAAGATAGCGGTGAAGATGAAGACGACGATGATGAAGATGAAGAGGATGACGACGATGAAAATGAAGAAGATGATTCAGAAAAAGATGAAGATTCAGATAATGATGAAGAGTCAGAAAAAGATGGTGACACAGATAAAGAACGAGAAGAAGATGATGACGATAAGGATTCTGATAAAGAAAGTGACAAAGATAGCGATAGAGAGAGTGACAAGGATAGTGACAAAGAAAGCGAAAAGGACAGTGACAAAGAAAGTGGCAAAGAACGTGGCAAAGAACGTGGCAAAGAAAGTGATAAGGGATCGGATAAAGGATCCGATAAAGGATCCGATAAAGGATCCGATAAAGGCTCCGATAAAGGATCCGATAAAGGATCTGATAAAGAATCCGATAGAGACTCTGACAAGGATTCCGATAGAGATAGTGATACAGATAAAGAAAATAACCCAGATTTGGATAAGGATGCAGAAAACGACACAGAAAGGGATGTAGATAAAGACTCAGATGAGGAAAAAGAAAAAAAAGCTAAAGAGAAAAAAGTGTACAATCGAAAGACGCTGACTATTTTAGAAAAGGCGATGACGCTATATGAGATTGAAAATCCAGGCGTATGGGATTCAGATGACAGTGAACTATCAGATAAAGAAGGCAAGATTTACACAGAAGCATCAACACAAACAGATAATAGTGATGATGAAATAACGAAAAATGATCTCGAAAATACCTTATAATTATCCCAAACAATAATTTATAGTGTGTACCTGGCACTTACAACACAAAGCAATTTTCGTAGAAAGTTTCATTTGCTGGAAAACACAAACTAAGTATTATTTTATTACGTAAGTAGTCATAACAATGGTTAGAAGCGCACATCTCATCAAAATATTTTAGAAAGGCCTAGGTTTTTAAGGTAACGTCATGAATTCAAAATGTTTATTTTATATTGCAATAAATAGTAAAAGATCACCAAAATTTAAAACCCAATTTAATGTCAAAAATTTTAATCATGCTGTCCCATCAAAGTCATATATTCTAAATTACTCTAAACTTATATCATTGCTAACACAAAAATAGTACATTACTAGAATATTAACATTTTTTAACATTAAATATTTCGTCGCCAGGGTTATCCAAAAAATCATTGTTTACCCAAGTACCTATAGAAAAAACTCTTTAATTTGAGCTTAACTAATAATTGTAAAATGTTTTTAAACCCTGAGGCTTATGAGACTAAATTAATCAACCAGCACCTAAAAAAAACAGTTAATTTAACCATATTCAACCAAATGCATAAAATGTATGATTACCTACAAAATAAAACTCATACAATTTTAATAATTACCTACTTATTAAAAAAAAATAAGCTGTATTTTGGCAATCATAGTGCTCACTAAGATGTTGTGATCATTTACTACATTATTTTGCTCTTTGAATACAGTTCGAGGGGCACTCATAACTAAAACAGCTAGAACCATTGTAATTTTAGACTTATTTTTTTGCTATATATGCCTCGATTTTTGGTGTTTAGTATATTTTTTTGGTAAAGTATTTTTGGTGGTCTTTATATTACTACTTACTACTCTACTCTCTCTCTCTCTCTCTCTACTTTTTGGTGGTCTTTTACTTTTTAAATATCTTACTTACGTCACTGGCTCAGTAAAAAATCTATGCTAAACATGAGAACCAGTAATAGAGCTTGTTTTCAGTGTATTTGATAAAATCTAACTACTGTGAAATACAATATACTTTTGCTGCCAATAAAATGAATGTGACCATACATACATTTGTATTAAGAAAGACTTACCCGACAACACATTTGCTGCGGGTTAGATACGAACAAAAATGTGGTAGAAATCATTGTCACTGTAAAACAGATCATTCTTTATCATCCATATATAATAAGTAAGTAGGTGTGTGTGTGGTAAACAACTATAAGAGGGTGTAGTATGCCAAATTTTATGAATAAAACTAGCTTCGCCCCACGATTCCTCCGTATGGTAGGTACCGCTTCACTCCTGTGGATCAAAGCGTGGTGATATGTAGTATATCACATACTATTCCCACTAGTCCCTGACTTTCATATACTTACAAAAAGGATTTTTTTCAATCCGGTTCCAGAGAAATCTTTTCCGATTAAAATTGAGCATACTACACCTTCCCCTTTTAAAGATTGCACCGTTGTTTGCCAGTAGTAATGTGTGTGTATACTGGTATAAGGTTTAGATGTCTTATATTATATGTAGGTATACAGCAACTTTGTCACAAAGTACTGTCTGTAGGATTTTTTATCTAATATTATACACGTATTATTAGAAGGTAAGGTGTCATTTCGAATTAAATTAAGTTATTAAATTAACTTATTGGTAAAATTGAATTTTGTAATGATTATCGGAATTAATTAGATTTTAAACCTAAGCAAGTACGAATGTTTTCATGCAAATGTATGATAACATTACGAGATACTTAATTATTGTACTCAGTATTAATAAGAATAAAATATACACAATTCAAATGAATGTTTTTTTTCCCTTATTTGAGGTAGGTACCTACCTACTTATTTAAAAAAATATGAAAATAACAACTGAGGATAATTCAGGAATGACTATCTTTTTTTTATGAATAATACTTTCATCAGCTAGGTATTATCTGTAGGGTATTATAAGTATTTTAAAGAGGAACATTTTGTTTGTTTGTTGTTCCGTTTGTACCGTATAAGCTCTGAAAGTACTGGACCGATTCTAACCATTTTTCAACAATAGATAGCTACATTATTTCTGAGTATCTAACATAATAATGTAGCTATCTATTACTCTCTCTATTACTGCTCCGATCCAGTTAGTCGTAGCGTGATGTTATATAGCATACTACATAACATCACGCTACGACTAACTGGATCGGAGCAGTAACCAAAGAGGTAACTAAACGCGGGTGAAACAAGACACGCGGACGAAGTCGCGGGCATTTCGCTAGTTTATTTATATAGGGAGTACTTTAAATCAGTAATATGCTAAAAATATACAAAGTGACTTAACATACTATAACTTGACAAATAATAATAAAATATACCTACACAAGTAGGACCTATTTACATTTTGCTAATAGCCTCTGCCTGGGACTTCGTCGTGAAAGTCGATGTTATTATTCCATGGGAACCGTACATTTTTCCGAGATAAAAATACTACTTACTACTACTAAAATACTACATTTTAACTCGGAAAAATGTACGAGTCTGTGTGCAATTCCAGTGCCAAAATTCACACAGATCCGTTTCGCCGTTTAAGAGCACAAACTTTCGCATTTATAATATTAGTAGGATGGTAGGGGCGGGGGTGGGGGGCACGAGGGCCAGTTCCTGCCAGGGTTGCGGAATTTGTTCTGAAGACAGGCCGCGGTCCTGGAACGCAAAGGGCATTAATAGGAACACGGTTGAGTTTTAGTCAGTAAAAGTCTGACACTCTCTTCCGCTGCGTGGAAGAAGTCGGATGATTAAAATAAACCTATGAAAACGTAGTGGTTAGTAATTCTACTTAGGTACTCCAGTGTAACTGCCCCGTTGGTCTCGTGGTCGCAAGCGCGACTGGTGAGCGTGGGGTCCCGGGTTCAATTCCCAGGTCGGGCAAGAAGTGTTAATGGGTTTTTCCATTCGGAATTTCTCAGTAACAGCCCGGAGTTTGGACGTTGGTGGTGTGACACCCCCGGGCCTCGGAAAGCACGTAAAAGCTGTTGGTCCTGGCTGTCAATCGTAGATCTTTGACAGTCGTTACGGATAGTCAGAGGCCAAGAAGTCTGACAACCAGTCTAACCAAGGTGGTATCGTGTTGCCCAGTTACTGGGTTGTGGAGGTCAGATAGGCAGTCGCTCCATGTAAAACACTGGTACCTATTCAGCTGCATCCGGTTATACTGGAAGCCGACCCCAACACAGTTGGGAAAAGGCTAAGCAGATGATGATGATATTTTAACCAATTTTTTTCTAAGATGGGAAATCATCAAATAACTTCCCCCGCCCTTAGTGTCAGAATTTTACTGACTAAATCCATCTATGTTCCTTCAAGTGCCCTTTGCGTTCCGGGGGCGCGGGTATCTCTTTCGAATAACCCGCAGCTTCACCCACTCTTGGAATGTTTTCTGTGTCGTGGGTGTGTTTACATACACAAACAGCCAGACCCCGAACAACAATCTCTAATAGGCATTACAAATATTTGTTCCGTACGGGAATCGAAACCGCGACAGTAGCGCAGCAGTCAAGCGGTCAGCCACTGCACCAACCGTGCCGACAAACTATTAACGGCAACTTAATTGCAAACGTTAACTCTAGTCAGGATATCTAAGAAGAGTTAGAGTAGGAAGAGAGAACTATTGTTGTTCCAACAGAATTTTGGTTATGTCACTTTAGAAGCACAAAATCGCTTATTGTATGTGTCGAGAAAGCGACGCGATCTATCGCGAAAATCGCTTCGAAAATTAGTTAATAAATTAATTAAAAAGTAAATGACAAAAAAGTGTTACTGTGGGATATCCATAAGAAATAGACATGGTATATGTCTATTTCTAGAGATAGACATATACCATTGCGGAGTTTTCTGTAGGCCTTTTCAATGTGTACAATACTTAGTACCTACCTACATTATTTTGATAAATCTAGTAAGTAGGGTTTAGCCTGCGTTTGCAATGTAAGCGGAAAAAATGAAATTATTTACGACATCACATTAGAATAAAAATAACAGTATTTCTCCGCTATTTAATGGAGGTTATTATACATATAAACATTCCTCTTTATCCACTCTATCTATTAAAAAAAACCGCATCAAAATCCGTTGCGTAGTTTTAAAGATTAAAGGATGACTCACGCTAGACCGTGTCGGGTCGGAGCCGAGTGTCGGCCGTAAGACGGTCATCTAATATTACTTAAATGTTGAATCGGCCGTCACTCGGTTGCCGCTCGGTATAGCGTGACTCGTGAGTGTGTCCATACAATATATATGTAATATTTAGATGCCCGTGCTACGGCCGACACTCGACTCGGGCCAGGCACGGTGTAGCGTGAGTCATCCTTAACGCGTACAAAGGGAATAGGCGACTTTGTTTTATACTATGTAATGATGATGATGATGATAATGATGCTGGTTATATCAAGTATCTATTATGCTATGTGTTACTTATAGAAACTAATGATTATAACACATGTTATTATGGAAACTTAGTCTGTGGCAAATAAAAGTTATGACTAGTAAGTTGTTATGACAAGCGTTATTATTAGGTATAAATGATATTAGTGCAAGCAAACTTTATGGGGGGGACGATTATGGAAAACAATAATAGGACAAACTATTTTATGGCAAACAAGATGATACCCTGCCAGTCATTCTTAAGTATATCCACTGGTCACACTGGCCACACACCTATGTATGACGATTAAAATCACTAGCAAAATGTTTCTGCGTGAAATGAAATTGAACTACACTCAGCGGCACGGAATGTGGCCCAAACATAAAGAAACCGATAATAGGCGATTTTGATATAGCATATTATGAGAATTTCGAATGGCAGTTTGTTAGGACATTTGTTTATGTTAATTTAAGAAAGCAAGCACATAAAAAAGTTAATTTGTTTAATTTTTGTGACCCTTAACATTAGGCCGTTACCGGAATGCACAAAACATGAGTGAGTTATAACTCGATATTCAAATAGTCGTGCATTTAATCTTTATTGTTTTATTTTTTAATTATGCTGTAGTCATTTATGCATCCAGAATTAGAGCACAATGCCTCTTACTTCAGCTCAAGTTGCTCAGGCTGGGTTTCTTCGGAGCAAGGGACGAACGCAGCGAGAGATTGCCGATACTTTCAATGTATCGCGTACAACTCTCAGGTACGCCTTAACAAGGTACGACCAGACTAGCCTTTACACAAGGAGACCAGAAAGTGGTGGTATTAGGTAGACATCAGCGTGAGATGACCTCTCGCAATTTTGAGAAATCGCTTTCTTACTGCGGTTCAAATACGGCAGCGGCCACAAACCTCAAGTGGGGTCATTGTAAGTGAGCGAACAATAAAAAGAAGAATGGAGGAACGGGATCTGAGTGCTCGAAGACCAATTCGAAGTCCAGAGCTGCCCAAGCACCATCGCATAGCTCCACTTTGGTTCGCTCGCAAACATGCAAATCGGACTCACGAGCAATGCAACAAAGTTCTGTAGACTGACGAATGCAAAGTGGCCTTAAGAGCTCCAGATGGCCGCAAACGTGAATAGAGAAGCCATAGGGAGAGGTTTCTGCCAATCACTACCAGGCAAATCGACAGTTTTCATGGTGAATCAGTAATGATTTTGGGAGGGATCTGTTCAGACGTACGCACAGAGTTGACAGTAGTTGCAGGTCGTCTAACGGCACTGCAATACATTGAAGATATCCTCCAAGAACATGTTATACCATTCGTGGGATTCATCGGTAGCGAAGATTTCATTTTAATGCAAGATAATGCCGACCTCACACCGCACGCTGCGTGGATGATTAACTATCGGAGGCGAGAATTACAAAATTGGAGTGGCTGGCACGAAGCGCAGATATGAATCCTAGAGAACATGAATAGGATATGCTTTAAAGACACATCCGATCCCGTTCCAACTCTCCAGAGACTATCAGTTAGTTGAAAGCCGTTCAGGTGGCCGCCTTGGAAGAAATACCCCATTTGGTCATTAAAAACATAATCCACAGCATGCCTAGTCGCATGTAGGCGGTCATCAGCGCCAGAGGTAGAAGTACCCATTATTAATTTTAAGTACCATATCTTTATTTTGTAAATTTCATTCAAAACATTGTTTTAAAACTTACGTTTTAATGTCTTTTTTTGAAATATTGATCTTTTTTAAAATTTAACTCATTTTTTTGATATTTAATTATTCGCATTTAAGATGCGAATAAACATTTAGGTTTTACAACAAAAAAAAAACCCTGTTTCGCTTTTAATTTTGATAATAAACTACATAACGCGCTTGGGCCACATTCTGTGCCGCTGAGTGTATTATTTGTTTGACATGGTTTGACAGTGAGTTCTCTGTTTTTGTGCTCACCAGTTGGCGCCACTGTCGGGTAAGGTCCTAAAAGTATAATTTAAATAAAAATTAAGAACGTTATGCAAAGAACTAAATAAAAGACTAGTAAATAAAATAAAAAATAGAATAAAACAAACAGAATTTACTTTGGGTTAATAATTTGGTGTTTGCCAAAGTCACGCGTAGTGTGACAAGCAAAATGTTTCTGCGTGAAATGAAACCGCACTATTATTTGTTTGAGTAAAATAGACAGTACAGTACTTACTACAATTGGCTGTCATTCGTGGTTTATTTTCGTCATTTGTGTGTGAAGTGTATTAATTTCTTTTATTGTTGGGCCTTACAAAATTCCTGTTGTATCCTTGAACTAATTTTATTAATTTTGTTATTAGAAACGATTTCGAAGAAACAATAAATATCAACTGTTAGAAAATTGCAATAATAAAAATCAATTGCATGAATATCCAAGTTGATTGTGTTGTTAAGTTATTTTTCAAGATTCTGGGACAAAGTCAAGAATGTCTAGATAGTAAATGGCTTCTGCGTATTATGTTTAGGCGTAGAAACGTGCTGTTTTATTGTTTTTGGAGAATTTAACATGGCACATTTTGGGAAACGCGATGTTACGTACAGCGCACTGGACAACGAATTAACTCCGCCACTGGCGGCACTGGCGGAGACCACGAATGCTCCTCCAACATTTATTACCCTGGAGCACGAGCACGAAGATGCCAACAACGTCATCATTCATAAAGTTCCCAAAAACAAAGGTAAGCAAGCAAAAGTCATGGTGTTTACTACCTGAGCCTTTGTTCATTGTTTCATTAATAACATTTCGTATGATACTACGAGTATTTGGGCGCGTTGTTTGTTTATGCAAGGCCATTATAAATTATATGCTGTATCATCAACTTATGCTCAGGTTAGTTTAGATAACCTTTCTCAATATGTTTGAAATGAATACTGGTTTAATTAAATATATATTATTTTCTTCTTGCAGGAGGATGGACTCATATAGAGGATCTAGACTCATTTTTTACAAGAATGTACAGATACTATGTTCGAGGAGGATTTTACCCAATGATAATGTCTGACTTATTTTATTTGTTGCAATTTATTTTCATAGTGTGGTTTTCCACATTTTTGGTGTATTGTGTAGATTATGCAAGATTATTTAGGAACGATCCAAATGCCAATAGAAGTGAAAAACTTAGTTTAAATGAAGTTATATTATCTCCTGCAGTCTGTGTGCAGAGTGTTGGCTGGCAATGGTGAGTAGCAAAGTATTATAATGTTATGTAATAACAAATTCAGCTGTGCAGACAACTTGAGAAGAACTAAAGATTGGTTTTGATCCGCTTACTGTGCATACCGTAGTAGAACAATTGGAGAAATTAATTAATGATTTGACAGGCATGGTAGTCACCAGGTGCTAAGTCTACTGGTGCAATTATTCTAGCATTAAAACTTAATTGATTATTCTGAATGAGATAATTAATGTTCTTAAGTTTTACAAGTGTTATCACAGCTTTTTTCCAAATTGTTTATTTTGTTTATGTTCGAATGCGGATAAGCTGCACATAGTACTTCTTTCAGACCCCTGCTCCTTCATTTGGAAGCGAAGTACAGGTTTCATTGCTTTGCGCTTTTAGAAACTTATTAATTTCTCCTAAACAAAGTTGTCCTGATATATTACACTTCAAATTCTTCATAGGATAATTAAATTACTGTACGCTCCTATTGCAAATGCTTTACTTGTGCCTATGCAAATGTGTGTTGCTATTTTGAATAATGATACATATTATATTTGTAAATCTAATGTACTTATTTTAGGTGGTGTTTGATCACATTGTGTGCTGTCATATGGTTGATGAGGCTAGTGATATCAATATACCATTTATATTATGCCTATGACACTAAATTGTTTTATAACAATGCATTAAAAATCAAAGAGGTGAGTAAATAATATCATATTTCTATTATGTTTTCTCAAATGCCGGTTGTAAGGCTCTCGAGTGACGCCTACACCCCGATAGGTGCAATGTGGGTAGCCCCTGCATGAGGTGGACCGATGACCTGGTAAAGGTCGCAGGAAATCGCTGAAAGCGGGCAGGGCAAGACTGGTCATTGTGGCTAAATATAGGGGAATCCTATGTCTAGTAGTAAGCGTTGGTCGACTAATATGTTGATGATATTCTAAACTAAAAAATATTGTGCTTTAATTAGCTGATAATGTATTTCAGAGTGACTTGGTTTGGATTAACTGGTCGACAATTCAGGACAGAGTAAGAGAAGCACAGCCAGAACACCACATGTGTGTCCATAAGCAAGAGATCAACGAGTTAGATATCTACCACAGAATACTCAGGTATTATTTTTGTTACTGAATGCTTTCTACCTGCTAAAACCTTTAACAAAATAGTAAAATGAACAACATTTAAAGCTTCATCTAAACTAATATTGTAATGCTGCCATTATAAAATCGAAAATTATCATAATGATAGCCTACAGTTTTGTTATAACACATCTTCACAAACAAAATACTTCTTTAAAGTACAGATCAATCAAAGACTCCTCAATTCAAAGTTTAACAAATAATTAATAATTGAATGAAATATTCGAATGACACAACTAACCATTGAAATAATATTTGAATAATAGGCAATAACAATTTATGTGAATTAATTTGGTCAAAGAAAATCAATTTTTGAAACAAAAAAAACATTTTTATTGAGTTTAGATAAAGTAGTGCATGAAACAGTATAGAACTAGGTATTTAAAAACTTGTGGATGCTATAGTTAAAATTATTATTAAATAATAATTAAAGCCATAAGAACGTAGACTCATGATTTAACACATGTTCAAGATAGACTTTACTGCTTTGTTTAAAGATCAATTAACTACTCATAATGCTTAATGTAAATGTACAACATAATGTTATACATTTTTTTTTAAAGAGTATGTATGGAGTTACTTTCCTGTTCTCCTCCATACGAAACTACCTTTTAGAATGGGCAACTAGGTTCAATAGTTTCTAATTATTTGACATTCAAAAGTGCCTTTTAATGGTCTAATTGAAATAAATGTTTTAACTTTGTTTATAAGTATGTACAATGTACATGTTATTTATGTTTTGGGTGCAATATTTAACCATCTTGAGTTCCGCCTCTATCTGAGTTTATCAGCTTCAAGACTTTATTTACTTCATACTATAAATATTACTGTTGGAGTACATTATATATTAATTGAATTATTTTTGTATTTATCAAATCTTTGTATTCAGATTTAGACTCTAAAACTAACCAAATAAGGTATGAATACATCTTAGATTATGTGCCAATGGATATAAGCTTTTTTCAACTTAGCAATTTGTTATCTTTACTTACTACTTTATAGTAATTAATTTGCTTTTTAACTGACAAATGCAATGTAAATATTGATCTTTTCTTCTGACTTTGAAGAATACTGTAAATATCAAGTACATATGTTTACGGAATAACAGCTGACTGATATATGAATTGCTTTTTCTTCCTTACAGATTTACAAATTATATGGTGGCAATGGTGAATAAAAACTTGTTACCTCTACAGTTGCGAGTGCCTTGTGTGGGTGAAATACACTATTTATCCCGAGGTTTGAAATGGAATATAGAATTTTTGTTATTTTGTAAGTATCACGGTTTTTACATTAGGTTGAACGGTGGTGGTTTTTGTGTAGAAATTTTTTTAAATGTTTCGTTATCCCACTATTAAAATTCAGGCAAAGAAATTACTTATTTAAAGGGATGTCACTTTGTGTTTTTATTTGATTCTAATCTTTTAATTTTGTTTGACCTACTGCCATGGGTCTTGACGGGTCAATCAGACTTTTGTAGTTGTTGTTTTGTGTTGCCAAAATAAGTGAGCCATCTTTTTATTCTCTTTAAACATTGTTGCATGGCAAACTAGCTGTGTGATCTGAAAATAAATCAATAAGGTGAAAATTGACCTTTTCTGTGAACAGATAGTCCGTGGAGTCCTTGGGAGAATTGCTGGCAACTTCGTGCGTGTTACAAAGATCATTCAAAACGAATGTTACTGGCTCGACAGCTTGAGAGGCAAATACTATGGCTTGCGGTTGTGAATCTGCTGCTATCGCCACTTATACAGGCATGGCAGATACTTTACTTCTTCTTCAATTACGCCGAGGTAATTAAAGCAATTAATTTTATAATGCAACTTTATATTTACAAATCACTGTACACACATACTTAACATGCCTTCTCTGCATGCAAAGTGGCCTTTGCCCTGCAGTGGGATAATGATAGGCTGGTAATTATTAGTGTTCATGTATTAATCAATTTGATTTATGTACTGCGAAGTCTGCTCTTGTGCTCAGATGCTATCTGCACCAGCTAACAGCTCAACGAATGTATTTACGTTTACATTTAGCGAAATATCAGCGTATCGTGTCAGAAAGGCATCTCACAGTAAAAATCGGATTTAAAGAACTGTGTGAGTTTACTAAAATAATGTCACGAGCCCTGAATATTCCTGGTACCTATGAGTTACTGTTTATATAGAAGGAATACGAGGTTCTCGCGGTATTCGGTCTGTTAAAAATACTAACAATGTAGTCTCACCTCAAGAGAATTAATTATACACACAGACAATTGGAGCATTAATATAATTTACTAGCTCTAGTCCGAACTAGGAACTACGCGCATTTTTCTTTTCGCCCGATAATTTCCGAACGCATGTCCATTTTTTTAAATAGTATTATTAAGCCTATTGTAGGTACTTAGGGATGCCGTGGCTTCCTATTAGCGAAACAATGTTCTCAATCTCTTCAATTTGAGAGTTTCTATAGAAAATGAACCTCACACCCCAGTCGCCGCACAGAAGGAGACCCCGGGCGTCGGGAGTGGCCTGCGGACGGCGAGAGTTGGGTAGCTCGCCGTCCGATCAGCAGTGTGATTCTCTAAGCCTCACTTCGTAAATCGAAAGCTGAATCCGCAGTGAGATTACAAAATGGTATTCTGTTATACACGATGTCGCCGGTGACGTCACCACGGCGAACGAATACTTAACCAATGACAAGTTAGTTCGTTATCGAAGTGAGCGCGATCACTTTAGTGAGACTCGTTTTCGAGTTTGCATTTAGAGAATCGCACTACAGAACCAGGTCCGTGTCAACAGCGCCTTGTGCTCCACGCGTCTTAATGAGACGTCAGCGTAATAGACGGGCCCCGCTAGGGCCAGTGATTGACAGGGTTGTGGAATTTGTTCGAAAGACTCAACGCGGCCCTGTATCGCATAAGGCTTGATCATTTCCAATTTTAAGAACAATAAGGTAGAGTTCCAGTCCTTTGCAGTGGGCTGTATAAAATAAGATTGGAAACGCACACTCTTCGAAGTACAGTCTGTAGAAGTACAACCCGTTGTATATAAAAAAATCACGAAGTAAGTCAAACTTTTATGACATTCCAGTTAATTAAACGTTCGCCAGCGTCGCTTGGCCTGCGAACTTGGTCGCTGTACGCTCGCATTACGCTACGGCATTTCAACGAACTGGAACATGAACTTCGAGACAGACTCAATCGGGCTCACAAACCGGCCACCAAGTACCTTGGAAGCTTCTCATCACCTATCACTACGGTCATTGCCAAGTAAGGTATTTTCTTATTAATTTTATACTTGAATCTTGTATGATAATTGCCCCAGTAACAAACTCAAAAAATAAACTGGGCCCCCTCCTATGTTAGCTCCAGAACTGGGAATATTTTAGGTTGAAGATTAGTTACCACCTTTGGTTGACTGGTAGAGAATGCCTAAGGTATTAAGTCCGCCTTTGTACTTTTTGGTGCATAAAGTTTAAATAAATAAATAAACAATAGTAGCAAAGTAGCTGATCAAAACTTCCGGGCTACTATCTCGCCAAAAGCGATTTATGTGTTTTTTTAATCAATAAAACAAATAATTAAAAATAAAACTGTTGAAAGAAGCTAGACACAATAGACTATTTATCTTAGTGCGTAGTTAGTATGATTCATATTTCATTGACTCACTTGCAAATGTCTTTTAGCGTAATAGAGGGTAAACAATTCCGAAGTCTTATCTTAAAATAACAAATAGTTGCAATGCAGATTAAGTTTATTACTGTGTTAAGTGTGGAAATATAAATGGGAATAGAGCGATAGTAGGGCACCGTGTCGCGGCATGTAGCACTCAATCCTTACTAATATTATAAATGCGAAAGTAACTCTGTCTGTCTGTCTCTTCTTCACGCCTAAACCACTGAACCGATTTCAATGAAATTTGGTACAGATATAGTCTGGGACCCGAGAAAGGACATAGGATAGTTTTCATCCCGGAAATCCCCCGGGAACGGGAACTATTAATCCACGCGGACGAAGTCGCGGGCAAAAGCTAGTTTATAATAAACTAGCGAACTGCCACAAGTTACGTCTTTGGTTAATGCTCCGCTGTCGCGGGTCGTAGCGTGATGTTATATAGCTTATGTTACTCAGGAATAATATAGCTTTTTATTGGTGAAAAAATGGTTAAAATAGATCCAGTAGTTTCGGAGCCTATTCGTTACAAACAAACAAACAAAAAAATCTTACCTCTTCATTATATTATGTATAGACAGCTCTAACCCGGGACTGCGTTCGCGTAAAAACTAGTCTATCTCCTTATCCAGATTCCAAGCTATCTCTTTGTCAAATTTCATTACGATCATTTCAGTTTTTACACAATGACGAGGTAACAAACATACAGACAATACTCTACGCCTTTATAATATTAATGCGGATAATATGTTTAGCGTAGTGTCGTTATGGCCCAGTGGTTAAGGCACCCGCCTCTCATACATAAGGTTGCAGGTTCGATACCGGGCAAGTATCATTTTGTCTTTTCAATGAATATTGTGTACTTTCCAAGTTTATCTTGAACATCATTGACGTCGGGGAAGGAAAACATTGTGAGGAAACGCCAACTTATAATTAATCTACGTCAGAAATCCGCCTTGAGATAAGAAGAGGCCGGTGCCCTACAGTAGGACAATGATAAGTCGATAATATTATTATTACTTACATTGTATATTAGGCCACGTTTCCACTATGCGGTTGATTGCGCATAAAATCAATTATCTCGAACACAACATATTGGTAAATGCACTTACTACGCAAATATATCTGAATTACTAAACAAGATTACAACAGTAATTCCGTATTATCCGTTTATTTTAATCTGGACATATATTATAACTAGCTTCGTCTTTAACAACTGCTTTGCTCCCTCGTGATGTTATATAGCCTGCACTATTCTTTATGATTCTGGCTATCATATACAAAATGTTTTTTTCCAATCCGACCATAAGTTCCAGAGATTAGCTTGATTACACAAACACACAAACAAATAAAAAAATATCCTCAGTGTTAGTAGATATACCTAGATACGGTAATCGTAACCACGTCAAAGTATTTATCTAGCAAAAGATATTGCGTAAACAATGTCGTGCTATTTTACGTCACAGTGTTTACATACCTTTGACAAAAATAACACTCATGCCATTTGGCACTTATTCCGTTACTGATTTATAAATGTACCTACCACCACATCTATACGTGCTGCGGGTTGTTCGAAAGAGATACCGCGCCCCCGGAACGCAAAAGGGCACACGAAGGAACATAGATGGTTTTTAGTCAGTAAAAGTCTGACACTCCCTCCCGCCCCGCCCAGGACGGGGGGGGGGGGGGGGGGGGTCATTTGATGATTTTACCATCTTTAAAAAAAAAAAAACCACATCTATACGTAGGTACTTCTCGGTGTCACCCGCGTTCAATTACGTCTTTGGTGACTGCTCCGCTCCCGTTGGTAGTAGCGCGATGTTATATTTATGCGTACACACTTTCCTCTTGAGTCACTCCTATTTGTTGATGAAAACCGCATTAATATCCGTTGCGTAGTTTAAAAGATCTACACGGACAAAGGGACCGACAGCGGGAATTGACTTTATTACTCTACTAGCTTCTGCCAGCGACTTCGTTCGCGTGGCTTTATTCATCCACCTTAAGTTACGTTTTTGAATACTGCTTCGCTCCCGTAAGTCGTAGCGTGATGTTATATAGCCTATAACCTTCCTCGATAAATGGGCTATCCAACACAAAAAGAATTTTTCAAATCGGACCGGTGGTTCCTGAGATTAGCGCTTTCGAACAAACAAACAAACAAACAAACAAACTCTTCAGCTTTATAATATTAGTATAGATTAGGGGTGGCCCACGTCCGAGTTTTTGTAGGATCGTTCAATAGATTCATAGTTTCATGGGACCTACTCTTTGTGGGATATCTGCGTTGGTATAAATATTTGAATTCATATGTTATTTTCCACTCTCGCCGACAAAAAATCGATCGCCCACGCCATACAGTGGACGACTGTTTTTTTTTGTCGGCCTTATGTAGTGATTTATGAGGATATTTGTTTTCGTCTACTGCGCACCTAGATCCATCTATCGATGACACGGTGGCGTGTGCATTGTTTAATAATAACATTGTTTATTCTGCCAAACGTACAAATACACAACTGCCTCGTTGGCCTAGTGGTCCTGTGCGCGACTGCTACGCTAGAGGTCCTGGGTTCGATTCCCGGGTCGAGCAAAAAGTGTTATTGGGTTTTTCTATGAAATTCTCAGTAGTAGCTCGGAGTTTGGATTTGTGCCCGGTGTGGAATGAGACATATATTTTGACGTGTATTTGTACCATCACGCCTGTATTCCCCGAAGGGTTAGGCACAGGTGTACCAATGTACACCCACAGTTCGCCGGTATGTTTAGGTCCCATCTAATTGGGGGCGAGCCTATTGCCACTAAATAGGCACAAATCCTAACTATGAGATTCTCGGTATCAGTACCGAGAATCTCATATAAAATCCAATAACACTTTTTGCTCGACTTGGGGAATCGAACCCAAGACTTGCAGCGTACCAGTCGCGCTTAGGACCACTAGGCTAACGAGGCAATTAGTTGCTATGAATAAGAAGATTAACCTTATCGATTGCACTCTGGATTCTGAACAAATTATTACAAATATACCTTGTGTTTCACGGAATAATAAATATATTTCTGTAAAAGGGATGCTCCCTTGGAAAGAAAAAGTAAAATCGGAAGGGATACACTATTCTGGATTATTTATTTTCAAGAGAATATTTGCATATAAATATTGGAGAATATTTGAGAATATTTTTTCTGAATATTGGAGAATATTTTTTTGAATATTGGAGAATATTTTTTTGAATATTTGAGTTTTTTTTTTTAATATTGGAGTTTTTTTTTGAATATCGAAGATTTTTTTTTAATACTGGAGATTTTTTTTTTCATTTGTTTATTGGTGTAATGTTTCAGGAACGTGGTATTTCTATCAGCGAGTGTCCTGGGCGTTCTCGTCGTACTGTCCGTGTACGACGAAGACGTTCTCACAGTGGAACATGTGCTCAGCATCATTACCATACTGGGGTGTGTTCTAGCTGGAGCCAGGTTGGTATACTCTTATGTATTCTACTCTCACTTCTCCTTCTTTCTACGCCTAAAAGGCCCGGGATCCACTAAAGAAGAGGAGAGAGGAGATGTCTTGTAAACAACCAATGAGATACTGAGTTGAGTTGAAACCAAGCGATGAGATGTGAAAAATCGTTTAAACAATTCTATTATTACTCTTTCCTCTTTACCTGTATACTTGTTTAATGTATTATTTAGAATGTAGTTTTTAGAAGTTTTCTATTATTATTATTTTGTTTTTTTTTTTTTTTATATACGCTTCTTATATCACCGCTTATATCAGTTTTTTGTATGCTGACTTAGAAGTGGTTAATTTCGTTTGATGAGTAAGTCAGTGAAAAAAAAAAAATTCAGATGTTAATACATAGTATACGTATATAATACAAAATTGGAAGTACTTAAGTAGGTTCAATTGTTTTGTGTAAGGGTGGGATCGAAAGTAACTGTCAAACTATTGAATGTTTCGTACACGTTCGCCGAACTTGGCTGATACACTGCCGTGTATACGTCTACAAACCCTAGGACATATTTTCGGAATCAATCTGCGTTCACACATACCAATTATTTTTCTTTTCTGCATTATTTATTTGTCGTTTTACGCTTCGTTGCCAATGCTTTGTCTTAGCTTATGGTCGATGTTGTAATAGCTTTAAAAAGTTTTCTAGTATCGATATATCTCTAATCTGTCTTTGTTAAGGTTCGACGAAGTTAAATCATCTGCGAGCATCTCTCAACCAGGATATTAGGTAACTTAAGGGTGTTACCGCACCAGTCGATCGACAGTCGATCGATGCCATCTATCGATGGTACAATGGTTGATCGACATCGATCTATAGTTTCTACCACCACCAATCGATCGACAAATCCATTGTACCATCGATCGATGGCATCGATTGACGGTCGATCGATTGGTGCGGTAACATCCTAATATTTAGTCAGTTTAAGTTGTTATAAACTGGCTGTCGTGACAACCGGTTTAAGGAGAACCTCATACGGATCCTTTTTTGCAAAACCGGTTGTCATGTTTATTTTATTTTTGTTTTATTTTTCTAAATGTACGTTTATGTCGCAATGTTCCGTGAATACGTGCAAGTTGCAAGTTTCCATCGCTCATCTATTGGTTTACCTACCCGTAAACGTCACCTCGCCTTAGCAACGTCCCCCCGACATCCGCGCTAGTTAGGAACTACCAATACGTCTTCAATTATTATAATATTATTCTCGGACGAAATTTTTGCCCTAATGAGCGCCAAGAATTGTTTGTAAGTAGCATAATCGGTTTTTATTTCTTGATCTGGTTGTGTAAAGCGCATGACGCTTTAGTCTGACGACTGTTGTTGTACTTATTTGAGTTTTATACTGTTAGAATTCGTTCTAAGTTTCGTAAAGTAAATTATACTGCGCTCCAAAACAGAGTTGCTGGCAGGGTTGAATTATTTTGTTTCTTCTTAGAATCGTCATGAGTAAATATGATGAAGGGTCGCCGCGATAAATGTTGAAATTATAGTTCCTCTACTGAAAAGCAGCGTTGAGAATGATTGCTTTATCTATCTTTTATTGGGGTTTAGTTTACACACTTACTTCTCGACCGTGTGTCATTGTTCGTAAGCCATGGTGGCAATGCACTGCAGTTTTTCGAGATGTTATTGGACTATGCTGAGTTTGGTTCTGAGCCACCAAACCAGTGAGTAATGTGTGATGATTGGTCGAGTGACGGTCAGTAAACAACCTCAGTTCCTGCCGTGCAGTCTTTTACACAGGATCAGGGATGTGCTAGCTTTTGCGGTGACGAAATTTATGTACTTTGCTCAGTTCAGCTATTTGTTCAACTATTTGGAGAAGCAGCTGAACGTCAACTGCTTGTCAAAATAGTTGCTCAGGTATTTGGTTTGTCAGCTGATAGGCTAGATTTAACCTTTAGCCTATCAACTGTAACCAATTTTTTCAGTACTACAAACAATTCTTTAGTAATACACTTAGTGTATACTGAAGAATTGTGGTAAATGTAGTGTTGCCAGTTTCGTCTTTTTGATGAAGAGAATTAATTCGCTTTTGGTAGGTTTTACTGCTATAGTTGGTATGCCTTACACCAATCTTCTATTATATTCGAGGCTAGGCGCATAAAGTTGCATAGTGTATTTTCATTGGTGCCATTTCTAATTATGGTGATATCATCCGCAGAGCCCACGGTTAACTAGGCTTGTCATAAGCCATCTGATCGGGCTATCCACGATAAGAGCGTGACAGATGGACAGTCCTTCACCACAATGGCTCTTGTGTACTTTGGACGAGCCTCAGTTAGAGCATGTTGGTGATCCAGGTGCTCAGACTCGAGTCTACGCCGTGACTCTCAAGGGCCATGCTGATGCTAAACCTTTAAACCATGGATGGTTTAAAGGTTTCCATCGCTCTCTCTATCCGGTCTACTGTTGCTATCTTGCGCTAGCCCAGTGCTGCAGTGCGATTCTCTAAGATTCACTTCGTAATTCGAAAGCTGAATCCGCAGTGAGATTACAAAATGGTATTTTGTTAAACACGATCACGCCGGTGGCGTCACCACGGCGAGCGAATACTAAGCCAAGGTCAAATGGGGTCATTTGAGTGAGATTCGTTTTCGAGTTTGCTTTTTAGAGAATCGCATTGCAGATCGGTTGAGGTCCATTCAGTTTCACCCGGCCACGTCCAGTCCTCAAGAAGGTTACAGTTCTCCAAGTGTTTTCTAGAAGGACTACAGGTTTCGTATTCTGTTAGCGTTTGTGTTGTCTAGATTTCACACCGTTTTGGTGGCAGATCTGTCAATGGGATCGTTCTTACACGTGCATTGATTTGAATTCGGATTCTTATTTTTCAAAATTGTTTTGTGTTTATTTGTTCAGCCATCATATAGCATTCGATTATATCGTTCCATTGTATTTTTTTAATCATTTTGCGTTTATAGTCGTATTTTACACTTATAATAAGGAGAAATCACATTTGGTAGTTTTCGTATTTTGAATATAGGTGTACCAGAATCTCATAGCGTAAAGGGAAATATTTTTTTTTAGTTTGCAGTACCGGGTAAATTATACGTACACTATAGTCTTCTCTCTTCTTCTTTCTTTTCTTCTCTTCTTCTTCTTCTTCTTCCTTTTCTTCTTCTTCTTCTTTCTTTTCTTTTTATACTTGATCTTGTTTTTTTTTATGAGTAATTTTAGCAAACATGAATATTTATGTAAAATAAATAATCGTGTAGGACTTAATACTTTCTATACTTACTTATTACTTACTAGCTTATGCTCGCGACTTCGTTCGCATGATCGTCGCTTATTGCGGGGATTTGTCTTTAATGAGCAGAAGTCTAGTTTATTTTCTTAAATAGAAGTACCCAAGTTATTCTTTATAACATCAGCTATGTGCCAGTGAAAATAAAAATAAAAGTAATTAAGAATATCAATGTCTCAATAGCAGTTATCTTTCAAATTTTGTTGAGATAAATAGGACAATTTTACCTACTATTGCCATATGAAAGTCACAATGTCAATGCTTTTTAGAATACCAATCGATTCTGGTAGACCTATAAGATGCGTACACAACGGAGACAAATATGCAAAAAAAATTGCAAAATATAAATTATATAAAATTATTATGTTAAATGTTATGTTGTTGTTATAATCCGTACGCATCTTCATACAAAATACTATTTTTTTATGTAAATAATACTAATCGATGCGGCCAAAAGTTATTTCACCTTTAAGTCGCTTGTTCACACATGTTTTTACCCTGTTAATTGACGTAATCGTCGCATGTATGTTTTGCCGTGCCCGTTAAGCTGTCACAGTGATTATCGTGTTGCGGCTAAGAAACATGTGTGATCAAGGGGCCCTAAAGTTTCCGTCTAAAAGTGTGCTTGGATTATAGGGCACTTATAGGGGAGGAGGAGCGTTTGGGCGGGGGCTGTACAGGCCCTGCCCGGGGGGAGGAGCTGTTCGTGCAAGTTCTGGGACATGTGCACTACTTGCCCGCGGCATGGAGGGGCCGGGCGCACACCAAGGATGTGGCTGCGCACTTTCAACAACTCTTCCAGTTTAGAGCGGTACATATCAGTTTCCTTTATTGTCTTATAAATACTTAGAAGTAGTCACAAAGGTTCAAAAGGGTATGCTTAGATAACGCCCTAGAAAAACCTACCCTGACCTTATTGGTGAGGTTCTTCAGAAAGGTCGGGTGTGCCTGTGCAGTACTCGCAACCGGCGTGCTTCTATGATCAGATGTATGGACGTTGATGAGGCGAAAGTACTATGTAAGGATCGTAGCAAGTGGCGTTCTGTGGTTTCTGCCTAATCCCATGGGAAAAAGGCGTGAGTTTATGTATGTATGTAGTACCTAACAAATCAATTTTATAGAGTGAGAATGGACAATAGTACCTTTTCGAAGGGGAGTACTAGGAATCTAAATTAAGACCCACTTTCACAGAATCACAAAATACATTTAGTGCTCAAACGTATTTGGAACATCATTGCATCCCTGTCACATTGTTAGAAGGTGACAGAGACAGAATGATAATTTAAACGCATTTAGCGCTAAATATGTTTAGTGATTTTGGTGAAAGTGGACCTTAATGCTTGAAATCTTGTATACGTCGTTAAAAACTGTTCCGAATTTGAACCTGATTAGATGAACCCGAATTCAATACGCGTACTCACTTATTATTCTAAATAAATAATATGACCTCAGGTGTACATTCTGTTCGAGCTGCTAAGTCCGCTGCTGTGCCCCTTGATCCTGTTCTCACTGCGTTCCCGAGCGCTGGACATCGTGGACTTCTACCGAAACTTCACCGTTAGCGTGCTGGGCATCGGAGACGTCTGTTCGTTTGCGCAGGTATACTTACTTACTGTTTAGTGAAATGAGCGGTCGAAGGTCCGACCGTGTACGGTAATGGGATCTGCCAACGGCGGTTTAATACCAGTCGGGGGCCCGGATGATGTGTCAAGCGAATACCAGGCTCCCACATATAGCAGAAGTAACGGTCGGTAAAAGTCGGACTTAATTCTCCCCAGACGGAGGGCCATCCATGAGAATTACCCCACAAAAAAATACAAAAAATAAATTCAAGGTATGCTTTAAGATGTTATGATGTGACGGTACTAACAGCTGTCTCATCATACCATCTCGCCTGTAGTCCCCGAAGGGTTAGGCCGAGATGTACCAATGTATACCCACAGCTCGCCTGTCTTTTAGGTCCCACGTAATAGGAGGCGAGCCTATTGCCAGTAACCGGGCACAAATCCTAACATCGAGCTGCTACTGAGGATTTCATAGAACAACCCAATAACACTTTTTGAACGACTTGGGAATCGAACCCAAGAGCTCTAGCGTAGCAGTCGCGCTTAGGACCACTAAGCTAACGAAGCAGTTTTGTAGCTGTTTCTTAAGAATCTTTTAATTATCGCGTTTAGGGCTGCGTCATTGGTACAGTCCCGGTGTCAGATTTCACACGGACGGTTGTCATCCCGACTGACTATTTCACTGCTGCAGCTGCCCGGCCACTAAACGCGTAAATTTAAAGGGCCCTTATTGACCACGAAGAAAAATAAAGAAATGTCTAAGAAGAATGCCTTAGAAATAGAAGTTCCTTCGGTACCTCTTACAGAAAGAAGGCTCAGGCCTTCTACCCACCTTTTTCCTTTTCTTGGCTTTTGTTGACCGTACCTTTGCTGACACTCAGGTCTCAGCAAAGGTACGGTCAACAAAAGAGATAAGGAACCAAATCGTCTAATCTAGAAGTTTTCTTTGAAACCGGTGGTCTTTTTGAAATGAAATTTAATGAAATTAATAAACTGTTTTATTTTCTATTTATAAAATATAATTACATTAAAAAACATCTATCATTTTAAAAAATAATATCTTTTGCTGACTGTACACTGTCTATATACGCCCCTGTTGCCTACACTAACCTGTTCACCCTGTTGTAGGCAACAACCAGTCTAACGTATACCTTAGAATTTCGACTAAATATAATTGTTTTAAAGTGCCTTGAACCTTTGCTAAGGTTGCGATCTCTATACTTGAATTATTATATAATAGATAACGCGTAATGGTTTCAGCTCGATATCCGCCGACACGGACATCCCGATTGGCATACACCCGGAAAATTGAAAGGTACGTACTGATTTTTTATTCACACGTGTATTTAATGTAATTTATAATATAAATATGTATTTTCCATTCTAATACTGCATGCTATTGTATTAAATTAAAATACTAAGTGATTCTGTAAACATTGTTCAACAAAATTTATTTCACAATACATATTAATTATATTTTAAAATAACTATACTTAAACATAACATGTAAAAATTTACAAAAAATAACAGAAGTAGCGACATCTATCGCTCAACATGCGAACTTCTGTATCCATTGACCGCATTGCTCAACTCACCATTAAACAGACTCTGTAGAGGGATGAATTTTTTCATTAAATCCTCACCTGAGGTTGACATTTACCTTTTTTATTGGATTCCCAAAAATCACGACTTGAGGCCTGATTTAGTTTTAATTTTTATACCTTTATATCTTTCTTTTTTTTTAATTTAAGGAGTTTTAAGTGTGTTTTTTTTTTTAACAAACCCTCCCCCTTCACCCTCCCTCCTCCTCCTGTCCCTTGTAATAGAGAGCGAGCCCATTGCCTTCAACCAGGCACAAATCCTAACACCGAGCTGCTACTGAGAATTTCACAGAAAAATCTAACAACACTGCTCTGCGTAGCAGTCGCGCTTAAGACCACTAGGCTGACGAGGCAGTCTTAAAACAATCAATAACAAAAGAAACATTTGCAGGAGGGAATGGCAACACACAGTACGACCAGGGCGAGGGCGGTAAGACGGAACTGTCCCTGGTGGCGTTCTCGTGCCGCCATCCGGGCTGGCAGCCGACGGAACCTTCACAGCGCCAGTTCCTGCGCTCGCTTCGACAGAGCATGCACCATGCTGTACCGGCTAACAACCATCTCGTAAGTACATCTACAGTAGGCCCTCGATTATCCGAAGTAATTGGGACCGAGACTATTTCGGATAATCGAAATGTGGGTTTTTGGGACAAGATCCCACAAAAACAACACCTTTTTACCTAAAAACTGTACAGTCTACTAAAATTTGACATATATTTTAACATTTAAATATAAAACACCTAAAAAATGTCAAATGCTTTTCTTATAAAATAGTCAATTTTTAACTGACGAACAGCTGCATTGCGTTCACGGCAACAAATTCTTGCCAATGTTCGGATAATTGAGTGTAGGGATAAATTAAGTTAGCGGTCGGATAATGAAGAATGTTAACTAATTTTGATTAATAGCACTCCATATTTTCTGTCAAAAATAAAAAATACTAGTGAAAGAATTACTTCGATACGTCAATTAGTTTCCGATTTAGAAATAAAACAAGTTGGAACCGCACGACGCGGGCTGTCTGTGGCGGTGTGATGTGCGATGACGTCACACGCTCAGTCTGGCTCACTCAGTCCGCCGGCTGGCCCGCGCGGCGCGTTGTAACATGACGTCACAAGCGGTCACGTGACTTAGCTGGACTCGATATTTTTCGAAACTTTGAATGCCTATAAAATCTAAACTACTAGGTATTTTTGACTACAACAAAAACTAGTGTATTTGTATACCTACAGGCTTTACTGAGACAAAATTTTAAGCGATTTGGCATGCCTAGTAACATTCTTCATTGAGGATTCGGATAATCGAGGCTGTACTGTACAAGGTGATTGGTAATTACTCCGATCCTTGCTTGAGCCCCGTCGCGATAATCTAATCCAGTCTGACCCTTAGCTGATATCCCCAAGCGACGCTCTAAGCCGAAGTCTCAAGTTAAGTCTTACGAGTATATCTAAGTAAATTATTGAGGTATTTTACACATAATCCTAAAGGAATAAATTATCTAAATGATGTTAAAAATCACCTATTAATTCATTGTGTAGTTTTATAAAACTAGCGGACAAACAGACGGATGGCAAACGACATTGTTTGCTTCTATTACATTATTCATTTTGGGTCTTGATCAAAGTTGACAGACGCCTTTCTTAATTTCGAAAATTGTATTAATTACAGAATAAAACGATGTTGGGCTCGTACATTCAACAGAGTCTATTTGGTGCTATAACACCGTTACCAGCAGTTCTCTCATATTATCCGCAACAGAAGCAGCAGCAGTACAGATTACCAGTAAGTAGTATTTTGTTACCTCACTCCTGAATTTAGGTGAAGTGAGCTTAACCTTTTGAACGCCAGAGCGTAAATGCATCGGCGCTCTGGCGTAAAGGCGCGTTTCCATTATGCAAGTGATTTGCATACTAGTTGCAAGTTGCATGCAAATTGTATAGTGGAAACAACAACTTGCAAACAAGTTGCAACTTGTATGCAATTAGGTTTAAACTTGTACGCACAATAATCAAGTCGGCACATTTGCACGCAAGTTGCAAGCGCATGCCCATACCCATGATAAACACTGTACAACTAGAACTAACTTGTATACCACTAAAATCTTGTATGCAAGCTGCAAGTTGAACAAAATCGTGTTTCCAATTCAAATCACTTGCATACAAGTCTGACGTCATACATGTATGCAAACACTTGCATAATGGAAACGCGCCTTAAATGCGCGAAAAAAACAATAATCAAAAATAGCTAAACGAAATGCGCTGAATTTGTGGCTTGTAGTCACTAAGCCACAAATTCAGCGCATTTCGATTAGCAATTTTTGATTATTGCTTTTTCTAGTGAAATGTAAGTAATGAATATAATCTTTGTGCATATTTTACAATATTTCGTTAATGTAGTTTTAAATAATAGAAAAAAGAAGCACAGAAAACTTAATTTAGTATATTTATTTTGTACTTAAAAATGTCGTTTTCTTGTTGGCTGTATCTGACCATGGCGTTCAAAAGGTTAAGGTGAGCTGTTAATCTATAGCGAGGATATGATGATGATGATGAGATGTGGTGACGGTGAGGTGGGAGGTGCATTTAAATAACTCTCTTTAATGGCCTTGAATGTTCTTCTGATAAATCACAGGCATCTTTTTTCCGTTTCGGATGTGGGAGTGAGGCAGAAGCGGCGGGATTTTCTTGTTTTTTAAACAATATTATCTTGGTTTTATTAAGTAAATAATGACATATACTGAAACTATTTATAAAATTCCTCTATCTCAAAGGACATGGACGAAACAAGCGACGAGGAGGACGCCCCCCCCGCAGGGCCGGCTCGCTCGTCCCCTGCGGCGAGCGGCCCCGCGGGGCTGGCCGGCGTCAGCGAGGAGCTAGGGGCCAGCGCCTTCAGCGGGGACGTGCCGCGGCAGCCCGGCGACGACAACCAGGACATGTCTGTCAGCACGCTGCATCTCTATGACCTGCATCTTACACAGGTATCAAGCTTTTATTTATCTGTTGCCACTCACTAGAAATTTCTCCTGTATCGTGGGCGCGTTTACATACATACATACATACATACATACATAAACTCACACCTTTTTGCCATGTGGGTAGGCAGACACCACCGAACGCAACCTGTTACGATGCTTACATACTCCTTTCGCCTTATCCACATTCATACATCTGGTCATACAAGCACGCCGGTTACGAGTACTGCGCGCCTGACCTTTCTGAAGAACCTCACCAATAAGATCAGGGTAGGTCTTTCTAGGCCGTCCCCTCCCGACGTTGCCACTCGTACATCTGTCATATAAATCCCTTTTGTTAGCCGCCTTTCACTCAACCTCTCAACATGACCGAACCACCTGCGTGCGTTTACAAACATATTAACTCGCAAACAGACACAAACAGCCAAACCCGGAACAACTATCTGAAGGCGAAACAAATATTTATTCCGTGCGAGAATCGAACCCGCGACACACGGTGCAGCAGTCTATCGCTCATTAACTGCGCCAACCGTGTCGTCGAACGTATTCTCCCGAGTCCACTTCGGATATCGCTCAAGTGACCGCACACAACTCCAGGGAGAATTAATTTATTTTATGTGTATTTTATCGTTATCATGATAAGATGATAGAAACGGCAAATAAAATTTTAAGAAGTTTGAGTTTGAGTTCATCATGAAATCTGTCCGCCATCTTAAATCAAGATTCTACACGAAGATATAAATGATATCATCTTCTTCTTTATCGTGTGGGCAGTAAGGTCTAACGACCCCACACACCCTAATGTCAGAGTTTCCAAACCGCCTCAAGGGCCTCAAGGAATTAAAAAATCAATTAACATCGTGAGTCACAAATCTTAGCTCGATATACTTTTTAGACCGATTTTTATTTAATATCGAAAGGAACAGCAAACAGTTACATAAAAAGAGCTTACAAAAAAAAAAAAAACATCACGCCTGTATTCCCCGAAGGGTTAGGCAGAGGTGTACCAATGTATATTTATGTCCCATGTAATAGGAGGCGAGCCTATTGCCATTAACCGGGCACAAATCCAAACTCCGAGCTGCTACTGAGAATTTCATAGAAAAACCCAATAACACTTTTTGCTCGACCGGGGAATCCAACCCGGGACCCCTTGCACAGCAGTCGCACTTGCGACCACGAGACCAACGGGGCAGTTCACAATAGGAGCTTACAATTTATTTAACAATAATGTAACCCTATCCACAGGCAGACAAAAGTTTAATAAGAAAAAAGAGTGTAATCTCTAGGAGTTACATAGGACTTAGGGTGACGCCAGACGAGCGTAATTTTTTGAATTGTGAGTCGCGTAATTTACTTTGTATCGAAACTGACAACTCATTTTGCGTCGCCGAGTGACGGAAAAGGAGTTTTGTATGAAACAGAATGTAGCAGAAAAAATGTGACAGAAATTATGCGACTCACACTCACATAGTTATGCTCGTTTGGCTCCACCCTAAATATGGAAAAGGAGTTACATAGGACTTATGGTCTTTTTTACAGGCGGGTCAGAACGTGTCGTGCTGTACAAATAAGTGCAGCTCGCGGCAGCGCGGCGGGCGCTGGGGCAGCACGGAGGGCGAGGACACGCCGCTGCTCCACCGCCCATAACACCGGTGCCTGCTGTCCCCGCGTGCTGTCAACTACCCAGTCTGGGTGTAGCGCGCGCTTAGACAGTGACGTAAGAAACAATACTTCTCTTCTTTCTGTGTGCCAGTATTCGGTTTTCGACATACAAACTCCTTGTACATAATTTTTTTATAATTTTCGGAATTCTTATGATTATTTTAAATTCGATGTTCGTAACTGTTTTATATTTTGTAAATATTTACTGTCAGTTATTTGACTATGTCTTTTTTTTGTTTCTGGCGGCTTTCTCTAACCGCGTGTTATGCTCAGACTTTGAATTCACTGGCTATGTTATACGTAGGTACAGCTTATTTTAAGTAAAGTGGCCTGACAATATTTGTGACTGAGAGTAGTCCCTTAGCAATAATAACCAATCTATTTCACAAATTGTTGGGCCACTCCACTTGAAATTAAGTGTCAGTGGATAGGGCGGCTAGCCACCTACTGGGGCATATTACAACACAACGTGATTGGATAAGAGAACACAACGGATCATTACTAGAATCTTAGAACGCACATGTTTTGTTTATATGTATTTTTGTTAGTCTTTAAATATGGATATATGTACAGTTATAATTGTACAGAAAAAGGATAGGATCGAAGTCGCTTATCTTAGTTTAAACACGCACGTGACCAGTTTTGGATATTGGCCGATAGACCACGAATGAATGTGATTATTATTTTTTCTGTATTCGTTTCAATAACAATTATTGCAATATCTGTGTTGCCAGATTAAAAGACTCAGATATTAGTAATAATGGGGGCATTTGTGATGGGGGCATCAATTTGTCATTACAGTCGTACAACAATAGTGCCGCTACTACGTGGGTTATGACAACTCGATGCCTTGCAATCTATTGCCCGAGGTGATCATTATTAGAGGCACGAACACTACGCGTGCCTCATCTAAAATAACGATACGCTTGACATCAACCGATTACTAAAAATATGGTGATTACAAAGTTACATAAAAGCAATATAGTAATTAGAACAGTATACATACAAATTAATAAATGTATCTATTTTTATAGTACGCATTAAACCTACTAGAAACGCCTTATTATTCAATAATGCACGTATTTAGTGACTATTATCTATGCAATCGTACTTCTAGTAAAGTAAAGAAGGTTTGACTTACACTAATCTGCAGAAAATCGATGATTCAGATGTTAGATGGTACTGGAAATTAAGGACAGAGTTTACAAGCAAGGATATTTATGAGTAGCAGTGAACATGGAACTGTCAACAATAGAGAATAGTAACCAGGCAGCTAGCTACAATTCCTTGTTAAGGTGGAACACCCACGGTAGCCCGTGAAATTCAAATTTTCTTACGTTTTTTTGCAATTTGCAAGTCAGTATTAGGTTTAATGTTGATTACGAAGAACCAACGCCGCCGACTTCCAAAGCTAAAGTTATTTTTCACTTTTTAGTTTTTGAAGGCGGTTGTATTTTTTTTGGTTTAATAGTTTTTTCATGGAACAGTTTTGAAATTTTGTATAAGTACAGATTCTTTACATAAAAATACTATACAGGTGTTTCGGGTTTCGCATATACTAATTATAATGTTGCATAAATATGTAATGAAATTAATTAAATTGAGCCTAAATTATTATTGACTTGAATAAATCTGTGCGAACCTGCATTCGCAGCTAACTTCCATTTGGGCGAAAATGTGAAATGGCTCTTAATTTGAAATATGTAAAGTGAAGATTACTTCTTGCCTGGTAACTTATCTTTGTTGACTGTACAAGATCACGTGTTCAATTAGGTTACATTTTTAAGATTGACTACTGTTCAATCATAGGTTCAAATTAGATTTGAGTCTTCTGAAGCCTTTTACAACATAGCACGACATAACTAAATACTAGTAACTTAAATAACTATCCATGGTTATCAACAAAGAGACAAATATACATATTTTATATATACAATGATAATATACAAACTAGTTGTAACTGCGAACTATGAAAAAAAAAACACGATCACAATATATGGGACAGTTGACAGTTGCTAATTGTTAATTAATATTCATGAGTACTTTCGTACGCTCCGTGAGCGAACGATAGCAGGTCTCCGTCACTCGTTCAAGGTTACTCTCTTAAGTGCCTACGGCTCGCCTGCGCCCGGGCGCATCCAATCCAGTCGGCTGTCATGCGCTCGCTTGATTGTACATACATACCTACCGCAACAAAATAAACGATACTCGCGCCTTCAATAATGTCTAAATCTCGCAATGCAATTTGTAGGGTACAGAAAATACATATTTCAGTACATACAATAATACTACACAATAATACTTTATAGTTACCTATTCTTTTGTGTAATAATTTCTCAGCATAGATAACCCTAATAAACGCTGTGTTGTATGACCCGCGTTATTGCTATCTCTCTCTCACGCACGAACGTTTTGTAGGTAATTATAGCGTTCAATGTTGAGTTTTCTCTATGGGGTGAAGTATCTGTACTTATTTAATCTGTGACGATAGTGAATTAGAAGAAATGTTGTAAAGTTCTATCAAGCTAGAAAAACGATTGTATAGATCTAATACTTATTTAGTCACTCAAATTCAATTCGTCGCACATACAAATTTCATGTACTTTCGAATAGTACAGACTGCTTTCTATAAAGAAAGAAGTTACTTCTAAATGTTATGGTTGGAATATACAGGGTGTTTGGTGCATCGTGTGCCAAATTGAAATGGTCGACTGAGGGGGTCATCTGCTATCCTTTCAGACCCCTAAACACTTCTCATGCCCTGTGTATTATTTTTCATCGACTTTTTAATGTTTTACAAAAAAAATACCAAAATTTTACATTCAAGTTCATTTTTTTTTAAAAGTACACGTCGTAGACTCTCTATTTTAATTTTATTTAGATGTGCATTGTACTACAGTAATTTTAAATTCAAAATTAGTGACATTAGCCATCTAGTTTTTTATTTATTTACTCGAAAAGTTTTGGACTTCAATTAAAGCTGTCCATGTTACAGCTATTTACATGGCTATAAAAAAAAACCAAATGAGACCGGGATCTAAGGACTTCGTCAAAAATTCTCTAGTCTATCCTCTTGCTAGTGATGTGCCACATGCCATAAAAATCTTTTTACAACTTCGTGAATTCCCTAGAATTGTGAATCGAGTCACAAAATACAAAATTCCAAATTATGGTATAAAAATTTTGTTTTGCTTAAATAACACCTGAAAAACGTATTAAATATGTTATCTCACTCTTACAAGATAAAATCTGTCTCGTATCCCTCTTTTTTGGGGAAGGGGGTACTAGAAATAATAAAAAATGCATTTTTAACATTTATTTCATATTTTTTTGCATATTCTGCTTAAATTGTTGGCCTTTATTGCGAATGCAGGCCAGACATCTATTTCGTATTTCCACAGTTATTGTACGAAGTCGCATTTTCTCCTTAATTTTATTGAACGCCGTTTGAATGCGTTGAATTAGTACATTCCTAGTCGGAACCTCCGTGGTGTATACTAGTCAAAAACTAGTTAAAAGTCTAGCGGAGTTAGGCCTGGGGAACGTTCCGGTCATGCAAAAGGGCCACCAATCCGCGCATTATGGAATACATTATCAAGATATTCCCTCACAGTCAAACGCTAATGCGCGGGACAGCCGTCATGCTGGAATACTTTGGGCACATTTTCATTACATACGGGCACCTCGGCCACTAATTCGGGCACGTCATTTTGAAGGAACTCCAAATAGTTGTCGCCATTGAAGTTTTCGGGCAGGTAATGCGGTTCAATTACCTGATTCCAATCACTCCTGCCCAAACGTTTACACTAAACCTTTCCTTTTTTTCTGGTTAAAAGTCAGAACTCTTTTCAAAGGAGGAAATGCGACTTCGTACAACAACTGTGGAAATACGAAATAGATGTCTGGCTTGCATTCGCAATAAAGGCCAACAATTTAAGCAGAATATGCAAAAAAATATGAAATAAATGTTAAAAATGCATTTTTTATTATTTCTAGTACCCCCTCCCCCAAAAAAGAGGGATACGAGACAGATTTTATCTTGTAAGAGTGAGATAACATATTTAATACGTTTTTCAGGTGTTATTTAAGCAAAACAAAATTTTTATACCATAATTTGGAATTTTGTATTTTGTGACTCGATTCACAATTCTAGGGAATTCACGAAGTTGTAAAAAGATTTTTATGGCATGTGGCACATCACTAGCAAGAGGATAGACTAGAGAATTTTTGACGAAGTCCTTAGATCCCGGTCTCATTTGGTTTTTTTTTTATAGCCATGTAAATAGCTGTAACATGGACAGCTTTAATTGAAGTCCAAAACTTTGCGAGTAAATAAATAAAAAACTAGATGGCTAATGTCACTAATTTTGAATTTAAAATTACTGTAGTACAATGCACATCTAAATAAAATTAAAATAGAGAGTCTACGACGTGTACTTTTTAAAAAAAATGAACTTGAATGTAAAATTTTGGTATTTTTTTTGTAAAACATTAAAAAGTCGATGAAAAATAATACACAGGGCATGAGAAGTGTTTAGGGGTCTGAAAGGATAGCAGATGACCCCCTCAGTCGACCATTTCAATTTGGCACACGATGCACCAAACACCCTGTATAGTGTAATTAAATATATAGTCATATATGCAGTATACATTTTAAATATTCTATTTTATAGATTCATAATATTTACATTAAATCCATGTTTGTGTTCTTTAGGGTGTTTTGTGGGGCATCCAAAGCCCTTTCATACCCTGTAGAGTCCCTTTACTAAACTGATCTACAAATTACGCTTACATTAATGAATATATCCTCAAAATATGTTATTTAATTGTAGTATCACCTAAAGAGACGACTGTTTATATTTTAGAGGAACATGTATACATTCAGTATATCAGAAGTACCCTGCACTCTACTCTTATGACTTACAAAATATTTTCACTTTTAAATACGTCGTATTAGGACTTACAATGAAGAACAAAGAAAATCTACATGATTATAAGCATTTACATAGCTTGCAATTTAAATACATGACATAACGTCTTGTCAATATTTTTAAATATATAAGCAATAAAATAGGCCGCTATGTCATATTATTCGCGGCTAGCGGTCGTTGCCTTTCCATAGCACTTAAATCTCCAAGACCACGCACATATTTATAAGCAGTTATATTCATCGATTAAAAAGTTTTGAATACACAATATTAAAAATTCGTTGGTTGACTTCGAATGTAATACCTAGCTGTTATATTAAGTTGAATATACAGTTATTAGATGCTCGCCTTGATAATAATATTTACTAAATTTAAATAAATATCTAGTTCTAGGTATTCCCCTCAAAAAATGAGTCCATTTCTGATTATGAAGTTAATGTAAACTATCTAGTCCAAAACATGACAAATGTATATGTTGTGCGCCGACTGAATTAAAATAAAAGTATTGCTATCTTTAAAACAAGGTTGAGCGAGAAAGAGACAGGTAACTGCTTTGAGCTGTCAAGCCACTGTTCTTGGTTAACTGCAGGCAATGTATTTTTTAAACTGTGATGTTAGATAGTGGTGCTGATTCTCTTGTTCACAAACATAACTAAATTTAAGTTAATTGCACATTTCTCTTTAGATTTCTTAAAGAAAAGGATAGAAGAAACATATTCGTTTACTCCTGTCAAATTAGACAGCGCCTGAAGAAAATTGGCGTGTTTCAAGTCGCCACGTTTTTAATCGCGTCTAAATTATCTATGGAGTGTCTAAATTTGACAGAACTTAACTAAAATGTTATCTTCTGTCCTTTAATTAATGAAATGGAAAGAGAAAGATGCACATAACTTAAATTTAGGTTCGTTTGGTAATAAGAGAATCGTCACCATTCGAGATGTTGTTTGACAGATTGGGTGCTCAAATGAAGATACGCTTCCTTGTTTTATAGAAATGATGGCTAAAGCACCGTATACTTTGGTTGGAGTAAACATAAAACAACTTTTTATCTAAGTCTCAGAGGTAGAACGGGTGGTTAATTTTTAACACCTTAATAATACGAGTTGTCTCAAAAGAAAGTTTATAGTTGATGTACAAAAAAAAGATATAAAATAAAACGTATATTTTAAAAGTAAGTGCAGTCTCTCAAGCTCATGGTAATTTGAAATTCTTAAAAGCAGATAATTCCAATCCGAGCGTTGAACGTTGCTCTGCATCCCTCAGATCAGTTGCGTTTGTACCGTAAGCTATTCTAATATAAACTTTATTTTGAGACGCCGTGATTTCAATATAAATCAAACTGTCCGCCTTATATGCACCATAATTTTATGTCCTTTTCAAAGTAGTGATATGTACGGGGTGAAATCAGATATATCACATAGCCCTTAACTACACATACTGCCCATCAAACTGAGTAAGAAAAACATTTGTAGTGTGAAAAACACTTGTAGTGTGAAAAACATTTGCAGTGTGAAAAACACATTTTGTTTGCTCACAATGTAACGCACGAAAGGTGTTTAAGAGCGCAAGCTTCAGGGGTCCTGGGGGTATTTGAAGTTTATCCGGAACATTTACGCCCAGTTTCACCAAAATCACTAAATACATTTAGTACCTGACCGTATCTAGAACATCATTGCATTCCTGTCACATTGTTAGAAAGTGACAGTGACAGAATGATAATTTAAACAAATTCAGCGCTAAATATGTTTAGGGATGTTCGCGAAAGTGGGCCTTAATATAGTATGCTTCAAACTTAAGTGCGGCTCCGAAGTTAGATGCGAGTGTAGGTTCGCGCAGGTTTATTCGAGTTAATAATAATTTAGGCTCCATGTAATGATTTCTAGATGTATATATTTATGCTATTGAAGTAATTAAATCGAACCTAAAATTTTTATTCGGTAACGTATCCCGGGGCCCTAGTGTCCCGGACCTTTGAAGGGCGTACGAGGAGCCGAAGCCAACTCGCAGAGGTCCCTTACATGGCTTTACAATGAAATGGAACACCAACCGACAATTATCCCTGTTTGCACTATGCAAATGCGCCCAAGGACAATCCCCGGCTGGCGCAGGGCTATTGCAGGATATGTTAACAAAGAATAGGGCTATGGGTTTGGGTGAGCCTAAAATAATTATTAACTTAAATAAATTTGCGCGTACCTACACTCGCAGCTAACTTCAGAGCCGTCATTAAGTTTGAACCGCATTATACCTGTCATTGGAAAATGTGACTGACCTACAATGGTGCTGATTCTCTTGTTCACAAACTTAACTAAATTTAAGTTATGTTCATGTTTCTCTTTCTATTTCATTAAGAAAAGGACAGAAGATAAAATTTTAGTTAAGTTCTGTCAAATTTAGACACTCCATAGATAATTTAGACGCGATTAAAAACGTGGTGACAAGGAACACGCTAATTTTCTTCAGGGGCTGTCTAATTTGACAGGACTAAACGAATGTGTATCTTCTGTCCTTTTCTTTAAGAAATTGAAAGAGAAAGATGCATTTAACTAAAATTTAGTTATGTTTGTGAACAAGAGAATCAGCACCAGTATCTTTGTAACCAGAAAGTTCCCAAGTGATACAGAACAAAAAATATCGTAATGATGGGAAGAGCATCTAATTTGGCTTCTTTAAGTGTCCTTTATACCCGTTGAATAATGTTCCTGTTGGAGTTAAACATTCTTCTCTACATACAAATTGACTTGAACAAATCAATCTGTACTATCTCGTTTTTCATTGAAAACAACTGTTTTGATACTGAGATATTTGATACCTACATTATATTCATACCACACATACCATCACGCCTGTATTTCCCGAAGGGTTGGGCAGAGGTGTACCAATTTGCACCCACAGTTCCCCGGTATGTTTTTTTAGGTCCCATGTAATAGGGGAGCCTATTGCCATTAACCGGGCACAAACCCAAACTCCGAGCTGCTAGTAAGAATTTCATAGAAAACCCAATAGCACTTTTTGCTCGACCCGGGAATCGAACCCAAGACCTCTAGCGCAGCATCCGCGTTTAGGACCTCTAGGCCAACGAGGCAGTTCATGTCATTATATCTCAATACCAAAACAGTAGATGCCTTAAACATGCAATGCATATCTAAGAAATGTAATAATATTATTTATGATAACGTTATAATTATTATAACGATTAACTCCTCTTTATTGGCTGTTTTAACTGTTGTATATATAGCGTTCACTAGTTTAAATAGAACTTGTATCTATTAATAGTAATAAAACTGTTAATTCTTAACCATCGAACAGTTTAGTCACACTGTCGGTAGATTATATATTAATAATGTGCTAGGTTTTTTATTTACGACATTTTAACTGATATTCCTCATCTGTTCGATAATTATGAGTTGAATAGAAGCTAGTGATCGTGAATACTGTGAGACGTTGCCATGGAGACCATATAGTACAGTAGAACCTCGATTATTCCGAACTAATTTGGACCGAAACTAGTTCGGATAATCAAAAGTTCGGATAATGGAAATGTAGGTTTTTTGGGATAAAATTAAACAAAAACAACACCTTTTCACTTAAAAACTGTACAGTCTATTAAAATGTAACATACATATTAACGTTGAAATACAAAACACCTAAAAATAGTCCAATGCTTTTCTAATATAATAGTAAATTTTTAATTGACGAACAGCTGCAACTCGTTTTCAGCAACAAATTCTTGCCCATGTTCGGATAATTCTTCTTCTTCTTATCGTGTGGGCAGTAAGGTCTAACGACCCCAAACACCCTAATGTCAGAGTTTCTAAACCGCCTCAAGGGCCTCTGACATGGTTACTGATGTCAGTGATGTCTAAGATAAACTTAGAAAGTACATATAAATTAGAAAAAGTCACATTGGTACTTGCCCGTGCGCGGTTGCGAACCGACAACCTCGTGCATGGGAGGCGGGCGCCTTAACCACTGGGCCATCACGACATTTTTGATAAACACATTTTTGACATGTTCGGATAATTGAGGGTTCGGATAAAGTAAGTCAGCGTTGGATAATCGAGGTTCGGATAATCGAGGTTCTACTGTACTTGAATATTACTGTCTGTTCACACAAATAGCTTTCATGGCGATTCCTGAACCATGCGATAAGAAAAATGTCTTCAGAAAACAAATGCCTTTTATTAAATAAAAATGTTCGCCGTAATAGGAATAATGGCGGGTATGAGCCATCCATCACGCCTGTATTCCCTGAAGGGTTAGGCAGAGGTGTACCTATGTACACCCACAGTTCGCCGGTATATTTAGGTCCCATGTAATAGGGGGCGAGCCTATTGCCATTAACCGGGCACAAAACCAAACTCCGAGCTGCCACTTAAAATTTCATAGAAAAACCCAATAAGACTTTTTGCTCGACCTGGGAATCGAACCCGGGATCCCTTGCACAGCAGTCGCACTTGCGACCACGAGACCCGTTATGAGCCACTAGGAAATAAAAGCGATGCGTATTCAATCCCAGTTCGGAAATATAACACGATTCGTCTATGTGTGAATGGAATTTTATATAGGTGTTAAAATCAACTTTATAAATTTCGTGTACTTGCTCAGTATCAAAAAACAATTAAGATAGGAAAAAGAAAATTAAGCTATGCAAATTTTTCACCCTGTTAAGGCAATTTAGTTAAAATTTTAACCAAAATGCCTTTACATGTGAAAGACGAACATAGGCCAATTTTTTCTTTCCTTATATTAATTAGTTTTGGTAAAGTTGATTTTTTAACACCTTATATATGAAACACCTTAGTGGTCCATCTCATTGTGTCTGCGGTGGCGGTTTCCCTGTACTCGTACTTGTAAATTAACTGCGACGACTTGTGTAGGTAACCTTCCTTATTTCGGAATAGCTAGATAATTGATAATCCCCTCTAAAAATGCAATATAATAGTTAAGGAGTTACGCTTATCGTAAAACATATACCTAATATTTGTTATTATCACCGGCTGTTCGACCAATGTCGGCAATCCCTACGTCTTTTACGCTAAGTATTGCAATATTTATGTATATGTCACAGATTAAACTGGTGACAATTACTTTTGTCTTAAGAAATCAGTCAAAAGTAATTTTGACCATTTTAAAAAGTTGATTGTAACATATACACATATTTAAATTGGCCGGAGATATTTACTTCTTACTGCACTAAACCGAAAATCTTTTAAATATATTCTAAATATTTTAATAAGCTATATATTTACACAACAAAGCACCATAACTTTTAGTGGTGTTGTTAGCATTCACAAAATAATATAGTTTTTGAAATATATGTAGGTATTGTAAATTATTCATTACGCCTCGTCTACGTCTGAGTTTCTAAGGAACTCGCGAGATATGTGAAACGTAGACTCCAATGTACTGATATGATGTCCCAGCTAGAGTGATCTCGCTGCTCCACATTCTTGGGACACCGCAATAAGCTAGTCGTATAAAACCAAGGACGAGGCGTTTCAGCAACTCAGTAATATAGGTACATAGGTATAATATTGTTTGAATTTCTATATTCTATTAAATAATTGTATATTTACTAACGTGTAAACTATATTAATGTGCACTTACATAATATTCATACATATATTTTTTGTGATAGGTATGTAATCGACTTGCTTTATTACATTTAGACGAATAGTTTATTAAGTAATTAGTCGTGTAAATTGTCATTTGTAATTATTGAAATGGCAGGTTTGCCAAGTTAATGTTCGATCTCCGATGCTTCCAATTTGCGTAACACAGCATGCAATATTCGACACAGTCTTAAACCATTCATTTCAATAAATTTTATGCGCATAATGTTACTCTACATATAGATGTACTTTTGAAACCCCATAGCCATTTTGCAGAAATGTAACCCCTTATATGCGAATTATTATATTATCAAATAAACTTGTTACCTCTAAAATTGTAATATTAAATAATTATTCAGCTTGTAGTCGGTCATCATGATAATATTATTGTAAAGGTAATGTGTGTATTGTGTGATGTGATGTCTGTCGCAGAGCCACGTCTGAACCTTGCAATAAGGCATCGCTCGGTTTAAAATGTAGTGTTTTAAACTGCATCTTTATAAGGAAGGTTCAGACGTGATTCTGTAAAACGTTCTGTGTAAAGTTGTGTCAATGTATTAGGCGATAAATGCACGCAATGGAATTTGGTGACATTTGGTTTCAGTAAATTAAGGGCGTCCAAAAAAGAATTATAATGGTTTCAAAACGGCAATATTTATTGATCGGGTATTAAGTACGCAATACTTAACTTAAGGTTGAGATTAAAAAAATGTGAATTAGCTGTAACGACTGGATTTATTCTAACCAATAGGTAACGCGCTTTGTTTTAAACGAAAATGTTTGTTCCATAATGAATTTTATTGAAACCAAATCACTCTCAAATGAAGGATGATATATAACATTTCTTTTTAAATTGGTATCTTAGTTTATCTGATATTGTAAACAACCCACGTACAAAAATCAATCAAAATTATTATCGTATCGTAAGAAATATGCAATATATATTAGAAAAGGCCTTAAAATCATAAAGCAATTTAAATATATAGTATTATGAACTTTAAAATTATCAATATACATCGTGTTAGCCAGCCTGCCTAAATAAAGCTGATAAATAGATAAAATAATAATATGTAATGTCTTGTATTAGATTGGTGTAATAATAGTAAACTATTAATACGTTAATGGTTTTGATAAGATGAGAAGCGCACTATATTATTCTAGAATACAGACATGCTTTTGTAGAACCTGTGCCTGACGTCTCCTTTACTTAATTTAGATGAAATAGGCTTGATTGTGAGGTAAATCTCTAGGAAGACTTATCATGTAAATTCACTGAAGGAGGTTTTGGCACAAGCACTGCATTATGTCGTTGAATGGGGACTAAGTACGGGGCATAACGGATGATACCCGCGGCGAGCACTTGAATCCGGCCAGCCATGCTGTATAGCAATTAATTGATCGGCGCACACCATTGTGATAAATTTACGTATATTCTTAGCTTTACTTAAATGCCGCTATGTAGCAATCTATTCACTTATACACCAGCAATAACGGTCACTTGTTCCTTCTTTAAATTGAAACGTCTATTTTCTCTCGCTTTGTTAGCGATTGATCGTAAATAATGAAAATTTCAAGACTTGTCTTAAAATAGTACTCCGTGAAAGGAATGCAGTTTTCTGCCAGTTCGAAGCTTGTACACTTTACTTAGCAGATTCCTGCTATATGAAACCACTTCGCACCGATTCGCTGATTTGTGTTTTCCTAACACTTGGCGATTCGTACGAATTCGATATATTCGCAAATGTAATCGTAAGATCATAAATACACATAACAAACTAAAAACACATACTAAATCATGATCCGAATGAATGGACTGTTACACGGCTACAAAATTTAAGGAAATTATGACTAACGAAATACTCAATCGCTCAATGTGTATGTTGTTTCATTTCATACCGTGATGTATGTTCATATATAGAAAAGGTTTGTGAAATTACTAAACACAAAACTTAAAAATGAGTAACGTGTGTACAATTTCAAATGAAATTTTCAACCGCACCACTGTCTATGGGGCAAGTACCAAAAAGGTTAGCAGTATTGCCAGGTTTTATAGCATTGCTGATTCTCTATGAAATACTACCACGGTTTGTAATGTAAACAAACAGAAACAACGAATGAATGCATGTGAAATTGTTATAACCAATTGGTTATCGAATGGTTGTTACTGTAAAATTAACACCTCTTGAGATTTTTGAAGTTACATTTGCCATCTCACCATTTACTTGTGAACCATAGAGAATTGTAACCACAATAAAATGGTATATGCAATAACCAAAATAGGTTACATACCTATGTTGTAAATTATTTATCATAATAATATTGATTATCTATTTACCTCATCTACACTTTTAATAATTGTTAAATTATTTTCAATTTGTCTTATTATATTGTCAATTTGTTAATCATATTGTCATTTTATATCATGACAATTTGTTTCCATGTTATTTGAAAGAAACCTTTATGGCAAAGGTACCTTTTTAGTTATTACTTTTGTGAATAGTTGCTTAAATCAATACAGTTGAAAAAGTCTATGAGGTAAAGTTATTAATGATTTTTGTGTTGAACTCTCACAAATAGTCGCGTCATAGAAATTGCCTCGTAGTTTGTTATTTTCTTTCTTATCGTTGTTAGCATGAATCAATTTAAGTGCCCCAAAACTTCTTAAAAGAAAACGGGAATAATTGTTAAGCATATGTACGCTGCTGTGTCTGGCTAGTAGTGTTATTAATGCCCACTTAAGCACGCTCGATAATCTTTCACATTAAGTTTTCGCTCGATAAACAGTCGTTAATTTTGTATTAATTCCTCAAAAATCAATCAATAATTTGGTCCATTACATTGTTATTGTTAAGTTTACTGTTAAAATCTTATTCCGAATTACACTATTAGTTCTATTATAGAACAAATTGGACGTTAAATCTTAGTCTGCCAGGGCTATTGATGTTCACCATTGACTTCCAACGTACGAACCGTGATGTGTGTCTCCTTGCTTCTCCTTAAAATATAAATTTCTAAGTCGTTAGTCTTGTGATGTGTTGAATTTAGTCTATCGTGCTGTCAATGGCGGACCTTCGGGGAAAGGCCAAGAGGTACAAATAAATGGAGGGCAGTCCCTCAGACGCCAAACAGGAGGGCCTGTCCTTTATATCGTTTGGTAATATCTTGTTGGGCTTCCACAACTCAGAGGGGTCGGCCTAAATGATCTATAGGTACTTCGACTTTTAATTGTGTTTAGTACCTTGACAGTTAGAGGGTTACCAGATTTTGATAAAAAAATATAGTGAGAGGTGTAAGAATGGACGAAATTGAATAAAATCAAATAATGTAGTTGTAAACAAACTTTTTATTCTACATTTAAAAATTAACCTGTCTTAAAAATATGATAAAAAATAAAAATAACTTTTAACAATTGTAGGATTTGTTTTATGTTATTATGTTGTTTGTCAGTAGTAAGGTAATTTTTATTTTTTATTTCTATTAGAAGAAATAAAAAAGGGAAATTACTTTTATTAGCAGTTATAATTATTCTTATATTCAACATCTTGCATCCCAATAATGGAAGTTTTATTTAGATTTAACTATTTTTATCATCCGTTCTTTACGCAAAATTGTTCACTACACGCGTTTTAGCATGGTAACATTATTTTTCTTTGAACTGTCAAGTTACTGAATACGATTAAAAGTTGAAGTAAAGACACGAAAGTACGTAGTACGTACCCTTTTTTTTGTACTTTCATTGTTAGTTGGCATCGACCTCATCTATCCAGGAGATGTAATGTTTTTTATATTTCAATGTGTTGTGTCAGAGTATCGGTAGCCACATAACCGGGCTTTGTTAACCAAATTTGTAAATATTTAGTTCAATTTATTAACATAAGAATATTGTGATAAATAATTATATTATATTTTTGTCATTTCGTCTCGTAATATGTTTAGATAGTTATTTTTTTAAACTCTACGTTAATAATCATTACCTATTTGTAACATGGATGAACGATGGAGCATAAATATTTCAGTACCAATGTTCGCTATTTTTCATTATGCGCATTGTAAATAAAGAATAAAAAATTACTGTGATGTTTTAATTACGCAACCTTACCTAAATCCTGTGCAGCATACCGTGGAGGTTTGTCCTGCTTGTGTGGAGCGCCGCCGTGTCCTTATAGAGGCGATCGGCGGCGGCGACATCTCGCGTCCGGCCCTGGTTCAATCCATGGTCAGGAGCGAGGGGGAATGGGAAGCAAACGAAGCAGTCACCTCCTTCTGCGAAGCAGTAATGCTAGCGAAGAAGGCGAGGCAACACGTGAGGGAGAAACAAACCTCACGCACCAGCCGCCGCAACAGAACGAGACGTCCTGGGCGTCGGGAGTCGCTGAGTGATTCCCGGCCACCGAAGGCGCGGGTCTGCGGACGGCGAGTGTTGGGTGGCTCGCCGTCCGATCAGAATCAGGTTTGACTCGGCGCTGGCGGCGCATTGTGTTCCACGAGCACTTCAAAGAGATGTCAGCATAATAGACGGGGCAGTAGGGTCAGTGCCTGGAATTTGTTCGAAATAGTCACCGTGACCATGAACTGCAAAAAGTATTAAGAGGAACACGGATTTGTTTTAATCAGAAACAGTCTGACAGTCCCTTCCGCTCCACCCAGAGCTGAAGAAGACATTATGATGATTTCCGATCCTTAAAAAAAGTATAATGGGCGGTGTGCCCTTTTGGGCGATTAACTGTACTAATTAGGTGTAATAAAGCTGCAGAGTTTGTGTTTAAACCCGCTCTCTGGTTTGCCAGTAGGATTGCATATATGATAGCCAGTTACAATCCACGGGAGCTGAGCAGTAATCTAAGACTTAACTGAACGCGGGTTATGAGCTTCTTTATCGTGTGGGCAGTAAGGTCTAACGACCCCATACGCGCTAGTGTCAGAGTTTCTTAAATGCCTCAAGGGCCTCTGACATGGTTACCGATGTCAGTGATGTCCAAGATAAACTTAGAAAGTAGGTGAATATGAATGGGGTCATATGAATTAGAAAAAGTCACATTGGTACTTGCGAACTCTACTTGTGAACCCGATTGTGAACTCACAACCTCGTGCATGAAAGGCGGGCGCCTTAACCACTGGGCCATCACGACACTAGCTAGTAAAGTTATATTGAACCATTTTAGCTTAGAGCTTTAATACTTATTCATACTAGAACATGTACTGTTCGGAGAGTAATATCCTACTTACTGAGTTGTGTAACTGCCCCGTTGGTCTCGTGGTCGCAAGTGCGTCTGCTGTGCAAGGGGTCCCGGGTTCGATTCCCAGGTCGAGCAAAAAGTGTTATTGGGTTTTTCTATGAAATTCTCAGTAGCAGCTCGGAGTTTGGATTTGTGCCCGGTTAATGGCAATAGGCTCGCCCCCTATTACATGGGACCTAAATATACCGGCGAACTGTGGGTGTACATTGGTACATCTATGCCTAATCCTTCGGGGAATACAGGCGTGTTGATATATAATTTATAAAAAGAAAAGAGTAACGACTACGTTACTCAAAAGTCAGAGACAAAGTTTTAACCCTTTCTGTGCTGACAGCAAAAATATGCGATTTTTTTTACGCACATGCGCGTCGCCCTCACTTAATGGGTTAATGTCTCGTGTGCCTATGATTTCACGGGTACCCATACCCTTAATACTAGAAAGCAAGGATGCTTTGCGACAGAAATAGGTATGGTGGTAATACTTCCCCGGAAGAGGTCCTTCACATAGAGCTCTACCAACCAACAACCAACTGCAAACTTACAAACTGTCTCTAGGAACTGGTACCTACACCAGTCATAATACCTACCTAAATATTTTGCTCATGGAAAAATTATATCAAAGGTCTTTTAAATATACCGGCGAACTGTGGGTGTAAATTGGTACACCTCTGCCTAACCCTTCGGGGAATACAGGCGTGATGGTATATTTATTTTTATAGGTCTTTTCGCTCTACTCCTTCACTCCCCTTCATACCCCTTTCCTCAATTGCTTTCACTCAAATTGTACGCTTAAGTATACAACTAATCCTACTATCTTACCACTAGTACCTATATCCTTACTAATATTATAAATACGAAAGTAACTCTGTCTGTCTGTCTGTCTCTTCTTCACGCCTAAACCACTGAACCGATTTCAATGAAATTTGGTACAGATATTGTCTGGGACCCGAGAAAGGATATAGGATAATTTTCATCCCGGAAATCCCCCGGGAACGGGAACTATTACTCCACGCGGACGAAGTCGCGGGCAAAAGCTAGTAGTATTATAAATGCGAAAGTTAGGATGGATGGATGGATGGATGGTTTGTTACTCTTTCACGCTTATACGGCTGGACGGGTCTGGATGAAATTTAGCACTGAGATGGATTGCAGTGTGGAATAACACATACGATAGTTTTTATCCCGGAAAAATTCACGGTTCCCGTGGGATAATATATAAAAATTGAGGCGGATGAAGTCGCGGGCAGAAGCTAGTAGCTTATATAATTAAGCTTTTATGGGTTATACAGGGAACGACAGTTGATACCATCGAAAGCAATACTCTTAGGAAAGTGTACAGTCACGAGCATCAACATGTATACACTTAGCGACATTCTAAAGCAGTTTCTGCCCAAAAGATCGATTAAAATATAGTGGTGTTACGAATATCATATTCTGGATCCTATATTACTATGAAATCGATCTTATTTCAACGTAGCAATTGTTCAATCACGAGAAAATTGCTTTTCATTTTTGCCAAGTGTATATGTTGCAGTCAAAACTCTTAACCAGTCAAAAGTACTATTGACCAGCAAAATCAGTCAAAAGTACTTTTGACCGTATGCTTTAGTCAATAATACTTTTGACTAAAATATCAGTTAAAAGTACTTTTGCCCAATGGAGCTGGTTAAAAGTACTTTTGACTTAGTGATTCCGTCAAAAGTGGTTTTGACTGCTCGAATCAGTCAAAACTCTTAAAAATCAGTCACTAATCTGCAATAATAATCAATAATTAATAATATCTATTCTTTATAAAAGTAAATTATAGGATGAAAGAGCGAGCGAAGCGAGCTCGGGACTTGGGGCACCCCGACTCGGACAGGTTAGGTTAGAAGGGGATGGCAGGGTCTAGAGAGCGAGCGAAGCGAGCGAACAGACCCCGCCATCCACTTCGTGGTTATTTTTTCTGTAAACCCTTGAGCCCCGCGAGGCGGGGCTCCTCGACTATGCTTTTTAATCATTATTCACATCTGACCAGTTAATAGTGCTTTGGACTGATGCTTTATTGCAGTTAAAACTACTTTTGACGAAGAGCGTTAGTCAAAAGTACTTTTAACCGCAAATTTGCAGTCAAAAGTACTAATAACCAATATTTTTCAGTCAAAACCACTTTTGACCAACCTGTTCAGTCAAAAGTAGTTTTGACTGATTTTGCTAGTCAATAGTACTTTTGACTGGTTAAGAGTTTTGACTGCAACATATACATGTTTTTGCTCGTGACTGTACATGATGCTATTTACCAATACCCAGAGTACCTACCAAGGATCTACCAAATAGCACCAGGAATTGAAGATGATGCATTTTTATTCTTATTTTCGTAGATTCCGGGCAAAAAAGTCTATTTACCTACATCTTGTTCGCGTCATGATAGCTCATGATTTTGTCAATGCGATTACGGATGAAGTTTTATGACGAGTTTGGAAGTTGGTTGTGTGACACCCCCTTGTCTTGGAAAGTACTTAAAGCCGTTGGTCCCGCCTATCTATCATTCGTAGACCTTTGACAGTTGTTACGGATAGTCTAACAACCAGTCTAACCAAGAGGTACCTATCGTGTTCCCCAGAGTTGGGTTGGGTTGACCGCCCATGTGACCACCATCACATGGGCGGTCACTCCATGTAAATCACTGGTATTCAGCTGCATCCGGTTAGACTGGAAGCTGACCGAACACCCCAACATAGTTTAAAAAAGTCTAATCAGATGGTGATGAGTGCAGGAATTGTTAATCATGACAATGGCCTAATAGTCAAGAGCCTAAAACAAGAGACTAGTTCTCCTGGATGCTCCACGAACAGTGAGGAGGCTCCTCTCTTTAGAACCCTGACGACTGGTAACTTGAATGCTGTTCTCGAATCATGATCCTGTGAACTATACTAGTAATATCCAAAGAGGAAAGGTTTTTGTTTGTTTGTGCTGAATACGGTCAGAAACTGCTAGATCTATTTTAACAATATTTAACCAATACCTATAATAGTTAAATTATAAGGAAGTAACAAGGCTATATAGCATCACGCTATGACACACGGGAGCGGAGCAGTAACAAAAGACGTATTTGACGCTGGTGAAAATATTCACGCGGAGGAAGTCGTGGGCAGAAAGCTAGTTTATTATAAAAAATAACGAGAATCTATTTCATATCGTCATTAAAAAGGAGATAATGATAATGCGCCAAAATGGCAGTTCCAGGATATGAGGTTTAGAGGTTTTTTAAAATTTTATATCATTTTTATTTTTATACAGATTTTATTCATACAGTAATACCTATCAAAAAGACTGTTTATTTATGCCATTGGATGGCAAACGAGCCTACCTAATGTTAAGTGGTCTTCTTCTTTATCGTGTGGGCAGTAGGTAAGGTCTAACGAACTCACATACCCTAGTATCAGAGTTTCTAAACCACCTCAAGGGCCTCTGACATGGTTACCGATGTCCAAGATAAAATGGTAGCAAGTGGTTACCGCTACCTATAGAAATCTGCAATACCAGAGTCCTGGCAAATGCCAAGAGGGACAAAGTTGAAATGTGTCACACCTCGACATGTGGCACCCTTACCCCTCAATCCGGAACACAGCAACGCTGTTTTGCGGCAGTAATAGGTATAAATGGTGGTACTACTTCCCCGAACGAGCTCCTTCACAAAGAGCTCTACAACTATTGGTGGTGTTGGAAGCAAAAAATGCTTAAATAAATCAGATCGCGTAAATCTTGTAAAATAAAACTGCTAACGATTGCTTATGATGGTTTTATGCCGAAGAAGTATTAAAAAAGCAAATTCCATGTAGGGTACCTATGTACCCTGCATGGAATTTGCAAACAAAATTGGCAAGTGCACGGGCATAACTGAATACTTAAATGCCAGCAAAATTTAAAAAAAAATATCTTATGCGCACAGTTTTGCTAAAGCGCCAAACAGTTCAAAACAACTGTAGGTATCTAATAAATAATAGCTAAAACTCTGTCTTCTTCTTTTCGTGTCGATTGACTCGTTTAAAATTTTGTCCGACCTGTATTAAGGAGCCTGTAGATACAGCTCTATCATTCCCCTTGTTTAGATCTTGGATGGTGCAGGTGGTTGTGCACGACGGTCAACTAAGGTGGTGACGCATATCCTGTGATGGTACTCCACACTGGCACCGCGTTTGGTTTGTAAATAATGACCCATTTGGCCAAAAGTGTGTAAAACAAAAAAAAACAAAAATTTTAAATTGCTTCTGTAACAACGTCATCCAAATGACAAAAAAATGCTTATGTTGCTGTTGAGAATTGTTGAGAAGGAAAAACAATTGTTTTAATTAAAGGGCATCTGTCCTAAAAGATTGTTGCTAAAGCGACATTTGTTCAAAAAAACATTGGAATCCCCGACAACTCTACATTTCAGCATGAGCTAAAGCGCTAAAAATTGCCTCAGATGGCGTTTAAACCAGAACGACGCAGAAAAAAACATCTAATCCAAGGATTCATACATATAACTCATTGTGGCCGAGTCAATAAAAAATCTCAAGTCAAAGAAGTGGTGAAATTGTAATTAGATCATAGTAAAACTATAACTCTGTAGCAATTCAACTGTATTGTGAAGGTTGTACACCGCGACAAACTGGCTGAAATAGTTTTATTCCAAAAACTCAGTCGTATTCCTTTTTGAAATTCGAATGTAGAAAAATAAATCGTTAGGTCCTTTTATAAAGGTAGCACGTGTTTGACCACCCTCGAGTCACGCAAAAACAACTTGTAATTGCATTACATGATTTATTAGCTACGTCTGCTTCCAATTAATGTAATTTGAACCTTATTCACACAGCACCTAGTTAACAGTTTGGTATCAAGCTCTGTAACGTTACTATTTGTATACTTTGTAACCTTCAATGAAATTATAGCCTAGAATCTAGATGTACCGATCATTAAAAATCATGTCCACGTATTTTTACCCCTCCTATCACATAGACGGTTACGGGCACACGCTCGCTATCAGACGCCTGCGCGCGCGCCTTCCGTTACACATTAATTCTATTAAAACAATGGATCGGGAGGTATGTAACCAAACTTGTTTGTTACATTCATATTGGAGATCAATTACTTTTTACGCCTAAATGTTAAGCCCGTAAGTAGAAATCGGTTTAATTTCCATTAAAACGTCATACAGTGGTTTCATCACAAATTAGTTTGTTTACAGTATTTAAATCACAACATGATTCCAGTAAATTGTGAATTGCAAATAAGTAAGTAGATTTTATCGAATATGCATGCATCTACTCAATAGAACATACTCCATATTTTTACGTATGTACCTACAATGGATCAGTTTTAATTGATTAAAGTTTATAATCAATTCCTCTCCTTAGATTACCTAAGAGTAAATATCATCTACTAAAATAGGGGGTTACAGATGCTGCAGATGCTACCTTTAACAATGAACCCTTGAATCAGGTAAAATAATAAAGGAAATAACCAGGCAAAAGCAGTTCTCTAAATAAAAAAATAAATGGTGATTTTGAAAGATGGATCTACGAATGAAGATGATCTGAGAAATGAACTTGTAATAGTATTTACAAATATTCAATCGTGTACAGAACATTATCCCTCTTTTAAAGATCTGAGATCTGAGATTTGGCATCATTTAATTTTACGAAGAAAGAGTGACTGCGACTTAAAATTTATAAACATAATTTAAAGGATTTAATTGAGTGTCTACTATTCATAATAATTCGACAACCAGAGCGTAGTTAACGGTAGTAAAGTGAATTTAGGTTTACAAACTAATGTTGGTAAACAAAAATTGGCCAGCATTGTACAGGAGAATCAATATCTATTATTTACTTTTGGAATACCGTCGCTCTCACTAGCCGTTGTATCTTGCTCGGTCGTGATAACGACGGAACACACTTGAGAGCCACAGCACCGGTGATAAGCCGCCTCACAGATCGATCGAGTCGAACAATAGATATAGTATTTTATCTCCTGGTTATCTAGACCATTGCTAAATCTTCGTGAGTTCTTGTGCAGTGTTATGTCAACAGTTGTGGTCTCGTTAGATTTAGGTGTCATGTGTTCGTAGTGGATCATTCGGCTTAAATCCATAGGAGATGGTCGGTTCTTACAAATTAAAGGTATGTTCATTTATTATTGTTTTTGTGCGTTGCTTGGTAACGTTGGTTACACGAAACATGTAGGTATACAATAATAAAGATATTATATTATTTACCAATAGGTAAGTTATGTCACATTTTCTTTAAAATTTAATGTTACTATACCAGACAGATTAATTTTTTCTACAAGATCCAAATAAAATAGCGTCAGGTAGAAAGTACAAATTCAATCTGTTAGAAAATACTTATACCTACGTTCATACACATAAGATGTCATGGACATCAAAATTGCAACTGTCGTACTTGAGAGGAAGACGGATTAGAGTAATCACGTGTTGAGTGCAGCGCTGACTGCCGGTGACCCCTCCCTCTATTCACCACTTCTCAAAGTTTCTAGTTCATATTCTGACGCCATGAATATACTGTGGGTAGGTGAATCAAAAACACATTAGTTAAAGCAAGCATTAGTATTACGTAGCAGTAATCTACTGCAGATTAACAGCACTGCGAGTTCTACATCAACTAAAATTGCATCCATAAATAACAATAACTAGGTAATAAGTAATTGTAGGTTTAGCACTAATACAAATAGATGGTACAAATTCGACACAATAACCACTATTAGTGTACCATCCTGCTGATGACACAGTTGGAAAACAAAATAACAATATGATAGTGGGGGTTATCCTCTGACATAGGCTAGTAATTAACCGTGATTTTGCTGTCGCCCGTTCTTCTAAGATGTAAGTAAATAAACTATTTTTTTTATAAGTTTTATTTGTCAATCCTCCCCAGCAATGGATAAATTGGCCATTGATTCGGGCACACCTTTGCACGGCGGCTGTGGCAGTAAGTTTCCAAGCCACATGGCACTGTTCTCGCGGTGCCTTCATCCATGGTGGATTGCAGTATGGAGTGGCAGTGACTTTGGCACTAATGGTCGTGGCATTGCCCTTGGCCTTGCTGCAGTTAGCAATCGGGCAGCTAAGCCAGCAAGATTCTGTCGGAGTTTGGAGTGCTGTGCCTTTTTTTAGAGGTAAAGGTTCCCATTGTTCATTTCTTCTCTCCTCATTCTCTCTTCAACATTCTTCTCCATCATGTGTGCAAAATAAGAAACTAAGATGACGTGACTATGATAGTTTGTTAAACAAAACTAAATTACAACAATAACAAACAACATCAATGTTTGTGCCCACACGAACATTGTATGAGCCTGAACTGTTACTCTGACCTAGATGCCTTTTCAATGCTGTCTCTGTAAAAAGTTGTAAACCGTTGTAACATCATCTATCACAAATTGTTGATTTGAGTGAGTTTAAGTTAGTTGTGTGGTGTAAAATCTCGTAAAATCAGATAAACCATGAGCCAGAACGTGTCATTAAACCAAAGTAAACTAGCTTCAACTTTAAACTGTAACTTCTTGACATTCAAAAGTGCCTGTAAATGGTCTAATTGAAATAAATGCTTTGAATTTTGAATTTGAATTTGAAAGATTTTTTTACTTTTAAGACATGTCTTAAAAGTAAAAAAATCTTTGTAAATATCCATCTTATATGTTTAACTCTGCAGTGCAGAGTAGATATACAAGGTGTTGATTTGCATCCTTGCCAAATTTTAGGAGCTTGTCATAAAAAAATAGAAGTCATCATCTTCCTGCCCTTATCCCATTTTATTTGGGGTCGGCGTAACATGTTTTCTTCTTCCATGCCAACCTGTCAACCGACATACTATCACTGACTTCCTTCTCTTTCATATCATTCTTCACACAATCCATCCATCTTTTCTTTGGCCTCTAAAAAAATAGAAGTAATCAAATATAATTACGATACCTGCCAGTATTTTTATTCTTTTTTAATTGAACGTTGCCCCACTCTAGGATTTTCTCCTGTATCGTGGGTGCGTTTACAAACACATAAACTCACATACACAAACAGCCAGACCCGGAACAACTATCTGTAGATCATACAAATATTTGTTCCGTGCGGGAATCGAACCCGCAACACGCAGCGCAGCAGTCGATCGCTCAGCCACTGCGCCAACCGTGTCGTCAAAAATGCAAATTTAAAAATGCTTGTTTTTTTAGTTGCAACTATCAAATAACAGTATTCCAGAATAGTCCTCTCGCAAAATTCAGAATCACCCAGTTGCGTTTGCGGTAGGCAGAGTTGTCGCGCGGCTATATCAATGTGTACATAGCGCCTAAACCCTCTGGCGAGAGCTACCTCGAATTTGAATATCACGTAAAAAAAAAGATTTCAAAAACAATTTATTTTATTATTGATTCGTGTTAAGAATCACGAGCAAAGTTAACTCCTTGAATTTGACCAGGATGCAAAACAACGCCTTGTATATAGCAGACTTGACATTATTGTTTTTTTTTTTACATTTTTGTAAGTTTATTAGATTTTGCCCGCGATTTCGTCCGCATGGCTCATTTCACCCGCATTAAGTCTCGTCCTATGTTACTCAGGAGTAATGTATTAGTGAAAAACTTGTGACAATCGGTCCTGTAGCTTCGGAGCTTGGAACAAACTAAAGTATTCCCTATTCATAATATTAGTATAGAAAAGTATTTTGTTCTTCCAGGTGTCGGATATCTGAGGTTACTGATATCATTGTTGGCCTCAGTATACTCAATCATCTTCTTAGCAATAACAGCGACGTATTTACTTTATACAGTCAGTAATTCTCTGCCGTTTTGGGAGTGCATTGACTTGGTTGTCGAAAATGTAAGTTTGTTGCTTTGTGTGTCCTTTTTCATAGTCCTTCAGCCATTATCTCAATGTATTCTTTTATAAGTAGCGACCTAACACAAAAGCCGTTTACATAAAACATACTATTACGCCTGTATTCCCCAAAGGGTGAGGCAGAGATGTACCAATGTACATCCACAGTCTGCCGGTATGTTTAGGTCCCATAATCCTATACGTAGCATTTAAAAAACGAAAGTGTCGACCCATTTTTACTCACAGCCTTTTCTGCATAGTATACGTGCTTAATAACTCATTCGAAGAATTATGATTTTCAAGCAGTATTTTATTTTCAGGAGGAATATGTCAATACCGTAAATGCATCAACGTGTCTCAAGTAAGTTTCTTGAATTTTAAAATCTGTAGCTTTTAATATTACTTACTTAACTGATTGTTTGTTACTTCTTTATTTTCTATTGTAGCATGTTTTTCGTTCTGTCTCTTCAAAAATCTTTTTTTTTTCTTTTCAGTTTGTTATTTCGTCTGTCTTATGAACATCAGTCAACAGTGTACGAATGTTTTCAAGGAAACAACAATTACACACTACTTATGTGTTTGCAAGCTCTTGATCAAAAGTAGCCTATACTTTCAGATATTTTTGTGAAATAAACGTTGTGAAGATGTGCTTAGGTTTAACATTCACTCTCTTTCTTACAGGGACACGTTTATGGCACCTGTGGGCGAGAGACCAGAATATTATTTAGCTGTAACTTTAATCATACTTGTGCTTTGGATAGTTTTTCCTTTTATGTAAGTATTGAACATTAAGTACTTTTATTCATAGTTGAGTTTCAAATGGCCTTTTCGCAGTTGAACGGTAAAATAGGTAGCAGGCAATGCATAGCAAACTACATCTGGTTTAGCCCTTATTTGTATGAACGGTCAACAAAAGATATAATTGTAACCAGATCGTCTAATATAGTTGAAGTTTTCTTTCAAACTATTTATTAGATAAATTAAATTTCATTTTTAAATGATTTTAATTTATTTAATAAACTATTTATTTTCTATTAATAAAAATATAATTCATTAAAAAACTTCTATCGGTTTTTGAATAACTTTGTGTTTATTAGGCGACCCTGGTTACTTATCTCTTTTGCTGACTGTACCTACTAAACTACGTTATTACTGTTATTATTTCCTATGCTTAATTATGATCATCGCTTGATCATGACCATTTCATGTGTGCAAAATATTGTGAAACGATAAAAGCAAAAGGTAATTTCTTCATTGTTTCTTCAGCATTCTATGTGTTCATTCTTCTTCGAAATGGGAATATTAATTTCAGAATGGGAACAATACTTTGTCCGTTAATAATGTATCTATTGATTATTCTACCTTCATTAGTTTTAAATCAATTGATCAATTTTAGAACAAATATTAGATAGATGTTGTAGATGACCTACATCTACGACGCACCGTCTTCTTCGACCCCGACGCTATTACATAAGGTCAATTTTATCAACAGAGTATTTTTCAGTTTTTACAATCCGGTAAAACTGATGAAACGGATCTTCTACGTGTTGGGCCCTGTCGTGATAGTGTTGATCGTGGTCATCATGGCGTGTATTAATGACAACATGACCTCGTTCTCTAAAGCTGTTGACTGGATGAGTTTTCTGGAACCTGACATATGGCATGGGGCGATCATACAAGCGCTGTTCGCCTCACAAATTGCTGGTGGTTACCTCATCTCGTCTGGTGACACTATTTATTCCAGTACAAATGTGCAGTGGTAAGTTTTCAGTGAATATTTTGTTACCTTTTTTGAACTGTAGGTGTACATTGGTACACCTCTGCCTTCGGGGAATACAGGCGTGATGGTATTTTTTTTTAATAAGCTACAAAAACACCCCCAATTCAAAAGTTATAAGTTTGACGTGTCAGTCCCTGGCACTGAAACTCTTAAACGGGTGAACCGATTTAAATTCCTTTTTTTTAAGCAGGGTACTTAGCGATGTTTCTCAAATATATTTTATCAAATTCGGTTCAACTTTTGTTAGTTGCGGTAGGTATTTTTATTCTCCTGTCGCGGTTTACTATTTCCTCAAAAACGGTAAAAAGAAAACGCGGCCAATGACATCCTTACTTAGCTATTAGTTATTTGGTACAAGACTATACTTCTCTGTTCTCTTTGCTGCGACAGGTTTTAGAGCCTATTCGTGCTCATGACCAAATAATGATCACAGGGTTAAATAAACCTTGGATTTCACACCTTTAAAGGCTATCCATCTTGGATAGAATCTGATAAAACGAAACACGATCAAAACTTAAGGCTATGTTCAGGTGGCAAAATTTTGACACTCTTTTTCAAATCGCGCGTTTAGACATCTTGATATTCAACTAACATGCGCGTTAACGCGCGTTAGGGTAAATGTCTCTAGACGCAGGCGATCGCGCGTTGACGTGCGCTTTAATAGTAATGTAACGTCTGTTTGTTGTCCAGATGCGCGCACTTTTAACGAGATTGCACGTATTTTTTTGCAATTTTGAGTAGTATGAACTCTGTTTAAATTATATCGTACGTTGACGTGCGTTAGCGCGCGTCACATATACACATAGACTTTATTTTTTTTGAGACGGGAAATCATCAAATAACTTCCCCCGCCCTGGGCGGGGCGGGAGGGAGTGTCAGACTTTTACTGACTAAAACCCGTCTATGTTCCTTCATGTGCCCTTTGCGTTCCGGGGGCGCGGTATCTCTTTCGAACAACCCGCAGCAAAACATAGCCTTAATGTTTAACATTCATGATTTATGAGGAATACGCCCACACGCATTGTATGAGTTGCATAAAAATTGCTTCTAATTAAATGCAAGAAACAGATCAAAAGCATCACATCTGATGATATTTTGTTTTTTCCTGAGTACGTGTCATGATCGTCGGAGTGTGACGGCCGTTAGAAGTGTTTTATTAACAATATGCTTTGACTGATATTTCCTGTGGCTAAGGCAATTTTGTGTTTGACTGACACGTATTCGTCGCGTAATATTGCACTTCCTTGTGCAAGTAGTAGGTAATTTATACCTTTATGCAACATTTAGGTACTGCTTAATAACGGCTTACTTAATTACTAACTGAGAACAATTGTTTACTTTCAATACTACTAGCTTTGGCTACAATGTTAACTCATGAATCTTTTTGTTCTTACCCTGGAGCTTTTATTTATTTATTATTTATTTATTTATGAGTTATGGAAGACTTACAGCTAAACAAAACAGAATATAAAATAGTAGGTGAAACTGACAGCCAATTACAAGTCTTCACTTATAAAAAACAGACTGGCAGAAATGGTGTGAACAACACACGCAATTCTCACACAAAAAAAAATAAGCTAAGAACACCATAACTAATGTATGTATCAGAACATAAAGCTACCAAAGTTACATTTAAAACAGAATATTTGTTATCAATTTAAGTTAAGCAAAAAAGCTAAGGCTCAGGCACCTTCTGGCCGCGGGCACACTTGCTTTTTGCATTTGCTTTTAACGAAAAAATGTTGTTACAAAAAAAAAACAACCGCCTTCAAAACTACGAAGTAAAAAAATCACTTTAATTTTTGGAAGTTGGTTTCATACAAAACAACAAACAGAACTAAAGCCGCCGACTGAGTCTTATTTTTCGCTTTTTAGTATCTACTTTCATCCAAATCTTTGAAGGAACGGTAATACCTACTACCTTATTAAAAAATACCACTTAAAAGTCACATGAAAGCAGAATATGCAATTTCGTTTACTTGAATGACATACTTTTTCAGTTATCTTAATTTTCACACCACGCTACTTGGCCAATTTCCATAAAATTTATATGGCCAAACAAAAAATAATCATCAAAATCTATTCATAACTGGCGGAACGATCGCATGAAAAATATACAAAAAACCATAGTCAAATTGAGACCCTCCTTATTGAAGTAGGTTAATAAAGAAATAACTTTAAAAAGTAAAATATACTAGTAATTTATTAAAAGGTTTAATCTAGTTAGACATTATTCAATTGCTGGCAATGATACTAATGATTCAATTCTTAACAAACTTCCCAAGACCCATTGCACAACAAGATCACAAGTGCATAAATCATGCGAAGAAATACTTTAGGCATTGATACGATTAGGATCGTAGTTTATTCTAGTACCACTCTTTGATAGTGCACTAAGCGCAGCATCAATTGAGGATCTGATCTAATGGAGAGCATCCGGTCGCATGATCCCGACAATAGATATAACAATAGACAGTTCTAGGTGAGCACAGAAACTTGCTAGCTTCTATATTCTACCAAACTATGGAAGATTTATTAAATTTTTAACGTTATGGAGTTTTAAAGTTTATACTTGTGGCTTGTTGATGATTCGGTTTCAATATTTAGGAACATATCGAGCCATTATCGCCGTCTTAGCGTAAGCGACATTTCTAACTAAACTGCGTTTCTCATCGCAAACGACATTTTAAACTATAACGGACCATGCCTCGTCGACGTTCCCGCCAAAATAAATCAGTTACTTAAGTTATAGCAAATGCTAATTCACATTAATAGCGCAATTATTAGCAAAAATATTTTTAAAAAACCTTCTCCTGTTAAATTTGGTTTTTGTCGGTCGGTAATGGCTCGATATTTGTTGCAAAGGTTGATTTAGAGGTCACAAGCGGTACTGCTAAACTTGATGTTGGTTCGAATGCCATTTTGTAGCTCAATAAATAGTCGTTTTCAGACCCGTCTTCAGTAGACAGGTCATTAAAAATGAAAACAAAACTTGAATTCCTTTTTTGGATATCAAGCAGATAAATTTTTTGTAGTTACATTTTCGATCAGCCAGTAACATAACATAACATACCATCACGCCTGTATTCCCCGAAGGCTTAGGCAGAGGTGTACCAATGTACATCCACAGTTCGCCGGCATGTTTTAAGTCATATGCAATAGGGGACGAGCCAATTGCCCTTAACAAACAGTATTATGTACTTAAGTGACTTATCCTTTTCAGGACGGCTGTAGCATTTGTAATAGCGAACGTTTTGTCAACATGGGTGAATGTGGTGTTCTGGTTCTCCATCAGTGAGCCTAATAACGATACCAGTGTGTTCGCCGTGCTAGTCCAGGCTTACGAACTGGGAGATGACTTTAACACCGCCCTGGTATGGCCACTGATGATCTTCCTTACTTTATTCCTCTCTGGATTAATTACTATGGTAAGTGGTAGACATGGAATTTTTATCTAGTAGATTAAGTCTTAGTGTATTTTTGTATTAATAGCTTTAGTTATAAGGTATCTTTTTGCTAACAAGATGGATTATATTGTTTTTGTCTGAAAATACTACCCTACCATCATTTTTATTTCTGCTGCAAAGCACCGTTGCTATGTCCCTGTTGGAAGGGTATGGGCGCCGCCGCCGGTCTCATTACAGGCATGTGAGACATTTCAACCTTGTCTATGAGATGGCAACGCATTTGCAAGGTGTCTGGTATTGCAGATGTCTACAGGCAGCACTGACCACTTAACATCAGGTGGGCAATCGGGTGGTTTGCCATCTAATGATAAAAAAAAAGAAAAATATAAACATAACGTACCATCACGCCTGTATTCCCCGAACGATTAGGCAGTGGCAGCAGAGATGTACCAATGTAAACCTGCAGTCTGCAGTATGTTTTAAGTCCCAATTAATAGAAAGCGAGCCTATTGCCATTAACCGGGCACAAATCCTAACCCCGAGTTGGTGCTGAGAATTTCATTGAAAAACCCAATAACACTTTGCTCGACGTAGGACTCCAAACTAAGACCTCTAGCGTCGCAGTCGCGCTTAGGACCACTAGGCTACGCAACGAGGCAGTTGAAAAACTTGACATGTTGAAAATTTTAGTTTTCTACATCCAGAGGTTTAGTCTGGGCGTGGCGTCAAGTGAGTCAGGATTTTTCTTTTTATAAACCTTATTAGCGGGCCCGGCAGACGTTGTTCTACCCTGAAAGTCGATTCAAATATACCCCACCTACCTACCTACCTAACCCATCATCATAACTTACCTATCCACATTTACTCTACCTACCTACCCTACCCCTACATACCTACCCTACATACTTACTCTACCTACCTACCCTACCCCTACATACCTACCCTACATACTTACCATACCTACCTACCTACCTACCAATGGGATAAAAAGTATCGTATGTCCGTCTCCTGGCTCTACGCTACCTCCCTACCAATTTTCACCCAAACCGTTTCAGCCGTTCTTGAGTTATAAATAGTGTAACTAACACAACTTTTTTTATATATATAGATTATGCTATGTTTCAGCTCTCTCTCCTGTACCCAATACACGACCACTTCCGACGTGTCGGCGGTGTCAAATGGCGGCTGGTCGCCTTCGCGGGATCCTTGACCGGGGCCTTCATCAGCCTGGCCGTGTTGTGTGGCCGGCTGCCGGTGCTTACAATGCTGACAGACTATGCTGTGCCTTTACTCGTCAGTCTTGCCACTGTCCTCGAAATTTTAGCATTCGTCTTTATATACGGTAATGGATTTTAATGTTACGTGTGTTATTGTGAGGTTTGCTTTTAAAGTGTGTTTGAAATATTTTCTTATTAGCACGAGAAACTGTTACTATCTTTAGACTATCTTGAGTGTTCATGTATCTAGCCTAGCTGCCTCTCATTTATGTAGCTTTAAGCTTCATCCTATCTTACTAATAATAAATGCGAAAGTTTGTGAGGATGGATGGATGTTTGTTACTCTTTCATGCTTAAACGACTGAACGGATCTAGATGAAAAATTTGAAAAATTTGCACTAAGGTAGATTGTAGTGTGAATTAACATATAGGATACTTATTATCCCGGGGAAATCTGCAGTTCCCGTGAGATAATATGACAAAGAAGAGGACGAAGTCGTAGGCAGAAGTTAGACTTAAATAATTTATAACTACATTTCATATTTGAGTTACAAGAGACAACGTTATATCTATCTATATTAACATAAACCTGCGTCTGTAATTCCGAACGCATTCAACCATTCAACCCTAATCTTTTCAAAGTTAAGGTTCTTCTGGGTAAGCACACTGCATCGTCAACTTTGCCTCTGACACCTCTGACCTATACTAGCGTCAAGAGAAAACACATATGAAATGAAAAAAAAAGGCTTTAAGATTATTTTTGTTTTTCGTTGTTTGTAACGCTACGCTATACGCTAATCTCTAGAACTACCAGTCGGTATAGAAAAAATATTCTTCGTATATGATAGCAAGTGCCACAAGGAATAGAAAAGGCTATTTAACATTACGCTAGGACTCAGGGGAGCTGAGCAATAATCAAAGACGTAACTTAACGCGGGTGAAAAATTCCAGAATTCAAATTTATGAGGTACAAAAGTGTCTGATCACGATAATCGGTAAAATATCGGCAACATAAATACCAATGAATCGGTCATTGATTGCTCATCCGACAAAAGGAGTTAACCTTTGTTTGTACGAGTGCGATTCACTCAAAGCCTTTTATCTCTACATAGTATATGTATGGCCTAGTGGTCCTAAGCACGACTGCTACGCTAGAGGTCCTGGGTTCGATTCCCTGGTCGAGCAAAAAGTGTTACTGGCTTTTTCTATGAAATTCTCTGTAGCAGCTCGGAGTTGGATTTGTGCCCGGTTAGTGACAATAGGCTCGCCCCCTATTACATGGGACCTAAATATACCGGCGAACTGTGGGTGTACATTGGTACACCTCTGCCTAACCCTTCAGGGAATACAGGCGTGATGGTATATATATATACCATCACGTAACGGAATTTATCAATAATAATTAATTTAAGAGGGAGGTTTATACGTATGTGGATGGATGTAGAGGAAGAGGGAGGCCAAAGAAAAGATGGATGGATTGTGTGAAGAATGATATGAAAGAGAGGGGAGTCAGTGATAGTATGACGGTTGACAGGTTGGCATGGAAGAAGAAAACATGTTGCGCCGACCTCAAGTAAAATGGGATGAGGGCAGGAAGATGATGATGTTTATACGTACGTGGAGGAGGAGTATCCAAAGACTATCTGACACTGCGGGGCACTGGTTCTTCATCTTCTTTTATCAAATAGCTTATCCAATCGTACAAACGTTAGATATCCAGTAGCGAAAACGTTAACATAACGTAAATACGACTGTTTTTTGCCTTATAAACAATAAATAATTGACTACCTCGTTAGCCCAGTGGGACTGCCTCGTTAGCCTAGTGGCCCTGAGCGCGACTACTACGCTCGAGGTCTTGGGTTCGATTTCTAGGTCAAGTAAAGTGTTATTGGGTTTTTCTATGAAATTTTTAGTAGCAACTCGGAATTAGGATTTGTGCCCGGTTACTGGCAACAGGCTCGCCCCCTATTACATGGGACCTACAACATACCGGCGAACTGTGGGTGTATTAGAACGCCATTGCCTAACCCGTCTGGGAATACAGGCGTGATGGTATGTTATGTTATGAGTAGCTTACACGCGCTAGGCTAGCTCCACAATATACTACGGCATTATGTCAAGTGGGTAGTGTCATACTGTTTTCCACCAGGCATCTATCTTAGGTCACAATTTATTCCAAGAATTTTTGAAAGGACCAATTTATTTAGAATTATTTTCTTTTCTAGGGTGGAAAGTTCTAGTAGAAGATGTGGAATTCCTGACTGGTGGTGAAATGACAAAACTCTGGGTGCTTGGCTGGTGTGCTGCTCCAGGAATCATAGCTCCCTTCACTGCGTGGTGGATGACGATGATCTTCATTAGAGATGAGACGTGGACCGAGCCTCCTTGGCCAGCCATCACCCTGCTAGCCACTAGCTTACTGGCATTCCTCATTTTCATAGCATTTGCTGCAGTTGCTGTAGCGAAGCAGGTCCAATTCGATGTTATTGGGGTAAGACATTTTGTGAAGTTGCTATATATAAAGTGTAACATATTAAACGCATACCCAGAAAGTAGTTTTCTCAGAATCGGATACTGAATCGATTTCACCTATATCTAAAATGGTTTTTGGATTACCTTTTGTAAATAACCCTTATGCTCTTTAAGACTAGGTTATTTTTATTACCGATACATTTTATTTACAGCTGCGTTTTAAAAAGCCTCATTACTTAATCTTAGGTTTAACTTTAACTGGATTCCACTGTACAATGATAAGGTGACTGGTTGCATTATTTTAGGTTAAAAAAATTACCTATTTTAGAAATAGCTGAATTGATTCAGTAGCCTATTCTTAGCGAAAGAAGTATTATTTTATTATTATTGTATTTTATGATTAGCAAATTGCTTTCAGGGTGAGCCTTTAATACGTTACACGTTGTAGATTGTATCTCAACGGACCCGGTGTGCTATCATTGTTTTATTTGGCAGCGAATTTATTTGTTTGTAGCTAATGTTATATATGGTGTTCTTCTGCTAACGTTACACACATGATTAGCTCAGAAATATTGCGATCCTTTTTGTGGTAGTGATAGATTGCCCTTGCGACTGACTTGAGATGTTTTCTAACTTGGAATGTGGGCGGGAAAAATAGCAAAGACCCAGCTAAGTTGAAATAATATACAAATTCCAATGAAAAACTTCTCACTTCACTAGGTAACTATTTCATCAGTGCATTTTGATTCATAAACATGACAAACAATCTTTTTCAGAATTCTTTGTGTAAAACTGATAATGATGATTAATAAGATAAATATGATACACCAATTTATACGTGTACTATAATTACCATTATCACAATAATCGATTGTGTGTTTAAAAATAGACATACAAACCTACGTTTTTAATTACCTACACAATTACTATTTAGTGAATCATTAAACTAAGTTCCTTATAGTTTACTCGTACGTAAATAAGCCGTTTAGTATGCACGTGCGAATGTGGCTTCATTTCCCTAAGCGGCATCTAATATACTTTTCCTATTACCTTAATTTGAAGGCCTCAACCTTGTCTAGCGAGACACATGCTAAGAATTCATCACTAGTTCCTGGCTTAGAGGAAACGCTTATTCTTCCGCAGAAATTGAAGTCATCATTCAAGCCGTCTCGACATTGGGGACCGCGGGACCCTATCACTCACTATTATTGGCTAGCTGGGAGAGAGGAGGTCGAGAGAGGAAACGAGCTAAGAAGGAGATACCAAAGGAGGGAGTTGGGTCAACTGTCGGGTAGACCAAGCTTTCTGAATGTGTCCGATTCCGTTCAGGCAATTGAAGTAGGTACTACCATTAACGAAAAAGTGCGTTCGAACTCCGACGACTGGTTGTACACCGTCAACCGACAACAAGTAACCCGCGTGCCAGAGACCAGAAACAGACCCAAGTCCTTAGACTGGACTTACTCCAACGGAAGACCATCAAACACGTTTGAAATGAAGACTTTTAACATCAGCAGCTTTACCGTGGAATCAGCGCCGTCTCAAGAAAGCAATAATAACGTAATTGCGGTTAAGAAAGAAGAAAATTCAATTAATTAAACTGTAATGAAACGTTATAAGGTTGGGTTGCAAGTTATTTAAATATTAAGGTTATTTATAAAAATAAGTGTAGTTACATTTTTTGTGCTTTAAATGGTATGGTTTATTATTATTATTAAATGATAGCAAAATCTGTCTCGTTAATATTTATAAAATTTACTGAAGGCGCTTGTTTGCTGGGGCTGCGGGTTGTTCGAAAGAGATACCGCGCCCCCGGAACACAAAGGGCACACGAAGGAACATAGATGGTTTTCAGTCAGTAAGAGTCTGACACTCTCTTCTACTCCGACCAGTGTGGGAGAACTTTTTTGATCGCTTTACATACAGGGTAAATGCGGACTATTTTAGCTCTGTATCCCAAACTTTGGCACAAAACGGAACAAAACGTTTGACAATAACTTCTTGCCTCTTGAATGACAATAAACTTTCTTTATCGAGACAATTTTTAAAAGTTCTAACGTATATTTCTTTTTCTGTAATTTTTTACAAACTTTTTTTTCGTTTTGAGCCAAAGTTTCCCTATAGGGCTTTTTTTTTTTTTTTTTTTTTTTTTTTTTTTGTAGACGGGAAATCATCAAATAACTTCCCCCGCCCTGGGCGGGGCGGGAGGGAGTGTCAGACTTTTACTGACTAAAACCCGTCTATGTTCCTTCGTGTGCCCTTTGCGTTCCGGGGGCGCGGTATCTCTTTCGAACAACCCGCAGCCCCGGCAGGCATCGGCCCTCAGTGGCCCCATCCAATTTTGCTGACATCTCTTTGAGGCGCGCGTGGAACACGAACGCGCCGTCGACACGGTCTGTCGCTAGTGAACGTACGGACGGTGAGCTACCCATTGCTCACCGTCCACAGACCCGCGTCTACGGTGGCCGGGAGTCGTCACGTGGCTCCCGACGCCCGGATCGTCTACCGCGGCGGCCGCTGGGACGGGGGACCCTCCTTTCCCTCTCCCGTCCCGCTCCCTATAGGGCTAAAGTAACCCTCATTAACAGTACTTGAATAAATAGAAAATAATCCGGGACGGCTTGCAGCTGCCTCTGTGACTCGAGAACGTGGCTGCTCCACGTGACGACTCATTAACCTTCGAGGAACGCCTCTATTACTCACACTGACCAAATTGTTGACATATGCAGCTATTATGCATGCAGCTCACGGACTACAGTACGTCAGGGCAGTCGACTATGTTTCGGCTTCCAAAGAGGTGCATCTGAATTTTAGGAAAGAATCTACCTTATAGAACTTTGTAACTGCCTCGTTAGCCTAAGCGCGACTGTATTGGGTTCAATTCCCAGGTCGAGCAGTCAAGTGTTATTGGGTGCTATGAAATTCTCAGTAGCAGCTCGGAATTAGAATTTGTGCCCGGTTAATGACTTCTGTCTAACTCTTTGGGGAATACAGGCGTAATGGCATGTGTATGTGTCTACTTTGTAGAACTTTATCTCTGTTGGAAACACCTCCGTGTATAACAAAAACTCAATGTTTAGGTACGCACTGTTTTGGTTAAAAAACAAAGTTAACATCTTCAATGTTTTCGTTTGCTGATGACTACAAAAAATGCAACTAACTTCTTTCACTTCAATGAATCTATAAAGACCTAATTAACCGGTAGTGGGTGAGAAAAGCGTGTCGAGTACAGAACCTAACTGTTACTTACTACTATTTAATTATAAATGCGAAAGTTTGTATAGATATTTGTTAAGTACTGTTTTACGCCAGAGCGGCTGAACGGATCTGGGTGAAATTAAGCACATTTTATAGACTGGAATATCACATAGGCTACTTTTTACCGGAAAAAGTGTACGGTTGTCGTGGAGTAATATTTCAACTTAAACGCGGACGAAGTCGCGGGCAGATGCTAGTGAGAAACAAGTGAAGTCCGACAAGCCTACGCGTGCTCACTCTAAGTAGGTACGAATGTAAGATGGCGCGTAGACGAACGACTGTTTTTTTTATTAATAATATTATTCTTATACAAGCTGTTGATTTGCATCCTCGTCAAATTTTAGGAGCTTGTCATAAAAAAATAGAAGTAATCAAATGTAATTACGATACCTGGCTAATATCTAATAAATACTTGTTTAGTTGCAACTATCAAATAACAGTATTCCAGAATACTCCTCTTGCAAAATTCAGAATCGCCCAGTTGCGTATGCGGTAGGCAGAGTTGTCACGCGGCTATATCAATTTGTGCATAGCGCCTAAACCCTCTGGCGTGATGGCTAGCTCGAATTTGAAAATCACGTAAAAAAAAAACATAACTAATTTATTTTTTTAGTGATTAGTGTTAAGAATCGCGAGCATAGTTAACTCCTTGAATTTGACGAGGATGCAAATCAACGCCCTGTATACAAAAATATCAGGTTTTTGCGACATTGTAGACGATACGGCACTGTAAGACGCTGAGCAGACAACGGACAATGGCGACACGGACAATGGCAGCGCGGACAATCTGAATAGAACTTAAGGAAATATTTGCCATAACGGATACGTAGGACAAAAGACAAATAGATTCCTTTGCACCATCTGTCACCGGCGGACAGGATAGTCCATGGCTACCCGCAGTTGTATGAAACTGGTCTGTACAGCTACACTCATGCAGTTGTCACTGACAGCTTAATCTGTTCAGAGCTCCCTCAGTTCTCTGTACTTAGTGCTATTCTAAAAAGTTATTTGCGAAACCACTTCTGAAACCGTGAGATTTTAGTTTCGTATTCTTACAATGAGTGAGTTCGACACTCTAGTGCCACCACATGATGGCGTAAGTGAGAAGTATTATATCGAGTGAGTATTTTGACGTTTTTTTAATAGAATTTGATGTTCTGGGAAGCAAGCGTGACTATCGAGATGATTTGCGAGATAGCTTTCGAAGTGATTGGCCTATTTCAGAATAGCATAGCTGTTCGGAATCAGTGTGTTTGTTTGACCTAAAACTGACGCTGATTTTGTCTAGAGACGGTAAGTTTTATCATTGCTAGCTTCAGTTATAATCTGTAGGCCATCGGACCTACCTGTCCATGGAATCGGGCGGAAATGAAGATGGACAGTTTCGCCCGCTGCGGGCGAACCGGTCATTTCTGTCCATCGTATGGTAATACATGAACGGAAAGAGATCGGGCGCAGGGCCAATTGCTTTACGTGCTTTTTGAGTCACGTCAACAGTCACGATTACTACCGGGAAATCAACCTACAGCTGCAGCTGCTGTTGGCAGTGACATCTAAGCGTTATTTATTTATACCATCACGCCTGTATTCCCCGAAGGGTTAGGCAGAGGTGTACCAATGTACACCCACAGTTCGCCGGTATATTTAGGTCCCTTGTGATAGGGGGCGAGCCTCATTATTTATGAATGCTGAATTTTGAAGAAGCTACACTTTTTTTTACAAAATTCAGGTGTGCCTTATCCGCCGGCTTATATTTTTCCACTCCGGACCGTTCCTCTAGTGTTAACACGGTCAGTTTGTTAAAAAGAGATAACGTGTGAATTTGAATACTTTTGAACAAGCGCTTGTCTCTTCTTACGTGAGGGTATTTATATTTTTTACAAAAATGTCCACAATCAAAATCTTCGGTTTTATTATCGAAAAAAATGAATAAACTTTTCAGATCTGGCCCTCTAGCCAAGTCGCAAACGATAATCATAAACGCTCGGTAGGTACCAATAGATTTTAAACTTTATACCCCAGAGCCTTAAGTCAGCAATAGATAGCTACATTATTCCTGAGTAACATAAGCTTTATAACATCACGTTACGACTCATGGGACCGGACTCGCGAGTATTGCTCCGGAGCAGTAAAAAAACGTAACTTACGAGGGTGAAATAAGCCACGTGTAGGAAGTCTATTTTATATAAGCATAAAATAACGCAGCGACGACGCAACAATGTGGATTTGCTCTTAGGTGAACCGTTCATTAATCCAATATTTTTTTTATGATTGATACAATACACCTCTTTGGCGGGCACTTAGTCAATGTCCAAAAACTTAACGGCATTTCTGACGTATGTCTGTGATCATGTGATGGTTATCACGCGATCAGTCGCGTCGTGAGAGTGAGTGAGTTTCTCGCAAACTCAGAAGTTAATGAGAAATTGATGACATGATATTTTTTCAATAGCAATCGCAAAAATGTACAATTTAGCCAATTTCCTAACGCTAAAAATCTTTTTGCGTTGTATAGCCCATTTATAGAGAAAGGCTCTCATGCACGAGGTTGTGGGTTCGCAACCGGGCACTTAGAAAGAATTAGAAAAAGTCACTTTGGTACTTACCAATGTGACTTTTTCTAATTCTTTGTCAGTTTATCTTGGACATCACTGACATCGGTAACCATGTAAGAGGCCCTTGAGGCGGTTTCAAACTCTGACACTAGGGTGTGTGGGGTTCACAGAAATATAAACTTATATCTGTGGTGGGGTCGTTAGACCTTACTGCCCACACGATAAAGAAGATAGGCTGTCAAACATTACGCTACGACCCACAGGAGCAGTAACCAGAAAACGTGCCTTAACGCAGTTTCTTTCTTTCGATAAGGATTTCTAAGATAATCGATTCTTCAATAACATCCTTGATGCGCTATTTACAGGAAAACTATTAGTTGAATCTTAGTAAGTTCTTGTTCGGTTCGCGTCGCTGACGTCTAAGCGGCTAACACGTCACTACGCAGAAATAGAAAAAAAACGCATTTGTAACGGAATTTTCTACTTCTATTAATTTATTTTTAAATAAGTGGCAGCAATAGTTACTAATTTATTTAGTATACGGTAAAAAAATGTCCTTGGTCCATCGCGGAGATTTTTGTAGGTACCTAAGTATTGAGGTAAAATAAAGTTTTTTTTTTTAAACAGGAAACAGTGACATTTAAACACGTGATGCTAATGTACTACATTATGTGCGAGATAAAGTGATTTTTCTCTTTGAAATAATTACGTAGGATAATTAAAAAATGTAAGGTATTTTATTGGTATATAAAGGTATTTTAGTTAATAATAAAATAATGGTGGGCTTTGGAATTATAAAACAATAGTTCTTTGGTTCTAGTGAACAACCATTGTCCGTCTGTGTACGCGGATATTGAAGCGAACATTCCACTTAAGTTAAACTGCGTGTCTGTTACTGTAAAAGCTCGAACTACGGTAAATCTCAAGGTTTTCCAGTAAAACTAAGATTTTCTAAGTAAATCTTAGATTTTACCTCCGACACAAGGTAAATGGCGAAAGATAGACAACATGCCATCAAGTCTGAATTCCCAGAAGGATTAGGCAGAAGTGTACCTACAGTTCGCCGGCATGTTTTAGGTTCCATGATATAGGGGGCGAGCATATTGCCATTAACAGGGTAAAAATCCTAACTTCGAGTTGCTACTGAGAATTCCACAGAAAATCCCAATAGCTCTTTTCACTCGACCTAGGAATCGAAAACCCTCTAGCGTAGTAGTTGCTTAGATATATTCGGCGCATTTTTCTAGTATATTATAAAGAGGTAACTTTCCCGTTGGTCTCTCGCAAGTGACTAATAAGCGTGGGGTGCTGGGTTCGATACCGCGGTCGGCCAAAAAATGTTATTGGGGTTTTCCAATACGATTTTTTCAGTAACAACGTTGAGTTTGGAAATTAGTGGTGTGACATCCCCGTGCTTCGGAAAGCAAGTAAAAGAGAAAGCCGTAGGTCCTGCGCCTGATCACTTCCCAGTTATGTCGGATTGCCGCCCCAGCGGACTGTAAGAGATAGGGAAGAGGGAGTGCACCTATGTTTGCGCACACACTTGGGCACTATAATACCTCCAACGGACTTGGTCAGCCTGCATTGAGATTAAAGTAAAGTTAAAAAGTTAAAGTTAAAATTCAGTTAAAGTTAAAGGTAAAGTTTGTATGTTTCATTATCAAGTTAAGAGCATTTCGGACTGTCACCATCAAGTGTTGGTAAATGTTAGGATTTACCGAAGTGCGGGGTGTTACAGTAACATGTCTACTTGAGTAGCCTCAGGAAGAGCTTCCTCGGTTTTAGGATCGTGTTTGACTTAAGTGCATTCTTTTGATGAACCATTTTAGTATTATTATGTCTCTATCGATATTCTGTTACGAATGAACTAGTGAGATTCGCTTCTTGTGCACAAAGTCCCAGGTGGAAGGAATTGATAGATGTATAAACAAAGAAGCAAGTAGCTACAGATCAGCTGTGTTTCTGTAAGACCTCGTTCTAAACTTCAAATCTGAATCCGCTGTGACTTTCTTGATTGGCATTCTAAAAACTCGGTTGATTAATCGAATTTACACTAGCGCCACTCTTGCGAGCGTGTAAGCGAGTTGAACTAAATTGTCGGGGAAATTTTAAGAGATAAAGTATGAGATCACGTAAGAAGTGGCATTCTATACGTTAATTCCACCGTCACTTCGACGCTCACTTCGCACTTGAAAGTGTCTAATAAATCAATGTCATTTTGAATCTTACGTGAAGTGAGGGTGAATAGCGACGTGAGATGCGAGTTCATGTCTGAATTTTACAGAATCGACGTACAGGGGTGGCCAACTTGATTAGACCCAAGATCTACTATGTACTGACCAGACTCTGAGTGATCAACTAATTGCATAATCAGTACTTCTTCATCGACTCGTATATTAACATACTTACATAAGTTTTTTTTTTATATCATTGGGTGGCAAACAAGCCCACGACTCACCTGATTTTAATTTGTCAACTCTGCCTATTATTATACCAATGCGACACCTGTAATACCATTGCGGTGCCATCCTAGAAACGAAGTTGGACGGTGTCACGTGCCTATAATTACACCAGCACCGGCACGCAGCAACGCTCTTTGCGGCAGAAATAGGTACGGTGGTAGTACTTCCCCGGACGAGTTCTTTCACAAAGAGCTCTACAAAACTTTTAACTCAGTAAATGAATTTACAAGTAAATGTAACTAGTAATGTTAGTTAGACCGGTGACCTCTGATGCAGTTGACATGCTAAGTAAACTTGGAAGGCACTTATAAACTATTACAGTTAAAGCAGATACGCGCATAATGAAGTTTGATTGGTTAACTAAACAGGTTTGATTCGAATGTCAATGCAAATGTCCAGGTTCCATTGGAGATGTAATCATTACATTTGCGCAAGATTCGCATTGATTAGCTTCGATTTTCCTCATCAGCGATCGGTATTGGGGATCTTTGAATAAAGAAATTCTTTCCTGTTATTTCTTCGAATAGGGTATTAATGACATTACGTAGATGACAGTTGTCACGTATACTTGTATGTACATATTTTTACTTTACCATTACGTTGCCCGCTTACGTCAGACAAGCTGTGGTGACCCGATTTTTTGGCGGTTTTAATGGAATATATGAATTCTAATATACCTACCAATGTACATGCTCTAGAAAAAGTCGTTCCAATGAAACTTTGGATCTATTAAATGGTCGAAGAATCGGTCCTATAAAATGTCGAAGGAGGGCAGAGGCCTTTAGACCGTAAATGATACGATACGATCGAACTATGAGTTCAATAATGAATAATATTAGAACTATAGTTTAGAGCAAGGCTGGCCAACCAGCAAGAGGTCTGCTAAAGCATTTGAATTTTTACTGCCATGATGTTTTAGACATTGTAACTGAATTATATATCCTTATATTTTCTTGTGAATAATTTTAGCACTTACCACTATAATTCGGATCGAGCCAAACAAATTTGGCTAGCCTTTGTTTAGATGATATTATTTAGAAGCAAGGCTATCGTACCAAATCTTTTTTTATGAACTAATCTGATAGGGCTTCAGTGAAGCCTTTGCCTAGCAGTGGGGCAGCGAAGGTTAGTGGAAAAAACTAACCTGCATTATTCCACTCAGAGATAGGGTTTCTCAGGATCAAATTGCAACAAAAAATGGAGGGATAAAACGTTATCGTGTCCTTCGCCATTTTCTTTTGCTCGTTGGCTGAAGAAATAAATAGTTTGGCGGGTATGCACCTCTTTTCCCCTCTGGATAAACTATTCCGAAATAGGCTTTCGCTAACTTAGTATCCTACTAGCATAGTTTAATTATATCTACGTACCATGGTACTTGGTAGTGTTGGTTTTTATTTCATGGTCATATCTCATGAACAATAGTTATAGGTATAAAATATTTTATTGACGTTTGATTTAAGGCCCTATAACTGTATACGTAATTTAAGTATCAGGCAAGGTTTTAAAGGCGTCAAATGGTTAATTATCGGTAGTCTCCTTGAGTATAAGTGCATGTCATCCTGGTTACAAGGTTCACAAATTACATAGGTAATACAATGGATGCAAATTGTGTTGTACTTGTAATTGCTTTGTCTTCTCATTACGATACATGATTGACACTTGGGGTACCTGCTTTACCTTGAAGGAAGGCGAAAAGGGAGTAATTAGGAGTAGAGGAGTAACGATCGCTTGCACCAAGTATCTAATTACCTACATTGTCTATTTCTGCCAGTTGTTTGAAGTTCATTGAAATATGTTCATCATTTAGTGACTTGTGACTTATTTATATGAGTAATAATGAAAAAGCACTTCAACGTAGGCTACTGTTGAAACCCAAAATGTGAGTTTATATAATCAAGACAAAATAAGTGCTGAAATATTAATTAAATAACATTTCCTTATGGTCTAAAGACTAAGAAATACCCACTATCGAACCGTTACTTCAACAAGAGTAATTTTCGCATAGGGTAAACCCCACCAGTGCATTCTGTTTCATTACGTCACTCGCTGGACATCTTCGAGGGTCGAGAATCTCGCCCCTCCCCGCGTGCATTTGTTAGTAAACTTGCTCGACGGGCCGTAGTAAGGGCGTCACGAGCGTGCGCCCGCGCCGACTTCGATCAACACAACATTCAGCTCTCAAGTTGCGTGCGAAGCGGATCGCTGAGCGGTGACGGTCGCGCGCTTTCAAGTTAAGACTAGTAGACGGTTCGAGGGACGTCTAGGGTTAAGATAACAGTGATGTCGAAGGATAATCAGAGGTTCAGTCGGTTGGGTGTTCTGGCGCCAGCTGCGCTCTCCGCCTGTATGGATGCCTCGGTGCTGGCAGTGCCTGCTGCCGGGGCCATCGTCTCCACAGTCCTCAAGGAGCTCAGCAAGGCTTTTATGCTGAAAAAGTAAGTGTTCAATTTTTTACTTTTCCCTGTTCATAGAGTTTTCCACTCGGTGTGTAATGGTAATGAATGCTGGTAATTAGAATACTGTTAAGTATTATGTTTATATTTATTGTGGCTTGCGATGTTTTTTGTTTTTATTACCCGTATCATAATACTTTTGTTCCAAGATTTTTCACTGTCGGATTGTTGCTTGTTCCGTTTCTATTCATATTAGGATTTCATAATGTCTCAATAGTAATGGCTTAGGTATTATAATACAATACTATTGTAGGTATGTATATTGTACGTAGATATAAATATAATCTAAGAGTGTCCATGGAGTTTCTTGCTCGTTCTTCTCCATAGAGACCTACGTTTTGGAGCGAGCAACTAGCTTCAATATTAAACTGTAACTTTTTGACAATTCAAAAGTGCCTATAAATGGTCTAATTGAAATAAATGTTTTGACTTTGACTTTGATACAGGGTGGAATTTTTACACTAAAATAAAGGAATGTTTCCTTTGAGTAAAATTTGCTAACTTAAGTATTTAGAGTAGATACTTTCCCTCCAGGTAGCCTTATAAAATTCCCCCCTGTATGTATTACAATTTGTGATTATGTAAATTATTCATTTAGTCATAAACACAGCATTTAAGTGTTGATTGGCACATTTTTGCATTTAATTATACAATATTTATTGAATAGTAGGTTAGTTAGTCATCAGTTTATTTTAGCATCAATATTCTTAATTTTGATACAGTAGATAATTGTAATTATAACGTATTCAAATATCAGCTCAAATGAAAAGTTCCAATTTGTTCCCTTTCTGAAAATGTAAAATTGTGTGTTTGAAAAAACCAAAAATGACTTCCAACCATATTAAGCCTGATTAACTGCAAGGAATTTGCGAGCGGGTTCTCGTTTTGATAAAAAAACATACAAAAAAGGCACAAGACTACATCGATGACACTTCTTAGTCATCCGTACGTCCTGGATGCCTGCGCCATGTAGGGATTGCACTGCGTGATAACATACTAGGTACCGATAGACTAGAACTAACATTGCCTTAATCATTAGTTTTCTGGCTAATCTTTACAGAAAGCGTAAATGGAATATCAATACGTTGATAAGCTTGATTGTCGTATCTTAAAAATTGTTTATTGCTTTAAATACGGTCATAAAAGAAGGATGTTAAGGACATTTTGCGGCCGAATTTTGGGTCAAACATAATATTTAAATTTTATTATTATTCTATAAATTATATTTATTAACATTCTATTATTTGCCATCGATACGCTAAGAAGAAGAAGGACATATCGATAGACACGTAGATAAAGTTTCTATATAATTAAGTCTTATTTAAATTAGATTCTGGCGGTCTTAATGATTTCCTTAATCTCATGTCATAATTTTTAGGTAAATATCGCGATATACCGAAGAAAAAAGTATTCTTTTTTCTGTTTTTATATTTGTAGAAACTTTTATCCTTATATGTGCACCATGTGCAAACATTATGCATAATATCATCATAAATCGATGTAGCAGCGTCACTTTCTTGATCAGCGAGGAATTTAGAGCAAGTAGGTATCTATATCGCGTTTAATAAAACAAAGGTACAATGAGGCTAACAAACTTAAATAAAATCATGATGTTGGTGTACATTTTATACCTTTTTTTGTGTCATGAGATGGCAAACAAGCCGACGCCGGTGTTAACCACCTGGTGTTAAGTGGTCACCGCTGCCTATATACAATACCAGAGGCCTTGAAGATGCATTGGCATCCCAGAGACAAAATTGTAATGTTTCATGTGCCTGTAATTCCACCGGCACCCGTATTCTTCAAACTGGAACACAGCAACGCTGCTTTCTTCCTCCACAAAGAGATATATTACTACAAGCCTACCTACTGTTTAACCTTTTGAAACCATCTAAATAATAATAATTAATAGCTGCATCATGCTACGGTATTTATTTTACGTGTTAAAAGTAAACAAAGACAATCTTCCGGGTTAAGCCACGCTTGCCGAGGTTGGTCTGTGGATGGGTGACCATTTATCATAGCGAGTTTCCTCCGTGCCTCGGAAAGCACGTAAAGCCGTTGGTCCCGGCTGTCATTTGTAGATCTTTGACAGAAGCCCGAAAGTCTGACAACCAGTCTTACCAAGAGTATCGTATTACCCATTACGGGGTTGTGGAGGTCTGATAGGCAGTCGCTCCATGTAAAATTACTGATGTTCAGCTGCATCCGGTTCGACTGGAAGCCGACCCCAACATAGTTGGGAAAAGGCTAGGCAGATGATGATGAAAAGTAAACAAAGAGCAATCCAATCTGATTGATCAATGGTACATCATGTTCAGTTTCCTTAAATTCATCTGGAAATTCTTCAGGTGTGTCATACAGACACACCGAACGCAAAGAATGACTGCGACAATTAAAATGCACAAGTACACCCTAAAATGGTATTAGTGACATAATTTCTTGGAACAAATCATTGCATCTACCTAGTTTCTCAAGTATTACGCTATGTTGACGTAAGTGATTGTGATTTATATTATAAATACTAATATATGAAGAAGCTAAAGAGTTTTTTTGTTTGTTTATTTAAACGAATTTGTTTGTTTTATCTTTGGAACGAATTGGAAACATTCTTTTTGTAGATACAGCTAACTGTCACATTTTGATTAGATATTTTTTTTTCATTGCCCTTTGGAAGTTTTCCCGAAAGTTAGCCTAGTGGTCCTAAGCGTGCCTGTTACGCTAGAGGTCTTGGGTTCGATTCCCAAGTCGAACAAAGTGTTATTGGGCTATTAGGCTTGCCCTCTTTTACGCGTGTCTTAAACATACCGGCGAACTGTGTGTGAACATTGGTACACCTCTGCCTTACCCCTCGGGAAAAACAGGCCTGATAGAAATGTAGTATGTAGTATAGGCTATTTATAACATCACGCTACGATCCACGCTACGTCTTTGATTACTGCTGTACTCCCTACAGCAGTAATCAAAGACGTAACTTAAACAATGCTGCCAAATTCGCGGTTTGAAGCAAGTTGAGTTGATAAAGGAAGTTGGACAGTTTTTTGCGACGATTTAGTTTTCGCCCTCGCTAGTGAGAGAGGTCGAAGTACCTTAAGTTACAAGTTTATGGGTCTGTAGGCGAAGATCTGGTACATAATGACCACTATAGTGCCATGTTTACTTGGTGTTTTGTAAGCAAACCCACGTGTTACCTAAAATGTTATTACAACATAACTATAAGCGCCGAGCTATAAGCGTCGTTTCGGTAACTTAGTGAGCTTTGTCTTGCCAAAACGATCTAACCCACAATTTTTAATTACATTAACCTAGTCAAACTAATTCAATATGTTAAATGTGTTACTGTCCGAAATAATCAAACGTATGCTCAGAATAAAGAAAAGTCAGCCTTAAAACAGTTTTGAAAATTATTAAGTACAATCACTTAAAAAAATGTTAGTGGATGTGGGTTGGTGGGTTTTGGCAGAATTAAATCCAACTACTGCCCTGTTGGTCTCGTGAGTGCAAGCTACGTTACTTGTTAATGAACTTAAATGCACCTTACTTAGAGTTGATAATTGCGTAATTGCAAACTAGGTAATTCATGCCACTCGGAATGATATCTGACACATCATTTTGAACTTTATTAATTAAGTATTAGCTTATTTATGCTCACAACTTCATCCGCGTCAAACTACATTATCGCACGGGAACCGTAAATTATCCGGGATAAAAAGATGATTGATTGATTGACGATTTTCAACGTTCGGCTCAGCGACGAGAGTTGAAAATTTGTATGTCTGTGTGTGTCTGTACGTCTGTTTGTGTACCCGTACCTATTGTAACTCTACCCCAGTATAATATTCGCCTTAGCCGTAACACCTTCGCGCATTTATATATGAAGATAATTAACAAAATAGTGATGCACATAAGTACTAATGGACATAATTAAAGTTTTTATTAGATAAATATTTTTCCTCTACTGTTTTCTGTATATTATCCATTCTGTTTACTTATAATACGTCACTATTACGCAGTTGAGTAAAATGACTCCAAAAGGAGTATTTCTGTAAACAACAACTCGTTTTTGTTTAGGTTCCATATGTTGCAATATATCAGTAATTCTTAGAACTTAATTAATTTGGCATTTACAGTAACTTTGTTTATTTATCCAAAGAAGACAAGAATAGTTTACTAATCAGTATAAATTAAATATATTGTGGGTACTACATATACATAACTAATACTATGCAAATGCTAAACTTTGGATGTATGGATGTGTTATTCAATGACGCCAGATTAGCTGAACGGAACGAGATGCAATTTGGCATTTTAATTTGTTTCTAGTCTGGAACAGTACAAAGGTTATTTTTTTATCCCGTAAAAAATAATGTTCCGTGGGACAATGACTTTGACCCGGATGATGTCGCAAACAGAAGTAAGTAAAGCTAGTAATCTCTCTTCAAGGATCATTAAAGTCAAAGTCAATTATTCTAGTTCTAATTAATTATTAGTCAGTCATTTATTTCAATTAGACCATTTACAGGCACTTTTGAATTGTCAAGAAGTTACAGTTTAAAATTGAAGCTAGTTGCTCATTCCAAAACGTAGGTCTCTATGGAGAAGGACGAGCAAGAAACTCCATGGACACTCTTTTTGTTTTTCAGTTCAAATAGTCCAAATTAAGGAAAGCCACCCTTTCTTGTGTTTCTCTTTATACAGCAACTTGTAGGTCACCCTTATATTTGCACGTGCAATAACCGAACCACATAAGACTCCCTTTTACAACAAAAAATGTAAGGATCCCGTGGAATAACATGAAACTCTGACGAGGACGAAGTAGCGGGCAAAAGCTAGTTATTTCAATCTTATATATGTATAAAATTCTCGTGTTACAATACCTTAGCTAGTTACCATACTCCTCCGAAACGGCTGGAAAATTTCTCTGAGAATCGGCCAACATCTATTTATCATAAACGTAAAAATAAGTTATGGTAAACAACGTTTGCGGTGTCAACAAGTATATATACAAGTGAGACTTGACAAAGCAAAGATACTTTTCCATCACTTTTAAAATCATTTGTCTTCTTTCTTTTAAACGTTGAAGAAATTTCCTATTACTTTGGATTCACGCGTCAATTATCATAATAAAGAATAGTTAAACTAAAAACAGATAAACCAAAACAAAACAAAACTAAAAAAAAAACTAAAATATACCATCACGCCTGTATTCCCCTAAGGGTTAGGCAGAGGTGTACCAATGTACACCCACATTTCGCCGGTATATTTAGGTACCATGTAATAGGGGGCGAGCCTTTTGCCATTAACCGGGCACAAATCCAAACTCCGAGCTGCTACTGCGAATTTCATAGAAAAACCCAATAACACTTTTTGCTCGACCTGGGACTCGAACCCGGGACCCCTTGCACAGCAGTCGCACTTGCGACCACGAGACCAACGGGGCAAAACAAAACTATTCCTAGAATTATTTCTAGGAATAGTTTTGTTTTGCCCCGTTGGTCAGATAGACTTGAGTTATCTCAAGTCTATCTAATATATTATAATTTGATTTAAATGTATGGATTATCAATTTTATGGTGCGGTACCTATCGCCATTAGAGGAGATTTACATAATCATAAAGCTATTTTAGTTTTAAAGATACCTAAACGTGCTCTAGACAAATGATAGGATCTTCTTGAATTTATGAGTTCATTTTGGATGGCAAACAAGTGGACTTCCACTTATGGAAGGCGTCGGTGAAGCGTTGCCATCCCAGAGTTCTCTCTGGGTGGTAATGTCTTGTGGTGCTGCAGGTATATTAATAGGTCCTGGAGGGTTACCATCAGCCATACTTTCCAAAACAAGCAATAAACCTGCACTAACAATGATCTTAAAAGTGTAAAATGTTTTAGTGATATACGATATCCTATGATATCACTTGACTTCTATAGAATTTTGTCTGTAGAACAAATCAGTTCAGACAAAAATGTCGGTGTATCAGAAAAGTCGGAAGTCTGCGTACATGTCTGTACGATTGTCGGAGCAAAACTCATGATTATTGAATTACTTAATTTATTCATTAAAATCGAAGTCTGAACTCATGAAAGTCTGCACAGACATTTGGTAAAGCTAAAATTTTTACTCAGACTTTATAGTCTGTGCAGATGTCTGTACAGACAAAATTCTGTGTCGTGTGGACCCACCATTAGATACTGGTTTGGTTTGGTAACATTGGTAACAAATTTTCCGAAATGTTGTAAAAAAAAAAATCAAAAAAAAAAAAAAAAAAATGAAAAAAAAATGAAAAAAATGAAATGTAATGTTGTGTGTTGTTGTTGTTGTATGAAAAATAATGAAAAACTAGGTCCGTAAGTTTTTATTTTAAAGAAATGTTGAGTACAAATATGTTATTACCTACTGTTATTAGGATCTAAAACATATATTTTGGAAGAAAAACATTCCTTGAGAGTATTTTAAACAAAACTGAATTACTTAAAAAATAATAAAGTACAGACCTATTTATATTACGAGGGCGAATCAAAAAGTAATGAGAATGAAGATAAAACGCGGTAATTAAAGTTAAAATAATAATTTATTCTTCTACATAGTCTCCTTACAAATCAATACATTTATTCCATCTTTTTTCTAAACCCAGGATTCCCTTTGAAAAAAATATTTTTCTTGACCCTCTCAAAACGCCTCAAAAGTGACCATCACTTCGCTATCGTCTTCAAATTTCTTGCCTCGGAGGTGTTCCTTGAGCCGAGGAAAGAGGTAGAAGTCACTAGGAGCCAGATCTAGCGAATAGGGAGGGTGTTTGAGTAGTTCGAATCCCGTTTCTTGAATGGCAGCCATCGCAACTGCGGCTTTGTGAACCGCTGCTTTTGCTCGTCGGTTAACATCCTGGGTACCCAACGCGCGGAGACCTTTTTCATATGCAACTCGTTCGCAAGGATTTTTTGAATGCTGCCATATGAGATCCCTGTGACCTCAGCTACATGCCTGATGGTCACTCTTCGATCTGGCAACACAACATCTTCGACTTTTTTCACGTTGTCTTCAGTGAGGGACGTGGATCGTGGGCGTCCTTCGCGATGTTCATCTTCAGTGGATGCTCTGCCCAGTTTAAATTCCTTGGTCCAGCGTGCAACTGTAGAATATGGAGGAGCAGAGTCCCCCAATTTTCCCACTAAGTCACTGTGTATGTCTGTAGTAGATTTTTTTTTCAAACAGATGTACTTGATGACTTCTCTAATTTCGTTTTTCTCCAAGTTGGTGTTATCTCTTCGACAGTTCGTATTCAAATGAATATAACTCCCGGAAATCGTGATATATGTATATGATTAGGCTGAAGTAGTGAGTACATAAGCAAGCAAAAAAAACTTTTTTTGCGTTTTTATGCGGACCTGAAGTAACCGATTCTCATTACTTTTTGATCTCCCCTCGTAAGTTGTACTGAATGTAATAAGATCAAAATTGACTCATTTCGTAAAGGTAAAACGTTATCGTCCGAAACAATATTTTGGAAAGGAAATGCAGTAACTCACCAAGGCAAATTGCTTACTAGATTTATACTTGACAATCCTCTTGAAACCCTCGCATGCAGCGACTTTGGTACACCGATCTGGTAATGCCAGAATTTAGTTGAAAAGCCTTAATTAACCCTGCAATGGTCGCGTCTTAAAAAGTCACGTGAGTGGTCGCGCGGCTACATAAATGTAGTCCAATTTGTTTTGTCGTTTTTTAAATGAAATTCAATTGTATTATTATTTTCTTATTAAAATATGACAAATTAACTCTTCCTAAATAAAATTTAAACAAAAAACAAACATAAATCTTCAAAGGTCTTGCTTAAATCAGCTATGAAAAAAAAAGTTCGTAAAAAACCATGGGCTACAATAATGTAGCCCGCGCGACTACCGCAGGGTTAATATCCAGTTTAAGGCCTATTCAAACCTGAGCGATATTCGCTGCCGCTGTGGGTAGAGGTACATACCGCGCGGGTTTCGCTCAGGTATTTAGTATCAAGTACCGCGGCTACAGCGACCTGAGCGATATTCGCTGCCGCTGTGGGTAGAGGTACATACCACGCGCGTTACGAACGGTAGCGAATACCGCTTAGGTCTGAACAGTAATATTACCGCATACCCACTGGGTTTTCTCTGCCGCAGACGGTAGCGAATACCGCTTAGGTCTGAATAGGCCTTTAGAGTCAATTGTTCCTGGCGCCAGCGACCGCGGTCCGAAGGCTGGAAAGACACCACCGCCCCATGTGTTCATTAGCTTTGCTGATCCAAATACGTATCAACAAAGTTTCCGATTTGGTCATCTGTGGGTGTATGTGACGAAATCCAATGTTTGGCCAACGTTGGCGGTCACGGCAACTTTAGCATCGAGGTCGATAATACAATATCATTATTTGCACTATTAATTTTAAACTTCCTGACGATTTACGATTACGACTGTTTTATAACGAGTTGTATTGAAAATTCAAGTAATAAAAAAACTAGTTGCATTTGTTGTTTCTGTCAACTGCATGGAGCAAGCCTTTGTTTTAATAAAAAAAATGTATTTTGTAGGCAGTGTTTGTGTTGTTTTCTGTACAAGATACTACAACAGACAATAACCTACACAAATCTACATTAGCCTAGATATCTGCAATATTTCTTCGAGTTTAGTTACTTATGGATCACTAACTTTTATTTTACATACATACGTCCATAAACTTACGCCTTTTTCCTATGGGAGTAGGCAGAAACTACTGATCGCCACTTGCTACGATTCTTACACTCTTCTTTCGGCTCCTCAACGTTCATACATCTTTTATTGTTTCGCGGAATAACAAGTTGCCAATATCCCTTCTTAGGGTTCCAACTTACCCCGTACCAAATAACATCAAAATTGGTTCAATGGTTTAGTCAGACAGACAGACAGAGCTGCTTTCGTATTTATAACTAGCTTTTGCCCGCGGCTTCGCTCGCGGACCCCTTATTTTATCCCCATGGGGGTTGAATTTATCAAAATCCTATTAAATGGACATCTTCATCATAGTAGCTCCAATCTTTAATTTCAGTTCAATCAGTCGAAAATCTAAGAAGATTTTTACAAACTTTCATCCCCTATTTTATCCCCTTATGGTTATATATATTTAGATATAGTATGGGAGCATGTATAATATATAATTATATCTAGACTTAAGACTACGTCTAGTATGAAGCACGCATTCGTCCTTTTAAGGCGATATAGAAAAGTTCGTTGCATTGCAATCCAATTAGATGACTAAGTGTGTGACGTCACCGGTGCATCACACTGTACGATAAAACCCACACCGTTAGCTTTTACTTACGCAAGTGCGTTGAATATTAAACTCTCCTACGACAATCTAAGGTTCAATACGATTTTTATTTCCGTGGGTATTTTCAGAGGAAGTGTTTTCCTATTTCCAAGAACTAAATTGGAAGGAAGAGTTGTAAGGAGATCGTGGCTAACCGCAAGGATCTTAAGGTCAAAGTTAAGCTACGCTTGCTGCGGTTTGCCCATGGATGGATGACCATCCATTTCATAGCAAGTTGAGAAAAGTATAGGCAAAACTTTACAAAGCAGCCTATCCTTATTGCCTTTCTTTGAGTACTACTATAATAAGGCCTGTAGTGCGATTCTCTAAAATGCAAACTCGAAAACGAGTCTCACTAAAGTGATCGCGCTCACTTCGATAACGAATTAACTTGTCATTGGTTTAGTATTAGTTTGCCGTGGTGACGTCACCGGCGTGATCGTGTTTAACAGAATACCATTTCGTAATCTCACTGCGGATTCAGCTTTCGAATTATGAAGTGAGGCTTAGAGAACCACACTGCTGTTATAAGATGTGTCATGTCATCCGGGTTTCACCTTTCGTACTGGATAATCTGCTTAATTTTCGTGAGAACCAAGGCAATTATATGAATCATTTTTGTAAGTAAAATTCGGAGAAGTTCTCTGGCTAGTCAGGTTATAATGACACGTATCTGCCCAATTGGAGCCCTGGGGACACAAATATCTTGCTATATGTCTAACATTTTAGCGTCCACCTCCATATCCTTATATGGTACAACAAATACTACTATTATGCAATTGTACTACACAAAGGGTGCCAATGTAATAGCTTATCAACTTATTACACTTTCACTTTTTCAATAATATTTTCATAACATCAAATGTTTAGTCTTACTTTCATACTTTTTATCAATAACGAGCAGCAACAGGTTAATCTATTTTAAAATTACATAATATAACTTAACCTCGCCAAGGCAATAATGAATGAATGACCAACGTATGTTTCGTAAAACGCGCCTACGCTAGAACTTTTAAGATGCAAATGAGAAATAATTTTCGAACTTTCAATGATATTTGAGTGTAGAATTTTAATCAATTTATTACGCAACAAATGCAAAATATTACACTTGACTCTTATTGCCTGGTTCTGCATCGTCAGCCATATTTGGAGCGAAGCAAGGACGGAAGGTAAATATTTTGGCGGGATGTTAAATTCTTTATTGTTTACTTAATATTCCGCAGGTACCCAGCAAAAAAAAACAAATTTTGAAAAATAACTTTTATCCTGTTCGAGTTTTTTTCTGCATACAAATGTTTTATTATTTAAAATCTTTTTGATCAAGTATGTCCGCCTTTTGTACATACGAGTATTTTGACAAAAAAAAATAATGACGCCCAATTTCGGTTCTAAGTCAGTTTTCTGCAGGTCTATCAATCGGACAAAACATGCATTATAATATTATACCTAACTGTTAGATATTTTTTCTTTCGCTATTTACAATAAAAGTACCTATGTACCTGTACCTGACCGGTATATTTTGTAAAGAAATTACTCTCTAGCATTGGCATTCGGATGATATCTGTTCACCTCATACTTACTTACTTTACCCTAATTCACTAATTATTAGATACTAGCTTCTTCTTCGTTGATAATTTCACCCGTGTTAAGTAACGTCTTGGATACTGTTCCGCTCCCGTGCGTCGTAGCGTGATGTCTACTATACAATAGTAGACTATACAACAACGTTCAACTTTGTATACACTTCACAAATAACGTGAGTTTCTATGGGTTAAGGATTTTTTAAAATCGGTTAAGTAGATCCAGAGATTACCCCTACAACCTCACAAACTTTACCTCTTCATTTACACAATATCGTAGTTGGTCCGAATTTATCGAACTTATAAGAAACAATGCTTTTATGGCGAAAGGATAAGAACCTCTCGACGGAAGACAGGACCACGTCGCCAACAGACCAACTAGCTCTTCCTACAAATATTGTAAATAATATAAAGGACTGTTAGATTGTGCCATTGTATGTTTGTTTATCAATCGCGTCTTTATCATTAAACGTGTTCGTAACGTACATTGGTATACCAAGACCTGAAAAGGACATCAGATACATTTTATGTATCAGATATTATACCTTGGTACGCCGGCGTGGGACCATTTGGACTTCAAAAAGAAGGAGGCTTTTTGTACAACAATAATATGGTGGCAATACAAAACAATAAACAGAACCAAAGCCTTCTTCCAAAGGTACAGTTAGTTTTCACTTTTCCATTTTTAAGGCGGACTTGTCTATTAAACCGAATTCTTTTTGTAAATTTTTTTTTTACTTGGCCAAAGCCAGGGGCAAATGCTAGTGAAAGACTAAGTACGCAAGTGCTGCGTCGCTTACTGCATTATTCACTTGCGCGTGAACTCTTTATCACTTATTGTTTAAACCGCTCTTTATTTGGTTCCAAACTCATTAGGTTTCAAGGTGTCACCGCATAATTACGCTATTACAATAATCTTCACATTAAAAACTACAAATAGGGTGTTACTTGCGTCAATAGACCGGTAAGTGATGTACTCGCGATTTGTTTTTATGATTGTTATTGTAAGTTATTGATTTGAGACCTCGTTCTTCATAGATTGGCAGTAGCTACAGCCATAGCTGTCGTGTACAGTGTATGGCTAGCATACAGAGTTCCTGACGACGGAGTATCCATAATAATTGTTTTTTATGAACCAAAATGAACGCTTCTTGGTATTTACGACAAAAAATTCTGCTCAGATTCGGTAACGCATATCACACACAAGATATTTATTTGTAACACAAAACTCCTGAAACAACAAGTAAATACCTGTTTTATAACAAACTAGTCTCCACACGCATCTTCGTCCGTGTGACTTATTTCATAATCATAACCTATGTTACTCAGGAATAATGTAGCTATCTATTGGTGAAAAAATGGTTTAAATCGGTCCAGTAGTTTCGGAGCTAATTCGGTACAAACTAACAAATAATATTTCCTCTTTATAATATCAGTATAGACTGGCGACCCGCACCAATACAATTTAATTGTCCGAAATATCAGTTGAATTTTCTTTTATACATAACTTGTCCTGAAAATTAGGAATACAACCGAAATAAACAGAGCAATCGGTCGAGCCGTTCTCGTTGTTTGATACTATGTAAAGATTAAAGAAGTAATAGTATGAATAAAATTAGGTAAAACAGTCCCTCATTACTTTGTCTACTTCAAAATGTAATTCCCACACCGGTAGAATCGTGACAATGTTAAAACTCGTGGCTCTACCGTTCGATAAGGCCTAAGGAAATGTAGACAATAGAGTTTAACATTTAAAATAATTGCTCTGTAAACATTGTACAGCTAAGTGTTAAAAGTGTAATGTTTCATTGTATTCACAGTACTAAATAAATTACTTTGAAAGACCCCCGACCAACTCGCTGACTTGGTATATATTTTTTCCTTCATCATCTCAGCCATAGAACGTCCACTGCTGAACATAGGCCTCCCCTTTAGATCTCCACATATACCGATTGGAAGTGACCTGCATCCAGCGTCTTCCGGCGACCTTTATTAGGTCGTCTGTCCATCTTGCTGGTGGACGTCCTTCGCTGCGCTTGGTAGTCCGTGGTCTCCTCTCTAGCACTTTTCGACCCCATCGGCCATCTGCTCTGCGAGCAATATGGCCTGCCCATTTTTTGCTTGTTTGGCAAATATGCCGACGGCCTGATGTTAAGTGCTCACTGCTGCCTATCACCGCCGCAGATGCCAATGATAAAGATGCGGATGCGTTGCCATCCCAGAGAGAGATGTCTCATGTGCCTGTAATCACATCAAATCAAACATACCCTTCAAATCGAAACACTGCTGCTTTGCGGCAGAAATAGGTACGGTGGTAGGGTAGTACTTTCCCGAACTAGCTCCTTCACAAAGAGGCTCTACTGCTTATAGAGTTACGTGTTTTGATTTTTCTGGCTGCATCATGAGATCACCATAGGAAAATAACCACATTTTTGTAGCGTAAACCGAAGACGATTGGATGAGAGAAAGTGAAAAAGGTTTCCATTCAATGATTCTATACCTATCAAGCTATCAAGCACACAACGAGCTATTTATCTTAAAACGCGCTGAACAGATGTTCATGAAATATGAAACCAGTGTGTATTAAAAACCGTGTTGGTATTGGATAAGCCGTTTGGGAGCTACGATGACACAGAGAGACATGCAAAAGCTGGAAATATTAAACTTTCTTTTAACGTTGGGGTTAAAATGTTGTGTACCAACTCAAAATTTTCAAAATTCAAGGGACGGCTACAATACCTCTTAATATTTAAAGCGATATAACAGTTGCAAAAAGTGTTATTCGGTTTTTCTACGAGTATCTCAGTAGAAGCTCAGAGTTATGATTTGTGCCCGATTAATGACAATAGGCTCGCCCCCTATTACATGGGACCTGAACATACCGGCGAACTGTGGGTGTACATTGTTACACCTACAGTTCGCCTGTACTCTTCGAAGGGTTAGGCAGAGGTCTACAAATTAACACCCACAGTTCGCCGATATGTTTTAAGTTGCATGCTATTAATCGGGCACAAATCCTAAAATTTTGATACGAAGGTATAACACATTAAAGAGTAGGTACAGTCACCACGCGGTTACGTCATACTTGCTACCTCTTATGACAATAAAAGGCTAATATTTCAGAAAAAAAGAACAGTCCATATTACAATGCACACGTTCGAACTTCGCACGTTTTTAAAAGTATGTTCAAGAAATGTTCCCACATGTACATTGGCACATAAGAATTATGTAGGTACTTAGTACTTAATAGCAGTTCAGTATAATTACTTGTATCGCTTCAAGCAAAATCGCGAGCAATGTTGATTGTATATCATAAATACAGTTCATGCGGGTATTTTTGTATAGTATGTGGCAAATGGATGCGCAGTGTACATGTCTATACATATATTATACATATATGTATACATTATACATCGAACTGTCACGCAATTGTCTTGTTTGGCTTTGCAGTAATGAATGGTTATTAAAACTTATAAAAAGTATAGGTTTGTGTAAATGTATAAATGCGAAAGTATGTTTGTTTGTTAAACTTTTAGCGCCTAAACCACTGAACTGATCTTCCTGAAATTTTTCATATACGTTGTCAGGTATTCGGCACAGACATTATAGGTACCCTTTTATCCCGAATGAAAGTACTGTTCCCGAGGAAAATCACAATAAAGTTTGCATTCTTATGATAAAAGATAATGCCACGTGCGTGTCTTTCGAATTATGATTAATTAATATATTATAACTTACGTTTACGCGAACGGCGTCGCGGGAAAACGCTCGTAATAATGTTATTGTGAATTGAATATCATGATAATCACTAAGGGTACAGGTAAGCTTGGCCTAAAATATGTACTTATATAAACTTCAAAATCCACTGGTCGATCAATATTCAGCACTTTTACGACCGAAGACAATTGGTTGAGCCTGTCTGATTGTTAGAAATCCTTAATTTTACGTTAAGCCCTTCTCTTTCCATTAGCAAAATTGACTTTCCTAATGCAAAAGGCAGCATCTCCAAACTGCGAAGTATGCAACAACATAGATGTGCATTACACCCACAGTTCGCCGGTGAGTTTAAGTCCAGTGTAAAAGTGGGCGAGAATCCCAATTTCAAAATTCAAAACATGTTTACTTAATTTTAAAGACATACTCGATTATTGCATCTACACTCCCAGACTCCTAAATCGAGCCACCTAGCCTAATGATTTAGTAACGTCCATAACTTTAAAAAATTGTATGAATGATCAAAAAGTTTTTATGCAAGTTTGTAGCTGGCATAATTAACATTAGGCTCATGTACTATTGTTCTGAATTTGAATTTTCAATTATTTGTCATTCATATAATTTTTTGAAGATAAGGACGCTACAAACTCATTATGCTAGGTGGCTCGATTTAGGAATCCGGGAGTGTAGTTTCCTATATACCTATACAATTTAGCTTGCAACTTAGTTCCGCCCTGAACCATCATATAATTAGGTATATATTTAAAATGTATGAATACCTACATTCAGGTTTTAAGACCGCATTGTTTCCGGCATACCAGAGTTCTTATCATGCGTAGTAAAGTCAGTTTAAGTGAAAATTTATGTCCCTTTGTTACTTTACATGTCATTATTTATTCATGCTATTCGTTTTGGCGTTAATTTGCTACATTTTTAATATACTGTCTCGTTAGCCTTGTGCTCCTAAGCGCGACTGCTATGCTAGAGGTCTTGGGTTCCATTCCCAGGTCGAGCAGTGGAGGTCAGATTGATAAACGTTAAATTCGTTAAATATTGGTATTCAGCTGTAGTGTGCTGTTAGTCTGGAAAGCCCCAGTATAAATGAAAGTAAGAAAGATTTATTTGTCAGAATATAGTACAATAGATGTTAACGTTATATTAAGTTTCTTATATTCTACCATTTCTGGTGTACAAATTTTTAATCTTAAATAACTAATCTCTTAAGAACTATATTATGCTTATACAATAGAATTAATTACTTTTTATACATTTTATTTTATTCTATATTATTTCTGTCATCTAGGAATTCTTTTGTTCAATAATAACATTTGCTTATTAGGAATTAAAACAATGAGGGAGGTGACGATAAGGAGTTTAAAAAATTAAAACTTATCCATACAAAACTAATCAAACCTAAACGAAGTTATCCTGCTTTCTTCCTTATAAATGCGTAAGTTTCTGAGGATGGATGAATAAATGTTTCTGACTCTTTTAAGCTTACGGCTGAACGTATAAATTTTTGTGTGAAATAAGACAGAATACTTGTTAACCCGGAAAAATGTACGGTTCCCGTAGGATAACACCGTAGGGCTTTATATAATAAGACGCCAGTATTTAAGGTGAATGCTCCGACCAGCCCGCGAAATTTAAATTTTCTTACGTTTTTTGCAATTTGCAAGTCAGTATTAGCTTCATATAAAATGTCAAGATTTCATGAAATCTTGACATTTTACATGAAGCTTGACTTATGGAGTCATTTTACTGATTTTAACGGTTATAATTTTGAAAATACATACTTCTTACGCCCACGAATCTTACTTTAATCAACACTAAACCTAATACCTACTGACTTGCAAATTGCAAAAAACGTAAGAAAATTTAAATTTCGCGGGCTGGTCAGAGCATTCACCTTAAATAATAATGATTTCCTTCATTGAATTTGGCGGCAAAGCGCCGCATTGGTCACATTGCTCGGAGCTCGAGTAGGTACTTCCGAAGGTCCCCCCGAAAGGGAACACTTTCGATCCTCAGTACTCGCACTTGTCCGACCAGTTTCCATCTAAAGACACGTGCGCATCGATTTGGATTGGTTCAAGAAAATCGGATCATGATGAACCGTGATTAAGTAATACAATACAAAAAAAATTAAAAGAAAATGAAGGTGCACTGTCCGAGACAATTTTATATTAGCTAGCAATTAATGAAAGAATAATATTGGTACATTAGCTTTCGCCGGCGACTTCGTTTGCGTCAAAGTTAATACATAAAAATACCATCACGCCTGTATTCCCTGAAGGGTTAGGCAGAGGTGTACCAATGTACACCCCCAGTTCGCCGGTATGTTTAGGTCTTAGGTCCCATGTTATAGGGGGCGAGCCTATTGCTATTAACCGGGCACAAATCCAAACTCCGAGCTGCTACCGAAAATTTCATAGAAAAACCCAATAACACTTTTTGCTCGACCCGGGAATCGAACCCAGGACCTCTAGCGTAGCAGTCGCGCTCAGAACCACTAAGCCAACGAGGCAGTTAATACATTATCCAGCGAAAGCTGTACTTAGCTTATGTGCTATTACAGACTATAATCTATTTATGTGCTAAATTTTATCCAGATCCGTTCAGCAGTTTAAGCGTGACATAGTAACAAATAGGGATTGCAAAATCCGGAGTTTTTTCAAATCCGGATTTCTGATTTCTCGTCCGATTAAAATCCGGATTATCCGGAGTTTTCGAAGTTTTTGGTGTTTTAAGTTATTTTGATAAAATTTATATAAAATAGTATAAATTAATTAAAATCTGCATCAATTGGCTCAATTCACAGCTCGACAGAATAAAAACAACTAAAATAATTAATAAATTTTGGGTATCAGTAATTTTTTGTCGTTATAAATTTACAATAATCATTACATAACATAAACTGTACTTAAACATTGATACTCCAGCACTCCAGTGGGGAGGAGCTGGAAAAGCACTTTTATTGAAATCGAAAGAGCTCAAAGAGCTGTTATCAAAGTGATGCGTAAAAAGCTTTTCAGCTTTTTATTCTCAGTGCATGTTCACAAATCCATAAAAAATAGAGTTAACTACCATAACCTACTCTCGAAACGTATTCTACATGTCCCTCTTCATAATGCAAACAGACCAGACGATGCCCCTTTTATTTACTCACACATATCTACAATAAAGCAAGTAAGTACTGTGATATCAAAGATCTCACCTCCCATTCACGTAGAAGAACCACAAAAAGCTGGCTTCTTTCACTGTCATACAATTAAACCGAAAATTGCTAAATTATCAACAAAAAGTTTCATACATGTGCTCCTACACAAGTTCCTACTCAAAATAATCCTAATCTCAATATTACACACATACACCATTTCACCAGCACACATCTCATCTCATTATTACAATATTTACAATCACATTTCATATTACCATCATACCTCATTACACGTATTCCCCGCGCAATTAAACACCTTAACATTGTAAAACAACTTTTTTTTTATTTATTATTTATTTCATATTTTATTGTAACTTATAAAAAGTTGAAAATTAGATTGCCTTGTTCAATCTCATATAAAGTCTTGATTTAAAAATTAATTTAAGCAACTCTAGCCCTCAAGGTACGGGCGCTGCCTATTATGGGGACTGCTATAATATTTTATAACACATTTATTTTATAAATAAATTGTCACACCATATCTATACTAATTACTAATAATATTATAAAGAGGCAAGATTTGTTTGTTTTTTTGTAAAGAATAAGCTTCAAATTACTGGACCGATTTTACCAATTTTTTCACCAATACATAGCTACATTACTCCCGAGTAACATAGGCTATACAACATCATGCTACAACCCACGGGAGCGGAGCATTAACCAAAGACCTAACTTATGGCGGGTGAAATAAGCAACGCGTACGAAGTCGCATGCAGTTCGCTATAACTTAGAATAGCATACCATAATATGAAGTACTTTTAAGTTTATTTTGTCTTGTAACAATGCACCAATATTTTTTTATTTAATTTTTATTCTTATTTTCGCATTAAAGTAGGTAATATCGATATACCGATTAATTACAATCAAAATTATTATTATAATCAAAATTAATTACAAATATTATGCGTTATAATCAGTTTTGACTGAAATCCGAAAAAATCGAATTTGAGTCTTAAAATCCGGATTTAAAAAGGCAAGAAAATCCGGATTTTTCAGTTGTTTTCGGATTTCGAAGAATCCGGATTGCAATCCCTAGTAACAAACATCTATCCATCCCCACAAACTTTCGTTTTTTTTAAATATTAATAGGATTGGTAGGATAGCGTAGTGTACAACTAAGTCGTTTCCCACAGTCTGTGCAGCGGATTTTAATGAGCTTATAATCAATAGATAGAGTGATACAAGAGGAAGGTTTATACGTATCCGAACGCGGGTTACACCGCGGGCTTTAAAATATGTAGGCAGCCAATATATTGATATATCTTTAAAAAACATGTTAAATAACAACAAGATAACAACTTTATATAATGCTATTTAAAAAGCAGGTTGCACTGCATGCCTTTTTAAGAAACAATGGTGTAGTCAATATTATTGGTCAACGTTGGTGCCGTCTCAGATATTATTATTGTTTTCCTAACACTCAAATTCACTCGATCGAATCTTCCAACCTTCGAATTTTAATATTTAAACATACTAAACAAACCAATATTTTCATTACCAATACATATTTTTAAATCTTCAAAACTGAATTAAAAAAATACTTATCTGAATAATTTAATAAAAATATTATCCTGTTGACTATCATATAATAAATCTGTGGTATTCGCTTCAATGTGTGCTTACCCCAACATCCGCAAGGTGCTTGAATAATTCAAGAAACCGGTTCGAGATATGCTCTACCGGTCACAAAATACTTAAACTTACAATAGTTATGCAAAATGCACATAATACACGTGATTGTTACTATAATTTATTAGTAATAACCGGTTAGTTTCCATTTCCTTAGCGGTGTGCGAGTGAAATGCAGATATCAAGTGAAATTGCTCGTAGTAGTTATACCTACTACTATTTCGTTTGATGTATGAAGCCACAGTCTACGAACATGTGATTCCATGCGCTAGAGAACGAGTGGTGAGACTGCTAGAATGGTGATCAATATTGTGTTCTGTGGAGGGAACGGCGATAGTTTAAACACCTCTTGCATTCTATGCGCTCCTGGTACCCTGCACTACTATCGTGTCGCGTAACGATCCAAACACCTCCAATATGGCGCATGCTTGCTGTGGCAATAACGCGACTTTTAAAGAAGAAATATTAACTTATCACTTGATTATAAAATAACTTAATGGTTACTTTACTTCAAAAAGTTATTAATTTATTATTGTCGTGCGAAACCCGTTACCGAAAATAAAGTAAACTTTCCGGTTGACCGTGAACCAAAAAACATGTATAGTATCAAATAAATAGTTTACACAAGTCATTTAAGTACAATTTGAACCTTGTAAATTGTTCAAATACGATATTTAAAGATTTTGACCTTCTTGTAATAAAGATGGTAACCAAAAATACTCGTACATTTTTGAGTCACAAAAAAACAAAATGATTTTGCCTTTACTTACATTTTCATTTTACACATGCACTTATACGATTTTTAATAAAATTATTTATCCTTATTGGGTTCAAATACAAGAAAAATTGATGGTGTTTGCGAGTGCCTATATACCATAAAGTATTTTCTTTCCGAATTAATAATTACCTATGAAATGAAATATATTCGAGGTGGCGCAAAAAAAAAGTATTTGAAAGGCTTTCCCCCCTTGGCCAGATGGTTTGTCGTTCAAAACTGGGTTCTTTTTGTTCACATAACTAATCTTATTTTTTATATAGCTAGACGATAGAATCGTAATTAAATTGATCTGATAATTTACCTGTACACAGCTTTTAATGCAAAGAAAATCCGTCGATGTACGTACAACTTGTACAAGGTTTTACCTCAATATGATTACGTTTTCTAACTGTATTCTAATAACAAGTTATATTATGTAATATCAGATTATTATAGTATATTTCCTTGAAGAATTATCTATAGGTACGTGTGAATATTCCTCAATACCGCCTATATGAACCTATATTAATATTATAAAGTTTAAGGGTTTGTTTATTTTTTGTTTGAATACACTAATCTTCGGAACTCCTGCTCCGATTTTGACAATTCTTTCGCTAACAGGAGGCTGCGTTATCCCTGAGCAATATACGATATATTCTATCATCAAAAACAATTATTATCGTTAAGAAGACGCACGCGGATGAAGTCGCGGGCTAAAGTTGGTTCATAATAAGAGGCATCTACAATGTCTTGTGGTTTCCTGCGATATTCGATTTCTATCAGTTTGTAATCAAGACGAACACGTGCCAATCTCGATCAGAAATAAAGATTTGTGCCCGGTTAAAATGGCAATAGGCTCGCCCCCTATTACATGGGACCTAAATATACCGGCGAACTGTGGGTGTACATCGGTACACCTCTGCCTAACCCTTCTGAGAATACAGGCGTGATTTTATATATACATTTTTTTTAAATATATAAAATGTTTAATAGCACTTTCGACCTGGAACCCAAGACCATTGGCATAGCAGTCGCGCTTAGGACCACTAGGCTAACGAAGCAGTTATCATTTATTTATTATACAGGAAAAATTTTTAACCAGTGCGTAAATTTTGCCATAATAAACTTCAACACGTTTTATTAAACACGTATATTTTATTTTGATATGTCTTAGTACTAAAAATAAAAGTTATCGCTTACGAAACATGTTTACTTAAAAACCATATTTCATTGTCACTCGGCGCTAGCGCATTCCCCACCCCCTCACCCCAGCCATGCGCCCCGGCGGCGGCGGCGGCCGCGAGTTTTCATTGATAGTATGGCGAATAGATTATGTCCTGGATGTTTTGCTTATTTCAAACTCGGATAAGGATGAAATTTTTTTTTTTTTTTTTTTTAACTAAACACAGAAATTTGTTCTATTACTGACACTGAACTACCAAAAAAAATTTACGCACTGGTTAAAAACTTATCCTGTATACTTAGCAAAAACTTACTTTCTTTTATTTGTTTTTTTTATTCTTTACTATTTTGTGTTTTCGATGAAAAAGTACCCACACAAGTGTTTAAATTTTTATGATTTGTAATACGTGAGCTACATCTGCCAACAAACTGTTTTACAGTTTGGCGGAGGTAATTATGTATATGTAACGACAATAATTATCAAAAATAAACGCATTTTCATTTTTTTTTTTCAAAAATTACAGAAATTAAGAGATACAATAATAGTATTATATTTGTTATTTAATTGTGTCGATACGCATTCTACAATGTACTAGCCAGTCTATATCAAAATAGGTACATAATTATTTATTTACCTTCCATTATTCTTGCCAAGCTTTGCAACTATTGACATTGGCATATTTTAAAAGCTAATTGAAATCTTGTTTTCTCCTGCCTTGAAACTAACGACAACATTATTTTCAAACGAAATGATTCCATTATAAACTGATCTCTCTTTGAACAAAAAGCTTATGTGACGAGAGGTCAGCTTAACTGGTTTAGTTTTTTCCCGCTGGAATCTACATACTTATGGATCCCTAATTTTTAAATTGTAAAATATAACATGTTTAATACATGTACATATATAATATAATATATACCACTTAGGAATAACATAGCTTCCTGAAGATTAGCGTTCAAACAACAATAAACAAATCAATTCTTCAGCTATAATGGTAAACTAGCTCCTTCCTACGGCTTCGTTCGCGTGGTTTTAATCACCCGTGTTAAATTACGTCTTTAATTACTGCTCCGCTCCTGAGTGTCGTAGCGTGATATTATATAGCCTATAATAGCCTTCTTCAATAATACATATACATATATTACGTAGAAGCTGTTGGTGGACTTTTTAATAAATAAATAAAAGGACTAACCAATACAAATATATTTTTCTGATTCGTACCAGTAATTCTTGAGATTAGCGCGTTCAGCCGGACAAACAAACTCTTCAGCTTTATAATATAAGTACAGAAATAGAGCCTCGTGGTGTGTTGGTAGGTATTTACTTGGAACGTTGCAACAGGTTTCAAAAGAAATTCTCAAACACATCCTGTTCAAAAATAATTGCAGTAGAAAGGACATTCCTTTATAAGTAGTGGGTAAATAATTGTTTTGACCATGTAGTGTAAGAAAAGTAAATATTAACGTAAAAAATGAGTAAGAATATGGAAATCTTTACCTCTCTGTCCGTCCGTTTGTATGATTATTTATAAGTAGGTAGAACTCGAGAACTAATAGGCAATTTCATCATCATCATCATCATCATTATTTATCATTATATCAGCCGTAGTACGTCCACTGCTAGACCTATATCCTGTTGGTGTAGCATTAAATCAAGGTCTTATAATAGCACGCTACAGCCACATGTTATAAGTAATGGCATGGTAACTAATAAAGATTTGCCATCCCTGACTTGGCCCTAAAATTTTACTTTTGAATAGGTAAACAAAGGTAGGAAAACAGCAACAGCAAAGGAGTGAAATTCTTTACCTGCGTTTGTATTTCCGAACATATTCAACCATAATCTCTTCAAAGCTCGGAGTTTGGATTTGTGCCCGGTTAATGGCAATAGGCTCGCCCCCTATTACATGGCACCTAAACATACCGGCGAACTGTGGGTGTACATTGGTACACCTCTGCCTAACCCTTCGGGGAATACAGGCGTGATGATTTTTATAATCTCTTCAAAGTTAGAGTAAACAGGCTTCTTCTGAGTAAGCTTACTCCATCGTAGGTTTTGTCTAAGTCTCCTATGACCTAGACTAGAGTCAACTGCTTACCCATTTCGAATAAGAAATAAAATAAAATAAAAAACAATGTAGCTTCCGGAAAACTCAATGAAACTGTTTTTCATATCTCAATTAAGTACCATAGCATTCTTTTTGTTTTTTTTTGTTTCTAATCGAATTCAGTCAAGTGTTGCATTTTTTCAAGAAGAATAAACAGCTAACTAATAATGCCTTCTTAGTCTAGTGGTCCTAGCCGCGACTGCTACGCTTGAGGTCTTAGTTGCGATTCCCAGGTCAAGCAAAAAGTTTTATTGGGTTTTGCTATAAAATCCTCAGTTCGGAGTTAGGATTTGTGCCCGGTTAATAGCAATAGGCTCGCCCCCTATTACAGGGGACCTAAATATACCGGCGAACTGTGGGTGTACATTGGTACACCTCTGCTAACCCTTCGGGGAATATAGGCGTGATGCTATATTTTATTTTAAATTGTTTTTGGTAATAAGATTTTCCTTCATCGTCGGTGAAAGAAAGTATCGGACATCATTGACATCGGTCAGTGATATCCGAGATCAACGAACTAAGAAAGTACAAACGAAATAGTATAGATAAAATGTATATAAAAGCATAACATCACGCCTGCATTGCTCGAAAGGTTGGGTAGAGATGTAGGTGTACATTTCGCCAGTTATGTAAGCAAATTATTGTAATAACGCATGTTCTCTGTTGGACGCATACGGGTTGGTATGATTATGATTAATGTGCTCGTATTTGTCCTTCCTTACGTGTGCACGTACACATCGTATGAGTAGACTATCAGTAGAGGTCAAGTATTAAATAATTACGCTGCCATAGGTACCTGTAGTCGCCTGATTTAATTGAGTACTTATATCCACTTATAAAACGTGGAGGACTTGTACTACCGTACAATAGTTGACACTACATCATCATCTGCCTAGCCTTTTCCCAACTATGTTGGGGTCGGCTTCCAGTCGAACCGGATGCAGCTGAATATCAGTATTTTACATGGAGCGACTGCCTATCAGACCTCCACAACCCAGTAATGGGTAATACGATACTCTTGATAAGACTGGTTGTCAGACTTTCGGGCTTCTGACTAACAGTAACGACTGTCAAAGATCTATAAATGACAGCCGGGACCAACGGCTTTACGTGCTTTCCGAGGCACGGAGGAAACTCGCTATAGTAAATGGTCACCCATCCACAGACCAACCTCGGCAAGCGTGGCTTAACCCGGAAGATCGGTCTATACGGCTGTAATTATTTAGCCACGAGCTCCTCTCTATAGTTAAACCTACATTACACAAAAATCACGGACAGACGGACAGACAGGTGATTACTTTAATACAGGCCACGAAATTCAAAGTCTCAGGATTTTTTCAAATTGCAACTGCTTTATGTTGTCATCATCATCTTCCTGCCCTTATCCCATTTTACTTGGGGTCGGCGCAACATGTTTTTTTCTTCCATGCCAACCTGTCAACCGTCATACTATCACTGATTTCCTTCTATTTCATATCATTCTTCACACAATCCATCCATCTTTTCTTAGGCCTCCCTCTTCCTCTACATCCATCCACATTTATATTCATAACTTTTTGGTCACATGCGTCTCATCCCTGCTTTGCTTCATCAACTGCTTTATGTTGTATGTTGATCAAAATTCATAAGCAAATTATGATAATAACTAGCCTCTTCCCGTATCAAATTTGACATATTATCCCACGGGAACCGTACATTTTGCCGGGAAAAGGTAGTCCGTGTGTTATTCCACACTACAATCTATCGCAGTGCCAAATTTCAACCAGGGCCTCAAGTCTGCTATTTTTATAACAATCGTCATTCCAACACCATCCCATTGTCATTCTGCTAAAAGTTCGTAATCTGCTAATCCATAATGGTCGATCATTGATCGGTCAATGGTGTCGTAATAGAATTGTGTCACAATATACATGAATACATTCTCCATTAAATATTCCACAAACACGATACTCGTAACCATCTAAAAGCAATGACTGCACAATGACGTTCTAATGGTAGATCACTGGTCAAAGGAATTGTCAAAATTTTAGTAGATTACCGCATGTCAGTCATTCATTGATCATTATGTACGAGATTACCATTCTATGCCATTTCTTTCAATGGAGTGTCAGTGGTTGATCATTGGAAAGTCATAATGACGCCATTATAATAGTAGATTACCAAACTTGTCAAAATCAACAATTATGAAATCAACCATTTTGACACTATTGTAATAGCAGACTTGGGCCTCAGATCTGTATCCGGATCCTTACAAACTTTCGCATTTATAATATTAGTAGGATTATCATCATTTCAACATAGCATTCGAAATCATAACGTACGGATTTCAGTTTTGTATCTTCCTAAAAATGTTGTTTAAGATATTCAAGCTAATTAGTGTAAAGTATGAACCTTATTACCTTTATCTCTTGAATCAACATCTTCAATCGAAGTCTCATTTCGGTATGTACCTCAGTTTTTCCTTATACTTAATAAAACTCGGAACAGCGTCTTCAAGGCTCAAGGCGACTTTTTTGTCGTAATCAATTATTATAAACGTTTTGTATCGTATTGTCGCATGACTGACGAGTGTCGCACCAAGGACTGGGTACTGGACCAAGACTGCTTACCTCTCTTATGTAAAGGCAGATTTAGACAGGGTCAGTGACTGGCGCCGAAATCGAGACAAGTCAGCGCTGACCCGAAAAAAACCCCGTATAAATTGGTTTCAAGTCAGTACGGTGGCGGGAAGTCAGCGCTGACTTGTAAATTCGCACATGTATATTTAGAAGTTAGTCTAGGCGCGGGCACTGGCGCCGGTAACTGACTTGTGCACTGACCCTGTCTAAATCTGCCTTTATGCCTATTGCATGATTAAAATCAGTTGGCCTAATGCCCATTTTTAAAAACACTAAGCGCCACCTAACTGACTCTTAAACTATTAATAGTCTCGCTGAGAAGCTGCTTTTGTGTTAGAAGATATTAAAGGTCACAGTTCCAACTTACTTCAAAATTTTGTTTCACAAAAATTGTTTTAAATGTTACAAGATTTAAAATAGGTTTTTTGTTATAAACAGCTAAACTGTTTAATATAATATTATAACTCAACTTGAAATGCCCCACGACTCTCGAACTGTTGTCGCACAGCCTTTTGCGCGCGTTACATTGCGCAATATCATAAACATAATACATACAATAATTTTTACGCACCAAAAACCAAAGTCCTTACCAAGCAATGATGTTTGCTCAATATAAGTAACTCATTTTGATAAATAGGTAGTATACGTAGTTAACGGCTATTACATGTATTATTTTACACCCAATATTTCTTCCCGAATCCATCCATACTTAATATTATAAAATGCGAAAGTATCTCTGTTACGCTTTTACGACTAAACCACTGAACCGATTTTGATGAAATTTGGTACGATGTAAGTTCAAACTTACATCGTACCAAATTTCATCAAAATCGGTCAACCCCATAACATAAACTAACTTTTATTCCGCGACTTCGTCTGCGTTCGCGATGACCTTTACGGGGACCAAATCCCGGGCAAAACCTAGTACCTATATGCGATTAACTGTAAAATTTTGATAAGGCAATTACTATTGTCCTTTAGAAGTCTGCCCCACAGTTGAGAGGGATCTTAATCCAGTTCATCTTTTCAGATGGTTCCACGGAGTGATGTCGGCTAAGGAGGCGGAACACCTGATCATGGAGAAGGGGAAGAACGGCTCCTTCCTCGTGCGGGAGTCGCAGGCCCACCCTGGCGAGTACGTGCTGTCGGTCAGGGTGAGGGGAAGAGTCAGCCACGTGATGATCAGAAGACAGGTCAGTGTTTTATATGTAAACTAGCGACCTGCCCCGGCTTCGCACAGGTGCAATGCTGATACTAAATACACTACAAAAACATAGCGGCCCGCTACGCCGCAAACGGTACGTCCCGCAATTTTTAAATCTGTAATATCTTCGAAAATATTAAAATTAGTTAATAAATTAATTAAAAAGTAAATGACAAAAAAAGTGTTATTGTGGGATATCCATAAGAGATAGACATATACCATCGCGGAGTTTTCTGTAGGCCTTTTCAATGTTTACAATACTTAGTACATTATTTTGATAAATCTCTTAGGGTTCAGCCTGCGTTTGCAATGTAAGCGGAAAAAATTAAAATTATTTACGACATCACATTAGAAACCTCATATTTCTCCGCTATTTAATGGATGTTATTATACATAATATGTATAAAACTTCATCTTTAGCCACTCTATCTATTAAAAAAACCGCATCAAAATCCGTTGCGTAGTTTTAAAGATTAACGCGTACAAAAGGAATAGGCGACTTTGTTTTATACTATGTAATGATGATGATTATTTATTTGTCTACTTATGGAGAACAAACAGCAGTGTAATAATAAGTACACATGGGTTAGTTAGAACTTAATAATAGAGGTAAAAAATACACTACTAACAACGAAATGTTATTAGAAATTGAAATGTTGAGCTGCCTCGGTAGCCTAGTGGTCCTATGCGCGACCGCTAGGTCTTGGGTTTGATTTCCAGGTCGAGCAAAGTGTTAATAAGTTTATCTATGAAATTCTCAGTAGCAGCTTGGAGTTGGTTTTATGCCCGGTTAATCCATTCAAAGCCCGCGACGCACATTCGCGTTTTTTTTAAGGGCATGCGCGTTGCCCGCACTGAAAGGGTTATGGCAATAGGTTCGCACCCTGTTACATGGGAACTAAACATACGCTCGAACTGTGGGTGAACATTGGTACACCTCTGCCTAACCCACAGAGCACTGTGCTCCTTGGCCTAACTCTTTGGGGAATAGCGTGATGGCATGTTATGTTGTTTTTTGTTAGAAATATCGTGTTGTTGCCCCAGCCCCCATCATGCCCAGGGAAGTACTCATGTGAATTTTTCAAGTAATAGGCGCTTTCTGAGTAAATCTAGGGCATCGTTGATATCGGTGCAGGAAAAAAACATCGTGAGGAAACCCTGGACTTGTAATTAAATTAGGCTGAAATCGACAATTCGTCTTGAGCAAGCGTGGTGATCAATGCTCGTGCCTTCTCTGTATGAGAAGAGAGCCTTTGCCCTGCAGTGGGACAAGTAGGTATAGACTGGTATTATTATTATTTTATCAGAAGTTATGGATTTTCTTCTTATTCATTATTCTTTTCCGGTTTCTTTTTATTGTGGTATCCAAGACAATTGAATGTTTACTCCGGATTTTGTCGAACATTATGGTGGGTACACACGACACAGACTTAACACAGACTTCTATAGAATTTTGTCTGTACAACAAATCAGTACAGACAAATGTCGGTGTATCAGAGAAGTCGGAAAGTCGGCGTACATGTCTGTACGATTGTCGGAGCAAAACTCATGATTAATGAATTACTTAATCTATTTATTAAAATCCAAGTCTGAACTGATGAAAAGTCGGCACAGACATTTGGTAAAGACTTCTGAGTAAAAATTTTTACTCAGACTTTATAGTCTGTTCAGATGTCTGTACAGACAAAAGTCTGTGTCGTGTGGACCCACCATTAGTGTCTCGGCCCTTTCTGGTGTCCACTTGAAATTCTGGAATATTCTTTTTTTTTAGGAATTGCAGTGCTTGGGAATAGTGTGCATGTCTAGGCCAGTACGTAATTTGCTTGTTTTTCTTAAATTTTCCAGTAGGAAAGTTTATATACTCATTCACATTATTATTCTTCTTGTTATTTTGTACACAGCACCGACGAATGTTTTGTAATTTTCTTTACGTAATAAGAGCCAGTATTAAACTGGTGAACATACAGATCTTGTCTTAATTGCACAAACTGACGATCCATTATTGCATAACGCGAAAATTTTAAATGTAGGTGTTACTACATATCCTACTACTATTATAAAGGCGAAAGTTAGTATGTATGGATGTATGGATGTTTGTTACTCTTTCACGCTTAAACGGCTGAATGGATCTGGATGAAATTTGGCACAAAGATAGATTATAGTCTGGAATAACACATAGGCTACTTTTTATCCCGGGAAAATGTACGGTACCCGTAGGATAACACATCAACTGTGACGCGGACGAAGTCGCGGGCAGAAGCTAGTTTTAGTATAAAACAAAGTCGCTTCCCGCTATCCGTGTCTGTGTACATCTTTTAAACTACGCTTTGGATTTAAATGTAGTTTCCATCAATAGATAGAGTGATTCAAGAGGAAGGTACATATATAACATCACGCTACGATATTTGGGAGCGGATCAGTAACCACGAGGTCACTGAAGGCGGGTGATACCGCTTTTTAGAGCAATTAACCTTTAACCCGTGGCACGATAGTATATATAGACACAATAGTTAAACAATACCCTTATGATCAAGGTTTGATCATACGACGTTTGAAGGGTTAATATACTACTTACATTTTTGAATCAAATACCAATAATGAATGTTATTCTCAGACATTAGGCATATCATAGGTCAGAAAGTTAATTTAATTAAGTATCTAATTGGATATTATTGTGATCTCTGGCTTTTTGCCAAGATTGCTTGTGATTGGCAATAATTGGTGATAAATTAGAATATTATGATTTGTAAGTTAACCCTGACTGCCCTTTACTTTGGCCAATAATTAACAATGACATTTATTGAGGCCTCATAAAGCTGTCAGACATTTAGGATAGTGGTGTGAAGGAATATTCCGTTCCCTCGTTTTGCAAAATTGAGCTTTAATTTAAACAGAATTGTGCCATTAATAAGATGCTGTGACGAAGTTAATTGTTGTATCTGCTTATGATTTAATGACACAATTTAATATACAATTAAGACGTGTAATATTAACAAGAGAACATTGTAGTTATTTCAGTTTTAGGGATAGTAACGTAAATAAAATAGGTGAGTTATCTTTACAAAATCGCTTCCCGTTGTCTGTCCCTATGTACAGTCACGAGCATCAACATGTATACACTTAGCGACATTCTAAAGCAGTTTCTGCCCAAAGGATCGATTAAAATATTATTATAGTGGTGTTACGAATATCATATTCTGGATCCTATATTACTATGAAATTGATCTTATCTCAACGTTGCAATTGTTAATTCACGAGAAAATTGCTTACCATTTTTGCCAAGTGTATACATGTTTTTGCTCGTGACTGTACGCTAAGATCTTTTAAACTATGCAAAGGATTTAAAAGCGTTTTCAATAAAATAAAGAGTGATTTAAGAGGAAGGTTTAAACGTATAGAACATCACGCTGCAACCAACTGGAGCGGAGCAGTACCTAACCAAAGCCGAACGCGGGTGTTTAGCTCTACCTATCTAAGCTAATAATAATCTCGGAGACTGATTTGAAGACTCTATGTGTCCAACTTGAAAGTAGTGTGCTTTATGTTTATGTACCGAAAGCACATCATTTTCATGAAACTGACAATTTAGTCTGTGGGATCAAAAAATAACTTCATTGTATTTATATAATTTATTCTCTCTTATTACAGCCGCCATAGGTTACATCTTTGGTTAATGCTCCACCCCTGTGAATCGTAGCGTGATGTTATATAGCCTATGTTACTCAGGAATAATGTAGCTATCTATTAGTGAAAAAATGGTTAAAATCGGTCCAGTAGTTTCGGAGCCTATTCGTTACAAACAGAAAAACGTTACCTGTTTATAATATTAGTATGTATAGATTAGCAACAGATGAATAAATAATTGCTAACCAATCAAACTTGTCACTACCACCTAGTAATTAACCGCTCATTAATTACTATGCGAATAGTCATCGGAATTCATAATAGTAGGTGATTCTATGGAGGTATTACAATTACTAGGCTTACAACGAAGATATAATAGTTATTACTTCAATCAATATTTTTGCATCATCTTCAAAGTAGAACCTAAAATATAAAATAAATATCACTTCAAAATTCTTTTTTTTTTGCCTTAATCCATGATTGTACCCGCCTACGCCTGTTTAGGTACTTGAACGACTAAACAAAGGCATCCCACTAAGATGAGCGCTAAAACAAGACTCTTTGTCTGTGTAGCTATTTTAAAATGAATATTATAGAAGTCGAGCAAAAAGTGTTATTGGGTTTTTCTATGAAATTCTCAGTAGCAGCTCGGAGTTTGATAATGTAGCTTTCTAACGACAAAAGAATTTTTGAAATCGATCCCGTAGTTTTTAAGTTTACATACAGTAATCTAGAAATACAAATCTTTCCTCTTTATAATGTTAAGTATAGAAGAATAAATATAGATTATGACACACATATAGTTACTAAAATGTAAATAGTTCATATGTAGATGACATTTAAAATGTGAATTAAATTAACAGAAACCCGAAAACAGTTAATTTTACTCACAATAATTAACAAGTTTTAATAAGGATCCGACCACGATCCGACCTTGAAGTAACGACATAAAATCTGCTGATCTTACATCTATAATTAAACTTACTGCTACATTTTTTAAATGCGAAAGTTTGGATGTATGTATGTTAATCAATAATGCCAGAACAGCTGGACGGATCTAGATATTTGGCATAGAGAGCGATTATAGTCTGGAATGGCACATAATCCTACTTTTTTCCCCGAAATAATAAATAAATAAATAAATAAAATAAATAAGTATCTTGTTACAAGTTTACAACTCACACACGGCTATCTGATCCCAAGCTAAGCAGAGCTTGTGTTATGGTAACCAGACAACTGATATACATACTTATATAATTTATAAATACATACATATTATTGATAAATCACACCCAGACACAGAACAAACAATCATGCTCATCACACAAAGTATGTCCTGGATGGGAATCGAACCCACGACCTCCGCTAACCCCTAGACCAACAGGCCCGTCGCCGATTAATGGGACAGTGTATCTATCAAATTTGACGCGAACGAAGTCGCGGGAAAAGCACCTACGCCATTTACATAAGTAGAATTATTTTGATATTATTATCGTATTTTCAGGGTTGGTTGGTAGCATAGTCAAACTTGTTCATAATGATGTGGTCGATGACCCCATTTCGAGGTTTCCTTTTCGACTTGTATAGGTATCTAAATTACCATTCTAGAATTATATTTTTTACAACTTAGTCGTCTTTTGTACCGCTTATTTTAGAGGGGTTACGACCGTAATAAAAAATCTTTTTAAATCTAGTCACAATCTTATCTCAATGACTATTAATCGACTGCTACTATAGAGGTCTTGGGTTCGATTCCCAGGTCGAGTTAAGTGTTATTGGGTTTTTCTAGGAAATTCGTAGTAGCAGCTCGGTATTAGGATTTGTGCCCGGTTAATGGCAATATTATGCTCCCTATTGAGACCTAAACATACCGTCAAACTGTGGATGTATATCGGAACAACTCTGCCTAGCCCTTCGGGGTACACAGGCGTGATGGTATTTGTGACTATCAATGTCAAAAAATTTTAGGTAGTAGAATGTTTCAACTTTTTTGACAGATTGAGAAAGTATAATGGATTATTTATAAAATACGATATTTGCCTCTCAGATCAGTGCACTCGCACGCATGTATGACTGTTTATATGAAAACGTTTGCAGGTGATTCAACTTTACCTTAATAAAGACGCTGACTGTTGGAAACTTAAGTATCCAAATTAAAATTATAAACTTTATAAACATTAAACCGTTGAGTATCTAATTCTTTATTTTAAAACATAAATACATACATACAATCACGCCTGTATTCCCCAAAGGGTTAGGCAGAGGTCTACCAATCTACACCCACAGTACGCCGGTAAAACATAAATCTAAATCCTTAATTAAATATATCCAAAACTTTATAATAATATAATTATTGTGTGTACTGATAAATCTTTTATTTTAAATTCAAATGGTTTTATAATAACTAAAACTAAAAATATTGTTAGCGTATTTTAAATGAACGTCGCTGTTTGAGTATATTTACCATTTTTAATATCTGATTTCATAGACCAATTATAAATAAATAAATATTACCATTTATTAAATAGTACCATCCATTCCATTTATTATAGCCCAGCAGCGTGTCACTAAAAAATACTTAAAAAAGTTATCGTAAAGTTATAAATTGATGCATCCTGCCATTGTTAGAAGTATTGATTATGGATATTCAACATTAACATTGGTTAACATTCGTTATTTTCATATTATCATTAACATATTTGGTATGTTGAATTATTTCTACATACGTAATTAATTTGATTATTCTAAATTGGTGTGATTTGGCAGGGACTTCAGTTACCGACCGAACGTACTCAGGGTTACTTGTTACCATCGCTGCAACTATGGAAACACGAGGAACAAGCCAACGCCCCATCTGATGTTAAGTGGTCACCGCTACCTATTGACATCTGCAATATCAGAGGGCTTGCAAATGCTATCCGAGAGACAAAGTTGAAATGTCTCATGTGCCTTTGTAAGCTTGTCTGAGTAAGTACTACTACCATACCTAATTCTGCCTAAAAGCATCGTTGCCATGTTCCGGTTTGAAGGGTATGGCGGTCGGTGTAATTACATGAGTCATTTCAACTTTGTTTCTGGGATAACACGCATCTGCAAGACTTGTGGTCGGCCTTAGACTGGCCTTTTGGGGTCAATCGCCTCGGGGGAAGTCAGCATTCACCAAGCAGGCCTAAATTGGTAATCATTGAGATGTACCCAATCCGGAAGGGCCCGTAAATTGAAAGTGAATGTTCTTGAATTATATAACAGTCAAATAATTATCTGGTATTACAGATGTGTATAGGCGGTGACCACTTATTAAAAGGCATAAAAAAATCGTTGTTAGGTGATTTGTTGTTGTCATAATCAATATTCTAGTTCATTAGTTAGCCATATTTCTTATTTTCATACAGCAATATTGACAAATTAATCTAAACAGTGAAATATTTGACAGCTATTTGCGACGTTGCCCACTTTCTGTATACACGCTCTATCGCTAAATCCTATAAGAAAAAGAATTTCTAGAATCATACCAGTAGATAGTTCCGGAGATCAACATGTTCAAATAAACAAGCTTTTCAGGTTTTTTAATGAGTAAAGATAGCAAAAAGCCTTTACATTTTTGTGTAAAACTTCCTTCATTGTAAACCCATGACTCAGTTTAATTACGGAAGATTTCCAAAGGATTGCACCATACATACAGCCACTTTCGTTCGGTAAAATGTACGTACGTAGGTATCTTCTTACTTACTTATTTCTTCCTATATGGGTTTTCCGAAACTTGTCATGTGATCGCGTTAGAGTGCTCCCACATTTATCGACGCGGAATTGGCTTTAACACCGGTCTAAAAAGCCTTTATGTCTTCGTAATACGGGTGTTACTAATACCATTCGCATCGGCTCGTCTCGGAGGACGCGTCGCGACGCCGGCCGACGGCGAAACGAGCCGTTTGCCAATTAGCTGTAGTGCGATTCTCTAAAATGCAAACTTGAAAACGAGTCGCGCTCACTTCGATAACGAACCAACTTGTCATTGGTTCAGTATTCGTTCGCCGTGGTGACGTCACCGGCGTGATCGTGTTTAACAGAATACCATTTTGTAATCTCACTGCGGATTTAGCTTTCGAATTACGAAGTGAGGCTTAGAGAATCACACTGCTGATCGCACATACGAGTAGTATGGTGATACGCACTCGGCTTAAGCCGATTCCGCGTCGATAAATGTGGGAACACCCTTACGGGTTTGCGTAATTGTCGGTTACGTTGCACCACCGTTGTTGTTTGGTCTTTATAATAATAACTCGTACTTGCCCCTGACTTCCCTCGCGTATCTCTCGTTCTCGTTCATCCTCGTCAATTAAGTCTTTGGTTACTGCTCCATTCCTGTGGGTCGCAGATAATGTTATCAAGACTATACAATTTCTCATGAACCTGACTATCTTATACAAAAACTAGCTTTTGCCCGCGACTTCGTCCGCGTGGATTTATATTTTCCGTTCCCGGGGGATTTCCGGGATGAAAACTATCCTATGTCCTTTCTCGGGTCCCAGACTATATCTGTACCTTTCATTGAAATTGGTTCAGTGGTTTAGGCGTGTAGAAGAGACAGACAGACAGACAGAGTTACTTTCGCATTTATAATATTAGTAAGGATAACGTCTCTAATCCAACTGTTTGTTCAAGTGTTTAGTGTGTATAAACAAACACAAAGACAAACAAAACCTTTTCAGTTTTATTGTATTGGTACCTGACTGCCCTGTTGGTCTCGTGGTCGCAAGCGCGACTGCTGAGTAAGGGGTCCCGGGTTCGATTCCCAGGTCGGGCAAAAAGTGTTATTGGGTTTTTCCATTAAGAATTTCTCAGTAGCAGCTCGGAGTTTGGAAGGTAACCAATCGGCACCTTTACCATTACGCTTTATAACTTACCTACTTAAAAATCAAAAGTATGATTAGACCTATACACCAGTAAAAACGTTCCGAATTCCTTTGTAAAAACTTTGCCAAATGATCCCCAAATCCAAATAAGGCGATCGCCATAATCAATTCAATGACACGTAATCTTCAAAACAATTGACGATAACGAACAAAAAGTTTAAGAAGAACAAGCCAAGTCGCAAATGATAATCGTAAACGCTCGGTAGGTACTAATAGATTTGCAACTTTATACCCCAGAGCCTTAAGTTGAAAATCTATTAAAGATTTCTAAGCGTTAGCGACTGGAACGAACGAAAACGCTATGCAATCTTCATTTGATCTTCAACTTAAAACCAAGCACATAAAGTTGAAGATCTATTAAAGCCTACTCAGCGTTTGCGTTTATCGTTTGTTACATGGCTACAGGGGCAGAGGACATTAACATTTTTTGCTTGTTACAACACCAAGCCATAAAGTAATGCCATCGTTATTAAAATTGAGCTCAAAATCGCCCACACGCTAAACAAAAAAATTCCATACTTGGTCCGCACAGACAAAACAGCAACATGTTCTAATACAGTTTTGATCTAATGAACTATAAAGTAATAGAAATACAGTATAAAGTTGCGTGTATCTTGCACATCATTTTGAACTCTGCTTCTGAGGGGCAATTCTCGTATTTGTAACAACGATCCATTGTAATCTCACTCTACCTATAACCTAAGTACACAGATTTTGTCGGTATTTTTGACATATCGAGATTGGAATGCGATCGTTGTAAAACTTATGGGAATTGCCCCTAAGAAATAAAGTTCAGATGTTCGTATTTTAGTTAATATAAAAGGCAACAGGGCAAATGCCTCCTCTCATTATAACAGTACGAGCATTGGTCACCACACTTACTCAAGACGAATAGGCGATTTCAGACTTTTTAATATCTATATCTTCTATACTAATATTATAAAGCTGAAGAGTTTGTTTGTTTGAACGCGCTAATCTCAGGGACTACTGGTTGGAATTGGAAAATTCTTTTAGTGTTGGATAGTCCATTTTTTGAGGAAGGCTATAGGCAACATCACGCTACGACCAACAGGTGCTGAGCAGCGAGGGCGAAACCGCGGGGAACAGCTATAATTAATAATGTTCAATATATTATTTTCCTACTACTATTAGTAGGAAAATAATAGTAGGATTAATCTATAATTAGAGTTAAGATATTATAATACACCATCAAAGTAAATAATATACCGCAAACTACCGTACATAATGCAGTTTGTGGTCAATTAGGATGCATTAGTGATACTGCAAATGTCAGAATTCAACGTGCTTATCAAATTCCATATTATGTAGGCTATAATTATTTAAATATATCCTTATAAAGCCTTACAAATCTTATAAACAATTATAATATCACGTGTTCACATTTTATAAGATTACTAGTAAACTACCCGCGGCTTCGTCCGGGTGGCTTATTTCACCCGCATTGAGTTCCGTCTTTAGTTACTGCTCTGCACCCATGGCTCGTGGCGCTGCGGGTTGTTCGAAAGAGATACCGCGCCCCCGGAACGCAAAGGGCACATGAATTAACATAGACGGGTTTTAGTCAGTAAAAGTCTGACACTCCCTCCCGCCCCGTCCAGGGCGGGGGAAGTTATTCGATGATTTCCCGTCTTTAAAAAAAAAATGCCTCGTGGCGAGATGTTATATAACCAATAGACTTCCTAAATAAATAGACTATCCAACACAAAAATAATTATGTTCAATTCGAACTAGTAGTTCCTGATTAGCGCATTTTACCAAACAAACTCTTCAGCTCTATAATATTAATCCATATTAGATTAATACTACGTTCGTTTAAAGTTAGTAAACATTTCAGTTACTGACGGTATGTAGGTAAATATTACAAAAAAAATATCTATTTTAATGCGATATTAATACAACAAAAATAAATTAATTTTGAGAAATTAAGATGTAAAGAGATATTTTATATTTTTTTTTTGAGATTGGTAAGCTCTTGACTCTTGTCTTAGTCAAAGGTGATATAGATAGAGTCTACGATGGAATGAGCTTACCCAGAAGAAGCCTGTTTACTCTTAGGTACTTTGAAAAATAATAATACTTAATCTTCTCTACATAGTATAAAAACAAAGTCGCTTCCCGGTGTCTCTCCCTTCGTACGTCTAGATCTGTTAAACTACGTACGTTCGATTTTAATTTATATAAATGTGGAGTAATTCAAGCGGAAGGTTTGTACGTATAGAACATCACTGACCTGGGACTCGAAGCCAAGACCTCTAGAGTAGAAGTCGCGCTTAGGACCACTGGGCTAACGATTCAATTTCATTACCTTAAGAGAAATCTACTAAAATAAAGATACAAAGAACAGTCAAATAATCCATATTAACTTAATCTTTCATTATCTAAACGACTAACTTAGGCTGCCAGGTCAATAAAACTATTGAAGACAAAATAATAAATAATACATTTTTTTTGTCTATGGCAAAAATATCTCAGCTCGGCTATGGAATCGGACCGCGTGGGTAGTATCGATGACTGTTTTCAAGATCAAACACCGTGACACATCGACCCTAAGGTTGACCGGCGGTTTGCCAAGATATTTAAGTTATACTAATCAGATTCTTATTCATTGAATATCAAGGTTCAATGTTGAAGGTTGATCTTTGTCAAGGCTAGATGAAAGCATAATTGCTCAGAATAAAAAGTGTAAAAAGACTAAATTATGACGCTATTCATCATTGCAATTATCTTTTGCCTAAACCATCCGTGAGGAAACCGGGGAACATCGAAATCGTATTGAAACATCAATTAAATTGAAGGTTTCAAACTGTTTCAAACGTTTTTTTTTACGAAAAAGTTTAAAGAAAAGTTAAGTTTAATAAAAGTTTAAGTTAAGAAATTTTTTATTTTCGCTTTCCCCGTGTCAAGCATAATCTTTGCGTGCGTTACATAGCTAGCGTTAACAGCGGCTTTTCACACGAAAAATAAAGGCTATTTTTCAGCAATAGTTCTTGCGCACTGGGAGCTTAATACAAATTGCACTTGTTTAAAATGACAACTTCATAATTATCCATTTATTTTGACGTAAGTATTCATTATTTGACTCCATTACCCATTTATTTGTAGTTAGCTAGAGTTCTGATTACCAAACATTAGTTAGTAATAATCACCTTTAGATACTTTACAGAAAGCACTCATCGTTTTTATATTTAAAACCTCACCAAATCATGACGATGACTCTCATTTCATCACGTCATACTTAAAACGCTGCACGAATGCTGTGATGATTATAATTTCGTACACTTACGCTTTAATTACGAAACGGTTGGCGTAGTGGCTGACCGATTGGCTGCTGCGCGACGTGTGGCAGGTTCGATTTCCGCACTTAAAGCTGGGTCCACATTTGTATCATTTCGGTGTATCGTATCTCCGTTGAGCTTTTTTTTTTTTTTTTTTTTTTTTTTTTAGCATTTGTAGCATCTTGACGTATCCCGATCAGTCGAATCGTATCGAGTATTTTTATCATAAATATGGACGCTCATTTTCTCCATGTCGTATTATTAAGGCGTATTTAGTAAAAACGCGTCCACGCAACGGAGATACGATACACCGAAATGATACAAATCTGGACCCAGCTTAACAAATATTTGTATGATCTACACTTGTAGTTGGTAGTTTACTATTATAGTAGGCTGTAAAAGTACCCACGATACTGGAGAAAATTCTAGAGTGTGTCAAAGTTTAAAAAAAAAACTTAAAGTACCTCGTTCGAGAGCATGTTGCTCATCCAACTCAGCCGTGTGTTCGTCGCGCTATACAGAACAACTTAGTCTGGTGTTTACATATGCTAATATACCTAACAAAGCGAGCACACTGCGTGGCGGCCACTCCATCGCGTAGTTCACTCCCAACCAAACCCATGTAAGTTGTATTCACACTGAAAAATTGCAAAAAATAACTTTAACTTTGCACCTGAGACATCACTACCTAATTTTCTTTCTATGTGTGCGTTTTTTTAGTTTTTCTTTCGGCGGTACACAGTTTCTTAGTGTGGTTTTATTGTAAAGTGTAATTTAACAATTCATTTGTTTCACTCGTTTTTTCATAGTGTTATGAAGTTATTGTTAATTTTATGTTACGTAACATATATTTAAATTCAAACTAATGGAATTTATGTATATTTTATAAAATAATGTTTTCTTTAAAACATGTAGGTACTGAGATGTTTATCCTGTGTAGCAAGTAACTAGAACATTCATTATTACATAACATAGGTAGTGTAATTATTATGTAAGTAATGTCTATTATGTACCTACGCACATAAAATCTTATTTATATGTTGTTATCGTTTTTTAGATAGGTAGTAGTGTATTGTTTACTAAATTAGCATAAAAATCCTTCGCTTTTTTTTCTTTTTATTACGACGCGTTGCTTCGTGTCCTTCGATGAATAAATATTATTGATCTTATCAAGATTCCAATCTCTACTTATTACAAAACTAAGTTGTTTACCGCCGTCTGTCCCTCTGCCCCTGTAGCCATGTAACAAACGATAAACGCAAACGCTGAGGAGGCTTTAATAGATCTTCAACTTTATGTGCTTGGTTTTAAGTTGAAGATCTAGTGAAGATTGCATAGCTTTTCGTTCTTTCCAGTCGCTAACGCTTAGAAATCTTTAATAGATTTTCAACTTAAGACTCTGGGGTATAAAGTTGAAAATCTATTGATAACTACCGAGCGTTTTCGATTATCATTTGCGACTTGGCTAGGGGGGCTGTACGCTTAGATCTTATAAACTACGTAACTGATTTGAATGCGGTTTTCATTAATATATGGAGTGATTAAAGAGGCAGGTAATTTTTTTTTATATTATCACGCTGTAACCAATGGGAGCGGAGCGGTAACCAAAGACGTAATGCAATGCAGATGACACGTGGGGTATATAACTGGTATAATTATACTAATAATAATTATAAAGAGGTAAAGTTTGTGAGCTGGTGAGGTTGTAGGATGTAATCTCTGGATCTACTGAACCGTTTTAAAAATTGTTTTACCCATAGAAAGCCACGTTATTTCTAAGTGTCATAGGCTATATAACATCACGCTACGGGAGCGGAGCAGTAACCAAAGACGTAGCTAGCATGAGTGACATAAGCCACGCGAACGAAGTCGCGCGTAGTTCGTATATTATATAAAAAAAATATATATAAGTACCATCACGCCTGTATTCCCCGAAGGGTTAGGCAGAGGTGTACCAATGTACACCTACAGTTCGCCGGTATATTTAGGTCCCATGTAATAGGGAGCGAGCCTATATTGCCATTAACCAGGCACAAATCCAAACTCTGAGCTGCTACTGAGAATTTCATAGAAAAACCCAATAACACTTTTTGCTCGACCCGGGAATCGGACCTCTAGAGCGTAGCAGTCGCGCTCAGGACCACTAGGCAAACGAGGCAGTTTATTTATATAAACATAATTATATTCCCAAATATCACGCCTAGCAATCGTTAAAGTAGCAACCTACAGCTTTGAAAGGTATTCGGTTATCACTTAGAGGTCGCTGCCTTGCAAACACCATGCTTTTGACACACATCTAAAGAAAATGTTAATTATTTATATCACACTGTCAATAATTATGTTGCGCAAATCCCATTATAGTGGTGCCATTTAATTACATTGCAAATAGCAAGATACTATTTTTTGTATTAATTATTTCTTTACGCGAATAGTTTTACGTACATGTTGTGCAAATGAATTGAAGTTTAGATTGCATTTGATAACATTGTTTTGGTACTTATAATTCTATCGTTATCTGGTGGGTATTGATAGTCAATTGTAACTATGGTATGTAACTTCTTTTGAGAAAGTTCTCGTATTTTAGTCACTAATTATTATTTTTTAACTGCCTCGTTGGTCTAGTGGTCCTATGCCCGACTGCTACGCTAGAGTTCCCGAGTTCGATTCCCAGGTCGAGCAAAAAGTGTTAGGTACTGGGTTTTTCTATGAAATTCTCAGTAGCAGCTCGGAGTTTGGATTTGTGGCCGGTTAGTGGCAATAGGCTCGCCCCCTATTACATGGGACCTAAATATACCGGCGAACTGTGGGTGTATATTGGTACACCTCTGCCTATCCCTTCGGGGAATACAGGCGTGATGGTTTACAAGGTAATAAAAAAAAAATTGGTCAAGTGTTCGTCTGCTTGCCGTGTAAGTATTCCCCGAAGGGTTAGGCAGAGGTGTACCAATGTACACCCACAGTTCGCCGGTATATTTAGGTCCCATGTAATAGGGGGCGAGCCGGGCACAATTCCAAACTCCGAGCTGCTACTGAGAATTTTCTATGAAATTCATACTTGAGCATTTAATAAAAAGCTGTTATTTTGACACAACAATCAGACACTTCAACTTTATTACTTGTGTAGATGTAGATACGAGAGACGTAGTGTTTACACCCAAAAAAGGCAAACACGTAGATTGTTGTTGTTCTACTAATAAGTAGGTATAAGTAGCTTGGAACATAAATAGTTCATTCTAATAGAAATGTTGCGCGATATTAGCATTTCAGACTTGTTTTGAATTCTAGACGCTTTAGAACGTTTTGCGCATTATTATTGGAAAATTTTCGCTTAAACAGTGAGTCAGTCAGCTGGAGTACATTTTGATCTGTACTGTGTTGTGTTAATTCTTGGAAGTCGTCATGTTAAGTATGAATCAAGCTTGAAGTCGATGAATGAATCCTTATTTGGTTATATGGCGCTTTTGTTGATCTCTGATAGGCTAATTTATTCCTGTGGTTAGCTTTGATTCCCGAACGGTGCAAATATTTATATGAGCTACAGATGGTTGTTCCGGTGGTTGGTCTGGCTGTGTGTGTATGTGAGTTTATATGTCTGTAAACAGACGCACGATACACGAGAAATTCCGATTGTGGGGCAATGTTTTTATAAAAACCTAAACTAAACATATTAACTAAACTGTTTACAATTAATTTTAAAACAAAAAGAAATCTATAATGGTTGTCAATAATCAATTGGCATCCTTGTTTGGGCAGGATCCCTATAAATTTTCTATAGCAAAAACAAACTATGACGTCACTTATTTGCCATCTCAATTTATCCAATTTATGGTTTTTAAACATAAACACTCCATCACGCCAGTATTCCCCGAAGGGCTAGGAAGAGGTGTACTAATGTACACCCACAGTTCCCCGGGATGTTTAGGTTGATTTTAAAGTTAGTTCTTCATTTTTTCCGGGTTTATAATAAAGCATTATTTTTGGAGGAGTTATGTTTCTAGAATTTAATATATTATACCTTTAATTAGCACTTTAAGGGGTGCCCAGAACGGCAAGTATTTTGCTAAACTGGTAACCCTAAGAACAAAAAGCCATTGGTTCTGGTTACATAAATACGGCACACAAATTGACTTTAAGACCTGACCTGCAAATTTATATTATGAACTTTATGACAGGCGCAATAAAGTTCAAAAACACCTGTCTCGAAGGTTTTATCATGGACTATTAGTTAGACCTCGTTAAATAATGAGTCGGATAATATTTAGTACCTACCTTTAGTACAGTCATATTATACGCACCTACTTCGTACCAATTTAAATAAACAAACCGTTAAGTGCATTGTTGTTTATTATAGTATTTATTTAATACGACTTCAAGGTGACTGGGTGCCATATGTAAGACCTTCAAACAATCTTCATAGGTACGTTATCCTATCTATTTATATATATTTGGGAAATCATCTAATGGCTTTTACACCCTGGGCGGAGCGTTCACGGAGTGTCAGACTCTTACTGACTAAAACCCATCCGTGTTCCTAATGCCATTTGCGTTACAGGGTCGCGGTAGCTCTTTCAAACAAACTCCGCTGCGCTGGTAGAAGCTATTATACCCCGCGGTGTCATCCGCGCTACGTCTTTGGGTACTGCTTCGCTCCCTTTGGTAGTAGCGTGATGTTCTATACGTATAAACCTTCCTTTAGAATCGCTCTATTTATTGATGAAAACCGCATTAAAATCCGTTGCGTAATTTAAAAGATCTAAGTGTGGAGACGGCGATAAGCGTCTTTATGTGAAGATTGTCTATATTATTGTGATAGCTTATTAATTATGTATTATTATTTATAAGTAGATTAATATTAGGTACCTATTTTATTAATGTGGTATGTTGCTATTCGCTTTGCCTACAACCTAACAACAGTGTTTATTTTTTTTACTTGAGAACCAGTTTTCCTAATTATCTAAACTATTTATTAGTATTGGAAGAGCGCTTTGTAAAGAACTCTTCGGGAAAGTACTACCACTATAATTATTTCTGCCGCAAAGCAGCGTTGCTGTGTTCTGGTTTGGAGGGTATGGGTGCTGATGTAATTACAGGCACATGACACATTTGAAATTCTCAGTAGCAGCTCGGAGTTTGGATTTGTGCCCGGTTAATGGCAATAGGCTCGCCCCCTATTACATGGGACCTAAATATACCGGCGAACTGTGGGTGTACATTGGCACATCTCTGCCCAACCCTTCGGGAAATACAGGCGTGATGGTTTTTTTTTGTGAGACATTTCATCTTTGTCTCTGGGATAGCAGCGCATTTGCAAGGCCTCCAGTATTGCAGATGTCTGTAGGCAGCGGTGACCACTTAACTTCAGGTGGGCCGTAGGCTAGTTCGCCATGCAATGATATTTAAAATAAATATTCTCTGCCTGACAACGGCTTGTCTAATCAGAGTAATGTCGGTAACTACGATTGATCTTAATAAGTACTCAATAACTATGTTTTTATCAGAAAATCTAAACCTATAATAAAATAAAAAGTATTTCAAACAATAAACTATAAAACTTTATTAGGATATATTAATATAGCGCAGACTAAATTGTTTGATAAACTAATGATTCTAGATAATATACTTTTATTAGATCATTTTATTAGAGCATACCGGTCGCGCCTGTCTAATCTAGGTAAGTATTTCTTTTAGATAAGGCTTAGGCATGGCTAAGGGATCCGAGCCACTGTGGCTAACTTAGGCTAACTTGACTGTTGATTAGTGTCCGATACTTAAACACATGATTGTACTTTACATGTAACATCGTTTCTGCACTCATCCTTACATACATCCATACAACCACGCCTGTATTTCCCGAAGGGTTAGGCAGAGAGGTGTACCAATAGACTCCCACAGTTCGCCGGTATATTTTAAGTCCAATTTAATAGAGGGCGAGCCTATTGCCATCAACCGGGCACAAATAATAACTCCGAGCTGCTAGTGAGAATTTCATAGAAAAACCCAATAACACTTTTTTTGCTCGACCTGGGAATCGAACCCAAGACCTCTAGTGTAGCACAGTCGCGCTTAGGACCAATAAGCTACCGAGGCAGTCGTCCTTATCAAATGATTTTGTGTAAAATATGTTAAGTTAATGTGTTTTATTACAACTAGGTTCCTATAGGCTTTTAATCGACACCATTTTATTTTATTTTACAAGTCAGTCCCAGAAATCTTCATCTCCTTTCTCATAATCTATGAATTGTATTAAAAATAAGGAGTCACGTGTTATAATAATCTTTTGTAAACTCCGATTCTTGCACGGAACAAATATCTCTACAGGTAGTTGTTCTAGAACTAGCTGTTTGTGTGTGTTAGTGTATATGTGCGTACCTAAAAGGCAATTATTCATCATCATAATCATTCTCATCAATCAGCCGCAGGACGTCCACTGCTGGACATCGGCGTCCCTATAGATTTGCAAAAGGACCGGTTGGAAGCCGCCTGCATAAAGGCAATTAATGCCAGTGCTAAGTTTTTATTCTGGATAAGATGTTGCTAGGATACTCATGATACCCCATGGAGCCCTAAATAGCTGAGACCGGTATATAAATATCTTCTCGGCCCTGCTTATTTATTTATTTATTTATTTATTAAAACTTTATGCACAAATGTAAAAAAATACACCGTACAAAGGCGGACAAAAACTATGTGCTTATGTTACCGCGCAAGCGTAAACCTCCTCCTAAATTCTTTCCAAAACAAACAAATTCTGTTTAAGTTTCATTTGAAAAATAAAATCACTATTGTTCGAAAAAAAAAGCACGAGAGATTAAAATTTATATTTTTTTAATTTTTTTATTTATGTAAATATAAAAATATATTAAGAAAAACAAAAATATTTTTATTTTCATCTAGCTTAATTTCCCGAAAATAAGCAACGTCATACACGTAGACAGTTAAAGTAATCTCGCAACAAAAATGTTGCGAGATCCTCTGCGACTTGTCGCATATCATGGGTATTTATTGAAAGGAAAAAATACAGGAGGTGGCGTGCGTTGCCCCTCAGGTATTTTTTACCCCTAACGCGATCGCTCCGACCGAGTCGCCAGCAACCCGAGCTACCCCCACTCAGCAGCGCGCGCATGCGTAAACGACCCCAGAAAAAATCAGATCACTGATCGCGAATTTCAGAAAACGAATATTTTACGATAAAACCGTCGCGATTTTAAGAAAACTATCACGCACGCTGTAGGGAAAACCGAAAAGCACTTTTTTGAAAGAATTTAAAGAAATTTCTGAGCAAATTTTAGGTTTCTGAAAATAAAACGGGAACACGTCTGCTGTTTAACGTTTTGGCAAACCAAATGGGCGAGCTCCCCGGTCCCCGCTGCCCTTGTTGGACTCTTTACGCATGCGTGGATTTCAATTGTCTGAACATCGTGCTGGAGAAATAGTGGTGGCCTGCAAAAACTTCATTCTAATGAATAAACTATATTCTGCAACTTGTTTAAACTTTTAAACAAACCAAACTTCCAAACAACCAAAATCTACCTAACAAATTGTTAGGGTTCGCTAATTTACATTTTTATTTAATTAAATTGGAACGCAAAAAGGCTAGTTTCCAGTCCAATAACTATTTGATTATAATATTTTATACCGGCAACACTTCAGCTTGTGACTTCACATTGTCATCTGTGATTGGTGCACGACATTTAATTTAACCAATCACAGAACTCTATTTTCCCGCGGAAATTATAAAAACCTTGGAAAAAGAAGAGGAAAAAGGGCGGCTAGATGGACGGACTTGGAGCGGGAGATTAAAAGGTTGTAAGGGAGAATAAATTGCTGTTCATCGGTTTTCTGTATTTTATTCAACTACTGCAGTACGTCACCTAAGCCCGAAAGCTACATCCCAAAAGCCTTAATTGTATCTATTGTCGCATTAGTCTTATAAAATGTACAATTCTATTCATAATGTGGACTGTTAAGTCTGAAATAAATGTTCAACTAGCGAACTGCCCGCGCTTCATCCGCGTGGCTTTACTGCTCTGCTCCCGTGTGTCGTAGCGTGATGTTATATACACTGTAACTAGGTAAAAAAATGTAGCTTTATAATGGTGAAAATATGGACAAAATCGGTCCAGTAGCTTCGGAGCCTATTTGTTATAAATAAAAAAAACTTAACTCTTATAATATTAGTAGAGATTAACAAATAAGTAACAATGTAAACAAAATGTTATTTAGAAAATTTTGCAACAGAGCGTAGTTCCCGGTGTATTAAGGTGAATGCTCCGACCAGCCCGCGAAATTTAAATTTTCTTACGTTTTTTGCAATTTGCAAGTTAATATTAGGTTTAATGTTGATTAAAGTATGATTCGCGGGCGTAAGAAGTATGTATGTTCAAAATTATAACCATTAAAATCAGTAAAATGACTCCATAAGTCAAGCTTCATGTAAAATGTCAAGATTTCATGAAATCTTGACATTCACCAGTAGATAGAGTGTTTTAAGATGAAGGTTTATACATATAGAACATCACGCTATGACAATGGGGAGCAGAGAAGTAACCAAAGACGTAACTGAAAGTGGGTGACACCGCGGGGTTTACAATATCCTTATTCCTTATTCCTTACTAATATTATAAATGCGAAAGTAACTCTGTCTGTCTGTCTGTCTCTTCTTCACGCCTAAACCACTGAACTGATTTCAATGAAATTTGGTACAGATATAGTCTTGGACCCGAGAAAGGACATAGGATAGTTTTCATCCCGGAAATCCCTCGGGAACAGGAACTATTAAAACACGCGGCCGAGGTCGCGGGCAAAAGCTAGTTTTTTTATGAATAATATTTACCTACCTACATTACACGGGTAATTGAGACACTTATACATTACTATACATATTATTATTTATCCCATAATCACATAATCCCACGTAGGAATCTTATTCGATACTCAAACCGGATTGAATTTACGGTTCATTTCACCCACGCGACTTATAATAAAGTAGTTATTTAGCCATGCTACCATCATTATGGCCTTCAGCAGTTGTTATTTAATAGTAAGTAATGTATGCAAAATTATAAAATAGTGATAATTATTGTTACGTATGGGGTTTATTGCTCTTTCTTCTACATACGTTTTTGAAGGGAGAACTGGATTCTTTTTTAATGTACGCGAGGGTCGAATGTGCCTATTAGTGGTCTAATTTAAATTATTGATTGGACTTTGTAATTGAGTTGTGCGTAAGTTTACCAGTTTCGTACCTAAGCTATCATTTTTAGGTTCATTGATATTTCTTTTGGATAAAAGAATTAGCAAAAAAAGGCAAACAATTATATCAAGCTAAACTAAAATGATTCCCCTGGATTTCTCAAGAAATACTACTCCATTTAACATACTTAGTTTCCATCATAAGGGCATCATAAATTAAAACAAGCAGTCCCATTGCATGCCACAAAGTAAAAACATTAAAATTATGCGTGCCGTCCGCCTCGCGCATCGGAATGAAGTTTTTCAAGTTAGCCTCAAAGATGATTGCAGCCAGGGTTGCTACCATTGGCAGCTGGCATGTACCAGGAGTAAAAAACCGGCCAACTGCGAGGCGGACGCGCACCAAGGGTTCCGTACCATTATCTATAAAAATACCAAAAAATAACACGTTTGCTTTATGGGACCCCCCTAAATGATTGCTTTATTTTAATTTAATTCTTTATTTTTAAAGTGAATATATAACTTAATATTCTGTGAATAATTCAAGCATCTCTACCTGTTGCCGTTACTAATATCGAGCGAATACGAGCATAATAACACGTTTACTGTATGGGGGCCCCCTTGAATATTTATTTTATTCTGTTTTTTAGTATTTGTTGTTATAGCCGCAACAGAAATACATCATCTGTGAAAATTTTAATTGTCTAACTTTCACGGTTCATGCGATACAATCTGGTAACTGACGGACAGACAGACAGACAGACAGACAGATAGACAGACGGACAGCAAAGTAATAGGGTCCCGTTTTACCCTTGGGATACGGAACCCTATAAGCTGAAGGTGAAATGTTACTACTTTATCTGAAATCATTATACCAGCCCCCTAAGCGGATACGCATATACATTTTAAACTTAGATACATAAACCTCACTTACTCACTTATATACATAAAGGTGGATATATCGTAATGGCCCAGTGGTTAAGGCACCCACCTTTTATGCATGAGATTGCAGGTTCAACACCGGGCAAGTACCAATATGACGTTTCAATTCATACAAACTTTTTAAGTTTATCTTGGACATTTCTGACATCAGTGAGAAGTTTGAAATCGCGAATCCGCATTGAGCAAGGGTGATGATGCCTTCTCTGCATGAGAAGAGGCCTGTGCCGTTCAGTAGGATATTAATATGCTGGTATTTTTACGCAAACCTTTATTATAATTTTGTGGGTAACCCTGTTATGAGTATTTGCTTATGTATGACTGTGGCTTATCTTAATATTTCGAGTATGTACGTGTAGGTAGGTACAGTTATAATCTTGGGTATGAGAGATTTGACCACCTGAAACTTAAATCTAAGGCATCCAATCTTTAAGACTAGGTGATTAGTGCTCTACATTCTCACATCACAATTTCATGTGCATCTTAATAATACCATCATTAATAATTCCCCGAAGGGTTAGGCAGAGGTGTTCCAATGTACACCCACAGTTCGCCGGTATATTTAGGTTCCATGTAATTGGGGGCGAGCCTATTGCCATTAACCGGGCACAAATCCAAAGTCCGAGCTGCTACTGAGAATTTCATAGAAAAACCCAATAACACTTTTTGCTCGACCTGGGAATCGAACCCAGGACCTCTAGCGTAGCAGTCGCGCTCAGGACCACTAGGCCAACGAGGCAGTTAGTGCACTGCAAAAATGTACCAGGCAGACAGATGCGATCCGAAATTATTCTAAACTGTGCATCTGCACAAACGTCATAGTTTTGACAGCCTTGTTGGAGCTCTTCTCCATAGAAACCTACGTTTAGGAACGAGCAACTAGCTTCAACTTTAACTGTAACTTCTTGACAATTCAATTAAAAGTGCCTGTAAATTGTCTAATTGAAATAAAAACTTTGACTTTGAAATGCTTTGGCTATGTGTATGAGTCGTTTGGGGTTAAAGCACTAGGGACATTCACACACAGACCTCATTAAGTTTTTCGCGACATCGCTGAGCGCCTGGTCGACTCTACACCGTGTCTGGGTGGCATTTTCTTGGGCCAAACAATGAGCATTGTCATCATCATCATCATCATCTCAGCCATAAGACGTCCACTGCTGAACATAGGCCTCCCCTTTAGATGGCCACATATACCGGTTGGAAGCGACCTGCATCCAGCGTCTTCCGGCGACCTTTATTAGGTCGTCTGTCCATCTTGTTGGTGTGTTCCTACGCTGCGCTTGCTAGTCCGTGGTCTCCACTCTAGCACTTTTCGACCCCATCGGCCATCTGCTCTGCGAGCAATATGGCCTGCCCATTGCATTGTCATACAACGTGGCAATGCTGACAGATTTTTTGGAAACTTGCCCCATTGACAGCGATGCGGACAATTATTTGATGCTCTATGAGCTTCCTACGTTCTTTTTTTATATAAATTGTACTATGTAATTTAATGTCTTTTAAAGTTTTGTGTGTAGGATTGTTTTTCATTTATCAAACAACAATTACAATTAGTACACAGTACCTACTTGAAAGTTTTATATGAAAATTAATCGCCTTTTGTTCCCCGTAGTGATACACACATAAATAAAATAGTTTTTATTGTGTTTGCGAACAATTGCTTTGTGATGTTGGTGATTAAAGTAAAGAAAAAACAAATGAAACTGTGGGATAGTTTACGTCATAAGCAGTGACTTAAGTGGACAGAGTATGTTATCTTGATTTGATCATTTTGTTTTGACAAAACGAGTGTACATAGGTACCTTTTTTTTTTTTTTTTTATAGACGGGAAATCATCATATAACTTCCCCCGCCCTGGGCGGGGCGGGAGGGAGTGTCAGACTTTTACTGACTAAAACCCGTCTATGTTCCTTCATGTGCCCTTTGCGTTCCGGGGGCGCGGTATCTCTTTCGAACAACCCGCAGCCCCGGCATACATAGGTACCTATACTTTAGCTAAACTCGAAAAAGAATCTTTACCAACAAATATTTAAAAAAATGTGGGTATGTAAGCACTTGCTGCATGTTTTAAAAGTACCTAATCAGACGGCACACTTTTTGTGCGATCGAGTCTGCGGCGCACAAAAAGTCTGCATGGCGCGCATAGGTTTGCATAGGTTCTATTTTCACAGACTAAAAAGTGCGTCACGGATAGTCTGTCGTCTGCGCTGCACCTTAGAGTTACAATTTACTTTTGTATTATTTAGTGAGTACCAGCATTATAACATGTGTTTCCTTATCAATTTGTCATATAAAATACAATAAAACATTTAAAAGGTTGTGAAAAAGTAATTTTTCTACCCACACTGCCTTAATTTGACAGTTGTTTGTTTTTGCAGAATGCATTGAATGTGCCGTAAGTATAGTTTTGTAACAAAACCTAGTTTTATTAATTGTAAACCTAGTTTTATTATTTTTAGTCCAAACAAGAAAACAGCGAGAAAAATAAATGGTAGTATGGTATGGTATGGTATGGTGGTGGTATGGTAATGATATCGTTGTGCGTCCAAATAGCTCCCATTATTGGACACAATACCATGACTGTCGTTACAGCTTGGAAAATGTAAATACCTACCTCCGATCGCGTGTCGATGCAGTTGATCTGAATTGTAAACCTAGTTTTATCAATTATGTCGTTGTACTAAACTAGTTCTTATTTAATTACCATGGGGTTTTGTTAGTGTAGGTTCAGTCGTGTGCGGTTGTTGACGATTAAAGCCCGAGTCCTATGGATATGGACTTTGTTCAGTAAGGTTTTTCACAGATAAATTATGGGTGTTAAAAGATACTAAACGATTTCAACGATTTAAAAGGTACTTTTCGATTTTCGATTGAAAGTTTGATGTTTTTCACAACATTGTGATCATTTTTGTTCTGGAGTACCTACTACTGGGAACCTGCTGATTGCGGAGATTTTGAAGGTCAAAGTTTCAACTTCCTTTTACTATTCTTTTTTTATAATCTAAACTTTTAATACGCTCACTACCCCTATATTGTTGAATGCACCCTTAAACACAAAATTAATAAGTTTGATGGGCGGTAATCGACAAACGACTATGCGACTGTGCGTGGTGAACGACATGTGATTTGTCTTTTTACACGTAATTTTGAGTGAGTTACAAAAGCCAAAAAAGTCAAAGCATGTATATCAAATACACCATTTACAGGCACTTTTGATTTTTTAAGAAGTTACCTCTAAAGAAATTTGTAGCTAGCAAAACAAGACGCATGTCACAACTGGTCTTGTATGTTCTCAGAAGGAATTAATGAACGCTGGTAAAGTACAGTAGAGGTGAACTTGCCAGAATAGCGACGGCGGTAGTGTTTGTGTATAAAAAAACTGACTGCCCGTTAGTCTCGTGATGGCTGAGGATGGGGTCCCGGGTTTCATTCCTAGGTCTGGCAAAGTTTCATAGGGTACTAGCATTTGCCCGCGACTTCGTCCGCGTGGATTAATAGTTCCCGTTCCCGGGGGATTTCCGGGATGAAAACTATCCTATGTCCTTTCTCGGGTCCCAGACTATATCTGTACCAAATTTCATTGAAATCGGTTCAATGGTTTAAGCGTGAAGAAGAGACAGACAGACAGAGAGACAAACAGAGTTACTTTCGCATTTATAATAGTAGTACGGATTTCCATTAAGGTATCTCAGTAGCTGCTCGAAGTTTAGTAGAAGGTGGTGTGACACCCCCGTGTCTCAGAAAGCACGTATACTTCTATAGCTTGCGTATTTTGGCTAGTGTTCATTAAGATAAGACGACATGGCCGAAACTCGGTGGCGACAATATTATTGTTAAATAACAAAACAAAAACAATACAACAAGTTTGTCTGGCAAAGGTCCAAGCAGACGTCGTATTAAAGATTTTACAAACGCACAGTTTTCCTATAAAACGTACCTATTAAGCGCTGAAACGTGCGCGGAATACGTACGTGACTGTGTGAACTGTTGTGCAGCATAGTAATAAACGTAAAAGGAAACACCATGGAACAAGACCCGTCCTTCTGGCGTACGTGACTATTACAGTATCACCACGGTGCTGTGACCTTGACTGGAATGGCAGAAGGCCTACATGGTCATTTTTAAGACGGTATTGTTATCCTTTTATAGGTCCTTTTAATGATTTGTTTGTGTCGCAGTAGATTATGGTCTAAAGTCTCAGTGTCGCTGGACCCACGTCATGCCTGTGTAGTGGACAGACGCAGTATGGCGTTGAGAAGGTCAGCTTCATTACTGAGCGTGTTTTATGTGACTTTAAAAAGTACTGGGTACAACCAACATGCAGGCAAAAAGATTTTTTTTATGCGATTGGATGGCAAACAAGCCCACGGCCCACTTGATGTTAAGTGGTCACCGCTTCTAGACATCTGCAATGCCAGAGGCCTTGCAAATGCGTTGCCATCCCAGACTCAAAATTGAAATGTCTCAGGTGTCTGTAATTACGCCGGCACTCATACCCTTCAAACCGGAACACATCAGCGTTGCTCCGCGGCAGAAATATGTATGGTGGTAGTACTTCCCCGAAACCCCTTCACGAAAAGATCCCTTCTATTCATATCACATCAGAAATTGCAACATACAAAAAAAACACACACAAAAAATACTTCACAACGTTCTTTGCCTCTACAAATAGGTATCTACAAAGATCAATTAATACAAATTATTTCTTCACGACCACTTATAGCATTGCTGTGACGAATTACACTTGCACTTTACCTTGTAATGTAGTGTATTTATTTACGTCTGTAATTCTAATTACAGAAATATAAATAACTTGCTTTAGCTTGCAACTTCTTACACGTGGAAAACAAATCGAATTGATTTTTTTCCTACCTATAAACTACCTAACTGATCTTCATCTTCTCAGGTCAGATGGTTCTTTAGATTTCGTGATTAATCACATACCATCACGTCTGTATTCCCCAAAGGGTTAGGTAGAGGTGTATGTATTTATAAATTATATAAGTATGTATATCAGTTGTCTGGTTACCATAACACAAGCTCTGCTTAGCTTGGGATCAGATAGCCGTGTGTGAGTTGTCCCAAGATATTTATTTATTTATTTAATGTATACCCACAGTTCGCCGGTATGTTTAGGTCCTACGTAATAGGGGGCGAGCCTTTTGCCACCACCGGGTACAAATCCTAACTCCGAGGTGCTACTGAGAATTTCATAGAAAAATCCAATAACACTTTGCTCGACGTACCTAGGAATCTAACCCAAGACCTTAAGCGTAGCAGTCGCGCTTAGGAATCAGCCAGTTTTTTTTCTCTTTTGTACCTATATGTCGCAGGTTTATGAAAAAATCAGGTTTTTGATTTTCGTTCTTTTTATTTATTAATTCATAATTTCATTTGTCCACAGCACGACAAATACGACGTAGGTAGTGGCGAGCAGTTTGATGACCTAGTGGGGCTGATCGAACACTTTAGGTCCTACCCCATGATTGAGACGTCAGGTGACGTCCTGCGGCTGCTGCAGCCGGTCAGCGGCACTAGGCTGCGGGCACATGACATCGACCGCAAAGTTCAGGAGATGCAGGTAGACTATTCAATATTTATTTTTCAAACAGAAAACTCACTTAAATATTATTTATTAAATTGTCAACTATGTATAGTTAGTAAAAAAATAAAGGAAGGTCATCAAAAAAGTCATCCGCATCGCTGTCAATAAGACAGCACAGCACATTACAAATCAATTGTTCGCAAACACAATTAAACCATTTTTATGTAATTAATTTTCATAGAAAACTTTCAAGTAGGAAATATATTAAATTACAAAGTATTACAATTAAAAAAAAAAAGTAGATAGCCCAAGCATCAAAAAACTTGTCCGAATAGCTGTCCATTAGGCTGGCAGCATTGCCACGTTGTATGGCAATGATGATTCTTTGGCCCAAGAAAAGGCTAGCCCTCGGGTTACATGAACAGTATCAATATCACAATGTAACAGTACCTACAGTAATAGTGGTTTATGGTCCAGTTGTCTATGTATTCTCTAGACCGATTCCGGCCACGGCACATAACCTTACTGGAGACTCTGGAGACTAGATCTAGACGCAAGAGATATTATAATGCTCAAGTGTGTGAGCAAAATAGGTGCTCTCTAACTCTCGTAGTCCGATGGGACGGCAATTCGACACAACCGGGGAGAAATCAGGCGTAGGAACCAACTACTTTACGTGCCTCACGAGACAAATGACTGTCACACCACCAAATTCAAAACTCCGGGCTGTTACTAAAAAAAATCTAATGGAAAAATTCAATACCACTTTTTGCCTGACCTGGGAACGGAATCCCACGCTCAAAAGTCGTGCTCGCCACGAGACCAACGGGGCAGTTACTAGCCTACTTACTGGTTGAATAATACATAGCGTGCTTACAATATAACCCATTAAGTGAGCACGTGTTTGCCGACATGCGTCTGAAGCAGGCATTTTATATAAATGCCGCGCATCTATTCTGCATTATGCCTGAGCATGATGTAGTTATGTCAGGCGATCTTACGCAAGTATCCGTAGAAAAAAAAACTTAATTCTTGCATCAATATCGACGAAATTTTATTGATACAGGACTGCCTCGGTAGCCTAGGGGTTCTAAGCGCGATTGCTACGATAGACGCTAGGCTAGACGCCTGGTTCCCAGGTTGGGCAAAAAGTGTTAGTGTTCCTATGAAATTCTCAGTAGCAGCTCGGAGTTAGGATTTTTGCCCGGTCAATGGCAACAAAAGTCAAAAATCTAATAATTTATTTCAATAAGACCATTACAAGGCACTTTTCAACGTCAATTGCATGAGAAAAAATTAATATTTAATCTTGATGCCCATTCCAAAAGGTAGACAGGCTCGCACCCTATTACATGGTACCTAAATATACCGGCGAACAGTGGGCGTACATCGGTACCCCACTGCCTTACCCTTCGGGGAATACAGGCGTGATGCTATGTGTGTTTTGATGCAGGTGGCTTTATAGTCATAGTATTTTGAATTTATATTTTTTTGATCCAATGAATTTCTTCCAGGAGTTCGAAGACTATCATAAACTGGACAGCAAGTGTGGCTTCGACGGCGAGTTCCAGTCGCTGAAGATGTTGGAAGACAGGCATGTGTTCACCAACTTCGAGGGCACCAGACCAGAGAACGCACCGAAGAATAGATACAGAAATATTCTACCTTGTAAGGTTCTTTTCTATTTTTGCTACAATTAACAAAGCACTCCATAGGTATTTCAGATTTTTGAGGAAGCTGTGATGAATGAAATTCTCCAGGCCGATTCCGGCCACGGCGGCTAACCTTAATGCAGACTAGCCCCGTACGCAGGAGATATTATAGTGCACAAGTGTGTGCACAAGCTGTGATAATGTAGATGTAAATACCTACCTGTGACCTCGAAGGTTAGACCCGTCTGGCACCCAGAGCGATTGTGGAACTCCTGCCCCCCTAGCCAAGTCACAAACGATAAACGCAAACGCTGAGTAGGCTTTAATAGATCTTCAACTTTATGTGCTTGGTTTTAAGTTGAAGATCTAATGAAGATTGTATAGCGTTTTCGTTCATTCCAGTCGCTAACGCTTAGAAATCTTTAATAGATTTTCAACTTAAGGCTCTTGGGTATTAAGTTGAAAATTTATTGGTACCTACCGAGCGTTTACGATTATCGTTTGTGACTTGGCTAGGGGGGCTGATCGGAGAATGTTTCATATGCTATTGTACCAATTTTCCGTTCACCTGCATCCTTGACGATTTGATCAGAGCTTCTGACTGAACCAGAAATAAACTTGGTCACCAATTGCGCCCAAGTGGTATAAATAGCTACAAATGTATTATCGATTCGAAAAGAATAACCTCGTAGGTTATGACTAACTGGTTCAAAACTATCTCATTCGATCGTCACAGGACACTTGGGTGCTTCAAAATTTCTTTAGGTGCATGCAGCCATAATCATACCATAATTTCTCAAAGTTAAAATCAAAGTACTTATTTCTATTAGACCTTTTACAGTGACGTTTGGAGTAGATCAGTTGAGAAGGTTGAACTTAATTGCTCGTTCCAAAAAGTAGGTGGGCACTTAGAGTGAGAAGTGAACCAGTGAACATTGAAAAGTGGATACTCTTTCTATTTGTGTTTTACAGAATCCTGTTCACAATATTCTTGTTGTGAAAACAACGAAGGTGAAAATAAAACAAATAAAAAAGACTCAAAGATATAAGCCATGACAGAGAGATGATCAATCCCAACAGACAGCGCTTCAGTGTCTAAATCCTTCATCCCTTCTCCACAGATGACCAGACACGTGTAGTGCTACGTCGACGAGACCACGGGTCATTGTCTGACTACATTAACGCCAGCTACATCAGATCCTCAAGACTCAGTGATTCCTCCTCCTCCGTGCAATCTTCAAACGAAAGCTTGGACAGCGTTCAATGTGAGTATGAGATATTAAAGGACCATTATTTTTTCCATTAGGTTAATTCAGTTGCAAATATAAGGGTGGCCTACAATGCAAAAAAAGAAACACAAGAAAGGAGGGCTTTACTTATGATGGACCTCACGAAGTGCCTTTACGATGATCCTTGAGGAGAGATTACTAGTTTCACTTGCTAATTTCCGTGACTTTGTTGTTGTATCACAAAGTGGTAACATTATCCCACGGGAACGACTGATACGATTATGTTGTAACTAGATTCCGGTAAGTATTTAATTTTCGGTACAAACCTCATAAAACAATAAACAAAACAAAAACAAAAAAAAACAACTTTTTGCTTCAATTATTTGTATCATAGTACTTATTGGTTTCTCGGAAAATCCCCTACTTATAGTACGTCAATGGGCCATAATGTATGTAGATTCAATAACCAAACCGCAGATGGATTGATACGTGATCAGAATCCCGAAGGATCGAGGAAAAATGTCCTTTGTGGCAAGCAAAGATTATTTGAGTCGAGTCAAATCAAGTCTATCGAATAATTGGCATTTATTGGATTTTTTGCGAACTTGAGTATAGTCGCTCAACATCATTACCTGTTCAGCCTTTTCACAACTATGTTCGGGTCGGATTCCAGTCTAACCGGGCGCAGCTGAATACCAGTGTTTTACATGGAGCGACTGCCTATCTGGCCTCCACAACCCAGTTACTAGGCAACACGATACCTCTTGGAAAGACTGGTTGACAGGCTATCTGACAGCTGTCTATCCGTGACGATTGTCCAAGACATCCGTAGACCAACGGCTTTGAGAACTTTCCGAGCAAATTCCGAGGCACGGAACATCTATACATATAATAAAATCCTAACGAGGCCAATTCTGTACATTCAATATTTTTTATAAAGAGTAATTCTCACATGTTAAATACATTATACTTAACCCAAAAAAATGGTTTTTAGATTTGAACAAAACTTTTGGCATTGTGTTGGCAGTAACCTGAGCTGAAATCTTAGGTACAATTCATCACACTATGTTACATAGGGGTTAGGCAGAAACAGTATGAACACTATTAACTTAAAAATACTGAACGCGAACAAGGTCGCGGGGTCGCTAGTAAGTAATAATCTTAAACTTATCTAGTAACACCTTAGTAACACTCCGTGGTAACACTGCTAGTGCAATGTGCATTAATAGTAATAGAGACAGAAAAATAATATTCAATTGACTATAATTATTTGTAACTTGGGAACAGCCGGCTTATTCTGTAAGAAATCTCCCTCAGTGAATTAAGGTGAAGTGAGCTAAAACTGGGCTGTCACTATACGATTCTAGGGATTGACAGGTCGCCACACGTTCACTTCACGGAAGGAGGGTTTTACAGAATAACACCGCTGCCCGCGACTTCATCCGCGTGGCTTATTTCACGTCTTTGGTTACTGTTCCACTTCCGTGTGTTATAGCGTTATAGCGTGAATATTAGTATAGACTAGATAAGTCCAGACGTGTGAATGAATGAAGAACGTGCTTTCTTGCGCGAAAGAATAAGGCAAAAAACTAAAAAAAAAAAAAAAATATTTACTGAAATAAATACATTTTTTTATTTTATTTTTATTTTAAAGCTTAATTCTTTTTCTAAAATACAGCCTAAGTTACTCCTTATAATATCAGCTAGCTGTCAGTGAAAGTCTGTCAGCAGTGAAGCAGTCCAAAAAATATGAAAATCGGTCCAGCCTTTTAGGAGGTTAGCCGGAACAAACAGGCAGAGAGACAATATTTTTGAAATTATTTTTTGTTTGTTCCATATGCATTTATTAAAAAGCTGATATTTTGACGTTACAAATAGACACTTCAATTTTATACCATCACCATCACGCCTGCATTCTCTGAAGGGTTAGGCAGAGGTGTACCAATGTACACCTACCCTACAGTTCGCCGGTATATTTAGGTCCCATGTAATGGGAGCCAATTGCCATTAATCCAAACTCCGAGCTGCTACTGAGAATTTCATAGAAAAACCCAATAACACTTTTTTGAACCTGGGAATCGGACCCAGGACCTCTAGCGTAGCAGTCGTTCATTTTTATTTATTCGTATAAATATGTAGGTATCCAGGTACAGGTATGTACAGGTCATAAGACAAAAGGGAACTCTGAACTATGATGATGGAAAACAATGAGCGAATGCTATTAAAAACTTGCACGTACACGTGCGGTTAAGTCTCATTTGAATAATTATGTGACTGTACTTCGAGAAAAATAAGAGTAGTCTTGGTACTTGGTTTAGGTTTTTTTTTTATTTTTTTAAGAAGGGAAATCATCAAATAACTTCCCCCGTCCTGGGCGGGGCGGGAGGGAGTGTCAGACTTTTACCGACTAAAACCCATCTATGTTCCTTCATGTGCCCTTTGCGTTCCGGGGGCGCGGTATCTCTTTCGAACAACCCGCAGACTTGGTTTAGGATGGGAAATCATTTACTTCTTCTGCTTTGGGCGGAGCGGAAGGGAGTGTCAGACTCTTACTGACTAAAACCCATCCGTGTTCTTCCTAATGCCATTTGCGTTCCAGAGTGGTGGTAACCCTTTCGAACAGACAGGTATAGGTGTTCTTTTCATCTGAATCATCTATATTAATCGTATGAAGCTGAAGAGTTTTTTCGAGCCATTGCCATAGCCATTGCCGACTTAGCGTAAGCGACATTTTTACCTAAACTGCGATTTTCATCGAAAACGACATTTTAAACTATAACGGACCATGCCTCATCGACCTTCCCGCCCAAATAAATCAGTTATTTAAGTTATAGCAAATGCTAATTCACATTAACAGCGCAATTATTAGCAAAAATATTTAAAAAAGCCTTCTCCTGTAAAATTTGGTTTTTGTCGGTTACGTTAAGTCGGCGGTCATGCTTCGTTTTGTTTGTTTGTTTGTTTGTGGAAACGCGCTTATTTCTGAAACTATCAGTCAGATTGGAAAAACTCGTTTTGTATATAATAGGCAGACTTATGAGGAAAATATATAGCTTCGTATTAATCCGCAACATTGCCTCGCTCTAAGATATAGCACGTGAGCCTAAAACGGGTTGCATAATATTAAATAAATAAATAAGTACATACTCGTAGTAGAATTTGCAAGATATTATAAACTACCTTTTTAGCCTAGTGGTCCTAAGCGCGACTGCTAGGAGTCTTGGGTTCGATTCCCAAGTCGAGCAAAGTGTTATTGGTTGGTTTTTTTTTAATGGAATTCTTGTGAATGGAATTCGGAGTTAGGATTTGTACACGCTTAATGGCAATAGGTACGCCCCTTATTACATCGGACCTAAAAACATACCAGTGAATAGTGGGTGTACATTTGTACACTTCTGCCTAACCCTTCGGGTAATATAGTCGTGATGGTAAGATTGTGTGGTTATAAACTACTTTTACTCTTGTTTCAGCACTAATCCTGAACAGTGATACAAAGAAAGCTGCACCGTTGGTAACCAAGTCACTATCAGATGAAGCGCTACGGGAAGTCAGGAAATCATTTAAAATGGACAAAATTAATGGAAACCTTTGTCGTGATATTACAGGTAAGTCATTAAAAGAAATAAATATTTTTGATGATACGATGGCGCAGTGGTTGAGCGATTGGCTTCTACGCTGCGTGTACCGTGTTCGATTCCCGCACGGAAAAAAAATTTGTATGAGTTGTTACGGGTCTGGCTCGTTGTGTATGTGAGTTTATGTGTTTGTAAACGCACCGATAGAGGAACTTCTTTGGGAAAATCGTTTCATATCACGAGTACAATCGTGTTTAGGTATTTGTCACCAATTAGCAGTCATGCTATAAAAGTTATACGAGACAAAAAGACACTGCGCCACTTAGATTATAAATTCACGAACCAAGTCACATGATTATACAAGGTGTTGATTTGCATCCTCGTCACATTTTAGGAGCTTGTCATAAAATAAATAAATAGAAGTAATCAAATATAATTCCGATACCTGGCCAATATCTAATAAATACTTGTTTTTTTAGTTGCAACTATCAAATAACAGTATTCCAGAATACTCCTCTTGCAAAATTCAGAATCGCACAGTTGCGTATGCGGTAGGCAGAGTTGTCGCGCGGCTATAGTAATCTGGCGAGATGGCTAGCTCGAATTTGAAAATCACGTCAAAAAAAAAAGAAGTGTTAAGAATCACGAGCATAGTTAATTCCTTGAATTTGACGAGGATGCAAATCAACGCCTTGTACAAAAAACGCGTTTCAAGGTGAAATAATGATTTCTACACTACTGAACCTTCGTCTAAAGCAAGGGTGCTCAACTTTTTTAATAATCGGGCCAAACTATTCTTTAAGAAATTTAAGGCGGGCCAAATATTTGTGCAAAACAACCAACGGTATTATGAAATGTAGTTTTTTAATTTAAAAAGGATAAAAGACAGCATCAAGCAACATAAGTATTGTTAGACATCAAATTGATTGTATCAATAAATGCTATCAATGTGATTTCTGAAAATGCTTCAGTTGTAATAGTTTTCTTATGTTAGGCGTAGGGTGAAATTTAGTTCTTTTCCCGGACATCCCAGGACGATTATTTTATTTATCGCTTATCTTTCAATTAATCGGTATTCGCCTAACACTAAAAGTCACAAAGGACATTTTTTAACAACCCCTCCCGGACGTCCCCCGGACGCCCTCTAAACTAGGACAAATCCGGGGAAACCCGGACGGATGGCAGCCCTAGTTAGGCGTCATATCAGATGTTGATACTTACGCGAGCCATTTAAAATCCACCCGCGGAAGTACGCGTCTGCCCCATCTCAAAACCTAGTAAGGGACACTTTTTACAGAAATCGTTTAATTGCATAATTTTGCTAACGTAGTAAGCCTCTACCAAATACAAAAACACCAGCGTAAGTGCACTACTTACTGCCTCGTGACCACTTTAAAACCTAGTAACTCGCTTTAACTATTTCAAAACCCAGTAAGTCTCTGGACTTGCTAGGTTTTTAAATGGTCGATGAACCTTACTAGGTTTTTGAAATCAAGTACAGTACGTAAGAAGAGCGGGGATGCGCGGGGGGATTCGCTTCAACGGTTGGGCGCCCTTGATCTAAAGTATCTAATTCCTTATTTTTTGGTTACAGTTAAAGACAAAGCGTACATCGCAGCACAAGGCTGTCTCTCAAACACAAAGGACGACTTCTGGCGAATGATTTGGCAAGAAGACGTCAGAGTTATAGCTATGATCACAAATGAAATTGAAAATGGAAAGGTACGTACATTCCTGCACATAGCATACTTGCATGTGTTAGAAATAGGTAAAGAAGGTAAAATAATTAAAATAAATTTCAATCAAATATACTTATTTATTTAATATATGGCAATTATTTTATTTATTAAAGTTGCTCAATATTGAAACTAACCTTATGTATCAATGAAAGTCATTTATCATTATTACTCATTTCATTTATTACATTATTATTAAACAATGATTCTATATCATCATGTATACACACCAACATTTATACATAAATATTTTTACACGTATATAACCAACACTGCTATCAGCAGTACAAAAGTATATATATGTTAACACATATAGGAAAGTGTCTTTATATACATACGTATACATATATATACACATAATGTATATATACATATAGTCCATAATATATTTATACAACATTATTGCTCACTAATAACATTATTTAGGTACCATATCAATTATATAACTAAATCAAGTAAATAACCAACATTACAAAAGAATATAAGGAACACATAATTATAATATCTAATAAAAGAGGAAATATACTTAACTAGCGATCTGCTCGGTCCGACAGCTCAGATAAGAATGACACTCAAAGCGTTGGGCTCTCGCCTTTATAGACAGTGACAAACAAGTGACGTCATCGAGTCGTTAGTACAGAGACTTGTACAAATGTGTCTAGAAATTATATTTATGTGTATAAAAAGCTATAATTATGTAACGACATAAATAATAAAATATAAATAACGTAAAACTGGTTTTAGCTATGATTTTATGATTTGAATCATAACCGAACCAACTTCCGGTATCAACAAATCATAAAATACAACTTTAACAATTAAAAATATAGTACATATATTATAACTTTTAATGATTATTATCATTAAAAGCCATAATATATAACACGGCCATTCTGATAAGTACTTCGTTCTCGAAGTACAATCATGATATATTTTTTATATCTTTTTAAGTAGTACTTTTATTGTTGTTATAGGCACAGCCACAGGCACAGCCACAGGCACAGCCACAGGCACAGCCACAGGCACAGCCATAGGCACAGCCATAGGCACAGCCACAGGGACAGCCACAGGCACAGCCATACCCATAGGCACAGCCACAGGGACAGCCACGGGCACAGCCATAAATTTCGTTCAAGCGAGGCTGAACATAAAGTATATTCGCATTACTACCAATTAGTAGTCGTACAGGGGAAAAACCCGTAGATTTCGAACTGTGGTATTTATGGATTACTGCCATTTTCATAGTTCGTTCGGCCAATCTGACATATTACCGCGGTGTTGGTTTGATCAAATATTGAGAGATTCACGTCATCCTGCCTATTCTTGCTGGATAACGCTTCTTTTTCAGCAGTAAGCAGCTTCTGGATAATCTCTGTCTCCATTCGGGTAGTGAAAAAAAATCCTGGAAATATATTCTCATTCACTTAATAAATCCTAATTTTATTTACATTTAATATAAAAATAAAAACATAATTATAATAAATATTGGTATGTGATCCCACTTCTGATGTTAGAAATAGGTAAAGAAGGTAAAATAATTAAAATAAATTTCAATCAAATATACTTATTTATTTAATATATGGCAATTATTTTATTTATTAAAGTTGCTCAATATTGAAACTAACCTTATGTATCAATGAAAGTCATTTATCATTATTACTCATTTCATTTATTACATTATTATTAAACAATGATTCTATATCATCATGTATACACACCAACATTTATACATAAATATTTTTACACGTATATAACCAACACTGCTATCAGCAGTACAAAAGTATATATATGTTAACACATATAGGAAAGTGTCTTTATATACATACGTATACATATATATACACATAATGTATATATACATATAGTCCATAATATATTTATACAACATTATTGCTCACTAATAACATTATTTAGGTACCATATCAATTATATAACTAAATCAAGTAAATAACCAACATTACAAAAGAATATAAGGAACACATAATTATAATATCTAATAAAAGAGGAAATATACTTAACTAGCGATCTGCTCGGTCCGACAGCTCAGATAAGAATGACACTCAAAGCTTTTTTTTTTTTTTTTTTTTTTTTCGGATTGGCATCTCGCAGTTCAACCTAGGAGGTTGTGTACTGCTTAACCGGGCTTTCCTGTGGTTGCCTTAGAAGTTAAGGCCTCCAGCCAGGGCTTACAAAAAATACTTAAAAACTAAGCGACTACACGCTAAGGGCACCCCCTGCGGGGTACGGGCCTCGGCTTAGGGCGTCGCTGGGAGAGGGCAGCGAAGGGACAGGCTGGATCGATCATTATTATTATTATTAACGGGGTATTTTAAAGCTACAGCTCAGCTCGCGGGCTGGCTCGAGCAAGGGACGGGAGGAATCGGACGGGGATTTCGCGACGGCCCTCGGCGGCGAGGGCGGAACGATGGCGGTCTGTGTTTGTGTACTGTACTGGTGCGCTTATTACTCTCCTGGCGGAGGGTAATGGCGTCGTCAGGGGCGGTTAAGGTATGTCTCGGTCTACGGATCCTACTGATGAGGGAGGGGGTGTATCGGGCGGCCGATACGATCAACGGGTTGGGGTGGATTTCAGCAGCGTCAAAGAAACGCTTGGTGATGCGTTTCATGAACTGCTGGATCGTGGGAAGACACTCAAAGCGTTGGGCTCTCGCCTTTATAGACAGTGACAAACAAGTGACGTCATCGAGTCGTTAGTACAGAGACTTGTACAAATGTGTCTAGAAATTATATTTATGTGTATAAAAAGCTATAATTATGTAACGACATAAATAATAAAATATAAATAACGTAAAACTGGTTTTAGCTATGATTTTATGATTTGAATCATAACCGAACCAACTTCCGGTATCAACAAATCATAAAATACAACTTTAACAATTAAAAATATAGTACATATATTATAACTTTTAATGATTATTATCATTAAAAGCCATAATATATAACACATGCAGTCAGTATTACATCTGTTAAGGAAATTGAATACCAAAATAGGTTAGAAGTATTCAAAGTATAAGTAATAGGACGCTCTTTTGTCTGTGGGCTTAACGAAACGAATTATTAGGTATTAAAAAAAAATCTTTAAATAATTATAAACAACCGAATGTGGCAAAATGCCGTGCAAATGGCAAACTATCTCTCAGCCCACCTGATGTTAAGTGGTCACCTTTGCCTATAGACATCTGCAATACCAGAGGCCTTGCAAATGCGTTGCTATCTCAGAAACAAAGTTGAAATGTCTTATGTGCCTGTAATTGCACAGACACATAAACCCTAATTCGGCAATTCTCCCAGAAAAGTGCAGACGACGTCATCATAATACATAGCGGTGCAGACAAAACAAATGAAGCGACACTTTCTGGAATGCCGTATTGTTTTGCATAAATATGTTATGTATCAAATCATGCAACGTGATTGCGATGAATGAGATTTATTTACAATTGTCCTCTGTATCACCCAGATTTAAAACGACAGTTCACACACACAGGGTATCATTGTTGATATTTTTCAAATATTTTCACACAGCGATTTTACGTTGCATTATCCATAATTGTCTTCCATAATATATATCAATGAACTCATGTTATCATTACAGAGAAAATGTGAACGCTATTGGCCTCTGTCAGGTCACGAAGAAAGGTTCGACGGCCTCACAGTGAAGTCCATATCAGAGACGCACTATGAGGAATACCTGCTGAGGGAGTTCGATGTCTGCGATGACAAGAACTGTCGGACTGTCTTTCAGTATCAATTTACGGTAAGAACTATGATTTACCTTACCATTAGAGAAAGTTAACCAGTTTCGGCAGTGTAATCAATAATGTACCTATCTGTACATTTTGAATAATTGTAATTAAGTCTTCACTACGCTACACTACTAAGCACACCCACCGATTATTGTACAACTATTGTATTGTATAACGGGCTGGTGTTTACAAGAGCACGCGTCTCGGCGCGTATTTTACGCCAGTGTGGGAAGTAGCTCATACGATCCATATCTACTCCTTAAGGAAGATCAGTAGCGTCCTGACGTTACTGGTGATCTCTTGTAGGCCTTCTCCTGGGTACCATAGTACTGTGCCTTGTATGTAGCCATCTCAAGGCATTTGAGAAGCACATGGGCTGCTGTCCCGTCTTCCTTCATGCAGGCTCTGCACAGTGGACTGTCTGTTACTCCTTTGACACAAGAACCATGACCGGACCAGTCGCAGCGAGTACCTCCTTGGCCTGCCTGTACTCGCCATGGCCGGTCATCACTGTACCTAGTGACAGCAATAAATTCCTATTATGACATACAATTTTATGTTTTTATAATTTCCAGGCCTGGCCCGACCACGGTACCCCTGTAGAGCCAGATGGAGTACTGTCATTTATAGACGATATCAACAGGAGAATGTTAAAGAATTCAAAGGACACAGATGCACCAGATCAGGTTGTTATATCATTGTACCTTGTAGACTAACTATAGTAATTAGCCGCTTTTTTGAAGCGTAGCTTTATGTTTTTTTTGTAGCAACTTTCTGGCTACCTAAAGTTTTCTCTTCTCTTTTATTTTCTGTAATCATTAACATTCTGTTTTAACTTTGGCTTAGCGTAATGACTTTTTCTGCCGCTTTGTTCAATTTCACAATTTATACTGGTCCGTCCAATAGTTTTCAAATGCAATATTGAATCAACCTCCTCAAGCAACCTGCTGTTTTCCAAAATTTTCCCAATTTTCAATTTTATTACGTAGGTAAAAAGGTACTATTTTATAGCTGAGCGGCTGTGCTAGTACAATGTCTATTTTCACTTCTACAACATGAAAGTAAATGTTTCAGAATATCCTCTGCGTGCATTGCTCAGCGGGGGTTGGCAGAACCGGCACGTTCATTGTCCTCGACATTCTTATTGACAAAATTAAAACATCTGGTGAGACTCTACACTTTATGCATTATGTTCTGTTTTATGTTTATTGCTTCTGCTATTGCGAATTTTATCAGTTCTTTTTTCATAGCTTTTATTGTGGATATTGCGCACTTCACTATTGCGATTTTCTTCGTTTTTATAACAGTGTGCCATAGCAGTGTCTTTTCGTTTGCGAAATGTTAACTTTATTCTATTTTCAATATTATTCCTTTTTATTTCATTTTCTCGTCATAAGTGGAATGCTTGCTAATTCTAGTCTTACTTATGATTTATTATTTACCAGGTTTCAATTGTGACATCGACGTTCACTCCACGGTGAAGCTAGTTAGGGCGCAGCGGAATGGCATGGTGCAGAACAAAATGCAGTACAGGTTCATATACCTAGCGCTGCAAGAATACATCGACGGCAGGAACATGAAGTTACGGAAAAAGGTGTGTAGAGATTTGGTGTGACGTGGTTTCGAAAACAAAAGAGGATGTAGTGACAAAGGTTCAAAAGGGTAAGCTTATATGGTTCGGTCATATTGAGAGGATTAGTATAAGGACGCTAACAAAAGAGATTTATGTGGCAGTTGTGAGTAGCAACGCCGTGAGGGGACGCCCTACAAAGACCTACCCTGACCTTATTGGTGAGGTTCTTCAGAAAGGTTGGGTGTGCAGTGCTCGTAACCGGCGTGCTTGTATGACCAGATATGTCCATGGGAAAAAAGAGCGGGTTTATGTATGGTTTCGAAAATGTTTAATGGATGGGGAATATGATAAGAGCTCATCCAGAGAGTGCGCTGACTAGGGCGGCAGAGCTCATGTCTTAGAACATGCGTTAACTGATCCTTCGAGAGGCGTCCTGTGGGCGCTCCGTCCTCATAGCCTATTGTACACTGCGGGTTGTTCGAAAGAGATACCGCGCCCCCGGAACGCAAAGGGCACATGAAGGAACATAGACGGGTTTTAGTCAGTAAAAGTCTGACACTAGGGCGGGGAAAGTTATTTGGTGAATCCCGCCTAAAAAAAAAAGCCTATTGTACAACTGGACCATGTGGGCAAGCTCTTGGAGATAGTAATTGCAAAACAATATCTTCTTACTTAATGTACCTACCACTTACTTTCTTATTAATTGTAATGACAGGTACTAACATGTAAGATAGGTTCAATTTTATATAGGTATATTGTACAGTCACGAGCATAAACATGTACACTTAGCAACATTCTAAAGCAATTTCCTCCCAAACGATTGATTTAAATGTAATGTTGTTACGAATTTGATATTCTCGATCTTACTACTATGAAATCGGTCTTACTCGCTCAACGTTGCAATAGTTCATTCACAAGATAATCGCTTTTACATTTTGCCAAGTGTATGCATGTATATGCTCGTGATGGTACAAAATTGCGCAACTGTGGAAGTCAGACGGCAGTTTTTCCGCAATGACGGGATGAGCAATCATTATTTTTGGTACGTACAGCGTCATCAACAGTAACTGGTACTGTTTATAATTGATCCGTACCTATAACATTTCGAGTGTTTTTACAAGATTTTATTGTATTTTTTCTTTCTAACCAGATGCACGTGAATGTCAATATTTTATGCGGAGCAACTGACCATCTGAACTCTGCAACTCAATTGGTAGAAATACCGATATCCTAAGGTTAGACACGCTGTGATATTTTAGGCTTAAAATTGGAAGTGGTGATTGCAATATCTTTACAGTTTCCCTAAAAAGTTGCTATAAGTGGGTGCTTCGACTGACCACCTGAATAGGGTCTTAGTACTTTATAAAAATAATAAATTTATCTAGTTAATTCTGAGCATTACTGATATACTGTTTGCAGTTAAATAGATCCCGCTCAATTCAGCTTAACACCATAGAAAATACAAGTTTTCTAAGGAGATGAGTATGTACGCAGTTCACTATTCCGCGCCTATTCTAAACCAAATAAATGAAATGGGGCCTTAAGCACTCTTGTTTTAGTACTATTTTGCCACGAGAGATAATTTAATTTTGTCACGGAATAAGCAACATTGCAATGTCAGTAATGCTGCTCAGGTATTGTATACGTCTCATTCAGCCAGGGGATTAAAACCAAATTGAAAGAAAAGAGTGTCCGTAGTTTCTTGTTCGTTCTTCTCTATAGAAACATACGTTTTGGAACTAGATTCAACTTTAAACTGTAACTTCTTGACAATTCAAAGGTGCCTGTAAATGGTCTAATTGAAATAAATGACCAGTGGTTTTAGTCGTGAAAGAGTAATATAAAGACAGAGTTCATTTTGCATTTGTAATATTAATAGTATGGATTTGTTATTTTTAAGGGCCCTGGTAGATAACACTATTTGCCAGTGTTTACTTATTTAGATAGTTGTTTTATTTTTCATATTTCGGGGTTGGTCTCATAGTGAAAGTATTCGTATTCATGAGTATAATGACCCCTTAGAATATGGAGGGTATAAGATTTATATTATTTTTTTACACATATTCACGCCTGTATTCCCCGAAGGATTAGGCAGAGGTGTACCCACAGTTCACCGGTATGTTTTAGGTCCCATGCAATACGGGGGCGAGTCTATTGCCATTAACCTTTTGAACGCCACAGTCGTGTATAACCGACAAATGAAAACGTGCTACAATCGACAAGAAAACTGATTTTTTTATTAAACCGCATTTGTCGGCTATACACGACTGTGGAGTTCGAAAGGTTAACCGGCATAAATCTTAACTCCGAGCTTGCTACTGAAAATTTCATAGAAAAACCCAATAACACTTTTGCTCAACCTGGGAATCGAACCCAAGACCTCTAGCGTAGCAGTCACGACCACTAGGCTAACGATGTAGCGTTATTTTCTTATAGATATCTAATACTATTTATTTCTTTTTCAGGTATAGGTACAGACCTACACGTCGGACGCATAAATCGACCGGTAAACTACCAAAGTGAATATATTAGATTTATTTATAACTTAATCAAATAAAAGTTTGTCAATAAGCGGAGGTTCCGATACAGTCAGTCATAATAACTTTGTTTTTAAGTAATTTTTATTATTAAACCATTGTAATATGAATCAACTGTATTTTATTTATGGTCAATTTTATTCATTTATTATTAATTATAATATGTAAGAGGGGTATCCACCCACTTTTCTGCTCATTCAACTAAGTAGGTGCCTTCGTCAGGTCATAATAATTTTGACCTAAATTATTTTGGTGAACAACCACCATCACGCCTGTATTCTCCGAAGGGTTAGGCAGAGGTGTACTGATGTACACCCACAGTTCGCCGGTATATTAAGTCCCATGTAATAGCGGGCTAGCCTATTGCCATTAACCGGGCACAAATCCAAACTCCTAGCTGCTACTGAGAATTCCATAGAAAAACCTTATAACACTTTTTGCTCGACCTGGGAATCGAACCCAGGACCTCTAGCGTAGCAGTCGCACTCAGGACCACTAGGCCAACGAGGCAGTAATTATCAGTCATATCAGTCTTTTTTGGTGAACAGCTCAGTGTTTTTCGTTATGTGCAATGTAGGTACACAACGCAGGCAAAACAGATCTCACCTTTGGTTGACTGGTAGAGAATGCCTAAGGCATTAAGTCGGCCTTTGTACTTTTTTTTTGGGCATAAAGTTTAAATAAATAAATAAAACAGATCTCTTCCTTAACAAATAGAAATAAGGTTAATCATGGCTAAACCTTGTTGTCCACGGATTGGTAGATTTAATAAGTATATTGAACCAGTCCCTCCCAATGAGTACATTGGTAGCCAAGTAAGTTAATGTTCAGCAATTAAGTTTAGTTTTAAATTTTAAATGCAGCTTCTTCACTAATATTTAAAAGGGTACAAAAAGAAACGGTATATTGAAATGAAACACTAATAAACTTTATTTATTTATTTCACATTAAAACATCTTCAAGCTATCTTGATTTAACTATCAATTAACGTGATCTTTTATCCCAACTAAACAAATAGTAGGTAAGTACTTAATCATAATTATATTAACAATAGATTATAATAATAAAGGTTGCTTTAAGCTAAAAATCATTTGCAGATAATAGTATAACCATTTAAAATCGATAAAACATCGAAATTAATAATAAACAGCTCTATAAAAACATTATTTTAAATTTTTGCATTAAACGTCTTCAAAAATGGGTCAACTAAGTAAAAATACTAGAAAAATACTCATATAAAAGAAGTATTGATTTGGCACGATTAGATAAGTAATAAAAAAAAAACAAATAAACAAGAGGAATGAACATGATAAAAAATAAAGATACATAATTTCATTAAGAGCCTATTGTTATAACCAAGAAAATAAAAGACAATTCCTTAAATGTTAGATTAATGATTTACATTTACGATGGTTAAGCTTATTTTTTGAAAATATAATTTTACTACACAGTCATATTATTTTCTATTTCAATGCCCATAAAAGTACAGCGATTTAGGCTTAAAAAGCATTAAACATAAGGTTGTAAATAAAATATTTTTATTTCATATAGTAATGTTTTTCTCAAGAACAAATTTCCAAGTGCAAGTTCTGTTTGTGATTTGCAACGAACATTTAAAAAGCGCAAACGAATTCTTTGAATAACACATATTATCTATGACTAATGTTCTAGATCTATTCCATCTTTCTAATGTAGATATAATATTGAGTCTAAAAATAAGGTTATTTTATACAATAATATTTATAAGTTTTTTTTTTGCTAATTTTGGCATACTTACGTACGCACATAATTGATAGACTTCGTGATTAAAGTACATATGTGTGGATGCCTATAAAATTATCTAATATTGTTGACGGTTGCGCTTTTTCACATTATTTCATTATTTAGGAAAGACGATAAGAACATTTTTTAAATAAGATAATATCAGTTCGTTTGAAAAGTAACCACGATAGGTATTAATTAATTTGATCAATTCTTATGCATTTAAATTAGGTAACTTTTTCTTATCACAGTCGTTTTGTTATAATTTCGTTTATAAATATATTTTTTGTTACGAGCCGTCAAGAATATTAAATAGTTCGTATAATTTTGTAGCAGGTAATTTTGTATCATTTGTTATTAATACAACTTACTGTTCGTTGTATCTGATGGCGTATCAAGGAACCTTGAGAATAGGCCCGCGGGAACGAATCAATCTCAAATGAGTGCTCTCTCGGCTTCTGAACATGAAGCTTTTGAAAAGGGGCATAGGGGGGTAGTATCTGCTTTTGGGGGTCAGGAATAGGTATCTACTACTAATAGTTAGGTATGCAATAAATACCAATGACGTTTACCTATTTCTTAAGTGAGCACTCAAATGAGGTTGGTTCATTAGAACGGACCTCGTACAATTCTACGATTTTTAAATATCGTTGCTTACTTTCGAAAATATAGTGAATAGACAGGGATAGAAAAGATTTTTGGCACTCGGTATGGAAAGGTATCTTAAGTGATAGTCGTTACAGTAATAAGAAATGTTAGGATCTAAGTAGAGGGTACAGTTACACCTAAAAGTGATCTATATACATTGATAATAAGAGATTCTATGAGCTCCGACTGTTTATCATCAACTCATAGCACAGACTGACATGCAAGAAGAACAGTGTTCACTTGATAAATCTATGATGGAATATTATTACTGGCTACACATTCATTATAATGATTATATTGTTTGACTATAAGATAACAAGAATGGATATACTTTTTTTTGTTATTTTGTTGAACAATTAAAAACACCAATTTTTTTTTAGATTATCATTATTTCGTTTTCCGTTGAACTTGCTTGTAAGTCGTTTGTTTGGGTAAAAGCATGCGGGATTCAAACTTAATATCGAAGTAGCTATCAAAACAAGATAACAAACGTAATCAAATTAGTAAATTATCTCGTAACGTAACGTAACAATAGGCAATAATACTAGTTCAATTAAAAACTAACAATTATGTGTAAATAGGAGGAGCCCTCGCGCATTAGGCAGTCAGTTATTTATTCGAGCTATTGGCAGGTACGGTCGCCAATGCGTCGCGGTTCACGACCGGTTACATTAAAACCATGGGCCGCCTTTTTTCTAAATACTGCTAGCCCCGTGGGGTGAGCTTACGTCATCTGCGCCTGATGCGCGCGAACTCGAGACAGATTATATGAAGCATCGACTACAAGGTCACAGTATGTCAGTCTCGTAAACCTTATTAGTAGTGGCCACAGTTTCGGGCTGCTTGCCTTTGTCGTTAGTGAATGATCCGTCGATGTGGTTGTCGGTGGCCAGGTGAGTCATGCTGCCAGAGATCGCGGCGGGTGCCAGGTTCAAGTTCATCTTGGTCAGTAAGTTGGACTCGCTGCCGGTCTTCTTGAGGTCTGGCTGCGCAGTGGGCGGCAGGGTAGGGCCGCTTCGTTGGATCATCTGCAGACGCGCGTACTGTTCTTGCAGTGCCTTCTGCTTCTTCAGTAGCTCTTGGTGTCGCTGTTCTAGTGGCGTGTGTCGGTTGGTGGCCTTGTCGTCGTCGGAGGAGGGATCGGAGGGGTGAGGTAGGAGGGCGGGGTCGGGGTCGCAGCGGGGCGGCGAGGCGGGCGAGGTGGGCGAGGCGAGCGGCGAGCGCGAGGTGGTGCGCGGAGGAGGCGGCGGCGGCGCGCGGCGCGCGGCCATGGCGAGCAGCTCGGGGTGGCGCTCGGGCACGGGCGGCTTGGGCGGGTGCTGGCCGCGCGCGCGCACCGGCGGCGACGCGTCCGTGTCGCTGCCGCTGGGGTACGAGTGCAGGCGCCGCAGTGGCCCCTCACCCCGCCCGCCGCGCTCCGCCGGCTTCGCGAACGTCTGCAGCTCGTCTAGTAGCGCATCGAGGGCGTTTTCTGGCCGCAGGTCCGCTCCCCGGACCGCACCGCCTCGCCCGGCGCACACGCCGCCGGTGCCCTGCGCACCATTCCACGCACTTCTAGCTGTGCTCGCCGATCTCCAACAGACATTATAAAAGAGCGGTTGCAAGTAAGCCCCTAATACTTTGACACTTGTTTTTTTTTTCACTAAGAACTGAAACTTGTAAGCATATTGCAACCGCGCTTTTAATACATACATATAGATATATAAACACTTATTCAAAACATTTAACACCGCATTCAGTCCATTGAAGACACTTAGAATTGGACAAGACTATGTCTGAATGCGACCACAATCATTCAAAAAGAATAAAATAGAAACGAAAAAGGCGAATGCCCCTCTTTTTTGTCGTTGAATATTATGGAAAATATTAGTTGAGTAATTTAATATTATGTTAAATATCTATAATATATTCTTTATGTTAATAATCCAAGAATTTCTGTGAAAGAAATTGTGATTGACAGATATTTATTCAACGATAAAAAATGAAAAGGAAGTGTAGACGAGCGAGCGGCCGGTCTAGTGGGAAGTAAACCGAAACGTGGTGGAGTAACGTAATGTAATACAGGTGAAGAAGTAAGATTTGATAATTATTAGAGATACATAATGGACAGTTACATAAATACATTGGGTTTTGTGATATTAGATACATAGCGCAACGACAACAATAGAATTGTGATTAGATTTAGAAACGGATTTACTCTTAACAATTGTGATGATTTTGCCATTAGTCAAAAAATTATAAAGTGTATATAATAATTTTAGATACTTTTAAACATATTTATTTTAATAGTATACTACTAAAGGAAGCTAATGTCGAAGTGACATTTGAATCAAAAACTAGACTAAGAAAAGCTCAAAGTGGATTACTGCAATCGCTACTATGATTAAAATATTATCTTCAATGTGCAAAGGTATCAATATACTTTTAGGTACGTAACGAAAGTACTTATTTCAAAGCATTTTTCAAAGTATTTACCTGTGCTCCGCTGACGTGTGTTAGTTTATTTATAATTTAGTTTTATATTAATAAGGAAAAGATTATCGAAGGAGTTTAAAAGGAGCACAATGTATCTTCAATAATTAGAAATAATCAAGTAGGTATAGAGACTGGACTGTGTCCGATAAAACAAGTAAATGATAGTATATGAAGTCACGTTGAGTGTAAATAGAGTCTACTAGGGGGAGGGGAGTGTGAAGGAGGTTTGTTAGGGTAGTTCATTCATTTCCGGAAGCTTTGGGCTGTGAACGGCTCCAGATATCGACAATGCGCTGCAACAGAATAGAAAACAGCAAGATGCACAAACTATTGTTTTAAAAGCCACTACCACAAAATACAACATGCTTGTTATTCAGTCTATTGATAATGACGTTGTTTTCATATTTCACACACACATAAATGATCGTTTAAAAAAACACAAAGGAAATTATCGAAATAATAATAATAACGAAATAAATATGAAAGAAATATGAACACACGTCTGAATAACTATGTGCTTCGTGAACCATTATTTAATCGTGAACTTTAAAATATTACTGTGAACTTTGTTGGCTTTAAACTCGGATGTAATCATCACATCAGTTATTGAAAAAAAAAAGATAATGTCGGCTAATATGGCCGATCCATCTAATCGCAAACTGTAATTTTAAACAGATAACGAAACAGATTTGATTTTCTAAGAATAACTGAGGTTCTGAAGGCAAACAAGTGTCTGAACTACTTTCCGATTTAGTGTTGACTAAAGTACACACAGCTTATCGCATGCAACGTGCCACACGATATAACTTTGGATGCAGATTGTAGGGGAGGCCAGGGATAGCTTGGTCAAAGTCAAAGTCAAATCATTTATTTCAATTCGACCATTAAAAAGCACTTTTAAAAGTCAATTACATGAAAAATTTATGATATTGAATCCCATTCCTAAACGTAGTTTATATGGAGAAGCATCGGCAAAAAAACTCCGTACATACTCTTTTATGACTGTCTTCATAATTTGACTTAGATCGTAAAGACTTAACATTTTTTTACTGCCTCATAATCGTCTTGTTTGAAATAGCTCCTAGGTAGAAGAACAAATAAAAAAAAATTGTAAATCACTAACGTACAATGACAATGTTACATTTGGACAATTAACTACTTATATAATTATTATCTAAATAAAAATATTAGTGCCAGCCTGTTATTATCTCACAAGGCAAAGGCCTCTTCTCATACTGAGCAGGCACGAGGGTTGATCACCACATTAGCTTAAGGCGGATTTGCGAATTCCGACTTATATAAACTATATGTTCAGGTTTTGTCACGATGTTTTTCTTCACCGATCTCAGTGATGTCCAAGATAAACTTAAACATTCAGAATTTAAATAGGAGCTTCTTCAAATTGGAATTCTAGTAGTGATTTATAATAGCATTGTTTGAATGAACACACTTTTTTAAATCTTGCCATCCCTGGTCTGCCCTACATTTCATCTAAAAGGACAGAATTTTAAAGTTTTCGTTAATTCCAATATTAATATTGAAAGACAGTACAAACAACTTTCAATAGATCAGCACCATAAGTTAATTTAGACACAAAAAAATAATGTTGAGTCAGTTGAAAGGTGTGTGTCATTGACCCAAGATACTCAGGTCATCTGTTAAAATTCAACTAACATCTATTGAAGCGAAACTCACTTAAAATTTGTAAACTATGCCATCTCAGCTTCAAAGATTTCGATACACTTCTCTTCAAAGATATCGTTAAATTTTAAAATAGACGATTTCACTATTTATATTATCTTAATTATGGTACAATTTACAATTTTTTTAATAATAAATATAAGCATGCGTACCGATTCTTTCAATAATGTTCGAACTGGAAAAAATATGCAAAATGTCTATAAGTCTTTCCAATATATTATTATCTGTCAGTCAAGCAAATTTGGACAAACTTTATTTATAAAGCGTAGTTACAAAATCCAGTGCACCAACATGCCTACAGAGATATAGCAAAAATTTGTGATAAAATTACATAAAAATAGACGATGTAATAATTATATCGAAAGTAAAATATAATAAAAGTAAAAATACGGATGTAGAATAAAAATATAGAAATAAATAATTTAAACGTATTTATGAATAATAATGGATAATTATAGTATTATGAAGAGATTTTATTACTCGTTGATAACAATAGCTTCCTTGAAGTTAAGACTCTCTCTCCAAGCGAACTGCCGGGTACCATCACGGAAAAAAGACCATGAAATCCATTGTTAAAACAATTTGATAATAATGACACAACATAAAAATATCATAATGTATATAAGAGTTAAGGTGGAGATGTGTGGCATAGCGTCTTGGCATAAGCTGCGACATATGACTGCTGCCTGTCCTGTTCCTGGTGCCTACAACGTAGGACTCTGCCGATGAAGACTGTCTGATAGATGCATACATACGTGTGATACAAAACATCTACAATGGGGTGGTCCGACAAAGTACTCTATGACTCGTAAGTTTTTTAATTCAATTCAATGTGGGATCGATTAAAGAAGAGTATCAGCCCATTTTGTTTTTTATACCGAAAAGGTAGGACATCTAATCAGTATTTTGTACTCATAAATTAATTAGTACCTGGTAATTAAACTCAGAGACAATATTTATAGAATAGGTGTTACATTTTAAACGATAAAGATTTAGTAAACGATCAACCAATTGTTATTATACGTAACAATGATTTTAAAGAAGGCTTTTGACAAAGTTAATCAACATTACTCTTATCTACAACCTATCAATAGAGAAAAGCGAACTTTTTTAGTACCTATTGAATATATTATGTTATTACAACAATTTAATTGCATATATGATTACTTTTCACATAATGGATCTTCTATATATCTCATTATATGTTATCAGGTGTTCCACAGGGCTTTATACTGAGTCCATGTTAGTTTTTAGGCGAGTCAATATGTTGACCTGGTCGAACCACATAATATCAATTAATCATGACCATATTATATTGGAAACTTATAATGTGGGATCATAGCTACCTATGTCATCGGATACTTTTACATCTAGTTGGAGTGTACAATCAAGTATGGATGACACTTTTGGGCGTGGCAGTGAGTGGCAGGTCCTTCTAAATATGTAGGATATGGTTGACATATTGTTAAAATTGGCATTATTTTCCGAAAGCAAGGATTATAAAATGCAACGTTTACGGATGGTGCATTGGTTGCAGGGATGTGTGCAAAAGAATGTCAAGATTCGTTGTATTCTGTAATATTACGTCACACTCTGTCTTATATTATAAATACTTACCGATTTCATTATGATGATGGGTTTACTTCGTTCGTATTTAGTTTTGTCCCATTATTGGTATTTGCTGACAGCTACACATTTTAAGTAGTTATCATTATAATGAAAATCTAAGTACTTACTGTCTTTTTTTTATTATGTTTCTGACTATTTTACCTCTAATATTGTTATCTACGTATTATTTTATATTAATGTTGACAATATTTTTATAAGTATTAGCTTTAAATATTGTTTGCCTGTTTATGTGTCAACCGTTGAATGAAAGTTATGTTTTACCCAATATCGTACATGTTAAACGAGCCGTTTCACTAATGTCATCAATTACTGCAGTTAAATTATGAATTTTCATATTACGGTTCATAAGGCAGGACGTGCATTCGCTGTGCAAGGGTAGTACCTACGTGCGCCGTCTTTAAAATCAGCATGGGTATTATTTGGTTACTGTTTTTATTCTTACTGACACTAATAATATTACTAACTAATACCATTTTACTACATATTTTTATGTTGTTGATCAAAGTGTACTTGACCTGTCTGACCTTAGATTCTAATATATGCACCAGGTTGGACAGAGAGGTTGAAAGCCGCAAAGCCAGCCTTCTGCATCTGGTGATGTTACTCCGTACCTGCGAACCTTTATAACCGAGAATGCTATACTCTCGTAGTCCAAAGATCAAAGATCACCAAGATAAAGGTATCCACCTAGTTTGGGGGTCTCCGTCTTTCAAATTGATGAATTTAAATTTAATAAGTTCATGTAAACTACTTGTGTTAGCCCAATAAGGTATATTTTTTGTAACTATGAATATAAATTTATTCTTTCTATAATAAATATAGTAACACGAATACGGTTTGGTTAAGTATCATCTATTAGATTACTAATATGTTTCTATACTAGTAATATATACCTACTTTTAATTAAATATAAAATTTTACTTCCCGATATTATTGCTCAAGACAATTTTCAGGTATTATTGAATACAGTTTTACCAAAGTTCGGGATGAATGGTAAACAATGGTGGCAAACTCAGATTTAATTGACTGAGCACCACATTCTTTCTACGCAACCATTGGGTACCTACAAAATTTTGCGTGGTAGGACAGTACATGAGTTGTGCCTTGGTTAACAAATCTTGGGAGTATAATATGACTACTAGTTATAAATACTGACTTGTATGTTAGATTCTATTTACAACTGTGTCATATTGATCGCTTTATGATTGTCCGAGGTGTAATCTGGTCCCAAAGGTCGATGAACCGGTTTTGATCAAATGATTGACTAAAGCGTCGTCGTATACTACACACTTTCACAGGTTCATAATTATCTAGTACAGGAAATATTATGTAATTGTGGTCTATTTTCAATGTTACGGCTTTTATTGTAGGTGTGACTTTTGACTAAATAAACGATTTATTAATTTCTAATTTGATACTACGTAGTCGTGACGTCAACTGCACTTGAGTGTGTGTTCTATTTCCAATAATTTTACTGTTTTGTCTATTAGAGGATAACCTTTGTATCCTTGGTTTGAAGATGATGTAGGTAATGTTGTTTGCTTGTAAGATGTTATCTCCAAAAGCTCTAATCTGATTACAATAAAATCTTTTATTTCACAATCTTTCACTGGTAAAGTACTCTATTGTCGAGTACCAGAGGTTAGGTGTGTTTCATAGTATACTTCAGTATTTTATGGTAAACGAAATCCTAGGTACCAGTTATTGTTTTAATTACTGTATTATCATTACTTTTGCTTATTGAGAATTTCATTTTATTATTTTAAAGGTAAGTATTAATAGATACCATATTTGCTATGTAAGTATGTACTCGATTTTCTTTTCTGAAGATACCTGTTATATGGTAACATAGGTGATTTAAATATTGTATCTAATAGTTCAGACACGATTGTTCCTCAAACCTTGTCTGCTTATGTTTTTACAAGTAGGTACTTATACTTAATCGCCATGACAGTATAAGCAAATTCAAATATAAGTTATTGAATGTACCTACCTATAACATTTTTTTTACAAAACAGAGTGTGTCGTAATGTTTTTGGATGCGAATTTCATTATTGTATGCCAATTTCGTTTTTGGTTGAATTTTGATGAACAACACTTGCGTGAGGATAAATTTTGAGGCCAATTTTGATAAATTTTGATAACACCCAGAATACACAGGACAATTTCTAAATAATTTATCGGATACCCAAAATGCGTAATGGAAAAGTCTATAGGATAAGATTTTACAATAAATAAAAGAAAAATAAGCCACTATCAGTAGTCAGCTTGTAAGAAGAGATGATGTTAGGATACGCTAAAGAACAGGTGCACAAAACATGCCATCTCTTTGTGACAGAAAAAAAAACGGGGGCACATGCAAGAACAAACAAAGCAATCGTTGGTTTCAATGTTAGTTCGGGTGGTAACGCCCGGCTAGGGGGTGACATGAACAGCAAATGAACAAAACTAACACTTCGCAAATAAAACGAAGTGTTGGAAAAAAATGCAAATTTTATAACTCTTGGCAAACCTGCAATTGTTAAGCGCATGGTATATATTAAAAAGTATGAGCATCAGGAACTGGAATTATCTTAATAATTATAGAGGTATCTGCTTAACTATCTGCAAACAAGAAGTTTCAATACTTCGTATTACTTTTGATGGGGAATCAACGAAGATTGCAATTCATTACATATACAAGGGACCATAATATTACTTAGTTAATTATATAAGGTAAGAAACCAACCACCAACTATTGTTTCCTTTTAAGAGACCTATAACTGAATTGATTGTCTAGTCTTCAAAAGTGAATTGCTTTCAATACCTTGTTGTGGGCCACGGCATTGGGACAGGTGCTATCCGAAGCGCATTCCTCGGACGAGGGTCCGGCGGTGAAGCTGGAGCTCTGCGAAGACACCGGCGAGACGCGGCCGTCGGCTAGCGGCAGGCGTTGCTCCTGGACGCAAGCGAGGCTGGCGGATGGACAAAGACATTTTTAGTGGTACACTTACACCTACAAGGCTAGTAGGAAATACAGGTCGTTGAACGTTGGTAAAATTCAATGAGTTCAGTTTCTGTTCAATCTGTTCAAGGCATATAGTTCCTGTTCAATTGATGTTCAAAATACAAGTCGAACAGAATGTTGGTAATATCGAAGGCGTTCAGTTCCTGTTCAAGATACAGGTTGAACAGTAGAACATTGGTAATATTCAATTGATGTTCAAAATACAAGTCGAAAAGAATGTTGGTAATATCGAAGGCGTTCAGTTCCTGTTCAATTGATGTTCAAAATACAGGTTGAACAGTAGAACATTGGTAATATTCAAGACGTTAAGTTCCTGTTCAATTGTTGTTCAAAATGCAGGTCAAACTGAACGTTGGTAATATTCGAGGCGTTCAGTTCCTGTTTAATTGTTGTTCAAAATAGAAGTCGAACAGTAAAACGTTGGTTAAGTATATTCAAGGCGTTCAGTTTCTGTTCAATTGATATTCAAAGTACAGGTCGAACTGAAAGTTAGTAATATTCAAGGCATTCAGGGCCTACAGGTTCTGTTCAATTGTTGTTCAAATAAAATGTATAAAGACACTTAACAGAGCCGAAAGTTTGTGTTCTTTCCCTTGAAGCCTTCTGTTTAAGGAGATATTATTGAAAGGACTAAGTCCCATTTAGGTACATCTTTTTTCGTTTTATTACGATACATGTTTTCAATGTTATAACTAAAGTTTAGATTCCCTATGGGCCCTGTACAGTTACATGCATCCGTAAACACAATGTTTTACGTGTTGCCATAAACGTTCATTTATCAAATCAAAAATAAAACTCGTTTCCCAGAAATACCTTTGGGTTAAAGTTAGTTTGATGGGTAGTATGCGTAATGAACGGGTATTGTGTCGTTACACACCTTATATGTATCAAAAGTATGACCAACATTGTTTTATACAAGCTGTTGATATGCATTCTAGTCAATTTCAAGGAGTTAACTATGCTCGTGATTCTTAACACGAATCAATAGGACCTACTTACGCAAGACGGAATCAACCCACACAATGATAGTTTTGAGATAAAGCCGTTTTTGTCAAAATTGTGTATACAATGAAATTGTTTGTTATTTTGAATAAAATTTATTTACAGTATTGAACAAAATGATTTGTTCTATGTATACAAATATAATATTGATGAAAATTATCAACATTTTTAATAGTGATTAAAAAAAAACTCATTGGTTCCTTTTTGCAAAACTATCTGTCTGTGGGTTGGTTCCTTGTTAATTTATTCCCATGCCATAATTTTAATATAAAAAAAATATACCATCACGCCTGTATTGCCCTAAGGGTTAGACAGAGGTGTACCAATGAACACCCACAGTTCGCCGGTATATTTAGGTGCCATGTAATAGGGGGCGCATAATTTTACAGTCATCATCTGCTTTACCTTTTCCCAACTATGTTGGGGTCGGCTTCCAGTCTAACCGGATGCAGCTGAATACCAGTGTTTTACATGGAGCGACTGCCTATCTGACCTCCACAACCCAGTAACTGGGCAACACGATACCCTGTGGTTAGACTGGTTGTCAGACTTCTTGGCTTCTGACTATCCATAACAACTGTCAAAGATCTACGAATGACAGCCGGGGCCAACAGCTTTGCGTGCTTTCCGAGGCACGGGGGTGTCACACCACCAACTTCCAAACTCCGGGCTGTTACTGAGAAATTCCGAATGGAAAAAAGCAGTGGGGCAATTTGGGTATGGGCAACGGAGCTCTAGGGGACAGAGGCTGGCCGAATTTCTGGAGAAAGAGGAACTCTTCATGATGAACTCTTTCTTCCAGAAGCCGCCTCACAGGAAATGGACCTGGTTGAGTCCGTCTCGTTTCACGAGAACCGAGATCGACTTTTTCATGACCGACAAGAAACGGATATTCAGTGATGCCTCTGTGGTCAACAGGGTAAAAACCGGTAGCGATTACCGAATCGTAAGAGGCTCGCTGAATATCAATGTTAAACTTGAAAGGTCCAGCCTGATGAAGTCTACGCTCCGACCTACTCGGTCCCATATTCAAAACCCCGAAAGCTTTCAACTCGAGCTCTCTAATCGCTTTACTTGCCTTGAGAACTTAGTTTCAGTGGACGAGATCAACGACGGGCAAGTGAAAACTGTCCCTACGGTAGGGTCTAAGTTTTTTAGACCCTGCCGTAAGGATAGACCTCAGAAATTGACCGGGCAAACCTTAAACCTCATGGCTGAACGACGCTTGCTACAGTTGCAGTCTTCCAATGACGCGAAGTCATATAGGCAGCTCAATAGACGTATATCTAAGTCCTTGCGACATGATCTACGTCTCTTTAATACGAATCGTGTTAAAAAGACCATACAGCGAAACCAAGGCTCCGAAGTGTTTGCAAAGGACAAGTTTAATGGGCAAAGCCAGATGACTAATCTGAAACGGGAGGATGGCAGCATAGCGTCGATCAAAGCAGAGGTTTTAGGCGAGATCGAGAGGTTCTATGGACAGTTATACACTTCGGTCGCAAATTCCGTTGACAGCTTGGTAGGAGATCCAAGAGCCAAGCTGTCCCGACATTAATATATATATATAAATAAAAATATACCATCACGCCTGACCCGACATTATACCGAAGATATCCCGGACATCAGTCTGTACGAGATTAGGATGGCCCTGAAGCAGCTTAAGAACAAGAAGGCGCCGGGCGAGACCGGAATCACTTCAGAGCTTCTGAGAGCGGGTGGAACACCGGTACTTAATGTCCTCCAGAAACTTTTTAATTCCGTCCTGTCCAAGGGTAAAACGCCTGAAATATGAAGAAGGGGTGAGGGTGTGCTGTTCTTCAAAAAAGTTGATAACAGCCTATTGAAGAACTACAGACCCAGCACGCTTCTGAGTCATGTTTATAAGCTGTTTTCAAGGGTAGGTAATCACGAACCGTCTCGAACACGGACTTGATGACTTCCAAAATTACTACACAAAATGTATCCATTTCAAGAAAAAAGTAATTGAATCTAGAAAAACTAGTATTATTACAAAAATGTACGTAAGTATCACTGACTTGAATAAATAATTTTATCAAAAAGTTCATGAAACAACACATATTCAAAGGACATGACTTCTTTGATGTTGTAAATAAAGTTTTATCAACAAGGAACCAAGTAATGTGAGTCTTTGTAAAAATAGCCATTTTTAATACGCAAACAAAAACCAACCCGCATGGTTCTACAAAATTTATTAAAAAAAATATTTTACAAGGGACCATGTGGTTTGGATCTTTATGAAAAAAAACTATTTCAATGATTTTCTAGATTTTCGGGTCATCATGGGACATGGGTCTCGTTAGTTTATTGAACAACTGTTGATATGTGGGTTGATAACTTTGTCATCGAAATGTTTTGTTCTGTCAAAATTGTCAGATCAGTTTGATCTTTACAGGGTCTATAGAAGGTGCATTTTGAAAGCTTTCTGTATACTTATCTCGATTTTGGCATGTGTGTGGATTGGTTCCGTCTTGCGTAAGTAGGTCCATTATAATAAAATATATATTTTTTGACGTGATTTTCTAATTCGAACTAGCCATCTCGCCAGAGGGTTTAGGCGCTATGCACGCATTGATATAGCCGCGCGACAATTCTGCCTACCGCATACGCAACTGGGCGATGCTGATTTTTGCAAAGGAGTATTCTGGAATACTGTTTTTTGATAGTTGCAACTTATAAAAAAACAAGCATTTATTAAATATTGGCCAGGTATCGTAATTATATTTGATTACTTCTTTTTTTTCTATGACAAGCTCCTAAAATTTGACGAGGATGCAAATCAACAGCTTGTATGTCCATCTTTTTAAATACTTCCAACATCCAAGGAAATATAAAAATATGACATTTCCACTTCCACAGACACGGGAAAGCCAGTCCGGCTTTTAATGGCTAGAGTTAAGCATTGTTTTACCGTTTGAGCGTAACCAGAGTTCCAGTAAGCTTCTTGCAGCGACGCAAGGCGAGCTCCAAGCGTTCCGGTTCTTCCTCCAGCATCTTCTCCTTACGGACCACCTGGAAACGTCAGCAGAAATGCACTTAAAATACGTCACTAAACGAACATCCCTTAAAATAAACAAGCTAATGTGTTTTAACTATTTCATTGTTAAACAAATGAATACGTCTAAAATAATAACAATAATAAGTTTATTTATTTTCTCTCACAATGGTTTTGTAGCTGTTAACAGTTTTGAGCAATATAAATTCACATTGTGAGAGCTGGTGCCTGAAGTAGGTTTTAGAAAAGACCTGTATTACAGGTCACCAGGCTCCTCAAAATACATACTATCACGCCTGTATTCTTCAAAGGGTTAGTCAGATGAACAAATGTAGGTACACCCACAGTCCGCCGGAACGATTGGTCCCATGTAATAGGGGGCGAGCCTATTGCCATTAAACGGGCACAAAACCCAACTCCGACCTGTGCTAAAAAAGCCAATAGGGTTTTTTTATGCAATTCTCTGTAGCAGATAAAGCAAAATATCATTACGGTGCTCGACTTGGGAATCGAACCCGAGACCTCTAGCGTAGCTCACTAGGCTAACGAGCAAAGTTAATAACAATAATAATGACTCGTCATGACGAATATAATGCAAGATAAAGATAAAGATATTTTATTTTGCAAATACGGGTACAGGTCAGGGTGTTCTTCTTCTTCTTATCGTGTGGGCAGTAAGGTCTAACGACCCCAAACACCCTAGTGTCAGAGTTTCTAAACCGCCTCAAGGGCCTCTGACATGGTTACTGATGTCAGTGATGTCCAAGATAAACTTAGAAAGTACATATGAATTAGGAAAAGTCACATTGGTACTTGCCCGAGCCCGGTTGCGAACCCACAACCTCGTGCATGGGAGGCGGGCGCCTTAACCACTGGGCCATCACTGGGTCATCGTTACTTAGTATTAATATAGAAACAGCCATATTTTGCCAAATACAAGGCACGCAAAAGTATAGAGTACAAAATACACATTTCATTTCATTTAATTACAATAATAAAGGCAAAGGGTGTCAAATGTATGGCCGATTATAAATGTGTACCACGAATTAAATGTATGCGTTCCTCTTTCTTTTTATGCGTTTGATTAACTTATTTTTAGTAGGTACGAACGAATCTTATTCGTTCGTATATTAAATGTTTTATTTATGAATTGCCAAGTAGTTTATGTATTTAATAGATATTTTTATTTTATACATAGAATTATATTATTTACTCTTGCTTGTAACTGTATTAAATAGATTAGGATATTTTTAAAGAGAAAGTAATTTTATTAAGCGAAGTAGATTTTTGTCTGTTCTGCGTGTGCCATAGTAGTTGGGCTTTCGTCTCAGGTACTGTATATTTGTACACCGATTTCTGTAAAGCCATTGAAATGTTGAATTTTGTCGTCAAAACATATACCTCTGCTGCAAGAGGCTAATTTGTCAAGATATTGTTAACAGCGCCATCTATTGAGGGAGTAGATGTACTGTACTGACAACTTACTTTGACAGCTCACGAGACCCTGTTACACGAAACAAATTTGCCAAAAGTATCCAAACACTGGCCTACTGGAGTAGAATTACGTTTATGTTTCCAACTCCAGAATCAAGATAAAGAGTGAAATTCCACTTTAAAACGGCAGGACGACAAACGTTGCGTGTCAACTGCACGGAAAAAGACATTATAAGTTTGATAAGTTGAGACTTACAGACATTTTAAGTATTGTCGGGCATTATAAGTTTAAATTGAAAGCCCGTAAGTGTGTATGTATTATGCATGTCGACTGTTCACGTGACCAGAGGCCGGCCTTTTCTTGGACGAAAGACTCAGCATTGCCATACAACGTGGCAATGCAGCCAGCCTTTTGGGAACTTGTCTCATCTACAGCGATTCTGATGAGGTTTTTGATGCCCAATGAGCTTTGTTTTTTTTATAAACTGTACCTACATCGTTTGTAAGTTAATTATTATTACTTAAGTCAGTTTTATGTTTGAAAAATAAATCTGATGTATAAATGAGAGCCTAAACATACCGGCGAACTGTGAGTGTACCTTTGTACACCTCTGCCTAACCCTTCGGGGAATACAGGCGTGATGGTATGTTAAGTGTGTTATAACAGAGAGCCATTGATATTTCGTCACCTTCTCCATCTCAGCAGCCAGCTTGGTCTTCATGGTCTCCTGCAGGATGGGGAACTTGAGCTTCCAATCAGCCACCGTCTTGCTGCTCTTGGACAGCACCATGGCGATACGCTCTATGTCCGCCATATTGACGCGAGTCTCCCTGCAATCACATTTCATGCATTTTTAAATAAACGTATCATTAAAATTAAAGCTATGTTTATCCCCATTTGCCAAACTTCTTGAATTTTTGGTAGGAGGCGTAATAATATGCCTCCTACCAAAAATTCAATATCTTTTCAGAAAATAAGTCATAAGACTTATTTCCTGAAAGATATTTTAAAATAGTATTTAAAACTCTGAGTATTAATAATAATATACATTCATGCCAATGTCAAAACTACTTGTTTATATCATCGGTCATTGACCTCAAGTCACAAAATAACTTAATCAGATAACAAAAATGAATAAATAAGTTTAAGGTCCTAATATAACGTCTAAGAATAATAGCGTAAAATATTTTAAGGGTTAATCATTCTCATTGATTAGTACTCAAAAAATATCGAATAAGTAACACAGCTGTTCTGTTTAAATCTTTGGAACAGCAAAAAATTCCTTAAAATGTTTTTGACTATTGTTTTTGAACGTTAGGTAAAAGATTACCTATACCTGTTAGCTGCTTGGCCACGCAGACGCTCGACGGTTGCCTCGAGCTCGTACAAATCGTTCTCCAGAAGCAACATGTCCTGGCGATAGATCTCCTCTTCACGGCACAGTTGCTGAAAACAGGATCAAATTCAATTATAGTAAAACAGTTAAGTTATTGTTGATAGAAGACATCGATTCATGTCATTCTGAAAAGTACGAATGTATGTAAAGTTAAAATCAGGTGGTGGGGGTAGTATTTGGGATTTGGTTAAAAATAAAAAATAAATGTATTTCAGTTTTTTGGAAACTTCACCTCTAAGGCGGTAAAATTAGAAATGAAAGTTTACATGGGAAATACGTAATTTTGTAAGAAAGAAACATGACAAGGTATTCGGTTAAGTATAACAAAATAAATGCTACAGTATTTTTTTATATTTCACCCACAGGGGGTAATGTAGGGGGATGAAAGTTTATATAAATTAATACGCACAGAGTTGGGATCAAGCTCGCAGAAGCTTTCAGCAATAGCTCCGATCTTGACGATGGCATCGCCCATGAGCTGCCTCATCTGCATGGCGTGCGTCAGAGTAGAGCGGCGCATGTTGCGGGTCTGTGAATAACATTATCACTTAAGACTTAACACTCAAATTGAAACCAAAATCTGAGCAAACTATCGCAGTTGCTTAAAAATTTCGCTCAAGGCAAATCTCGCATCAATTCGCGCCAGACCATTTGTTAGTCTAATGAGTTTAACATACCTCAATCCTCAGATCACGACCTTGTTTTTGCAACAAGCGCAGCTGGCCGTTGAAATCAGGAGTTACGTTGATGGTGTAAGTCTTCTGCGGGATCAGAGCAAGTTGCTGGCTGGCCAGCCCAGCAGGCTTCGGCGGCGGTGCCGGCTTCAGACGATCGCGCTCTGAAATACAATTTGGCATTTTCCATATATTAAAAGACTACAAGCCGACCCCTTTGGAGAAAGCTAAATATAAAAGCATGATTTTTAAATTGCATTAGCTTTACCTACTCCAGCAAAGTGGTAATTTCTGGAACATCATTCAAAGCTGGTGCTAAGCTTTTATCGAACGATGCCGCATTGGTTAATGTGTACTTGATGTTCCAAGAGAGGAGGATACACGGAATTAGCAAAGATCAAGTAATTATATTAATCCGTTGTAGAACTTCTTCAACCGGCTTAAACAGATAGAGCACGCTCGTGGTTCTGCTTACGTTGATCCACCTCTCGTGATACACCGTCTATGTATAGGTATCCACCATCGCGTTTACTATTGTTAAGATCCGGCATGATCCAAAGCTAATGGCATTATTAGATAAATTACACCTTTGTTGTTATTTTACAAAATACGTTTATTCAAATATCAATGGATATCAAAGAGTTACCTTGAGACGACGTCCTCGGCAAGGTCGAAGATTTGATAGCCGGTTTGGTGGGTTTGGAATCAGCTTGTTATGGCAAAGAAGTAAGCGGAAAGAAATCAAATACAAGAATTATGAACATGGTTATGATATTAACTACGACAGTGATTAGAAAAAAAATAACCAGCAGAGGATTCTATCGACTTAAAGAATGGTGTGACCACAATGATCACGTTGGCAAGAGTAACAATTACATGTCATACACTTTCACTTCATTCTCTGTAGTTGTTACAAAGAATATCAATGTGAGAGCCGACGTTGTGGCCATTCTATTATCGATGATAGTAATGATGCTAACTGGTAAACAAACAAAAATAATTAATAACCGACATTAATATAAATGTATAATGTAAGGGATCATTTCATCTCACACAAGGGATAGACTGACTGCTGACATCGTTATCGAATAAAATAAAATATGAGGAATTGACTTGTGTGTAAAAAAAGGCTAGCATCAAAAGGGTTGTCGATATAAACGTTAAAATAGATTAAAAACCATACAATACAGGCAACACACGTTCTTTATACAAAGCTCTGTACTCTCGTGTGACACGCAGTCAGACACGAGAGATACGCGAGCATTACGTCGTTACAGATACCAGGTGCTTCTATATTAAACAACCACCACCGAGGGTTTATGCGATTCAATTACCATACTCTCCGCACCCTTTACATACGTAACTACTAAATAGACTACGAATGCAGTCAACTTGCAACAAGGGCATTATACATAAGTAAACAAAGATTTGTATGCGTACCTGTATGCTGGGGTGAGTGCTGCTTTGGTGAACTCATGTCAGGAGGATCATCGCTAAATGATACTGATTTCTCAAAAGAGACAGATTTTTCTGAAATAACAAAGTTTCATTTGGTCAGGCAATAATCAACGTCAGAGTTATTTTTAAATATCTCTGGCACGATACAAAGATATTTTGAATCTTATAACAATATAGGTACAGGAAAGGCTGTACAAAAATGAATGAAAAGACTTCAGTGGCAGAGTGCATAATGGGTAATTATTTCCAAAAATAATTTGGTGGATGGATTATAGAAGATAGTGGTCAGAGATTTTAGTGAGTAATTTTGAATGGTGTGGAGTGTGTATAAGAAAAAGAAAATATAAAAATAAGTGCAACTGCCTACGTTAAAATGGGATCGTGTGTATGTGGGAAGAAAATATTAATAATTTTGTAATTTAAAAAGTTTTTATTGCGATCATTCGGTATCCAATCGGGGCAAAAAGATATAAATCATAGCACTGTACAATAATCATAAGTCCATATCCAAACATTACATACTAAAGACAAAACATAATAACAAGACAACTTAGTAAAACTTGCGACTTCTACAAAATTAATATAACGAGATGTGATCAGTGAGTCAAGTTGATTTATCCGCATGTACCACGACACGATGGCTACTACTAAGTAAACAAATTGGCGCACGTTATAATCAAGTCCAGCAATGATTATTTCTACGGAACAAAGCCAGTTTCTCTACCTCATTACTCCCAAAACTCATCATTTCGATGAGAAGAAGTATAGCAGTAATTTTATTTGGCCAAAATTCACAATGTACAATGAATTCAAGAAAGATCGTATTAGATTGATGAGGTGACGATAATTTCAAAACGAAGGTATAAGATGCATTTGAGCTCAATACATTTTTTTTAGAAAGCGGATGTAAGAATCATACCACTTGATGTAGCAAGCAAGCGTTCGGCGTGATAATGATGTAGGTCGCTTAATGCATTGCGAATGTCACAGGTTCATAGGACATTAATTGGCAAATTACGAGTCAAATACATTGATGTCGTGAAAGTGACGCTTTCCCTGTCCAACGTGCCAAGATGTGCGGAAGCATCTTCGGCATCGCTGGCACTCGGCTGGTAATGGAATGTGGTAGAACCCATAATTTGCGGTTTTGTTTTTCTCCACTACCTACAGCTGTTAGTGTGACGTCAAACGACCAGGTTGCAGGTACTCCTAACATTGGAAATTGTGGAGAAACCGTAGATAAGCGTCGTAACCTTTTAGATTATTAGCTTTTACTTGATGACTCGTTTCCTTGTAACTGAGAATGCTTGTCGTCGGTGTCGGAAGGGATTATTTTCACTTGACACTAGCAATGCATCAGCGTTAACTCTCAACCGCCTCCGATCACACTTACGAAATTTATCTCTGCCTAACTTAGGCGGTCTCTCGTTGCTGGTAAATCGTGCCGCATCTGAGTGCAGGAAAACGCAAGCTACATTAACGGACGAAGCTTTCATTTTAAAGCTAATAAGCCGTTTGGCAGTGCCGCAGTAGATCCAACTGACAGAATTGTTACAATTCTAGGTTCAGATAGATTTTTTGCTGAAACTTCGGTACTCTATCAAGGATTAATTTTCATTTGACAACAGTTGCATTTTAATACATATTTCGTCTTAAAACATTTGATTAAGACATTATGTTTCAAATTATGAGTGTCATTAAATGTTCCGGCTTCTCACCTTGAGTTGCTGGGCGAGTATGATAGGCCTGGTACTCCTGACGAGGGGCGGGCGCTGCCGGAGTAGCAGGTTGATTGGGGACCTGCAAAGCTTTTTGCACGAGTCCCGTCAAGTTGGCCAGTTGCCTTTCCATCTTCTCAACACGCAGACGTTGCATGTCATCCAATTGCGGCCTATAAAAGCATAATTACAAATCCCATCCATGCTTTGATACACTTAATGCATATTGCATGCATAGTGTGTTTAACTTCACGCAAAAAAATCGATTCGCTTTTAGCCAAAATTGCATTGCTTTTTGTTTAAATTCGAGTTCGGAAAACTGATATGATTAAATGTTAAGTATCTGTATATTGTGGCCACAATATGCACAGCACAAGAACTTTAACTTGTAAACAAGATTGAATTAACAATAACGGAATGTCTGAATAGAAAATTTTTGCAAGTGATTTGATGCAGATTTTGTTAAAAGTCATTATAACAAGTGGAAATTCTGTTTCTTGAAGTTACCTGGCGTCGTACGGTGGGCGAGGCATGGGCCGCGGCGCCGTGGTGATAGGATTGCCATACATGCCGTACGCATCATCAATGAGCCCAGCATCGCTGTGACGGAAGAACATTTCGAAATTCAACATAATTACAAAGTAATATTCATTTTTAATAAGGACATTTGCAGTTGCATTTGTTTTATAGATCATGATAAAATATGTCAGGATTATGAGTCCTAATAATACTTAGCTATAGCTATATGTCGTTCTTGATGTCCAATGAATGATGACTTACCCGGCTTCCTCGTCGATAATGGGAGCGATGTTGGGTCTCCCGGCAGCAGGGCCGAGGTACTGCGTGTAGTACGGGTCTTCATACGGAGTCCTGGCAGAGCCGCGCTCCGGGGACGACATGTACCCCTCGGCATGCCCTGGACATACATAACGACTTTGCAATTTAACAAGAATTCTATCATACATTCATCGGCTGTAAGTAGCGCAAAAAATTGTTGGTATGTGTATTGTAATCAACATTGCGTAATCGAAGCCAGTATAGATACAGTAATCATCAAAGCATGCGATTGTACAAAAATATTATGCTAAATAATTATAAATAAATGAGAATAATAATGCGATCGTAAACACAAAACGAGGAATAGCTCTTATTACTATCTTACCTACCTTTTGACACAATCGAATCGACCTATAGGATAGATTTCGTATTCATAGAATATTCTGTGTCATAACACTGAGTTAATCAAAATAACGACGAAGCACGTGAGAGATGTCGAAGACAATATAGAAATTTTGAAACTATTACAAAACTAACATTCAAAAAGTTATTTTTAGTGTTAATTTTTAAAATTTCTGTAAGTATAGAACTCATAGACAGTTGATTAAAAAATTGAATTTCAAACAAATAAGTCAAAGGTGCGTTCGTTAGCGCAATATTAAAAGTTCAAATTGATTTAGTTAAAGCATTAGCAAATTAAGGTTTAGAAGCGAAAGTAACGTGTCTTGTAGGACGAGGGCCTGGTTACCGGGGATCGTGTACAGTTGTTCGGGCCCTCGAGCGCAATCAGCCGCAGCGAAGGGGAAACAGCGTTCCGACCCACTCCCAGGGATGTACGTGCGCAACGGCTTGGCCGGCGCTGTAGGACCTACAAACACCGCTTTTACCTAACTTAATAACCCCGGAACTGTCCCAGATCTCGACTGGATCCCGCGTTTTAGTTTGCCAAATGCAAATCTCTTTAAGATATTGTCACGGGCTCAATTTAAAAGCGCCCGGGGTACGGAAGGCGCTTTTCAAATCTAATTGAAAGGGCAACGGTAACAATTTGCTCGCTTCCTGAATCTTGATTCAACTAGCGTGTCAATAAAAAGTGTCAGCCATCACCGCCTTTAGTTGGTCCTTTTGTAAAAGTTTATTAAATTAGTAGATGTCTTAACTGTGAACCCTCACCTGAAGTGGAGTGAGTCTTGACGCGGTCGGCGGGCACGGGCGGGGCGGCGGGCGAGTAGGCGCGCAGCATGGAGCCGCCGCGCGGCAGCGTGCTGGGCTGCTGACCCCCGATGTAATAAGCTGGCGCCTTCACCTGCTAAACAAAACAACACAAAATCAAAGTATTTGTTTATCACAACAGTCTGCCAAAAATATAAACGTTTATAAAGTACCCATAAGAGTTAGTTAGTTACCGACTGTTTATTAATTAGACATTGTTTCAAATTGTTTCAAAACATTAATGAATCATGGTTCATTTAACGATTAAACAAACTTGATACTTATTACATTAGATATAGCGTCCCACGTGTTCAACATTAAACACATACCTATACATAATACCTTAAGTAAAACAAGCAATGTAGTAAACTCACAGAGGAATGTTTGGATAATTTATCCCTTTGAAATACATAAAATTATGATAGGAATCTCGAGCATCCTCAGGTATACAAACAATGTGTTTGTGAACACTATTCAAAGGCTAATCATCAGGTCGATGAGAGTGCGGCGGTTATTATTAGGACAAAACAAATTCAACCGCACTCATAACAACAATGTATTTTAACAAATAAACATGGCGGTTTACAAACACTCGGTATGTCATCGTTTGAATATTCGCTGTGCGACGGAAGGAGTCGTCAGTCTGCAATTTGTTTTTCAAAAGAAAGCACTTCTCGGCTTTCTAATAGCTTCATTTAATAAACCGATGGTCGTTGAGTGTCGTTACCAGCCGCTGGAGGATAGTATCTTCTGGATTATGATTAGTTAGGTGTCCGTAGAGGTTCTATGAACACCACTATTTCTACGTTCATTTCCTATGCACAGTTCTATATTTTTATGTGGTTTTAATAATGCCGTGGTTTATTTTAATGGTGCTATTGAGTGTCGCTTCAACCGGCTTGTCGATCAATAGGCCAGTTTATAAAATAGTATTGAAACAGAAAGGATATGCACAGGTTTGTATCTACACCACACATTTATAGTGCAACGTGAAGAATAAAAAGATAAAATAGACGTACGAATCTAAAACGGCGAATAGTTTCGACGAGGTGTGATAAATAAAATAACAAGTCGATCAACCCGCCAAGCGAGCAGGATTTAAGAATAGATATCTATGTGAAAACAAACATGTGTATTGTGAACGAAAAAAATGTTTTGCTTCGGTCGATGACCTCATGATAATAATCTGAATGAACTTCCAGTTTTTGCAGTATGACCTGGAAACGCCACCGCTAAGAGAATTCACAATTTGCACCTGGATCCGTATTTACGAGCTAAACAGTGACCAGAGCATATTCACATACGTCGGTAAGTACGCCCCAACTATAGTTTTATTTAATTTATTAAGGTCGGCATAAAAGTTGTCGTGCCGTGAAAGTAAACCGCTGTTGGTGAAACCGCAAAATCAAAGTAATGAGCAGATAAAGATTGCGTTATTATAATTAAATTGACCCCCTTAAACCTGAACTTGCAAGTCCAGTGTTGCATCATTTGTAGCATTTTTGGGTTTATGGTTTGCTTTATTTTCGTCACTGTGTTTGGCGAAGTACGCAAAGTGTCCTTACACAAGCGTTTACGCGACACGATATCACACACAAACTTTCAAGTTCGAAATATTAAAAATTAAAATGCTGATTTTATTTTAAGACTCATGAAATTTGAAGATACGTATACACAAGATACATGAGTGTAATACTTGGTTTCTCTGCTCGTTGGTATAATGAGTAAATTGGAAAAGAGTTGTAGACCAATTATTTAAAGTTCACTTTAGACTACAAAGGATCAGTAAAAAATGTCGACCTGAAAGTTTGTGTGAGACACCGTGGCTTTCGAGGGTTATATATAAGATAATAAGGCTCGGAGTTATGATTTGTGCGCGGTTAATGGCAATAGGCTCGTCCCTATTACATGGGACCTAAAGATACTGGTGAACTGCGGGTGTACATTGTTTCACCTCTGCCGGGGAATACAGGCTTGATGGTATGTGTGTGTTATCTTCCAAATTACCACTCAATTACAGGTGACTAGCACGCATACCGCTAAGACTAAACTCTAAAGTCTAAAGGGATGCATGTTAGTCCACTGTCAGATTTGACGCTACTGTAAGCCCGGTAGAGCATAACACTGACAACCAATTTCCAATAGGTACATAAATAGATTCTCAATCAATTTGTTTTTGCTTGTGAAATAATATTTTACCTACATAACCTACTTGACCGGAATTAAACCAAAAACTGCACTTTTATTTTCTTGATACTAAATATGATTTAAGAGACGAGGCTATAGTTTCCACTATTATACAAGTATAATTAAACAGTATGATAGGTATGTTATTTAATTAATTATATATGTCCATTCCATTATATCATAATAATATGTTATGTTTATTCATTTTAAAAACCATAATAGAGGTAGCTACATTATTTTTATACCTCAGTATTCTAAAATGTTCGTGATAATCGTATAATTTCGTAACACTCTCACACCCACTGCATTGCGCGTGATTAGGACTAACATAGAGACATACATAATTAATGTGCACTCGTTATGCGAGTTCGCGGTCCAATAAATGTTCTTAAACAGCGTATTAATGGAAGCATTTGATTAATGTTTTAGCAAACGGCAACAATCGTGTTGTAAGGCTCTGGTTGGACGTGCGAGGGAAACACATCAATGTTTCAATCAACGGGAAAGTTTCATCAAGCTCGCCGGTAGAACTCACGAAGGATGTTTGGCGTCACATCTGTTTGTCTTACCAGTCGGACTATGGAGCTTGGGCACTCTACATTGACTCCCGTATTGTGTCTTGTCAAGCATCACAAAGTGTAAGTAAATTAACAATAACTGCTAACGATCGCCACTGTAAACTGTAGCTGTTACTCATTATAATACTTAAATAACGAACGTAACACAGGGGTCACGACAAATTCGGTGTGCAACCACAAAAATGCACGAACAAATTACTGAGCCAAAAGACAAATGGCCGCATAACTTTATCCGGATCGCGAAGGTCACTTCGGCCACGATTTAGCGTACAGATAAACATGTGATAAATTGACATTGACAGTTATTACGAAACTAGATCTCTAGACAAGGCTAGCGCGGGTATCCATAGAGAGACAGTTCCATCAAAATATTCACGACTACCTGCGGCCAGTCATTAATACCGTGATACTGTGTTGGGTAACATGAGCGAATTTTATGGCAAGGCATACACCTTATTTTGGCTTAGGTTCCATACCTTAAAAGGTAAAATAAAACTTAGGAACATTATACAAGGTGCTTTTTTATAATTGCCTACGGTATTTTAAAACTTTCGATGTTTCCTTGTTTCAGCTCGCAGGATTTGTGTTACCAGGTGGTGGCAGTGTCATCATTGGGTACGGCACAGCGGATGCAGGTAAGATATTACCAATAGTGAAAAGTAACGTGTCATTAGATTCAAATACTAGACAGCTCATTAAATTTAATATTACAGGTGAACAAAACGGCTTAGAAGGCGAAATATTTGGCACGAACATGATATTGACATCAACTATCGAAAGAAATTATACGATACGGAATGATCCTTTCTATAGACAAATAACAATTCATAAAAACAAAATGAAAAGTACCAGTAATGCCGCGAAATATATAATTTTAAACGATTTACAAACTGGTGAGCTTAAAAATAGTTTTGAAACAACACTGGCTCCAGTTATAAATGCAACAAAGAGTTTCATCAAATTTAAGACACCCCACAGCTTTATTGAACACGCTGTTGGTACAGAGTTGTCTTCAAAAAAACCTCCTTTATTAACGATGCCTGACGAGTTTAATAAAGAGTTTATGCGCTTAACAGTTCCCGGCAGAACAGAACAACCAGATGGCCTAAGCTTTTGGAACTTAAGTAGTCTTGAGAACTCTAGTAAACATAGCGGTAATGACAAAAAATTGCGCCCCACCCCCGGACGTACTACCGCACGCCCGCTGTCGTTGTCCGAGTTTGAAACGCCGCCACCTGCACCGAAAGATACAAGTTTTGAAAAATCTTTGGATATAGAGAAAGGTTTTCCAAATCAAGCGTATAAATTTAAGGCCCCAACCGAACCCCCTAAACTTTTATTTACTAACCGTGTTACGGATGAATTATCTGAAGTCGAAACTCCTCCTCCTGTAGACATGAATCCTAAAGTTTATGGTCAATGGACTAGTTCTAAATTCGCCGGTAGTGTTTTAAATTACCTTAAAAATATGCAATTCCGTTCTAGAGAGCAAAAAAAGATCCCTCAAACTATCCCATTGGCTAAAATATCAGACAGCTTCCCTTACGCATCCGATTTTAAGGTAACTAAAGTTCGACCACCAGTTCAATTTCGACGTAAGAATTTAGTAGAAAAGCAGTTTGAAACTAGTAAACGAAATCCTCAAATTAATTTGCAAATATTAGAGGACGATTTAAGAAATAACATATTAAAGACGCATGCACAAGCTCAACCCACAAACGTTGAAATAACAAATCGAGGAGTCAGAAAGATAAAACAAGAACAACACAGATTTTACAGAAGCGCTGACAGTGGGGAAAGTAGTGAAAGTTTTGAAACTATGCACGCTACCCCACCTCTTTCTCCATTTTTTAAATCAAAAACGAAAAAGACAGCAGATTTAACTTTGCAAACAAATAACTTGCTGTCTATACTTCCCTTTTTGAAGTCTTTGGAATATTTTGTGGAAAATTCGCAAATAGATGATACAGCGAAGAACCGAGAAAAGAATAAAATGTACACTAAAAGTCTGGTTGCTAACAAATGGCATAATGTGAAATCCTACAGTAACGACTACACACCACGCGAAATAAAAATGAACCCTGAAAATGATCAAAGCGCTATAGAACAAACGCTATCTCAGGTGAACAAAAGACAACCAGGTTTACGACTTAATTATAAGCATGAAAATCGTAACCTTAAAATACCGTTTAACGATGATTCTCTAGAAAGTGGTCGGGCATTAGCTATGGAGGTATCTAATCAATCTGATCATAATAAAGACTCGATATCGATTTTAAAATATAATCATGGATTTTTACCAGGACATAACAAGAAAATCAAAGCGCCTGATAATCAGCACGGAGCATTAAAAGGAATCAATCAGAGCAATCAGCAAAACAACTTTAACAAACAAATAAAAATAGGGAATGCATTGAACGAACGACAAGTTATTGGTATTAGCGAAGACCAGAATAAAGAAAGTTTCGTCGGTGGAAACGAAAACATACCTGACATTAATAAATACAGATCAAATTTAGATAATATTGATACTACAGTACCAGGGTCTTTGGAACCCAGAGTTTGCATAGTTGGTGAACATGATCGTCCATTATACATCCAACCTGATGAGAGCATTGACATGACACACATCATGTCGCCTCTTAGACCAAAGAACATCGGTATTGAGTTTATTTTGCAGAATTATAAGAAGTGTTCGCTGGAGGAATCCGAATTACAAGACAATCCGTTGCTCTTCATAGATTGGAGCAGAACACCAGTGAGGCTATTTGGCGGATCCTTTCCAATAACGACGACAGATTTGTGTGGATTTTTCAAATGATAGTACCTAAACCAATACTTTAAAGTTTGTATTGTAAAAAAAGTTTAAGATTAAAAAACAAAAGTAAATAAGTCCTTTTTTTTGTCTATTACATGGGACCTAAACAACTGGTGAAATGTGGGTACACAGCTACTATTCCCGTAGCCTTTGGAAAACACAGGGTCACGCCTGTGTTTCCCAAAGGTTATAGAATCAAGATAATGATGTTTAGCATTCTTCTGATCACAGCGGTCAAACTCAATCTCACAAGTATTAGTACATAGTAGGTATTATATTGCACTTCCTTTACCCCCAATCTTACAGTCAGATGGGCGGAAATCTGACACAATAGGGAGAGACCAAGCGCAGGACCAACAGCATTACGTGGGTTCCCGCACGGGGTATCACACCACCGTTAAATCTACAACCTGTTAATGAGACATTCTTAACGGAAAAACCCCATAACACTTTGCCCAATTTGGGAATCGAACGCAGGATACCACACACTAAGCTATCGTCCTTGCGACTGCGAGACTGGCGGCGGCGGAGCAGTCTGTTTATTCATTCCATTACCATTTACATTTATATAACAATTGCATAATATTTCAGCATCTTGCATCCAGTTACGAAAGTAAATGGCTAGGTGCTACATAGTTTATCATATCTACTACGTCACTTGCATGCTAATAGCGCGTAATGCTAATTATTGATTGAATTCTCATAATTATTTAAATTTATTATTATAACATGACCAATTTAGCAATATCAATAGTTGTGTCCGATTATGCCTTGAAATAATTTGCATCGACGGATAACTCATTAAAGTTCTTTTCTTTATCGTGTGGTCCAAGGTCCAATCCAAAGACCCCACACACCCTAGTGATAGAATTTCTAAACCGCCTCAAGGGCCTCTGACATGGTGACCAATGTCAGTGATGTCCAAGATAAACTTAGAAAGTACGTATGAATTAGAAAAAGTCACATTGGTACTTGCCCGTGTCCGGTTGCGAACCCACAACCTCGTGCATGAGAGGCGGGTGCCTTAACCACTGGGCCATCACGACACTTACTCATTAAAGTTTAAATGATAGAATAAACTTTAAACTACCTTAACTTTTAACTTTTACCCACCACAATGTTGAAGATAAACGAGAAGAAGAACTTTTTAACAATTCTGCAGAGGTTTCTTTTGGTATTGGTATAACGAGCTGGAGTTCGGAACTTCCCGTCTACGAGGAGGTTTCTCTTACCAGAATTGTTCTGAGAAAGAGATAACACAGACGCAGTGAAATCAAACAAGCAATATTAAGCACTTTGGAACACACATACTCGGTGTACCTAACTTCTGAATACATTTAATTAAATTAGATAAATATGTACTTAAAATACTTAATTGCTTCCTATAACCCAATCTGCGGATGCTGTTACAAAAACATGGAACTTGTAATCGTAAAGTAAAAATCAGTTCAAGGCCTGTCCATTATAGAAATGAAATAGTGAGATGTAACTGTGTCTCATTGATAAAACGAGTCAAACCAGTTACGAGTGAGCTACAAGAGTAGATAATGCAACAGAGACTGAACTTACAGTTATGCTTTACATGCATTAATACCGTACATGTATGGTGAATAGACAAAGTGCCTTACAGAGTGGTAAGCCTTGCTGAAAGCCATAACACCCATTAGTTACGAGAGGCTAAGCTTCTGGCTGCACCTCTTCTCGTCTGGCTAGCAAGCGAGACTGTTTAATTACATAACATTTACCGCATTCAGTATTAACGTGCCGAAATATTAAGTTAGTTGGTTGTGTTCCGTACCTTGTCACGTCACGGTGTTTATTAAAATGATTATCTCTTGCTCAGAATCTCGTCATGGTTAGTGGGTTGTATTAAGGTTTATTTTTGCACAGTTTACTTTAATGCTTACAGTTATGATTATGTTATTAAATGTTTATAGGCTTTTGAATATTTTTTAAATTATCAACATGTTCTACACAGAGTAGAATTGTATCTATGAAAAACAAAGCAAACACACAACCAATTTGATAAATTTGAATTTGATTTCGAATTGATTGCCCCGTTAGCCTAGTGGTCCTAAGCGCGACTGATACGCTAGAGGTCTTGGGTTCCCTGGTCGAGATCCAGGGCTCGTCCCCTATTACATGGGGCAGAAACTTACCAGCGAGCTGTAGGTGTACATTCGTACACGTCTGCCCAACCCTTCTGGGAATACAGGCGTGTTGGTATGCCACTTCGATTTAGCCCTAGCAACCCGATTCATTTTCAATCAACAGTAAAATTAGATTGTTATTTGCTTTGAAACGAACCAAGTTAATCAATTAAGTTGACAACGAAATGACGTCACATTTTGCTATTTCTATACAAAGGGCTTTGACAGGTCATAAAAAGTATGTCAATTGATTGGTGGTGTCAATTACCACATTATGTATTCTTCACACTGATTCCGGTTACGGTCGTTAATCTTAATGCAGATACAGTATGCAGAATATATAATAGTGCACAAGTGTGTGCGCAAATACAGGTCTCAGCTAACTCTCATAATCCGATGGGACAACCACCTGCGACAATCGGGGGGAGATCAGGCGCAGCGCCAACGACTCAATAACACTTCTTGCCCGTTCTGGGAATCGAATCCAAGACCCTACGCTCTACAGCCATGCTTGCTATCACGAGACGTACGGTACAGCCCACGCCACTTCACCTCACCATATTAAAGTATTGCACTAGAGTCTAGTGCAAAACTATTCAGTCTAGTGACTAGACTAAATCACGAAGTGCTTTGTTTACACGACTGGCTCAAACACTGTCGCTCCATCACCGGCTGTGTAAATCACGCAATGCAATGCAATTCAACAGTGCACGAGTTATTTAGGTCGCCATTACACTTAGAACGTCCTGCGAATCAATCTGAGCGCATTACTTACAAAAACGTTTCTAAAACTTGTTATACTTTGAAAGTTTTATTATAATATTAGCTTCCACCCGCGACTTTGTTCATGTCAAAGTATAAATACCCACGGGATCAACACTTTTTTCCAGGATAAAAAGTATCCTATGTGTTATTCGATCCGCACTACAATTTATCTCAGTGTCACATTTCATGCAGATCCGATCAGCTGTTGAAGCTTGAAAGAGTAACAAACATTCATCTTTCTATCCATCCATCCATCCATTCTCACAAACTTTCGCATATATAATTTTAGTAGGATTGTTAGTAATGAGGGATTAGTAGTTTTGGCACCAGCCTCTCATGTTTAAGTTGTGGGTTCCATACATGGGCTAGTAGCAATCTGACCGTTTCACTATTGATAATGGTGCCGATTACTGCCGATTCCCTTGTTCACAAACTAAACTAAAATGAGAGTATTGACATCTCTTACTAACATACAGCGAAAGAAAAGGACGGTGATACTTTAGAACTAAGTTAGAGATGTCAAATTAGTTTTGCCTTAAACTTTTCCGTGTTTTTAATCAATGCTTTCTGCCATGTCAACTATAATTATATAGGGATTTTAGATCAACTAAAATTGACAAGTCTTATTCATGTCCGTCCCTTTCTTGTTTGAATGGAGATAAAAAGATAGAAATAGTCTAAATTAAGTTTAGCTTGTGCATATCAGAATCGACACCATTATATACTTTCTAAGTTTAACTTAGAGATCTTAAACAGAAAGAAAAACGTTGTGAGATAACATGGACTTTTTAATGATATAATTCTGAATTCTCGTCTTCTGTATGAGAATAGACCTTTGAGCAGCACTGAGATAATATAGGCTGATATTATTTATATTTAACTATTTGTACAAAACCGACCTACTTCTTTACAGCCTCTCACTAATGTCGTAATTGACTATCCTTAGCTGAAAAGTCGTAACCTAAAAAATATGAAATTGCTGTTTTGCTCCAGAAAGATACAAGTGATAATTCGATAACTCGCAATCAATAGGTGATAACCATACTCCACACACGGGTTCATTATCGCATTTTCTTCCTTATTTAATTATAACGGAAACACAATACTGGGAAAGGGTAAGTTTGCTAGTTTATTTTTAATCCTCCACAATAATTAACTTTTGTTCTCGACTAGACCACTGTTCGTATTGTTTCTTTTGCTTCGATGCCACAGCCCGATATCAGTTGCAGTTGCAGTCAGTATGAAGATTTTTAATTAAAATCGTTGTTCCTGTTCAGTAATTCTTTTTAGCTTTTGTGGTTTAACCTTTCAATCGTGTAACATTGTAAATGAACTGTACTGACGGCTTTTTTAATAAGATTTAGATTGAGAACCGCTTTCAACTAGTATACGAATAGATACGTCAAGCAAAGGATGCAAGATAAGGTTTGACTGCTTACGTACGCAACCTCAGGAAGTTAGGAGCTCTAGGCATAAATTGAACGGAAAGGAATTGTGTAATTAATTTTATTAGAGATACTTTAAGCCGTAGTATGACTGACGTGTTAGTCTAAATACATATAAGTTTAGCTTTCACACGTCAATTATAATTTAATGTCGTCTGATTTATTTTATTACCGAACACGATAGAGAAGGTTCTCAATTGGACGTGTGATTACGTTTGTTTCTTTTTTAAAGCTTTCATATTAGTGTCCTGGAGACTTTGTGAGTCATTCTCAAATCAATATTTGTAATTAACATACCATCACGCCTGTATTCCCCGAAGAGTTAGGCAGAGGTGTACCAAAGTAAACCCACATGTTGTTGATGTTTAGGTCTCATGTACTAGGGAGCGAGCCTATTGCCATTAACCGGGCACAAATCCTAACTCCGAGCTGCTATTGAGAATTTCATAGAAAAACCCGATAACACTTTTTACTGGACCTGGGAATCAAACCCAAGACCTCTAGCGTAGCAGTCGCGCTTAGGACCACTAGGCCACCGAGGCAGTTCAATATCTGTAATTGCCAGTAATTAAAAAGAAGTGGCGACCACGGAAGGAAAAAGCAGAAATTCATCGTTGTGAGTTCGTTAGGTTGTAGGGAGTAATTTTTGGATATTCTTAACAGATTTTAAAAAATATTTTACCCATAGAAAGAATAACATCACGCTACAACAACCGAAGCGGAGCAGTAACCAAAGACGTCAGAAGTCGCGGGCCGAAGATAGTACGTTTTAAATCAGTTACCATACTACATAAGGTCGAACTGTAGGTGTACATTGATACGCCTCTGTCTAACCCTTTGGAGAATACAGGCGTGATGGCATGTGTAGGTAATTAAACTAAAATGTATTTGTAACCTGCGAAAACAATATTATTATACCAATTAATTGAAATAATAATTGAAAAGGAAAACAACAAGGAATATGGAATTAATCGTATTATCAGCACAAAACTTTTTATTTATTCGACAGCCACGTGTAAGCTTGTACGAAAGCTTTTAACGAATGAATCATGCATGGACTTGTTGAAATAAAAGGTACATTTGTAAGGTTTAAAATCTTTTGCATTTATTAATGCCCACGCCTTTTTCCTACCTGCTGCGATTATTACAAATATTATTGTACCTTACCACCACCATACCAAGTTAGGCAGAGGTGTCAACCCACATGTTGTTGATGTTTAGGTCTCATGTACTAGGGAGCGAGCCTATTGCCATTAACCAGGCACAAATTAAAACTCCGAGCTGCTATTAAGAATTTCATAGAAAAACCCCATAACACTTTGGCCGAGTTAAGAATCGAACCCAGGACCTCTAGCGTAGCAGTCGCGCTTAGGACCACTAGGCAACCGAAGCAATTACCTAATGAGGCCTTACTCGTGAGAAAAATATCAGTTTTTCGGCGCTCCGCCTACAGTCCTAGACAGTAAATAGCCAGTAAAAGGTACATAACATTAACTAATGGTATGAATGAAGGGTGTACACGACAAAAAATATATCGATAACTCAAAGGTTAAGAAGGGCTTTCTTGCGAGAACAAACGAAAGCAGGAAATGTCATCAAAAATATTTTTCTTTGTTTATTTTATCTTTAGTAATACCTGTTATAAAGGGGTAAGATTATTTTTTGTTTGTTTGTGAGCAATAGGCTCCGAATCTACTGGTCTGATTTAAAACCATTTTTCACCAATAGATAGCTACATTATTTTCTGAGTAACATAGACTATATAACATCAGACTAGAACCCACTGGAGTAGAGTATTATCCAAAGTTGTAACTTTTGGCTGGTGAAATAAGCCACGCGGACGAAGTCGCAAGCATTTCGCTGGTACCAAATAAAAAAGTCAAAGTCAAAGTCAAAGCATTTATTTCAATTAGACCATTTGCAGGCACTTTTGAATTGTCAAGAAGTTACAGTTTAAAATTAAAGCTAGTTGCATCGTGACAAATGCTACATGTCTACAACCCACGAATTGCCATCGTGCAATTTGCAAGCTTACCGGACAATGCTCGTTCCTTCGCCTCCGTATGGGAAGAGTCATAAGCTCTCAATATTTCCGCCAATTAGTGTACTTGCTTGTGCATTTATAGGTTTATACGTACATACAGGCCCTTATACACTGCATAGCACCCACACAGCGCGGGGTGCGACGCTGCCTACCATATTAAGTTACAAGTAATTATTCAATGCCCCCACATGCGCCTACATTTTCATTACATTTAAATTAATAATATCGTGCAAACTGCAAGGACGACGGCTAATATAATTACACCGTAAATTAAAAAAGTCGATTTTTTAATTTACGGTAGCGATAGACTCCTTTGGTGCGCGGAAAATTAGATGGGCAAGTAGGCATTTGTAAAGATATTGACGGAAAGGAAAAATAAACCAAGCGACAATTTGGTCGTGTTTATACAAATAAATAAATATTACCAGCCTATTGTCCCACTGCAGGGAAAAGACACGAGCATTAATCACCACGGTTGCTCAAAGCGGATTGGCGATTTCAGACTTATATTAATTACAAGTCCAGGTTTCCTGATGACGTTTTCCTGTATCGATATCGAAGTGTGATATCCAAGATTAACTTAAAATTTGATAGATTAACTTGTCTGGTTTGAACCCAGAGACTGCGTATTGCGGGGCACTGGGCCATGGACATAATCACGAACCACACGATCGTGTATATTCAACCTTATTAGGTGTAGAGGCTAAAACAGCTATAAAAAGCTAAGTTTTGCAAATAAACACAACATAAATAAACTCACTTAAACATATCAACAGCAACCTTGAGAAAGCAAGCATAAGGAGCAAACTCGAGCTACTAAAGTGAGAAAAATTGTTACAATAGAAAATCGGAGACCTGAATAAAATTGAATCCGACCGTATGTATGTAATACGAATGGCATCCTGCAGGGTGCAGGAATGTCTCGCGAAAATCGAATCAGAACTACGGAAACTGGGAAAAGGGGAAATGATTACACGCCATACTGCCAATCGCAAAACATTTTAGATTTCCCAGTGCGCTGATCGAATTGATATGCTTATTGTGAATTCAAAACAGCTGTCTGTTACTTTTATTTATTTATTACAGAATGGAAAACCAACAGCTTAAAAATCTTAACAACTGATAATGGAACAATACTCGACTGAAAGCCAATGACAATGGTGATGTTTGAGCATTGAATTGGAACATGAAAATTATTTTTCTTAAGTTAATAAAATGAGTGAAATAACAAAAATAGCCTAAGGTAAATGTCAAAAATTCAATTATGTGCTAACACCCGGATTACCAGATAAGTGACTCGTCTTTAAGAAATTAATTTTATTTTACGTAGAACGGTTTTTTTTTAACTAGGTAGGTACACCGTACACCTAGCGCGATGTACAGCGGAGCCAAGCGAAGCTGTCCAATGCGGCGCATTTTTTTGTACTTTTGTATTCGATTTTTTACGATTTCTTCGCTATAGGTATAATCCGCGCCGCGCCCCACTGAACTGGCCTTGGTGTACGGAGTTCCTAAGGGATCACGAGTCTATGCCAGATTAATCCTGGTGTCATAGTGGGCGAGCCGGATTAACAAAATTCCTCAACTGTGAAATCTTCCAATGCTTTCTAAATAAAAAATAATGTTTTTTCAATTTTTATTTATATCGCGGATAATTGAAATATAACAGAATATTTCAATTATCCGCGATATAAATAAAAAATTATATCGCGGATAATTGATTCGGATTATTTCGGTTTTTACTCGAATTTTCTTAGACAAATGATTTTATTATACAACAAGAACATTCGAACAAGAACACCTACCGGGTCGTGAACTGCAGTGGTCTATCTGGAAAGCACTGAATCGATTGCGCACCCAGGTAGGCTGCTGCCATTGGCGTATCTAGAGTTAGTCTTCAGGGGGGCAGATACCATGGCCGATGCGATGCAATGCGGTCAGGCGGAAGGTGAACCCTACAGCCTGGGGTAGGCACAAGACCATTCTGGGGTGGGCACGCCAAACCCCCCCTACCCTATATACGCCTATGGCTGCTGCAAACATAAACAGGCGAAATGGGGAATTATAGACCCGTCTAGCAACCAGTGCGAATGCGGAGATCCTGATCAGACGATGCCTCATATGCTGGCCACCCAATTGTCCATTCACCTACACCTTGACAATTTGAACAGTGCTTCTGACACGGCAATAAACGTGGCAACCTATTGATCTAAAATAGAATACCTACAAATGTATCAAAGACACGAAAAGAAGAAGAAGATCGCTCTAAATAAAAATATTGATTTGCAAAATACTAATATATAAAAAAAAAAAAATATACCATCACGCCTGTATTCCCTGAAGGCAGAGGTGTACCAATGTACACCCACAGTTCGCCGGTATACTTAGGTCACATGTAATAGGAAAAATAAAATACTAAATAATTATAGAAAATTGCGTAACGACGTGTTATTAGGTGTAAGAGCAGGTAATTACGGGTTAGATAAAGTACACAATCAGTGTATTGAATCTACGCGTTGTATAAAAAAGAATTAATGCGTTCATTCAACGCAACGGAAGAGAAAGTAGGTATAGATTTTTCTTCTTTTTAACTTTGCATATATGTACTGGTAGTATGATATAATTGTATTTTTATTATTAAATAACTGTGTGGTTGTGTAATAATGACTAACTGTAGGTACTGTTATAATGAAGTTACTATTCTCGTTAGTTACGATGCAATTATACAGTTCAAATAACCATACTGTTAAATTATGTGCGATTTCTAAAGTATAAACATTTCAACTTTGTATTAAGTGGTTATTATTTTGTAATATCAACCTAAATCGAGCAGCTTGCTAGGTGAGAACTGTAGAGACTGTCTTGTTTAGCCATACCCAACCTTATTTTATGAGATAATTTTTATTCTAAATTGCAGACGTAACTAGTTCGACACTACTTAGGCAGATTTAGCAATATTATGATACAATTAGCCTATAACATTATGAAATAATAAAAAACGGTGCTGCCTCGTTAGCCTAGTGGTCCTAAGCGCGACTGCTACGCTAGAGGTCTTGGGTTCAATTCCCAGAAAGAGCAAAGTCTTATTGGGTTTTTCTATGAAATTCTCAGTAGCAGCTCGAAGTTTGAACCTCTTGGTACAGTCGCAATGATCCAGGTGTGACTAGGTGCATGTGGGCATGTGGGGTTTAAAATTATATGTAGGTAGGTACTTGACTGGTAATCTTTGTTCAATTTGAACTTTCTTTACGCTCTGCATTGAACCTGAGAAGACAACTGCTACAATCCTAAAAAACAAATTTGAAACTCTTCTGGAATTCACCGAAGTGTTTCTATAAATAAACTTAAAAATCCCTTCGAGCAGGTTGTATTGGCATGCAGTATGCACGTAATCCCTTTGTAGACCTTTCTTTGCAGATCCTTTGAAGATCTTTTGCAAACAGTAAGCTCTCTATGTAAAGGCCCGAGTGCTGGACACTACGACTTAGTTTCTTGGACCGGAAAACTGCACCAAGTCTAAAGTACATAAAGCTTAACTAAAACTAATAATATTTGTTGAGGCGAAACATTTGCTTTGCAATAAATTGCTGAATCATTTGCAGGTTGAGTGACTTGAATCCTGCTAAATTATTTAACTGCACCGTGTTTGAAGTTTTTTTTTATTAACCGCAGCGCAATATTTTGGTTTAAACGATAAATATTGTTCCATTTATTCATTAATTACACATATCAATTACATTTTTAAATATTAGTAAAAAATATAAAAACATTTAAAAATATAAAAAATAGTAGCCCACCGGCGTCGGGAACAGGGTCCAAGCCACCGGTGGTCAGGGCTCCTGAGAAAGGAATCTCCTAACGATACGCGCCGTGTCTAGGAGAATCGCTTTCTGAATCAAGCCCTTGATCCAGCTGCCCAACGAGAGCCTCCTGAGATGTTGGTCGAAGCTCTTGGCAATTAAGCCATTGGCTGAAACGACTATCGGCACAATGATCGCTGAATCCACATCCCACATGTCGACAACCTCGCGAGCCAAGTCAAGATACTTGATCTTCTTATCATTCTCGGCCTTCACGAGGTTCACGTCATGTGGGACTGTTATGTCAACAATCATTGCGCGCTTCTCTAAGCGATCCACCACCACTATATCAGGCTTATTGGCTACAAATATTGTTTATTATTAGAATCAAAAACGACAGTATAATAATTATTAGATCGTGTAAACAAAACTCGATAGTGACTTCGAAATAATTAATATTTATAAAGCAAATGTAAGCAATTTTAGATATTTAGTACTGATTATTTTAAATCTCATAATTTTTAATTCTAATAATTATGATTTTTAAATCTAATAATTTTTATTCGAATTTAATTCAAATGTTTGAGTTGTCATAGAACCGTCACGTTTGATAGTATAACATAATTATTGAATTAATTTGCCTCAATTAAATTACTTATAAAGAAATATTTATGGCTTGGCTCATTTTGGCAAACTGCCCCGTTGGTCTAGTGGTCGTAAGTGCGACTGCTGTGCAAGGGGTTCTGGGTTCGATTCCCAGGTCGAGCAAAAAGTGTTATTGGGTTTTTCTATGAAATTCTCAGTAGCAGCTCGGAGTTTGGATTTGTGCCCGGTTAATGGCAATAGGCTCGCCCCCTATTACATGGGACCTAAATATACCGGCGAACTGTGGGTGTACGTTGGTACACCTCTGCCTAACCGTTCGGGGAATACAGGCGTGATGATATACTCATTTTGGCAGAACTAAGTTTATTTATCTACATGATATATGCCTATCCATATTTGCAATAAATTTTGTGTGAGTTTATATTTTAATATTTCACCAGCAAATTAATTTTGCAGCGCAGGTCTGGTTATTGTAATTATCTTTAGGCGAGGTCTATGTCCAGCAGTGGACGTCATTCGGCTGGTATGATGACGATGATGAAAATAATGAATTCTATCTTAAATTTTGTTGCATTAAGATTTATATATTTGAATCTTCAACAGGCTGTATTTAACGCCTACGCATTTAGAAGAACTTATAAATATTTAGAAATTGATCATAACCTAAATAAAATGTTAAGTAATAAGAATTTGAAATTTTAACCTCTTTTCATTTCACTGCTTGCAACACCTTGTCAGGGTTAATCGTTTGATTAGTTAAAGTTATTCTTTATCGGTGCATTATTTATACTAATATATTTATATAGTAGTCTATATTTTATAAAGCTAAAGATTATACATATAATATATAAATATACCATCACGCCTGTATTCCCCGAAGGGTTAGGCAGAGGTGTACCAGTGTACTCCCACAGTTCGCCGGTATATTTTAGGTCCCATGTAATAGAGGGCGAGCCTATTGCCATTAACCGGGCACAAATCCAAACTCCGAGCTGCTACTGAGAATTTCATAGAAAAACCCAATAACACTTTTTGCTCGACCCGGGAATCGAACCCAGGACCTCTAGCGTAGCAGTCGCGCTCAGGACCACTAGGCCAACGAGGCAGTATACATATAATATGTTTGAATACGCTTATCTCCGGAACCACTGATTCCATTCTGAATATGCTTTCACTGTTTGGAAGCAACACTATCCCTGAGTGCTATAGGCTATAAATAAATAGGGATGCGTAAGAAAATTAATTCAGAAAAAGTCTCAAAGAAAAGATAGTGATTTATAAATTTTAACTCATTAACGGGTCACAGTTGACACCAGTATACTTATGTATAATAAAAACTCATAAATATTTAAAAAATACTTATGGCCTAAATAAATTGTTAAGTAACAAGAATTTGAAATTTTAACCTCTTTTCTCTGTTTACAACACCCTTTCAAGGTTAATCATTTGATTAGTTTAAGTTATTCTTTATCTGAGAAAAGATTATGTAACAAAAAACTTTGTTAAAACTTATTTTATATAAGCATATAAAACAAGACGATAAATAGTTGAGAATGCCTAAGGTATGAATGTATTATTGTACTTTTTGTTGCATAAAGTTTAAATAAATAAAAGGTAGGCTAGATTATTTATAAATTTAAACTTCCACTTAACTTGAAATTTGCCCTGTACCGTAGCTGTGTTTGCAAACTTAAAAACTTACGTACACAAACAGCCAGACTCGGAACAAAAAATTGGCCACATAAACATTTGTATCGCCTGGGAAACGAACCCACGATACAGAGGCGTCATACATCGCCTCGTTCTACCACGAGCCATAATTAGTTTCGCCCGAAAATATGGATTAAGGCCACAATATAAATAAATATACATGCGTTTTAATTATTAATCCATTTCGATTTAAATGTATTTATATTTACTTCACATATTCATTATAAGCTTCTGGATCAAGCAAAATATCATAAAAATAATAAAATGAGTATACCAACTGAATCGGCCAAAAAGATAAACAACACAAAGTGCATTTTATTATGCACAAAGTGGAATGGAATAAAGACTTGCTTATTATAAGAATGCCGTCGGGAATCGGCATGGGACTTACAGCCGCTAAATTAACGACCGCGACTGCTAAGTCTTAATGAACTTCTTAGTTGACTTTATCGGTCTCTTTGACTTAGGTACTCTGTGAACGCTTGCTACATAAACTGGTAGAAAAGTATTTAAAACTTGATTAAAGATGTTATTATGAAGTTACTCGTATGGTAATTATAATATATTTGACGACACAGTTGGCGTAGTGGGTGAGCGATTGCCTGCTGCGTTCCGTGTCGCGGTTTTGATTCCCGCACGGGCCAAATATTTGGGTAGGCTACAGATAGTTGTCCCGGGTCTGGCTGTTTCTGTATGTAAGTTTAAGTGTTTGTAAACGCACCCACGGTGCAGTAATTCTTAGTGTGGGGCAACGTATTTTTAAGAAGAAGAAAAATAAATATAACCCTTAAGACTTCAAATCAAATCTCAAGTCCGCACAAGTTTTCCCGATGCTGTTGAAAACGATTTAAAATAACCATTAAATTTTATTTGATTGAAATAAAATAAATTGTACATTTATTGGTCTGAGTCGCCACCTTGTACTAAATAATATAAAAATGCGAATCAAATCTATAAATCGTTCCCCAGAAGGAAATATAAAGAAAAATTAATTTATAAACACTCGTCGAGAAAAGCAATTATAGTTCTATTAGGATTTTTTCAGCATCATTAAGGGGCCAACCAATGGCTAATATGAAATATTTATTTATTTAATAGACTAACCTATTTCTACCAACAGACAGCAATAGGTTTATCTCCATAGGACTTAGATGTTACGGGAATGTCTGTGTAAATATACCTTTCATGGAAGCCTTCCAGTATACACGAGTCATATCTTACGTTTGAGAGACCGAGTAAACCAAGCGTTGGCAACTACGAGTATATCAACAATACCTAGAATTACTTGATGCGCTTATGTCGAACCAACCACAGTGCGGAAGGATGAATATCTGATAGCTAGAATTCTATTCAGTCTGACAAATACGTACAGAAGCTACAGTTCGAAAATTAGTGCCTATTTGATGTATTCAACCATTAATAATGTGAAGTGACTATCATTAGTAATTCGTAGAAACCCACAATTGACACGATTCACATGAATAACATTAGTCTCTCGACTGAGTTTCAATTACGGTGACCAAACTCAATGAAGGCTAACCATGGACGTAGGATATTAGGCTGCGCAAGTGTCTCAACACTCTCTCTTCCTTCACTCTCATAGTTCGAATGGACGGCAATCGGACACGACGGAAGTGACATCAGGTACATGACCAACGGCTTTACCAGCTTTTCGATCCACGGGGGTGTCACACCAAGCACTAAACACCACACACCATAATTTCCACTCCAAGCTGATACCTAATAAGATGAAGAAGATGGAAAAGCCCAATAACACCTTGCTTGACCTGGTAATCAAACCAAGGACCCCACGCACAGCAGCCGCGCTTGCGACCACGAGACCAAACGGACAAAATATTATAATGAAATAAACATGGAAATCAGAACAAGAGCGTTGGTGGATTTTATAAGGGCAAACGATCCATCATTATTAGAAGTAACCTGTGGTTTCGAAGACCGGCATCAAATAATCTATTTTCATTAATGCACTGTAGAGGGTGAGAAGAACTTCCATTATTCCATTTGTTCCGGAGTCCCCAATGATCTATGATGCACCCCGACAGGAGATAAATCATATTTCACAAAGCTACGCGACATTAGCTATATGAAGAAGTGTAGCCTGGAAATAAACTCATGATTGTCAAATTCTATCGTTTTTGTTCCCAAAAGGTGAGTATTAATAATAAATAAATAATAATAATCACCAGATAAAAACAGAAATCCTTTACCTACACTTGAAATTGTAATAACGTTAGATTGAGATTTGAACCTGATATGACAATATGGAGTAATGTCGAGTTAAATATTTTTCACGTGAAAAGCATATGTGATTCTTTTTCAGTAAAATTCGCAGTAAACAGCGCTCTGTTATACAATAACCAGAAAATAGAACACAAAGCAAATTGTTGAGTGTAAACTAAAGGTGAAAGTGCACCGGCTGAGTAGAGGTTTATGTTGTCAATTAAGTAAAACGGTCTCGGTCAGTCCGCTTTGATGGCTTTAAAAGCTTTCAAATTAATTGATGGAGTTATAAGCATCCTGCTGCGCCCGTACACCGCGACCATATTGGCAAAATTCACGAAAGCATTAATATTCTATAAAACGATTAGCGAGCGGCTGAGAATTAGTTTGTTTTTTTTATGATTACCCGAACATCAAATGAAGGTCATAGCCGTGATATTTAAATGTTACAGACTCTCTAAAGACGTTTTCAACGAAGGCAACACAATCTGCATTATACGAGGGATAGGCACTAGAACAATGCAAACTCGATACTAGTCAAGATTTTACAAGTAAATTATAGAGCGTGCTAGCGATCAATCGTGGTGTAACTTTAAGCAGTTACACAATTAGCCCGTCTCAAGCAAATTGTATGGAAGGCTTCGTGTTTGTAATGATATAGTTAAGTCAGCTCGTGGTTTTCCTTTTAGGCATTTTATAATTTACTGCTTTGCTGAATGACTGCCCCATTGATTTCGTGGTTGGAAGCGTGACTGTTGAGCTTGAGGACCTGGACTTGATTTCCAGGTCGGGCAAAAATTGTTAGTAGGTTTTTCAATTACGAATTTCTCATTATCAAAGGAAAGTACTCTAAATAATTAAGTTAGCAAATTTTACTCAAAAGAAACATTATTTTATTTTTTTAAAGAAACAAAGCTGCATTAAAAGTATTCTGAAAATACGCTTGCCCCGCCCGGGAGTCCATCCAAGAAAATGAAGTTCATTTCCAGCAACTACTTAGTTAATTTACTCGTTTTCTTCGTCCGAATAAAATAAGTTTACATTAAAATTGCATGTTTTTTTTTTCTTTTTTTATTTACCATGGTTGCAGATGTTTGATCCTTATGATTGACCCTATCGATTGGTGCCATAAAAGTATAGAACGCAATTTTTTCGATTTTTTGTCGGTTCGATTCCTGGGTGTGGCAAGCGTATTTTCAAAATTAATTAAATGCAGTTTTTTAGTCTTTTTAAATATAAAGGAATGTTTCCTTTGAGTAAAATTTGCTAACATACGCATTTAGAGTACTTTCCCTCCGGGTAGCATTATAAAATTCCACCCACATACCAATATTGTGATCGTAAATGATCACATTTCAAAAAACAACGAACTCCGACTGACGATCTCCAAGTTAATTTCTCAAGTACCTTTTCAAGATGCTAGGAAAAGCGTGACAATTTATCATAAGCTGTCCCAATTACAATTTCTAGGTATTTGAAAGTTGGTTATCCTACTAATATTATAAATGCGAAAGTTTGTGAGGTTGAATGGATGGATGTTTGTTACTCTTTACCACTTAAACGACTAAACGGATCTGGATGACATTTGGCACTAAGATAGATTGTAGAGTGGAATAAAACATAAGACACTAGTCTAGAAAAATATGGTTCCCGTAGGATAATATATAAACTTTGACAAGTAGGTAGTTGCGGGGCAATGCTAGTAAATAATAATTAAGGTTTAGTTTATTACCACAATATAGAAGTTTATTAAGGAAATGCAATACATAACAAATAACTAGTAATATAATATCGACGTAATAACCGGTCTAGTTGGAAATCTATGGGGGAGGCCGATGCCCAGCGGTGGAGGTTCTGCGGCTGATATGATGATGACATAAAAAATATTGAATCGTTGACCTAGTGATCCTAAGCGCGACTGCTACGCTAGAAGTCTTAGGTTCGATTCCCAGGTCGAGCAAAAAGTGTTATTGGGTTTTTCTATGAAATTCTCAGTAGCAGCTCGGAGTTAGAATTTATGCCCGGTTAATGGCAAATGGATTTCCCCTGATGGTAAATACAAAAACGAGATAGATTATATTATGTGCAGTCACCCAAAATTATTCACAAACACTTCAGTGATATCAAAGCTAAACTTTAATACAAACCATCGTATGATTAGAGCATCCCTCAGACTAATACAACCCAAAAAACCTAGAAAGCACATTACAACATCCAGCATGGTTCATTATCCAGAAAGCAACAAAGTAACAGCCCGTTCCTTGGCAATACTTGAAAAGGAATTACTGGAATATGACAAAGTAGATGTAAAAGCAAGCTATGCCAAACTACAGAGCCAACTTACAGGTACCATCACCGGGAAGCCATTAAAGCATAAGTACAAACTCAGCGATAAAACACTACATTTAATTCAGGAAAGAAAATATTTATTTGATAGCAAAATGAAGAAACAGAATATCCAAATGATTGCCAAGCTCAGTAAGAAAATAAAGGAAGGCATCAGGAATGATAGAAAAACCATGAGGCTACAAAAATTAGAAAAACATATTTTAGCTACTGGAGGAACAAGAAAAGCTCTTAAAGAACTACGGGAGTCAAATCCATGGATACCAAACCTGAAAAATAACCAATGTAATATCACAAACCGGAAAGAAATAAATAAAACAGCTACAAAATTTTACCATAATCTATACTCCAACCAAGATAACACCAATCTGGAAAACTATGAAGTCCTTAGACCTAACCCATGCCCTTCAGACCCAGAGCCTGAAATCTTACCCAGTGAAGTCAGAAAAGCAATACTAAGCCAAAAATCAGATAAAGCACCAGGCCCTGACAAAATTACAAATGAGTTGCTAAAAGGAACACTAGAAGAACTGGCTCCTATTCTGACTAAAATCTTCAACAATGTTATAACTTCAGGACTCATACCCGATCAGTGGGAAACATCTCATATAATCCTAATTTACAAAAAAGGACCAAAAGAAGATATAGGAAATTACAGACCAATAAGCTTTATGTCCAACGTTTATAAGGTTTTCTCAAAAATCATCCTAGACCGCATAAGTACTAAATTAGACGAAAACCAACCAATAGAACAGGCGGGTTTTAGAAGGAACTTTGCCACAGTGGACCATATACATACTATTAAGCAACTTATAGAAAAATACAACGAGTAATAACAAGCAGCTGTATATGGCCTTCGTTGACTACACCAAAGCCTTCGACAGCATTAGCCATAAAGCTATATGGGAAAGTCTGGAAAACCAAGGAGTCCCCACCCAATACATAAAAATCATCAAAACTATTTACTCCAATACTAAAGCAAGAATTCAACTAGAAAGTTTGGAGGATACCTTTAATATAAGTAGAGGTGTCAGGCAAGGTGATCCACTGTCTCCCAAGCTTTTCTCTGCAGTGTTGGAGAGTATATTCAGAAAGATGGAATGGGACCAACTGGGTTTAAGCCTAGATGGACGAAGATTAAACCATCTAAGATTCGCAGATGACATTGTCGTCGTTGAAGAGAACCCTAAGAAATTAGAGAAAATGATCCAAGACCTAAACAGGGAAAGCGAGAAAATAGGGCTCTCCATGAATATCACCAAGACCAAGCTTCTGACAAACTCTGATAACCGAGCTATAACAATAAATAACGAACCCCTCGAATACGTGGAGGAGTACATATACCTGGGACAGATCATCTCGTTCAGGGATCAGACGGACAAAGAAATCAAAAGGCGAATAGCAAACGGCTGGAAAAAATACTGGTCACTTAAAGAAATCATGAAGGCCAATGACCTTAGCATCAACACAAAACGGAAAGTTTACAACACTTGCATCCTACCTTGCATCACATATGGCTGTGAAACATGGTCTCTTTCAAAACACCACCGAGATAAGCTGCAGTGCTGTCAAAGAGCGATGGAGAGAAGCTTGATGAGCATCAAGAAACAAGACAGGAAACGAAATACCTATATAAGAGCCAAAACAGGAGTTATGGATGTACTTACGAAGATAGACCAACTAAAATGGAGATGGACAGGACACATGCTAAGGAGTACTCAGGAAAAGTGGAGTAAAATTGTGACAGACTGGTATCCCAGAGATGGAAAAAGGAAGCGGGGGAGACAACTTAAGAGATGGGAAGATGAGTTGAAGCTTACAGCGGGCCCTTACTGGAGAAGGGTTGCCAGAGATAGAACTCAATGGAAAATGTTAGAGGAGGCCTTTGCCAAAAGGCACACTGAACTTAGAGATATCCTCTGAATGAGGGAAACGAATACTCCAAAACAGATCGAAGTTCAGGATAAAGGGCTTATTGATTGATTGATTGAATGGCAATAGGATCGCCCCCTATTACATGGGACCTAAAAAAAAACATACCGGCGAACTGTGCGTGTACATTTGTACATCTCTGCCTAACTCTTCGGAGAATACAGGCGTGATAAAAAAATATTCTTACACTCGTATTTTGAATTTGGTGGTTAGTTTAGCTTCAAAGCTTTCGAAGCTTCAGGTTCAAAATTGATACGCAAAAGTCTCCCAAAGCCCTCCTATATCTACACGTACAACGATAATAATCAGCTCTTCTGTACACGATGCGACCGGGTTTTCAAGACCAAGTTCGGCTTTGCTAGTCATCAGAGAGCTCACGAAAGAGAAGACAAGTAGTCTGGGTCGCTGTCGCCGGATACGGTGAAGAGGACTATATATAAAACTATATACATCTGACACATCTATTCGACGCTTAAGTTCATGGAATTTCAAGACATTTGTGCATTTCTAGGATATTATTGTGAAGCTGACATAGTTAAGGTGGCTTTGATATCGGTTGACAGAGTCAGAACTAGATATCTACAAGGTTCTTAGAATTTGGTCTCTTGGTTGTGGTTTCTTGTGCATCTCGTATCTTCCTGTGTTCAATTCCTACCTACTGTGCGCAAAATATATCGAAATCACACTAATATTACTCGTATAAAGGCGAAAGTTTGTGTGTTTGTCTCTTTTTCACGCTCAAACGGCTGAACCAATCTGGATGAAATTTGGCACTGAGATAAATTGTAGTGTGGAATACTCGTAACACACAGGATACTTTTTATCCCGAAAAACTTATGGTTTCCCGTGGGATTATGTATCAACTTTTACGCGAACGAACACACGGGTAAAAGCTAGTGAAATATAATGCGACAATATTTTAAAGGTAAGTGCAACACAATTCAGTAATCTAGAGCTTACATACCTACATAATATTCATATATAACATAGGGCTGCCTAGTGGTCCTAAACGCGACTGCTACACTAGAGTTTCTGGGTTCGATTCCCAGGTCGAGAATAGTGGTATTGGGTTTTTCGATGAAATCTCAGTAGCAGCTCGGAGTTAGGATTGTGCCCGGATGCCAAAAGGCTCGCCCCCTATAACATGTGACCTAAACATACCAGCGGACTGAGGGTGCACCTCTGCCTAACCCTTCGGAGAATACAGGCGTGATGGCATGTAACATAAGCTCTATACAACATATTGAATACTCATACAGATGATTCACATCGTCGTAAAGTTATACCTATTTGTTTACGTTTGGTTTGGCAGGTAATTAAGTAATAAGGTCAAGCACAATTCGGACATAAGCGTACGGTTCTGAAAGCTCTTTAGTGACGTTTTATTAATTTATTTCAAACTGCTGCGTATGAAAGTCGTAATTATATTTATGCTTTATCAAAGTAAGTATGCAGTTTTTTGCCCATTCTTCTCCTTACGTAACTACAGACCTTTTGGTCAAAAAAACCCAGTTACCCATTGGTAACTGGGTTTTTTTTCTTGTAAATGACGTTCAAAGTTGCCTTTTAATGGTCTAATTGAAATAAATGATTTGACTTTGACCTTATTCAGTACCATTTTCCGAATTAAAGAGAGTGCTTATCAAGTACTCCGGAATTTTTAATTCGTTTGATTTGCAGGGCCCATCTGGTAACGGCACCGGTTATGAGTTTGAACCAGGCATAGACTTTGTGCAACTTGTTTCATCACGTTTGCTTTCAAAACATCGAGGGAAAATATTATGAGGAATGTGCTAGAACTAAAAATTCGTCAACATGTATCCATGGCGGCCTATGGTGGGTCAAGGCCGACTCCATCTCATAGAGAGAGAGACCCGGTAGCAGGAAAATTTAAGGCTTATCGTGATACTTATTTTGCATAGTTAAAAAAGCGACTAATATACGAGTATCATATATGTCTCCAAACGTTAAGCTAGGTCAGTAACTTTTACGTCATCTGTGCAAAACGTCAGACGTCAAAGGCGATTCAGTCTAAATCACTATGACAAGATTTGATATTGACGGTGTCCGTTTCTTACTGTACCATGTCCACGACTGCGGACAAGATTGCCTATCATGGGGTACAGAGTACATTTTAATAAGAGCTCATGTGCAATTTTACCGTGCAGTTACAACAGCGTATTGTGACGCAACAGTTCTGTCGCACAATCGGTGATCTCTAAAAATGGACCGTATTCGGAAGAAAGCCTTTAGGGAGGGGACCGCTATGCGCGTGCGCTTACGGTCAGTGTGTGCGTAGTCCGATCGTGTGCGCCCGCGTTCCAAGATTCCATTTCGAGACAGCTAAATCGTAAGTGTTTCTTATATTTTGTGCGATTAAGTGTTTATCGTTGCGTGATAAGGGTAATTTTGTTTTTTTTCGCATTGCGATTATTTTATTTTTTTTTGCTTTTGCGATTTTTCATATCAGCGCTTATTTATTGGATATGTATTTGGAAAATCGATGGGTTATAATATAGGTTCAATTTGTTGTTTTTACAAAGCATTTAAGAAATTAGGCGGGAATACACTTAGTAGTTTAGAAAAAATCCTAATTAGGTAAATTCGGATGCCATGTTTTTGTTGATGATTCGCATTTTTTTACGGTTTCTTTGCAATGCATCAAGGATTTATTAAATACAAATTAAAAATAATAGACTAGGTACAATAAAAAATAAGATGTAAGTTTACCATTGAGTATAATAACAAAAAATTACCACTATCTCGTAATTTCTCCTGCATCAGATACGTTTAAAAACCTACACAAGAAATTTTTCATGTTCTATTATTGTTTCATAACATTACTTTAAATTATAAAGAAAATATGTACTTCGTAAAGTTATAATTCCAAAAATAAAATACTTTGAAAAATCACAGTACACAGTAGGTATACTGTGTACTGTGATTTTTCACTGATCAGACAACTTTTCTCTGAAGAATTTGAATAACAGTTCGACATATTATTTTTAATACGAAATTTTACATTATTTTCTTTACAAAATCAGTGAAGACAAGAGTAAAAAATCCAGCCTACAATATTCTCAAGGATCTTTTGTTAAATATAACACAACAAGTACAAAAGCTCATAAGAAGCATTTCATCCATAGATTTTTATTGAGAATACTTTGAGCAGAATGTTTCGTGGGAATCATCTCATGTGCATAAATAATGTTATCATAATAACGAAATGTTGTACTTACAATGCCTAATGGTGGGTCCACACGACACAGACTTCTATAGAATTTTGTCTGTACAACAAATCAGTACAGACAAATGTCGGTGTATCAGAAAAGTCGGAAGTCTGCGTACATGTCTGTACGATTGTCGGAGCAAAACTCATGATTATTTAATTACTTAATTTATTCATTAAAATCGAAGTCTGAACTGATGAAAAGTCTGCACAGACATTTGGTAAAGACCTGATATCTGCACAGACTATAAAGTCTGAGTAAAAATTTTTACTCAGACTTTATAGTCTGTGCAGATATCTGTACAGACAAAAGTCTGTATCGTGTAGACCCACCATTACAAGATACGGAATACGAGTTATGTTACCATCACTTATTAAATTGCACAATGAGAAATTCTCACGTCGAAATGTCAGGTGGCTGTGGTCTAAACGTACCCATTCCAGTAGATAATTCTCGTAATTGACTACACTTTAAAGTGAAAAAAAGTAAATTTTGACTTTCTTAATTTCTTTTGTTTTTTGGAATTTGTACCTAGGTACTAATAACGCTTAAATGAAATCAATTCTCAGCATTACTTTGGGATGTACAGTAAACTGTTATTACTGGCTAGATCACCATCACGCCTGTACTCCTCGAAGGGTTATGCAGAGGTGTACTAATGTGCATCAGGTCCCAATTTATAGCAGGCGAGCCTATTGCCCTTAACCGGGCTTAAATCCTAACTCAGAACAGCAACTGAGAATTTCATAGAAAAACCCAATAACACTTTGCTCGATCTAGGAATTGAACCCAAGACTTTTAGCATACCAGTCGCGCTAAGGACCACTTTTTTTTTTTTTTTTTTTTTTTTTTTTTTTATAGACGGGAAATCATCAAATAACTTCCCCCGCCCTGGGCGGGGCGGGAGGGAGTGTCAGACTTTTACTGACTAAAACCCGTCTATGTTCCTTCATGTGCCCTTTGCGTTCCGGGGGCGCGGTATCTCTTTCGAACAACCCGCAGGCTAAGGACCACTAGGCTAACGAACCAGTCTACTTTCTTCACAAGTTTGCTCTGATTTTTTCTTCTTTCTTTACTGGCTAGTAATGTAACACATTTGGAATACGAAATCAGTTTGACGTAATTAATTTAATTATTGAGAGATTGTGGGTTAGATCGTTTTGGGAGAATTAAGCTTAATTATGTAAACAGGAGAAAAGAACTGAGGATAATAGGCAGGTACATGTTTCGCACTATATCCTGAACAACTGACATTTCATTTGCAATTCATTGCTCGCTAAACCGGTTAGGTGTGAGCTCGACGGACAGTGCACATTAATGCCACAGGCTAAGTTAGTTATAGTACGATTCAAACTTTTGTTTCCTTTTAATGATTTCTAGATTTATTATTATTAATTATTTCTGCTATAGAAATAATTAAATGGAGCCTAAATTATTGTTAACCGGAATAAACTTGCGTTAACCTGCACTCGCAGCTAACTTCCGAGCCGCCATTAAGGTTTAAACCGTACTATAAGTAGTACCACTCAACTGGACAACGCGATAATTTCGCGATCAAATATACAAGCATGCCTAATTTTCAAAATTATGAAAAGTCCCTAAACATGTCGGCCAACTATGGTTGTACATTGGTTACACCTCTGCCTAACCTTTCGGGGAACATAGGCGTGGTGGTATGTAGTATGTGAAAACTGCATGTGAATTAAAATCTTTGTTATTAGGTTGGTAGGTTAGATTTTTAAATGTGTCAAATTTGCGTCTTTATACCATCACGCCCGTATTCCCCGAAGGCAGAGCTGTATTTGTACACCTACGGTTTGGTTGTTCAGGTCCCATGTAATAGAGAGCGATCCTATTGCCATTAACCAGTAACAAATCCTAACTGCGGCTGCTACAAAGAATTTCATAGAAAAACCCAATAACACTTTAAACCTCGCGTTTTTATACCGTTTATCGATATAAAAAAGATCATAAAACCACTGTTTATTGAATACACTGTCGTGGCTCTAGTTTCGTAATAGGAGGTTGTCATATATTTTAATTTATTGTTATAATTTATTTGTACATAAATCAACATAACAGAACGGTAAACAGTTGGCATATCTACATAATTATTCACTTCATTTTTTCTGCAGCTTGACCTTACCATGTAATAATATAATAAAAAATTTAAGTAGCCCCAGAAAGAAGAATTCAGATCCCTACCACATCGTACAATAAAGCTGATAACTTTGAAATGGCTGCACCAATTTTGATAAAACATGTCTAAGAACCATTGCTAAGAAACCTGCTTTCAAATAAAAAAAAACACATTCAAATCGGTTCACCCTTTTAAGAGCTGCGGTGCCACAGACAGACACACAGAACTTCAAACTTATCCCCTCGAAAAAAGCGTATTATGCTCCTCTGCAGAACAAAAAGCACTTCTCGTGAAGAGAAGACGTGACCATTAATCACCAAATCACCACGCTTGCTCAAGGCGAATACCAATTAGCGTTAATATATATTTGGAAAAACTTTGAAGGGCTCTCTAGCTATACGGTCAAGCATACTTACCGAGCATTGCAACAACATTATCTTTTTGTCAAGAAATAATAGTACTTATTCTTAAGACATTAAGTTTAGTTTTAAAGGAACAAAATGTTCACTGTCTAAGTCTCATTAGGAAAAGTTCTCATAAATAGCATTAACAAGACTACTGACTTATTTATCGCACCTTTGAGCAGTTTATGATCTTAAGTTGCGCCTTACATAAGTTTCCCCATTTCATACTTACCTATTACTATCGGTAGTATTATGGGTACCAACTTTAAACACCTCTAAGAGCCTTTATATAATTTTGTAGTTATGTAGATAAGAAGACTAATGTAGCTTTAAATTTGTCCCTAAATAATTAAGATGCAGCCTATCCCTTAACGTAACTTTCAAGCTCTGGCTAGTGGCCCTAACCTGGGCCTGGTTAGGTCTCCACAGGATGTCCAGGTAAACTGCCAAAAGCTTCCTAGGTTGACCAGCAGTTGCGGAGTTGTTCGAAAGAGTTCCCGCGATACTGGAACGCAAAGGACGTTGGAAGGAACACGGATGGATTTTAGTCAGTAACAGTCTGACACTACCTTCCGCTCCACCCAGGGCGGAAGAAGACATTTGATGACGTTATGATGTCCCATTCTACAATAATAAATAAAAGGCCGACCAGCAAGATACCATTCCGAAAAAAAAGTAATTTCGGCATCTACTTAACAAGTTTGACAAACTATAAATAAACTATATCAAACGTAACTTTTATGTGTGAGTTTTTTATGTAACTAACTAATAGTCGAATTGATCGATCAATCTAATCGATTACTCGATTCGATGTGGATCGAATCAGTGACAATGACATTCGCCCGGTTATTGTGCCAATGTATTTCCTTGACCGGAACAATAGTGTTACAAAGTCAAGGTAAAGGTCAAAATATTGGTTTTAAGTGCTTCAGAAATAATAAAAGATAAAATGTATCAGGAGAAGAACGGGCTCCATTTTTTTAATGATTGGTTAAAAAAAGATGTAGCTACAAAAGTCGATTAACAATGTTACTTCATTATAAGAGACTATCATTTAAAGAGACACGAAATAACACAATTCACTGTATTCAGAATTTTAGGCAATACCTTAGAGTTCATTTTACCTTAATTTTAGATCCATTTCGTTTTTCCTTTAAAAATATGAAATGTTAATCTAATTTTGTTGCTGTTAGTTTTGTTTTTTTATTGTTGTATTGTTGTTTGCTAGTTTTTGTTACCTATTCCATACACGTCAGAAGGGAGATTCGTGTAGTCTTCTTCTATCTAAATAAAAATGAATATTTCTTTGTATGTTTACGCTCTATACGTTATGCTGCGATCTATCAAAATCACGCCAATTCGTCTGAAGTTCTACCTTAAAAAATATCTAAGTATGTATATACAGGTAAGTAAGTTGGTATATTTACTTATCAACGTTACGTGTGAAGTGAAGTGTGAAGATAATGAGAAAAATGCCTCGCATGCTCGTACTATAACTACCTGTCTCCTCAATCAATCATCTTTTAAAATAACAATGACGTATTTAATTGAGATAAACAGAAATGATTGAAGCAATCATCCATTTAGTCAGTCAAAATAAGAAGTGTAAAACGCTGAATAATAACATTGCTTAGTAGTTTGTGCTCCTTTGCGAAAAGACCAAAATCCTTCAGAGTATTTAATAATAATACCTAATACCAGTCTTGTATTGTCCCACTGCAGGGCGAAAGACTCTTCTTGTAAACAGAAGGCACGAGTATTGATCACAACGTTTGCTCAGAGCGGATTAACGATTCCTGACTTAAATTTATTATAAGTCCAGCCCCCCTAGCCAAGTCACAAACGATAAACGCAAACGCTGAGTAGGCTTTAATAGATCTTCAACTTTATGTGCTTGGTTTTAAGTTGAAGATCTAGTGAAGATTGCATAGTGTTTTCGTTCGTTCCAGTCGCTAACGCTTAGAAATCTTTAATAGATTTTCAACTTAAGGCTCTTGGGTATTAAGTTGAAAATCTATTGGTACCTACCGAGCGTTTACGATTATCGTTTGTGACTTGGCTAGGGGGGCTGGTTTCCTTAAAATGTTTTTCCTTCACGTCAGTGAAGTCTCAGATAAACTAAAAAAGAACATAATATTAGCTGAACAAGTCACATTGGTACTTGCCCGGTATCGTACCAAACCCTCATGCATGAAGCGGGCCCCTTAACCACTGGGACATCACGACTTATGCTTATAGGTATCGAAAGTAAATTCCCGTAATTAAAAACTTAAAAAGTCTGAACGTAATCTATGACAATAACATGCGAAAAAAGTAATTATTTTGACAGATTAGGTCTGATATTAGAATGCAAACGTTCTTTAAAATACGGGAGCTGCACTTCTGTAGGCCCGCAGGCGCGCTACCGTGAAGATATACAAATCGAATCGGTTTTAGACATAAGAAATACGACTATAAAACGGTATTTTAATTTAATTTTATATTAATATGCATTTACTTGCTATTTTTATACGTCAAGCACGATGACTAACACCAATCGGTATGAATAAAGAATTTAAATCAAACTTAATCACAATTAAATGTAAAACGGGCATTTCTAATTAAAAAATCGATCTAATTTACATACTATCACGTTTACTTAATGATCTAGTGTTAGGTCTCAGATCTTTGGTAAACTCTTAGACTGTCTCTTTCTAAATTTTCAAGATAATTTATGTTATTTGAAAGGCTTTATTTATGACTGCGACTGCTACGCTAGAGGTCCTGGGTTCGATTCCCAGGTCGAGCAAAAAGTGTTATAGGGTTTTTCTATGAAATTCTCAGTAGCAGCTCGGAGTTTGGATTTGTGCCCGATTAATGGCAATAGGCTCGCCCCCTATTACATGGGACCTAAATATACCGGCGAACTGTGGGTGTACATTGGTACACCTCTGCCTAACCCTTCGGGGAATACAGGCGTGATGGTATATATTATTTATGACTTTAAAATGGTAATTATTTTATTAAACTTTGTCAAAGACCGATTATGTCTCTGCTGTACCTATTTATTTAGCCATTAGCTTCTGCCAATGACTTTGTTCGCTTGGTTTAATCACCCGTGTTAAATTACGTCTTTAATTACTGCTTCGCTCCCGAGTGTCGTAGCGCGATGTTACATAGCCTATAGCAGGGATGGCGAACCTTTATCGGTGATAGTGCCATTTTTTATAGAAAAATAATAATGTGACTATGACGTGCCATCAAAGAATCTTGGCTTAGTCATTAAATGGAGAAAAATACAACTAGAAGCTGTTAACACTCTTTGTTTGCAACTAGTTTGTACAAGAATCGTAATATTTACTATTTTATGTTTATTTTAATAAAAGGTTAGTGTGATTTCTGCTGTTGTAAATTGTTTTCGATCAAATACATATACAGTTGTCATATATTGGCGTGCCCGAATTATTTTGTCGCTTGCCACTACTGGCACGCGTGCCATTGGTTCGCCATCCCTGGCCTATAGCCTTCCTCGATAAAATAACTAATCATTAAAAAAAAAAATCGAACCGGTAGTTTCTGAGATAAGCGCGTTCAACCAAACAAACAACAAAAAGTCTTCAGCATTCTAATATCAGTATAAATTAATTCTTGCTTCGATTTTATCAAATAATTAAGAAGTTAAAGTTATCAATTTAAATTGAGTAGTAATACGATATCAAGGATTTTCTTCATTTCATGGTTTATTCAGTATCCCCATACTAAATAAACCATGAAATAAACTTTTAAGAACTACTTCACTTTAAGAACCCTTTTTTAAGATGGGAGTGAATCAATTCTTAAAGGCTAAGCAACACGCGTATAATGCCCATGATGTTGCAGGCGTCCATAGGCTATGGTGGCCGCTTACCATCAGGCGGGCCGTATGGGCTTACTACCACAGTGGTATAAAAAAAACGACGGGTTGCACTCCGGGAGTGCCGGCAGAAATGAAAACTTGAATAATTACGTTGTGCATTTTTGATATTTTGGAATGGTTAGGGAATAATTTTGCACGAATTGCTTTAATTATCAGTGTAAAAGTACTAACATTTATGTGGTATAATACAATATTTATTTATTGCGCTATCGTATACAAATATGACAAATTATAATAAATTATAAATATGATAAATTCGTAAGATTTTCGATCAGGTCACGTATCCTGACGCGAGTTTAATTTTTTTTACCCATTACAAAAAAAAAGTGTACAACGCCGCTAAAGAAGTTTTCACTTCAAAAATCATTTTACACCAAAACAAGAATAATAAATTCTATTATCAAACTGTTTAGAGAGTGTAAAGCAGTACGCCTAAACTCTCCCCCGTTCCACTGATACCATCTAAGAGTACATATCAAAAAGCAATAAAGATATTGAGTATTAATATTTTAAACACCGAACCATTTTAATATTACTCCCAGTAGCGTAATGACAGAATATTCTGGAGATTATCACTCATAAGTCAAAACTTTCTTAAACTGGGTTACCATCAGATGGTTAATGAAAAAAAAGTTTAATTATTTAAAATATCTACCTTTACTTTAAAAGGCTACCGTGGAAACCCCTCCTAATAAGGTTTTACTCCTCACAACTTCCAAGGAGAAGCCAGTATAAACACTAGGACGAAGTAAACGATTCCCTTACTTGTAAGAACGTTTAATTTTATTTCATAAATACGCCTTTAATTGACTATCGCTGATAGGCTAAAGGCATTTGGATAATGGAAGATGAACGAAGCATTTAAACGTCTACAAAGTTTTAATTGCAGGGATTTGTATAGGATATAATGCAAAATTCAACTTCATTGTTTACTAATTTAACGTTGATATAAACCTAACATCGCATCAATTAGAAACTTATAAAACTACTAACTACTTAATTTGGTGATTGAAATCTACATTTCGCATAAAATAGCTATAATTATTGGTAATCAGGCATTAATATTCAGTTCAAAAGATACCAAACTTTTCATTTCCATAGGTTTTTATTATAATGGATAGTCTGGTAGGAAACTGCCTACCTTGTTGCAACTTAAAAAAAATGTATGATAATTATGTAGATATTAACTATTACAAAAAGCATACATAATCAGAAAACAACTAAGTAAGTGTTACGTAGGTGTGTCAGAATATATGAAACGGCCGAATTCCGATTCAGTAATGAATCAAATGATTTCATAACTCTGTGTCTGACAGCCTTGTCCGTCAAGCTTGCTTGAAACTTACTATTAATCAGTGCTAAGCAACTTTCTCATCTTTATATTTGTCAATCTTTATGAATGATGTGATAACTTCAAAAACGTTGGTCCTGTATGGACACGTTTAGTAAAAGACAGGAATATGTGCAAGTCTTTAGAAGAGACATCATAAACATTTTATCACCATAAGTTAGATTAGATATAAGTACGTATTTCAATTTAGTTTTGTTAGTAAGTAAGTAAGCATTTATTGCTGTAAAAAAGATACATACCAAAACGCCTGTATTCCCCGAAGGGTGAGGCAGATGTACGCCAATGTACACCCACAGTTCGCCGGTATGTTTAGGTCCCATGTAATAGGGGGCGAGCCTATTGCCATTAACCGAGTACAAATCCTAATTCTGAGCTGCTATTGAGAATTTAATAGAAAAACCGAATATCATTTTTAGCCTAGTGGTCCTAAGCTCGTAGCAGTCGTGCTTAGGACCACTAGGCTAACGAGGCAGTTAACAGCAATAAAGGCTATTTAATTTTACCTATATATTTATTAAGCTACTTTACAACTTGGTTTGGTTGTTAGTGAATTGAGTTTGAAGTTTGCAGTAAATCGCGTCAGCCCGGAAGACTTCGTTACGCAACTAATGCGCCTCGGGCGCTGGATAATTTCACTTAGGCCCGCCGCGTACGCTCGGCACTGATATGTGACGAAGCATAATACACCATAATACAACCTACTTAGTAAAATATCAAACACGTATGGCATGACAACACACTACACTTTTTTGTAGCAGTAATGATTAATTACCGTTGAAACTTCCACTGTAATTCTATGTTCTTAAACTATATTATCCTTCGTTAGGTACGCGTATAACAAACGCGGGACTAACAGCATAATACGTGGAACTGTCATTGCATTAAAGTTACCCTAATCCAGTGACCTTGTGAAAGAATTAGCAAGCGAGATAAATAGATTTAGCGAGTTACGTTTTTCCTAATGGAAAACGTTAGAGGCGCACATGTCGACGTGACTACGCATATCTCAACTAACTAGGGTAATCCACGACTACGGTATGAAGGTTACAAAATGGTTTGTAAATAAAGAGAGGAATGGTCGGTTCATATGAGCAAGGCGAATTGAAAAAGAAACATTGAACTATGTATTCTCCAAACCGATTCCCGCCACAAGGGCTAATCTTAATGCAGACTAGCTAAGAACGCAGGAGATATAATAGTGCACAAGTGTGTGCGCAAACACAGGTGCACTCTCTCTTCTCTAACTCTCACAGTCACAGAAAACCAGACAAAACCGGGACCAACGATTTACGTGCCTTACTTTCCGAGCCACGGGGGTGTCACACCACCAACTTCGAACTTTATTGAAGAATGTATGTTAAGACTGGCATCGCGTATTTGACGAGACCTCGTGGAAGACCCATTAGGTCAGCCCTGTTGCAAAATTCACTTTCATAGCTGACGTTTCCTATCAGGCAAACAGCTTCATAATAGGTCAAGTAGTTAACGAGATTTCCTGTTCAGTTTGTGACTGAAGGAGCGACCTTCCGCTTTAATATAGATACGGCAAGATGATAAGCACGGTGACACGTATCTCGTAAATATTACACTTATTGAGAATATTTCAGGCGATATGAAAAATATGTAACTGCAGCCGTGCCGCTACATATGAAAGGCGCGTGACACTACATTCTAACACGGATTTCTACATATGAAGCGGAATAGTTTAGTACTTCTACCCCTCTAGTGGATATGAATAGTTATTAGGTATCGATGAGCTGAGCCCGCACTCACAATTAAGCCACATCGACATGAGATATTGAACACAGCTTTAAACTCTTCCTGATTTGCATAGCAACATTGCGAGCGACGAGAAACAATATTTACTTGTCTTAGTTACTTCGGGTAGAAGGTATACACTATTACATAACCCTCGAAGACTTACAAAGGTTATGTAGCAAATATATCATACTTATATTACATTCGTAGTTGAAGGAATTTTCCAACGAAAATGATTGCTTCACGCATCAATTACATAGCACTAGCAGATAAGATTTTGTCTTAGATCCCAAATAGAAGCAGAATACGATCCCTATTATCTTAAAACTCAGTGGTGTTTTCTCTCTCTAAGTGCCTTTCTTAATCCGACAGTCTTTAATGGATGAAGGGTATCGGAAGAAAAGGTTTAATAGAACGGTTTTTATTAAAAGCATTTAAGTCAATACTAGGTAAAAATCTATTATTGCGCGCCACTAGCCCAGGAAATATGTTTAGGAATTAGGCCATGTCATAATTTGAAGCGCAGGACCCTACTAAAGGATACCTTAGAAAATGGAGCAAGGTTCTCCGCTCCTCTTTTACCCTACTACCACAATTTACAGTAATTTACCTAATACCCTGTTGCAGCCTTTATGAGAGTGTATTTCATTTTGCTGTATTTACTTGCAATTTTTGCTTTGTCTCATTAGAGCTAAGTTACGGGTAATTTGCAAGAAATAAATTTGCAGTTCACGCTAAATCACAAACATAGTTGTTGCATTTGTTTATGTTTTATGTAATTAAGTTGAGGAACAAATAGTTCAATTGACTTTTGAATCAACTTTTGTGTCTATTGTTTGCTTTCAAGTTTAAAAGAATTATAAACATTTTTTATAAAGGAGAAACTACGGAATAAAAACATTTTATTGGATTCTGGTAGCGCACAAAGGGAAAAGCTTGAAAGGAAAAAGGCAACTACAAAAGTCCTTTACACAGGTATTGTTACACTGTAGTCAAAGAAAAGTGTTGTTTCGACAAGCAACTTCAGAGTATCGATCGTGGTAATTTTTTTTTTATCCCCGTATGTTTATTTATAAGATAATTTAAAGCATCACCAAGTAATCAGCGGCCCGGTTAATTTATTTTGTACTTCGACATCGTTAAACTTAAAGCGAGTGTCCGAAATTGGGATGTTTCATGTATAGAATCACGAGAAATGCTGACTACGGAGGCTGGAATTATTTACCTGCGTTAGAGGTTTTTAAAATATGTTGAAAGTATTTGTGTGCGATTAAACGCTTTGAGCGTTGCAGCTTTTGCAAATAAACACGGTTTAACAGCGCTTGAATGGCACGGGATTTATTTAATTGTTTCCATTCCACTTAAATAGTAGTTTACTGAACACTTAAAGTATCAATACGGATTACAAAACACTATGTTTAACATCCACTACAGTAATGTTAGGTATTAAGACTAAATGCAGCATCCCATTGAATATTCAAACTTGAGGGTAGAAAGCTAAGGGCTGATTTCAGTCCAATTAGTTCCCAGAAAATATGATCAGAATCAACGGTTACAGCATTAAACAATTGGAGAGACTTTTCAGACATCTTGCATATTATATTAACAATAGTAACAGAAATTTGTATAAATATTTGGGCTATATTCTTTTGCATGGAACATCGGTTTCCTTTTATTGTCGGTCCATTTAACAAGCAAAGAGTGGCAGTGAAAAACTTTATTTTATAGTTGCAACAAAAAACATACGAATGTGAAAGAGAATTGAATTTGAGCCAATTAGTTCCTTTACAGTTTCACGTAGAAATTGTAGTGTCCATTCTTTTTGTCATTGTGTACTTCTGTGTTTGACAGAGTGCTTGCTTCATGCCAAACAAAGGGTAATCAATGTTTGGATTTGCATCGAAAACCGGATTGTATCGACCGGTAATGAAAGGCACTTCATTCTTTTTAGTTTTTGTTCTTTGGTAAAATGTAAAATAGACAAAGAGTCAGATCAAACTGAATTTCCGGAATTCTCTAGTAACGTTGTTGGTAGTCGAAAATTTTACCACGACTTAATTTCTGAACGCTCAGACATCCATTCACGTCAAGTGCATACTGCCGCTTTTCAAGTTCAAAGTTCTCAGAACTTTTAGATAGACGCATATTTTAAGCAGCAACCTGAAAGTGAATGGAATTCGGAACTCGGTGAAATACGCTTCTTATGACATGCCAAGCATTTTGGGGGGTTGGATTCGCGCGTCGTAGTATAAGAGATCGGTATGTAGGAGATATGGAAAAAGGAATAATTGGTTAGGTAGTAGGTAGCCACCACCAATCAAATAACATACTTTTTATAAGCTGTCAAAATACGATTTCCCATTTTGTATGTGCAGTAAAGCTGTGACGTCATTTTTTCGTCAATTCTATTGGCTAACTAAGTATTTATTGGTTTTGAAGCAAACTAAAAAAAAATACAGTTCATTGAAAATTAATCGGCTTACTGGATTAAAATAAAGAGTGTTTTTAGAGAAGTTGTGTCGTAGAATAATTGATCTAGTAGTACCTATAATACTAGTAATAGTATGAGTATTATAGATATAACAGCGTTTATACATACTACATAATAGAACCCGTATGACAATAAAATAAAACTCGGTCCCAAAACAAACGAAAAATTCAATAACGGAACCAACTATAGCTACGTCCAAGATTTTAATGTTGTAGGTATGGTAGCCCCGCGTAATTTGACAATTCAACAATGTACTTCGAACAGAAAAGTAAATCCGAATATATTTTTTCGAACAACACACCGTGGTATTGTAGGACCTAGTATACAACTTATACAAACGGACAATGATTGACAAAACAATTGTATTTAAATTCACAAAGGATGAAGAGAAAGTGATCGGTTAATTCCGATTGTAATGTAAAGCAAGTACGCAGTTACTTTCACGGTAAAAGAAAAAAAGGTCATGTGTGTAACATTTTTCGAGGCAATAAAAAATATACTGAGTATTCGCGAGAAAGTTTTACCAGTGATTATTCAATAAGTACTATATTTAACAGTCACGTATGTGTTTTTTAATCGGCTTAAATACAGGCGATGGTTTTTAAATACAATCATGTTTTTCAATCTTATTTAAAGTTCCGGTTTGATTCGATAATGTGTTTATTAATGTCGTAAATAGCTACCTAATTTGTTTATTTACTTAATTAAGTATATTTTATGATATTACCTATTTAGTTTACTGCCTAGTTTAGGTCATTATTTTTTTATTATTAGTGTTATTTTATTCGTTGCATGATGTTTTTAAATATGTATTGCTTTATTTGCATTTTGTTGAAAATTGTGTTTGGTTACACGTTGAACCACCGTCCGTTACTATTTCTATACTATGTCATATGTGACTGTTTATTTTCTCAAGTAAACAAAATAAAACAAGCATTAATTCATAATCTTTAGTTTACAACACACGTCATATCTCGAAAATAAAAAAAAACACAATAAAAAGCTATTTATTTCTAAAAGGAGATGGAAAATGGTGAGCCCAAATGCAAAGAGTATACGTTCGTGTATATTTTCTAAAAAATAGTCATATTTTTTTATCTTAAAATCACCTAAAATCTGTTACCGGTACAGGTAGTATCTACTTTAATCAGAACAAATCAAAGTCAATTTTCATAATTATACTGAAAACGTAATAACATACAACATTTTCATCGTAGTTTCATAATGTTTATAGAGAATTATTCAACGAGATTTATTAATTCTACGAATACTTCATCTGCATTTACCCGGTGTGGCATGTTTGTATCCGATAGGAATTTATCGATTAGCTTTGTTGAAATTTCATCGGCGAATAATATTTGAGGCATTTTAAAGAATACCAGATTTATAAAGAGCCACGCGATATTAAATGCAAATAAGAATAGTGCATCTTTACGTTATTACTTTTTGATGTTAGAACTGCAAAAAGCTGCTTGAAGATAAAAGGCTAATAAAGGTTGCTCTTAACTCGATATTGTTTCTACCTAAGCTAAGTACTTACCTACCTTGTTTTTTTAATCTCTTTGACTAAGATTTTCTATATCCTGCTCGCAGGAAGGTGCTTACAATGTAAGTAATTGGGTAGATGACACCACTAATCAATTGACGTAGTTTTTATGAGCTGTCAAAACTCTATTTCCCCATAGATTTTCTATAACAATACTCAACTATGACGTCACTTTTTTGTCATCTCAATTCACTAACTATTTATTGATTTCAAAGCAACTAAAAATCGTTTTTTATAGTTATTTAAAAAATCATCGAGTTTTTAGTGTTAAAATTAAATGTTTTTTTGTGAAGTTGTTTCTTGAAATTATTGGTTAGTGGTGTCATCTAAGTACCCAATTTTCGGTCTAAAAATTACTGTATTACAGTTTCGTTCATTGCTAAATCACAATACCGGATTAGGATCAGATAGTGTAATATCGCATATCCTTCTATGGAACGAAGAGAAAATCAGGCCGATTGAAGTGGATCAAATTATTAGCGCTGAATTACCTGATCCTATTTCGGTATTTTGATTTAGCAATGGTGGAAACTGTATTACAGTAATTTTCAGACCGACAAATACTTACATTGTTTTAAGGTATTAGGTAAGTCAGAACGCAACTTTAAAAGTGATTTTAGTGTCAAAATAATATAGTTTGTTGCCAATTGTTTGACGGGCCTGTTGGTCTAGTGGTTAGTGGCACTGACTGCTAAGCCGGAGGTCGTGGGTTCGATTCCCACCCGGACAAACTTTGTGTGATGAGCATGATTGTTTGTTTTGTGTCTGGGTGTGATTTATCTAAAATATGTATGTATTTATAAATTATATAAGTATGTATATCAGTTGTCTGGTTACCATAACACAAGCTCTGCTTAGCTTGGGATCAGATAGCAGTGTGTGAGTTGTCCCAAGATATATTTAGATATATTTATTATATTAATACGCAGTAAATTTCAAAGTTGACCTAGTGTCCGTTTTGGCAACAAACTAAATTAAGTATTCCAATGTTAAAATCCCTTTTGAAACATATCCTGATTCACCGCGTGTGTTCCTATTGATCCCGTTTGACCGTACTTGTGCTAATAAATAAAAATTACTTAGTGTAAAGTAGAAACTTTTATTGTAAGTCTATCTCTTATTTTTAAAAGAGAATTCTCCACGACTAGCATCATTATGGAGAACAATTCAACCTCTTTATGCCAAGTTGTATCTTCAATAAAGTAACTTTGATTTTCAAAAGTCCAGGAAATGGAATCGGGATTGTCTTGTCATATCGTTTCTGAACGCAATCTTCTGAAATCGGTGTACAAAGACATCAATGGACTAACACAACTATGACGCAGATATTTAATCCGTAATGTAGACGTTATGGTAATATATTCAACCAATTTATAAACGAATAATCATAAAAATGAAACATCTCACAGTCTAGCTGCCAATGTGCTCACAATTAGTGAATCACTTATTTGATTTATGTGTTTTGTTTCAAGTACACTCCCGGACTCCTAAATCGAGCCACTTAGCTTAATGAGTTTGTATTGTCCTTATCTTCAAAAAATTATATGAATGACAAATGAATGAAAATGAATGAAAAATCAAATTCAGAACAATAGTACATGAGCCTAATGTTGATTATGCCAGCTACAAACTTGCATAAAAACTTTTTGATCATTCATACAATTTTTTAAAGTTATGGACGTTACTAAATCATTATGCTAGGTGGTTTGATTTAGGAGTCTGGAAGTGTATTTAATGGCATCATTTTAGGTACGGAGCTACACTCGGTTAAAGTTGGTTTAAAAATCTAAACAGGGTTTAATTAGATCCTCTAAACAGGGTATATCAAAAATGCGAAAGTTTGTGTGTTTGTCTGTTCTTCAAGTTCAAACGGCTGAACGGATCAGAATGAAATTTAGCACTGAGATAGGTAATAATGCGGAATAACACATAGGCTACTTTTTAATCCGAAAAAATGTACGGTTCCCATGGCATAATATGTCAACTTTGACGCGTTTAAAGTCGCGGGCAGAAGCTAGTATTTCATAAAGCTGTTATCTACACATTGTACATGAACTAAGTAACTTTGTGCAAAAATTATTCTTCGGAAACGACTTTTATTTTTCGTGTTAAAAATGGCAGTTTAATGTGCTGGGCCGTAGAAATTTAAATTTTAGCTGGAAAAATGTATTTTCGTAAAAATACTCAACTTTGACCTTTAATATCTCCAAAACCTCATGTTTTGGTCCAGTATAAATAAAAATCATATTGACAGGAACAATATGTAACATTCGGCATTGTTAAGAGTATTTTTATATCCGGTATATGTATAAATAGTATAATACAAAGTCGCTTCTCGTCTCTGTCCGTTCGGCAGCTGAACAGAATGAATTTGAATGCATTATTTATATAACCTAATAACACCTTACTTCATTTCAATAAAACACAGAAATGTCGAGGTCAAAGCATGAGTAGGTCACTAACATTATGATTAAGTCGATGGTGCGGATTACCGCACCATTGCACCATCGCACCATTGATTTAATCATACTGTTAGTTTATTACTACAGAATAAAATAAAAAATTAAATTCTCAGTAGCAGCTCGGAGTTAGGATTTGTGCCCGATTAAGGGCAATAGGCTCGCCCCCTTTTTCATGGGACCTTAAAATACCGGCGAATTGTTAGTGTATATTGGTACACCTTTGTCTAACGTTTCGAGGAATACAGGCGTGATGGTGTGTTAATGTAAAATAAAATAAGGTGTAGGTGCTGTGGTCAATCTTTCGATATGACCACGGTACCGGGTTGTACTTTACTTTACGTATATGGTTCCAAATCACTTTTGTAATATGTTTATTTCATATAACTATGATATGTCTTACTCGAGTGTCACCTCGAAGTCCGGGGTTATAAAAAATTATTCATCTTCCTATGTTCGAAATCCAAAAAGAAATTCGCCTGATTGTTTGGAATAAAACTACACTCTCGGACTCCTAAATCGAGTCACCTAGCATAATGAGTTTGTATCGTCTTTATCTTCAAAAAATTATATGAATGACAAATGAATGAAAATCAAATTCAGAACAATAGTACATGAGCCTAATGTTGATTATGCCAGCTACAAACTTGCATAAAAACTTTTTGATAATTCATACAATTTTTTAAAGTTATGGACGTTACTAAATCATTATTCTAGGTAGCTCGATTTAGGAGTCTGGGAGTGTATTTCAGTCAGGTTATTGCGATGTACCTTCACAGTACCGTGCATTCAATGCAATCAAATGCACAATTTGTTATTGCAGAATACAGTCTGGCAACCTAATGATAAATGGACCGAGTTTATGATATCATATCAAGCAATGAAGTTGAATAAACAAGACACGGGAAGAAAAACTGCAAGGTAGCTTAGCGACAAGCTAATATAAAGACTCGTAATATATTAAATCACAGAATATATTTCATAATAGTTGTTTATTACACGTGGAGCGTCGGTGTCTGTCTAGACATCAGAATATTAGACTTTAATAAGTTATTTTATAATATCTGTGGTATTATACCTGTAGGTAATGACCCAAAACACGTTATTAGTGCTTTATTTGCTGAGATAAAATGTATCCAGACTGTATCTTCATTACTGTTTCTACAAACCAACCACGAAATGTATTCAAGAAATCAAGGATTGTATTTGCTAGGCAATCCCACGACTATAGGTAGGAAAAATGTACAAGTAAATTTATACTGAATAATACGTATTAGATTACAAGAAATTATAGTTTAAGATAAAATTATGTGCGAACAAATTGGATAACAACATAATTATCTCCACTTAGATGTAATCTTGCGTGATGCAACAAATCGGAAAGCATGACAAACTAATATGAACGAATAGTTCTCGTAAATTATAGATTTTACAAGAAATACACCGTCATTTGCCAGTGCCGTTGCTATGAAGCAATCGATGGTTACAGACAGACAGAAGTCAGGGGTGACAAACTATAATTTATCATGGGCCTGATCCCTGAGTCGGTTTTGCAAGTCTTACTTAAGCAAGTAATTATATTTATGAACTACATTTGTAGGTGCGGTTACGGGTAATAAGTTGAAATTAACCTCGTTCACTTATGTGAGATAACAATTTATTATACAAGTCAGACAAATGATTTAATTGGTATGCTAAAATTATAAAATAAGCTTCAAGGGTATTCAAACGCGGTACAAATTAAGGCGTTCTGAGAATCATAAACGTTTAAGCAATTAGATTCATGGCAACAAATAAGACTCAAAATAGCGATGCGTTTGATGTTAGTTGAATCGAATGGGAATGAAAACACTTTTCCGTGCTTTTTTTAATTTTACGAAAACTGCAATTTCGTTAAATTAAAAAAGCACGGCTTGCTGGAATTTTTAGCTTTGATTTTAGTTGATTAAATTTCCTAAAAATTTTATTACATAATAATTATAATTTAAGTACTATCAAAATTTTGAGAATTGTGCTACGAACAAAATATAGTTGAGGTCTCTTTTATGATGTAGTTTTTGAAACGGCTTCTATTTTGGATCTATACTTAGATGGAATATCATATGACCTGGAGAGTTGAGACTATGCTCAACAACACGCGCTTGCAGCAGTGGACAAGTGTTGCGGGGCGCTGGAAGGCGGCCGCTCACTTGATGCACGTGTCCTCCCACGACACTTCCCCGAAATGGCCGGACCGATTTTTAAGAAATTTTATATCTATTTTCGGTAGGTCCGAGAATTTTTCGCAAAACAATTTTTATACCCCTAAAAATAAAACAACGTTTGCGGATTAGCTAGTATTTTTCTATACGTCACTTGCATCGTGTATTCTTATTACTTGTTCTACAGTCCATTGCGTTATATTTTTGCGCGACCACGATCTATCGTCGCGATATTTCACCTAAACGAGTTTAGACATTCGTGTAGAACGGTTAACTATTTGAAATACATAAGCTCCAATTTGTCAATCAATTTAATTAACAAGGATTACGCAGGAATTATGTATAAGCAAAAGCTTGGAAATCATTATTTGTACTTGAGCAATATACAGAAAGATTTTAGAATCTTACCTAGAGAGAAAGTAATCTAAATACTGGAGTTAGCAAATTTTACTCAAAGGAAACATTGCTTTATTTTTTTTTAAAGAAACAAATGTGCATTTGAACATTTTTAATAATTCGCTTGTCACACCCGGGAACCGGGTAAAATCCGAAAAAATATCAATCTGCAATTAATCGACAGGGTCAATTATAAGGATCATATCTCTCTTAGAAATATGGCAAATTAAATGAAAAGAAAATCATGAAATCTTAATAAATGTAAATTGAACGAAAAGAGGGGAAAATTAGTTGCTCGAAATGAGCTCCGTCTAAATTCAGGGTGAGCTAGAGCTGCCTTATTTCTTTTTTATTTATTTATAAATTCTACATACATGTACATAATTATTATTTAATTTAATTATTATTTATAAGATTTGTATTTAGGTTAATTATTTATACCTGAAATAAATCAATGTTCTAGTTTGCACTCGACCAACACCAGAAAACGTAGTAGTACCTATATCGTGGTATTTGGTTACACTTAATGCAATATTTTCTATGTTAAGCAAAAATAAAAAATATGCAAAACACAGCTTCTATTACGGGTACTGAAGTAAATTGCTCTAATAACATAGTCAACTCGATAATCGTATAGATTGGTGATTGAAATAAAGTGCATAACGTAACGGCTAATAAAAGTGTTCGTTATTTCCCTTCCGCGCAAATTGCATAGAATTACAAACGGTTCCGTGTTTCTCCGAGTTACAATCAATCACATAGCGTGTTGATTGCTGGTATCTCTGTTTACCTTTTTTTAAGTATGGGAAATAATCAAATGACTTCTTCCGGTCTGGGTGGAGTGGAAGGGAGTGTCAGACTTTTACTGACTGCCCTTTGCGTTCCAGAGCCGCGGTGTCTACACTAGCGGTATAACATGCTTAAAATTGACGACATTAATCTTTCGACAGTTTAAATTTGACTTTATGTATTTCATGATTATATTCAACTACCTATATACCCATTAAGCTACGTGTTTGGTTACTTCTCCGCTCCCGTTAGCCATTGTGGTCACTTGCATTAGCTTGGATTAGTGTGATATTCTATACGTAAACTAGAGATGCCACCAATGTTCGGCAACTATTCGGTATTCGGCCATTTGGCCAGCTTTTATCGATAGTATTCGGCCGAATACCGAATAGCAAATCATGAAATAAAACACCGCAACATATTACTCATAAAGATTTTTTATTAAATGGAATAATTTTGCTTTTCTCGAACAAATGGTGATATTTCTTAAATTAATCAATCACATTAAAAGTAATATTTAATAAGTACGTACAGAATTATGCACCAACAACAAATACAGCGTGTTGTGACACGATCGCGACCTAATCACAAATGAAACAATACTGCCTGCGCCTAGGTACTACTTTAGCGATGCAAGGTTTAACTCCTAAGTGACAGACGAGTAGCGACTTGACTTCCGCGGAAAGTACTAAGTGTTGCCGGACATTCGGCAGCCAAATACTCTGCATTTCAGCCGAGAGCCTTGCCGAATATTCGGTATTCGGTATTCGGCCAAATAACTAATAGTGGCATCTCTAGAATAAACCTTGACTTTTCATCAATAGATGATGAAGACGCACGAATTGAAATCCGTTGCGTAGTTTCAAAGGTCTGAGCGTACAGAGAAACAGACGGTGCGAAGCTACTTTGTTTTATACAACTATTATGTATATTAGATTGGAGTGGTCTGCAGTTGACAGAGCTGTTAGTAAGTGTTTGTCTGATGATTGCGAAGCGGGTGTTCCTAATTACCATTAGCTAATTACATATAATTTACTTCCCCGACTTGACTGCCCCGTTGGCCTAGTGGTCGAAAGCGCGACTGCTGAGCGAGGGCTCCTGGGTTAGATTCCTGGGTCGGACAAAAAATGAAATTGGGTTTTTCCATTAGGAATTTCTCAGTAGCAGTCCGGAGTTTGGAAGTTGGCGGTGTGACACCTCCATGCCTCGGAAAGCACTGCCGTTCCATCGGGCTATGAGAGCTAGGGAAGAGGGAGTGCACCTGTGTTTGCGCACACACTTGTGCACCCTGCGTGCGTTGATATCTCCTACGTACGGCTCGTCTGCATAAAGAATAGCCGCCGTGGCCGGATCGGTCTAGAGAATTACAACTAGAATAGAATGCTTCGTCATGAGTTTGGTATACGTTGGAATTGTGTCAACTTTGAGTGAAATTTAACAGTACTATGCGAATTCACCTTTAGTGCATTTAAGAGATACGAGTATTTCTTCATGAATGAGGCAATTTGCATATTTAAACACTTACGCAACATATTTTGAGTTTTGTTTTGAACTTATGTTCAAAAACTCAAAATATGCACGTAATTTTATGCCGTATTTTAGTCTTATGCTTGTCCGTGTCTTGAAAGTGATATATATATATATCACTAATAGTGTGTCACTATAGTGATATATAATTATATTGAAGACGAATAGTTTTTAATTCTTTGAATATTTCGGAGTTCTGTTAAAGTGATTTTAAAACTGTGCGGCGGGGACTTGATTGAACTGGGACTTGGTTGGGCGAGAATTGTTTGAATAGAAAAATTCAATTCTAGTTTCTGATGCGAACATTCTGGTCGTGTGAGGTTATACGCGTGTGGATGGAGTGATATTTCATTTAATCCGCTAAAATCCACCGTTCGTTCTAAATTGAATTATATCTTTGCATGTGTAGCGTATTTATTTTATTGCAAAATAAATACAAATCTCACCGTCCCGTTTCTGAGTGGAGCGCTGCCTCGCGATGTGTCGTTGCAAATTATACCCTAGCTCCACATGCTAAGTTTTATATTTAATAAATAAAAAGTATACGACAATCATTGTAGCTCACTTGATATATCTAACTGCTATCTCCTTTTATAGTTACGATACGCAGTGGATACGCTGATTTAGCGACTGTCTTTAGTACTAATCACAAAAGTTAAAATTTTATATTCATCTATGATTTGGTATGACAACTATGACGTATCACTAACTAATAATTGATTTCAAAGCAAATAAAAATCGAATTGTTATTTAAAAATTCATCGAGTTTTTAGGGCTAAAGTGTTTTATATTTTATTTTATAAATTTGTCTTGGAATTATTGTTAAATGGTGTCTACTACCCAATTGCCGCCTACCTAATCAATTCTTCCCTCACCAGCGTGAAAACCACCTTTAGACTATTTTTACAAAATACCACACAATCCCACATAACCGTCACCATTAGTTACCTCTTCATTAATTCACATTCACATTTCTCCACACAACTAACAGTAACTAAGCACATTGAAAAGGATTGAATCAGGTTTATAAAATAAAAGGACGCTTCAGATGTTTTGAACTCTCGTTACTGAAACGTCACGAATCGCGGCAGATTCCACAAAAAAAATTAAAACGGATCGATGTAGGACTAATCTAGGTTCTATTGGAACATCGGGTAGAATAAACACCAGGTGGAATATTTGAAATTTCGAATAAAAACTGGAGAGGCAAAGCAGAGACTAGTAATCATTCGTATTTTCATCGTTAGCGATAACTTCCTAACAAGTTATACGCTTGCTGGCGAATTAATTTACCACATATTCCGTTCAAATAGTCTAAATTGGTGCTTTCAAATTGGCAATTCATTTGATGTCTATCTCTAGTACCTACTTAGTACTTATTTGAGGCAACTTCGGAGTGATAAGTTACTTAAGTAGTTTTGGTACGGACGGGCTCATATCAACGCGGGCAAACACTGCATATACTACCTAACCGCGTCCGCAAATTGTACACCGAACTTTAAGTAGAATTTAGCGACTGTTTAATACCCTGTCTAGTAGCAGTGGCAAGGTGGTCATTGCAAATGATATCCTGTGTAACTGAACTTACGGTATAACTTGATTAGAAGGTCGAGATGACGCAAAATTTAATATTACTCCGCAAATTTACAGGGATTTGAAATGATAGGTAACTGGTAACATGTTTGGTATGTTGCAATATAATTCTGTATTCGTAAGTTTAAATGTTTGGTTGGTTTGTGAAATAAGGCGCTAAACGATCGACAAAAAAGTTGGTGACAAGGACAATGTGTATTTAATTGGCATAGGATTGCGGAGTTTGTTAAAAAAAGTGACCGCGGCTCTGGAACGCAAAGGGTATCCCTCCTCCTTCTTTTTTAACAAGAGCACTGATAGGTTTTGTCAGTAAGAGTCTGACAGTTTCTTTCGCTCCGCCCAGGGTAGAAGAAGAAATTTTAATGATTTCCATAATTTAAAAAAAAACTATAAGTAAGTATAAAATTCACTCATCTATTAAAAACTCCACGTATGCAACAATTTCATAAACTACTATTACAACATTATAAGTAGGTATACGCACTATTGAGAAATAAAACTAAATACCTACTTCACTGAAGTAGAATAAGTAAGTCCAAGTTTTGTAAATGAACCAAAATGTGGAGCAAATAACATGCAATTAGGAGCGCATTGGTCAAGTTAACACGTACTTATTGAAACTAAGTTTGTATTTTTTGCCTGTTTTATTATGCGAGATTGTGGCAATATGCTTTACTGAGGCACTCAGTAGATATGTTCCTAATGTTCATCGGTAAGTAATAAGGCTGTCAGAACTCATGCAGACAATGATAGCACTCATAACAGTAAAAAACTGTCTTTGGGAAAAAAAAGTTCTAGTCAAAACTATCAACGTTATTAAAAAAGACATTAATAGGGTCACTGTACCCCTTGGCTGCCTCGGTGGCCTAGTGGTCCTAAGCGCGACTGCTACGCTAGAGGCCCTGGGTTCGATTCCCAGGTCGAGCAAAAAGTGTTATTGGGTTTTTCTATGAAATTCTCAGTAGCAGCTCGGAGTTTGGATTTGTGCCCGGTAAATAGCAATAGGCTCGCCCCCTATTACATGGGACCTAAATATACCGGCGAACTGTGGGTGTGCATTGGTACACCTCTGCCTAACCCTTTGAGGAATACAGGCGTGATGGTATGCTGTACCCCTTGGCACGGTCGACTGGTGAAACAGAAACATTGATTCGACTCTTTCTAAAATACTATTCTGTATAGATATGGCAACGAAAGCATAAATAGGTAAATCTATATAAAAACTAGCTTTTGCCCGCGGCGTCGCTCGCGTTAAGAAGTATGATCTTTCATCCCCTATTTTATACCCTTAGGGGAGGAATTTACCAAAATCCTTTCTTAGGGAATACCTACGTCATAGTAGCTTTATGCATGCAAAGTCTCAGCCCGATCGGTTTAAAATTGTCAAAGTTTCATACAAACTTTCATCTCCTATTTTATCCCCTTGGGGGTAGAATTGATAAAAATCCTTTCTTAGCGGATGCCTACGTCATAACATCTACCTGCATGCCAAATTTCAGCCCGATCTGCCCAGTGGTTTGGGCTGTGCGTTGATAGATCACTATATCAGTCAGTCAGTCAGTCAGTCAGTCACCTTTGAGTTATATATATTTAGATACCAACCGAATATTTAAATTTAATAACCTTTTAGACTCTCTACAACCTTCTTACATATTTACTGAAAAACTTAAACCTGCTTTAGCATAAGACGAAATAACTTTGGACCAAAAAAGCTAGAAGTTATGGGAAGATCTTTTTCCAGCACTGAAACGATACAGGCTGTTAGTTGTAGTAGTAGATATATTATGACAAATACCACTATTTACTTGTTCATGCTTAACAATATTTCCTTTTAAAAATACTGCTTAGTAATAGACGCCGGGACCTGAGTGTTAGGTACAGAAAGCCTGCAAGTACCTCGTAGATACATTACTCACATTACACCACAATAAATGAAAATAAACGGGAAACACAATAAACCAAAACCATTCTAAGAGACGAGTTTGTACCTGAAGAGATTCTTGAGGCATCAATAACTATATTTTCGTATTTTCTTTAGAATGTCATCAAAATATCTAGTGGAAAAGTTGGATTCTCAGGGGAGGACCCTTAGGGCCTGTCCCATATATTACAATGTTTCTAACAAGTTTGTGTATTACACCAAAGTTACAGTACATTTGTAGTAGTATATCTGTCGTTCTGAAAGGTTGAAACTTCAGAAAAAACGCTAACGGCACCAACTAGGGCTGTGACCCGGAGAACATCTAAATATATATAATTCAAAGGTGACTGACTGACTGACTGACTGATATAGTGATCTATCAACGCACAGCCCAAACCACTGGACGGATCAAGCTGAAATTTGGCATGCAGGTAGATGTTATGACGTAGGCATCCGCTAAGAAAGGATTTTGATCAATTCTACCCCCAAGGGGATAAAATAGGGGATGAAAGATAATACTTCTTAACGCGAGCGAAGCCGCGGGCAAAAGCTAGTTAAAAGATAAATGGCATTGTAATGTTTATAAAAAAGCAGACCAAGTCGTGAAGTATCGAATAAAAAAGTATAACCCTAATGAACCTCACCCCATTTTGTGGCCAGTGCACTGTTGAAAAACCTCACCGCATGGAATATTTATGCGCACACTGATTGGTGATCTTGTTAGCGTAGCTGCGAATAAATTTAAGCCCATAAAAATAGCAAACTTGGTATGAGACACAGGAAAACGCTTTTTAATAGGGTCGATGTCAGAAATAACTATTGAAGATGAATGTGATTATACCTACTTCAATACTTTGCTGAAACATCAGGTGTGTGTAACATGGTTTTCATTAAAATATTGCAGAGGAAAATCGACAGCGCGCTACGGAAATGAAGTCCACTCTATTCATATTTTGGCTAATAAATACTTCAACTCGATTGAATTTCTGGTTACACTAACTCAACATCTCTTATTTTCAATAGTGAGTTTTAAGTTACGTATGACTTTGAAATTGAGTTTTTTGTTAAGAAACTGCCTAACCATTCACTAAGATAGTGCTGTTATTCTAACAAGAAAATCTAATCGAGTTGTATTACTAATTGGTCAAAGTATGACTATACGTTTGGCAAAACAGAAATTTACTTAAAATGTCGAAGTATGGAGCGCTGTGTTGATAATAACAACTTAAAGTGTGTGTAATAAAACATGTGATGCGTGTCTGCAATGCAACGGTACGGCACCGGAGTGACAGCAGTTAACGTAATAACAGTCCACTAATACACGTAACTTCGCGATGATATAACCTAATATTTCATGTTAACCAACGTTTTTTTAACTGGATTCAATTCCAACGTCTTTACAACAAGTTGTAAGTAGGTGGATCACTAACTGTATTTAATTCCTTTGCATAATCCGTTCTCGAAAATGCTAGCGAAATAGATTTGTTGGTGTAACGTAACGCAACATGCCAATTTCTATAGAATATCCTCAATTTCTGAATTAGTCGCTGCTTGAGGGTCGGATTTCTGAAGCCCGGCAAACGTGAGCTCCAAATATCTATAGTATACGTATTCATTAATTTTGCTGGTCGAACAGATGTCGGTTTCTAGAATATATGGCTTAAAAATCCTTTGGTTTCTACCAAAGGATTTTTAATTAAGAGAAAATCTGACATACAAAGCTAAACCGTACGGTTTTTTTTTATTCAATCACAGAGGGTTTATGAATTTAGCAATCTTTGTACGTATGTATGTTAGTCAATGTGTGCACATCTCCTATACTATTCGTCGTATATTAACCAATGAAGTATCGTTGGAAGCGTGTATTCAGCTAGTTATAAAGCTATATGTCGGCAATAGCAATAGGTCGGCCCCTGTTACATGGGAACTAAACATATCGGAGAACTGTGGGTATTGGTACACCTCTGCCTAACCCTTCGGGGAATACAGGCGTAATGGTATGTTATGTAACTAAAAGGGATAGAAGACATACCCAGTAGTGGGTGTAGTAGGGCTGTAGATGACGGTGATAATATAAAATGTTATACGGAACCCTGTACTAGACCAATCATGATGTTTAACAAAGCAATCAACGAAACGAAAGACAGCACGCCATCACACCATGAATCATAAACCAACTTACAAAATTAATAAAAAATCATACAATAGCTCGAAATTAACACTGACAATTAACACCTACTTAATCAGATTAACTTTTTCAAGCGGGAACAAAGTTGCGGAACAATTTCGCAAATACTTGTAAAGAAGTTATTTCCTACTGTACGTATACTCGTATAATATTTAAATGCGAAAGTTTTTAAGGATGGGTGGAAGTGTGTTACTCTTTTACGCTTAAACGGCTGAACAGATCTGAATGAAATTTGGTATTGCGATTGTAGTGTGATTGTAGGTTACTTTTTTGCTTGAAAGAAAAGAGTGTCCATGGAGTTTCTTGCTCGTTCTTCTCCATAGAGACCTACGTTTTGTAACAAGCAACAATTTTAAACTGTAACTTTTTGACATTCAAAAGTGCCTATAAATGGTCTAATTAAAATAAATGCTTTGACTTTGACTTTTCATCCCGGAAAAAAGTACGGTCCCCGTGGGATGATATATCTAGCTATCTATATAGCTTTGACGTGGAGTGCGATTTTACCATCTTAAAAAAAAAAAAAAAAAAAAAAAAAAAAAAAAAAAAAAAAAAAAAGACGTGAAATCGAAGGCAAAAGCTAAAATAGAATAGAATAGAATAAACGTTTATTTGCAAATATGGGTACACGATAGTTGTTATAAATCAAAATCAGTTCAGCCATATTTTACCATTTGGCATGCAAATATTTACAAAATTAACAATACAATGACTGGAAGCCGACCCCGACATAGTTGGGAAAAGACTAGGCAGATGATGAACAATACCATTAAATTATCAATTATATCACATTATTATTCAAATTAAAGTATATTATTAAATTATCAATAAAATATAACATTGCTAGTATTGTATATAGTATTGTATAAGTGCGTAAGACAACTCTCTAAACTTTTCCTCACTTCAATACTGATAGGGCTGTCCAGCCATGTGTTGGTTTTGTTTATCAGGCAGTCAGACAGGAACTAAAGGTGATCACGGAAACAGCATGTGGGATACTAGTTTCCCTTACAACTATCCACTTCTAAGTGTCGGATATCATAATTAGCGGACACAGCCTAAACAATCTGCCGGTTTTTTTATAACTAGTTTATTCCGGTTCGGGGAAGATTTTAAATGTATCGATTTCCTTTTTTAAGTACACTGTAATGTTGTGTTTATTTAGTAGTTCTACAGCAATTAAGACGTATATAGCTTTTCCTTGTACATATACTTGATGTACTTTACTGCACAGTTTGTTTTTCAATTAATTAGCAAAAGCAAAACGATAAACGGTAACGTACAAAGTTTACAAAGCCTGTATATTTGTAAAACGACAGTCAATAATTACGACCGTGGTGCCAGGCACTTCTCATTGATTGCGTGATTACGTTAATTAATTAATTACTCAACGTTTCATGCGCTTTCACTCGTCACTTTCAATATTTAGAGCGGTTTATTTTGTTACAGAAAATGCGATTATTCATTGTTATCGTGCTGTTTGGGGCTGCAATGGCGAGGGAGAGTGATTGGCATCCAATCCTGCCAGAGTCTACCGTGATGTACTCGACCTTCCACACTTCGGAGAGATCTTTTGATTCTAGGTATGTGTTTAACGGTAACAAAACAGTTTTTTTTTAATATCATTGGATGGCAAACAAGCCCACGGCCCACTTGATGTTAAGTGGTCACCGCTGCCTATAGTCATCTGCAATACCGAAAAGCCTTGCAAAGATTTTTTTGATGTTATATATAATTAAAATAACTCCTGCAATACATAGATGAAATCAGATTATATCAGAAGAACTCCCGAACTTCCGATTTTATTGTACTTATTTTTCAATAGTCTCTTTTTCTTTTCAGTCCTCAAACCAAGATCTTGAACCGAAGGCCGATTCAATCACAATACGGTTCTGGTAACAAAGTAAGCCTGTATAGCCCTTCGAGTCAAATGAGCGACACCTGCAGCATCCACAAGGTTTCCATGAACCAGGAGCTGTTCTACCAGTACATGGAGTACGAGAAAGAAATACCAGATCTTAAGGAGTTTACTCTTTGCATGTGGACTAAGTTCCACAATCATTCCAGTGATCATCCTCTCTTCTCTTATTCTGGTGAGCATTCATTTTTTCTTTGTTTTTATTGCTTTGAGTTTTTTTTTAAATATCAAAAATTTTGATTTTTATACTCTTGTATGATCATTTGCCCCTGACATGTCTCTTCAACACCTTTGTTGACTGATAGAGAATGCCTAAGGAATTAAGTCCGCCTTTGTAGTTTTTGTTGCATATAAGTAAATAAATACTTACTTGTTCTTTTATCTTGAAATACCCCGAACTATATAAAGGGTCTAAAAACAAAGCCAAAAGTTACATATCTATTCTTCCAACCATTGCCAGTCACCCTTGGTTACTATGCTAAAGTTCCAACTTTTTTTGGGAAAACCAGTTCTAAATGTTATAACTAAACTTTGTATACCACACGACCCTTATATGTACAATGTTTTGCGTAAGTTACTTTGCGCAAAACCATTGATTTTTCACACCAAAAATAGACTAAGTCGTTTTCTAATAACATTTTCCTCAATATTAGGTACTTAGTTCGATAGAGAGTATGACTAAACGATATGTGATGTGCCTTTACATCCTTTATAGATAGAGTACACGCCTTGGTAACAATATTTTACAATTGGGTAGATGACACCACTAATCAATTGACGTACTTTTTACGAGCTGTCAAAACGCCATTCCCCCATAGATTTTCTATGTCAATACTCAACTATGACGTCACTTTTTTGTCATCTCAATTCATTAACTATTTATTGATTTCAAAGCAACTAAAAATCGATTTTTATAGTTATTTAAAAAATCATCGGGTTTTTAGTGCTAAAATTAAATGTTTTTTTGTGAAGTTGTTTCTTGAAATTATTGGTTAGTGGTGTCATCTACCCAATTAGCAAGATAATGGCTAAGCCAGATGCTGGGCATGTAACACCTTTAAAAATAATTAATATCTTAAAGCTTTTAAAAAAAAAAGAAATCTTAGTACCTACTTTACGTGCTGGCATTTTTTTTTGGTAGGTAAGTTACAATCTTAAAATATTTGGTAAACCTAACCTTGATTTCCCTAAGTTCCGAAAATGTTTGGATGGAACCTCAAAAGATGTCCTAAATAAACTTTAAACGTGAATTGAGGCTGTAGGTCTGTTACTATACTGCGTAAGCTGTCAACGATCTAAAAAACCTTTTTTATGTCATTGGATGGCAAACAAGCCTACATGTTAAGTGGTCACCGCTACCTTACAGTCATCTGCAATACCAGAGGCCTTGCAAATGCGTTGCCATCCCAGAGACAACGTTGGAATGTGTCATGTGCATGTAATTACACCGGCACACATACCCTTCAAACCGGAACACAGCAACGCTGCTTTGCCGCAGAAATAGGTACAGTGTTAGTACTTCCCCGGACGAGCTCCTTCACAAAGAGACCTATCTAAAAAACCTTCGTAAATGTTCTATAACTAAGTTGGTAGTAGGAGCAATCGTGTGTCGGTGATAATAATTCGACATTCTTCATTCAGACTTCCGTCCGTAACCGGCGTGCTTGTATGACCAGATGTATGAACGTGGTCGAAGCGGAAAGAGTATGTAAGGATCGTAGCAGGTGGCGTTCTGTGGTTTCTGCCTACCCCAAAGAAAAAGGCGTGAAAATATGTATGTATATATGTAACCTTCCGTTCTCCCCAGACCGAGAGTAGCCATGAGGATTTGCCCACAAAAAACATGTATAACACAATTTTCGTGGTCCTTGCACACACTGTAATTACAATTGGTTAACTTTTTAATTGCTATAATAATGATTTATAATTATGAACATTATACGGCAATTTGTTGCGTATTTCGTGTGTCTTGCATTTTACATATTGTTGTTTTAGTCCCAATGCGTTTAACCGTTATTAGGTTAACATAAGTGACATAATAAGTAAAGTGTATAAAAGTGTGTAGTGTGTGTGTATAAGTGTGTATTTATACGATTTTCCGCTTGCTTGATCGGTAGTTACTACTTGCTACAGATTTCCAAACCCATAAAGTTATGTATTAACTTGCACAACGTTTGTCATCAACGTAAAATAAGTTATTGTGACATGTGTATTAATGTTACTATCTGTTGGTTACTGTTTGTTTGTTGGTAATGTTTCTGTGTTTTTTAATATGATAGGTCATAATAAAAAAGAACACTAATTAATAACACCTATTAAATTTTACGTACACAGAATACGCGCTTAGAGGTGAAGTTGCGGTAGCCAACCCGTTATACCAATACCAACACCTATAATTAATGAAATCTTAAAAACGGAAGCATTATAATTATGATAATTATAACAATGTTCATTTGTGGGATACTGGTGTTTAAACTAAGGCATTAACTTACACATTTGCCCATAACAACTAAGTTTAAGATAATGATAATGATATAAAAATAAAAATAAACTTTATTTGAAACACGATTGAACTCATTTTTGCTTTGAGATTTATTTATAATATTAGGCGCGTTCGTCACTACGCAGACACTGTAAATTGAAAATGAATAATAAATGAGTAGAGATTTTCACATAATTCCACTTTTAATAATAAGTAAGCCTGATAAGTAGAAGACCTATATAGTATTAGAAAAGATAAAGCTGGTTTTACCTCATCTAATCGTATAGATCCTCTTATGACTCTTCCTGATCATTAGTATGGATCAGGAGATAATTAAGCGGAAAAGCTTTTATACCATCACGCCTGTATTCCCCGAAAGGTTAGGCAGAGGTGTACCAATGTACACCCACAGTTCGCCGGTATATTTAGGTCCCATGTAATAGAGGGCGAGCCTATTGCCATTTTGAAGAGCTTTTAGTTTGTTTATTTTAACGCGGAATAATTATTTCTATGTGGATAGCAGTATAGGTTATATAACATCACGCTACGACCCACGGGAGAGAAGCAGCAACTAGAAACGTACCTAACAAAGCGCAGGTGAAACCGCGGAGTCCAGCTAAAAAAAATCATTTCGCCATATTCGATTAAACTATGTCATCATTATTTACTAAAAGAAATAGGTAATAGAGATCTTCTTTTACTCTATAGTATACATATTATGTAAATCCAATCAATAATAAATAAAGTATGTCAAGGTAAGTAACAAAATTAACAACGAAATCAAGGTAAATTTAGTTTTAAGGTATGAAATAAATTATTTAAAGAACATTTATGACGTTGTTGACGTAAAACTAACAAATATTTAACACAATCTCGTAATAATTACATTAATTATGTTAAACTAAATGCAATAGATTATGTCAACGTGTTATATTTAACTATCCAGCAAGTACAGTTCAATGCAGAACCCAATTGTGATTAGAATATATTTAAAATCAGTCAGGGTTACATATTCTGAAAAATCTTTAAAATTACTTCGAATAATTGAAGAAATTTTTACTTGACTTTGTGCCTATTGGTAGAACTAAACCCATTAAGTCGTAAGGAATTACGTCAAAAAATCCAACCATTGGCTGAAAACACGCCTCCCGTGAACCTCTACCTAATTAATCTTGTCAATACAAAAAATATTTTAACGCACTCAGTTTAGTGCTCTAACTTGAATGGCAAATTAATTGATTTGTTGTAGACTTGCTGTTATAATGAACTTGAACGAAAGGATTGGTAGATAGGTAGCGTTAAACAAGTTTATTTATTTATATATTTAAACTTTTTGCAACAAAACGTACAAAGGCGGACTAAATGCTTATTGCTTGATAAATAAATAATCTCAGGTAATATAAAATAATTACGATGTAAGGTGCAGAATTCTGTTATGAAATAGCAAATGCTAGTCTGAAATTACTGATATGTAAGAAACAAGGGCCTTACTTATAAAAACAACGCTAATTCATACTGAGCTACCTCTTAATTAACTAACTGAACGATGAAACACTATTTTAATCTGCCAATACTTAGACGGTCAGCATAGAGCATGACCAAATTATTCGACTAAAGAACGAAATCGAACGAACAATTGAGCATAATTGTCGAAATTTACAATAGAATCCATAGACCAAAAATGTCATTGTCACTGCTGATTGTAGCCCGCCATCTTACTTTTGAATTATACATAAACAACAGTCCGCTGTTTAAATTTTCTGTCACTAAGCTAGTACTTACATAACAACATCTCAACGCTGATTAACGTTTATAGGTAAGATTTTTTCACCTGAGACACCGTTGAAAGTGGTTGCTATGTGAAAATAATTGATTTTTAGTCAAGGATTTGAGAGTTAAACAATTGAAAAGTAGCTAAGTATTGTTTAGACGTTATTTTTATAAGTAAGGCTGCAACTGTCTATCCTTGGCTTAGTTTCACATCTCGTTGAGAGCACGTAATGGGCTCGGATTAAAGACATGGATGGTTTGTCTCGTGACCGTGAAAATGGCATCGTCATATTTGTTCTAATTGAAATAACTAATTACATAGTAAATATTTTAATTTTAAAGGGCATTTATAAAATGTGTTCCTCGAATTCATATTATAGAAGTCATGCGTATTTTACTCAGGAATTGATTTTGGAGAGAGAGAAAGATAGTTCAATTTTTTTTTTAAGCTGGATATCTCTACTATCGAACATTATATTGTAAAAAAATCTAATCAGTCATGGAACCACAGTAGTTCTATATTTGAAAAATAATGATGATCAAAAAGATTTAACTGAAAATGTTTCTTTCCGCAGTTGGAGAAAGCCCTAAAGAGATTTCCGCCTGGATATCAAACACTCAGGAGGCCAGCTACTTCAGCATGGCGGTGCATGGACAAACCTTCTTCAGGCTAAATTATCCTCTAAAGCTGAACGCGTAAGTATCAAAATCAAGTTTGAAATTTAGAAGATAACTCAACGATGCTAATTTGCGTTGTTTGAAATACTGTCTTTAACTGTCATCATGCTGACTCATTTTTATTGTCCATTACATAGCAGATCCTATAAATTAGCTGGATGGTCAATAAAAGTTTAGAAAGTCCTACTTTCTACATACAAAGTAAGGTTACCATCAAAATATTGAATTCACAGCACTGAGACAATAGTGCAATTAAGGACGCGTGATTTCTTCGCATCCGTGTGTCGCCATGTTAACTCACACGTCAATCGCTACGCTCTGATTGGCTGCAACACACGCGAGCTAATTAAATACTTACGTACACCTGTACATTGACGGGCGTATGACAAGCACGCCAAACGCGTGTGTGTTGAATGATTTAAAAAATTAGGCGTGCCACTCACTTTCATTTATAACTGTGATGCATTACATATATTTCATTGTATTGTAATGCCATGTTTTTGTCTAACTTATTTGAGTGAGTTTGTAAAGCAGTTTAGAGACAATGTAAACAGAAGCTTTTATGCGCGCTTGCGTCTGTATTGTAGGAATGTAATTACTTATAAACATAACATGTTACATAAATACATCCTATACTACTAATCTATACATATAATAAAATCGTAACGATGCCAATTCTGTACATTCAATATTTTTTTCAAAAAGTTATTGCTACATGTTAAGTACATTATAATGAATACAAAACAATTTTTTTTTTAATTTTTTTGTCTGTTTGTTTGTTTGTATGTACGAGCATAACTTTGTAACTACTACACCGATTTGAACAAAACTTATGTATTATGTTGGCAGTAACCTGGGCTAACATCTTAGGTACACTTCATCACGCTATGTCACATAGGGATTAGGCAGAATCAGTATGCACACTCTTAACTTAACAAATACTGAACCGACATGCACCTATCTTTTTGCTTAACAGTTAGCTCAACGTGAGAGAAGCCGCGGGCAACAGCTAGTATATTACAAATGCGAAAGTTTGTGAAGATGGATAGATTTTTGTTACTCCTTCACGCTTAAACGGTTACAACAATGGCCAAAATAATACATAGAATTTGTTTATCTCCGAAAAATGTACAGTTCCCGTAGGATAATATTTTTATAGCATATTTGACGCGAGCAGAAGTTAGTATATTTTTATAAGCTCAAATCTCTAATGAAACTAACAAATCTTTGAGTAAATAGTGCAAAGTTGTTTTTAAACCAAAATAATGGCATAGAGCTGTTTGTAACAATATTTATCTGCAAATAAATCTTTGACTTTGACTTTATATGGAAACTCATGTGGAGTTCGGGAAAAATCTTCCATGTTCGTGTAAACGCCCCTATACTTTTGTTAAACTTCCACATGTTATGTTGTGAAGTATGGTATGTAAAACTTTAGTTGCTTTTCTCAGAGAAAGGAAGCAAGTATTTGAGGGGTTTCTTCCTATATATTTACCTATTTATTAATTCATTATACAACCTGTATTTTTTATATCCTATAATTCTAGGGTATAAATGAGACCATATAAAAAAATAATCAACCGGAATACGAATTATTATTGAATTATCATTTATTTTTCATATGAAATAATTCAACAAAATAACGATTATTAATGTAAACACCCTTACGCGAAATGTGACAACGTTGCTTTTTTATATTAGCTATAAATTATAATCAGCACTATCGCGCTACGTACATAAAAGTAAAGATTCGTCACACGGGTGACAATTTCGACTTAAATTAATGATTAGTGATAATATCTTCGAGACTATGCGTTTTTGGAACACATATTATAGGACTTTACAATATTATTTTTACTTAAAAAATGTAACCCTTAAGATGGGATGGGATATAAAAAAAAAACAGATTATGTATAATAGGTATATTTATTTTATCCACAAATTCATTGCTTTTCGATCGGCAAGCATTATTATATAAACTAAGGAAGCCACTACATAATATTACCGGCACAGAGAAATGCTAATACATAATAATTGCAATCAGTATTCAGTAGGTACCCCAGGAATTAACTGGTGTAATGTGCCGATAAACTACAGAGTTCCTACATAATTAGTTAGTTATCGTTTAGCATAAGCACTGCTAATGAATTAATTAACAGTAAAAAGTTTTCTGTTTTTCTTATAGGTGTATAACTAGCTTCTGCCCGCGAGTTCAACCGCGTCAATTTTTTTTTAATAAAAAATATTCTATGTGTTATTTCACACTGCACTCTATGTGCAATCCGACACCGCACTGTTTCAGCGCCGCAACTCCAAACACATACTTTCAAAGAGCCTTTAATTGTAACAGGGCCTCGTATTGTACAGAGATACAACCAGAGGCCCTGTTACCTAACTGAGGCCTTCTACCCAATTGAGCAGAGAAGATCTCGTAGTAGACTCCACTAACCAATAATTTCAAGATACAACTTTACAAAAAAAGCCACTTTATTCTAGCCCTAAAAACACGTTGAATTTTTAAATAACTATAAAAATCGAAGCAACTAGCTTTGAAATCAATAAACAGTCTAAGAGGGAATCGCGCTTTGACAGCTCATAAAAAGCAAGTCAACTGATAAGCTGTGTCATCTACTCAATTGTTAGAGTAAGTTTTTTTAATGTTAATTCACAGTGAGCCAATACCAATAATAATATAAAGCATGCAGAAGCTATGCGACCGCTACCATAAAGTATAAAGGTACAAAATTTTGTTAACCATTTGTGGTGGCTGCGATTGGCTTTAAGTTAATAAGTTATTCAAACCAATTTAAATCAAATAAAGCTGATTATTAAACTGGACATATATTTAAAACCAATAATAAAATTATTATCAGCTTTATGACTGGATTTAAATAAGACGTTATGAGGAGATAGCAACGCAATCATTTAAATGCATAATAAAGTAATTATGATGTTAATTCGATTGAATGAGCGTGTCATCCCATTACTTTAATTTAGGTAAGAAGTCCCCACTTTAAATAACGAACATGAAAACATAATTCTAAATAAAGGTTTGACTACATCGAACGGCAGTGGCCAGCTTAAAAAATCAGTGAAGGTCAGTTTCAATCACAAATAGATTAGTATTTTTAACCTAGAATGAACTTGCCACTTCGAATTCAAATCTTTGAAATGGCAAGGTTTATTCAAGATTGTGAATCTAAAGATGATTTGCCAAAATTGGTGACTTTTTAAAACCTTGCGCTAGTTTTATTCAAGAGACATGGTAAGATGATTAGATACATCTGCCATCTTAAGTATATTTTAATGACTGTTAAGTACTTCCCTTGCGATTGCAACAGGTACTTATGAAGCAAGTTTTCTATTGTATAATAGGACATGGTAATTACAGGACTTTAATTTCAAGGACAGATAAACTATTTGCCAACCAAACAAATATATGTATCGAGGATAAATAAACGACAACTTGGTTAGTTTAATATGAAATATAATTATTGAAATAACTGTGTATTCACTGAGCAAGCAGTCTCGTTATAAGTTTCCAAGTTCAGAATTTGTTTACTAAGGAGGATGCGTCAAGGTTGCCTACAAAACTTTGTATTACTTACTCTTATTTTCACCGACTTCTAAAAATGGAAGAGGTTCTTAATTCGAATGTTTGTATTTTCTAATTTGATACAAACATTTACTTATCATATTTTATCAATGAACATACTTAGGTTTTTCATTCATAAAATTGTTAGGCACAAAATCAATCAACTCAATTTTTACTGAGATTAAACAATACCGTTACGTATTCCACTAGTGCTGTAATATATTGAAAAAACACACGTGCTTAAAGCTATATACCGTTATTTTCACTACATTATGGCCCTTAAAACGGTGCAATAAGAGCCACTGAATTTTAGCTCAATGTTACTCAATTTGGTGAGCAGTATGCATAGTAACAGTTAATAAGTTAGGCTATTTTACGTGTTTTTTGACAGCGCGTATATCCTACTACTATTATAAAGGCGAAAGTTTGTAAGTATGGATGTATGGATGTTTGTTACTCTTTCACGTAAAAACTACTGAATGGATTTGAATGAAACTTTACCACAATATAGCTTATACATCAGAATAACACATAGGCTATAGCTTATACATCAGAATAACACATAGGCTACAATTTTTGACTAGACGGGACGAACCTGAAGTCCACGCGAACGAAGTCGCGGGCAAAAGCTAGTTATTAATATTTTTATTAGATTTTACCGATGTTTTGAGAAACCATCCCTCTTAACAATTGTTAACTAAGTATAACTCAGAAAATTTGACAATAAAGTTCTCTTTAATCGTTAAAAACGTTTTGAAGATGCGCATTTAAACTACATGCTTACCAAACCATTTAAGTAAATTGTGACATTACAACTAGCTAATCTTCACTTAGATTTTGCAAGCAAATTGTTGTGTTTCCACTCTGTTTCACTAGTGGGTCAGTAGACAGGTCAGTAGCAAAGTCGAATGTCAGAAATATTTCAAGCTCCCTGATTTTTTGAAGGATGGGAAATCATCAAATGTCTTCTTCCGTTCTGTGTGGAGAGGAAGGGAGTGTCAGATTCTTACTGACTAAAATCCATCCTATGTTCTTCCTATTGCCCTTTGCGTTCCAGAGCAGCGGGTATTTTTCGAAGAAATTCCGCAAGTGAAGGGGGTAACAACGTCAAGCTTAATGTGTTTCCCTGTTGCTAATTGGACATGTGTGTACTAATTTAGGACTTATTCACAGGACTTTACAACTGCATTCACTTTGAAGCTGTTTCAGGGAACTTGCTAAGTATTACAAATGAAGGGAAAATAGAAGTGAATATTCAAGTGAACGTGTGTGTTATTCGGTTTTTATATAAAATTCTCAGTAACAGCTCAGAGTTAGGATTTGTGCCCAGTTAGTGGCAATAAGCTCGCTTCCTATAACATGGGACCTAAACATAAAGGCGAACTCTGGGTGTACATTGGTACACCTCTGCCTAACCCTTCGGGGAATACAGGCGTGATGGTACGTGTGCAATCAAGTGAAATAAATTCGTAAGCACACGGCGTATTTTAAATGCGCTCACGACACACGTTTCATATGATTGACTGAGTAGGTGTTACATTTTTGTATGGGACGCGTCACGCGTGTCGTTTGTGGTTAATACGCCGTGGGCTTACATCTTAAGTGAGTTACACGTGTTGTGATGGCCCAGTGGTAAGACGCCTGTCTCTTGTAGTTGTGGATTCCATACTGCCCAAATGACCAATACCAGTATGACTTTCTAAGTTTATATTAAACATCCCTGGCATTAGAAAAAAAAGTAGTGAGGAAACTTAGACGTAAAATGTATATAGGTGATTCTGAAATCACCATCGCCTCCAACAAGCGTGGTGATCAATGGTCATATCTTGTCTGGATATGAAGAAGCCTTTTCTCAGTAGTAAGACGATAATAAGTATACCATCACGCCTGTATTCCCCGAAGGGTTAGGCAGAGGTATACCAATGTACACCCACAGTTCGCCGCTATATTTAGGTCCCATGTAATAGGGGGCGAGCCTATTGCCATTAACCGGGCACAAATCCAAACTCCGAGTTGCTACTGAGAATTTCATAGAAAAAACCCAATAACACTTTTTGCTCGACGTGGGAATCGAACCCGGGACCCCTTGCACAGCAGTCGCACTTGCGACCACGAAACCAAAGGGGCAGTTAACAAGTTAGTTAGTAAGACGATAATAGGCTGGTATTATTATTATTTTTAAAAGTACGTAAAGCAAATGCTACCATCTCTCATGAAAGTTTGAAAAAATGATGGTAAACACACAAATGGACACAAATGGTGGGATCTTCATGAATACAATCCTTTCAGAAAAGGAAACTATTTGTAAAGACATATTCTCTATCTCCATGACAATATTTGTAGTTAAAGGATAATGGCTTTTTTTAAGGATAAGACAAATAAAGTACCGAATCACTTTTGAAATTGGCAAAGTGTTTGTTATTTTGTAGAGGTATAGGTAACAAGTCTACTTTTAATTGAGCTTCTGTTAAAATGTGCCAACCCACAACATCTCGTTCATTAATTAAACGTCAAACGCATTCAATATGCCAACTGTGTTTATTTACTACCAAGTAATTACAGTTTAAAATGAATCCGAAAGTTATGTTTAAAATAAATTTAAAATATTTCAATATAATCTATCAAAAAATGGGAAAACTTTTGATATGGGATGGCTTGTTTTGGCAGATCTAATCCTAAAAATCAAAGTTCTCAATCAAAGTGATGTCATAAAAACATCTTTAGCTTAGTGAATACCTTCATATCCGTATGCAAAACCTGAAGTTCTTGTAATTTCCTTACCATCCAATATCTCTATGTTAGTCAATGTCATAAACGAAAACTTAAAGGATTTTTTACTGAAATACCTATTGCTTACATAAAATTGCGGAGATTTACCTTCTCCTCGAAAACTCGAATATCATCGAAAGTGATTGACTAACTGTTCCTATTTATACCTGTAGTCATGCCATGTCAAACTAGTACCTCTCGATTTTTTGCTTAAAATCAGGAGTCACCAACCTAAACTCGTGAGGCGAATAATAAATGAATTACGTTTTCGTTCGAAACAATTCAAAAGAAATCACTTAATCCTATTGTTGATGACAAAACAAACATTACGAAAACGATAAAAAATGTTGCATAGCCTCATGATTTACCGGATTTCTTCATATGCATTCAATCGACATCCATGTATTACATAAGAGAATTAACAATGGACACCACACACGACAATTTCTTTTTTTTTCCTATGTGTAAAGATGCGGTAACGGTAATATGCACGCAATATGCGTTAGAGCACTTTCTACCAGTCATCGACCTCCGGTTCTCGTATATTTAGCAGACGGTGTTAAATATTGATTGCTTGGTCATTGCTTCTAATAATTATTTCATTGTATACAATAGTTTCAATTATCGTAAGTAATTACGTGCTGAAATTATACACCGAAGAGGGACATTGAAAAAAGTAGGTCACATGTGTGTTTTTTTTAAGGTTTTAGTGTTTAAGACGAGCCTACGGAATATTCCTATCTAATATAATGTTTGTTTGTCCATTACGTTTTCACGACTTAACCATTAAACTAGATGAAATTTGGTACGGGATAAGTTTGAACCCCAAGAAAAGACGTAGGGTACTTTTTCTTCTGCAAATTCGTCTACGTCCGCGATAACCGACAATTAGGTGGAAGATGTCGCGGGCAAAAGCTAGTAAAATTATGAAAATACGCAACTGAATGATTCGGGGCAATCAATAATTTCTAAAATGTACATGACAGCTTAGTCTCTAAGTAATATTTAAAAAAAGCGTTCCTCAAACAGTGATATTGGAAACCGAAGCAATATAACAAACTTTGGTACGTTCCTGCTCATTTTAGGGCTAAAAGCTTGACTAAATACGACAGCGAATATCCTCCCCCGTGGACAATATTAAGCTAGCTCAAATTCTGGGTTTAATCATACCACTCTACCGAAGCCACCCTTTGAAGAATTGATCGTAACCCACCAGTTTTATTACTTTTGGATAGCCGAACGAATGTTGCTGTCTTATAATATTGGTACAGTGGATTTACAAACTTGCAGTAGTTCAACGGGAGTATATTCGTAGAGCAATCGGACGAAAGATAGTTGGATTAATGTAATGGGAAATTATTATTTTTCTTAGGTTGTTTTTTCGGCGATGCACTACTGTAAGTACTTACACTGTGCCGTTTTGTAGTGTTAATTGGTGTTAGTAGGTGGGTACGTAATTATTTGAAGGCACAAAGCTTACCGCAACTGCGTAGTTTAGTGTTCTGGTTACTGAATAACAGGATGGGCAACCCTGTTGTGGTTTGTTGAAATCTGAATACATTCTTGTAATTAATCAATGTTTAAATGTATCAGAAATAACAGAGAAGGTAATATATTAAATACTAGCAACCAGCCCCGGATCTATTTTCCGACTTTTTCGGTGGATTTTCAAAAATAATCTTTAATACAAACCTACTTGATAATTACGAACATAACAAAACAAGAAACAGCCAAATGGATTGAATCGTTCCCAAGTGCTTATATTTCATGTCGCGATTGATTCCTTTTTACCCATAATAAAAATGATCTCAACATGACTGATATGTTATCTTTACAGTCGCTTCCCGCCGCCGTCTGTACACTTAAATCTTTTAAACTCCGCAACGGATCTTAATTCATTAAGAGGTGAAACTAACATTTCTGACATTCGAAAGAATTAGCGTGCGCTTAAGATTCGTTTTGTCAAAATTATAAAGTACATAACGTATCATCACGCCTGTATTCCCCGAAGGGTTAGGAAGAGGTGTATCAATGTACACCCACAGTTCGCCGGTATGTTTAGATCGCATGTAGTAGGGGGCTAGCCTATTGCCATTAACCGGGTACAAATCCTACCTATGAGCTGCTCTGCAAATTACTATAAAGTACTTTAATAAAAGGTTTCACCTAAAATCGATTCGAAAGAAGGAATCCATTATGACCTGACTGTGAAACACTTTCAATTTCTGGCTAACTCCTGCATTACATTACTATGTAATGCTGGAGGTAGCCACAAATTGAAAGTATTCAACTACTGTTGAAGGTCAAGTTGTATTACGAAGTTGAGAGATGCACACCGCTTAGGCGCTTTGCACATAGAGCAACTATTGCAGCAACTGACTACTGGCAACTAGCTTGCAACTAGCTGTTTACATATATTTCAATTGGACTGCGCACACATAACAATTCGAGTTTCGAGTTCCGGTAATAGTCAAATATTTTCAGTTAATTATAGCAGGGATGACTAAGTTAGTTTCTAATTGCCGCAACTAGCAACTGTTAAATATTATACCGGTTTTTAAAGATCGCTGCGTAGAGTGAGCAACTCGGTTATAAAAGTTCACAGATTGCCATAAAGCTGCGGCAACCGTAAACGTTGTAGCAAGTATCAACTTTTTACAGGAAACTTAAGAGTTGATAGTTGCCTCAACTTAAGTTGCTCCATGTGCAAAGCGCCTTATTGCTATTTGTATCTCTGAGATAGTTCGAATCTCGTGGAGCGCACCCATTTGATTAGTCCGAACTTTCCATCTCAAAGTTAAGGTTACTCTCCCTGCTGCGATTTTACATCACTTTTCGTATTGCAAATGGGATAAAATTTCAGTACCTGGCATAACCATGAAACTGGTCTGGTATTTTACTTTTTTTTTTTTTTTCGCCTGATGTATTTTGATAGCAGCGTAAACGAACTGAAGTCACCGATATAGCCCACCGGATTAGCAAGCTGAAGTGGCAGTGGGGTCGAAAAGTGCTAGAGTGGAGACCACGGACTAGCAAGCGCAGCGTAGGACGTCCACCAACAAGATGGACAGACGACCTAATAAAGGTCGCCGGAAGACGCTGGATGCAGGTCGCTTCCAACCGGTATATGTTGACATCTAAAGGGGAGGCCTATGTTCAGCAGTGGACGTCCTATGGCTGAGATGATGATGATTGTGATAGCCGCTGTTATGGTTAGAGATGGCCACCAAAGCCAGCAGCTGTGATGAATTGCGGTAGCAGCTTTGGGTTGGTTTGCTATTTTTATTGATACGAAAGATGGAACTCCCCGGCAGAAGCTAATATATTATATTATAATAATAACAAAACACGAATTAAGAAGACCTAAATGGCACAAACATTAAGCACATATCCGGTTTGCATTCTTGACTAAATAAAGAAAACAACAGTTACTTTGCATAATATAGTATGTACAGAATTTAATAACTGCCTCGTTGGCCTAGTGGTCCTGAGCGCGAATGCTACGCTAGAGGTCCTGGGTTTGATTCCCGGGTCGAGCAAAAAGTGTTATTGGGTTTTTCTATGAAATTCTCAGTAGCAGCTCGGAGTTTGGATTTGTGCCCGGTTAATGGCAATAGGCTCGCCCCCTATTACCTACATGGGACCTAAATACATATACCGGCGAACTGTGTGTACATTGGTACACCGCTGCCTAACCCTTCGGGGAATACAGCCGTGATGGTATATATAGATGGTAGAATTTAACAAGTGATACGCGGTGATCTACAAAAAACCTTCTTACTGCGTTTTAGTACAGTGTAACAGTAATGATAAAGTATTGTCTAAAAGATTGATGGCTGCCAGGATACTCGTATATCGTAATTACAACAGTTTGGAGTCAGGTGGGTAATTACGACATGGTTAGGTAACCAAGACAGTTTAAACGAATAAATTTTAACTGTGATTACCCACCGAACTGGATTATACACGGGTTGGATCATTACTTGCATAACTGTTCTATTTTGTATGCCTAATCATGATAAGGTAACCGAATATTTTTTTTGCATATTTTTTTATTGAGTTTCCGTTTACTCGTAAAATCGTTTACCTAAGTTTATTTTTTTAATAGCCACAAAAATTAGCATTAATTTAAAATAAAATAATATATAAATTTATATTTATACAATCTTGTGTAATAGGCGATCTTAATTTTATTTATTTAAAACTTTATGCACATAATGTAAAAATACACCGTACAAAGGCGGACTTGATGCCTTGGGGGTTTTCTAGCAGTCTACCTTAATTGCTTTTAGCGGTATTTTATTGGCATACAAGAATGAACTAATTTGAATGCTAATACTACACAAGCCACATGCTAGCACAAGGCGTAAAGGCATGTGGTTGACCTAATTAATTCGCAGGATAACTAATTATAACACAGTGGCAGTTTGGCCGCGAACTTTCCGCGTTGATTTCGTACTTACTACTACGCTATTAAACACACCCTAAACTAAAGGTTAGTTAGTTATTTGATGATTTCCCGTCTTAAAACCCCGGTGGGGTTTTAAGACGGGAAATCATCAAATAACTTCCCCCTCCCTGGGCGGGGCGGGAGGGAGTGTCAGACTTTTACTGACTAAAACCCATCTATGTTCCTTTCATGTGCCCTTTGCGTTCCGGGGGCGCGGTATCTCTTTCGAACAACCCGCAGCCCCGGCAGGCATCGTTCCTCAGTGGCCAAAGGGGGTGGGGGTGAGGTGCACTTTAAAAAACAAATAATGAAGTTTTTTTACAATTTACTTAGGTTCGTATTTGTGCGAAATTTCAAGTTGATACGAGTTTTAATCTCCCCTTTTCAATCAATCAGGGTCCCTTTTCATAATGATAGTTTTTAATATGTATACGAATTTTTTTCTTAGTAGTTCAGTAATAAAACACCTTTCCACTTTTTGTTTAATACTTTTTATGTTTTGCTTTTTTCTTTTGGAACTGAAATTACCTACAATTTAGTTCATAGCTGATAAAATTAGCAATCTAACCCGCGTAGGCGCAGGGATCGGGCGCACATTTAATACCTACCTAGGTTAATTGAAAAAAGGACGTGAGTTTTGCACATTAGTGATGAGGAATCCTTACAACTCGACTAAAATCGGTAGTTTGGAGAAACAGCTACTATAAATATACCACTATTTAAAAAAAAGCACAGGCAATACTATCTACTATTGCCTAATAATCTAACTATCCACCAATAATACAGTTACCCTGCAGATATCTTAAATACACAAACAACTATAATAATCATTATAATAACCGTCTATATATTTCGTTCAATAGGCTCGCCCCCTATTACATGGGACCTAAACATACCGGCGAACTGTGGGTGTACATTGGTACACCTTTGAATAACCCTTCGGGGAATACAGGCATGATTGTATGTACTTGTATGTATATTATTTCGTCTTAGCTTTGAATACAACAACAAACCACAACAATAGAACGTATTCCGCAAATGTAAGCCAGTGGCTAGCATCGGAAGAGGGGTTCACACAAGTCAAGGCCACCCAAGGTCAGGCCAGGTCACGTGACACAGATAGTTGTAAAAGTAAAAGTCACCCGAGTATCGCCGGGTTAAGTGCGGAAAATTGCGCTCGCGAAAATGAGACGGAACATTTTTTTATCAGGATAGATGGGATCGTTTAGTTAGATGGTGATACTGATCACCTACATATTATAATTTTTAAGTATTGTAAGCTAAAGTGTGCACTGAGTAATTCGAATAACACAGATTTCGTTTTTTTGATAATGCTGTTGATGTTTTCTGAGTTTTTGAAAAGTAGGTTTTTTATAGTAATTACGATGTTACTGTATCATTTTAATTAAGTTCTCGAAAAATTAAATACAGTCAGGTAAGACAACCAGTCTAACCAAGAGGTATCGTGTTGCCCAGTTACTGGGTTGTGGAGGTCAGATAGGCAGTCGCTCCATGTAAAACACTGGTATTTCGATGCATCCGGTAAGACTGGAAGCCGATCCCAACATAGTTGGGAAAAGGCTAAGCAGATGATGATGAGTGGAATAATTAAATAGTTTCATACAAACTCTCATCCCTTATTTGATCCCTTTAGGGATTGAATTTTCTAAAATCCTTTCTTAATGTTTACCAATATGACAAAACCATAGAAAGAACCCATGTGCGAAATTTCCTAGTTCCAGTAGCTTTAGCTGTGCTGTATAAACAACGTGTTACATAATAAACGCACTCCCTTAAATACAATAGCATTTTAAATAGTTTCAATGCCTCGAAATATCACGTCACCACACCGCCAAACACACACAACAGATAAACAATTGCAGTGACCCACATATGTGTCACAGCCAAAGGCTTCAGTTTAACTTTCGACTGATTCCATTGTTGAACGGACAGGCAACTGATGTAATAATTTAAAATGAAAAAGAAATAACTGTTAGCCATTCAGTAGCCGATTTATTTATTTAAATCAAATTTTAATTCCACAGATGGTATCACTCGTGTCAATCATGGAACGGAAAAACCGGCGAGTGGCAGATTTGGGTGAACGGCGAACGTGTTGGCAGAGGATTTAACAACCGAGTAAGTCATATTAGCATAATATTATTGTATATTATAGCATAAAACACACCATTACCCACAAATAATATTCAACCAATCTCTTCCAGCTTGTTGGCCATATCATCAAGGGTGGAGGCTTAGCTGTATCCGGCCAGGACCAATCACTGCTCTTCAAGAAAGAAAACATAGAACCAGTCTCAAGTAAGTGTTGGTCAACAAAACGTGTGGAACCTACTGACATACAATGTAATCACTGTAATAACGTAACTATATTGCAGGACAAACTGGTTTGATGGGTGAGATCACAATGCTCCAGTTGTACCACGTAGCCCTGACAGCGGGGAAGGCCCACAAAGACCACAAACACCACCACGTTCACCACTTCAAACACGACGGAACTCCCGTGGAGTCTTCCACCGAGCCAGTGACGGAACCCCCCGCGCCGCAAGCTACTCCCCTTGGAAACGGAAACTTCTTAATCGGCGGCCAGCTCCAAAGAGCGCCTAACCTAAATTTGGCAGGAGCCCAGCAAATGGTCCCCGTGCAACTGCCGAATGGCCTGCAACTCCAACAGGAATACATCAATGGGCAACTTGCTAACAGGCTCGTTTCCGAGCAACTATTGAACAGCGTGCAGCCCTACTCTGATCACTTAAGTGGCGGGGGACAACAGATATCTTTGCTTCCAGGGTCATCCCATCTGGGGCAGATTGGACAGAGTCAAAGTTATTCCAGGTCACCACTTGGCCCGTCCAAGGGTACAACCGTATTATTATCTGGGTCCCTGTTGAACCCAGCTAATGTAAAATATATTGACGACTCAGTGTCCCATAATTTGTTCAAAAGGAATTCCAAACGCGACAAGAGAGATAACCCAGAGAAAGAGCTGAAAGCCGAACTTATGGCATCAGGTTAGTGAATATCAAAATAACCATGTTCCCTGCTTGCATGTATGTTCATTACATTTCACTTAATAAATCACTTCTTAGTAAGATGAGGTTAGTTCAAACGAGATGGAAGAGACAAGAGTATTTGCAAACACTGAGTTCACTTTGACTTAATATTGCAGCGAATGCTACAAGATCTAAGAGTTTGCATTAGCTAAATACTAAAATCAATAGGGCCGGGTCTTGCTCCGATGATTGTTTTGATAGTTGACTTCCATTTGTTTTAATATTTAATTATTCGAACGGTTGTGATCGGAGCTTCCAGGTTATTATCAAACAAAGGAGATTTTATATCAATGTAAAATTAATCAAAGCAGATACTGAGATGAGGCATTGTGTAGGATCCAATTATAATATGTAATTCATGAGCACACTATGTTATCGGTTTTCTGTTTCTCAGCAATATGTGTTTAATACCGAGTTTTTTTTTTTAATATTTGAGCACTTAGTTTTGTATTATAACAATATACACTCCCAGACTCCTAAATCGAGCCACCTAGCATATCGAGTTTGTATCGTCCTTATCTTCAGAAAATTATATGAATGACAAATGAATGAAAATTCAAATTCAGAACAATAGTACATGAGCCTAATGTTGATCATGCCAGCTACAAACTTGCATAAAGACTTTTTGATCATTCATACAATTTTTTAAAATTATGGACGTTTCTAAATCATTATGCTAGGTGGCTCGATTTAGGAGACCGGGAGTGTAGTTTGCGTTCTCCTTGACAACGTAACATACGGCGGGAAGTCTATATTTGTGAGATGCTAGATACCTAACACTTTGTCTTGACGTGAAATGTATGTCGTTGTCACAAGGCAACTCGATACGTGACCGTGTCATTGAAGGCAGCATTGAATAAACCATATACCATCACGCCTGTATTCCCCGAAGGGTTAGGCAGATGTGTACCAATGTACACCCACAGTTCGACGGTATATTTAGGTCCCATGTAATAGGGGGCGAGCCTATTTCCATTAACCGGGCACAAATCCAAACTCCGAGGTGCTACTAAGAATTTCATAGAAAAACCCAATAACGCTTTTTGCTCGACCCCCGATCGAACCCATCATCGGGCATTGAATAAACATGACAGTGAAAAACGACAAATTTACAGGAAAAAAAAAGTTTCAAGGAAATTGTTTTTCGTGAAAATGAATGACGTTTTTTTTAAATGATATGAATTAAATGTTTGAATGAAAGACCATTATATTATTACTCTAGTGAAATAAAAATGGTCAGTTAACTGTAATGTAATGTTGAACATTGAGCGTTGCTTTATTTTGAGATTAAATAATCTTTAACAGTCGGAATCGTAATGGGTATTGAGAAGCCTATAAGATTGACAACTAATGTTACGGTTAAGGAAAAAGTTAGTTAGATGATTATAGTATCGTACAAGAAGAATAAAATACATACATACGTACATACATACATAAACATACATATATAAACTCACGCCTTTTTCCCATGGGGGTAGGCAGAAACCAGGGAACAGAAGAATAAAATAGCTTCCAGAATTCTCGTAACACCACCTTTCTTCTTAAATATGAGTAATAATATGTTTGAGGTTGATTATTGATATGTCTTACCAAAAAATAATCCAACAAAAGTGCAAAAGATCTCGCAAGTAGAAGAATTTTAATTTATTTGAAAATGTATGTTTTCTCTTTTGATTCGATTGGATGACAATAGTAATATAATACGTAACTTTTTTTATACCTTTTGATAATTCTGCAATTTGTACTGTACTTCACCTGCTTACTGTCGTCTATTTAACTTGAGAACTTGTATTTTTTAAACTGTTCCTCTATATTATGTTTTTATCTGCAAGTTTCCGACTAAAATAAATAATATAAAAGGTATCCCCCCTAATCAATATATTTATAGCACAAGACTAACAAAACACAACCTCTACTTAACAGTTACTCATGTTTTTGATGTAACGGAAATATTATACTGTACTATTATTGTCCGCCGCAAACAAAAATAACATAAGAACAAGACTATTATATTAATAGTCAACAGGATGTTTTCAAAACATATCGATGTTTGTTAATGTTTACAGGAAAGAAGGACAAACGAGGCTTAGTGGCGTTATCCGACGGGTCAATCGTCGATGAAGCTTTACTGAGTCCCGACCTAATCGAGGATAATAAGGAGGATGAAGCGCTGTTCCAGCAGTCATTGCAGAATGGACTCGCCGGCTTCGTCGGAAACCTTCCAGTGCAGAATTTGCAAAAGAAAACAGTAAGTAGAAAGAAACAAGTAACCTATCTATCACCATTATCATCTGCTTAGCCCTTTCCCAACTATGTTGGGGCCGGCTTCCAGTATAACTGAATGCAGCTGAATGCCAGTTTTTACATGAAGCGACTGCCTATCTGACCTCCACAACCCAGTTACTGGGCAACACGATGCCTCTTGGTTAGACTAACCAGTCTAACCAACTCATAGTATCTTTCATAGTAACAATATTATGTTCTTTTAATCCGTGTAACCGCGATCCATTTTGTAACTTGATACAGTTTTCAACTCGAATAAACTTAGTTCTAGAACTGCCTCGTTCGCCTAGTGGTGCTTAGCGCGACTGCTACGCTGCTGCGAGGTCTTAGGTTCTACTACTTTTTTGTTATTTGCAGATGACCTTAAAGTGTTTAGCTCGGTGGCGAACGCCTCGGACTGTGAGCGACTTCAGCGTGATCTCAATAGGGTGGTACAGTGGAGCCAGGAAAACAAACTGTCTTTCAATGTGACCAAGTGTTGTGTGATGACGTACAGTCGCGCGCGCGTCCCGCTATGCCATCAGTACGAGATGGACGGCACCGTGATGCCGCGGGTCTCGCACATGCGTGATCTTGGGGTGCACATGGTAGCCGAGTTGTCATTTCGGAAACATATTATAGATCTATGTAGCAGGTCCTTTAGAAGTTTAGGTTTTATATTAAGACAATGCACAGATTTTATAAGTATAGCCGTAATTAAAATACTGTACAATTCTTTAGTTCGTAGTCACCTTGAGACGTGTGCCATTATATGGAATCCACATGAAGACAAATATAGCCTTATGGTGGAAAGAATACAAAATAAATTTTTGAGATTTTTATATTTAAAACAGTATGGTGTTTACCCATTCTACCCTTTGATGTACCCGAGTCTGTTCGTACTGGGCATGGTCGGGTACACCAGGCTGGCGGTGAGAAGGGATGTCGCGCTAGTGAAGTACGTGGCGAGGGTGTTGCACGGGCTGATCCATCATCCAGATGTGCTGGAGGCGCTCCAGCTGCACGTCCCGGACGGGTACGTGGGGGCGCGCCGCCGCCCCGCGTTGTTGAAGGTGCCGTGGGCGAGGACGAACCTACTTAAGTTCGCGTCTTTGTCTAGAGCTGCGCGTATAATTAATAATTTGACGTCGGAAGACCTTTTTGATAGCCTGCCGAAATTTGTATCTGGTGCGCAAAGAGGCATTGAAAGAGGGATAAAGATGTGAATGTTTTGTTTATTTTATTGTACGGTTGAATTTTATGTTTGTTTATTTTATGATATAGTTTAGTTTGTGTGTATAACATCGTTTTGGAGTCATCTGTCAGATGTTGTACTTCTTTATATGAATAAATAAATAAATAAATAAATAAAAATAAAAATAAAAAATACTACGCTAGAGGGTTGGGCTATGAAATACTCAATAGCAGCTCGGAGTTAGGATTTGTGCCCAGTTAATGGCAATAGGCTGGCCCCCTATCACATGGGCCCTAAACATACCAGCAAACTGCGGGTGTACATTGGTATACCTCTGCCTAACCCTTCAAGGTGTGATGGTATGTGATGTGCCATAATTATATTCTTTTAATCCGAGTAACCGCGATCCATTTTGTTACTTAATACAGTTCTAAACTAGAAGAAACTTAGTTATAACTGTAACGGAGCCTTAAGCCCTTGACGCGCTATCGCAGATATATTTTCACATCATTATTTATTTAGTTGACTTGCTCTAACTGATCGCTGTATCGTCGCTAACGCTGTATCTCTGTATCGGAATTGACCTTCGACATTTCTCAATGTCACCATTCCTATAGAACGGTAATGCGTATCTTTTTAATGATGTAGATTCTTCATTCTATTTTTCAATCACCTTATCGTGATAATACCATGTTACCAAGGATCAAAAGCGCTACTATATCAAGATATGATGCCTTTGCACACATGATGCAATATATCGCGCACAAGGTTGATCTTTCAGTACAAACTAACATAGCCTGTTAATTATTCTGCCGGACTTTCGAATTTTCATCTAAAATCCTCACTGAATTGGTTAACGCACGGTCACACCGCCTGCCCTGGCGAGGTTGTATGCGCATCCTGCGACCGTTCGATTGAATTTCAAATTTCTGATCGAGTATATCACAGCACGCGGCGGACCGCGTTGTGTACCCATGAGCTCAGGTACAAAATAAACAAGTAACGGTCGCTCTTTGGCGACGCCGCCGTAGGTTGCTCGTCCACTGAAGTAAATTGGTTTCATTCAAGGTCCATCGTACCACGGTTGATTACAAAATTTATGTGTACAAAATGTTATGAAACATTTAAACATGATTATATGAAAAAAGAAAAGAAAAACGAGTTTTCGGAGGGGACAAATACATGCAACTGTTTTTTTATTGAATAAAGTTCTAATTGGCCGTCAAATTCGACAAAAATAAACTGTTAGGCTGCTTACTGAAAATATAAAAGTCTAATAGAAAAAAAAACCATGTCACCTTTCTGCAAAGAAGTATGGTAATACTTCTTAGCGTCAAGCTAGGAAAATGTTACATTATTTTTAAAACCTTGACCAAACTCTTCCGGCGTAAAGTACTTTGATGACACATTTTATGACGACAAGTAAATACTTGGCAATAGGTTCGCTCTCCATTTTATGAAATTCTCAGTAGTAGCAGCTTGGAGTTTGGGTTTGTGCCCGGTTAATGGCAATAGGCTCGTCCTTACTCCGTGGCTCGTCCCCTATTACATGGGACCTAAATATTCCGGCGAACTGTGGGTGTACATTGGTACACCTCTGCCTAACCCTCGGAGAATACTGATGTGATGGTATATTTACATTTTATTTTATTTTAATTCCAGGTTGACGAGAGAGAACCAGCTGAGGCCGAGGTGAAGGCAGTGATGCAGGTTTGCAGCGGCTGTGCTCCTGAGCCGTTCAAGAAGGCTCTCGTGATATCCTGGAGGGCTACACCTAAGAAACTATACAGCGGCGCCCACTATTACAAGGGCTTACCAATCTGCCGAGCCTTTTAACCTATTTTGGATTCTAACTTTATTGTACAAAGTTTGTTTATAGACGTTTTATAGACATCTTTTAATGACGGGTGTAATAAATAGATACTTCACGAAATAGAAAGGTGCATGTTCTGCACATTAATGAGATCATTTTTTTATCCAGTTCATATCTTTGTTTCTTTTATATCTTTTTTTTTATCTAGTTCTTTCTTTTAACTGCCTCGTTGGCCTAGTGGTCCTGAGCGCGACTGCTACGCTAGAGGTCCTGGGTTCGATTCCCAGGTTGAGCAAAAAGTGTTATTGGGTTTTTCTATGAAATTCTCAGTAGCAGCTCGGAGTTTGGATTTGTGCCCGGTTAATGGCAGTAGGGTCGCCCCCTATTATATGGGACCTAAATATACCGGCGAACTGTGGGTGTACATTGGTACACCTCTGCCTAACGCTTCGGGGAATACAGGCGTGATGGTTTCATATCTTTGATCCTTATGGTTTTGGAGATATTGAATACCATGGGATAAAGGCGTGAGTTTATGCATGTATAAATATCATAGTTCCGATTTTTATTAACTACAATGTTAAAAGTTATAACTAACAATTGTTACATGCATTCATAAGCAAAATGTTTTGAGTTACGTTACATTTCGCACTATCGAAATCTGTAATGTTTCACAGAAACGTCGCTTCCCTACATAGTTTTACTCAAAGTTTAATGTGCAGTAAATATAAGAAGTAAATGTGATGTGTCTAGTTACAGCCCGTATTTGTAAAGAACACTTAATACTCATTATTTTATATACTATTTAATCAATAATTATGCACTAATAACACGTAATAGATTGGAGGCTTAAGTCAAAATGATCGATTACATTATCCAAATTCAACGAAATACGAATTACAATGTCAGTATGTGTGTAAAATGTTTATAAATGTCCAGTTTGTACAACGATATTATGGCTATTGTATGATAGAACCCTTTGAACGGCATGAATGCAAGCTTTACCTACGACTAGCATTGATTTTAAAAATGTCTTTTCCTTTATATAAACGCCATTTATTTTAAGTGTTAAAGATATTATGTATAATAATTAGTTTTTATCAAAAGTACTACAATTAATTGATTTGAGGCTGCCAGATGATTTGATCTGGGATGTGTAAATTAGTCATTGAGTGTCGGAACACATCAAGTGTTTATATTATTTATTGTAGTTATAAGGACGCATTAAATGGTTAATTGATATTTTTTTTCTTTAGATTTAAGTACATCTTACCAATTTGTTACCATTTTTGAGAATATATTTTTAAAGAATATTGTTAATTTTATTTTGAAACGTTGCAAACACGGCGGGGATGTATACCAGTTCAATGACCCGGAAGCTGATAGAATTAGCTAGCGCCATTAAACTAACAGGAGATTGGTTCATTTACATAAAATCATATACCTCTATAATTTAATAAAAAAATCTGAATCCTCAAAGATAATGCTAATAAAATGTAAGATAGCGCCGCTGTATGTTTCTGAAAGGTGACAAAATAGACTTACCTTTGATATGATGAATTTTCCGGTTGGAGTTTTCACAGTCGAACTTACCTTGGTTTTATGCACGTGCTGATGATGGTACTCCGAGTCCATCTCAGGCTCGCTGAAGTAGCTTTGATCCTACGAAAAGACAGTCAATATTAATAGACCAATCATTATCATCATCATAACAGCCGCAGGATGTCCACTGCTGGACATAGGCCTCCCCCATAGGTTTCCAAAAGGACTGGTTAATAGACCAATAGAGGCAAAACTAGCTTAGGTATGCCCGTGACTTCAACCCCGTAAATCGCTAAAGCAGACGACCCTTCCCAAGAAAGCTACGCACTAAATCGTATCTTTCATCGATAATATTTTGTCGCGCGGAATCCTTTTTTTTTCTAAAATAAAAGGAGTCTAATTTAATTTTTATGACATCAGCTATCTGCCAATGAGAGTCCTATCAAAATAGGTACAGCCGTTTGGAGATTAGACGGAACAGACAGACAAAGAGACACAAATTAAGATAACATGTTTTTTGGTATCATAATATTTCAAATATGCATTTATGTTCCGTATAAACATAGACATTAAGTAAAAACCTGTTATTTTGATAAATACGAGTAGATACACTCAATTTTATTTATTTATTACCCTTGTATCACGAGTCATCTACCCGCGGCTTCGTTCGCGTGGGATTTCTCTATCTGCGTTAGGTAACGTCTATGGTTACTTCTCCGCCCTCGCAAAAATCTCTTCTGCTCTTATAACATTAGTATAGATTTGTATGTCGGAGGGTATATTTGAACAAAACCAGCCGAAATTTGTTCAAGCTTCACAGTTTCAGAATTGCTAGACGTTTGGTCTTTATGATTGACTAGCTTTTGCCCGCGACTTCCTCCGCGTGGATTAATAGTTCCCGTTCCCGGGGGATTTCCGGGATGAAAACTATCCTATGTCCTTTCTCGGGTCCCAGACTATATCTGTACCAAATTTCATTGAAATCGGTTCAGTGGTTTAGGCGTGAAGAAGAGACAGACAGACAGAGTTACTTTCGCATTTATAATATTAGTAAGGATTGACCCTATCTATTGGTGTCGTAAAAGTATAGGATGCCAAATTATTAGATTTTAGTCGGTTCGACTCCGGAGTGTAGCAAGTGTATTTTCATAAATTCTTAAAAGCAGATTTGCTTCTTTTTAAAAATAGAGCAATGTTTGCTTTGAGTAAAATTAGCTGGAAAAGTCTTTTAAACACTTTTAAAATACTTTTCTTCCAGGTACTCTTCGAAAATTCCACCCTGTAGAGAGATCGTGGAATGTTGGCAAGTACCTAAGTTGCTTTCATTTTTCTTGTAACATTTTACAGTGCAGTTTTACAAGATTATATTTTATTCATAGTATCGGTTTATTTTACAGTTTCATGTTAAAAATTATAGTGTGTGAGTGTGTTTATAAATAATAAATAAATGATGTAGGTAATTCGCAAAATGATAGAGTTATGTACGTATATATATATAACTCTAGTATACAAATTATATTATAAAGAGGAAACATTTTCTTGTTTGTTTGTACCGAATAAACTCCGAAACTACTGGACCGATTTTAACCATTTTTCACCAATAAATAGCTTAACCCTTCAAACGTCGTATGATCAAACCTTGATCATAAGGGTATTGTTTAACTATTGTGTCTATATATACTATCGTGCCACGGGTTAACTATTAGAAAGTAACATAGGCTATACAGGGTGGAAATTTATTATCCTACCTGGAGGGAAAGTACTCTAAATACTTAAGTAAGCACATTTTACCCAAAGGAAACATTCCTTTATTTTTAAAAAGAAACAAATCTGCATTTAAATAATTTTGAAAATACGCTTGCAGAGATTTGATCCTTATGATTGACCCTATCGATTGATGCCATAAAAGTACAGGATGCTATTTTTTCGAATTTTAGTCGGTTCGATTCCTGGGTGTAGCAAGCGTATTTTTATAAAGGAATGTTTCCTTTGGGTAAAATGTGCTTACTTAAGTATTTAGAGTACTTTCCCTCCAGGTAGGATAATAAATTTCCACCCTGTATATAACATCACACTACTACCCCAGGAAGCGGAGCAGTAACCAAAGACATAACTTAACGCGGGTGAAGATATCCATCGCTTGGAAGACACTGGCAGTTCGCTGGTTAATCACATTAAAAGAAAATCCAAAAGACATGTCTTTTGAAATGTAATCTCTGAATTTTCGTAATTGTTACGACGATTACATTTACTTTAATAAACCTTAGATTTGGCGGAACTAATCTGTCTCCTTGAATATCAATCAGAAGAAGAAGAAAGTATTATGAAGAGGAAAGATTTGTTTGTAACAAATAGTCTCTAAAACTATTGGACCGATTTTAACCATTTTTTCACCAATAGATAGCTACATTATTCCTAAGTGACATAGGCTATACAAGCTGTTGATTTGCATACTCGACAAATTTTAGGAGCTTGTCATATAAAAATAGAAGTAATCAAATATAATTACGATACTTGGTCAATATCAAATAAATACTTGTTTTTTTTTGTTGCAACTATCAAATAACAGTATTCCAGAATACTCCTCTTGCAAAATTCAGAATCGCCCTGTTGCGTATGCGGTAGGCAGAGTTGTCGCGCGGCTATATCAATGTGTGCATAGCGCCTAAACCCTCTGGTGAGATGGGTAACTCGAATTTGATAAAAACCAATTTATTTTATTATTGATTCGTGTTAAGAATCGAGAATGCAAATCAACGCCTTGTATAACGTCACGCGACGACCCACGGGAGCGGAGCATTAACCAAAGATGTAACTTATGATGGGTGACATAAGTCACCGGACAAAGTCGTGGGCATTTCGCTAGTAATGGATAAATTTGGGTGTAATGTGTGCAAAAAAAAAATACCATCACGCCTGTATTCCCCGAAGGGTTAGGCAGAGGTGTACCAATGTACACCCACAGTTACCCGGTATATTTAGGTCCCATGTAATAGGGGGCGAGCCTATTGCCATTAACCGGGCACAAATCCAAACTCCGAGCTGCAATGCTGTAATGTGTGCAAGTTCGTATGAAATCGAAGAAGACCCTCTATTGGCAGACACGTGTCTTGTTCGCTTCACTGAGCAGTGGCTATGTGTCTGTATCTGCCAATGCTCGCAGTTTAATTCTGCTTCAAAGGAGGCTTTCTGATTTGAGCTTGTATTTCTGGATGGATCTACTGAACCACTCATGCATTCCTTTAAATAACTGCACGATGTGTAAAATCCCACGGTCAAACTAATATTAACTTCTTTTAATCCTTACTAATATTATAAATGCGAAAGTAACTCTGTCTGTCTGTCTCTTCTTCACGCCTAAACCACTGAACCGATTTCAATGAAATTTGGTACAGATATAGTCTGGGACCCGAGAAAGGACATAGGATAGTTCCCCGGGAACGGAAACTATTAATCCACGCGGACGAAGTCGCGGGCAAAAGCTAGTGAATAATAAAAAGAAAACTATGGGTTTTTCTATGAAATTCTCAGTAGCAGCTCGGAGTTTGGATTTAAGCCCGGTTAATGGCAATAGGCTCGCCCCCTATTACATGGGACCTAAATATACCGGCGAACTGTGGGTGCACATTGGTACACCTCTGCCTAACCCTTCGGGGAATACAGGCGTGATGGTATATAAAAAGAAAACTGAAAATATTTAACTCCCAGTCCCAAGAGCAGTGCATCCTATGTTTTTTTTTTCATCATCATATGCACGTTCATATAAATTGGGTAGGTAGCAGACACCATTAAACAATAATTTCAAGACACAACTTTTCTAAAAATCCACTTTTTTTACCACTTTTTATTTTTTAAAGATGGGACATATCTATAGGGGAATCGCGTTTTGACAGCTCATAAAATTAAAAATTAAATTGATTAGTGGTGTCTCCTACCCAATTATTTAATTAATGTACCTAACCAAAATTATGGTAACTATTAGAAAAAAGTAAACATGGAATTGCTTGAGCATTTTTCTCCATACGGAAACTATCTTTTGGAAGGGGCAACTAGATTCAATTATATTTTTCTCTCAAAAGTGCTTTTTAATGTTTTAATTGAAATTAATGATATTTGACTAGATTTAAGGACCACGCAGAAAAGGAGTTTCAAAATGTAACGTCGTTTTTCCATGGTCTTACTAATAAAGTACCTAAACAAGTAGGTACTGCGGATTTTATTTTGACGTTTAGGAGCAAAAACCATATTACTTTTGGTGTTAATAATTTTTGTTAAATTCCTATTTGACTTCAGATTTTTCTCGTTTTTCCTATTGCTTAGCATTTTCTGTTTTTTTTTGTTATCAATCCAGAAAGTACAGTCTGCGTTTAACGGAAAAGTCATTTGTTATTTCCCAAAATCCGTTCCAGATATTCAGCCACTTATAAGAAAACAGACTATTTTTAAAATTCTTCACGTGTACTCCCAAACAATCTTTTTTAAAAAATACTAATAACCGGTATTTTACAGGACATTATTCGGTGCAGTCGGAGCTTGAATAAAGTACGGGGAAAAAAGACAATATTTCAGTACATAAGTGAAAGATAATGAAAATAAATTAAAACGATCTTTTATCAAATTTAAATGCAATATAGCTCTCTCATATTCGAGCTTCATTTGCACCGAATATTGTCAAAAAATACCAATTATTTTGTACTGTTTGGAAAAGCTGAGGGTCCGTAAAAGTTTTTTTTTTATTTTTTATATTTCATGTCCTGGGCTTTTGTAAACAATTTATTGTAATGTTATGTGCGTGTACACATGGTGTGTGTAACTTCTATCTTCTTTCTTCTTCTTTCTATCTTTTTTTTGGTTGGTTCCTTTTTTTAATACTTAAAATACTAAAAAATTAAAAAAATAAGATCGATTGATTTTTTTTGTGCCACCTTGTACAAGTACCTAAAATTGAAGTTAAAATTGATTGAATTCAAGTAGAAATTAAGATCGTAAAATATTTACCAAATATGAATGTTAAACCTAGCTAATTTTATTGAAATGGAAATGAAGGATAAAATTGAAATGGAAATGAAGGATAAAAACTTTTAAGGAATGAAAATATTCTAAATGACAAGATTGCAACTGATTAAAAATAGCTCATAATGAAAATAGGTCCCGTTGTTCACAATACAGGGTGGATTTTTAGTACAGGTCACTATGAGCAAGTACCCTAACCTAACCGTCATAGCTACAGAAAAACGTTATTAGGAAATCATACTTAACTTATATGTGATATTCTGAAATGCGTTCACAGATTTTGGAAAAATGCTAAGACACCAAAAAAATATGTATACCAATCCATCCTATTTCATATAATAATCCAAAGAATATATGGGACTATTTAAGGGGATGAGTACTAAAAATTACAGAAATCGCACAAAATTGTTTCCCATGCATTTTGTACTGAAAAACCATGATAAAAACAAGTGTAAACGGCACGGGCGGTTGCATTTAGTCACCCGTCTCAAACATCCAGCCAGTGAATTGACTTATTTCATTTGGTGTCTAAAACTCCCAGATCAATCTAAAGGTCTTTGATCAAAACTGCAAGGTGATATGTACGTACTTGATCCCAGCTTGGTGGTCCGGAGCACGGGGGCGCAGCAGCAGGAGGCATGGCGAGGGAACCCACGCCGACAGCACCGGGGAAGGCGCCTCCACCAATATCTGTAGCCTCGAAGAGTCGCAGGACAGAACGATCGCGAATGTCGCGAAGATGGGCTCTGTACAAGAGAAAAATTACGTATGTTTAAATGAACTCTTGTGTCAAGCTACAGATGAACTTATTAGTTAAATTGTGGTTAAATTCATAGTTATATTACAGTTACAATTCACACCGAAACGCGACCCTGCGCGTATTAAATAGAGCGACTCAAAATATAACTTTATTTACTACACGAAAACATACACATTTCATTACGAGTGTGCAACGTATTTTGAATTCAAACAATGAAATGTGTATCTGTTTAACCGACTTAGTTTAGTAAATAGTTGCATTAAAATGTGCGCGCAGCGTTGCGTCGCGTCGCATCTCGTGTAAATTGACCCATGCTCAGAGTTTTCATTAAAAAAAGGGAAAATAATAGTTAGCAGGAAAAGCTCTTTTGCTTTACGAAGTTTTTTCCTGCGTACCGTAGCTAAGGCATTGGAATATTGAGTTTCCTCTTTTAAAGGGATATTTTCACAAAATCAATTAATTTTAATTAATGACTCAAATCTGTTTAGTCAAACATGCAAATTACGAACAACAGCAGACGGGCTGTAAGTAGACCACCATACACAATACCCATCTGGTAGGTAGTAGGATTTTTTTTAACGGAGGATATGGAATTTTCCTTCTTGTCCCTTTTAACTCTAAACAAAATTGTATTATACAACGGAAATCGCCATTGAAAATCAAAAGCTTTTTATTTTATTGGCGGAAAGCTCTTCTCAACATAACTAAACAAGATTTGATTATGAACTACATTAAAGGAAAATTATGCCTTTGGAGGTACGCACGGAAGATATTTTCAAGTAAAAATACTCATATAATATTTAAAAGAAAATTTCGAGACATCGCGAACGGTTTGTTATGGGAGTCTCATGCTGTGTGGACTAATAGCTTAATGTAAGCAAAAGCAAGTTTAGTTTCTCAGTGTATCAGAGCTGGGCGTTTCGTATGTTGCAAGTATAGATGCAAAACGGATTTCATACTTTTTAACCGTTTTCTTGGTTTAAAATGATTTAAGACCACACTTAGAGGCGCTTAATGTTTTTCTTAAGAATGCACTAAGGCTTCTCACGTAGTGGTGTAGACCACACCTACTCTCTGATATAGGATATATCAAAGGAAGTGAATATAAAATATGTATTTAAATCAATCTTTCTTAACATCTACACACTATATTAACTGGTCTATCAGTGTATTTAGGTTTCTGTAACTGCCCCAAAGGTGATTGCCCCATTGGTCTCGTGGTGGCAAGCAACACTGTTGAGCGTTTGTTTCCCAGGTTGGGCAAAAAGTGTTATTGGCTTTTTCCACTAGTAATTTCTCAGTAACAGCAGTTTGGAAGTTGGTGGTGTGACACCCCACCAAAGCCGTTAGTCCTGCGTCTGATTTCTCATCGGTTGCATCGGATTGCTGTCCCATTGGACTATAAGAGTTGGGGAAGAGGGAGTGCCCCTGTGCGCACACACTTGTGCACTATTATATCTCCTGCGTACTTGGCCAGTATACATTAATATTAGCCGCCGTGGCCGGATTCGTTCTGGAGAATACATTTAAAGGTCTAGCACCTCAAGTTTTATTTTGTTCATTGTCTTTTACTAACAAACTTAACTGCAATTCTTTCATTACAATTTCAACGGAACGTCATGTTGTAATGTACTTCGAGTAATGGAAAGTGTCGAATTAACAAAAGCATTCACTCTCGAATTCCAATTAACAAATTGTCCCAGAGGCAGCAAACGTATTTTTTATCATCATCCGTGATAGTCGATTGTTGTAGCAATAACCAAATTGACGCGTGAACGTACTCGAACAGATTATTTTAAGCTGGCTGCCCCAGAAAAAGGAATATGTTTTCTGAGGGTATGTATGTCCATTTCTTTGGCACGCTTTTACAGCATAAACGGCTTGACGGATTTAAATAAATTAAGAGTTATGCCAGTGTTGAGTTGTGTGTAGCGTAATTTCGGTCGCGTAATTTCTGCTTCATACTAAACTCCTATTTCGTTCACACGGTGACGCAAAATGAGTTGTTTCAAATTGGGCGGCTCAAAAAACGCTAGTCTCAACTCACAAAATTGCGTTCGTGTGGCGGTCGTCTTGACATAGTGAATGATTACTTCTCCTCACAATAAAGTAAGGTAAAATTGTCTGCTTAATTGTAAGAGGTTATGTCTGAAAGTACCAACCCGACTACAAAAATCTTACACTGGTAGAAAGGTACACCGTTGCCACTTTGTTTAATGGTATACTTGACTTCCACTCGAGCGAAGTCGAGGGCAGATTATTTTTGAAGACCAACATGTCCGATTTTAGAATTGACTAATCGAAAGGTCGCGTTAAATCACTGGATGCGAACAGCGCCGGACCGGTAATTGTGGCTATCTTTAGGGGCGGCCTATGTCCAACAGTGGACGTCGTTCGGCTGCTATGATGATGATAATGATTTATTAGACTCATCAACCATGGTTCATGAGGACCATGGGTCTTTCATCATCATTATCATATCAGCCGCTGGACATAGGTCTCCCCCATAGTTTTCAAAAGGACCAATATAATATAATAATAATATGAAGACAATAAAGATGAACTGCCCCGTTGGTCTCGTGGTCGTAAGTGCGACTGCTGTGCAAGGGGTCCCGGGTTCGATTCCCAGGTCGAGCAAAAAGTGTTATTGGGTTTTTCTATGAAATTCTCAGTAGCAGCTCGGAGTTTGGATTTGTGCCCGGTTAATGGCAATAGGCTCGCCCCCTATTACATGGGACCTAAATATACCGGCGAACTGTGGGTGTACATTGGTACACCTCTGCCTAACCCTTCGGGGAATACAGGCGTGATGGTTATTTATTATTATTACAATAAAGATCATGTAATAGGAAATAGAGTAGGAAAGTTGGTAGACATTATTATGAGCGCTGCGAGTCACTCAACTACTGTTGGCATGTCGGCCACGGGCAATATCAGATTCCGTTATGTTTAAGTCGTTTTCAATGGAATTCGCACGAAATTATTACTTCTCCGAAATAATATAAATTAATCGAGTATTACTCGTGAATTTTTAAAGCCTACACACCTATGATAATTATATCAATTCGGTATTCGTTAAATCGTTCCGTGAATTATATTTAATTAACGGTGAGTTTACCGTTATTAATTAAGGAAGACGCTGGATGCAGGTCGCATCCAACTGGTCCTACTGGAAATCTATGAGCGCGGCCTATATCCAGCAGTCGACGTCCTGTGGCTGATAATGATGATGATGATGAATAAACGTTTATTTTGCCAAGCTGCCGAAACAGAGTCGGACGAAAGGACATGGCGAAACTATAAAGGTTCCTTGTTGACAACAGAACCCTAAAATACTACTTATTTTGGCCCACATACTTGATTGTACAATTGTTTACAGTTGATGCTTAAGGCAAACTCCACGTGCAAACGAATTAACCCACTAACGAGCCATTTTGTATCCTACCGCGTGAACTTTAGATATCATTTTAGCTTGATCCCAGAGCAGACATTTGTCAGTAGCAATTTGTTTTCACCCCGGAATTCACCGTAATGGAAAATTGATTGAAATTAAGGTCTCTATCGCCTGAATAATTCGGAAGCTATTAATGCAATGCTGAAAGAGGTGTTCTGATGTGTTGTGTTATTGTAAGACTACAATATTTTGTAGATGGATCGAATTTGATAGATACTTACTTTGGTCAAAAGTAGATAGTAATTACTAATTTAGTCTGAGGCGGTGAATCAAAGACCACTCAGATCGACACGTGTTTGATTTGAAATATCTACATAAAGCGTTAAAGCTTTGTGACACGACATTCCAATTAAACCTTTTTTACCCGACTGCGACAGAAGGAGGGTTATGTTTTTCGAGGGTATGTTTGTATGTATGTATGTATGTATGTATGTATGTATGTATGTATGTATGTATGTATGTATGTATAATTGTTTGGCACGCTCTGCAGGCTGAACGGCTCGATGGATTTTAGCTTGAGAGGTGTCGTTAGATTCGTATTTACTGTGAGAGTGACACTGGGTATATAAAAATAAAAAAAACAAAATGGCGGATTTTTGGCGCCAAATTCAAATGTTTGACTCGCTCTGCAGGCTGAACGGCTCGATGGATTTTAGCTTGAGAGGTGTCGGTAGATTCGTATTTACTGTAAGAGTGATACTACTGGGTATATTAATTTCTTCTTTAAAACACTAAAAAAGTAAAAAATAAAAAACGGTAATTTAAAAAACTAAAAAACCCGACTGCTATTCTTTAAAAATCCCTAAAACAAGATTAATTGTAGCAGTCGGGACCCATTCGGGACCATCTGCAATGTAATATAGGTATGTGCTCTCAATTCACTAATCCTCTATTTCTAGAATGGGTCCCGACTGCTACAATTAATCTTGTTTTAGGGATTTTTAAAGAATAGCAGTCGGGTTTTTTAGTTTTTTAAATTACCGTTTTTTTTTAAGATGATTATTAAAACCACAAAGGTGGTATATTCTGAGATACGTGATATGGCATTTTATTCATTCGAGCAGATCGAGTGATTTCGTTTTTTAATCATAACTTTATTATTTTAGGTTTAAAAATGTTTTTACTTTACCATCATGTTTTGACAATTATTTACAAAAGCAACATATTTTGAACGGGGTACCAACCAAATGCACATAATGCATCTGCGTGCAATTGTTATCGAAATTGTATTCAATAATATTTCCATAGTAGTATCAACAGGTCATCTGTTCATACTAGTAAAATTACAATAGAAAGATTAAAATAGATTATCGACGTATTGAAATAATAATAATATTCTGTGAATACCTATCTAGTCGTATCATTTATTATGTACATTGTGAAGTAAGGCTTGATTTAGATTTTGCTTCAATATATTTTGGTACCTACTATTGGAAGGTCAAATTTATTTATCGATCAGATGAGGTTAACCTTTGAATAGTGTTTCATTTCAAAAGATAGGAAGAATAGTAATTGAGATTTGTGTTTTAGATTTAAATTATTATGCTTTAGTATTTATTTAGAAAAAAATCTACTGACTATCGGCCATCTATAATCAAAGATGGCGAAGTTAGAGATCAATAATGTTGAAAAAAGAAATATTCCGTATTCATAATTCTAAACGCGGAATATTTTTACCTAGTAAATAAACCAGAATAAGGGGAAAAAAATCTACCAAAATAAAACAAACGATCTGAAGAAGGGTTTGTACAAAAAACTTGCTCCAAATACGAAATAATAAAAAATCTACTAAGTGATGCCAAATATACGTTAGCAAACAATTAATTGGTGCTTTACAAAAATATTTAGCAAACAAGTACCTACTTATGTCAAGTGCTTACGTCTATGGATATCTGTGCTTGTATAAACGGCACTTATTTTATTTTAATACCGCATTGTAGTATTCAAAAGTAATGACAATAGCTTTCATTATTCTTAAAAAAGGTTCGCCTCCGTTAAATGGGATCTATACATACCGGCGAACTGTGGGTGTACGCCTCTGCCTAACCCTTCGGGAAATACAGGCGTGATGGTATGTAAAAAAAAATATTCTTTAATACATTAATAACTAATTAGCAAACAACAATACGCCATTATACATGGATATTACTGTTAGTAAATATTTAAGATACGGTACCTCAATAGTGCTTTTTTATATATTCTTGAATTAGAAAAACTGATTTGCTATTGTTTTTATATTCCTGTAAAAACCTAGAAGCATCAAATAAAATTAAAAAAAGAATACTAAAACAAAATAAACGAATCCTGAAGCATTGTTGAACAATATTCAACAACTAAACATCAACACACGAGGCTACGTAAATAAAAAAAAATATTATTTACGTGACGGTGACACTCAAAGCACTTTTAACACCAATATAATATTATTTTATGGCCAAACGAAAATCCCTTCAACAAATTAACACACGGCAACTCACATGGGGAAGGTTTAAAAATAGAACAAGGCTAGAACATTAACCTAACATGATTAAAAAAAAAAAAAAAAAAAACATATAAGCAATGACACTTACGGGCAGCGGTGGTCGTGGACATGGGAGAAACTTCGGCTAGGCCTCATGATGAACCACGAAAACGAACTTTTTCTTTTAGCGACTGTATGGATAGTCCGAAGGCGGGAGGGACACTGATTGCGAGTCTCCCTCGGTGGGGTGTGTTCCCCGCGCTCTAGTACGGGCTGTCGGCTTCTCTCAGAAACAGTCGACAACAAACTTCGTTTTATTTGTTGCTAATTTAACTTAGGTTAAATGCTTAGCTTTTATACTGACGATTTGTTTAGTTCTTTGTTTTTCTAATTTCATTCTTCTTCGCTATAGATTTTTCTGGCTCAGACACTATTGTATTGCTTGATGAAATGTTTAAGGTGGCTGTCTACAGTTCCAATATGTATACACTATTGTATTTTTAACCTTAATTAAGCCGTATTTTTTTAATTAATTGTATAATACTTTGGCGAGCTTTTGGTGTGGGTGGAGTGATCTTTTGAAACATTATTCAATTCGTTTTAACATGATTAAATATTTACAACCATTTTTAAGATTGTAATAAATAAATAAATAAATAAATGAAATAAATACTTATTCAAAAATTTACAAGATATAAATTCGTTTGAAGAAAAGATACGTACTTGGATATCTTATGGTAAAAATGTAGATATTTCACCATAACTTTTTGTTAGCGAACAAATGCCATAGCACGTACCTATCTTAATATAAATAATCTTTGTAATTTTAATTTTCATCTCAAAAATTGGTAAGTAATTTGTTAAAGCTATTAACAAAATAATTGCTTCATTGAAATGTAATGTTACAAAGTTTTGACACTTTATGTCGATCACTCAATTCGCTCACGTGCCGTTTTTTGAAGTGATATTTAATTGACCGCTTCATATTTAAGTTTGTAATATTTATTTTGGATATTATACCAAAGCTTTAGTTTGAATTTGTGTTATATAAATCTGACTTAATACCTATTAGTTCATGAGCCCACGAAAGTTGAGAATTTGTTAAACTGCCGATGTAAGTGATTATTATTTTAACCTACATTTATTTACAAAATCCAAGCTACACAGCGGTAACACACGGACCTTTTCAATATTGTTATCTCTTTGAAAACAACATCTGCTTATAGTACCTTCATAATTAATTATTTTACTTTAAGAATTATCGCATATTTTAGATTTCTCAAGACCATTTTTTTGTGTTAAGTAATTCGTTTTCATATGTAATTCTGTATACAACATTTTGAAATCGTAAGAATGGAGTTTCTTGCCAATTAATCTTCCACACTAAGGTGGAACCTCCACGGTAGCCCGCGAAGTTCAAATTTGCTTACGTTTTTTGCAATTTGCAAGTTAGTATTAAGTTATATATGTTGATTAAAGTAAAATTCGCGGGTGTGAGAATTGTGTATTTTCAGAATTATAACCATTTAAGTTAGCAATAGAAATCCATAGGGCCAGGTAAACCCAAAGAATGACTATTTCATGAAATCTTGACATTTTGGAATTATACCGACTTATGGAGTTATTTTACTGATAATCAATTCTGAAAATTAAAATTCTGAAAATACATACTTGTTACGCCCGCGAATCTTACTTTAATCAACATTAAACCTAATACTGACTTGCAAATTGCAAAAAAATTAAGAAAATTTGAATTTGGCGGGCTACCGTGGAGGTTGCACCGAAGGGGCAACTAGATATATTATAATTATTTTTACATGTTCAAAAGTGCCTTTATATGAAACTTAAAGTGCCTTTGATTTTGACTTTCAAGCGTTACTCGATTTAGCTTGTATGTTTTTATTTTTTAATATTTTAGTATTACGTACATACATACATATATATCAGAAGAAGTTTGAAAGTAGCGCCAGTGACAGAAAAGTTGAAAGGGAACCGTTTGTCTTGGTATGGGCATGTGAAGAGAAGGGATGACACACATGTGACCAAAAGGGTTTTGGACATAATTGTGGATGGATGGAAAGAAAGAGGGAGGCCAAAGAAAAGATGGATGGATTGTGTGAAGAATGATATGAAAAGACGGCATGGAAGTAGAAAACGTGTTGCGCCGGCCCCAAGTAACTTGGGATAAGGGCAGGAAGATGATGATACATACATACACACATATCATCACGCCTGTATTCCCCGAAAGTTAGGCAGAGGTGTACCAATGTACACCCACAGTTCGCCGGTATGTTTTTAGGTCCCATATACTAGGGGGTGAGCGTATTGCCATTAACCGGGCACAAAGCCAAACTCCGATATTTTAGTATTGTACTTGTACTATTGGAGTGCATTGAGTACGTTGAAGTACTGACACGCGCTAGCTGTTCGTATAATAACATAATCCAACCAAAACACGATTTCAGCTGAAACCGTAACCGAATATTTTAAAAACAAAACAAAAAGCAAGCTTAGAAATAAGGAAAAAATTAAATTTAAAATTTAAAAAACCCCCGACACAAAATCCTAAGTTCCCTTTAAAAAGTAAAAAAATAAAATACGTCGCCTTGGGGGACCGATGTTGCATTTAGGGTACGACCGTCCCAAGCGGTCCCCCAACGCGACGTATTTTATTTTTTTACTTTTTAAAGGGAACTTAGGATTTTGTGTCGGGGATTTTTTAAATTTTTAATTTAATTTTTATTTTATACTTTTTATAGGTACATACTTATTATAATGTCGATTTTGTTAAGCTGTAAGTACATAGGTTCCTAATAATTTAATAACCCACATGACAAATCATTTTTTAGTTTTTCTTCCCCACTTTCACACCCATAACTTTTAAACGGCTCAACCGATTTTCATCAAACATGTCTAAGAACACTCGTACGTAAGTCACCTTTCATACAAAAAAAACTAAATTGAAATCGCTTTATCCGTTCGGGAGCTATGATGCCACAGACAGACAGACAGACAGACAGACAGACAGACAGACAGACAGACACGTGAAACTTATAACACCCCTCTTTTTGCGTCGGGGGTTAAAAAAGGCATTTTACATTCTGAAATCTAGTATTTAGTAAGACTGCTTTTTAATAGTCCTGCTAAAGAGGTTTTGGAGGACATAGGGGAGCAGGAGTGTTGTCTACAACCCTCCCTAAAGGGGGGAGCGCTATGGCTGCTCGCTATATTAAAAATTTCTTACTTTTTATTGCGATTTGCAGCAGTTCTGTATGGGGACAAATAGTAATAGCGAATAGGTACTTTAGAGGTTTTAGTTGAACGAGCCAAATGAAAACTCTTTTGCGCGAGATTTGCAGTATGAGACGGATGCCGCTTTAGATATATTTAGAAGTAAGTAGGTGTCAGTCTGGCTAACCACACTAGCCTGTAACTAAGTTACAGGCTGTTAATAAGTCAGCAATTAAGAATAAATACTAGAATATATAAAATAAAAATATACCATCACGCCTGTATTCCCCGAAGGGTAAGGCAGAGGTGTACCAATGTACACCCACACTTCGCCGGTATATTTAGGTCCCATGTAATAGGGGGCGAGTCTATTGCCATTAACCCGGCACAAATCCAAACTTCGAGCTGCTACTGATAATTTCATAGAAAAACCCAATAACACTTTTTGCTCGACCCGGGAATCGAACCCAGGACCTCTAGCGTAGCAGTCGCGCTCAGGACCAATAGGCCAACGAGGCAGTTAGTACTAGAATATAAAATATAATAATAGTATATGAATACAAAAACTTACTAAAGTTAAAGTTTAACACGCGTTTAAATAAGTAGCGTTAGATTCTTCCACCGGTACAGTACATATTACAGGATTATAATTCTTACAGTCGTCCATTTAACTCTCCAAATTAAACTTATCCTTAAACGTGATATTTTAATTATATTAGCATATTCTAAATTGGAGTGATTAGTTGATAATGTGAATAATTATAATTGTTGAACACATGATATGTTAGACACATACTCGTATGACAGTTTTTATTTTAACACGGTTTTATTAGGTCGACCTGTATGTATGTAACTATGTAATCAAATCTAAGAAAACTAATTTAACCATCTTCTAAAGATCGTAGCGTTATGAAAATTGGCAGTTGTAAGTGATTTTGATAACAATACAATAACATGGTACTGTCAAGCTGATCTGATGATGGAGCCGGAAGATATGAACTGGAACTTCATGATAGATGATCGTATCATAGCCGTGTTTGAACTTGTTAGAAAGGTCTTGTAATGAACGTTGATCATGATTAGGTTTCAAGGTCTGATGATGAAGCCGGAAGATAGGCACTAGCATTCCATGATGAAATATCGTATCATAGCCGTGTTTGGATTTATTAGAAAGGTCTTGTAATGAACTTTGACCACGATTAAAAGCTAAAGCGTGTTTTTTAGTGTTTTTTAAACTATTAATTTTTTACCATATAACCCGATGCACATTTACAAATTGTAAAAAACGTAAGAAAATTTTTATTTCGCTACTACTGTTGCTACCCGAGCGCTTTCGACTTAAGGTAACTACATAATTGAAATTCGAACGTTTTCATTATTTATAGAATCAAAAAACTGACAAACATGGTTTGTCGTTTTTAAATTAAAATAATCATCATACACATTGCGTAAAATAGGTACCCATAATGTAGTAAAGGCTATATGTTAAGCAAATAAAACAAAAAACGCATCGCGGGAACAAATAAGGTTCAAATTAAGCGATGTAAGTGGTATCGAATGACCACATAAATCACGAATTTTTGAGGTTTTCATTATATTGAGAAAAAAATACACGGCTCAATGGAATAATTAATAGATATGTCTTTATTTAGTTCATGTAATGATATACCTAGTTTACGATAAAAATTCTGAGAACTACGCGACAAAAAATTATTTTAAAGGACCGCATTAAAATAATTATTGGTCGCGTAGATCTGCGATTTTTTTTCCGTGATAATGCTTTATTTTCATGAAATATTTATAGATAAGTCTTTTCCTTGAGCCCTTGGCAATACACTCAACTTTATTCGGGCTTGTAATACGCACCAATACGCCAGCAATGCAACAAAAAAACGAGTGTTTTCGGTGTCCTGTGTTCGGATAGGAGAAATTTAAGAGGTAAAATAGACCAGTGCCGATAATTTTTGGAACCAAATTAAAATTATAGTACGATGAAACCCATTGGAAAAGGGAGAGAATGTAACAAAAATTAAAGGAAAAATAATATACGGTCGATTTGAGGTCGAGAAGTAGATGAAAAGAAACCGTTTTTTTACTCTTAAAACCTCCCCGGTTTTAAGAGTAAAAAAACGGTTTATCACTATTTCCGGCAAAACTACAAATCCTATGGAAAAAAGTTAAATGGAAAAACTGTAGATAATAAAAAGATCTACAACTTTTGTATTTACTCTTTTTTCACTTAACCTCAAAATATATGCGTGTGTGTATAATGCAGGAACTATAATTTTGTTTCTCTTTTTACCATTTCAAAAGACATCGGCACTGGTCTAAAAACGGTTATTTCTGTACATAATGAATGTTATTACATTTTATTCTACAAGGCAGTTAATGGATAGACATAAAATGAACAACCATACTTAGTTTTTTTTTAAATGGGACAAGCCCTCCACACTGTTCCCAAACCACTGCAACTCCTGTAAGCCAGAATCAACAGTGGCGACCACAAGAAAAGCGCCGAGACAATGAAGCTCGACGAGTCCCGGAGAAACGATTCAGCTGTCTTGGATCCCGCAACGAAATTAATCAGAAAGGATTAGCGGAGGAGTAAGAAAAATATAATTTCCACTTTCCTCCAAACAAGCAGGAGACAGAACAGAATTAGGCCAATAGGCACAAAGGGATTATTTACAATTGGGAACAACCATACTTATAAAATGTAAACTGTTGCTTTATTAAAAATGTCTAAAGTCGCGAGCAATAGCGACTGTTCAACAGGTAGTGGATTAACGCACACCCACCCTCAAACAACCCGATTGGAAAATTAAGTTGCAATCCTAAGGCGAGCATTGAAATTTTACTTTTATGTGCTTATTTATAAAATTATTTAAATTGATTACTCTTAAACACAAGGTTATTATTTATACACTTTACTTTTATTGATAGATTTTATTCACAACCACGCTGCGTTATAAAAAGCCTTATTGGCTTGACTTAAGTTTAATTTTCGTTTGATTCCACTGTTCAACGGAGAGGTGACTATTTATGTAGTTTTGATTTTTTTAGCATAAAAATGAAATATTTTAGAAAAAGCTGAAATGGATTCAGTAGCCGATTCTACTTTAGTACTTTCGACTATTCGGATAACTTTCAGGGTTTGCGTGTAATATGTTACACTTATGACTACACGCTATTTAGGTAGTTTCAATGAAACATGTATTTGAGTCATGTAACCAATCAATTTATGTGCCTAATTACTTAAAGTTTAGTTCTTTTTTTAAGTTTTAGCTGTCAATGTAAAAGTTTACATATTATGAAGTTTTCATATAAAATTATTTTTATGTTAAACATATTTACGGAAAGAACTAGTTTTGAAAAACTTTTGTACTCAACGTAAGTATTTTTAAGTATTTTTAGTTACTTTTAGATTGTTGATGTGCGTTGATTCTATATAAGCTAAAAGGTTTTTTAAAGGGAAAATGGCGTGAGTTTATGTATGTACCTATGTATGTTTAAAGATCGTTGTCTTGTAGGTAAGGCCCCGTTCCCACTACGCCGGACCGGCAGATTTGCCGCGCCGGTAAATCTGCCGGAAGGGCTAGTGGCTGTACAATTTATATGAAGCTGTTCACATTATCCCGGATCCGGCATTTTAGCCGAGCCCGGCATTTTTACCGAGCGTTTTGTCACTAGGAATTTCCGGTAAAACGACCGGACCCGGAGTAATGTGAACGAGTTTGTCCGGTATCTGTCCCCCGCTCTCCCCGCTCGTGCTCCCCTCGCCCCGCCCGTGTTCCACTCACGTCATTCGGCTCGCATTTTCTGGTAAAAGTAGATGTTTAGCATGGATATTCAAGCAGAAACTTTAATTACGCTTGTCCACGCTTGACCACAACACAACAATTTCGTCGTCCATTGTGCGCGCAGGTCCAAATTCAACTGTAAATTTCTTCCGGTATCCGGTGTAATGTGAACACTCTGTCCGACATCCGGTTTTCGGCAGATCTGCCGGTCCGGCGTAGTGGGAACGGGGCCTAAGAGGTTCATACGCACATACTCTGACTGACTAGACTGATAAACTGGCAGAGAATGCCTAAGGCATTAAGTCCGCCTTTGAACTTTTTGTTGCATAATGTTTAAATAAATAAATACTCGCATAAAGGTAAGTATATGATTCGATTTATGGGATCTACAAAAATGCTAGTGAAATAGAACGGACTGTCTAACGCAGAAATATAAATAAATAAATAGGGACAATGAAAACGCCACAGGCTATGAGTGCTATCAAGTATCCTAAAACTGAGAAAAGAACTGCAGAACCATTGAAAACATCGCAGGCTACGAGGGCTATCAAATACCATAAAACTGAAAAAAAAAAAACTACAAAACCAATAAAGTTTTAAATTCTTTTTGTATGAATCGAAGTGTTGTACGATGAAAACAAAACCGAGTTAGTATTATAGAAAGAAGTTTGAAATAAGTAGGAGCTTGTACAGCATTCTGCGTATTGTGGTATTAAACTGTGATAAAAAAAGATTTACAGATAAAAAAATATATTTGAAATTTATTTTTTGTTTTATTGGGTTTTTCTATGAAATTCTCAGTAGCAGCTCGGAGTTTGGATTTGTGCCCGGTTAATGACAATAGGCTCGCCCCCTATTACATGGGACCTAAATATACCGGCGAACTGTGGGTGTACATTGGTACACCTCTGCCTAACCCTCCGGGGAATATAGGCGTGATGGTATTTTTTTTATCAAATTTACATAGCACGGAAGGCCAGGTAGGCTAAACATGTATAATGGAAAAAAAGTAGATTTGAACTAAATAAAGAGCCATAAAGGAAAGATTAAGGATGATGATAAATGATCTAATTATTATTGTACCGTTGTTCTTGTTTTCAGTCAGTAGGTACTACACGGAGAAGATGTTGGTGCAGTCAACAAAAGAGATAACTAACCATGCCGTCACATATTATAGAAGTTTTTTTAAGACGCCAAAGGATGGTTTCGCATAAAATTTGATTTAATGACTATTATCCAAACAGTTCTTTACATACATACATAAGCTTAGGCCTTTTTCCCATGGGGGTAGGCGCCACCACAGAACGCCACCTGCTACGATCCCTACATACTACATACTTTCGCCTCGTCCACTTTCATAAATCTGGTCATACAAGCACGGCGCCGGTTACGAGTACTGCGCACCCGACCTTTCTGAAGAACCTCAGTTCATCAATTTAAATTAAAATACTGTTTACTTATCTCTTTCAGGACCTAACTAAGGCCTTCGTTAGGACATCAGAGCCGTGTTAGCATAAATAAATAAAATAAATAATTAATAAATCAGGGAAAATAAAGGCCGCATGCAGGATCGCCAGCTACATGAAAAAAGTGAAACTAATGGTGGGTCCACACGATACAGACTTTTGTGTGTACAGATATCTGCACAGACTATAGTCTGTGCAGATATCTGTACACACAAAAGTCTGAGTAAAAATTTTTACTCAGAGGTATTTACCAAAGGTCAGTGCAGACTTTTCATCAGTTCAGACTTCGATTTAATTAATAAATTAAGTAATTCAATAATCATGAGTTTTGCTCCGACAATCGTACAGACATGTACGCAGACTTCCAAATTTTCTGGTTCACCGACATTTGTCTGTACTGATTTGTTGTACATACACAATTCAATAGAAGTCTGTGTTAAGTCTGTATCGTGTGGACCCACTATAATTCTTTTGGCGTACTGCCAATATTTTAACTCGAGCAGTTTGTAGGTGTAACTGCCTCGTTAGCCTAGTGGTCCTAATCACGACTGCTACGCTAGAAGTCTTGGGTTCGATTTCCAGGTCGAGCAAAAAGTGTTATTTGTTTTTTTTTTATTAAATTCTCGATTTTAGGAGATTCTCGATTTGTGCCCGGTTAATGACAATAGGCTCGCCCCCCATTACATGGGACCTAAATATACCGGCGATCTGTGGGTGTACATTGGTACACCTCTGCCTTGGATCCCGCAACGAAATTAATCAGAAAAGATTAGCGGAGGAGTAAGAAAAACATATTTTCCACTTCCCTCCAAACTAGCAGGAGACAGAAAAGAATTAGGCCAATAGGCACAAAGGGGTGTTTACAACTGGGAGAAGCCCAGATTGCCAAGCACCACGGATCAGACAGTTGAATCGTTTCTCCGAGACTCGCCGAGCTTCATTGTCTCGGCGCTTTTCTTGTGGTCGCCACTGTTGATTCTGGCTTACAGAAGTTGCAGTGGTTTGGCAACAGTGTGGCGGGCTTGGTACACCTCTGCCTAACGCTTCGCGGAATACAGGCGTGATAGTATGGTATGTTAGTTTGTAGGAAAATATCGCTCACAATGCAACGGTAACTGGTTATGGTTGATTTGAATGTTTCAATATATATATTATGTTTATGCCTACACGAAAAGCTCCAATTAATCGCGCTTGCAGCCATTGTGGGTATTAAACATGGATTAAAGCTTCGGAATCAAACTCGCTGTATTAATATTCGCTTGTTTATTTATTTGTGTGTGTGTAACTACACAGTGTATTATTTGTATACGTACATAGGTGAGAGTAATGCGCAATATTTTTTTCAAATGTGATTTATTTAGTTATTTACACCTCTACCGGAATACAGGCGTAATGGTATGTATGTATGTGTATGTTTTATGCATTAGAACTGTTTTGATTAATTTGAAAAAAATAACAAAACCTGGGCATGGCAATCCGAATATGAGCATTAAAAAATAAGAATAATAGGTAACATTTTACTGTGGTAGTCGTTAATAAACTGAAGCGCGACTGAGCGTAGAGTCCGGGGGTTTAATTCCCAGGTCGGGCAAAGAGTGTTATTAGGTTTTTCCATTAGAAATTTCTCAGTAGAAGGTTGGAGTTTGGAAGCTGGTGGCGTGACACTCCCGTGCCGCGGAAAGCACGTAAAGCCGTTGGTCGCGGCTGCCATTATTTGACGGGCCTGTTGGTCTAGTGGTTAGTGGCCCTGACTGCTAAGCCGGAGGTCGTGGGTTCGATTCCCACCCAGGAAAAACTTTGTGTGATGAGCATGATTGTTTGTTCTGTGTCTGGGTGTGATTTATCTATAATATGTATGTATTTATAAATTATATAAGTATGTATATCAGTTGTCTGGTTACCATAACACAAGCTCTGCTTAGCTTGGGATCCAGATAGCCGTGTGTGAGTTGTCCCAAGATATTTATCTATACATATAATAAAATTGTAGCGATGTCAAAACTGTACATTTAATATTTTTGAGAAAAAGTGATTGCTACGAGGTCGGGGAATGATTCTAATGCCGAAAATACAATTTTTAGAATTTTTGTCTGTTTGTCTGTTTGTCTGTTTGTCTGTTTGTCTGTATGTTTGTGAACGCATCACGCAAATACTGCTGGACAGATTCTGTTCAATTTTTGTATATATATTCCACATAGGCCAAATTTGACCGTAGGCTATAAATTATCACGCTATCTGCTTTGGGGGCTGAGCAATGTTGCATTATGTTTTGTTCTCCTACAGATTACATCGCGTTTATAAAAATACGAGACTAAATATAAGAATACTTTAGGTAGCTGGGGCTTAAACTATTGAAATAATTATTATAACGCTATACCTTCAAGGAGCTAAGCAGTTAATCGTGACAGACTAGAACGGCTATTTTAGAGTATTTCCTATCGAAGCATGTGGTCTAATGGTTCGATGACCGCCTTACAAGTCGCTGGGTTTAAGTTCGAACCCCAAAAACTGTTTTACTTTTTGTGATTTTTTAAATACATTTTTAATGCTAGAACATTTCCAAACTTTTATAAAATTGAAGTAGGCATTCTTCCGCCATAACATTTTGCTTTCTTATTTTTCAAATATGTATTTTATTATTTCTGCAAAAAATAATTTCTATTCAATCATAGTTTTAAACAATATTGAAGTCAAAATTATTCATTTATCAAAATCAAAAAAAATAAACAAACTGATAGGTGTGGGAACGATAGTAGAGCGGAAAATATACGTATTGTTAAAAAAAAATCTGTCTGTTTGACTCCTTAAATTAAATTTTGACAAAATAGTCTTTAAATGTCGGGCAACACATGGCTGTATTATATAACGCGATTGAATTATTTTCGCATCGATGATCTCCCTAACAATAATTTACACCAATTCAGACATGTACAGTACCTTCTAGATACATCACAGAGTTCACTACTGGGAAGCAGGTACTCTGGCAGCTTCAAGTAGTTATGAGGTGGTGGCTGTCTTTCTTCCCACAATCTACTTCTCTCTTTGGGTGGTGGGTTTTGTGATAAATAGTGAGGCTATTTGGGTATTTGTAATAAATAATAGAGTTAGGTAGGTTGGCATTATTGCATTATGTTTATTGTCCGTGAAGATTTTACCACGGGATTGTTATAAAATACATAAAATATTGAAGTTTTTTAACATAATATTTATCCTATGAAATAAAAATCATCAAGTCATAGCCACAAGGAGTTAAGCAGTTAATTGTGTAATAGAATTCAATACAAGACCGATTCTGGCCACGACGGCTAATCTTAAAGCAGACTGACCAATACAGGAGATATTAAAATGCACAAGTGTGTGAGCAAACGCTCCCTCTTCCTTAACTCTCATAGTCCGACGTGTCGGCAATCCGACACAATCGGGGAGAGATCAGGCGCAGAACCAAAGGCTTTACGTACTTTCCGAGACACGTGAGTGTCATACCACCAACGTCTAAACTCCGGGCTGTTCCTGAGAAATTCGTAATGAAAAACCCATTACCCCACGATCAATAGTTTTGCTTGCCACCACGAGACCAACGGAGCAGTTCAAATATGACATGTATGGGAATAGTTATTGTTAGTTAATTGTTACGTAAATAAAGTGAATAGTTTCACCATGTAAAATATTTTGTGTGGGTTCAATTCCAATCAATTGTTACTTTTTGTTATTATTTTAATAGGTTTTTGTTTTCATGCAGTATGATTTCAATATTATAACAAAACAAGTTTAGGCGGGTTTAGTTTTTCCCTTACATAACTTAAAAAATACTGAAGACTGAAGAGGAATGACCGGAACAGAATTCTACTGATTCCACAAATTCGAGCTACGCTAAGAATATTTTTCGTAAGTAAAAAACGGCGCCTCAGACTATTTATAGAGTTACCAAGTTATATCGATAGTAGGATCGCCGCAACACCATGATGCTCTGACGCAGGTATTCTCCGGACCTTATTGACATGAGACATGAGGACACGCCAGAGTGATATCATTGTGAGTATCATCCGGTGGACACGGTGAAGCATAAGGTGGAGGTCTGCCCTGCTTTGGCGGTACACCGCCGTGTCGTCATAGAGGCGATCGACGGCAACGGGCCTGCGGTCGGCGAGCGTTGGGTGGCTCGCCGTCCGATCAGAACCATACCCGTGCCGACGTCGCGTTGTGTTTCACACACGTCTCAAAGAGATATCAGCACAGAAGACGGGGCCCGCTAGGGCCAGTGCCTGCCACGGTTGCGGAATTTGTTCGAAAGACTCACCGCGGCTCTGGAACGCGATGGGCATTAGGAGAAAACGGATGGATTTTAGTCAGTAAGAGTCTGACACTCCCTTCCGCCAGAACGGAAGAACTCATATGACGATTTTTCATCATTAAAAAAGAAGTATCACCGCACCGTGGGCCTACCAACCTCGACACTTCATACAAGTGTCGTACGATTTATCTGCAAACGTTATGTGTGCAATACTATACTGTCTGGGCTGCGCTACGCTACCAAAAAAGCATACTTCTATTCCAATAGCTAAACAGAAATAAATTAGCTACAACAGGAAGTGTACCAAAATTAATTAAACCTATACGTATATAAAAAATGTCTCTCAGAGTTCAAGCTGTCACGATACATGTAGAATCATGCATCAATCATTAATCATGCATCGCATGCAGAATTTCTTCCAGAAAAAAAACTGCCAATTCTGCTGTTGACACAGACCATATTCTGCATGCTTAAAAATGAACTTCAAAATGAAAATGAAGGCTTTTAATAAGTCATATGCTTACTGTTTTTTACCCATATTTTTTCCCAACAACATAATTATTATTAACTTGGTTATAACACGAAGTTCAGATTTAGTTGGCAGTTGCTCTGATTACAAGATTCATTTCTACGGTTTTGATACTAGACAGATCGAAGCTACGATGTAAGTGTTAAAGCAGAACCTATTAAAAATGCTTTTCAATGGTTAGAGAAAGAAAAACAAGTAAATTTTGACACCACATCACAGTATTTTCGAGAGGAATAGTAAAGCCATATCATATTATACCCTCCGCATAAATATGTTTTAATCCCAGGTATGGCGCAAGCTCATTACCAACCGGACAAAAAATTAGACTCCGGGCGTCTACTGACTAATTTCTAAAACCCACAGTCGTAACTATTATTAACCTTAGAAACCATTTCACAGTTGGAAGACTATGAAGACATAGTATTTAATCCTTAATTGGCTAAGGCTGAAGTGAGCGAAGCCGCGGGCAACAGCTAGTTTATTATAAACCTAGACATACCGGTGAACTGTGGGTGTAAATAGATACGTGTCTGCCTAACCCTTAGGGGAATACAGGCGTAGTGGTATGTTATGTTTGTGGATTTGTAATTTTTTAAATTACCAATTCTAAAATATACAACTATTTCACAGTTATATGACAAGGCACACCATTAATATCACGACATTATTATAACGTCTTTCTTCATTCTATATAAAGTATAAACTAATTTTATTATTTAGTGTTATTGGGTTAATGATATAAACCTTATCACTCACATACTCTTTACTTAATTTTGAAAACACGTTTCCTTTTATTTAAAAGCTGAAAAGATTGTTTGTTTGTTTAAACGCGTTATTCTCTGGAAATACTATTTGGATTTGAAATACATTTTTTGATAGCCAGATTCATGAGAAATAGTATTTCCTAATAAAGCTTTATTAGGAAATACGTTTGTATATTTTTGTGTTTGTGTAATGCAGCTGGAATACATACGTAATACATCACACCCACTTTTTGCCCGACCTGGGAATCGAACCCAGGACCCCTCGCTCAGCAGCCGCGCTTGCGATCACAATACCAACAGTCACAAAGTCAAAGTGTTATTGTGTTTTTTCATTAGGAATTTCTCAGTCTCGGCCGTCAGTCTCAGCCCGGAGTTTGGAAGTTGGTTGTGTGAAACTCTCGTGCCTCGGAAAAGCACGTAAAGCCGTTAGTCCTGGGCCTGATCTCTCCCCGGTCGTGTCGGATTGCCGTCCCATCGGACTATGAGAGTTAGGGAAGAGGGAGTGCACCTGTGTCCGCGCACACACTTGTGCACTATAATATCTCCTGTGTAGGTACGTGGCTAGTCTGCATTAAGATTAGCCAGGAGAATCACACATCGCACACAAAGGTCCAGTTGAAAACCAGCATCAGGCACAAGGGGTCTGGCATTTATGCTGAACTGGGCCTGTTTGGCGCAGCTATGGGGCACAATATAATATATTTTTATTTTCCTGGATTTTTATTGAATAGGTTTTTATGATTACCCTCTTTAATTAGTCTCAAATACCTACATATTAAATACATGTTTAAATATTTACGTGAAAATAAAAACATTTAAAAGTTTAAAAAATAGTAGCCCAGTACAGGTGGTACAAGGGTCCAAGCCACCGGTGGTGAAGGCTCCTGAAAAAGAAATTTCCTAACAACACGTGCAGTGCCTAGCTAGGAGTACCGCTTTCTGAATCACGCCCTTGATCCAGCCGCCCAACGAGAGCCTTAATTGTAATATTAATCCACTGTAAATTCCGAATGGTTAAATATAGTTAAACTTTGATTTATGTATTATAATAACTATTATGTAGCCATATTTGCAGTTAAAGGTATATATTCTATAATATTATCTATTATTTTTGTATACAATTGCTCAGTACCAAAGAAAGATTTTCTTTCTTTATTTTTTTCTTTTTAATGAACTGCTAAATTCTAAGTATCCAATACAACGACATCTTCAGGGCTAATGCGAATTTCTTGCTATTGTGGCTTTGTCGTGCCCTTGCTAGCGTTTCGCCGAAAATATGGCAAGATCATAAGTATTTTTTCCCGCTAAACAGCCTACGACCAAGTTCTCAATAGATTCTAATAAAAAGTCACCTTTGAATGGTGAAGAAATTGAAAATCAATTCTATTTTTAATTTTCTTTGCGACCTCGAAATATAGTGTTCAGATACACAAACTCAATTTTCTTTGTTTGGGCGTCAAGCGAGGGGCATTTTTACCGACCGTAATTATTTCTCAAAGAACGGTAGATGGCGTTGCTTCAAGATTTTTCACACTCCATTCGCAGTTCATAGTTTGGTGAAGTGCCAAACGCGAAGATGGCGCTAAGGGACAAAGTGCTTAATGATGCCTCCTCCCCCCTCCCCCTCCACCCACTACACCCTCCACCGCCCCTAACCTGTGTTGATCATTCAACTTGAATTCTATACGAAAATGAAAAAGAGCGTTTTATAGATTTGTTTTAAAATACTTACATAAATAATTTGGAACCTGTTTTTATTTCATGTAAATTAGTAAGAATTGACTTTATTCTCTACATCAGGGCTTCCCAACCTGTGCGCCGCGGCGCCCTGAGGCGCCGTGGAAAATGCATAGGGGCGCCGCGAGACGCTCCTCTGAACTTTAAAAAAATAAAAATAAAAAGAACTACAAACAGTGACAACTGTTTTAAAATTATTGATTAATATTATATTAGGGAAGTACGTGGAAGGCGCGTCGTTTGGTTATTTTTAGTCAGTAAGAATCTGACAAGCCCCCCAGGGCGCCGTGACAAATTTCGGAAATGTAAGGACGCCGCGGACTGGAAAAGGTTGTGAACCTCTGCTCTAGATTTTAAGTTAATGCTACGTTGCTGTGCCCTGACAGGGTTCATGACTGTACTTTAGCTTAAAGAATATGTGTTAAGCATCTTTACACATATAATCGTATCAAATAAATGAACATGAATAATAATGTTTGCGTCAAAATAAGATAAAGTCGAAATGATGTGATTATTACGAGCAGTAAGTTAAGTGGTTAAGGGGCGCCTTAACCACTTAACCCGCCTACCAATATGACTTTATCAATTGGGGGTATCCGTAACCTTCGCCAGTGCATTCACAACATTTTTCTGACTCCAGAACAAGTGGAATTTCTTGCAATTTTACCAGCTGCTGAGATCGATACTGAAGGAATAACATCGATTTTTTTCACTTAGCGGAAAAGTATTAAAAACCTCCCTATTTTAACACTACACAACACTTAAGCTTTTCCTTTAAAAAAAAAAACTTGTTGCATGATATTCATACCAGAATAGAGAATTCATGGTTTCAGTTTAAGTAGTGTCCCTTACACCCGATATTTTGTGTATTTCTTAGTTTATCTTGGACATCATTGACACCGGTTTTTTTTTTATTATTTTTTTACAGATGGGAAATCGTCCAATGACTCTCAATCTCCCACCCTTAGTGTCAGACTTTTACTGACTAAAACCCATCCATGTTCTCTTATGCCCTTTGCGTTCCGGGGGCGCGGTATTTCCTTCCAACAACCCGCAGATTGACAGCGGTGCAGGAAAACATCGTGAGGAAACCTAGACTTGTAATTAATATTAGTGTGAAATCGCCAATTCGCCTTGAGCAAGTTTGATATTCAATGCTCGTCTCTTTGTATGAAACCTTGAGAAGAGGCGTTTGCCCTGCAGTGGGACAATAATATGCTGGTATTGTTATTATTATAAGTACCCACTTAGGGTGGTATGGTCAGCAACAATTCTCAGAAAAGGTACTCAGAACCACACGATACGGTAAACATGTCAAGCTAACAATAACGTTCATTAATATTATATTTCAACTTAAGCAAAATATATTTTCATGAAAGATAAGCTATTGGAAAAATTCCGCGAAATGGGGCTCCATAGACATATCATCACGTCTGTGTTCTCCGAACGGTGGGACAATGGTCTTTTGATACCTTTGTTTATGACATTTTATTATTAGATATTCTCATTATTTTCTGCTTCTAGTTTTAAGAAAAATATTCTCAGACTACTTTGTTAGCTAGTTGTTTACTTTATTATGCAAGCTGTGTTTCGTATGTGACAGAGAACAGAGTAATACCTTTCGTTTACTATTGTTTGAATGTCATTATTTGTGTAGAATATCTTTTGTTAAAGACTTTATTATTTTATCTCGATTTATAATGGCTAGTTGGAGTTGGTTGACCGGTATTTAAATGTATAATGTGGTCCTGTACGCGTCCCATTTTGGGGACGCGAGCAGTGTTCGTAAAGTTTAGGATGGCTGCTGCAGCATGTGACAAAATATATGATTTTGGCATCACGATCAACGTGTCAAGTTGATTCCTTGACTAGTATTCAACAATATTACCTGCTCTGGGGACCTACCACCATCTCTAGAAGCAGTACCATTTTAATATTACTTTGTGATTTTTGTTGCTCGATTTTAAACTCTTGGCGCTTGGCCGAGGGTTATAAATCCAACAGTATGCAAGGCAAAGTAATCGTAAATAATACTGATTTAAGAGATATAGGTAAGTAGGTCTTGATTAACTTTAACAAAATAAATATTTGAGTTCCAGTTCTGGCACTTTTGTTGCATGACATGTTACGGTCATTTTGTTATTTTTTTGTTGTATTTCATCATCATCATATCAGTGTACAGACAGGTGTCTGTGGATGGACATAGGCCACCCCTACACATAGCCAGAATCAGCGGTACTGTGCAGTCCGCATCCATCGATTTCCCGCGACCTTCACCCGTTCTGTAGCTACATATTACATTATAGACTTTCACTTTCACTGTTTTCGGTGGCGGGCGGTAATACCGAATTGAGGATTAAATATTTATATCCAAACTAGCTTTTGCCCGCGACTTCGTCCGCGTGGATTAATAGTTCACGTTCCCGGGGGATTTCCGGGATGAAAACTATCCTATGTCCTTTCTCGGGTCCCAGACTATAATATTTGTACCAAATTTCATTGAAATCGGTTCAGTGGTTTAGGCGTGAAGAAGAGACAGACAGACAGACAGACAGCGTTACTTTCGCATTTATAATATTAGTAAGGATAGAAATGTTGGATTTTGAGTTCGACCTCATTTTTGTCTTCAGCGTTGCGAATATATTGTAAAACTTGCTTACGCCTGCGATTTCGTTCGCTCGAATGGCTGCAATAATGGGGCTTTATGTTTTTAACTTTACTTTCCCAAAACTTTAAATATTTTACTTTTTTTTTTGTATAAAAGTAAACCTATGTTGCTCCTTACATTATCACTAAAAGTCCCGTTGATATCGGTCCAGCCGTTAGCCTAAGCAAGATTGCTACTCTAGAGCTGCTGGGCCAGATTCCCTGGTCTATTAAAGTGTTATTGGGTTTTTCTCTGGAATTCTCAGTAGCAGCAAGGAGTTAGGATTTGTGCCCGGTTAATGGCAATAGGCTCGCCTCTATTTCCTACATGGGACTGAAACATAACTACGAACTGTGGGTGCCTTTGCCTGACCCTTCGGGTAATACAGGCGTGTTGGTATTATATTAAGTTACTAATGCGAAATGAGAGAGTTCCAAGTGTTAAACTAATTTAGTTCCTTTTAAAATTAAACCTACGGTTCAAATTGGCTTTCGCCAATCCGCCAGCTGGCATCGGAATACAGCAACGACGAGGTGCAGCAAATGTACACCCTCAGTTCGTCGATGATTAATTGTAAATTCTATTAAAATGACGAATAAACATAGCTATTTGACAGAGTTTGCTTGAAATATACTTGAAAACTGTTATGTTCTCATGTTAGAAAACGAGCATTTAAAAATTAAGATAGAAACAAAAGTTCCTAACCTAATATAAAATTGATGACGGATATTACGTGTAAACATGGTGCAATCGAACGCCTTAGCTAGGGCAAGGACAGTTTATACGTGTTACGTATACACTTTTAAAGAGTGTAAGCAACTAGTTAATAGCTTTCGCTCGGATGAGCCTTTTGTGAGCCTTGTGTCTTTTGTACAACCCTTATTTCAGGATTGACATAAGGGGTGTACAAAGGACACATCACATAGCCGACAACTACGCACAAAAGACTGTCCATCTAACAAAGTAACACTAAGAAAATATGTTACACGACCTAGCATCTAAGTATCTCTACATAGCGACGGTGAAGTATCAATATCTAATAACTACAAAACCATGGTTTTACAAGAAGCGAAGAAATTTTTCCATTTCTAAAGTTTAACATTTGAATTTAAAAGTTGCGTATAAGTATTTAAGCATCTCATAAATAAGAATAATTCAAGACCTAACCTCTTTGCAAATATTAGCTCTTTTACATTTTTTATCTACGAATATGCAATAATGTAAAAACCGCTAAAATGTTAGTTATTAGATATTGATTCTTCACCGTCGATAGGCAACGTACACCGCACCTAGCGACCGACCAACTTTTGTTATGATCATTGACTGATTAAAATTTACCTGTCGAAACCTAAAATTATAAACTTGATAATCGGACAGAGGCGCAATTTCAAATCTATACATTTTTATAATAAAACTAGTTTCCGCCCGCGACTTCGCCCGCGTCAAAATTAATATATTATCTCACGGGAACCGTACATTTTCCGGGATAAAAAGTATCCTATATGTATGCCACACTACAATTTTCACTCCAAATTTCATCCAGATCCTTGAAAGAGTAACAAAATATCCATCCATCCTCACAAACTTTCTCATTTATAATATTAGCGGGAAAATAAATTAATGTTTATTAGAATATAACGCAAAAATGACTACTGGATAGATTCTGTTGCATAATTATTCCCTACTGGTTAGGTCAGTCTGCAGTTTACACATTCTGGCGCTGTTTGCTATGAGCAATGTTGTACAATATTTGTTTGTTGCAGTTTGTTACGGAATTGCTTTGAACACCAACTACGCTCAGCGTCAATAGAATCGCACCTCCCTTAAATGTTGCCGAGTCCCAGAGGACGCATTTAATTAAATTCAAATAATGACAACGCAGTTGAACGCAGTCAAAGTGGCCAAATTCTGGGCCGCAACAATATAATACCTCTATTATAGTATGTCATTGAAACGCTAAGAAGAAGAATTCAAATAATAGTATAAGCTGGATTGTTATTCACTTATTCAAGCCCATATTATCACTGCAACACAAAGGCCTGTTCTCAGACAGAGAAGCCACGGTATTTGTGCAAAATAAAAAAGTAAGTAAACAAGCACAATTGGCCCGAAGTTTCGACTATGTATAATTAAAACTTTATTACCACACAATGTTATGTGTGTGTATGTTATGTGTGTTGTTATGTTATGCTATGGATGAAATCAACAAATCTCTAGTTCTCAGTCTATTATGGCTTATATTTACTTCTGGATGTCCGAAATCCCATTTTTTTTTTTCATTTTTAGCCTCGACTGCCACAGTCATCAAAATAGCGGTAACTGTATTTTCACGCTTGTATTTAATATACTCGCGGGCTAAATCTATAAGATTGAATGGACCAAACATGTAGGCTTTATAACAAACTGTCTAACTCTACTACTAGCATAATCAATATTTCCACTAAATTATCAGGATGACGATGTGTCACCGGCGAACTGTGGGTGTACATTGTTACACCTCTGCCTAACCCTTCGGGGAATACAGGCGTGATGGTATGTTGACGATGTGTCAATAATTGTGGGGTGGACGCAGTTCCGACATTCCTGTGTTCCGATCTAATCAGGGGCGCTTCCGATCTGTACGGTTAACCGCCAGCCACGCTTATTCAAGGTGAGTTGGCAATTTCAGACTTTATTAGTCCAGGTTTCACCACAATGACTCAGTTTCATAATAATATGAATTCACAAGTCACATTAGTACTTGCCCAGTGTCGAACCCACAATTTCATACATGAGAGGCGAGCACCTTCACCACTCGACCATCACGATAACTGTTACGAGTATTAAACTACCGTAAAGTAAACTACAATTTCATATTAGAAATAATAATGGTCTTTAATCGAAATGACGCGTGACGTCGTTCGAATGAAATTGTGCCAAGGTCTACTAATGCCCGATTCCTAAATCTTACCGACCGGTATTAGTAAATAATACTAACAATCGAATGCCTCCGTATTTTCGCTGTAAGTTAGGTAGGTCGGTAGGTTTATATCCATAATTTATGTAAACATTTCTACATTTAAAATTGTCACCAGAATTTTCACAATGACCAGTCAAGCATTTAAAGGATTGCCGACTGGTAAAATTGGGAAAAAGAAATGTTATGTCAAAATTAACTTAAAAAATAATAATTAAATTACAAACTATGTACAGTTAATAAAAAAGGAAGGTCATCAAAAAAGTGTTATTGGGTTTTTCTATAAAGAGAATTTCAGTAGCAGCTCGGAGTTAGGATTTGTGCCCAGTTAATGGCAATACGCTCGCCCTCTATTACCATGGGGCCTAAACATACCGGTGAACTGTAGGTGTAAATACCTCTGCCTAACCCTTCGGAGAATACAGGCGTGATGGTACCTATGTATCATAAAGAAATCGTTAAAAATAAAGTACGAGCTCTTCTGAAAGCTGGCGTCATTCGCAAAAATTCACCCTTTGCTAGTCAGATTTTGCTAATCTAAACCTAAAGGATAAAAAGAATGGCCGAATCCGACTGAATTTATAGATACAGAGATTATAGCGAACTGAATGCGCACTGAACATCACTCCACGCATCAACGAACAGCCATATCGTCAGCAGTAATATTTCCGGGTGGTTTTCCTATGGAATGCGCTCCCTCAGAATATCAGGATGGTCACCAGTCGGTTCACGTTCAAAGTGAAGGCTCGCGAACACATATTATGTATAAGAAGTTGGCAGATTCGTCTCATAATTGATTTATTATATTTCTCCACCTACGTATTCTTATCTCTCCCTACTTTGTATATTTTGTATGTAAGTATTTATGTATATATTACCTATATGTATAATATATATATATTTTTTTTTAATCTTGGAAATTTTTCTAGCACCTACTTTGTTCCGTCTCTGCATCACCCTAAGGTAGACTGGTAGAAAATGCCTAAGGCACAAAGTCCGCCTTTGTACGGTGTATTTTATACATTTTGTGCATAAAGTTTTAATTCGTACTAATATTATAAATGCGAAAGTAACTCTGTCTGTCTGTCCGTCTGTCTGTCTGTCTGTCGCTTCTTCACGCCTAAACCACTAAACCGATTTCAATGAAATTTGGTACAGATATAGTCTGGGACCCGAGAAAGGACATAGGACAGTTTTCTTCCCGGAAATCCCCCGGGAACGGGAACTATTAATCCACGCGGACGAAGTCGCGGGCAAAAGCTAGTAAATAAATATTTCTTTTACTCTTTAATTAAGACATCTTTATATAGAACCAAGTTCCAATAAGCGGCTTTAAAGGCTTTAAAGTCACTTAATATGCTGTTGCTTTTACATACTTACGCTTTTACATGCTTCTCATTAGGTATCAATAAAGGCTTACGTCGTCAAAGACTGCGTCCTCGGCACGCCTTATGAAGCAAGGTTCTCTTTTAATGTACCTACGTGAGTGCAAATTTATGAAGCGGGGGATTGACTATTTCGTTTTTGTTTCCACCGCTGGAGATACAAGACCTAATCCGCGCAAGATTCAGATAGAAACGCCAAATCGGAAAACAGGAGCTTAACATATTCGTATCAAATATGTGTATTGTTATGTATATTTTTAAGTTCCAAATAAAGAATTTTATTATTATTCTCATTTATTTATTTCTATTACATATTATTTACATTTTTAAATCATCATCTGCCTAGCCTTTTCCCAACTATGTCGGGGTCGGCTTCCAGCCGAACCGGATGCAGCTGAATATCAGTATTTTACATGGAGCGACTGCCTATCAGACCTCCACAACCCAGTAATGGGTAATACGATACTCTTGGTAAGACTGGTTGTCAGACTTTCTGGCTTCTGACCAACAGTAACGGACTGTCAAAGATCTACAAATGACAGCCGGGACCAACGGCTTTACGTGCTTTCCGAGGCACGGAGGAAACTCGCTATGGTAAATGGTCACCCATCCACAGACCAACCTCGGCAAGCGTTGCTTAACCCGGAAGATCGGTCTATGCGGCTGTAATTGTTTAGCCACGAGCTCCTTACTTTTTAAATATTAATATTAAAAAAAAGAACATTTAAAAATATAAAAAAAAATATTATTATTTTGATTCCGTTAATTATCTCGCGACCCTAAGGTCCCGGACCTTTGGAAGGCGTACGAGGAGCCGAAGCCAACTCGCAGAGGCCCCTTACATGGCTTTACAATGAAATGGAACACCAGCCGACAGTTATCCCTGTTTGCACTATGCAAAATAATGCAAATGCACCCAAGGACAATCCCCGGCTGGCGCAGGACTTAAAATATATTATTATTATATGAAGTATGTTGCGGATCGTCGTGATTTTCGTCTCGTTAAAGAGCGTTTCTCGGTTCAAATTACATTTAAACATATAAGATGCATATATTTTTGTAAGTCATTTAAAAAGCCGCCTGATACCTCACTCGATAGGTAAAAAAATGTTTTTTTTTTAAGAAATATCTTTTATTGCGCCTAAAATCTGTTTTTTGATTCTTATTATTTTAATACACCTAGTGCCGTTCTTACAATTAACGCAAATCTAATGACACCTCTCAAGCTTAATCTATCAAGCCTTTACTCAACAGACCGTGTCTAAACAATACTACTAACCTAGTTACTTAAAAACAAAAAAAAATAAGCCATTTTAATTTTACACTTTTTAGATATGAGTAAAAAGACAGTAAATGTCGCGATTTTCTCATTTCTTTGAGTTAATTGATCTAGCACATAGAATCATTTATATCCAATTAAGTGTTTCTTCAGGGAGCGTTCCTCAATTCAAATTTCATTTAAACATATAAGTTTTGTATATTTTTGTAAGCCATTTAAAAAGCCCTTTCTTTTGATACCCCACTCGATGGGTATTAAACGATAAATACATTGATGACATAATTATGGTGAAAATGATCGTAAAACTTTAGGCCATTTTTGTGTTTTACACTTTTTAGTTTAGCCTCAATAAGACGGTAAATTTCGCGATTTTGTGATGTCTATCAGTAAGTTATTGTTATGATATTGTCGTGATTTTCTTCAGGGAGCGTTCCTTACTCGAAATTACATTGAAACATATAAGTTCCATATATTTTTGTAGGACATTAAAAAAGCCCTTTCTTTTGATACCCCACTCGATGGGTATTGAAAAACAAATATTTTTCGAACACTTTAAATATACGCCTAAAATAGGCCATTTTAAGGTTTTTTGGGTTTTTTTTATACCCAATGTTGCTCTCACATTTACGGGAAATCTAATGTCAGTTTTCAAGCTAAAATCCAAGAAGCCTTTACTCAACAGGACGTGTGAAAGAAGTTAAGTTATTACCTTTAAAATAAATAAATAAGGCATTTTTATTTTACACTATTTAATTATTACTAAATTAAGACAGAACGTTTCGCAATTTTGACATTTCGTTCATCATTTATATCCATTTTTGTGTTTCTTCAGGGAGCGTTTCTTAGTCCGCATTACATTAAACCAATATGTTCTATGTGTTTTCGAAAGCCATTTAAAAAAACCCTTTCTTTTGACACCCCACTCGATGGGTATTAAATAAAATAAAAAGTTAAGACGTATTTAGGGCGCTCAAAAACCGCATACTTTACTTTTCGGTATTTTAATATACGCTGTGTCATTTTTTCAATTAAGACGAATCTAACGAACACTTTCAAGCTGAAATCCATCAAGGCGTTTAAACAACATAGCGTGACAAAGAAATATACATAATAATATTATGTTCGAAAAACATAATTTTCCTTCTGACGCAGTCGGGTAACAATAATAAACACAAACTAGCCGTACACCAACTCAAAAGCTTACAACATGAAGTGAAGACTGGTCATCTGTTGCGGGTCGTCCTGTGTTTATTCAGAGAGCGTTTCTCACTCCAAATTAAATTTAAACATACAAGATGCATATTTTTTGTAAGCCATTTAAAAAGCCCTTTCTTTTGATACCCCACTCGATGGGTATAGAATGAAACAATAATATTGATGACATTTTCTTTAGAGAGCGTTTCTCAGCCCATATTACATTTAAGATGCATAAATATTTATTTATAAGCCATTTAAATAACCCTTTGATTTGATACCCACTCGATAGGTATTGAAAAACATTTTTTTTTGAAGACCCTACTGTGGCGCCTACGTATTATATGTCACGTACGTAACGTATACGTTATGTAGGTCATTTTAATTTTTATCTTTTTTATATACCTTGGGTCGCTCTCACAATTAACACAAATCTAATAGCATGATCGTAGCAGGTGGCGTTCTGTGGTTAGTGACTACCCCCCTGGGAAAATGGCGTGAGTTTTTGTATGCATACAGGGTGGAAATTTATAATGCTACCTGGAGGGTGCGTGATTTGCTTTAGAGAGCGTTTCTCAGTTCAAATTACATTTAAACATATAGGTATATATTTTTGTAAGGCATTTAAAAAGCCCTTTCTTTTGATACCCCACTTGATGGGTATTAAACGAAAAAAAATTGATGACAAATATTTATGGCGCTCTACTGGACACTTTTAAGTCGGGTAACAATAATAAACACCAACTAGCTGTCCACAAACACAAAGGCTTACACTATGAAGTGAAGACTTGTCATCTGTTGCGGATCGTCGTGATTTTCTTTAAAGAGCGTTTCTCAGTCAACATTACATTTAAACATATATAATGCTTATATTTTTGCAAGGCATTTAAAAAGCCCTTTCTTTTGATATCTCACTTGATAGGTATAGAAAACAATTTCTTTTTGAAGATAATAATATTATGGCGCTTAAAATAGGCCATTATAATTTTTATTATTTTAATATACCAAGCTAAAATCCATAAACTTTCTGACAGAGTCTGTCAAAGAAATACAACTTACCTTACAAATACCTAAAACCTTAAAACCTATTACCTTAAAGCTTAAAAAATTAGGCTTTTTTTTTACACATTTTAGTAATGTAATGTCGACATAAGCGCATCGATGTAACAAATAAGGTTCAACATAGCGATGTAAGTTGCATCGAATAAGTGAAGACTTGTCACCTGTTGCGAATCGTAGATTTTCTTTAGAGAGCGTTTCTCACTCCAAATTACATTTTAACATAAAAGATGCATGTATTTTTGTACGCCATTTAAAAAGCTCTTTCTTTTGATACCCCACTCGATGGGTATAGAATTAAAAATAATATTGATAACATTTAATATAGTGCCAAAATCGGCCATTTTCATTTTTATAATTTTAATATACCCCGTGTTACTCTCTCAATTAAGACGAACCTAATGAACACTTTCGAGTCGGATAACAATAGTAAACACAAACTAGCCGTAGACAAACTCAAAGGCTTGCACTATGAAGTGAAGACTTGTCATTGTCATCTGTTGCGTGTCGTCCTGTGTTTCTACAGAGAGCGTTTCTCACTCCAAATTAAATTTAAACATATAAGATGCATATTTTTTGGAAGCCATTTAAAAAGCCCTTTCTTTTGATACCCAACTCGATGGGTATAGATATAATGAAATAAATATGTTGATGACATTTAATATAGCGCCAAAAATCGATAAATATTTTAATTTTTATATACACTCCAAGTCACTTATACCTCGGACATTAGCCGCTATTAACGCTCTCCTAAACTCAAACTCAGGCCTTGATATATTCGCGGATGAATGGAAGATGATATTGTTAGAATGTTTGAATTTTTGTAAAAAGAATATACGACAGAGTTAAATAAATTATATGTTTAAATAGAGTAATTGGCTTCGGCCGTTCTATTTAAAGAAAAAAGAACAAAAAAATTATACCCAGTTTAACTCTCTCAATTAAGACAAATCGAATGACACCTCTCAAGCTAAAATCCATTATGCCTTTACTTAATAGAGCCTGTCAAAGAAATACTATGTACTTATTGTATATTTGCTAAAAAAGCAAAAATAAGCGTTTTAATTTTGCACTTTTTAGTTTGACAACATAATTATAATGATAAATTTCGCGATTTTGACATTTCAGTGAGAAAATATAGTGTAATGTCTTAGATGCTCTAAGTGTAATGTCGACATAAGCGCATCGATGTAACAAATAAGGTTCAACATAACGATGTAAGTTGTGTCGAATAAGTGAAGACTTGTCACCTGTTGCGAATCGTCGAGATATTCTTTAGAGAGCGTTTCTCACTCCAAATTACATTTTAACATTAAGATGCATATATTTTTGTAAAGCATTTAAAAAGCCCTTTCTTTTGATACCCCACTCGATGGGTATTGAAAAACAGATATTTTTTAAACGCTAAATATTATGACGCCGAAAGTAGGCCATTTTAAGGTTTTTTGGTTTTTATTATACCCAATGTTGCTCTCACAGTTACGAGAAATCTAATGACAGCTTTCAAGCTAAAATCCAAAAAGCCTTTACTCAACAGGACGTGTGAAAGAAATACTACTTACTTTATTACCTTTAAAATAAAGAAATAAGGCATTTTTATTTTACACTATTTAGTTATAACTAAATTAAGACAGAACGTTTCGCAATTTTGACATTTCGTTCATCATTTATATCCATTTTTGTGTTTCTTCAGGGAGCGTTTCTTAGTCCGCATTACATTAAACCAATCTATGGGTTTTCGTGAGCCATTTAAAAAACCCTTTCTTTTGACACCCCACTCGATGGGTATTAAATAAAATAAAAAGTTAAGACGTATTTAGGGCGCTCAAAAACCGCATACTTTACTTTTCGGTATTTTAATATACGCTGTGTCATTTTTAACCGACTTCAAAAAAGGAGGAGGTTCTCAATTCGTCTGTATGTATAATATTTTTTTTTTTATGTATGTTCACCGATATTTTCGTCAATTATAGACGGATTTCAAAAATTTTTTTTTTGTTGGATAGAGTTCACTTTTGAGGTGGTCCCATTTTCACCAGTCCAGGATCTGATGATGGAATCCTGGAGAAATCGAGGGCAACCACCGAAAATTGTATGCTCGTATGGTGTTTTTGTTACGTAATCATGTCTTACTCAAGTATATGCTTCAGGGTGTCAACATCTGATGCTGCTGTCCTGATGATGATGCTACAGTCTGTACTCCTTAACGGTAGTAGTTTTTGAGATAGGGACTTTTTATTATATTATGTTTGTTCGCGGATAACTTCGTCGTTTATGAACCGATTTTGATTATTCTTTTTTTGTTGGAAAGGGTAAACTTCCCAAATGGTTCCATTTAAATTTCTTATAGATCTGATGATGGATTACGGAGACAGACAACGGAACTCTTCAAAAAAATTCAGCAAATCAACCGCGATTGCTGCTATCGCATAAATATGCATTGTTTACGCAATTACACAACATAACATCGCGCCTGTACACTCGAAAGAGTTACACAGATGTATACTTACAGTAATATTTAAAAATTTCTCATCTAAGTAAATGAAATACGTGATTTCATTTACTTAGATGAGAAATTTTTTTTTTATTCTGCTTTCTTATGACTTTTTTTAGCGGTGTCATGTTAATTTACAACCGCCTTCAAAAACTAAAAAGAGAAAAATAACTTTAGCTTTGGAAGTCGGCGGCTTTGGTTCTGTTTGTTGTTTTTATTGCCGCCGACTTCCAAAGCTAAAGTTATTTTTCTCTTTTTAGTTTTTGAAGGCGGTTGTCTTTTTTTGTAAAAAAGTTTTTTCAATTAAGACGAATCTAACGAACACTTTCAAGCTGAAATCCATCAAGGCGTTTAAACAACATAGCGTGACAAAGAAATATACATAATAATATTATGTTCGAAAAACATAATTTTCCTTCTGACGCAGTCGGGTAACAATAATAAACACAAACTAGCCGTACACCAACTCAAAAGCTTACAACATGAAGTGAAGACTGGTCATCTGTTGCGGGTCGTCCTGTGTTTATTCAGAGAGCGTTTCTCACTCCAAATTAAATTTAAACATACAAGATGCATATTTTTTGTAAGCCATTTAAAAAGCCCTTTCTTTTGATACCCAACTCGATGGGTATAGAATGAAACAATAATATTGATGACATTTTCTTTAGAGAGCGTTTCTCAGCCCATATTACATTTAAGATGCATAAATATTTATTTATAAGCCATTTAAATAACCCTTTGATTTGATACCCACTCGATAGGTATTGAAAAACATTTTTTTTTGAAAACCCTACTGTGGCGCCTACGTATTATATGTCACGTACGTAACGTATACGTTATGTAGGTCATTTTAATTTTTATCTTTTTTATATACCTAGGGTCGCTCGCACAATTAACACAAATCTAATAACATGATCGTAGCAGGTGGCGCTCTGTGGTTAGTGACTATCCCCCTGGGAAAATGGCGTGAGTTTTGTATGCATACAGGGTGGTTTATAATGCTACCTGGAGGGTGCGCGATTTTCTTTAGAGAGCGTTTCTCAGTTCAAATTACATTTAAACATATAGGTTCCATATATTTTTGTAAGGCATTTAAATAGCCCTTTCTTTTGATACCCCACTCGATAGGTAATAAACGAAAAAAAAATGATGACAAATATTTAAGGCGCTCAATAATCCGCCATTTTAATTTTATGATATTTATATACCCTGTGTCACTCTCACATTTAAGAGGAATCTACTGGACACTTTTAAGTCGGGTAACATAATTAATACAAACTAGCCGCACACAAACACAAAGGGTTACACTATGAAGTGATGAAGACTTGTCATCTGTTGCGGAGCGTCGCGCGTCGTGACTTTCTTTAAAGAACGTTTCTCAGTCCAAATTACATTTAAACTTATATGATGCTTAAATTTTTGCAAGGCATTTAAAAAGCCCATTCTTTTGATACCCCACTTGATAGGTATAGAAAACAATTTCTTTTTGAAGATAATAATATTATGGCACTTAAAATAGGCCATTATAATTTTTATTATTTTAATATACCAAGCTAAAATCCATAAACTTTCTGACAGAGTCTGTCAAAGAAATACAACTTACCCAATGATATAACTTACCCCAAAACTTTAAAAAATAGCCGACCCCAACATAGTTGGGAAAAGGCTAAGCAGATGATGAGTAGGTAGGTACATAATGTGTGTCTTTTTAATAGATAAGTATTTCCTCTTATCTCACGAAAAAGAAGGTGTTTGGGTTAATAAATAAAGCGAATAGAGTAACGGAAAGTTATTGAGACGAGTGAAATAGGTAATTATATGCGGCTCTGAATGAATCATGATACGGTAGGTACCTATCTACTTACGCTTGTGTTAAAACTTCGGTGCATGTGTGTTTTGTTAGTTTGCATAATTCAAAGTAAAGACGTGGTATTTTATTATTAATAATATTTGTTTATATCTGTGTGTATAAATAATACTAGAAAAAAGGATATTTACAATCACAAAACTAAATAGAAACAGAAAGTAGGCAAATGTAATTAAAATGCTGGAGACGGGTAGCCCTAACGCATGTTTACGTACCGCGCGGCTGTAGGCATTTATTTCTATCACGCGGCCGAGTTACACTACTGTATTATTATATTACCGTGCGATAGGTATAGAAAATGATTTTATATAAGACATAATATCTTTTATTGCGCCTAAAATGTGCTTTTTGATTCTTTATTATTTTAATACACCTAGTGCCGTTCTTACAATTAACGCAAATCTAATGACACCTCTCAAGCTTAATCTATCAAGCCTTTACTCAACAGACCGTGTCTAAACAATACTACTAACCTAGTTACTTAAAAACTAAAAAAATAAGCCATTTTAATTTTCCACTTTTTTGGTATGAGTAAAAAGACAGTAAATGTCGCGATTTTCTCATTTCTTTGAGTTAATTGATCTAGCACATAGAATCCTTTATATCCATTTAAGTGTTTCTTCAGGGAGCGTTTCTCAATCCAAATTACTTTTAAACATTAAAAGATGCATATATTTTTGTAAATCATTTAAAAAGCCCTTTCTTTTGGTACCCCGCTCGATGGGTATTGAAAAACAAATATTTTTGAACACTTTAAATATTATGACGCCTAAAATAGGCCATTTTAAGTTTTTTGGTTTTTTTAATACCTAATGTTGCTCTCACATTTACGAGAAATCTAATGACAGCTTTCAAGCTACAATCCAAAAAGCCTTTACTCAACAGGACGTGTGAAAGAAATACTATTTACCTTATTACCTTAAAAATAAATAAATAAGGCATTTTTATTTTACACTATTTAGTTATAACTAAATTAAGACAGTACGTTTCGCAATATTGACATTTCGTTCATCATTTATATCCATTGTTGTGTTTCTTCAGGGAGCGTTTCTTAGTCCGCATTACATTAAAGCAATATGTTCTATGTGTTTTCGTTAGCCATTCAAAAAACCCTTTCTTTTGACACCCCACTCGATGGGTATTAAATTAAAAAAAAAACGGTAATTTAAAAAACTAAAAAACCCGACTGCTATTCTTTAAAAATCCCTAAAACAAGATAAATTGTAGCAGTCGGGACCCATTCCAGAAATGGAGGATTAGTGAATTGAGAGCACATACCTATATTACATTGCAGATGGTCCCGAATGAGTCCCGACTGCTACAATTTATCTTGTTTTAGGGATTTTTAAAGAATAGCAGTCGGGTTTTTTAGTTTTTTAAATTACCTTTTTTATTTTTTATTTTTTTAGTGTTTTAAAAAAGAAATTAATATACCCAGTATCACTCTTACAGTAAATACGAATCTACCGACACCTCTCAAGCTAAAATCCATCGAGCCGTTCAGGCTGCAGAGCGATCCAAACATTTGAATTTGGCGCCAAAAATCCGCCATTTTGTTTTTTTTATTTTGATATACCCAGTGTCACTCTCACAGTAAATACGAATCTAACGACACCTCTCAAGCTAAAATCCATCGAGCCGTTTAGGCTGCAGGGCGTGCCACACAATTATACATACATACATACATACATACATACATACATACATACATACATACATACTCTCGAAAAACATAACCCTCCTTCTGTCGCAGTCGGGTAATAAAAAGTTAACACGTATTTAGGGCGCCTCTAAAACCGCTTCGGGATTTTAATATACTCTGTGTCTCTTATACAATTAAGACGAATCTAACGAACACTTTCAAGCTGAAATCCATAAAGGCTTTTAAACAACATAGCGTGTCAAAGAAATACATATATTATGTTCGAAAAACATAATTCTCCTTCTGATGCAGTCGGATAACAATAATAAACACAAACTAGCCGTACACCAACTCAAAAGCTTACACCATGAAGTGAAGACTGGTTATCTGTTGCGGGTCGTCCTGTGTTTCTTCAGAGAGCGTTTCTCACTCCAAATTAAATTTAAACATAAAGGATGTATATATTTCTGTAAGCCAATTAAAAAACGCTTTCATTTGATACCCCACTCGATGGGTATAGAAAATATTTTTTGAAGACCCTATAATTACCATTTCGTTTTGACGATAATAATATAATGGCGCTTAAAATAGGCCATTATAATTTTTATTATTTTAATATACCAAGCTAAAATCCATCAAACTTTCTAACAGAGTCTGTCAAAGAAATACAACTTACCTTAAAACTTAAAAAATTAGGCATTTTTATTTTACACATTTTAGTAATGTAATGTCGACATAAGCGCATCGCTGTAACAAATAAGGTTCAACATAGCGATGTAAGTTGTATCGAATAAGTGAAGACTTGTCACCTGTTGCGAATAGTCGAGATTTTCTTTAGAGAGCGTTTCTCACTCCATATTAAGCCATTTAAAAAACGCTTTCATTTGATACCCCACTCGATAGGTATAGAAAATATATTTTATTGTATTTTTTTTTTTGTAATCTAATTGTACGTATTCATGGCGCTCAAAAACCACCCACTTTAATTTTCGGTATTTTAATGTACGCTGTGTCACTTTTACAATTAAGATGAATCTAACGAACACTTTCAAGCTGAAAACCATCAAGGCGTTTAAACAACATAGCGTGTTAAAGAAATATACATAATTATTATGTTCGAAAAACATAACTCTCCTTCTGACGCAGTCGGGTAACAATAATAAACACAAACTAGCCGTACACCAACTCAAAAGCTTACACCATGAAGTGAAGACTTGTCATCTGTTGCGGGTCGTCCTGTGTTTCTTCAGAGAGCGTTTCTCACCCCAAATTAAATTTAAACATATAAGATGCATATATTTTCGTACGCCATTTAAAAAGCCCTTTATTTTGATACCCCACTCGATGGGTATAGAATGAAAAAATAATAATATTGATGACATTTAATATTGCGCCAAAGTCGGCCATTTTATTTCTAATTTTAATATCCCCAGTGTTGCTTACACAATTAAGACGAATCTAATGAACACTTTCAAGTCGGGTAACAATAGTAAACACAAACTAGCCGTAGACAAACTCAAACTATGCAGTATGCTGCGGGACGTCGCCGTCGCGAGTTTCTTTAGAGAGCGTTTCTCGGTTCAAATTACATTTAAACATAAAGGATGTATATATTTCTGTAAGCCATTTAAAAAACGCTTTCATTTGATATCCCACTCGATGGGTATAGAAAATATTTTTTTGAAGACCCTATAATTACCATTTCTTTTTGACGATAATAATTTATGGCGCTTAAAATAGGCCATTATAATTTTTATTATTTTAATATACCAAGCTAAAATCCATCAAACTTTCTAACAGAGTCTGTCAAAGAAATACAACTTACCTTAAAACTTAAAAAATTAGGCATTTTTATTTTACACATTTTAGTAATGTAATGTCGACATAAGCGCATCGCTGTAACAAATAAGGTTCAACATAGCGATGTAAGTTGTATCGAATAAGTGAAGACTTGTCACCTGTTGCGAATAGTCGAGATTTTCTTTAGAGAGCGTTTCTCACTCCAAATTACATTTTAATACAAAAGATGCATGTATTTTTGTAAGCCATTTAAAAAGCTCTTTCTTTTGATACCCCACTCGATGGGTATAAAATGAAAAATAATATTGATGACATTTAAAAGAGCCAAAATCGGCCATTTTCATTTTTATAATTTTAATATACCCCGTGTTACTCTCTCAATTAAGACGAATCTAATGAATACTTTCAAGTTGGATAACAATAGTAAACACAAACTAGCCGTAGACACGGTAATATAATCGTGCCGTAGACAAACTCAAAGGCTTACACTATGAAGTTTGTTGCGGATCGTCGTGATTTTCTAGAGCGTTTCTCGGTTCAAATTATATTTAAACATATAAGATGCATATATTTTTGTTAGTCATTTAAAAAACCCTTTCTTTTGATACCTCACTCGATAGGTATAGAAAATGATTTTATTTAAGACATATCTTTTATTGCGCCTAAAATCTGCTTTTTGATTCTTTATTATTTTAATACACCTAGTGCCGTTCTTACAATTAACACAAATCTAATGACACCTCTCAAGCTTAATCTATCAAGCCTTTACTCAACAGACCGTGTCTAAACAATACTACTAACCTAGTTACTTAAAAACTAAAAATATTAAGCCATTTTAATTTTCCACTTTTTAGATACGAGTAATAAGACAGTAAATGTCGCGATTTTCTCATTTCTTTGAGTTAATTGATCTAGCACATAGAATCCTTTATATCCATTTAAGTGTTTCTTCAGGGAGCGTTTCTCAGTCCAAATTACTTTTAAACATATAAGATGCATATATTTTTGTAAAGCATTTAAAAAGCCCTTTCTTTTGATACCCCACTCGATGGGTATTGAAAAACAAATATTTTTTGAACACTTTAAATATTATGAGGCCTAAAATAGGCCATTTTAAGTTTTTTGGTTTTTTTAATACCTAATGTTGCTCTCACATTTACGAGAAATCTAATGACAGCTTTCAAGCTAAAATCCAAAAAGCCTTTACTCAACAAGACGTGTGAAAAAAATACTATTTACCTTATTACCTTAAAAATAAATAAATAAGGCATTTTTATTTTACACTATTTAGTTATAACTAAATTAAGACAGTACGTTTCGCAATATTGACATTTCGTTCATCATTTATATCCATTGTTGTGTTTCTTCAGGGAGCGTTTCTTAGTCCGCATTACATTAAAGCAATATGTTCTATGTGTTTTCGTTAGCCATTTAAAAAACCCTTTCTTTTGACACCCCACTCGATGGGTATTAAATTAAAATAAAAAGTTAACACGTATTTAGGGCGCCTCTAAAACCGCTTCGGGATTTTAATATACACTGTGTCTCTTATACAATTAAGACGAATCTAACGAACACTTTCAAGCTGAAATCCATAAAGGCTTTTAAACAACATAGCGTGTCAAAGAAATACATATATTATGTTCGAAAAACATAATTCTCCTTCTGATGCAGTCGGATAACAATAATAAACACAAACTAGCCGTACACCAACTCAAAAGCTTACACCATGAAGTGAAGACTGGTTATCTGTTGCGGGTCGTCCTGTGTTTCTTCAGAGAGCGTTTCTCACTCCAAATTAAATTTAAACATAAAGGATGTATATATTTCTGTAAGCCATTTAAAAAACGCTTTCATTTGATACCCCACTCGATGGGTATAGAAAATATTTTTTGAAGACCCTATAATTACCATTTCTTTTTGACGATAATAATATAATGGCGCTTAAAATAGGCCATTATAATTTTTATTATTTTAATATACCAAGCTAAAATTCATCAAACTTTCTAACAGAGTCTGTCAAAGAAATACAACTTACCTTAAAACTTAAATAATTAGGCATTTTTATTTTACACATTTTAGTAATGTAATGTCGACATAAGCGCATCGCTGTAACAAATAAGGTTCAACATAGCGATGTAAGTTGTATCGAATAAGTGAAGACTTGTCACCTGTTGCGAATAGTCGAGATTTTCTTTAGAGAGCGTTTCTCACTCCATATTAAGCCATTTAAAAAACGCTTTCATTTGATACCCCACTCGATAGGTATAGAAAATATATTTTATTGTAATTTTTTTTTGTAATCTAATTGTACGTATTCTTGGCGCTCAAAAACCACCCACTTTAATTTTCGGTATTTTAATGTACGCTGTGTCACTTTTACAATTAAGATGAATCTAACGAACACTTTCAAGCTGAAAACCATCAAGGTGTTTAAACAACATAGCGTGTTAAAGAAATATACATAACTAGCTTCTGCCCGCGACTTCGTCCGCGTCACAGTTGATGTGTTATCCTACGGGTACCGTACATTTTCCCGGGATAAAAAGTAGCCTATGTGTTATTCCAGACTATAATCTATCTTTGTGCCAAATTTCATCCAGATCCATTCAGCCGTTTAAGCGTGAAAGAGTAACAAACATCCATACATCCATACATCCATACTTACAAACTTTCGCCTTTATAATAGTAGTAGGATAGTAGGATTATTATGTTCGAAAAACATAACTCTCCTTCTGATGCAGTCGGGTAACAATAATAAACACAAACAAGCCGTAGACAAACTCAAAGGCTTACACTGTGAAGTACTTGTCTTCTGTTGCGGGTAGGGTTGCCATCTCTAAAAATCAAAAAGCCGGACTTTTGAATTCCAAAGCCGGACTTTTGAATTCCAAAGCCGGAAAAAAGGGATTTTTAATATACTTTTGTTTTGAAAAAAAAACACGGTTTACGAGATCTGTTTCTTTAATAATTGTTCGCATAACATTGTTTACAAGTTACATGTCTCACATTAAATTCGTCGTTTAAAATTTTGGCGATGGTTTTTGGACATAACCTATTCCTTTGTTTTGTCCATTGCTGGCCAATTAACGAGAATACTCTCTCGACAGTTGCATCATGCCGCGGTTTTGAAAAATCATACTCGCACATAGCGAGTATGTCTGACTATCAATACTATGTTACTCAGCGACACAACAGTCGCTTAAAGCGAGGATCCTCTTGTTTTTCTAGTAGAAAAGAATTAATCGATAGTTTAAAAAGCCTAACAAAAGCCGGACGGGCCGGACGCAGTCAAATATGGCCGGACAAGAGGTCAAAAAGCCTAACATGTCCGGCTTTATCCGGACGGATGGCAACCCTAGTTGCGGGTCGTCCTGTGTTTCTTATGAGAGCGTTTCTCACTCCAAATTAAATTTTAACATACAAGATGCATATATTTTTGTAAGCCATTTAAAAAGCCCCTTCCTTTGATACCTCACTCGATAGGTAAAAAAATGATTTTTATTTTAAGAAATATCTTTTATTGCGCCTAAAATCTGCTTTTTGATTCTTATTATTTTAATACACCTAGTGCCGTTCTTACAATTAACGCAAATCTAATGACACCTCTCAAGCTTAATCTATCAAGCCTTTACTCAACAGACCGTGTCTAAACAATACTACTAACCTAGTTACTTAAAAATAAATACCATCACGCCTGTATTCCCCGAAGGGTTAGGCAGAGGTGTACCGATGTACACCCACAGTTCGCCGGTATATTTAGGTCCCATGTAATAGGGGGCGAGCCTATTGCCATTAACCGGGCACAAATCCAAACCCCGAGCGATTTTTTTACTTAAAAACTAAAAAAATTAAGCCATTTTAATTTTCCACTTTTTAGATATGAGTAAAAAGACAGTAAATGTCGCGATTTTCTCATTTCTTTGAGTTAATTGATCTAGCACATAGAATCATTTATATCCATTTAAGTGTTTCTTCAGGGAGCGTTTCTCAATCCAAATTACATTTAAAAAAATATACAAAACTTATAAGTTTTGTATATTTTTGTAAGCCATTTTAAAAGCTCTTTCTTTTGATACCCCACTCGATGGGTATTAAACGATAAACACATTGATGACATAATTATGGTGATAGTGATCGTAAAAGTTTAGGACATTTTTGTTTTTTACACTTTTTAGTTTAGCCTAAATAAGACGGTAAATTTCGCGATTTTGTGATGTCTATGAGCAATTATTATGATATTGTCGTGATTTCCTTCAGAGAGCGTTCCATACTCGAAATTACATTGAAACATATAAGTTCCATATATTTTTGTAGGACATTAAAAAAGCCCTTTCTTTTGATACCCCACTCGATGGGTATTAAACAAACAAAGTGTTTTGAAGACATGTTTATGACGCTAAAACATCGGCCAGATTATTTTTTGTGTTTTTAATATACCGGATTTAATTAACATTCTTAGGTCGGGTAACAATAAAAAACTCAAACTAGCTGTAGAGAAACTCAAAGGCTAACACTATGACATAAAGACTAGTTCTCTGTTGCGGGTTGTCCTGTGTATCTTCAGAGAGCGTTTTTCACTCCAAATTAAATGTAAACATTCAATTTTAATTCAATAAATTCGATTTTAAGATGCATATTTTTTGGAAGCCATTTAAAAAGCCCTTTCTTTTGATACCCCACTCGATGGGTATTGAAATACATTTTTTTTGAAGACCCTACTGTGGCGCCTACTTATTATACGTTAGGTAACGTATACGTTATGTAGGTCTTTTTAATTTTTTTCTTTTTTATTTACCCAGGGTCGCTCTCACAATTAACACAAATCTAATAGCATGATCGTAGCAGGTGGCGTTCTGTGGTTACTGCCTATCCCCCTAGGAAAATGGCGTGAGTTTCTGTATGCATACAGAGTGGAATGCTATCTGGAGGGTGCGTGATTTTCTTTAGAGAGCGTTTCTCAGTTCAAATTACATTGAAACATTTAGGTTCTATATTTTTGTAAGCCATTTAAAAAGCCCTTTCTTTTGATACCCCACTCGATGGGTATTGAAAAACAAATATTTTTCGAACACTAAATATACGAGTAAAATAGTCCATTTTAAGGTTTTAATATGGCTTATAAAAATATATGCATCCTATATGTTTAAATGTAATTTGAACCGAGAAACGCTCTCTAAAGAAACTCACGACGGACGTTCCGCAACATACTTCATAGTTTGAGTTTGTCTACGGCTAGTTTGTGTTTACTATTGTTACCCGACTTGAAAGTGATCATTAGATTCGACTTAATTGTGTAAGCAACACTGGAGATATTAAAATTATAAAAAATAAAATGGCCGATTTTTGGCGCAATATTAAATGTTATCAACATATTTTGTTCATTGTATCTATACCCATCGAGTGAGGTATCAAAAGAAAGGGCTTTTTAAATGGCTTACAAAAAATATGCATCTTATATGTTTAAATTTAATTTGGAGTGAGAAACGCTCTCTGAATAAACACAGGACGACCCGCAACAGTTGACCAGTCTTCACTTCATGGTGTAAGCTTTTGAGTTGGTGTACGGCTAGTTTGTGTTTATTATTGTTACCCGACTGCGTCAGAAGGAGAATTATGTTTTTCGAACATAATATGTATATTTCTTTGACACGCTATGTTGTTTAAACGTCTTGATGGTTTTCAGCTTGAAAGTGTTCGTAAGATTCATCTTAATTGTAAAAGTGACACAGCATATATTAAAATCCCGAAAATTAAAGTGTGCGGTTTTTGAGCGCCATAAATACGTGTTTCAATTTTATTTTATTGAATACCCATCGAGTTGGGTATCAAAAGAAAGGGCTTTTTAAATGGCTTCCAAAAAATATGCATCCTATATGTTTAAATGTAATTTGAACAAGAGAAACGCTCTCTAAAGAAAATTACGACGACCGGCATTTTGCAATTTTGTAATTTCTTTCATCATTTATATCCATTTTTGTGTTTCTTCAGGGAGCGTTTCTCACTCCAAATTAAATTTAAACATACAAGATGCATATTTTTTGAAAAATAATATTGATAACATTAATATAGTGCCAAAATCGGCCATTTTCATTTTTATAATTTTAATATACTCCGTGTTACTCTCTCAATTAAGACGAATCTAATGAACACTTTCAAGTCGGATAACAATAGTAAACACAAACTAGCCGTAGACAAACTCAAAGGCTAACACTATGAAGTATGTTGCGGATTGTCGTGATTTTCGTCTCGTTAAAGAGCGTTTCTCGGTTCAAATTACATTTAAACATAAATAAGATGCATATATTTTTGTAAGTCATTTAAAAAGCCCCTTCCTTTGATACCCCACTCGATAGGTAAAAAAATGTTTTTTTTAAGACATATCTTTTATTGCGCCTAAAATCTGTTTTTTGATTCTTATTATTTTAATACACCTAGTGCCGTTCTTACAATTAACGCAAATCTAATGACACCTCTCAAGCTTAATCTATCAAGCCTTTACTCAACAGACCGTGTCTTAACAATACTACTAACCTAGTTACTTAAAAACTAAAGAAATTAAGCCATTCTAATTTTCCACTTTTTTGATATGAGTAAAAAGACAGTAAATGTCGCGATTTTCTCATTTCTTTGAGTTAATTGATCTAGCACATAGAATCATTTATATCCATTTAAGTGTTTCTTCAGGGAGCGTTTCTCAATCCAAATTACTTTTAAACATATAAGATGCATATATTTTTGTAAAGCATTTAAAAAGCCCTTTCTTTTGATACCCCACTCGATGGGTATTGAAAAACAATTATTTTTTGAACACTTTAAATATTATGAGGCCTAAAATAGGCCATTTTAAGTTTTTTGGTTTTTTTAATACCTAATGTTGCTCTCACATTTACGAGAAATCTAATGACAGCTTTCAAGCTAAAATCCAAAAAGCCTTTACTTAACAGGACGTGTGAAAAAAATACTATTTACCTTATTACCTTAAAAATAAATAAATAAGGCATTTTTATTTTACACTATTTAGTTATAACTAAATTAAGACAGTACGTTTCGCAATATTGACATTTCGTTCATCATTTATATCCATTGTTGTGTTTCTTCAGGGAGCGTTTCTTATTCCGCATTACATTAAAGCAATATGTTCTATGTGTTTTCGTAAGCCATTTAAAAAACCCTTTCTTTTGACACCCCACTCGATGGGTATTAAATTAAAATAAAAAGTTAACACGTATTTAGGGCGCCTCTAAAACCGCTTCGGGATTTTAATATACACTGTGTCTCTTATACAATTAAGACGAATCTAACGAACACTTTCAAGCTGAAATCCATAAAGGCTTTTAAACAACATAGCGTGTCAAAGAAATACATATATTATGTTCGAAAAACATAATTCTCCTTCTGATGCAGTCGGATAACAATAATAAACACAAACTAGCCGTACACCAACTCAAAAGCTTACACCATGAAGTGAAGACTGGTTATCTGTTGCGGGTCGTCCTGTGTTTCTTCAGAGAGCGTTTCTCACTCCAAATTAAATTTAAACATAAAGGATGTATATATTTCTGTAAGCCATTTAAAAAACGCTTTCATTTGATACCCCACTCGATGGGTATAGAAAATATTTTTTGAAGACCCTATAATTACCATTTCTTTTTGACGATAATAATATAATGGCGCTTAAAATAGGCCATTATAATTTTTATTATTTTAATATACCAAGCTAAAATTCATCAAACTTTCTAACAGAGTCTGTCAAAGAAATACAACTTACCTTAAAACTTAAAAAATTAGGCATTTTTATTTTACACATTTTAGTAATGTAATGTCGACATAAGCGCATCGCTGTAACAAATAAGGTTCAACATAGCGATGTAAGTTGTATCGAATAAGTGAAGACTTGTCACCTGTTGCGAATAGTCGAGATTTTCTTTAGAGAGCGTTTCTCACTCCATATTAAGCCATTTAAAAAACGCTTTCATTTGATACCCCACTCGATAGGTATAGAAAATATATTTTATTGTAATTTTTTTTTGTAATCTAATTGTACGTATTCTTGGCGCTCAAAAACCACCCACTTTAATTTTCGGTATTTTAATGTACGCTGTGTCACTTTTACAATTAAGATGAATCTAACGAACACTTTCAAGCTGAAAACCATCAAGGTGTTTAAACAACATAGCGTGTTAAAGAAATATACATAACTAGCTTCTGCCCGCGACTTCGTCCGCGTCACAGTTGATGTGTTATCCTACGGGTACCGTACATTTTCCCGGGATAAAAAGTAGCCTATGTGTTATTCCAGACTATAATCTATCTTTGTGCCAAATTTCATCCAGATCCATTCAGCCGTTTAAGCGTGAAAGAGTAACAAACATCCATACATCCATACATCCATACTTACAAACTTTCGCCTTTATAATAGTAGTAGGATAGTAGGATTATTATGTTCGAAAAACATAACTCTCCTTCTGATGCAGTCGGGTAACAATAATAAACACAAACAAGCCGTAGACAAACTCAAAGGCTTACACTGTGAAGTACTTGTCATCTGTTGCGGGTCGTCCTGTGTTTCTTATGAGAGCGTTTCTCACTCCAAATTACATTTTAACATACAAGATGCATATATTTTTGTAAGCCATTTAAAAAGCCCCTTCCTTTGATACCTCACTCGATAGGTAAAAAAATGATTTTTATTTTAAGAAATATCTTTTATTGCGCCTAAAATCTGCTTTTTGATTCTTATTATTTTAATACACCTAGTGCCGTTCTTACAATTAACGCAAATCTAATGACACCTCTCAAGCTTAATCTATCAAGCCTTTACTCAACAGACCGTGTCTAAACAATACTACTAACCTAGTTACTTAAAAATAAATACCATCACGCCTGTATTCCCCGAAGGGTTAGGCAGAGGTGTACCGATGTACACCCACAGTTCACCGATATATTTAGTCCCATGTAATAGGGGGCGAGCCTATTGCCATTAACCGGGCACAAATCCAAACTCCGAGCGATTTTTTTACTTAAAAACTAAAAAAATTAAGCCATTTTAATTTTCCACTTTTTAGATATGAGTAAAAAGACAGTAAATGTCGCGATTTTCTCATTTCTTTGAGTTAATTGATCTAGCACACAGAATCATTTATATCCATTTAAGTGTTTCTTCAGGGAGCGTTTCTCAATCCAAATTACATTTAAACATATAAGTTTTGTATATTTTTGTAAGCCATTTTAAAAGCTCTTTCTTTTGATACCCCACTCGATGGGTATTAAACGATAAACACATTGATGACATAATTATAGGGAAAGTGATCGTAAAACTTTAGGCCATTTTTGTGTTTTACACTTTTTAGTTCAGCCTCAATAAGACGGTAAATTTCGCGATTTTGTGATGTCTATGAGTAAGTTATTTTTATGATATTGTCGTGATTTCCTTCAGAGAGCGTTCCTTACTCGAAATTACATTGAAACATATAAGTGCCATATATTTTTGTAGGACATTAAAAAAGCCCTTTCTTTTGATACCCCACTCGATAGGTATTAAATAAAAAAAAATGTTTTGAAGACATTTTTATGACGCTAAAACATCGGCCAGATTATTTTTTGTGTTTTTAATATACCGGCGGATTTAATTAACATTTTTAGGTCGGGTAACAATAAAAAACACCAACTAGCTGTAGAGAAACTCAAAGGCTAACACTATGAAATAAAGACTAGTCATCTGTTGCGGGTCGTCCTGTGTATCTTCAGAGAGCGTTTCTCACTCCAAGTTAAATGTAAACATTCAAGATGCAATTTTTTTGTAAGCCATTTAAAAAGCCCTTTCTTTTGATACCCCACTCGATGGGTATAGAAAAACACTTTTTTTGAAGACCCTACTGTGGCGCCTACTTATTATACGTTAGGTAACGTATACGTTATGTAGGTCTTTTTAATTTTTATCTTTTTTATTTACCCAGAGTCGCTCTCACAATTAACACAAATCTAATAGTATGATCGTAGCAGGTGGCGTTCTGTGGTTACTGCCTATCCCCCTAGGAAAATGGCGTGAGTTTCTGTATGCATACAGAGTGGAATGCTATCTGGAGGGTGCGTGATTTTCTTTAGAGAGCGTTTCTCAGTTCAAATTACATTGAAACATTTAGGTTCTATATTTTTGTAAGCCATTTAAAAAGCCCTTTCTTTTGATACCCCACTCGATGGGTATTGAAAAACAAATATTTTTCGAACACTAAATATACGAGTAAAATAGTCCATTTTAAGGTTTTTATATGGCTTATAAAAATATATGCATCCTATATGTTTAAATGTAATTTGAACCGAGAAACGCTCTCTAAAGAAACTCACGACGGACGTTCCGCAACATACTTCATAGTTTGAGTTTGTCTACGGCTAGTTTGTGTTTACTATTGTTACCCGACTTGAAAGTGATCATTAGATTCGACTTAATTGTGTAAGCTACACTGGGGATATTTAAATTATAAAAAATAAAATGGCCGATTTTTGGCGCAATATTAAATGTCATCAACATATTTTGTTCATTGTATATATACAACAACCTGTTCAGTCAAAAGTAGTTTTGACTGATTTTGCTAGTCAATAGTACTTTTGACTGGTTAAGAGTTTTTACTGCAACATATACACTCCAAGTCACCTATACCTCGGACATTAGCCGCTATTATCGCTCTCCAGCCGTGCGATTCTCTAACATATTCCAGCGCTGCGCTCGACATCGAGCTGGTTGACGAAACTTCGGTAAAATCAACTCTATTCGTTGTGCGTAAAGTTGATTTGACAGTAGTGTCGTTGACGAGCTCGACGTCGAGCGCAGCGTTGAAATATGTTAGAGAATCGCACGGCTGAACTCAAACCCAGGCCTTGTATATTCGCGGACGAATGGAAGATGATATTGTTAGAATGTTTGAATTTTTGTGAAAAGAATGTACGATAGAGTCAAATAAATTATATGTTTAAATAGTGTAATTGGCTTCGGTCGTTATATTTAAAGAAAAAAGAATAAAAAAAATATACCCAGTTTCACTCTCTCAATTAAGACAAATCGAATGACACCTCTCAAGCTAAAATCCATTATGCCTTTACTTAATAGAGCCTGTCAAAGAAATACTATGTACTTATTGTATAATTATTTGCTAAAAAAGCAAAAATAAGCGTTTTTATTTTGCACTTTTTAGTTTGACTACATAATTATAATGATAAATTTCGCGATTTTGACATTTCAGTGAGAAAATGTAGTGTAATGTCTTAGATGCTCTAAGTGTAATGTCGACATACGCGCATCGCTGTAACAAATAAGGTTCAACATAGCGATGTAAGTTGTATCGAATAAGTGAAGACTTGTCACCTGTTGCGAATCGTCGAGATTTTCTTTAGAGAGCGTTTCTCACTCCAAATTACATTTTAACATATAAGATGCATATATTTTTGTAAAGCATTTAAAAAGCCTTTTCTTTTGATACCCCACTCGATGGGTATTGAAAAACAAATATTTTTTGAACACTAAATATTATGACGTCGAAAATAGGCCATTTTAAGGTTTTTTGGTTTTTATTATACCCAATGTTGCTCTCACATTTACGAGAAATCTAATGGCAGCTTTCAAGCTAAAATCCAAAACGCCTTTACTCAACAGGACATGTGAAAAAAATTCTAGTTACTTTATTACCTTAAAAATAAATAAATAAGGCATTCTTATTTTACATTTTTTAGTTATAACTAAATTAAGACAGCACGTTTCGCAATATTGACATTTTGTTCATCATTTATATCTGTTGCAGTTAAAACTCTTAACCAGTCAAAAGTACTATTGACTAGCAAAATCAGTCAAAAGTACTTTTGACCGTATGCTTTGGTCAATAATACTTTTGACTAAAATAACAGTTAAAAGTACTTTTGCCCAATGAAGCTGGTTAAAAGTACTTTTGACTAAGTGATTCCGTCAAAAGTGGTTTTGACTGCCCGAATCAGTCAAAACTCTTAAAAATCAGTCACTAATCTGCAATAATAATTAATAATATCTATTCTTTATAAAATTATAGGATGAAAGAGCGAGCGAAGCGAGCTCGGGACTCGGAGCACCCCGACTCGGACAGGTTAGGTTAGAAGGGGATGGCGGGGTCTAGAGAGCGAGCGAAGCGAGCGAACAGACCCCGCCATCCACTTCGTGGTTATTTATTTTGTAAACCCTTGAGCCCCGCGAAGCGGGGCTTCTCGACTATGCTTTTTAAGCATTATTCACATCTGACAGGTTAATAGTACTTTTGACTGATGCTTTATTGCAGTTAAAACTACTTTTGACGAAGAGCGTTAGTCAAAAGTACTTTTAACCGCAAATTGGCAGTCAAAAGTACTAATAACCAATATTTTTCAGTCAAAACCACTTTTGACCAACCTGTTCAGTCAAAAGTAGTTTTGACTGATTTTGCTAGTCAATAGTACTTTTGACTGGTTAAGAGTTTTGACTGCAACATATCCATTTTTGTGTTTCTTCAGGGAGCGTTTCTTAGTCCACATTACATTAAACCAATATGTTCTATGGGTTTTCGTAAGCCATTTAAAAAGCCCTTTTTTTGACACCCCACTCGATTGGTATTAAATAAAATAAAAAGTTAACACGTATTTAGGGCGCTCAAAAACCGCACACTTTAATTTTCGGTATTTTAATACCTATACCCTGTGTTACTTTTACAATTAAGACGAATCTAACGAACACTTTCAAGCTGAAATCCATCAAGGCGTTTAAACAACATAGCTTGTCAAAGAAATATACATAACTAGCGACCCGCCCCGGCTTCGCACGGGTGCAATGCTGATACTAAATACACTACAGAAAAACTGTAAACGTTGTTACAAAAACATAGCGGCCCGCTCCGCCGCAAACGCTACGTCTCGCAATCTTTAAATCTGTAATATTTTTGGAAATATTCATTTAAATCATATGCTGTAAAAGGCCATATAGATCTATATTAAATCAATAATGTATTTAAGGTATTTAATTGGATAAGGATTAATGCTGTATTGGTTAAAATCGCAATCGAAAATTTGTTAATAAATTAATTAAAAAGTAAATGACAAAAAAATGTTATCGTGGGATATCTATAAGAGATAGATATATACCATCGCGGAGTTTTCTGTAGGCCTTTTCAATGTGTACAATACTTAGTACATTTTTTTGATAAATCTCGTAAGGTTCAGCCTTTTTTTTTTTTTTTTTTATAGACGGGAAATCATCAAATAACTTCCCCCGCCCTGGGCGGGGCGGGAGGGAGTGTCAGACTTTTACTGACTAAAACCCGTCTATGTTCCTTCATGTGCCCTTTGCGTTCCGGGGGCGCGGTATCTCTTTCGAACAACCCGCAGCCCCGGCAGGCATCGGCCCTCAGTGGCCCCATCCAATTTTGCTGACATCTCTTTGAGGCGCGCGTGGAACACGAACGCGCCGTCGACACGGTCTGTCGCTAGTAAACGTACGGACGGTGAGCTACCCATTGCTCACCGTCCACAGACCCGCGTCTACGGTGGCCGGGAGTCGTCACGTGGCTCCCGACGCCCGGATCGTCTACCGCGGCGGCCGCTGGGACGGGGGACCCTCCTTTCCCTCTCCCGTCCCGCCGCCTCCTTCTCTAGCATTACAGCTTCGCAGAAGGAGGCGACTGCTTCCCATTCCCCCTCGCTCCGGACCATGGCCTGAACCAGTGCCGGACGCGAGAGGGCGCCGCCGCCGATGGCCGCCTCGAGGACTCGGCGGTGCTCAGCCCAAGCAGGGCACACCGCCAGAGTATGCTCCACAGTGTCCTCGGGGCGATCCTCGCAATGATGACATCCGGGCGTTTCCTCCCGCCCGATGAGGTGCAGGAACCTCCCGAAACATCCGTGTCCGGTGAGGACCTGCGTCAGGCGGTAGGTGAGGGCGCCGTGGCGCCGCTCCAGCCACTCCTCAAAGAGGGGTCTTACCGCCTCAATCGAGGCGAGCCCTGCACGAGGTTGCGACAGTCGTTCTCTCCATGTCGCCATGAGATCGAGCCGGAGTTCCGTCCGCAGGGCGGCAATCTGCCGCGGCAGCGGAGTTTCGCCCCGGCCCAGTGCCTCCGCGCGCCACTCGTGTAGGCGCGCGAGGACCAGCGCCTCCAGATCCCATGGCGGTAAGGTTCAGCCTGCGTTTGCAATGTAAGCGGAAAAAATGAAATTATTTACGACATCACATTAGAAACCTCCAAAATAACGGTATTTCTCCGCTATTTAATGGATGTTATTATACATATAAATCTTCCTCTTTAACCACTCTATCTATTAAAAAAAACCGCAACAAAATCCGTTGCGTAGTTTTAATAATTAACGCGTACAAAAGGAATAGGGACAGAGAAAGCGACTTTGTTTTATACTATGTAATGATTATTATGTTCGACAAACATAATTCTCCTTCTGACGCAGTCGGGTAACAATAATAAACACAAACTAGCCGTAGACCAACTCAAAAGCTTACTCTATGAAGTGAAGACTTGTCATCTATTGCGGGTCGTCCTGTGTTTCTTCAGAGAGCGTTTCTCACTCCAAATTAAATTTAATCATATAAGATGCATATTTTTTGGAAGAAATTTAAAAAGCCCTTTCTTTTGATACCGAACTCGATGGGTATAGATACAACGAAAAAAATATGTTGATGACATTTAATATTGCGCCAAAAATCGGCCATTTTATTTTTTATAATTTTAATATTCCCAGTGTTGCTTACACAATTCAGGCGAATCTAATGTACACTTTCAAGTCGGGTAACAATAGTAAACACAAACTAGCCGTAGACAAACTCAAAGGCTTACACTATGAAGTTTGTTGCGGATCGTCGCGTCGTGAGTTTCTTTAGAGAGCGTTTCTCGGTTCAAATCACATTTATATATATAGGTTCCATATATTTATGTAAGGCATTTAAAAAACGCTTTCATTTGATACCCCACTCGATAGGTAAAGAAAATATATTTTTTGAAGACCATATAATGCGTCTACTATTATGTAGGCCATTTTAATTTTTATTATTGTAATATTACCCAGTGTCGCTCTCACAGTTAAGACAAATCTAATGACATCTCTCAAGCTTAAATCTATCAAACCTTTACCCAATAGAGTCTGACAAAAAAACAAGGTACTTATTAAGTTTTTAAAAACTAAAAAAAGGCAGTTTTTATTTCACTCTGTTTAGTAAAAACTATCGGACGGTAAATTTCGCAATTTTGTCGTTTCTTTGAGGGAGTTGGCTTATAATATTAGGTACCGTGGCAGTGCGATTCTCTAAGCCTCACTTCGTAATTCTAAAGCTAAATCCGCAGTGACATTTCAAAGTGGTATTCTGTTAAACACGATCATGAACGCGAGCGTCACGCGTCACCACGGGCGGCAAGCAAATACACAGCCAAGGTCAAAGGGGTTCGTTATCGAAGTGAGCGCGGTCACTTGAATAAGATTCGTTTTTGACTTTGCCTTTTAGAGAATTGGACGTAGTTACGCAAAAACGATCCAACCCTCAAAGTGTAGATACGCAAAAAGGATCCAACTCTCAAAGTGGACACTTTGAGAGTTTGGTTTGAGAGGTTGAGTGGACACTTTTGCGTAACTACACTTTGAGGCTACAGGAAGCGTTTCTCAGTCCAAATTACATTTGAAAATATAAGATGCATATATTTTTATAAGCCAAATAAAAAGCCCTTTCTTTTGACACCCCACTCGACGGGTATTAAACGAATAAAAGTTTATTAAAAACAATTTTAGGGTGCTCATAAATCGGCCTGGTTAATTTTTGTGTACCCCGTGTCACTCTCACAATTAAGACGAATCTAACGAACACTATCAAGCTGAAATGCAGCAAACTGTTTAGGCAACATAGTGTATCTAAAAAATATACATTATGTACGAAAAATATAACCCTCCTTCGGGCGTAGTCCGGTAACAATAATAAACAAAACTAATCGTAGACAAACTAAAAGGTTAATAATATAATACTATGAATGAAGTGAAGACTTGTCATCTGTTGCGGATCATCGCGTCGTGAGTTTCTTTAGAGAGCGTTTCTCAGTCCAAAATACATTTAAACACATAGGTTCCATATATTTTTGTAAGCCATTTAAAAAGTCCTTTCTTTTGGTACCCCACATGATGGGTATAGATAAAAAAATGATGACATTTAACATAGCGTAAAATAGGCCATTTTAATTTTTATAATTTGAATTCTCCAGTTTCGCTCTCACAATTAAGACAAATCTAATGACACCTCTCAAGCTAAAATCCATTAGGCCTTCAATCAACAGAGCCTATCGAAGAAATACTACTTACCTAGTTACTTAAAAAAAAGGCATTTTATTTTACACTTTTTGATTATGACTGTGTGACGGTAAATTTTGCAATTGTATCATTTCTTTGAGGGAGTTAATAACGTCGTAATTTTATTTATGGAGCGTTTCTCATTCCTAATTACATGTAAACCTATAAGTTGTGTATATTGTTATAAGCCATTTAAAAGCCCCTTCTTTTGATACCCCATTCGATGGGTATAGAATGAAAAAGTTTTTCTAAGACTATACCCATATTTTATTATGTCACTCAAAAAACGGTTTTTTAATTTTTGTGTAGTTAATATACTCTCACAATTCAGACGACTTTGTTGAACACCTTTTTATTCGGGTAACAATAATAAACACGAACTAGCCGTAGACAAATTCAAAGGCTCATACTATGATGTGAAGAATTGTCATCTGTTGCAGGCCTTCGTGATTGTCTTTAGAGAGCGTTTCTCAGTCCAAATTACATTTAAGCATATAACATGCTAGTAGTTTTGTAAAGCATTTAAAAAGCCCTTTCTTTTGATACCCCACTTGATAGGTATAGAAACCACTATATTTTTAAGACAATAATATTATAGCGCTTAAAATCGGAAATTTTATTTTTTTATTATTTTAATATACTCAGTGTGGCACTCACAATTAAGATAAATGTAATAACACCTCTCAAGCGAAAATCCATCAAGCCATAAAAAAAGAGCCTATCGAAGAAATACTACTTACCTAGTTACTTAAAAAAATAAGGCATTTTTATTTTACACTTTTTAGTTATGACGTTATGACTAAATAAGACAGTAAACGCGATTTTGTAATTTCTTTGAGTGAGTACACATATTACTGTGGATTTTCTTTAGAGAGCGTTTCTCAGTCCAAATTACATTTAAATAAATAAAACACATATATTTTTGTAAGCCATTTAAAAAGCCCTTTCATTTGATACCCCACTTGATGGGTATTAAACGAAAAACATTTATTGAAGACTTATTTATGGCGCCCAAAATTGGCCATTTTAATTTTTGTGACTTTAATATTATTGACTCTCATAATTAAGACGAATCTTACTAACACTTTCAAGCGGAATTCCATCAAGCCGCTTAGGCAACATAGCGTGTCAAAGAAATATACATATTATGTTCGAAAAACATAACCCTCCTTCTGACGCAGTCGGGTAACAATAATAAACACGAACTAGCCGTAGACAAACCCAAAGGCTCATACTATGAAGTGAAGACTTGTCATCTGTTGCAGGCCTTCGTGATTGTCTTTAGAGAGCGTTTCTCAGTCCAAATTACATTTAAACATATAAGGTGCATATATTTTTGTAAGGCATTTGAAAAACCCTTTCTTTTGATACCCCACTCGATTAAACGAAAAAATAATAATTGTAGACATGTTTATGGCACTCGAAATCATCCCTTTTAACTTTTATGATTTTAATTTACTGTGAGAGCAACTCACAATTAAGACGAATCTAATGACACCTCTCAAACTGAAATCCATCAAACTGTTTTTATAACAGAGCGCGTCATATAACCCTTTTTTTGGCACATTAGGAATAACAAACTAGCTATAGACAAAGTCGATGACACGGTTGGCACCTTGGCTGAACGAGTGGCTAAACAAATATTTGTGCGTCGAAATATTTTTACGTAAATAGTTGATACGAGGCTGGCTGTTTGTGTTTTTAGTTCATATTTATGTTTGTAAACGTACCCACGACAGAGAAGGAATTTCTAGTGTGAGGCAACGTTATTTTTTTAATAAAAAATATTTTAACTGCCCCGTTGGTCTCGTGGTCGCAAGTGCGACTGCTCTGCAAGGGGTCCCGGGTTCGATTCCCAGGTCGAGCAAAAAGTGTTATTGGGTTTTTCTATGAAATTCTCAGTAGCAGCTCGGAGTTTGGATTTGTGCCCGGTAAATGGCAATAGGCTCGCTCCCTATTACATGGGACCTAAATATACCGGCGTACTGTGGGTGTACATTGGTACACCTCTGCCTAACCCTTCGGGGAATACAGGCGTGATGGTATATAATATTTTATTAGTTTGTGTAAATCTTATTGGTTTGTGTAGAACCCACGTTTTGTCTGCGTGATTTTCTCATAGTTACATCTTTAGTACCTACTGATGCGCTCCCGTAGCTCATAGCGTAATGTTATATGCACTAAGTATATTATTCCTCATGAATCTAGCTACCAAGTACTTAAAGATTTTTTCCAATCCAACTGGCAGTTCCATAGATTCGTTTTCGTTTTTCATTCGCATCGAGATTCGTTTCACGTTTAAAAAAACAAACAGAAAACGCTTCCGCTTTATTATATTAGTATGGATGGATGGATAGATAAAATTCATCCGGCTGTGAAAACGATCTAAACTTTCTGATAGGCTAGATTTGATAAGCGATATCACGGCGGCGGGCGGGCGAAAGTTTGAAATCGCAGAAATCTTCCAAGTTTATTATTACTACCTATAGTGTGTTTTTTAATCTCGTAGACCAAATTGGCAGTTTCATACGTCAAAAATAAAAATAAGTAATGTGCTTTCGGCTCATAGACATAAAGCACACTATTTTCAAGTTTGACGTCAGAAGCCGTCAAATCAGTCTCTGAGATTAAAAAACACACTATAGACATGACAAATTATCATGTAGGTACCTATTCAAAGTTGTTAATTACTGTATTGTATTGCCTCGATAACCTAAGTGTAACTTAAGTGGTGCTAAACGCGATTCCTAAGCTAGCTTAGACCTCTAGAGGTCTTGGGTTCGAGTCCCAGGTCGAGCAGTGTTATTGGGTTTTTTTATAAGATTCTCAGTATCAGCACGGTGCGCGGTGTTAGGATTTGTGCCCGGTTAATGGCTTGCCAGCTATTATATGGGAAATGGGACGGAACTGTGGGTGTACATTGATACACCTCTGGCTAATCCGTCGGGGAATATAGGCGCGATTGTATGATGATTAATTACTGTACAGTATATACCTACCTATAGTGTTCGTAAGGATTGAAAGTTATACGCTAATACTACTTCCCATTAAGTAGTAAAATACATACTAACTTAAGTATTTTATGTTAAAACTAGCTTTTGCCCGCGACTTCGTCTGCGTGGATTAGTAGTTCCCGTTCCCGGGGGATTTCCGGGATGAAAACTATCCTATGTCCTTCCTCGGGTCCCAGACTATATCTGTACCAAATTTCATTGAAATCGGTTCAGTGGTTTAGGCGTGAAGAAGAGACAGACAGACAGACAGACAGAGTTACTTTCGCATTTATAATATTAGTAAAGATTAATAAGTAATAATAACAACCTAAAATTTTAAGGACTTTACTACAAATCCTAGTAATGAGCACATATAAAAAAATGCCAATTTACTATGAAATTACAACGTGAAATTACGTGATATTGTGCGCGTGGATATTTATTAAACCTTATCAGAAAGAACCATAACTCACTCAGCAATAGTGTAGCTTTCTATCAATGAAATAAGTTTTGTAATTGGACTAATACTTTCAAAGATTAAGTACCTGCCTTTTCTTTATACCTCTTAGCTGCAGTAGGTATCAGTCAATGGCGTCGATTCTGTTATGCACAAGCTAAAATTAATTTAGACTATTTCTATCTTTTTCTTTCCAATCAAACAAGAAAGGGACGGACGTGAAAAGAGTTGCCAATTTTAGTTGAACTAAAACCTCTATACAATTATAATTGGCATGTCAGAACGTGTTGATTAAAAACACGGAAAAGTTCAAGGCAAAACTAATTTGACATCTCTAACTTAGTTCTAAGGTATTACCGTCCTTTTCTTTCGTTGTATGTTAGTAACAGATGTCAATTCTCTAATTTTAGTTTAGTTTGTGAACAAGGGAATCGGCACCAATATTTACTATTTTAAAATATAAGTCACATAATTATGACTCACCAAGTACATACACAACAGATTGATGTGTAAAATAAAACTACCCTTAACATTCGCCCCCTACCCCCTCACCACTCAGCTCCCCGCCACAATTTTGAAATATACTATCTCAATGCATGCCTATAACACCAAATTAACAGCGTGTTTACAGTTCCGAACTCGTAAATCAATAAGTCGGAACAAACAAGGGGAAACTCCAATCAAATTCTTTAAAAAAATATGTTTTACGATAGGTAAACCCTCTGCCTAAACCTTTGGGGAATACAGGCGTGATGGTAGGTAGTTTTACAATAACTTGTACAGGTAAATTAATATCAATATTATTATGTGAAGAGTAAAGACTGATGAAGACTCCTTCAGTGATGTAGCGAATATTCATATTTGCATTCGCAGAATTCATGCAAACATGATCGTCAAAAAAAACACTTTAATTGTATTGTGCGCAACTTGCGCGGTTAGACAGCTGTCCAATTCGCGCCAATTAGCCGTAACAAATTGGCGCCAGATTCACGACAGATGAATTAGGCGGTAGATATTCGCATACGTATTTGCATTCGCGAATGCTTGAAAACTGTAAATTTTTACATCACTAATATATATAAAAAGAAAGTCATTTAAAGTAGGTACTTACTACAAAACGTAAGTATCAATTGCAACAAAATGAGATCTAAATTAATTTTAATATTTATAGATCATACGTGGGCTAAAAGGCGCTCATATAGGTACCTACTTACAATATTGTGATAGTAGACTTCACATTCGAGAAGACAATTAAATTAAATCGGTATAAAACTCATCACGGAAATGTCTAATTAAGTATCTTTATTTCTACATTAATCACATGTCTGACTCGCCAATCCTTAGGTACATACGCACACAACTTGAGGGAATGTAAAACAACTTTGTTAAATCCTTTCTCTATGCATGTATAAAATAATGAAAGGCGTAGTTAGGTAGGTACATCTCTCCGCTCAAAGATTCGCAAACTCATAACAATGATTGAAAACGTGTAATTAGCTTCATCCCTTAACGTGACGTCACAGTTGATCCGTCGATCCATACTGGCACTCAACTACTTGCAGTGGAAAACGAAGCTACCCCTACATTCGACCCCCCTCCCCCCTCCCCTTGAGTGACCACACGACGACAAGTCCTTTAGATTACAACACCACAACACAATTATGGACCGCATGCAGTGCCATGCGGTCTATTATTGTGTTGTGGTGTTGTAATCTTGCCCTTGATAAGTCGGAATCGGAACTCGGAACGCCTCTATCAATTATTGGAAATGGATAATTAGCTTTATCGCTTACCCGTTTTACAAACAAAAATAATGACTACCTAATAATATTGGCCACACATGATCCGTCGATCCATTCATACACACTCAACTAAACTAACCCTAAAATCCCCCCCCCCCAACCCCTACTTGGCACGAAAGTATAATTCCTTTAGTATGGCATGTTCTCGACACAATCATGAACCGCATAGTAACAGCACTGTGCTCCTATGACGAGATATAACTCGTAATAAGTTATTGGAAATGTTTTTAAATATCTTCACCCCTCACCCGTTCTACAAACAAAAATAACAATGTTAGTCACACGTCATAATCCGTCAATCCATTAATAATAAGCATACAACATGTTGAAGTGAAAACAATACTACCTGCGACATTAGCCCGCCAACCCCCCCTCCCACTCACCGCAAGGCCAATTCCTTTAATATTGCATGTCCACATCCACAACACAATGATAAATGCATAGTAACGGCATTTAATCAATAAGTCGGTATAAAACGAAAATAACAAACTACTACTTTATAATATTAGTTGCATATCACTCATCAATCCATGGGATTGAAAACAAAACCCCCCTTAATATTCGACCCCCTCCCCCCACCTGCAGCTCCCCCCGCTACAAGTTTCATGATAACTTTTTTCGTACAAAATATCTACGACACCATCATTAACCGTGAAGCATAAAACAGTAAGTCGGAATCTGCGGGTTGTTCGAAAGAGATACCGCGCCCCCGGAACGCAAAGGGCACATGAAGGAACATAGACGGGTTTTACTCCCTCCCGCCCCGCCCAGGGCGGGGGAAGTTATTTGATGATTTCCCGTCTATAAAAAAAAAAAAAAAGTAAATCGGAATAAAACTTAACAATATTGTAAATATCTAATTATAAGATAATTAGATATTTACAATATTGTTAAGTCAACAAGTATAGTTAAGTATCACAAGGTCAAGTAGGACCTATGGTAACAGATACTTATGTACTACTGTTTGACCTTAACATATAATTATATTGAATACGATACCCCGGTTTGAACCACGCAGGCACTGGTATCGATCGGCGCCCTGCACTCGGACTCCCGACTAACAATCATTGTAACGAGTCTACCTCCACATTTGGTTACGAATTGTATTAAAAAACAACACTTCCAATTTATTAATGCACGGTTTTCCATAGGTCAATTAATTTTCATACTATGTACCTGCTGTGTTGGATTCCTAAAACTTACCGGCCGGTATTCGTTAAACTTAACAAACAATGCTTTCGTATTTTCGCTGTTACTGAAGTTTATATCCAGAATTATTGCAAACATTTCTTACATTCAAAATTGTCCGAGTATTTTCACGAACGACAAGTCAAGCATTCAAAGGAATTACGAGTTACGACTGGTAAAATAAACTATCCGTTTTGCTTATAGGAACCGAGCAATAAACAGTAATTTCTGATGTTTACACAATTGAAGCAATTGCTTTCAAGCGAAGAGGAAAATTAATTACCTTCGATAATGGCTTTTTTTGGAATTGAATGCTGTTCGCAGATGTATCAGATTGATATTATTTTATGTATATTACATGGAATCCATAATTGTTACATTCTCAGGATCATCTATAAACATTTATGGGAATGAGTGATCAAACTTACTGAAAATTGAAACAAATAACTATTTTAACAGATACTTCCTACTTAATCATATTATTATAATCCTATGAATTAATCATTAATACTCGAATTATAAATGCGAAAGTTTGTGAGGTTGGATGGATGGATGGATGGATGGATGCTTATTAATATTTCAGGCTTAAACGACGGATCTGTATGTTTGGCACTGATATAGATTGTAGTGGATTAACACACAGATTACTACTATCCCGGAAAGATGTACGGTTCTCGTGGGATAATATATTATTATCAACTTTGACGCGAACGAAGTCGCGGGCAGAAGCTAGTATAACAAATCTGAACAAATTCTATTCTCTGTAAAAATATAAAAACTTTTGAATGCAAGCGACCCGACCCGATACGTTAATTGAAAACACGCCAAACACGCCAAACACGCCAAACACGTAGAACTAAACCTTCCTACACGTAGGCCTTCAACTCTGCGGACTAACTCTATTAAATTAGTTGCGACTGGGTAGTTTTTTACTTAATTCATCTGGCGATTACCTAGAAAATAATTGTAGTGTCGGAGTTATGGTAATCTATAAGGAAAACTATTTTATACATATTCTTTATTAAAACCAATCTATTTTTTAAATGTCAGCCATATTATAATTAAGTAGGTAGGTTTGGCCAATCTATGATCTCAACCTGATTAGATGATTTTTGACTTTAGAGTTTTCACTTCGTACCCAACAAATGAAAACAGAAGAAAACTAGTTAATTGATGAAGAGATTTGCAGCCCACTCGCTCTTGACATTTGTAAAAAGGTTATTAGTTTTCTAGGTACTGTTAGGTTGGAATAGACTTAGCTAAATTTATTTTTAGACGCCTCTGCCGATCCCAGTGTCGTGAACATCCATAAGGATTTTCCGACCCCGCGACAAAACACAAAAGGCAAGTTAGGTATTGTGAAATTAATCCATGTGAGCAACAGCTGGAATAAAACCTTGACCTGCTATGTGCCTGCAACAAAATTTTAATCCTTCAATTTCGACGGCAGGTGCGGCATAGATACACGGCAACAACGACAACTTTAAATCACTCTTGTTTAATGTAACTTACGTATGGTATAAAGTTTTTTAATTAAATTCCAAGGTTTTATGGACTTGGAAGCTTGTACGGGATACCGTGCCGCGTAGATCCTTTTAGGCGTTTGACACACTGGGACGGAACAGGAACGCGATGAAGAAAGCTAAAGCCACGTCGGCTTTAGCTTTGTAACTAACAAAGTTCGTACGAAAATTTCGTTCCGTCAAATTCAGACCGAAACAGGCTGCGTTAAAAATTATATCCAGCTTAAAAATTGTGCATTGCGGAAAGTTGATGTTAACGTTCGTAGTAACGAAATATGTTTTTTGTGTTGTTATTGTTTGTTGAATTTTAATGACGTAAAGCTAACCTTTCAGTTGGAGATTCTGACGAGGCGAGACGAGATTGCGTACCCTTAAAATTGAGCTCAGGACTAATTAGGAGTAAATTTTTAGTATTATCCTATGACCTTGAGGTTTTTTAAGGCTAGACGATCTCCAACTACTCAACAAATTAATTGTTCTAAGATGTAAACTTACAGTTACATTTATTTTTGTCATAATATTTATTTTCATAGTTCGCAGAGATACCGTAGCAAGGTGCTAATTGCTAATTGGCGGAAATCAACGCTTGATGCTTGATTACGCGGAATCTACTAATTATACATACCTAAGTAACCGCATTGATATACTAAGGTCACATAAACTTACAGTAATACATGGTTGTTTATGTATGAAGACTTAGTCAAAAAAAGAAAATTAAAAAGGAAACATCTTCACAGCAGGGACCCATTATTGAGAAGCAGGTCTAGATTGAAATAAAAAAAAAAGAGATTAATTAGAGATTAATGAGATTTTTGTACTTCTTCTTTAGTACTTTGTTTTTTTTAAAGGTTTTTATTAAAGTACATTTGTTAGTTACTGGTCAGATCTTTTCGTTGTACCGTTGTAATTTTGTTTACGTCGCGTTTCCCAGTCCAAATTACATTAAACATATAAATTGTATATTTATTTTCGTAAGTCATTTAAAAAACCCTTTATTTTGATACCTCACTCGATAGGTTTTAAAGAAAATAAAATGTTTTGAATACATAACAAGAAGCCAAAAATCGATCATTTTAATACCTCTTGAAAGGTCAAGAGGTCTGGGCAATTTTATAAGATTAAGATAAGAGATTAAGAGAGATTAGAGATTAAAAGAGAAGATATTATATTATGATAAGATTTTTCATTGCAAATACCGGGAAGAATTATTTCGCAAATCACAAAGCGTTCAAGAACTTTAAAGATAAAATATTTTTATCAAATTCTTAGACCCTCACTACCGGGAAATATAAAATGTTGCCAATGTTTTAAAACGGAAGGCTAGCTTGCAGGGTAAACGTAACATAAATTGGATCGATTTTTAATCGACGTACAAAACTGGGAGATTCCCTTGGCGACGACGCGTACTTGTATGTTTCTTTTTAAACTGTAAATACAGGATAAGTTTTTAACCAGTGCGTAAATTTTTTTTGGTAGTTCAGTGTCAGTAATAGAACACATTTCCGTGTTTAGTTAAAAAAAAAAAAAAAAAATTTCATCCTTATCCGAGTTTGAAATAAGCAAAACATGGACATAATCTATTCGCCATACTATCAATGACAACTCTTGGCCGCCGCCCGGGCGCATGGCTGGGGTGAGGGGGTGGGGAATGCGCTAGCGCCGAGTGACAATAAAATATGGTTTTTAAGTATACATGTTTCGTAAGCGATAACTTTTTTTTTAGTACTAAGACATATCAAAATAAAATATACGTGTTTAATAAAACGTGTTGAAGTTTATTATGGCAAAATTTACGCACTGGTTAAAATTTTTTCCTGTATAATTTTCACGCACAATATTTATTTAGTTTGAAGTGTTTATTTGTTGATATCAATGCGTGGTACTCATTCTGCTTGTCAATGAAAATTAATTTGAAGAGTAAACTTTTGCGTTACTTTGGCCTACTGACCATGATAACCTACGGTAGGTACTATAGGGACTCTGGTTGGTTAACCCATTTCCCGCCTTATTCTATTAGTTCACTCTCTAAAATTGAAATTTAATGAGACGAGCAAGATGGGACTTGATAGACCGCCGTCAGGGCTGATAGTCGGTTTGACTTGATTACTTTTAATAATTTATCTTAAAATATCGTTACCTGAATTTAATTTCAATATAGAAAATAGTAGATGCTTATACGATCCCAGGGAGTATACCTACAGGAGCTACATACATCAATCGTAGGTATAGTGAACTCATCTAATTCTGTGACTCGCCTAATTCGGTGATATTTGGTTTGAGCCATCGATCACTATTATTAGTGATCGATGGTTTGAGCGCTAATTTTTGGCTTTACGAGTGAAATCAATTACTTGAAATACAACCATATGATTTGATTATGATTAATTGTGCCTATATTCCTCTCTGAATTAAAGTAATTAATAATTTATTCGTATTTTATTACTCAAATGCTTTTGTCACGAAATTACATGAGTTCACCCTACTTGAAAAATAGCCATAAATATATGTTATAAACTGGACCATGAAGAGCAGCTTATTGTAGCATTTTCATCGCAAAAACAATCAAGCTTCCGTCTATGTAAAAAGCCCGGCTTCTTATAAGAACCGCCTTCGCTAACAACGGATTTCAAGAAATACCAAACCCTTAGGTCGTACTTAATTAAGCCACTTGGTAAATGCTTTTTATTTATAGTATACTTCTAATAATACTGACGTAGTTACACTGCATTTATTTTAACAATGCTTTAAACCCAGCTCCATACATTTTGACAACCCTGTTATAACTTTAAGTTCATCTTCGTCTCTAAAATGTTTAGAAGCGCTCATGTTTCCTTCATTGAATCTTTTAATGATGTTGAAGTTTGCAACTGTAAAATAATAAGCTGAGCTAAGTGAATGTTTTTCTTGGAAATTACCTTGAGTTGGATTTGTGAAAACTACTATTTCGTACACCTACTACCTTTACCTATTACCTTTGATATTTGTGCATATCACAACTCTAATGATCCATATGCTACATAATGCCTGCTGACGTAGCAAGCCGAGGGATTAAGTGTCCGACATAATTACACTCAGGGGCACGGAATGTGGGGCCTACACATAAAGAAACCGATAATAGGCGATTTTGATATCGCATATGAGAATTTCGCAGTTTGTTAGAACATTTGTTTCTGTTAATTTAAGAAAGTAAGCACGTAAAAAAGTATAATTTTTGTGACCCTTAACATTAGTCCGTTACCGGAACGCACAAAACATGAGTGAGTTAAAACTCGATATTCAAATGGTCGTGCATTTAATCTTTATTGTTTTTTTTTTTAATTATGCTGTAGTCATTTATGCATCCAGAATTGGAGCACAGTGCCTCTTAATTCAGCTCAAGTTGCTCCGGCTGGGTTTCTTCGGAGCGAGAGGCGAACGCAGCTACAGACTGCCGAAACTTTAAATGTATCGCGTACAACTCTCAGGTACGCCTTAACAAGGTACGACCAGACTAACTTTTACACAAGGAGACCAGAAAGTGGTGGTATTAGGTGGACATCAGCGCGAGATGACCGATTTATCGCTCTCGCAATTTTGAGAAATCGCTTTCTTATTGCGGTTCAAATTGGACTCATGAGCAATGCAGTAAAGTTCTGTAGCCTGACGAATGCAAAAAGGCTTTAGGAGCTCCAGATGGCCGCGAACGTGAATATAGAAGCCATAGGGAGATGTTTCTGCCAATCCCTACCAGGGACATCGACAGTTTTTATGGTGAATCAGTTATGCTTTTTGGAGGGATCTGTTCAGACGCACGCACAGAGTTGACAATAGTTGCAGGTCGTCTAACGGCACTGCAATACATTGAATATATCCTCCGAGAACATGTTATACCATTCGTACGATTCATCGGTAGCGAAGATTTCATCTTAATGCAAGATAATGCCGACCTCACACAGCACGTTGCGTGGATGATTAACTATAGGCAGACATGAACACGACTAGGACATGCTTTAAAGACACATCCGATCCCGTTTCAACCCTCCAGAGACTATCAGTCAGTTGAAAACCGTTCAGGTGACCGCCGTGGAAGAAATAACCCATTTGGTCATTAAAAACATAACCCACAGCATGCCTGGTCGCATGTAGGCGGTCATCAGCGCCAGAGGTAGAAGTCCCACTATTAATTTTAAGTACCATAACTTTATTTTGTAAATTTCATTCAAAAACATTGTTTTAAAACTTACGTTTTAATGTCTTTTTTGACATTTTGTTTTTTTTAAGTTAACTCACTTTTGTGATATTTAATCATTCTATTCAATGTTTATTCGCATTTAAGATGCGAATAAACATTTAGGTTTAAAAAAAAAACCCTGTTTCGCTTTTAATTTTGATAATAAACTACATAACGCGCTTGGGCCACATTCTGTGCCGCTGAGTGTATTTTCAAGGTTAGATATATCCAATAGACTTTGACATAAATCTATGCACAGTGTCGGAGGTAGCTTGTCAGCGTCTACATTGCAAATTGGCTTTGGGTAACTGAACTATAGGTATTCTGTAAAGTATATTGTGCTTACTGTTGCTTACTAAAACTAGGACGCTATCTGACCTTTCGCTTCGGTAACCTATATTGGTAAGGACGCTGTGCGTCGCATAAGAGCCTTGTAATCATTATAAAATGTAAGACACAACTAATTAGACCAATGTTTTTTTAAGCACGTTTTATCCTGTGATAATGCGATGATAAGGATTTATCGCGCAGCTAAAATTCAGTTATTAATTTGTTCTTCATAGTTATTAATGCTTTTAACTTATTAATATTAAAATGCAGCACTAACCTGTCGTCTTCTAATTCGTAGAACATATCCTTAGAAGAGTCGTGAATGTAGATCTTGACGAGAGGGCTATCCATGTACTGCATCGTCAATTGTTTTGGAAAACTTCTTACGAACAGCGCTTTCACAGTATCTATGGAAGTAATTTCGTTTGGCAGCAAGGCGCGTTTGGTTTCATTCCGGTATTGTAGGAAGACTAAACCTGAAACAAAATAGTATGCATTAGCATTCTCGGTGAGAGTATTTGAACTTACTACTAACGTGTTAGGGTAGGCTTGATCGCACCCAGTATGGAATAGGACAGAGAGCGTTCTTAGTAGTCTTTGAATGGGATTAATCCGAAGCCGACGCCCAAACTCATGTGAAGTGGGCACCGCTACTATAGGCATCTGTGGCACCAGAGGATTCCTGGAAGCGTTGTCAAAGACAAAGCTGAAAGGTCACACGTGTACTTTTCGAACCGGAACACTGTAACGCATTTTTTCTGTAAAAATAGGTAGCAGTATAACCGACGTAAGAAGACACTTAACAAAACCGAAAGTTACTTAGTCTTTAGGCCACAAACAGTGGTTTTTGACGTAAAAATGAACGTCATTTTCCAGCAAGAATGTATACTAAACGTAGTTAGTTACCGACAATGCGAAGTGGCTTTTCCACTCTGTATAGTTTGTATTGTTTGTTCGACAATGGTAATCTGATTAATTACCGTCCCGTACCTGCCTACATGTAACATTATTACTTACTTACTAAGGTTTTATTTGATATGTCATCGCTGCAACTTTATCATTAAATATAAGTACACCTGTTTTATTATTTAGTAACGTATCTCGGGACCCTAGGGTCCCGGAGCTTTGGAAGGCGTACGAGGAGCCGAAGCCAACTCGCAGAGGCTTTACATGGCTTTACAATGAAATGGAACACCAGCCGACAATTATCCCTGTTTGCACTATGCAAATGCACCCAAGGACAATCCCCGGCTGGCGCAGGACAATTGCAGAATATGGAAACAAAAAAAAATAGGGCTATGGGTTTGGGTTGCTTGAATGGACTGGTTTTATTTACATTATTAAGGTAGCCCATGAGATGCACGGTAAAACTCTAACGAGTTTATTTTTGCTTCCTTCAAAATGTATTAAAAAATAAAACTCCATTATAAGACTTACATTTTTAAAGGTAATGAGGAACACGGTGAAAATATACGTTTCTCAATCTCATTTGTTTTAACTTGTGCATTACAAGGTAGGTATTCTGAACGTCTATCTGTCTGTTGGTAAAACGAGAGCTAGATATCCGAGAGCGTCCATTGTTAAGGAACTGGGAGGTATTTACTGTAACTCTAGTCTCGATCTGTTTCAAAACTTTCTATTTCATCTCAATTATGGACAAGATTTTGTCCTTGGTTGTCTCTGAGATGTAATAGAATTCATCTCTTTCTTTTTTTTTAAAACAAATAATGGTTGTTAACTCACCCACGATACAGGAGAAATTCCTAATGTGGGGCAACGTTAAATTTATGTAAAAATTATAACCTCTGCCGCGTATCCTATAAATAAGTTCATACAAGAATTCACTGTAGTTATTTGAGCATCCGGCACACATATTAACATGCAGCGGTTCGTATGTCCAGCTTCAGCGTTAAGTAAGCAATCCCCGTGAAAACCAAAAAGTAACTAAATGATGGAACGAGTAAAGCAACTTATTTTTTTTTTTAAATTCGTGGTTGTTTTTTCATTAACGCAATATAAATTGTTTAAGTTCTCGGTACCTATTTTTCCTATTACTTACAAAGCAGACTTAAATTCTCACAACCACCCACTCAAAGAATATTTTTATCTAAACGTAGGTAAGGTAATATTTTCTAAGAGCATATTAATTTCCTTTCAAGTAAGACTTCTAGTTCTTGTATTCTTCATTAATTTACAAGAAAAGCTTAAAAGGGATAACGGAAGAATTTTATTTGTTTGTGATATCTATTTATAATATAGGTCCTACTTTAAAAGGATAATTACTCAGTACCTATAAGCGCGCAGTACTAGTAACCGGCGTGCTGTTATGACCAGCTGTGCGATTCTCTAAAATGCAAGCTCGAAAACGAGTCTCACTTCGATAACGAACCAACTTGTCATTGGCTTAGTATTCGTTCGCCGTGGTGACGTCACCACGGCGAAGGAATATTAACCAATGACAAGTTCACTCGATCACTTTAGTGAGACTCGTTTTCGAGTTTGCATTTTAGAGAATCGTACTACAGATATACTCGTATGAATGTGGATGAGGCGAGAGGAGTGTGTAAGGATCGTAGCAGATGGCGTTCTGTGGTTTCTGCCTACCCCCATGGGAAAAAGGCGTGAGTTTATTATGTATGTTCCTACTTTATAAGGTACCGATAGCATTGGTGAAATAGTGTGATATTGTACAAATTGAATTAAGGTTAGGTCAAAGGTCGGATTATGTTTGAAAAGTAAAAGCCTTCCCCATAACACTCTCCCTCGACCGATGTATCCATAAACACAATGTTTTGCGTGAGCTACATTGCTCGGGATTTCATGAACAGTGATTTTTCACACAATAAAAAGCAGTCGTTACACCGCAATATTTTTTGTTCAATGTAGCTTTAGTTTGATGGGCAGTACGCATAGTTAAGGGCACTGTAATTTGATTTTCTACACTCTGTAATATCATGAAATATTGAAGCCTGCCTGTTGGGTGCTTAAGCCTATATCGGTATAACGATAGTGTTACTTTAAAGTTCTATAACAGTATTTGTATGTTATCTATCATGAATAGATAGGGTTGTTATGTAGGTTGATGTATAATTCGGTATCTAATATTATAGGAAGGAACTACCTATTGATCCGAGTACAAAAATATATTGTTAATATTATAAAAAGCTACACTGCATATGATATTAAAGTATGATATGATGGACTTCAACGCGTATGACGTCGCAGACAGAATTTATTTGATCATAATATTATAGACTAAAGCCAGAAATTAATACTGCAGGTATCCCAACGTCAATGTAAATATGTCAATGCCATGACCTGATTCGATACCGGGCAAAATCTTATGCGAATTTTCTATTCTTGTAAACTTCTAAATTCCTGACATTGTAGAAGGAAAATATTGAAAGGAAATCCGAACTCATGATCAATATGAGCCTGAAATCACCGATCCGCCTTGAATCCGCTTTAATCAATGCTTTGCTATTAGACGTACGTAACTTTGGGTGAAATCCATTTAGCTGACCGCATTCCGTATTAGTTAATTAACTACATAGCATGCGGTTTTCGCTGGTATTTGATGAGTAGAAAATTAACATATTAAAGACTTTTTTTAAATTACCGTTTTGAGTGCTTACTGAAAAGGGTAATTAAAAAAAAACTTAAACATAAGAGCGAGTTATGGAGTTAAGATGAACTAAAAGAAGAGCTGTTAATTTCCTATTTAAGTTTTAACATATACTGAATTCTGTAAGTTATGAGTGCACCGAGGGTACGACACGTCGCGAAATAACTCCGGTTGTATGATCCCTTGCTGCATCGTTATTACTTAACCTTTAGAAATGCAATTAATATGTAATATACTTAAAAATTCTCTCTATAAATCATACACTTAAAACACGACTAGGTATTTGTAGTATTGTCAATAGAAAAAAATCTAAAATGATGTCTAAAAAACAAAATAAACCTTTATGTACTAAGGGTTTGTTTAGTTTTTTAGGGATTACTTTGTAAAAGTAAATTCTTCACGTAACGTCATCTATTTTTTGAATAATAATAAAACTACATTGTGTTTTAAAATAAAAAAAGAAAACAAAGAAAGGCGTGCGACCTCCGGCTCTGCCATACAAACCCGGAGCGCATAGGATACCTAAAATCAAATAGCGCCAGAAGCTCGGTGCGCCCTTAAGTAAAGGATAAGATTACTTAAATGGGTCTGTGCAGGTGATCTGTGTAGAATCTAGAATACTAGATAGACAAAGAGGGTAGCGGAATGGATCCCTCGGCGAGAAAGAGATAGCGAGATGTATTTATTCAACGTTGTGGACCGAACTGAATGCAGAAAGCGCGCGATAGTTCACGTCGTGTAATTTACGACTAGGATACAGATTCCTAAGTGACGAAAAAATTGGGAACAAAAGAATAGAAAAGAACAACTTTATTCCCAATTAACAATTTATACAAAAACGATAGGTTAGTACTTTGACAATATTGTTTGTTAACATTGCATAAATCACTGTTGATCCTCCGATCATCAGTGATTAGATTAATAGATTGTTGTACAGTCACGAGTATAAACAAGTATACACTTGACAAAATTTAAAAGCGATTTCTCGTGAGTGAATTGAGATAAGACGTATTTCATAGTACCTAATAAGGGAACTAGAATATTATGTTTGTAATAAAAACATCAAACATTTACAAGGAAATTACTTTCAACTGATGCTAAGTGCATACATGTTCATGCTCGTGTACGTACTAACTGGTCGTTTATAGCTGTTTTTTTTTTATAGTCCAATATTTGAGGTACGGTAGCGGGAATAAAGGGCTTTTAATTTGGCTATTTATTTTTATAACCCTGAAGTATGGTAGGTGCGCTAGGGTTGGACGGAAAATTCTTACGCTTTTTCTAATGGCAGTAATCGTATTATTCGAATGAAGTAATTGACTGGTTAGGTTAGCGTTATTATATTAATAAAAACACCTATTCGTATATGTTAATTAGATGCGACAGTTTTTTTTCCGAATTATAATCATTAATACAACCCCATCATCATTGTACACCATTCCACCATTGTATGTGTATCATTGTATCATTGGTACACCTCTGCCTAGCCCTTAGGGGAATACAGACGTGATGGTTTTATTATTATTCTCATTTATTCATTGTATATGCATATTAGATACATTTTTAAACATCTATCTATATATATAAAAGAAAGTCGTGTTTGTTACAACACTTATAACTCGAGAACGGCTGGACCGATTGCCATGGTTTTTGATTTGTTGGATTTGTTTCCGTCCCGAATAGCAGAATAAATCTTAAAAACAATGAAAACTCGATATGTGTAATAAATAATTAATCATTTCAATAGATGCTGATTTGTTTATTACATGTAAAACATTTGTTGTCCAATCCTGTCAAATAGTGTAAAAACTATTTTTTTTTTTGGAGCTTATGGCCTGGTTGCTGAGACCTTTAAGCCACAGCTTTATTTTTTTCTGAAGACATCATGTGTGCGTTCAGAAATTTATTTTTTGTAAAATGTCTACAAAGTTCAGGTACTGTTATATTTGTTTGTTTTTTAGACATTAATTTTCGAAAATTATTTATTAATTATTTAATTTTTAGTTCCCGAAAATAATACCTAAGATTTATTCTACAGTAAAAACATAAAATCATCGGAAAGGAACGGAATTTAGGGAATAAAAAATCTGTTGGTAAAGGTTATAAGATTAAAGAAAAAAAATCTACAGGTTAACAAAAGTGTAAATGTCTTTTTATAGGTTGTCTATGATTTTTCTTGATAAGCTATTCATACGTAGTGGTTATATACTCTTTGAGCTATTGTTTATGTCTCGAAAGTTCAGGCACTGGATACTTTTTATCCCGTCGGTAGGTAGGCAGGTAGGGTAGGTATGTAGGGGTAGGGTAGGTAGGTAAGTAGGTAGGTAGGGTAGGTATGTAGGGGTAGGGTAGGTAGGTAAGTATGTAGGTAGGGTAGGTATGTAGGGGTAGGGTAGGTAGGTAAGTATGTAGGTATGTAGGGGTAGGGTAGGTAGGTAAGTATGTAGGTAGGGTAGGTATGTAGGGGTAGGGTAGGTAGGTAAGTATGTAGGTATGTAGGGGTAGGGTAGGTAGGTAGGTAGGGTAGGGTAGGTATGTAGGGGTAGGGTAGGAAGGTAAGTAGGTAGGTATGTGGGGGTAGGGTAAGTAGGTGGGTAGGTATGTAGGGGTAGGGTAGGAAGGTAAGTAGGTAGGTATGTGGGGGTAGGGTAAGTAGGTGGGTAGGTAGGGTAGGGTAGGGTAGGTATGTAGGGGTAGGGTAGGAAGGTAAGTAGGTATGTAGGGGTAAGGTAGGTAGAGTAAGTATGTGGGTAGGTAGGTTGATAGAGTAGTTAGGTGGGGTAGGGTAGGCAAGAACTGGACTTTCAGGGCAGGACAACGTCTGCCGGGCCCGCTAGTTAGTTATAAAAAAAATAAAAACATTTAAAAATATAAAAAATAGTAGCCCACCGGGGCGTCGAGAACAGGGTCCAAGCCACCGGTGGTCAGGGACCCTGAGAAAGGAATCTCCTAACGATTCGCGCCGTGTCTAGGAGAACCGCTTTCTGAATCAAGCCCTTGATCCAGCTGCCCAACGAGAGCCTCCTAAGATGTTGGTCGAGGCTCTTGGCAATTAAGCCATTGGCTGGAACGACTATCGGCACAATGATCGCTGAGTCTTCAAGAAGATTTCAAGCTTACCTTGAAACTATGTTCTGAGTGCACTTCTTCACTTTTCAACGTTCTCTAAATACATAGACAATCGCAGTCTAGTCAAATTTTCAGTCAATAACTAACTAAACTCGCCCTAACTCTACCAGCTCTAAGTTCACAAACTCTAAGTTCGCGCCTTAGTTAAACTTGGTGGTTTAGCCATTTCGTTACATTTACAAGGTCTTAAAGTTCAAAATGTATTCACTGTTCATTACTTTTCTGTCATACAATAGTCCTTGTAGTAACAAAACGACCAAGCTACATATTTTGACTAACGTGTACAGTTTGTGAAGTAGAACAGTAATAGGCTAGTATTATTATTTTTGTTCCGTTAATTATCTCGCGACCCTAAGGTCCCGGACCTTTGAAAGGCGTACGAGGAACCGAAGCCAACTCGCAGAGGCCCCTTAAATGGCTTTACAATGAAATGGAACACCAACCGACAATTGTCCCTGTTTGCACTATGCAAATGCACCCAAAGACAATCCCCGGCTGGTGCAGTACTATTGCAGAATATGGAAATAAAGAATAGGGCTATGGGTTTTGGCGGCTTAAATAGACTAGTTTCCTGACACTATAGAAGAGCTATGGCCTCTGCCAATCAATGTTTTTATGACACAGATAAATTGGCAGTATTATTATTATTCACTAACTTTTGCCCGCGACTTCTTCCACCTACGAGTCGTGGGCATAATGGGCGTAAAACCAACAGCATTTAAATGTATTTTATATGAAAGCTTTTAGCTAATACTCCATTTTATATGGTGGCAACAAGCACCAAAGACGTGGGAGAACAGAGTTAAACTGATATAAGTAATGCAGTTTTTTTTAAAATTACTCAGGTACGAGCAATATTTTAGTACATACCTAAGTCAAAGTTAACGAAAACAAATTAAAAGGGTCTTTATCAAGATTTTAATGCAATATGAGCTTTATGTCATGTTTTTTATTCACACTGTGAAGATTCAGATCATTTAAGATTAGTTAGGTTAAGGGTTAGGTTATGTTTGGTCGGGATAGGCACGTTAGGTTAGGATTTTTTATTTATTCAGTAATGTTATCTAACGAAGCAAATGCCATTAATAGTGCTTTTATAAAATTAAAGAATTGATAAAAGTTCGTTTTAATTGATTTTCGTTAGCTCTGATTGGAATACTATTAATTAATGTTGATGCTGGCTCTTTTTCATGTTCGGGCTTCAATTTTACCGAATAATCTCCTGCAAAATACGGTTTATTTGTATTGTTTTGTTAAGGTCCGTGAACGTTTTTGAATCAACTTTGGGATTATAGCTATCCTTCCTTTGCTTTTTTTGAGTGACTGTAAATCTGATGTGAATTTCATCACATACTGAGCTCCGGTTCATGACTACCCCTTCTAGATAGAAGGTGAAATACATTAGACATGGAATACTAATACTATACATTGATACAGATTTGGCTTCTGTTGGTTTTACGCCCAGCCTCCATAGAAAAACGACCATGGTTATTGATATATTACTCCAAGGGGGTTTTTCGTGGTAAAAAGTTCGTTACTTGTTACTCCACACTCCAATCTATCTCAATGGCAAATTTCAGCAGATCCGTTCAGCCGTTAAAGCATGAAAGAGTAACAAACATCCATCCATCTATCCATCCATTCTCACAAACTTTCGTATTTATAATATATTTATTTCCTAACTATTATTAAATATTTACAGACGTAAAATAAGATTAAAAGAAACCTTAATAATAATAACAAAAATAAATTTAAAGGATTTATAATACATTATAAAATTACATTTCAAATGTTTACAGGTATGAAAATAAAAACATTTAAAAGGATAAAAAAATATCCCACCGACATCGGGAACAAGGTCCAATGTAATTTCAGCAGCACCCAAATGCTTCAAAACGAAGCACAGCGACGCTGTAAGCAAGTATGGCGAACGTAAAAAGCTTTGAGCGCGATTTAGAACTTAGCGACATGACCTCTCCCGTTGAACACTCGCCGCCGACTGAGGTGCTACAGACGAATTCTGACGAAGTGAACGACAGTAGCGCATCGCGGCAACAATAAATTGCGTTCAAAAAAGGGATGAATTTGTTTTTAGCAAATCGAAGGCCAGGCAAAATAAAAGTAATTTTAAAGTATTTATTAAATTGAAAAAAAAAAAATTCAAAAAGGGGAATAATTTTTAGATATGCCTTATGAAATTATCTATGGAGATAATTTGCGTTAAATATATATTTCACGCAAAAAAAATTGAGATCCATGTGTCACAATTTTTTTATGGTCTCGTTTTAAGGGTTTTTTTGGCATGATACTATTTTGTTTTCATGAAATATTTTTAGGTATGTCTTTTCTTTGAACCTTTGATAATACACTGAATTTTCAGGCTTGTAATATATTTAACAATACGCTAAATGGTTCGACCAAAAACTGAGTGTTCTACGGTGTCCTACGATTGGATAGCGCTAGGGGATCCAATCCCGCAAATGTTCCCACATTTGCGGGATTCCCGTCCGCAGACTCGCGGGATTTAAAACGAGGGATTGGGCATGCAGGAAACCGCACGACGGCATGATCGAAAAAAAAAATAGGATAATAAACGTCAAAGATTTCGGTTTTGTGAATTTTTTATCGGTAAACGGAACATAATAAATGTCAGTAAGTATTCTATGAGCAGGGGGTCCCTTTGCACCTTAAAGTTCGATTTTAGTTGGGAAATAAGGCAATTCCTTCATTTGTAAGACTAGAAAATTTCCAACGGTAGGTACAGTTAATTACTTTCGCGCCTATTTGATTTTTATGCGAGGTTAGGTCTGATTTGTGATGGGAAAAGTTGATAATTTTCTTAATTACGTTTGTAATGTGCCAATGTTGAAAATTAGTTACAATTTGGTTTGAAAAAATGTCATCATCATCTCATCATCTCAGCCATAGGACGTCCACTGCTGAACATAGGCCTCCCCTTTAGATGTCCACATATACCGGTCGGAAGCGACCTGCATCCAGCGTCTTCCGGCGACCTTTATTAGGTCGTCTGTCCATCTTGTTGGTGGACGTCCTACGCTGCGCTTGCTAGTCCGTGGTCTCCACTCTAGCACTTTTCGACCCCATCGGCCATCTGCTCTGCGAGCAATATGGCCTGCCCATTGCCACTTCAGCTTGCTAATCCGGTGGGCTATGTCGGTGACTTTAGTTCGTCTACGGATCTCCTCATTTCGGATTCGATGACGTAGAGAAACACCGAGCATAGCCCTCTCCATAGCTCGCTGAGCGACTTTGAGATGAGGCCGATAGTGAGAGACCACGTTTCGGTGCCGTAAGTCATCACTGGTAACACACATTGGTTGAAAACTTTCGTCTTGAGGCACTGAGGTAAGTCGGACGAAAAGACATTGCGTAGTTTCCCGAACGCTGCCCAGCCGAGTTGGATTCGGCGGTTGACCTCTTTCTCGAAGTTGGACCTACCTAATTGGACTACTTGTCCTAAGTAGATATATGAGTCAACAACTTCGAGTACCGAGTTTCCAACAGAGACTGGGGTGGGCACAACATTGGCATTTGACATAGTTTTCGTCTTGTCCATGTTCATTTTCAAGCCCACCCGTTGTGAAACTCGGTCGAGGCCATCGAGCATCATGCTGAGTTCCTCCATCGACTTTGCCATGACTACAATGTCATCGGCAAACCGAAGGTGAGAGATGTATTCGCCGTTGATGTTGATGCCCAGTCCTTGCCATTCCAGGAGCTTGAAGGCGTCTTCCATTGCGGCAGTAAACAGTTTCGGGGAGATAACGTCCCCCTGTCTTACGCCTCTTCTCAATGGAATCGCCTTCGTGCTCTGCTCCTGTACTCGGACCGACATGGTGGCGTTATTATACAAACACTTCAACACCTCGATGTACCGATAGTCAACACGGCATCGCTAGAGTGACTCAAGTACCGCCCATGTTTCCACCGAATCGAAGGCTTTCTCATAGTCCACAAACGCTAAGCATAATGGCAAGTTATACTCCTCGGTCTTCTGTATAACTTGCCGCAGCGTATGGATGTGGTCTATGGTACTATAGCCTCTTCGGAAACCGGCTTGTTCGGGAGGCTGGAAGTCATCAAGTCTGTGTTCGAGACGGTTCGTGATAACCCTTGAAAACAGCTTATAAACATGACTCAAAAGCGTGATGGGTCTGTAGTTCTTCAATAGGCTGGCTGAAAAAATGTATATGGATTAAAATTCTTTTAATCCATATACACATAAATATGGATTAAAATTCTTTTATTCCATATTTAAATGAAAAATAACCACTAAAAATAATAAAAAAATACTTAAAAATAACAATCCCGCAAATCCCGCGGATCCGCGGGATTGATGATCCCACTCCCGCAGGTTTGCGGGATTACGGTTTCGATGCGGGATTGGATTCCCTATAGTGCCTTACATTATACCTGGTTTTGTGTTACTTTTGTTAGGTACTCAATATTGTAATAGGGTTATTATTTTTAATTTATTGAAATACTGAAATGCTCCGCGTGCCGGTAGTGGCACGCGACCAATAATACAGCAAATAATTCGGAAACACAATTACGCGACAATTAATTCGGGCAGCCAGCAAGTGACAAAACTATGTATTTGATTGAAACCAATTTGCAACAGCAGAAATCACACAAACCTTTTAATTAAATAAACATAAAATAGTTAACCTAAATATTACGATTGTTGTACAAGCTAGTAGTAAACAAAGAATTAATAACATCTAGTTTTTCTGCATTAAATGACAAGGTCAGGATGGCACGTCTAAACAATATTTTTTAATTAAAAATTGTCACGTTCACCGATAAAAGTTCCGCAACTCCTAAACTAGGTACATCATTAAAAATATAATAATTGGCGAAATAGTAACAACTTGCAAATAAACATGCAGAAAACAATAATGCATTTTTGCCAGAGACTTCATAACAGCAACTGAAGTTATCCTACTTTCTACTTAATATCATTACATAGTATAAAACAAAGTCGCTTTTTCTATCCCTATTCCCTTTGTACGCAAAAATATTTAAAAAATTTAAACGGATTTTAATGCGGTTTTTTTAAATAGATAGAGTGATTAAAGAGTAAGGTTTATATGTATAATAACCTCTATTAAATGGTGGAGAAATACTGTTATTTTTGAGGTTTCTAATGTGATGCCGTAAATAATTTCATTTTTTCCGCTTATATCTCTTATGGATATCCCAAAATAACATTTTTTTGTCATTTACTTTTTACGATAAATAATGGCTAATTATCGAAGCGATTTTAACCAAAACAGCATTAATCCTTATCCAATTAAATACCTTAAATACATTGTTGATTTAATAAAGATCTATATTGCCTTTTACATTACAGATTTAAAAATTGCGGGACGTAGCGTTTGCGGCGGAGCGAGCCGCTATGTTTTTGTATACAACGTTTACAGTTTTTCTGTAGTGTATTTAGTATCAGCATTGCACCCGTGCGAAGCCGGGGCGGGTCGCTAGTAATATTATAATTGCGAAAGTTTGTGGGGATGGATAGATGGATGGATGTTTGTTACTCTTTCACGCTTAAACGGCTGAACGGATCTGGATGAATTTTGGCACCGAGATCGATTGTAGTGTGGAATAATTTTATTTATTTATTTTTGGATTACTGTATTTTGTACAAATATTATTACTCCATATAGGATTTTTTAGTTGATAAATTATAGTCCTTATCAATTTTTGTATGTTTGATGATGAACTGCATCAATGTTTGCATGCCTGCCAGCAAAAATAGATTAACATTTCAGATATTTAAATCCTCTTTCTAGTGCACAATACCATAGGAAATACAAAATGGATCTAAAATTAAGATAAAATGAACTCTTAGGTATTGCCTAAAATCCTTAACAGCAGTGAATTGTGTTATTTCGTGACTATTTAGATAATATGTAAAAGTAACAATGTTAATCGACTTTTACTGCTGATCGTACAAGGATCTTTAATATTAGGTACTGCACCACCTTATTGTAAATACCTACATCCTGAGCAATAAATGAATATTCCATTCTATTCTATCAATCGTACGGAACGCGCGCGTGCTTACGCTTTTAGTGAGATTGGGGTTCTGACCTTGGCAAGTTAAAACAAAACTCTTGTTGAAAATTGTTTGTTTTCATGAGTGTAACTGGCGTTGTTATCTCTAAATATCAAAAAGCCGGACTCACCCGTAAAAAAAGCCGGGACTTTAGAGTCTCAAAGCCGGACATTAAGAAAATTTCAATAAAACACTTATTTGAACGGACAAGAGGTAAAAAAGCCTAACACTGTCCGGCTTTATACGGACGGATGGCAACGCTAAGTGCAATAATGTATATGAGTATTGATCACTATTAGAAGCCACCATCAACCATCACGCCTGTATTCCCCGAAGGGTTAGGCAGAGGTGTACCAATGTAGGTCCACCCAAAGAAGAATTAGAAGCCACCCAATAAAAAAATCACCAACATTGACTGTCATGTTTTATTTGTTTATTGAAAACATAAAGTCAAAGATATGATGTACTAGGACCTAAGCTCGATGCTCCCCTTAATTTTCACTTTTTTACATAAATATAATCATAATATAAAGATGTATCTTATGTAATATTTTATTATTATTGAAAATCAGTATATTTAGCTAGTCTCTTAGTTAATATTGTCGGTTGCAATAACTTTTGTATCGTCAAAACAAACTTTAAACTGCTCTACTGAACAGTAGTCTTTTTGCAGAACTGACATTGTTAATAGGGAACATCGCGATATTTAAGACGACATACAATATTGATCTAAAATTAACTGACAGACACCAATACAGGAAAAATTTTTAACCAGTGCGTAAATTTTGCCATAGTAAACTTCAACACGTTTTATTAAACACGTATATTTTATTTTGATATGTCTTAGTACTAAAAAAAAAAGTTATCGCTTACGAAACATGTTTACTTAAAAACATATTTTATGGTCACTCGCCGGGCGATCGGGCGGCGCGCGTATCAGCTGTGTCGGCGCGTGTGTGGCGCGTAGGTAACAGCTGACTCGGCGCTCGCTCGCCGCTGCGACGACGTACCTACGCGGTGCGGTTACTGACCTTTTTTAGTTTGGACTGCGATATGAAGTTACTTGTTAACGTAATTCCAACTTTTCCTTCATACTTTCATGGGCTTAGGACCATCAAAATGCATAATAATAAACTTGAATGAAGCACTAAGATAGGTATGCAACATAAACATGAAGATAGATTCTCGTTGCTTAATAAATACACTCGCACCATTTCATAGTATTCGCGGTGAGTAAAGTTTGACATCGTGATTGATACGACGCGAGTACACACGGCAACTGCAGGGCGCAGGGGTTGCGCGGGGTAAGAACGCTCGGACGTCAGGACACCAATTGCGCGTGGAACGTACTGACGGCGGGCGGGCGGCGGCGGCCCGGCGCTAGCGCATTCCCCACCCCCTCACCCCAGCCATGCGCCCGGGCGGCGGCCGCGAGTTTTCATTGATAGTATGGCGAATAGATTATGTCCATGTTTTGCTTATTTCAAACTCGGATAAGGATGAAAAATTTTTTTTTTTTTTTTTTTAACTAAACTCGGAAATGTGTTCTATTACTGACACTGAACTACCAAAAAAAATTTACGTACTGGTTAAAAACTTTTCCTGTATTTGCAATGGCCCAGCCTGACAGATTTTCATGGTTTTACAGGAGGGAGCTACCGTGTGTCATGGTGGCCCCCCTCCCTCCCCCTTTCCTCACGGCGGCGTCACTATATCGCCATCCGTACAGATTCAATTTGCGCGTACTCGGTAATCGATATGACTCACTATGCGTTACATGTAAGATTTTAGATTTCCTGGAATTCCACGACTAGGTAACGTACCTATGTATAAGATCGATTGGCGGAACCCGCTCGCCAAGCGAGACGCCGTTGTCTGTCTGTTCGTTTGTCCCATCCACATCTGTGAACCTTGACATATTTCAGAAGGTCACCCTACAGAAAAACTAAAATTGTGGTCATTTGAAATATGTCGTAACTCCGTGAACATCAACTAACTAACTAACTTGCTTTCAAAACCTACTTTTCCAACTACGAGTAAAACAAATTAATTAACACTTTTACTTCAGTACAGTATACTTTCGTTCTGTAGAATTTTCGCAGTATAAGTTACATGGAACATGGAAGTGTCACAAAAAATATTTAGAAATATTCGACGTGTTTATTAAATGCATTAATGTATAACAAAGAAAAGAAGTTGAATAAATATATCTATTTGTTTTTGAATTCTTATCATTCTATAAAGATCGTGAATATAATCGCGATTGTAGAAATAAATTGCTCAAAGAGTAACTTTCTATTTTTCATGTAACAGCTTTATTTTCTGTCTCTGGCATCCCTTTCATGTCTTTATTAATGTCGACTGTATTGTCAGTAATGTTTGCAGTTCAGAGATTAACAAAGTTCTTTACAAAAGTTCTACATCAGTGTTAAAGTTCATTTGTCATTCCTGTATTCAACAAGAAAAAGTTAGTTGACAATAGAAAAATATAATTTGCGCATGGCTTCATTAATAAATGGGTTAGTTATTGAAATTAAGTTAATCTATAAATTGCAATCTAAAATCGGTTAGGTATTATTTTGTTAAAACGGAAGCAGCCTTCAACATAGTTGGGAAAAAGCTGAGCAGATGATGATGATGATCAAATCTGTTAAAAACGCCAATTTTTGAAACAGGAAAAGTTTGTAATATATGCTGTTTTTTTTTACTAGACGATTTGCTAGCCCGCTATCAATTCTTCAATTTACGAGTACATGGAAGAAGATCAGTCCTAATTTCATGCATGTCAGATGATTAAGTTGCAATATTTGTAAAATGGATCAGAATGACTACATTACGAAACGAGGTATTTACATACTATGCAAAAGAGATACTGATGATTAACCTGTTGTCATTGTTCATAATCAATCTATGAACCATGACATGTGTACGCGTGTAACATAGTAAACGCACACCCTGAAAGTAGTTTACTCTGAATAGGCTACAGAACTGATATCAGCTTTTCAACATTTTCTTAGTTCGGTTTTGTAAACATATGTTCTAGACGAAGTTTTTTATTTACCAATAGATTTAATGTATAAATGTGTTTTAACAATCCTTATTGCCTTGAATTAAGTTTACCTCTCGTTTGATTCCACTGCTCAACGTAGAGGTGACTGGTTACTGCCTTGAATAAAGTTTACCTTTTATTTGAGTTCACTGTTCAACGGAGTGCCGACTGTTTACTTTTTAATTAGGTGCCTATTTTAGAAATAGTTGAATCGCTCCAGTAAACTACTTTGTAGATATTTTGGACCACATTGTATATTGGAACATCTAACGTGCTGTAGTTTTCATAGTAAGAGTACTTCTAACAAAAGTGATTGTTGAAATATGGAGTTGGAAATCATTTAACGAAAATACTTTCAGATGTTGTAAATATATTTCTGTGTTTAGTAAGGCGAAGAAAGCAATATTGTCAAATGCTTTAATATAAGATTTTTCTTTTTTTTGTACTGCAGTAATAATAATAATATTATGACTGTGATATTTCTGTACATATAGAATATTTTTGTTGTTCTTTTTCTTTATTTTTAACAAAATCTTACTATATTTAATTGACATGTTAATATTGTTTCATAACCAATTTGAACGGATATTGTACGTTTATGTTAGTTAATAGTACAAACGGCGAATGTATAATACTATATATAGATGTATATTTTTGGTATCTATATACTTTCGAGCCGTTTGGGGTGGAAACACTCGGGCCGAGCGGTCCGTGCGACCATAGCCTTTTAAGGAATTCTCCAAACAGGGTTGGCTTTTTCCTTGGCTTGGCATTGCCATCCAACGTGGCAATGCCGCCAATACTCACATTTCCCCTTGACGGTGATATGGAGGAATTTTTTGATAAAAACATACCGGCGTACTGTGGGTGTACACCTTTACCTTACCCTTGGAGAGATACAGGAATGATGGTATGAACTTAAAAAAAAAACTTCAGAATGAAAATTAATTCTTTGAGCTAAGTTGTACACACAAGTTGTACACGTAATTTTACAGGGCGTTGTGAGTTATTTACCTTCGTATGATTTTAAGGAATTATTGGCAATTTGGCTGTCCCTGTGCTATACCAATCAAAGTTATACCACGCGAAAGATCTATTAATAAACTACTTACAGATTTTACTATGACGACATTTCTTATTCAATTAATGTCTTCCCACCGTTTTTATTCATGGACTGTCTTCCAATTACCAATCAAAGACATTCTACGCCAAGGATTTATTAAAAAACTATTTTTATATATTTTTTACTACGGTATCACTGTTAGTTCGCTGAAGAAGCAAGAAATGTGCACTTTGACTAACTTACAATTCGTCTATTTTTATTGCATACAAGTAGAAGTGTCGCCACAAGGCGGGCGAGGTCAGGTTATAAGAATATTATTTTTTCTAAGTTTACTTCACTATACAGAGTATTATGGAAAGGCTATATCCATACAAACGGGGTGAATAGTGTATCTGATACTGCATCTATATAATTTCAGCTTAAAAGCAATAACTTTTTCGGCAGTTTATTAACTTTTTAATGATAATATGTAATCAATGTCATCATAACAAACGTATCAGGAGAAACAAATCTTTTACGGAGTTATTTCTTTGTGTATAATTTATTAACACTGATCAGCTGACTTGGTTTAGTGCTGTGTAGAATTCAATTGGAAACATCTAATATTTCAGTTAGAAGTTTCTTAACTTTATAATTTTGTAAGTGTAGGTAGGTATAAAAAAATGTTGTTATGTGGTTTATTAACACCAAAAGAATCCGTGCTCTTGATATGTATATACCCTTTCCGTATAGTCCCGATGACGCGAGTATAACGTGTGTAAGAGGACAGTTAACAAAACCGAAACATACATGTTTCAATTTTATTTTTTTCTAGATCATTCCTTAGAACTATCTGGTTACGGTGATATTGAAGGTCAAAGTTCAAATTTTTATAAGCCTCCTGCCCACGGCCGACTTTTAATAGGATTCAATAAATCCATAGATTCGTGGAACCCAATTTTACAGATCGTGTGCGTTGGTAGGTATATTAGAATTTATAATTATGCTCCATTCTCGCCGACAACCGACTCTTTATAGGACATGTGCATTTGTATATTAGAATTCATGTTCCATTCTCGTTCACAAAAATATTGGTCACCGATTGTCTGACGTGGACGGGCAGCGTAAAGGACTTTTTCTACAAAATCATTTTTTCTATGTTCTAACTTTAACCAACGCCACTGGTCCTGGTATTGGTGATGGATGCACCAGGGGGACCTACACCATCTCTTAAAACATTATTTTTTCAATATTACTTTGCCTGGCGCACTGTTGTACTTTTCTTTTTGTTTGTATGTCTCAGCGCCGCGTCTTGAAAGCCAGCAACAAAAGTCGATTAGCAAAGTTACTTAAACATATCATTTAAATACACGAAATAACACAATTCAGTGCTACTCAGAATTTTAGGCAGTACCTAGGAGATCATTTTTTCTTAATTTTAGATCCATGTCGCATTTCCTTTGATATTGTGTTCAAAGTTGAATTTCAAAATCTGAAATGTTAATCTAGTTTTGTTATTGACTGACCATAAGCTGTACACACAGACTACCGTAACCAGTTGGTTCCCAGCCATAATTTTAGTTCAGTACTACTCTTCTTCTAAGCGAATCAATGGTAAATATACATTTACAAATGTTATTTTGTTAGTGGACTAATACTAGATACTTATATTGATAGACAGAATGTGTAGTTAACATCTATGTGATGTATCGTTTTACACCTCGTACGAACTTTAAATACCCAAGAATTAGTATATTTTTTATAGTGTCAACCAGGTAAATCATACAGGGTGGATTTTTGAGACGGGTCACTAATACCGTGTACCTTAAACGAGTTAGAGGAAAATAAACCGTCCACAACTTCTTGAGATATTCTGAACTGCATTCACATATTTTTGAAAAATGTACAATTAGTAAAAAAAAAAAAACTAAAATGATTTTATACCAATCGATCCTATTTTATGTCACTGTAGGGATCAAAAGACATCATGTCATTTAAGGTTTTGACAGAAGTCCACCCAGTATACCACGAAAAGCCAAGTAATAAAATGCAAAAATCTCATTTCTCCAGTACTTTAGAAATAGCGTCGCTTATACAAAATGAAACTAAAATGGAGGGCTTTCTTATATTTGGTATACATTTGCTTTGTATAAGCACACCAGCCAGTATTTATACAAACTTGCCCATGATACTTTGACAAAAACTGACTTACTAGATTAAATATGAGTGCCTTTCTACAAAATTATATTGATTGTAACTATCCATCACGCCTGTATTCCCCAAAGGTTAGGAAAAGGTGTATCAATGTACACAATTCGCCAGTATGTTTTTAGATGTAGGGGGCGAACCTATTGCCTATTGATTTTTAATAATTAATTATTTCGGCCTAGAAAGAGGCGATCTGGACGCGTACCACGAGGGCTGGTTCGAGAAGGCTCGGGAAAAGAAAAAATGTAAGAAATTGGGGGAGGCCTTTGCCCAACAGTGTGACAGTAGGTACGGGCTAAATTAAAAAAAAAAACAGTAATAAATAAATAAATAAAGCTTTTCGATGATCCAAATATGAATAGACTATGTTTTGTTTGCAACTAGTCAAAAAAGCTTACAAATTACCTACAACTTTTTAGTACTGAGAGATGACACTTTGGAATAGGCATTCAGTTCTCCTAAGTAGATAAGGTATGACCTCAGTGGTTAGTATTAGTAGTACATCGATTATTTGAAAGAGACTGTCAACAGGTGCTTCATGCCACATGCAAACGGAACCCAATTACTGAGACTTCGCTGTCTGTCTGTCCATCTGTCAAAAGGCTGTATCTCATGAACCGTGACAGTTAGACATCTGAAATTTTCGCAGATAATGTATTTATGTTGCCGCTGTAACAACAAATACTAAAATACAGAATAAAATAAACATTTAAGGGGGCTCCCATACAACAAACGTGATTTCATAACGGTTAGAGGTTATTTACCTTAAAAAATAAATAATTAAATTAAAATAAAATATATATTTACTGGCTCACTTACAAAAAACGTGTTTTTTTACGTTTTTTTAGAAAATGGTACGGAACCCTTCGTGTACGAGTACGACTCGGAATTGGTCGGTTTTTTTTTTCTAAAATTAGATGCATCTATTTTCGACTGAGTGCTATGTGTATAGCATAATTTCTAAATTTGAGTATGACTCACACACTGATCCCTTCTCTTTGAAATGTTAAGTGATCATCTACGATCGCAGTATTGATATTAAATATTACAATAAATTTAGCTATCATTTCTAGTTTGTACCACTGAGTACATATTGTAGTACTTCGAGTAGCTTTTATTTTTGATAGATCGTTTTGACATTTGTATATTTTCATGGAATAAACGTAACTGGTACAACCTTGACTGGTTGACCTTTTTTTAAAGAGTATGTTTGGAGTTTCTTGCTCATTCTTCTCCATACGAAACTACCTTTTGGAATGGGCAACTAGAATCTATATTATTAATTCTTTTTCATGTAATTGACGTTCAAAATTGCCTTTTAATGGTCTAATTGAAATAAATGATTTGTCTTTAACTTTGACTTTGTGGCATGATACTCACCACTATCTACTTATTAGTCTTCGGCTCACTTTCTAAAGAACTATACTTACGCATTAATAAATTACCGAAACTTCATCCTAGGCATCGCATCCTCATGTGGTGGAAGGGGGAAGAGATCAGCAACGAAATATTGATTTTATTACTTCATAGTTTATACAAGATGAGTAGGTGTTCTGTAACTAGCCATTAGTGCCTAAATTAAATAAGTATTCAGGATCGGTTTCTTTTGACAGTTTTTTAACAGGCACTAATTCAGCAGGTGTGTATGAAAAAAAATAGTTAAAGAAGGATGTGTTGTGTTTAGGTTAAAAAGCGTGATAGGCATTAGTACCCTTTTAGTAATGTATTAAAGGTCATAAAGCAGTATTATTTTCATGATTGTATCAATCTTTCTACAAGTAAATTTAATATGAAATACTTACTAAGCTCGTGCAAACTATGCATAAAACCAACTCTCTCAGTTTGTTCGTTGTTTGTTGAACGTAACTATACTAGAAAGGTTTAGGTAGTTAACTAAAGGTAAATGCTAAACCTTTTACTTCAAATTTTAAAATCGTATTATTTAAAGTCGTATAATAATAGGCTCTAGTCTAAATCAGAATCTGAGGAACTATCTGCCACGTTAATAATAAAACGTTCAGTGGTATTATCAATCATTTTATCTAATTTAAACATTTTCTGTTCTTGTTTTATTACATGACCCTCGCAATTTTTAAAGGCGCCTGGTTAATCGACTAAACGTAATACCTGCTACTTTAGTTGCCATACTAAATCACGGGCGTACCTACTCTTCAATTTAGCGACGATATCTAATACATCGTTTTTCCTAAAAGATTTTGGGAACCTGTCTTTTTGGACACTTTACAATAGACAGATTACAAAATATTATACTATTTTGTAAAACTAACAAAAAAGTGGTGTCCAAACTATGACATCTATGAAGAGTTGTTGACGAATAAATGATAAAGTTTAACATACATTAATAAAAGAGGAAAGTATCGTATAAATCGAAATAAGAATTGAATTTGTTGTAACGTATTTTTAAACAAAGAAGTGTCGACTATGAAAATCCTTTTCTACGATTTGTTTACCTTTAGTTAACTACCTAAACCTTTCTAGTATAGTTTACAAACGGATGTAGCTATGTCGTTATAGAACCATTGAGATCAATATGTTGAACTTTACGTTGTTTGAAAAATGCACTTTAAATGGTTTACTCACAGTACATAATAGGCTATGATGTACCTTTTGAAAATTTATTTGTGTTGTATTTTTCCTGTCTATATTTTCGGAAGTTAGGTGGGTTTGATCTCTTTGTTACTGTCTACTCGTGTCTACATATAAGCCGCTTTTTACCTTATACGCCATAAAGGCGAACATGTCAGCCATTTTGTACCTAGCCTTACGACACAATACATACTTATAGAAACTCATCATTTACAAATAAATATCTTTTATCTTTTGATCTTTTACTAGTGCTATATCTCCTATGGACGAAGCTTAGCTAAAGTGCGTGGGGATCAGAATTACGTTGTTGTAATATTTATTTGTTTAGATTGTTCCTTTTTGTTTTAGCTTTCTGAGACGATCATACTTACCATTGTACCAGAATACCCACCATTATATAGCAGGAATCTGTGCGCTGTCCCAGATGTGGCGACAGTGAATACCTTCAGGGGTTCTTGACAAATATATGTCCTTTTACCAAAAAATAGAGATCATATTACTTTAACCCAATTTTGTTGGTGCCGTGTTACATATAGGATTTCTTTTTTGTATTGCTAAGGGTGGCTAGTCGCATCATTCATGTTATTACTTTGAAGGTCATAAATAATAATCGTGGTTACATATATTAATGAACACGATTATTTTTGTTTATGACTTCATTCTTTAAGTTAGTACATAATTAGTAGCTCATAAACCAATATTGTTAGTGTCGTGTTACACAGGCTTTTTCATACATGCGGTAGTGGGTTAAAATCCAGGCAAGTCATCAATGTGACCTTTTTCAATTCTTATGTACTTTTATCAGTTTATCCTAGACATGACTGACATTGGTGGAGGACAACATCGTGATGAAACCTAGATTATAGTTTATACAAGGTGTTGATTTGCATCCTCGTAAAATTTTAGGAGCTTGTCATAAAATAAAAGAAGTAATCAAATATAATTACGATACCTGGTCAATATCTAATAAGTACTTGTTTTTTTAGTTGCAACTATCAAATAACAGTATTCCAGAATACTCCTCTGGCAAAAATCAGAATCGCCCTGTTGCGTATGCGGTAGGCAGAGTTGTCGCGCGGCTATATCAATGTGTGCATGGCGCCTAAACCCTTTGGCGAGATGACTAGTTCGAATTTGGAAATCACGTCAAAAAATATAAATTTCAAAACCAATTTATTTTATTATTAATTCGTGTTAAGAATCACGAGCATAGTTAACTCCTTGAATTTAACCAGGATGCAACGCCTTGTATAGGTCTGAAATCGCCAATCCACGCTGAGCAAGTGTGGTGATCAATGCTCGTACCTTCTCCGTATGAGAAGAGGCTATTGCACTTTTTTTTTTAAGGTGGGAAATCATCAATTGACTTTACCCGCCCTAGGCGGGGCCGGGCGGGAGGGAGTGTCAGACTTTTACTGACTAAAACCCATCCATGTTCCTTCTTGTGCCCTTTGCGTTCCGGGGGCGCGATATCTCTTTCGAACAACCCGCAGCCCCGGCAGGCATCGGCCCTTATTGGCCCCTCCGAATGTTTGCTAATGTCTCTTTGAGGCGCGCGTGGAACACGACCGCGCTGTCGACACGGTCTGTCGTTAAATTGCAGTGGAAATGTAATCCACTGGTATAACTATAATTTTATAAACCATTTTGTCCAGGTTTTCCAACGTGTATATAAAGATATTCAAATTACCTTATATTCATATTCGAAGTTTATCATAATTTGTAAGTCGTGTGGTGGTTCATATTGACAAACCACACCACATTACATGTTTATATGGTAGATATTTGATAATATTTTTTCAGTTTCTTTATATTTATCACAAAGACGAGGTGATTAGGTTTGTGCTGCTAAATTGTTTTGATTATATCACTGGGTATATTACTATAAAACGCTGATTTAATGATTTTATTTTATTTTTTTTACAACATTTAGATTTTTCTTTAAAACATTTAATAAATATTTTTTTTTACATTTAGATAATTATGACAAACATGTATATAGATTATAATATTCCATAATTTTATTAAAGAATATAAAGTTGAATCTAATTACGATGGTATAAGTGACTATTAAATGTTTCATAAGATTCACAAGAAAATTGTGACTCTTTATCGATATAATCCATGTCATCCGAGATGGTCGGGTTTGCGGAGAGTTGGATTTGATTGAAGTCGTCGCGCACCATCACTTGTTCTATTAACAGAAAACACGTTGGTTAATAATAAGTATAGACATACATATACCCTACGCTTAAATACCCCTCAGTTCTTACCTTCTATTGGGTGAACTGTGGGGAATGTCTCAGCCCATGCTGGTAGTTGTCGATATTGTGTTGGCCGAAAGTAGTCGATCGGTCCGTAGCAGATTGGAGGCGTGGTCGCATATATCGATGAGTCTTCGTCTGAAATTGAGCAGAAGTAAGACCGAATTGTTCTGCGATCTTGGCGGTCTCTCTCTAGTGCAAATATCTCTCGCCGGAATGCACATACCAACCTGCTACGACTTTCGGAGATGACAATGATCCCCTTCGATAATAAGAGGGATAAGACGCATGTGACCAAAAGTGTTATGAATATACAATACATGTGGATGGATGGAGAGGAAGAGGGAGGCATAAGAAAAGATGGACGGATTGTGTGAAGAATAATATGAAATAGAAGGGAGTCAGTGATAGGATGACGGTTGACAGGACGGCATGGAAAAGAAAACATGTTGCGCCGACCCCAAATAACATAGGATAAGGGTAGGAAAATGATAATACCCTACGCTTAAATTCTAGGATTACCAAATATAGTAGCAAGTTATAGGACAGGCCAGCCTAAGGTTGCCAGCTTATTTAAAAGCAAATGCAGTATAAACCTACTACAACAACACAACATATGGAAATAAAGTATTATTTATTACCGACGTGACTGCATTTTTTTTACTGATCCGTTTACCTAAGACTTTCAAAAGTCAATAAAGTAACGATAAGTAGTGAGTTTTTTTCTGTCGTGTCGTTTAAAGTATATTTTTACCCGAGATAACGTTTAATACTTTATTGAAGAGTATGACTGTATGAGTAACTGCCTCGGTGGCCTAGTGGTCCTAAGCGCGACTGCTACGCTAGAGGTCCTGGGTTCGATTCCTAGGTCGAGCAAAAAGTGTTATTGGGTTTTTCTATGAAATTCTCAGTAGCAGCTCGATTGGATTTGTGCCCGGTTAATGGCAATAGGCTCGCCCCCTATTACAACGAACTATGGGTGTACATTGGTACACCTCTGCCTAACCCTTCGGGGAATACAGGCGTGATGGATGGTGAAGAGTATGAGTGGCAACTCTAGTAAGATCTGAAACACAAAGTAGGCCCATAACGCTAAGTCCACGTCAGTTAAGTCAGCAATTTGATAATATAATCAACAATGATATATGAATAATGAACATTTAAAATCAACCAAAACAAACCAAACCCTATTCGTATTTCAATTGTATTCGAGGTCTTGATAAAATGAACTAAAATAACTGAGTCGTGATGAGGTAATTGGAGTACCTACCTGAAACTCAAAAGCAATAAAAAAATCTAAAATCATAACCTAAAGTAAAAAGCTCAAGAAGAAGAAAAAGTCACATGAAGTTGTTGACCCCTAAACGGTTACGTCCTTAGATGAAAAATAAATTACTGAAAAAACATTTTTTATTTATTTATTGGGCAAATACATACATATCGAGACTCAACAAGACGTCTGTTTAGTTTTGCTAATTATTTTAAAAAGGCCATTTTATAAGCCAGTAACTAGTTTGAGTAAAATCTTCTTCTTTGCGTATCGATAGCAAATAAAACGAAACTAAATAATAAAAGGCGGGATCTGTAACCTGAAACACGATATATTAAAATGTAGTCATCATCTGCTTAGCCTTTTCCCAACTATGTTGGGGTCGGCTTCCAGTCGAACCGGATGCAGCTGAATATCAGTATTTTACATGGAGCGACTGCCTATCAGACCTCCACAACCCAGTAATGGGTAATACGATACTCTTGGTAAGACTGGTTGTCAGACTTTCGGGCTTCTGACTAACAGTAACGACTGTCAAGGATCTACAAATGACAGCCGGGACCAACGGCTTTACGTGCTTTCCGAGGCACGGAGGAAACTCGCTATAGTAAATGGTCACCCATCCACAGACCAACCTCGGCAAGCGTGGCTTAAGCCGGAAGGTCGGTTTATGCGACTGTAATTATTTAGCCACGAGCTCCTCCATATCGCTCGCCCCTACATATCGCTCGCTCCTCCATATATTAAAATGTAGTGTACATATCAAATTCCAGAGAGCTTTTCGATTATTGAGATGTAGGTCCGTAACAAAATTATTTTCACTGTACAACGTTACTCGAGAAAAAATACGACACAGAATAATAATATTACCTCCTGCAGCCTATTTTACACGACCCATTTTTCAAAATTTTTAATTGCCATTCTGTTTCGCTTGCAACACCCTAACGAGGGTAATATAGATTTTGAGGCAGGTACATCGTGTTTCTCGTTACTAATTAAATAAGCACCTACTACCCTACCTAGTTACTAATGTGCTTCAACATGACAATATTGTAAATGTTATGAAAGAGAACGTTGTCGGTTTTAATGACCGTTTTATTTTATTACCTCCCTTTGAGAGGATTTAAAGCGGTTCTGTGTGGCCTCTATTTGCCACGAATAGGCTTAAACTATAATAATTTTGCATTACTGCGAAGTTTTCATTATTTTGCAAATGTGCAGTAATTGAATTTCCTTTTAAACGAAAGGTCCTGTTTTAATATTATATCATACAAAATTGCAAGTATGTTTCATAGTTTTAGAGTAATGGGGTGGGGGTAGAAAGCCCCAAATATTCCTTGCTATAGCAGCTATATAAATGCTCTATGTTTCAAAATAACGCAAATAAATTGATCCAGCCTGTCCCTTTGCTGCCCTGTCCCAGCGACGCACTAAGCCGAGGCCCGTACCCCGCAGGGAGTGCCCTTAGCGTGTAGTCGCTTAGTATTTAAGTATTTTGTAAGCCCTGGCTGGAGGCCTTAATTTGAACTGCGAGATGCCAATCCGAAAAAAATAATTAAAAAACAAATCAAGACTTATACGAGTAGTGACTGCCTTGCAATGTAAATGTCATGGCTGGTGTTTATCATGGAACTATGACAAAGTATAATATGGAGGATAATCACAGTACTCAGTACCGACATAACCTTAGCTTTGACGGAGTTATGTCTATTTGTACAGGCTTCGCTTTGAACTGTTGCGTTTACATAAATCTCAGGACTCCATGCTAGCTATTTCACACACTTATAAGATACATGCATGGATTATGAGTTATTATTCCCACTAAATGTATTAAATCAGCATGTACCTATACATTACGCAAAGTTTGAATTACTACTTTATTTATTTACCAGTAGGAGCATTAAAATTGTTAAGATTATTAATTCATTTTGTTTGTTTAAATCGTAATTTAATATGTTTATTTCATTTCCATCATTAAGTTTCCTTTCATTCCATTACAAATTGAGCGGAGTTCCCAGAATATCGGACATCCAAATTGTGTATCAACATATAAAGCTTTTAACATGAACACAAATGTAATATCATATTCTATAGAGTATTTGTATTGTGCCTTTTCTGTTTACGGAGTGCATGCAAATGTTTAAATAGAGTAGCGTGATATCGGCACATACTGAAATATAGCTAAATAATTGAAACCTGTTTACTAATCAATACAATAATTTCATTTTGTTCTAAGCCTGTGTTCCTCCTTTAGACATATAAGGTTTGGTTCGTATTTACTAGAGATAATTTCATGTAATTCCTTGCCTATCAAATAATTTAGTACAAATTGTTGAATATGCTATTTACGGCACATAACGATACCGATATTTAATAAAAAACAAAATAGCAAGTTAGTAGGTACCTAAGTACTGTCTCTGCATGCAATTAGGTCATTTTCCTCTTTAAAATACGTAAAGAGAAAAATGACCTAATCGCATCCGGGAACTCTATTAGCTGAACTCGGCCATGGTTACATGTGGCGGTGTCTGATAAAAATGTATAAAAACAACCTTCTGATAAAATGCAATATCGTGTATAAATGTCAAGTCACCGACTAGTTACGGACTAATATCTTATGATGTATTAAACAGACTACAGAACAAACAAGTAGGTGAGGAACACGTAGAGCGCAAGTTATTGGTAGGCGGAGTCGACTGCCTCGACACATTAGCAACAGTCACATTTGTACCAGCGTTGTGGAAAAGGACCATTTACAACGAGTCATTTGAACACGAACAATGAGAAATAGGTGCTTCTGCTCATAGACAAGGTGGAAGGAAATATCGAAACGCAACTTACTACCATGCTTTCAGGTCAAGTTTTCTATAAAGGAAATTTTTCATACACATTTAAATATAGGTAACAATGAAGTAATCTACATATATTATATTTATGGTAACATATAAAGAGGTGAAATTGTTTTGCTACTTTGCAAGAAGACCCTCCTAAACTATTCTCAAAACGTACTGTTCCAGTTACAGAAAATCTTTTACTCTTAAAGAACTGCGCTATTGCCGATTTACTTGAGTTTGCCGCGGACGAAGCCGCGTTCAAGGTCTTCGATATTCCAAACGAACGAACAAACTCAATGGTTTAATTGTCATGGAAAGAAAAATATCGTAGTATCACAGAAAACCAACCGAAGCTGGAAGGACTGCAGGTGTGCCGGATTCCACTCAGTTGTCTAAGATCCTGGTTGGCTTGTAATCATACTTACCGGACTCGAATTCTATATTTCCTGGCATGATGGGGAGGCCAGGCCGATAAGTGTAGGCTGTCAGCGACCCTGGCTCATCCTCGGAGTCTTCGTCGTCGTCGCCTGAGAATGCAGAAAACCTCAAACGGCGTAAGTATAGTACCCTCATTGGTAACTATATTTTACAGCCGTTTGGGGTGGAAACCCTCGGGCCGTGGGGTCCGTGTGCCTTTGTATATCCCTTATAGTTTCGTTTTTTTGTTATTATTAAGGTTTTACTTATAATCTAATTTAAATATGTAATAATAAGGACATCATTGGAATGATTGAATAAATTATAACACTTTACACTTGTCAGGAAAATAAAAACATCTGTTAGGAAAATAAACAGTAAAAACAGTTGTATGTCAGTACGCACCAAGTGGGCGCTCCAGGGTCTTGCTCGGGGTGCGCACCACGGGGAGGGAAGAGCGTTGCTTCCCTCCGCGGCGAAAGCCGGTAGAAGCAGTTTCGACCTCCGACATGATTCCCGGGTCATCGTCGAAAAGGAAGGCATTGGCTGGAGCTCCGTAGCGAGCAACAGGGGGCTGAAAAGAAAATCTTGTTTAATAAAATATACCGAACATGTTTCAGACGTATCTAGGTGTCCTAGTCATGTCAATATGAGATGCAAAAAAACAGTTGCCCAATTTTGTTATTGACATTAAACAAAGATTCATTGGAATCCGTGGATATAGCACAAGCGTGCTAACGTATTGCAATGTTCGACAGGAGTTGATTTTTCAGTTTGTAAATACAACTATCCCGTAGCAGTTTTCCTATAACCCTTTGATATGAATTCAGCAATCAAACTAAACAAATATTATCGAGAGTCTACGTTTTTAAAATCGATAGAGTTCAAGTTACATTCACCCCGTGCGCTCATGACCATCCGTAACAAAAACTCAATTCATATCGCCACCGTCGCGGAACAAATAGAGCGACGTTGTAAATTAAGCCATAAGTGCGCGTGTGTTCAAGTGAAGGATTTAAACATTACAATGGGACGAATACAATCCACGTATGTTTTTAATATGTTTAGGTTGATGCTAGAGGACTATTGATTTACTGCGAAACTATAAAATTATTAAATTGTTTCTTAATCAATAAAACTTTATTATAACACAAAAGAATTGATAAAAACATTAAATATTTTTTTGTCCAGCATTCATTAATGTTAGGTACAACTATTACTAAAAAGAAACTAGAAATTGTTTACTGAAATATAATAATAAAAAATATATTTGCTGTTTATAAATATATCTGGTCGGCACGAGGAGAGTTGTCATCCCACTGAATTCACGTGAATTGCATTAGGCAATAAATCAGCATAAGAGATTTTTCCAAATAGGCCGGTTGTTTTCCTGTTTATAATAATTCAATAAGATCAAACTCTTGGAATAAAAGCTACTTTCACAATATTTACATTCATACAGTAGATGCAAGCTGCATACTGCATAAATTGTATTATATTGAGCTATTGGTTAACCTATAAGTAGCCACGGGTATGCAATATAGGTTCTTCTTATAAAAATGAAGGCAGCCTTTGTTCTCACAAAACCTATTTTAGTTGGAAACCTTCACTTGAAATGCTGTTTCATATCATGTTATGGTGAGGAACTAAACGCAATTTTCTAACACAACGATGATGAAAATTTTAGCAACCCTGATCCTATTCTTTAATTTTTTTCTTTTCTATCAACCCTGAAGAATTTACTACCATTTTCATGAATGCATCTAAAGTTATGTAAAATCATTTAAGGAGAAAAGAAAAAAAATAAACTAAAACCCGACTACAAAAAATTCACGTTCTAAAAAGTATGAAACAAGAAAACATTCTCACCTGAGAGCCGTGGTCGTATGCCACCTATTCCGGTAAAACAGTATGTGTATAGTAATACAACATTAATCTTTAGCATTAAAGTTTAGGGCAAAGTGACATACGACCACGGCTTTCAGATGAGAATGTTTTCTTGTTTCATACTTTTTAGAATGTGAATTTTTTGTAGTCGGGTTTTAGTTTATTTTTTTCTTTTCTCCTTAAATGATTTTACATAACTTTAGACGCATTCATAAAAATGGTAGTAAATTCTTCTGGGTTTTAGTTTTTTTGAACTTCTTTTTTTTTAAAATATTTTGGGGTTCAAAGTAAAACATTGAGAATTTTATATATTAGATATTTGAAATGTGCTAATTAAGCCCTTTAATTTGATATGCAACACGACCATATTTGGAAGAAAAAAAGTTATTATTTCACATCTTTATGAGCCCTAGAGGGCGCCACATAATTTTTATTGCAACATGACGTAGTCTATAACCAGAGGACAATTTAGATGCTTCGAATGACACCTCATTTGTCCATTTACGTTAGATGGTTTAGAAGTTATGAGGGAACAGATGAACATCCATACATACATACATAACAGTCAACCTCATAACCTTCCTTTTTGCTTCGCCGTAATCGGGTAAAAATTACATGACAACTGAAAGTGAATGTTAGTTTGTTAAAGCCAAGACACCTATACCAAACTCCAATATTATTAATCGTTTATTAGTTTGTTAGAGCCAGGGTAAGTCCAGTAGGATTGGATTAATTTTAAATATACGCTTACTTTTATACTGTTCTGCAACCAAAGCCCTAACATAGTAACAGAAACTTTGGCAATATTATTTAAAAAAAAATAACAGAAAAAATAAAACGAAAATGTAATTTGTGAATTAGTGAAAACTCGAAGCAACGCTTAGTTGCAGTCAATTCATAATTTGTGCGTAAACCTTATCGACTACAGAAACACGCGAACAGTAACCTTTGAAAAATCTATTCATCGATCAGACAGAAGCGCTACTAACATTTAACTCGAAATTCAAAAAATGGTGATAAGTTCAAGGTCTTAGAGACGTTTTAAAATAAAATAATAACGCCAATAGTAATTATTATTCGACTGGAGTTCCTGCGTTTCGGCTCCAGCACAATGTAAAAGTAACCGTGTATTTTTTTTGGATTTAGTTTGTTAAAATATTAATTGTAAGTGTTAGGTTGCAGCACACAAATTGTGTAAACACAAACAATACCTTCTTGTTCATGTTCTTGGCTGGAGTCAGATCGCGGAGCTTGCAGATTGTGGCATACTCTGGAGGATTCATTGGGAGACTCGGCTAACAAACAAAAAAGTAAACAAAAAAAACATAATAACTTGACCCACTTGGAGGAAACTACAGAATCTTAGGGACGATACAGACTTTTGTCTGTACAGATATCTGCACAGACTATAAAGTCTGAGTAAAAATTTTGTTTACCAAATGTCTGTGCAGACTTTTCATCAGTTCAGACTTCGATTTTAATGAATAAATTAAGTAATTCAATAATCATGAGTTTTTCTACGACAATCGTACTGACATGTACGCAGATTTCCGACTTTTCTGGTACACTGACTTTTGTCTGTACTGATTTGTTGTGCAGGCAAAATTCAATAGAAGTCTGTGTTAAGTTTGTATCGTGTGGACCCACCATTATGTGATGCCTCTGGTGTTACAAGTGCCCATAGGCAGCGGTAACCGCTTAACATCAGGCGGGCCGTTAGCTTGCTTGCGACCTTTAGTGGTAAATTAAAAAAAACTAAGAAAAGTCTAAATTGAGATCTCCCAGTAACAACTGATTTGAAGTGCAAGTGGCCTTAGAGGTATATGTGCCAAAATTTTCCGGATACATCACTGCATCCCTATCAAATTGCTTGCAGTTGATTGAGACAGAATAATATTTTAAAAACATTTATCTATAATATGTATGTATTTATAAATTAAATATAAGTATGTATATCAGTTGTCTGGTTACAATAACACAAGCTCTGCTTAGCTTGGGATCAGATAGCCGTGTGTGAGTTGTCCCAAGATATTTATTATTTATTTATTATTTATTATTATTTATTTAAAATTTAGTGAGTACAAGTGGGTCTTAGTGTTGATTATAACTTTAAAATATATCTTGACTTTAACGTTGCAAAATATGATAATAATGTAAGTGGATGAAGTTGCAATCCGATCAAATAATTCCTTGTTTCCTTCCCAATAATAAAACATATTTATGGAGACTACAAAATATCAAATAAAAGGTTTTCTATACAGTTTATATTTATGACAGTTGTGTACAAATTCGACAGAAGCAGTAAAATTCTAGCACTAGAAAGAAATCTTAATTCGAACAGATAACGTGACGTCATTTCGGTATTGTTGCTAGAATCGGTACTGCCAGGTAGCATCCCGTGTTACCCTAGTCTTCGCTCTCTATGACAGCACCACCTCGACACGGCAACGGCCCAGCCGGAATCGCCTCGAAGAATATCAAACTGTAAGCTGACAGCGCGTGGACTGCAAGCCGTCACCTTTTTTCTTAGGTCATTATAAAAAATATTTTAAAGCTAAGACCTTTAAGCCCTAATTTGAATGGCAAATTATTTTCTGTGTCGAAGCCGTCCTGTTATACTGAGCGATGAACCTTGCTTTCCACCTACACGAAATATAACGAATATTGTTCGGGCCCTGAGTTGACTTACCTCAATGTTAGCATGCTCCGCGTTAAACTGCGGGTACAAGAGCAGCTGGTTGCCAGCGAGGGTGTGACGACGGGGATCGTCACGGCGGGAGCCGCGGCCTCGCGGTATGCCGCGGCTGGACTCGCTATCAGAGAGCCCCCCTGGTAACAAAACATGAACCGATCAGCACTGATTACCCTTAAATACAACGTTAAACAATTAAATAGTTTTGCTGATTTGTACCAACAAATCGGCTAAATCAATCGATCGATGATAACTATAACATCGGATATTTCATTATATTGTGATGCTTCATTAAAATTGAAATGTGTAGTAAAATTGACTACTACGTGTGTCATTAGATTATTCACAAACTAAAATGAAACAACAACATGGGTGATACTTACGCTCATCGAACGTTCGTACCTATATTTAAAAAAGTGTTCGTGATAAGTGGCAGCCTTAAGTTTTAAAAGCGCATGCGTGCGCACTTAATCCTGTCCGAGTCCGAGAAAATACTGTCTGTCCGAAGAAAAGCGTGTTTCTCGGATCCGGAACACGTGTTTTAACTTATGTGTTATGTGTCGTGTTCTTGGATTTTGTTTGCATTAGATGAAAAATTCTCCTTTCCAATCCACTTACTTACGACTACGAGTACTACGGGGAAAAAGTAAAGGTTGCATCCTTTATGAACCTTTTATTATAATGGGCTTGACATCCAGTTTCCGAGGTAGTTCTGCGGTTAGAGCCGCTGCTAGTCAGTATTTACTGAAAGATGTATGTAGGTATCTGTACACGACGCCAGTTACTGAACAGTCAACAGAACTGGCCTCGCCTCCGTATGAACGTTCAGCTTTGCCCCGATAATAGCTGCATGTATGTTAGAATTAAGGCAAGGACTCAAATTATTGGCAGCACAAAACGTGACAAATATGTGTTATGTGTGTGTGTCAAATTTCAGATAATTCCGTTCAGCTGTTTTAGCATGACAGAGTATCCATCCTTCAATCTATCCATCAACTCATCAATCAACCCATCTAACTTTTTAAAGTTTCAGAGACCACGCGCCATAAGCGCAGCGTAGGACATCCACCCACAAGGTGGACGGACGACCTGATTAAGACCGCAGGAAGACGCTGGATGCAGGCCGCTTGTAACCGGTATTTTTGGAAATCTATGGGGGAGGTTTATGTCCAGAAGTGGACGTCCTGCTGATATGATGAATAGCAGTAGGAAATACGTAAATCACGAATGTCACAAGAGGGAGGAGGTGGGTGTAGAGAGACATCACGTGTATCTCTAGTTTAAAAATAAATGTTCCGGTATCAAATAAGATTATTTATGTATGTGTACTCATATCTATTATACCTGTAGGAATTTCAAGATAATGTTTAGTAATGCACACGATTTAAAACCCTAATTTGAAAGGCATATTATTTGCTGTGGTGGGCCTAAACCGTATTTTTATTGTATGTGTTTATGCACCCGATATGGGAAGCCCACTTTCGGAGCGGGAAGAATTCTGGGATAGTCTAAGAGGTATAGTGAATGGGTGTAGAGCGAACGAGAAGATTGTAATGCTTGGTGACTTTAATGGCTGGGTAGGTGTGAAGAGGAATGGATACGAGAAAGTGTTAGGTGCATTTGGAGATGATAGAGTGAATGAGAATGGTTTGGATTTGTTAGAGATTTGTGTAGAGAAGAACCTTTCTGTGATGAACACTATGTTTAATCACAGGAAGATTCACAAGTATACGTGGGAAAGGCAAGATAGTAGAAGTATAATTGATTTTGTGATTGTAGATGAAAGATTAAAGAGTAAGGTCACAGATACAAGAGCATAACGGGGTGTTAATGTTGGAACTGATCATTATCTGGTAATGTGTCGGGTAGATGGTCTGTTCAAGCATTAGCGTCACCGAGTTAAAGTCCCTGTGACCACTCTAGAAAGAATAAAAGTAGAAAGACTGCAAGAAGAAAAAGTAAGGGAAGAATATAAGAGAAAAGTTAAAGAGAAGACGGATAAGATATTTGATAGTATGAATTATCGCAGCTTAGAGAAAGTCTGGGATATGGCAAGGGATAGTATGGTGCAAGTGGCCACGACGGTATGTGGTGTAGCACGAAGAAAATGTGGTAGTAGGACGAATGATTCTTGGGTGGATGGTGAAGTGAAAGAGGTTGTAAACAAGAAGAAAGAGGCATGGCTAAACGTGTTAGCCTGTAAGGCCCAAAGTAGAATGAATCAGGCAATGGATATGACAGATGATTTAGAAAGACTGAAGAAAAAGTACACCGAAATGAAAGCGAAAGTGAAAGAGATTGTAAAAAAGAAGAAGGATGAGAAGGAAGAAAAGTATAACAGGAAGTTCGCTGATAACTTCAGGGCCAATGTTAAGCTGTTCTGGAAACAGGTAAGATTGGCTCGAGGGGTGACAGGAACATCAAGTATGAACGTTGTAAGAGCAGAAGATGGATGCTTATTGAGTGAAGAGAGTAAGGTTTTGGAACGCTGGAAGAGATATTTTGAAAGTTTGTTTAGTGATCACGATAGCGTGCAAGGAGTGGGCAACTGGGCGGAAGCCAGTTTTGAAGACCCAAACTCAGAGATAGAGGAAGAGAATGAAATAAAGATGGATGAGATTGTAAGAGCATTGAGAGGTATGAAAGTTTGCAAAGCTGCAGGCTATGATAGAGTGTCTGTCGAAATGTTGAAGAATGGTGACGGGGTGGTAGCAAGCCTGTTGCACCTCATCTTTAATATGTGTTGGAGGTATGGCCGTGTACCGGATGACTGGTGCAAGGCTGTAATTGTTCCACTGTATAAAGGTAAAGGTTCGCAGCAGGAGTGTAAAAACTACCGCGGCATTAGTCTTCTAAGCGTTGTCAGCAAACTATATGCGAAAGTTTTAATTAATAGGGTGACAAGACTGACTGATGAGAAAATATGGGATGTGCAAGCGGGATTTAGAGAGGGAATGGGCTGCATGGATCAGATCTTCTCCTTAAGGTGCATAGCCGAAAAACATCTGGCAAAGCACAAGAAAGTCTACTGTGCTTTCGTAGACTTGGAGAAGGCCTATGACAGTGTGTGGAGGGAAGAGCTGTGGTCGACTCTATCAATGTATAGTGTGAACGGGCGCTTGATACGAGCACTGAAATCTTTGTACAAAGATTCCAGTGCTTGTGTTAGGTTAAATGGGGCATACACTGACTGGTTTTGCATCTCAAGAGGTGTAAGACAGGGTTGTGTAGCGTCTCCTTGGCTGTTCAACCTATACATGGATAGTTGTTTGGCGGATTTGAAAGAGAGTGAGTGTGGATTAAGAATGAATGAGTTACCTGTCAAATGCCTCTTATACGCAGACGATCAAGTTCTTCTTGCATCGTCGGCGGAACAGTTGCAAGACATGGTAACGTTAATGAATGAAGCGTTTAAAAGAAAAGGAATGAATATAAATGTGAACAAGACGAAAGTGATGGTTTTTGAAAGAGAAGAGGATGTATCGGTGTGTGATGTGAAAATAAATGATGTGAGTGTGGAGCAAGTGAATGAGTTTGTATGCTTGGGCAGTATGTTTACAAGGGATGGAAAGATTGATGCTGATGTGGAAAGGAGAGTAAATGCGGGAAATAAAGTGAATGGTGCCATACATGCGGTTGTAACCAACCAGTCGATGTCCAAAAAGGCTCGACTGGCTGTGCATAATGGCGTGCTGGTGCCTACACTTATGTATGGAAGTGAATGTTGGGTATGGCAAACGAGGCATGAAAGTAGGATTAATGCTGTGGAGATGCGTTCCTTGCGAAGTATGTGTGGTGTAACTTTGAACGATAGAGTGAGGAATGAGATTATACGAGAACGTTGTGACTTAAAAGAGGATGTAGTGACAAAGGTTCAAAAGGGTATGCTTAGATGGTTCGGTCATATTGAGAGGATGAGTGAAAGGCGACTAACAAAAGGTATTTATGTGGCAGATGTGAGTGGCAACGCCGGGAGGGGACGCCCTAGAAAGACCTACCCTGACCTTATTGGTGAGGTTCTTCAGAAAGGTCGGGTGTGCAGTACTCGTAACCGGCGTGCTTGTATGACCAGATGTATGAACGTGAACGAGGCGAAAGTAGTATGTAAGGATCGTAGGAGGTGGCGTTCTGTGGTTTCTGCCTACCCCCATGGGAAAAAGGCGTGAGTTTATGTATGTATGTATGTATGTATGTATGTATGTATTATTTGCTGTATCGTAGCCGAGCTGTTGTGTATAGTGACCTTTCAGTCGCGGTGTTGTGAGTCTGAACAGTAGCTAAATCGTTTATTGCCGATGCTAAATGTTTGCGGGGAAACAGAGAGACTGCTGTTTTATATCGACGTGTTTATAGTAACTGTTGCACAACGTGTCCTTTGACTGTCGATTACTTTACGGAAATATGTGTAAGGTCTAAAGGTCTGATCTCTGACTTTTTATATACGTAATTTTTGCGTCTAAATGCATCCACGATATGACCGCCCTTCAAGAACCAATTTGAAACTTTTAAGGAAAAAAGAATCAATAAAACTACATAATTAGAGTATAATTTTAATATTTTAAAATTTCAAACATAAACTGAAATAACTATTATTTGATGACGATGACAATGAATTCTCGCTACACATAAAACAATACCGGCAAAGTATCGGCAAACTCGCACATCGCACGCAAAATTATTTTAATTCTCAAAATTCAATTTTCATTATTTGTGCCTAATCACACTACGTTTTATTTTGCCGGTATTTTTGACAAAAATCTCTATCAACACTACAGATTTTATATTTATAATACTGCAAACTTTGCAGATCAGGAATACAATAAATTTCAAACTACATTTTTTTTTCACAATTATGGAACTCTATTTATGGAACTCTAATACAATAATTATAATGTGCAAATTAAGCACTTTTATGAACCCCCATAATCCTCAGCCCCCTCTTTCCTTAATCATTATCTTCATATAACATAGTAACCCCAAATTTAAATATCAAGCGCCATTTAGGCTTCAATTGTAATCTAACAGTTTTTTTTTTATAGTTTCAAACGTTAGGCATTATTTACCACTATGTCATATATCAAGTTGTTCACAAGCAGACAGATAGAGAGCAAAACAATGTGGAACTATAAGGGGTTCTTTTAACATTTGGGTAGGAAGTATCTTTAGCATAGAGGCGCCACTTCGCGCCATCCGCGGGACCACGGCTCACGCAAGCCTACCTCACGCACACACCGTCGTCTCGCGGATTGAAATTGAAATAATAACAACTATAAAAAAAGTAACCCATGGGCTTATACTCTTCCACAGTCACGGACATGAACATTAGCAATTTTTTATAGTAGTAAAGGACCCAAATCGTACATCATTTAACATTCTTATAAATCTTTGAATAAATAAAAATGTAATTCATCTGTAACATTATAATTATTTATGACGTTATACAAACTTCTATAGGATCATAGAATAAAAAAATATACTGTATTTGTATCATTATATGATATAATTATATCACGCTCAAAACTTTGTCTCGTAACACTATACTATATTTGTATCATCTTATGATAAGTATATATATAACGTTAGTATACGTACATTCTTCTGAAGCATATAATGTAAAATATTCTATATTTATATCATTATATGATATACATATATAACGTTAATGTATATACATTCTGCAGTAGCACAGAATAAAAAATATAGTATATTTGTAACTTTGTAACATTCGTATATACATATATACAACATTTTATAAAAGTACAGATTTAAAAAAATAGTATTCTATATTCGTTATAATTTTGATGTTAAAAAAATTATTCGTGTTTTAGAAAAAGTTCTGCAATCGGTCAATATTAATTATATCGTCTAAGAATTTTTACATGATAAGAGTGACCTTCTACGGACACAATGGGAGCGCTAGGTACGTATCTATCAATTGTGAACTTAGCTGCAATTGTTTCAATTTTCAATGGTATTTTAGAGTGTTTTTTTTATATTTCAGGTACAGCGTCTTCACAAGTATTCATATATTTTTTAAATAGATAAATGCATCCTAAAATCCTTCAATAAGATGTTGTTTACCCGTTAATCTCGATGTGCAGTTACTTTTTGGAAATCACTAGATTTATTTCTTGTTATTGTATATGTACATTTAAGTGTTCAAAAGGATTTGTAAAAATTGTAGCGGTCTAAATTGACGTCCCCGTGTGACTGTTTCTAAAACTCGGTTTATTTGTATTTTTAAAGACCGCTAATTTCTTAGTAGGGGACAAAAGACGCTAAGCGTCGAAGTTTCAAATTGACATCACAACACCCATGCAACAAATGGTCGATGAATAGCGATAGCCCACACATTACGGTGAAGAGGCTCAAGATACCAGCATCGCGAGATCTACATTATTTAGACATACATATTACAGTTGAAAATTGAGGGAAGAGAGGGACATATGCCGTTTCTAAACAACCTACGACTTCTAAATCATTCATACTTACTAGAAGCAATGCTGGGCCCAGGTTTAAATGGTTACATGGCAACCTGGTTTGCGTATTATGTTGTTATTACGTGACCATATTATCAGTAATTTTTATCTTCAGCCAAAACCTTTAAAACTTTATTTTTACATATTATTGTATCTGGCAACTTGGTGTTTGCATCTTGTGAAAATATGGTGTATACAAATCAGGTCATCAAAATGATCAGAACAAACCAACTCAACAAAAGTCCTGAAATCATAACCAGAAAATGTAGTTTTGAAACGTTAACCGAAAATTGTATCACTTTAGTTAGATTTGCCACCACAGCCTCGGATTTCACAGTGGCCAATTACGGCCCAACCAGTATGTCTAAAAATGAGATTACACAACAGAACAGAATTGTTGACTGCGAGAGTAAAAAAAACAAAAGTTTCCGGCGAAGCTCTACTGAAACTAGCCTTGACGTGTACACTGTGTATAGATGTATTTTTTTCGATCACCGATATATTGTTAACATGTTCACTGTATTGTGTGGGACTAAACATGGTAGATACAATAGTAATAGTAAAAATTTAGATGTTGTTAGTTATAAGCTTATCTTATAATAGCTAATCTTTAATAAACATATATTTTACATAGTTTATATATAATTCACAAAGTACAGTTTTCATCAAGGTAACTGGGTTCGCAACATAAATCAATCATAGAATTAAAAGGTTCTTTTTTATGGTGTGATTTTCAAATTCAAACTTGCTATCCCGCTGGGTGTAGGCAGGCGACGCGATGATCGCGCACTCACACAATGATATTTCCGCGTTACACTGCCTACTGCATACGCAACGGGTCGATTCAGTTCTTTGAAAGATGTAGTTATCACTATCAAATAAACGACAAAAAAAAATATTATCTAATTATTGACCAAGAGACGGAATTTTATTTGATTTATATTGCTCTTTTACGTCAACCTGAAATTTTCAAGTATACAAATCTGCACTTTGTAGATTATAGAGTTAAGAACAGCCATCAGTCCGTCACACAGCACAACCAACAAACATATCATTTTAATAAATAAAATTGCAAGTTACTAGTCGCTTTATATTGTGTGAGCGTGACGAAACCTTGCCCTTATTTGGGACATTTCCTCCCTTTCGACGCCCGAAGCAACTCGGTTCGGGACTGGGTTATCCACCGAGTGGCGAAAAGTAAAGCCACGTTCTTGCCGGCGCGAGTCCTGTGGATCTAAAAAATAAGATTCTGTGTTAATTCCGTTGTTAAACCTTATTTTTAGGATTTGATTGGTTAAGTCATAATATTATACTGGCAATTAATGAATGAAAAAGAACTCACGGAGCGATTTTCAACCACGTCTGCCGCGGTTACCGGCCCGCGTCACGCGCGGGGCTGCACACAACTGAAATTTTCACTACGCGATGTATACGGCTTCTTCGCGATCGTTTAGGCGTATCGCCCGCGCTTTCTGAAGTCGTCCGCCTAGTTTGCGATTATCTTATGCTAAGATAGCAAGCGGTCCCGCAAACATGGCAGCTACAAAAACTGCAAAACTATGGCTTCATCAATCTTGAAACAATCAGTTACCAAACTATAGTGACGAACGCAGAAGGAAATCGGTCCGCGAGGCATTTCTTCTGATAAGAATAAGGGTCAGCTTTTAAGCTTTTCTGTTTGGAGAGCAGCAGAACGTTAGCCAGATCAAACATAGCAAAAGGCCCTTTGTCGTTTCTAACATAGGATTCGAAATTGCGCACAAGGGACGACTTGATGGCGTGTGTGGTCATGCTCAGGCATATTTTCACTTCAAATATTGACAACAAAGAACCTGCTAATGCACTGCGCTTATTGATTAAAGAAAACAAAGGGGACTAATGTCTGTCAATAACGTTACCCGTAGTCTTACTCACGTAAAAGGGCGTACGTACCTACTTGAGCATGACCACCTAAATTCATAGCAGACAAAATTCTCTATGACTTTTACGTGAAGCTGACGTGAAAATTTAAGCCACCAATTTTTATCCCTTTTGTTCTGGGCTTCAGAACATGTTGGTCGGGGAAAAGATTTTGCAATATTATTGGCATGTTGAGATTTTCAGCGTTTCGGTTAAAACCACAGCGGGCCTGACGCGATAGCACTAGCGTATAAATATTCGACTTGAGTAGATTTTATTTAAAAATATAGCCATGTTATAGCATTTTGATTAAAATTAATATGACTTCAAACTTAATAAGTATTATTGAACTGAACATGAACTTCGGTATTTTGGATATAAAGTCGAATTTCGAACCCTGATTAATTACTTAAGAAATTACTGAAAAATGTTTGTAAAAAAAAAAAAAAACTTTTTTTATTTATTGAACATACGGAGTTTTATTACGCGCAGTTCAATGTTCACAGAATATTTAGGCACAAAACAATGAAAACTGTTTGCCAAAAAAAAAACAATTACCATTTTCAAATTGGGTCACGTCACTAGCCAAACTGAAGATAGGAAGCAGACAAAGTCCTGATGTCAACCAGGCAGGCTATGGCTGGTATGTAATAAGTAAAAAAAAAAATATAATAAAATTCAGTGTAATATTATGTCCTGCCAGGGCAGGGAGAGCTTAAGGCTTAGATAATTAGTACAAGGTTACAGGTAAGACATGTTTGCATTTGCATGACATCAAATTATTTAAATTATTCATACAAGATGATATGAACACAATATTATGCACATTTAAAACCAGCGGAGAACACTGTCTGATGGTGTTATGGTAAACAATGTCATGTTTTCAGGGTAACGAAGCCAACTGATACCTAACGAGACCTAGATTAAAAATTATATAAAAAATGACATTCAAAAAACCTTTTCACGGTCTAATTGAAATAAATGATTTGAATTTGACTTTTAAGACTCCGCTGACTGTTTGTCCGACAGTCACAGAACGGTATAATTTGAACCGTAATAGGTAGACAAAAATTCTCAGTGTTTATTACTATGGCCTATAATGTTTTTATAAACGCTTAATTTCCCAAACCCACTTAATGTCATTTTCATCGATCTACTGTTCTGGAAATTAAAATAACCGTTCGCTTGAAACGCCGAATTGATTATGATAATGGTTTTTGAAATTCTCAAAAACCAATGTTAGTGAATTACTAATTTGTTTATAAATAAAGGGTGTAAAAATTAAGAGTAAAATAACTTTTGAAAAACAAGCTTTTATTTAAAAGCGCTGAAAATAATAAAATTAACTTTTCCTTTAAACTTTTACTATCAACCTATAACGTCATTACACAATTTATATGATATAAAGCTTGTCGCGGGATTTCTGTACTGGTATTTACAGGTAAGTCTCACCATGCATTGTCATCCAAACTAAACGTGTTTACAACATTTCAGCTCAATCGGTTGAAGATATCTGCTTCAAAATTGAGTTGCAAGATTCCACCCGACGAAACATAGTTACATAACAGTGCAAGTTAAATAAAAGCTTGTAATAAAAAGAAACGAAACCGAAAGTTACACAGTCTTCCCATCATTGCAATATTTACTTTGTTCTAGAGCACACCTGAAAACCTTTTGCCTACGAAAATGTTAAAGGTTCCAACTATAATCTTATGATTTTGTTATAAAATTCCCCCGAACCAGTCGCATGCACCCTTAATTGAGTACAAAGTATTGCGTGCGATGTATAGTTGTATACACATTGCGCGCAAGGATAAACGGTAATTTTTCACAACAAGGATATAGGAATAGGTAATAATTAAAATCCCAGCTTTAATTTTTGCCTTTTATTATTAAGTTTGATGTTCAATATGCGTAGTCGTTAACTACGCGTGAATATGTCGTGTAACGGGTACACCTTTTATGGCAGAACTTTTAAAGGCATAATTTTATTTTGCATAACAACTGATCGCATAAACCTTTTTTCGCAGAAAATCGTTTGGCATACACTCATTTGGCATACATTGAAATGCATAATTTTGTAAGGCAGAATCATCTTTTGGCATAAATTTCATTCGCATAATACTCAAAAAGCATAAACATCATTTCGCAGAAAGTTTACAAGCAGAATCATCTTTTGGCATATATTTCGTATCAAACTCCCTAGAGATAGATCCAGAGCCCTCGAGGCTCAAAAAGCATAATCGGGGAGCCCCGCTACGCGGGGCTCAAGGGTTTGTACGCGGGGTCTGTTCGCTCGCTTCGCTCGCTCTCTAGACTCCGCCATCCCCTTCTAACCTAATCTGTCCGAGTCGGGGTGCCCCAAGTCCCGAGCTCGCTTCGCTCGCTCTTTATAAAAGTTATACTAAACGAAATTATGCGAAATTATAAGTATGCCAAAGGTATTTATGCCAAATAAAATTCTGCGATCTTAAAAGTATGCCATTTTAAATTCTGCCAAAAAAGCGTTCTGCCAAAAAATAATTATGCTATAAAAATATTATGCCTTATAAACGTTCGTCCAAAGAAGTTTATGCGAAAAGAGTTATGCCAAAAAAGTTTCGGGGTAACAAGTTTCTGCCAAATAGAGCGCACCCTCTTGTAACATCCCGTATAGCGTATGCTTTTCTCTCCTGACTCCATGTTTCAATTCAATGTCAAAAGAGCACACATTCGCATGAGCGAAGCCAAGTCTAGCTAGTGGAATATATTAACTGCCTCGTTAGCCTAGGGGTTCCAAGCGCGACTACTACGATAGTCTTGGGTTCGATTCCTAGGTTGAGCAAAGTGTTTCATTCTCAGTAGCGCCTCGGAGTTACGATTTCTGCCCAGTTAATAGCAATAGGCGCCCCCTACTAACTAGGACCTAAAACCTACCGGCGGACTATCAACAGAATAAATCGACAACATTCCACATTTTCAAATAATATACTTAAATATTCTGAACTTTTTTTCAAGTAATGTATGGACGCTTTTGTTACTGTATTGCCATACATAATAATATGCTAACACACTACACATACAGATAATGTCGTTGCTATTGGCTTTATTGAATAGATCATGTTATGCCATTTGTGCTTCAATATGATTTTGAGCATATGACTGCGCCACAGCTATAGCTCGACTAACGTGAAATTGTGTTGCCGGCCAAAATGTTACCGTCAATAGAGAACGATACTTAGCAATGATTGCGGATTTCTTGATACCTCTGTTGAATGGTATTGATGTGAATGAGCTTTGGTTTCATCATAAAGGCAAAATATGCCACACGGCGGGCGACATCATCAAGTTATTGCGGGGAACTTTTGGTGAGCGCATAATGTCGGTTTATTCTGAACCTAACCCGACAATTCTAACCAGGTTGCAAGTTAGGTTAGGAACTTGAAAAAAAAATAGACATCTTCGGGTTTTTGCCAGTAAAAAGGTGAAAAATCTTATGTACTTATATTGGTATCCGTGCTCATGACCAAAATGTAAAAGGAGTAGTATAAGTTGATGATATTTCAATAAGTATAAATAATGTTAAACTCTTCTTGACACATAGGTAGTTTTTAAATCTAAGAAAGAGAAGAGAGGAAAGCCTATGTCGCAATTCGCATATGATAGGAACGATACGTCGGGTCAGGTTAGGAGAGTTACGTTCGGAACAAATATTTCCATTGTTTTCAAGTTCCTGACCTAACTCGCGACCGGGTTAGGATTGTCGGGTGAAGTTCAGAATGAACAATAAATTGGTTGAAATTTCGCGTAATGGATCTGTGAACAAGCCTCCAAGATCGTGTGATCTCACACACAGCTTCCTTTTTTTTTTTTAACTTGTAGTCAACATTCGCCATGTTATCGCTGATATACGTAAATTGGATTTCACTACTGAGCTTCATTCGAGCTAACCGTGACGGCACTCATATGCCCGTAATCATATTTAAATACAAATAGCAAAAATATCTATTAAAAAAGGCCAAATTAACATTATTTTAATGTGTTTTATTTCGATTTGAAAGCTTTAAAAAGAAACACCCGATACAGAGAATAAGTAAAATATATACCATCACGCCTGTATTCCCCGAAGGGTTAGGCAGAGGTGTACCAATGTACACCCACAGTTCGCCGGTATATTTAGGTCCCATGTAATAGGGGGCGAGCCTATTGCCATTAACCGGGCACAAATCCAAACTCCGAGCTGCTACTGAGAATTTCATAGAAAAACCCAATAACACTTTTTGCTCGACCTGGGAATCGAACCCGGGACCCCTTGCACAGCGGTTGCACTTGCGACCACGAGACCAACGGGGCAGTCAGAGAATAAGTACTGTTTAAATAATACTAGAACACAAGACAGAAAAATTAGAAAATGATATGTTTGTTTGTAAACGTGGAAATGTTATCAATACAAATAACATGAAGCCGCGGACACAGCTAGTTAATCAATCACGGGCCCATTATTACAACTTATTTCTCCTAAAAATTAAAAAAAAAACGTGTCACGACAAACAACGTACAATTATTTGAAAACGTCTTCAGTTACGCGTAGCGGGGAACTACATTTCCTGAGTGTAATTTCATTAATTAAATCGTAGAGGACCAAAAGGCTGAAAAGTTTGAAGTTTATTACGAAAATCCGATAGGAGTACTAGCGAAACAAACAGAACACGAATGTCAGGCACGTTACGCCCACATTTGCGAAAATGGCTGAACGGAACCTAATTAAACATGTATTTATTGTATAACTGAAACCCCTAAAATTAAAACAGATGCATAATTTTCATGTCGACAAGATGAGTCGTTCCTGAGATAAGTACGGCTTGACCTATCCATAGTACGCAGCCCCTCCACACAAAGCAGGGGTATCGATTTAGTAGTTTGATACCTATGCGAGGAGTAAATGTGTGCCTACACAAATTTTCGTGCGATATAGTTAAATTTATACATACATAGATATAAATCACATCCTATCATAAAAATGTATAGTCTGTTTAAGTGTGTTGTTGAGCTTTGTGAATTTAGGACTGTGCAACAAACACTGCGCTTCATACAAAACATATTTTTAAGTAATTAAACTACTAAATGTAATAATACCTACCCCCATGGGAAAAAGGCGTGAGTTTATATATGTATGTAAATGTAATACAAAGCTTCGGGATGTAAACACACGTTTTTAAAGTCTTGTATTCAATTATGAAATGTAGTTACCATTTACACTAACCACGATACCACGATAATGCATATTAGTGTTCTTCTCTTATGTGAAAAATAGGGAAAATTGAAAATATTACTAAATTACATTTGAAAAAGAACAATCACTTCAATTGTTGACAATCATCAGGAGTAGCTCGGAGAGTTTGTGCCCGGTTAATGGTAATAAGCTTGTCGCCCTCATTACATGGGACCTAAACATGCCGGCGATGTGCGGGTGTACATTGGTACACCTCTGCCTAACCCTTCGGGTAATACAGGCGTGATGGTGTGTATGTATTACATTCGTGCCCATGGCATGCGCCGCAGCGCGCAATCAATAACGTAAAGTTTCAAATGTCCTTTTAACCATCTGAAAAAAGCTAGTTAAACATAGTTTCGTCTGTTTTCAGTATCACCTACATTATTCTATGAATCGTATTTTAAAAGAGTAAGTCTAGAGCTTTTTTACCATTTTTTTTCATATGAAATTACCCTTACAAGAGGCAACTAAATTCAAATATATAATATGTTTTTTGTATTTTTTCTCTTCACAAGTGCCTATTAACGGTTTAGTTGAAATAAATGATTTAAATTTGATGCCTAATATTAAAATTATTATTTGTAGAAGATAGGTGCCGTATCTACGCACTAATCTATAAAATGACAAAAAAAATAAAACTACCTGCTCAATGAATTCTGAAACGATATCCAACATCAATTACGATCACTAAGTAAAAACGTTTATTTAAGTTTAGTTTATCTAAAATTTTGAAATGACTGTTAGAAAACATTCCATGTGAATCCCAATCTTATGGTTAGATGGTCCTGTTACGCAGGCCAAGTTTAGTTGAGAGATCACGGTAACCTCTGTTTCATTACTCACCTATGCCTACTACGCATAAGTAATCGTAGAGCGCACAGGCCCGCACAGCACACAAAACAGTATGCACTATGCACCTTGCTTTTTTAAATATTTTATTCGCGTGTAAAAAACACGTTTTTGCAAGAGCTAAACTTTGCGGGGCCGCGAAGAAATTTAATAAATAGAGGAAATAATAAAAACTTACCTTTAAATATATAATGAGATTAGATGATTATAGTACGTGCAGCGATAAAAGTCTGTTTTCATTTCGAACATAATAGGTACACAATATTTTTTAAATAATTAATGTGTCACTCGTCAATTATTAGACGTTACAAATAAGTTAATCGTTAAAGCAATTAATAAGAACATCAAGTTTCCTTACTTAAGACTTATCTGAAACCACTTTTATTGCTGATCACACTATTTATAGATTTGGTACTAAGTACGCGCAGCGATTTTGAAAATTTGTATTTGTATGTACTCACAAGATAGGTCATCAAGCTCGTAGCCGTCATCGGAATCAGGATCGGCGCAACATCGTAATGTTATAAGTCGCCAAATATAACGGCAGTATTCAGACGTGACCCGTTTTATTCTTCGTAGACGGCCTGGATATAATTAATTTACAAGTTAATAAAATAAACTCAAGAGAGAGATTACTTTTACATAATATTCACTACAGTATTTTAGATTTATATGAAAAATTATGTTTTTCTAAGTAAAGGCAAATAGTTAAGATTTCCATGGTGTTTTCAGTTATGGCAATAAAAAAATAAATCTACTACTTTTATTGAAAAACATAAGTGATTTAGATTCAACAAGTTAACTCACTAAATATTGGATAAAACATTAAAAACAAATATTCAAATGATAACCCCCTGGAAATTCCAAATAATAATGTAAATTATTTTTAAGTGAAAAAAATTATTACTTACGAGTGCAACTGGTCGTCGTCTCACTATTTACGGAGTAAACGGAAACAGTAGACATTTTTTTTTACAGGATGTTTAATTTAATGTAATTAATTTAAATTCAGTAAATAAAAATTTGTATGTTCTCTAAAACTGGCTTGGTACACAATTTAATTTTCACCAAACTTTCGAGCACGAGGAGCGGTATCCGTCAACGCGGCCGTGGGCTCCTACTCGAATCTGTGTAGTGAGGAGTATGCTGGCGGCCGAGGGATGAAGTACCACGTGAGTGGTGGCTAACGTCTGGCCTTGTAAATAATGGACGCCGATTCCGACTGCAGGCCTAGTGTATATTTAATGTTTATACAAATATCTGGATCTTTAAATTAAAGGCTATAAATCAATAGTCAATAGGAATTGTGTGCTTTAAATATGGGTCTGTAAAATGTACGACGGGCGCTACCAGGCGGGTGGGGGGTGGGGGTTTGTGGCTATCGTCACGTCATATGCTTACCTGCTAATTAGAATCTAGTTTTTTTTTATAATAAATTGGACTTTAAGTTGCAACAGGTCGCAAAATTATATTTCTTTTAATTATAAACAGCAGAAATAATCCTTAATGAATCAACTGTGAACATGTATGTACCTACTAATTATTTAATGTATTAGTAGCCGAATACGAGATTTCATCTAATACGATGTTTGTTAGTAAATGTATTTTTATGAGACGATTTTATCTTGTTTCTAGAGGGAACTTGAACTTAGTTATTTTGAACTTGACATTGGCGCCTTTTTAAATTATTGTACTAAAATTGAGATATTGTTAAATATGACAAAAGTAGAAAAGAAAGTTGTTATTTTCTTCATTAAAGAAATCTTGTATTTTGTCTTGTTTACTTTAAGTATCTTGCTGCCATATTAATAATTATGCAAGCTCCTAGACCCAGTGGTTCACTGTACATTGTTTGTGTGCAGTGAGTAAATTTTAGACTTTTTACAGGTACTTATTTGAAGGCATTCACAAGTAAATTTTTGTTTTTCATAGAAGAAACTTGCGTACTAACTTCGATACACCAAGCTCGTGCTTGTATTCTTATTTTGTATATTGATCGTGTATGTTGACACTGAAGTGAGAGAAATTTTATAATTAACTAAGTCACATAGCACCCGAAAACACAGATAAATTTAAAAATGTATTATATTAGTAAATGTTGTGTGTCCTATTTACCTGACGCAAGTGCGCAGGCGTGGCGCCGCCAAACGGACAACAGCAAAGTTAATTTTGAGCAACCTTGTCAGCTAATTCTTATTATCCTGGTTGCAATATCTACGGGAAAGAGATTTGCTACGATGATATTACCTTACAGGGCTTGATTCATAGAATCTGATGGCATTGCAATGCTGCACTCAGCTTATCAATGCCTCAAGGTCGGGATACGTTCTATTTAGGAATTCATCATAGTCTCCTTAGACTCTATGAGAAAGGTCGTGAGAAAGGTCTTCTAGATTAGGTTTTTTTAAAGGGCAATCAAGTTGCGGCTTTGCACGTAACTTCAGAAAAGTATATAACTGCGATGTTTACATACGAGACCGAGCTCGGTTCAATTATAGTGCTCGTATGAAACAGATTTTTACCATTATTTTGCAAAGGGTGTGGGACAATTTGGCTGTGTGATAATATATGTCAGCAACAAGTAGTTGTCATAATACACATATCTTTACGACGTCTCAGACTACACAGCTGACAATTTCAATTACACTTACGCATCTTTAGTGAATGAAGAACCTTTTCGGTTAGCCGTTTAAGGGGTTATCAGGAATTACAAAAGGGTAACCCTTTTACCATAAACGACTAGAACCCTTTGGTTTTTTAATGTTTTTAGATTTTAATGGGCTGACCGTTGGTTACTAGGGTAATCAATTTCAAATGTTAGTGTTACGTTGTATGAGTTGTATTGTTGGGGTATGTGTTGTAGCGTTTTATGTTATTGGGTTTCCGTTTCATGTGGTTTGAAAGAGTTGGGCCAAAGCCGTACAAGCCGTGCTCCTTATGGGTAACTGAATAAACGACTAACTTTTCAAACTGTTAAACTCTTAAGCGGAGTTTTAATTCCTGACAAACATGACGTAAACCTTAGTAACTATAAAAACGTAAATGTAAAAAAAGCTTGCGTACTTTTCCGGTGTTAAAAAATATAAGGAGATAAATTAATTTATCTTATGTAAAATAGTAGCCAAACAGTATTTAAAAAAATCCAAACGAAATAGATAACGCAGTAGAAACATTATATTAAGATTCCCTAAATCTATGAAATGTTTTGTTGTCTCACCTTCAACGGTTTCATTGGTCAAGTCCTCAAACACGATGTTAGATCGTTGCGTACACTCAGTTTAAGAATTTATAATATCACTCGTTAGCTAATTTAAAAATAATAAATTTAGAAACTTTCTTCACACTTTATTTACACAACACACTTTTTACAATTAATTTACAGCGCGATACAGTTATTCTTTACACCAATTCACTATTAAAGTAGAAAAATGTTACCGACAGAACTATTATAGACGGACCCACATTGGTGGTATAAATCATTAATACACGTGTCAACAATGATGTTGCAGCACTATTCTCATGGTGGCACGCGCAGCGATTACCGGTAACTACGAAATATGAAGCAACGTCAGAAGGAACCGGGCTGATTGTACTGAACGTAAAACAAACCCAGATGTACGGCAGTGCGTAGCAAGAAATCAACACGAATATCTAAAAATAAACCATCTACCCAAACGCAACGGTGTCAAGAGTCGTGCGGCCCTAGTTACTAATAAAAGTCAGTTTATTTGACCGTCCATTAACATATTGTGAATGCAGAAAGGGCCTACACGCCATTGGTTTCTCCTACGTTAAAGAGTGCGCATAGCAAGGAGGATACAATTTGCGTATGGGACCTAAGTAGCTCCAACATACTGGTAAATTTTGTTGGTTTTTGTCAATGTTTTACATGCGTTTCATCGTGCCCTGCCGTGAACATTGCAGTGCATTCAGTGCGCTTAGTTAGCCTATGTTAATGGTTTGATTCTAACTTCAACATGTCCCCGAGTTATATTACTTTTTGACCAAAATATGGCAACACTACGTTTGTATGAAGTGCGTAGTCGGGTATCTCATCTTAATTGACGCGAATATGTATGTCTGCGCTCAATGAAATGAATTAACCCGTCGTTTTAATCATGTGTGTGCTGTTGAAAACCATCTGCCAAATAATAATTAAATCTTCTAGAATAAAACAACTTTGCATGTTATAATGAAAAAATATTTTACTTACCTGATACTAAGTCAAAATACTTAGGTACATTATTTTAAAATGTTTTCTGTTACAATTGTAGATGTCAGGTCTGTAATTGTTTGATTTTCTTTGACTTCATAGTCCTAAAAAGGGACTATACTGCCAAAACAATAGGGAGAGGTAGGCAAAACGGTTCCGTTATAATATAAGACCCTAATTACTAATTCCATATGGATCAAATCATTTAATAAATCCTAGGACATATTTAATTCTAAATATAAGTGAGTGTGTGCTGTTTGGTGTGCCTACAAGTGAGTGATTGATGTAAATTTGTTTCATATTACTAATTTTAAAGTTTTAAATAATTTGTTTGTAATTGGCGCCACTTACCACGTAATATAGGTTATTAATAGTGTGTATTCTACTAATATTGCTATCACTTACCATCCAGTCGTCCGTCGCCATGCCAGTCTTCTTCTGAAACAAATTTTCGTTGTTTTAGTACACAATAAATTCATACTATAATTAAATTAAAACATCAAGATTCATGCCGTTTTTAGGGGAGAGTGGGAAAACATTATTTATTTAGTTAGTTAGTTAGTTACAAAAGTTAAAAGGCACTTTGATGATTTCTAATTTTTACATATATTTTTATGCTTTGCATTCGTTTACCTATATAATTATGATCTTTATATAAAAGAAACATAACTCTTTCTTACTTTCTTCTTTTTTTAAAAACGTTGCCCCAAACTAGGAATTACTCATGTGTCGTGGGTGCGATTACAAACATGTAAACTCACATACACAAACAGTAGGGTGGGTCACTCTAGTATGAAAAAAAATAAAATGTTTTGTTTTGACTTCTAATAGCAATATAAGTATGTCACATGATAATATGAACTAAAATAAAAAGTTTCATTATAATCGGATGTTATCTACTGCCTCCGGATTGACTCAAAAAAACTGAAAATTCTGAAAAAAAAACTATTTTTCAAAATTTGTTTAACTACGTGCTATTTGTTGTAAATGGGGATGTAAATAATAAAACGTAATGTTAGAAACTTATATTTTATTTATACATGAATTTATAGACGTAAGTAGTTCGTTTGTTGTAGTTAAGAGGTACTTTGATCTACACAAAACTTACTATCGAATTTCGGCATGAGTTTACGAGACTCAAACTTCGCCTTGATGAAACCTTCGCGTGCTGATTTTGTACACAAACTTGCTGAAGCTTCAGTTACAGTTTTAACAGATTGCTTGACTGCTTGGATATGGCAAGGTAATCGCAAAAAACATATTTTATTGTCCTCTCCTTGAGCGATGTAAGAGCCAAGCTCTTGATTAGAAACTTGCATCAGAATTGGTGGTTCAGTAACCTGAATCTGCCAGTCTATAAGATCTTAATATATTTTAGCATCCATAATAATGTCAGAAACCTGAAATAGTCCCAATGTTTCTGTTTGTTGGTCTCGTGCTTTTAAAATTCTACGCAGAGCTAATTTTCTTATATGTTTTTCTGACTCTGATAACATTGCCAACAACAGGTTTTCTGGGTGGGCAAAGAAGCTGTTGCGTTGTATTATCGGATCAATAACTGTTTTTAACTCTGTCGTCAAATAACGAGACCTAGAGACTAATTCAAATAAATGGCTTCCTCCATCTTTGCAACTTGGGTGACTTTTTATATAGAACCACGTTGGAGCGTATACTTTCACCACATATGTTGCCAAAGTAACAAGTTTATCGGAAGGGTTTGAAGTTGCAATGTAAAGCCGAAGAACTCTGTTAGCTCGCGTGAGCCACCTTGCATGAGACATTTTTCCAGGTGATTTGTAAGCTAAATCTGCAAGGCATTCACCAGATATAACGGCAGATACTATTCTGTACAAATATAATTGGTCAGAACTGAGTGCTTTCGTATCTATTGGTGGAATTTCTCCTGGAATATTTTGAAATATGACAACAGCTTTAGCTTCACAATTTTCCAAGGCTTTTCCGATTTCCCCTGTAAATGTTCTAGGACCAGACATCGTACCATCAATGAAAGAAAATAAATGTCGAAAAGGCAATTTATTCATATGCAGCAAGCAAATAATCCACTGCAAATGTCTGTTTAATATTTTTTCCATTAGCCTTATTATACCACCAAATTTTCCAACATTAACGTTAGTACCATCACATCCAATAGCCATCAAGTGATCCAATGAAAAACCACAGTGACACACCTTTCTTTTAGTAAAATACAGCTCTACTAACCGTCTGAAATAATCGAGTTGCGGGTGATACTTAAGTATTAAGAATTACCCTCAAGAACTTTGTATACGTTTCCAATGTTGTGTCTACGGTATAATTTATGATCCTAATACAAATATAAGTAGTTTTAAAAATTTAAGTAGTGTATTTAAGTATGTTAAGAATAATTAAAAAAAGAACCAATTTATTAACATTTTCGACATTTTAAACCTAATCCGGAGGCAGTTACCCTAAACAGATTGCAATAATATTTTACACGTGATATATCAACACTAATTAGCACCAAATTATCGCTATTACAAACCGAAATTTGAAAAAAAAAAATTTTGGCCCACCCTAACAAACAGCCAGACCCGGAAAAACTATCTGTAGGTCATACAGATATTTGTTCCGAGCGGGAATCGAACCCGCGATACGCAGCGCAGCAGCCAATCGCTCAGCAACTGCGCTAACCGTTTCAAAAAGACTTGTATCAAAATTAATATTTTGACTACTTATTATAATAGAAAAATAATGATTAGCAACGTTTTTGGAAAAGAAGATGTGACTGGGAAAAATAATGAATGAAACTTTGTTTGAAAAATTGAAAGCGCTGCAAAGGCACGATTGCTTCTCTTTAAGATGTAGAAATGTTTTTTTTAAACTGTACTCCTAAAGTGGCGAAAATAAAGATTTCGTTTTAATGAAAAATCTTGTTTCTTGTCTTAATCAACTAAGTAAATAATAAAGTTCGGCGTTATTAGTTTCTTGAAAGTCTCCTCAAAATGAGTTTAAATAAGATTCCCGCTTCCAAAATGTTTTATTTCGTTAGGTGAGCTGTTTGTACTCATCGGTATGTAGCAAATCAGCTGTTGCGATGAGGTCCCGCCATTATCACGCATGCGCTCTGACGCCAATAAAGAATGTCCACCACACACAAAGCGGAAACAGTTTGCACGAAGCTGATATTCTCGATATGACCAAATAATCGACTCGACCGTTTTGCAGAAAAAAAATGTGTTATTATCAATCGGTTATGCATTTTCACCTAAACTTATTATCTATTATTCAGTACTAATAATATAAAATTAAGGAGTTCGTTGGTTTTTGTGTTTGGAAGCAACGCGCTTTAAGGATCAGACCAGATATACCTCATTGGAAACTACCGAAAACAGTAGAAAGGATACGCCCCTATTACACCTGTTGAATTTCGCTAATCGGATATAAAAGTGAAAGTGACAGTAGGGGACGTAGTCCATAGACAAGAACCAAATGCGTCTATGGTATTTTAAGTCGTTATCGCTATTGTAAGGTAATGAAACCATAAAAGGAGACAGTCTGCATGATACCGCACTCCACACAGGAAAAATCGACTCAAATGAAGTGGAAGAAGATTTTGTTTGTATGTTAGACAGTGATACCTGCAAATGTACTCAAAGATTTTTTAAAGAATGTTGTAATAATTGTAAATGAGACATAATTATACAGTGCGTCAGTATTTTGTTATAGATTGATGGAGATGGATACGCTTTCATATAATCTTGGGTCTTTGGTTGTAAAAAAAAGTGGTGTCAAACAATAACTTAAAGGTACAGGTACCTTTTACCAAAGTTTTGCTGAGAATTCTGCAAATTTTGGCAATTTGAGAACAAAGTTAAAAATAATTTTAGTAAAAGTGAGTATATACAAGAAATCGGCAACCACATATACTAAACAGCTGATATTAAATTTGAAATATGATTGGTATTTAGTTGTTATCGACAGTATTTTACTATATTTGTAGGTTGGGAGATTATTAGGACACTCAAAACAAAGATCTAAGACGATTAGAAATCGACTAAAGTTATGTGTGAGATATAAACAGATAAAAAATAATGTGCCATTAGCGTCAACACAGACTAAAATATTTTCAGAGACACTATTTTCTATTTACGTTTATCGATTATTGTATCGTATGTGTGGAGAAACTATTTTGTTTATGACAAAAACTAATATTTTCAAAAGCTTTTATTTCACTTCAATTTTATGTATGTCCTGAAATTTTGCAATCAATATTTCACCCACTTACACTGAAGCTATTGGACTGAAATTTGACGCACATGTTTGGTTCTGGTGACAATGCATGATTACATTATACAGGGTGTTTGGTGCATCGTGTGCCAAATTGAAATGATCGACTGAGGGGGTCATCTGCTATCCTTTCAGACCCCTAAACACTTCTCATGCCGTGTGTATTATTTTTCATCGACTTTTTAAAGTTTTATAAAAAAAAACACCAAAATTTTACATTCAAGTACATTTTTTTTAAAAAGTACACGTCGTAGACTCTGTATTTTAATTTTAGTTAGATGTGCATTGTATCACAGTACTTTTAAATTCAAAATTAGTGACATTAGCCATCTAGTTTTTTATTTATTTACTCGCAAAGTTTTGGACTTCAATTAAAGCTATCCATGTTACAGCTATTTACATGGCTATAAAAAAAAACCAAATGAGACCGGGATCTAAGAACTTCGTCAAAAATTCTCTAGTCTATCCTCTTGCTAGTGATGTGCCACATGCCATAAAAATCTTTTTACAACTTCGTGAATTCGCTAGAATTGTGAACCGAGTCACAAAATACAAAATTCCAAATTATGGTTTAAAAATTTTGTTTTGCTTAAATAATACCTGAAAAACGTATTGAATATGTTATCTCACTCTTATAGGATAAAATCTGGCTCGTACCTCTCTTTATTGGGGGATTTTTTTTTATTATTTCTAGTACCCCCTCCCCCAAAAAAGAGAGGTACGAGACTGATTTTATCTTATAAGAGTGAGATAACATATTTAATACGTTTTTCAGGTGTTATTTAAGCAAAACAAAATTTTTAAACCATAATTTGGAATTTTGTATTTTGTGACTCGATTCACAATTCTAGCGAATTCACGAAGTTGTAAAAAGATTTTTATGGCATGTGGCACATCACTAGCAAGAGGATAGACTAGAGAATTTTTGACGAAGTTCTTAGATTCCGGTCTCATTTGGTTTTTTTTTATAGGTAGCCATGTAAATAGCTGTAACATGGACAGCTTTAATTGAAGTCCAAAACTTTGCAAGTAAATAAATAGAAAACTAGATGGCTAATGTCACTAATTTTGAATTTAAAAGTACTGTGGTACAATGCACATCTAAATAAAATTAAAATACAGAGTCTACGACGTGTACTTTTAAAAAAAAATGTATTTGAATGTAAAATTTTGGTATTTTTTTTATAAAACATTAAAACGTCGATGAAAAATAATACACAGGGCATGAGAAGTGTTTAGGGGTCTGAAAGGATAGCAGATGACCCCCTCAGTCGACCATTTCAATTTGGCACACGATGCACCAAACACCCTGTATAAGTGGCGTCATTCTAAGTCCAATATGGTCATCATCCAGTATGGTCATCTCAAAATGACGATTTATAATTTCCATAGTGACCCCTATGATATGGGTATCAAATGAAACGGCTCCATTGACTTGTGCTGATGTCATTCTAAATCCGTCCCAGCGGGTGATCGCCATAAGGGCCATCCGGGGATACCGTACGATATAGGACGAGGCAGCGAGCTTCCTTGCCGGATTGCCGCCATGGGATCTGGAGGCGATGATCCTCGCGCGCCTACACGAGTGGTGCGCGAAGGCACTGGGTTGGGGGGAAACTCCGCTGCCGCGGCAAATTGCCGACCAGCGGACGGACCTCCGGCTCGATCTCATGGCGACATGGAGGGAGCGACTGTCGCAACCTCGTGCAGGGCTCGCCTTGATTGAGGCGATAAGTTCCCTCTTTGAGGAGTGGCTAGAGCAAGGCCACGGCGCCCTCACCTACCACCTGACGCAGGTCCTCACCGGATACGGCAGTTTCGGGAGGTTCCTGCACCTCATCGGGCGGGAGGAAACGCCCGGTTGTCACCATTGTGAGGATCGCCCCGAGGACACGGTAGAGCATACATTGGCGGTGTGCCCCGCTTGGGCGGAGCACCGCCGTCGACGGCGCGTTCGTGTTCCACGCGCGCCTCAAAGAGATGTCAGCAAACTTGGAAGGGGCCACTGAGGGCCGATGCCTGCCGGGGCTGCTGGTTGTTCGAAAGAGATACCGCGCCCCCGGAACTCAAAGGGCACATGAAGGAACATAGACGGGTTTTAGTCAGTAAAAGTCTGACACTCCCTCCCGCCCCGCCCAGGGCGGGGGAAGTTATTTGATGATTTCCAGTCTTTAAAAAAAAAGTATATAAATGTCAATGAGTATATGAATTCTTATGAATATAACATTCTGCGTGGTTAATAGTCTACATTGCCTTTTATTTATCGTGAAATAACGGAGCTTGCTATGCTAACACGGAAATAACGATAGCTTTATAACGTTATTTTTAAACGACTTCAAAAAAAGAATTCGACTGTATTGTTTTTTTCTCAAATTTACCGACTGGGTGAACCGATTGTCATGATTCTTTTTTTATTTGAAAGCTGGTGCTTCCCGTGTGGTGCCATTGTCACCATTTCACAATCTGATGATGGGATCTTGTACAAATCGGGGGAACTCTTCAATAAATAACAGCAGATTAACCGCGATTGTTGCTACAGCATATCTAAGCATTGTTTACACCATCACACAACATAACATCACGCCTGTACACTCAAGGGTTACACAGATATATACAGTAATATTTGAAAATTTCTCATCCAAGTAAACGAAATCGCATATTCTGCTTTCTTGTGACTTTTTAGTGCTGTCTCGTTAATTTACATAACATGACAGTTTTTTCATGAATTTGGATGACAGGAAGTTGATACTAAAAAGCAAGAAATAAAAAACTTTTTAAAAAAAATGACAACCGCCTTCAAAAACTAAAAAGAGAAAAATAACTTTAGCTTTGGAAGTCGGTGGCAATACAAAACAACAAACAGAACCAAAGCCGCCGACTTCCAAAGCTAAAGTTATTTTTCTCTTTTTAGTTTTTGAATGCGGTTGTCATTTTTGTAAAAAAGTTTTTTTCTAATGTAATATTGAATGGAGTGTAGAGTTGAAGAAATGTATGTGGCAATTTGGAAAAACACCATAAAAAGTGTGTTTTAAGTGGATTTAAAAGTTTCTGTAAGACATTATATGATGATTTTATATAACCTATGTATGTATGCGAATGTACATCAGTCAATGCCTGTGCTTTGGAAAGCATCGCTATCGTGTTACCTAGTCACTGGGTTGTAAATGTCAGATAGACAGTAGCTCGACGTTAAATACTGATGTTCAGTTGCATTCGGTTAAACTAGTTAGACGACTGATGATAATTATAACAACTGATATTTTACTTTCGTCTGACATGGAAAAGAGGACGGCGAGAATGGACCCATGTATTTTTAAAGGGGTTCGCGTCACCGACATGCTCATGTGATGGCGATGGCAGCCGTAACATTTTACAAAATACGTGTCATGGGTGTAGTGTCCATGGTTTTCGGGGGTGCTGAAGCCGAAAATGAAGTTAAAGTCAAAATCCAAGATGGCGGCCGTGAAATTTTACAAAATATGTGTCATGGGTGGTCGTGTCTATGGTTTTCGGGGGTGATGAAGCGGAAAATAAGGTTAAAGTCAAAATCCAAGATGGCGGCCGTGAAATCCAAGATGGCGGCCGTGAAAATTTGCAAAATACGTGTCATGGGTGTCGTGTCCATGGTTTTCGGGGGTGCTGAAGCCGAAAATGAAGTTAAAGTCAAAATCCAAGATGGCGGCCGTGAAATTTTACAAAATATGTGTCATGGGTGGTCGTGTCTATGGTTTTCGGGGGTGATGAAGCGGAAAATAAGGTTAAAGTCAAAATCCAAGATGGCGGCCGTGAAATCCAAGATGGCGGCCGTGAAAATTTGCAAAATATGTGTCATGGGTGTAGTGTCCATGGTTTTCGGGGGTGCTGAAGCCGAAAATGAAGTTAAAGTCAAAATCCAAGATGGCGGCCGTGAAAATTTGCAAAATATGTGTCATGGGTGTCGTGTCCATGGTTTTCGGGGTTGATGAAGCCGAAAATGAAGTTAAAGTCAAAATCCAAGATGGCGGCCGTGAAATTTTACAAAATATGTGTCATGGATGGTCGTGTCTATGGTTTTCGGGGGTGATGAAGCGGAAAATAAGGTTAAAGTCAAAATCCAAGATGGCGGCCGTGAAATTCAAGATGGCGGCCATCATTATTTGCAAAATATGTGTCATGGGTGTAGTGTCCATGGTTTTCGGGGGTGCTGAAGCCGAAATTGAAGTTAAAGTCAAAATCCAAGATGGCGGCCGTGAAAATTTGCAAAATATGTGTCATGGGTGTCGCTGGTTTTCGGGGTTGATGAAGCCGAAAATGAGGTTGAAGTCAAAATCCAAGATGGCGGCCGTGAAAATTTGCAAAATATGTGTCATGGGTGTCGTGTCCATGGTTTTCGGGGGTGCTGAGGCCGAAAATGAGGTTTAAATCAAAATCAAAGATGGCAGGTTGGATTAAATATGACTATGTAAGCATATGTATCTATTATCTACCGATGTTATTAAGTGAAGGGCCAAAATCAACATAAGCAAGTTTTGAAAAGGTCTAATGATTGAAAATTCAGTACTTTTTATTTCTTTATTAAAAAAGGTCCACCAACAGCTTCTAATGTGATACATATACAAGCTGTTGATTTGCATCCTCGTAAAATTTTAGGAGCTTGTCATAGAAAAAATGAAGTAATCAAATATAATTACGATACCTGGCCAATATTTAATAAATGCTTGTTTTTTTAGTTGCAACTATCAAAAAACAGTATTCCAGAATACTAATCTTGCCAAAATCAGTATCGCCCATTTGCGTATGCGGTAGGCAAAGTTGTCGCGCGGCTATATCAATGCGTGCATAGCGCCTAAGATAAAAAATAAACTTAAAACTCCTTAAATAATAAAAAAAGAAAGATATAAAGGAATTAAAGGAGACGGATACGCTTTCATACATTCTTGGGCCGGACTGTGGGTGTATATTGGTACACCTCTGCCAAACCCTTTGGGGAATACGGGCGTGATGGTATGTGTAAAAAAAACCGACTAAAAATATACACCTCAAGGTTTTAGAAACATACTGAATGCATGGTGAAAATCTTTATCTCCAATCTGTCCAGTGAGTGGATATTCCCACCCCGTTATATTGAGAGTAGATCCCATGTGAATTAAGCATTATGTAATAAAAAAATAAAGCTAAAATTCACATAAGCACTCATATTATGTAGGAAAACGGTGCCCTTCCAACACCGCAACTATGCATAGGTATATGTAGAATTTACTTAGTGCAACGCTTGCCCTGAATTATTAAGGTAACTATTTCATTAATATTTTTCTTATTAAAACTGACTTCTGCCAGAAATTTCGGTTTTAATCACCCGTTTTAAGCTACGTCTTTAGTTAACTGCTCCGCTCACGAGTGTCGATCGCGTGATATTATATAGCCTTCCTCGATAAAAAGACAAACCAATACAAACATATATTTCCAATTCGATCCAGTGAAGTGTCGTGATGGCCCAGTGGTTAAGGCATCCGCCTCTCATGCACGAGGTTGTGAGTTCGCAACCGGGCACGGGCAAGTACCAATGTGACTTTATCTAATTCATATGTACTTTCTAAGTTTATCTTGGACATCACTGACACCGGTAACCATGTCAGAGGCCCTTGAGGCGGTTTAGAAACTCTGACACTAGGGCGTGTGGAGTCGTTTAGACCTTACTGCCCACACGATAAAGAAGAAGAATTCGATCCAGTCGTTCCTGAGATTGGCGCGTTGAACCAATCAAACAAACAAACAAAGTAGTATAGATTATGATAAAGAAGATATGATCTCTCTGAAATGAAACCTCTATATCACTTTACTTATGGTTTTCCTATAAAACAAACTTGTTGACTGATACTCAATCCAGAATAGAGAATTCATGGTTTTAGGTTAAGGATAGATGTCCTTTGCACCCGATATAATACGACCAAATTGTATGGTTTAAAAGGAAAATTTTATCTCCTTAAATGCACGTGATGACGTGATGCCAATGCTATTACCATGATAAACGAATTTAAGCGTTGCATCTATTATAATAAAGACTAAGATCTCTTCCTTCACAATGTTGATTTATTCCAAACGGTTGGATGAATAATGCAAGCAGCCAATTAGCTAATATGCTATGACACTTTATAGAACCTTTAAGTCAGTGAAAGGTTAATCCGATCAGTGAATTTCAGAGATTATCTCTCACAAACAAACAAACTCGTTATAATATTAGTCTTCTTCTTTATTGTGTAGGCAGGTAGGTCTAACGACCCCACACACCCTAGTGTTAGAGTTTCTAAACCGCCACAAGGGCCTCTGACATGGTTACCGATGTCAGTGATGTCCAAGACGAACTTGGAAAGTACCTACACATGAATTAAAAAAAGTCACATTGGTACTTTACTCGTACCCGGCTGCGAATCCATAACCTCGTGCATGAGAGGCGGGCGCCTTAACCACTGGGCCATCACGACATAATATAATAATATTAGTAAGTATACTATTCATAAGATGAATACTTTCAGTTTCTCTATAATATATATAGTTTTTCACTATTTAGTAGTTTACAATTGTTTTATACTCTTCGTTGAAACACATCTTTACCTAATGGAAAACGGTATCTAACAAATGTATCACGTCACATTTTTGTAGTATGAAAGTCAAAGTTTTTGTTGTACGTCAGATTTTTGTAGTAGCTAGCCGCTGGTATTCTATTTTCCGTTGCCTATTGAACTAAAGAGGTTTTGTTTCAGATAAAATGTCTCATAGAGAAACATAAATCCAAAACCTCTTTAGTTCAATAGGCAACGGAAAATAGAATACCAGCGGCGAGCTACTACAAAAATCTGACGTACAACAAAAACTTTGAAAATTAAATGTTGGCTGTATTTGTTAGGTTTGTGAGCCATTAGTATTCGCAAAAATGTATAAAATCGCCTATTTGCCACTGCAGGGCAAAAGCCTTCTCACACATATATACATCAAGTCATAAGTCCAACTTACAAGCAGACTTTCTTTATAACATAAATTTCAATATCCCGAAATTCTATGCCATAGTTATAGGCATAATTATATGCCATCTTAAAGCAGAGATTCATGCCGAGAGGCGAGGTTGAAACGAGAGCCAACAACAGTAAGACTGACTAGCGCCATACACCAATGCGAAAAAAAAATGCTGATTTAAAAAACTATCACGCAATGGGAGTGAATACGTCACTTGATAATATTTCCTTCGTTCACACTTGGAATTTTTCCCTAAAAACTTGGGCGCCGTATGTAGCGAAAAAGGCGAACGTTTTCACCGAGACCTTTCAATTTTTGAAGGCAGAGGCAGGGATTGTACGGAAACGGAAAATATATGCACGTGTCGCAAAACTCAACACAGATAACTTGCTCTCCGACCTAGGGACTGTTCTTCGGTACATCTAGAAAACACCCCACTTCCATCTAACGAGACGGTGTTTAACTGGAAGAAGCACGTACAAGTGAAATGAGAAAAACTACCAAGCTACTCGGAAAAAGCTCATTCCTGAGCATAAACTACAAACTTCTAAACAAAATAATTATAAACTGATTTGGACCTACGGCGTTAAACTGTGAGGATCGGCGAGTATAATATGGTCACTCTGCACACTGAATTTACAAGGAAATAGTTAAGTATTGTTTTTTTTGAATCCCAAATATATACATTGCTGAACTGTGCAGATATATTTAGCAGAAATTTCTGCTAAATGTTAGTATCTCTGGCTTTAGAATCCGTTGAGATCTCAGGTGGCTACAGCCAAACATATATAATTTGAACGTCAGGATTGAGGAGCCTAAGAAAATGCGTTCATATACAAAATTTAAGTACTCTGTTTTACTATTTTACTCCTATACTGCAAAAAACCAACACAACACCTGCTAAATGATCATTATGTCGAATATATTAATTGTTCGCTCACATCCAATAGAAATTCACCTCTTGGTTGAATTTAGATTGAGGAGCCATATTAAAAGTATTGTATTTTCTTTCATTTTAGCGCTACAGAAGCTTAATTTTTAGACGGTAATATGCAAAATTGCTACTAAATGATACAAAATTTTCATAAATAATCATCTATTTACTTATCGATTTCCTGGTTCCTGGTGGCTCCTCAATTCAGACGTTTAGATTGAGGAGCCACTTTTGCATTAAAATAACTAGTGATATATTTTGCTGCTAAATTTAAAATACGTGCTGCAAAATAAGCTGCATCGCTGCTAAAATAATGGTGAGATCAGATTTTAAAAATCTGATGTGGCTCCTCAATCCTTACGGACATAACTAGATTGGAAGTAACGAGTGGAAAAGTTGATGAACCACTGATCGCAGGTGAAAGAGGAGCACAAAATCTTAGTGAAAAACTATTCACAATAGGTATTTTGGATTGTGACATATTCTGCTTAACTGGAAAGAAAATCTAAAGAATGCTAATTGTAATTGACCCACTTACAGAACACTAACAAGAAGGGGTAATCTATGGTCGAGTAGGTAAATAAATATCCACTTCCTTTAATTAATATTATTGCTTATTACTTCGCAGATTATAACCAATTTATTTGAGATCGGCTCGTGTAAGCATTTTATTTTAGCGACTTTTTATCGATGTGTGTGAATTTTACAAATGAGGTTTTAGGTGCCTTGTCCTTTAATGCCAATTTATCTACATATATGTTTTTTGTTACCAATACTTGTAATAAACCCGCAGGAAGCATGGGGGAAAAGAACTTGTCTGCATATTTTCATTAGCTTTGAAGTGATTGCATCCCATCCCATTGCAGAACCAACTGACCATGGGTCAGACCAATTGAATCAACAAAAGATTCGTGCGTAGTGCCAGTGATAATAAGCAAAGCTACAAGTAATAAACGTGACACAGACGCAGTAACGTGGGATGGACTTTGAGAAACATGGACAAATCTTTACTCTGGTAGTCCGCTTCATGAATGCTTCCTTTTCATTTTTAATACAATGTAGTGTTATTTCATAGCATTCTCTATGATTTGAACTCTTTAAACATATAAACGTGATCCGTTGCAAACAAGAGGAAGTAATATACTTGTTGGATCTGTAAAAGCTACCTTGTTTTTACAGTGTTGTATTAAAATGTTTTTGAAGACACTGGCTTACCATATACTCAGTAGTTTTCAATATTTTGAAAATGCGGCCCCTTTACAGGTTGAAAAATTCTGGCAACCCCCCTGGGTCCAGATGCAGACAAAAAGTTCTTCCATCTTTCTCACTGATATCATGTTTTTATTGTAGGGTGTTGCAGTGTAGAACCTTTTTTTTTTTAAAGACGGGTTCAGTGTCATACTTTTACTGACTAAAACCCGTCTATGTTCCTTTCATGTACCCTTTGCGTTTCGGGGGCGCGGTATCTCTTTCGAACAACCTGCAGAGTGTAGAACCCTGCCTTTTGGCTTTTGCCGTCGCGACCCACAGATTAAAAAACACATGCTTTAGCTAAGAATAATGCACTATACCAGGGATGGCAAATCGATGGCACGCGTGCCAGTAGTGGCACGCGACAAAATAATTCGGGCACGCCAATATATGACAACTGTAAATGTATTTGATCGAAAACAATTTACAACAGCAGAAATCACACTAACCTTTTATTAAAATAAACATAAAATAGTAAATATTACGATTCTTGTACAAACTAGTTGAAAACAAAGAGTGTTAACAGCTTCTAGTTGTATTTTTCTCCATTCAATGACTAAGCCAAGATTCTTTGATGGCACGTCATAGTCACATCACATTATTATTTTTCTATAAAAAATGGCACTATCACCGATAAAGGTTCGCCATCCCTGCACTATACGGATCAGAACTAATCATAAGGCAAACTGGCTAGGATGGTTATACCAAGAAATTATATACGCTGGTACAAAACAGTGACCGAAAGACACAGTGGCAATGGCAACCCTGCTCGAAAAAAAGTGGCAACACTGCCCGAGTGACATGTCAAATATTAATCCATATTTTAAAATTAGTTTTATTTATTTTTTAAGTAGTTTTAAGGTGTAATTTTATATAATTAAGCAACGTAATTGCATAATAATCCGGGATTATTGTTTTCCCGTCGATAAACACAGTAATACTCGGTGTTTGGTTATCCACCGTTACCGGTAACCTATATCGAACAGCTGATGTCATCCTGCGGATTTAAACGGGGAGTATTGTTTACTTTTATTCTATCGTAGCCACATATTAGCACACAATTATTGTCACGTAAAATCTGTAACGCGCTCTCATTTATTCCCACCATAATTTATTTTGATAGATTCGATACACTGGATTACTGAAGTCTTGAATCAGTCCTGTATTTGTATTCATATAGAAGACGAAACTAAGTATCGAAATAATAGCGCTAATAGGGAGACACACGTATTTGACGTATTTGAGACTATATATAAACAATCTAGTAAATTCCTGTCAATTAACACACATTAAAATACACATACATTAAAATTTTGATTTTAGTTCTGCTACTCAAGTACACAACAAAAAAAAAATTAACATCATTTTGAAGTATTATAACTTTGCATTAAATTTAATCATAGTTTTATTCCAACCAGCAGCCTACCTTGTTCTTCTCCACTAAGCCACACTAACATTCCCATTTCTCCTTTCATTTCATACACCTTTCCTACTTTTGTCTTTTTGATAAGTTCTCACCGTTTCTTAATTTCTAATTTCAGTAACTATTCCTGAAACCATGTCAGTGATGACCCGCAAGGCAAATTGAGAACGGCCCTTGAAGAACTTAAGGCATCCAGCATCCAATGCCAGCAATTATTGCAAGAACGAGACGAATGTGAGGAGGAAGTAAAGGGCATAATCAACAAATACACATGCCTGAAGTGGGAGCAATACCTGAATGTTGTTGATGAACGGGACAAACTGCGGTCAGTCACTGATGGGTTCAAAAACTGTAGTGACCTGTATGAGGAGGCTTTGAGCAGGTTAGGGACTTAGAGGAAGAATTAACATATTCAAACTTATGAATTACCAAGTTACAGAATGTAAAGGAATGTTCTCAGGCTAGAGCAACAAATCACTTATTATAATGAATTGTTCAATAGTAAGTGTAATCCAAACTCCTTAGTTACAATAGACCTCACTGAAGATTCTCTTGTAAAATATAATAATAGCAGTTATACAGTGAGTCATAATAAATTTAAAAAATATGCATAGTTATAAATTATAGTAATAAATTTAAAAAATATGCATAAGTTTAACAAAATCATTAATAAATGTAATAGGTTTAGAAAACAACAAAAACATTATTCCAATAATATTAAATTAAGGAAAGAACGTGTTTTTCTAGTGAATAAATTAAATAATTTCCAAATTAATTTAGAGGATAGCGTAACCATTTATGAAGTTGACACTCAACGGCTACAGTCAGAGATTGAGGTGCTTGAAGGGTCATTATATTCTCTTTCTAAAAAGTATGAGAGCTCACAACAACAAATAAAAGAGCATAATATACTTGCAACAAATATATTAGTGGATATCTGTAGCTCTGGTGTAGACAGAATGGATCCAGTGCCGCACAGTACCAGTCAAGGTACCTACCTGAAGGAATCCCAATTTGAGGCTCCCCAGCCTGAGATAACGGAATACCCGTCTCAGTCTGAGAGTGTCATGGAGTGTGTCCCTAATTTAAGTGTAGTACCAGATATTGAATATAACCATATTCATACAACCATATTCAGAGAACTACTGTCTTGCAGATCCAGACCCATCTCTGGATCTGCAAGACAGTAGTTCTCTATCTGATATTAAAGTTTGTTGCTGTCTCATTATATTTTCAGATAGTCTAGGAAGGTGTCTGGGGGAATTACTAAACAACCTTAGACAATCTGCTTTAAATTATTGTATGCCTGGGAGTTCCTAAAAAGAATTAGTGTCTTCAATAACAAAAAATGTCAATAATGCAAATCTATACTAATATTATAAAGCTGAAGAGTTTGTTTGTTTATTCGCACTAATCTCAGGAACTACCAGTCCGATTTGAAAAATCCTTTTTGTCAATATTTATTTTGGATACCCCATTTATCGAGGAAGGTTATGGGCTATAATATAACATCACGCTACGACCAATTGGAGCGGAGCATCAATGAAGAATGTGGCAAAAACGGGGAAAAATATTTCTTTTGAGAGCTTTTGTTGCGTGAGCTGGGCAAACGGTTAAAGTTACGCAAAAATAATGTATAAGAGAATTGTGCTTCTTAAAATATACTAAAAAAAAGTCCGCAGCAGTAAATGCCTAACTTTTAGGGTTGACTCACTATAGCCTTTTTTATGGCCAGAAAATTTGTTTTAAAAAAATGTATTCTTTGCGAAGGTTTTTTTTATGAACATAGTATTAATCCTTATCAAAATAAATACGTTATTGATAACAAGTGTTTAATTTTGAACAAAATTGCCCTTTACATCATTTAATTTCAATGAATATCTTATGAGACATCACAGTTTTAATATAACTTTGCAGCAAAATAATGACTGTGAGACATTCCGTAGCTTATACCTCAGAATAACAGATTATAGGCTACATAACACCGCGCTATGAGCCACGGGAACGGATCAGTAACCGAAAACCTAACGTAACGCGGGTGAAACCGCGGGGCACAGCTAGTTCTATCATAACAGTATTAGTAGGTAATAGCCTTCTTTCCTTACTCCGTGGTAATAGCATAAATGTAACAAAAGACGACATTACGACATTACAGCATCACAGAAATATTAAAACTTAATTATCAGAAAATAATATTGTGTGATTTTCCTTACTTTGAGCACCTCTCAAAGATACAAAATAATAACATTCATATGTTAAATAATCATAATGCATTTTCTTGTTAGTCACTATAGTGACAAACTTATGTTTCTGGACACCAACAGTTTTGTTGAAAAATTAAAATCGACTAGAGATACAGCGTATCTGCCCATTAACTCAGACATAATTAGTATGTCGAAGTCCACCATAATTAGCACTACACTATTTAGTAATAATACTAATGCTAAGGTGGTAACAAAAAATAATGTTTTAAACTAGTAATTAAGACAACAGAAGATACCAACGACAATTTATTTAACCTTATCAACAAAAAGGTATCTTCTAGCAATCACTTACCAAATAGTAAACACGGGGGTAAGCAACATTCCTTAAAAATATTTCATCAAAATATTCAAGGTTTTTCTTCAAAACAATTGGAAATTGAACTGTTTTTAGAAAAGACAATGTGCGACATTATTTGTTTTACAGAACATTGGTTAAAGGAGTATGAAATGTTAATTAATATGAGAATTATGCTGTGGCCAGTTGTTTCAACCGTAAATCCATGCAGCGTGGTTCACTAATCCTTATTAAAAATTGTATTAAATCAAAACATATTATTGAACTGTCCTGTGTTGAGCTAGATAAGCATGTTATAGTGTGCGTATACAGACCCACAAATTACCAAAATTACTCTATTTTTAGACTGTAATGGAAGTTGCTTTGTCTAAACTTACAATTGGTAATAAATCAGTAATAATCTGTGGTGACTTTAATATCAATATTCTAGAAAATAATTCAAATAGCAGTAGATTATAAGTCTCTTTAAATCTTTCAACCTATCATATATTATGTTTTTCTAGAACCAACTCGAATAACTTCGACTACTGCAACATTGTGTTGATAAGGTTTTTTGTTTCTGCACCTATTTAGATAAAGCCACAGTAAATTATCTTCCGTCAGATCACAGCGGACAAACCGTTTCTTTTGAGTACAAAACATCATTCATCTACAAAAACAATTTGCCCAAAATTTTTATTTAGTAATTGGGCAACTAAAGGTATCCGGAAAAGTAGGGAACGACTATTTGAATTGTATGGCCTTAAGCCATATGTAAATACTGAAAGTTTTAATAAGTATGTTGCTACTTACTCTAAGATTTATAAAATACTTGTAAGTTAGCTAAAGCCTTGTACATTAGTAACAAGGTTAAATCAGCAGATAATAAAATAAAAGCGGTTTTGAAAATGATTAATAACGAAACAAATCGAAATAAAAGACATAATGCTGATTATAGTCTAGAGACTTCCCGAGGTCCCATAAGCACAAATATCGATGTGGCTCAGGAATTTGTAACATTCTTTACCAATATTCTAATTAAAACTACTGAAGCTTTTAAATTCCTCGCCCGCACTTGCTAAAATTGCTTTGAAAAACAGATCTAAAACTGTAAAAAAGGCTGGATAAGAATTATAATAACTATCTTTGATGATAATATTTGTTATGATTTATTTTAATGAAGGAGATGTTTTGTGTTGTTCAATTCATGCACTACATAACTGTTATTTGAAAAAGCTTATACGTAGCAAACGTCAGAATCGAATGTGGTTAATTACTATGTATTATCTTAGACCCTAAGCTTTCTGAATCTATACTTATATAATAAAGCTGAAGAGATATTTTGTTTGTTTATGTTACCGGCCAAACCCGATTTCAGGACAAACTAGTTTCGCCTAGGCTAAACTAGTTCTTCCTATGCGCGATAGGATTAACTAGTAGGTATAGCCTAGTCCAAACTAGTTTGTCCTAAGCCCGATAGGATAAACCAGTTAAGACTAAGCCAAACTAGTTGATCCTGATATAAATACATACACTCTAGGATAAACTAGTATGGCCTAGTTTTAATTGGTAATAATCTAGATAATCTGGTATGGCATAATTTTCCTGCAAGAAATTCCACTTGCTCTGAAGTCAGAATAGTGTTTTGAGTGTACTGGCGAAGTTTACGGATAGATGACCCTTCCATCCCATATTTGATGTGGGTTGTAGAAATAATGTAAGGTCAAGGTGGGGAAGTTCGTCTACGGGGGAACACCGTACAACGTCTTTCTAAGCTGTTTTTGAATAGCTACGACGTTGGTAGCTCGGTCGCTAAAACTGAGTCACTAGTTCGTCCTACCTTTAAATTATAGATGTCGTAGTGTGGAGTTCAATAGCAAAAATCGGTCTCCAAATTTTTTTGTCGTTGACAATTTGAAATACGAGTGAGTTGCGTCGATGTTTTACCTAACGTGAAATTTTAATATCAACAGATTTTTACGTTTTGTAGTGGTAAGTGTGTAGTCTGTATTACATTTTATTGTTTTATTATATCCAAGTCGAATTTTAATCATTATTTATAGAAATATTGGTTGTGATAAAAACTTAACTTAAAAATTAAATATTGGGGTAAGACTGTCTAGTATTTTAGGGAAAGGCCGTCATGTGCCGATCTTGCCCCAAGTCAGATGTTGATAACCTTTTCTGGTATAAGTGTTTTCTTTGAATATTGTTTTATAGTTATACAGTCAACGCTACTTATTTGCAGGTTTTCTTTTCGCCAATTATGAATAGGTACTGTTATGATATTAATAGTGTCTTTTCACTAGAAATATAATGTAATTAATTTCATCAGTCATTTAACCGATTTAAAATTAGTTTATTTTATTCTTCAGGTAAAATAACAAAAATGACTCAAAATTACTAGAGAACAACAACAACAAATCGTCTTACACTAAAGAAAAATTGCTAGACGCTGTACAAGCTGTCCGGAATACAAGGCTGCTCGTATATATAATATACCAAGAATGACAATGACGTTGTTTTTCTTCCAATGTATTTTCCTATTATAAAATAATTCTTTTGAATAAAAAAAGGAAGAAAAAGGGGTTTTAATTATTGCCTTTCATCAATATGCTATCTGCCAAAACAGTACTAATATAACCAAGTGTTTGTTTGTTACCATTTCGTTTTTCTATTGTTTAAAGACCATCTGGATCTGGTTTGTACACCTAAATTTCAAAACGTATGAAAGTTCACATCGTATTTCACCTCATAAACATACTTACCTATACCCTACAAAGAGAATATTAAAAAAAAATTGTACTGATTTTAATGTTGACGATCCCCGCCCTTGCAAATATACCGGACTTACCCCACTTCATGATTTTACCGCTATAGATTGTGATTCCTACCTTATATTGTGGAACTGAAAGCATGTATTTGATTAATTTTCATTTTCAAATATTTTCTGAATACGACTGCTGCAAATATCAATCAAATTACAAACAAATCATGCTTGTGACGGAGTTACCCCAATTACTCGGGAAAGTCCGTCTAGTGCCCACCTCTTAAAAATAACGCGGCTATTTCTATATTGATATTAGTTACATTGATGTTTGTAGAAGTAACTGATAAATAAGGAATCTTAAGTCATCATTAATAGGGTAACTTAGCCGGTTTTCGGCCACTTAAGCGAACGTGTGACTTTGTGACGATTTTTCTCCATGACATTAAAGTCGCAGACTAGTTTCTTAAATATTTTTGAACTCGAAATATAATGTAGTTTTGATATTTGTAGACCTTTTACTCGTCAGCGTTAAATTAAAATTACTGAAAATTAAAATGTCTGAAAATAGCGATTTCACCGGTTTTCGGCCACCTGTTTCAGTTTCCGGCCATTATTTTGCTAGTTCTCGGCCACTAATCTGCTATTTGAAAAATGATCTATATTTGCTAACTAGTAGGTTCTATAATGGATTAAAAGCAAAAAATACGTGTGAATCAACGATTTTAATTAAAAAATTAAACATATAGAAACATTTTAAACATAATAGTAGGAACATTGGTCAAAAAGGAAAAAGGATAATATGGCATAGCAAAAATAATTGAGATTATGGAAAAAATCTGCTTTTTGACTGGCTGAAAATACGATTTTTAAAACTGCTTTTCGACCATCCCTTCATACACGGCCGAAAAACAAATTTAAATTAATTAGTTTCCGGCCGTTGATCAACTTGCTTAATTTTCTAACTAGCTAATAAGATAAATTTTGAGGAAGTCCCTTTATGTCTGTATTGTTCGTGTGAGTGATGATTTCGATTCAGTTAGTTGATTTATTATCGTTAGCTTTTATTGGCCGAGAATCAGTTAGTAAATTAATAGTTTTCGACCCTATCGATTAGCTTAGGCCGAAAGGTAAATATTAAAATTCTAATTTTCGGCCGTCAAATATTCAATTACTATTAAGTGTTATTACCACATAATTAGCTCAAAACATGCGGCCGACATCTGACTACACAAATGAAAAGCGGTTCTACTTTGTGTATAAAGCATTTCTTTTTAAAGAATTCCTTATTTAATAATCAAAAGAATCAATTAAATATAAACGGTCTTCTTCTAGTTTTCGGCCGGCCGGCCGAGAAGTAAATAGTCCCCCAAATCATTATCTAGTTTACCGGCCATCAAATTTAAATGTAAATAACATTATCTTTCTTCCATTTTAATTAAAATAACACTAATTAAACTTGTCTCCCGTGCACAGAACAATAATTATGTTTATAAAACCGATAAACAACTTTGTAACTTAGCTTGCAAAAATTATGCGCGCACTATTTTTTTCACTAATTTCGACGCACGCGTGCACTGTAAGACTTTCGGAGGGTCACAGACGACACAGTTGGATCATTAAAATTCTACAAAATTCAAAAGTTGTAGGGTTTATACCAATACATTAAGTAGGCGTTGTTTTTTTAAATGGGTAGGTTAAAGTGTCCTTATTATATTAATATAACAACGTACTGGCCGAAAATCAGAGGTGGCCGGCAAACCGGCTAAACTACCCTATATAAAACATACAATTAAGTAAAAAAAACAGTCATAGGGTGTTCATCAAATCAAATTTGCAATAAAATATGCCGGACTTCGACACCTTGACCTTATCATTAAAAAGAAAAACATTGGGACATACAAGTATGTAGTGGATAAATACTTTACTGTAAAAAGAAATTCATTGTATTGATGTCATAAACAGGCCAGAACGTTTGCATGGAGTAAATACCAACAGAAAGGGCCTGTAGAGGCTCTAGCTGGTTTAATCATGTGCAACCTAATTTAACCCTGTAGTGGTCGCGCGTGCTACATATATGTAGCCCATGGTTGTTTAAACTGACATGACTTTTTCCGTACTTTTTTTTTTCATAGCTGATTTAAACAAGACCTTTGAAGATTTATGTTGGTTTTTCGTTTTCATTTTATTTTGGAAGAGTTAATTTGACATATTTTAATAAGAAAATAATTACACAATTGAATTTCTTTTAAAAAACGACAAAACAAATTGGGCTACATATGTAGCCGTGCGACCACCCACGTGACTTTATAAGGCGCGACCACTGCAGGGTTAAATAGTTTATTACGCAAAATTTAAAGTAATTTCTATTTAAATATCTGTTAGGTTGTGTTACCTGATCAATATTTACTTATGAATTCGTTCGTTCGTTCGTTTTTTGTACGTTGGCACTTTAAACTGTCCCATGGATAGATAATAAAGAATAAAAGATATAAAATAATTAAAGAAAAAGTTCTTAATCATAATTGAAAGGCTTTCTTTCTTAGGAAACCCGAGACCCGGCAGAACTTCGATGGAACTGGAAGGAATGAAGGAGGCTAAATGCCCCCCCCCCCCCCCCATTCCTTTCCTCATTTTACCCAGAAGAGGTGTCGCACTTCTCAGTAAAATACCTGCCCCTATTTTTATTTGCTAGCCCTAATTGTCGTAGCAAAAAGAAATAGCAAGGTAACTTAAAAAACACATTTCCAAAATTACGCACAAACTTATTTTAACGGATGTAAAAAGACACTTAACTTAGCCGTAACTTAAATCATTGTTTGTTTTGAACAATAGCTAGAAACCTCGGAGGTTCTCAAGGTCAAAATGGCTATTACTACCCCTTTACTGTTGTATGCACCCGTAAGCACATTTAGTATTTATGTGAGGTTACATTACGCGCTGCCATAAACAGTGATTCCCCAAGAAAAATAATACTCTTCATAGCAATATTTTTTGCTCAAAGCTACTTAGTTTCTTGAGAAGTTAACGTGGTCGAGCTATGTGATGTGTTTTGTTACACCATGTATTTAGACATCCTGTAAAAATATATAAAGATAGACAGCTGCGTAGACGCGACAAGGACAAGGTGGAGAGGCATCCAGAAGCTGAGCAGTCTTACTGCCAGAGCAAGTAACCAAACACTACAATATTGTATACGGGAAGTAACTTGCTCAATATGGTGCCATTGTCGCATACACGCAGCAAGGTAATAAACAAGTGCTTACCATTATCACGTCCTTTCCGCTTTTTCTTTCCACTAGAACTAGACGACTTTGATGTCTTTTCAGACTTATCTTTACTTTTCCACCGACTTAACATGTTTACTTATTCACAATATGGAGCACATCACAACTTACACAACACATTTTCTTACTTATGTACTATAACTTAAAACACTTTTTAGTTTATCGATAAGATTTTCACTTGTTAAACCACACTGAACAGTAAATCCGCACATCTTCATAAAACGCTCCAAAATTCACTATACTTAGGTACACTTTTTATTATTGGGTTACTTAGGTTGTTTTATATAAGATATGTATTGTATTCGTTTATTTCAATTCCGATTTTTGTTGGTGGAGATTTGCTATAAGTACTTTGTAGGAAAATTAGTGTTTGTTTTCCTTAATATAACACTTTTTTTTACTGTTTCACTAGTTTAAAGCTTTATGTATTTAAAGATTTATTATGTATATTTTTCACACTATGCCTGGAAAATTAGAAAATCAGAAACTTGCAGTTAGCCATGGGTTCTATTTAGTCCAATTCATCGTTTAAACATAATGCCTTACTATTACACTCACGAAAATAATAACCATCTTTAACTATGTGTTAAAAGTATTAAAAAGCTCATAATAGGTTTAACTTTATCTACCATTCGTAGCTGTTATCGTAGTTCAAATAACTGCCCCAGAAATTCCAAATAACAACGAGTTCAGCATCCCATCTTGTTAAAATGCCTTAGTTCTTAATTAATAAGAGCAGGAACAAAAAGAAGCCGTGTTTTTAAAGCTGAATTTTCAGGAATATTTCTGTTTGTTGTTTGCTGTTAAATAATGATGTACTTGATTTCGCATTCATAATTAAATCAACGCTTTGTACAAGCAAATTATATGTTTGTTTATCTCCGTTACATGGTTACAATACCTACAAACTTTTCAGGTCTAGTTCAGAAGAGGTCCTCTGAAGCTCCCTTGAAACACGACACGTCTAACTTTAAACTACTTTGAATAATCAATGTGACGGCGAACGGGGTAAGTACATTGCTTATCATTATTCACAAGCAAAGGTAAGGAGATAGGAGACCATTAGTGCTTGTTCGTGAACATCAACCATTAACTAGGGGGAAGGAGAGACACTTCCTGATGAGCGCCAACTTGCTCCATCAACGAGATCTTTTAATATGTTCGTGTGGTTAGAGTGATTTACTCAATTCACACACATGTCGATCTCAGTGATCTTTGAATGATCGCCTCACTTAATAAGTACGTAGTTTTTCTTTTGGATATTATACTCGTACATTATGCTTGAAGGTGATTTTGTAAAATAAAAATCGTGACTAAACATGATCAGTTCTAGATTTAACTAAAGATAAAAATTTGTTAAACAGCCGATCTGAGTGATCTATGTTTTAGCCTATATTTACCTAATCCAAACTCGAGGACAAACGGAGCTTACATCTAAAATGTTTAGTTTTTTTTTTAAGTTTTGATACATTATTGGTTTTCCACCTATCAACTAGTTTTTCATGCACGCTTTTTTGCATGCTTTTTCATGTAGGAACTTTAAGAGTTATTTTACATTTCTTCATCATAATGTTTTTAGTTCATGTTTAACATTTATTTTACCGAAGTGTAGGGCCAAGAAAGTTAATTTTTTTTTTATGCTCTTTTCATTGAACTTTATATAATATCTAGATCCGATCATTTATTTAATAAACTTCTTAAATGTAGCTTTTAAGTTCGCGTGAGAGGCAGGCACGGAGTTACACCTATATAAACTTATCTCGAGAAAAATTCAATCAGTTACATCTTAACCAACTTCAGAATATGCCAAAAAGTTGTCTTTTATGTGTATTATAATTATTATAATATTGTTTAAGGTGGCACCTCCACGGTAGCCCGCGAAATTCAAATTTTCTAACATGTTTTGCAATTTGCAAGTCAGTATTAGGTTTAATATCGATTAAAGTATGATTCGCGAGCGTAAGCAGTATGTATTTTCAGAATTATAACCATTAAATCATTAAACAACTCTCTCTCTAACTGTATAAGTCTGTATAATCCTAAAATGTTAAGATTTCATGAAATAGTATTTTTTTTTTGGGTTACCTGGCCCTATGGAGTTACGAGTATATTGCTGACTTAAATGGTGATAATTCTGAAAATACATAATTCTTACGCCCACGAATCATACTTTAATCAACATATAACCTAATTCTGGCTTGCAAATTGTAAAAATCGTCAGAAAAATTGAATTTTGCGGGCTACCGTGGAGGTTCCACCTTAACGGTTCAGTGTAGTTTGACTAATAATAAGTATTAATGTTATAGGTACAATGTGACGGGGGTTGGCATATGTGTTTAGATAAAAACCTCTAAACTAAAAAAGATGAATAAATAACTTTTATATTGAAGACAGACAGTGGAAATTGAGATTACTGTTTTTAAACAGACCTTGTATAACTTCTCTTGTATTAAGATTAGAAAAGCAGTAAGTATGGTCTGCAGAAACATAAAAAAGTTATAAGTATAGAAGACAACGTAATCTTCCATAAGCTGTTTTTCCAACTCTTGAAGGATTGCGCGAACGACGGCATGGCTGGGAAAAGGTTACTAAATGGCTGAAAGTAGTACTAGATACACGACGTGTTCCTTTGACTAGAAAAGAGCGAGCGAGAGTGCTAGCTGGACACGCATGCAAGAGTTCCGTGCCATCGTACAATATTTAGCATTATGTTCAAAACATGTTACTTGTATTGGCAACCCTCTTTAATTTTTACACAACTGCCATTAATAAAAGAGTGTTACATTTTGTGGGTATAATGTATGTATTTATGTATCTGAGTTTTTTTATTCCACCGTAACTTCTGAACGCCTGAACTGACTTAGATGTATCTTTACAATCCCTGCATCATTCTGAATAACAGGCCAAAAAATAAAAAATATACCAATTGTGGCAATTCTGGTTCGCCCCCTATTACATGGGACCTAAATATACCGGCGAACTGTGGGTGTACATTGGTACACCTCTGCCTAACCTTTCGGAGAATACAGGCGTGATGGTATATATATATATATATATATATATATATATATATATATATATATATATATATATATATATATATATATATATATATATATATATATATATATATTGTGGCCATTTTGAAACGTAAATTAACACCAGTTTCCTTTTTTTTAATGAACATGTTTGTGTGAATGATTATCGTCTAGATTTGACAAGTTGATTTCAAAAATATATAACAAAGTCAAAAACCTCGTGTAAAAAGCCAGCCCCGGATCTAAGGGGAAACCGGGTATTTGCCCCGGGTGACAGTTTCATGGGGGCGCCAAATCCTTTAGATAAAAATTCGAAATATCGAACAAATGAATCCTCTTTTCCTACAATCTCATAGGTCTTTATCAAGTAATCGAATCTTAATATAATATGTGTGAAAAACTAATTTTTCTATTCCCATACGCCCAGTTAGTTTTTGAATATATACTAGGTGATTCATTGGACTTTTTTATTACAGTACATTCATATACTAAGTGGTTGTTTTAATAAATCGTCACAAAAATGCTACTCATTGTCAGTTTCAACAGATTTTCTCAAACACTGAAGGGAGGGGGGCGCCACTATCAAGGTTTTGCCCCGGCTCGAAAAAATCGTAGATCCGGGGCTGAAAAAAAAAACAGACGAGTAAACAAACTATAAATATGTGCCACTTTAATTTTATTAATTTTCTTTCGTCTCTTCGTGTAAAATTTCTTACAATTTAATTCACCTAGCATGACTTTTTTTTAATAAAACGGTATAAAAAGGGATAACATAAACATACAAACATAAAAAAAAAATTAAAGACACGTTGCCATGTCAAAATAATTATGTGAACGAAAAAGCAACAAAGCATGATTCATTCACAAACCAAACATAAAAATACTACTATACTGAAGTTTTCATTGCAGTCGGGGGACTTCGTACACACAGTCATGTAACTTGGCAAGAGCCAGATGCGCAGAATTTGTTTTTTGTACTAAATGGTACATGCGCAAACTTACCCCCACTACGCCAAACCATGCCAGAGTTACATGCCGGCAACTGTAATAAAGTATTCGACAGAACGAAAGTCCCCGGACTGCAATGCAAATTTCAGATAGGTAGAACAAGTAGTTTTTGAGTTTTCATTTTTGGTTTGCGAGTGAATCTTAATATTTTTTGACATGACAGACATGTTTTTTTTTTATTATTTATTTTTTACTATATTATTTATTGTTATAGCGGCTATAGTCATAATAAACATTCTGAGATCAACTCTGCCTATTACGGTTCATAAGATATAACATTGTGACAAACGGACATTTAGACTGACGAACGGACAGATATATTATTATCGGAGTTTAAGTAATAGGAATTCCTTCTGCACATTAGTTTTAGTTACGGAACCCTAAAACCGAAGATTGAAGGGGATTTTGATCGTACTTAATTATATTATAAACGCGTAATTGCTCAACAGTGATGAGTCATACGTCTAATGAAAGCTCTTAAGGAGTTCATCATTTCATTCTATGGCAGCTAACTTGAAATTAAGCGCGAAAATTACAAAAAAGTACCATCAATGCACCATTTTCGCGTAAAGGATTTTAACTCAGCTACTTTAACAGAAAATGGTGTATACCTTTAGAGCTTTTTTGATATGGGTTTTGTCATTGTTGGACAAGGTAGGAATCTTTGCACAGGGTTTACGGGAAAATGTACGATAAAACCATTTTCGCGCTGGATTTGAAATTAGCTGCTATAGAATGAAATGAAGAACTCCTTAAGAGCTTTCATTTGACATATGCCTTAGCACTGTTGAGCAATGTTGAAAAGTGGGTCCAAGAATGGTACAACAGTGCCCATGTACCGTTTAATAAAAAAAATGTAAAAGCTATTAAAAATTATTCGTTTCATTGGGAATGTCTTGTTGCAAAGTTTGAACGCATCATCTGGATCACTAAATCCCCACACGTGCCGATCTGAGTGATCTTTGAATGGCGGCCTTACACTAAATAACTACGTGATATTTCTGAAATACAACCTTACTTATTTGTCTGTGTGTCACTGAAGATTATTCTCCAGAGACATACTTTGAATTCGGACAGAATATAAGGTTTTGATGATTATAACAAAACGGTACGATGATTTACATCGTACCGTTTTGTAAACCTACGATTTTAAAATCATGGCTAAGCTATCACCCTTCCCCGACAAATAATGGCGCCAATTCGGAGGGTCGGAGCCCTCTCATTTAATTACAATCGCGCACAGGCCAACGCAGCGCCCCAATCGATTCTTACAAGCTATTTGCAATGTAATATTTCGCATACGCTTATTCGAGTATGCTAAACAGTGTGTAAACACGTGATAGACTATTCAGTGAAGTTTGGTGCATGTTTAGTAAATTATGAGAGTGTTTTGTTTTTGGGCAATTTTTTGTGGTAGAAAGACGAACGAAACTACCAAATACTTCATAGATAAGTACTTTCCTCGTGGAAGTACTAGTACTAGGTAGGTCATATGTGTTTGAATCAATAACAGGACTTATGTCAGTGACCTGAAACGTCACAGATGACACTATTGCATTACAAAAATATGTAATAACTACTGAAATTGTTACTAGGTAAAAAATAAAAATTATAAATAATATTAACTGGACTTGATATATATTACTACTAAAATAATGTCGAACTGAGGAGTGAGGAGAGCGGAGATGTGATAGCGTTACCTGGGTATATCTAGCAATGTAGGTAACGTCTGCGATAGCCTTGGGGGTTATCATCCCTTAGTTTGCCATTGGCCGCTATAAGCGCGGTAGTGAATTTTCTACTTAGAATTTACTATCGTAAAAAATACAATAGTGTTAATCAATTATTTAAATTGATATTTAAAAATATCATAGAGTTTTGTTAGTGCGTTCTATTAGAAAGCTGGCTATGGTGCTTTCATTATCTATGGTAAATCTCCGCCCTTGCAGTGCCACGTAAAAAGGAGACAAATATTAAGAAAAACAATGTTAACAGTGCAGTATTGTGTTCTCTAGTATTTGTGACTAATTATGTACATTGGCGTGAGTGGAAAAGGACAAAAACTATTTAAATAATAAATAAAACAAAAAAAATCGCACAACTTGTTACGTCACCAGTTTACAAAAGTAAGTGTATGTCGCTGTCTGTATTGATTTTGTTAAAATGATAATTATATTACAGTCTTAGTTTAGCGATGAGTCCAATAATAAATAATTTATCACGCAAAGGTTTTTTTACGAAAATGTAATAATTACCGTTGCAGCAATGGCGGACCATTCAATTTTCCTTAAGGAAACCAAGACACATCAGCTACATCCAGCTATCTCTTCTGATGGGGAGAGATAACCAAATGTATCTCTTTGATTAAATAAAAAGATTAGATGCTATATGCATACAGTTAAACTCTGAATGGAGCTTGCTACCGATGGATCAATATTTTTGGTACCTACGCCATTGGAATTCGCCGCTGTGACAAGACTCAAGTGTTTTTAGTGTACCTACATAAACTTAGTGCTATATTATTTGAATAAAAGGTAATCTTTTTTTTGTATACTATTTTATACTACTAAAGTAAGTTGAGAATCTAAGTATAATAAAATAATAGTGTATTTTTTCATATTACCTTATAATTTAAAAAGGAATTAATTTTTAGAAGCAATATACTCGTAAAATGATTTTTGATGCACTTTCGTCTCCTAATTTTTTTTATTACTTAACTGAAATTAAGCAGCAATAATTATTATTTTAAAATTGTATTAATGGCAATAGGCTCGCCCCCTATTACATGGGACCTAAATATATACCGGCGAACTGTGGGTGTACATTGGTACACCTCTGCCTAACCCTTAGGGAAATACAGGCGTGATGGTATATTATTATTATTAATTGTTAATTATGTTTAAAATTTAATAATAAGTATTTTTATGCCTACCGCTATTAGTAATTTTAATGTTTAGTTGCTTTACTTGCATGACTGTTTTTCAAAGATTTTTGTTTTGCGATTGTCTTATTATGGGCAAATATTATTATAGTTGGGTACCTATTTCGTTTCATGGGAAAATTTAAATGTTTTAATGAGCATAGCAGGGGAAAAATATTTAAACCATCTAGCTCCTCAACTATGAATAACCTGAAACCACAGGGGTTATTCCGAAAACCCCATGAAAAGAGGCTCACAAAAATGTTTTTGAGCTCTGAAAACAGGCCTCCTTGTGTTTAACTAAGTAATTATAATATACCTATATATAGCAATGATTTGTTTTCTTTGAGCTTTTTCTGTTTTGCTATACTTTATTTTTTTATATTTAAATAACATGAATGATCCAATGAGAAATGTTACTTACTTACAGCTTAAAATAAAAAAAGTTCTTAGCTGTAAAAGTTTGGTACTAAGCTCTGTGTTCATAATAGATAATTTAATATTTTAACCTTCTAAGAACTCAGAGTTTAAAGGGAAAGCTTTCATTATTATTCGTAATCATTGTTAAGCCAAGGATAATATCTATATTGTATTTTGGCTTAACAGTGTAACGAAAGCACACAAAGATTGTTTGATTTGCACTCAATGAGAAAAATATTATTTTATTTTGTTATTTTCCTATTTTATATTTTTTTTATAAAAAAACCGGCCAAGTGCGAGTCGGACTCGCGCACGAAGGGTTCCGTACCAATATCTATAATGACGTTTTAAAAAAACTACTTACTAGATCTCGTTCAAACCTTTTTTCGGTGGAAGTTTACATGGTAATGTACAGACAGCACATTACGCCACCCGAAACTGACAAATTTCCGCAATCAACTTTGAACCATATGCTACAGCGATAGAGTTGAAAATCCATTAAAGAAATTTGACAGATTGTAGTAGCTTGATGTGCTGGTGTCTGTACATCATATATTTTTTTTAGATTTATCATTCTCTTATTTTAGAAGTTACTGGGACACCTTTTACCACTTTGGAAGTGTCTCTCGCGCAAACTATTCAGTTTAGAAAAAAATGATATTAGAAACCTCAATATCATTTTTGAAGACCTATCCATAGGTGTACACGTATGGGTTTGATGTGTTTTTTTTTCAATTGAGTTTCAGTTCTAATTATTATGGGGAAACCCCAAAATTTATTGTTTTTGTTTCTTCTATTTTTGTGTGAAAATCTTAATGCGGTACATCTACTTACCAAGTTTCAACTGCATAGCTGTTATAGTTTCGGAGAAAAGTGGCTGTGACATACGGACGGACAGATAGACATGACGAATCTATAAGGGTTCCGTTTTTTGCGATTTGGCTACGGAACCCTAAAAAAGAAAGGAGACGGATACGCTTTCATACATTCTTGGGCCTGGGTGTAAAAAGATGAAATTGGTGTCAATTATTAGCGTATATATGAACAAAGCATCACTGAAAATTCGTCGGTTTTTGGCTGTCCGAGAGCAGAGTTATAGGAGGTTTTAAAAGTGAGGTTATGCAATAAATTTGCAACAACCTAAACTAAACAGCTGATTTTTACCTCTTTCAAAGCTGTTGACTAAAATATAAACAAAATAACTTTTTCGAATTATTATTTATTTATTAAAACTTTATGTAAAAATACACCGTACAAAGGCGGACTTAATGCCTGGACTGAATGTGTCCCCTTAGTAGCCATGAAGAATTAGAAGCCGACAGCTCGAGAAAACGAGATTATCTGTGTCCGGTATGATAGCAAGGGTCGTACAAGTTTAGTAATATCAAAAGTCCGTAGAAAGAAAGCAGGTCGAGGAAAATATCAATAAAACAACGGGAAACACTCAAAACGCACACGCATTAAATGATAATTCGAAACGAGTGATTGACAGTCTACTAGAGCTGTCAAAAAGTATTCTGTGGCTGTCACTACCAGCACAGATTAAAAATACAGTTGACAGAATACAAGTAATAAATCGATTTGTAAACGAGAATCAACTTTAAGATTTCATTATATTATTTTGATATTTTATTTTTTTAAACTACAAATATTATGTTTGTAGTGTGTATAATTATTTTTATTGAATCAATCATCTAGTGCAAGTGATATTGTGTTCAATTACTGAAACTCATTCACATTAATCGAGTATAGTCATCGATATCTCCTTTTATTCGTGATATAAACTTATTTTAGGATTTCTTGTCTTCTAGACATTGAATTAGGCTGTTTTTTTTGTAATTTGAAATAGAAAAATATGACGTTTTTTTTAAACCATATCTCAACTTAGTACAATCTGGCCGAGAAATCCACGTCTCCTTTATGTTCTATACATTTTCTTTTTTTATGTAGTTAAAGGCCTATGTTTCTCTATGTATCTGTTGCAGTCAAAACTCTTAACCAGTCAAAAGTACTATTAACCAGCAAAATCAGTCAAAAGTAGGTACTTTTGACCGTATGCTTTACCGTTGACCGTTGCTTTAGTCAATAATAATTTTGACTAAAATAACAGTTAACAGCCTAATGGAGCTGGTAAAAAGTACTTATGACTAAGTGATTCCGTCAAAAGTGGTTTTGACTGGTCGAATCAGTCAAAAATGCTAAAAATCTGTCACTAATCTGCACTACCCTAATTAACAATATCTATTCCTTATAAAAGTAAATTATAGGATGAAAAAGCGAGCGAAGCGAGCTCGGGACTTGGGCACTCGGACAGTTTAGGTTAGAAGGGGATGGCGGGGTCTAGAGAGCGAGCAAAGCGAGCGGACAGACCCCGCCACGCCATCCACTTCGTAGTTATCTTGTAAACCCTTGGGCCCCGCGGAGCGGGGTTCCTCGACGATGCCTTTTAAGGCGAGGTGAGCCGAGCGCCATAGGCATTTAACGCACACCCCACCCCGCGCTACGAGTAGCGATACGTAATAAGTTACGAAGCGCGCGGGAGCCGCTGGCATCAAACGCATCACATACAAATTATTAAAAAAACTTGTCAAAAACATTAATTTTTATCCACTCTAGCGTCCACGGATGCTAAACTATCCAAAAAAAAAGTCGCGTCATCCGTCCATGGATAGTAAACCATCCACAGCGACGAGTCGTCTTTAACCCCATCTAGTTTAAAATGCGGTACTATTTGGTGAGTTTTGATAGATCATATGAATAGCTGATGAAATAATTCGACGAAAAACGGGAGATGGCAGTGTAAGGTATTTTGACAAGTAAACAATATTTTTTTAAATTCAGTTGACTCGTGTGACGTGTGTATCGTGAAGTGTTTTTACGAGTGTCAGCGATTATATCGGAAGTACTACAGTTTTGTTTTATTTATCTTGCAAGTGTTATATATCAAAATAAACTAGAAGACTTGTACTTTACGATGATGTTTACGTATCACAGATTTACGTGATAAATCTAGTGTAAATTTAACTCCAAAGAATTGTTGTTTCGAACAAAATGGCCGTTCTCATTGTGTCGACCAATTTTAGTTTTGTTTACACATATTTTACATTCTTTGCATTGCAGTATATAAAATATCGAATTACATTTTGTAATAAGCTAAATAATACATTTTTAAAATAGAAATATATTAAATTCATTGAAGATTCCATAATAATATCAATGTGTTCCTCAGGTTTTTAAATTAAATTTACGAGGAGTAGGTGTTTTGTTTCGATTTATTTATATACTTAGATTTAAATGAATATAATCATCTATACATCATAGGAAAAGGAAATAAGTCTAGTTTGTTGTGAAATTATTTTATTGATAAAAAATGCAATAATTGTTCCTTGTATTTTAAAAATATAGAAATAAATATGTTTTTTTTTCTCCGAATTACTTGTTTATCCCTGTTTTGAGTATCATAGATAACGACTAACGATTTAAAAAAATATATAAGTTTGATCTGTACTCTTTTATATATTTTTTCGTATTTTTTTCTTTATTCTAGCTTTTATGGTTAAGTAGCTATGTAGGTTTTTGTTACGACGGAGCTGCGATGTCGCGCGCGAATCGGGAGCCGCGTGCGGCTGGACGTTAGAGAGATAAATAGTCGCGCGGGCCGGACGCTAGATACGTTATTTACAAAATTATATCTACCTACGCAAAAACAAATTATGTACTAAACTATACAGGGTTACTGGTTAAGTCGACCTATAGTGTGTTTTTTTAATCTCGTAGACTAAATTGACAGTTTCATACGTCAAATATAAAAATAATGTGCTTTCGGCCCATGAACATAAAGCACACTATTTTCAAGTTTGACGTAAGAAGCTGTCAAATCAGCCAGAGATTAAAAAACACACTTTAGATCCTTTAAGAGGTGGTTGTTCCCATAATTTCTGACTGATTTGACTATGACACATCGTAACCCAAACTGTACCCGTTTCAAGATATTTGAATTTGAATTTTTTTTAAGAAATTCCTAATTTTTTGTCTATTGGTCCATTTTTTTCGGGGGTCTTACCTTTAATTTATTTGTGTTTCAGATTTTTGTGTAGTAGATAAGTTGCTTTATTTTTCTCAACAGTAAAATTGCAGCTAAGTGAACCAACTGAGCAGTGGTAGACGATTGAAAGTTATAAATTGAATAAATTCGTAGTAAAATATGTATTTCTATCCGTATTATTTTAAAAAAATGACTATGACAGCTATGCTGCAGATGTGCTTAAGAACATCTACGTTTTATTAGCTATCCAACAAGGTATAACAAGCTTAGGGTATTATAAGATTTCTTAGAAAAAACATTGATGAAAGGGTCCGAGGTACTAGTAAAAAGTAACGATACATAAGCTTCAAATTTATCATTTGGGCCAAAAAACTAAATAAAACAATTCAAATAGGTACAAAATGGCGTTTGTAAGTATTTTTAAACCCCGACTCAATAAGTCTGTGTGTCTGTCTGTGGCACCGTAGCTCCAAAACGGGTGATCCGATTTGAATGCGGTTTGGGTTCATTAGATTCGTCCTAAATAGTTATTTTCATTACTCCTAATGACCAGGAGTTGATGATGGAAGAGATTAGGGTCCGCGAGTAAAAAAAAAGAAAAATAAATAAATAGGGAAATCTTTCTGTCTTCTGTCCTTAACTAATATTGATTTGAATAAGCTGTCATGCCTGCTGTTTGTTTGATGGTAAGTGGAATGGAATGGATTGGTTTGGTTTGTATAGTTAGGTTAGGGTTAGGTTAGGTTTGGTCTGAATAGGCAAGTTAGGTTAGGTTATTTTTTTTTTAATTCATTAACCATTAATGTTAATAAATAAAGACAGTGGCATAGAGCTCATATTGCATTAAATGGTCGTTTTGACGTTATACCCCTGTTCAAAATTTAAATTAGTGTTATTTGCAGATAAAACACAACACAAAACGACGTTTATCCGGATCACCTCGCCTTAAGCCACTAGGGCAATCTCTGGCTCTATCTCTAGGGCAAGAAAGTAGGACAATTATTTCACGAAATATAATCAAGTAAGTATAATTATATCACTAACCTTGAACCGTATTATAATCATAATCATTATCATTACATAGTATAAAACAAAGTCGCTTTCTCTGTCCCTATTCCCTTTGTACGCATAAATCTTTAAAACTACGCAACGGATTTTAATGCGGTTTTTTGTAATAGATAGGAAGGTTTATATGTATAAATAATAACATCCATTAAATAGTGGAGAAATACTGTTATTTTTGAGGTTTCTAATGTGATGTCGTAAATAATGTCATTTTTTCCGCTTACATTGCAAACGCAGGCTAAACCCTACGAGATTTATCAAAATAAGGTACCAAGTTTTGTACACATTGAAAAGATCTACAGAATACTCCGCGATGGTATATCTCTATCTCTTATGGATATCCCACAATTTTTTTTTTGTCATTTACTTTTTACGATAAATAATGGCTAATTTTCGACGCGATTTTAACCAATACAGCATTAATCCTTATCCAATTAAATACCTTAAATACATTGTTGATTTAATATAGATCTATGTGGCCTTGTACAGCATATGATTTAAATAAATATTTTCTATAAGCGTTTGCGGCGGAGCGGGCCGCTGTTTTTACAGTTTTTCTGTTGTGTATTTAGTATCAGCATTGCACCCGTGCGAAGCCGGGGCGGGTCGCTAGTAATCATATATTTGGACAAATGAATATTATGGTGAATAAATGGAAAATAAGAAATATCGCAAATAAAGGAGACGGAGAATATGAAAACGTATCATACATTCTTGGGCCTGGGTGTACAAAGATGAAATTGGTGTCAATTATTAGCTTATATATGAACAAAGCATCACTGAAAATTCGTCGGTTTTTGGATGTCCGAGAGCAGAGTTATAGGAGGTTTTAAAAGTGAGGTTATGCAATAAATTTGCAACAACCTATACTAAACAGCTGATTTTTGACGTGACAACGTCTTATAAATTGGTTTGCCGGGTGACACTTCAAGAAACTGCGTTACGCTCCGCTCACGTTATGCGCTCACAATGAGAGCGAGTGAGAGGCACGCGTCCCTTCCACTCGGGCATGGTTAGCCCGCCTAAGAGCGAGAGAGACAGACATAAAAAGTGAAAGGCACTACTATACGAATGAATATTCACATTAAAATTATTTTACCACTCAAAGTCGTTGTCACGTAAAACTTTCGCCCGTATACCGACTTTACAGGCAACCAATTTTTACCTCTTCTAAAGCTGTTGACTAAAATATAAACAAAATAACTTTTTCGACTTATTATTTATTTATTAAAACTTTATGCAAGAATGTAAAAATACACCGTACAAAGGCGGACTTAATGCCTGGACTGAATGCGTCCCCTTAGTAGCCATGAAGAATTAGAAGCCGACAGCTCGAGAAAACGAGATTATCTATGTCCGGTATGATAGCGGTATGAAACACTCAAAACGCACACGCATTAAATGATAATACGAAACGAGTGATTGACAGTCTACTAGAGCTGTCAAAAAGTATTCTGTGACTGTCACTGCCAGCACAGATTAAAAATACAGTTGACAGAATACAAGTAATAAATCGATTTGTAAACGAGAATCAACTTTAAGATTTCAATATATTTTTTTAAACTACGAACATTATGTTAATTGTAATGTGTATAATTATTTTTATTGAATCAATCATCTAGTGCAAGTGATATTGTGTTCAATTGTTGAAACTCATTCACATTAATCGATTATAGTAATCGATATCTCTTTTTATTCGTGATTTACACTTATTTTTAGGATTTCTTGTCTTCTAGACATTGAATTAAGCTGTTTTTTTGAAATTTGAAATAGAAAAATATGACGTTTTTTTTAAACCATATCTCAGCTTAGTACAATTTGGCCCAGAAATCCCCGTCTCCTTTATGGATTCAAATTATTATGACACTTGATAGATTATTACCAGTGAAATTAGTGAAAATGATTTTATGTAATTTCACGATTATGCCAACTGAAGCGTTATTTCTAATAAAATTATGGCAAATAAAAGTATGTCATATAAAATTATTGCATTTTAAATTATGGCAAACATTAGAAAACCGTTTTCTTTGTATTGATTGTAATGCCAAATTTTTCGTAATAAACGATTTCGCGTTTAATCAACATAATAAATAATAATAATGTCAGCCTATAACTGTCCCACTGCAGGGCAAAGGCCTCTTCTCATACAGAGAATGCACGAGCATTAATCACCACGCTTGCTCAAGGCGGATTGGCAATTCCAGACTTATATTAATTATAGTCGTGATGTCCCAGTGGTTAAGGCACCCGCCTCTCATGCACGAGATTGCGGGTTCGGAACCGGGCACGGGCAAGTACTCATGTGACTTTTTCTAATTCATATGTACTTTCTAAGTTTATCTTGGACATCACTTGGTGAAGGAAAACATCTTGAGGAAACCTGGATTTCGCGTTTAATAAATATTTTTTTTATTTACATCTATCGAGTGAATAGTGCTTTTGACTGATGCTTTATTGCAGTTAAAACTACTTTTGGCGAAGACCGTCGCGTCGGTCAAAAGTACTTTTACCTAATCGCAAATTTGCAATCAAAAGTACTAATAACCAATAATTTTCAGTTTCAGTTCAAAAGTATTTTTGACTGATTTTGCTAGTCAATAGTACTTTTGACTGATTAAGAGTTTTGACTGCAACATATCTATTTACTGACACACATTTGTGCTTTTTCTGATTTATTTATTTAGAATCTCCAACACAAGATATACACAAATCTTTCATTTATAGGAGACCACAGCATGCATAAGACAGTTAACTAGCTAACAAAGTAATTGTAAAATCTAGAAACATAATAAAATAAGAATAATAATAAAATGAGTAAAAGAAATAATAATAATAAGAAGAAAAAAATACACTATTATTTTATTTATATTTATTAAATAAAAAGTTGTGTAGAGACTCACAAATGTCTTATTCAATTTACAAAATTTTAAAATGGTGTACAAAATGTTCTTTGTATACTTATCTTTTTATGTGTGTCTGATAATGTAAACGATAAACACAAAAATAAATACCTAATACATATTAGGTACTCACATTTTTTGTATTTATCGTTTCTATCCGTGTTTCTATCAGTATCCATGTTCTCCATCTAGAAAACTAGACAATACATGATAAATTTTGGATGAGTAAGCTAATATTGTGGTTAAAAAGCACCAAATATTTTTTCAATTTTTAACTATGTTGTGTCTTTGACTAATTTTTCGATTTTCGCAATAATTAATTACTTTTCCCTGTTAAATATTTTAAATGATAAATGGATAAAACATTGTGTGTGTCAGACCAAAGATATTCTGAAAACTATGTGTTGGTCACACACATTCATGGAACACTAACTAATAATTATTATCTATCATTAATTTAAACTAAAGTTTATTTTAATTTCTCCAAATTAATCCAGTCATCAAACAAGAACAAAAATTAATGGAGATGTAGTTCATACAGCTACAATTAACTTTGCTATCTGGCTACACCCTTAACCCATTCTCTTGTAGAAAGAAGAATAAAATGCGAAAAATTACTTTCAAAATGTTACTTTAAAAATCATAATGAGTAAATTTTTTAAACTTGTTGTTTAGTTTTTTAATGGAGCTGTAGTTGAGTTCATGTTTTTAATTCTTAACGCCAAAAGCTATCAATGTTTAGTTAGTCATCAGTGTTGTACTGCTTCATAATTTTATGTTCTGCGCATTAAGTGAATGTTGCTTCAATGTGCTGCAATCAGTAATTAGACAATAAACTATGAATGTTACAAGGGGATGTTTTTATTTGGCGCCATCTAACAAACTATGCCTGCATTTGCATGTTGCACTAAGTTCCTACAAACGTTACGAGAGGGCGCTTTTACTACCCTGTTCGAGAAAATGATAGTTTTAAATAAAATATTTCACTTTTTCATTTTTCATAATTTTATTCACATACTAATAATTATTTTGTTATAGGTACTTATTAAAAATACTGAAAAGTATTTTCAGAGATAACTTGATTGTAGTTTCGTACTTAGGTTTTGTTTATAGCTCCATCTAGGAATAAAAGTTGAAATGCACTTGCAGTTTCAGCGTGCTGTACGCTGAAAGCTTCATAGTTAGCGCCACGCAAATCAGGTGGCGCGACTATCGCTTTCCTGAAATCATTGATCTGTACTGACGTCAGTTTTGTTGGTAATAATAATATCACGTAATATATTTCGTTTCGTGTCTGAATCTTTTTTTAAATATTTTTTTTAAAAATGTATAGCCAATTAATGCATTTTGCATTAAATACAAATCAAATGTTACCGTAGTTTAATACAGCGCCATCTAACGATACAGCTCGTGATTATTCAGAAAGCTTGTGCAGTTAACGTTTCTAGTTTCTGCCGCAACCAAGCGCTGGGTCTATTGAACACCAGTCAGTGGTTGGGCGTCGACAACTTTTTAAGGGGCCGGAGACCGAAATATTGATTTCTTTTTTTGTGAAACAAAGCAGCTGCTGTTTTAAAAAGCAGTTAATATATTATCGATTCCAGGTATGTGTTTAATATAAAATCTAATATATTACCGATCCTATGTGTGTGTTTAATGGATAAAAGTGTACGATTTACACCGAATAGTTACGTATTCATACATAGATTTTATAATTAACTGTTGTTTTAGCGGATGACCATTGAGTTTAATGATTTTTTAATTTCTTTGAATTAACGCGACCTAATTTATTTTCAGTGTGGACTGATTTTTATTTTTTTTTCAGGTTTTTTCGATCAATGCGACCATAGCGGTGCGGTTTATTGTTGTAGTGACATGTTTTGTAATAATATTTCTGTGTTTTATCTAAGCGAATCATTAATGTACTAGCACTCTGCCCGCGGCCCCGTTTGGGGGATGTATAGTGCTTTTATAAGTAAAAAGTAACGAATAACCTCCAGCTTTATTATTTATTTAAGTTCACATTCGTGTGAAGGTGATTACTTATCATAAGAAATAAGATTCATTAAATCGAACTCAACCATTTTCACCCTGTTATTGGTTAATTTTCAGAAATCATATCTGAGGGTCACCTACGTCTATCATCCATGTAATCATTTATTTCGTAACTTCTTACACAGTAGGGTATACTGTGCGAGATGTTACAAAAGGCTTAACCCTTTCTGTGCTCACAACTAAAATGTGCGGTATTTTTGACGCACATGCGCGTCGCCCGCGCTTAAAAGGTTAATGCTGAAGTACAGTAATGGACCCCTGTTGTAGCACAGCAACATAGTAATATTTTAAAATAAAAATTTAAAGAATAAACAATTCTTATTAATTTATATGAAATAGATATAGGTTTGAAACACAGGTTCTAAAATTAATTATTTGATATTTTTATTTATATAGGTTAATTCTAGGTATTGTTAGTATTGTTATAATACTAATAATTAGTTTATAAGTAATAGTAATAGTATTTAGTATTTATTATAATATATAACAATACTTACTTTTTTTTTTTAAGTAATATATTTTAACCGCATTTAAATTGCATAATATAATAAAGCTGAAGAGATTTTTGTTTTTTGTATAATAAGTTAGACAGATCCATGAGAAATAGTATGCAAAGACATAAATTAACGCGAGTGAAAAAAAATACACAAGCGATACCGCGGGCATAGGCTAGTAATATTATTAAACTGAGGGGTTTGTTTGAACTTGCATTTTTTTTGTTTGTTTTAGTCGCTTGGATTACTTTTTATAAATAAACCTTATGCTCTTTTAGCCACGGTATTTTTTTTATGTTTAACGATCGATTTCATTTCGTCCTGCGTTTTAAAAAGCTTTATTGCCTTGATTTAAGTTACACTTTTGTTTAATTCCACTGTTCAACGGAGAGGTGGGTGGTGTAATTATTTTAAGATAGAAAATTACATATTTTAGAAATAGCTAAAATCAATTCTGTAGCATTTTCTGAGCGTACTCCTTTCGGAGTGTGCATTTAATATGTTACAGCACATTAACCAAGGAAGATTATAGGCTACATAACATCAATCTACAACACACGGGCGCGGAGCAGTAACTACTAATTAAACGCGGTGGTAATTCACGTTCTAGAAGCTTCCGCTGTACGCTAATGCGTCTGTTAGTTACACATGTGTTCCTTATACTATAGATAGTATACGTTTAATCCTTTCAGAATATATTCGCTAAATGATGATTAAACTCGCATCAAAATACACTGAGGAGTTTAGAAGAACTAGAACACAAAAATACTCGGAATGCACCTATGCTTTTAAACTATTTATACATGACACCTGAAAAAATTAGGGTCTGCCCCCACGACCGCTAATCTGCCCGATTATCGGTCCAATTTTTTTCACTGATTTTGATTTATAACAACTATTGTGTACGTGTATTTGCAAATAAACGTTTATTCTATTCTATTCTATTCACACTTCTTTCGACGAGAAGAAACGTCGTGTGAGACTGTTAAGTGTGTTTTTCCATCGCAGAGATACAAATCACAGTTTTTATACGTCAAACATAAAAAATGCTTTCGGCACATAGACATTGGCTGACGCCACTTGGCTAACGAAGCAGGTAATTGACAGTTTCGTATAAGTCAAACATAATAATAATGTGCTCTCAGTATATAGACATAAAGCACACTATTTTTATGTTTGACGTATGAAACTGTCAATGAAGTCTCTGAGATTAAAAAATACATTTTACGCTGTCACTTAAGTCTCTGACATTAAAAAATGCATTTTACATTGTCAATAGAAATAGCTGTACATTTTCGAAAGTTTCTTGATAAATGAGATAAAAATAACTCGGCATAGACATCAGGATTTTTTAATGGTTTTTTTAATGGTTTATTTAACACTAGCGACCCGCCCCGGCTTCGCTCGGGTGCAATGTACGGGTGTGTGTCGGGTGTACTAAATACACTACAGAAAAACTGTGAACGTTGTAGGTATACAAAAACATAGCGGCAAACGCTACTTCCCGCAATTTTTAAATCTGTAACATCTTCGAAAATATTCATTTAAACCATATGCTGTAAAAGGCCATATAGATCTATATTAAATCAACAATGTATTTAAGGTATTGAGTTGGATAAGGATTAATGCTGTATTGGTTAAAATCGCTTCGAAAATTAGCCTTTATTTATCGTAAATTGTGGGATATCCATAAGAGATAGACATATATCATCGCGGAGTTTTCAGTAGACCTTTTCAATATGTACAATACTAGTACATTATTTTGATAAATCTCGTAGGGTTCAGCCTGCGTTTGCAATGTAAGCGGAAAAAATGAAATTATTTACGACATCACATTAGAAACCTCAGAAATAACAGTATTTCTCCACTATTTAATGGATGTTATTCCTTTAACCTTCCTCTTCAACCACTCAATCTATTAAAAAAAAACCGCATCAAAGTCCGTTGCGTAGTTTTAAAGATTTATGCATACAAAGGGAATAGGGACAGAGAAAGCGACTTTGTTTTATACTATCTAATGATTGCCACGTTAGCCCAGTGGTCCTAAGCGCGACTGCTACGCTCTTGGGTTCGATTCCCAGGTCGAGCAAAAAGTGTTATTGGATTTTTCTATGGATTTCTCAGGAGCTGCTAGGAGTTTGGATTTGTGCTGGATTAATAGCAATAGGCTAGTGAGCCTATTGCTTTTAATCCAGCACAACACACAGCACAGTAAGAGAGTGCTCTTACATTTGACTTAAACATACCGGCGAACTGTGAGTGTACATTGGTACCACTCTGCCTAACCCTTCGGGGATTACAGGCGTGATGGTATGTATGTATTTCACATAACTTTTTACACTACAACAATTGATTGGTTTTACTTTAGCGTACTTACCTACTTACATGTTTTAGTTTGTAACTAGCTTAAGCGCGTCACTTCGGCAGCGTGAATGTCGATAACTCGGACCTTTATTTATTTTGTGAGGTACTTTTTGCTATAGCAAAAGTAGTTAAAGTTACTCCATAAACTAATATCAGTAAGAATTGTTTTTACTTATAAACATAAAATTCATATTTATTTTATAAAAATCCGTTAATTTGACTTTACAAAAATACGCTTCAATTTTATTTATTTAATAGGCTTGTTCAGTTTAAATGGATTGAAGTAATTCATTTTATGGGTACAAAGTGTCAGAAAGCGAGATGCAAAAGGACAAAGTATAAAAAAAAGTCGGTACGACACGTAAAGAGCGGCTTTTGCTGTGGGCTTTTTTAATACTAAACTTTAATACGATTTATGACAAGATTTTTAAAATTAATATTTAGTTTTGTAATGAATGTTTGTATTGTTTTCTTTTTTTAATTGTTTTATTAGATAGTGGATTTTGAAAAATTTTAATACGCTTTTATTATCTTGGCCTACGTATAACTAGAATGATAAAAGTTAGATGAATAAATGTATAGTAAATAAATGAACCATATATGCATGCAATTATAACTAAACTAATCTAATCTAATCTGTAATCTATTACTATTTTTTTTTGTAGTTATTGTTAATTTAATTTGCAAGAAATAAAAGGCTTTTACAATGTTTTATTTTATTTTATTTTACAACTAGGTAATGTATTAAAAATCATTGAACTCAAAATTGACCGACTTCTAACACACGTATCGATATTTTTCTTTTTTTTAACTGTATGCATTCCCCGTTTTGGAAAACCCCGTGTGCAAACGGATGTAATGGGAGTAAACAAGATCGGAACGAACAAACTATCAAAGGTTAATATTTGACGTAGGTATGTGAGGCACATGGTAGTGGACTTTGCGGCACCCACATACAGGTTGACTGGAAATTCCGCGTATTCCTCTCGGGAGAAGAAACTATGACTAATTTAGAATGATTTAACCCCTATCACTTGGGGGTCGAAAATCCGCCATTTTCGAGAAAAGCTACTTTAAGCTTACGACAACTTCCATACATTTTTTTTTTGCGATAAAGACACTTCTGTAAAGAATTTTTATTTTAATTTTTTAATTTATTGCAAGTTTTAACATACAACATAAAATCTAACAGTAAATTACACAGTTTTTAGCTTTAGAGAGGTTGGTCAATTAGTAAGCTATCAGATCGTAGAAAATTTCAGGCTGGAAAGTGATAAGTTTTGTTTTATTAATTTTTAATTAACAAAATTCGGATTTTGATTAATGAAAACAAAGTAGCTTTTCTCGAAAATGGCGCATTTTCGACCCCCAAGTGATAGGGGTTAAATCATTCTAAATTAGTCATAGTTTTTTCTCCCGAGAGGAATACGAGCAATTTCCAGTCACCCTGTATATGGGTGCCGCAAAGTCCACTACAGTCGCCTTTCATGTCCTCTCCAGTTAATTTCAAAAGCGATATTTCAGAATTGCGAAGCATTTTGCCGAATAGAATCGCAATAAATCCATGGATCGAAACGGTTGAGCGATTTTAGTGTATAAGGGTCAGATAGGAATTTAATAATATACTAGCTTTTGCACGTCGGTTTTTGGCAAAAAATAAGTACCTTATGTCTTTACATGGTTCGAGCTTACTCCGTAACACGAAAAATAAATGATTTAGCCATGGAAGCTTAAAGACGGACAGAAAATGTTTATGTCGTGTTTAACATATTCCTGTCATTGAACTATGGCACATTAATGTACAGGGTGTCTAATAAGTACCACGAATTTCTTCTGTGTTAATCTGAAGTAAAAAAATATTGCAAAACCGAAGAGTTATTTGTTTGTTTGAACGCGAAAATCTTAACAACTAACCGTCCGATTTTTGAAAGTTTTGTAGCGGGTTTACAGCCATTTTATCAATGATGGCTATAGGCTATGTAACATCACGCCCTGACACCTAAACTATACTTATTATATTATTAAGCTGAAGAATCTGTTTGTTGTGTTGAAACGCGCTAAGCCTAGGAACCACGGGTTCGAATTGAAAAAAAAATGTATTTGTTCGTCCTTTTGTCGAGGAAGGCTATGGGACTAGAAAAAAACTAAGAAAGAAAGACGAAGAAAGACTAAAGACGTAACATAAGGTGGGTGAAATAAGCCACGCGAACGAAGTCGCAGGCAACAGCTAGTACGTTATAAGTAGCCTACGTTACTTACTACTCCGTTTAACATGAGCAATCTTTCAGACCTTTCAATTGTATTTATTTGTATAGAAGACTTATTGCCAATTGAAATATGAAATATTCGGTACGTTTGCTAACCATTTTATAAGCTTTTTTGTTACTTCTACCTGTCCCGGGGTCTGTGGCTAATCAAATCATACATGTTAAAGACCCTCTTCTCGGTGTCTGATTGAACTGTTTTAATTTTTTAATAAGCTTAATTAGACTTCCCTAATTTGTCTCTGACTTTGTTGATGCAGTTTTTAAAGGGTTCTTGTATTTTGAATTTGGTTTATGAGTTTTTTGAACTTTGAAAATAAAGATTTACCACAAATCCCTAACAACAATATAATTTATTTGTGTTCGAAGTAAATTAAAATTTTTAAAAATAATAACACATTCGTACCTCTATTTTTGAAAAAAGATATTTAGCAATTAATTTAATTGCCATGAACGAAGTGAATGAAATACACTTGGGAGCAATGAATCCGGGTCTTCAATATGAACATTAAAACCTCGGAAACTCATCATAATAAGAGTTTGCAAATAATATTTCGATTGCCTTAACAAGTATGTTCCACGTGATTTTAAGTGATTTTTTTTTGAGTAGGTTATATCAACCAGGTAGGTTATATAAGTCTAAAATAACTGACTAGTTATTTCGTTAGTCCGCCTTGAGCCAATATGGTGGTCAATGTCTGTATTAGAAGAGGCCATTGCTCTGCAGTGGCACAATATGCTGGTATTATTTATTTATTTATGTCAACCAAGATTGATTTAGGCATCGAGCCTTTAAAATATTTCACATTTTTGAATCCCAAAAAGAGTATGTTCCCTAATGGAGCCAAAGTAATGGATAGGCTCTTTCCGTCCATCCCGTCCGATTTGTTTGTGTCAGATTTTGGCGCGAAAACACCTTTGCTTTTTTTTTGTTGGTGCTCTTACAAATTAATGTGTCCTCGTGTGATGAAAACTGAACGATCAGTGTCCGCACTAAAGGTTCTGTACCAATAAAGTTATTTCTTTTCAAAAATATCACGTAGATAAGTATTATTTTTGTTTATTCAAGATGGGTAATCTCTTGAATATAGTTTAGGTTAGAGGTAATAGACAAAGTCAACGATGGAGTAAGCTTACCCAGAAGAAACGTATTCACTCTTAAAGAGGGTTAGGGTTCAATGCTCTCGGAAATACAGACGCTTATTCCATGGCTAGTTTGCCACTTTTAGAGTTTCTTGTTCGTTATTCTTCGTTTTAGAATGAACAATTAGCTTCAACTTATTGTATAACTTCTCAACAATTCAAAAGTGCCTATAAATGGTCTAATTGAAACAAATGACTTCACAAAACTTTGACTTTGACTTCATAAAATGTATAGCTAATAAAAAAATATCCCGACGAACTTCCTATTTTTTTGAAGTCGGGTAAAAATACAACCCTCCTGATTTAAATAATCCTCAGTACTTAACTACATTAAGCTCTTTATTGTGCTCAAATAATGGTAATTTAAGCTTTAATTTACCGGCTTAATTACGTCCACACTACAAACGTTTCAATGGATTATAATATTTAATTTCAAATTACCATCATCGGATCGGTGGTACGGTGTAATGTTTAACGGTCTGCTAAATACCTACTCTATGTAAACGAAAAACTAGCTTATGTATGCCCGCGACTTCATTCGCGTGAATATCGGTTAGCACGGCTCTTTATTTGCGCGGAACCCTAATTCTTTATAACTTTAGCTAGATAGCTGATATTATAAGGAGTTACTTTCTTCTTAGTTTTAACTGACTTTCATTGGCAGATGAAAGTCCCATCAAAATCGGTCAGCCGTTTCAGAGATTTGCTGGAACAGATAGACAGATAGACAAAAAAAAGCAATTGTTTTATTTTGTAAAAAGTTGTTATTTTGATGTTAGAAACCGACACATCAATTTTATCTATGCTAATATAATAAAGAGGAAATATTTTTTTTGTATCGAATAGGCACCAAATCTACTAGACCAATTTTATAATTTTTCCCCAATAGACAGCTACATTGTTTCTGAGTAACATAGGCTATTTTTTTTTTTTTTTTTTTATGTCTTGGGACAACTTACACACGGCTATCTGATCCCAAGCTAAGCAGAGCTTGTGTTATGGTAACCAGACAACTGATATACATACTTATATATAATTTATAAATACATACATATTATAGATAAATCACACCCAGACACAGAACAAACAATCATGCTCATCACACAAAGTTTGTCCTGGGTGGGAATCGAACCCACGACCTCCGGCTTAGCAGTCAGGGTCGCTAACCACTAGACCAACAGGCCCGTCTAATGCTATGATTATAATACCACGCTAAAACCCACAGGAGCGGAGCAGTAACCAAAGACGTACCTAAACGCGGGTGAAATAACCCTCGCGAAGGAAGTCGTGGGCAGGTCGCTAGTTTATTTATAAAAGTAGCTAAAAATAATTTGGTTTGTTATTGCAACACGGCATTTCATACACGTTTGAAGTCCAAGAATATATATACCATCACGCCTGTATTTCCCGAAGGGATAGGCAGAGGTGTACCAATGTACACCCACAGTTCGCCGGTATATTTAGGTCCCATGTAATAGGGGGCGAGCCTATTGCCATTAACCGGGCACAAATCCAAACTCCGAGCTGCTACTGAGAATTTCATAGAAAAACCCAATAACACTTTTTGCTCGACCTGGGAATCGAACCCAAGACCTCTAGCGTAGCAGTCGCGCTCAGGACCACTAGGTCAACGAGGCAGTTGCAAGTGCAAGAAATTTTGAAAATTAATAGACACAATTAAAGAGAGCTTATGAAAGTAGAAAACTTTATATCGCACTAAATTAGGCACAAAACTCTTTTTTGAAATGGTCTCAACCCATTCTTTAGACTTAAGTACCTTTTTTATGTCCATGATTTACTACCTCGTTAGCCTAGTGATCCTAAAGCGAAACTGCTACGCTAAAGGCCTTGGGTTCGATTTCCAGGACGAGCAAAAAATATAGCGAGCAATAGGCTTGGTCTCTATTACATGGGAGCTATACATACCGGCCAACTGTGGTTGTATATTACACACCTCTGCCTTACCCTTCGGAGAATACAGGCGTAAACATATGTTATATTACGTTCCATGATTTTATATGAGATATTGTACCGTATCAAATAAAGAATATCTTTTACTTACTTATTAAGAACTAACAAAAATATTGACACATTTTTCGAACCGAAATTTCCTATCACGAACAATGCACTAACAGAATTCAGCATAATTAGAATTCAAGATTTCAAGATGCCTAAAAGCCTTTACAATTCCCGACTCTGACGTGTAGAAAGTTAGGACAGTTAAGTGAACAACGGCCGGTAGTAAACGGCTGTTGAAATGCGAAGCTCAGGCTTCGGACGAGACATAGAAACCCCATCGGTTCCCATTAGCGTCTGCGAAATTGCACCTAAAAGCGTAGATACTATCTCTGAACGCTATGGAGAAGGCGAGACGGAGTTTCTAGTACGTCTACATTCACAGTTAAAGATTAATCAGGGCCAGTTCGGTGTTAGAAACTTTCAATTGACTACAAATCGATACTCAAAAACTTTTTGGTTTTGTGCAGTTACAGTCAACAACAAAAGTCGATTAACAATGTTACTTGTACATATCATTTAAATAGACACGAAATAACACAATTTACTGCTATTCAGAATTTTGGGCAATACATTAATTTAGTGAAGTTCATTTTATCTCAATTTTGGGTAAATCTACGTTTATTGCTGACTGTACCAAAAAAAATATACCTTGCAATATTTTTTGTTTAGACATATACGTACAATATGCTTTATTGTACACTGTGTCTTCCAAAACCTCAACCGTATTTTCGTTAAATTACAATACATCTCTGCTTACCGTGCAAAGGAAACAGGCGCGATACTATGTAGTTCTTTCGTAACATAACATCTACTTGAAAAATATAAGATACACAAAACCCGTGTCTGTAAAAGTTTTTTTAAAGTTATGCAAGTGAATTTCTGCTATCTATAAATAAAAATGATTTTTTGTATTTTTGTGTAACCTAACCTTAACCGTGGGTCGGATCGTGATGAAACTTGGGCGGGTAGTTCTGCGTTCACACGCGAAGGTCATTGCCCTAAACGTAATAATACGAAATATTAAAAAAAACTGAATAAATGAAACACGGAGAAATGAAAGATAGAAGTAGTGAAGGGAGGCCTATGCCCAGAAGTAGGACAGAAAAGGCTAATAAGAAAATTATATTTACGCGTGATGACTCAGACACATGGAGGCCAACCACCGCCTCTTAGAAACGTACCATTTTAATATTACTATGTAAATTCAGTTGTTGGATTTTCAACTCTCGGCGCTGAGCTGAGCGTTGAATATCCAATAGCGCGCAGGGCAAAGTAATATTAAAATAATACTGTTTTAATAGATGGTGGTAGGCATGGAAAACTTTCCAGAAAACGTGTAGGAATGAGTTGGCTGTGACCTTTACCCATCAGTAAGACAATAGGGGCTGATAAAACAAAAATAAACATGGAGGGAAGTCACGGGCGGCAGCTAGTTAATTATATAAATAAAAGTCGGGCGTAAAAGCGCCCCAAGGTAAACAAAATTATATACACACTGCACCACACATGTTCTCTTAAATAAACTGGCAAAACTTTATATTAGAATTTTAAAAAGCTTGTTCTTAGTTTATAGTTAACTAACTTTTGCCCCCGACTTCGTCCACGAGGAAGACAAGTACCTATACCACAAAACGTAACCTACGGCACTCGCCAAAAGTGCAGCTTTCTATAAATAGTTTCTTTTTTTTGCGATCAGACTAAAACTTTCAGTACCATGAAGAACCGAAAAATCTAAAAAAGTCCGGACCAAACTAGCGTGGAAAAGCTAGTATTAAATAAATTACATTGCGTACCTCTACAATGTACCTACTAACCCTTATCAATTTAAGTTGTTATCCCGTACAAAAGCGCCAGTATTGTTTTAAATAAAATATTTCTTTCGTTTTTCTCAGATTTGAACGCGATCGAGATCAAAGCGCCTTAAGAAAAATAATCAAGTAAGTGGTAGAAATAGGCATCGTTTTTTACTCTAGTCGTAAACTAAAAGCAATCAGAGATTTATTCTTAAACTTTTCATAACCGAAGTGTGTGTTTCATGAAAAAACATGCGATAATATTTTTTGTATGTTTAATATTCTTATTGTATTTTTTTTACACACGTTCTCAATTTAATTTGTTTCGTACCAAGAATAATACATTTGTAAATGATTTTTGCTTCGCCCTTACAAAAGATGAAAGGCATAATTACAGTAAAAAATTTAATTGTTCGTCATTAGGAGACATTGTTAAGAGGTTTTTGTCCCCGAAGCCGAAGTTACACGAAGTTTGGGTTCGATCCCGACAACGTTGAATTTATATTTTTATAATATTTTTCAAAGGTAAGTTACCTACGTCTATTTTAAAAGATATTTAAAAATAAATTTTACTAATTGTAATAATTAAATAAATTTAATTATAATTTACAAAATTAAATATTTAAACTGAATTATAAACTTCCTATTATTCGAAGTGAAAATTTTATAATTATTACGAAAGAGATTAAAAAAAGAGAAAAAAATACGCTTGCATTTTTTTTTACAAATACATTTTCTATGATATATTTTTTTAATTAATATTACTTCATATTGGTAGAATTGGAAAAGACCTACCGTAACACCCAAGCCAAAGTATAACTTACTTATTATTATTTTAGTCACTCTGGCTGCAAGCAACAATAACCAAACAATAAAAAATATACAGTTAAATATAGTGAATTTATAAAGAAATTTAATTAAAACCAGAAAAAAAGTCTTACGTTTACCACTGCTACAACAAACCGTGCGTAGCTAAAATTCGTAGCAGTAGTGCTACGAGCAGCTACGAAAAAATAAAACCCACCAAATTTCCAAAAAAAAAGAATTTTTGTAACACAAGTATTCCGCACTACACACACATAAACACCACGACTGTTTTCACCACGCACATTTTTTTTGTTTCATAAACTTAAAAATTAGATCGACCAGCGTGACTTGGTCCCCAGAACCGCCCGGACCGGGAACAAATTCGTACTGATACCATGCGGATTATCCACACGGGCGAACGAGCAAGCGGGACTAGAAAGAACCCCCCGCAACCCGCTGCCTGTCGGCCGCGCGAGTGTGTGTGTGCACGTGAAAGAGCGTGCTGTAGTGTAGGGGAGGAACTTCTCAAGATTTCCAACTTACCATAACGCAAGAAAAATAAAAGCTATTGTGGAAATCTGTTTGGTGCAGAGAATTTATCCGCACTTTTTTTTATTTTGAACCTTTTTTTTTTATTTCTTCTTCGTGTTTTTCGAGTCTATGATTTTATTTTAATTTTTTTAAAGATAATTATGTTTTTTTTTTATTATACAAACCTACTTTTTAATTATAACTATTTTAATCTACGCAATAATTTAGAAGTTTCACACTATTCGATTTTGTTTTGTAATTCATATAAACTTCCAAACGTATTCAGCCAAGTTTCGATCGATCCTACGCACTACGTCTTGGCTCTCTAAGGGTTAATAACTAAGTTTCACAGAAACTAGTTTAATTGAATACGTTAATTATAATTTAAACTTGTTTATTCACATAAACATTCAAATTATATTTTATTATTATAATGTAATCAGTGTAATTTATATCTAAGAGAGTCTGACTCACACATAATTTGCATTTTAAATAAAATATAGATGAAAGAATTTAATAGCTGGTTAAGAGGTGTTTCAGTGTATCCATTACGAAGAAAAAATCCTTTTCTCTTTTCAATATTAGCATAGTGTAATTACATACTCTTTGACGCGGCACTGAATGCCGGGCGGCTACACTCACCGTCGAAGAATGTCCGAGGGAAAGAAATAACTCAATTTTTCTTTTCTAATTTTGTTATAATAAAGTTTAGTTGTCAATGGTGGGTAATACATACACAAAGTTACAAATCGATATGAAAATTAGAAGGTGGTTAAATTAGACAGCCATATATTTTTTTTAATCAGTTACACTCGCACGAAAGCAATTTCCATAAAAAAATACATGCGCGCAAGGTCAATTTTGCGAATACACTTGCGCGAAACACATTTCGCAAAGGATATTGCGCCAAACAGGGTCCGCCAGTCGAGGGCGCTAATGCTGTAAATGAGGTCGAATTCAAGATGGCGTCTGCTGGTTATCGTGAGCGATGATGCCAATATTCCGTAAAATTTTGCAGATGCCATCTTAGATTCCTACCTAATTTTTGGCATCAGCACCCCTGAAAAGCATGGAAACGTCCCGTCGAAAACCCATGACGCAAATGTGATGATAATAAAAACCATAATAAATAATAATACGCATACGCTGTACGCATAATAATACGCTACTTTATAAACCAAAACGCGGTGCAATAGGAGCCAGTTTACGAACGAGCGCTGAGAAGATTTTTATCATACCGTCCTGTAAAGAATATTATTGCGTGAGGTTGATTTTGTGTCCGGGGTAACCCTGACGAGCGTACCGGCCAGCCGAACAGCTCCGTCGGTACGTCGCGGTCAGCAGGGGAACACCCCCCCTTCATACCGCACCCTCGCATTGCCCCATGAGACGACCGATTTGACCCACTTTAGCAAATTACACTATGGTATCAGCTTACATGAAATAATTGTTGCAAAGTTGTTCCAAATTAACTTCTTACTTGGTATAAATAAAATAAAGTTATCGTTAAGAGCTAGCGTAGCTCTAAACTCGCGACCTCATAAAAACTTCCAAATGAACTCTTTAAAGCGGATAAGAAATAACTAATCGCCATATTTTTATTTTTATTCCTTCTGAAATTCACCTGAGTTTTAGAATTAAACTTTTCGGTTAGATTGAGCCTACAACCTTTACTCTGCATAGGATGCCAAAATTCAAATTCCTATGTTGTATAAGATCCCCTTTGTGAAAGACGCACAAAAGTGATCTTGTATGGGTTCCGATTTTCAATCTTCGGTACGGTACCCTCAAAGCTAAAGTCGCGGCACCGATTCACCTCTGTGTGAGCGGAGGCAACTTAAAGAGGGTGCCTACTAACAATCGACAGACGAACTTATCTTAAAAACTTGTCTATAAGTTTTAAAAATGTAGATTTCGTTGGCTATTTGTCACTAAATGGCGGTATTTCCATACAATAGGCATTGCCTAACCAGGCGTTGTTCATTACCTAACCAGGCTTTGTTCATTACCTAACCAGGCATTGTTTAACTTGACATTAGTAATAACGGGTATCGTGGCAACGATAATATGTTGGATCTTCTTTGGATTATTCTGAATAGCATATTTGACAATAATACTTACTACCTACATAATGGTGGGTCCACACGACACAGACTTTTGTCTGTACAGAGATCTGCACAGACTATAAAGTCTGAGTAAAAATTACTCAGAGGTCTTTACCAAATGTCTGTGCAGACTTTTCACCAGTTCAGACTTCGATTTTAATGAATAAATTAAGTAATTCAATAATCATGAGTTTTGCTCCGACAATCGTACAGACATGTACGCAGACTTCCGACTTTTCTGATACACCGACATTTGTCTGTACTGATTTGTTGTACAGACAAAATTCTATAGAAGTCTGTGTTAAGTCTGTGTCGTGTGGACCCACCATAATGCACCTTATCCACAAATATTAGATTTAATACTTTTCCTAGCGAACGGAAAATAAATACTGCAACGTTAACAACATAGCAAATATGCGGTAGATATTGGTATTTTATTAGAGTAATGGAGTCCGCGTAGCTTCTTTTAGGTTCAAACATAACATCATTTTCTACTTCTACTCAACTGTTCAAACATTTTACGTTAATAAGCTTTTAACTTCTTGTACTTTTTCAGACGTATTGACTTTCTGTGAAAAGTTTTAATTGGTCTTTATTACCTACTCACAAAATCTTATTTTAAACCCAGCTATAAGCTTTCCGAAAATAATAAACAGATAGTTTTTATTTTTTTATTTTAATACCAATTTATATTTTATAAAAAGTATTTTGTTGAAAGTACTGAACAATTAACCAAACACGGGAAAGCTTTTACCAAAATCACTATTTTACTCTCAGTAAAAACCCAGTGGAACTGAATAAATATCATAAGAATTAAGTTGTGCATGAATGCAGGGCTGTGAATGGATCAAATACAACGTTAAAAATGAAGGATCCATTTATTAATATGAATTGGCAGAAGTTAATACTATTAACGAATGGATATTATTTACAAACCAGAATTTTCAATTTGTATTAATATTATGACGAGGTAAAATGTTTTTTGTAACGAACATGCTCCGAAATTATTGGACCGATTTTAATTATTTTTTCACCCATAGGTAACGCAGACGGTTCCGGGCAGTTCGCTAGTAGGAAATATATTGGTTGAAAATTAATTACGTAAACTATTAAATATATTGAATACTGATATTGATAAATGATAATCTGTATTAAGAAAGCAACAGTTAAAATGTAAATGTAATTTATGTTTGAATCATATGGCATCTAATTTAAGTTAAGTTTGGTTTTATACTATGAAAATATTCTACCAAAATATTCTGAGTAATACCGGCCACAGAATTGGAATATCGTGTGACGAGCGCAGTTTGCTCGCTATAGAGACAATTTCGCTAATATCAAGGGGAGATTCGTGGGGAAACATTGATCGATCAAACACCCTCGGTGAATACTAACCCCTAACTTTGCCCCACTTGTTGACTTGCTTGTTTAACCCCACCAAAATATCCCAAAACGGCTACGCATTTGATGCAATTAAAAAAAAAAACTAAGTTAGGATTCGGGATAATTGATCTTCTGATGTGATTACACTGTTGCAATTGAGGGGCAGTAGGTCTTAGCTTGATGGAACACATGGCTATTTTTATTACGATTTGTTTCTACAATAGACGTTCTGAGTGTGTGCGTTATCTATGGAAATAAATAAAATTAAAGCGTCTGTGTGTAATGCCAAGGTAACAGCTTTTTACTAAACATATATCTTAATATTTTCACGATACTTAGAACAAAAAGCATTATTTTTTAAAATGATTATTTCTTTATCTCTGTTCCTACTTTTCTCCTAGATGCCTGGATCGATTTAACGGTTCTTTAACTAGCAGGTAGCTAATGTAATAAGGAGTACCTACTCCTCTGCTAGTTACCAAACTAGACTAGACTATTTTAATTTTTAAAAAAAAGTGAATTTCGCAAAAATATTAAACCAGCATATAACTAAAATTCCCACCGAAACTAGCAATCATAAGCGAGAGTTGCAATAAAAAGAGCAAAATTCGACTTATGCCATGTTAACTAGAAGCACTATAGAATAGACAGGTATTATCATGTCGATGTATTTATACGAGAAAAGTTAGAAATGCACACACGAGCAACTGAAGAACTAAAGTTATTGGAAATGCTTAACGGTCCGATGGAGCTGACATGTTGTTGGCACCACAGACAAGCTTATAAAGTTGTGTGACAGCTCGCTAACAACTTCATCAATAAACTAGGTACGTTATTGCAGTAGCTGAATTTTAATGAATATCGTTTTTATGTAGAATTTTTTTCTTTTATCTTATGTGCGCGTGAATAGCCTTTGGGATTTTTCTTTTTGCGGAAGGTAACTATCTATTACTCATTTATCTATTACCTTACCTTACCGGTATTCTTTACCTAACTAAAATCAAAATTAACTTAGCTAAAGTTACTCCTTATAACGTTAGCTATCTGCCAGTATCAGTCCAACCGTTTTGAAGATTTGCCGGAACAATCAAACAGACAGACAGCAAGAAAATTTATTTTATTTTATTGTTTATCTTGTTTACCATGTATATCAAAACAACACTGACATTACAAACAGAAACTTCAGTTTTATTTATTTGTGTGAATATGGAAGAGCGCGGCGGTAAATACTATCCATAGTTCCAAAAAAAAAAAACAAATCGAATCAAATTTAATCCATGGCTAGTTTCCATGTCAATCCCTGGTACCACGTATTTGAAAAAATCGTACGTGACTGACAGCTGGACGCAGGACTCGTGAAAAAAATTCTTCGATTTTTAACCCTGCCCTCCTATATTGATATTACCGCCCGAAACCGCGAAAAATGGTAACAGTTTTTATTTAGAGAATAACATTTAAATTTCTGATTGCAAAGTTAAAAAAATATCTTTACACTATTGCGTTATGTTTTGAATAAAACAATGTTTTATTTTCATTTTCATATTTTTGCTACAATATCGCACAGTTCTCTTGTAAATAGATGTCTTGCCTTTAGTAATTAAATTGCTTTGTGCAAAGAGGATGCCGTCAATAGCTAAGAATTACGCTCGACGGAGAAGACTATAATGAAGAAAGACATGAGAAGAATTGCAATTAGATAGAACCTTTTAGACGATTTTTATGCAGGACAAGCCGATTTTATTGCGATGGCGAGAAATACGTAGGGTAGAACAATAATACAAGCTACCTCTTTTTCTCCATTTTAAACTGTACAGCGCATCATGCCCCCCTAGTCTGTTAAATTTCTTTGATAGTTTTTTTCTACTTTATTACGAAACAGTAAGGTTCATTTTCAATTGGGAAAATGTTACCGTTTGGAATATTATTATTATTTATAAATTGTATTTTGGTTCACCATAGTAGATTCAGATTTAAGTTGTAAGATAAATACAATTAATTAATTATAAATAAACTAGGTTTTACAGAAAATTATTAAAAGATAGTATGAACTTAATATGAACATTTCACACACAAAGATTTATCATGATTTCTCATCAGCGATTAATCAATTAAGTATTCGAGACTTTTTGGAAACTGTACGAAAACTTATTATTTTGTTATTTTATTACCTGACCATTCATAACAAATCATCCAAAATCAATAAAATATTATCATAATCAACTTTTTGTACTAACATTTGCAACCCGTGTTTGCAACGAATTCAATACGTTATCTCGGTCGGAAATTGTCTCGTTCTATATACAGGAAAATTTTTTAACCAGTGCGTAAATTTTGCCATAATAAACTTCAACACGTTTTATTAAACACGTATATTTTATTTTGATATGTCTTAGTACTAAAAAAAAAAGTTATCGCTTACGAAACATGTTTACTTAAAAACCATATTTCATTGTCACTCGGCGCTAGCGCATTCCCCACCCCCTCACCCCAGCCATGCGCCCGGGCGGCGGCGGCGGCCGCGAGTTTTCATTGATAGTATGGCGAATAGATTATGTCCTGGATGTTTTGCTTATTTCAAACTCGGATAAGGATGAAATTTTTTTAAATTTTTTTTTTTAACTAAACTCGGAAATGTGTTCTATTACTGACACTGAACTACCAAAAAAAATTTACGCACTGGTTAAAAACTTATCCTGTATAGGTAACGTAATACATGTATATAGGTACACACTCCGGGTGGATTCACTCGAGGAATTTAGCACGACCCCTTGACCCCGATCGTAGGGAAGCTCATAAAATGTTATCACAACGGTAACTGCAACAAAACAGGGCTGTTTGCCACCATGTTTATATGTTACTAGCTGTTGCCCGCGACTTCGTTCACGTTATCTTTATAAAACACGAACAGCTCGCGATGTCATCCGCGTGGCTTCACCCGCGTAAAGTTACGTCTTTAATTACTGCTCCGCTTCTATGGATCTTAGCGTGATGCTATATGTACTGTACATTAGAATGAATCCGTAATGGCTTGTTAATTGTACAATATATTGTAGGGGATAGACTGTATTCCGAGATACAGGTTAACACCTAGTTCGGATGCAGAGGTTCCCAAATCAAGTTACGAAGTGCCATTGATCTTGTAATTGAACCACATATTGTAATTTGCTTTGTAATTGAGTGTAATTTTTTTTGTGTGAAATAAATTTATTTATTTATTTATTTATTTATTTATATAGGCACTGACAAATAACGCGGCTTTCTATATGTAAAAGAATTTTCAAAATCGCTTCAGTAGATCCGGAGATTGAACCTCACAAACTCACAAACTTTACTTTTTTTTACTTTACTTTACTTTACTTTTTTTATATAATATTTGTGTAGATTACTAAATCCGCAATGTCGTGACGGCTCAGTGGTGCGGCGGTGCCCGCCTCTCATGCACGAGGTTGTGGGTTCGCAACCGGGCACGGGCAAGTACCAATGTTACTTTTTCTAATTCATATGTACTTTCTAAGTTTATCTTGGAGATCACTGAGATCGGTAACCATGTCGGAGGCCCTTAAGGCGGTTTAGAAACTCTGACACTAGAGTGTGTGGGGTCGTACCTTACTGCCCACACGATAAAGAAGAAGTAAATTCTCAGACCGACCTTTGTCAGAACGTAGATTTTACTAATTAAATGTCTGGATATAGTGGCACTCTCATTTCAAAGGCTAACAATAAAAAAGTGTACGAAAATTAGAGACACTTTTGACAGATTGAGGCTGGAATTAAAATGTAAACGTGCCTATAAGTTAGTAGAATTACTCCCTGATTACAACCTAAAACTAGACTAATTATAAAATTCCGCAAATATAATAATTACTGGTGAAAAAATTTCAAACTCTGCTCTAAATTATTAGCATGTCTAACAAGAAGGCGCGTACTTATTTAAAAAATGAAACAGTTTTTACAGAACAGGTGATATGATTCTGTTGCCGCAGTAACAACAAATACTAAAAATCAGAATAAAGAAATATTTAAGGGGGCTCCTAACACACGTGATTTTTTTTTGCACGTTTTTGCTCAATATTGATAACAGTAACAGGTAGACGCTTGAAATATTGTCAGAACATTTAGACATAATATAGATATTCACTTAAAAAATAAATAAAATAAAACAAACATTTAAGTGGGGTGCCCATACAACAAACGTGATTTTTTTGCCGTTTTTATAGATAATGGTACGGAACCCTTCGTGCGCGAGTCCGACTCGCACTTGGCCGGTTTTTTAAGCTTAACCAGCAAATCAACAGTTTGCATAAAATGGATTAAACTACTTATTTGCTCAAAACAACACTAGACAAGACTAAAAAAAAACAGGTTACTACGGGTCCGATTCTCACGCCGTTTTCGTACAAACTCAACTTTGTAGTTGAAAAAATGTTGTCCCGTACATCTACAAACAGCGTCAAAATCTCTAATTGCAAATATTGTAATTGTAAAACAAAATGTTAAGTCACTTAACATTTATATATATTTATATCTAAAATTAACTGCATCGTTGGCCTAGTCGTCTTGAGCGCGACTGCTACGCTGCTCGACCCGGGAATCGAACCTAGGACCTCTAGGTCCTGGGTTCGATTCCCGGGTCGAGCAAAAAGTGTTATTTATTTATTTATTTATTTAAACTTTATGCAACAAAAAGTACAAAGGCGGACTTAATGCCTTAGGCATTCTCTACCAGTCAACCAAAGGTGGTGAAGAGATAACACGGACACGATGTTATTGGGTTTTTCTTTGAAATTCTCAGTAGCAGCTCGGAGTTTGGATTATTTGTGCCCGGTTAATGGCAATAGGTTCGCCCCCTATTACATGGGACCTAAATATACCGGTGAACTGTGGGTGTACATTGGTACACCTCTGCCGAACCCTTCGGGGAATACAGGCGTGATGGTATCCTTCCTACTACTATTATAAAGGCGAAAGTTTGTATGTATGGATGTATGGATGTATGGATGTTTGTTACTCTTTCACGCTTAAACGGCTGAATGGATCTGGATGAAATTTGGCACAAAGATAGATTATAGTCTGGAATAACACATAGGCTACTTTTTATCCCGGGAAAATGTACGGTTCCCGTAGGATAACACATCAACTGTGACGCGGACGAAGTCGCGGGCAGAAGCTAGTATTTATATATTTAAATATATTTATATCTAAAATTCAGGATTTTCTGTTTTATCACCTTCACTTGTGCAGTTAACCCTTGCCATATTTCATGATTCTGGGTCAAAGGGAAATGTCGGTTTTGATTTATTTCCGAAGGTCAAGATACGCTGCGTAAATGGCCGTAGTTTTTATTGCGTTGACTCAGAAGCTTGATTTTATTACAGCTTCGAGGGACCGTAGATCAAGTATTTGATATTAATTTTTACCTCAACGATGACGCGTTCTTGAAAAAAGTTCTCCATTTTTCTTGTGAGGTATAGAACTCTAAAACATTCAAGAATACCACGTGTAATTATATGAAACACATACCCTGAAAGTAGTTTCATTAGAATCGACTGAATCGGTTTCAGCTATCACTAAAGAGTTAATTTTATATTCCGTCTCTCGGATTACTTTATGGAAATAAACCTTATGCTCTTTGTAACAAGGTATTTTTTTATTTATTTTATGTTTAACGATAAATCTTATTTACAAGTGCGTTTTAAAAAGCCTTATTGAATTAACCGTTTGAAAGAAAAAGAAAAGGAGAAATAAACAAGTGAAAGTGACGCACATGCATCGCACATGGCATAACGATTTTTGTTTACAAAACACCAAGACAAACAACTAGAAGGTATTAAATGAAAACAAAAAAAACAAAATAAAATTGTCCTATAGTGTGTTTTTTAATCTCGTAGACCAAATTGACAGTTTCATACGTCAAATATAAAAATAATGTGCTTTCGGCTCATAGACATAAAGCACACTATTTTCAAGTTTGACGTAAGAAGCCGTCAAATCAGTCTCTGAGATTAAAAAACACACTATAGACGGAAATATGCGTCACTACCACGCGAAACGACAGACGCTTGGCATGATTCTACTTCGTACGTTCAACGAAGAGGCGACAAGCGTGATTATTTTACGATAAAAAGAAACCTATTTCAGAAATAGCTGAAATAGATTCAGTAGCGGATTCTGAGCAAACTATTACACGTTACGTAGGTACGAGCGGGCGACTATTACGCTAGAAGTCTTGGGTTCGATTCCCAGGGGCAGCAAAGTATTATTGAGGTTTTCTATGAAATTCTTAGTAGCAGCTCGGAGTTCGGATTTGTGTCTGGTTAATGGCAATAGGGTCGCACCCCAGTACATGCGTCTTAAAAAAAAATATACCGGCAAACTGTAGTCGTGCATTGATTACAACTCTGTCTAACCCTTCGGAGAATACAGGCATGATGGTAATGTCGAGTGGGCGCATATTGTACCTGATGTAGCTGAGGTAACTGATAAAGCACGGATGCTGGAGAGACGTGCACAATGACATGTGTGGAGGGTCTATCAATATCCATTAGCTGCCTCAGCTATGAATAACATGATCAGTATGCACGTCAATATTATTCCATGTCAATCATAATAAATTCTACAGAATTTCTGCTTCCAAACTAAAATAAATGTTGATATTTATTAGGTACTAGTTCTCAAGTATCTTAAAGTAGAACACTTTCGAATAAATATTAATGTAGATAAAGCATTATGCGCGAGAAAATAAATTGAAAAGTACTTACTCTGGAAATGGAAGGCTGTTACCTCAATATGCACCTCGTTAAGAGTTCAGCAAATAAAGAAGGGAAATTTTAGATGGAAGTAAAATCGAGCAGAGGTAATGTATTCCTATTTGAAACACAGTAAAAGATAATATTTTTCTATGGATTATGGTTACTTTTCTTACAGTAACTGCCTCGTTAGCCTAATGGTTCTAAGCGCGACTACCACGCTAGAGGTTTTGGGTTTGATTCCAAGGTCGAGCAAGAAGTGTCATTGGGTTTTTCTATGAAATTTTCAGTATAATAGCAATAGGCTCGCCCCCTAATAGATGGGTCCTAAAACATAGCGAACTGTGGGTGTACCTTGGAACACCTCTGCCTAACCCTTCGGTGAATGCAGGCGTGATGGCATATTTTTACAGTAAATACAAAACTGCAAATTTGATAAACAAAAATAAAAAAAACGTAGGCATTAAAGTGCCAATTGAAGTTCTAATTATCATTAGTTTTATACGATTACTTAACTTTTTTTTTGTAATATAAAATCTTTTAACCAATGTAAAAGCAGGTAGCCTTTCAATATCGGGGGTCAACGCTACCGGCGTGAGGGGTCCTGAAAGAAGTACCCACGCTTTCTGAGTCAAGCCCCTAATACAGCTGACTAACGAGAGCCTTCTTACGTATTGATCGAGGGACTTGGCTATTATGCCATTGGCAGTTACGGCAAGCGGCACAATGACCGCCGAATCCCCTTGCCTTATGTCGACAAAACGCAAGCCAAGTAAACTAAGGCTTTCTTTATTATTATTTGTTTTATTCATTAATATTTTAAGAGTATCGTATTACCCATTACTGTGTTGTGGAGGTCTGATAGGCAGTCGCTCCATGTAAAATACTGATATTCAGCTGCATCCGGTTCGACTGGAAGCCGACCCCAACATAATTGGGAAAAGGCTAGGCAGATGATGATGATTCATTAATATTTTAAACCCACAATACCCCAAAATATAAAGAAATATAATTAAATTTTATACAAAACACTAAAATAATGAAAAAACAAGGTGAATGAACTAGTAATTGGTTTTAAATTATAATTTCAAATGTATGGTAATGAAAGCTTTCCTCCCACAATAAGCTCAGATGAGTCCTCGTTTGAATATATCACAGACTGCAATCCCAATATGAACGGAATATGAAATCATGTGACACTAAGAATATATTATATTTAAAGTACATCATTCATACTTTTATTTAATTCAATAAATAATGTAAAGTTTCCCGAGTGCGATGTTGAATTTACAATGTAACTCTCTCCAGACCGATTCCGGTCCCGGCGGCTAATCTTAATGCAGACTAGCCAAGTACGCAGGATATATTATACTGCACAAGTGTGTGCGCATCTTTTTTCTTTACTCCGTGGTGCGCATAAACAGGTGCACTCTCTGAGTCCGATGAGACGGCAATACGACACGACGGGAGAGACGGCCAACGGCTTTACGTGCTTTCCGAGGCACGGGAGTGTCAACACCACCCAACTTCCAAACTTCGGGCTGCTACTGAGAAATTCCTAATGGAAAAACCCAATAACACTTTTTGCCCGAGCTGAGAATCGGACCCAGGACCCCTCGCTCAGCAGTCGCGGTAACTGAATTTACAATAATTAATGTTGAAAGGCATCGCCGTTCAATTCATTTTAAGTGTCAGCTCCACACAGCTCCACACTATAGCGTCTACCCACACTTCAAACGTGCGAAATCTCTGCGGGAGATTTAATTTACAATGGAAATTTGTATTATGCTACCGTCGCCGTCATACGTTGTTTAAAATATCATTTCTACAAAAGCGACAACCGCTTTCAAAAACTACGAAGTGAAAAATATCGTTGCAAAATAAGTTCCGTAACACGGCTTTTTTGTAGCATAGGTACCTTTTCAAACAAGAATTTAACAAATTGACTCATTCAAGTGCTGAAAATATCGATGAACGTACATGAGTAAATACGTATAGACGACTATAGAACCTCCAGCAAGCTGAAAGTCAAATAAAGATCAACCAATTTAAAAAAAACAGATAAAATCTATAAATTCGAATTTGGTTTGTTTACTTTGATAAATGAAGGCGCTTTGGCAAATAGCACCCAATGAACCGTGTTCAAAGTAAATGCGTTCTAACTCAGCAACTGCACCTCAGTGCGGTTTACCCCGTAACACATACTTCGCTGCAATCGAGATAAACCATTTTCCATGTTCACTAACACCGTTGTGTATTGTGTCCGTACATAGGTATCCCTACCTACTTTGCAACCATGATGTAGTTCCACACGTATTACCCGCGGCATGCATAATACATACAGAGCAGACTAGTCCATCGTACAGCTGATGAATAAAATACAGAGAGTATACAGCCTCACCAACGCTTCAGTTCGGGGGTCACTAATACTGTTAGGGTGAACAAGGAACGTTGCCGGAGGTGCTAAAACGAATTAAGCGGCAATTATCGGAAATTTCCTTGTTAATTTTGCCTACAGTGTTTGCTCGTTTATTGCGGATAGTAGGTCAATTTAATTTTTCCACTTAATCCAGGTCAGTACGTCTATAGACGGACAGTAATCCAATTCTATAGTTTGATTAGATGCTTGTTCGACGGATGCGAGGTTTAACCTCGATTTTAATTAGGCAACCGCTATCTACTATTGAATACCCTGCCAAGCGATTTGATTGGCGGTTGTTACAGACTACCAATCATTGCAGCAGAATTCATGAGGTTGAAAACATCCGGTATATCATGCGACATTTAGCATTTGTTAGCTTTACATTTAGAATTGCAGGTTTTGAATTTTTCAAATCGATCATACGGTTTGATGCTGACTTTTCAGAGAGATTTTTAGGAAGGGTGTGTGTGTGTGGCCAACAGAATTTCAGTTGCAGAGATTCGTTTCAGAATTCAGAAAGTTAGTTTGTAGGTCTAGTTCGAACGTGCTAACGTAAAACTATTCGAATATAGGCGATTTCTGAATTGTAACTATGGCAAAACTTTTGCCATGTGTTCAGTATTGTTTCTAAACAGTGAAGTGTTCCGTCGGTTTTTAAAAAAACCTTGGCTGTTCCATTGTACAAGTTTCCATTATTGTTTTCCTTCCCACCGCATAAACAACCTTATTTTGTATTTTCAAAAAACCTGAAGAATAATCTGTAATGACATTTAAAAAACCTGCCAATCCGTACGATTTGAGCATAACTCGACAGAATGTCGGATCACGATATTTTTATTTGTCGATTGTTTTGGTCCCATATTAGAAATATGGGACTAAAGAAATCGACAAATACAGAACTCCTAGAAACCTAGAACTTCTAGTTCTTAATAAGAATGACTCCTTTTCAGGGGTCAAACAAAAACTTAGCTTGTATTATCATTTTAGTTTAATTTTACACGCCAAGCACAAAAAATATAATCACCCATTGCCATGAATTAGACCTTCAGACAAAATAAATAGTATGGGCGGAACCTACTTCCAATTAAAAAATCGATCCAATTTACATTACGCTTACTCCGCACGGTTGAGCTAAGCGCTCTGGTTTTACGAGCGGCCTATTTAAGTACTTCAATCGTATATCAGAAACTAAATGCTATTAGTTTGTTATTTCAATTTTCATTTCAGAAAATTGAAATGCTATCTAGCAATAGGGCTATTTTACAAAATAGTAATTAGCTACCAATTAGTTACGAAAATCTCATTGTTTTCCTTTATCTGTTATTATCATTAAAGGCTAACCTTTGCCCAGCACTGGTAGAATACAGGTTGAAATAAAAAAGAAATGTTACCGTGTTGGCTTTCATAGAAATGCATAAAGAGCTCTTTCAATTTATTTCGTTTTTCACACTGCAAACGGACCGTTGGCTTTTGTCAAACAGTTCACGGGTGACGTTTGTCGACCTGCCAGTAATATGTCCTTCATTTATACGAAAGTTATGCGTCATTGCTTCTGAAAGAACAAACACACGTAGATATTTATAATGTTAATGTATAAAAGCTCTTGCTATCTTTTTTTAATTGTATGTAGGTACAATGGTAATAAAGCAAAAGATTTCTTCAAAATATATTATTTTATTTCTAATTGTTTTGAATGCCATAAAACTGGCTTTTAAACTTTTGCACTGCTTAACTGCTAGCAGCAGGCTGGTGAAAGGGTTTTCGAGATAATCATGGATTTTGTTTATATAAATAAATACTTAGATATTAAAATTCTTAATTAATCCTTAGCTTTAATAAACTTGAAACTCGGTACGAATACTAATCTCAGTAACTAATAAAGTTTGATATTAGGTATTATGTGTTTCAAAATTACCTCTTTTATGATTCTGTTACAAGGAACTCTGATAGTATTATTGGCATATCCGCCCGTCTGTCCATGCCTTAGCTCAGTAGAGACACGTTCTGCCTATATCATTGTACCCGTTGCTTTGTCATGCAATCGCACACACATACACGTAGCATTTGTTCTATTGAACATCGGCAAGTAGCTCAGATTGGAGAGGCGTATGTCCAACAGTGGACTGTTGCAAGCTAATGATTAAGAGGCTCAGATTTATGTTATAATATTTGATTAGCCACACACAGACACTGGGCCAGACTTATGTAAATAAAAGCTTGTAGAAAGCTGTTATTTAGCATGAGTAGGTATACATACTAACAACGCAAACAAAGTAGTTAAATAAAATCTTGAATAAAAGTAAAATCTAGGTATCTCCACTACACGTAAAGATTTTTTTTTTACTTGTCTACCTCATCGAGTTGGACGTCGTTAGATCGTTCAGAAATATTGCCGGCGCGTAAAAACTATTTTCGACTTGGGATCGGTTGCGAAATTTCAAACTTGAAAGTGCTACTCAAGTGACCAGGGGGTCACTTGAGTAGCACTTTCAAGCTTAGAATTTGTGGGATAGGGATCCCAGACAGATAAATGGTTGTTTTTGGATACGTGTCGAAATCACGGCAACAGTATTCGAAAGCTTTGGGCTTTAGTAGTTAGTGAGTAATACAAACAACTACGGAACTCTACGCTGCGGTAGATCTAACACGCTCTTGGACAGTTTATTTTTGTTTTGAAATCTTATTGTGTTTTTATAAATATCATTAAATATCATGATAATGTTTGTAATACATTTTTTTACTGCTTTTTTTTACCACTGAAGGTAGCGAACAAGCTAACGGCCAGCCTAATGTTAAGCGGTCACCGTTGCCTATGGGCACTTGCAAAACCAGCTTGCTTGTTTCGATTACCTCTAAAATTTAACAAATAATCTACGAAAACATAGGTTAATTATTACGGTGAAAAGAGGCAGATACAATTTGTGTAAAGGTCCCTTTCCCTCAGTCTAGAAACTTAGAACGTATCCAGATCTGGGTACATAATATATATAATTTCCAAAACTGGAAGGTGGCGGGGGTGTTAAAGTTCATGGAGGAAAGTGTGAAATTCAAGCAGATAAAGTTGCTGGCTGAGCACTAGTTGTCTAAAGACGATTATAGAATTGTCTGCGGCCGGAGATTGCGGGAACCCGCGCGCGACTACAATAGCTCTGAACAATCCTCTCCGAACAATTGACGCGGCCACCAGTGTGATAACGGGGATATACCATGCAATTAGGTCGCTCAGATCTACCGCTGAGTTGAATTTGAAATTGGGCTACAGCATCGTATGTACGCGAAATCAGTTCCTATTTCCAGCAAATTCAGAACTTTTGATAGGCATATTAACTCACTGCAGGCAGCAGCTTATCCGACAAAAACTTTCACGATTATGTGAAAGTTTTAAACACAGTTCCATTATGAATTTAGAGGTTGTTTGGAGTTTACGTGTTTCGAGTGGTTTGAATTTCCACCTGAATAGTTTTCCGTGGATATATTATTAATTACTTATGTAAAGTTTACCAAGTTAAAGTGCTGTCGGTAAAAGTGAGCGACACCTTTACGAGGCAGTGTTTGATTAAAGGGGTCTGCCCACTGCACCGTTCCTTACCTTGACCCTACTATGAACGTTTCAGCCGCGGTAAGAAAAGACTACTATGCCCGCTAGAACGTACCAACAGTGTATCAACCGTAAATTGGGAAGATCCACTAATCAATTGACGTATTTTAATAAGGTGTGCGCAGTATACTGGGTGTTAAATTAACTGATCGAGTTCGAAACAGTATACTGCGCTCCAAAACAGGGGTGGCTGACGTAGGTCAAAAGGTTGCCCAACTCAAATGGGACTGGGCAGGACATGTCTGCCGCATGCCGGACAAACTGTGGGCCAGAATAACTCAAAGCTGGTGCCCCGAGACAGTGAGTCGAGGTCGCGGCAGGCCACGAAGAAGATGGCGGGACGAACTTGATAAATGTCTTCAAAACTGGAGAGACGAGGCGCTGAAAAGAGAAGAATGGAAGAAGTGGAGGGAGGCCTTTGCCCAGGAGTGGGACAGTAATGGCTAACAAAAAATAAAATAAAAATAAGGTGTCAAAATACGATTTCTCCATAGATTTTGTATGACAATACTAAACTATGACGTCACTTTTTTGGCATGTTAATTCATTACCTATTTATTCATTTTAAAGCAACTTAAAATCGAATTTTATAGCTAGTGAAATATTCATCGGGTTTTCAGAGCTAAAATAAAACGTGCTTTTAGTGAAGTTGGGTCTTGGATTTATTGTTAAATGGCGTCTACTACCTACCCAATTGTACGCCGTGCATAGTTCGCGACGTGTTGGTCAATAATGCAACGGCCTAGTGAGCCTGACACGTTCCTGGCATTGTCATGGTTAGCTAAGACGTAGCTTCTTTAAACGATACAAATTATCAAGGGTTTGCTTTTAAATACTGAAGACTGTCAACTGACAAACAATGTCTACTGCATAAATATCAGTTGCTTAATTTAGGTATTTATTAGAAATAATACAGTTGAATTTGTTTTCTAGAACACAACACAAACGTATCTTTCTAATCATATTACGAACCGGACAATATTTTCTATATCCGCAGTGCACATTCCGGTCATTCGCAAGCTCGCAACGAGAATTTCATCATAAAGAATTTTGATTAATTGTGAAAAGTTGGATGAAATATGATATGTGAAGACTTATCACTCAAAATCGATATTTATTTGTCATGTTGGCGAACTTTTTACATCATAACTAGCTTTTGACCGCCATTGCGTTCTCGTGGTAATTTACGTCTTTAGTTACTGCTCCGCTCCCGGGTGGCGTAGCGTGATGTTGCATACAGCCTTCCTCGATAAAAGGAAGGCAATACGAAAATATTTTTCAGTTTGTATTAGTAGGTACCTCTGAGATAGCGCGTTCAACCAAACAAACAAACTCTTCAACTTTATAATAACGCGTCGTAGGAACATCGTTTCGAAATCGTTTACCGTGGTTTCAATACACGATTCTTAACTCTCCAGCGATATTTTTGCGCGGCGTCACCACTTTATAATTCAAGCAGTGAGACGGTGGTTATTTTGCATAAAATCGTTTTTATATTCCAGTACAGTAACACGCGATACACGAAACACGCACCACAGTTCACGTGAATTTAAAACTCAGGCCACTCACACTATGTATAATTGTAATTTCCCACATACCTGGCACATATTGCCTACGGGGGTGTCAAGCCGAAATGCTCAATAAAAAAATATTGTTACAGTTCAAAAAAATATTAAACAAAAAAAACAATGGCTTTCATAAAATAAAGGACAACATTGTTGTAAGCAAATTTTATTGAATGCCAATATCCAACGTATTGTCAATACCAATTCAATATCCGAGTCTCCGAGGCCCTTGTTTACGAAACGAAACAACTCAATTAAACCAAGCCTCGAGGCAATCTATCATGCATTGTATTCTATATATACTTATAATTGCTGTAGCATCGCTGTGTGTACTTAGTTTTGTACAATCAGTCTAGACTTTTAGCAGACGGATTGCGTAACCGTTGTCTGAACAACTTTCGGCTCTGTCAATATTAAACCTGATGTTCCCTGACCTAATTGGACGGCGAACTGCGCATTGCAAACAGTGCACTTTTTACATGAAATATTTCGTTCATTTTGTATTGGTATCTATCGTAGGTACTGATCTTTTTCTTGTGAGTAATATATATTATTATCTTTATTTTCAAACATAAAATTAACTTAACTGATAAAATTAAAGTACAAACTATGCACAGTTAATTAAAAAAGCCAGTACTAGGCAAATTTTGATCTTGAAATATTTGTGGAAGTTCAGGGAAATACTAAAAATGACAATGTAATTATCCAATACAAACTGTTTACCTCGTGAGACATTTGATGTCTTTTTATAAATAAAAATTGACACTGGGTTGTCAAATATTTATAGATGCATTCAGAAATTTGTCTGTTTCATAGCTGTAGTATGAGGTCCGAAATACAAAACAGTTTTGTTTAAGAAACATATGTAGGTGAAACGAAGTTCACCGGTCATTTAGTACCTACAATTATAAACAAAACGTCTTTTTTGAAAGAGGAAAGTAATCATATTATGAACATACACATTCCATCAAGCTTGTTTTCCCCAAATGATTAGGCAGAGTTGTACCATTGTACACTAACAGTTGGCCGGTGTGTTTAGGCATGTAATATGGGACGGGCCTATTGCCATTAACCGGGCACACGTCCTAACTCCGAGCTGCTACTGAGAATTACATAGAAAAACCTAATAACACTTTTTGCTACAAATCATAATATCAAAATCTTAATATTACAAGCCTATTATTGACCCACTGCAGGGCAAAGGTTTCTCTCTTCTCGTACAGAGAAGGAACGAGTATTGAATACCATTCTTGCTCAAGACAGTTTAACGATTTCGGACTTAAATTAATTATTTAAAATCAGGTTTCCTATCGATGTTTTCCTTCACCGATGTCTGTGATGTCAAATATAATCTTAAAAAGTACTTAGGTATATACTCGTACGAGTATTAATTTAAAATATCACATTAGTACTTATTCGGTTTCGAATCTAACAACCTCATTCGCGGAGGCGGGTGCCTTAACAACTGGACCATTGGGTTTCGTTTTGTTATAAAAGTTGTCTTAATGGATGACCTGGTTTATTTTACATAAAACCTTTATTTTCACGTTACTATGTAACTGGTCAGAGGTCAAACGAGGCAGAGGTCATTATATTTCCTCTCTGCAAAATTCTCTGTAACCAGAGCCGTCTTGCCTTGTCCTATTAAATAAAACTAGCTTTTGCCCGCGACTTTGTCCGCGTGGATTAATAGTTCCCGTTCCCGGGGGATTTCCGGGATGAAAACTATCCTATGTCCTTTCTCGGGTCCCAGACTATATCTGTACCAAATTTCATTGAAATCGGTTCAGTGGTTTAGGCGTGAAGAAAAGACAGACAGACAGACAGAGTTACTTTCGCATTTATAATATTAGTACGGATTTCAAGAATGCTCCTACTGTTGCTCTGGTTCTACGTAGGTACATTGGTAGAGACAGCAACAAAAGTATATTAACATTTCAGATTTTTTAATCCTTATTATTGAGCACAATATAAAAGAAAATAATAAATAGATCTAAAATTGAGACACACTGAACTCTTAGGTATTGCCTAAAATTCTGAATAGAAGTGAACTGTGTGTGTTATTACGTGTCAATTTAAAAATGATGTGTAAAAGTAACATTGTTAATCGACATTTGTTGCTGACCAAATAGTTTACTGTAACATAAGTCAAATAACGAAAATCTATCAATTATAGTTTGTTTATAAATTCAGTGTCTTTCAATTCTGAAATCTAGTGAGAGTCTTAATACAAACTCCCCAAAGTTGTGACATGACGTCTAAGTTGTGACCAAATATTAAGGAAGTAAAAGGTACCTTCTTCTTTTATTAAATCTTTATAAATACTAAATGTCAGCTAACTAAACTAGAAACTTAAAGAAAGGGTAACCAATATACAATGCCAAAAATTTACCAAAATGCAATCAATTCGATTGAATACATCTTAACGAATGACCACCTAAAGTGAACCCTATAATAATATTAGCAAGGAACAATGTTATCAAAACAGCCACCCTCGGTTTACCTGCCGTCCTCCTTACCATAACCAGCGAGCGGCCAGTCCGAACTCAATTAAATACAAATTGAGTCTGACCATGGAACCGTGAACTGTTATATCTAGGTACCAATAGCAATCGGGTATTTAGAAGCTATCAATCGTTTGACAGAACGTCGAGGTTCGTACCCCACCGGGGGTGCCCTTGCGTGTAGTCGCTTTCTATTTAAGTATTTTTAACTGACTGGAGGCCTTAATTTCTAAGGCAACCACAGGAAAGTCCGGTTAAGCAGTACACGACCTCCTAGGTTGAACAGCGAGATGACAAAACGAAAAGAAAAATAAATTGACAGGACGCGATTGATCGATGGCTATAACAAACTGGGATGTTACATTTTTGCTAGCTCAATTGACAAGCTACGTTGTATTTAATGATTGAAAGAAACTATAAATCTATAACTGCCTCGTTGGCCTAGTGGTCCAAAGCGCGACTGCTACGCTACAGGTATTGAACAAAAAGCGTTTTTGGGTTTGTCTATGGAATTCTCAGTAGCAGGTCGGAGTTAGGATTTGTGCCCGGTATGTTGTTGTAAACGTCTATTTTACAGATATTCTGGGCTAGAACAAAGTATTTTTTTAGAGAGCTTATGTCTTGAAATTGTTAGTTAAAGGTGTCTGTGGACCTTTAGCTTTTGAAGTAAAATATATAAAGTCTGCCTTATTAGCATTGCACTACCCGCAATACTCGGTCTCTAGCTAACCTTTAGATGTCACCCGCCGACTGAATGCTAAACAAATTTTTATTCATCCATTTTATAAAAATGCAGCTTTTATTATTAAATATCTGAAGGCAAGCATGAACACGACAACGCAAAAGTACGGTACCTAAGTATTAGATTTTCGAATTGTAAATACGAAAAATATATAACCACTAAACTTACCGAAACCGGTACACTGGTAGCCGATACCTAAATGTACTAATATTAGAAGGCTTAGCCTTAGTTCAGACACGGCGGGAGCCGCGCGATTTCAGAATCGCATGGGAATCGCGCGAGTCTTATTTGTATGAGTTATTAAGTAATCGTTCAGACATAACCGCGCGGTTAATCAAGCCACGCGGTAACGGCAACCCAACCGCCAGAAAATAGAATCGCGCGGTTCCCGCATGTCTGAACTAGCCCTAAGAGCTTGTTTGAACGTGCTAACCAGAACTAAAAGTCCGGTTATCCCTAACAAACTGCCCCGTTGGTCTCGTGGTGACAAGCACGATTGTTGCGCGTCGCGTCCTGGGTTCGATTATCAGATTGGGAAGAAAGTGTAATTGGGTTTTTCCATTACGAATTCCTCAGTAACAGTCCAGAGTTTGGGAGTTAATGATGTGACGACCCCCGTGTCTCAGAAAGCACGTATGGCCATTGGTCCTGTTTCTTATCTCTCCCCGGTTGTGTCGGGTGGCTGTCCCATCGGAGAGAGCTAAGAAAAAGGGGGTGCACCTGTGTTTGCGCACACACTTGTGCACTATAATTTCTCCTGCATAATTGGCTAGTCTACATTAAAATTAGCCGCCGTGACCAGAACCTGTCTGGAGAATACATACATCCCTGTGTGGTACCAGGACAGTTCCGCGAAAGATATTTCTGCGACAAGCCACGTGCGCGGAAAGACATTTGCGTGACAGGACGTTTGCGAAATGTCTTTCGCGCATGTATACCAGATCCTCCCTAAGTAATATAAACTATATTTTACTATTAAAAAAATGGGATTCGTGAGTAATTGCACGCGGAAGAAGTCGCAGGCAAAAGCGACACCACACACAGAACTTTTGTTTAATTTTATACGACAAACACATTAACTATTCACATGAAAGAAGCCTTTCAAACTAGATAAATATTAAATATACCATTTGCCCGTGTGCCAAATGTTACCAAAGTTCCACAAACCCGGCTGTGCTTATCGAACTTCGGAGCTCGGAGCACTAACCTCCTTAAACTGATACGTTCGAAGCGGTAACTCACCAGGAGGCATGCCTCCCCTCTTCCGCCGGCGCTCGGTATTTGCGGAGATCGCGAGACCTAGAAAGATTTTGTTACAAGACTACCGCCTAAATTCAATAATAAAATTGAACGCTCATTTTGTGAGGAGCATTCTAGGGAACGCGGCATGACAGGTAAAGTGCCAGATATTTACCTTTTATTCCTTTTTTTATTCAAGATGGGTAAGCTCTTGAGTCTAGTCTAGGTCGGAGGTGACAAAGATAAAGTTAACGATGGAAGTAACTTACCTAGAAGAAGCCTGAATAAGCCTTTTATAATAAAGCTGAATAGTGTTTTTGTTTGTTTTTTTTTCAAACTCACTAATCTTTAGAACTCCCAGTCGAATTGCAAAAACTCTTATTGTATATGATAGCCAGATTAATGAAGATAGTAAAGGCTATATATCACCGCGCTTGGGTCCACGGAGGCGGAACAGTAACCAAAGACGTAACGTAACGCGTGTGTAAAAAAAAGACGCGTACGATGTCGCGGGTAGGAGAAATAAATAAATTAGCGGATTAACGAGCATTCGGCCGAGCAGTCTAACTAATTAACAAAAGTTTTGCTTTCAGCCCAGCAATTCTCATTGTCCCGCCGCTTGCACGGAAATGTATTTCTAACAATTGTTCACTTGAGCGTTCACTAAAATGATCGACAGACGATGGGTTCTATTCGTTGTACAGAAATATTAAAAAATGGCGAATGATTCATGTTTTGTTACAAATGAATGCTCCACTCTATAGTGGTTTTTCGTGTGAACTCCCAGCCATTGTATTGTTGCTGGGTATCAATACAATGGCTACCAGTGCGTCCAATCCTCAATATGACGTTCACATCCAAGTCAATGGAACATATATATTGGTTTTCGATCCATAGATGTTGTACACTAGCGAACTGCCCGCGACTTCGTCTGCATGGCTTATTTCAACCGTATTTTTTTTTTTTAGAAATGCGTCGTCATCAAATGACCCCCCCCTACCCTGGGCGGGACGGGAGGGAGTGTCAGACTTTTACTGACTAAAAACCATCTATGGTCCTTCGTGTGCTCTTTGCGTTCCGGGGGCGCGGTATCTCTTTCGAACAACCCGCAGCCTCGGCAGGCATTGGCCCTTAGTGGCCCCTTCCAGGTGCTGACACCTCTTTGCGTGGATTTCACCCGTATTAAGTTACGTTTCGGGTATTGCTCCGCGCTGCCGTAGACCGTAGCGTGGTGTTATATTTGCCTATGTTACTAAATAATGTTTAGCCTATGTTACTTAGTTTCGGAGCCTCGTCGGTACAGTCAGCAAGAGAAGTCGAATAATATTTCAGATTTTTAATCCATTTTATTAAGCACAATATCAAGGAAATACGAAATGGATGTATAGCCTAACTTTTTTAATAGCAAAGAGTTGTAAAAGTAACATTTTTAATTGACCTTTGTTGCTGACCTTACAAACCAACAAAAAAAACTTTCCACTTTATTATATTAGTATAGACCGGCAGTCTTTGAGCAATACTAAATATGTGTCGTACGCTAGTTCAGTTGTGGTGGTTATCTGGAATTCCTTGATTGCAACGTCGCGTTGGTTCAGTTCGACATAAACTAATATGGGGACAACGTGTTTGCATACCTCTGTCACAGTGACTAGGAAACTATGTTCGTTGACGCCCGAGCAGAGTGAATTCCTTGCAGAGAATGCAAACGCGTCATACAATTGAATACCTAAAATAATCAAATACGTAGTTGATTTGATTAATTATTCCAATCATTGTCGACACGGTTAGCGCAATGGCTTAGCGATTAGCTGCTGCGTTAGGGTTCGATTCTTGCACGGAATAAATATATGTATTATTGATAGTTGTTCCGGGTCTTGCTGTTTGTGTATGTGAGTTTATTATGTTTGTAAACGCACCCTGGACACAGTAGAAATTCCTAGTGTGGATCAATGGTTTTTTATAAAGAAAGGAAATTCAGTCGAATTAACTGGGTTACTCCGAATTACTTCAGCAAACATATTTCATACACTTGCCTTTGATACAACATTTTGTTTTATTTTATGAGTTGGAGGCTTACTGAAACTGGGGTAATTGGGTAACTCGCTCGCTATCACAAACGAAAACATGCCGACAGAAATGAATAAATATTACATTGCTATACATGTTAGAGAAGATCGTAAATAAATGAACATTTTTAACTATCATTAAGGCATATTGGCTTTTATTGTCTGATGTGCAAATAGGCCGCTAGTTAAGTACAAAGCCAGCAGAATTACTATCGTTCTCTGTAACAAAAGAGGCTTCGTAATAGGGAGGGAATGCCGCAATATCGGTCGGCTTTTTGCGGGCACTTCAGCCCTAGGGCGCGATACATGCAAGAATGTAATAAAAAAGCGGAGTGAAATACTGCACCCCGCTTCCACCATTGCTCCTATCCCGAGCTACTAGCTATTAAAGTTTTTATTATTTATTTTAGATGTCTGACGAAGATAGTGTAGAACCAAAATCAATTAAAACTGTGATTATGATTACCTATGCGCAAAAGTTTTTCAGTAACTAGTAAGATGGTTCTGCGGTATACAATTTGCGGTTGATAATTTTTGAAATGCTTTTAACAATCGTAATTAAATAATATCTCAATAATTAAATTAATGAGGTCAGACTAATTCAACGTGCCAAAACTGTTATATTCCTATCCAGAAAAACAGTTTATTCAATGTACTCGTACATTCAAAACTTCTAATATAATAGATTTCAAATAAACTAATGTTAAAATCCAAAAACTTTACAATCTTTACACAGTAAAGAAAAACAAAGTAAGCAAAGCTCCCGCTTCTCGCCGTCTGTACACTTGGATCTTTTGAACTTTGCAAAGGGATTTTTCATCAATAGGTAGATAGAGAGATTCAAGAGGAATTGCGCACATGCAGCATTGCCATACAACATGGCAATGCTTTTGGGCATTTGATTGGACCCATTGACAACGATAGAATTGATTTTTTTTTATGCACTATGAGGTTCGTTTTTTATAAATTGTACATGGTTTGTGATTTAATTATAATGTATAACTTTAGATATAGTACCAAAATAAATAAAGTATTAAGTTAGTTTTTGACACAACGAAACCCTAATGACCAACACAATTAACACAAACAGCCAATGATTGATAGTCACTTCTCGTGTTAAATAAAAAGCAATAATATTCATTCTCCATAAAAATAACAGTCTAAATAAATATCATAACGAGATCACTTTTGTACCTTTTCATTCGTTTCGTTTACAACGTGCAAAAAAGCTGTTATAAAAATACAGAATGTTTTTTAAAATGCTCGCTTCGCCGTACCAAGTCTGAGAGGGTATAGGGTTCCACAGAGGAATAAAATGCATAAAAATTGGACCTACTGAGCTCGATACGGGCCCGTCGACGGTTATATTATATAATTTATGAGCTTGTAACAAAAGGGAGTAGGAGAAGAGGCGATAGCAATGACAATGTAGGTGGTACAGAAGCTGGCGGCGGTGGCTCACAGAATCGCAATCAAATATTTACCACGTGACCCACTTCGATGCACACAGTTGTTTTATTCTATTTGTATGTGTGTGACTGTAATAGTTGATGTGACTTGTTGGTACACTGTAGGTTTTCGCTACGCTATTTTATCGGGCGATGGAATATTTTGTTAGTATTGTCCAACGTTTTGAATTCCATTCCAAACATTTTGTATAGCATTTAACATGTAGGTGCTGTGTTTGTTTTGGCTAACATTGGATCGGACCACACATTGTTTAAAAATGATACTGTACTGTGTAGGTAGGTGGTAGGTGGTGGTGGTAGGTGTGTATAACTATCGTATTTTCTTATATGCCTATTCGTCATTAAACTGAGCCATCATCTTGTTTTGGGGCAATGTTTCCTTATATCTGCAGTACCGTAAGATTTAAAAGAAAACTGCCTTAAACTTTCAGAAATGTTTTATGTTAAAAACTGTCAACAATTTGTTGTGTATCTAAATTACTGTAGCAATGTGTCGTAAAATTGTATTCTTGGATACTTTATTTTGCGTTCTGTAGTTCTATTCTAAAAAGTTTATTTGCGAAATCGTAACGTGACTATCGAGATGACTTTCGAAGTGATTTGCCTATTTCAGAATAGCATAGCTGGTATCGCTTTAATTGCATCAGACGAGGTAATAATTATATTCTCGGTTGCACGGTCAATTTCAATAGAGACTAGCATTGGCTAGCTCTATTGAAATTTACCGTCGTCGCGTAGATAATTGTGTCTACGTAGGGGATATTATATTGCACATGTATGTACGTATCAGATAATTATGTGGAGATATGCAGACGATTCAAAATTACCTACATAACCCAGCGAATCAGTAAGTGGCAGTGTGCAGGGACATGACACGCAGAGCATCAGCTCTGCGTGTCATGCGGCCCCAGCGGCCATCAGGCCGCTGGGGCCGCAAAGTTCTCGAATGGAGACCACGCACCGGCAAGCGTAGCGTAGGAGGATCAGCCATAATGTGGCTGGACGACCTGATTAACACCGCAGGAAGACGCTGGATGCAAGCCGCTTCCAACCGGTCCTTTTGGAAGTCTGTGGGGGAGGCCTATGCCCAGCAGTTGACGTCCTGCGGCGGATATGATGATAATCTAAGTGCGCAAACAGGTGCACTCCCTCTTTCCCCGCTCTCATAGTCCGACGTAACGGTAATCCGACACTACCGGAGGGGAAATCAAGTGCCGCACTAACGGGCTTACGTGCTTTCCTAGCCACAGGGGTATTACACCACCAACACTTCCATACTTAGGGCTGCTACTGAGAGATTTGTAATGGAAAAACCCAATAGCACTTTTTGCCCGATCTGGAAATCCAAACCAGGACCACACGCTCAGTAAAGACCAACGGGGCAGGCGAGATAAACAGAATATCCGCCCTCGCGTTCGAAATAAATTACTACTTATCAACACAAAACAGAAGTGCAACCACTCAATCTGATAAAATGCGATTCAATAAATCGGGTTCGTCCAGCTTCACATTCATTCATTCATTCATTCTTCATTTCCTTTTTGCGGTCTGCAACTCGAGGGGCTTTTTAGGGTTCCGTAGTCAACAACCCATAAACTTTCGTCATGTTTTTCCGCAGCTTGGCTCAAAGACTTTTAGTGCTACAAATATATTAGTGCCGCCGATAAAGTGGTAATTTTTTTTTATGGTTCCTCTAGTCATAATGTGGCGATGTTTTTTTTTCTCGTGTACCCCATGGTGTGTGATGTTGTCGGATAGGTCTGTTAAAAATATTTCGGATTTGTTTAAACAATTTCAGATTATGGCAACTTATTGTGAAATATTAAGATTGATGATGATTGATGTGAAAAATGTTGTTAGAATCAAATGGTAATGATATTTAAATGGTTATTTTTTTGATAAAACTAACCGTAGCCACAACGTTGTTGAAACAAAAACTATCACTGCATAACTGGCTTTACAAATATACAAGTAAAAGTGTACCAACTCATAAAAAATACGAGTAAAAATTTCGTACAAATTCCATTGACAATCACAACTACGGGACCCTCATTACGCGAGTGACAACATGCACTTGGTCAGTTTTCATTATAGTGGTTCGTAGGATCCTTTCCTGTATTTTATTTGTAACAGTAGAAAGCGAACCACAATGTTTACTTTAGTCTTTTCACTGCTTGTAGACAAGACACGCTTTCTGGAACTAACAAAGGGCTGTGAGCCCGATAAAGCACTAGTTGTTGTATCGGCGTGAACAAAATAAACTACTTTATTGTTAAGCTTTGACGTTTTAAAACGTCGGTGTCATTTCCCAGGACAGCAAGTACAGATGCGAACATAATAAGTGTAACATTTTATCTACATTTTATGTTTTTACAGTTGTCTTTAAAATTGTATGGTATTACGAACATTGTGTTTTCGAAATCATACTTCATCATCTGCTGAGCGTTTTCTCAACTATGTTGGGATCGGTTTCCAGTCTAGTTAGACTAGGCAGTTGCCCCATAAAACACTGGTATTCAGCTGCATCCAGTTGGATGCAGCTGAATACCAGTGTTTTATCTGGCCTCCACAACCCAGTTACTGGGCAACACGATACCTCTTGGTAAGACTGGTTGTCAGACCTCCTAGCTTGATTATCCGTAACGGCTGTCAAAGATCTACGAAAGATAGCGGGGACCAACAGCTTTAAGTGCTTTCCGAGGCACAGAATGTCACACCGCTAAGATTTTTTATCCGACCTGGGAATCGAACCCAGGACCCCACGCTCACCACTCGCGGTTGCAACCACAAGGCCAACGGGGCAGTCTTCAGCAATTTTCGAAAAAAATACAAGAAACATATATTAATCACAACTATTCATAATTTTTTACTTTTAATTTTATCTTAGTAATGAAACAAAAATATTTGCAATGACTTCGCAATTTAAGGGTATTACATCGCTCAAGTCCTAAAAACACCTTATGTTTAAAGAAATTTGTTGAGGAATCCTTCCGTACGTTTTCCATATAAAAAATATATGTTATACTTAAAGTCATCCTCAAGAGATCGCATTGATTAGAATTGTAATAAACTTGCCCAAATTTCGGAAAAAAAAAATTTAAACAGGTCATTTTTCAATCTAAATTGCAAATTGTTGGTAAAACAGCTGAATTGTTCGGCATGAATTTTATACCTAAAGACATGTAATGACATATCAAACAATTCGCATTGTTTACTTTTTCTTGTTTCTGTTAAGAATTTGTAATAATAACTAAAAACTCGAAATTTCATCAATTCCCCCCACGAGGCACCCCCGCTATGCCTGAGACGCCAAACTTCAGTGCCTTGATGGCTGTTGTCAAGGGTGGACTACACGCATGTTATTTTTTCCAAAATAAAAACCAAAACTTCATTTTTCTAATAATTTATGAATGAAGCAATATAGTAAATAGTACAAATATAAATATTTAGCAAAATAAGAATCGAAATTAAGTTCGTAAATAAATAAAAAGAAATTTGTAATTTCGTTTAGTTTTTGAATCTATCATAGAGTAAGCCTGACTACTATGCCTATGTATAAAAACAAATGCTTGTCCGAGCTCTCCAAGATTATTGGTGAATACCTACTCCTTGAGTAGATACATTATTTCTTTGGTGTTTTTATTGGTGTTTTTATTGTTCTTAGCTTTAAGAATTTCGTTTGACGGAGAACATAGACTTAGGTTTTTATTTTTTAAATTTGCTTACCAAACTTTCAGAATGTATCATGTATGAGCACAACTATTTCCGTTACTGAGATCCGATAAGCACTTACTTGGTCATCATCAGACCTTTAGAATGTACCACATAATAATAAGAATACACGAAGCGTATTGTTAGGAGTTTCCTTTCTGTTCCCGACGCCGCCGGTGGGCTACTATTTTTTTATATTTTTAAATGTTTTTTTTTTATTATAGTAATATTTAAAAATATAATAAATATGTGTAATGAACAAATAAATGAAAGAATAATAATAAAACCTTTATTTCAGACCATGTCTATAATAATTACAAAAAGTTTATTTTGTGCACGAATAAATGTTTTCAGGATATTTGAGTCCTGTTTAACCGCAATGACCTGTAGGATGCTGTTAGTGCTACCCCGGACTCTGCTTAACAAAGAAGCGAGCCGCTTGCGCATGATGGCATGAAAACCGTCTGCCCCGACTTCCGCAAACATACTAGAGGCTACAAAAACGAGTACATACATAGTAGCACCCGTGCTTAGTAAGATAGACATTGAAAGCTAGGTCATCCTAACTATTTTCGTTTCCGAGAACCGATAAGCACTTACCTGACCATCATCAGACCTTTAGAAATATCACATGAACACTCCGTGCTCAATTAGATAAATGTTGAAAGTTAGGTCAGCAGGCAAAGTGAATATTTTATTTACACGGTTACCTTTACATCGTTCGGGAGCCGAAACACAGGAACTCCAGTAAAGTAATAATTACTATTGGCGTTCTTAGTTTTTTTAACACATCTCAAAGAATTTGAAAATTTGTGACATTTTTTTTGTCATTCGAGATGTTAGTGCGTTTCTGCCTGATCGATGAATGGATTTTTCAAAGGCTACCATTCGCATGTGCAGTCGATAAGGTTTACACACAAATATGCATGTACTGCAAGGAAGCGTCACTTCGAATTCTCACTATTTCACAAATGAAACCATCATCATCACGCCTGTATTCCCCGAAGGGCTAGGCAGAGGTGTACCATTGTACATCCACAGTTCGCCGGTATATTTAGGTCCCATGTAAAAGGGGCGAGCCTATTGCCATTTATTAGGCACAAATCCAAACTCCGGGCTGCTACTGAGAATTTCGTAGAAAATCTAAATAACACCTTTTGCTCAATTTAAGAATCGAACCCAGGACCTCTAGAGTAGCAGTCGTGCTTAGGACCACTAGGCTAATGAGGCAGTTCAAATTAAATTTTCATGTTATTTATTGAAAATAATATAGCCAATAGTTTCTGTTACTATGACAGAGTTTATGGCTTTTGGTTCCATAACGATGTAAAAGTAAGAGTGTATAATAAAATAAATATAAATTACCATGTACCAAATAATAAATAATAGAAGAACAAAATGTATCTGTAATATATATGTAATCTCTCAGAGAGCGAATAAAATAGGCAAAAACAATGACAACTCTGCGACACATCTGTGTTCTTGCTTAATGTTAAGTTCCGTTTATCGTAGCATACTGGATACCGGTAGATGGCGCTAATTTAAAAAAATAATAGTACAGATGTCAAATCCTCAAGGACATCGGGCGATGTAATAACCTTAAACAAATCCGTTTTACCAATATTGGTTTGCACCAGTATTGGTACAAACCGATATCCACCTACCATCCAATTTGTTTGTAGGCTTACGCCTACAAACAAACAGATGGCATGATTTTTTGTTAGTACATTGAGCATTAACGACCTGCTTGGCATGTTTCACCCGCGTTAAGTTACGACTTAAGTTACTGCTCCGCCCCCGTGGCTCGTAGCGTGTTGTTATAATTATAGGCTATATTTCTCAGGAATAATATAGCTGTCTATTGGTGAATAATTGTTAAAATCAGCCCAATAGTTTCGGAGTCTAACGGTACAATGAACCAAAAAATCTTTCCTCTTCTATAGTATGAATATACATATAATTTTGTACAAGGCAGTAAAACCTAGCGCCGCCGGTAGCCGTAATGCTGTCAGATACTTTGCATTGTGTAGCCGTAGTCTCACGTCATTTGTAAGTGCTATCGCGCTACGGAATAATAACATAAATGACGTGTGAATGCACCGTTTTATAAGCAATATTCTTTGGTTCCCGTTTTATTTTTAGATAGTTTGTGATTTAGCAACTTGAAGAGTTGTTTGTAGGTTTTTGCTGTAGACTGGTTTTAGTTTTTTAATAACAGTAATCTTTATAATAATGATGGATTTTACACACATGTTTGAACCGTCTATCTTCATGAAAAGTTAGGCTTCTATAATATTATTCCGCATCGCTAAAATGAGAAAATTCAGGGTCTATGATTAGACCTCCAAATCTTTAAGAGCTTTAATAAACGGCTTTAATAAAGCACGGTAAGGCTGGCAATGAAGTAAAAATAGCAATGCTATAAATAAAAGCTAAGTAAACATCGTAGCGTAAGGTTATTTATAACACGTGTCGAAGGGTATGCCCCTAACATAAACAATTTCGGTCAACGTAACACGACACTGTAACACGTAGACATAACAATCGTGGAAATGTCTGCAGCATCTCAATAAAACTTGTTATAAGTTTGAGACTGAATTCAACGTCTTGACCAGTCTACCACCCCCTCCCTCCCTCCTCCCCCTACGCTAGTTTTATTTTCCTTTATGCTATCGTACGTAGACAGGGCTCAATAGGAAGATGTACGGACCCAAACTCACCAAGTGATTACCGCGCCAATTAAACCGAGGCGGAAATTGGTTTTCAGATAATCCTCCCAACTTTTATATTGTAATTACTGATCCGTAAACCATAATGGAAGATATTTTTTTACTCTTATAATGTTAAGGATAAAAAATTACTCCGTAAAAAAAATATTATTTGATGGTCTCGACATTGCCTGTAATGTAGGTACAAGTCTTTATGAAGCTCGCCCACTCGATTGTGTTGGCCCAGGGGCACAGACGCTGGCCTCTCATGCATGAAGTTCGGGTTCGATACATGGCAAACTTTTGCAAATCATATGTACCTACTACTGCTACTACTTTCTAAGTATATCTCGGACATTAACAGCTTCGATGAAAAAAAATATATATTATCAATTCAAATACGTACCTAATATATCATTCAAACTCATATCAATATATGTTTGAACTGTTTCCCGATTGCCCGAACAGCAATAATTTGATAAGCAAGCTGTAACAATCGGACAAGCCAATTGGCATGATGAAATCTACAGCCCAATTCTCGCAACTAAGCCGTTCAAAATCTAGCCGCAATCTCGTCTCAACGTCAATCAATGTCGAAAATCTTGCCTTTGCTGGACAACTTACGGGAATTTCCCTGAGGTTTTTCGTTTTGGCATTGAATGTATTTACTACTAAGCAATAAAATTCTCATCTTCTCTAAAAATTGCATTGCCAAAACTAATTCAAAACATAGACATTAAAAGGTTTTCATTTAACATTTCACTTCTAACTAAAGCCCTGTATAAACGTAGGTAATAGCATTAGCGAAACATGTTCCACTTTAATTGCATGAAAACGTGAAGCAGTGCAGTAAGTAATTAGTTTATCATGTTATATTATATTGTAGCAGGTCGTTGGCTTGTCGGCGACTTCCATTCCAATTAGGTAAAGCGTGTTAGAATTACCTTCTATTACCTTCTTAGAATGTACGTTTACTTAGTTTCAAAGCTGCCTCAAGTAGTATTTTCTAAGACTTTTCTATATTTATATATTGTATGAAACATACTTTTCGTGCCAGTCTGTATGTATATTCTGTATTCTTATGCGCTTTTCTCCGTATTTGAAATTATATTTCCTTTCGTGGAATCCATTTGAAATTGAAGATTTAGCCAAATATACTTGACTCAACACCAACACATATCGCTATGTAATGAAATGTCGCCATATCAGTAGAAAGTACCTAGGTTTGCCGTGTTAAAAATAAATAATACTAGCTTATTATAGTCCCACTGCAGGTAAAATACAGAAAAGGCGTTGATCACCGCACTTGCTCAAGGCAGATTGGCGATTTCGGAATTACATCAATTAAACCTAAAGTTTCCTCACCATATTTGCTTTTTCTACGTCTACATCCCTTATAAAAAATCTTTGCGAAAAATCCCGATCTATGCCTACCATATGTCGGTATTTCCCATGTTATGTCTACCATCAAAAGAAAATTAGCGAGTTATTGTTTTTGTCTGGCCGCGTTTTATTATTATTTTGATCGTATCCCCGCAGCCGGTGTCGGCCTCCCCGTTTGGGGCGCCGGTAATTGTTAGCAGAATAGGTACCTACCGCAGCGCGGGTGTCAGCGGTGATCCTACAAAGTGAGTGTTGAGTGCAGGGCTGGACTCGGCGTTGGAATATTCGTATAAATTTAAAATGACCCTTACTACCTCGTACCTTACCATTTCGTAATTTTTGAATGAACTGTACTCACTTAATGTGTTGATTTTGCTACATTTAAAGTGTAAACTAGTAATTGTTTTTAAATTTTGTGTGTGATCTATGTTTTGTTAGGTTTTGATAATAAAATAAATACAAATAGGAGCGTAGTAGAAAGCGGGCATCTAGGTATTTTGGCGTTTAAGCGAATACAATAGGATGGTCTACGAATTCTACGATGTATTTGCGAGAGAGCAAAATTTGAGCAAGCCGTCTTGGTTTTTAAACCATTTAGACGGAAATAGGATTCCAGGATATAGATCCTAAAAAACCTAGTATACTTAGGTAAAACAAACGTGTTTAATTTTTTTAATCCATATTAATATTGTAAACGAAAATAATCTATTCAATCTGATACACGGTTTCACGACTAAGCCACTCAACCGATTTTGATGAAATTTCTTATGAGTTAAGTTTGAACCCCAAGAAAGAACGTAGGGTACTTGTGGGATGAGCACGCCTCGATTGAGGCGGTAAGTCCCCTCTTTGAGGAGTGGCTAGAGCGGCGCCACGGCGCCCTCACCTACCGCCTGACGCAGGTCCTCACCGGACACGGAAGTTTCGGGAGGTTCCTGCACCTCGCCCCGAGGACCGAGGACACGGTGGAGCATACTCTGGCGGTGTGCCCTGCTTGGGCTGAGCACCGCCGAGTCCTCGAGGCGGCCATCGGCGGCGGCGCCCTCTCGCGTCCGGCACTGGTTCAGGCCATGGTCCGGAGCGAGGGGGAATGGGAAGCAGTCGCCTCCTTCTGCGAAGCTGTAATGCTTGAGAAGGAGGCGGCGGGACGGGAGAGGGAAAGGAGGGTCCCCCGTCGCGTATATGGAAACCCTTCCAGTATTCAGAACCCCCATACTTCTGAGATGCGGGAGGGTTTGCTAGCATGAATTCACAAAAAGTCTCCTTAAACCCTTCCAGTATTCAGAACCACCATACTTCTGAGATGCGGGAGGGTTTGCTAGCATGAATTCACAAAAAGTCTCCTAAAACCATTCCACTATTCAGAACCCCCATACTTCTGAGGTGCGGGAGCCTTTACGAGATTGAACGCGCAGTTTTAGAGAATAAATGCTACCCTGCTTTTAATTCTTTACGTTGAACAAGGATAAATATCATAATTATGTAGGTATTAATCTATATTTAATCTATATAAATAATAAAAATAAATTGCTGTTCGTTAGTCTGCTTAAAACTCGAGAACGGCTGAACCGATTTGGCTAATTTTGGTCTTGAAATATTAGTGAAAGTCTAAGAAAGAATTAAAAGGTAAGAATAATGGAACATTATGGAATAATGGAAAATTTAGTGCATAAAAGTAAGTTAAAGGGTAAGTTTTTTAATCATTTTTTTAAAATAAACAAGACAATCGATATTAGGCACTTTTTGTTAATTTAATCTATATATATAAAAATGAATTGCTGTTCGTTAGTCTCGCTAAAACTCGAGAACGGCTGAACGGATTTATCTTATCTTAGTCTTCAAATGTTTGTGGAGGTCTAGGGAAGGTTTAAAAGGCGAGAAAAAAAAAGAAAAGTATAAAAGAAAGTCGTGTTAGTTACACTGGACATATTTACGCAAAAAGGACCCAACCCTCAAAGTGTAGATACGCAAAAAGGATCCAACTCTCAAAGTGTCACTTTGAGGGTTAGATCGTTTTTGCGTGTCACTTTGAGGTCACTTTGAGGGTTAGATCGTTTTTGCGTATCTACACTTTGAGGGTTGGGTCCTTTTTGCGTAAATATGTCCAGTGTAACTAACACGACTTTCTTTTATACTTTTCTTTTTTTTCTCGCCTTTTAAACCTTCCCTAGACCTCCACAAACATTTGAAGACTAAGATAAGATAAATCCGTTCAGCCGTTCTCGAGTTTTAGCGAGACTAACGAACAGCAATTCATTTTTATATATATAGATTAAATTAACAAAAAGTGCCTAATATCGATTGTCTTGTTTATTTTAAAAAAATGATTAAAAAACTTACCCTTTAACTTACTTTTATGCACTAAATTTTCCATTATTCCATAATGTTCCATTATTCTTACCTTTTAATTCTTTCTTAGACTTTCACTAATATTTCAAGACCAAAATTAGCCAAATCGGTTCAGCCGTTCTCGAGTTTTAAGCAGACTAACGAACAGCAATTCATTTTTATTATTTATATAGATTAAATATAGATTAATACCTACATAATTATGATATTCATCCTTGTTCAACGTAAAGAATTAAAAGCAGGGTAGCATTTATTCTCTAAAACTGCGCGTTCAATCTCGCAAAGGCTCCCGCATCTCAGAAGTATGGTGGTTCTGAATACTGGAAGGGTTTAAGGAGACTTTTTGTGAATTCATGCTAGCAAACCCTCCCGCATCTCAGAAGTATGGTGGTTCTGAATACTGGAAGGGTTTCCATATACGCTCCCCCGTCCCAGCGGCCGCCGCGGTAGACGATCCGGGCGTCGGGAGCCACGAGACGACTCCCGGCCACCGTAGACGCGGGTCTGTGGACGGTGAGCAATGGGTAGCTCACCGTCCGTACGTTCACTAGCGACAGACCGTGTCGACGGCGCGTTCGTGTTCCACGCGCGCCTCAAAGAGATGTCAGCAAAACTGGATGGGGCCACTGAGGGCCGATGCCTGCCGGGGCTGCGGGTTGTTCGAAAGAGATACCGCGCCCCCGGAACGCAAAGGGCACATGAAGGAACATAGACGGGTTTTAGTCAGTAAAAGTCTGACACTCCCTCCCGCCCCGCCCAGGGCGGGGGAAGTTATTTGATGATTTCCCGTCTATAAAAAATAAAAAAAATAAAAAAAAGGGTACTTGTGGGATAACGACAAAACGACTTCGTTTGCGTACACAAAAACCGACATTATACGAGAAAAAGTTAGTAGGACGTATTAGAATTCTTAGTATTTTATGAGGATTTCAAAAGATAAGCTGGCTCTCATTTACTTATAAATACAAGAAACTGTGAATAAAACAAATACAAAAGTTCCACGGATTAGCTGTACTGTGTCACTGAAGTCCGCACACAAGGTCACCGCAGTACACAAGTTGCATTAGCGCCGACTCGCTCACACAAAGTGACCGCGACGCGACACCCACAACGATCAAAGAGATTATCGTAGCAGAGGTCCTACATACAATTTACTCGCTACACATTCAACGGTATTTGAAGGCCAGCAATTTTTTTATTGAGTTATTTCTTCTTTGGGTTATGTCCTTTGACCTTGAGAAATGAATTTATTTTCATTCTTTTTTTGAATCTTGAATTACGTAGAAATGCGTAAAATATTAAACATCTTCCCAACTGTTTCTTAACAGAATTCTAGAACTATTACTACTAAACTAAATCTTTAATGGTTACTCTTTATGAAAAATGATAAAAGAAACAAATACAAATACAAAATACAAAATGTTTTATTTCTGTACCAAAATATTTCCAACATTAGTTTGTGATTGGAGCCTCCTGTTAAGCAAATAATGCTTGTATTAGGAGACTCCGCTCTTCCATAACTTAAAATTAAAATTATCTTAAAAGTGATACAGAACATTATTTAAGTAGTGTATGTGTGACTAACGGAGTGTCGGTGTGTGTGTGAGTGGGGTGCGTGTGGGAGGGTGCGTATGTGAGGGTGTGTATGTGAGTGGGGTGCGTGAGGGTGGGTGAGTGCTTGTGAGGGTGCGTGTGTGTGTACGTGATGGTTTATTTTATGTGTTGTAAAAGTGCTTCAGTACCTTCATACGTTAGAGGTTTTACCCAGTCAACTATCATTTTTCTACATTCATGTAGTTGTTTAGTGTATATATATAATTCTTTGTTTACCTTATTGTATATCTGAGCTGAGCGTTTATTATATTGTAGAAACCTAAACATAATTTTCAAAAATCTATTAATATCTTGAAAGGTAATGAGGGTTTTCTTTTTTTTTTAAGGCGTACCTCGTATATTTGAAAGACAACAGTTTTTTAGACCGTTTCGCGCCAAAAAAAATCCATTTTAATTTTTATAATTTTTGCCATTCTCACAAGTCAGAAGAATCTAACGACACTTCTCGTAGCCGAAAATTAAATATTCTTCTCATCATTGCGACTTTTTTTTGTCCTGGATCATACCTGGGAATGTTCTGGTTATTGGATATTGAAGGTCAAACTCCCAACTTTTTTGACATGATTTTTGACCAAAGTCAGTTTTAACTGTTAGAGAGAAACTTTAACATCTACTCTGACCTTGACACCGTTGAATGCACTCGCGACTGTAAAGACCTGCACGCTTTACATTGCGTACTCCTTAAAAAGCGATTTTTCATAGAAAAAAAAGGGAAAAACCCAGCAAATATAATTGCTCAAAGTTACTTAGTTTAATGGGTAGTATATTATGCGTAATTAACGGCTATGTGATGTGTTTTCCTTAACCCTATACTCGACAAACTCCCAACTGGCACAGTCGGGTAAAATTCTATCAACTTGGATAAACTGTGTACACCGCTTAGTTCATCATCTGCTTAACCTTTTCCCAACTATGTTGGGGTCGGTTCCAGTCTAACCGGATGCAGCTGAATACCAGTGTTTTACATGGAGCGACTGCCTATCTGACCTCCACAACCCAGTGACTGGGTAACACGAGATCCCTTGGTTAGACTGGTTGGCTTCTGACTATCCGTAACGACTGTCAAAGATATACGAATGATAGCCGGGACCAACAGCTTTACGTGCTTTCCGAGGCACGGGGGTGTCACACCACCAACTTCCAAACTCCGGGCTGTTACTGACATATTCTAAATGGGAAAACCCATTAGCACTTTTTGCCCGACCTGGGAATCGAACCCGCTCTGGTGAGCGTGGGGTCCCGGGTCCGGGTTCGGCTCGTGGTCGCAAGCGGGACTGGTGTCGCGCTTGCGACCACGAGACCAACGGTGCTGTACACCGTTTAGTTACTCTAGTTAATTCAGATCACTATGCTCACCAATCGCAATGTTTAAACATGAATGAAGACTTAGTCCTAAATCTGTGCCTATGTCTCCTACTAGTCTGGTCGGTCTATACGGTCCGCTGTCAGTCTGTTTCCTATAAGGGATGATCATTTTTGTGTTATGTCTGTTTTTAATTTTAATAATTCTTGTTAATTTCGTAGATTTAAGACTTATTTCGTACATTGTTATTTTTGGAACATTATTCTTAAAATTATGACTTTTTTGGCATATTCGGTGTATTTATGATTATTTTATTGAATGTTGGTGATTAAAAATACGCGATTTTTATAAATAACAAATTATTACTATTATTTATTGGTACAAAACCAATTGTTCAATGTTACGAGAATTAAATAAAAAAAAATAAAAATAAACTTTTATTATTTTTAAGCAATTTTTTGTTAGAAATATTTTTTCTTCTGAGAATTTTTATTTTCTTAACTTTTTGTATTTTCATTAAAGAAATACTATAATATCTAAAAATAATTATTATTCTTCCCCCTTTTGTAGTTATTATGGAATGTCCACGAATAGGTTAGTTTTATGGCACGTGATACGTCATAGACGGCATAACACGAGGTCATGCTATACCTAACCTTACACTACAAACTTTTGAAACTAACTTTTAACAAATAAAATATCCTTTATCTACTTACCTGATTAAAAAATAATAATAACCCAGCACAGATCCCATTTAATAATTAGTTTTAGGAATTGTTATAAACTTTATTATGTAACGAATTAAAAAAAATAATTAGTTAGGTTTAATTGTCCACTGTTTCTTATATATTTGAAAATTTTATATTATATATACATATATATATATATATATGTTTTTATATAACTTTCTTCCACTGTTCCCGGCGCCTGCTAGTCGTGTTTTCGGCGCGGATATAAATGGCGGACTGATGTGACCGCGTTGTTCACAATACACTGCGCGCTTATATTCTCCAGTCAGCATTTAAATGCTGAATTTTTGAACTCGTTTCTTTCAGTTCAGAATTATTGCGGGAAAATGTAATTAATTGCTGACATTGCAGATTTTTTTTGCTGGCTCTTTTTACAATGTCGTCCGATCCATCCGAATCCGATATGAAAAGGATGTTCTATTTTTGTTTAGTTTTTGCTATTATCGTTCTTCTTTGCTTATTCTAGTTAATTGATGTAGGCGTCGGCGGTCCTCTTTGACTTATTATCAGTATTTAATTCAGTTTAGTATTTTATATACACTCATTATTAATGGGGGTGTCCCCTTATTAACTATATCGTCTTCCACATATTGCATCTATCATTTTATTAGTCTTAATAAATTTATATCCAATTAATTCTCTAAACTATTCGCGAAGCATGTCGCCCGAGTCCCCGCATGCCGCCTCCACCCTACAACCGATTCCCACACAACTGTACGGTCACAGGCGCCATTTTCTCAAACGTCTCCTTTGTATTACTAATTCACTAGAGAAACTGACACGTTTTAGCTGCCAATTGTAGAGTAATAAGGTCACAGGTTTTAATTTTATTACAGGCCATTTAGTGTAAAATCTGAAGTAAAATAATTATAAAAATCTGCTTTTGGTGAACGACAAAAAATGAATGTTTTTTATTATTATTTTAACGCCCTTCATTCATAATCAAATAGTTGTCGAACTAGAAATAGGTTAATGCAAATATACTATACTCGTATATGTAGATCAAGCCCTACTTAGAATTCCGCCCGAAAGCGTGTATATCCAATGAATTTCGCCTTGAAATGTTTGGCTGACAATCGATCGTCTTTCACGAGAACAACCCGGCTACGCGCTACGCGCTACGCTTCTTGCTACGAGTGCTCACGAAACTATTTCGTCTTCAAATAAAATGAGATGGGGCAAAAAAAACACATACAAACACATTAAAGGTTATTGTTTTATTCTCTATTACCTAATAATATGGTTCTATACATTAATAAAAAAAACTCTACTTATTCAATTATTAAAACTATAAGCACATTATGTAAAAATACACCGTACAAAGGCGGACTTAATGCCTCGGGCATTCTTTACTACTTGACCTTAAGGCGATGTAGAGATAAAAATAGTAGGTGCAAGGAACCGAAAATTTCCAAGAATAAAATATAAAAAACAAAGTAGAGAGAGATAAAATTACGTGGGTGGAGAAATATAACAAAATAATTATGGGATCAGTCTCTTATATCTCTGTTTGTTACGTATATAAACCAATTAGATATTAATCTAAACCTCAATATTAGGTACATAGTTTTTTAATTTTGTACCTACATAGCTATTTTCCTATCTTGCTATGAACAAACCCACTCAACATTGTTTTCATTAGGATTATTTCTTGAGCGTTCATCTTAAAAAGATATTTTCATTTTCATTTTCTCGGAAACTGACCATTGATAAAAATAAAACAAATCCTTGAATGGCGGGCTCTTTTCATTCAATGTTATGCTTGAGGGTACAGTATATGCAGTAGATACAGATAACCTATTCAGTTGCGTATTATCTGAATGAGTCTTGTTTTCTGTAAATAATAACAAATTCATTTATTTCAGGTAAATAATACCCATTGCCAAATGTGTGATGTATATTGTTATCACACGTATAAACCAAATTAGATCAAATAAAATCAGATAATATTAAGTAGAATAAAATAAAATAAAATAAACCTTACAAATACATTTTTAATATTCCATTTAGTTACTTAATATATTTTGCTCGCTTCCAATGCTTTCTTTAGCCAGTCTATAGGAAAGCATCATATTCCAGTAAAATCTCATTACCTAGATAATATTTTCGGCCGACCTACTCTTATTACCACATCAAGGTCAGTCCACGAACTCGTAATATTATTATCTTATTAAAAAAACTCAATGTTTTTCGTAAATTCTTTTTCCTTATTAATTTTTGAGGGAAAAATAAAAAACGAAAAGGGCTTCAGAGGGATTATATTCAGTGAATAACGGTAAATAATGAATTATGTATTGAAGGTTTGTTATTTTTGTTTGTGAATATAATAAACAGGGTGGATTTTTGAGACGTGTCACTAAGGGCAGATACCCGTTCTTAGGAGATCATCCATAATTTCTTTAGACATATTGAAGTGCATTCACAGATTTTGTTAAAAATGCACAGTCGGCCAAAAAAATTTTAAAACAATAAAAATAAATACCAGTCGATCATCATATTCCATGTAAGGATTAAAATACTCTATGTGACCATTTTAGTTATGTGTACTAAAAATTACAGAAATCGCCAAAAACTTTACCCATACGTTCTGTACAGAAAAACGATTCTAGTCTTGTCTATAGACTCTTTTGATCCCTACATGAAATAGGACCGATTAGAAAAAAAAGTATGATATATATTTTTTTTTTGCTGGCTGTTATATTTTTCCAAAATCTATGAATGCCTCAAAAAATATGGATGGTCTCGTAAGAACGTTTCCCTGTAACTATAACGGTTAAGATCCACCCTGTATAAAATGTTAAGGAAAATAATTCTTGAGTTCGATAATGGACTGATATTCAAATACATTCGGTTTTCCTATTGTGGTATTACGTTGTCAAAGCATTGTGTTTCTTCTAAATGTGTTTTTACTTTTTCTAAGGTATAAAAATATGTTTTAAGTACATCTCCTCTATTATATAAATAAAATCTCAGAACGAACACAAAAGGCAACTTATAATATTTTTTATGCCGAATATTTCATTTCTGTTTTAAGACTCTGTAACAATATTACTCAAAAATAAAAAATAAAAGGTAACCCTAAAGTTAATAACAAACAATATTTTCAAAATCAAAATTATCAAATATATCTTAGGTATATCTAAGTTGCAAACGATATCTCAAGCTAACAATATTTTGCTTTTGAATTTTATGTATAACATATTGATGTTCGTGCCTTTTTTAAGTAAGTAGGTACACTTACTTAATATAATTATAGTCCATTATCATAAACCCAGGACGTTTTACAAGGCCCTCAACAAAAAACAAAAATAATGTGCAAAATAAAGTGTGTAATAACATTCCATTTCAGTTCTATTATAATGCTTTTCCTCCATTTTGACCGTTTAAGTCTTTAATACGACACTAAGTACGGTACGGTACTTAAAACGGTACACCAGCCTTACCATTAATGCTAAAAATCATGAATAAACCCTAAATACGTTCATATCTAAAAGTAATTCCCGCCGTAGTAACTCATGAATGAAAAGTTTAACGCACATGCAGCTGGGAAATTGAGTTGTAGTAAATTTGAACTGTCTTGCAAATATAATTTAGGATAGGTATACAGTGCAACGAGTTATTTATGAAACGGCACAAATGCTCCGGTTAAATGTCGACCGTAAAGGCTTTGGATTCAAGGTTGATTTCAGCCTGTGCCTAGAGCTACGGCCACGCTGCAAGCGAATGTAGAGCTTATACAAGGGAAATGCAATGCTCAGATTCAGATGCACCGCCGACCTCGTGGTGGCAAAGCGTCGATGCGGCGTAGTAATAGATCACGTGGCCTCCCCACCCGTCTCCCTACGGTAACTACGCTACGTGGGAAGAAGTCATTAAACCACACCCATGGATACCCGCGAAACAAACAATCTTAAGAGTTTTATATAGTTGTAATGCGTTATTGGAGGCATGTAGAAGGCTTTAGTAGGAATATAGTGAAGTTACGTTTGGTGTTTGTTTTATCACAGATTTTTTGTTGATGCGGCTGACGCGCGGTCGGCTTTCTTTCGCCGGGACAAGGTCGGGGGCCCCGTCTGTGCCCTCTGACGACCTCTTTGAGACTAAAGCATTTTGCTTCTGTTTTTGCTTCGGAAATTGTAGGAGCAGGCCAACTCAGCAGGTTATGTGGGGCCTGTTGCGCGGCGGGGTGCGGTTCGGCACTTGCGCAAAGCTTGTCGCCAACGATCGATGCGGGCGACGACCTTGCGCGGTGGAATTTCAAACGCCCCCCTAGCTTTATCTTTACGCCAAAATTTAGGAAAATGCACGAGAAGAAGCACGCAAGGCGATCGTAATGCAGCCCACGGCCGCTCGAAGCGCCCGCCCGCCGCGGTCGCGCGCTGTGCCTCCCGCTCGCTGAGCCACCCGCTACCTGCATCGCAACCCACCCACCCGTCTATCGATTGCACCGAGCCCCCCGCAAACAATAATATTGCACCGGCAATAAATGGCGAACTCCCAACAAAGTCGGAATACCACGAAATAGAGGCAAATTCCAGCGAAAAGCCGTGATGGCATGAAAGTTGACACCCGCTTTATATTGGATCGCAAGGTCACAGGATCGTATCCGGGAACATCAAAGCTTTTTTTTTTTTTTTTTTTTTTTTTTTTTCATATAAATTGTCTTATGACTAATATAAGACTAAACAATCTAACATTAAAAAAAAACATAGTGTTAAAACCTGGTATTGGTATGAAAACACTAACTAAGATAAGCAAGTTAAAGCTTTGCTTAATTATCAAGAGCGAGAGACCAGTTACGAGTTAATAATATAATTTAAACCTCAGTCAGTTAAATGAATGTATACGGTGAACATGGGTGCGAGATAATCTCACCACTTTATGAAACTAACTCAACACTTTATTTAACTATTATTCATTCAGCAAAAGCTGGTACAACCTGTCTAATTCCAGAAATTCCAATAAAAGCCGTCTACCAAAACATTTCGCCGCAACGGCATAAAGGCGAAATTGTTGCCGCACTTCCAGACGACCCGCTTTAATAAATGACGCTCAAATTAATGTAGTTTCATTTCCATTTACGCCCGTAGCCTAGAGCTAGTCCAAGTAAAAATTTTTTAAATATTTCCTTATTTTCCTGTTTTTTTTTTAATTAATATTTTATTAATTTTATTTATTTTATAATCTACACCTTAAATATTTAAAAAGTCCATAATCGATATCGAAACATTACCTAATAATTCTTCTGTTAATGAGAAGAGACTAAGCAACAGTTCAACAAAACATTATTTGCATACGTTACAATATTTAAAAATGAAATCCTCGTACGCGAATATATTACCGAGCCAATATGGGGAAGTTGAAAACAATGTAAGCTCCAATTTCACGGACATTGAAGTCTGAAAAGCCCTGCGGCTCATTAAACCACCATTTACCGCTAATATTTGAACTGAAAAGCATCAAAAATTCAAAAGATATTTAAGTTAAAAGTAATATGTGGTTACAACTATAATTAACTGAATTCGATATTTAATTTAAACATGAAACGACATTACGCTTCGCGGTTCACGTAATTTTAATATTGAAATATTTTATAAATTTTATAATATTTTTCGAATAAAATTTACAATATATAATTATCACACAGATATGAAGACACAATTTTATTTAGACTTCAAACTAAATACAAATCAATAGCCGAAAAGTCACCTATCAGCATCTGATCCACCAACAATATTTTTGAACTATACAAATAACCAAAGTAGTGTACTTAAGTAACCAGTTTTCCTATTACAACTTTTCGTTTCACTGGGACTACATAAATTAGGTGGCTTCAAGCCCGAACACCTACCCAAGGGAGATGGAATTCGATGTGACCTTGTTCAAAATTCAACGTGAGAAACCCGAACGAGACGGTATGCGCTATAGCAGCTAAGTACTCGATACTGGAAAAGTTTTATGACAACAGAAACTTGTAACCACACGAGTTTTGTCAAATTCATCTAAAGTTGTTGAAGTTTCGTTGTGTATCTTTTTTGTTAATTATTAAAACAAGCATCACCCGTATAAGTTACGTCTTTGATCGCTGCTCCGCTCCCGCGACTCGTAGCGTGATTAGATCTTTCTCGTTACACGAGCTTTACGTTACTTAATTATAAACCGCAAAAATATTATTTCAAACCGAAAGTCTTAATTCAGCTTTATAATATTAGTATTTTAACTTAAGTTGTTGAAAACTTGAAATCGTAACATCGGTGTAGTCTCGACCTTTGCACTAAGACATCTTGTTTGAAAAGGGCCAAGACAGTTTAAGGTTTGAACATAAATTAAACATTGGGTAAAACCTGTAAAATAAAAATGACTAGAAAAATATATGTAAGATTATATCCGAAACTACAATTTTCTGGACACACCTGGAAACACAGTTGGTTGTCACCTGTAACACAACAGCTGCAAAATTAGGCAGGCACCCACCCTTGCGATAAGAATTTCTATGCGTCTGTCTGTGTGTCTGTTTTGGCAGGACTTTCTCTGATATACAGCTGTTGTTATAAAGAGTAACTAACTACTTTTATTTCAAAGAAACCGTCAGAAAACTGACATTAAACTCAGTCAGGTAAAATCGTCAAAAAATTGTCATCATCCCTTGTCCATTCATAATTAAATGTCCAAATTGACGAGAACATTCGACGGATTTCACGCGAGCCGTCATGCGAAGCGCGTCATGATTTTCCACCGGTCCCCAGTGCGCAAAATGCAAATTAGCACTAACTAACGGCACGTACGTTCAACTAAAGTCATTACCTATTATGAACATGTATTGCATAATAACATCTCTAGCGAATACAGTTTACATTTTATTCAGAGAAATATTTACCAAACCCCTGGTTATTTGCATCACTACAAAATGCAAATAATAATGTTTTCCTTTAGATCGGCGTCAAAGGAAAGCTGTCGTTGGTTACTTTAGTTTCCTATTAATTATTACCTACCCAAATCATGATTTTCCGCAAGCCATGAAAAAGACTTCGTTTCAGTGAAAAGGTAAAAGGTACCAGCATCTTCTTAAAAATGTTTTATATAGCAATTTATCTTAGAAAGCGCACCTGTGACTCTGCTATTATTATATTCAATATTCATGTAACGAAACTCTTTCGTTTTAAAATTTGGTGTACTTTTTGTGTTCCGTGTCGGAATTTGCAAAACTTTGTTTATATACTTCCTCATTTATTATTATTCTTTAAAAGTTTTATATTTAGGTTTATTATTATGGAAGGTATACTAACTCGTATGTAGATACGTATAACACATTTATGAAATGTGAAATGCATATGTTCAAAGGAATGCAAATCTCTGCCTGCGCCTGTATTTCCGAACGAATTGAACCGTAATCTCTTTGAAGTTAACAGGCTTCTACGGGGTAAGCTCACTCCATTGTCGAATTTGTCTTTTTTACCTCTGATCTAGTCAAGAGTCAAGAGCAAACCAATCACAAATAAAAAACTTTCACAAAATGTTTCAGAAAGCGAATGTGCTAGGCAATTTGCATCCTTATCATCACAGTTTCCAAGTGTGGTAGTGTAGGTATTAATCATTATTATTAACTAACTCAGTAACTCCTTATTTACCAAGACACCCTTACATAACTTTATAGAGCACATTATCGTTAGGGACTAACTTGTTAATAAATTTTACTTAAGACTTGCTGTTTTAAAAAACTTGTTTTAAATTAACTTTTTATATAAAAAGTTTTTTTAAGCCCCTTGAACTTGGTCCATTGTTTCCATTTTCAAATATTTTCCTTCATCCCAGCGCTTCCGTTCTTATTGTTGGAATTCACTTTACACAAATAGGAAAAGTTTTGCGCGCATTATTAAAAGTGTGGCCGCGGATACTCTCTAAGTTTATCAAGGAATTCGTGTTATTACCTAAACCTACCAGATGCCGTGGATTTCTAGATCCATTCAAGCGTATAAAGTTTCTTATTAGATAAATACTACTTGAAGGAGGCGATTCAAGAATGTACCAGTTAAAAGCACTATTGTCTATTGTATTTTACAGAAACAAAACACTGCTAAAACCGAAACACGTTCGAGAAAAACTAACGTACTCAATGTTTGAATAACTTCACGTGCAGACTCCCAGAAAAGTGTGTCGGCTCGACAAACAATGGAGCCGCGACGGACTCTTTAGCTCTATATGTACGCTTTATCCACAATAAAACACTAGAATAAGGCCATAAAAATAAACGAACTACATTATAACCAACAACAAAGTTATCACAAATGTAATGTAAAATAACTGGGTCCGTGGCTTACGCTCCCAGTCGTCGACGCACCCGATTCTATTAATTTAATTCAAGTCAATTTTTGATCAAATGTAATGTCAGGCACCAAACTGTTGTACAAAAATAAATAAATGTATATTGTTTGTAAGTATATGGATAATATTAAATCATATTTAGATTTATAACAAAGAAATGATTTTGTATTGGATGTATGTTTTGAAAAATTTAAGACTTAGTAATTTTTGATTACTTTTTATATAACTCAATTAGAAATCTAGTAAAAAAAATGTTTACTACATATCACAGTTTTTATCACCTATAATCAAGATAATCATTTAAGTTAAGTAAATAATCAATCTCACATGTAATAAAATAAAATAATGATTTTAAATAATGAATCTTAAAAATTACTGCAGAGCAACTAACTTTAGACAGTAAAATGTTCTTTTCATCTTTGTAACACTAATAATGGAACATAATCAACAGTGAAACCAAACAAACAGGAATAATTTTACCTAAAGATAACAGTCAGTTTCAATAACAATAAAATAACAAAATAATCAGGCTTTCAAAATAAATGTATCGAAATTTTGTAAGCGTAAAAATAATCTAGGTACTGTAAAAACTTAAATAAATATCATCATCATCTTCCTGCCCTTATCCCAAGTTACTTGGGGTCGGCGCAACATGTTTTCTTCTTCCATGCCGTCCTGTCAGCCGTCATACTATCACTGAATCCCTTCCCTTTCATATCATTCTTCACACAATTCATCCATGTTTTCTTTGGCCTCCCTCTTCCTTTCCATCCATCCACAATTAAGTATGTTAATTACTCTTTTGGTCACATGTGTGTCATCCCTCTTCTTCATATGCCTATACCAAGATAAACGGTTCTCTTTCAACTTTTCTGTCACTGGCGCTACTTTCAAACTTCCTCTAATGTACTCATTCCTTACCTTATCCATTCTGGTCACACCACACATCCACCTCAACATTCTCATCTCCGCAACATGCAATCTTTTTTCATTTTCATACAATACGACGGAACTTATCTCAAAAACTTTGTAGTGGCCAGCTACCACACGACATGTCAAGCTGAGTGACGCTGTCAGCTATCTCTCTATTGTTTTCTGTCTTTCCTTCTGAGACTATTGTACAAATTAATTTGATTTTATTATAATTTCTATTCAGAATATTTACTTTTATTTACCAGACGAACACCTACAACTTAAATAAATATAAAAACAAAAATTACAAAATAGTAAACACAAACAAATCATATTGTTTCACTAAAGGTGTGTAAGGATAAGGTTAAATGGCGATTTATACCCCTGCTATTTGATAGGTAACTTTTGTCGAGAAAAGTGTTTCACGCCTAATAATAAAGTATTTTTCTTCAGCAAAGAAAAATACTTTATTATTATGATGAAAAACCACAATAAAAAAAAGATTTGAAATTAATAGAATCGGGTGCGTCGACCACAGGTGCCTCGACCACTGGGAGCGTAAGCCATGGACCCAAATAACTAAGTATTAATCGGCAATGCTCCTGGCGCGGTATCAAACCGCGGCTGCATGCGGTTATAGCCGTGAGCGTAATCGATTGTCGCTTGTGTTTAAAATTGTTTGTCGTTAATGTTTTTGCTCACGGTACATGCGGTGTGGCTCTTCTGATGAGCCGGAGTATCCTAGCTTATTAACCGTCTACCCGGCAAAAAAGTTTCCACTTTGTAAATAAATAAACGTTTAAAGCTGCAACCGCACGCCGCTGTAGAAGAAATAACTACACTTTCCAATAATTAAATTCTTGTTTCTCTTTTATGATAGCCGAGGAAATTTATTACACACTCACAAAATGTACGACGATTTATTAATTACATTAGGTGGGAAAAGCAACTGCAAGTTAATAAACGCTGGCTGTTAATTAATAAAACTGGCCGGGCTTTGCTCGCAGTTTTCAATTCAAACGGCATGGCTAGGTCAAGTTAAGCCTCATTGCTCTTCACTTACACAACACACGCCGCAAATGTTCGGTTGAACCTTTTACCCTGAGCTTTTATCAAAGTAATCCAGTTTTCAAGCGTGTTTTTGATGACGGATTAAAATACAAGTGACGGAAAATATAAATGCTGCCGAGTTTTATTGAGATCGGACTTTTGATCAAGGTCCTGAATTATAATACTAAAGGGAGATTTCATTATTTGTGGTAGACTACTTGGTTATAATTAGTTAAATTAAAAACTTTTACTAATACTAAATTCTTTACGTGTCGATTGAGTCGTATTAAATTTTATTCGACCAGTATTGAGCAGCACAGCTCTATCATTATTTTCGAAATGATTACAAATCAATGATTCAATTATGGTTAAAGAAGTAATTACTTTTATGTTTGGCAAATGTTAGCCTTTCCTTATCTATGTTGGGGCCGGCTTTCAAACTAACTCGATGCATCTAAATAACAGTATTTAACATGGAGCGACAGCTATCTCACCTTTACGACCCAATTACTGTGCAACTCGATACTCAAGGCTTGTCGTCACACTATCGGGCTTTTAACTGCCCGTAACAACAAATGTTTGGCTAAATGCTAGTATTACTTATGACTATGTTATGATGTTAAAGAGAATAAATATTTGGCCAGAAAAACAGATATTTCATGAAAATTATAAATGAACGGAAGGATCACAATAAACTGCATAATGGATTTGATAAAAATACCTACTTGTAAAATATCCTCACATCGGCCGGGCAGATTTCTAAAGGGCAATAATAAATGTCTAATTAAATTTTGACAGTTAACCGCATCATCTTACCATCACGTCTGTATTCCCTGAAGGGTTAGGCAGAGGTGTACCAATGTACACCCACAGTTCGCTGGTGTGTCTTTAGGTCCCATGTAATAGGGGGCGAGCCTATTGCCATAAACCGGGCACAAATCCAAACTCCGAGCCGCTTCTGAAAAATTCATAGAAAAACCCAATAACACTTTTTGCTCCACCTGGGAATCCAACCCAAGACCTCTAGCGTAGCAGTCGCGCTTAGGACCACTAGACCAACGATGCAGTTAACCGCATATTAGTATAAACTCCAATTGTATCATTGGACTGCGACACGCGATGTTTGTACATTTACTTATTTATTAAAATAAACACCATTCCCTTAAGCCCTTCATTACAAGTGTGTTTCACAGTCTCGGGTTCAAGGGTTTCTAATTAATTTGACAATCATCAACCCTAAGTTTGAGGGAGGTTCATAATTTACATCTTGACCCTAACTAACCTACTTGAAATGTTGGAAGTATTTAAAAACGTTCATGTCAAAGTAACAAGTACGTCTAAGTTATGCACAGTAACATTATCAGAAGAGCAAGCAAAACTTTCCGAAATTTAATTATTCATAACTTAGCAAGTTGTGCCTGTGTAGATAGTTACTAACTCATATAACGTAACTTACATATAACAGCATTAGTTTTCCTGCGACTTCGTTCGCGTGAATTTTCCTAAGGATCCTTATTTTTGAATAATAAATAAAAATAATTGAACTAATTAACTGCTCGTTAGCCTAGTGGTCCTAAGCGCGACTGCTACGCTAGAAGTCTTGGCTCAGATTCCCAGGTCGAGCAAAAAGTGTTATTGGGTTTTTCTATGAAATTCTCAGTAGCAGCTCGGAGTTTGGATTTGTGCCCGATTAATGGCAATAGGCTCGCCCACTACTACATGGGACCTAAACAAACCGGCAACCTGTGGGTATATATTGGTACACCTCGGCCTAACCCTTCAGGAAATACAGGCGTATGTCTGTAAATAAAAATAACTTGACATGTGGGATTTAGACTCAGCAATCATTGTGCCGATTGTCGATTCAGCCAATGGCTTAATTGCCAAGAGCCTCGACCAAAATCTTTTTTTTTTTTTTTTTTTTATAGACGGGAAATCATCAAATAACTTCCCCCGCCCTGGGCGGGACGAGAGGGAGTGTCAGACTTTTACTGACTAAAACCCGTCTATGTTCCTTCATGTGCCCTTTGCGTTCCGGGGGCGCGGTATCTCTTTCGAACAACCCGCAGCCCCGGCAGTCGACCAAAATCTAAGGGGGCTCTCGTTAATCGGCTGGATAAAGGGCGTGATTCAGAAAGCGGTACTCCTAGACACGGGGCGTATTGTTAGGAGATTCTTTTCTCAGGAGCCCTGACCACCGGTGGTTTGGACCCTGTTCCCAACGCCCCGGTAGGCTAAATTTTTTTTTTAATATCAATATTTAAGAATGTAATTTGTTCTAAAGAATAAGTGGAATAACTTAATATAATAAAAATAGCTTTTACTCCATGAATGTTCCTGTAGTTCCGAGGGTAGCGCTCGAAAACAAAAAGAAACCAACAAACTTGAAAGAATGACTTTGAAAACGTTGTTGATTTCGTATTTACATCAAACAATTCAAACACATAAAGGCACTTTTGAAGGTAAAAAAAATAATAATTAAATGGGCAAAAAGCAACGAGCAGAACAACCAGTAGAGAGCGCATGCGGAGGCTACCGCGGTCACCAAAATGTACGCTATTTCTAGTCGCTAATTTCTAATCTCGATAGTGCTGTTCGCAACATCGCGACGATTATATCGATCTAATTTAAAATATATCGATATAATCTTTCTTATTTTTGTATTTTTATTGCTTTATTTTAAAAGATGCTTATGCCCTTGGCATTGCTAACAAATGTGCAGAGAATGAATAATACGTATGTTGAAATACAAGTTTACTTGTACATAACAGAAAAAACTGTAAGCGTATGATGCCTATGCCTGCGTTTTACACAAAATTTAGTTTAAGATCATTATATAAATAAAAAAGATTTTTCACCGATGCCAAAAACAGGAAGTTTTGAACATGACACTTATTTTTTTTTACGTTTGATTACGACTAACTTTTCACAGTGTAATCTGACTTCAATGATTTTTTTTTTATTGAATAGTGTATATATCTTAAAGTTTGATTTTGGAGTAACAGGGGCTGAATGGCGCCAGTATGCGAACTACTACTATGCGGCGAGTCTTACCTCCCCCCCGCCGTTTTTAGGTGACTTTGATTTAGAACAAAAACTTGTCAGCAAAAAGCCATACCGACTCTTTGAAATGAAATAAATATTTTACTGTGAATACAATGTACCCGGCAATAAAACTGTTATTTTATAAAATGAACAAAGTATTACAAATTAGAATATAAGCTTCAACTTAGTAATATTGGTATACTGTATAGATAGTAGGTTTAGTATAACTTCATGTAAACTTCACACTTCGCAAAGTTATGAGAACTGTTCACAACAAAGGGAACGGCATTGAAAAGTATAGTTTGCAATGTGCTACAGACAGGGCGGCACTACAACCAATGCAACGTAGGTATCTATTCTAGCGTGGAGCGTCGAGCGAGTGTGAAGGATATCGCTGAATTGCCATTGAAAGCAAACCGTCTGGGCGACGCTTATATACACGTACACCTATCTAAGTGGTTGCTCCGTATTTATGCAGTAGGTACTTATGAGTTAAGAATTTGTTATGGAACTACGAAAGGGCGAAGATGGCAATCGGTTGGTGTTAAATTTAATTGCAAATAGTAGTTTAGAAAGTTAGAATGGATGTCTGTTACTCAATCACGCCAGAACGGTAGAACGAATCTGGATGAAATATGGCACAGATATAGATTATAATCTCAACTTCTATGTCGGAAAAATGTACGGTTCCTGCGCGATAATACAGCTGCTTTGACGCGGAGAAAGTCGCAGGCAGACTGCTGATATTGTGATTTTATTTCGCGGTTCAGAAAGTCCAATACTGTAATGCTAGCTCGAGCGCGGTAACGTTAAAGCATTCGATTCAAGTTAATTTCCAATTGAATGACGACTATTGCATTATTAAGTCTTCAAACATAATAAATATTATGAATGAAACGAATATTTCCAATGCAAAAATCGATCGAGTCTGCGTTCGAAAAGTGTTAGAAATGTTGACGAAGATTCGTTCGTATTTGCAGAACTAACACCAATATACCACTCAATATTTTCTTTTTTTCTTTCTTTTCTTTTTTTTTAAGAAAATAATTAAATTGATATTGATATTGAAAACATACATTTTGAATAGTTGTACAGAATTCAGGCCACAGCGAAGCCAAAAAAAGTGTTTGAACGCTTCATACGTTTAGAGAATAGACTAGAAACTACGTTTTATAAGGCATGACTAAAATACAAAGCCCTGTTTAAAATAAATGTTCCGTGTTGGGTACCATTTCAAAGGCACAATTATCACGCTTTAAAAATAAAAAGTTTAAAAAACTAAAACCCATCTACGGCGAAAAATATAAGCAAGGAAATATTCCTACCGAGCTCGATTGCCGCTGTGTCGGCGCGGCGCCGCACCAGCTTATTAGTCGGTAACTAATACAACTGCGATCATGGCAGCAATATTTTCATGTTTCACACTTTTCATTTCGATTTTAAATATGTACAATTTTTTAGTTAACTTACTGCGCTCGTTCGCCGCACTAGTACATTCATTAATACCGGCTGTACGATAACACACAGTTTTTAAAAAACAAACTCCAAATAAAATGAAAATAGCGATTAAGTTCGCTTTGAGCCTCGTGTACGCTCCATCGCTTATAAGAAACAAAACAAAAGCGGTGCAGCTAATTGAGATTGCATTTCGTAGCAAGTATTTACGAGGTAAAAAAATAAAATTACATTGTGTAAGCTCGTTGTTCGACCAAGACCCTTTGAGCAAAAAAGCCGTATCTACCTTTTCCCTTTAGTAGAAGGTTCCGCGTCTCGTTTCTGTAGTTTACTGACGTTGATTATTCAGTTAGCTGATGTAATTACACTGAATATAGACACCTCGTTAGCATACACTTTGAATACGTAGACAGTTCTACTTTAGTGATTGCTGTGCGGCGTACGAAGTGGCGTTCGACGTTATAGCAGAGAAGGACGCAATTTCAGACTTAAATTTATTTTTATTTATATTTTCATGTTTATTTGTCTTCACCCGCGTGAATTTTCTATCGGATCCCTAATTTATTTGATAATAAGCTATATACTGTAGCTCTCAGAGATAACGCAACTTCCTATTATCCAAAGATTTTTTAGAATCGGACCAGTAGTTACGGAGGTTTGTGCGTTTAAATAAACAAACAAACTCTTCAGTTTTGTAATATTGGTATAGATAATACTATCTATACTTACCAATATTACAAAACTGAAAAGATGTAAATCTAAATTTAATATAAACATTTTTTAATTCCATTTATTGATTTATTATACATATTAATTACATTTTTCAATATTATTATTAAAAAAATAGAAACATTAAAAAAAATATAAAAAATAGTAGCCCACCGGCGCGCGGCGTCGGGAACAGGGTCCAAGCCACCGGTGGTCAGGGCTCCTGAGAAAAGAATCTCCTAACAATACGAGCCGTGTCTAGGAGTACCGCTTTCTGAATCAAGCTCTTGATCCAACCGCCCAACGACAGCCTCCTTAGATGTTGGTCGAGGCACTTTGCTATTATGCCATTGGCCGTTACGACTATCGGCACAATGATTGCTGTATTCACATCCCACATGTCGATAACCTCGCGAGCCAGATCAAGATACTTAATTTATAAACATAATTATTAGCTGAATAACAAAGTAAACCAAGTATATCCTCATTAAAACTTACATGAGCGGTTGCTTCAGTTATTAGTCATTTTATTACTCAGTGAGTATACGTAATGAACGCAAGTGTGCTCCGCCCCAGTATCAGCTAGAGCAGCGATGTAGGTACTTTATCTAATAACCCCGCTCCGGAGCGGAGGGCACAGACAAATAACTTACTTTCCTGTTAACGTACACGCCAAGTGTAAATGTATGGCCACCGTGAATGTGAGACCAAATGAACGTAATTTTTTGACCTGTGAATCGCGTATTTTACGCTGCCTTTCTTTTCATACAAAAGTATGTACATACTTCATAAAGCGGCCAGACGATAGAACCTCCTACTTAGGCAAAAATAAAGCCAAAATTGTAAAGTAGTTTTTATTCTAGGTAAATACAGCTTTGATACATTTACAGTACAAATAAATATGTCAAAACAAGTCACAATTGATATAACTTATTTATAATGAGGGCGTCACAGAGTTACAGACGCAATGCAGTAGTGCAATAAAATAACTGCGTTTGCCTTTTGCCAGTCACGATGGTGAATCGATATGATGCAAATATTATCAATGCAGCCGTGCTTTTGCATCAATTATAACCCCGCTTGTCGCAGTCCATTGTTCGCGAAACGGGTCACTGAATTACCCATATCAACCACACTGTAGTTACCTAATTGGGTGAATTTCAATAAACTCACCTACCTAACACCTACATGGCTTACCATACAAAAACTGCTAGAATTGAATTTTATTCCACGACTAAAAGATTTATACCCAGTTTAGTGAAATTCGCCCTAAGTAGAAATACTCGTACCTAAAAGAAAAAATAAACCAGCTCGCTTTAGCACGCGACATTATGAAAATTTTATATTAAGAACGTCGTCGCGCCGCTTTTAACCGACTTCAAAAAATAGGAGGAGGTTATCAATTCGGCAGTATTTTTATTAAAAGTAAAGGATCTTTTGAACGTTTTAGTCAAATGTCATCTGAATTATATTATTATACAAAACAAAAACCAAACATAACAAATGTAAGTAATACCAATTATAGATTTTATAAATAATATTGCATTTGCAGTTTGGGAAATATCTTACAATAACGGACATTTTGTTGCCTCGTGTGTCGTGTGTCTTTGTGGGGACGATAGAATGATCACCCGTGCAGGTGAATGACCTCGCCACTCATTTCAAGTGAGGGCGGCAGGCACAAACGTGGTCACAATCATCTCGTTTCATAATAGCCTGTACCTACGTATACTACATACCCAGGCTGTTAATCAGAATTGTTTGTCTTGTGTCCTAGATTTTGATTTATAAAGATATTGTTGTCGCAATTAAAAACAGTGTTCACGTGACACTTCGACTTTGGATATCAAAAATTTTACTACTGATTGTGTTGAACTGTGGATAAAATCGACATTATAATTAAATGATGATTTATTCACTTTTCATGTATGAAGTTTGGATGTCCGAAATTCACATTTATTATATTATTAGCTGTCATCAAAATAGTCATGATCGCATTTTTACATATTTTAAAATGGTTTTGTATAACTACTTGCGCGCTAAATCTAAAAGATTGAATGAAGCTGGCGAGTGAGCGTTTTATGACTACGTAGTATCGTCATGACTTTATATTTTCCCACTGCTTCTCTTTATATTTTTGTTTATGTATTATGTATATATGTACTTATAAGTATGTATTTGTATGTATATATGTTTGCTTATGTATATAGTCATGTATTATTATATTGAATTTCAGTTTTATTTTTTATATTTTTTATCTTAATATTGATTAATTTTAAAGTAATTTTTCTTATTTGCACCTACCACAATTTGTCTCTGCATCACCCTAAGGTTGACTGGTAGAGAATGCCATTGGCATTAAGTCCGCCGCTGTACATTTTGTGTGCATAAAGCGTTAAATAAATAAATAAATAAAAAAAAAAAAAAAAAAAAAAAAAATATGAATGCTCACTCGAAAGATTCGATGGTAGAAATATTATTTAGATACTCTTATTTATTAGGAGGAATTATATGTGTCAATTCTTGGCATCATTTGAATCCACTACCGAGGCGGCGGAGGTTTGTGTGTCCAGGCCCAAACGGGGACGCTCCCGACCTACACGGCTAAACTAGATTAATCACTTTATGTAAAAGTGTTGGACATTTAATTAACTAAAAGCGCTAGCGCTAGGGTCAGAGCGGTCCATTGTGTTCAGTCGTTTTTATAGACCACAACAACAGGATTTACGAGTATTTCTCTACATAAAACTTCCACAGTAGTTACCAACCTTTTTTACTAGTTTCGAAACTTGTGTGCGCACAGAGGCGTACCACGAAACAAAAAAAAAATTAACACACCTTTAGACCCGGACTGGTCGGACGGGTAATATAAAATTAATAAAGCAATATTTTCCCACAAACATCAAATTACTCGATTAAATTATTTCCACCCCATTTTTTGGATCAGATTGCATTTTTAACGCGGTTATCTTTTTTCCCTTTCTCTATTCTTTTACCGAGTACCAGGGTATTATGAAGTACTAATGCCGTCATTTTTCATGAGAGAGAGGGAGAGGGAGCTATTCATGATCGATAGCACCATCCTTTTGAACGATGATGGCATACTAAGGGCCTTGAAAGTATCAAAATTGTATACCTAATACTGTTAAACTCGATTTTCTGAACACGAAATAGGCTCATGTTTTTTTTTAATAGCTCTGTGATTTGTTTAAAACGTGTGAAACCTTGATCTGGTTATATTTCATCACGAAAATCGTAATTAGAGGGCTCGAATGATAAAAGCTTACGAGAGGAAGACACTAAAGCGAAAATAGGATCTCTAAAGGCAAAATAATTATTACAAGAGAACTACAAAGCATTGTCTGTTGTATGATTGCATTCTCTTGTCCGTTCCGTTCCAAAGACGTTTCCAATCTCTCAAGTTACCTTGTTAAAATCCTTTGAGGAACGGAATAGAATATTAACTTATCTTAGTGTTCCTTTATTGTATTTGTTCTGTATTTTCTACTCAATTGCTTTTTTAATTTGTATTTTAACGTACTGATGTTGAAATATAAATAAAAAAAAAACAATTGAGTTTGAGTCAAATTATTGCATTGCAGTGTACATACCTACTTGCCAGTGGACAAGTAGGTACACTGCAATGCAGTAACATAGACATGTATTAGTGAATTGGAGATATTGGAGAGCCTTAATCAATAAATAAAATCTCCTTTTTTAAGTTCGGTTAATAATTTCAATCATTCATAACGTACTTCCTAAGTTTACCTTAGACATCACTGACATCGGTGAAGGAAAACATCGTGAGGAAACTTGGACTTTCTCTAGTCTTTAAATAGTATAAAGCAAAGTCACTGTTTTCGTCTGTCTGTTCCTACGCTTACTTCTCCTAAATAAGGCAAAGGATTTTGATACGGTTTCAACTATCGATTCGATCATTTCTTCCGGAAGGTTCATGTATAATGCATGCATATACAGGATAAGTTTTTAACCAGTGCGTAAATTTTTTTTGGTAGTTCAGTGTCAGTAATAGAACACATTTCCGGGTTTAGTTAAAAAAAAAAAAAAAAAAAAAAATTATCCTTATCCGAGTTTGAAATAAGCAAAACATCCAGGACATAATCTATTCGCCATACTATCAATGAAAACTCGCGGCCGCCGCCGCCGCCCGGGCGCATGGCTGGGGTGAGGGGGTGGGGAATGCGCTAGCGCCGAGTGACAATGAAATATGGTTTTTAAGTAAACATGTTTCGTAAGCGATAACTTTTTTTTTTAGTACTAAGACATATCAAAATAAAATATACGTGTTTAATAAAACGTGTTGAAGTTTATTATGGCAAAATTTACGCACTGGTTAAAAATTTTTCCTGTATGCATATTAGATGCAGGCCGCTTCCAACCGGTCCTTATGGAAATCTGTGGGGGATGCCTAGTGTGAACGTCCTGCGGCTGATATGATGATCCATATTAGCTGAAAACATTCGGAAAATTCGAAGATTTATAATGATGTTGGAAAAACATATTTTCGGGTGCTTACATTGCTACGGCTTGCTAAACCTATGGATAAATCAAATTAGTGTATTACCGAATTCTAGATATTAAAAAGGTGTATAGAAAACTCCACGATGTTATGTCTTTCTCCTAAGAATAACCCACAGAAAACATTCTACATTTTACATACAACTTTTAAAAAATGGGTTAAATAAAACAGAATGAATTCTTATCCCATTAAATACTTTAGACACGTTGTGCATTTAACACAGATAAAAATTGCCTTTTACAGCATATCATGTCAGAATGATATTAAAATTGTTAATTACATTAGGTACTTACTCGCAGCGAAACTGGCGGTCGGCCGGCGTGCCCAAAGCCGTCCGCACTCCGGCGGAGGGGTGGCATGCAGCGGCCTTTTAGATTTCAGCGTTGAGTGTTTTACATGTAGACAACTATATTATACAGGATGATTTGAAATTGCTCGTATTCCTCTCGGGAGAAGAAACTATGACTAATTTAGAATGATTTAACCCCTATCACTTGGGGGCAGGGCTGCCAGATTGTATAATTGGATACAAAATCTGTATAATCGGTCGGTGTTTTGTATCCATGATCATTTCGTATAATACGATACAAAAACATAGGGCATGAAATGGAACGTGAGTTCACTTCTTGCTTTTTTCAAAATTGACCTCTCATCTGTATGGGATGAACAGAGATGCAAATAAAGTATTCCCAACGTGACAACTATGATACAGTGGAGTGTGAACTCGTGTGGCCATAGTTCCTGATTGTGACTGCTTGAGTGGGTTGCTTCAGGTTTAGTTCGGTAGTTTGTGTAGGTTTTTTATTTCATAGTTGTCAAGAAGTTATCATCTGAGCTTTGCTTTGCTTGAGATTACAAGACTATTCAGTTAGAGATTATAAAAGTAATAAATAAAAAGAATCAGCATTAAAGTACAGGTAAATATGTTCGTTTTAGGAAATTATGAAGAAAAATCGATTTATAGAATAGTTTTGTATAATGCGATCAAATTTTGTATAATTGCAGATACTAATAGGTATAGTCGCGATTTATTTGCTGGCAGCCCTGCTTGGGGGTCGAAAATCCGCCATTTTCGAGAAAATCTACTTTGTTTTTATTTTTTAGAAAAATCCGAATTTTGGTAATTAACATTTAATAAAAAAAAACTTATCACTTTTCAGCCAAAAATTTTCTATGATCTGATAGCTTACTAATTGACCAACCTCTCTAAAGCTAAAAACTGTATAATTTACTGTTGGATTTAATGTTTAATTACCAAAATTACCAAAATTCTGATTTTTCTAAAAATCAAAAACAAAGTAGATTTTCTCGAAAATGGAGGATTTTCGACCCCCAAGTGATAGGGGTTAAATCATTCTAAATTAGTCATAGCTTCTTCTCCCGAGAGGAATACGAGCAATTTCAAATCACCCTGTATAATAGCCCTTTCGCGTGTACCTTAATAACGTACTATCACGTCTGTAGTCTCTGAAGAGTTAGGCAGAGGTGTACCTATCTATGTCCACCCATGATTTGTCGGTATGTTTAAGGCCATTAACCGGGCACAAATCCTAACTCCGAGCTGCTACTCGGAATACCTCGAATCCCATCTAGCCGAAATCTGTTTGCTTTGCTGTCTAATGAAAAGTTATTCTACGTTGTATTTAAAGACATTCTGTAGCTATAAGACCTTCATCACATAAACTGTACACCAGTGTGAAGCCGGGGAGGGTCGCTAGTAATTATACAAGTCTGAGATCGCTAATCCTCCTTGAGCAAGCGTTTTGATGCATACTCGTGTTTTCTCTGTTTGAGAAGAGGCCTTTGCCTTGCAGTGGGACAATATTAGACTGGTCTTATTATTATTATTATACCGTTAAAGCATTACCTTGAAACTTAGCCCTTTGGGTGAAACATCGTTCTGTAATTATTACAGGTAAACTAGTTCAATCAAGTAGGTGCCCGTCTCGAAGTTCCTAAGTGTTTAAGTACAATCTCAATATTTTGATTGGTTGCTCGCTAAACGCTTTATTATAGGAAAACTTATTCGTAGCTTGTTGTTCTTGCTATTTATTCCATAAAACTTTTACCCTAGTATATTTTAGACGTTAATCTTTTACTCTTAATCCTGTGTACGTTACTAAAAAACGGTGAAGTACACTTAAACCTTTGCCAACTACTTTCAGCTTTATTTTATTGGAACCCCGGTAGTTCTATTTATTATTTAACAAGGAGGATTTCAAGTGCGTAAAATGTTTATTTATATACAGGTTTAAATATTAGAATACTGTCTGCAATGCGTGTTCTCTGGCTAATCATGTGTCTGTTTCTCAGGTTACAATGTAGTTGGACTTTTGTATCTGTACTTACTTGTAATATTATTATAATATATTAAAAGTTACGTGTGTGGCGTACATAAATATATGTCAACACGGGGACACCGCAGACGGCAGCGGCATTACCGCGGTTGATAATAACCTCAGCAGTGCCTCTGCGGATTTGCTCTATTTATGTGTTCTTTATTAGTTAATAGATAGCCAAAGTTCAAAATAATCAAACGGAAACACAAAAACGAAATAAAAATCTTATGTTAAGCTAGATCAATATCTATTTGTAATTTTTTTTGCTAATTCCGTTCAGCGGTTGAAGCATACAATTTCAACAAACATCCATCCATCCCATTTCGCTAAGTTACATTTATAAAGTGGAAGGTAAGATTATCGCTTTCATTCCTTATTAAATAATGTGCATTTGATTTATAAAAGTTAGTGAAGAAACCCCACATATTAAAAAGCCACGGAACCGTGAGTTTCTTCTCGTGCAACGGATTAGCGACTGATGAATTAGTAGTCACAGACTTTTACAAAAATAATTAGAAAATTACTTTTTAACCCGGCCGAGAAAGAGTTTTATTCCGCTTGCACTACGTTTGGCCAAAACCCATGCTATTTACATTTGGTTAAAAAAGTTATAATTATTCTCTGTAGTCTCTCTCTAACTCTTAACAAGAAAAAGAGCGAACAAAATGACGCAAAGCAATCAAGGGGCACAATAAAACCTTGCATGTAACGAACGGAACCCTCCGCGCACGAATATAAAGGTACGGGTTTTCATCGCCAACGATCCGCAAATATGAATAATGCTTTTATGGAGCTAAATTGAACCCATTTTAAAAGGGTGAATAAGTGGTGATTTCGCGTTCGACGTGGAACATGCCTATACCTAGTTAATATTTTTTTGCTTGAATATACTCGACGTAGATACGTATGTATGTCCTGCAATGCCGCAAACAAGTCGTAATGGGCTGCGGGTTATTGGGGCTACGGGTTGTTCGAAGGAGATACCGCGGCTCCGGAACGCAAAGGGCACATGAAGGAACATAGACGGGTTTTAGTCAGTAAAAGTCTGACACTCCCTCCCGTCCCGCCCAGGGCAGAAAAGTTATTTGACGAATTCTCGTCTATAAAAATAAAAAAAACAAGTCGTATACTGGACACTCTAGGGGTGTCATCGGCACTCATAGCTAAAATGACTGGATACTCCAGTTATCACTGTCATTGTACAAGGATATATTGTTTATACTGTAATTTCCTGCCTTAATTTTTTTGAAATTTTCCCAGAACATTCTAAACACGCCAGGAGTGTCCACGGTACCTAGAAAAATTTACAAGAACCCACCTAGCGTGTCGGCGGCGTTGTAAATGTTAATTACGTGTTTTTCCATGTTCTCGTCCTAGGTTAAAGTAAACTTACCTCTACGCGTGTGGAGCTGTTGGCGAGGCGGATTTACCTTAGCTGGACTTATAATGCAGTCTCTTTGTGTGCCTATTCGTTAGCGCGCTCCTAATTCTGGTACAAAACGTATTCGACTAACGTAACAAACGGAACCGTAGATTTATAAAATAAACCGACATTGTTCCCTAGTGGGAAAAGTCTTTGTTAGGGTGGATTTATATTTTAGCATCCAGCCTAATACTTGATCCCATTTTAATAGCTTGTTAAAAACGTATTTCAAAGCGATCCTTAATTGATTGATCATGATTTTGAAACGTAAGGGGAATTTTTGATCTAATAATAATAAATTGGATTGTCCTGATAGCCGTGAAATAGCTCTCCACTCCTCAAGTGACTCAGAATATGTTGCCCCCTTGTCGGTACGTCACTAAGTGCTAGCGATCGTTTTCGGGGGCCCATTTATTGAGTATGCAAGTCACCCCTGCCAGTTTATGCATGTCATACAAATATTGATCAGGCCATTGTCCATTATCCTTCCATAGTGCCGTGTAACCAGTCAACTGAAATTACACAACCCCTATTCTTTGTTTCCATATCCTGCATAGTCCTGCGCCAGCCAGGGGTTATCCTTAGATGCACTTGCATAATGCACACAGAAATAATAACTGTCGGTTGGTGTTTCATTTCCCCTTTAAGCCGTCTAAGAGGCCTCTGCGAGTTCGCTTCGGCTCCTCGTACGGCTTTCAAAGGAACGGGGCGATCGGGTCTCGAGTTCATCAAGTAAACATAATAATCCTTGGACACGACGCTTATTGTTAGGAAATTCTTTTGTCAGTGGCCCTGACCACCGTTAGCTTGGATTCTGTTTCCGATGCTGGTGGGCTACTATTTTTTATGTATTTAAATATTTTTAGACTTAAGTAACCATTTAAAAATTCTACTTCCCTCCGCGCGCGCATACGGTGCAGTTCGATCTATTTCGCTGCTAATTATAATTACGTTTGTTGTGTTCTGTGTTTGATTCCCGGCTCGTGAGTTGTTTCTAGTTGTGCTAAGTGGTGGTATCGTAAGTTTTTATACGTGTTTAATCCAATAATTACTGGTAATAAGTTAATTTCGGCAGCTATCGGTGAGTACATTTATTTTCTTTAGTGCGAGGGTATCGCGAAAAAAACTAATCTTCGTGTATTTTACTGTGTTTTATTCTTCACTTTAATAAGTTTGTTGTCGTTTCATAATGATATCTAATAATGATGACCCTCCTGATCGTGGAGGGGAAATATTTCGGAGAAATACCAAGACACCCAGGTCGCCGCCCGCGCCGACCTCCGCTAATAGCACTAACGATTGTTCAGCGACATGTCTCCGACATACGTGTCGCCCGAGGATAGATCAAAACGGTTTCAAACATCCGAATCCTTTGAAAAGTCCTCGCCAATTTTAAACATTAGTAATGCAAGCATCTCAATCAATAATAATAGTACCGAGTATTGTGATTTAGTTTCCGAGGCATCGTCGTACTTGTCAAAGATTAACGACCTCGTCAACGACCAAGGGTCCCGCATTAACGTTGCAAATAAATCCGAACATAAATATGTAGCTGCGATCATCCTCGATATTCCTGGGGCTTTTGATAACGCATAGCGGCCTATGCTACTACTTAAAATGAAAACCCGTGGTTGCTATAGAAACATCTATTCTCTTGTTTTCTCTTACTTTCTAAATGGCTCCGCGAAGCTCAAACTTAGACATTATTCCTCATCAAAGTCACTAACCATGGGATGTCCTCAAGGTTCGGTTCTCGGTCCTTATTTATGGAATTTAGGTTTTGACGATTTTCTCGCGATTCCGCTACCATGCGACTGTTCTTTAACCGGTTACGCGGACGACGGCCTTCTGCTCATTCAGTAGAGTACTCGGGCTGGATGTGAGAACTTAGCTGGCACATGCCTACGTTTAAAATCTCAGTGGGGCGATCGAAACCGTTTAACCTTTGCACCGCAAAAAACGTATCAACTTATATTAAAAGGTGATCTTAAATCATGGCCTAGTATTAAATTTAATAACGCTACCGTTCAACGAAAACAATCCGTAAGCTACCTTGGTTTGGTCTTAGAAAAGAACTTTTCATTTGTTGACCACATTAAATCAGTCGAAGAAAAAGCCAAAAAGATTTTGTATGCCCTAACGAGAATTTCTAAAGCTACTTGGGGTCTGTCCTTCTTAACTCTGAAAACCATTTATGGAGCTACCTACTTAGGTTTTATGTGCTACGGTGCACCTGTTTGGGCCGATAGGGCCACCATAGGCAGGGGCGGTACGACGTAAATTGCTTCAAAGCCAACGGTTAGCTTTAATATTTTTATGCAAAGCGTATAGGACCGTTACAGACCATGGATGCAAACTTTCTAACTCAACGTGACCGTGCTAAGATCCTAGATTATTTAAACCGCAGACTGACGTCTGGGAGGAACTTTTATCTGAATGGCAATGTAGGTGGGATAATTCCATCGAGGGCCCCCCCGGCCGGCACCTCTATCAGTTCTTTCCTTCAGTTCGTGAGCGGCTGGCCAGAACATGGCTGGAGGTGGACCACTGTGTTGCCCAAGTTTTCACAGGTCATGGCAACTTTACAAGAGTAAATTATTTTCTTTTAAGCTTGTTGCCTCTCCTTTGTGTCAATGTTCTACATCTGACTGTGAATATGAACAATCTGCTCATCACATCTTATGGGAGTGTATTCTTTGGCAGAATGAGCGAAATATTATGTTACTCGTAGATAGTGTACAGGTTACATCCGGTGTTGTTTATTACGCGGACCTTGTCGAAACTAGAACTAATTTCCGTGTGTGTTAAGCATGTTTGACGTACCTATTACTGGAACCAAATGTAACAGCTCAAATTAGGACCCATTAAGTTAATGATAATTGCAATCCGTGGTGCTTGGCAATCTGGGCTTCTCCCAGTTGTAAACATCCCTTTGTGCTTTGTGCCTATTGGCCTTATTCTGTTCTGTCTCCTGTTTGTTTGGAGGGAAATGGAAATTATGGTTTTCTTACTCCTCCGCTAATCTTTTCTGATTAATTTCGTTGCGGGATCCAAGACAGTTGAATCGTTTGTCGTTGAATTTTTTATAAATGAATAAATTACATAATAATTTTATTTGAGATTTTAAATTACGTTGTACCAAAAAGTAGGTTTTACAATTGAACGTAATCGGTGAGACTAACTAACCAAAGCTTGTATCTTACGACTCGTCTTTCTTAACTAGAATTGCAACTTTATGTCAAATACTATCAAGTGGTGAATGAGGTAATTGTTAACACAAGTACTCTGATATAAATTCACTTACTTTATTTATTGACCAAGATGAGTTAGTCTAAGAATAATCCATATCCATCGTGTTATCACAGCTTGTAAAACATATTTTATTAAAGTTTCATTAATGCACAGAATGTCTGAAGTACGCAGTATAATCAAGATGAGTTTATTGTTGAGCTTCCGATTGGACCTAATCCTTCAGGATAAGCGTATCTTTATGCCGACTGCAGGGCGTAAGCCCCACCGACACACGAGGCATGGCCAAGCGTCCGATCTACGTATAACCACAGAACTACCGGGGATTAATAATCAAGAATCCGATCTGACTGCATGGAGCCATTGTCAATGGACGTAATCTATGTCATGTAAATTGTATGCTGTCGTTGTACTACCTGACATTAATTACAAATATGTCAAACACGCCTTAAATTCTGTTTGAACGATGCTTCAAAAGAGAAAATTTTGATATTTGTAACATTTTTTAAGTTTTTACCCTTTTTTCTATTTGTTAGGTAGAATTGTTTCTGCTTAAGAACAGTTTGTTACGACATAAATTCGCTTGAATAGACTTTAGAATGCAACCATTATTGTGTGACTAATAATTTTTTCACAAGCTTTCTTTTTTATTCATTTTACACATACCATCACGCCTGTATTCCCCGAAGGGTAAGGGAAAGGTGTACTTAGTACACCCATAGTGCGCTGGTTTGTTTAGGTCCCATGTAATAGGGGGCAAGCCTATTGCCATCAACCGGCCACAATTCCAAACTCCGAGCTACTACTGAGAATTTCAAAGAAAAATCCAATAACAGTTTTTGCTCGACCTGGGAATCGAACCAAAGACCTCTGGCGTAGAAGTCACGCTTATGAAGACTAGGCTACTGAAGCAGTCACTATACAACATTATAATTAGTATATGCGAAACCCGAAACACCTGTCTAGCATTTTTATGTAAAGAATCTGTACACTTACAAAATTTCAAAACTGTACCATGAAAAATCACACAGTTATAAGCTCATTGCGCGGCGCAGCGCATCCTGCAGCGCGTCTTGCGCTCATTGATACTAATTTTGCAGTCGGTACCTAACCACATGGCGATTGTATTGTAATTAACTGGTGATAACATTTTCCATCACACTTGCAAATTTTTGGGACAAAATATAACATCATCTGCTTAAGCTTTTCCCAACTATGTTTGGTTCGGCTTCCAGTCTAACCGGATGCAGCTAAATACCAGTGTTTTACATGGAGCGACGGCCTATCTGACCTCCACAACCCAGTAACTGGGCAACACAATACCCCTTGGTTAGACTGGTTGTCAGACTTCTTGGATTCTGACTATCCGTAACGACTGTCAAAGATCTACGAATGACAGCCGAGACCAACAGCTTTACGTGCTTTCCGAGGCACGGGGGTGTCACACCACCAACTTCCAAACTCCGGGCTGTTACTAAGAAATTCTGAATGGAAAAACCCATTAACACTTTTTGCCCGACCTGGGAATCGAACCCGGGACCCCACGCTCACAAATCGCGCTTGCGACCACGAGACCAACGGGGCAGTGACAAAATATAACATGGTATAAAAATTATTGAAATAAATTCAGCTTACTTATTTTGAACAAACCATATTCAGGTTTCGCATATACTAATTATAATGTTGTACCTACTATCATTTTACTCTAAACATTCTAACGTTGTAGACAGAGGGGCACCTACCAGGGTGCAGTTAAGCTCATCGTTTACCTACTCTATTGGAAATTTATGTAAAGTGAGCCGATAATGAATTTTGGTCCGCGGAGTTTGCATTCAGGAAAATTGAGGAATCTAGGTATTTACGACGGGGCGTCTTTTGTTCGATAAACGAGCAATTTGGTTTAAATTTAAGAACTTTAACATTGGAACAAAATGGAGTAGTTTAAGGAACTTTTTTTTCATTTGTGATTAGATTGGTAATAGGGAACGGTTGTGGAATCATTTCTGTATTAGTATGACGATCTGTCAAAGGCGGTTTTCTCTAGAACTAACTGAATAGGTACGTAACACTGCAAGTACGGTCAGCAACAAAAGTCGAATAACAATGTTGCTTTTACTTTACATATCACTTAAATAGAAATGGAATAACGCAATTCACTGCTTTTCCGAATTTCAGGAAATACCTAAGTAAGAGTTCATTTTATCTTAATTTTAGATCTATTTCGTATTCCCTTTGACATTTTGCTGAATCTGCTAAATCTGAAATATTAAGCTACTTTTGTTGCCGACTGTACAATGTTTTATTTATGAATTAATTCCCAAATTTCCAGTTAACACTTCTTGTAATTATCCCGTATTGTGTAATTATTTCGAATCGAATTAACGATGTGTAAAATTTCATATACATGATATGAAGTTACTCGTATTGTTAATATTATTTTTTACTACGAATTAAAATAATATAATATGTAAAATACTGATATTCAGCTGCATCCGGTTTGACTGGAAGCCGACCCCAACATAGTTGGGAAAAGGCTAGGCAGATGATGATGACTACGAATTGCCAACATTTTGAATATAAATAAATAATGGTTTATACAGTGAAATTAGTTTGAAACTTGCATAACATTTTCGGTCCTTTACATATTATTTTATGAATACAGCTATACTGCCTCGTTGGCCTAGTGGTCCGGAGTGCGACTGCTACGCTAGAGGTCCTGGGTTCGATTCCCAGGTCGAGCAAAAAGTGTTATTGGGTTTTTCTATGAAATTCTCAGTAGCAGCTCGGAGTTTGGATTTGAGTCCGGTTAGTGGCAATAAGCGCGCCCCCTATTACATGGGACCTAAATATACAGGCAAACTGTGGGTGTTCATTAGTACACCTCTGCCTAACCCTTCGGGGAATACAGGCGTGATGGAATACAGCTATGTAATAATAAATGCTAAATATCTATTGTTCGAATTCCAAAACCACACTAACGGACATTCACTATAGTGTATTTTTCTTTTTAAATGTACGGAACGCAATCCAATATTGTTCGAATATTGTTTCGATTCAACTTTACGGATTAATCCCGACTAAAAGTTACAGAAAAGTTTACAAAACCCTTTGGTATTGCCTCTGGCATTTATTAGAATTTCGCCGGACCTGTAGGCGGATTTTCAACATACTGTTTGTAATTTTGTGATTCCTCTTTTTCCTTTCGTGTCAATTGGCTCGTTTACAATATTGTCCGACTTTTAAGCAACCTGTACAGCCTAATCATTTGATATTTAAGTATGACTGCTTTATAAATTCAACGCTAAAAAAAATGCACGTTTAAAAAATGTCTCTTAGTACCACAGTATGCGATTAATTAATTGAAATTAAGATTCATTAATTGAATACCTACTCATTAAACTATCTTGGAAAAATCTACTATTTTATTTCAGAAATAATAATGGTCTCTCGTTAAAGCGACCGACGTTGAAAAGAATATGTCCCGAGGCTCACATTTTACGCTGTCTAAAAGAGGTATATAAATGTTTGTTAAATGTAGATTTTAAGGCATTTTTAAACTTTCTTTTTTGTGTAGTTAGACAGCTATCATTTAGGAAATAATCTTTAAAAAAAAAAGTTTATTTTTTTCTTTCAATGTAGGTATCTGATGTTTTTAAACTAGTGCCTAAACAAAATAAAATTATATTCATAGTCTTTTAACTCACATTTAATAAACACTTAAGTACCTTAATGGTTAAAAACGTTAGTAAAAGACACGACATGTTAGAAGGAATGTTTGCAACAAAGGTGCGATATGATGACGCCGATTGTTGTTCGGACTTCACACACACTGTAAATACAGGGTTATGATAAAGTGCATGCCAAAGGGCTAGCCCAAATGATACATATCAAAAGTATATATCGATACATGGGGGAATGCAAGCTTCGCTCAACAGGTGGAATGAACATTGTAACAAAACATTTACCTTAGATCCTGTACATGATTCTAGACGCCCTGGCGTTCACATTTTTTGACCGTCCCATCAGAGGATGGGACGACTGCTAATATTTGATTTTTTTTTTTCGAGGGATTCATGAACATTTCGGGTATAGGATTAAGATTTTGTTAGGAGATATGAAGCGCCGTATGGGTTAAAAACCTTAATTTATTATCCGACTACGGCGGGTAATAAATTAATGAATAAATTGTATGAAAGTAACCATCGGATGCAAGCCGGTCGGTTCGCCGAATGTAGATTTACTTACAGACACCGCTAATATGGACTTCCACTAATTACCTGAAACAAAATAATAACTTTTAAGTCACAACATAGCAGACAGTAGGACATATAAGTAGTACTAACTTACCGCATAGGTAGTACTTAAGTGAACGGCTATCTAACCCAGTTTCTGGGGTGCCAACGGAAACCTATTATTAAGCCGCTGCCGTCCGTCCGAATGTCTGTTAGCTAGCTCCACCTCTTGAACCGTAATAAGTATAGAGCTGGAATTTCCACAGAGGGTGTATTTCTATTTCCACTACATTAAAAAATAATAAAAATAAAACAAACTTTGAAATAAAACGTGGCCCCCATACAAGAAACTTATTGCTTGTTATTTTTTTGTATGTAGTGTTAAATATTGTATACGATGGTAAGGAACTCTCGGGAAGAGAGATCGACTCCCATCGGCCTGTATTTTTTTAAATAATTGTTGGAGATCTTACGCCCATAGCCATAGTGAATCATAGTATAGTCATAGCCTATTTCTAAAACTTCGATCTGAATTTACCCCAGCCATGGTTCAAAGAGAATAAAACTACGAAGTTTAATTTACTTTGCAGACGGTGCAACGAATGATATTGCTCACAATAATAAAATCGCTCCACCACGGCGGAACCGTTTCGAATAATCCAATCTATAGCTGCCAGCGGTCTGCAAGGCGTCAACTTTTTTTGTCGTGATAATTTCCTTTTCTAAAGTCCTACCTTGAATAGTTGATTGGAATGGATGGAAAATTATGTCCCAAGCCTGAGCGACACTGTCGTAGTGAGCAATGACCTTTAGTTGATGCAACTGTGAACTTTTTCGCTGACAATAACCAGTTGCAGCAACTGATGCTACGACGATAATTTCTTAAAATTATGTGAAAAACTAATTACGAATTATGTGAATTATGCGCACTGCAAAGGAGTGGAACTCTCTACCTGCGTTTCGTAACGCATTTAACCTTAATCTCTTCAAAGTTAGAGTTAACAGGCTTTTTCTGGGTAAGCTCATTCCATCGTAGACTTTGTCTATGTCACCTTTGAGTAAGACTACAGTCAAGAGCTTAACCATTTCAAATAAAAAAACGCTAAAAACAGCTTATTACGAGTTGCCTGTTGCCGCAATTCGGAGATCAAAGTTGTTTACGCTGCGAAGCTCTTTTCATCTCCTTTCTTATAAATTCATGGTAGAGAATTGAGTTTTTTTTTGTAGGTAGGCATTTATATAGTAAATATTTTACTGTAAATTTAAATTATCAATCCCCCGCTTTTGCCCGCTACTTTCTTTCTTTCAGATGATAAAATTTTGCCTTTCGGCACATCATCATCAACATCGTGAGGAAACCTGGAGTTATAGTAAATATTTGGCTAAAATATTTCTGCTGATAAATTTTGCCTTTAGCACTTAGAGATAACGTAGCTTCTTATTAGTGGACTTCCAGAATCGGACCGGCCGTTTTGGAGATTATCCCGTTAAACAAAATAACAATCAAACTCTTCAGATTAATAAAGAGAGGACCAATTAAAAAAGGTTAATTGCCTTAACATACCGGCGAACTGTGGGTGTACATTGGTACGTTACAGGCGTGTTGGTGTGTAAGTAATTGCCTAAAGGCAAGCCTGACGCGGGAATGTGCAGCTGATATCAAATTGCACAACCAAATAGAGCATATAGACGCAACACGATTCCGTTCACACCCTAGGTTTTTTCAGCCATCCTGAAATCGTTTCGAACTCTCAGTATTAGTCGATAGCACAGCGCCCACCAAAAATTTCGACGTACGTATTTTTGATGCGATGAAAAATATTCCTGTGTTATAATCGTTTATTTTTAAAAGCCAAAGTTGTTCGAGGCATAACATGAGTCGAGGTATAACATGATCAAACAGCTATATTGTTCACCAACACAACATGAGAGGCGTTATTGAAACGTTCTTCTTCTTAGCGTATCGATGGCAAATATAGATTAAACTATAATAATTTTGTCAGTGGACGGTTTGACTCTGAGAAGGGCCGTTGTAATAGGTACTTACTAAAATATCGTGATGACTCGGTGGTTAAGGCACACTCTTAAATTTGACGGAGCGGGTTCGGTCCTTACAAGTACAAATGTGACTTTTTTAATTCATATACAATTTCTAACACACACACATACCATCACGCCTGTATTCCCCAAAGGGTTACGCAGAGGTGTACCAATGAACACCCACAGCAACAACAACCCATGTTGGTCCAGGTTTCCTAAAATCGTGAGGAAACCTGAACTTACTCATATAGTAAATATTTGGCTGAAATCATCATTCTTTCTTGAGCAAGCGTGGTGATGAATACTCGTTCCTTCTGTGTATGAGAAGAAGTCTTTGCCCTAAACTGGGACAATGGGCTGGTATTAATATTATTTACATAAATACGTACACGATATTCAACTCAATTTTGCATGGGCAAAGCTTGCGGTGGATGCAAACAAGTAGTTGCACCGACCTTCCAAACGCCGCGAGAGCTTACAATAATTTCGCACATACGTAGGTATTTAGGCACAGATCACCCCTACTGCCACTCACATAAAGCTTCAAATTGATGTAGATATTAACTGTGTTAAGCCTTTAGAAAGTAACCCAATAGTACTGCGAAGGTTGTACACCGCGGCATCATAGCTGAAATACTTCTATTTCAAAATTATTCGGATTCCTTTTTGGGATTTGAATTTAGAATAACAAACGTTTGCGTTTTTTTTGTATATGGGCTTGTTTGGCCTCTTTTGAGTCATGCACATAATAACGTTTAGTTTTTTAATAAATGATATAATACGTTACCTCCGTCCGCTTTCAATTAACGTAATTGATTGAAGCATAATCCGATATCTCGATCACACCCAGATAGTGGCCACAATACCTATTAAACCGTGAGAATCCGTTGTGGTTAGGTATTATTGTATAGAAATTTATCAAATGTAGTAAAATTTGATACATTTTTACAGTGATGAAATTTTAAAGGAAGATTTATCGCAGTCGACAATTATAATTTTAAGAAAACTTTACCATTTATTTTATACTGCCTTGTTAACCTAACTGCTGCGTCAAACGTAGCAGTCGCGTTTAGGAGCACTGAGGTCTTGGGTTTGGTTCCCAAATCGAGAAAAGTGTTATTGGATTTTTCTAAACATACCGGCCAACTGTGGATATACATTGGTACACCTATGCCTATGAAATTGACAATTTAGTCTCTGTGGTAAAAAAATACACTATTTGTAGATGTGCTTATTAATATTGTTCAAAGATTTATTCACACGATGAAAATAACGTAAACGCTTAGTTAGCCTAACGTTCAGCTACGCTTCCACACGGCGCTACACAGGCTGTGTAGTGCTACGTGCTACGCGACTCTATAGCCGTGCTACGCGGGGTCTACGCATCCTCGCAGCCTACGCGAAAGAAGTGGTAGCGCAGACACTATTGTCTTTGCACCTATACGTGCCTAGTCAAACAAGAATGTTAGTCTCGCTTCTTATGACGGTTACGTGCAAAGAGACGATTTCCTGTCATAAATAGTTCTAATAAACTAATATATTCGAACTCGTTACACTATGTGGAAGTCCAGTTAGTAAATATGAATCATTTTTACGCTTATTTTTTTGTCAGCTTATCAACTTTGCTTTAACTAAACTGACGTTGGGTTTTCGCTTGACTTCCTCATTTTTTCCGTGGGAACTTTATTGAGGTAGTTTTTTTTTATGAAACCCAAGTAAGAATTTTATTCTGCCAGCTCTATTTAACTCAAATATTTTATGCGAAGGCACATTTGCCTCCGCATAATCGGAAAGTATTTTCTATTCTACAATTTTCAGATATAAAAGTTATGAATTTCTCTCCAATAGCAAATATTTCTGCAACACATTTTCAACAACACTTTTTTAAGACGGTATTCTGGTTGAATACCATGGCATTCAAGCAAGATAGCTACTTTAAGGCATTCTATGGAATGCTTTATAAAATACTTTAGTGCGCTGTTCAGTGCATCAAGTAAATACTTGACTTACTTAGCTCCTATTACGGCGTGAACCATAACCTCGTTTGTTGAGCACGTAATGAATAATCTCGCAGAGACAAATCCTCTTAAAACTTGAACGCGTAAGGCACACTCGGCCCGAGACACTTCGTGACTTCTATTTCGAAACATAAAGGGGTACGTTTAGTAACCTTATGTAACGACACGTGCACAAACAAGCTTCTGACGGTTATGTATAGCGTAAAAATACTCGTTTATCAAGTGCTACATGCCGCGATAGGACCCCTCAACGCCCCTCAATTACAGCTACGATGCCACTATTAGATAAAACGAAAGTCACATTAGAACGCGGCTCATATTTCAATCTCTAAAATGGTCCAATTCATTACTGTTTCGTATCCAACTGACCGTAGCGTCGGTTACAAACAAAACAATCCAGAGTTGACTTACTCGTTAGTGTGTGTGCCAATGTATGGCTCGGAAAGCTACGGCCGTAGTAGGTACCGGCGGGATGCTCGACGCGACGGCAAACACGTCACCGTTTCAGCCCACCCCCACAATTGTCTGGCTGGGGGTGAGCTGGGAGGCGTGTATCACGTGTTTCACATGCCCCCACCACCCCAGCCAAGTCAAATAATTCATTCAAAACACGAACTAAGACTTCGTCTAGATGACAGGCGTGATAGTTGCAAGCGAGCCGTAAGCACCCCATGCAGACGCGCATTTTTCTCGAGCCTTCAAACTCAGCGTGCGCTCAAACCGGGTCTAGCGCGCCTGCCGTCTTATCGTAGCCTATCCGACGATATAGCTCAAAATATATCTAGGTTCCTCTTGTATCATTTTTACGTGTTTAATCAAACTAACACCCCTGCTGTGTTGACCAACAAAAAATATGGCACAATCATATTGAATTTCAACCTTTTGAACGCCACGACAAAAAAGCAAAAACGTGCCCTCAGCGCCACATTACGAATTCATCCTTTAATACCTACAAAATAGAAGTGAGTTCGGAATTTTATAGATTGTTGTTCTATGAATTGTTTTAACTTTATAAAGTCTGCAATGGAATCGTGACCATTGTGTGCTGGGCAGATTTTGGTTTGTCACCTATCTATCTATCTATACATGACTGGAGCTCAAAAGGTTAAACCATCTCTGCAACCGCCATTCCGCCAGAAAAAGGAAGTATAGTAATGAAGGAGGGAGTGACACTCCTTCATTACTATACTTCCTTTTTCTACATACCATTCTTCACACAATCCTTCCACTTTCTCTTTGGCCTTCCTTTCCCCACCATCCACAATACCAATATTGAGTAGGTACCAAAACACAGGGAATAAAGTCACTTTAAACTATTATAAATGTTCTAATCGAGTATTACAACGTGGTTGCATTGTACCCTTACCAACTAGAAACTTGTAAATTGATCGAGTAATCAAATTTCTTTTATAAGTCAAAGCCTTGACTCAGTTTTCAGTTCGTACATTTTGTAAGTTTCACTGAGATCGAAGAGCAATTACCGTCATGTACGTACTTAACTCTCGAATTATCATTTCTTGGAATCGGCTTCTAGTCTGACCGGACGCAGCTTATTTATTATTTATTTTGATAGAGCTTTACTGATATTTGTAAATTCTCAGAATTATACCTACCTATACGAAATATCTTGCTGCCTCTCTGCTACTTGTTGCGCTTCTAAATAAAGAACAACATACAAAAATAGTCTTTATTTATTTATTTATTTTGATATCTTAAATGTTCTCTAGCTACGCTTTAAGTAATACGTGTCGTTTTATTACTCCGGCATTAGACCACTCTAAATGTGCAGATTGTAATAACATCGAAGCTCCATTCAGCGATTTACACTTTTATACACTACTGGGTGTCTATTTAAACATTTCCGCCATAGAGCCGCTTACCGCCGCACTCTGAGAGATAAGTAAGCGCACAGCGCTGAAAACAGATGCAGCGCTTCTAACTTTGAGCTACATTAACTTTTACAAGAATAGAATCAGAGTGTTGTCCAAAGGTCGCTAACTAAAGATCTCTTTTCCGGTCCCCGGTGAAAGATCCCCGTTTATCACTTCTTTCCCACTGCTCAATTAGATTGCTCAATTGCTTATAGTTGAGCAGTGGGTAATACCGACGGCTCAACTGATAATTGCTCAACTATATAGTTGAGCAGTGGGTAATACCCACCTGCGTAACTTTATTTATAGATTAGAAATAAAACTCATATGTTAAGGCGAGGTGAGCCGAGCGTCTATAAATATAAACTAAAAACTAAGCTATATACATACATATAAACTAAACGGGTATATACGGGTATTTTTATTTAAAAGCAATTTTTAGCTATTCGTTAAAGGAACCTAGCGGGGGTACGCGGTCAAAAATTTTGCATACGTCCGACCTCCAACGCGCTCCGCGCGTGACTAAAGGACGCCGGCCGGCGCGAGCGCGTAAACGATGAAAACACTAGATTTAAGAATAAGGAATATAGATATTTTGATGTTTCAAATTATTTCGTATTTGCGATTTAATTGAATGCAGTAAAGTAAAAGTAATCGTGTATCGCACTAACAAAATTCCTAGATCGAAGTGTGAAATATATAATGTTTTTTTCAAAATTTAAATTAGTGTTATTTGCAGATAAAACACAACACAAAACGACGTTTATCCGGAACACCTCGCCTTAATGGGTGATGGGTACTTCGCGTTTTGTAGCTTACCGTCGAACCACGCAACATTCATGGTGGTGCAACGCACGGTAACTTTTCTGACCATAAACGATCGCCTCCTACGAGCACCGGCTTGACAACATCGTGTCTTCGATACTGCTCGATGTTTTGCCTTTATCGAACCAGTCTTGAAGCTCAACCATGTAATGCAGCGGTCGGCAACCTTTTGGCAGGCAAGGGCCACATGGTGGCAAAATGAGGTAGTGGCGGGCCGCGCTTTCACATAATTTTTAACCGACTTTAAAAGGGAGGAGGTTCTCAATTCATCTGTATGTTTTTTTTTAATGTTTGTTCTGCGATAGTTCCGCCAATTATGATTAGAATTTGACGATATTTATTTGTTTGGTAGGTCATGCATCTGAAGTGGTCCCATAATTTTTTTATCGATATTTAATTTCTTGCAGGAAAATTTGAAATTTTCCTATTGCTTAATTCTAGCTAAAAAAGCAATAGGCCTAATTGGCCTATTGCTTTTTTAGTCGTCTCTAATGGCAATAACCTTATTTTTTGATAGGTCAACAACAAGGGCAAAAGAATTTTTTTGCAGCCGCTGAGGACGATACAGAAGGAATAAGAGTGGATTTTTAGCTGAAAAGGGTACACCTTTTATAGCAGAACTTTTTGAGTCATAATTTTATTTTACATAACAACTGATAGCATAAACCTCTTTTCGCAGAAAGTCATTTGGCATCACTTATCATTTCCATAATAATTAAAAAGCAGAACCATCATATCGCAGAAAATTCACAGGCAGAATCGTCTTTTGGCATACATTTCGTATCAAAGTCCCTAGAGATAGATCCAGAGCCCTCGAGGCTCAAAAAGCATAATCGGGGAGCCGCCCGCCACGCGGGGCTCAAGAGTTTACAAAAAAAATAACCACGAAGTGGATAGCGGGGTCTGTTCGCTCGCTTCGCTCGCTCTCTAGACTCCATCCCCTTCTAACCTAACCTGTCCAAGTCGGGGTGCCCCAAGTCCCGAGATCGCTTCGCTCGCTCTTTATAAAAGTTATACTAAACGAAATTATAAATATGCCAAAGGTAATTATGCCAAATAAAATTCTGCCATCTTAAAAGTATGCCATTTTAAATTCGGACATAAAAACGTTCTGCCAAAAAATAATTATGCTATAAAAATATTATGCCTTAAAAACGTTCGTCTAAAGAAGTTTATGCGAAGTGAGTAATCACGCCTGTATTCCCCGAAGGGTTAGGCAGAGGTGTACGAATGTACACCCACAGTTCACCGGTATATTTAGGTCCCATGTAATAGGGGGCGAGCCTATTGCCATTACCCGGGCACAAATCCAAACTCCGAGCTGCTACTGAGAATTTCATAGAAAAACCCAATAACACTGTTTGCTCGACCTGGGAATCGAACCCAGGACCTCTAGCGTAGCAGTCGTGCTTAGGACCACTAGGCTAACGAGGCAGTTGTCTGATACTCAGTCCAAAATAGAGTATTCATGGTTTTAGTTTAAGGATAAATGTCCCTTACACCCGATATGGGTATTATTATGTGATGCACATACTTTTTTAAATGTAAATTTTATTAATGGGTTCGTAGCACTACCTCAACGATACTATCGTCAACGATAAAGTAACAATAAATGAAAAAGAAATGTGAAAAAAATATATAAAACTTAAAAGCGAACTTCAAAGTTCTTATATAACCGTACTTATACACATTTCAGTGTAACGTTTGAGGCTGTATTTGAGTGACTATTTTCTTATACGCTAGCTTACGCGCCTAAAATCATTAATTTAGGTAAAATGTAAGAATTACAGTTTAATTTTCAAAACTGTCGCGGGCCGCAAGTAGGAGTGCCGCGGGCCGCGGGTTGCCGACCGCTGAATTGTAATGTATTCTATTCGTACTCATACACACTGTTTTTAGGGTCCTGTAGCCACATGGCAAAAAACGGAACCCTTATAGATTCGTAATGTCTGTCTGTCACAGCCACTTTTTTCCGAAACTATAAGAACTATGCTGTTGAAACTTAGTAAGTAGATGTATTCTGTGAACCGCATTAAGATTTTCACAAACAAATAGAAAAAAAAACACTGAACTGAAACGATTTTTTTTGTTTCTTAATACCCATACGTGTGTTGTATCTGTGAATAGGTCTTCAAAAAGGATGTTGAGGTTACTAATATCATTTTTTTCTAAACTAATTAGTTTGCGTGAGAGACAATTCCAAAGTGGTAAAATGTGATAAGAGAATGATAAATCAAAAAAAAATATATGATGTACATTACTATGTAAACTTCCACCGAAAATTGGTTTGAACGTGATCTAGTAAATAGTTTTTTTTTTTTAATATGTCATTTTTGTACGGAACCCTCGGTGCAAAAAACTCAAAAACTCAAAACTCAAAGCATTTATTTCAATTACACCATTTACAGGCACTTTTGAATTGTCAAGAAGTTACTGTTTAATATTGAAGCTAGTTGCTCGTTCCAAAACGTAGGTCTCTATGGAGAAGAACGAGCAAGAAACTCCATGGACACTCTTTTCATTCAATTTGGTTTTTACAAAAACTTGGTTACAATATTCTTGTTGCTTCTATATGTGAAAACAATGAAGGTGAATATAAAAAATAACAAAAATATAATAAATATGTAAGCCATGGCAGTCAAGAGATGACCAATCCCAACTGACAGCACCCGTTCACGAATATGACGCGTGCATCAGCACCATTTAGCTCAACCATTTTGAAGGGAACCAAACGATCCAACCCACGCGCCACCGTCAGCAAGACATTAAAGTGAGCATGACGAAGCTCTCAACTGCCATGCTCAGTGTCCAACACATAGTAACTTAACAAATAACTTTACAAATAACTTAACACATAGTAACTTAACAAGTGCGCAAGTCCGACTCGCATTTGGCCGGTTTTTTTTTTTTTCATTTACCGTAGTGGCCTTCAATTCGATGTACACGGTCTGACTACGGACTAGACTAGTGACTAAAGGCCTTAAGGTGAATGCTCCGACCAGACCGCGAAATTTAAATTTTCTTACGTTTTTTGCAATTTTCAAGTCAGTATTAGGTTTAATGTTGATTAAAGTGTGATTCGCGGGCGTAAGATGTATGTATTTTCAAAATTATAACCATTGAAATCAGTAAAATGACTCCATAAGTTAAGCTTCATGTAAAATGTCAAGATTTCATGAAATAATTACATTTGTGTCTATTGTTACCTTTCTTTAGATTGATTGAAACTTACTGATAATAAATTGTTTTAATATGTTTTGTGTAAGGTTGTGGGTTCAGTTCCACACGTAAACCATTGTCTAATAGGTAGAACAACGCGGAACAGACGATGTTGCATCGACATCACTCAAGTAGTTCTGTCCTAAGAAGTTAAAAGGATCCATATGTAGAGTTATTATAAATGTTTGCAATGGCCCTTTTTAACTTCTAAAAGTCAGAACTAAATAACAGCGAGAAGCGGCGGAGGACCAGATCACGCGAGTTGTAAGTGTTTACAAAAATATTTTGTTTCCTAAACTACCACCATGCAACCGAGAAATCGTTTCGATTTTAATAATTTTTCGAAAAAATTAATGATTATTAAATCTGAGTCATTTTAGGTCATCATGTCGATGACCTCATATTGCTGCCAGAAACTCAGAGAACACAGAGAACTTTGCAACGCTTAAGCTCTATGTCATGTCATTGTTTATTTGTTGTACTAGTTATGTTTAGCAAGGTTATATGTTTGGTCAAAATAGGCAAGATTAGGTAAAGTTAGGATTGGGGTGCGCACAGAACAACTCCTCGTGTGCCTGATGTCTGCTGGTTCCTTACGAACACGTTCTCGTGGAGTAGAGCAGTCGTCGGGCCGGCACACCCTGGGTACGGACAATAATCTCTTCAGGTCGGAGAGGGTATTCTAATTTGAACTGAGTTTCAGCAACTACACACAACTACACGCAAAGGATTCAATAAATCCTTCACTGCTCTGAGTAACAGAACCAACTAACAATTTAACGTCGTATAAAAGTTTAGTAAACGTTATCTTAATTCCATTGATCGTAATACCTAAGTCGCACTAACGTTATAATAACGTTTACTAAACGCGTAAATGGCCCCAGTTATACGACCAACATTGTCGTATAGTGGACATACAAAAGTCACAAGCTGACTTCGTTAAAGTCATTCAAAGGTCGTATGAACGTTATGGAATTACCATTTTCATCGTGCAGAAGTCGCATCATAACTTTACAACGGCTCGTTTGTTGTATTGTTGTCATACAGGTGTTTTTGAATGACTAAAACGTTTTATTTGAGTCAAGGAACAACACCTGTAAAACTTATTCATTTTTCTTGTTAGTGACACATGTTTGTGGTTTTGTTTCGAGATTTGAGTCCAAAATAAATAATTACAAGAAAATAAAAGTTTAGTGTTATTTAACTTATATTTATATATCTCACTAATAACTGTATCTATCTCTCATGCTGTTTAGTTCGACTGGGTATTAAAATTATATGATAATATACCTATGTGTTTTTATTCAAGATTTTCATGCCCCCTCGCAATTTTGTGTTTAAATGATTATATTTTATTAATAAAAATATGTTTATTTCTAAAAATGTAGGACATGTTGCTTTTGTCACACACTGATCTCTTTACGACGTTGTAATGACATAAAGTCGTATTAAGGTTATTTCAAGACCATATGCAATACGCCATGACAACTATAGTTATTAGGATTCCTCATTAATTTAAAACCTTTTTCATACTGTTCACAGTAAAAGTGGAGTGCAGATTTCAAAACCTTTTAACATTCAAGTAAATTTTATTTGAATATATGCCCAAGAAACATGGGTCAAAATATGAAAACAAAAACCATTTTTCGTAGTAAATTTAATAAAACGTTCCGTAAATATGTCGGCCTAGACGTTTTAAAGTACAAACCTGACTTAAATGCGACTACAAGTTTGATTAAAGTCAGGGCATGACATTAAACGGACATCATGTAATATATAGGTTATATTTGAGTATTAAATAAACAACCAAGTCAGTTAAGAGTCTCCAGTTGCCCGCTGTAAAACCGGATAACAATCGTTATATAAACGTCACTGTGAAAACGCCTATACAACTGCTACATTACATAGATGTCATATAAAGGTTTTTCAAAGACCTAATTTGTTCAGTTCAAAACGCTTAATGGACTATAACGTTAGTATGACTATTGCATTGTCGTACAAACGTTTTAGCTTAGACTGTAATATAACGTCGTTTAGTTTAGTCTTACCAACGTTGCTAAGACTAGCTTATTGTGACATATTCGTCGCACGACTAATGAGTTAAATTAAAGACGTCTAAAGGACCTAGTAGTCATCTCACTATCATTATAAGACTGCTATCCAACTTTATGTCGTATAAGTCAAGACTTATATGACGTTTTTGTTTGTTGGGAATATCCATTGTAAATGCACTTTGTTTTTGGACAGCGTCGCATATTATCTACATCAAGTCGAAGAACTGTGCTCAAGAACTGAAACAGGATCTGGAATATTTTTTAACATGAAAACATTTCTTAACATTGTGACCAAATGTTTGTTTAGAAAATGTTTAATTATGTTTGTGAACATTTTTAACAGTACCTAGTGTGGAAGCACAATTATGTACCTCCGCCACGATCGCATTAAATTAAAGTGATCTTAATTCAGTGATTGCATGTATAATGAAACATCTGTTACTTGTAGATGAAAGACTTGTGGTGCCAGAGATAATAAACTAAAGTTTTCTATGTACTATTTGGCGACACAGTACGGAGTACATTAATTATAAGTGTTATTTTCCACTTTGTGTTTGTCGTAGATGTTTTCTTATCATATTATACAAATATGTTGTACGTCCGGATTCACAGCAAGCAACTACACACACCGGCCGCGGATACGGTAAGTGATTCACTGTTATACGACCCAGTTAAACTTGTAATGTAAGAATTGCCCATTACAGTCTAACTGGGAGTAAGACAGCGTCGCATACTATATACTATTCAAGAAGAAGAAATGTTGTATAGACCTGGACAAGCCTAGTATTGTGTATCCAAGTTTTGTTACATTGTTTATATCTAATAAAGTTCTAACTGTGGTTTCCAATGTTCGGTAGCCGTCGCTCACTATTATAAGCTCTATTCTATAGAGAAGCTTTGTTTAACGTATTTTCAGCTAAACATTCACAAGCTTGCCGCTTTAAACGCCAGTGTTGCTACAGTAAATATGGAGGGAGAACCTGAGATATTTATGGAGTTTTCTTCATCCTGTGATGTGTAATGTTGTCATATTTACTGACTTTTTTAAAACGATTTTTACTTTTCTTTTGATTTATGGATACTTACAGATAATTACTTGTCTTATTATGTGTTGTGTAATGATGTAGGTCCAGTTGCACAAGAAAACCATTGTCTAACAGGTAGAACAACGCGGAATACCCAAGCTTCATCAACATCACTCAAGTAGTTCTGTCCTAAGAACTTCAAAGGACACTCATGTAGTTATCATAAATGTTTACTGTGAGTTTTTTTGAAGTTCTAAAGGTCAGTACTAAATAACAGCGAGGAGCGGCGGAGGACCAGATCACGTGAGCTGTAAGTTTTAATAAAAATATTTTGTTTCCTAAACTACCACTATGCAACCGACAAATCATTTCAATTTTAATATTTTTTTGACATTTCCTCCTAATATGATTATTAAGTCTGAGTCAAATGACTCAGAGTGACCTAAATAGGTCATCATGTCGATGACCTCATGCTGCAGCCAGAAACACAGGGAACTTCGCAACGTTTGCGCTCCATGTCATATTTATTAGTTGTAACAGTTATGTTTATTTGGGTTATGTTTGGTAAAGTTAGGATTGGGGTACGCACAGAACACCTCCTCGTGTGCCTGATGTCTGCTGGTTCCTTACGAACACGTCCTCGTGGAGTAGAGCAGTCGTCGGGCCGGCACACCCTGGATACGGACAATAATCTCGTTATGTCGGAGAGGGTATTCTAATTTGAACTGAGTTTCAGCAACTACACACAACTACACGCAAAGGATTCAATAAATGCTTCACTGCTATGAGTAACAGAGTTTAATTAACAATGTAAGTAATATCCATTATAGTTGCACTTTGTTATTGGACAGCGTCGCATATTATCTACATCAAGTCGAAGAACTGTGCTCAAGTACTGAAACAGAATCTGGAATCTTTTTTAACATGAAAACATTTCTTAACATTGTGACCAAATGTTTGTTAAGAAAATGTTTAATTATGTTTGTGAACATTTTTAACAGTAGTGTGGGAGCACAATTATGTACCTCCGCCACGATCGCATTAAATTAAAGTGATCTTAATTCAGTGATTGCGTGTATTTGACGGGCCTGTTGGTCTAGTGGTTAGTGACCCTGACTGCTAAGCCGGAGGTCGTGGGTTCGATTCCCACCCAGGACAAACTTTGTGTGATGAGCATGATTGTTTGTTCTGTGTCTGGGTGTGATTTATCTATAATATGTATGTATTTATAAATTATATAAGTATATAAGTATGTATATCAGTTGTCTGGTTACCATAACACAAGCACTGCTTAGCTTGGGATCAGATAGCCGTGTGTGAGTTGTCCCAAGATATTTATTATTTATTTATTTAATGCAACATCTGTTACTTGCAGATGAAAGACTTGTGGTGCCAGAGATGAAGATAAACTAAAGTTTTCTATGTACTATTTGACAACACAATACGGAGAACATTAATTATGAGTGTTATTGTTTACTTTGTGTTTATCGTAGATGTTTTCTTATCGTATTATACAAATTTGTTCTACATCCGGATTCACAGCAAGCAACTACACACAACGGCCGCGGATACAGGAAGTGCTTCACTGTTCTACAATGCAGTAAACTTATAATCTTAGTAATGATCATTATCGTTTCACTGCGTCGTAAGAGAGCGTCGCATATTATCTACTATTCAACAAGAAGAAATGAAGACCTAGATCCTAAGGAATCAGGTATTGTACATTCAAGTTTTGATACATAATATTTATATTTAATAAATAACAAACATTATTTTTAACAAAAAATGCTAAAATAAGGAGTGGTTTCCAACGATCGGTAGCCGTCGCTCACGATTATAAGCTTTGTTCTATACAGAAGCTTTGTTTAATGTATTTTTAGCTAAACATTCACAAGCTTGCCGCTTTAAACGCCAGTGTTGCTACAGCAAATATGGAGGGAGAACCTGAGATATTTATGGAGTTTTCTTCATCCTGTGATCTGTAATGTTGTCATATTTACTGCATTTTTATTTTTTTTTTCAATCTATTTGTACTTTTCTTTAGATTTTTGGAACTTATTGATAATTCATTGTTTTATTAAGTTTTGTGTAAGAGTGTTGGTTAAGTTCCACAGGTAAAACATTGTCTAACAGGTAGAGCAACGCGGAATACACAATGTTTCATCACCGTCACTCAAGTAGTTCTGTCCTAAGAAGTGAAAGGGATCCTCATGTAGCTGTCATTAACTTTATTCTATTTTATTTTATTAAATAGGAACAACAAACAGCTACATTATGAATTATTACAAATAGAAAAACAGCTTACTTAACTAATAATGTAGCCCACAGCGCTGTTCACAGATTACCATTAATAATAAAACTTTAAATTCACTAGGAGGTGAGCTGTACATGCATGACAGTTACTTAATATTACGAAACTATAAGAAGAAAAAAGAGAAAAAATATGAACAAGAAAATTAAATTAAGTATTTTAAGAGCAACAGAGAATTAGTCCAAGAGCTCAAGTGTCTCATACAAAAGGTTACGAAATGTATTCAAGGAGCATGTAAATATGTCTATGTGTTTGAATATATCATTGTAGGTTGCGGCCATTCATCGAATCGGTGAACGTTCACCAGTGTTGGATCGGCAGGTACCTACTACAATGAGTTTGCCTGATTAATGTTTACAGAGATCTTTTTAATTTCTAATGGTCAGTACTAAATAACAGCAAAGAGCGGCTGAGGAACAGATTACGCGAGTTATAAACTTTTATAAAAATAATTGATTTCCTGAATTAGGTACCACTATGCAACCAAAAAAGCTTTCCGATTATAATACAGAAAACCATTTTCTTTTCAACCATGTAAGCATACTGTTTTCAACCTTTGTCAGTTCATCCTCTTTTAATCCGCAACGTTCTCATATGAGCTCATTCCTCACTCTATCGTTCAAAGTTACACCATACTTCGCAAGGAACGCATCATTATAATAATAAGTGTTTTGTTTACTTAATGTTTATCGTAGATGTTGTTTCTTATCATATTATACAAATATATTCTACATACAGATTCATAGCAAGCAACTACATACAACTACATGCAAAGGATACAATAAATGCTTCACTGTTCTCAGGCACGGTTTAATTGACAATGTAAGTAATATCCATTGTAGTTTAACTGTGCTAGTAGACAGCGTCGCATATTATCTACTTCAAGAGGAAAAACTGGAGAAGTGATGTCGAGATGGCCCAGTGGTTAAGGCGCCCGCCTCTCATGCATGAGGCAGCAGTGGGAATGAATCCAGGCAAGTACCAATGTATCATTTTCAATTTATATGTACTTTTTAAGTAAGTTTCTAGTTTGTGTCCAATTGCTCAATATAACCATTGTTTTACAGATTGTGAAGTATCAAGACATGTTCAACGTTTGTGATATATCTTTACACATCATAAGTGCTGTGTAATGTATGTGTCCAAAAGAAGTTATCAAAAATGCAGTTATCATAAATGTATCCACTGCATTGAATCAGTTGCACTAAGACAGTGCAGCACTAAACAACAGCGAAAGCAGAGCAGCAGATCAGGTGAGCTGTACTACCTTGTTCTTAAGCTGTCATACGTAACTGAGAAATCGTTTTCATTTAAATATTTTTCTGAGATTTCCGTACGTTGGTTGGTTGATCGGTACATTACTTGGAGTCATGTTGTTCATCGTGTCGATGACCTCATGCTGCAGGATCTAGTGTACAAAGAACTTTGTAACGTTTTATTAAGTAAACGAAACTAGTGTAGAATAACACTCCACGAAGCCGTTTAATTCCTTCAATGCAATATTTTTCATATTATATGTGCAAAATAGGTATTTCCCATGTAAGAATCGATCGAAGTTAAGTCACGTTCGTGCTAAGTCCTCTGTATTATTATATTAGGTACAGTAAGCGCTCAGAAATGCATACCCTCCCGCTAAGGTTCACTTTCCTATGAACACGGGCGCGATCCAGTCAGCGCGTGCGCATGTGTGTTTACGAGTGATGTCTCAACATTCCACAGATAACACACACTAATGAACCATCGTCGCACTACGCGAAATGGCATTATATTTCTGTTTACCGTACGAGTCCTACCCGACGCGCGACGTATTCTTACCATTGCATTGCTAAATTTCGCATAATTATAACATGGCCTGGCAGCTGGTTTGGATAAGAAAGGGTTTACGATCATTGAATTCCGAGTTCAAATCTTATACTATGTGTGGCTGTTTTTTGTTTCTTGAAACCATAATAATGTTAGGCAAAATCTTTTTAGGTTTATGTTGAATTATTACGTATTCATGCTTGTTATTTATTTTTTATAAGAAGCAAATATTAGTTATTGTATTATTTATTTAACTTTTTATGTGATTTTATTTTAACTTTTTGTAATTGGAAGTAGGAAAAAAAGGCGTGCTGTGTGATAACAAAAATTTATTTTTAAAATTAACAAACTTATGAGAATTGTAACGTCACATTCCTACCGAAATAAAAGAAGTTCTCTTGTAACTGTTCATAAGGTTTTTTGTTGAATACCCACTTAGTCAATAAAATTCATAATAACATAATAAGAGAAGGATATTTTAATAACACAAATAAATTTGGTGATGCTCACGTATTAAGTTTCTGAATTGGTATTCAGCAGAGTTAATTGAAAACTAAACTATAATTCAGACTTTATGAACAGGTTTTTTTTATGTAACGTCACAATAAACTTAGTGAGGTAATAGTTTAATAATTCGTTTTCTTGATGAAAAGAAGATTGAAACTAAACCTCAATTTAAGATCATTAAATAACTATCTACGAATATATAATATAATTATGACTAAATATTTAGTTACACCGTCTAATTATTAAAACTAAAACATCCAGGTTATTAAATGTTGCATAACACCGTCTAATACTTCTTCATAAGTAGCACTGTTGCACGCCATCCCCACATATTAAAAACGAAACGTATTTTTTCTGGTTTATGATGCATGCAGCTGTTGTTGTAAACAGTGTGTTATCCAGTGCGAAACCACCAAACTTAATCCACTTCGCTGTTGAGTAGGTAGGATAGGCTATCTATCCTCTTCCTCGTATGTCTTGCTCCGGAGACTAATAATAGTATTCCTCTAAAACAACAAAAAAAGTAATTTTAGGCATTTATAACAAAATACTAAAGTGACTTAATTTTTTATATAATTTAATAATATTTATTTAATATAACAAATTTTAATATTTAAAACTATTTATTTATAAATTCCATAATAAACACATTTTTTTTGGCGTCATTATATATTTAAAAATCAATAATAAGTATTCATCGAAATGCCACCAAATAATTTTAGGTATCTTAGGTATAAATTTCAAATAAAAGTTTAATTTACAATTCGTTAATATAATACTCACATTCAGTCAGGTTTCATAAGATATTAATTGGGACCACTTTTATGCAGCCCAATAATAGTCGCCCTCGCCTCAGTAATATTATTTGGTTACTAACCAACAACCACAACCAAACGACAACGCTCATTCCAATCAAGTTAAATATGCACAAAACTCATGTCTACCTCACAGAAATCTAAATTCTTTATTAGTTTTCTATGACTACCCTTTTAAATTTACGAAATGTGTGAACAAAGCGAGCAAGCTAAAGAATATTATATTTCTGTTCATTTCTTCAAATTGAGTAAAAACAAAAAGACAAAAAAAATTTGAGATTCGAACTCGCGGCTCATTGATTAACGCCGTCAACTGGGCGCGCTTAACCGCTAGACCATCTTGTCTCATGTAGAAATGTTGAAATTATGAACTACATTCACAACGATGATACATGTGTCTATTCTTGAAAGTAAAAGGTCGTAAGTCAAACTAAACGTCAACCTAATACGTTTTGAGATTGGGTATGGACTTTTGGTCGCCACTGTACCTACGTCACGATCGCATTTAATTAAAGATTTCTTAATTCAGTGATTGCATGTATAATGGAGCATCTGTTACTTGCAGATCTTACTTGGGGAACCAGAGATAAAACATGTTAAACATTGTCAACAACGCGGAATACACAATGTTTCATCGCCGTCACTCAAGTAGTTTTGTCCTAAGAAGTTCAAAGGACACTCATATAGTTATCATAAATGTTTACTGAGAGGTTTTTTGAACTGCTAAAGGTCAGTACTAAATAACAGCGAGGAGCGGCGGAGGACCAGATCACGTGAGCTGTAAGTTTTAATAAAAATATTTTGTTTCCTAAACTATCACTATGCAACCGACAAATCATTTCAATTTTAATATTTTTTTGACATTTCCTCCTATTATGATTATTAAGTCTGAGTCAAATGACTCCGAGTGACCTAAATAGGTCATCATGTCGATGACCTCATGCTGCAGCCAGAAACACAGAGAACTTCGCAACGTTTGCGCTCCATGTCATATTTATTAGTTGTAACAGTTATGTTTATTTGGGTTATGTTTGGTAAAGTTAGGATTGGGGTACGCACAGAACACCTCCTCGTGTGCCTGATGTCTGCTGGTTCCTTACGAACACGTTCAGACTTTTACTGACTAAAACCCGTCTATGTTCCTTCATGTGCCCTTTGCGTTCCGGGGGCGCGGTATCTCTTTCGAACAACCCGCAGCCCCGGCAGGCATCGGCCATCAGTGGCCCCATCCAAGTTTGCTGACATCTCTTTGAGGCGCGCGTGGCGCGCACACGAACGCGCCGTCGACACGGTCTGTCGTTATTCAGTGAACGTATGGACGGTGAGCTACCCATTACTCACCGTCCACAGACCCACGTCTACGGTGGCCGGGAGTCGCCTCGTGGCTCCCGACGCCCGGAGCGTCTACCGCGGCGGCCGCTGGGACGGGGGATTCTCCTCTCCGAGACCAAGATCCTAAGGAATCAGTTATGGTACATTCAAGTTTTGATACATAATATTTATAATTAATAAATAACAAACATTATTTTTAACAAAAAATGCTAAAATAAGGAGTGGTTTCCAACGATCGGTAGCCGTCGCTCACGATTATAAGCTTTGTTCTATACAGAAGCTTTGTTTAATTTATTTTTAGCTAAACATTCACAAGCTTGCCGGTTTAAACGCCAGTGTTGCTACAGCAAATATGGAGGGAGAACCTGAGATGTTTATGGAGTTTTCTTCATCCTGTGATCTGTAATGACAACATTACAGATCACAGGATGAAGAAGAATATTTACTGACTTTTTATTTTTTTCAATTTATTTTTACTTTTCTTTAGATTTATGGAACTTTCTGATAATTAATTGTTTTATTATGTTTTGTGTAAGAGTGTTGGTTCAGATCCACAGGTAAAACATTGTCTAACAGGTAGAACAGGGGACAACGCGGAATACACAATGTTTCATCATCGTCACTCAAGTAGTTCTGTCCTAAGAAGTTAAAATGATCCTCATGTAATTGTCATTAACGTTTACAAGGATCTTTTTAATTTCTAAAGGTCAGTACTAAACAACAGCGAGGAGCGGCGGTGGAACAGATCGCGCGAGTTGTAAGCTTTTATAAAAATAATTGATTTCCTGAATTGCCACTATGCAACCAAACAAGCTTCCCGTTTTTAATAAAGAAAACCATTTTCTTCATATTTGATTATTAACTCTAAATCATTTTAATCATCACATCGATAACCTCATGCTGCATCCGCTAGAAACATAGAGAACACAAAGATTTTCGCAACGTTTCAACTCTACTTTAACAGGACAAAATTGGGTTAAGATCTGAAGAAGTCTGGTGTTGTATATCTAAATTTTGTTACATTTCAATTATATTCAATAAAAAGTTTGAAAATAGGTGTGTTTCCAAGTCCCAACTGTGTTACTCTGCAAGTTTTGGCAGTTTTTGTCTAATTGCTCACTAACGCCTTTTCTCGTGGGGGTAGGCAGAAACCACAGAACACTACTTGCTATAATCGTTACATACTCCTATTGTCTCGTTCACGATCATACATCTGGTCACACTACCCCGCCAGTTGCGAGTACTGAGCATCCGACCTTTCTGAAGAACCTCACTAATGAGGTCAGGGTAGGTCTTTCTAGGGCGTCCTCCCGGCGTTGCTCACATCTGTCATATAAATTACTTTTGTTAGTCGCCTTTCACACATCCTCTCAACCATCTAAGCATACTGTTTTCAACCTTTGTCAGTTCATCCTCCTTTAATCCGCAACGTTCTCATATGAGCTCATTCCTCACTCTATCGTTCAAAGTTACACCACATATACTTCGCAAGGAACGCATCATTATAATAATAAGGTTTTTGTTTACTTTATGTTTATCGTAGATGTTGTTTCTTATCATATAATACAAATTTATTCTACATCCAGATTCATAGCAAGCAAGCAACTAATGCAAACAACTACATGCAAAGGGTACAATAAATGCTTCACTGTTCTCAAGCACGGTTTAATTAACAATGTAAGTAATATCCATTGTAGTTTAACTGTGCTAGTAGACAGCGTCGCATATTATCTACTTCAAGAGGAAGAACTGGAGAAGTGATGTCAAGATGGCCCAGTTGTTAAGGCGCCCGCCTCTCATGCATGAGGCAGCAGTGGGATTGAATCCAGGCAAGTACCAATGTATCATTTTCAATTTATATGTACTTTTTAAGTAAGTTTCTAGTTTGCGTCCAATTGCTCAATATAACCATTGTTTTACAGATTGTGAAGTATCAAGACATGTTCAACGTTTGTGATACATCTTTACACATCATAAGTGCTGTCTAATGTATGTGTCCAAAAGAAGTTATCAAAAATGCAGTTATCATAAATGTATCCACTGCATTGAATCAGTTGCACTAAGATAGTGCAGCATTAAACAACAGCAGAAGCAGAGCAGCAGATCAGGTGAGTTGTACTACCTTGTTCTTAAGCTGTCATACGTAACTGAGAAATCGTTTTCATGTTTTTTTTTTTATAAAAATGGTTTTTATTTCATATCATACATTTTTAACACATTCAATTAATTGAGGCAACCCCAGTAAGTTATAAAAAATATACTTGTGTTTGGGCTGTCTTCTGAGATTTCCGTTAGTTGGTTGGTTGATCGATACATTAACTGTGAGTCATTTTGTTCATAGTGTCGATGACCTCATGCTGCAGGATCTACTATAAGTTGAAGTTCTAAAGGTCAGTACTAAATAACAGCGTGGAGCGGCGGAGGACCAGATCACGTGAGCTGTAAGTTTTAATAAAAATATTTTGTTTCCTAAACTACCACTATGCAATGCAACCGACAAATCATTTCAATTTTAATATTTTTTTGACATTTCCTCCTTATATGATTATTTAGTCTGAGTCAAATGACTCAGAGTGACCTAACTAGGTCACCATGTCGATGACCTCATGCTGCAGCCAGAATCACAGAGAACTTCGCAACGTTTGCGCTCCATGTCATATTTACTAGTTGTAACAGTTATGTTTATTTGGGTTATGTTTGGTAAAGTTAGGATTGGGGTGCGCACAGAACACCTCCTCGTGTGCCTGATGTCTGCTGGTTCCTTACGAACACGTTCTCGTGGAGTAGAGCAGTCGTCGGGCCGGTACACCCTGGGTATTGTAATTTGTGCCCTGGGGTACGGACAATAATCTCGTCATGTCGCAGAGGGTATACTAATTTAATCTGAGTTTCAGCAACTACACACAACTATACGCAACGTCGAAGACACAATAAATGCTTCACTGTTTTGTATAACACAGTGTAATTATCAATGTAAGTAATATCCATTGTAGTTGCACTGTGTTATTGGATTTCTCTTTTTAGTTTTGTTTGTCAACATTTTTAACAGTAGTGTGGAAGCACAATTATGTACCTCCGCCACGATCGCATTAAATTAAAGTGATCTTAATTCAGTGATTGCGTGTATAATGAAACATCTGTTACTTGCAGATGAAAGACTTGTGGTGCCAGAGATGAAGATAAACTAAAGTTTTCTATGTACTATTTGACAACACAATACGGAGAACATTAATTATGAGTGTTATTGTTTACTTTGTGTTTATCGTAGATGTTTTCTTTTCGTATTATACAAATTTGTTCTACATCCGGATTCACAGCAAGCAACTACACACAACGGCCGCGGATACAGGAAGTGCTTCACTGTTCTACAATGCAGTAAACTTATAATGTTAGTAATGATCATTATCGTTTCACTGCGTCGTAAGAGAGCGTCGCATATTATCTACTATTCAACACAAAGAAATGAAGACCAAGATCTTAAGGAATCAGTTATTGTACATTCAAGTTTTGATACATAATATTTAAATGTAATACTAGCAGTGCCTCGCGGTTTCACTCGCGTTTTTTTTTTTTTTTTTTTTTATAGACGGGAAATCATCAAATAACTTCCCCCGCCCTGGGTGGGGCGGGAGGGAGTGTCAGACTTTTACTGACTAAAACCCGTCTATGTTCCTTCATGTGCCCTTTGCGTTCCGGGGGCGCGGTATCTCTTTCGAACAACCCGCAGCCCCGGCAGGCATCGGCCCTCAGTGGCCCCATCCAAATTTGCTGACATCTCTTTGAGGCGCGCGTGGAACACGAACGCGCCGTCGACGCGGTCTGTCGCTAGTGAACGTACGGACGGTGAGCTACCCATTGCTCACCGTCCACAGACACGCGTCTACGGTGGCTGGGAGTCGTCTCGTGGCTCCCGACGCCCGGAGCGTCTACCGCGGCGGCCGCTGGGACGGGGGATTGTCCTCTCCCTCTCCCGTCCCGCCGCCTCCTTCTCTAGCATTACAGCTTCGCAGAAGGAGGCGACTGCTTCCATTCCCTCTCGCTCCGGACCATGGCCTGAACCAGTGCCGGACGCGAGAGGGCGCCGCCGCCGATGGCCCCCTCGAAGACTCGGCGGTGCTCAGCCCAAGCAGGGCACACCGCCAGAGTATGCTCCACCGTGTCCTCGGGGCGATCCTCGCAATGGTGACACCCGGGCGTTTCCTCCCGCCCGATGAGGTGCAGGAACCTCCCGAACTTCCCATGTCCGGTGAGGACCTGCGTCAGGCGGTAGGTGAGGGCGCCGTGGCGCCGCTCAAGCCACTCCTCAAAGAGGGGACTTACCGCCTCAATCAAGGCGTGCCCTGCAGGAGGTTGCGACAGTCGTTCTCTCCATGTCGCCATGAGATCGAGCCGGAGTTCCGTCCGCAGGGCGGCAATTTGCCGCGGCAGCGGAGTTTCGCCCCGGCCCAGTGCCTCCGCGCGCCACTCGTGTAGGCGCGCGAGGACCAGCGACTCCAGATCCCATGGCGGCAATCCGGCAAGGAGGCTCGCTGCCTCGCCGGAGATCGTGCGGTATCCGCGGATGACCCTTATGGCGATCACCCGCTGGGACGCGTTCAGGTAATGGGCGGCAAGCCGCCTCAAGCCCCGCGCCCACACCGGGGCCCCGTAAAGGGCCATCGAACGCACGACCCCCGCGTAGAGCCTCCGGCAGGAGGCGTTTGGCCCCCTCAAATTGGGCAAGAGCCGCTTTAGAGCGGCCGAAGCCCGTGCCAACTTGGGAGCCAAACGTCGGAAGTGCTCCACGAAGTTCCATCGGCTGTCGAGGACAAGTCCCAGGTACTTCATCGTCGACCCGACGCCGACGGAAACCCCTCCTACCGTTATTTGGGATCCCGAAGGTGGCGCGTTCCGAAGCCCATGAAAGCACAGGACTTCGGACTTGTGCAAGGCCACCTCGAGACCCAATTGCCGGATCCTCTCGACGACTATCGCAACCCCGCGTGTCATAAGGTCGGCCGCCGCCTCGTGCGACCACCCCTGCGCCAGGACCAACGTGTCGTCTGCGTAGCAAACTACGCTGGCGCCCTCGGGGAGGTCAGCACGTAGCACCCAGTCGTAGCCGATGTTCCACAGGAGCGGCCCTAACACCGATCCCTGCGGAACACCGCACGACATCTCTCGCCGGTTCCATTCACTTCACTCGCGTTACGATAGGTTTTTGGTTACTGATCCGTTCCGTGGCTCATAGCGCGATGTTATGTATCCTTTAATATGTTATTCTGATGTATAAGCTACGGAATGCCTCGCAGAGCCATTATTTTGCGGCCAAAATATTTTAAAACTGTGATATCTCCTAAGATATTCATTGAAATTAAATGATGTACAGGGTAATTTCACTCAAAATTTAACACTTGTGATGAATAACGTATTTATGTTGATAAGGATTAATACTATTTCCATAAAAACACCTTCGCAAATAATGCATAATTTTAAAACAATTTTTCTGGCCATAAAAATGGCTATAGTGAGTCAACCTTAAAAGTTAGACATTTACTACCGCGGACTTTTTTTTTGTATATTTTGAGAGGAACAATTCTCTCATACATTATTTTGCGTAACTTTAACCGTTCACGCAGCGCACGCAACGAAAGCCCTCAAAAAGAATATTTTTTCCCGTTTTTGCCACATTTTTCATTGCTGCTCCGCTCCAATTGGTCGTAGCGTGATGTTATATAGCCTATAGCACTCACGAATAATGTAGCTTTCTACCAGTGAAACAATTTTTAAAATTGGTTCATTACTTCCGGAGATTACCCCCTACATACAAACTTACAAACTTACAAACAAATGTTACCTCTTTATAATATTAGTATAGAAATAACAAACATTATTTTTGACAAAAAATGCTAAAATAAGGAGTGGTTTCCAACGTTCGGTAGCCGTCGCTCACGATTATAAGCTCTGTTCTATACAGAAGCTTTGTTTAATTATTTTCAGCTAAACATTCACAAGCTTGCCGCTTTAAACGCCAGTGTTGCTACAGCAAATATGGAGGGAGAACCTGAGATATTTATGGAGTTTTCTTCATCCTGTGATCTGTAATGTTGTCATATTTACTGCATTTTCATTTTTTTTATCTATTTTTACTTTTCTTTAGATTTATGGAACTTTCTGATAATTAATTGTTTTATTATGTTTTGTGTAAGAGTGTTGGTTCAGATCCACAGGTAAAACATTGTCTAACAGGTAGAACAGCGGACAACGCGGAATACACAATGTTTCATCACCGTCACTCAAGTAGTTCTGTCCTAAGAAGTTAAAAGGATCCTCATGTAGTTGTCATTAACGTTTACAAGGATCTTTTTAATTTCTAATGGTCAGTACTAAATAACAGCGAGGAGCGGCGGAGGAACAGATCGTGCGAGTTGTAAGCTTTTATAAAAAGAATTGATTTCCTGAATTACCACTATGCAACCAAACTAACTTCCCGTTTTTAATAAAGAAAACCATTTTCTTCATATTTGATTATTAACTCTAAATCATTTTAATCATCACATCGATAACCTCATGCTGCATCCGCTAGAAACATAGAGAACACAAAGATTTTCGCAACGTTTCAACTCTACTTTAACAGGACAAAATTTGGTTAAGATCTGAAGAAGTCTGGTGTTGTATATTTAAATTTTGTTACATTTCAATTATATTCAATAAAAAATTTGAAAATAGGTGTTTCCAAGTCCCAACTGTCTTACTCTGCAAGTTTTGGCAGTTTGTGTCTAATTGCTTACTCACGCCTTTTTCCCGTGGGGGTAGGCAGAAACCACAGAACACCACTTGCTATTATCGTTACATACTCTTATCGTCTCGTTCACGATTATACATCTGGTCACACTACCCCGCCAGTTGCGAGTACTGAGCATCCGACCTTTCTGAAGAACCTCACTAATGAGGTCAGGGTAGGTCATTCTAGGGCGTCCTCCCGGCATTGCTCACATCTGCCATATAAATTCCTTTTGTTAGTCGCCTTTCACACATCCTTTCAACCATCTAAGCATACTGTTTTCAACCTTTGTCAGTTCATCCTCTTTTAATCCGCAACGTTCTCATATGAGCTCATTCCTCACTCTATCGTTCAAAGTTACACCACATATACTTCGCAAGGAACGCATCATTATAATAATAAGGTTTTTGTTTACTTTATGTTTATCGTAGATGTTGTTTCTTATCATATAATACAAATATATTCTACATCCAGATTCATAGCAAGCAAGCAACTAATGCAAACAACTACATGCAAAGGGTACATTAAATGTTTCACTGTTTCGCAAGCACGGTTTAATTAACAATGTAAGTAATATCCATTGTAGTTTAACCGTGCTAGTAGACAGCGTCGCATATTATCTACTTCAAGAGGAAGAACTGGAGAAGTGATGTCGAGATGGCCCAGTGGTTAAGGCGCCCGCCTCTCATGCATGAGGCAGCAGTGGGAATTAATCCAGGCAAGTACCAATGTATCATTTTCAATTTATATGTACTTTCTAAGTAAGTTTCTAGTTTGTGTCCAATTGCTCAATATAACCATTATTTACAGATTGTGAAGTATCAAGACATGCTCAACGTTTGTCATACATCTTTACACATCATAAGTGCTGTCCTATGTATGTGTACAAAAGAAGTAATGCAGTTATTATAAATGTATGCACTGCATTGAATCAGTTGCAATAAGATAGTGCAGCATTAAACAACAGCAGAAGCAGAGCAGCAGATCAGGTGAGTTGTACTACCTTGTTCTTAAGCTGTCATACGTAACTGAGAAATCGTTTTCATGTTTTTTTTTTTATAAAAATGGTTTTTATTTCATATTATACATTTAAAACACATTCAATTAATTGAGGCAACCCCAGTAAGTTATAAAATATACTTGTGTTGGGGCTGTCTTCTGAGATTTCCGTAAGTTGGTTGGTTGATCGGTACATTAACTGTGAGTCATTTTGTTCATCGTGTCGATGACCTCATGCTGCAGGATCTAGTGTACAAAGAACTTTATAACGTTTTATTAAGTAAACGAAACTAGTGTAGAATAACACTCCACGAAGCCGTTTAATTCCTTCAATGCAATATTTTTCATATTATATGTGCAAAATAGGTATTTCCCATGTAAGAATCGATCGAAGTTAAGTCACGTTCGTGCTAAGTCCTCTGTATTATTATATTAGGTACCTACGTCACGATCGCATTTAATTAAAGATTTCTTAATTCAGTGACTGCATGTATAATGAAGCATCTGTTACTTGCAGATCTTACTTGGGGAACCAGAGATAAAACATGTTAAACATTGTCAACAACGCGGAATACACAATGTTTCATCGCCGCCACTCAAGTAGTTCTGTCCTAAGAAGTTCAAAGGACACTCATGTAGTTATCATAAATGTTTAGTGAGAGGTTTTTTGAAGTTCTAGAGGTCAGTACTAAATAACAGAGAGGAGCGGCGGAGGACCAGATCACGTGAGCTGTAAGTTTTAATAAAAATATTTTGTTTCCTAAACTACCACTATGCAACCGACAAATCATTTCAATTTTAATATTTTTTTGACATTTCCTCCTTATATAATTATTTATCTGAGTCAAATGACTCAGAGTGACCTAAATAGGTCATCATGTCGATGACCTCATGCTGCAGCCAGAAACACAGAGAACTTCGCAACAATTGCGCTCCATGTCATATTTATTAGTTGTAACAGTTATGTTTATTTAGGTTATGTTTGGTAAAGTTAGGATTGGGGTATGCACAGAACACCTCCTCGTGTGGATACGGACAATAATCTCTTCATTTCGGAGAGGGTATTCTAATTTGAACTGAGTTTCAGCAACTACACGCAACTACACACAACTTCACGCAAAGGATTCAATAAATGCTTCACTCTGAGTAACAGAGTTTAATTAACAACGTAAGACAAGTAATATCCATTGTAGTTGCACTTTGTTATTGGACAGCGTCGCATATTATCTACATCAAGTCGAAGAACTGTGCTCAAGAACTGAAACAGAATCTGGAATCTTTTTTAACATGAAAACATTTCTTAACATTGTGACCAAATGTTTGTTTAGAAAATGTTTAATTATGTTTGTGAACATTTTTAACAGTAGTGTGGAAGCACAATTATGTACCTCCGCCACGATCGCATTAAATTAAAGTGATCTTAATTCAGTGATTGCGTGTATAATGAAACATCTGTTACTTGCAGATGAAAGACTTGTGGTGCCAGAGATGAAGATAAACTAAAGTTTTCTATGTACTATTTGACAACACAATACGGAGAACATTAATTATGAGTGTTATTGTTTACTTTGTGTTTATCGTAGATGTTTTCTTTTCGTATTATACAAATTTGTTCTACATCCGGATTCACAGCAAGCAACTACACACAACGGCCGCGGATACAGGAAGTGCTTCACTGTTCTACAATGCAGTAAACTTATAATGTTAGTAATGATCATTATCGTTTCACTGCGTTTTAAGAGAGCGTCGCATATTATCTACTATTCAACACAAAGACATGAAGACCAAGATCTTAAGGAATCAGTTATTGTACATTCAAGTTTTGATACTATTATTATATGTAGATAAGGAGTAAAAGAAACCACAGCTAGCTAGATACGCACTGACATTTATTCAGCGACATGACATGAAGTGACAGCACATACCACAGATTACTCAACAAGCAAGCAAGTCCTCCCCTAGCTTGATAGAATAAATACTTACAATTACTATAATTAATAAAATCTTTTATAATCCACCCTTGGTAAGGGTCGAAGTCTTTTGCCATCCTCTGTTTGCCTCTCTGGCTGTGGTAATAATCCTGAGCCAGGCGCTATGGCATCTCCTCCCAAGGGAACATCTGTGGCCTCATAAAATTCTTCATTTTCTCCACTGTTCTGTGTTTCCGTCTCCACTCTTTCTTCATTCTCTTTATTTCCCTCCCCTATCGTGTCCGATTTTCTGTCAACCGCAGGGGGTGTTGGGTTTGGTGGTGAAGTTACTTGTGGAGTAATATGTTCAATTTCAATAACGCAATCACCTGACCCGGAAATCATTCTTGCTGTACCCTTATAGGCTAATAACTGATTTTTATGTTTTTTCACAGAGTGAGAAGTTATGAAGTCTTTAACTATATAAATCACTTTACCGACTTTTTTAGTTATGATACCTTTTAGCCATGTGCCTTGTTTATTTATGTTGTTTTTTTTTTATATAAAACATAATCTCCAGGCTTAAAATATTTAATTGGCTTCTCATTTGCCACCTTAGACTGCAAACACTGTTTGTTTTCGACGTTTCGGGTGAGAGCGACAGACGCCGGAAATGAGTTGGGTTTAATTAAATCTAATCGCGATCGTAGTTTCTGACCAAAAACTAGCTGAGCAGGTGAACAACCCGTTGAAGAATGGACTGAATTTCGATAGTCAAATAGATATTTTAACAACGTGTTATTCACCCCCTTGGCATTACTACTGCTTAAAATACTGGATTTAATTCCCTTCTTCACGACTTTCACGTAACTTTCGGCCTGCCCGTTCCTGGCCGGATGATAAGCCGGTGACGTCACATGCGATATACCGTTTGATGCACAAAACATTTTAAATTCCGAAGATGTAAACTGAGTGCCGTTATCACTAACTATAGTATGCGGTAAGCCAAATCTTGCCATGTATTCATACAACTTATTAATAAGCGAAGCCGATGACGTACTTGTCCCCATATCATAAGTTTCTACCCATTTTTTTTTTTTTTTTTTAAAGATGGTAAAATCATCAAATGACCCCCCCCCGTCCTGGGCGGGGCGGGAGGGAGTGTCAGACTTTTACTGACTAAAAACCATCTATGTTCCTTCATGTGCCCTTTGCGTTCCGGGGGCGCGGTATCTCTTTCGAACAACATCTACAATCACTAAATACGAACGATTCTGTATGGGACCGAGGAAATCAACGTGAATCCGATAGAACGATTGCGGCGGGTGTGGCCACGGCGCGATTGGCGCGCGCGCGGGTAACTGTCTTAATTGTAAACAAACCTCACAATCAGCAATCATTTTTTCTACAGCTTTATCGATTCCTGGAAACCAAAATCTACTGCGCGCTTCCGCTTTTGTTTTCACTATACCTAAGTGTGATTTATGAAGTTCGGATCATAATCTAGTTCTAAGAGTCTGTGGTATAACTACTTTGTGCCCTCGCATAATACATCCGCTTTCATACGACAACTGGGTTTTACACAAAAAGTATGGTTTAATTAAAATATCTGATACTCGCTGAGGCCACCCATGAACAATATATGATAAAACTTTATTTAATATTGCATCCTTAAGAGTTTCGACACGAATTTCACTATGCATAACAGGAAAACTGCCATCAATAACAAAGTTAACATATGAGGCGCGATCCTCTACGCTGTCAGTTTCGTGGCCGAAACCCTCTCGCAGTTCCGTTGACTCATTGTCAGGTAGACTAGCGCGTGACAAATAGTCTGCGCTGCTATCAGCACTGCGTATATATTCAATGGAGTAATTATAACCACTAAGAAACATCGCGTAACGCTGCAGTCTATTAGCAGAAACCTCTGGAATTCCACGATATGGACCAAAAATAGATAAAAGTGGCTTGTGGTCTGTTCGAAGCACAAAGGGAATCACCCTCCCATATAAATATTGGTGAAAACGTCGTACTCCGAAAATAATAGCTGTAGCCTCTTTTTGTAATTGCGAATACCGCTTCTCTGCTGAATTCAGTGTACGAGAGGCAAATGAAACTGGACGTTCCACTCCATCAGAACCTATTTGCGATAAAATGGCCCCCAAACCACTGGGCGATGCATCAACAGTTAAAATTATTTTAGCATTTTGATCAAAATGTGCAAGAACTTGATTTGAGGCTAAACATCGCTTTATTGAAACAAAAGCTTTTTCATGTATATTCTCCCATTTCCATTTATTGCCTTTTTGCAATAGGGAATAAAGCGGACTTAATACTGACGATGCGTTTGGGACAAAGTGCCTATAATAATTTACTAATCCTAGAAAAGACTGTAACTTATTCACATTTGTCGGTATGGGTGCCTCAACAATTTCTTTCACCTTTTGTTCTGATTTTCTTAAACCATTCTTATCTATTGTATATCCCAGGTATTCTATTTGGTTTTCGAAAAACACACATTTATCTTTACGAAGTGTTAGACCCGCGTCCTGTAGTCGCTGCAAGACCGCGCTCAATCTATCTAAATGTTGATCTTTAGTTTCGCCTGTTATACAAATATCGTCAAGCATACACATAACACCATCTAACCCCGATAATAAACACTCCATTGCCCTTTGAAAAATAGCTGGCGCACTAGAGAGACCAAAGACTAAACGCGTGTAAACAAACAATCCACGGTGAGTATTAATACAAGTTATTTTCTGAGATGTTTCGTCTAAAACAAATTGTGAATAGGCCTGCGTTAAGTCTAATTTACTAAACTGCTGCCCACCGTGTAATTTAGTAAAAAGTTCTCGAGCTGTCGGTAACGGGTACTGTTCAACAACCAGTTGTTTGTTTACGCTTACGGAGTAGTCTACACACAGTCTAATTGAGCCATCGCGTTTTAATATTGGCACAATAGGTGACGCGTATTCAGAGTACCGAACTGGCTTTAATACGCCTATACGTACCAAACGATCGAGTTCCGCGTCAATTTTATCTTTAAGTGCGAATGCTATTGGACGGGCTTTAAAAAAACCGGTTTTGCATCATCTTTTAATTGTAACTTTACACGATATTTTGTGAATACCCCCAGTTCGTCAGAAAAGACTGATGGGTATTTTAATTTTAACTTTTCGGTAATACTATTAGATGTTAAATGATTCACTTGCAACATTTGTAATTTAAACAAACAAATAAAATCTCTACCTAATATTGGGGGTACACCATCACGTATTACTCGCACTTTAACCACGTGTGTTTTATCTATATATGTAATAGGTAATTGCACTATACCTAAGCAATGGATAACACGCCCTGTATACGTAAATAATCGATCTGTCGTTGACAGTAAAGGCAGCATTTTAAAATATTTTTCATACATTTTCTCAGATATCGCAGTGACTGCTGATCCGGTATCAACTTCGAACTTTAGTTCCCTGTTTTGTATCGAAACTACCAAAGTCATAGGTTCACCGTTATGTGAACATATTTGTTTTATCTTACCGTCATCGTCACTCTCGCCCGACCCGCCAGTTCCTACGAAGTTTATCTTCTTGCACATTCGGCGTAGATGGCCTTTTACATTACACTTTTTACAAGTATGGTTTGCAAACCGACATTGAGACGTTTTATGATTTTTAAAACCGCATACGTTACACTTTTCCTTGTTTGCACTGGTTTCGTTTGTGGTGGTCGCGATCTTGAGCAGCGGCTCGCTTGACGGTGGCGCTTGCGCCAACGCTGATGACGATGCTGCTGCTCCCTTCCGTGCACTACGCACGCTCTCCGCCAACTCCACTGCTTTTGACAGTGTAAGCTCGTGCAGGTCACGAGCGAAAAGTTTGTCCTTCTCCGGTCCCGGCAGCATACCCATAACAAACCGGTCACGCAGTGCTTCTTCTACATTAAGAAACTCGCAATGCGTGGTGAGCCCCCGAAGTCTCGCAGCCCACTGCGAGAATGTTTCTTCTATACCTTGAATGGCAGCATAGAACTTATATCGCTCGCCAAATCCACATTTCTTTGGTGAAAAATGTCTGTCGAGTAATAGAAGAATGTCTTCGTAGGGCAGGTGCGTCAGCTCCTTTGGTAACGCTAAATCAGCCGTGAGTTTGTAAGTGCTGTCGGCGAGTGCGCTCAGCAATACTGCTCGTCTTTTCACTCCCTGTGGATCCTTTACATTGTCGATGTCGTTAGCAATGAACCATCGTAAAATACGTTGCTTATATGTTTGCCACGTATGAGTATCGTGGTCAAAACTCGATAAAATACCGAAGTGAGACATTTTCTCTTCTTGGTGCCTTTTTTCCTTTGCAAATTGTGGGTACTCGTCGCCAATATTATATATATGTAGATAAGGAGTAAAAGAAACCACAGCTAGCTAGATACGCACTGACATTTATTCAGCAAGCGACATGACATGAAGTGACAGCACATACCACAGATTACTCAACATAACAGATACATAATATTTATACAGGAAAAAAATTTAACCAGTGCGTAAATTTTGCCATAATAAACTTTAACACGTTTTATTAAACACGAATATTTTATTTTGATATGTCTTAGTACTAAAAAAAAAGTTATCGCTTACGAAACGTGTATACTTGAAAACCATATTTTATTGTCACTCGGCGGTAGCGCATTCCCCACCCCCTCACCCCAGCCATGCGCCCGGGCGGCGGCCAAGAGTTGTCATTGATAGTATGGCGAATAGATTATGTCCATGTTTTGCTTATTTCAAACTCGGATAAGGATGAATTTTTTTTTTATTTTATTTTTAACTAAACACGGAAATGTGTTCTATTACTGACACTGAACTACCAAAAAAAATTTACGCACTGGTTAAAAACTTATCCTGTATTTAATAAATAACAAACATAATTTTTAACAAAAAAATGCTAAAATAAGGAGTGGTTTCCAACGTTCGGTAGCCGTCGCTCACGATTATAAGCTCTGTTCTATACAGAAGCTTTGTTTAATTATTTTCAGCTAAACATTCACAAGCTTGCCGCTTTAAACGCCAGTGTTGCTACAGCAAATATGGAGGGAGAACCTGAGATATTTATGGAGTTTTCTTCATCCTGTGATCTGTAATGTTGTCATATTTACTGCATTTTTATTTATTTTATCTATTTTTACTTTTCTTTAGATTTATGGAACTTTCTGATAATTAATTGTTTTATTATGTTTTGTGTAATAGTGTTGGTTCAGATCCACAGGTAAAACATTGTCTAACAGGTAGAACAGCGGACAACGCGGAATACACAATGTTTCATCACCGTCACTCAAGTAGTTCTGTCCTAAGAAGTTAAAATGATCCTCATGTAATTGTCATTATCGTTTACAGAGATCTTTTTAATTTCTAATGGTCAGTACTAAATAACAGCGAGGAGCGGCGGAGGAACAGATCGCGCGAGTTGTAAGCTTTTTTTATAAAAATAATTGATTTCCTGAATTACCACTATGCAACCAAACAAGCTTCCCGTTTTTAATAAAGAAAACCATTTTCTTCATATTTGATTATTAACTCTAAATCATTTTAAATCATTTTTTTTTTTCACATCGATAACCTCATGCTGCATCCCCTAGAAACATAGAGAACACAAAGATTTTCGCAACGTTTCAACTCTACTTTAATAGGACAAAATTTGGTTAAGATCTGAAGAAGTCTGGTGTTGGTGATATTTAAATTTTGTTACATTTCAATTATATTCAATAAAAAGTTTGAAAATAGGTGTTTCCAAGTCCCAACTGTCTTACTCTGCAAGTTTTGGCAGTTTGGGTCTAATTGCTTACTCACGCCTTTTTCCCGTGGGGGTAGTCAGAAACCACAGAACACCACTTGCTATTATCGTTACATACTCTTATCGTCTCGTTCACGATTATACATCTGGTCACACTACCCCGCCAGTTGCGAGTACTGAGCATCCGACCTTTCTGAAGAACCTCACTAATGAGGTCAGGGTAGGTCTTTCTAGGGCGTCCTCCCGGCGTTGCTCACATCTGTCATATAAATTCCTTTTGTTAGTCGCCTTTCACACATCCTCTCAACCATCTAAGCATACTGTTTTCAACCTTTGTCAGTTCATCCTCCTTTAATCCGCAACGTTCTCATATGAGCTCATTCCACACTCTATCGTTCAAAGTTACACCACATATACTTCGCAAGGAACGCATCATTATAATAATAAGGGTTTTGTTTACTTAATGTTTATCGTAGATGTTATTTCTTATCATATAATACAAATATATTCTACATCCAGATTCATAGCAAGCAACTACATACAACTACATGCAAAGGGTACAATAAATGCTTCACTGTTCTCAAGCACGGTTTAATTAACAATGTAAGTAATATCCATTGTAGTTTAACTGTGCTAGTAGACAGCGTCGCATATTATCTACTTCAAGAGGAAGAACTGGAGAAGTGATGTCAAGATGGCCCAGTGGTTAAGGCGCGCCTCTCATGCATGAGGCAGCAGTGGGATTGAATCCAGGCAAGTACCAATGTATCATTTTCAATTTATATGTACTTTTTAAGTAAGTTTCTAGTTTGTGTCCAATTGCTCAATATAACCATTGTTTTACAGATTGTGAAGTATCAAGACATGTTCAACGTTTGTGATACATCTTTACACATCATAAGTGCTGTCTAATGTATGTGTCCAAAAGAAGTTATCAAAAATGCAGTTATCATAAATGTATCCACTGCATTGAATCAGTTTCACTAAGATAGTGCAGCATTAAACAACAGCAGAAGCAGAGCAGCAGATCAGGTGAGTTGTACTACCTTGTTCTTAAGCTGTCATACGTAACTGAGAAATCGTTTTCATGTTTTTTTTTTATATAAAAATGGTTTTTATTTCATATCATACATTTTTAACACATTAAATTAATTGAGGCAACCCCAGTAAGTTATAAAAAATATACTTGTGTTGGGGATGTCTTCTGAAATTTCCGTTAGTTGGTTGGTTGATCGATACATTAACTGTGAGTCATTTTTTTCATCGTGTCGATGACCTCATGCTGCAGGATCTACTATACAAAGAACTTTGTAACGTTTTATTAAGTAAATAAAACTAGTGTAGAATAACACTCCACGCAGCCGTTTAATTCCTTCAATGCAATATTTTTCATATTATATGTGCAAAATAGGTATTTCCCATGTAAGAATCGATCGAAGTTAAGTCACGTTCGTGCTAAGTCCTCTGTATTATTATATTAGGTACCTATGTCACGATCGCATTTAATTAAAGATTTCTTAATTCAGTGATTGCATGTATAATAGAGCATCTGTTACTTGCAGATCTTACTTGGGGAACCAGAGATAAAACATTTTAAACATTGTTAACAACGCGGAATACACAATGTTTCATCGCCGTCACTCAAGTAGTTCTGTCCTAAGAAGTTCAAAGGACACTCATGTAGTTATCATAAATGTTTACTGAGAGGTTTTTTGAACTGCTAAAGGTCAGTACTAAATAACAGCGAGGAGCGGCGGAGGACCAGATCACGTGAGCTGTAAGTTTTAATAAAAATGTTTTGTTTCCTAAACTACCACTATGCAACCGACAAATCATTTCAATTTTAATATTTTTTTGACATTTCCTCCTAATATGATTATTAAGTCTGAGTCAAATGACTCCGAGTGACCTAAATAGGTCATCATGTCGATGACCTCATGCTGCAGCCAGAAACACAGGGAACTTCGCAACGTTTGCGCTCCATGTCATATTTATTAGTTGTAACAGTTATGTTTATTTGGGTTATGTTTGGTAAAGTTAGGATTGGGGTACGCACAGAACACCTCCTCGTGTGCCTGATGTCTGCTGGTTCCTTACGAACACGTTCTCGTGGAGTAGAGCAGTCGTCGGGCCGGCGCACCCTGGATACGGACAATAATCTCTTCATGTCGGAGAGGGTATTCTAATTTGAACTGAGTTTCAGCAACTACACGCAACTACACACAACTACACGCAAAGGATTCAATAAATGCTTCACTGCTCTGACTAACAGAGTTTAATTAACAATGTAAGTAATATCCATTGTAGTTGCACTTTGTTATTGGACAGCGTCGCATATTATCTACATCAAGTCGAAGAACTGTGCTCAAGAACTGAAACAGGATCTGGAATCTTTTTTAACATGAAAACATTTCTTAACATTGTGACCAAATGTTTGTTTAGAAAATGTTTAATTATGTTTGTGAACATTTTTAACAGTAGTGTGGAAGCACAATTATGTACCTTCGCCACGATCGCATTAAATTAAAGTGATCTTAATTCAGTGATTGCGTGTATAATGAAACATCTGTTACTTGCAGATGAAAGACTTGTGGTGCCAGAGATGAAGATAAACTAAAGTTTTCTATGTACTATTTGACAACACAATACGGAGAACATTAATTATGAGTGTTATTGTTTACTTTGTGTTTATCGTAGATGTTTTCTTATCGTATTATACAAATTTGTTCTACATCCGGATTATAGCAAGCAAGCAACTAATGCAAACAACTACATGCAAAGCATACAATAAATGCTTCACTGTTCTCAAGCTCGGTTAAATTGTCAATGTAAGTAATATCCATTGAAGTTTAACTGTGCTAGTAGACAGCGTCGCATATTATCTACTTCAAGAGGAAGAACTGGAAAAGTGCTGTCGAGATGACCCAGTGGTTAAGGCGCCCGCCTCTCATGCATGAGGCAGCAGTGGGATTGAATCCAGGCAAGTACCAATGTATCATTTTCAATTTATATGTACTTTTTAAGTAAGTTTCTAGTTTGTGTCCAATTGCTCAATATAACCAATATTTACAGATTGTGAAGTATCAAGACATGTTCAACGTTTGTCATACATCTTTACACATCATAAGTGCTGTCTAATGTATGTGTCCAAAAGAAGTTATCAAAAATGCAGTTATCATAAATGTATCCACTGCATTGCCTTATTTGAACTAAGGCAGTGCAGCACTAAACAACAGCAGAAGCAGAGCAGCAGATCAGGTGAGTTATACTACCTTGTTCTTAAGCTGTCATACGTAACTGAGAAATCGTTTTCATTTAAACATTTTTCTAAGATTTCCGTAAGTTGGTGGTTGATCGGTACATTAACTGTGAGTCATTTTGTTCATCGTGTCGATGACCTCATGCTGCAGGATCTAGTGTACAAAGAACTTTGTAACGTTTTATTAAGTAAACGAAACTAGTGTAGAATAACACTCCACGAAGCCGTTTAATTCCTTCAATGCAATATTTTTCGTATTATATGTGCAAAATAGATATTTCCCATGTAAGAATCGATCGAAGTTAAGTCACGTTCGTGCTAAGTCCTCTGTATTATTATATTAGGTACCTACGTCACGATCGCATTTAATTAAAGATTTCTTAATTCAGTCATTGCATGTATGTATAATGGAGCATCTGTTACTTGTAGATCTTACTTGGGGAACCAGAGATAAAACATGTAAAACATTGTCAACAACGCGGAATACACAATGTTTCATCGCCGCCACTCAAGTAGTTCTGTCCTAAGAAGTTCAAAGGACACTCATGAAGTTATCATAAATGTTTACTGAGAGGTTTTTTGAAGTTCTAAAGGTCAGTACTAAATAACAGCGAGGAGCGGCGGAGGACCAGATCACGTGAGCTGTAAGTTTTAATAAAAATATTTTGTTTCCTAAACTACCACTATGCAACCGACAAATCATTTCAATTTTAATATTTTTTTGACATTTCCTCCTTATATGATTATTTATCTGAGTCAAATGACTCAGAGTGACCTAACTAGGTCACCATGTCGATGACCTCATGCTGCAGCCAGAAACACAGAGAACTTCGCAACGTTTGCTCTCCATGTCATATTTACTAGTTGTAACAGTTATGTTTATTTGGGTTATGTTTGGTAAAGTTAGGATTGGGGTACGCCCAGAACACCTCCTCGTGTGCCTGATGTCTGCTGGTTCCTTACGAACACGTTCTCGTGGAGTAGAGCAGTCGTCGGGCCGGTACACCCTGGGTATTGTAATTTGTGCCCTGGGGTACGGACAATAATCTCGTCATGTCGCAGAGGGTATACTAATTTAATCTGAGTTTCAGCAACTACACACAACTATACGCAACGTCGAAGACACAATAAATGCTTCACTGTTTTGTATAACACAGTGTAATTATCAATGTAAGTAATATCCATTGTAGTTGCACTGTGTTATTGGACAGCGTCGCATATTATCTACTTCAAGAGGAGGAACTGTGCTCAAGAACTGGAACTTGATCTGGAATCTTATTTAACATGATGACATTTTTTAACATTGTGACCAAATATAACGTAGAAAATGTAATGCGTAATGTAGAAAATGTTTAATTATGTTTGTAAACATTTTTAACAGCAGTGTGGTAGCACCATTAGGTACCTACGTCACGATCGCATTAATTCAGTGATTGCATGTATAATGCACAGGAAACCCATGTTGTTTTCATAAATGTTAACATGGTAGCTTTTGAGTTGCTATTGGTCAGTACTAACAGAGAGAAGCGACTGAGGACCAGATCACGCGAGTTGTAAGTTCTTGTAAAAATGTTTTGTTTCCTGAACCACTGTTCAACCGAAAAATAGTTTCGATTATACCTAATATTTTTTGACATTTCTTCCTTACACTATTATTAACTCTAAATCATTCAGGTCATCATGTCGATGACCACACGATACACAGAGAACTTAGCAACGTTTGAGCTCCATGACATATTTATTAGTTGTGATGACAGTTGTTTACCCAAGTAACAAAATAATGTCATATAAAAGGTACAATAACGTTTTCAATTTAACTTTCAGTCATACCAAAACGTTATATAATAGTTTTTTAGACGTGAATATAACGCGGGTTTGGGCGCAGATTATATAACATTTCAATTGTGTTAAGGTCGTGTTGCAGTCGCGTTAGCGACAAATTATGTTGAGTAAAAGTCACGTAGACGTTGTGAGTTTAACTAATAAGGTTTGTAATCGTTTCTAGTAATACCAATGAATAACTACATCATCGTATGAGAGTGTCAGCGACAATTTGTGTGACAATTTATTGTGTTATGGCAAAACTTATATTGTAAAGTTAAGTAAAATGTCGTATGAATCATTATTAAGAATTCTTTAATATAGAGAAAGCATATTGCGATGGAAGATGAAGAGCGACGACTTATACATGGGAATTAATTTTTTTCGATGATATGTATGGTTATCTTTGTCAATATTTTCATGGGCCTTCATAATATTGGAGTTTTCATATTGTTTATAAAAAATAAAATATATGAATTGACATCAATAGTTTCGGCCATATTGCCAATAGACATTGGGCGACTGCATTTCGACCTTTAAATAACTATTGGTCGTATACATGTTTTTATACGATTTATGGCGTCCACCATGACGGTTGCAATTAGAGTTCTGTTGGAAAATAGTAAAACCCTTTGCGTATAGTCATGGAAATACTTCTGTTTTATTTACAGGGACATCATGGTGATTCTGGCATTGATAAGCTTGTGAATCTCTCATTAAGTTTTTCACATTTAAGTTTAGTCATAGATTGGCACACGTTGTAGGAATATAAAATAATTAGTTATAAAAAAAAACATAAACTTAATGAAATAGGACGACTGAGTTATAGAAAAGATACTAATAATCGCTTAAATAATCAATTGGCATATATAAGTTATCCTTACTAATATTATAAATGCGAAAGTAACTCTGTCTGTCTGTCTGTCTGTCTCTTCTTCACGCCTAAACCACTGAACCGATTTCAATGAAATTTGGTACAGATATAGTCTGGGACCCGAGAAAGGACATAGGATAGTTTTCGTCCCGGAAAGACCCCGGGAACGGAAACTATTAATCCACGCGGACGAAGTCGCGGGCAAAAGCTAGTATTAGAATAAAGTTTCAAACTAAAAGTTATTTAAAGGTTTAGTATATGACCTATTATGAAGATTGTATAATAGTTAACTATAAAATCATTACATAACGGTTTGTTATTTAAATGTTGAATAAAAGGTTCTAAATTTACGAAACATGGCGACTCATCACTATTGTCCGACTGAAACGTTTACTCGACTTAACATTATATGACCGTCGTATAAATTAATTGAGACGACGTTTACCAGACGCATTAATATGACTTAAATATATATAACTAATACGTCGAACTGAAAACTATTTTACAACATTTTAGTTGCTTCAAAACTATTTCAAACCCCTTACATGACTGTCAGTCGTATAATTGTAAACTTATATAACTTTTTTGCTAGTTGGGTAGTTAGGTTATGTTTGGTCAGAATCACAGAACAATAAAACCGTTTGTTTTTATTGTTCTGTGGTCAGAATAGACAAGATTAGGTAAAGCTAGGATTGGGGTATGCACAGAACACCTCCTCGTGTGCCTGATGTCTGCTGGTTCCTTACGAACACGTTCTCGTGGAGTAGAGCAGTCGTAGGGCCGGCACACCCTGGATACGGACAATAATCTCTTCATTTCAGAGAAGGTATTCTAATTTGAACTGAGTTTCAGCAACTACACGCAACTACCAGGGCTGCCAGATTGTATAATTGGATACAAAATCTGTATAATCGGACGGTGTATTGTATCCATGATCATTTCGTATAATACGATACAAAAACATACGGCATGAAATGGAACATGAGTACACTTCTTGCTTTTTTCAAAATTGACCTCTCATCTGCATGGGATGATCAGAGATGCAGAAAAGTATTCCCAACGTGACAACTATGATACAGTGGAGTGTCGTGTGAACTTGTGTGGCCATAGTTCCTGATTGTGACTGCTTGAGTGGGTTGGTTCAGGTTTACTTCGGTAGTTTATGTAGGTTTTTTTATTTAATACGAGTAGTTGTCAATAAGTTATCATCTGAGTTTTGCTATGCTTGAGATTAGAAGACTATTCAGTTAGAGATTATATAAGTAATAAATAAAAAAAATCAGCACTAAAGTACAGTTGAATATTGGATATTGGTTAAGGATTGGTTGGATTGGTTCAGTTTTAGGAAATTGTGAAGAAAAATCGATTTATAGAATAGTTTTGTATAATGCGATCAAATTTTGTATAATTGCAGATACTAATAGGTATCATCATCATCTCAGCCATAGGACGTCCACTGCTGAACATAGGTATAGCCGCGATTTATTTGCTGGCAGCCCTGGCAACTACACACAACTACACGCATAGGATTCAATAAATGCTTCACTGCACTGAGTAACAGAGTTTAATTAACAATGTAAGTAATATCCATTGTAGTTGCACTTTGTTTTTGGACAGCGTCGCATATTATCTACATCAAGTCGAAGAACTGTGCTCAAGAACTGAAACAGGATCTGGAATCTTTTTTAACATGAAAACATTTCTTAACATTGTGACCAAATGTTTGTTTAGAAAATGTTTAATTATGTTTGTGAACATTTTTAACAGTACCTAGTGTGGAAGCACAATTATGTACCTCCGCCACGATCGCATTAAATTAAAGTGATCTTAATTCAGTGATTGCGTGTATAATGAAACATCTGTTACTTGCAGATGAAAGACTTGTGGTGCCAGAGATGAAGATAAACTAAAGTTTTCTATGTACTATTTGACAACACAATACGGAGAACATTAATTATGAGTGTTATTGTTTACTTTGTGTTTATCGTAGATGTTTTCTTTTCGTATTATACAAATTTGTTCTACATCCGGATTCACAGCAAGCAACTACACACAACGGCCGCGGATACAGGAAGTGCTTCACTGTTCTACAATGCAGTAAACTTATAATGTTAGTAATGATCATTATCGTTTCACTGCGTCGTAAGAGAGCGTCGCATATTATCTACTATTCAACACAAAGAAATGAAGACCAAGATCTTAAGGAATCAGTTATTGTACATTCAAGTTTTGATACATACTATTTATATTTAATACTAGCAGTGCCCCGCGGTTTCACTCGCGTTACGATAGGTTTTTGGTTACTGATCCGTTCCGTGGCTCATAGCGCGATGTTATGTATCCTTTAATATGTTATTCTGATGTATAAGCTACGGAATGCCTCGCAGAGCCATTATTTTGCGGCCAAATTATTTTAAAACTGTGATATCTCCTAAGATATTCATTGAAATTAAATGATGTACAGGGTAATTTCATTCAAAATTTAACACTTGTGATGAATAACGTATTTATGTTGATAAGGATTAATACTATTTCCATAAAAACACCTTCGCAAATAATGCATAATTTTAAAACAATTTTTCTGGCCATAAAAATGGCTATAGTGAGTCAACCTTAAAAGTTAGACATTTACTACCGCGGACTTTTTTTTAGTATATTTTGAGAGGAACAATTCTCTCATACATTATTTTTGCGTAACTTTAACCGTTCACGCAGCGCACGCAACGAAAGCCCAAAAGAATATTTTTTCCCGTTTTTGCCACATTTTTCATTGCTGCTCCGCTCCAATTGGTCGTAGCGTGATGTTATATAGCCTATAGCACTCACGAATAATGTAGCTTTCTACCAGTGAAACAATTTTTAAAATTGGTTCATTACTTCCGGAGATTACCCCCTACATACAAACTTACAAACATACAAACTTACAAACAAATGTTACCTCTTTATAATATTAGTATAGAAATAACAAACATTATTTTTAACAAAAAATGCTAAAATAAGGAGTGGTTTCCAACGTTCGGTAGCCGTCGCTCACGATTATAAGCTCTGTTCTATACAGAAGCTTTGTTTAATTATTTTCAGCTAAACATTCACAAGCTTGCCGCTTTAAACGCCAGTGTTGCTACAGCAAATATGGAGAACCTGAGATATTTATGGAGTTTTTTTCATCCTGTGATCTGTAATGTTGTCATATTTACTGCATTTTCATTTTTTTTATCTATTTTTACTTTTCTTTAGATTTATGGAACTTTCTGATAATTAATTGTTTTATTATGTTTTGTGTAAGAGTGTTGGTTCAGATCCACAGGTAAAACATTGTCTAACAGGTAGAACAGCGGACAACGCGGAATACACAATGTTTCATCACCGTCACTCAAGTAGTTCTGTCCTAAGAAGTTAAAAGGATCCTCATGTAGTTGTCATTAACGTTTACAAGGATCTTTTTAATTTCTAATGGTCAGTACTAAATAACAGCGAGGAGCGGCGGAGGAACAGATCGCGCGAGTTGTAAGCTTTTATAAAAATAATTGATTTCCTGAATTACCACTATGCAACCAAACAAACTTCCCGTTTTTAATAAAGAAAACCATTTTCTTCATATTTGATTATTAACTCTAAACCATTTTAATCATCACATCGATAACCTCATGCTGCATCCGCTAGAAACATAGAGATCACAAAGATTTTCGCAACGTTTCAACTCTACTTTAACACGACAAAATTTGGTTAAGATCTGAAGAAGTCTGGTGTTGTGTATCTCAATATTGTTACATTTCAATTATATTCAATAAAAAGTTTGAAAATAGGTGTGTTTCCAAGTCCCAACTGTGTTACTCTGCAAGTTTTGGCAGTTTGTGTCTAATTGCTTACTCACGCCTTTTTCCCGTGGGGGTAGGCAGAAACCACAGAACACCACTTGCTATTATCGTTACATACTCTTATCGTCTCGTTCACGATTATACATCTGGTCACACTACCCCGCCAGTTGCGAGTACTGAGCATCCGACCTTTCTGAAGAACCTCACTAATGAGGTCAGGGTAGGTCTTTCTAAGGCGTCCTCCCGGCGTTGCTCACATCTGCCATACAAATTCCTTTTATTAGTCGCCTTTCACACATCCTCTCAACCATCTAAGCATACTGTTTTCAACCTTTGTCAGTTCATCCTCTTTTAATCCGCAACGTTCTCATATGAGCTCATTCCACACTCTATCGTTCAAAGTTACACCACATATACTTCGCAAGGAACGCATCATTATAATAATAAGGGTTTTGTTTACTTTATGTTTATCGTAGATGTTGTTTCTTATCATATAATACAAATATATTCTACATCCAGATTCATAGCAAGCAACTACATACAACTACATGCAAAGGGTACAATAAATGCTTCACTGTTCTCAAGCACGGTTTAATTGACAATGTAAGTAATATCCATTGGAGTTTAACTGTGCTAGTAGACAGCGTCGCATATTATCTACTTCAAGAGGAAAAACTGGAGAAGTGATGTCGAGATGGCCCAGTGGTTAAGGCGCCTCTCATGCATGAGGCAGCAGTGGGAATGAATCCAGGCAAGTACCAATGTATCATTTTCAATTTATATGTACTTTCTAAGTAAGTTTCTAGTTTGTGTCCAATTGCTCAATATAACCATTATTTACAGATTGTGAAGTATCAAGACATGTTCAACGTTTGTCATACATCTTTACACATCATAAGTGCTGTCCTATGTATGTGTACAAAAGAAGTAATGCAGTTATTATAAATGTATGCACTGCATTGAATCAGTTGCAATAAGATAGTGCAGCATTAAAAAACAGCAGAAGCAGAGCAGCAGATCAGGTGAGTTGTACTACCTTGTTCTTAAGCTGTCATACGTAACTGAGAAATCGTTTTCATGTTTTTTTTTTTATAAAAATCAATCAATCAATCAATCAATCAATCAACGTTTATTGTGGATCATAGGTATGTATAGTACAGTTCTTAAATATTTGTAAGTTTTGATCAGCTATGTCCCGCCCGTAGGGCATACAATAATTACATTTAGACAAACTACTATTTCAATGAACATTATTACAGATTATATGTTTTTCCTTTTTTTTTTAAATTTATCACAATTATTAAACAATAATGGAAATGTCAGATTCAAATTCAAATTATTATTATATAAAGGTTCAAGAAAAATAAAAAAAAAATAAAAATAAAGTCAAAACGGATTAAAATAGGTAGGATGTCAAATATACACATAAAGCTAAAATGAGAAATTGCAAAATCATAATATAAAATAAAATTAGATTATAGTTTATGATATTAAAAGTCATCGAACACATCACGACTGGGTGGGACTATATTTTAGTAAAGATTTGTCGGACAGAAATTCTTTTACAGAGTAATAGCTTTTGTTTACTAGCAGATCATGGAGAGTCCTTTTGAAATCCTTATTTTTCGTATTTATTCTGATAGGCCCCGGTATATTATTAAAGATGCGAGAAGCTGAACAAAAGATGCTCTCATGCATTAGATGAGTTTTACTGGCTGGCGTGCGTAGTATATCCTTACGCCGTATACGCGTGTAGTAGCTGAACATGTGGATATTGTTTTTAACAAATACTGCAGCCTCAAGTATATAGATGCATGGTAGTGTTAATAATTTATTGTTTTTAAAAAATGGCTTACAGGAGTCTGTTTCGCATAGGTTGAATATAGCCCTGATGCAGCGCTTTTGAGCAATGAAAGCGCGCTCTCTTTCTGTACTGTTGCCCCAAAATAATACACCGTATCGGAGAATAGAGCCAACGTGGCCGTGGTAAGCTGCTAGCAAAGTACTCAGGTTTGCTATTTTCCCTAATCTATATAATGCATATGAAAAATTCCCCAGCTTTTTGCAAACGTGCTCAATATGAAATTTCCAGTTAAGTTTGTGGTCAATATGTAAACCTAGAAATTTCGTTACCTCCGTTTCCTCAAAAATGGTTTTTATTTCATATTATACATTTAAAACACATTCAATTAATTGAGGCAACCCCAGTAAGTTATAAAATATACTTGTGTTGGGGCTGTCTTCTGAGATTTCCGTAAGTTGGTTGGTTGATCGGTACATTAACTGTGAGTCATTTTGTTCATCGTGTCGATGACCTCATGCTGCAGGATCTAGTGTACAAAGAACTTTGTAACGTTTTATTAAGTAAACGAAACTAGTGTAGAATAACACTCCACGAAGCCGTTTAATTCCTTCAATGCAATATTTTTCATATTATATGTGCAAAATAGATATTTCCCATGTAAGAATCGATCGAAGTTAAGTCACGTTCGTGCTAAGTCCTCTGTATTATTATATTAGGTACCTACGTCACGATCGCATTTAATTAAAGATTTCTTAATTCAGTGATTGCATGTATAATGAAGCATCTGTTACTTGCAGATCTTACTTGGGGAACCAGAGATAAAACATGTTAAACATTGTTAACAACGCGGAATACACAATGTTTCATCGCCGTCAGTCAAGTAGTTTTGTCCTAAGAAGTTCAAAGGACACTCATATAGTTATCATAAATGGTTACTGAGAGGTTTTTTGAACTGCTAAAGGTCAGTACTAAATAACAGCGAGGAGCGGCGCCTGTGCCTGATGTCTGCTGGTTCCTTACGAACACGTCCTCGTGGAGTAGAGCAGTCTGGATACGGACAATAATCTCGTCATGTCGGAGAGGGTATTCTAATTTAATCTGAGTTTCAGCAACTACACACAACTATACGCAACGTCGAAGACACAATAAATGTTTCACTGTTTTGTACAACACAGTGTAATTATCAATGTAAGTAATATCCATTGTAGTTGCACTTTGTTATTGGACAGCGTCGCATATTATCTACATCAAGTCGAAGAACTGTGCTCAAGAACTGAAACAGGATCTGGAATCTTTTTAACCGACTTCAAAAAAAGGAGGAGGTTATCAATTCGACTGTATTTTTTTTTTTTTTTTTTAAGTTTGTTACCTCCAATTTCCCGACTGGGTGAACCGATTGTCATGATTCTTTTTTTATTTGAAAGCTGGTGCTTCCCGTGTGGTCCCATTGTCACCATTTCAATATCTGATGATGGGATCTTGTAGAAATCGGGGGAACTCTTCAATAAATAACAGCAGATTAACCGCGATTGTTGCTATAGCATATTTAAGCATTGTTTACACCATCACACAATATAACATCACGCCTGTACTTAAGGGTTACACAGATGTATACAGTAGTATTTAAAAATTTCTCATCCAAGTAAACAAAATCGCATATTCTGCTTTCTTATGACTTTTTAGTGGTGTCTCGTTAATTTACATAACATGACAGTTTCTTCATGGATTTGGATGACAAGAAGTTGATACTAAAAAGCGAGAAATAAAAAACTTTTTTACAAAAAAATTACAACCGCCTTCAAAAACTAAAAAGAGAAAAATAACTTTAGCTTTGGAAGTCGGTGGCAATACAAAACAACAAACAGAACCAAAGCCACCGACTTCCAAAGCTAAAGTTATTTTTCTCTTTTTATTTAACATGAAAACATTTCCTAACATTGTGACCAAATGTTTGTTTAGAAAATGTTTAATTATGTTTGTGAACATTTTTAACAGTAGTATGGAAGCACAATTATGCCTACCTCCGCCACGATCGCATTAAATTAAAGTGTTCTTAATTCAGTGATTGCGTGTATAATGAAACATCTGTTACTTGCAGATGAAAGACTTGTGGTGCCAGAGATGAAGATAAACTAAAGTTTTCTATGTACTATTTGACAACACAATACGGAGAACATTAATTATGAGTGTTATTGTTTACTTTGTGTTTATCGTAGATGTTTTCTTTTCGTATTATACAAATTTGTTCTACATCCGGATTCACAGCAAGCAACTACACACAACGGCCGCGGATACAGGAAGTGCTTCACTGTTCTACAATGCAGTAAACTTATAATCTTAGTAATGATCATTATCGTTTCACTGCGTCGTAAGAGAGCGTCGCATATTATGTACTATTCAACAAGAAGAAATGAAGACCTAGATCCTAAGGAATCAGGTATTGTACATTCAAGTTTTGATACATAATATTTATATTTAATAAATAACAAACATTATTTTTAACAAAAAATGCTAAAATAAGGAGTGGTTTCCAACGATCGGTAGCCGTCGCTCACCATTATAAGCTTTGTTCTATACAGAAGCTTTGTTTAATGTATTTTTAGCTAAACATTCACAAGCTTGCCGCTTTAAACGCCAGTGTTGCTACAGCAAATATGGAGAACCTGAGATGTTTATGGAGTTTTCTTCATCCTGTGATCTGTAATGTTGTCATATTTACTGCATTTTTATTTTTTTTCAATCTATTTGTACTTTTCTTTAGATTTTTGGAACTTATTGATAATTCATTGTTTTATTAAGTTTTGTGTAAGAGTGTTGGTTAAGTTCCACAGGTAAAACATTGTCTAACAGGTAGAACAACGCGGAATACACAATGTTTCATCACCGTCACTCAAGTAGTTCTGTCCTAAGAAGTGAAAGGGATCCTCATGTAGCTGTCATTAATTTTATTCTATTTTATTTTATTAAATAGGAACAACAAACAGCTACATTATGAATTATTACAAATAGAAAAACAGCTTACTTAACTAATAATGTAGCCCACAGCGCTGTTCACAGATTACCATTAATAATTAAACTTTAAATTCACTAGGAGGTGAGCTGTACATGCATGACAGTTACTTAATATTACGAAACTATAAGAAGAAAAAAGAGAAAAAAGATGAACAAGAAAATTAAATTAAGTATTTTAAGAACAACAGAGAATTAGTCCAAGAGCTCAAGTGTCTCATACAAAAGGTTACGAAATGTATTCAAGGAGCATGTAAATATGTCTATGTGTTTGAATATATCATTGTAGGTTGCGGCCATTCGTCGAATCGGTGAACGTTCACCAGTGTTGGATCGGCAGGTACCTACTACAATGAGTTTGCCTGATTAATGTTTACAGAGATCTTTTTAATTTCTAATGGTCAGTACTAAATAACAGCGAAGAGCGGCTGAGGAACAGATTACGCGAGTTATAAACTTTTATAAAAATAATTGATTTCCTGAATTACCACTATGCAACCAAAAAAGCTTTCCGTTTATAATAAAGAAAACCATTTTCTTTTCAACCAAGTAAGCATACTGTTTTCAACCTTTGTCAGTTCATCCTCTTTTAATCCGCAACGTTCTCATATGAGCTCATTCCTCACTCTATCGTTCAAAGTTACACCATACTTCGCAAGGAACGCATCATTATAATAATAAGTGTTTTGTTTACTTAATGTTTATCGTAGATGTTATTTCTTATCATATTATACAAATATATTCTACATCCAGATTCATAGCAAGCAACTACATACAACTACATGCAAAGGATACAATAAATGCTTCACTGTTCTCAAGCTCGGTTTAATTGACAATGTAAGTAATATCCATTGTAGTTTAACTGTGCTAGTAGACAGCGTCGCATATTATCTACTTCAAGAGGAAGAACTGGAGAAGTGATGTCGAGATGGCCCAGTGGTTAAGGCGCCCGCCTCTCATGCATGAGGCAGCAGTGGGATTGAATCCAGGCAAGTACCAATGTATCATTTTCAATTTATATGTACTTTTTAAGTAAGTTTCTAGTTTGTGTCTTATTGCTCAATATAACCATTGTTTTACAGATTGTGAAGTATCAAGGCATGCTCAACGTTTGTGATACATCTTTACACATCATAAGTGCTGTCTAATGTATGTGTCCAAAAGAAGTTATCAAAAATGCAGTTATCATAAATGTATCCACTGCATTGCCTCATTTGCACTAAGACAGTGCAGCACTAAACAACAGCAGAAGCAGAGCAGCAGATCAGGTGAGTTGTACTACCTGGTTCTTAAGCTGTCATACGTCTGCGGGTTGTTCGAAAGAGATACCGCGCCCCCGGAACGCAAAGGGCACATGAAGGAACATAGACGGGTTTTAGTCAGTAAAAGTCTGACAATCCCTCCCGCCCCGCCCAGGGCGGGGGAAGTTATTTGATGATTTCCCGTCTTTAAAAAAAAAAAATAAAGCTGTCATACGTAAAGGAGAAATCGTTTTCATTTAAATATTTTTCTGAGATTTCCGTAAGTTGGTTGGTTGATCGGTACATTACTTGGAGTCATTTTGTTCATCGTGTCGATGACCTCATGCTGCAGGATCTAGTGTACAAAGAACTTTGTAACGTTTTATTAAGTAAACGAAACTAGTGTAGAATAACACTCCACGAAGCCGTTTAATTCCTTCAATGCAATATTTTTCATATTATATGTGCAAAATAGATATTTCCCATGTAAGAATCGATCGAAGTTAAGTCACGTTCGTGCTAAGTTCTCTGTATTATTATATTAGGTTATACTGGTTCTGGTTGGGTTGTTGGGTTGGTGTGTGGTTATTAGGTTATGGGTTCGGTTGGGTTACCTACGTCACGATCGCATTTAATTAAAGATTTCTTAATTCAGTGATTGCATGTATAATGGAGCATCTGTTACTTGCAGATCTTACTTGGGACACAAGAAATAAAACATGTAAAACATTGTCAACAACGCGGAATACACAATGTTTCATCGCCGTCACTCAAGTAGTTCTGTCCTAAGAAGTTAGAAGGATCCACATGTAGTTATAATAAATGTTTACAGGGGTCTTTTTAACCTCTAGAGGTCAGAACTAAATAACAGCGAGAAGCGGCGAAGGACCAGATCACGTGAGCTAAGGTTTTAATAAATCCTTCACTGCTCTGTGTAACAGAAGTAATATCCATTGTAGTTGCACTTTGTTATTGGACAGCGTCGCATATTATCTACATCAAGTCGAAGAACTGTGCTCAAGAACTGAAACAGGATCTGGAATCTTTTTTAACATGAAAACATTTCTTAACATTGTGACCAAATGTTTGTTTAGAAAATGTTTAATTATGTTTGTGAACATTTTTAACAGTAGTGTGGAAGCACAATTATGTACCTCCGCCACGATCGCATTAAATTAAAGTGTTCTTAATTCAGTGATTGCGTGTATAATGAAACATCTGTTACTTGCAGATGACTTGTGGTGCCAGAGATAATAAACTAAAGTTTTCTATGTACTATTAGGCGACACAGTATGGAGTACATTAATTATAAGTGTTATTGTCCACTTTGTGTTTATCGAAGATGTTTTCTTATCATATTATACAAATATGTTGTACGTCCGGATTCACAGCAAGCAACTACACACACCGGCCGCGGATACAGTAAGTGCTTCACTGTTATACGACCCAGTTAAACTTGTAATGTAAGAATTGCCCATTACAGTCTAACTGGGAGTAAGACAGCGTCGCATACTATATACTATTCAAGAAGAAGAAATGTTGCATAGACCTGGACAAGCCTAGTATTGTGTATCCAAGTTTTGTTACATTGTTTATCTATACTAATATTATAAAGCTGGAGAGTTTGTTTGTTTGTTTGTTTGTTTGTTTGTTTGTTTGAACGCGCTAATCTCAGGAACTACAGGTCCGATTTAAAAAAATCTTTTTGTGTTCGATAGCCCATTTATCGAGGAAGGTTATAGGCTATATAACATCAAGCTACGACCAACAGGTGCTGAGCAGCGAGGGTGAAACCGCGGGGAAGAGCTAGTATCTAATAAAGTTCTAACTGTGGTTTCCAACGTTCGGTAGCCGTCGCTCACTATTATAAGCTCTGTTCTATACAGAAGCTTTGTTTAATGTATTTTCAGTTAAACATTCACAAGCTTGCCGCTTTAAACGCCAGTGTTGCTACAGCAAATATGGAGATCCTGAGACGTTTATGGGGTTTTCTTCATACCGTGATGTGTAATGTTGTCATATTTACTGTCATTTTTAAAACGATTTTTACTTTTCTTTTAATTTATGGATACTTACAGATAATTACTTGTCTTATTATGTGTTGTGTAATGATGTAGGTTCAGTTGCACAAGAAAACCATAGTCTAACAGGCAGAACAACGCGGAATACCCATGCTTCATCAACATCACTCAAGTAGTTCTGTCCTAAGAAGTTCAAAGGACACTCATGTAGTTATCATAAATGTTTACTGTGAGTTTTTTTGAACTTCTAAAGGTCAGTACTAAATAACAGCGAGGAGCGGCGGAGGAACAGATCGCGCGAGTTGTAAGCTTTTATAAAAATAATTGATTTCCTGAATTACCCACTATGCAACCAAAAAAGCTTTCCGTTTTCAATAAAGAAAACCATTTTCTTCATGTTTGATTATTAACTCTAAATCATTTTAATCATCACATCGATAACCTCATGCTGCATCCGCTAGAAACATAGAGAACACAAAGATTTTCGCAACGTTTCAACTCTACTTTAACAGGTCAAAATTTGGTTAAGATCTGAAGAAGTCTGGTGTTGTATATCTAAATTTTGTTACATTTCAATTACCTATCTATATTCAATAAAAAGTTTGAAAATAGGTGTGTTTCCAAGTCCCAACTGTGTTACTCTGCAAGTTTTGGCAGTTTGTGTCTAATTGCTCACTAACGCCTTTTCCCGTGGGGGTAGGCAGAAACCACAGAACACCACTTGCTATAATCGTTACATACTCCTATCGTCTCGTTCACGATCATACATCTGGTCACACTACCCCGCCAGTTGCGAGTACTGAGCATCCGACCTTTCTGAAGAACCTCACTAATGAGGTCAGGGTAGGTCTTTCTAAGGCGTCCTCCCGGCGTTGCTCACATCTGCCATACAAATTCCTTTTATTAGTCGCCTTTCACACATCCTCTCAACCATCTAAGCATACTGTTTTCAACCTTTGTCAGTTCATCCTCTTTTAATCCGCAACGTTCTCATATGAGCTCATTCCACACTCTATCGTTCAAAGTTAGACCACATATGCTTCGCAAGGAACGCATCATTATAATAATAAGGGTTTTGTTTACTTTATGTTTATCGTAGATGTTGTTTCTTATCATATAATACAAATAAATTCTACATCCAGATTTATAGCAAGCAAGCAACTAATGCAAACAACTACATGCAAAGGGTACATTAATGCTTCACTGTTTCGCAAGCACGGTTTAATTAACAATGTAAGTAATATCCATTGTAGTTTAACTGTGCTAGTAGACAGCGTCGCATATTATCTACTTCAAGAGAAAAAACTCCTGCCGGGGCTGCGGGTTGTTCGAAAGAGATACCGCGCCCCCGGAACGCAAAGGGCACATGAAGGAACATAGACGGGTTTTAGTCAGTAAAAGTCTGACACTCCCTCCCGCCCCGCCCAGGGCGGGGGAAGTTATGTGATAATTTCCCGTCTATAAAAAAAAAAAAAAAAAAAACCCGCCTCTCACGCATGAGGCAGCAGTGGGATTGAATCCAGGCAAGTACCAATGTATCATTTTCAATTTATATGTACTTTTTAAGTAAGTTTCTAGTTTGTGTCCAATTGCTCAATATAACCATTGTTTTACAGATTGTGAAGTATCAAGACATGTTCAACGTTTGTGATACATCTTTACACATCATAAGTGCTGTCTAATGTATGTGTCCAAAAGAAGTTATCAAAAATGCAGTTATCATAAATGTATCCACTGCATTGAATCAGTTGCACTAAGATAGTGCAGCATTAAACAACAGCAGAAGCAGAGCAGCAGATCAGGTGAGTTGTACTACCTTGTTCTTAAGCTGTCATACGTAACTGAGAAATCGTTTCATTTTTTTTTTTTTATAAAAATTGTTTTTATTTCATATCATACATTTAACACATTCAATTAATTGAGGCAACCCCAGTAAGTCATAAAAAATATTCTTGTTTTGGGGCTGTCTTCTGAGATTTCCGTAAGTTGGCTGGTTGATAGGTACATTAACTGTGAGTCATTTTGTTCATCGTGTCGATGACCTACATTCAAGTTTTGATACATAATATTTATATTTAATAAATAACAAACATTATTTTTAACAAAAATGCTAAAATAAGGAGTGGTTTCCAACGTTCGGTAGCCGTCGCTCACGATTATAAGCTCTGATACAGAAGCTTTGTTTAATTATTTTCAGCTAAACATTCACAAGCTTGCCGCTTTAAACGCCAGTGTTGCTACAGCAAATATGGAGGGAGAACCTGAGATATTTATGGAGTTTTCTTCATCATGTGATCTGTAATGTTGTCATATTTACTGCATTTTTATTTTTTCAATCTATTTTTACTTTTCTTTAGATTTATGGAACTTTCTGATAATTAATTGTTTTATTATGTTTTGTGTGAGAGTGTTGGTTCAGATCCACAGGTAAAACATTGTCTAACAGGTAGAACAGCGGACAACGCGGAACACACAATGTTTCATCACCGTCACTCAAATAGTTCTGTCCTAAGAAGTTAAAAGGATCCTCATGTAGTTGTCATTAACGTTTACAAGGATCTTTTTAATTTCTAATGGTCAGTACTAAATAACAGCGAGGAGCGGCGGAGGAACAGATCGCGCGAGTTGTAAGCTTTGTTCTATACAGAAGCTTTGTTTAATGTATTTTTAGCTAAACATTCACAAGCTTGCCGCTTTAAACGCCAGTGTTGCTACAGCAAATATGGAGAACCTGAGATGTTTATGGAGTTTTTTTCATCCTGTGATCTGTAATGTTGTCATATTTACTGCATTTTTATTTTTTTCAATCTATTTGTACTTTTCTTTAGATTTTGGAACTTATTGATAATTAATTGTTTTATTATGTTTTGTGTCAGCATGTTGGTTTCATTCCATAGGTAAAACATTGTCTAACAGGTAGAACAGCGGACAACGCGGAATACACAATGTTTCATCACCGTCACTCAAGTAGTTCTGTCCTAAGAAGTTAAAAGGATCCTCATGTAATTGTCATTAACGTTTACAGAGATCTTTTTAATTTCTAATGGTCAGTACTAAATAACAGCGAGGAGCGGCGGAGGAACAGATCGCGCGAGTTGTAAGCTTTTATAAAAATAATTGATTTCCGATTATAATACAGAAAACCATTTTCTTTTCAACCATGTAAGCATACTGTTTTCAACCTTTGTCAGTTCATCCTCTTTTAATCCGCAACGTTCTCATATGAGCTCATTCCTCACTCTATCGTTCAAAGTTACACCATACTTCGCAAGGAACGCATCATTATAATAATAAGTGTTTTGTTTACTTAATGTTTATCGTAGATGTTATTTCTTATCATATTATACAAATATATTCTACATCCAGATTCATAGCAAGCAACTACATACAACTACATGCAAAGGATACAATAAATGCTTCACTGTTCTCAAGCTCGGTTTAATTGACAATGTAAGTAATATCCATTGTAGTTTAACTGTGCTAGTAGACAGCGTCGCATATTATCTACTTCAAGAGGAAGAACTGGAGAAGTGATGTCGAGATGGCCCAGTGGTTAAGGCGCCCGCCTCTCATGCATGAGGCAGCAGTGGGATTGAATCCAGGCAAGTACCAATGTATCATTTTCAATTTATATGTACTTTTTAAGTAAGTTTCTAGTTAGTGTCCAATTGCTCAATATAACCATTGTTTTACAGATTGTGAAGTATCAAGACATGTTCAACGTTTGTGATACATCTTTAGGTACACATCATAAGTGCTGTCTAATGTATGTGTCTAAAAAAAGTTATCAAAAATGCAGTTATCATAAATGTATCCACTGCATTGAATCAGTTGCACTAAGATAGTGCAGCATTAAACAACAGCAGAATCAGAGCAGCAGATCAGGTGAGTTGTACTACCTTGTTCTTAAGCTGTCATACGTAACTGAGAAATCGTTTTCATGGTTTTTTTTTTATATAAAAATGGTTTTTATTTCATATCATACATTTTTAACACATTCAATTAATTGAGGCAACCCCAGTAAGTTATAAAAAATATACTTGTGTTGGGGATATCTTCTGAAATTTCCGTTAGTTGGTTGGTTGATCGATACATTAACTGTGAGTCATTTTGTTCATCGTGTCGATGACCTCATGCTGCAGGATCTACTATACAAAGAACTTTGTAACGTTTTATTAAGTAAATATAACTAGTGTAGAATAACACTCCACGCAGCCGTTTAATTCCTTCAATGCAATATTTTTCATATTATATGTGCAAAATAGGTATTTCCCATGTAAGAATCGATCGAAGTTAAGTCACGTTCGTGCTAAGTCCTCTGTATTATTATATTAGGTACCTATGTCACGATCGCATTTAATTAAAGATTTCTTAATTCAGTGATTGCATGTATAATAGAGCATCTGTTACTTGCAGATCTTACTTGGGGAACCAGAGATAAAACATTTTAAACATTGTTAACAACGCGGAATACACAATGTTTCATCGCCGTCACTCAAGTAGTTCTGTCCTAAGAAGTTCAAAGGACACTCATGTAGTTATCATAAATGTTTACTGAGAGGTTTTTTGAACTGCTAAAGGTCAGTACTAAATAACAGCGAGGAGCGGCGGAGGACCAGATCACGTGAGCTGTAAGTTTTAATAAAAATATTTTGTTTCCTAAACTACCACTATGCAACCGACAAATCATTTCAATTTTAATATTTTTTTGACATTTCCTCCTAATATGATTATTAAGTCTGAGTCAAATGACTCCGAGTGACCTAAATAGGTCATCATGTCGATGACCTCATGCTGCAGCCAGAAACACAGAGAACTTCGCAACGTTTGCGCTCCATGTCATATTTATTAGTTGTAACAGTTATGTTTATTTGGGTTATGTTTGGTAAAGTTAGGATTGGGGTACGCCCAGAACACCTCCTCGTGTGCCTGATAGCTGCTGGTTCCTTACGAACACGTTCTCGTGGAGTAGAGCAGTCGTCGGGCCGGCGCACCCTGGATACGGACAATAATCTCTTCAGTCTTCTTCAGAACTGAGTTTCAGCAACTACACGCAACTACACACAACTACACGCAAAGGATTCAATAAATGCTTCACTGCTCTGACTAACAGAGTTTAATTAACAATGTAAGTAATATCCATTGTAGTTGCACTTTGTTATTGGACAGCGTCGCATATTATCTACATCAAGTCGAAGAACTGTGCTCAAGAACTGAAACAGGATCTGGAATCTTTTTTAACATGAAAACATTTCTTAACATTGTGACCAAATGTTTGTTCCATAGATCTTACATTTAATTATAATGAAAGAAAAACTAAATAATAATTAAATTACAAACTATGTACAGTTAAAAAAAAATAAAAAAGTAAGGTCAAAGGGCGTCAAAAAACTCATCCGCATCGCTGTCAATGGGGCATGTGCCCAGAAGGCTGGCAGCATTGCCACGTTGTATGGCAATGCTGATTCTTTGGCCAAAGAATAGGCCAGCCCTCTGGTCACGTGAAGAATCGACCAGTCGCTTCGCGATGTCGCGATAAACTAGATGAGCGCTCGGTCCCCATGGCCCTAGTGTTTCAACCCCAAACGTAAAAAAAAAAAAGTAAAAAGTTTGAAAATAGGTGTGTTTCCAAGTCCCAACTGTGTTACTCTGCAAGTTTTGGCAGTTTGTGTCTAATTGCTCACTAACGCCTTTTCCCGTGGGGGTAGGCAGAAACCACAGAACACCACTTGCTATAATCGTTACATACTCCTATCGTCTCGTTCACGATCATACATCTGGTCACACTACCCCGCCAGTTGCGAGTACTGAGCATCCGACCTTTCTGAAGAACCTCACTAATGAGGTCAGGGTAGGTCTTTCTAAGGCGTCCTCCCGGCGTTGCTCACATCTGCCATACAAATTCCTTTTATTAGTCGCCTTTCACACATCCTCTCAACCATCTAAGCATACTGTTTTCAACCTTTGTCAGTTCATCCTCTTTTAATCCGCAACGTTCTCATATGAGCTCATTCCACACTCTATCGTTCAAAGTTAGACCATACTTCGCAAGGAACGCATCATTATAATAATAAGGGTTTTGTTTACTTTATGTTTATCGTAGATGTTGTTTCTTATCATATAATACAAATAAATTCTACATCCAGATTTATAGCAAGCAAGCAACTAATGCAAACAACTACATGCAAAGGGTACATTAATGCTTCACTGTTTCGCAAGCACGGTTTAATTAACAATGTAAGTAATATCCATTGTAGTTTAACTGTGCTAGTAGACAGCGTCGCATATTATCTACTTCAAGAGAAAAAACTCCTGCCGGGGCTGCGGGTTGTTCGAAAGAGATACCGCGCCCCCGGAACGCAAAGGGCACATGAAGGAACATAGACGGGTTTTAGTCAGTAAAAGTCTGACACTCCCTCCCGCCCCGCCCAGGGCGGGGGAAGTTATGTGATAATTTCCCGTCTATAAAAAAAAAAAAAAAAAAAAACCCGCCTCTCACGCATGAGGCAGCAGTGGGATTGAATCCAGGCAAGTACCAATGTATCATTTTCAATTTATATGTACTTTTTAAGTAAGTTTCTAGTTTGTGTCCAATTGCTCAATATAACCATTGTTTTACAGATTGTGAAGTATCAAGACATGTTCAACGTTTGTGATACATCTTTACACATCATAAGTGCTGTCTAATGTATGTGTCCAAAAGAAGTTATCAAAAATGCAGTTATCATAAATGTATCCACTGCATTGAATCAGTTGCACTAAGATAGTGCAGCATTAAACAACAGCAGAAGCAGAGCAGCAGATCAGGTGAGTTGTACTACCTTGTTCTTAAGCTGTCATACGTAACTGAGAAATCGTTTCATTTTTTTTTTTTTATAAAAATTGTTTTTATTTCATATCATACATTTAACACATTCAATTAATTGAGGCAACCCCAGTAAGTCATAAAAAATATTCTTGTTTTGGGGCTGTCTTCTGAGATTTCCGTAAGTTGGCTGGTTGATAGGTACATTAACTGTGAGTCATTTTGTTCATCGTGTCGATGACCTACATTCAAGTTTTGATACATAATATTTATATTTAATAAATAACAAACATTATTTTTAACAAAAATGCTAAAATAAGGAGTGGTTTCCAACGTTCGGTAGCCGTCGCTCACGATTATAAGCTCTGATACAGAAGCTTTGTTTAATTATTTTCAGCTAAACATTCACAAGCTTGCCGCTTTAAACGCCAGTGTTGCTACAGCAAATATGGAGGGAGAACCTGAGATATTTATGGAGTTTTCTTCATCATGTGATCTGTAATGTTGTCATATTTACTGCATTTTTATTTTTTCAATCTATTTTTACTTTTCTTTAGATTTATGGAACTTTCTGATAATTAATTGTTTTATTATGTTTTGTGTGAGAGTGTTGGTTCAGATCCACAGGTAAAACATTGTCTAACAGGTAGAACAGCGGACAACGCGGAACACACAATGTTTCATCACCGTCACTCAAATAGTTCTGTCCTAAGAAGTTAAAAGGATCCTCATGTAGTTGTCATTAACGTTTACAAGGATCTTTTTAATTTCTAATGGTCAGTACTAAATAACAGCGAGGAGCGGCGGAGGAACAGATCGCGCGAGTTGTAAGCTTTGTTCTATACAGAAGCTTTGTTTAATGTATTTTTAGCTAAACATTCACAAGCTTGCCGCTTTAAACGCCAGTGTTGCTACAGCAAATATGGAGAACCTGAGATGTTTATGGAGTTTTTTTCATCCTGTGATCTGTAATGTTGTCATATTTACTGCATTTTTATTTTTTTCAATCTATTTGTACTTTTCTTTAGATTTTGGAACTTATTGATAATTAATTGTTTTATTATGTTTTGTGTCAGCATGTTGGTTTCATTCCATAGGTAAAACATTGTCTAACAGGTAGAACAGCGGACAACGCGGAATACACAATGTTTCATCACCGTCACTCAAGTAGTTCTGTCCTAAGAAGTTAAAAGGATCCTCATGTAATTGTCATTAACGTTTACAGAGATCTTTTTAATTTCTAATGGTCAGTACTAAATAACAGCGAGGAGCGGCGGAGGAACAGATCGCGCGAGTTGTAAGCTTTTATAAAAATAATTGATTTCCGATTATAATACAGAAAACCATTTTCTTTTCAACCATGTAAGCATACTGTTTTCAACCTTTGTCAGTTCATCCTCTTTTAATCCGCAACGTTCTCATATGAGCTCATTCCTCACTCTATCGTTCAAAGTTACACCATACTTCGCAAGGAACGCATCATTATAATAATAAGTGTTTTGTTTACTTAATGTTTATCGTAGATGTTATTTCTTATCATATTATACAAATATATTCTACATCCAGATTCATAGCAAGCAACTACATACAACTACATGCAAAGGATACAATAAATGCTTCACTGTTCTCAAGCTCGGTTTAATTGACAATGTAAGTAATATCCATTGTAGTTTAACTGTGCTAGTAGACAGCGTCGCATATTATCTACTTCAAGAGGAAGAACTGGAGAAGTGATGTCGAGATGGCCCAGTGGTTAAGGCGCCCGCCTCTCATGCATGAGGCAGCAGTGGGATTGAATCCAGGCAAGTACCAATGTATCATTTTCAATTTATATGTACTTTTTAAGTAAGTTTCTAGTTAGTGTCCAATTGCTCAATATAACCATTGTTTTACAGATTGTGAAGTATCAAGACATGTTCAACGTTTGTGATACATCTTTAGGTACACATCATAAGTGCTGTCTAATGTATGTGTCTAAAAAAAGTTATCAAAAATGCAGTTATCATAAATGTATCCACTGCATTGAATCAGTTGCACTAAGATAGTGCAGCATTAAACAACAGCAGAATCAGAGCAGCAGATCAGGTGAGTTGTACTACCTTGTTCTTAAGCTGTCATACGTGGGGTGCTAGTCAGAAAACCTCCACGTGTGCCGTCGGTTGCTTGTCCCTCCGGACACGTCTTGAGGGAACGGCAGCTGGCTGGCCGGTGCACCCTGGGCGCGGGTAGTGATCTTCCCTGAGGAATGGGAAGAGATTCCTATTCTTTGGGGAATGTCACTGCTCGTGGCCAATATTCTGACGGGCGGGGTCCGAGGACGGACCAAGGGCGTTTCTCCGCGTGTCCCTCTGATCAGCAGAGGGCACAGCGGAGGAGTGAGGACGGGCTCGGCGTGCACTCACCCTGCCACCGAGCAGACAGAGAGGAGGGTGGTCCTTCTCTGTCACCGTCGTACATCGTAACCCCATATCGGAGTGTCGTGGTCATGTCTCGCGGCTTCGATTGGCACCGAGGGTCTTGGCTTAACCGCCCGGACCGCGAGGTAGAAACCCTCTATAAAAAGTCACCCCGAATCCCAAGCGGCGGCGCACCGTGACGGGATGTATGGCTGACGGGCGTCCCTATGGGACATCAGTCGCTAGTGCGAACCACTTGCTTTTGGTTGGATGGTTGGAAAATGATAATACTCGTGGGAACAAAATGGACACAATTAATATAACTATAAATAAAGACGCAGAAGGAGGGAAGGGGGATGCAGGGTCGGAGTCCGACTCCTCCCCCAGCATGGTGAGCGTGAGCCCGTTGGGCTCCCGCCATGAGGCGATTGATCTGGGCCAATTCTTCAGGAAGCGGCCCAGATCGGAGGACGAACGGGCGTGCTCTGAGGCTCTACGCCGGGGTCGTCATACGTAACTGAGAAATCGTTTTCATGGTTTTTTTTTTATATAAAAATGGTTTTTATTTCATATCATACATTTTTAACACATTCAATTAATTGAGGCAACCCCAGTAAGTTATAAAAAATATACTTGTGTTGGGGATATCTTCTGAAATTTCCGTTAGTTGGTTGGTTGATCGATACATTAACTGTGAGTCATTTTGTTCATCGTGTCGATGACCTCATGCTGCAGGATCTACTATACAAAGAACTTTGTAACGTTTTATTAAGTAAATATAACTAGTGTAGAATAACACTCCACGCAGCCGTTTAATTCCTTCAATGCAATATTTTTCATATTATATGTGCAAAATAGGTATTTCCCATGTAAGAATCGATCGAAGTTAAGTCACGTTCGTGCTAAGTCCTCTGTATTATTATATTAGGTACCTATGTCACGATCGCATTTAATTAAAGATTTCTTAATTCAGTGATTGCATGTATAATAGAGCATCTGTTACTTGCAGATCTTACTTGGGGAACCAGAGATAAAACATTTTAAACATTGTTAACAACGCGGAATACACAATGTTTCATCGCCGTCACTCAAGTAGTTCTGTCCTAAGAAGTTCAAAGGACACTCATGTAGTTATCATAAATGTTTACTGAGAGGTTTTTTGAACTGCTAAAGGTCAGTACTAAATAACAGCGAGGAGCGGCGGAGGACCAGATCACGTGAGCTGTAAGTTTTAATAAAAATATTTTGTTTCCTAAACTACCACTATGCAACCGACAAATCATTTCAATTTTAATATTTTTTTGACATTTCCTCCTAATATGATTATTAAGTCTGAGTCAAATGACTCCGAGTGACCTAAATAGGTCATCATGTCGATGACCTCATGCTGCAGCCAGAAACACAGAGAACTTCGCAACGTTTGCGCTCCATGTCATATTTATTAGTTGTAACAGTTATGTTTATTTGGGTTATGTTTGGTAAAGTTAGGATTGGGGTACGCCCAGAACACCTCCTCGTGTGCCTGATAGCTGCTGGTTCCTTACGAACACGTTCTCGTGTAGAAGTAGAGCAGTCGTCGGGCCGGCGCACCCTGGATACGGACAATAATCTCTTCAGTCTTCTTCAGAACTGAGTTTCAGCAACTACACGCAACTACACACAACTCATTTCAATTTTAATATTTTTTTGACATTTCCTCCTAATATGATTATTAAGTCTGAGTAAAATGACTCCGAGTGACCTAAATAGGTCATCATGTCGATGACCTCATGCTGCAGCCAGAAACACAGAGAACTTCGCAACGTTTGCGCTCCATGTCATATTTATTAGTTGTAACAGTTATGTTTATTTGGGTTATGTTTGGTAAAGTTAGGATTGGGGTACGCCCAGAACACCTCCTCGTGTGCCTGATAGCTGCTGGTTCCTTACGAACACGTTCTCGTGTAGAAGTAGAGCAGTCGTCGGGCCGGCGCACCCTGGATACGGACAATAATCTCTTCAGTCTTCTTCAGAACTGAGTTTCAGCAACTACACGCAACTACACACAACTACACGCAAAGGATTCAATAAATGCTTCACTGCTCTGACTAACAGAGTTTAATTAACAATGTAAGTAATATCCATTGTAGTTGCACTGTGTTATTGGACAGCGTCGCATATTATCTACTTCAAGAGGAGGAACTGTGCTCAAGAACTGAAACAGGATCTGGAATCTTTTTTAACATGAAAACATTTCCTAACATTGTGACCAAATGTTTGTTTAGAAAATGTTTAATTATGTTTGTGAACATTTTTAACAGTAGTGTGGAAGCACAATTATGTACCTCCGCCACGATCGCATTAAATTAAAGTGTTCTTAATTCAGTGATTGCATGTATAATGAAACATCTGTTACTTGCAGATGAAAGACTTGTGGTGGCAGAGATGAAGATAAACTTAAGTTTTCTATGTACTATTTGACAACACAATACGGAGAACATTAATTATGAGTGTTATTGTTTACTTTGTGTTTATCGTAGATGTTTTCTTTTCGTATTATACAAATTTGTTCTACATCCGGATTCACAGCAAGCAACTACACACAACGGCCGCGGATACAGGAAGTGCTTCACTGTTCTACAATGCAGTAAACTTATAATGTTAGTAATGATCATTATCGTTTCACTGCGTTTTAAGAGAGCGTCGCATATTATCTACTATTCAACACAAAGAAATGAAGACCAAGATCTTAAGGAATCAGTTCTTTATTGTACATTCAAGTTTTGATACATAATATTTATATTTAATACTAGCAGTGCCCCGCGGTTTTACTCGCGTTACGATAGGTTTTTGGTTACTGATCCGTTCCGTGGCTCATAGCGCGATGTTATGTATCCTTTAATATGTTATTCTGATGTATAAGCTACGGAATGCCTCGCAGAGCCATTATTTTGCGGCCAAATTATTTTAAAACTGTGATATCTCCTAAGATATTCATTGAAATTAAATGATGTACAGGGTAATTTCATTCAAAATTTAACACTTGTGAAGAATAACGTATTTATGTTGATAAGGATTAATACTATTTCCATAAAAACACCTTCGCAAATAATGCATAATTTTAAAACAATTTTTCTGGCCATAAAAATGGCTATAGTGAGTCAACCTTAAAAGTTAGACATTTACTACCGGGGACTTTTTTTTAGTATATTTTGAGAGGAACAATTCTCTCATACATTATTTTTGCGTAACTTTAACCGTTCACGCAGCGCACGCAACGAAAGCCCTCAAAAAGAATATTTTTTAATCGTTTTTGCCACATTTTTCATTGCTGCTCCGCTCCAATTGGTCGTAGCGTGATGTTATATAGCCTATAGCACTCACGAATAATGTAGCTTTCTACCAGTGAAACAATTTTTAAAATTGGTTCATTACTTCCGGAGATTACCCCCTACATACAAACTTACAAACTTACAAACAAATGTTACCTCTTTATAATATTAGTATAGATATAGAAATAACAAACATTATTTTTAACAAAAAATGATAAAATAAGGAGTGGTTTCCAACGTTCGGTAGCCGTCGCTCACGATTATAAGCTCTGTTCTATACAGAAGCTTTGTTTAATTATTTTCAGCTAAACATTCACAAGCTTGCCGCTTTAAACGCCAGTGTTGCTACAGCAAATATGGAGGGAGAACCTGAGATATTTATGGAGTTTTCTTCATCCTGGGATCTGTAATGTTGTCATATTTACTGCATTTTTATTTTTTTTATCTATTTTTACTTTTCTTTAGATTTATGGAACTTTCTGATAATTAATTGTTTTATTATGTTTTGTGTAAGAGTGTTGGTTCAGATCCACAGGTAAAACATTGTCTAACAGGTAGAACAGCGGACAACGCGGAATACACAATGTGTCATCACCGTCACTCAAGTAGTTCTGTCCTAAGAAGTTAAAAGGATCCTCATGTAGTTGTCATTAACGTTTACAAGGATCTTTTTAATTTCTAATGGTCAGTACTACTAAATAACAGCGAGGAGCGGCGGAGGAACAGATCGCGCGAGTTGTAAGCTTTTATAAAAATAATTGATTTCCTGAATTACCACTATGCAACCAAACAAACTTCCCGTTTTTAATAAAGAAAACCATTTTCTTCATATTTGATTATTAACTCTAAACCATTTTAATCATCACATCGATAACCTCATGCTGCATCCGCTAGAAACATAGAGATCACAAAGATTTTCGCAACGTTTCAACTCTACTTTAACACGACAAAATTTGGTTAAGATCTGAAGAAGTCTGGTGTTGTGTATCTCAATATTGTTACATTTCAATTATATTCAATAAAAAGTTTGAAAATAGGTGTGTTTCCAAGTCCCAACTGTGTTACTCTGCAAGTTTTGGCAGTTTGTGTCTAATTGCTTACTCACGCCTTTTTCCCGTGGGGGTAGGCAGAAACCACAGAACACCACTTGCTATTATCGTTACATACTCTTATCGTCTCGTTCACGATTATACATCTGGTCACACTACCCCGCCAGTTGCGAGTACTGAGCATCCGACCTTTCTGAAGAACCTCACTAATGAGGTCAGGGTAGGTCTTTCTAAGGCGTCCTCCCGGCGTTGCTCACATCTGCCATACAAATTCCTTTTATTAGTCGCCTTTCACACATCCTCTCAACCATCTAAGCATACTGTTTTCAACCTTTGTCAGTTCATCCTCTTTTAATCCGCAACGTTCTCATAATATGAGCTCATTCCTCACTCTATCGTTCAAAGTTACACCACATATGCTTCGCAAGGAACGCCACCATCACGCCTGTATTCCCCGAAGGGTTAGGCAGAGGCGTACCAATGTACACCCACAGGTCGCCGGTATATTTAGGTCCCATGTAATAGGGGGCGATCCTATTGCCATTAACCGGGCACAAATCCAAACTCCGAACGCAAGAAACGCATCATTATAATAATAAGGGTTTTGTTTACTTAATGTCTATCGTAGATGTTGTTTCTTATCATATAATACAAATATATTCTCCATCCAAATTCATAGCAAGCAACTAATACAACTACATGCAAAGGGTACAATAAATGCTTCACTGTTCTCAAGCACGGTTTAATTGACAATGTAAGTAATATCCATTGTAGTTTAACTGTGCTAGTAGACAGCGTCGCATATTATCTACTTCAATTGGAAAAACTGGAGAAGTGATGTCGAGATGGCCCAGTGGTTAAGGCGCCCGCCTCTCATGCATGAGGCAGCAGTGGGAATGAATCCAGGCAAGTACCAATGTATCATTTTCAATTTATATGTACTTTCTAAGTAAGTTTCTAGTTTGTGTCCAATGGGCATTGTTCATTTTTTTTTATATGTTGTAATTGAAAACCCGTTTCGAGGAATAGCGTCACTGAGCATTATGGACTAATTAATAATGAAAATTATTCATATTTTACTGATATTTTTGATAAAATACGATTGACCTTCATTGCCCTTCAAATTAGGTCAGCGCTGGCCCTACAGTTTTGTATCGTTGCCTCAGAAAATAAAAAAGTAAGTGGCAAGTATTGTCAACCAGTTGTCAAGTGTCAAATTATAATACAAATGTCAAAAGTTTTTGAAACATAATAACAGTTTAAAATTTTTCAAAAATAATATTATTCCTGCGACTTTCCTAATAATCTTATTCCATTATTCCGACACTCGACAATTTTTATAGTGTAAGAGTTATGGAATACAGGAAGTGCTTTGTTCCAACTTGCAGTAATAATAGCAATAATAGTCCAAACAAAATTTTTGTCCGTATAAGGGAAGATTTACGAGAAAAGTGGTGACGTGATGTAGGCGCGGAATATTATAAGATTTATACAATGTATTGTTGCGAAGATCACTTTGATGTTTTCTTTTTTTTTTACTTTTTCCAATTTTAGATTTGTTTATGTATGAGTTATGTTATGACGCCTATTGACGCTTGACAGACGTTGTGTTGACAGATTTAAACTTTTAATTATGTAAATAGTTGGGCAAAGACACAATCTTTTGAGCCAATGATGACGTCATCTATCTTAAAAAATATATATATTTAAATATTTTTTTAAAAAATAACCATTGAGCCAATCATCAAAACATTCAAATTAGTTTCGCAAAAGGGTCTAAATTTTTAAAAAATAAAATAAAATGTAGTGGTTAAAATTTTTAAACAATCCCAATTGCTCAATATAACCATTATTTACAGATTGTGAATCAATCAATTTCCGACGTCATACGGTAAATTTATAAACTAACGAATATCTATTCGTAAGATTTTATATGGTTCGACCAATCACAGAAACTCTTTTAAATATACGATCTTTGAAATACGTAAAATAACACACTGCTCTCTGATTGGTCAATGTTCATAGTGGCAATGCTTGTGTCCAGTTGGCGGCCGCGAGGAAGGAGAAGTGACACGTGACAGCCAACCAATCTGATTACTTATTATTTTACGAGTGAGTTCAGTAAGTTTATCAATTTACGAAAATGTGGACGTAAAATATTACAATTTATCTCCCGTTTAGAATCTTACGAAAGTTTATAAATTTCCTAGTAAATTGATAAACTTACGGATCTTGTTATTTTCCGGTGACAAAAACATTTCTTAACATTGTGACCAAATGTTTGTTTAGAAAATGTTTAATTATGTTTGTGAACATTTTTAACAGTAGTGTGGAAGCACAATTATGCCTACCTCCGCCACGATCGCATTAAATCAAAGTGTTCTTAATTCAGTGATTGCATGTATAATGAAACATCTGTTACTTGCAGATGAAAGACTTGTGGTGGCAGAGATGAAGATAAACTTAAGTTTTCTATGTACTATTTGACAACACAATACGGAGAACATTAATTATGAGTGTTATTGTTTACTTTGTGTTTATCGTAGATGTTTTCTTTTCGTATTATACAAATTTGTTCTACATCCGGATTCACAGCAAGCAACTACACACAACGGCCGCGGATACAGGAAGTGCTTCACTGTTCTACAATGCAGTAAACTTATAATGTTAGTAATGATCATTATCGTTTCACTGCGTTTTAAGAGAGCGTCGCATATTATCTACTATTCAATACAAAGACATGAAGACCAAGATCTTAAGGAATCAGTTATTGTACATTCAAGTTTTGATACATAATATTTATATTTAATAAATAACAAACAATATTTTTTACAAAAAAATGAGGAGTGGTTTCCAACGTTCGGTAGCCGTCGCTCACGATTATAAGCTCTGTTCTATACAGAAGCTTTGTTTAATTATTTTCAGCTAAACATTCACAAGCTTGCCGCTTTAAACGCCAGTGTTGCTACAGCAAATATGGAGGGAGAACCTGAGATATTTATGGAGTTTTTTTCATCCTGTGATCTGTAATGTTGTCATATTTACTGCATTTTCATTTTTTTTATCTATTTTTACTTTTCTTTAGATTTATGGAACTTTCTGATAATTAATTGTTTTATTATGTTTTGTGTAAGAGTGTTGGTTCAGATCCACAGGTAAAACATTGTCTAACAGGTAGAACAGCGGACAACGCGGAATACACAATTTTTCATCACCGTCACTCAAGTAGTTCTGTCCTAAGAAGTTAAAATGATCCTCATGTAATTGTCATTAACGTTTACAGAGATCTTTTTAATTTCTAATGGTCAGTACTAAATAACAGCGAGGAGCGGCGGAGGAACAGATCGCGCGAGTTGTAAGCTTTTATAAAAATAATTGATTTCCTGAATTACCACTATGCAACCAAACAAGCTTCCCGTTTTTAATAAAGAAAACCATTTTCTTCATATTTGATTATTAACTCTAAATCATTTTAAATCATTTTTTTTTTCACATCGATAACCTCATGCTGCATCCGCTAGAAACATAGAGAACACAAAGATTTACGCAACGTTTCAACTCTACTTTAACAGGACAAAATTTGGTTAAGGTCTGAAGTAGTCTGGTGTTGGTGATATTTAAATTTTGTTACATTTCAATTATATTCAATAAAAAGTTTGAAAATAGGTGTTTCCAAGTCCCAACTGTCTTACTCTGCAAGTTTTGGCAGTTTGTGTCTAATTGCTTACTCACGCCTTTTTCCCGTGGGGGTAGGCAGAAACCACAGAACACCACTTGCTATTATCGTTACATACTCTTATCCTCTCGTTCACGATCATACATCTGGTCACACTACCCCGCCAGTTGCGAGTACTGAGCATCCGACCTTTCTGAAGAACCTCACTAATGAGGTCAGGGTAGGTCTTTCTAGGGCGTCCTCCCGGCGTTGCTCACATCTGTCATATAAATTCCTTTTGTTAGTCGCCTTTCACACATCCTCTCAACCATCTAAGCATACTGTTTTCAACCTTTGTCAGTTCATCCTCTTTTAATCCGGAACGTTCTCATATGAGCTCATTCCTCACTCTATCGTTCAAAGTTACACCACATATGCTTCGCAAGGAACGCCACCATCACGCCTGTATTCCCCGAAGGGTTAGGCAGAGGCGTACCAATGTACACCCAATTTATTTAGGTCCCATGTAATAGGGGGCGAGCCTATTGCCATTAACCGGGCACAAATCCAAACTCCGAACGCAAGAAACGCATCATTATAATAAAAAGGGTTTTGTTTACTTTATGTTTATCGTAGATGTTGTTTCTTATCATATAATACAAATATATTCTACATCCAGATTCATAGCAAGCAACTAATGCAAACAACTACATGCAAAGGGTACAATAAATGCTTCACTGTTCTCAAGCACGGTTTAATTAACAATGTAAGTAATATCCATTGTAGTCATCATCATACCAGCCAAATGACGTTAACTGCTAAAGGCTAACGGCCTCCCCTGAATAGAGCCACAATGTCTGTGCTAGTAGACAGCGTCGCATATTATCTACTTCAAGAGGAAGAACTGAAGAAGTGATGTTGAGATGGCCCAGTGGTTAAGGCGCCCGCCTCTCATGCATGAGGCAGCAGTGGGATTGAATCCAGGCAAGTACCAATGTATCATTTTCAATTTATATGTACTTTCAAAGTAAGTTTCTAGTTTGTGTCCTATTGCTCAATATAACCATTGTTTTACAGATTGTGAAGTATCAAGGCATGCTCAACGTTTGTGATACATTTTTACACATCATAAGTGCTGTCTAATGTATGTGTCCAAAAGAAGTTATCAAAAATGCAGTTATCATAAATGTATCCACTGCATTGCCTCATTTGCACTAAGACAGTGCAGCACTAAACAACAGCAGAAGCAGAGCAGCAGATCAGGTGAGTGGTACTACCTTGTTCTTAAGCTGTCATACGTAACTGAGAAATCGTTTTCATTTAAATATTTTTCTGAGATTTCCGTAAGTTGGTTGGTTGATCGGTACATTACTTGGAGTCATGTTGTTCATCGTGTCGATGACCTCATGCTGCAGGATCTAGTGTACAAAGAACTTTGTAACGTTTTATTAAGTAAACGAAACTATAGTGTAGCATAACACTCCACGAAGCCGTTTAATTCCTTCAATGCAATATTTTTCATATTATATGTGCAAAATAGGTATTTCCCATGTAAGAATCGATCGAAGTTAAGTCACGTTCGTGTTAAGTCCTCTGTATTATTATATTAGGTACCTACGTCACGATCGCATTTAATTAAAGATTTCTTAATTCAGTGATTGCATGTATAATGGAGCATCTGTTACTTGCAGATTTTATTTGGGACACCAGAGATAAAACATGTAAAACATTGTCAACAACGCGGAATACACAATGTTTCATCGCCGTCACTCAAGTAGTTCTGTCCTAAGAAATTAGAAGGATCCACATTTAGTTATCATAAATGTTTACAGTGGTCTTTTTAACATCTAGAGGTCAGAACTAAATAACAGCGAGAAGCGGCGAAGGACCAGATTACGTGAGCTGTAAGTTTTAATAAAAATATTTTGTTTCCTACATAACATCGCGCTATGAGGGGGTCCACCCTCGTTAGGCGATTGCTAAAAGCCCGTGCCAAAACACAACCCGAAGGAGCAGGGGTGAGGCGTCATGGAGCCGTTTAAGACCCATGCCGCCACCTGTGATGCTGCCGCGGACAGCGCCGCAACCGGCACTCCTCCCTCTCCGGGAGTGTCCGCAAATATATACCATAATCTAGACACTGAGGACACTGGAGCTACTGAACAGAGTACAGAAGATGAAGCTGATAGTAATATTAACGACACAATAATTATATTTGGCAAGAGAGACAAGTATTTTTGACGGCGAAGATGAAGAGTAAAATAAGAATCACACGTTTTTCTATTAGTTTCCTAAAGCGCCTGATACTTTTTTAAACCATAAATGAAACTGCTCTGAAGACTTGTGAAGGCGCTTACAAACAAAAAAAAACGACGGGTTGCACTCCGGGAGTGCCGGCAGAAGTGAAAACTTGAATAACGTTGTGCATTTTTGATATTTTGGAATGGTTAGGGAATAATTTGCACGAAAAATCGTGCAAAATCGTGATTTTGCACGATTTTTCGTGCAAATTTTTCGATCAGGGTCACGTGTCCTGACTCCTGACGCGAGAAAAACAAGTGCACAACGCCGCTTAAAATTGACGATCAGGGTCACGTGTCCTGACGCGAGTTTTACATTTTTTACCCAACGCCGCTAAAGAAGTTTTCACTTAAAAAAAAACGACGGGTTGCACTCCGGGAGTGCCGGCAGAAGTGAAAACTTGAATATTAACGTTGTGCATTTTATTGCGCTATCGTATACAAATATGACAATTCACGAGATTTTCGATCAGGTCACGTGTCCTGACGCGAGTTTAACATTTTTTACCCATTCCAAAAACAGTGCACAACACTGCTAAAGAAGTTTTCACTTCAAAAATTAAAATTTTCGGCGTTAGACCGGATTCGCAATAGAAAAAAATACTGCGTATAAGGCCTTATACCAAAGTATTATTCAGTATGGAATACAACTGCGGAAATCATTGATGATGGGAGAAAAAAAAATGTGTCTAAATATTGAAAAATAATTAAAATCTCTGGAACTACTGGAGTTGAGGGTATAAAATAAAATACAAAATGTGTGTCTTAAAATGATGGATTTAACGAGCTATAAAACAAGTTTACAATCTCTCATATTTTTTTTTTTAATAATTTTCGTTTTTAGGGAGTTAAAAAATTACCAACTTTAACATTTTTTTTCTCACAAACGAAGTAAATTGCGCACATGGGAGTTTAACTCTTGCATTTGAAATATAAAACGCCATAGACTCATGGCATTAACTTAGTCATGTCCGATTTTGAGGGTTTCTAAAACACTGGGGCGGGCGTACGGGTAGGCGTGCGTATGCTTTCAGTGATATTTTACTAAGTAATGATGGTGAATCAGTCAATGAGTTTAAAATTTTGAACAAATGAATAATGTCGAACATATTACGTCTGTTACGTAGACTTATCAGTTTATACCTACGCATTGCATCTTCATACGCGACGTCGCTCGTAAGTATTATTGCGGTAGTTAAGTGATTTTAAAAACTTTTTTTGTATCCTTTCTATCCTATTTATATGTATATTAAAACATGGGCTCCATACAGTACTACAAAAGTCCAGAATAGCGCGCACAAATGAAAAATAAAGAATTTTTAAAACTTTTTGAACGGTTTCCTAATTTGTAGTATAAAGCCTAGGCTACGAAATGCGGAGCTAACTATGTGGTCTATATGATGGGTGAACATTAATTCGGAGTCCATAATGATTCCTAGATCTCTGATGGTGGAAACTCTTTTAAGAGTTAAGCCATTTATGGCGTAGTTGAAATTTAATGGGTGAGTTTTACGCGTATATGACATAATGAAACATTTATCTATGTTGAGAAAGAGTTGATTTGTTGTACAGTAATTATGTAAATTTATTAAATCTCTTTGTAATTTAGAGCAATCCGTTATTAGTTGTAACAGTTATGTTTATTTAGGTTATGTTTGGTAAAGTTAGGATTGGGGTATACACAGAACACCTTCTCGTGTGAATACGGACAATAATCTCTTCATTTCGGAGAGGGTATTCTAATTTGAACTGAGTTTCAGCAACTACACGCAACTACACACAACTACACGCAAAGGATTCAATAAATGCTTCACTCTGAGTAACAGAGTTTAATTAACAACCTAAGTAATATCCATTGTAGTTGCACTTTGTTATTGGACAGCGTCGCATATTATCTACATCAAGTCGAAGAACTGTGCTCAAGAACTGAAACAGAATCTGGAATCTTTTTTAACATGAAAACATTTCTTAACATTGTGACCAAATGTTTGTTTAGAAAATGTTTAATTATGTTTGTGAACATTTTTAACAGTACCTAGTGTGGAAGCACAATTATGTACCTCCGCCACGATCGCATTAAATTAAAGTGATCTTAATTCAGTGATTGCGTGTATAATGAAACATCTGTTACTTGCAGATGAAAGACTTGTGGTGCCAGAGATGAAGATAAACTAAAGTTTTCTATGTACTATTTGACAACACAATACGGAGAACATTAATTATGAGTGTTATTGTTTACTTTGCGTTTATCATAGATGTTTTCTTATCGTATTATACAAATTTGTTCTACATCCGGATTCACAGCAAGCAACTACACACAACGGCCGCGGATACAGGAAGTGCTTCACTGTTCTACAATGCAGTAAACTTATAATGTTAGTAATGATCATTATTGTGTAACTGCATTGTAAGAGAGCGTCGCATATTATCTACTATTCAACACGAAGAAATGAAGACCTAGATCCTAAGGAATCAGTTATTGTATATTCAAGTTTTGATACATAATATTTATATTTAATAAATAACAAACATTATTTTTTACAAAAAAATGCTAAAATAAGGAGTGGTTTCCAACGTTCGGTAGCCGTCGCTCACGATTATAAGCTCTGTTCTATACAGAAGCTTTGTTTAATTATTTTCAGCTAAACATTCACAAGCTTGCCGCTTTAAACGCCAGTGTTGCTACAGTAAATATGGAGGGAGAACCTGAGATATTTATGGAGTTTTCTTCATCCTGTGATCTGTAATGTTGTCATATTTACTGCATTTTTATTTTTTTTATCTATTTTTACTTTTCTTTAGATTTGTGGAACTTTCTGATAATTATTTGTTTTATTATGTTTTGTGTAAGAGTGTTGGTTCAGATCCATAGGTAAAACATTGTCTAACAGGTAGAACAACGCGGAATACACAATGTTTCATCACTGTCACTCAAGTAGTTCTGTCCTAAGAAGTTAAAAGGATCCTCATGTAGTTGTCATTAACGTTTACAAGGATCTTTTTAATTTCTAATGGTCATGCAGTACTAAATAACAGCGAGGAGCGGCGGAGGAACAGATCGCGCGAGTTGTAAGCTTTTATAAAAATAATTGATTTCCTGAATTACCACTATGCAACCAAACAAGCTTCCCGTTTTTAATAAAGAAAACCATTTTCTTCATATTTGATTATTAACTCTAAATCATTTTAATCATCACATCGATAACCTCATGCTGCATCCGCTAGAAACATAGAGAACACAAAGATTTTCGCAACGTTTCAACTCTACTTTAACAGGACAAAATTTGGTTAAGATCTGAAGAAGTCTGGTGTTGTATATTTAAATTTTGTTACATTTCAATTATATTCAATAAAAAGTTTGAAAATAGGTGTTTCCAAGTCCCAACTGTGTTAATCTGCAAGTTTTGGCAGTTTGTGACTAATTGCTTACATGTTTTATTAAGTGCATTCATTGTTTTATTAAGTTTTGTGTAAGAGAGTTGGTTAAGTTCCACAGGTAAAACATTGTCTAACAGGTAGAACAACGCGGAATACACAATGTTTCATAACCGTCACTCAAGTAGTTCTGTCCTAAGAAGTTAAAGGGATCCTCATGTAGCTGTCATTAATTTTATTTTATTTTATTTTATTAAATAGGAACAACAAACAGCTACATTATGAATTATTACAAATAGAAAAACAGCTTACTTAACTAATAATGTAGCCCACAGCGCTGTTCACAGATTACCATTAATAATAAAACTTTAAATTCACTAGGAGGTGACCTGTACATGCATGACAGTTACTTAATATTACGAAACTATAAGAAGAAAAAAGAGAAAAAAGATGAACAAGAAAAATAAATCAAGTATTTTAAGAACAACAGAGAATTAGTCCAAGAGCTCAAGTGTCTCATACAAAAGGTTACGAAATGTATTCAAGGAGCATGTAAATATGTCTATGTGTTTGAATATATCATTGTAGGTTGCGGCCATTCATCGAATCGGTGAACGTTCACCAGTGTTGGATCGGCAGGTACCTACTACAATGAGTTTGCCTGATTAATGTTTACAGAGATCTTTTTAATTTCTAATGGTCAGTACTAAATAACAGCAAAGAGCGGCTGAGGAACAGATTACGCGAGTTATAAACTTTTATAAAAATAATTGATTTCCTGAATTAGGTACCACTATGCAACCAAAAAAGCTTTCCGATTATAATACAGAAAACAATTTTCTTTTCAACCATGTAAGCATACTGTTTTCAACCTTTGTCAGTTCATCCTCTTTTAATCCGCAACGTTCTCATATGAGCTCATTCCTCACTCTATCGTTCAAAGTTACACCATACTTCGCAAGGAACGCATCATTATAATAATAAGTGTTTTGTTTACTTAATGTTTATCGTAGATGTTGTTTCTTATCATATTATACAAATATATTCTACATCCAGATTCATAGCAAGCAACTAATGCAAACAACTACATGCAAAGGGTACAATAAATGCTTCACTGTTCTCAAGCACGGTTAAATTGACAATGTAAGTAATACCCATTGAAGTTTAACTGTGCTAGTAGACAGCGTCGCATATTATCTACTTCAAGAGGAAGAACTGGAAAAGTGATGTCGAGATGACCCAGTGGTTAAGGCGCCCGCCTCTCATGCATGAGGCAGCAGTGGGATTGAATCCAGGCAAGTACCAATGTATCATTTTCAATTTATATGTACTTTCAAAGTAAGTTTCTAGTTTGTGTCCAATTGCTCAATATAACCATTATTTACAGATTATGAAGTATCAAGACATGTTCAACGTTTGTCATACATCTTTACACATCATAAGTGCTGTCTAATGTATGTGTCCAAAAGAAGTTATCAAAAATGCAGTTATCATAAATGTATCCACTGCATTGCCTCATTTGCACTAAGACAGTGCAGCACTAAACAACAGCAGAAGCAGAGCAGCAGATCAGGTGAGTGGTACTACCTTGTTCTTAAGCTGTCATACGTAACTGAGAAATCGTTTTCATTTAAATATTTTTCTGAGATTTCCGTAAGTTGGTTGGTTGATCGGTACATTACTTGGAGTCATGTTGTTCATCGTGTCGATGACCTCATGCTGCAGGATCTAGTGTACAAAGAACTTTGTAACGTTTTATTAAGTAAACGAAACTAGTGTAGAATAACACTCCACGAAGCCGTTTAATTCCTTCAATGCAATATTTTTCATATTATATGTGCAAAATAGGTATTTCCCATGTAAGAATCGATCGAAGTTAAGTCACGTTCGTGCTAAGTCCTCTGTATTATTATATTAGGTACCTACGTCACGATCGCATTTAATTAAAGATTTCTTAATTCAGTGGTTGCATGTATAATGGAGCATCTGTTACTTGCAGATCTTACTTGGGGAACCAGAGATAAAACATATAAAACATTGTCAACAACGCGGAATACACAATGTTTCATCACTGTCACTCAAGTAGTTCTGTCCTAAGAAGTTAAAAGGATCCTCATGTAGTTGTCATAAATCTTTCATGCTGTAACCCTAAAAGAACATCGTGATTTGTAAAACATAAATATTTTACTAAAGTGTCATGTCGTATTTACTGACGCAATTCTAAATTTCAAGCTATTTTTTCTTTTCTTTTGATTTCTGAAAACTTACTGATCAATAATTGTTTTATTATGTGTCCTCTGTGCATCTATAGGCCAGAACTAAATAACAACGACAGATCACGTGAGTGACCCATTTTAGAAATGGAGGCTTAGTGAATTAAGAGCACATGCCTATATTACTTTGCTGATGGTCCCGAATGGATCCCGACTGCTACAATTTATCTTGTATTTAAAATATTGTTTCTTGTTTTAGGGCTTTTTCATGGATACTCAGAAAAGCAGTCGGGTTTCTTAGTTTTTGAAATTTTCCTTTTTTATTGTTTTGTTCTTTCGTCAGTGCTTTTTATCAATATTAAGTCACCAAAATGGCTGACAGAATTTTTGCGCGAATAAAAAAGGTTTAAAGTTTAATTTATTATTTTGGTAAGAAGGCGTGTTTATTTTACCAAACTATATTTGTGGCTTATTATTAGGAAAATCAACATTTTGCAGTACCTTTTCAAACATATTAGAATACCCTATTGCTTTCCGCTCCATTACACCCTGCTCGGGTTGCAATTCAGCCTTGCACGTAATGACTTAGTTACTTTACTAGTATCATAATATATTATAATGAGTTTTGACACTATAACATGCAACGTACGTCTATTGCATCAACATACAAATAGGGAAGCTGATAGTCTCATATTTATGTGAATATTATACATTGTAGCAACGAGACTAGTTTTATGACTGCTTCCATCCTCGCTACACGGAATGTCAAGGATACAAAATAATCCCAGAAGAGTTTATTATTTATGGTGATAAAATAATTATGATGATTGCATATTTATTTTAATGAATTGGAAGATACTAGTGCCGATTCCCATGTTCACAAACTAAACTAAAATTAGAGAATTGACATCTCTTACTAACCATACAGCAAAAAGAAAAGGACGGTGATACCTTATATTATATAGTATAAAAAATAAATGCTTCCTTCCTTCCTTCCTTTACATAGTATAAAACAAAGTCGCTTTCTCTGTCCCTATTCCTTTTGTATGCACAAATCTTTAAAACTACGCAACGGGTTTTGATGCAGTTTTTTTTTAATAGATAGAGTGGTTGAAGATAAGGGTTTATATGTATAATAACGTCCATTAAATAGTGGAGAAATACAGTTATTTTTGAGGTTTCTAATGCGATGTCGTAAATAATTGAATATTTTTTCGCTTACATTGCAAACGCAGTCTGAACCCTACGAGATTTATCAAAATAATGTACTAAATATTGTACATATTGAAAAGGTCTACAGAAAACTCCGCGATGGTATATGTCTATCTCTTATGGATATCCCACAATAACATTTTTTTGTCATTTACTTTTTACGATAAATAATGGCTAATTTTCGAAGCGATTTTAACCAATACAGCATTAATCGTTATCCAATTAAATACCTTAAATACATTGTTGATTTAATATAGATCTATATGGTCTTTTTTCGAAGATATTACAGATTTAAAATTTGCGGGATGTAGCGTTTGCCGCGGAGTGGGCCGCTGTTTTTGAACGTTCACAGTTTCTTTGTAGGTAGTGTATTTAGTATAAGCATTGCACCCGTGCGAAGCCGGGGCGGGTCGCTAGTATTATAATAATCCCAAAGGAATTAGTAGGATTACTTTAATTGAGCAAATTGAAATAAAACAAAAAATCAAAGCCGCTTATTTCGCATTTTTCAATCACTTTCTAGAATTGTAAGCAAAAGGAGTGGTCACACAAGCATTTTTCTACATTCAAGTTAAACTTAAAAAGATTTCGAGGCCTTTGAAGGTCGTCATATGGAGGTATTAAAATCTGTAGGTACGAATATAACAAACCTGAAGAGGTTTTTGTTTGCTATGCGCTAATCTCTAGAACTCAAGTATATGAGAGCTAGATGCATGAGGAATACTATAAACTTCATAACATCACGCTATGATACACGAAAGCGAAGCAGAAACCAAAAGACGTGAAAAAAACCACGCCGTCGAAGTCATTAGCAGAAGCAAGTAGCGGGTTAAAGGTGCCTAATTTCAGTAACATAAATGGGTAGTTGGCACGTAAAGTGTGATGCAATTTCGTACCATGTGTGCACCAACTGTTTACCTTACTACACCTGCCTGATGATGGTCCCTTGTATTGCAAAATGCGTCAGCCACACAATAGCACTCCATGTTTACCTCTCCTCCTCCTTACTGGGGTTGAAGCTAATAATTACGAACTCGCATATGCTTGGAGAAGTTTAATTTACCTGTGGAAGCCGAGGCTGGCGGGCTTGTGTTCGTGCACCGCTGCTCACAGACTTTCGAGCTTATATGAGCTCACTGTGTTTTTTTATGTTCTCTCAAAGTATTACTGGAATCGACAGTTTAAATAAATACAGCCAGTTATAATAAGACGGAAATATCTATATAGAAAGTAAAAATACTTATAATAAATAGATCTACGTTTTAATTATATCCTTAACGATCTAGTTTTACTGTATAAAGTAGGTACTTTACAGTTCAAAGGTACACAGATAATACACAACATCTTTAAATGATTGATGACTTAAAATAAAAACGTGGCTTGCAATTTAGCACGAATACGAACTTAAGTAAATAATTAAGTTAGACATTATTAGCTTTTTAAAACTCCTCAAAGGTGGGTTTAGGGAGAGTTTAAATTGCAGTAGCAAACACGCAATCTACGCGTACCTACGAAGTCGCGGGTAAAGTCTTCGCAGACATCTAGTTTATCAATTAGTGACGCCGACCTGTTTGTAGTTGTTTATGTTATAAGGAGCCATTAACTAGCTATAGTTGCAGCGGCCTAACTTTAAACTGGCGCTGAATTATTACTTATTACGAGTATGTACAAAGAGTTCAAGACACACGCCCAGCTGAAATGTAACATCCAGTAACGATATTGTTCAGTGTAAATTGTATTTTTACGATCGAACAAACATTGTGGCATCTTAGGGTAGCGGTAATTGAATTTTCCTGTAAGTGGATGTTGGTAATTCGATTTTTTTTTTAAGTACCCGGACAATAAATTCAGGTCAGAGGTATTTCAAAGCATTTATTTTTTAAGCAGCAAAAAATATTGCAAGTTCTTCGTTACATTTGAAAGTATTCAAAAGTTGGAACAAAAATACTGTGAAGTTGGCCTCTTGGCGATCTTTTATTTGCAGTACCAAGACTTCGCTTCCCTACCACCTTTCTTAATACTTCAGAAAGAAAATTGGACTGTTTGTTTTGTTTTTACTCACAAAATTGCAGTCTCGTTTCACGAAGCAACATTTCATCTCCATGCTACTTTAAAATTAAATAAGTTTTTGTTTTTCTTTTATATGTTTTTTTGTTTTCCACGTTGGCAAAGGAAGATGTATCTACCTACTATATATACCTACCGAAATAATCGAATCTCAATTCAGTGGCAATCCGTCAATTGAATGTAGTATCCGTCAATTGAATGTACTAGTATGTACAATCCTCCATCATCTTATTTAAGTTCACAATGAGATAGTTAAACACTATTGATTGTTTTTTTTTTACATAACGTAAAACATAAATTGGCCCACGGCTCACCCTATAAATTTCTTTAAGATACTGTATTTAGGTATCCTACAGGAGGAATTCATAGGGTGGGCCAACGTTTTTTGTTGAAGACAACTGTTTTGAATTCTCAATCTTTGTGCCCTTACAATAGACCTTAAAGTTATGCAGACAGTATGATACAAACAACACCTTAAAATTTGCGATGTGAAACTTTTACCGTATGAAAAACACAACTTCATTTTCCTCTTTTTATGTTTAGGTACTCTCGGCAAAACTTCGTCAGAGGTAAGCCAAAGCTTTAGTTGTCATAACTTGTTAACCTTTGATAACATTAATGTTTGAAATGTGTAAAGTGTATGCTTTTTTTGGACCTGGTGAGAATTTATCTTTTTATACAGAGCAATTTGAAGGGTTAATTTAGAAATTATCGAAGCGCCTGAGCATGTTGTTATAGTTGCTAATGCGTTCTATTGATTCGCGCATAGTTATTCATCAGGCGCTTGAATGTCACATAACACAATTACACGCCCATTTGCATACGAAAGGTTAGGCAAATTGATTACATTGCTCGACCAGTGTGAACAGATCAGATAACACCAGTCCGGGCCTAGTCATTCATGGCGGAGCTAATTGGCACTAGGTGTACCCAGTGTATCGGGGCATGTAAAGTTAAAGTAAGTACTCAAATGACTGCCTGACAAACAGATAAAACACGACCACTGAAAATAAAAAGCAATGGTAACACGAATTTTGTATTCTTAGATACGCGTAAATAGTCAATTTTCACTACAATTAATTGTAATGGAAATATAAAAACCTAATACATACATACCACCACGCCTGTATTCCCCGAAGGGTTAGCCAGAGGTGTACCAATGCACACCCACAGTTCGTCGGCATGTTTAAGCCCCATGTAATAGGGCAAGCCTATTGCCATTAACCGGGCACTAATTTTAACTCCGAAATGCTACTGAGAATTTCGTAGAATAACCTAATAACACTTTTTGCTCGACCTGGGAATCGAACCCAAGTCCTCGAGTGTGGCAGTCACGCTTAGAACCACTAGGCTAACGAGGCAGTTAAGTTAAATATAAATAATAATGATAATATTCAATCAATCATGATCATATATTCAATGATAATATATGTCCTTACTTGCCCTACAAAACCAACTACGTAATAAACTGTTTGTATTGAATATGAAGAAATAAAGCCGAAGGATCTTGAAAGAATGAAGAGACGCCTTTGCCTAGGAGTGGGACAACACAGGCTAGCAAAAAAAATACAGTCAGAGATCAATGATGATGATGATCGGGTGATGGTCAGAGTCGTTCACAAAAGTATAATTAAGCTTTAATTGAATTGAAAAAAAAAAAAATTACGGACGTTTTATTCCAAGCACAATATTACCCGAAACCATTCTAATGCAAAACAGTGAAAGGTTTTTCGTGTTCGTTATTTCAACATCGCGTGACATCATATTTTTAAGGAGACTGTGATGTGTGACAGTGTTACATTTATACCCAGTTCTTGAAATGAAAATCAAAACAAAAATGAGCGAAAAAATTGTCAAGCGCATGTCAACAGCTGTAATTGGCTGAGCCAATCCCTGCAACAAAATTATATTAAAAAGTCAATCAAGGGGAGATAGCCTTGTAATCTCAGAATCGATTTAAAAAATAATTCAATTTCCCTGAATTTTTGACGTTAAATATTGTTGCCTAGATGAGATTGCGTCTAGATTTTGAACTTTTTTTTTTATTGGCTTCTTTAAAGTCCTTCTATGCTATTCTGAAATAGGCAAGTCACTTCAAAAGTCATCTAGTAAGTCACACTCACTTCGGTCGTCAAAATACTCACTCGTCATAATACTTCTCACTTACATCATCACGCGGTGGCGCTAGTGTGGAACTCACTCATTTTAAGAATACGAAACTAAAATCTCACCGCGGATTCAGTATTGATTTCGCAAATGAACTTTTTAGAATAGCACGACTGGAGGGGGAAGGAATAGAATTATCAAGAGATGATTATTTTTATTGGGGTTAGGAAATTGTTGTTGTTGTTGTTTACAATGAATAAAATTCTTTTAAGATTCACAGTGACTTCAAATAAAAGGAGGTAACCAATTTGACTGTAAGTATTGATATACAGTTTTGTTTTAATGAAGGTATATAATTTCACCACAATACATTGATTTGAATGATCTTTTTTGTTAGAAATATTATTCCCCTCTTTTATTCTTACAATTTAAAGGGGAAGATCAAAATAACTTCAGAGATAAACAATGGATCTATTGAATGGATAAAAGCTATGGAAATAATATGGAAATACAAAAGTCCTTGTTCATAAAATCTCGCGGTTACCTCAATCGATATTCATCTATTGTTTCTGCCACTCAGTCTTAGGGTCTGCCCCCACGACCCATAAAATCAGCCCGGTAATCGGGAAGATTCTCAGTCGTGTGGGGAGACGCGTACCATCTACTTTTATAAAAAAGCTGAAGAGATTTTTTGTTTGCTTGTTTTTTAACGCCCTAATGTCTGAACTGCTTGAAATATTTGTGTATACATATATAAACCAGATCCATGAGGAATAGGATAGACAATAATAATATGTAACATCACACTACGACCCACGGGAGCGGAGCAGTAACCAAAGAAAGGGTGAAACTAAGGGCGTACGCCGCTAATGGATAAATAAAATGAACGAGTAAAAACTGACACAAAAAGATCAAACAAAAACAAAAATGAAAAGCACTGAATAAACTGTGTAGGTAATAAACATTTTATAATATTATTTGATGTTTTTGAAGTTATTAGTTTATTTTGGAAAACTCTTTGTGAGCTTGGGCGGTTTTACTTGTTTCTACAACTTTTATAACGCGAATTTTACTTTGAAGTTGTTGTTGGTTCATACCACAACCCGCTGTGGCCATTGTGGCTTTAGTTTTCCATCAATGAGGGTTTTATTTTAAACTAGCGGACGGCCGCGAACACTGATTTTACATGCGTTAAAATTACGTGTTAGGTTACTAACTCCGTTACATGGTGGTAGCATGATGTTATATAGCCTATGTTGCTCAGCAATAGTGTAGCTATCTATTGGTGAATAAATGGTTGAAATCGTTTTGGAGCCCATGTTTACAAACAAACAAAAAAATCTTTCCTCTTTATCATATTAGTAGAGATCAATGAAAACCAATACATATAATTGTTTCGGTAAACAGAAATTTCAAACACATACCCCGCCTTTTATTTTGCTTTATTTTTGGTAAACAATCAAAGGCTAGCACACAGCTACAGTTTTTATACCCGGCTGTAGAATTTCATTGTGTATAGGTAATTATTGATGGGGGATGAAAGTTCAAACATTTTCTACAGAGTCTGCGCCGGCAAAGTTGACTTGAAACAATCGCTACCAAACTGGGTGGGCGACTTCTTCAAAGAACTTCAGTACTCTTAAATGAGAAAGTGAAGCACTCCAAAATTACTTACCTCGATAAGTAGGCGCTAGGGGGGAACGCTAAGTTGGCGACGTTTAAACGTGGCTACGTCTTACGTGCGTGTCATGGAAGATGGGCTTTAGAAAACCAAATAGGTACTTACTTATGGCAGTTATGGCAATTACCCTCCATCTGGCTCAGTCGGGTAAAAATAATATCGCCAATTGATCTTACACTAACATAAAATATGAATATTTAAATGCTTTGTGTCCTTAGGCCAAAAAGTTTCAATTTTTTTTAAATGTAGATAGATAATTACGTAAATTATTTGCATTTGAAAAAAAAAATATTATATAGTTTACATAGTTTTTCTTGAGTCAGAATTAGCGTAAAAAGTTAAAGCTCCGTCAAACAAATTCAGACAAAGAAAAATATAAATTGTTTCTTGTTTACTTTACGTGTAAACATTCATCATCATCACACTGATATGATGATGATGACGTCCACTACTGGACATAGACCTCCCCCATAGATTTCCAAAAGGACCGGGTGGAAGCGGCCAGCATCATGTATTTTAAAAAGTTATAATTTTGTCATTACTAAAAGAAACTCAAATTTTATTTATTTATAAAGAGTGATGTATAGATAGATTACTGAAAACCCCCGACACAAAATCCTAAGTTCCCTTTAAAAAGTAAAAAAATAAAATACGTCGCGTTGGGCGACCGATGTTGCATTTAGGGTACGACCGTCCCAAGCGGTCCCCCAACGCGACGTATTTTATTTTTTTACTTTTTAAAGGGAACTTAGGATTTTGTGTCGGGGGTTTTTTAAATTTTAAATTTTATTTTTTATTTTATACTTTTTATAGGTAAGTACATACTTATTATAATGTCGATTTTGTTAAGCTGTAAATACATAGGTTCCTAATAATTTAATAACCCACATGACAAATAAATTTTTAGTTTTTCTTCCCCACTTTCACACCCATAACATTTAAACGGCTCAACCGATTTTCATCAAACATGTCTAAGAACACTCGTACATAAGTCACCTTTCATACAAAAAAAACTAAATTGAAATCGCTTCATCCGTTCGGGAGCTATGATGCCACAGACAGACAGACAGACAGACAGACAGACACGTCAAACTTATAACACCCCTCTTTTTGCGTCGGGGGTTAAAAAGTAAAATCACTGAATACACAAGAGCTTTCGGGATTCAATTTAGTCGAAATTAATATTTTTTTATCATCATCGTTATCAATTTCAACCCTGAATCACTCACTTTTATTTTTACTGAAACACGCGTAGTTTTAAATTGCATTTGCAAGCCTAATGGATGCCATTAAAACAAAGAGCAAGAGACAAGCTGTGTTTGTTCGCAATGCGGTAGAAATAATTCTCTTTTGGAATTTATTCAAGCTCTCTAATGAATTTCGAACAGGAATGAAGGAAATCGGACCGCGTAGATATTTTCCGCCGTGTCGATAGGAAAATGGTGCCGTACGAGCAGGTAATCAGATAATAGATTAAAGCTAGTGGCACGAAATAGGATTTCTGAAGTAACATTATAATTTGTATTTTTTCCGATGGGAAATCATCAAATTACTTCCCTCGCCCTGGGCTGGGCGGGAGAGAGTGTCAGACTTTTACTGACTAAAACCCATCGATGTTCCTTCTTGTCGACTTCTTGTGAGTGTGACGACATGTCACACTCACGTACTTTCATATAAAATATGGCTCAAAAATATATGGTCGTCTGGGTCACTTTCGTCATTGGCGCCGAAATCAATACAACAAACCTATATAATGTTGTATAAATGTACGAGCTGTACTACGCAGTTTCACAAGCGTTAAGTTACGTTTTTGGTTACTGCTCCGCTCCCGTGGGTCGATAACTAACCTCCTCGCGATAAACGAGCTCTACATATAACGCAAAAGATTTTTCAAATTGGACCAGCAAGCTTCTGAAATTAACGCGTCCAGGCAAACAAACAAAAAAACCCGACTGCTATTCTTTAAAAATCCCTAAAACAAGAAAAATTGTAGCAGTCGGGACCCATTCTAGAAATTGAGGATTAGTGAATTGAGAGCACATACCTATATTACATTGCAGATGGTCCCGAATGGGTCCCGACTGCTACAAGTTTTCTTATTTTAGGGATTTTTAAAGAATAGCAGTCGGGTTTTTTAGTTTTTTAAATTACCGTTTTTTATTTTTTATTTTTTTAGTGTTTTAAAAAAGAAATTAATATACCCAGTATCACTCTTACAGTAAATACGAATCTACCGACACCTCTCAAGCTAAAATCCATCGAGCCGTTCAGCCTGCAGAGCGAGCCAAACATTTGAATTTGGCGCCAAAAATCCGCCATTTTGTTTTTTTTTTATATATACCCAGTGTCACTCTCTCAGTAAATACGAATCTAACGACACCTCTCAAGCTAAAATCCATCGAGCCGTTCAGCCTGCAGAGCGTGCCAAACAATTATACATACAAACATACATACATACATACATACATACATACATACATACATACATACATACATACATACAAACATACCCTCGAAAAACATAACCCTCCTTCTGTGGCAGTCGGGTAAAAACTCTTTAGCTTCAAATATTAGTTTAGATTTTATTTTCTTACCTACAATAAATATAAGTTTTACTAGCGACCCGCCCCGGCTTCGCACGTGTGTATGTGGCGGAGATTACAAATGTATAACTATAGACAGAATGTTTTATGCCGGTCGACCACCTGTTTCTGACTAATAATTAAAAACCTGTGCCATCGTATTTATTCGGGATTAATTCTGTTTTGTTTGAAACGCCCCATATATGACCCATTTTTATTTTGGTAATGTATTAGAAGATGAAAATGGTTATCTACTATTATTGTTTATCCTTGATCCAGAAAAATCCGCGATGGTATATGTCTATCTAGACATTTACCATCGCGGATTTTTCTGTAGACCTTTTTAAGATATTATATAAAAAAAACTTTTTGATGTATCTCCTAAGATTAATCTCTTTTATTTATTTGATTTGTGCGGCTGTGGTATGACTACTTTAATAGCTCATCTTGTGATCACCGCTTTTATGGTTAAACAAACCCAGCAACTATGATGAACTGCAGGATTTATCTTACGTAAGCCATGTAAAGTTATTTTTCGGCGACAGATTGCAAAATATTGATTTTTTCTACTTACACTTACGAAAAGCTTAAATGAGTTTTAGTACCTATATATTTGAACCTCTCGTGATGAAAGCGATTTAATTTTATACTATGTAGAGAAGAGATGTAAATAGGGGGCCAAAATCCATTCTCCCCTGGGCACGTCCCGAAAGGTTTACTCCATTTATAATCGTGTATAATCCACCCGACTTCAAATGACACTATCAGTGCGGAATATTCCTTCCACACTACTAATTAAGGTTCGTTATAGCTTCTATACATAAATACGCGTATCGTGTACGTATTACAAATATCGGTCAAGGTCTTATACCGTCGCCAATAACAGGTTAATCCGCCTGTCTAGAAATCAGATTACACATACTTAGAAAATAACATGGAACATGACCCTAGAAAATAAGTTTTTTTTTTTTTACTATCACGTCTCTATTTCCCGAAGGGTTATGCAGACAGAGGTATACCCAGTTCGAAGGTATCTATACATAGACATATCTAAATATGCTTTTGTTTGTTTAAACACGCTGATCTCTTGAACTAACAGTCAGATTGAAAAAATTATTTAACAAAAAACCCGAAGAATTGAGAACGTCCTCCTTTTTTAAAGTCGGTTAATGAGAGCCAGATCCATGAGGAATACTATAGGCTATATTTATAACATCACGCTACGACACAGGGTACTGCAGCAGTAACCAAAGACGTTACTTAACGCGGTCGTCATCTTGAATCGGTCTACAGAAAACTCCGTGATGTTACCTATAGGTATGTTTATCTCCGAAGGATGAACCACAGTAACCATTTTGACCTTTTAATATTACTAAAAAGTAATGGGCTATTTACGAAGCTATTTTAAAGAATGAGGCATTCATCCTTGTCCAATAAAATACATTGAATATGATGGGCATTTAATATCTAGATCTAAATTACCTATTACAGCATTTTATTAAAATTACTGCTTCTCTCCCGTGGGACATAGCGTGATGTTATAAAGCCTATGACACTCACAAAATTAAATAACAAGGCTTTCTATGGGTAAAATAATGTTCAAAATCGTATCAGTAGATCCAGAGATTGCCACCTATTACAAACTCACAAACTTTACCTCTTTATAATATTAGCATAGATGAATATCTTAAAAAATATTATTCGCTCACAGCGAAACGGCGCTATCGGCCGGCGGCATGCCCATGTGCCATTTATAGTAGGTATTTACCCTATTTTATTCATGTTTTGTACAGCGTGATTTTAAATTACTTTATCCTTTTTGTTATTATTGTGAATTATCGCTGTTTTATCTGAAATATTAGCGTGAAAGTATACATACAAAGTATGACGGAAGAGGCGCTGCGCATCGCCGCACACTGGGGTCTGCTCTATGGAGGCAATGCCCAAAATCACATTTCCAAAATATGAGTAATAGGAAAAAAACTTGACGTATTATTATTGTTTAATAAATTTCACATCAGTTAAGGACGATATTATCAACACAAAGGTTATCTGTTTGCTTACATACTGCAGTAAAGTTCATTGTTTTCATTGTTGCTGCGTTTCAAAATGTTGAATACGGAACTTTTAAGTGTTCGTTGCTACTGCCCTATTAAAGTTAACACAAAACTATAAAATGGCAAGTGGAGATCAAGGTCAGTACTAATAAAAATATGATTAAGATTGGACAAATTCGTTGTGTATCCTACCGTAATATTTTTTTACTTTTTACGAATAGTTGTAGAAGCGAAATGGACGATATCTAAATTTCGCGCAATGTTCTTTTGAAACGAATTATTGTTTTAAGCACCCTAAACCTTCTTTATTGAGAAACTAAAAACAATACCAAAAGAACTTTGCGCGAAATTTAGATATCGTCCATTTCCCTTCTACAACTATTCGTAAAAAGTAAAAAAATATTACGGTAGGTTACACAACGAATTTGTCCAATCTTAATCATATTTTTATTAGTACTGACCTTGATCTCCACTTGCCATTTTATAGTTTTGTGTTAACTTTAATAGGGCAGTAGCAACGAACACTTAAAAGTTCCGTATTCAACATTTTGAAACGCAGCAACAATGAAAACAATGAACTTTACTGCAGTATGTAAGCAAACAGATAACCTTTGTGTTGATAATATCGTCCTTAACTGATGTGAAATTTATTAAACAATAATAATACGTCAAGTTTTTTTCCTATTACTCATATTTTGGAAATGTGATTTTGGGCATTGCCTCCATAGAGCAGACCCCAGTGTGCGCCGGTCGCGTAACGCAAGAACAGTTAATATTATAAAAAACAATTGCCGCCGATTTAGCTATTTTTGCTATTTTCGTAACAGTCAGAACAAGGGATGAAAAATGAACAATCCCATCAATTATATTTGTTCGAAAATCTCAAAAAAAAGGAAGTGACGTTTAGTAAACTGCACCGATAAAATCGAAACTGCAACGAATTGCCCCAGCTTTGCATCGCCGCCGCCGCGCCGCCGCGGGCGGATCGCTAGTGTTTGTATGTACATTTCAATTTACTACAAACCTTTACGAGACTTTTAAAATCCTCTCGTGGTAACTGCCTCGTTGATCTCGTGCTCGCAAACTCGAATGATGAGCATAGGGTCCTGGGTTCGATGCCCACCCAGGTCGAACAAGTATTAAATATTGAGTTTTTCTATGAAATTCCCAGTAGCAGCTCGGATTTACGATTTGTGCCCGATTAATGGAAATAGGCTGGCCCCCTATTACATAGAACTTACAATATAGCGGCGTACTGTGGGTGTACATGGTACAACTCTGCCTAATCCTTCGGAGAATACAGGCGTGGTGGTATGTGTAAAATCCTCTCAATGTTATTTAGAACACAATATTATCATTTTAGGCTGCTTATTTATAATGAACAACCGCCTAATCGTTTGTGTGTTTGTTGGTGAATCAGTTTTCCTTTTATATCATTCAGAATTTAAATCGTAACTCCTGAATTTAACTTTCTAAGAGCATTTCCTCGTCGCCTGTTTGTATTTGCATGGCGCCTGTAAATGTCAACATTATACGGTGGTCGCGACCACAGAACAGAAAATACAGTAGAAGTGCCCTTAAACTGGCTAAGTACGGGAACCAGTGTCGCCAAACTCACACATTTGCATATGAAATTGTCCATTACACACATAAAAAACAGTGATTTAATTGGCTATAAATTACAAACGCAACTTTTACAAATCATCTTTTTATTGCTTTCAAAAATTAAGTCTTATTGCAACAATCTAAAGTTGTTATTATTTGACATGACACAAACAATAAAGACGTTTTTCGCGTAAAAAACTTAAATCGATGAAGTTACAACGAGTTCAGCTACTCAACGCTAGATGGCGCCAAAACCAATTAATTCTATTCAGAACGCTAGCTCCCTTGAAATAGATGTCATATTCAAATGCACATGTAATCTATTTTGCTACTCAGTTAGAGATGTAGACATAATATATCGATATTACGTAATTTATTCGGGAGAGCCATGTTATAATTTTTTAATATCATACAAATGCTTAACCGTTTTGTTGCGATGTCTAATGTCGCTAGAATTTTCGCTTTGTGAGGCCGTGCACAAAATTCAGTCGCTAGAGTTTCTGTTTTTGTTATATTATGTTTTTGTGCATCGTTCATGCAGCTACACGCAAACACGCGTAAAGATCGATCTTAGTGACCGTTTAAACAATTTTGATCCTTTAAAAGATATTTTTTTATATTGTACAAAATAATATACATAAGAAAATGATTTTAAATAAAGTCTGGAACGTGTATATATTGTGTATTTATTACTACTAAACTGAAATATTTAAATACTTTTTTGAGGTCTATCTACTACTATATTATACTTTTGTGACGTAGTCTACCCATGTACCAAGTTTTATTAAAAATCCGTTCAGCCTTTCGAGCGTGAAGAAGTTAAAGAAAGCGATTAGCTTCCTGCACCTACTTCGGAGGTTACGTGTTGTTAAAACCTCGAAATTTCTATGCAATCTTAGTTAAATATTTATAAAATATAAACATGAACCGTCCGACACAAATTTTCTGGAAAACGGTGCCAGCCTGGAAATGAGTTAGCACTCAATAAATAAAAATTATCGATACCCACCTACTTTACGGATGTGTCCCATCCCTAATTGAGTAGCGTCGAAGTTTCTAGAAATTATGTTATGATTTTCCAGATGACGACCAAGTGCATTTAGACTTTGTGACTAAGAATATAAGGTTGTTTATAGCTTGCATTGAAGTCATAAAATGTGGTATTATAATTAAAATCAACTATATTAATAATTAACAAAGTTTAGTATTACCGATGATACGATACACCTCCACAAGATACATTTTTTTTTCTGCTTTCGTTCTTGCAGGTCAGAACCGCACAACAAGGCATAATTTGTAATATTTCGCGTATTTCTGAGACAACCATTCGCGACGAGTATCCTCACGCGAATAAGTTAAATGTTGCGCATCTACGCTTAATGTTGACACGCGCGCGATAGCTGAGGGGCACTTCCACTCTTTTCTTTATTCCGTGGTCGCGACATTCGCGACGTTTATTTTTGTTCACTTCACGGAACTTTTATATTATCTACCAACAGAATTTTGTAACATATCTCTCGCATTTTCAACGTGGCAACAGCGGTACTGTCTCTAATATTAGATATCAAGAAAACGGGCTGTGTCTGAGACACGGCCGTTGGTGAAATGTCTATGTCAGCGAGTCGCCTTTACTTTCATAGATTGAAACCTATTTTATTACCGTCAGCTTTTCTGACTTGGGGTACCAGCATTTGATTTTATAAATGTTTCACACCTCCATATTTTACTACTGCATATTATTAGGCGCCCGCCTCTCATGCACAAGGTTGTGGGTTCACGACCGGGCACGGGCAAGTACCAATATTACTTTTTCTATTTCATATGTACTTTCTAAGTTTATCTTGGATTGACATTGGTAACCATGTCAGTCAAAGACCCTTGAGGCGGTTTAGAAACTCTGACGACCCCACACACCCTGGTGTGTGTCGTTAGACCTTACTCCCCACACGATAAAGGTAGAAAGACTGCATATTATAAATGCAAAAGTTTGGATGGAGGGATGTATGTTAATTAATCAAGCAAGAACGGTTGAAAGGACCTGGATAAAAGTTGGCACGGAAATGGATTGTAGTCTGGAATAGCACGTATGCTACTTTTATCCCGGTTTCGTGTTCCCGAGGGATAATTTATGACTGGCTTAATTCTGAAATACGCGCAGACTAAGTCGAGGGCAGCAGCTAGTATGCATTATAAATGTGAAATGTATATTTTTTGCTCAATCACGATTTAACGGCTAAATGGAATTAGCTGAAATTTTACACACACACATACAATCACGCCTGTATTCCCCGAAGGGTTAGGCAGAGGTGTACCAATGTACACCCACAGTTTGCCGGTATATTTAGGTCCCATGGCAAAAAAGCGAGCCTATTGCCATTAACCGGGCAAATAAATTAAGAGGTTAAATTAAACACACACACACTCACGGTTAAATTTTACACTGTTTTTGTGTTTCCGTGGGATAATAAAGGACACTTCAGAAGCTAAAAGGACCCCGGACAATAAACTATTGATCGTTTTTCGTTAGTGGGTTTTCACTTTTGAAAGTTATTGATCATTTAATATAATATCTCTTTTATAATAACTTTCCTGTATTTTTATTCATCTCTCTACCTACCTAAGGGTCATTCCGAAGTAACAGTGGGACTACTATTGTAAATTAATCCTATTACTATGAAACGTGGGTACTGGGAATCAATTTCAGTCCTACAACTATTCAACTTACCTACATAATTTCCCGTGAAACAACATAATTCTAATCAAATTCAGCCATTGTTGTGGGCCTTATCATAAAACAATAACCGGTACCTATTGTTTGTAGGTCTGTATAGGTGCAATTATTATTAATTACGGCTTAATTAATTGAGTTAATACTGAAATCCGATGATGTTGTATTTATAACTAGAATAAAGAGAGAGAGAGTTTTTGTAACTAGAATAAACTAGATGCAAACCTGTGATAGACAGGCGAAGGGACAGACGGATAGAAAGTAAGCAGGCTTACTTCTTCTTTTGAAATAAATCCCTTTTTCTTTTATTATTTATTTACAGTTCACCCCTTGGTACCCTAAAAATACATGTAGATGTAACTTTGCATTCAATTGAATGAATAAGCACTCCTATTCATTCAACTTTGCACAATTTACAACGACTATCAGGTTTCCTCGCAATTGAATGTGCTACGCTCAGTTCATTCATTGTGGCTAGACTGTACGGTGTAAATGTACGTATGTACCTTTGAAGTGCTAATTGGAAACATGATGATAACGAGGGCGTTGCACGTAAAATGAAACCATAGGAAGAAAAATTATTAAAATGTAATACGTATTACATTTTAATTATTTACAACATTCATACATACAGCACTCAACAAAATGCATGGCATATACCAGTTGACTTTTACTTCGCTGCACCACTTTGAGGGGATTGAAAGCACTAAATACGAACAACTTTTGTCATTACAGCAACCTAGGAAAATATAAAAACAGCATTCTTTTTATTGACGTGAAACGTCTTTCAGTTCGGTATAGGCCGGGGTCAGTAGCTTAGACCGATGAGACGAAAACATGATTGCCGCTTCGGCGGGGGCTGTAGCTCTGTAACTGCGTGTCGTACGGAAATCATATATATATTTTAATGTAGCATTACCAAGACCCATTTGATACATGCCACTGGGTGTTGTATAACACATTGCGCAGTTTCATCTAAAAATGTACGCTTACAAGGACTTAATTTGCTTATTAATCGTTAGTACTTGCAAATATGCACAGGACAGCACGAAGTAAGGAAATCTACAGCAAAGGCATATTTAAAAGAAAAGCCATGTTTGAGGGTAACTTGGCCGATCCCGTTACAGGGCCGAGCAAGCAGAGCGAACAAAGAAAGAGCTGAAAATGAAGCTATTGAGCCATCTCTTATCAGTGTTAGTATAATTACGCCCATCAGCACGCTTTATTAACGGACTAGGCTGAATACCTGAATGTAGCACCTAGACAAAGATCCAGTCAACTCAATACACGATCGCCAAGCCGAGGAATTAAGCTTCCGTGCAATATATCTCGGAGACGCTACGCTATTGTTGAGGGATTGAGGGCAACGCCACATACAATGTGCATGTCATAAATCAGGCGCAGCGATAGGTACGGTGTTACCCTTAGGCACGTGTTGTATATGGCAATGAAGATTGTTACTACGACTGCTCCAATTCTCACGACACACAAACATTACCGGAAAGAAGATCGGAGATCGCGCGTTCGTCGTGCAGCTAATTGTGAAGGACTCTATCTTCTTGGAGACAATCCCATCTCGGCTACTAAGTAGTGGGACGCGCGACCGAACATCCGAATGTTACCTATGTATATGTTACATAGAAGTTTCACGTTAAACCAACGACGGCGGCGGTGTACCCCAACAAGACTCATCCGCTTTTTAGTTCGGCCCCAACGCACTTAATTAAAATTGAGGCTGTAATAATTTTGTCCTATTATTTTATTACACCGATTAATTGCTAGCTGTTTCCCTATTTTGACACTGTGCATGCAGTTCATTAGCGCAAAGGGCTTTTAATTTATGCGTTTGATGCTGGACTGATACAGCACTTCAGTTGTTAAGCCGGCTTTTCACTGCGGGATGTAATGTAATATATATTACATCACGAGATATAATTTAATATCGCTCACCATACTATTTAAGAAACCTCTTTACACTAAGCTGTAATATATATTATATCCCAAACTATAAATATTTTTTCGACCGAATGGGCGATAAAGAGGAGATATATATTTTACCTCACGTCCCGGACAACGCACCCCCCCTGCCTCGCCCTCACTTTGAACGGAACGGTGCAGACTGTAGAACTGTTTGAACCAAATATATATCTTTCAGTGTGAACAGCAACTGCGGGATGTAATATATATTCCAGGATGTAATATATATTACATCCCGCAGTGAAAAGCCGGCTTTACGATGTCGAACCACAAACGGACAGTGGTATTTTTTCATACAGTTGTCACGACATTTGTCGTCTCGCCGTACTGTTGTACTGCGCAGTACTTTTAAGTTGTCGCACGGCGCCCTCAATGTGACTTTACGAAAAAATACAACCGTCCCTGTGTAATCTGACATAATATTAATTCTACCAAAAACATACAAGTTCAAAGAACAGGAATATTCTGGTCACGACTGTGTGCTTGTGTGGTTTGGTACTTGGTAACTGAAATGTGGAAATGTGCCAAGTTAACAGGCTAAACTTGCCAAGTTTTCATTAACAGCTGAACTAAGCGATAATTGAGACAGAGAATCTTACTATTCAGTCCGAATTCAATTTGATTCGCAATGCTAAGCATAATTTTAGATTAGGCACCTCATACAAGTATGTGGGTAAATATTGTGTTCGTATTTGTATTTTCAACAAGCAGTATTATAAAACTTAATTTAAAAAAATATTTTTATTTTAAAACTGTCAAAAAATGTACCTTTGAAAACTTGACGTGGCATTCTGACCACATAGTCAAAACATATCTGATTTTGGAAATGGAAACGTATTAACAAATACGTTTCCATTTCATTTTGTTATGATTTTATTAAAAAGAAGAGAATAACGAAGCTATATGTAAAAATAAGAAATCAAGAAGATAGATAGATGTTATACCGGATATAATTCATAACCAACATACATTATTGCAAGAAGCATTTTTTCAGAACTTTAATGATGGCTGAAATTAGGTATTACCCACGAAAAGGCTAGCAATAGATAATAAATAAAACATCGATATATTGTATACTATACATATAAAAATCAGTAGTCAAATTGAAGGTATGTGAGTAAAATACCGGTCTAATATTGAATCTAGCAAGTACGCATACCTTCGACGACGACGACATACTCCGTTATATGTCCCCAAAATGTTAGCCATGCTAAATAGATATGCCTGTCTGGCAACACCGCGACCGGGATAAATTACGTTACTAATTCAAATATTTCAAGCCCTTTTTAGGAACAAAGTAAGTATCTTTATAAATCATTTTTTCCAGATTTGTTCGTAAACCCTGCAATCCTTTTTTACAGCTTATCTTGGAAATTATTTTACTGCCTACTATTTTATTTTAGACTTTTATTATCCACCGTCCCATACGCAAATATTCTTATTGAAAACGAGTGTTACATGTAAAGAGTGTGTTGTAACTTGTAACAGTTGTAACACAATTAGAGTGCCTTTCCGTGTTTCATTCCGTTTTAGTTCCAATTAGCAACTTTAACTTTTAGCATTGTTTGCCTCCCAGACTTTCAATCATTGTGCTCCACTAATTAAAACCTAAGTAGATACGCTAACAATGGAATGGTCGAAGTTTTCCTATAAAATCTCCCTTTTTAGGGTTGCGTACCCGAAGGGTGGGAACGGTACCCTATATAACTAAGCCTTGTCATCTGTCAGTTCTGTCCGTTTGTCTATCTGTCACAGAGTTGTCTTTTTTCCCGTAACAAGTATCTAGGTGAAAAGACAGAGAATACGTTTTGTATATTCTGTGTTTAAACTGGTTCCCTGTACTTATTGGTCTCAGTATAATAGTAAATATTATCTTCATCCATTTAACTTAAAATCTGCAACTTCTTAAAGCCAGAATCAACAGTGGCGACCACTATTAAATGCCGAGACAGGGAAGCTCGAGTCCCAGAGAAACGACTCAACTATCTAGGACCCCGCAAAAAAATAAAACAGAAAAAAACACACAACGACTTTCATACAAGGTGTGCAGTTTGAGGTGTGCGGTGTGAAGTTTTCTTATAAATTACAAAATTTAACGGAAATATCTGAAAAAATCGAATGATATTTTTAAAGAAATTTGCAACCGCGCAAAGCCATGCTGGGTCGCTAGTTATACAATAATTTTGGTGGTAGGTAGGCCTGCCCGTAGTCCGGGAGTCCGACTCATAATTGCTGGTATTTATATGTTAATCAATTTACATAAAGCAAAATTCTCCTTGCGATCCGAGTATTTGGAACTCGGAGTTGGACTTAGTTGTTTCAGGCACTGATTTTAATAACTTTAAGCTTAAGAAAGGGATTAAATAATTAATAGAGTTGTCATTTTTCTTGCGCTAAAATTAAATCCTAAAAATATTTTATCGATAGACTATAGAGAAAACAGTGACTTCCGTATTCGGCTTTCCAACATTTTATCCGGCACGGTCTATTTGAAAGCTTTTACTACCCTCATTAGTTTTTGAATTACATGTAATCTAATTTAATACTATAGTATAAGTACCCCTTAAATTAATTTAGGTGTGGCAATAACAATAATAGATTTACAAACAAAACATTACATGTAATTATTAATTCACATGAATTAATTAAGCGTATGACATTACTGAATAATAACGGACTAATGGCCATTTCGCATTGGTGCAATATCTGACACCTAATAATTTGCGTGTCGAAGCTGGTAATTTGCTGAGTTAATACGTTTAATTTAATAACATTATTTCGTTACTACCCCGTAATAGTATTATGATCGCAAGCGCGATTACTGAGGCTAGGGTCCTGGAGTTCGATTTTAAGGTTGGGCAAAATGTTTTTGGGGTTTTCCACTTTTTTCTGAGGAATAGCTCGGAGTTGGAAGTTGGTGAAGTGACACGGTCGTGCTTCGGAAAGCAAGTAAAACCGTTGGAACTTTCCCTGATCGCTTTCCCTGGTTCCCGTGCCATCACTACTACTACTATCAGAATAAGGGAAAAGGGATTGCACTGTATTTGTGCACACTGTGCACTATTATATATGTTGCGTACTTGCTCCATTGTTTAAGGCCGCCGTGACCGAAACTAGGTACCTAGTGCTAATATCTTTATTATTATATTTACATTTTTCCCCCGTTATTACTATTTGCACGCCCTCGTCGGTGTACACAAGCGTGCTCCAGTTGCGTACCTGCTACAGACATAACCGGAGCAGATATTAAAATTAAGCCACTGAACATAAGTTGAATTAGGTGTTATTACACTAATATTAAGAGAAATGAAAAGATTTATATTTTTGTTTGTTGTGAATAAGGTCAAAAACCGCTAGCCGAATTTAAAAAATCTTTCACCTATAGAAAGCTACATTATCAATAATAACATTGGTTATATTCTTTTTTAATTAGGGATCCGTAAGAAAATTCACGTAGAGGAAGTCGCGGGCAAAAGCTAGTAGGAAATGTTCTGTGTGATATAACCCAGTTTTGTAGAATTCACAAGCATAATTGTTTAAACACCCACACTGGAAAAACAATCGTCTCTGAAACGCCGGACCAGTATTTATCTACTCCCATTCTATTCTTTTTACTCGCTTAAAGACAAAGAGCATTAGCACTCTTCGTAGCTTACAGCGATATTGCATATCTCTCATTTCCATTTTGAAGAGCCCAGAATGAACCTCCTCAACTTGAGGAGCACAGGAGCTCCTCGAAACTTCTAGTAGTTACAAAGCTTTGCGACGACAACTTAATAAAGTTCATGCTTATGCAAGCTTAAAATCAAAAGGTAGCCAATTAAGGTACAAAGCTCGTTAGTGCAGACCAAAACCAAAAATTTCAAATACGAACGACATTGCGCGCAGCTACCGCTTTATGCAAATTAAATTAACACAAAAAATGCAGCGGCCGAGCACATAAAAAAAGGTGGCGTAACCTGGGCATGGTATACCACGAACAGTGTAGCGCCCGTATTAATTTTGCGTGGAGCTATTACGTATACGTTATAATAATGACATTTAAAAGCATTCCCTATGCTTTTGAAATGCCAACGAAATCTCACAACGTGTGCCCTCTTCGCTTTGCCAAATCAATTACAGAATTTATTTCGCATCTGCATCATTTAAAAATACTCTTACCTTTCTGTGCATTATCTTGCATAATCCTCTGTATTTCACCAGCCTCAGAACCACTTTCTGACTCTGAGCACAGCGAATGTCCAGCACTGATGGTTATATTATGTATAATATTCTTATGTCCTATTTTTTTCCCGCCACCCCCGACACTAGTGGTCCGCACTGGAGGCCGCGGAGGCACCCGCGCTGATAATTCACTAACTTTATTATTATTCGGTGGCTGTTGTAGGTTTTGCACTTTATAGTCGCTCACTTTTAATTCACGATCACTTTTACCACTAATTTCTGTTTTTCCGTATCGCTCTTCAAAACTAACGCGTTTCGATTGACCTAAGTTTCGATTATCTTGGGGTATTGTGCCACGATAATATACCGGCATTTTTCGTTCTTGAAATATTGGTGACATTGTTCTCGAAATAAGTTTCTCCGGGTGGCGGTAAATGATTTCTGGATCATCGAAAGAAGCTCGAGATTTAATGAACGTGTCCGTTCGCCTCTCCGGAGCACCCCTAGCAAACGGCATTGAGGTGTAAATTGGCTGATTAATAGAGTAACTTTTAAGGTCATTACCACGCGGCAGGCTACAGCTCCTAGGCTCCATTACGTATGAGAAAGAATTCGGGGAACTGCAATTGGAGTTAGCGGAAGTTTTTAGTCTTACAGGACTTTTCAAAGAAGAGTTCAGAGACTGTCTGATTAAATATTCATCTTCCTTTTGTTTTAATTCTTTTAGCTTCTGCCAGTAAAAAGCTTCGACTTTTTGCCTGGTTTTTTCTTTATCCGCCGAATCTTGTTTTGGATTTTCTTGCAGAGTCGGTGTCATTCTTTGACTGTAATCTGATCTAGGAGAAGGCGTGGATTTGTTACGAAGACTCGTTCTACTCAAAGAATTCCTTTTCTCCTCTGTCTCAATCATAGTCTTCCTAACGTGTTCATACGGAGAAACAGTTTTTGGCATATTCGGCATTTTGTGACTAATAGGCATTGGGGATGTCGGAGCTGAATAGTTGTAAGGTTTAGTAATACTTTCTTGTTTTTTATAAGAATTAGGTTTCTTGATGTCTTGCTCATTTTTTTTATTATTATCAAAAGACAAACTGCGAGCTCTCGTAGGCTGAATTGTTCGCACTTCTGCTTCTTTTTTCGGCGATATTAGAAATTTTGTACTTACGCGTTTTATTTCTGCTCCCACTGAGGCTGGGTTGGCTTGAGCTTGTGATGCTCTATAAATTTCAATTTCATCGAAAGGCGATATTTTATCAGTCAGTTTCTCCAAAGAATGATAGTAAACGTCCGGAAATGGTGCGTTATCGTAATTATTTACTTGATTATTTCGATTTGGTGAATGCGGTGCGTGTGCCATTTCATTAAACGGTTTCGGCGGTACTTGAGGTCTTGCTGCGTAGTTTGTGTAGGCAAAACTTTCTACTTCAGAAATTTCATTGGTGTCGATCGATTTATTTTTCGTACTCTCCGAAACAAGTGTACTGCTGGACGAGTGATGGCTTGATATACCGTTGCTTTGCGTTTCGTTATCACTCTGAGGACGATGTGTTGTTAAGTTTTCATAAATACGTTCACTATCTTCCAATCCTTGACCATTCTTATCAGATCTTATCGAACGAGGATTCTGATATTGATTACCTTTGGAAGATTCTGTGGCACTTTTTGCATTTGAATCTTTATTTGCATTTTTCTCTTTAGATTTATGAGAGAAAAAAAGATTTGGAAATAGTTTGCGAAAACTACCAGGCCGTTTTTTATTATTTTCTGACATTTTGTTAAAATTTCGACTTATTGTTTTATCAGGGCACTTGAATTCCTTTCTACCTGAAAAATTAAAACAGCTAGATTATTATTTGATTATTTATATATAATATATTATATAGGAATGGAAATATTATATTAGACGATAGGAGGGCGCAGCGCGAGCGCGCGGAGTAAACGTAATACAAATTCAATCGATTTATAAATTGGAAATACCCGTTTCGTTCATAATATTATTCTTATCAATGGGTGATAATAATTGTGGTTTTCGTATAAAACTAAACTAAAATGACAGTCGTAGAAGGATAATCGTATTGACAGTTCAAAAATCAACTCGTATCGAGTACCTATCTGTTTTAACCGTTAGTTGATACTAGCTGCTGAAGTAATAACAGAACCAATAGTTTAACCAGACTACACCAAAGAAAATTTCAATTTAATCCTTTCGGCCCTGAGTGCCTGGTTGACTCCTGATAAGTAACCAATTTCCGTTTTAATTTCATAGATTGGCAGACGGCAGTTTGCGGAATCGAATTAACCAGAGTGTCTGGGACTAGATAACTACTCGTAGTTTAAAATCCGTAAATTCATGTTTATTTTTTATACAGGATGGACTTTTGAGACGGGACATTAAGGGTAGGTTAAAAAGACAATATTTCGGGTTCTTTAATCGTTTTTCCGTACAAAATGTATGGGAAAAGTTTTTATCAATTTCTGTTTTTAATACTCATACCTTAAGTATGAGTATGTATCCTTTAGTCTATATACTAACATGAAATAGGATCGTTAAGCATAAAAAAATATGTTTACTTTGTATCCAAGATACTGGATTATGCTTCACTTTGTGAAGAGGGCTCCAAATACATTAACTGAAAGCCGTCATACTTTTTAAATTCTATAAATAACGTGAATTATAACCCGGTATCACGTTTACACACACCAGAAACTGATTACAGCATTAACTACCAACCTATCTCTACCTACTCCTATATATCTCCCTACTATTTAATTTTTTAAACTGTACATAGTCGGCGCCGGTTGACACGAGTGCCGCTGGGAACACAAGCTCGTATAGAGGTGAGGGTACGTAAATCGATGTACAATCATGGCTTGGAAGCCTGCCAACTACCTAAATTTTCAGACTTGTGGGCTTGTGGGGGAATATTCTGGATCCGGGTTAAAGGTCAAAATGCTCCGCCGCCGTGTACAATGCTTGCGATACTTAAACATTAACAGTGTTTTTATTTTGATAGTTTTATGCCATAGGTATCCTTAATGTTTCTCGATTCTATTCAACGAAAAGTATTTTTGGGGCTGATTTTTCAACTAACAGTTCACTTTTATTTGACGAATAAATCAGCGACTGAAAATTAAACATAACTGTGATAATGGGTATTATCACAATTATGTTTAATTTTCAGTCGCTGATTACCAGTCACCGTATACAGGATTTAAAAGCTGTCAAACTGTCACATTTATTCGTCAAATAAAAGTGAACTGTTGGTTAAAAAATCAGCCCCAAAAATACTTTTTAGATCGCATGATAACAAAACAAACAACTTTACAAAGAGAAGTATTTTTAATTTGCACATCGCTAACCCCAATCACCCCAAACGCGTGGGGGACGCGCGTTCAGTACGGCCAATAGTTAAAAGGTACAAAAAATGCATGGTGAATGTCGATCGGGTTTATTTGTAAAAAAGGATAAATAGTCAATTAAATTACAGCTGGTTGAGTGTTTTTTGTTCCCCAATTTTCCAATGGATGATTGAGGTAAATAAAATTGTTTCTTTGGGAATATTGTTTGTTATCATGAGTACAATCATTGAATAGAAGTATCGATCAGTAATTACCAGTCATCTTCTATAAAACTTCTGATCTAACACAACTGGCCTTTTCTTTGCAAATCACACTAATATTATAATGGCGAAAGTTTGTGTGTTTGTCTCTTCTTCACGCTCACACGGCTGGGCGGAACGGGATGAAATTTGGCATAGCGTTAGATTGCAGAGTGGAAGTTATTCCACACTGCGTGAAAAGTATCATATCTGTTACACATAGGATACTTTTTATCCCGTAAAAATATACGGTTCCTGTGGGATGATATATAAAATTAACGCGGAGGAAGGCGAGGGCAGAAGCTAGTAAACTATAAGCGTAGAGAGTAGAGAGGTACAGCAAGATCTACCCTGCCGCCTAAACCGAGTGAAGTATCAATATGTCATAAATATTAGTGGCCAGAACTAGTTACGGCTTCGGCCACCATCGGCTCAGAAAACCACTTTCGGCGAAACCTTTTTCGACCAAAACTTACCAAACTTCGGCAAGCGCCGAAATTGAACAATCCATCACGAAATGTTTTAATATTTTTGACAAGTTGCAAGACCATTTTTATCGTCTGTATATCAACTTCTAAAGATGGTTAAAATTACTTCTATATGACACAGTCAATATAAACCTTCGATTAAAGTTTTAAAATATTTTTATTTTGACCAAAATTGAACTGAATTTCTTAAGGTTTTTTTTAAGCTTTCGGGTTTGGCCGAAGCCTATGGTGATTGTCGATTAAACGGCTTCGGCTGCGGCCAGAATTTAACGTTTGGTCTGACACTATAACATTACTTATTACGTGGTTCGACTGTTGAGCGACAGTGACAGTATTAATTTCTGTCACTGTCGCACAACAGTTAAGGCCAAACTACGTACTACCATAAATGTAACTACTAGAAACGGGAACACAGCTAAGCCAAAGTATCTACCTACGCGCTGAATAACATTTCATATCTAGGTATTAGCAAAGTGTAACTACATAGTATTAAAAATATTATGGATTTAAGCAAACGTGGTAAGTGCGGGACTGATGCAAATATTCCGCGTATCATGAATTGTGGTTTTCCCTATAACTTTGAATTATGCACGTATGAAGCGACACTTGGTTAAGACCTTGAGGGATCATGTTCAAAAGTACATTAAAACCTACAATTATGAACGTACGGCTCATAGGTAATCGAAATGTTTCAAAATACGACTTTCATGTCCATATTTTAACAATTCAATGAATATGTATATTTCGTGCGCACACAGGATGTAGCTACAACCATTTGTCAATGTTAATAATTGATTAGGTGTTTCGGGGTATTGATTGCCTCGGCGATAGCCGACCACTGTAGATATACAGTGGTAGTCTATAATGTATTCATAACCATTGTAAGCCTCAGGGTTAGTTTACACTAGAGCATATACTGACAGCACATCAAGCCGCTCTAATGTGTCACCCTCTCACGAACGGAACAGCGAGCACGACACCCGACGCTTTGATTAATTTTACAAACCAACGAGCGAATTTATGTAACATTTCATCGGGCAAAGACACGAGAACACATGACCTGCAGATCCGATATTTGAACGAAGAGTAAATGAATATACCTACAAAGGAATGTTGCAGGTAAATGTTTACTCGCCTTGCATTTTATCTAAAACAGCGTCTACCATTCGCAGGAAAGTTACATTAAATGAAATTGCTTTTTTAATTTGAACTTTTGTTTGTGTTTTACCATTTGAAAGGACGTTACATTACATCGGAGTACTAGAGAAAATGCTTAGGTGTACGTTCTTTAGGGTGATTTTACACTAAAGGTGTTCCAAGAAGAAAGACTTTTTAGAGATTTTCACAATTTGTACTTTTGGTACAGTAATTGTAGCAGTGGCGACGCGGTTAGCTGTCTACTAATCAGTAACCAGAGTGATAACTCTAACACATTCAGAATGCTATCCTTATGGTTGGGCCTCCGCTTTATAGGATTTGAAAGGGTCAAACTGTGGTAATAGCTGCATACAGGTATGTATGTTATAACCGTATAGGCGGTTCACCTCTTCTATGAACGCATGGAGGTTGTACCATAATTTAATTATATTGTTGCACGCGATTACAAACTGTTTGGCCTTCAATACCCGTTTACGACCTCTTTTGGGAAGAAATGTTTAAAACTTGAAAAAAAAAAGAATGTTACTACTATAATTATAAACGATAATTTGTAAGGATGGATGGATCAGTTGAAATTCGGCACAGATTGATAATGTGTCTCGTGGGATAATTTCAAACTTTAATGATGCAGACGAAGTACACGCAGAAACTAGTAATAATATAAGACTCAAATAAATAACGAACTGGACCGAACATTGTGTATAAAAGTAAACAGCTGAACAGAATAAGCCGAAATTCGGCACGAATATAGGTTTTGAACGTTTTTGTATCCCCATAAGATAATTTTGAAGCTTTGACGATGCAGGCGAAATCGCGGGCAGAAGCTAGTATTTAATGAGACTTTCAAATAAATACCGAACCCGAGCAGCAAGTGTATAAGTAAATACCTATTTGTCTAAAACGAAAAATAATAACAAGCTCTTGATTTGCTTTTAATGATCCAATTATTTCATCGCTCAAAATAAAATGAACACTGGCAAAGGACAAATGAAAGATATTTACGTTCGTAATAAGTAAAAATAACGAGCTTTAGCTTCTTTTATTGATATCATATAAGTAACGTGCTCTCGATATATTTATAACAAGCGGACAAGAGAACCGTGCGCTTTCGTAGCAATTAATATCTGGAGAAAAGTCGGGAAATTCTAAACGAATAACAGAAAGTATTTTCTGCAAATTCCTCTCGAGTCCTCTCTCCCTCTCTCTCTTTCTCTTTTTATCAAGAAAAAACCGACTGAAAAACAACGATAAAGTTTGAAACAAGAATTAAAAACCGTTTGATGTAGTTAGAGGCGGGAGGCAGTTAAGAATTTTAATTCAACCTCAGATTAGATTTTAACATACCTCGTGGAATATCAGATGGTACAATTATGTAAGGATGAAAACAGACCGCCATGCCATCGCTTGACCGTTTGGCTGCTGTGCTGCGGATCGTTGGTTCGAATCCCGCAAGAAGCAGTTTTTGAATGGCCTACAGGTAGTTGTTCAGGGTCTGGTTGTTTGTATTTCTGAATGCATATGTTTGTAAACGGGTGCGTTTACAAACAGGTTCAATCAAGAGAAATTCAAATCAAACAAGATCAAAAATCAAATATTATCCAGTAAAATTAGACATTGATAGTTGCATACATTAGTTACATTCATATAGAGCTGAAAATTGGTAATAAAGCGCCAATATAGCGGAAACCAATACTCGGCAAAATTTCGGGTAACGCCCGATTCGTACGCTCTCAACTCGCAACGCTACATAAAATATGCATAGGTTATGTTTAAGCACACCTTGAAGTACAGTAAGAGCAGAAACTTCTGGTGTCCCGAATTTATTTTAATTGACATTAATTTTATTTTCTACACTTTATACTACCCTATGAAAGACTAAGTACTGCGTAGAATACAATAATCCTTTCTAAATTACAATATTTTTAAGAATCACAGGTAAAATATTCTAACGCAAGATGTGCGGGTAAAACAAAGGTTCTCAATCACTAAATGTTGGGCGTACCCTTACCTTAATGATAGTTATTGAGCTATTGTTATTGCAATACTTTGCAAAACTGATAGACAGAGTTAGTTGCCTATTAGTTCAAAATGCGTAATTTACTACACTTTCTCATTATATTACATTCCTTAAAAATTAAACTTAACACACTGACTGTATGCGATACTGGTGCGACCTGGTGCATGCGATACACCACTATAGGTAGTATATGTACTGTTGCGAATCGGAAGCGTTATGACTCAGGCGTTAACCAAAATTTCTACTAGTTGTCGGAATTATTGTATTGATGTTGGATTGCGCTGACTACATATTTGCTTTACGCTGAACAATTATAAATGTTCTGGTTCAGTTAGAGCTAAATGCAATATTATGAAAATTGATAAGTCCTGTCATTATTTTTTTTTTCGTTCATGGAGAGCGATAAGCACGCCGTCTGGTAAATATAAAACATTATTTTGCATCAGATTAATTATTAAGAATATATTATATATGTAAGTAATGTGAAAGGAATTCATTACGATAATACCATAGCATTCCCCAAACGCATTTTAAATCATACCCGTTAGTTAATTAGAGACATAATTATTGTACATAAGTACTTGTATTTGAAACCGCAGACAAACCGCAACTGGGAATTCTGACTAAAGGTTTGACAACGCTATCTACACGTGTGTGCCACGTAGTTACAGGCTACTCGATAACAAGAGAATATATTAAACTGTATCAATTTCTCGACCAACGGCAACCATATTGAATTGCCTGAGACATGTAAAGGCACGAGCGAGCCTCAGCTCATGATATAGCTATTTAGTTCACCAATTTAGTTTCCTCAAACGTCGAAAGTACCCTTATTGGTAACTAAATTTTCGAGCCGTTTAGGGTGGAAACTCTCGGCAGTGAGGTCCGAGTGCTTATAGCCTTTTCAAAGATTTATTCAAACTGTTGGTTGACACTTCTCGTGACCCAAGGGCGAGCCAAGGTAAAAACCTTGGCTAGAATTGCCATCGCCATCATCATAGAATTGCCATCCAACGTGGCAATACCGACAGTCTTTTGGACACATTTCCGGTTGACAAAGATGCGGAGGAATTTCTAAACGCCCTAAAGCTAGTTTTCGTTTCTATTTTTTATTATTTTATGCACAGAGCACAATAACCTGGTTGTTCTGCTTTTTTAGACTAATTGATTGATTGATATTGTAGTATCTGTTTGTAATGTCAAAATAAAACCATTTACCACAATACTTTGCACCTATTTATTTGTGTTTTTTATAGGATGTTCAAACGGTGTTTTTAGGAGGGTTGTCCTGTTTACTTATAACATGATTTTTTCACAGTTTTCCTCATAAAATTACAGGTACTCATATACAGATGCCCATATTCTACCTTCAAGAGGGAAAAAAAATATCAGATAAAAGTTTCATCTGATATTTTTCCCTCTTAAAGGTCAAAAAATATTTTCTTAATGGATGCTTACGTGACAAATCGAATTTCCAGCTTCAGTGATTTAGGCGTTGAGTGAGGAGTAAACCATTCAGACAGGACGTCTCTATTTACAACAGATAACTATAATTTCAGGTATATTATGGGCGTGATGCTATACACTCTATGACCTTCCTTGCGAAACGGCTATGTAAAGCAAAAAGATTTTTTCGAAAATCGGACTTGTAGTTCAAGCAAACAAACACTTTAGCTTTATAATCTACAAAAATGAAGAAAAGAGTTAGTTAGTTCATTTGTTTGGAATTGATGGCAATATTTTCAGTACCGGTAAAATGGGGCGTATAGGGAATAGGGATGCAGGGGTGAATAGGGATGAAACTTTAAAAGGTATTTTATCGTTGAAATAATATACTTTCTTGCCATCAAGCACACTTAGTAGTAAATTATAATTTAGTAATAACATTAGACTCTCTTTTGGAAACCAATTAAATTAATTCAACGATAAAATCTATTTAAAAGTTTCATCCCTATTCACCCCTGCATCCCTAAACATCCCATTTTACGGTATATGGCAGCCAGATTCATGAAGAATACCTACTATAAGCCATACTCTATAGGAATATAAGACGCTATGCCCCACGGGAGCGAAGCAATAACCAAAAACATGACATAATGCGCGAAGCTCGTATTAGTATAGATTTGGACACAGAAGACACTGCACGGTGAGACCTTGGAAGATGGCGGTCCGGCGATTCCGAGCTGTGATAGATGATAATGATCGGAGATCCCAAAGCCGAACCCACGTCATTTCAGCATGGCTGACATTTAGAGAACAGATAGAGGAATATTATGTAGTTAAGAAGATTTCTATACGTGCTAGTGTCAATCCAGGGCCATTTTTAGTTCAAGTTCAAGTGCTATGGCTGGATCTAATGTTTGCTCAAATAGGTACTTTCTATTAGGCCGTCTTAACTTCTGCTAGACGCTTTTAAGGTCGAAACTGTAAAACGTTTGGCCGAAGTTATGCTAAATTAAAGTAAGTCTGGCGACCCTGAGATCCAGGCCCGTAATTATGCGAAGACGGATAAACCCCAGCAGTGCCTACAAAGCATTCCCTACATACTGGTTCAGTTTCAAGAATTACAAACGCGGGTTACAAACGCATTTAGCCATTTTTTATATGCATTTCTGATTGTATAATCACAATCTGGCCATAACGTGCAATGATAAGAAGCGCCTATCTACGGTTTTATCTAAGACCAAGGCGTGGTAGATATTGTGATCAAATAAGGTCACCACGCTACAGTACCGACTATATTCAATTTTTTATCACTTTTTGGGTACCGTACCCGAAGGACCCTGTTACTAAGCCTCCGCTATCTGTCCGTCCTGTCTGTCGGTCAAACTCGTTCTACATTTTGTTTAGCCTGCACTATAATAACATATTAGTCATATTTTAATGCGTCCGGTAATAATAATAATTTCGTAATTTTGTCTGCCTGCAGTATGGATTTTATTTTATTTTATAATAATATCGATGTGGCTCAGGAATTTGCAAAATTACCTATTTACAAATATACCAATTAAAACTACAGAAACCTTAGACTCCTCGCCCTCACTTGCTATAGATTTATTAAGAGCTAATGTTTCAGCCAGCCCTAAGGAGTTTAAATTCAAACATATTAACCCTATGGATGTTATAAAGGCTTTCAAACAACTAAAGATCAAGGTAATCGAGGATATGTGGGGCATGTCCGCTATATATATATATAACCATCATGTCCACTAATGTGTGTAAATCTATTATTGAGACAGCACCCTATTTAGCTTTAATATTTAACTTGTGTATAGATCAAGGGGTTTTTCCGACATTAATGAAGCACAGCAAAGTTATACCACTATTTAAATCCGGGGATTTTTTCTTTTTTAGGGGTATAAAAAATAGATGTTGCCCGATTTTAAGTCGTACTTGATATGCACACAAAATTTTATTGTAATCGGTCCAGCCATTTCGGAGGAGTTTGGCAACAAACACCGCGACACGAGAATACGACGAAATACCTAGATCATTATTTTTTTTTTGTTATCATCCAGTCATCTCATTATTAAGAAATACTACATAATATATTACCCTTATTTACACAATCCGTGTTTTTTATCGTTACCTAATCATATTATAGCCATCCATATCTATTTGTACCTACTTATTAAACACTAGCATAACTCCACCGACTTTGTTCGCGTAATGTCTATAATCTCGGTTTTATTTTTTTCTGCCTCAATTTAGTTACTTCTTATAACATCAACTATTTGCTAGTTGAAATCCCGTGAAAACGCAAAAATGCAGATTTCCTCAAAAAATAATTTTGTACTAAAAATATTCTAATAAAAAAAAACCGTTTCGCGAAGATACAGGGCCACATTTTTGTGAACGTAACTGGAACACGTGTTGTTTGATCAGCGGTTTATTGCGTCAAGGTGAATTAAGTTACCGCGGTTGAGTAAGAGCCCTAATTACTACATGAGGTCAAACATCCGTTGTTTTTATAAGTAGACTCGCTTCTGCCCGTGTCTATGTAACTCCGCGCGTTTTTCTCGACTTTTCCTCATGAATCTGGCTATCATTTACAAAAACAAGTTTTCTAATCCGACTGGAAGTTAGAGATGAGCGCGTTTAAACAAAAACTCTATAGCTTTGTTATATTCGTATAGATTTAACATGGCACAGGTTAGTTTGTTGCAGCGAGTACCTACCCGCTGTACCAGCGCAATATATTATGCAGCGCTCCAAAACAAAGATATCTGTCGTAACTCAAAAGTCTGTCGGTGCCAGCCTGGCACTGCCATGCGTGGCTGTCGCACACCACGGAACAAAAGTTGGTAGAAGAGATCGAATTTTCGCCAAAACATGACAAGGCAGCGCGGTATAGCAAAAGATGGAAGCTAATTACTCATCTTGATAATTTTTACGATACATTGGTGCTCGTTAGCATAAAGATAAAATATTTCCACAGTCTCAATGCCACGATACAGAAGGCACTGTGTTAATCAAAACTTTTTATTCCCAATCAGACAAAAACACATTACAAAAACACGTCTAAAATCCGCAATTGTGAAAATAACAATTCAAAACAAATATTTAACTAAGTAGCTGCCCACAACACAATTTACAGTTCAAATGCTACGCAATTTTCAGTGTAAGCTTAAGGCAATAAATAGCGATTATGAAACTCCATTCCTGTGAACGCTTAAATCGAACTGAACAACAGATTTCATGGTTAATTGGAGGAAACGTGGAGCTTTCTGTCCAGCATTGTAGGCGAACAGCAAATGGTTGGAGTTGTACAAAACAGAGATATAAATATATCTCTCAGTAGTCGGAGATCTCTCCATAGTTGCCGTGTCGACGCAATGGAGCATGTCCATCGTTACTGAAGATGAAAATGTCGAGTAATTCAGCGGTACTCAGGTACCGCTGAATTAATCGACAAAGTAATAATTTGGGCCGATAATTTTAGCTCACAACGGTTTTGTAACCCAATTGCATTGATAAGGCGTGTTATTTGTATACTGCCAGCAATTGAATGTATTTTAGACCTTCAGTATACGGATTATATAAATTATTAAAGTGTGGGGAAATGTGCAGAGTTACGTGTAAAACGAAAGGAGATTATGGAAACTGAGATTGAAGAAGCAAACCGTTCGGTTTTAGTAAAGGCTCTTTCCATTAAGGCTGTTGGTGTCGGATTGCTGTCGCAGGAGAACAGGAGAGGTATCGCACCGAAAACAGGCAGTTACTTCTTTAAATAAAACCCGGCGCGAGAGCTTGCAAAAGCAATCTGACGCAGATGCTTTAACTTGGCAGGAGTGCCGGACGACAACGTAAACGCTTTTCTATTGTATGCAATATAAATGCCCGCAGCAATACGACGCCCGTCCTTATTTTGTTTAACAGAAGTCCGATAACAACCATCCAAACAGAAAGGGTCCTCAATATGGAATTGATTTGTAAGGAGCAAACAATACCTACAAATATCTAGCTAGGTTTTCAGAGAGGGTATAGTTATCAATGCGGCTGATATGAAGCAAGTTAACGCTTCTTGAATAAGAGCGTCTGGGGATCGCCGACACATCGAATGCATTAACCACGTTTGGAGATGGAGTTTAGAACTTGCAAAACTGACAATTAAACACAAAAACAGGTGAGGCTACTATCACTAGGCTATAAATAACTAGGTAGTTTTTAAGAATAACTGGTAAATAAACCCTTCAAAGTCATCAACGATTCTATTTCTACTCCTTCGTGGTATATCTAGTACCTACATACACCAATAAGCTAAAGTTTCGACGATGCGGCGGCGCTCTGCCTCCACAAGATTCAGTCAGTTTCACAAACAACTTGAAATGTTTTGGAGAGCTGATATCAACTTGTAAAACAGCACACCGTAGCGCTTGAGGCAAGTCGACTCGAAGATGTTTAACTACTTCACTGCTGTGACAACTTTAGCAAAATACAAGTACTTATTTCGTGCTTGGGGATTTCGACAGTTTCGTAAGAGTATTTTACAGCGCACAGCGAGCTGGATGCAATAATGAATTTATTTAAGGATGCGCCAAGGTTTGCCACAAAATTCAAGATTTCTTACGTATTTTGCAATTTGCAGCTCTCTGTATCAGGTGGGTGACGAGATAGTAAACAAATATGTTTTCTCAGAAATATATACAAAAGATATTGTAATATTATATTTATATTTCTGAAATTATATATTATATTTTTGTCGTGAATGTTAACTCTCCATGTTATAATTTATGAAAGAATTTTTGCCGAAGGATATCGTGTTTTCGCGGAATATAAGGTTTTCGACCCAATGAATGTAGGTAATAGTGTAAGATTATATGATGAAATTTATTAATGGGCATTGTCTGATAAAAGAAACTGGCCACAAACTTGCTCTTTGTTTACCTGTGATTTCAGCCTAAGTTATAGTACGATTTGTGTACAAAATCACGCTAGTATTATTGGTGTAACTTTACACATTCTATACTATTTTTTGAAGAGATAAAGTTTGTTTGTATTTACTGTTTATGTTTAAGGGGAAATTTCTGAAGCAAATGAATCGCTGAAAATTCTTTCACTGATAGAAAGCTACACTATTGCCACTAGTGTCACAGGTCACAGCATATGTTGTGTGAGTTTTTTTTTTAGTATTACCTAAAATGACTATTGATTCAAAGCTACAAAAGACTTAATTTTGTCCTCGGTTTTAGTATTTAGCCATACCGTTACAATTACAGTCTCAAAGTTTCAGTAAGTGTACACACGTATTTCTTTATTAACAAACTTGGCACCACTAAAATCAATTTCGAGGTTGCAAGATATATCAGATATAATATAATGCTCATAGGTGAGTAGCGCGCTAACCTTGTCTGACTCCATGTCATGCTCTCATGGAAAGCCGCTTTAGTACTTAGTTAGAAGATATTATATTAACATTCTGCATGATTTGCATGACGATACAATACACAGTCAAAATTCATTAATTGTATTCGAGAAATAGAAATATACTGGACATGGAGATGCTCTTTGTCTTTGGTTAATGTTCTTAAAGAATGGAGACGTAGTTGGATTTTGTACAAAGGAACTGCTCACTAGAAAAGCGAGTACCTAGGTCCTTTGAACAAGACCTAACTAGATGCTTTACTTGCTTTGCTTTGCTTCTCCGTCTTTGTAGCTCTTGCACACAAATGTCGACGGCATTGTTTTCGTTGAATCGACTTAATTTGATATATTATTTCTGGCTTTTAAAGGCGACTTCGTAAATGTCGTTTACCGCGGGAGACAGACGAAGTTGCGGAATAAAAAGTACCCTATGTCCTTTTTGGGCTCCAAGCTTACCCCGCACCATATTTCATCAAAATCGGTTCAGTGGTTTAGTCGTGAAAGCGTAACGGACACAATTACTTTCGCACTTATGTACAATACAATACAACCTAAACAAATTGGCAACATGTATAATAAGTAAGTGATTTATAGTAGGTAGGTATCTACGACACAGTTTCAAATGTTTTATCAACCATAACCCAAACAATCAACTACTAAAATGGAAAATGAAGAGGTAGGTATTTGAAAATACAGTATTAACTTTCTTAAGTAAAGTTTATTTTTGCAACTTTGGTCCGCGACTTCGTCCGCGTGAAATTGCTTACGACTCCCTACTTTTTTTAATAAAACTGCTTACAGCACTCAGGGATAGCGTAGTTTCCTATTAGCGTTAAAAAATCATCAGAGCGGTAGTTCCGGAGAGTAGCGCGTTCAAACAAACTCGTAACCTTTATTAGTATAAATGTAACTATGTACAGGTACGTTACCTATGTCCATTTACATACCTTTTTGTTTGTAAACGTCTATTTTATTCATATACTTATAGAATCTTATAATTTTGGATCCGCAGCGACTAAACAACAATATCCACCTAGACCTAGCAGTCTGAGTTTTCTGTTTTTGGCGACCCAAATGCATGCAAAAAGAGTCCTAATTTTGGAAAATTAAAAGAACCGCGACTTCGCGACCTGTCCGAATTTTAAAACGTCCCTTTCCTGTTGCCTTGTTGCAGGGTAGTCCAGGCAAATGTATGGGCAAGTTAGCTCTCATACTTAACCTTAAATTACCAATTCCGGAATATAACAATCATTAAGTACATAATTACTTGCAAATACTCTTAGCCACAGGGCTGATTAACCCGCAAGAGGATTGTGAAGCTGACAGATCCATTAGAGGCATATCTATCCATACCTATGTATTATCATCTTGTATGCTACCACAGATATAGATAGTCTATCTATATCTGTGTATCCTACATACTCCCACTCGCCAACCACTCTACGGATCGTTATGTATGTACATATGAGAAAGTCTGTATGTTTGTGATTGTGAGTTTGTGAATTTAGATGTGTGTTAATTGAATACCATAAGTAGATGGTATTACGAATTTGGATAACTCTCGCACATGAATATGTTTTATACATAATGCCAATCTTAATTTACCTTTATCAAATTCTCGCGTTACCTACATAAAAAACGTATTAACAACTAAAGTGTGTTGTTTTTATACATACATACATCACGCCTGTATACCACAAGGGTTAGGCAGAGGTGTACCAGTATACATACACAGTCCGCCGATATGTGTTTAGGTCTCATGTCTTAGGGGGCGAGCCTATTGCCATTAACCGGGCACAAATTCTAAGTCTGAGATGCTACTGAAAATTTAATCAAAAAACCTAATAACATTTGCTCTTCGTGAGAGTCGAAACCAAAACCTGTGGCGTAGCAGTCGAGTTTAGGACTACTAGGCTAACTAGGCAGGTAATTAACAGCTTACTACGTCAAACATAATAATAACGTGCTTTCGGTACATAGACATAAAGCACACTATTTTTATGATTGACGTGTGAAACAAATGTCAAAACTGGCAAGTAAGGTCCACTTTCACCAAAATCCATTTAGTGCCTAAACGTATTTATAACATCATTGCATCTCTATCACATTGTTAAAAGGTGATTAGGTGACAGAAACAGAATGATTATTTAAACACATTTAGCACTAAATATGTTTAGTGACTTTGGTGAAAGTGGTCCTAACTCCCAAGTCTCCGAGATAAAAAAGACTCTTTAAGATATAACAACTTTATTTTGGCAATGTTATTAATATGTGTTGTGAAATTTAGACATTGTGTACGGTCAACTATTAACATAAATAATGCCACCAGGTCAAGCTCCGGCCAGGCTGTGCCAAGCTGTCGCACGGCGTGTATCGAAAACAAATATTAATTAGTCTACACCAGCAAATTCCCGTTTAGGGTAATTTGTTTCTATAAAATTGGCATAGTACGCTTGAGTAACTCATTTACTTGTTAAATTAAATATCTGTGACATTAGAATACAAGCTAAAACGCCATTAAAATAAAGTCGATTCTATTTCGCAGGACCGAATCCATTAGACATTCGTAGTATATTAGTCATGGTTTAGTAGGTTTATACGAGTTGAAGTCTGTTTTCTGATTGGTTTGTTCTTCAACGTGTTACCTAGGCTCGTTTTAAGTTAGCCTTCCAGCGGCAGTAATCATTATTAACGACGTTAACAGAACTTTACTCTTTAAATAGGTTATCTCAGTTAGCGGCTCCGTGATTTCCGGCACGGAAGAGCGCCCCGGGCCCCTTCTTCTATCTCTATTTAATGTCATAAAGGTTAACCAAGGGATTATTTCACCATAATATTCTGTGAGTTGTGCATTTCTGTGCTCCAACTATATTTTGTATTTGTTTAAACGAGCATATTTCTCGAAAACAATTTCGTTGTTTATTGCGATAGCCAGATTCATGACGACACATTGGTTACTAATCTGCTCCCGGCAGAGCAGTAACCAAAGCCGTAACTTGACGCGAGTGAAAAAAAAGCCCACGTGGACGAAAACGCGGGCAATAGCCAGTAATTGATAATACACCGGGATAACTGGGGATCTACAATAACACTGCACTAAAAGATTTAATCCATGTTTATTTTTTTTTAGATTCTTATAATCATTGCTTTACTGCCGTTGCAGAAACAGGTTGTCATGTTTCTGTACGAATGGGGAAAATCAAAATAAGGATCATGTACTTCCTGTACCCCAGACGTCTCTAGTAATGGGAATCGAATCGAATTCAAAATAGGTAACCTGCTTACCCCAGCCGCGTGTCGCGTCGAGACGGGATGCGCTGAATACACTGTTTCGGGATATAAATTGGAGATAGATATGATGGCGGATGGCAGATTTGGGTTTTCGGGATTTTCGGGATACCTAGTTATCCTCCAATTTATAAGTCAACCGTATTAGTTTATTTAGGCCCGAGTTGATTCGAATAGCGATTATTAGATAGAGATGGGATGAACGTTAAAATTATTTGGGTCTGCAGTTATTCAGATAATAGTATATATAGGTATTATATGTATTAGTATTGGGTAGGTATATTTCAGATGACAATGGTGCCGATTCCCTTGTTCACAAACTAAACTAAAATTAGAGAATTGACGTCTCTTGCTAACATACACCGAAAGAAAAGGACGGTAATACCTTAGAACTAAGTAAGAGATGTCAAATTAGTTTTGCCTTGAACTTTTCCGTGTTTTTAATCAACGCGTTCTGACATGTCAACTATAATTGTATAGAGGTTTTAGATCAACTAAAATTGACAAGTCTTATTCACGTCCGTCCCTTTCTTGTTTGATTAGAAAGAAAAAGATAGAAATAGTCTAAATTAAGTTTAGCTTGTGCATAACAGAATTGACACCATTAATGGGTAAAAGTTCAGATAATTCGATAATAGCATAATACGGTGTTTCGGATTTTGGCAATGGAGGTATTCCTGAAACTCGATTATTTAGTTGAGTAGCTAACTTTACGAAATATGAAATTAGTATTTAGGTAGGTGCCAAAATAAATATTGTATTTATATACCGTCTTATGTTAATACAGTCATAATCTTCTACGTAAAGTGGAATCCAATTTTGTTTTACGTAGCTAGACACTGGTCGACCTCTAAACTATTGAGTGATTGGTAATCATGCTAATACCTAGCCTACCTAGCTTTTATCCTACTAAGCATTAGTCAGGACTCAGGCCTGTACCGATTTGAAAATAAATGTTTACGTTTTATGTTCTAGGTAGTTTTCGAATTTACGTTTTGCAGTAGATAGGTAGGTGGCTACCCTTTTTTTAAGGATGGGAAATCATCAAATGCCTTCTTCCGCTCTGGGTGGAGCGGGAAGTGGGAAGAGAGTAGATATCAGGCTTTTACTGACTAAAACCCATCCGTGTTCCTCCTAATGCCCTTTGCGTTCCAGGGCCGCGGTGACTAGGTGCCTACCATCAGTACCTACCTATACGTAGGTAGGTAGGTAGCCTATCATGATTGTGGCTTCAGGTATAGGTGCCTACCTGTTTGGTGCTTGGTGGTTAGAGTAGGTAGGTAGATACTTACGTAGGTAGATACTGTCGAGGTGGAGGGATCTATCGACTATTTAAACACGTTATTTGTGTACTACTTCGTTTATTGAAGTATATTAATATTCTTATACTTATGTTAATTCTAGTTTTTTTACAGCCGTTGTCACGGCCTGACACCCAACTTCATTTTAATATATTTAAGTGGCATCTAATATTTCATGGCTAGTTAAAATAAGGTTGTATTTGCCCCAATCGGCCAGAGCCTCTACAGAACCTACCTAGTGCCTGTATGTAGTCAATAGGCAGGTAGTTAATGTTGCATCCTTAATGACCCCACTCATCATTAAAAATACGTTTGTCACGCGATTAACGAACGAACGACTGTCTCAAATAAGTAGGTACCTGCATAGGTATTTACCTGCCTTTACCATAGTAAATAAGTAGGTAAGTTTCAAACTAGGTTGTACTTATTTAATATAGGTAAATGTCGTTCGTATATTCTTATTGTTTCTATTATAACTTACAGGACCAATAAAAGTAAGTACTTAATAAAAGTTAAATAAATTCTTAAAACCTACAGCAATAGTTTTGACTTAGGTACTTACTTTATAAAGTTTCGTATTCTTGGTATAATCATTCAGATAACTTTATCACATTCGGCAACAAATACCAGGCGTAGTATTATAACACAAGTTCATGTAAGCTATAACAACAGAAACCATTGTTATCCGGCTCATGACTCATAGTTGAAAATTATTCTTGTTAAAAACACTTGAATTTGCCGCAATTCCAGCTACCATGTCATGCAAAGAAATATCACTCGAAACATAACTTTGTGAACCTAATCTGTCCTTCACAACAATGAGCACTTCATCAATATTATCATTATACAAATTAAATTATAAACTGGAACGATACAACACTACACAAGTAAATCACAACTTGTACTAAACTTTACCAACTTAGTACGAAACTTTAAACAGTCTGTTGTTAAACAACGGCGTGCCTACTTTTTGAATTATTAGGTAATTTAAATTTTACTTTTCGTTAGCAATCGTCCGACTGCAGTGTAAAATGATAGTTAACAATAAAAAAAAATAACCTTTTACGTTTAATCTACATCATAGCTAAAGCATTTTTTATAAATTGAAGGCCATATCTCGTGTTGTAGAGTAAGCCTTTATGCAACATGATAGAGTCGCTTTTGGTAATAAATTGTTGTAAACGCCTTCTACTGCGTTCCGTTTTACAGAGTTCGTATTTCATAATCAGCTAGTAATCACAGATAAAATATATTACATTATTAAGTATTATTACAGCAGAGACTGGCTGGTTTTGTTAATTTTGTAAAAATATTTCTATGAGACATGTAAACTAAACAGACTGCTACTAGTGCTGGCAAGACTAATTATGATCGTTTTTTTTTTGTTCGTCTGTTCCAGTCCTACTCCTGGGCAAATGCGGGAAGCATTTACCCAGGATGTTTCCACTCATTCCATGATATTGTTATTTAAATAATAGTGTGCCTTTTAATTCAAGTTTAAGTAACACACACAATTATTGTTGTAACAAACCTGTATGTTTATGTATATTGTATGATTTATTTACAACTATACACACAATAAACATAAGTTGGTTTTCGATCACTTGAATAGTGATCACAGTAGGTACAACTGTACCACTGTACAAATTGTACATAAACCTATTGTTCTAATTTTCTACAACTAATCTATGTAAACGAAATTGGAAGAAACTTAAATCTTCTATAGAATTTATTTCTAAGACAACATACAATAATTATGTTTGTTGTTTTATTACGTGGCAAAATAAAAACTGCTACGTATAGGGATGATAAACATTTTTTTTTCTTATAATTTCTTCTTTTATGCCACGATTTCAAGCTTGGCGTTAAATTTTTTGCTGCGCCATCTAGGCATTCCTTACTAGTACTAGCTGCTTTTAATAAATGACGTGTTAGAAATATACCGGCTGTCGCCATTGTTAGGAATGTTGGGTAATATTTCAAGCAACCAAAAGAGGGTGATTTTAATAACTAACAACTTATTAGAAAATGTCGATACCAGAAGTATCAATTAACGTAAGGGACATTTTGGCGAAAATGAGTTATATATATCATTGGATTCAGAATTTTCTGCTCTATCGATTGGTATTATTAAAAAAATTCTATCGTTAAAAAAAAATCCCTTACGTTAAAAAAATTTGGCCTGCGTAAAACGATTTATGAAAAAAAAATGATGTAACGGACGTTTACATTTTTTTTTCTCTGAAAAATAAAGTAAGTCATAGTGTTAATAATTTACAACCTCAGTCGATTTAAATACCATGTCCCTTACTTTAATTCATGATTAGAGTTTTTTAAGAATTATTTCTAAAGGTGATGGCTAAATGACTGCCTCCGGGCCAGATACATTCTGGAATGTATATGAATCTTACATAGCCTCATAATATTTAAAAAATCATTCATGAATTATGTAGTGTTTAATATTTTCCTAGCACTTTCGTGAACTATTTATTAAACATAATAAAGTATCTAAAAAATAAACTTTTTCATCACAAACATTCGCTTATAAATATACAACCTCATTTTCGTTTTTAGTTTTATTCGTTTTCGTTTTATTTTTTGTCAGTTGAAGAAAATTATATACTGTCACACACCTTTTTTTCCTTTTTAGGCAATATTATTAAAATAATATTGCCTAAAAAGGAAAAAAAGGTGTGTGAAAAATAAGAAATAAAAAAAATAGTGGTGTGGGAATAATATAATGGTAAAATAATATTATTCCCAAAAAGTATCTGAATCTTTTTTACATGAAATACTAATATTTAGCCATTCAGCATTACATTGTACCTAGTACCATATTTATACATGGTACCTGGCACATGGGGCAGTGGTCTATACTTCCATTTAGCCATCTCCTTTCATTTAAATCTGTGATAGCTAAGCTGAAACTAACATTAATCATGCAAAGAACCTATTTCCATGGTGTTAAAATACCATAATTTTAGTAGATAATCTATAGTTACATCAAATTGCAACACTGTAAAAGTCCTTTACAATAGGATTACGTATAATTTTCTATTTCTCTTGCTGCTTACACTATGCTTGACGGTTTACACATAAAATATTAGTAACGTAAGGCACAACTAAACATATTTTTTTAATGTAAAGGACATGCTATATTTTAATCCGCTGGGTATTCCTAAATCTTTCGTTTAGGGCATGAAAGAAGAGGAAATTCTAAGAAACTTTGCTCTAGACACAATTAAAATTGGAGCAGACAGTAAAAAGTTATACCCAGATTTAAAAAAATAAAATCGTTGTTTGGCTCTCCTGAAAAACCGTGTTTTGTCCCTTACATTAATTGATACTTCTGGTATCGATGTATGAAGTCTCGTTAAAATTATCATATAATTGTTGTCAATTAAAATTTTGAAAGGAAGTAGGTAACAAATGGTTTTTTTGGTAAAAACTAAGCTAATAACTAATGACGTCATAGTTTATCATTAAGGTACTTTAATTTACATTCGTGCTAATAATTGTGAATTGAAGAACGTCGTACATTTCAACAGTTGTAGTTAGGTAATGGAACTTCTTTTTTGTATCATTTTAATAATCTACCTTGATGTAAATTTTCAAATGTTTATGTCATTATTAGACAGACCAGTCTAACAGACTATTTTTTTTTTCACTGATGGGAAGTCATCATATTGCTTCTCCCGCCCCTCTCAGTGTCAGTCTTTTACTGACTAAAACCCATCCATGTTACTTCTTTTTCCCTTTGCGTTCCGGGGGCGCGGTATCTCTTTCGAACAATCAGCAGCCCCGGCAGGCATCGCCCCTGACTGATCCCTCCGATTGTTTTGTGTGAACATCTCTTTGAGTCGCGCGTTTAACACGAACGCGCTGTTTACACGGTGCTAACAGACTAGTGATTCAGTGATAAAAATTACAATCTTCAGACCTTATTAATTTATAATTACAGGTGTACCAGTATCACATGGCTAATGTGGAATTCCAATCTAGTTCGCAATACTGGGTAAATAAAAGCACAGGACTATGCACACTACCTAGATATTTTTTTCTGTCTGAGGAATTAATGAAAATGAATAATTAAGTAAATAAATCAATCGTGTATTACTTTCTATACTTATTTATTATTTACTAGGCCCGCAATGTTATTTAATAGACTTGTCCTAAGTTACTCCTCTTAATATTGTCTATCTGCCAGTGAATTTCCCTTCAAAATCGGTCCATCTGCTAGTCGTTCTTGATATTAGCCGGTAGAAATAGTCAAACATACATACAGTTTTACAGAGAGAGTTACAGAGTACTGTTATAAATTATGAAAGTCACAATATTATTAGGTACTTTTTAAAATATGATTGACCTATAGTAAGTTTTCATAAGTATACCTCCATGTTAATGGGGGTATTATGGTGTTCAAGGGTTTTCTTAAAATACAAAGTTGCTTTTATAGTTTTTGAGTAATGGGATTGTTAAAAGCAGGATGAAATGTTTTGTATGATACACACGGTCCAGTTTTAGCTTTTTCCCCGTTCCGAAGTTGGAAAATTATTGGCTTCTTGACTACGCCTAATTTTACTGCCAGACATGTTTATTTAATTTACTATCATTATTATTTTAACCTAAACCTTATATTTATAAAAAAATAATTAAATTACAAAGAAAGGTGAAAGCTCATCAAGGTCAAAAACGGCTGATTCTTTGACTAAAGAAAAGGCGTTCATTGCCTAAATATTAAGTATTGCTCTGTTACATTTTCAATTCTCGATTCGAAACCGAGCAATCAAAATACGAGTACTTAAAACCTTACTTCGTGTTTCCTTCTGACTACCCTTTACAATAGAATTATAATTAAATTGTAGTCTGTGCTTCTAACGTAGCCATATCAAAATGTCAAGATGGCTGTCATTGTCATGACATAACCCTGTCATGATATCAAGGCATGTCAGAGAAAACCTGAGTTTCTAACATACCCTAGTATTTCCCCCCCTACCCTCCTTGTATGACCTACTAAACCTATAGTACGTCTACCGACCTGTGGGGCGCTCTTGTCGGAGCAACGGGGACGCCCCCTATGCCTTTACGCCCTCGTGCGTACACTTTATGTACCTACACGTACTTACTCGATTAAGCTGCATTATTCTTGGTTGGTGCCTAATTATTAGAAATATTGTATTAAGTACATATAACTCCAAACTGGCACATCCACGTCAAAAGCTTTTAATGCACAGGCGCATTTAGTAAAAGGCAAAAGGTTGGTAACCCTTCTTCTTCTGGGGCCCGCTCCCGGCTCGGAACGGCTCTGCTCTAGAGAAAGCATGTTGTCAAAGTACACGTGGACGAATGACTAAATACTGAGTCTCTCTTTCCATTTGGTATTGCGTAAAAGGGATCGATATCTATCCAATCGGTATCGCGACCTTGAATTTGATTTCATATTGATTGAAGTATCGTGTTAGTCTATGTACAATGTTGTGCTGATTTGATTTGAACTGCCTAATGTCAAGTGCGGTGCTGCTGGACTTAGGAGATCCGCAAGATTTAAAGAATCAAAATTTATTTTTGTTGAGTTGTTGCTTAGATAAAGGTATTCATTTTAAACATGCAATGTAATTGTAAAGTAAATTGGGCTTATTGTTCCCACTGAAATGTTAGTTTTTAATCAATATTTTATCTTTTTTACAGTCTCTGCGTGGCACATTTCTTTCGTCGAAATGGCAAAAAGCCGCAGCGAATTTAGGTTTTTGCTGTATGCAGGTTCAATATTCGTGTGTTATTTCATTTATGGAATGTTACAAGAAAAAATAACTAGGGGTAAATATGGTGACAATAATGAAAAGTTTACGTGCACACTATCGCTTGTGTTAGTACAGTGTGTGGTAAATTACACTTTCGTGCAACTTGTAATGGTAAGTCTTATTATCGCTTAAGTTTGCTAACCTAAGTTTTTGGACATTTTAAACCCATTATTAGTACTTACCTACTAAATCTCTAGAACAATGCATCTTGCATGCAGTGGATCAATACTGCATTAAGCATGATAGTTTGGTAGGAGTGTTCAATGAAAATTCTAAATGGTAGTAAAAATATCTTTATGAATATTTCTTATCTTTCAATATCATGCATTCATAAATGCATTTAGTATGTTCAACTAAACTTAGGGTATAATCAAAAAATTTTTTTTTTTTACTTTAATATCTTATTGTATAGTGTTTAGACCATTCACTAAGTGTGTACAGGGAACTCTTACTTAGTCAAAATCAAAGTATTGGTGTGATTTTTAATCTTAAAACAGGTCTTTAAGATATTCTACATAAAGTAAAAAATCAACCCAATATGCTCTTTTTTACACTATTAGTTGAATAATATTTTAAATGAAATGAAACCTAATACACAAAAGATTCTAATAAATGAAGTCTTTATTTAGAAATATTACATTAAAATAATAAAATAAAAATATCAATCACCATTGATATTTTTATTTTATTTTTTTTGCGTTAAAATTGGGTCAAGTTTAAGTCTAAATGTGAATTGGTAGCTTTCTAAAAACTTACAAAAATATTTATGTTTACAAAAAGTACCATTTCTTGTTATTGTTAAAATCCACATTCATTACTAACATGGGCCTATTTGGTAATTTTACCATGATGTTAGCAATTTTTAATTTTTATTTGTGAATGTAGGCGGCAATACATGTTAGAGTCAAATACATTATCCTAATATTTTCATCAACCTAATAATATCATTATCTCTAAATTAAAATCATAATATAAATTAGTAATATGTTATGAATCTATTTGTTTCAAATGAAGCTTTAACATAAATATTATCAATCTCATTTCAGTTATCTTGGAAGAGAGAATCGGACTCAACCAGAAAAGTATATTATTTTTCATCAGCACTGACATACCTTCTTGGTATGGTCTGTTCCAACATGGCTCTACAATGGATCAACTACCCAACACAGGTACCATTTACTGTTTTAAAACAATGATATAATAACATATGACTTATTGTCATGGATGACAACTGTCTCTCTCTGATTGAAAAGAATAAGCAAATAATATAAACAAATAGAATAGAGAATAGGCTCGCCCCCTATTACATGGGACCTAAACATACTGGCGAACTGTGGGTGTATATTGGTACACCTCTGCCTAACCCCTTCAGGGAATATAGGCGTGATTGTATGAATCTTGTATGCATGTATGACAACTGCATTGCTAATAATTACAGATGGCAAATACGGTAAAGAATCAGGAAAAACAAATTGTTCCTTCTATTTGTTGGCAAAAAATTGCATATCATTAAAAACCCAGTGGGCATTTAAGTGAAGCATAATACTTAGTCAGCTTCACCAGCTCAATTTAGTAGATATCATTGACCAGCCTACCTAAAGGTGTTTTTTAGACATACCACAATCAAGCTTTCAAGAGCTACATAAAAAATGCATAGATTTTTTGACACTGACCGTTTATGGCCATCAAAGTCAACCATGTCAAGAATGGGTTTATGCCTTGAAATAATTAGCATTATTTAATTGCACAGAAATAGTCATTAGATATACAACAACCTCAATACAAAAAAAGAATAATCAGTTAATTTATGAAATTAAAATATTGAGCAAACTTTGTGAACAATCGTATATAATACTAGACTAAAGACAAGCTGAATATCAAAAATAATATGTCAATTAAATAATATAAATATACATCATCATCATCATCTTCCTGCCCTTATTACTTAGGGACATGTTTTCTTCTTCCATCCCGTCCTGAAACAAAAATGAAATAAATAATATAAATATAGGTACATAATTGTCCTATTGAGTTATAACTATACTTTTATCTCAATAATTATTATAAGGAAGGACTTTGCTCAACAGTGGGCCAGCATGTACTAGAAAGAAAGCAATCCTTTATTAATTTATCATTTTGAATGAAATTCCAGGTGGTTGGCAAAGCAGCAAAGCCGATACCAGTGATGATACTTGGCGTTCTTATCGGGCATAAATCTTACCCAATGAAGAAGTATTTGTTTGTTCTACTGATAGTACTTGGTGTGGTCATGTTTATGTACAAGGACCAAGTCAAGAAGACGGTGGACGAAACTTCTGGAATAGGGATTGGAGAGATGCTTCTGATTCTGTCTCTGACAATGGATGGGCTCACCGGTGCTGTGCAGGTAAACATTTGTCATTTTTATTATTGTCCTACTGCTGGGCAGATTTCTCTCCGATAGCTTTCCAACTCTTCCCTGTGTGGTGCCTTCTCTTGCCAATCTGCCGTAAACTTATACAAATTATCACGTCAGCATTCCCTGGACTTCCTCTGGCGACGATGCCCGTCTTTCGGCACCTAATACAAGCTGTAGGTATATCCAAGTTAAGTAAGAATGCATTATGCACATAAAGCTCCATGTAACTGCATTCTCTAACTAAATCATGGCCACATAAAGATCTATTTATTGAAGAACTAAATGGGTCAGGTCCCAGAAATGTAACTTTGTTTAATACTATTATATAAGGACAAATAATTGGTATGAATAGTAGAGGGCTATAGGGAGGCTTTTGCCCAGCAGTGGGACATTTCAGGTCGAAAAAAATAGCAGGCTGTGTGTGTCTGATTGGCGATGTGTATAGCCCGGTAACTTCATACCCTTTTTTTTCATTTATTCTTATTCAATTGCTTACTGTAAATGCTTACAAGAATCATATAATAAATAAAATATTATTAAATGTTTCTTAAATAAAAGATATATTTCTTTGATGTTTTCAGGAGCGCATAAAGAGCGAATCTTCACCTTCTGCATATTGTATGATGTTGAATACTAACTGGTGGTATGTTGTGTGATTTTAAAATGATTAAATATTTTAAACTGCTGCGCGTCATAACGGGTATTATGGATGTGGGTAAAAAGGTTGTCAGGCTCAAATGGAATTGGGTGGGTCTTGTCAGCCGCATGTACAGTGACCGCTGGGCGAAAACCTCCATGCGACGGGAATCTGAACATGAACAGGGTCGTAGAAAGTGGTGACGAGATGACCTAGATTCGAGGTGTCTCAATTAAATAATGCATGAAAAGATTAGCCCAACTGTGAGACATTACAGAACTAAAAAACGTATAAAAAGTTATAAAACTATTGCTGGGCGCTGAATTTTAAGTCTACAATATTGCGTCACGTCGATGATTAAAACGCTGTGTGTTTTGTAAAACGAACATGCCATGGTTATTTACTTTTACGATGAACGTTATGCCCCTGCTATTATCGCCCTTATGTACACAGAGACGATGTCGTGTGAAATAATGCTGGCGTATTAACACAATCTCATCTAAATTTCATTAGCAGTCTCGTTAGCATCTCAGTTATGCAGCTTTCTTATAGTTCAAACTTATCCCATACCAAATTTCACAACACACAGACAGACAGACAGACAGACAGACAGACAAACACACAGAGTTAATTTCGCAAATATAATATTAGTATGGAGAAAAACATCATCATGAGAATATACTGGATGACAATATATATGTTGTGTTGAAAAGAAAAAAACTCACTTTAACACAACCAACATAATATATATTTCTTGACATATGGTACGTACTGATTTAGCTATATTGCTGATAACTTGCTGTCAAGCTAACTGGTTCTATACATTTTTTATCCTGAAACTATTTAAGAAAATACTACCAGTAGCACTGAAAATCGTACTGAAACTTTCTTACTAGGACTTTGTTTTAGCATTAAAAGTAATGTATGAAAAGTGTAGCGAGACGTGTGTGCCTAAAATATACAGACATAAAAGATCACGAAAGTCAGTATTTTTCACAAAAATCTTAGGTTTATTTACTTATCAATTCTGAAAATGCCCTACACATAAATCACGTAGAACCAAGCTTGTACAAATTTCAAAATCTGATTTCATATCAAGTGGTTCATATCAAGGGTTTGTAAAAATGTCTTTCACATTTGATTCTGATTCTTGTCACTCTATTTTTAGAGACTGCCCTTTGATAACATGGCTGAGCGATTAACTGCTGTGCTGCTGTGTCGCGGGTTTGATTCCCGCACGAATCAAAGCAAAGAACTAGACAATGTTGCAGGAAACCTTTACCGCAACGGCGAGCATTCTGAAATGCACTTTATTATCCCTGAATAGATGTCAATTTTTCATTTCAGGTCATCGCTGATCCTGTCGGTGGGCGTGTTGTTGAGCGGTGAAATATTTAAGTTCGTCGTGTTTGTGTCTACGTACCCAGAAGTGATAATATACCTCGTTGGGCTAGCCGTCGTCGGCGCGCTGGGTCAACTGTGCATATTTTACATGGTGAGAATACTGTATTTATTACTAGAAAAGAAAAAATCGGTACTGTACCCATTACACAGTCCGTTCGTCTGTGTGATAGGTACAGTCAAACGCAAAGCCAAGTCAAGGCATTTAATTCAATAAGACTTTATTAGAACATGCACAGGCAGTTTTGAATTATCAAGAAGGTACCTCTAAAGAAAGTTAAAGCTAGTTGCTTGTGCTAAAACGTAGGTCTCTATGGAGAAGAACGAGCAAAAAATTGCATGCATGGACACTCATTGCTCATTATAATAGAACTATTGAGGATAATGTAGGTTTAATAGTCAAAGAGATTTCTAATATAAATGGTGAAAGACCATACGCAATTTTGTATAAACCCTATGCCCATTTTTCAACATTGCCCATTTTATGCACAAGTTTGTGGGTTCACAACTGGGCACGGGCAAGTACCAAGGTGACTATTTCCAATTCTTATGTACTTTCTAAGTTTATCTTGGATCTCACAGACATCGGTAACCATGTCAGAGTCCCTTGAGGCGGTTTAGAAACTGACACTAGGGTGTGTGGGGTCGTTAGACCTTACTAACCACACAATAAAGAAGAAATAAACATTGTCCAATGAAGACTGTCCATCTAAAATAAAAATAAAACTATAAGTACTACAACAGATACACGGTAGTCACATATTAACATTATTGTGATTGTTTATTCCTAACATTACAATATATATTACAATAGTACAATAAAGCAGTATGTGAACCATAGTTATATGGTTTACATTTTATGTGTAAACTAAAATACTTTGCAAGACTATATTATGTATGGTATAGGACAGGGATGACGGACCTTTATTGGCGAACGTGCTATTTTTACGACAAAGTAGTAATGTGACTATGTCGTGCCATCAAAGAATCTTAATTTAGTGATAAAAACAAAACCAGTTGCTGTAAAATCTTTTTATTGCAACTTGATATTTGCAGTAGCGTAATGAGCCTTTTTTTATAGATGGGAAATCATCAAATAACTTCCCCCGCCCTGGGCGGGACGGGAGGGAGTGTCAGACTTTTACTGACTAAAACCCAGCTACGTTCCTTCATGTGCCCTTTGCGTTCCGGGGGCGCGGTATCTCTTTCGAACAACCCGCAGCCCCGGCAGGCATCGGCCCTCAGTGGCCCCTTCCAAGTTTGCTGACATCTCTTTGAGGCGCGCGTGGAACACGAACGCGCCGTCGACATGGTCTGTCGTTAGTAAACGTACGGACGGTAAGCTACCCATTGCTCACCGTCCACAGACCCGCAGCGTAATGAGCCTGGTGCGAGCTTCTACAACTAAACCCTTGAAAAAAATTCTTGGACCTGGTCTGGTCATTTCTGAACCCCTCCAGGGTCTGCGCCCTGTGCCTGGGCACCGCTGGTACTGCCCTAGTTACGGCATTGGATATATCTACAATATAGTAAAATCCTATTTAAATAAAAGTAAAGGTTAGGTTGGTTTCTGCGGTTGCAAATTAAATTTAATCAAACATGTAGATTTGTCATTTATATCCACAACTGACACGCTCGCCACTGGTTCCTCATCCGTTCTTCTCGATTGATGGCAAATAAAAATTAAAATACCATCACGCCTGTATTCCCCGAACATTGCTACACCTCTGCCTAACCCAGGCAGAGGTGTAGCAATGTACACCCCCAGTTCGCCGGTACATTTAGGTCCCATGTAATAGGGGGCGAGCCAGTTGCCATTAACTGGGCACAAATTCAAACTCCGAGCTGCTACTGATAATTTCATAGAAAACCCCAATAACACTTTTTGCTCGACCTGGGTATCGAACGCAGGACCTCTAGCGTAGCAGTCGTGCTTAGGACCACTAGGCTTATAAATTAATAAAATATCTGAATAAAATATATTTTTCGACCATATTATTTTACCTTATACCATCCCTGGTATAGGATAAACAGAACAGAAACATAATTATAACCAATCCTTATCACAATTCCAGGTGGCAGAATTTGGCCCGCTCCCATGTTCCGTGGTGACAACGACGAGAAAGTTCTTCACAGTGCTGATGTCGGTCGTGATATTCGGCAACGTGTTGCTGCCGCGGCAGTGGTTCGGAGCCGTTCTAGTGTTTGCAGGTACTTTCATTTTTGTCATAGGAGGGCAAGGGTCATGCAGAATTCGATTGCTCTATAAAATGTAACATAATAAACGCACACCTTGAAAATAATTTGCTCAGAATGGGATACTGAATCGATTTCAGCTACTTATTTTTAAAATAGGTAATTTTTTATCCTAAAATAGTTAAAACTATGTCACCTCTCTCCGTTGAACAATGGAATCCAAGGAAACGTTAAGGTAAAAAGGCTTCTTAAAACGCAATTTTTACAACTGTGTTTAAGAAGCCTTTAAAATGTATTTATCATCACAAAATAGTGCATATAAGCCTATTCTGCTGTCTATAATTAGGATAACTTATTTTATAAATAAAAAATATAGCACTTAAAAGTAAAATTTCAGTGTCTGTATTATGATTGTAACTAAACTTAATTTCATAATTGTTTGAGGGTGTGCATTATTCAAGTTACACGTTGTACATGTTTCACGACAGAACAGCAATTGGCAGCTTACTTACACTACTGGTTAACATAATAGATTATTAAACAATTGAACTGGTTACTTTCATTGGATTGGATTAATTGGATTAATGCTGTGGAGATGCGTTCCTTGCGAAGTATGTGTGGTGTAACTTTGAACGATAGAGTGAGGAATGAGATTATACGAGAACGTTGCGACTTAAAAGAGGATGTAGTGACAAAGGTTCAAAAGGGTATGCTTAGATGGTTCGGTCATATTGAGAGGATGAGTGAAAGGCGACTAACAAAAGGTATTTATGTGGCAGATGTGAGTGGCAACGCCGGGAGGGGACGCCCTAGAAAGACCTACCCTGACCTTATCGGTGAGGTTCTTCAGAAAGGTCGGGTGTGCAGTACTCGTAACCGGCGTGCTTGTATGACCAGATGTATGAACGTGAACGAGAATAGAATAGAATAATTGTTTATTTGCACAGAAAGTAGGTACAATATTATGATGATATGTGACAAATTGAGTGATCCTTATACTTTCTACCTTAACTTAGGCATGCAAAAATAGTTTTACATAACAAATACAGATACAGGCATGCTTGACACAGACACGCAATACAAATACAATGTCAAATAAATTATTAGTCAATTATTAAAATTACATTACATTAGTCGGTAGTTATAACAGTATAAGTCAAAGTCTAAATTAGCATTGTTATGTCAAATAGAAATTTGTGACGAGTAGGATGCACAGAAATGTCACAATTGATTCAAGTATTGATCATTTAAAAATTCGCAAATTGAGTAATAACATTTATTAATTAACAAATCTGTCAATTTCTTTTTAAGGACTTGAGTAGTCTGTGTTTTTATGTTATCTGGTATTTTATTAAATATTATCGGGCCCATACATAAAACACTTTTCTTTAATAATGCGGTGTCATATTTATCAACATTAATCATGTTTTTGTATTGTTTTCTTACTGATCTGTTTCTGGTATCGGACACTTTATTAAAAAGTTGCATGTTTGATTTTACAAAAACTGCCATTTCCAAAATATAAAGAGATGGCAATGTTAATATTTTCAAGGACTTAAACAAAGGTGCACAGCTATCCGTTACTGTTAAATTACACATCGCCCTTATACATCTTTTTTGAGCCCTGAACACCTGTTCTCTCAGGCTACAATTTCCCCAAAATATCAAGCCAAATCTCAAAGTCGACGCAACTAACCCATGGTAAGCAACTAACCTTGTGGCTATGCTAACTTTTCTAGACAGATTAAGAAGCACATATGCAGCTACACTTAGTTTTCTGCACACCTCTTCTGCTTGTGGCTTCCAAGTTAATTGGCTATCTATGGTTATTCCAAGGAATTTAGCAACTGTGACTTGGTCAACTTCTTGTCCATTATAACATAGATGTAATATTTTTGGTGGAATTCTTTGATAAAAATGCATAACGTTCGTTTTTGGTAAGTTAATAATCAAATTATTTTGGTCAAGCCAGTGTATTAAGTCCGTTAATGTATTGTTTATGTTTTTTTCATACGTATTTTTATCTAGGCATTTAATCAAGGCAGTGCTATCGTCAGCAAAAAGAACCATAGGATGTTCAATGTGTCGTGGCAAGTCATTAATATATATTAGAAATAGTAAAGGGCCAAGCACACTGCCCTGAGGTACACCATACCTAATAATTCTTTCTTTAGATAGAATTTTTTTTTCACTCTTAGTTTTCAAGCATATTTTAGTGATTTCTGTATGCTGCTTACGGTTGCTAAGGTAAGATTTTAAGAGATTAAAAACATTTCCTCTAATTCCTAACGCATTTAATTTATTAAGTAGGGTTTCATGATCGACACAGTCAAATGCCCTCGACATGTCCGTAAAAATTGCACAAATTGGTATTTTTTTATCGACGTTTTGCATTACAGTATTTAGCAGATCATAAACGGCCATATTTATGCCTTTACCCTTCCGGAAACCTTTTTGTTCTGTACATAAAATGTCATATTTAGATAGAAAACTGTTAATTGAGTCATAAATAATTCTTTCCATAACCTTTGAAAAAATTGGTACTAATGCAATTGGTCTATAATTAGCGAGATGTTTCTTATCGTTTTTTTTAAAAAGTGGTTTAACGATTACTGTTTTTAAACTGTCCGGATATATACCAGAGCTAATGCATATATTTAGTATGTGACTTAAATGTGAGGCGATATCGACCGATACGAATTTTACAACCTTGGTTGATATACCATCATAACCAGTGCTATTTTTATTTTTCAAGGATTGTATGGCTCTTAAAACATCTTGCGGTAATACTGGATTCATAAACATTGAGTTTGGGTAACTTGTCAGATTCTTAGTGTCTAGTTTGGTCGTCATATTAGTTTGCGTTTGGTCAATAAAATAGTCATTAAAAATGTTGGCAATTTCTGTCGGATCAGTAACGGTTCTGTCCTGAATTCTAATTTGAGAAATTTGTTCGGTAATCCTGTACTTATTATTTATAATCTGCCAAGATGCTTTGGATTTATTTCTTGACGTGTTAATAAAATAATTGTTTTGCGCTTTTTGCGTTAATTTAATAATTTTCCGGAACTTGCACGAGTAGTTTTTGAACGTAGTTTTGTTTAAAATTGATGGTTCGCGTCTGTATTTCCATAGTAAATATCTTTGTTTTTTACTACACACTCGGATGCCACGTGAGACCCATTTGATATTTTTATTTGTCTTAACATTTACCATTTTGTAAGGAAAGCAAAGATTGTACAGACAGCGAAACTGTTCTAAAAAATAATCGTATGCTTTATTAGCATTATTAGTTTGGTATATTTCAGTAAAAGAAAGGCATTTTAGGTAATTTTTAAATCTAATAATATTTTCGTTGGATAGGTCACGTTTTCTAATCCGCCAAGAGTTTATTCTAAATGATTTCATTACCTTAATTTCTAACAGTTGAGCAGTGTGGTCAGACAATGCAAAGTCTAATACTTCTGCTGTACTTTTTAATTGAAAGCTGCACGCAAAATTGTCTAAGCAAGTATTGCTGCCGATCCTGGTAGGTTGGCGGAGTTCTAATTTGAGGTTGTAGCCCAATAGAAAGTGTTCAAAGTCCAAAGTCAATCTATTTCTTTTTAGCGTGTCTATGTTGAAATCCCCACATATTACTACTTTTTTAACAGATTTGGAACATACATTTTTTAAAATAATCTCTAATTTATCATAAAATACATTTAAGTTATTTAACTTTGGTGGCCTATAGATACATAATATTATTAAATTATGGTTTGTTAGCTCTATACCGCAGCATTCAATGACATTAGCTACAGATTGATGCGAAACATTTGAAAGCTCTTTATAGTCTAGACAGTTTTTAAGCAGAATACATGCTCCACCCCGCTTCTGTGAACGTCTTGAAAATATTGCTCCTAACTTGTAATTAGTAATATTCAATATTTTTTCATGTCCAGCCATCATGAAGTGTTCTGTGATACAAATTATATCTATCTCTTTTTTTTGCTGAGATAGATTTTGAATGTGAACAATAAGCATGTCAGATTTATTAAATAGTCCAGCAATATTCTGATGAAGAATGTTTATTTGATTATAGACGAAAAAAATCATGCTCCAAATTGTTAGAGGAGTTTTCAGTCTGGGTTGACTGATCATTATATAACTGGTTATTATTTTCAACTTCTGTTACTGAAACTAGATATGCTATATATTCCATTAGGTTTTTAAATATTTTAGCAATTGCTTTATTGTTTACAGTTGCAGTGTATTTACGGAACATTTCATATGTGTATTCTACACAATAATTGGAATCAAAAAGATAAGCATACTCCCACAATTCCTTATCTAAGTACATTAAGTGGTTAAATATTTCAATACGTTTATTAAATATAGAAAAATTGTTACTTAATTTAAAGTTTGGTGAGCAGATCACAATATTAGTATTCATCACATTACCAAGCTCCTTTTTTATGTGGTCTAGTAATAATCTATAGTTATTGGAGACTTCAAAATCTCTTTCACCTATATATATGACACAAAAATCATCATGGGTAAAGTTTTGGAGCTTCCTATCTAAATTCGAGAACAGCTGCTTTATGCCACCATTTGGTATGATATAATGGCACAATTTATAACCTGTGAACGTACTGTTCCCTATGTCTAACATCTTATTCACATTATTACTGGAAATCAAACATATTTTTTTGTTGTTTTGTTGACGGATGCGAGGCGAAAGTAGTATGTCAGGATCGTAGCAGGTGGCGTTCTGTGGTTTCTGCCTACCCCCATGGGAAAAAGGCGTGAGTTTATGTATGTATGTATGTATGTATGAACTGGTTACTGTTAAACTTTCTGAATTTGAGGTCAACTTGTCTTGCCATCAAAGTTAAAGACAAAGTATTTATTTCAATCAAACCATTTAAAGGCACTTTCGAATGATCAAGGAATCTGTCAGTTAGAAAGTTGGAGCTAGTAACTCGTTCCAAAACGTAGGTAGGTAGTCGATGAAGAACAACAAGCAAAGAACTATGTGGACACTGTTCAATTAAGTTTCTACTAAATTCTGGTTACATCAACTGCTCTTCACATGATTATGGTATGGTGTATAAACTCACTCGCAATTGTAACCGCTATGTGGTAATGTGTACCACTACACTAGCCACTTTTAACAAGCCATTTTAGAACACTTATAGACTCTCAGGCTATACTTAGATGACTATCATCATCTGCTTTCCCTTTTCCCAACTATGTGGGGGTCGGCTTCCAGTCTAACCGAATGCAGCTGAATACCAGTGTTTTACATGGAGCGACTGCCTATCTGATATGCCTATATTTATTTATTTATTTAAATAAACGAATGGAGAAAGTCCCCGTTTCTAGGGTTCCGTAACCAAGGGTCCAAGCAAAGCCCTTTTGCTCTCGCTCATTCTGCAATCTGTCAGTGCGGCTTTGTCACAACCGTTGAAGCTAGTCTTCAAATTTGTAGTATTTACATATTTATCTTACTTGTCTAAAATCAAATATGTATTTCCCGAAGGGTTAGGCAGAGGTGTACCAATGTACACCCACAGTTTGCCGGTATATTTAGGTCCCATGTAGTAGGGGGCGGGCCTATTGCCATTAACCGGGCACAAATCCAAACTCCGAGCTGCCACTGAGAATTTCATCTTAAAGCTCAATAACACTTTTTGCGTGACCTGGGAATCGAACCCAGGATCTCTAGTGCAGCAGTCGCGCTTAGGACCACTAGGCTAACAAGGCAGTTCTCATTAATCTATTACCTCGATAATGACGATGGTATTGGCGGCCACATAGCTAAAGGCTCGTGCACACCGGATGCGTATGCGTACACGTAAGCGTAGACGTGCACGTACCACTGAGTTGCAATGTATGGAACTGTATGTGACATGACACACCGCTTGCGTAACGTACATGTGCGCGTCGACGTACAGTTTCATACGCATCCGGTCTGCTCGAGCCTTAAACGGGACCGACTTGCACTTGGCCTTATTTTGCTGTTACGTAACATGTTATTGATTTTTTATTTTCTCTTTATTTCAGGTTTATTCCTAGACATGTTCTACAGCAAAGGCAAGCAGGCCCAGAAGAGGGCGGCAGGGAAATGATGACTGATAAAACGCAGTATAAATAAGAGGCTAGCAAATTTGTAATTAAGAGGAAAATAATGAAATTAGACGTTACTTATTGTAATGAAATTACAGCAATGATCAGGGCATCTGAAGCTTCTTTTCTGGTGACTTGATCAGTTAAAGTAATGCCGTTAGATAAATTCAATTTTTAGTAAGAGCTCGGTTCCCGGTACTGTACCTTTCACTATTTCTTTATCATTTTGACCGGCACGTCAAAAAAGCAAAAGGTGCCCTCAGCGCCAATTTACGAATGCACCCTGTACCTACTAAGTAGTAGTGAGTTCATAATTATATACATGTTATTTTATGAGTTTTATCTACATATATAAAACAACTAAAATCTGTCATGCTATCGTGACCGTGGCGTGCACATTTTGAGTTGTCATCTATAGTCATGACTGTGGGGTACAAAACATCATGTTTGTTTTTTTACTCGTATCTTAATCAACATACCTGATACTTTGACATTTGTTGCACTGACTGGAAGTGTGGCGAGTTGGCGACACGTCTGCTGAAACTTAGAGTAAGGACTAATTTATGCATTTGGTGCCGTACTGCTGCGGTAATGAAACAATCCGGGTTTTGGATTTCAAACGGACATATGAAAACAGGCAACCGTTGCAGTCCGACGGCTGCTGAATTAGCAGTTTTTTTTAATTGTCGTAAAATGTCGTATCTGGGGTTTTAGGACCATAATTATACTGAATCCTTTCAGAAAAAGATTTCTTTACGATGATGACATGATGTTCCACTCCATTTTATTAATTTCTCTACATATTGGGAATTGAGCTCGTATGTGCAATTATTATTTTTAAATATTTTATGGTACAAGATTTTCTATAGGGTTTTATAAATATTGAAATTAGAAATGGCAGATCTTTATTGCATTTCTGTTCGCAAAATGTAGGTATTCTTGCGATAAATACTTTACCATTCCATTTTTAAGTATACGCGGTGAGCTTCACTGTATTTATTAAGTCCCAAAAGTTTTAGCTGCGTTTTAGGTAGTTTTTTTTTTAATATATCTTCATAATATAAGTTGAAAAGCCTTTCTTGACAAAAATGTGAAACGTTCCGTTGCTATAATATTATTTATAAATTATATGGAATTAAAAATTCAAGTATTTTATGTTACACAGACGACGGACTGTTTGTGCGATTATCTGTAAAGTATTGTCCATAGATAATCGCATCTTGAACTGAACTTAACAAATTATTACATAGCGTTTATGTACGTCTTTTATCGTATCATTTTCTACGTGTAATTATTCCATAGGAAAGACAATGTATTCTTGACAATCTATCCTCTGTGTAAGGCCTTAATGTGTGACATTTTTTAATGATATAATATATTTTATACATATTTATTTATATTTTGGAATGCATTTTTTATACCAAATGAGTGTTTGTGTTCGAAGTAATAATGTGAACTTGTCTGATCATTTACGATATAAGGTTAATTCCATGCGACAGTCATGTGAGCGTATTTCTATTTACTGGTACAATAAGTTGTATTTAACTGAGATTATTTGTTTCGACAAGAATAATGAAAGAAAGCTATACAGTTCAGCTAAACCTATCCAACCCCCATCAAAATTTCTTCCACCTGTGAAGCCATTATTATGAATTTTTAACATTGATTATCTTAAAATTCAGGCCAGCAAAGTTTTTGTCTTACGTTGAACTGTTATTCCTTGTTAGTAATGAAACTTATACGCATATTGAATTAGTTTTAAGTATTAAATGTAATTATTGAAAGATTGTGGCTTGGATTGTTTTGGCGGAACTAAACTCTATAAGCAGTCTACTTAAATGGACTCTATTTTCGCTCGTCGTAATAGTTACAAACTAGCCAAACGAGCGGTGTATGTATTTGGTATTTATAACAATTAAAATATTTGTCGTAATCGCTGTCATTAAAAATTTCATTCAGGGTTATTTCTCGTGTCGTTCGTTTCGTCATACAATTAGCTACTAGACCCCATCAATCAATTGACATACTTTTTATGGGCTGACTAAATGTGCTTCCCCATAGATTTCTATGGCAGTAGTAAACCGTAGCCTCATTTTTTCGCCCATTTAACAATCTATTTTCACTTAGTCATTGACAATTAATCGGGTATACAGGGATAAGTGTTTTTTTAGAGAAGTCTTGGAATTATTATTTAATGATTTCTCATTTTCAATTTATCATGATTGTTCTTGTTTGTATAGCTGTGTAGTTACTCTCGTCCCCAATAGTGCCGACATGTTGCTCGACTCTGGTCCATTGATAAAGTAGGAAACATTGTCAACGGAGCTGCATCAAGCCCTCCTCAAGTTTCACACCTCCTTGAAGTGACACTAATGTACGATTTTCATCAACCGGCCCGCGTCGGAGCGCATATCACACTGCAAACAAAAATATATAAATTCCATGCAAACATGAACCTTAGCTATTGTGTAGAAGCCTGAATTTTCTTTAGCACTGTGTAAAATGCAGTACGTCTCAGGCCGGTTAATGGAAATGGTACAGACTTTCAGAGCGATATGAAATACCCTATTTCATATCGCTCTGAAAATCGTAAGCACATAAAATTAGATTTGGTGGTGAAACGTAAGATCTTGACTCTTTTAATAATTTCTTCTTGATCGAATTTCAATCACAGCGGCCATTTTAAACGAATTCTGACTTGTCCGTTAAGCACAGCTGCACTCCCTCTTGGCTCAGTCTTATAGTGCAATCCTACACCACCGGGGCGAGGTCAAGCGTAGGAATAACGGTAACACGTGCGAACCGAAACACGGGGGTCACTCCTTAGTAAAAATATATTGCCATCAGAACTAAAGGTGCGTACCAAATTTCAGACCAGTCCGTCAACAGGAAGGGGGTCAATCTTAATTAGTAGATTTGACCGAAACAAATAAATAAACAGGGCGAGTTAATAAAACTGTTTAAAAAGCACACCTAACGTGCCTTTAGATAATTACCACCAAAACGTCGTTATTTTAAAAATTGTAATTATGTGTATTAAAACACATAATTTAAATTTTCTATCGCATTCATTTATAAAGAATTGCGTATTGATAGCCTCAATCAATTGACATACTTTTTATGAGCTGTCAAAACGCGATTTCTCCATAGATTTTGTATGTTAATATTAAAGTGTGACGTCACTTCATTGCCAACTCGACTGACTGTTTATTTATTTTAAAGCAACTAAAAATCGAATTTCACGTTTAATTAAAAATGAATCGGGTTTTCAGGGGTAAACTGATGATGTCTTGGAAGCATATGTTCTTGGTGTTTATTACCCAATTACACAGCTGCGTAAGGGGCATATCAGTTTTTGAAATAACATTAATGATTACGAATTTGTAATAGAAATGGCACCCAACGACTGTTTCCAACGGGGTTTTGACAGGGTTTTGCATTAATATTAAGTAGGTAGTATAAGTGCTAAGTATCACATGACCAGCTAGCCCTGTACCTATTTAAGGTCTTATTTAACAAACTTAAATAGTTTTACAGCTAACCTGTTAATCATTGTGTAATAGAGATAGTAATGCTGCAACAAACCAATTCTTGTGGAAATTTCTTCCATTTTTTATTCTTATTAATTGTAATGATCTTGAATATGTATTTATTAATTTTAGTGAATAATCATAATAAATATAAGTTTCAGATTCATGTTACATCTATTCAAAGCATTATTTTGGGACGTACATTGCAACTTATTGTTGGATAGTATTCATTTTTGATTTCATTAAGTAAGAGATTGTGGGTTGGCTCGTTTTGCTAGAACTAATCTCGAATTAATTTAATCAATGGTATAAACAGAAAGTAGGCAGTTTATAATACAATTTGAAAGTGTGTGCTTTATTTTGTAGATAGAGTATATAGTCTTCGGGAAACGTTAAAAAATTCGGCCCAATGACTTGGTGTACATTGCGCCTGCGCGCGATGCGGTTATCAGCCTCATGTTTATTATCAAGAAAAATTACGTAATCTTGGTCTATTTATGTATTTATGAAAGATTACGTAATATTTCTTGTCATTCTTTAAATCTCTATGTAGTACCTACTCCGTAAAACTCAATGGCCTCATCTACACACGCTCAAGTAATCGCATTACGGCGAAGATAAAATGCGTGTGAATAAAGGTAATCGCTCATTATTCCAGCACGGCTCCGACGACGTGGCAATGTCTTGACCAGAATCGGTTCGAGAAATCCGACCGTTAGTTGGCCGAACGCGAACGCTCACCTTTTTTAAATGTTCATTAAAAAGAAATAAATATATGTAACCTATTGACCGCCACTGTCGTGTATAGCCGACAAATGAAAACGTGCCCACGCCACAATGGTCTTTACACGGCAAGAAAACTGCATTTTTTATTAAACTGCATTTGTCGGCTGTACTCGAACTATGGCTCGTGTGATTCGACTGTCGTTCAAAAGGTTAAATCCCTAACTTGAATGGCAAATTATTTGCTGTGTCGAAACAATGTTGTTATAATGTGCGATAAACTTTAGAGGCGTAACGCTTTTGTATGTGTCTCTTAGATTTGATATCTTTCAAAACCTATACTCTTTTTATGTATTGTTATTTTAATTTCACTGACTACGTCTATAACACACGCTCGTTCACATCTGTTCCTCATTGTTAAAACGTACTTGCTATATTCTCTCCATTTGGTTTTAAGCATTAATGGTTTTTTGTACTATTTTGTATACAAATCACAATAAACACTGACGACAAAGATGGCTCAATAAAAATAGGCAAATTATTAACAACGTAACATCTTGTATAAGTATGTATTTATGTTAGTAACTATTGATTAAGTTTCAAGGTAGCTAAGTATTTATTAATTGAGCATGTAAATACGAAACTCCAAAGTGAAACCAGAAAGTAATAGTACCTAACTGTAACGTTATTATTATTATTCGAGGTACAAGATTTTTTAGTTTACAACCAAAAACGCTGTTACCGATTGTTTTGCCTGCTTAATAATAATAGCCTCATCATCAGCAGCCACAGTACGATCACAGTATATATAAAAATAGTATAACAACTGGAAACAAATGCGTCAATTGGATTGACGCACTTTCGTCGCTACTCCATAATTTTGGTATGTAAGGCGCTGAGCAGAATGGCGGCGCGGACTACTAGTCATATAGCAATACACAATACCTCACAAAGAGAAAATGACGTTAGATCAATGCGCTTCCTCATGATCACAGATATAAGAATTTATTTCTGTGCTCATGACTATCTGAACGAATTATGGTAAGTTTTAAGATTGATAGAAGCTCGCGAAAAGTGTAATTGATATTTTATATTAAATCACTAAGTATAACAGTAAAAAGTTTGAAACCAGCATGTTTTGCGTGAAACTGACCTATAAACAACCTGTGTGAAAATATTGTATATAAGTACCTAATATTTTCGAAAACTAGGCTTGCTATAACTATCCGCGATGTTTCAAACAAATCAAAATAAAAAAGTTGATTGCTGTAAACTAGCAACACTTGCGATAATCAATAGTTATCTCCATAGATAACTATAACAGAGACATATATAGATAACATTTAAGGTGCAACCTCCAAGGTGGCCCGCCAAAATACTTTATTCTTACGTTTTTTGCAATATGCAAGTCAGTATTAGGTTTAATGTTGGTTAAAGTCAGATTCGCGCGCGTAAGAAGTATGTATTTTCAGAATCATAACCATTAAAATCAGTAAAATAACTTCATAAGTCGGTATAATTCCAAAATGCCAAGATTTCATGAAATTGCTGACTGTTTTTAATGTCAAAATTACAGCATTCAATGAAACTAGCGGACTGCCAGCGACTTCGCGTGGCTTAATTTCACCCGCGTTATGTTACGTCTTTTGTTACTGCTCCGTACCCGTGAGTCGTAGCATGACGTTATATCGCCTATGTTTCTCAGGAATAATGTTGCTGTCTTTTGCTGAAAAAATGGTTGCAATCGTTCCAGCAGTTTCGGAGCCTATTAGGGTACAAACAAACAAACAAAAAAGTATTTTCTTTTTATATTATTCGTATTGATAAATATAAATATTTACACCATAGTCACGGGAACAATGGTCAAAATTTGTTTCTCTGTTTGTTCCGGCTAATCTCCGAAACGTCTGGACCAATTTCGACGGATTATTCACTGGCAGTTAGCTGTTGATAAAGGAGTAGCTTAGCTACTTTTATTATGGAAAAATAAAATTAGTGTCCCGCTCAAAAACAAAAACCGGTGAACACCAATATTCAGGCGAACGTGGTCGCGGGTATAATCTAAATTATTACGGCGATTTTATAAAAGCATAATTTTGGGAGGTACAGTGATCTGTTTTTGCTGGATAGTAAGTGATTTTGTGCATCTAATGAGAGAGCGTTTGATCTCAGAAAACGACCTACTTTCATCTGTGGTATGATGATGATGCTGGGTTATTGATGTCACATTAAAGATAGTACAATCAACAAAACTATTCGGTATACAGACAAAACAATTATTTTTTCTATAATGGCCAATATTCATTTTTATTGTATGCGTAATTACTTTATAAGCTTATGACACACTTAAGAGAGTTATTGCTGCTGCAGCTAGTGGTCTATGCAGTAAAAATCAATAATAAGAAGAAAGGAATCAATAATTGATGAGCCCTGCTTCTTAAACTAGGGTTACCTGTATTTTAAAAGACAGTGTTCAGCTATGGGGTTGGTACAGTATGATTTATACAAGTTGTGAACTGTGTCGATTTACCAAGCGATAATGAATCAAGATTAAGTACTTTATAACTAAAAGAACGAAATAAAAAAATAAAAAGAAAGTGAAAACAATTCAAGGCATGCCTTTGTGGGTGTATGAGGGTGTGTATGTGTGGGAGGGTGTATTTGTGATGTTTGTGTTAATGGTAATTGTGAAATATGAAGTATTGGGCGAGGGTTGCTTGTGAATGTACCCTGTTATATTACTGTTAAGCAATGTATGTAAGCAGTGATTCTGTTTGATCGTACGTAATCCTGTTGAAGTAGCCATTTTGTCACCTTAGACTTTACCTACCTCATGTTTGTTTAGGTCAAGTATTTTTTGTGATTTATGAGGTTTTTGTAAATTTGTGTGCATAATGTATAGTATTGATGTCTGGCAAAAGAAGTTTTTTGCCGAGTACCTGGGGGGATGTTGGTACGTTTATTGGGATTAGACGGAGGAACGCTAGCGTGTCTTCTAAGAACAGATTGGAGCACAAAGAGCTGACGTGCTGTCAGTATCTTGCAATCTGCGTATAATTGCTTTGTAGGATAGCAATATGGTTTAAGTAACATGACTTTAAGTAGGTATAGCTCTTTGTGCTCTTTCCACATTGATTAGGCTAGTTTTAGTGGCACCACCCCATACGGTAATCCAATAACCAATAACGAATTGGCATAGTGCATAAAAGACCATTTTTAGGGTATCAGGATTTGCTGAGTCTCTAAGACACCTAAAGATATGTATCAATCTCATAGTTCTAGATGCGAGGGCGTTGAGTTGTATATTCCATCTTAGTCCCTCGTCTATGTGAATGCCGAGATATTTCACCTGTTCAGTTCTTGTGAGTGCTGGGCATGAACACGAAGCTGTCTGCTGTGAGCAAGTGCGCGCTAGTATTGAGAAAGTAAGATCTGGTGCGGTGTTTGAACGGATAGAGAATGAGATGTAGGATGTCTTATTAAAGTTGAGAGTAAGCAGATTTCAGTTGAGCCATTTTATTACCTTGCTTAAAGCGGATTCTGCGGTACGTTTAACACTATCCTACGTTGGTCCGTAAGCCACAATTACGGTGTCGTCAGCATAGGCAAATATCCTAGTATGTAGGTATGTATGTATATATATATATGTATGTATGTTTTAAGCATAGGATTTAATACAGTAAAATATATTTATTTATTAGTGTGGATAATTTCAGCTATTTTGTAGGTACTTGTGTACAAATTAATTTATTTATATAGTTGCATTGGGTTAAATTTTAGAAAGTATCAAATTGTGTTCTTTTATTTACTTATGTTTTGCACCTACCGTGTTATCTCTTCACCACCTTTGGTTGACTGGTAGAGAATGCCTAAGGCATTAAGTCCGCCTTTGTACTTTTTGTTGCATAAAGTTTAAATAAATAAATAATAAATAAATATTAGGGAGGGTCATTCTGCACAGGTCGTTAACATATATTTGGAACAAAATGGGGCCTAGAATGCTTCCCTGTGGTACTCCCCTGTGGTATTCTTCTTGACAATTCAAAAGTGCCTGTAAAAGTGTAAATGGTCTAATTGAAATAAATGTTTTGAGTTTGAGTTATTCACACTGATTTTGGATGCATCGGTTCAAAACCAACGCGGGCAAACTGCTAGATAACTACAATATGTGACCGCTCCCGCAACCGTGACTGTTTAACCAAAAAGTAGGAAGAATAGGAGATTAAAAAGAAAACGAGTATTTTTTGCTCACTTTATTCAGAAAAAAGAATCAAACTTACAAGTATTTAAATAGGCGAGGCCTATTAGTAAGCCTCGCGAAAAATTTATTATAAGTAATCTATCTATCTATATCTAAAATGGAGTAACACCTACGTAACATACTTAGGTCTAAATATTAAGTGAAAAAAGAAAACGGCGTACCTCAAGAGACTGGCATTTCGCCGATATTATTTATATGTCGTGATGGCTCAGTGGTTAAGGCGCCCGCCTCTCATGCACGAGGTTGTGGGTTCGCAACCGGGCACGGGCAAGTACCAATGCGACATTTTCTAATTCATATGTACTTTCTAAGTTTATCTTGGACATCACTGACATCGGTAACCATGTTAGAGGCCCTTGAGGCGGTTCAGAAACTCTGACACTAGGGTGTGTGGGGTCGTTAGACTTTACTGCCCACTCGATAAAGAAAGATTAACAAATGAACCACGCAACACATACAGTAATCTTCGCTGACAATACGACTGTCTGTGACTAAAGAGGCTACGGTTGAGCAAGCAAATAATGTCAATAATAAAGCTCTTAATTACTTATATAGATGGTTGGTAGAACCTAAATAATTTACTATTAACACCAATAAAACTAGTATGTAATAAGAAGAATAATTTGATACAATTGACATTAGTAAAGATTAATATTATAATTGAGAAAGCAAGTTTGTTTGCTTATATTCTAACATTACTTATATTCTATTTTGCCCGACCTGGGAATCGAACCCGGGACCCCACGCTCATCAGTCGCGCAAAATCTGTTTCAAGTAAGCTTACATTTATCGACAAATTATTTAAAAGCTATATGTCTCAAGAATCGGTTTTTTCCGTCTGTCAATCAATTTTTTTCTCTCTACTCAAAGTATTTTGATAACTATCAAATCGGAATTCTTACAATTTCGGGAATATAACAAAATAGTTATATAGTTGTAATCGTTAAATAGTTGTATAATAGTTATTTCTTACAATAATTTTTATTTTATATATTTTTTGTTAAAGTAGTAATTACCTTATTGTGGGCAGCAAAGGCCCAAAAAAACCTTAACCTAATAAATACATTTTGAATTATAATTATGCTTAACCTACTGTACATTTGGGATGGGTATGTGAAGAGAGATGAGACGCATGTGACCAAGAGTTATGAATATGAATGTGGATGGATGGAGAGGAAGAGGGAGGCCAAAGAAAAGATGCATGTATTGTGTAAAGAATGATATGAAAAAGAAGGGAGTCAGTGATAGCATGACGGTTGACGACGGTTGATGATGGTGAATGATGTGACTGTACATATACATTTATACATATAATAAATCTACTGTCGCAACGAACACTATCGAAACTGCAAAACGTAAATTTTTGCTTTTTACATTATTGATAAGATAATTTAAAACTGTCGGATAAATAAAAAATAAAATGCATAATTGAAGAAGTTTTTAATTGTACAAAATCGATACAGTTGATAATACTAACTCTTGTACATCGATTTTAAAATTTGAATTACTCTCCTGTGAAGTAGGTGGGTTGCAGTTTCGATAGTGTTTGTTGCGGCAGTGGAAATGCTATTTTATTTTTAAATTTATATTTATACATTAAGACTTTCACCAAAATCACTAAACACATTTAGTGCTACGTATTTAGATCATCATTGCATCCCTGTCACATTGTTAGAAGGTGACAGTGACAGAATGATAAGTTAAACACACTTAGCGCTAAATATGTGAAAGTAGGCCTTAGATTAGAAAAACAAATGATAGTGGCAAAATACACCCAGCTCCGCACGCCATATATTAATAAAAATAATTATATCCCGACAAAAAAACTACAGGCTGGATATTTGGGACGGTCACTAAAGGTACCTTAAACGTTATAGGTACTTACGGGAAAATGTTCCTAGAATTGCATTCACAGATTTTGGAAAAAATGTACAGTCCACGAAAAAATGCTAAAATACGTTTTTTTTAATATCTACTGATAAATTTTATTCCATTTAGGGATGAAAAGATTCTATGGGACCATTTAAGGAATGAGTAGGTACTAGAAATTACAGAAATCGCTAAAAACTTTTCCCAAACTGTTTGTTTCATTTGTATTTCGGTATGTTCTACGTAGATGACTATTGACTATAACAAATCAATCATTCGAACAAAACCCAACAGCCGCAAGATTCATAATGAATAAATAAAAAGAGAATCTTCGGAAGAGGCTGTCCGCCCACGTCAGACAATCGGAGACCTATTTTTTTCGTCGGGGAGATAGAACATATGAATTCTATATGTTTGTATTTTAGAATTCATAGGCACATGTCCTACAAGAAGTTGATGAGGGGGTGATGCCCTAGAAAGACCTACTTATTGGTGAAGTTCTTCAGAAAGGACCGGTGCACAGTAAGTACTCGTAGCCAGTGTGCTTCAATGCTCAGATCAGTATGAACGTGGAGAAGGCAAAAGGAGTATGTAAGGATCGTAGCTTCTGTTTTGTAGTTTCTGCCTACCTCCATGGGAAAAAGGCGTGAGTGTATGTATGTATGCATAACAGAATTATTGAGATTATTATGTTAAATTGAAGTAAAAATGAGTTTATATAATAATATTACGCTTGTTGCAATAATACTTAGGAAGTTAGACCCATTTGACTTAAAATAAATCGAGAAGCCCTGGACAGAATTAGATGCGCATTGGCACCGAAATACATGGCTATGATAGTATTACCTTCAAAACAAAAGTAGTCTTGTAGCCTTACCGTCCATACATATTTGCCCACTATCATTTATTTTGGATATTTTTTAACATTTAAACATTTAATTACACAAATACAGACAAATTATTTCATGCAGTTCAATGACCGAGATCGTCTAGCGCTAGACGACACCAATCCTGGACGCACAAATTGCTCCCGGCGCCCTAGACGGGGGAGCGTTTGTATGGCAGGCCCGGGGTTTTCGCTGTAATAGTTAAGACATCAAATTATTTTAGGCACAGGCACATACCATAATTATTACGGACTGATTCTGAAACAGTTCGCTTTAGAATTGTTGAAGTACTAGGTGTACCGTGAAATTTCAATGGTTGTTTTCCCACTGTGCAATGATTTTGCCTTGGTTGTAACTACAATAGATTCATAATGTTTTTTTTTTAAATAGAAAAGGGGCGTTTTTTTTTGAAATCCCAAAAAAGTAAGAAATATTGAATTCGCAGACTACCCGATAACTTAAAAAACAAAACTCGATTCTACTCGTTTTGATGTACAGGGTACCTAGGTAGGTATTATGCGCTCTGCGTTGCACACTTGCATACTTTTTTAAAAGATAGAACGATTTCAAATCGCTTTTAAACAAAAATGTAAGTGTACACTAATATACACTTACATTTTTGTTGCGATTTTCATCGCCGCGCTATAAATTCAAGCCACGTTTCTGTGACAAAATGACCATGTGATAAAAAGAAAATCCCTGAGCGCGCTCTCTCAAATAATAAAGCAAGTGAAAACAAGTTTTGTTCGAGTATAGCCTGCGAAAATATTTTTTCTTACATTTTTTGCAATGTAAGCACAGGTCAGCATAGAATCGACATGTATGGTAACCAAATAGTAGGTACAGTCAGCGTCAAATAGTTAGTGATACTCAGGGTATTCAAATAAATAGACGCGACCAAAAAGTCTATAATATCGGTACAAACAAAGTTTCCTTATTGTTGTTAACAATATATTCGCTCAAAAGGTCGAGACGTTTAAAATGTCATATAGGGGCATTTTCATTTTAAATGGCGCAGGTTAAAATAAACAGGCTTCAAAAACTACTACAAATACACACTACAACTAGTTACAAACAGGACGTGACGGATATAGATCGTTTTTAAAACTAAATTTAAATACTCAAACAATATTATCAGAAAGCTGTAAAATTGTACTTTTATGCTTTCAGCAGTGTATAAGTTATGTATACCTAAAAAAGAAAAAATTACAAACTTTATATTCATGAAAAAAAACGTTACTAACTACAACAGTTCTTTTTTAACCATTTATTGTGCTGCAAAACTTACTGCACTAGCTGGACACCTAGCGCGACTAACTTCAAACTAACATTTCATACTTTGAAATTTGTACCCAGAGTTACCGTTAAAATCGAATTTTGATGATAAATGTGTGTATTTCATAGTAAAAACCGCGTGACTATCCGGACATGTCCGGTAGTCGCGAATTCGTGGGACAAGCTTTTTATTAAATTATTATATATTTTCTTCACTAACTGAGATGAAATGCTTAGTTTAAAGGATAAATTAACTATCTAACAATAAAATGAAAGTGTCGCTACGTTAGCTGTCGTACAAAAAATAACGAAAAAATTGAATGCAATGATGCAAACTGTCATGGGGACATCATGATTTTACACGATTCCGCAACATTATTAATTTAAATAAAATTAAATACGTGCTCTATAAGGAACTAATAAATTAAATCCACATATTCATAAAAATACCCACAGGGTACAATAGATTTTTCTTAAAAAAATTGTTTGCAAATATTTTTTTCATCATATTTTAGTCATGGGACAACCGAAAAACAGCCTGCGCCATTTAAAATGAAATTGCCCATAGATCGGTTCAGTCAAACCGCCATAAATATAGTTACAGTCATCCCGCCAATGGTATCCAAGCATTTTAGGTGTTCAAAAATATGGAACACATTAGAAAAATAACAATTTGTCAATTGAAGTTAGATGGTTAAGAAGTTATGAGGGAACAGATGAACATCCATACATACATACCGGTCAACCTCGTCACCTCTCAGGCGAAGCAAAAAGGAGGGTTTCCTTTTTGCTTCGCCGTAGTCGGGTAAAAAGTAAGTACTCACGGCATGTTGGGGCTTTCTTTTCTCAGCTTCTCGAAGTGCAGCTCCATGTCCGCAAACTTCTTGGCGTCCTTTGGAGTCAGTTTTGCAGGGCGACTAGAAAATAAATAAAACGGTCATAAACACAGATAATAACGATCATAAACACAGGTAACATGTTTGAAATTCTGTTTGTATCATCATCAGTTGAACTATCGTCAAATGAAGACAAATACAACAAAAGAGAGTCCATCAAGTTTTTTTTTTATATTTGACGCAGCTGTTTGACTGCAAAAATGACGTAAGTTTAACCATAACTGATGGGTGAAGCATCGGTTATAGTAACAGTAACTTTTTAACGAACGTTAAGGCCACCATTTTGTGAAACAAGTGAAACAACCCATTTTTTACTATTACCTACCAGTCAGTAAAGTAGGTACCTATAGCTGAAACAACCCGCCCTAAGTATGCAAAGGATTTTTGTACCGAAAAACACCAGTGATTCGATTCGATTATATGGGAATGATTGAAATAAGGTGGATACACACTAAACAATGTATGGAAATATTAAGGCGAGGTGAGCCGAGCGCCATAGGCATTTAACGCGCACCCCACCCCGCGCTACGAGTAGCGAAACGTAATAAGTTACGAAGCGCGCGGGAGCCACTCGCATCTAACGCATCACATACAAATTTTATTAAAAAAAACTTGTCAAAAACATTTTTTTTTTTACAAAATTATATCTACCTACGTAAAAAAAATATAAACTATACTATAAACGGGTTTTTTTATTTAAAAGCAATTTTTTAGCTATTCGGTAAAGAAACATAGCGGGGGTGCGTCAAAAAATTTGCACACGTCCGACCTCCGACACGCTCCGCGCGGTACTGGCTGAAAAGGATGCCGGCGCGAGCGCATTTAAACGATGAAAACACTAGATTTTAAGGAATATAGATATTTTGATGTTTCAAATTATTTCGACCGACAATCAGCCGCGCAATCAGGTTCAGTTTTATCGACCTTTATTATGGTATACATTTGTTGTTCAGAGCCTAATATATCGAGCCATTACCACCATTATTGCCGATTAGCGTAACCGACAAAAACCAAATTTTACAGGAGGTTTTTTTTAAATATTTTTGCTAATAATTGCGCTATTAAAATGTAAATTAACATTTGCTATAACTTAATAACTGATTTATTTTGGCGGGAAGGCCGACGAGGCATGGTCCGTTATAGTTTAAAATGTCGTTTGCGATGAAAAACGCAGTTTAGGTAAAAATGTCGCTTACGCTAAGTCGGCGGTAATGGCTCGATATCTCGAATAAAATTATAACTATGGTGTGATTTTTAATCTTTTAGACTGAATTGACAGTTTCATACGTCAAATATAAAAATAATGTGCTTTCAGCCCATGAACATAAAGCACACTATTTTCAAGTTTGACGTAAGAAGCTGTCAAATCAGTCTACGAGATTAAAAACACACTTTAGACCATCTTTTAGTCTTGTCTATGCAATTTAATTGAATGCAGTAAAGTAAAAGTAATCGTGTATCGCACTACCAACATTACTAGATCGAACTGTGAAATATATAATATGGTTTCAACAAAATTTAAATTAGTGTGTGTGTGTGTGTGTGTAACTGCCTCGTTGGCCTAGTGGTCCTGAGCGCGACTGCTACGCTAGAGGTCTTGGGTTCGATTCCCGGGTCGAGCAAAAAATGTTATTGGGTTTTTCTATGAAATTCTCAGTAGCAGCTCGGAGTTTCGATTTGTGCCCGGTTAATGGCAATAGGCTCGCCCCCTATTACATGGGACCTAAATATACCGGCGAACTGTGGGTGTACATTGGTACACCTCTGCCTAACCCTTCGGGGAATACAGGCGTGATGGTATTTTTTTTTTTTTTAATTATTGTTATTTGCGGATAAAACACAACACAAAACGACGTTTATCCGGATCACCTCGCCTTAAGGTGGAACCTCCACGGTAGCCCGCGAAGTTCAAATTTGCTTACGTGTTTTGCAATTTGCAAGTTAGTATTAAGTTATATGTTGATTAAAGTAAGATTCGCGGGCTAAAACTTATAAGTGCGCCGCGGACTGGATAAGGTTGGGAACTCCTGGTACCTATAAACTATTATTATTCCTCAGATAAAAGTTATCTGATTATTGATAAATCAGCCTAATAGAATAACGATGAAACGTGCAATTGGTACAGTATAGGTAATGAATTAATATTACCTTAGCAATCATCTGCTATTACGTGCAAAGAGTATTTGCAGTTGTCTCAATTATCAAGCAATCCTCTTTCAGAATTTGTCAGTGGCAGATGGCAGTTGCCTTGCCACAGACTAAAATTCTGCCTCTATTACACCTTTCTATTCAGTCAAGGAGGTATGTGCATTTTGTGAGGAGGATTTTGCCAGACACCAAATCTATTACTGTGATATCAGTTGGCTTCCTATATTCGCTTTCAATAACTTTATATAGGTAGGTACTAAAAGACTAAGATCAAGATCGAATAGTACTATAGAAAGAAAAAGGAAACAATCTCCTCGTTTAGAAATCCAAGCAATATTAATTTAAAAGAGATACTTTTATTTAATTGGTAAGTAAGGTACTATGAGATTCGTTGGAGGTTATTTTAATTAATTTAGGTGCCTTGTATCTTGTTTACCACCTAACAAATTACGTTTTTTTAATGTTTTTGTGATAGTTTTACGTGGTCCAAAGGTACTTATAAGCTTTGATATGTCTAACGGTAGGTCTCTATGAATATTTTCTATTAAGACAAACCGGTATTAGAATAATAGTTGATGAAATCCCTAAGATATCGACTGACATAGTCACAGCTTTGAAATTTCGAGAATATCCACCAAAATCAGTGAAACTATCGAGCATACCTTCTTCTGGCGCTTGATGGCGGTATAAACCATGTATAAACTTGCCAATATAGCTGTCAAATTCTCTAGTGTCATGTGTCATTCATAGACTACTACTACTACTATTATAGTGTCAAGCAGTCAAGGGTTATTTTTTTTCATAGACTCCAAAGAGTATTACTTTAGTATATATTAATCTATGCCAAAGAGTACTGCTGTAAGTATAACGGTTAAGCCTCAAGCAGTGTTTAGACTATCTCCTTATTTCATTCCGATGTTTTCTTCAACATAATGATACGAGATTCTCTTTCTCGTCCTTATGACAAACAATTGTATATGCTCTTAAAAACACAGTAGGCATGGGTAAAGTGTATCATTTTTGCCACTGGATCATTTGCATCTGTCTGCTTAAACTGTTCCGGATCACTGATATGTTTCATTTGGAACATCGGCACCAGCTCAAAAGATACAAACACAAACTGTTTTGAATCACAATCGTTACGTCGCGTCGCTCTCAAACTGAAGCAGAAAAATGTTAGATGACAAAAAGTTGATCTTTTATTTAGAGAAATGTGCAAACTGTAACAAATTGATTAAAATCGATTTCCCTTCATACTTTACTGAAGCCCTTTGTTCATTTGCGCGAACATACACAATTCACAAAGCTTTGTCAAAATAAAAAACTACCTAGATTCCTATTTCATACAAAAAACAACCTAATAGTATTCGATGTGTAAGCACCAATACATATTAAAACCAAGTGATCATACTGGTTTTATGTATCTTGATCAGTGAATCAGTGACTCAGTGGCTCACTCGTCGTTAGCTAGCGGTGGCGGCTCTTGACTTTGTGTCTCTCTCAAATCTCTCACTCGCGAGTGAGAGCGACGCCACTCGCGTTCATCCGGTTCCCGAAGTAGTGTTCCAGTGTTCCAAATGATGCATTTAAAACAATACTCATGTTCCAATCTTTCAGATCAGTATGATGTTTCGGAACAGTGAGTCAGTTCAGTTAAGAGTTACACACGCCTAAAACACAGCAATGATAATATGAAGACTTGATTGATATCTGCTATTGATCAGAAGTTCAACTTTTGTCAGTATTTTCAGATATTCAGTTGAAACTGGATTTTCAGCTTCAGTTTCGGCCGAAACCAAAACTTATTTTGATAGTAAATATGTTAAAACTTCCATTGAATACTGAGATGTGTATTTTTTATACATTGTTAACTAAAAAACTACCTTATTTTTACTAAAATTACACAAGTCATCATAAAACTATGAAGGCCTGTCAATTCTAGGATGCCATACAGCCCCCCAGAAATCTTTTGTACTTAAAGGCGCGGATACACATGCCAGTAAATCGGAAAAGTAGCTGGCATGAAAGTTACTGGCATGTACGAGTAACTGGCACAATGCGGATACATTTGCAAGTAATACTGGCATGCAAGTTGTGCCTTTGCATGCCAGTATCACCATCGCGTATACACAGTTCAGTTCACACGTGTCAGTTAAGCAACCCCCCGCGTCCCCTCCCTCAACGGGCATGCAAGTAAATCAAATGTTGTGCTAGCTACTTATATGCCAGTTACAGGCATGCCAGTTAGCGTATACATATGACAGTAGCTGGCACGTGCAAGGAGCTGGTATACTAGTGTGCAAGCTACGGGCGTGTGTATCCCCAGCTTAATGTCTTTTACCTGGTTGTATAAGTGGCTCTAGGAGTTAAACTGTTGCAACTTATTTAATAGTGTAATTCTATAACTTACTTATATCTTTATCACTAGCTTGGATAATTCTTTTGTAATTGCTCTCAGTGTTTAAGGAATTCCACTCGGGAGACAGTGAGTAGGCAATGTTATGAAGTCCATACAATATGTACATACTAGTAGGTATTTGGTATTGCCACTATTGCTTGGGCTTCTCCTGTTATAATAAATGGGATATGGAGTTAAACCAGAGGTTCCCAAACTTATTTTGTCTACTGCCCACTTTGAGAATAAATCATTTCCTAGCGCCCCCCTTTTAACATACCCCTTTAGAAATTTGTCATGACGGGCTCTACTAAAATTAATCAAACAACGCCTTTCGCGTACTTGCCTTCTATTGTGGCATTCATTTTAATATAATGTAAATAATTTGGAATGTTGGAATTTTTAAAGACTTGGCGCCCCTATATTGCCCCCCAAACCTCTACACAACGCCCCCCATTTTTGTCTGGGTCTCTTACCGCCCCCCTTTAGGCCTGCAGCGCCCACAAGGGGGCGTTATCGCCCACTTTGGGAAAGGCTGAGTTAAACTATTCACAGATGTCTCCCTCAAGTGCCTGAGATAAGGTTAGTTCGATAGTCTCATTGATTTGGGAGAATTTTCAAAGAATGTATCCATCGAGTGTTCAAACACTTGGATGTGTATTGACCTGTTCATGTTTCTCTAGGAAAGTATTACAACTTCATTTGAAGGGACCAAACTTGGGACTTTGACATCACATGACAAAGCAAATCCATTTTTATTTATTGCTGTTTATATTTAAAAAAAAACGTTTTGATCTATTTGTGATTTCAAGTTTCTTATACAAAAGTCCATTCCATAGTAAGTCAACACCTGAAGTTTATTTAATTCTCCGATAAAATTTAGTAAAAATTTAGAGATTGTATTTATAATTACATAAATATACTTAAATACAATTACTCAATTTTAAATAAATATTATTACAAATGATACCTAGGTACATAGACAGTGTTAAGATAAGTATCATTTTGTTAGAAATCAAGAAGTCAATAAAAATATCTGTTTTTTTAATAAAATATAAATTGAACTTAAAATATGAGTAATTTTAATATACAGGATAAGTTTTTAACCAGTGCGTAAATTTTTTTTGGTAGTTCAGTGTCAGTAATAGAACACATTTCCGTGTTTAGTTAAAAAAAAAAAAAAAAAAAAAATTCATCCTTATCCGAGTTTGAAATAAGCAAAACATCCAGGACATAATCTATTCGCCATACTATCAATGAAAACTCGCGGCCGCCGCCGCCGCCCGGGCGCATGGCTGGGGTGAGGGGGTGGGGAATGCGCTAGCGCCGAGTGACAATGAAATATGGTTTTTAAGTAAACATGTTTCGTAAGCGATAACTTTTTTTTTTAGTACTAAGACATATCAAAATAAAATATACGTGTTTAATAAAACGTGTTGAAGTTTATTATGGCAAAATTTACGCACTGGTTAAAATTTTTTCCTGTAGATATTAAAATTACTCATATTTTAAGTACCTACAATTTATTATTCTATATCTATCTCTTAAATAATTAGTTAATTGTGTAAGTACGTAGGTTATGTATAAACAACCCCAGTGGTTTCTATTTTTTGAACACTTCAAATGTTATAAACAGGCACAAAAATATGTAATTTGTGCCATGCAGTTGTATCACTAATTCACATCAAACTTGGGGTAATAAAACAGTTTATTAAGGCCAGTAATTTTAAACATTTAGTTTTTAAGTTTGTACTATAAGATATGTATTAGTTTATATAGTTATTGTATTTTATGCCTTAGTAAAAGTCGAAGTTGCCTCAGTTAAACTTTATAACATCACCAAACTTCTAGTGAAAAAAAAAAAAAAGTTATAATTATTTTTAAAAGGAATTAACTAAAATATATAAATCTCTAATCTAAAGAAGGCAGACAGAAACTTTATTTTTCAAACATAAAACTAACTTAAATATGAGTAATTAAATCATAAGAAGACATGATTTTTGTTAAAGCTTCTAAGGTTCACAAAGTTTGAACACTGAAATCATGATAGATTTTGTATGGAACAATCGCCATTTGAAGTTTTAACAAAAATCATGTCCATCATTTGTAATTTTTCTTACACCCTGTTGGGCTCGTATTCAGTTCCAAAGCCGACCACCCTGGGGTCTGCTCTTTCCCGGGTTCTTGGTAATAATCTGAAAAGATTTTTCAAAACAATTAAGTACACTATCTTTTTGATGCTGAAAAGTCATACAATTTTTCAAGGTACCCATAGCCCTATAGGTATCTAAGATTTATTTTCGTTTTTTAAACTACTGCCGTTATTTTCACATGATTACGATTGGAGATAATATGCATAAAAACTTACATAATACAAGGTGTTGATTTGCAACCTCGTCAAATTCAAGGATTTAACTATGCTCGTGATTCTTAACAAGAATCAATAATAAATTATTTGGTTTTGAAATTTATATTTTTTGGCGTGATTTTCGAATTTGAACTAGCCATCTTGCTAGAGGGTTTCGGCGCTATGCACACATTCATATAGCCGCGCGACAACTCTGCCTACCGCATACGCAACTGAACTATTCTGATTTTTGCAAGAGATGTATTCTGGAATGCTGTTATTTGATAATTACAACAAAAAAAAAGCAAGTATTTATTAAATATTGGCCAGGTATTGTAATTATATTTGATTACTTCTTTTTTTTATGACAAGCTCCTAAAATTTGACAAGGATGCAAATCAACACCTTGTATAAGTACATACAATTAGTTCATGACGGAGGAATGTGAATTGCTCGTAAGATTATCAAGGTTTATCGATAATATGAACGGTTTATGGGTTTATGAAGGGTTATTACGACGCGAATTTGTATTCGATATGATACTTACGATGGGCAACAGTTACACCCACATGGGGTGCTGCTCCTGAAACAATATTATTTACAATATTAGCACCATAACAAAAATATTGATTAAAGACCAAAACACATACCTACGTCATGTGTGTATAGGCCCATACTTGCAAAGGGACAAAATAAAGTACCTATTGTTGTTTACCCTTCTTCCGGCGCAGTCGGGTAAAAAATACGGCTGCTATTGAGTTTCTAATAGAAATACCCAATAAACATCGCGACGTGGGAATCTAACCCAGGAAATCATTTATTCAATTCAATTTAATTTAAATTTTTCAATTTATTCATTCATAAAATAATTTACATTGTCTTTGAAATGTGCCGAGGAAAAAATATAACAACAAAAATCACTTACAAAAAATACTACTAATAATAATAAATAGTGGCTAATAAATAAATGTCAAATAAGTAAGTAAAATAAAAGCAAATACAATTGTCATAAAAAATATTCAAAATGTTATGCGAAGTCAAAAACGTTTGACTCTTGTAATTAAAATGCTGTGCAAGCGTGTTAATTACTTCTACGGGGTCGTCAATTATATTACCGTCAATTTTAAGTAAAAGTCGTTCAGTGTGCCTAACTTTAAATCAGTTTGTGCACTTGTTGACAATTAGCAACTAGGTACAGTGGCGACCAAAAGTGCATAGGCAATCTCAAAACGTATTTGTTTGACGTTTAGTTTGACTTACGACCTTTTACTTTCAAGAATAGACACATGTATCATTTGTGAGTGTAGTTCATAATTTCAACGTTTTTACATGAGACAAGTTGGCCTAGCGGTTAAGCGCGCCCAGTTTAAGGCGTTAGTCAGTGAGCCGCGAGTTCGTATCTCACATTTTGTCTTTTTGTTTTTACTCAATTTAAAGAAATGGACAGAAATATAATATTCTTTATCTTGTACGCTTTGTTCACACATTTCGTAAAGTTAATTTGTTTAAGTTATTTTGTTATAAATGCCTAGTATTACTTTTTTTGTTGTTTTAGAGGAATACTATTATTAGTCTCCGGAGCAATAAATACGAGGAAGAGGATAGATAGCCTATCCTACCTACTCAACAGCGAAGTGGATTAAGTTTGGTGGTTTCGCACTGAACAACACACTGCTTACAAACTGTTCGCCGTGCTCTCATGCTGAAGGCCTGCATCATAAACCAGAAAAAATACGTTTCGTTTTTAATATGTGGGGATGGAGTGCAACAGTGCTACTTATTAAGAAGTATTAGACAGTGTTATGCTACCTACTGTGCGCAACATTTAATAATCTGGATGTTCTCGTTTTAATAATTAGTTTTAATAATTAGATGTAACTAAATATTTAGTCGTAATTATACAGGAAAAAAATTTAACCAGTACGTAAATTTTGCCATAATAAACTTCAACACGTTTTATTAAACACGTATACTTTATTTTGATATGTCTTAGTACAAAAAAAAAAATTATCGCTTACGAAACATGTTTACTTAAAAACCATATTTTATTGTCACTCGGCGCTAGCGCATTCCCCACCCCCTCACCCCAGCCATGCGCCCGGGCGGCGGCCGCGAGATTTCATTGATAGTATGGCGAATAGATTATGTCCATGTTTTGCTTATTTCAAACTCGGATAAAGGCCTATTCAAACCTGAGCGATATTCGCTGCCGCTGTGGGTAGAGGTACATACCGCGCGGGTTTCGCTCAGGTATTTAGTATCAAGTACCGCGGCTACAGCGACCTGAGCGATATTCGCTGCCGCTGTGGGTAGAGGTATACCACGCGGGTTACGACGGTAGCGAATACCGCTTAGGTCTGAACAGTAATATTACCGCATACCCACTAGGTTTTCTCTGCCGCAGGCGGTAGCGAATACCGCTTAGGTCTGAATAGGCCTTTAGGATGAAATTTTTTTAATTTTTTTTTTAACTAAACACGGAAATGTGTTCTATTACTGACACTGAACTACCAAAAAAAATTTACGCACTGGTTAAAAACTTATCCTGTATATTCGTAGATAGCTATTTAATGATCTTAAATTGAGGTTTAGTTTCAATCTTCTTTTCATCAAGAAAACGAATTATTAAACTACTAGCTTTTGCCCGCGACTTCGTCCGCGTGGATTAATAGTTCCCGTTCCCGGGGGATTTCCGGGATGAAAACTATCCTATGTCCTTTCTCGGGTCCCAGACTATATCTGTACCAAATCTCATTGAAATCGGTTCAGTGATTTAGGCGTGAAGAAGAGACAGACAGACAGACAGAGTTACTTTCGCATTTATAATATTAGTACGGATTACCTCACTAAGTTTACTGTGACGTTACATAAAAAAAACCTGTTCATAAAGTGAATTATAGTTTAGTTTTCAATTAACTCTGCTGAATACCAATTCAGAAACTTAATACGTGAGCATCACCAAATTTATTTGTGTTATTTAAAATATCCTTCTTTTATTATGTTATTATTAATTTTATTGACTAAGTGGGTATTCAACAAAAAATCTTATGAACAGTTACAAGAGAACTTCTTTTATTTCGGTAGGAATGTGACGTTACAATTCTCATAAGTTTGTTAATTTTAAAAATATTTTTTTGTTATCACATACTTAGCACGCTTTTTTTTCCCTACTTCCAATTACAAAAAGTTAAAATAAAATCTCATAAAAAGTTAAATAAATAATACAATAAATAATATTTGCTTCTTCTAAAAAAAAATAACAAGCATGAATACGTTATAATTCAACATAAACCTAAAAAGTTTTTACCTAACCCTATTATGGTTTCAAGAAACAAAAAAACAGCCACACATAGTATAAGATTCGAACTCGGAATTCAATTATCGTAAACCCTTTCTTATAATAAACAGCTGCCAGGACATGTTATATTGGAGGAGGTTATATTTTACGCGAAATTTAGCAATGCAATGATAAGAACACGTCGCGCATCGGGTAGGTCGTGTAAACAGAATTATAATGCCATTTCGCGTAGTGCGACGATAGTTCATTAGTGTGTGTTATCTGTGGAATTTGGGACATCACCCGTAAACACACATGCGCACGCGCTGACTGGATCGCGTCCGTGTTCATAGGAAAGTGATCCTTAGCGTGCCTGTGCACTTCTGAGCGCTTACTGTACATGATCTTAAGTACATGTTTGCAGCGGGTGCGTTCTGTTTGGCAGAAACTTGATACTCCGAAACCTATTTGGCATAACTCACTTCGCATAAACTTCTTTAGACGAACGTTTTTAAGGCATAATATTTTTATAGCATAATAATTTTTTGGCAGATTATTTTTATGTCCGAATTTAAAATGGCATACTTTTAAGATGGCAGAATTTTATTTGGCATAATTACCTTTGGCATACTTTTAAGATGGCAGAATTTTATTTGGCATAATTACCTTTGGCATACTTATAATGTCGCATAATTTCGTTTAGTATAACTTTTATAAAGAGCGAGCGAAGCGTGCTCGGGACTTGGGGCACCCCGACTCGGACAGGTTATGTTAGAAGGGTGGGTGGTTATTTTTTTGTAAAGGGTGGGTGGTTGCTTTTTGAGCCTCGAGGGCTCTGGATCTATCTCTAGGGACTTTGATACGAAATGTATGCCAAAAGACGATTCTACCTGTGAACTTTCTGCGATATGATAGTTCTGCTTTTTAATTATTTTGGAAATGAAATTTATGCGAAATGAGAATTCTGACATACAAAATTATGAGTTGTAAATGTATGCCAAGTAAGTGATGCCAAAAGACTTTCTGCGAAAAGAGGTTTATGGTGTCAGTTGTTATGCAAAATAAAATTATGACTTAAAAAGTTCTGCTATACCTAAAAGGTGTACCCGTTTGCAGCATATTGTTGGTTGAAGATGGACGCTTGAAGTCTCGCGACCTACCGCTTAACTTCAGGTGTCACACACGAACACACAACCGACCTTTGGTGGATCCTATTTAATATCAATCTATCAATAATTATCGTGTACTTACGAGTCCGTGTAGACTGCAGGGGCTGAAGGCGGTGTCGGAATTGACGGTATGTCATCTGATGTCGCTTCCCTAAAACAATGAAACGGTAGGTACAAACAGTAAGTAATGATTCGATTTTTCTTATTGTCAATTCTTTTTAATGTTCGTCTTATGGCTAAACAAAATTGAAGTATCACTGGTGTGATTATAAGATTTTTTTTGGAAAAACAAAATATAGTCTGTATTACCCTACGTACACATGGTGAACGGTCAATTTTGGAGAGAAGGAAGTTCGAGAAAAATATGCTGCATTACATTATTAATACCTGTAGTGTATAGGTAGGAATCGAGTTGTATGAAGCACCAGGGATACTTTCTATTGTATGTAGATCGATTAATACCTAGTAATTAATAACGGTCATACTTACGAGTCGCTTCTGTAGTTTGGATGATTGGGGCAAGTCGTTCGGTGGAAACAGGGTATAGCCGCTACCTCCCGCCTGAAAAAATTTAAGGAGTTGGTATAATATGCACAATATGCCTATATCTATCATTGGATGAACAAAATGTCGTAGTACTTACAAATCTGTATAAGCTAGACCGCGGTGGTGTGGAGCCAGCTGATTGCATGGCGTAGATGAACGCCGCCTGAAATTACGCAGTTGGTAGGTATAGTAAATATATGACGTCGTTACATGGGGTGTAGAAAAGACACATCACATAGCACACACACAAACTAGGTAACATCCAGCAAACATTATTGCTGGAAACCACTTTTATATTTGGTGTGAAAAATCGGTGCTCATGGTAGCGCTCAATGTAAAAGTAAGTAAAAGTTGGTACTCTCAGGTGCATCCAATAATATATCTGTCGTGGGGGTTTTTAAAGATGATGTATTTGATTTTACCGTTAATATATCCATAAACAAAAGGGCCCCATGTATGGCCAGAACAAAAAAATAATATTTGATTGGTAGAAAGAAGATGTACCTAACTGTTGGCTTCGTTACCTACACCTGTTATTTCTTTGGAAGAAAACTGCAGGCAATCAATTAGATATTGTGTACTTACACGACAAGCTCTTGGTCGCCCAGCGCATCTGCCGATGAGCGCCTCCTGAAAAATTACGCCTTCATTATAACCACACAATAAAATCTCTCCGCACGTAGAATACCTACTTGCAACATACTGATGTTGCAAGTATTCTAATTTCTGACATTATAGCTCTTGATCCTTAACCGTCATTGTATTCCTTACTGCGTGGTTAAATATTATAGATACCATCTATTATAAATTACCTACTTCTAAATTAATCACATTGACTTTACCATCATAAATCTTCCAGAAAAGCGATACTACGGTTTATGGCCTTGACTAATGGCGGCAGAATAGATTTGGTTCCATAAACGAGTATTTAATCTGAACGGTCCAAACAGAATGCACCGAGGGCCATTCGACAGAAAAAACATCTTCGGCGTTCTAAAGGACCGGTAATAAAAAATTAAAAAAAAATTCGATGTCATCCGATAAGTGCAAAGTGTGTTAATCTCAATTTCTACAAAAAATATAAAACACCAATTAACTTTTATTGGATGAACAAAATGTCTTTGTACTTACGAATCTGTATAAGCTCGTCTGCGCTGGTGTGGAGGCAGCGGGTTGCACGGTGTCGACGAACGACGCCTGAATATAACGCAGTAAATATATGATAAGACACACCACATAGCACACACACAAAGTAAATAGCATTCAGCAAACATTATTGCTGAGAAACTATATTACTCTATACTTACACTGTGATGAGCTCATCTTCACCAGCACCCGAGGAGCACCTCCTTAAACAAAACGCCCTTATCAGAATCAAACATAATAACAGCGGCCTATCTCAATGACGATACACATTGTATCATACTTGTTAAAATAATCACATTGAATGTACAGTCTGTTGTCAACATTATCTGACCCACCCTAAACACAACCAAAATTGGACCCTCTGCCTATGATAATAAGGTTTAATTTCACTTTATCGATGAATACAGACACGCATAAACCCACCCAACGTTGTCGGAGCCACCGGCATTATAATTATCATTTTGTTAAGCTATTTTAATCATTATCTCGTTGACATTAAAGTTAAAAACCTTTTAAGTCACCTTACATAATTAGAACCCAATCTTGAATTTCGTGGAGTCTTAACAAGTTCTTGTGGCTTGGCGGTTTGATGTTGGATTGGCGAGGAACAACATGTGGGTTCGAAAACACAGTCCACCTGTTATCAGTTTCTTTTTTAATTTGATTTCATTTCTACAAAATTGTTTGCATTATTAAAGAACGGCCAATATGATTTACGCCTAATAACTTATCTTGTAAACAGGTGGGTAAATTAAAAAAGTTTAAGTTCACATATATTTGCTTCGTGAGGTAGATAATAAATTCGTCTACTTAAGTGACAAAAGTTACACTACGCCTATTAGCATTGACTGTGCACACACATTTGTAAATCGTTTCGCATAACTCGTTAAGTATTTTTAAGCAATTTGGTGTAAAAAAGCATCATGTCGCAGCTTAATGACTATACCAAACATAAAATCATATTTTTACATGAGCAGAATGTTGGAATTAGAGAGATTGGTCGTCGTCTTAATATAGCAGTAAGTGTTTTTTTTTATACCTATTTTATTTAATTGATTGTGATTAATGAACGCGTAGTTGGCTATTTTACTATTACATTCACTCCTTACAAGTTACATAAACGGTTCCAAAAAAGTTTTTTTTTGTTTTAGAGAAATACGACTGTAGCTAAGACGTTATGGAGACAAAGTAAATATTCAGCGGATTCGTCCAGGGGCAAAAAACATCAAGTATAGTCCCGAATGCGATTGCCCATTAGTGTAACCGCAATAAAACACCATATTTCAGTGGAAACAGTGAGAAGGCATTTACACGCTGCTGGAATAAGGAATTATAAACCGGCACAGAAAATAGCATTGACACCTGCTGAAGAGGGGTCCGTTTTGCCCAGGAATATTTAAATTTTAATTGAGAAGAAAATGTTGTGATCTTCACTGATGAAAAAAAAAACATTTAAATCGAACAAAGATGAACGTAACAAGGAACGGTGCGCCATCACTCCGCTACTAATTAATCTAGGATATTTTTAAACACACCATGTAAGTAAATGCTCAATGGATAGATTGTTAAACCATTAAAATGTTGCCAATTACGTGGTGATGTTATTGTCATAAATAGTTTTTTTTCTATTTAAATGACATGTTTATTCACTACGTATAATAGGCAGCTATAAATCTTTAAAGCATTTCACAGATAAAATAAATTTTCTCGATAACAAACTTTCAAGATGCCTTTTTTAATGTTTATAAATGGTTAGATTTGATTATGGCATCCTCATAATATATTGTATATTAATTTGGAAATATGTGAGCATTTACTTACTTTATTTACGTAAGTGTTTTAATGAAATAATAAACATTTTAAATTTGCAATTGTTTAGTTTTATTTCTATGCGTTGTCCATTAAAGAACTGTAAAAAAAGTATAATAAAATAATTAAAAAAGAAACACCTGAGCAGAAGCTATATTTAGGTTAAACTTGATTTCGAACGTAAACAACGATTAGTGACCACAAGACTAAAGAATTTAAACCATATATATTATACTTTAATAAAGTTTATTCTTGCACAGCACAAGCAGCCAACCTTATCCTAGTGCAAATAGATTATTTTGTATTTTATCCCTTCATTATTATTTAATCACTCCATTAAGACATGATAATAAAAAAACTACCTATAAAATAGACAAAAATAAATTGTAAAGAGAAGTTGTTTTTGCAATTTAGTAAGGCAAGGAAAAATATGTTTGCGCGTTGTCACTGCATACCCTTAGTTAGTAGCATTTGAATACCAGTTTTACAATGAATACAAATATTTATTTTTCAACTACCCACTTAATACAAGTTATGCCAAAATATTACCATTTTAGAAACTTTATATTTGAAGATTATCCGTCTATAGTTCTTTACAATAATACAAGAAATACTTTTAGAATAAATTGTAAATTGAAAGCAAAACAATATCTTCGTCGCGGGATTTGATCTCGCAACTTGTCACTCTCAGTCTTACACACAGACCACGAGACCAGAGTCACTTGACCGAACTCATTAAAATAAGCTATTACACTTATTATATTATAACAAGTTGTTATAAGATTTAACCCAATGCTAACGTGATAAAGATCAAATTTGCGTGTGTGTATTTTTATTGTATTTATTCCTTCTCAGTTCTCGAGCACTTGACTGATAACCTCATATAAATTGAAATTAAACCTTATTATCATAGGCAGAAGGTCCAATTTCGATTGTGTTTAGGGTGGGTCAGATAATGCTGACAACCGACTGTACCATCATTAAATTTTCGGAATACATTCAAATGATGATGAAAAGTGCATCAAAATCGAGACTGTGCGGTTAAGAAGATCTAAGCGGACACAGACAGACACAATAAGATTTATGTGCTTATAATTAATTTAGAAAGTACTTACTCAATGCTGATCTCTATAAGAGATCCGGGGAGGTCGTCGGCAGGCAACTGCACCGCTACAGTGCGCATACTGAAAAGTAATAATAAAATATAAAATATACCATCACGCCTGTATTCCCCAAAGGGTTAGGCAGAGGTGTACCAATGTAGGTACACCCACAGTAGTAAGTTAATAAGTAATAAGTTATGGTACAATCGCAACATATTTAATGCTAAGTGCCTTTTTACTCTCGCGGCTCGACATTAGCAGCGCAGCAAGCTTTATTCATTTCGCATTCACTGAATAACATTAAGACTCAACTCTCAAGAAATGTTTTTTTTAAATCTAATTGAGTCATTTCCTTAATGAAGTCCTATGACACCTTCCTACTCCATCATAAGCCTTAGCATCATCTACGATCAGAGTACTTGCGAAGACAAATCAAACGAGCCCAAACTCGATGGGGTCACGTCATTTCGTTAAGAAGTCCTATAGCCAGCTTCCAGCTCCATCATCAGCCTAAAGCATCACCTACGATCAGAGTACTTGCGAAGATGAATAAAACGAGTCCAAACTCCATGGCTTAACGTCGTTTCGTTAAAGAAGTCCTATAGTTATCTTCTAAATCCATCATCAGCAACCTGATCACTGTCTAAGATCAGACTAATTGCGAAGACGAATCAAACTAGCCCAAACTCGACGGGGTTACTTTATTTCCTTAAAGACGTCCTATGTCACCTTCCAACTCCATCATCAGCACCCTGAACATCATCTAATACCAGAGTACTTGCGAAGACGAATGAAACGAGTCCAAACTCGATGGCTTAACGTCGTTTCGTTAAAGACGTCCTATAGTTACCTTCTAAATCCATCATCAGCACCCTGAACATCATCTAACATCAGGGTACTTGCGAAGACGAATCAAACAAGCCCAAACTCGATGGGGTCACGTCATTTCGTTAAGAAGTCCTAGAGCCAGCTTCCAGCTCCATCATCAGCCTAAAGCATCACCTACGATCAGAGTACTTGCGAAGACGAATCAAACTAGCCCAAACTCGACGGGGTTACTTTATTTCCTTAAAGAAGTCCTATGTCACCTTCTAAATCCATCATCAGCACCCTGAACATCATCTAACATCAGAGTACTTGCGAAGACGAATCAAACGAGCCCAAACTCGATGGGGTCACGTCATTTCGTTAAGAAGTCCTAGAGCCAGCTTCCAGCTCCATCATCAGCCTAAAGCATCACCTACGATCAGAGTACTTGCGAAGATGAATAAAACGAGTCCAAACTCAGTTTCGTCGTTTAAGAAGTCCTATAGTTATCTTCTAAATACATCATCAGCAACCTGATCACTGTCTAAGATCAGACTAATTGCGAAGACGAATCAAACGAGCCCAAACTCGACGGGGTTAATTCATTTCCTTAAAGAAGTCCTATGTCACCTTCCAACTCCATCATCAGCACCCTGAACATCATCTAAAACCAGAGTACTTGCGTAAACGAATCAAACGAGCCCAAACTCGATGGGGTCACGTCATTTCCTTAAAGACGTCCTATAGTTACCTTCTAAATCCATCATCAGCACCCTGAACTTCATCTAACATCAGAGTTCTTGCGAAGACGAATCAAACGAGCCCAAACTCGATGGGGTCACGTCATTTCGTTAAGAAGTACTATAGCCAGCTTCCAGCTCCATCATCAGCACCCTGAACATCATCTAACATCAGAGTACTTGCGAAGACGAATCAAACGAGCCCAAACTCGATGGCTTAACGTCGTTTCGTTAAAGAAATCCTACAGTCACCTTCCAGCTTCATCATCAGCACCCTGATCACAGTCTTAGACCAGAGTACTTGCAAAGACGAATCAAATGAGCCTAAACTCAATGGAGCTACGTACGGTAACCTTGGAACAGAACAAAAAAAAAGAAACATCCATTTTGATCCACCCGTCCACATTTTGCGCGTCAAACTCTGTCAAAACTACGTTTTCGTCGAATCTGATACTCTAATTCCAAGCAACACCTACACATTGGAAATTAAATTCAATGTATGCACATTCCAACATAATTATGCTCTTAAATAGTTCGCAGTAATGCTTAATGACGACAAATTGTATACCTACCTACTGGCAAATAGCGGCCACACAGAGAACCGCCTTGCAACTTGTCAAAGGCACTGAAGTAAAGCATTAGAAATCAGTAAAGCTTTCTCTGCGTTAATAGCGTTTTATGTCACATTTGTTAATCCTATGTTTAAAGAAAATCTAGGTAAGTACTTTTACCCAAATAACTATGTAACGCTCACTAAAAACCAATTAAGTACCTTTGAGAGGTTTCTAATAAGGTTCATGATGTTTCATACGGCGAAGTATTATATTCAAGACTAGTAAAAAGAACATAGATACATCACGCATAAACTCAAGCCTTTTTCCTATGGGGGTAGGCTAAAACCATAGAACGCCACCTGCTACTATCCTTACATATTCCTTTCGCCGCGTGCACGTTCATACATCTGGTTATACAAGCACGCCGGTTACAAGTATGTACCTACAGCGCACCCGACCTTCCTGAAGAACCTCTCTCTCCAAAAGGTCGGTGTAGAACTTTCTATCGGCGTCCCCTCCCTACGTTTCCACTCATATCTGCCATATAAATTCCTTTTGTTAGTCGCCTATCACTCATCCTCTCAACAAAAATCCTCTTTTAATCGGCAATGTTCTCGTACTTATAACCTCATCCCTCACTCTATCTTTACACCACATGCTTTTAATACAATTTAAACCTAACCTATAAATGCTTGCGCTAGCGTACTACCTACATGTGTTTCTGCACACTAATCACAAAACGACGCCGCTTGTAGCTGAGAGCGGCAACAAAGGTTGGTGATGGCCGCTGCTTTTATAGAAGCTGAAAGTTTGTGCATCGCGCGAGAAGCGAGTGTCGACGTTTTGTGGTCGGTGGCTGCCGTCCGAAGCGTGAAGCTTCGTGGTACGTCTGTAGCGAATGCGGTGAGTTCATACATATAAACGGTAGTTCGCAGCTTTTTGTGGTTGTAAAGCGTGGCTCGCGTTCGGCAAGGCTTTACGGATGTAAAAAGACACTTAACGAAGCCGAAAGCGTACATGTTTTTCCCATCATTACGTTTATTTTTTGTTCTGGACCATATTTGGGCACCTTCTGGTTTCGGTGATATTGAAAGACATTTAATCACGTTCTTATTTTAATATTTAACTTAACTTCACGACCCGTTAACTGTTGCATGTACCCACCCGTAGGCGTGTTTTTTGTGTGCGTTACATTGCACACTGCCATAAGCAGTGATTTTGCACAAAATAAATAAAAATCGTGTACCAGGAAAAAAGTTAATAATTACTTTGTTTGATGGGCAGTACGCATAGTAAACGGCTGTGATGTGTCTTATTACACTCCGTGTAAAAGTAAGGATTGCCAGACTGATAAACAACGCACAGCTCAGACTACTGAAGGGATGGATCATGACATTTTAAAATAATGGTTCTGAGGGATTATCTATCTTTGAGCCAGGCATATGAGGGTAAAAGTTTGGACCAAGTTAGTAGTTAGCTAGTATTGAACCGCCAGCACATAATTATTTTCGCTTAATTGGCTGCGTTCCGTTATGCAAGCATTATTATTGTCACTAGCTCCTCACATTAACAGTTTCACGGCCACGATCGTGAATTGTTGTGAACGATTTTAAACGTCTCCCGTGCCGGTGCTGTTGCAGCAGGTCATAATCATCGAATTTTATTCAAATAAAACTGAAATCAACACATGTTTATTATTAACAATTTGTCTAAAAAATTTGTAATTGTGTAAAAATATTGTCTTATCTACCTATTTACTAGCATATTATTTCAAGTAAGCTGCTACAATTTATAATGTTTTTTTTTTTGTTAATTTACATGTAATAATATTTATATGCGTAATTACAAATATAATTACTTAATACTCAACATATTTTTTAGTTAAGTAATTAGGCCTGAAAGCGTGGCTTTCAAAGGGTTAAAACGTGGGAGGTGAGTATATTATATGTATGATCTAAGTAAAAAAATAATGAAAACATTAGGTCCAGACCGTATCAGGAAAAGCAAAATACGTTTCAATACAAAAAACGTAGGCAACACAGCCAAATTAAAATGGAACTGGGCAGGCCACATCTACGCAGTGATTGGGTCCGAACATAAGGATCCGGCGGAGTGGTAAACCCAGAAGATGATGGCGAGAAACTGGGTTCCAAGTCTGCTATTACAATAGTGTCAAAATGGTCGATCATTGATTTCATAATTGTTGATTTTGACCAGGGCCTCAAGTCTGCTATTTTTATAAAAATCGTCATTCCAACACGATCCCATTGTCATTTTGCTAAAAGTTCGTAATCTGCTAATCCATAATGGTCGATCATTGATCGGTCAATGGTGTCGTAATAGAATTGTCTCACAATGACATTGTTGTATTGCCATTATTATAAAAACCGCTAATAGAAATTATTATCGGAAAACTACTACTCAATTTGAACGTTTATTTATGCCAGATTTATTTATATATCTATTTATATATTATTTATTAGTGTTATAAGCCATCTGAAGTAGTAAGAAGTTCATAAATAGCAAAAAACATTTATGTGTAACGCGGATATTGTTTATCTATATATAAAATATTTTATCTGTTTAGCTGTCAAAGTCAAACGTGTCATTACAGTTTATAGACGTTTATCTGTTTTTAGGATTCCGTACACAAAGGGTAAAACGGGATCCTATTACTGAGACTTCGCTGTCCGTCTGTCTGTCTTTCCTTTTGTCACCAGGATTTATTTCATGAATCGTTAAAATTAAAAATAAATTAAAATTAAATTGTCAGTTACAATTTTCATAGATGATGTATTTTTGTTGCCGCTATAAAAACAAATACCTAAAAAACAGATTAAAATAAATATTTAAGGGGGCTCGTATACAACAAACGTGATTTTTTTGGGTCTTTTTTGCTCGATATTGATAACAGCAACAAGTAGACGTCTGAAATATTCACAGAATATTAGGTAAATATTCACTTTAAAAATAAAATAAATATTTAACGGGCGCTCTTATTCAACAACTTTTTTTTTCGTTTTTATTGATAATGGTACGGAACCCTTCGTTTACGGGGCCGACTCGCACTTGGCCGGTTTTTATTTCAAGCGGCCGATGTTTTTGTTTGTTATTGAAGAAGTTGATTGTGGTAAGGAAGACATCCACCATCTCATGAGTAGGTACTTGAAGCTGCGAGACCATCAGTGAACTTCAGTGATGTATCTGGAAGGCACTGAATCGATTGCGCAGAATTCAAAGGACTTTAGGAGGAGGTACACGGATGGGTTTTAGTCAGTAAGAGTCTGACCCTCCCTTCGGTTTCCACAGCGGAAGAAGCCATTAGATGATATCCCATCCGAAAAAAAGGGGTATCGCCGATGCGAAAAGAAGAAGAATTTAACCGCAAATCGCTTACTAAATAGTGGTTCATTTATCCAATTTTTTACTCATGTTTGTGTGAAAAAGTGCTATTAAATCTATTACATTACTATAAAACAATGGTGTGTGACTATCATTGGATTCCTCATCAAATGCTCTATCTCTTGAAAATATAACCCCGATTTCATCTATAAAAACAGAAAAACAATAGCAGTGTTAAGAAAATTATTCTATAGAAACGATACTATGATTCTACTTTACGGGTTATTATTTCAGGAGATACTATAGCAAATCCCTAGTTACGAGTGTCTTTAGGTAGGTAGCCTAATTATACCTACTATTGTGTGAGGGTTTGATACATGAGATCAACAGCCATAATACCTACTCGTATAAAATGTGTCATCATTGTAACGTTTGAACTTTTTTTAATAATAATATAAATTTCAATGAATAAATGGTCATAATAATAAAAATCATTTTATTGTCAGGCAACTGAGGCCCATAGATAAAACACACAAAAATAATCTTATACAATAATAATAAACTAATACATAACAAAACATAAAACCTTATATCTATTACTAAAACACGTTATATAGTCGGCGTCATGTTTCGCTTCGTGGTGTCGAGTAATCGACCTCGGAAACGTCGGTATACGACACCCTTCGGCCAAAGGTCCTCCTTCATGAAGGTCTGTAGATGGTGGGTTGGAACTCGTATCACGAACGACTTAAAACTGACGCTGTGGCGCGACTCCAACCGTTCGACCCACAGAGTCCAGTTGGTCCTCACTCTCAAATACTCCACGATTTCTTCAGTCTTCGTGGTGTGATGCAGACGCGATATGTACAGCTGCGTCGTAGGTATAGCAGAACGCAGCAGCATGTTGGGTCCACTCGGTGCGGTACCAGGCAGGTTTCGGGAACAGGGCTTCTTCTTCTTCCTTTACACTTTAATGAAACCCTCTTCGTTAACTTGGCCCGTTCTTTGCATGGAGCTACGGACCGCAGTCAGGGCAGGTCGAGCACTCTTTTTCTGTTTTACCCCTATTTTGGTTTGTCGCTTAGGCTGCGACGCGTCGGATGGTTCTATCGAGACAATAGCAGCAGCCATGTAACGGCGACGTGATCGAACGTGACGGGGGGCAGCTTACTCAGCTCCCTCGCCACAAAATCCGGCACAATGAAACAACACAACAACACACAATGAATATTTGAATATAGCTCGAGAATATTTGCTCGTACTGAATACATTCTCCATTAAATATTCCACAAACACGATCTAAAACCATCGTAACCATCGTCTCGTAACCATCTAAAAGCAATGATTGCACAATGACGTTCTAATGGTAGGTCACTGATCTAAGGAATTGTCAAAATTTTTGTAGATTACCGATTTCAGTCATTCATTAATCATTATGTACGAGATTACCATTCTATGCCATTTCTTTCAATGGAGTGTCAGTGGTTGATCATTGAAAAGTCATAATGACGCCATTATAATAGTAGATTACCAAACTTGTCAAAATCCACAACTATGAAACCAATGATCGACCATTTTGACACTATTGTAATAGCAGACTTGGGCCCAAGTTCGGTAATCTACTTAATGGCGTCATTATGACTTTCCAATAATCAACCACTGACACTCCATTGAAAGAAATGGCACTCGTACATAATGATTAATGAATGACTGACATGCGGTAATCTACTAAAATTTTGACAATTCTTTTGATCAGTGACCTACGAGCAAATATTCTCGAGCTATATTCAAATATTCATTGTAGAACTAAAAAAAGTGCAAACATTACAATGATCATACATTTAATCATTGTATATTGCATTCCTAAATATACCTACTGTATTTAGGAACTTGTGCACCACTCTGCCGGCGTTTTTTTGGTGCAGTCCACCGATACCGAATGTAATATTTGGGCGTCATTATCAGTGTCCTACCATTAGAACGTCATTGTGTAGTCATTGCTTTTAATTCGTTACGATTGTCGTGTTTGTGGAATATTGAATGGAGAATGTATTCACTACTACTGGTACTGCATGCTGTATAAACGTATGCTAGGAGAAAGAAGATGGGCGGAATGCAGCAGACGTCGTCGAGCCCGTCGCTTGTTTGTTTGTTTGTATGAACACGCTTAACTTTGTAAATACTGCACCGATTTGAACAAAAGTTTTTGTATTGTGTTGGCAGTAACCTGAACTATGATCTTCTCAATATTTATTTATTTATTTATCTACATACATTTACCATTACAGGCTAACCCAATGCGATAACTGACCAAACCATCTAAGTATATATTCTTTTAAGTCGCAACCTTCTCGTATAATTCATTGGATGAGTGAAAGGCGACTAACGAAAGGAATTTATGTGGTAGATGTGAGTGGCAACTCTGGAAGGGTACGCCCTAGAAAGACCCTACCCTTACCTTATTGATGAGGTTCTTCAGAAATGTCGGGTGTGCAGTAGTCGTAACAAGCTTGCTTGTATGACCAGATGTATGAATGTGGACGACCCTTTTGTTAGTCGCCTTTCACTCATCATCTCAACATGACCGAACCTTCTAAGCATACTCTTTTCAACTTTTGTCACTACATCCTCTTTTAATATGCAATGTTGTCATTGAATAAAATATTTATTTTATATATAATACCATCACACCTGTATTCCCCGAAGGGTTAGGCAGAGTTTAGCCTAGGCCAAACTAGTTTGTCCTGAAATCGGGTTTGGCCGGTAACATATATAAGCTATTAATTTACATCAATTTCATCTTTTTACACCCAGGCCCAAGAATGTATGAAAGCGTAACCGTCTCCTTTTCTTATTTATTGATTTGAAGGAGCATGCTTGAAAGGAGAATGGTCACCGGAATGTATGGTAATCGGCCCCATTGCCCAATAGCCCTAAGTTTAAAATGAATGTATCAATATTTACATAAAGGAGTACTTACGGGATCCGGCTCGGTCCGGCTTGGCTTCGCCCTGTGTGGCCTAGCGAAGGCCTTTGCTCGGGGATGTGGCCTTCATATTCGCGGTCCATGTTCCTTAAATACGACATCGCAATCGTAAAAATATTTCTTACAACTTAGGGCTCTTTCAATTTGAGTATTTTGTGCCACTTGTCTTCATTCTGATACAAAAGTCTTACATTGTAAGAGCCCTAACTCAGAACATAATGTAGGGTTTAGCCAAGTTCGGAATAGGCGTAATACAATTCTATAGCTATGATTAAAGGAACTCATATGAAACTTAGTGCCCGTTAGATCTCAAATCTTTTATCACCGATAAAAGATTTGAGATCTAACGGGCACTAAGGGCGCCGATTACCCAAAATATGTTTCTACCGAACTTGGTGTTTGTCCCAAATTTTTTAATAATATTGTAAAGGAAAATAAAAGTACACACGTGGCAATACTAGTGATTTATGTTATAATATTGACCTAAAAAGTTGTGTATATATATCTCGGTTTACAAGTTTTCATAATTAATTTTTATTTGGATATGGATATAAACACTATTCCCATATTTTAAAAAGTAAGATTTTTTTATGTGCTTTTTCTTATCACAGATAGCATTTAGCAAAACATTTTTCCTTTTTTACAGTATTTAGGCTAATAGATAAAGGCTCGCGCACACCGGATGCGTATGCGTAGACGTGCACGTACCACTGAGTTGTAATGTATGGAACTGTATGTGACAGGACATACCGCTTGCGTAGACGTAGACGTGCACACGTTACGCAAGTGGTGTGTCCTGTCACATGCAGTTTCATAGATTACAACTCAGTGGTATGTGCACGTCTACGTATTCGGTCTGCACGAGCCTTGATTCGTTAACAAAACAGTTGTCAAATTATCTTATGTAATAAAATTTACAGGTGATCATTCGACAGGTAACGGCGAGCGACGAATAAATCGTGTAGAGATTCCTTCATGCAGTTTTGGTTGTATGCTTGGTATCATCATTCCACCTACTTAAGAAGATCGGACATAGATAGATAGACAACCCTTTAAGATCTTGTATCTTATATTGAAAATCTTTAGATTGATTAGTAATTAGACGACTATTGGTACCTACAATAGCTGGGCCAACGCCCATTTTGTACCCGTATTTCTGGCGTAGGCCAAAGGACTAATGCAGGATTGGTTTTCCTGCAGTTTTGTATGTTTGCTATCATCGTTTAACTTTTTGAGGAATATCTAACATAGACGACCAATTAGCACAATAGTCGAATCAACGCCCACCTCATGTCCGTATAGCGCGTGTTTTTAAAATGTCGTCGGTCGGGACCTTATCTTTTTATGAAATTCGAAAAAGGTCAAAGGAAGAGTGCTGGATTTGTTTTTATGAAGCTTTGCATGTTTGCTATCTCCGTTTCACCTTCTTACGAAGATCGGACAAAAACCTATTGGTATAATAGCTGAGCTAAAGCCCATCTGGTATCCGTATTGTGTGCGTTTTCGAAATGTAGTTTGTCGGATCGTTACCTTTTTTCAAGTTCGAAAAAAAGAGACCGAAAAAAGAGTGCAGAATTTGCTTTTATGAAGCTGTGTAAGAACCTGTTTCCTTTAACGGAAATTTTCAAATTAACTAGTAATTACACGACCAATTGCTTCAATAGCTAAGCAAACGACTATCTTGTAGCCGAGGTGTGTGGGTTTTTAAAATGTCTTCCGTCGGATAGATACTTCTTTCCGAAACTCGAATAAAAGGCCAAAGGACGATTGCAGGATTTGCTTTCATGAATGTTTGCTATCACCGTTCCCTAGTCTGATGAAGATCAGTCACACATAGATAAACGACACTTCAACTTGTGTCTTATATCGGAAATCTTCAGATTAATTAGTAATAAGACGACCATTGGTACAATAGCTGAACCAACGCCCATCTGGTACCCGTATTGTGTGCGTTTTTAAAACGTAGGTTGTGGGATCGTTACTTATTTCCAAAATGTGAAAAAAAGGCCGAAAAAGAATGCGGGATTTGCTTTTGTGAAGCATTGCATGTTTGCTATCACCGTTCCATCTTCTGATGAAGGTCGGACACAGATAGATAAACAACCATGTAAGAACCTGTTTCTTTTATTGAAAATTTTCAAATTAACTAGTAATTGCACGACCAATTGCTTCAATAGCTGTGCCAACGACCATCTTGTAGCCGAAGTGTGTGGGTGTTTAAGGAGCATGCTTGAAAGGAGAATGGTCACCGGAATGTATGGTAATCGGCCCCATTGCCCAATAGCCCTAAGTTTAAAATGAATGTATCAATATTTACATAAAGGAGTACTTACGGGAGCCGGCTCGGTCTGGCCTGGCTTCGCCCTGTGTGGCCTAGCGAAGGCCTTTGCTCGGTAATGTGGCCATCATGTTCGCGGTCCATGTTCCTAAAATACGACATCGCAATCGTAAAAATATTTTTTACAACTTAGGGCTCTTTCAATTTGAGTATTTGGTGCCGCTTGTCTTCATTCTGATACAAAACTCTTCAATTGCAAAAGCCCTAACTCAGAACATAATGAATTATAGGGTTTAGCCAAGTTCGGAATAGGCGTAATACAATTCTATAGCTATGATTAAAGGAACTCATATGAAACTTAGTGCCCGTTAGATCTCAAATCTTTTATCGGTGACGCCATTATCCAAAATATGTTTCTACCGAACTTGGTGTTTGTCCCAAATGTTTTAATAATATTGTAAAGGAAAATTACTAGTGATTTATGTTATAATATTGACCTAAAAGTTGTGTATATATCTCGGTTTACATGTTTTCATAATTAATTTTTATTTGAATATGGATATAAACACTATTCCCATATTTTAAAAAGTAAGATTTTTTATGTGCTTTTTCTTATCACAGATAGCATTTAGCAAAACATTTTTCATTTCTTACAGTATTTAGGCTAATAGATAAAGGCTCGCGCACACCGGATGCGTATGCGTAGACGTGCACGTACCACTGAGTTGTAATGTATGGAACTGTATGTGACAGGACATACCGCTTGCGTAGACGTAGACGTACACACGTTACGCAAGTGGTGTGTCCTGTCACATGCAGTTTCATAGATTACAACTCAGTGGTATGTGCACGTCTACTTGCACGTGCACGTCTACGTATTCGGTCTGCACGAGCCTTGATTCGTTAACAAAACAGTTGTCAAATTATCTTATGTAATAAAATTTACAGGTGATCATTCGACAGGTAACGGCGAGCGACGAATAAATCGTGTAGAGTTTACTTTCATGCAGTTTTGGTTGTATGCTTGGTATCATCATTCCACCTACTTACGAAGATCGGACATAGATAGATAGACAACCCTTTAAGAACTTGTATCTTATATCGAAAATCTTTAGATTGATTAGTAATTAAACGACTATTGGTACCTACAATAGCTGGGCCAACGCCCATTTTGTACCTGTATTTCTGGCGTAGGCCAAAGGACTAATGCAGGATTGGTTTTTCTGCAGTTTTGTATGTTGGCTATCATCGTTTAACTTTTTGAGGAATATCTAACATAGACGACCAATTAGCACAATAGTCGAACCAACGCCCACCTCATGTCCGTATAGCGCGTGTTTTTAAAATGTCGTCGGTCGGGACCTTATCTTTTTATGGAATTCGAAAAAGGTCGAAGGAAGAGTGCTGGATTTGCTTTTATGAAGCTTTGCATGTTTGCTATCTCCGTTTCACCTTCTTACGAAGATCGGACAAAGACCTATTGGTACAATAGCTGAGCTAACGCCCATCTGGTATCCGTATTGTGTGCGTTTTTAAAACGTAGGTTGTGGGATCGTTACTTATTTCCAAAATGTGAAAAAAAGGCCGAAAAAAGAATGCGGGATTTGCTTTTGTGAAGCATTGCATGTTTGCTATCACCGTTCCATCTTCTGATGAAGGTCGGACACAGATAGATAAACAACCATGTAAGAACCTATTTCTTTTATTGAAAATTTTCAAATTAACTAGTAATTACACGACCAATTGCTTCAATAGCTGTGCCAACGACCATCTTGCAGCCGAAGTATGTGGGTGTTTAAGGAGCATGCTTGAAAGGAGAATGGTCACCGGAATGTATGGTAATCGGCCCCATTGCCCAATAGCCCTAAGTTTAAAATGAATGTATCAATATTTACATAAAGGAGTACTTACGGGATCCGGCTCGGTCCGGCTTGGCTTCGCCCTGTGTGGCCTAGCGAAGGCCTTTGCTCGGGGATGTGGCCTTCATATTCGCGTTCCATGTTCCTAAAATACGACATCGCAATCGTAAAAATATTTCTTACAACTTAGGGCTCTTTCAATTTGAGTATTTGGTGCCGCTTGTCTTCATTCTGATACAAAACTCTTCAATTGTAAGAACCCTAACTCAGAACATAATGAATTGTAGGGTTTAGCCAAGTTCGGAATAGGCGTAATACATTTCTATAGCTATGATTAAAGGAACTCATATGAAACTTAGTGCCCGTTAGATCTCAAATCTTTTATCGGTGACGCCATTACCCAAAATATGTTTCTACCGAACTTGGTGTTTGTCCCAAATGTTTTAATAATATTGTAAAGTAAAATTACTAGTGATTTATGTAATAATATTGACCTAAAAGTTGTGTATATATCTCGGTTTACAAGTTTTCATAATTAATTATTATTTGGATATTATAGATATAAACACTATTCCCATATTTTAAAAAGTAAGATTTTTTTATGTACTTTTCTTATCACAGATAGCATTTAGCAAAACATTTTTCCTTTCTTACAGTATTTAGGCTAATAGATAAAGGCTCGCGCACACCGGATGCGTATGCGTAGACGTGCACGTACCACTGAGTTGTAATGTATGGAACTGTATGTGACAGGACATACCGCTTGCGTAGACGTAGACGTGCACACGTTACGCAAGTGGTGTGTCCTGTCACATGCAGTTTCATAGATTACAACTCAGTGGTATGTGCACGTCTACTTGCACGTGCACGTCTGCACGAGCCTTGATTCGTTAACAAAACAGTTGTCAAATTATCTTATATAATATTTACAGGTGATCATTCGACAGGTAACGGCGAGCGACGAATAAATCGTGTAGAGTTTACTTTCATGCAGTTTTGGTTGTATGCTTGGTATCATCATTCCACCTACTTACGAAGATAGATAGACAACCCTTTAAGATCTTGTATCTTATATCGAAAATCTTTAGATTAATTAGTAATTAAACGACTATTGGTACCTACAATAGCTGGGCCAACGCCCATTTTGTACCCGTATTTCTCGCGTAGGCCAAAGGACTAATGCAGGATTGGTTTTCCTGCAGTTTTGTATGTTGGCTACCATCGTTTAACTTTTTGAGGAATATCTAACATAGACGACCAATTAGCACAATAGTCGAACCAACGCCCACCTCATGTCCGTATAGCGCGTGTTTTTAAAATGTCGTCGGTTGGGACCTTATCTTTTTATGAAATTCGAAAAAGGTCGAAGGAAGAGTGCTGGATTTGCTTTTATGAAGCTTTGCATGTTTGCTATCTCCGTTTCACCTTCTTACGAAGATCGGACAAAGACCTATTGGTACAATAGCTGAGCTAACGCCCATCTGGTATCCGTATTGTGTGCGTTTTTAAAACGTAGGTTGTGGGATCGTTACTTATTTCCAAAATGTGAAAAAAAGGCCGAAAAAAGAATGCGGGATTTGCTTTTGTGAAGCATTGCATGTTTGCTATCACCGTTCCATCTTCTGATGAAGGTCGGACACAGATAGATAAACAACCATGTAAGAACCTATTTCTTTTATTGAAAATTTTCAAATTAACTAGTAATTACACGACCAATTGCTTCAATAGCTGTGCCAACGACCATCTTGCAGCCGAAGTATGTGGGTGTTTAAGGAGCATGCTTGAAAGGAGAATGGTCACCGGAATGTATGGTAATCGGCCCCATTGCCCAATAGCCCTAAGTTTAAAATGAATGTATCAATATTTACATAAAGGAGTACTTACGGGATCCGGCTCGGTCCGGCTTGGCTTCGCCCTGTGTGGCCTAGCGAAGGCCTTTGCTCGGGGATGTGGCCTTCATATTCGCGTTCCATGTTCCTAAAATACGACATCGCAATCGTAAAAATATTTCTTACAACTTAGGGCTCTTTCAATTTGAGTATTTGGTGCCGCTTGTCTTCATTCTGATACAAAACTCTTCAATTGTAAGAACCCTAACTCAGAACATAATGAATTGTAGGGTTTAGCCAAGTTCGGAATAGGCGTAATACATTTCTATAGCTATGATTAAAGGAACTCATATGAAGTTTCATATGAGTAACGGGCACTAAGTTTAGTGCCCGTTAGATCTTAAATCTTTTATCGGTGACGCCATTACCCAAAATATGTTTCTACCGAACTTGGTGTTTGTCCCAAATGTTTTAATAATATTGTAAAGTAAAATTACTAGTGATTTATGTAATAATATTGACCTAAAAGTTGTGTATATATCTCGGTTTACAAGTTTTCATAATTAATTATTATTTGGATAAAGATATAAACACTATTCCCATATTTTAAAAAGTAAGATTTTTTTATGTACTTTTCTTATCACAGATAGCATTTAGCAAAACATTTTTCCTTTCTTACAGTATTTAGGCTAATAGATATAGGCTCGCGCACACCGGATGCGTATGCGTAGACGTGCACGTACCACTGAGTTGTAATGTATGGAACTGTATGTGACAGGACATACCGCTTGCGTAGACGTAGACGTACACACGTTACGCAAGTGGTGTGTCCTGTCACATGCAGTTTCATACATTACAACTCAGTGGTATGTGCACGTCTACGCATTCGGTCTGCACGAGCCTTGATTCGTTAACAGAACAGTTGTCAAATTATCTTATATAATATTTACAGGTGATCATTCGACAGGTAACGGCGAGCGACGAATAAATCGTGTAGAGTTTACTTTCATGCAGTTTTTGTTGTATGCTTGGTATCATCATTCCACCTACTTACGAAGATCGGACATAGATAGATGGACAACCCTTTAAGAACTTGTATCTTATATCGAAAATCTTTAGATTAATTAGTAATTAAAAGACTATTTGTACCTACAATAGCTGGGCCAACGCCCATTTTGTACCCGTATTTCTCACGTAGGCCAAACGACTAATGCAGGATTGGTTTTCCTGCAGTTTTGTATGTTGGTTATCATCGTTTAACTTTTTGAGGAATATCTAACATAGACGACCAATTAGCACAATAGTCGAATCAACGCCCAACTCATGTCCGTATAGCGCGTCTTTTTAAAATGTCGTCGGTCGGGACCTTATCTTTTTATGAAATTCGAATAAAAGGTCGAAGAAAGAGTGCAGAATTTGCTTTTATGAAGCTGTGTAAGAACCTGTTTCCTTTATCGGAAATTTTCAAATTAACTAGTAATTACACGACCAATTGCTTCAATAGCTAAGCAAACGACTATCTTGTAGCCGAGGTGTGTGGGTTTTTAAAATGTCTTCCGTCGGATAGATACTTCTTTCCGAAACCCGAATAAAAGGCCAAAGGACGATTGCAGGATTTGCTTTCATGAATGTTTGCTATCACCGTTCCCTAGTCTGATGAAGATCAGTCACACATAGATAAACGACACTTCAACTTGTGTCTTATATCGGAAATCTTCAGATTAATTAATAATAAGATGACCATTGGTACAATAGCTGAGCTAACACCCATCTGGTATCCGTATTGTGTGCGATTTCAAAATGTAGGTTGTCGTTTTTAAAAAAAAAGACCGAAAAAAGAGCGCAAAATTTGCTTTTATGAAACTGTGTAAGAACCTGTTTCCTTTATCGGAAATTTTCAAATTAACTAGTAATTACACGACCAATTGCTTCAATAGCTGTGCCAACGACCATCTTGCAGCCGAAGTATGTGGGTGTTTAAGGAGCATGCTTGAAAGGAGAATGGTCACCGGAATGTATGGTAATCGGCCCCATTGCCCAATAGCCCTAAGTTTAAAATGAATGTATCAATATTTACATAAAGGAGTACTTACAGGAGCCGGCTCGGTCCGGCCTGGCTTCGCCCTGTGTGGCCTAGCGAAGGCCTTTGCTCGGGGATGTGGCCATCATGTTCGCGGTCCATGTTCCTAAAATACGACATCGCAATCGTAAAAATATTTCTTACAACTTAGGGCTCTTTCAATTTGAGTATTTGGTGCCGCTTGTCTTCATTCTGATACAAAACTCTTCGATTGTAAGAGCCCTAACTCAGAACATAATGAATTGTAGGGTTTAGCCAAGTTCGGAATAGGCGTAATACATTTCTATAGCTATGATTAAAGGAACTCATATGAAACTTAGTGCCCGTTAGATCTCAAATCTTTTATCGGTGACCCCGATTACCCAAAATATGTTTCTACCGAACTTGGTGTTTGTCCCAAATGTTTTAATAATATTGTAAAGGAAAATTACTAGTGATTTATGTTATAATATTGACCTAAAAGTTGTGTATATATCTCGGTTTACAAGTTTTCATAATTAATTTTTATTTGGATATGGATATAAACACTATTCCCATATTTTAAAAAGTAAGTTTTTTTTATGTACTTTTTCTTATCACAGCACATTTAGCAAAACATTTTTCCTTTCTTACAGTATTTAGGCTAATAGATAAAGGCTCGCGCAAACCGGATGCGTATGCGTAGACGTGCACGTGCACGTCTGCACGAGCCTTGATTCGTTAACAAAACAGTTGTCAAATTATCTTATATAATATTTTCAGGTGATCATTCGACAGGTAACGGCGAGCGACGAATAAATCGTGTAGAGTTTACTTTCATGCAGTTTTGGTTGTATGCTTGGTATCATCATTCCACCTACTTACGAAGATCGGACATAGATAGATAGACAACCCTTTAAGAACTTGTATCTTATATCGAAAATCTTTAGATTAATTAGTAATTAAACGACTATTGGTACCTACAATAGCTGGGCCAACGCCCATTTTGTACCCGTATTTCTCGCGTAGGCCAAAGGATGAATGCAGAATTGGTTTTCCTGCAGTTTTGTATGTTTGCTATCATCGTTTAACTTTTTGAGGAATATCTAACATACACGACCAATTAGCACAATAGTCGAACCAACGCCCACCTCATGTCCGTATAGCGCTTGTTTTTAAAATGTCGTCGGTTGGGACCTTATCTTTTTATGAAATTCGAATAAAAGATCGAAGGAAGAGTGCAGGCTTTGCTTTTATCACCGTTCTACCGTCTGATGATGATAGGACTAAAATAGACAATCCTATCCTATATATCCTCCAATCTAATCCTAGATATTATATCATTAAAGCTCATCTATTGCAATGTCTGTGCGATGGGTCCCGCGCCCGTCCTGCACTCGTATTGTGCGTGTTTTGCGCAATGTCCTCCGTCGGATGCCGTCGGTAAATATTTCCGAAATTTGAATAAAAAGTCGAAAGTAGAGTGCAAGATTAGCTGTCATGTAGTTTGTATGTTTGTTATCACCGTTTTACCTTCTCACGAAGATCGGACACAGATAGACAGACAACCCTTTAAGAACTTGTGTCGTATATCGGAAATCTTCAGATCAATTAGTTATTAGCCTACCATTGGTATAATATAATAAATAAATAAAATAAAAATAAAATAAAAATGTTTATTTCATCAACTTATACATTTTACATAATTTGCGTGTGGAAGCACCTTTTAAGCAACAATATGCTTGTGTTAGGTGCTTCCGCTCTTCCAGCTTACAAACACTAAGTATAAATTCTGATAAACAAATAAAATAAAATAAAATAAGTTAAAATAAGCATGCAGTGGACGATGTGCGAAATAACAACGCGCGCGGTGTAATAAGTGTGACGTGTGTGTGTGTTTGTTTTAAGTACCATCCGAGGACGTGCGTATGAATACACAAGGCACGACCGAGGACCTTTTCAAACCGAGGACTTTTTCGAGGGTCCTCGGTTTGACTTGACCAAAGATTCGTATTCTGCGAGCGATTTTGAGTCTTTCTGTATACTTAATAAGAAAAAGTTGTCTGAACCTCGGTTTGATCAAAAATATTCATAATCTTACACTCGATTTGTGTATCCACCTAGTGGCGCCACTGTCGCCTCACACACAGCCTCTTTACACTCATTTCACGTTTGTTGTATTATACGAGGACCTATGTGTTAACTTTAACACAAAAGTCCTCGGTTAGGCAGCTTTTCCGCACAATGTGTATTTAAGACCTCGGTTAGGCAGCTTTTCCACGCAATGTGTATTTAAGACCTCGGTTTGCTAGATTTTCCAAACAGTGTGTATTTTAGTCCTCGCTTTAACAGTTTCCCTCGTGTGTAGTGTGCTATCACTGGGAACTCCTCAACAAATTATAGCATCGTCTTCAAATTTAGCATACGCGTTAGGTTTACATAGTATAACAAATATAATAACCAAATTGTGCTGAAGCTGCAGCCGGGGTGGTTTCTTCATGAGGGAACTCCTCAACAGATAGTAGCACCGTCTTCAAATTTGGCATACGCGTTAGGATTACATAGTATAACAATTAAAATAACCAAATTGTGCTGAAGCTGCAACCAGGGTGGTTTCTTCATGAGGGAACTCCTCAACAGTTGGTAGCACCGTCTTCAAATTTAGCATACGCCTTAAGTTAACATAGTATAATAAATATAATAACCAAATTGTGCTAAAGCTGCAGCCAGGTTGGTTTCTTCTGCGGGTTGTTCGAAAGAGATACCGCGCCCCCGGAACGCAAAGGGCACATGAAGGAACATAGACGGGTTTTAGTCAGTAAAAGTCTGACACTCCCTCCCGCCCCGCCCAGGGCGGGGGAAGTTATTTGATGATTTCCCGTCTATAAAAAAAAAAAAAAAAGGTTGGTTTCTTCATGAAGGAACTCTTCAAAAGTTGATAGGGTCGTCTTGATATTTGGTATATGCGTTAGGTTTACATAGTATAACAAATATAATAACGAAATTTTGCTGATGCTGCAGCCAAAGTCGTTTCTTCATCAGGGAATTCCTCAACAGTTGGTAGTACCGTCTTCAAATTTGGCATACACGTTAGGATTACATAGTATAACAAATATAATAACCTAATTGTGCTGAAGCTGCAGCCAGGGTGCTTTCTTCATGAGGGAACTCCTTAACAGTTGGTAGCACCGTCTTCAAATTTGGTATACGCGTTAGGATTACATAGTATAACAAACATAATTACCAAATTGTGCTAAAGCTGCAGCCAAGGTGGTTTCTTCATGAGGGAACTCCTCAACAGTTGTTAGCACCGTCTTCAAATTTGGCATACGCGTTAGGATTACATAGTATAACAAATATAATAACCAAATTGTGCTGATGCTGCAGCCAGGGTGGTTTCCTCCGGAGGGAACTCCTCAACAGTTGGTAGCACCGTCTTCAAATTTGGCATACGCGTTAGGATTACATAGTATAACAAATACAATAACCAAATTGTGCTGATGGTGCAGCCAGGATTGTTTCTTCATGAGGGAACTCCTCAACAGTTTATAGCAGTTCAGCACAATTTGGTTATTATATTGGTTGTACTATGTAAACCTAATGCATATGCCAATTTTGAAGACGGTGCTACCAACTGTTGAGGAGTTCCCTCATGAAGAAACCACCCTGGCTGCAGGTTCAGCACAATTTGGTTATTATATTGGTTGTACTATGTAAACCTAATGCGTATGCTAAATTTGAAGACGATGCTATAAACTGTTGAGGAGTTCCCTCATGAAGAAACCAACCTGGCTGCAGCTTCAGCACAATTTGGTTATTATATTTGTTATACTATGTTAACTTAAGGCGAATGCTAAATTAGAAGACGGTGCTACCAACTGTTGAGGAGTTCTCTCATGAAGAAACCACCCTGATTGCAGCTTCAGCACAATTAGGTTATTATATTTGTTATGCTATGTAAACCTAACGCGTATGCCAAATATGAAGACGGTGCTAACAACTGTTGAGGAGTTCCCTCATGAAGAAACCACCCTGGCTGCAGCTTCAGCACAATTTGGTTATTATATTTGTTATACTATGTAATCCTAACGCGTATACCAAATTTGAAGACGGTGCTACCAACTGTTGAGGAATTCCCTCATGAAGAAAGCACCCTGGCTGCAGCTTCAGCACAATTAGGTTATTATATTTGTTATACTATGTAATCCTAACGTGTATGCCAAATTTGAAGACGGTACTACCAACTGTTGAGGAATTCCCTGATGAAGAAACCACCCTGGCTGCAGGTTCAGCACAATTTGGTTATTGTATTTGTTGTACTATGTAAACCTAACGCGTATGCTAAATTTGAAGACGATGCTATAAACTGTTGAGGAGTTCCCTCATGAAGAAACCACCCTGGCTGCAGCTTTAGCACAATTTGGTTATTATATTTATTATACTATGTTAACTTAAGGCGAATGCTAAATTAGAAGACGGTGCTACCAACTGTTGAGGAGTTCCCTCATGAAGAAACCACCCTGATTGCAGCTTCAGCACAATTAGGTTATTATATTTGTTATGCTATGTAAACTTAACGCGTATGCCAAATATGAAGACGGTGCTAACAACTGTTGAGGAGTTCCCTCATGAAGAAACCACCCTGGCTGCAGCTTCAGCACAATTGGGTTATTATATTTGTTATACTATGTAATCCTAACGCGTATACCAAATTTGAAGACGGTGCTACCAACTGTTGAGGAGTTCCCTCATGAAGAAAGCACCCTGGCTGCAGCTTCAGCACAATTAGGTTATTATATTTGTTATACTATTTAATCCTAACGTGTATGCCAAATTTGAAGACTGTACTACCAACTGTTGAGGAATTCCCTGATGAAGAAACGACTTTGGCTGCAGCATCAGCAAAATTTCGTTATTATATTTGTTATACTATGTAAACCTAACGCATATACCAAATATCAAGACGACCCTATCAACTTTTGAAGAGTTCCTTCATGAAGAAACCAACCTGGCTGCAGCTTTAGCACAATTTGGTTATTATATTTGTTATACTATGTAAACCTAACGCGTGTGTTAAATTTGAAGATGATGCTATAAACTGTTGAGGAGTTCCCTCATGAAGAAACCATCCTGGCTGCAGCATCAGCACAATTTGGTTATTGTATTTGTTATACTATGTAATCCTAACGCGTATGCCAAATTTGAAGACGGTGCTACCAACTGTTGAGGAGTTCCCTCCGGAGGAAACCACCCTGGCTGCAGCATCAGCACAATTTGGTTATTATATTTGTTATACTATGTAATCCTAACGCGTATGCCAAATTTGAAGACGCTACTACCAACTGTTGAGGAGTTCCCTGATGAAGAAACGACTTTGGCTGCAGCATCAGCAAAATTTCGTTATTATATTTGTTATACTATGTAAACCTAACGCATATGCCAAATATCAAGACGACCCTATCAACTTTTGAAGAGTTCCCTCATGAAGAAACGACCTGGCTGCAGCATCAGCTCAAACTGGAGACTGACTGGTGACTGGATCACTAGATAATCTAAGCGTATGGCATATTTGTTAGCGCGGAAAGAACTTGTACGAGGACTCTCTTTCTGTAAGTAATTATTTTAAGCCTCTCTTTGGGAAGCACCGAAAAACGTAAAGACATAAACTCGTCCTCGCTTGGTACTTCATTTTAGAAAATGTGTGTTAGAAATAAATCGGAACATTCTACATAAGTTAATAAATTATCTTAAACGTAAAAATTGGTTTAGGTATGTAGATTTTCCAAGTCCTCGGTTTATACAAGTTCTACACGAAAACTGTCCTCGGTAAGGTGAAATAAAGTCTAACACAGCGTCCGCGCTTCGTACAAGAAATAAGAAATATTGTGTGAAAGTACGTCCTCGGAAGGGCGTTCCAGGGCTTACGTAAGAGGTCCTCGGTTAACTTACACAAAGTCCTCGTATGTGCATCGCTGGTCACATTTAGCTGTGTATTTCAGGTCCTCGGTACGATAGCCGTAATTCATATAGAATTTTTTTGAGATAGCACTATCTCGATGCGCTCATTACAATAGATTTACTCACCTCTCCCTTTCTATCTTATTGAAAAAGGCCTGCGACGTATTTAAACCAGTTTTTTGGAGGGTCCTCGGTTCGTACAAGTACATACAAGGTCCTCGTAAGGGTGTCTGTACAAACAAGGGTGTGTATATGTGTGTGAGTGAGGGTGAGTTGATGTGTGAGGATGTCAGGGGTGTGTGTGGGTTATTTGTTCTTCCTCTGTTTTGGGGTCAGCCATACGACTATGGCTTGAGGTCGGATGACACTGTAATCAGCATCTTCCACTGACTGTAGAAGTCCCTAGTGATCGGTCACGTAGCAGTTTGTAATACTGACTCAACTTCTGCGTAGCTTTTGGTTGCTAACCACTGTGTGAGGGTCTTTCGACAGTCACGGTGATTCATTGTGTAGATGCCTAATTCATTGTTTATAAACATTGATATACAAAAAACCCTTTATAAAGTTATAAATGTGGGTCGACTGCCTATTATATTGTCTAGCAGCGAATTTGGTGTTAACAGGTGTACGTGGAGCTACTCTGTTCTTTCTCCTGGCCACTGTCTTGGAAGGGACGAAGGAAAGAGATTTATGCTTTTTCAGGGCTATCTGAAGAATGTATAATTTCCTGACTGATAGGAGGTTTGAGTCTAAGTAGTGACTTTCTGTGGGGTATCTGAGTGGCTTGAAGAACATGACTTTAAGAAGGGCCCTTTGTGCTCTTTCAAGTTCTAGAAGTTTGGTCTTGGTCGCTCCACCCCAGACTGGTAAACAATACATTAGGATAGATTGACCCAAAGAAACGTAAATTTGGTCGATCAGTTTTTTTGTCGCAACGTGCCGTAGTGTTTTAAAAGTCCAGATCAATTTCCGAACTCTATTCATTATAAGCTCTACGTGGAGGTGCCATGATAGTCTTTGGTCCAACATTACTCCCAAGTATTTGGTGTGAGTTACTTTATTTATTGTTAGGCAAGAGCAATCAGGGCAAGAAGGGTTGAGGCAGTTATGGATTTTGATGCGGAAATCAATAATAGCTGGTCGGAATAGCTGGTTGAAAAAAATAATAGCTGGTCCAACGTCCATTTTGTAACCGTATTGTGCGTGTTTTTAAATTTCGTCGGTCGAGTTGTTACCTATTTCTGTGATTCGACCTTTTTGTCGAATCACAGAAATAGGTAACAACTCGACCGAAGGAAGAGTGCTGGATTAGATTTTATGCATGTTTGCTATCTACGTTCCATGTTCTGAAGAAAATCGGACATACACCAATTGTGGTACAGTAGCTGAGCTAACGCCCATACTGTACTATTGCGTGTATTTTTAAAACGTCGTCGAAATTTGAATTAAATGTCGAAGGAAAAGTGCAGCATTCGCTTTTATAAGCATTGCATATAAATTTTGTAGCAGTATTGTGCGCGTTTTTAAAACGTTGTCGGTCGGATCGTTACCTGTTTTCGAAATTTGAATTAAAAGCTTTCTTATTTGGGAAATCTGAAGAAATATATAATTAGAGCTCATCTATTGCAATGCTGAGCGATGTGACCCGCGCCCGTCCTGCACTCGTATTGTGCGTGTTTTGCGCTTCTTATGATATTAGACAATGTCTTCCTTCGGATGCCGTCGGTAACTATTTCCTAAATCTAAATAAATGTTTGAAAGTGGAGTGCAGTCTTTACCGTCATGTAGTTTGCTATCACCGTTCAAGTTTTTAATGAATATATAACATAGACGACCAATTAGTCGAGCCAACGGCCATCTTATGCTCGTATGGCGCGTGATTTTTAAATGTCATCGGTCGAGTCGTTACCTTTTTGTGAAATTCGAATAAAAGGACGAAGGACGAGTGCGGGATTTGCTTTAATGAAGCTTTGCATGTTTGCTATCTCCGTTCTATCTTCTCACGAAGATCGGACGTACAAAAGCTAAGCTAACGCCCATTTGGTACCAGAACCGTGTGGGTTTTTTAAATTTCCTCCATCGGATAAGTACTTGTTTCCGAAATCTGAATAAAAGGACAAAGGACGAGTGCGGGATTTGCTTTTAGGCAGTTTTTCATTTATAATATCACCATTTAACCTACTCAGGAAGTGTGGGCACAGATAGACATACAACCCTTTAAGAACTTGTTTCTTAAGTCGGAAATATATGGAATTATATAATTAGTGTCCATTTATTGCAATGGCTGAGCGATGTGACCCGCGCCCTTCCTGCACTCGTATTGTGCGTGTTTTGCGCTTCTTATGATATTAGACAATGTCCTCCGTCGGATGCCGTCGGTGACTATTTCCCAAATTTGAATAAAAACTCGAAACTAGGGTGCAGGATTCCCTTTTATAAAGCTCTTCATGTTCGCTATCACCGTTCCATCTTCTGATGAAGATGGGACACAGATGGATAGACAATCTTGTGAGAACCTGTTTCTTACGTTGAAAATTTATAGAAATATATAATAAGAGTCCATTGATTGCAATAGCTGATTAATGGGGTCCGCGTCCGTCCTGCACTCGTATTGCGCGTGTTTTGCGCTTCTTATGATATTACACAATGTCCTCCGTCGGATGCCGTCGGTGACTATTTCTAAAATTAAAATAAAAGGCCGAAAGAAGTGTGCAAGTTTTGCTTTTATGCAGTTTTGCATGATTGCACGCTTTAGCTTCACCAATCCGTTGAAATCTACAGAATAGTAAGTTGCCTGATTACTGAGTCATCAGAATTCGTAAGAAAGGAAAAACTTTATATGTCCGCCGACGTTGAACTTATCTGTGATTAGAAAGAAGAACATACATGAAACAATCTTACCTTTACGAAGCGTCGGAACCGTGTCTTCGGAAAAACAATAAAAAACTGATTTAAAAGTAAAAAAAAGTGGTTTATTAGACTTTAGTTTAATTAAATATTATTTATTAAAAAATAAAATAAACAATTTAAAACTTAAAAAGTAAAAATAACCTTAGGCTCCACAGGAGTCGGGAACAGGCTCCAAGTTTCCACTTGTCAGGGCTCCAGATGCAGGTTTTTTTTAATAAAACAAGGTTAAAATATGCCAATAATTCACAAATAAATCACTAGTAACCACGTAATATTTTTTCAAATTTTACTTGCGATAAGCGACTTAGACGATTTGGAACGGAACTTTAGCAGAAAGCGAGTGTGGAGCGTTATAGAAACACAACAACACGAGTCGGCTGCCGTCGAAGAACTGCCGAAGGCCGCTATAAAGGACCCCGCCTCCCCCCGCGCGCGCCCGCCCTCGCCCTGTAGTCCCGCCCCGCAAGTCCGCAATACGCTACCCCTTTCCAGAATGCGCGCATCCTACTGACCCTGACACTAATTTTATCTAGGATACTCCCCACATTGGCCTAGCTGCTAAGTCCGGGCACTAGGTACTTGTAAATGTATTTATTATTTTGTAGGTCATCCAAACTTCAGGTAGGTGGTTGTTATATACTTACCTTAATCGTTGGTTCTATGCAATCATCTCCTTTTGAGCTAAGTTTGACATTAACTTTATACGTGAGAAGTAAGATAGTTTTCGACGCTTTAAAAACAGCAGCAGTAATGTTATAGGTTGCTATCTACTGGCGCCTGTGGTAATATCCCATAGCGGGTTTCGAAGTCGAAAGTGACATGTCATCCCACCACTGCGTTCTCTGTTTCCTGCAGCTGCGCACCAGAAACCTTTGACCTTTAATTTCTCTGTAACTGAAAGGTTACAGCGATATTAAATGTCAAAGTTCCAACTGTTTTATTTTAGTCCTATAGCAGGAATAAATGTTTTAAATGTTTAAACTATAAAATATTGCCACTGCCCACGTAGGTACTGTTGTACGTGGATGGTGGGAGGATTTTACCTACATACCTATAAGCACAACGATTTACGTGCTACCAAAAACCGTTTCTTGCTACTCCAGAATTCAGTGTGCTTTTCCCAGCAATAGTTTACGCTCAATTTTGATGGGCAGTACAGATGCGTAGTTAGTTGCTATATTATGGTAGAGCAACTATTAAAATATTGATTACTGCGTATCATACCTTTAATTTATTCTTGGTTGAATATTCGAATGATAATAGTGCGTGATGAAACTATTTTGAGTCTGCTAGCTTTATGATTCCTGAGTAAAAAAAACCGTAGCATATGCCTTTTTTTCCCCGAACGGCCTTTAAAAATAAGGGCTTCTGAGCTGATCCGTGTAATCCAGTAATTATCAAGATTTAATATATTTTAAACGTATGTTATGTTAAAATTCATGTAATATAAAAAGATCATCTTCCGAGGTATTAACTTTACTGTTAACCCCGTCGTGGGCTAACTTACCGACCCGAAATCTGACACAAAATATATACATGCCGACATACATGAACTCACGCCATTTTCCCATGAGGGTAGACAGAAACCACAGAACGCCACCTGCTACGATCCCTACGTACTCCTTGCGCCTCGTGCCCACGTTCATAAATCTGGTCATACAAGCACTCTGATTACGAGTACCTACTGCACGTACGCGACCTTTCTGAAGAACCTCACAGATAAGGTCAGGATAGGTCCTTCTAGGCCATCCCCTCCTGGCGTTACCACTCACTTATGCCATATCAATTCTTTTTGTTAGTCGCCTTTCACTCATCCTCTCAACATGACCGAGCCATTTAAGCATACTCTTTTCAACCTTTGTCACTGCAACTTTATACAAGATGTTGTTTTGCATCCTTGTCAAATTTAAGGAGTTAACTATACTCGAGATTCTTAACACGAATCAATTGGTTTTGAAATTTATATTTTTTGACATTATTTTCGAATTATAACTAGCCATTTTGCCAGAGGGTTTAGACGCTATGCACTCATTGATATAGACGCGCAACAACTCTGCCTACCGCATACGCAACTGGGCAATTCTGATTTTTGCAAGAGGTGTATTCTGGAATACTGTTATTTGATAGTTACAACTAAAAAAACAAGTATTTATTAGATATGGCCAGGTATCGTAATTATATTTGATTACTTCATTTTTTTATGACAAGCTCCTAAAATTTGACGAGGATGCAAAACAACATATTTATACATATAATTACATTAAAGAGAACTTACCCTGCTTCGATGGGTCCAGCTTCGATGTGTCCTGCTTCGATGTGTCCAGCTTCTATGTGTCCAGCTTCGATGGGTCCAGCTTCGATGGGTCCAGCTTCGATGGGTCCAGCTTCGATGGGTCCAGCTTCGATTTGTCCAGCTTCGATGGGTCCAGCTTCGATGGGTCCAGCTTCGATGGGTCCAGCGTCGATGTGTCCAGCTTCGATGTCTGTAACGTTGTGGGTAGAGAGGGGCTCGGTCCAGGTTTGTATTGCCATCGGGACTAGCTCGATATGTTGTTGTTCCGCTATAGCACTAAAAAAAACATTCAACTGTAATGATATTCGCGTCACACATAACAAATATTATTAGTAACTATTACCTAACGTCCTCAGTGTTATTTGATTGTAATATTCGTCGGTAAAATTTTATGAAGTTCAGCTTTAGGTGAGCTGTCATCTCGTTTTGGCAGATCACCTCAACCTCATTTTGGGAGATCTTTACAGAATAGATAGGTTGCCCATCATTTTGATGATTTATATTTGTTCTAGATCGTACCTGAGAACCTTTTGTTTACGGAGATATTGAAGGTTAAAGGTCGAACTTTTCTTTTTTAGAAATGACGAAACTTTTTCTAAACTTCTGATACCCCAACGACCCCTGTGGTGTGTTGCATGGCCCGTTAGTACAATGTTTTGCGTGGTAATAGTATGGTAGCTTAACCATCATCAGTGCTTTTTCACACCAAAAGTAAGATTCGTTTCCTAACAATGATTTTAGGTCAACGTTGCTTGGTGTTGGTAGTATGGCATGAATTTGATGCCAGAAATAGCTCATGGTGTCACTAAATAAAAAAACGGATTATGGCCCCGAGTGCTACTAACGCATGTTAGAGGAGAATTACATCACGTAAATAAACCTGCGAAATATCTAGTACATGAACGAGGTTCTGGCGGACGGCTAAAGAAAAGGATGGTGACAGGATAAAGTCAGAAATGTCATATTATTATTATCTTGAACTTATCATCTTCCCGCTCTTATCCCATGTTACTTGAGGTCGGCGTAACACGTTTTTTTCTTCCATGCCGTCCTATCAACTCTCATGCTATCACTGGCTAGCTTCTCTTTCGTATCATTTCTCACACAATCCATCCACTCTTTTGGTCACATGCGTTTCATCCCTCCTCTTCACATGCATATACCACGAGAAACGGTTCCCTTTCAGCTTTTCTGTCACAGGCGCGTCCGTGCTGGAATCGAACCAGCGACACGCAGCGCAGCAACAATCGCTCAGCCACCGCTCCTGCGTCCCTTTCTTATTTTACAAAGACAGAAATAGTCTTAATAAAGTTTAACTCGTGCGTAACGTAATTCACACTAATACTTACAAAATAACTGCCTCGTTAGACTAGTGGTCCTAAGCACGACTGCTACGCTAGAGGTCCTGGGAACGATTCCCAGGTCGAGCATAAAGTGTTATTGGGTTTTTCATTAAATTCTCAGTGGCAGCTCGGAGTTTGTATTTGTGCCCGGTTAATGGCAATAGGCTCGCCCCCTATTACATGGGGCCTAAATATACCGGCGAACTATGGGTGTACATAGGTACACCTCTGCCTAACCCTTCGGGGAATACAGGCGTGATGGTATATATATATACTTACAAAATTGGAGGTTCCGGGGCACGTATGGGTTGTGGTCTGCGGCGTGGTTCCATCCATGCGTAACGGCACCAGGTTCGCCTCTGGAACTTCTGACGTAACACCTTTCGGACCTAAATGTGAGGTGTCAGCTTAATTGTATATTTGTACAAAATAACTTAGAATTAGCATTCCTCCCCCTAAAAACAGGTGAATGTACCTACAATATACCTACTACATCCACACACACATACACTTTGAAGATACTCAAAATGAGTCAACGTTATCCAAAATCGTTATAATTACTTAGAAACATGGAAAAATTACGCGCATTGTTTCGTTTTGGGAACGATACTTAATTATCTTTATGACATAAGAAAAATAACTTGTTTTAACTAAAAAAAAAAATGTAAAAACCACCTACTACAATTACGAATAGAAAAGAAGTCCCCAATTAAAAAAAAAAAACAAAAAAAAAACAACATCAGTCTATTAATTGGACTCATATGAAAATATTTTTCATGTCCATTGTCTTCTTGCCTATTGTTATGACAAAGCATAACCAATACAACCCTCCTGTTATTCAATACGCAATCCAGAAAAACTAGAACGGGAAACCACCGGAACAAATGCAGATATTTTTGCATTCATTTGAGAGATCGCATTCGAGCTTGCCTGAGGTCAACGCCAATCAATATGGTTTGCCACAGCCGAGAGAATATTCTCTCAATAATTAAATTACACCAGGCAAACTATTCGTTAAGCCATGATTTATATTTTAGACTAACAATCCAATGTACATTTCAAAATAGATAAGAAAATAATCAGCGTTTAAAAAATATCTATAGTGGGGGCCTATATCCAGCAGTGGACGTCCTGCGACTGATAATTATGTTTTACTAATTGGCAATCCTAACAAAACTTGAAGCAGTGAGTTATATCGATACGGACAATTGGATTACAAATCGATTGTGTTATTTTCAGTTTCAAACGTATCGGATTTTCCGATGTTTTTTATTTCGTCGAACTTTTGTGCTCTTTTTGTGAAGTGCATGAAAGTGCTGCACTTGTCATGATATGTGAACGATATTCGCATATAAAACAAACAATGGAAATGGCTCACAATCCGGTGAACGGATGTAAGTATTTGATCTTTAATTGGTTAAACAGTTTTCTCGGTAAATGGGGTTGTCTACAAACAACTGAGTCGTTATTTCTTCTTTAGGAATTTATTACTAAACGACACAATACCGGTGATACGGGGAAGTAAACAAAGGCTGTGTCACTTCAAAAAGAGAACTAGGTACTAAAGCTTTCTGTTCGGAAAATATCGTTTGAATTCCCCGATTTTATTTGCAAGAATATTGTGCGAATTCGAGCCATTTCGAGAGCAGAATTGGTGGTTAAATAATAATTTGTGTGCTGATAAAAGAATATTTACCTACTTGGTTTTATTGATTTCATCATTCATTACAATTGAACCGTCAAAGATATAATTACACTATTATAATTATTAGGTACACCCACGATAGTTGTATGTGTTTTAAAATAGATAATTTACAATCTAAAAGAAGGGAATGATGTTAGATTTTTAGTTAATTACGTCGTTACCTGAAATATCAATAGTAACATCTACCTAGAAATAAACTTACCTCCCCATTTAAGAAACAGTAGATGAAAGATATGAGAACTCCTTGGAATGATCGGAAGAAGTGGGTGAAGTAGGCCCAAACGGCAAAACCAGTAGACGATCCATTGAGAGGGTAATCAAACAAGTTGAAGATATTCATTATGCCTAGAAGTGGCAGCAGGATTAGGGTGGCACGTAGAGTTTTCCTGTTAAAAGAAAAAATACTTTAACTGTTGACAAGATGGTACACAACTTTGTGAAAAATATTACTAAGTACTTTCTTACAATTTGGTAGACGACACCACTAATTCCAAGACTTCTCTAAAAAAACACATAATTTGAAATCCGATTGATTTTCAATTTATTGTAAAATACGAGTTTTACTTGCATCGACCTCTATAAATAGATAGTCAATTGAGTAGGATTAGTGACGTCACAGTTCGATATTGCCATACAAAATCTATGGGAGTGTCGCGTTTTGACAGTTCATAAAAAGTATGTCAATTGATGGTGGTGTCAATTCCCATTTTTAATACAACTTGAACAACGGGCATGTTACAAAGTAAAGTCAAACTATTTATTTCAATCCGACCGTTAAAAGGCAATACCGAAAGTTATTTACAAGATAAAAAAATCTATGATAATCGTTGAACTTACTGTATTTTCCTGAGTTCGGAGTCATGAGTTCGACGCAGTTTCATTATGATGACGCTCATTATTATTCCCAAGAAAAACATGTTGATCTGCAACAAACCACATATCTATCATATCTTAATTATTATTCTCATTTATTCATTCAATATACATATAAATAACATTTTAAAATATTATTATAAAAAACATAAATATTAAAAAAAAAAATCTTAATTGTTTTATTTATTAATTAAAACTTTATGCACAAATGTAAACATATAACGTACAAAGGCCGACTTAATGCCTTGGGCATTTTCTACCAGTATAGGTACCTCAGGGTGATGCAGGGCCAAAATATAGTAGGTGCAAGAATGAGGAATAGAAAATTTTCAAGTAAATTCATTCCAATAAATACATATATACTTGCATAATAACAAAATATCCAAAGTAGAGAGAGAGAGATAAAAATACATAGGTAGAGCAAAATATCAAATTAATTGTGGGTCGAGTCTGCCAACTTGTTATGCAAGTATTCTCGAGCTTTTACCTTGTATACATATAAACCGAATGGTGGCCATCCTGATATTCTCAGGAAGCGCATTCCATAAGAAAATCGCCTGGACAAGAAAAGAAGATTACAGAAAACCGGTGCGGTGAGAAGGACATCGTAGAAGATGGTTATTGGAGGAGCGAAGATTCTTACTGTGCACGGAGCACAAGTATTGAAAATGAGAAGTCAGATAGGATTATAAATTACTGTGGTTAATTGTAGTTGGTATAATTATGGTTGGCATATGATCAATGCGTAACTTGCGAAAACAATGCTTTTTATTGTTCCACTGTAAGGCGACAGCCTCTTTTCAAACAGAGAAGGCGGGTGCATTGATCGCCGCGCTTGCACGGCTTATTGGCGATTTCAGACTTACATTTTAATAAGTTCATGTTTCTTACGGTGTTTTCGTTCACTGAAGTCAGTGATGTGCAAGATAAACTTAGAAAGTATATGTATAAATATTTGTACATACATACATAACATACCTAACCAGTTAAAACCTTAACCAATGTTTTTGCTTTATTATATTCTGGGAGTTAATTATCATTATTCATCTAAGCTAATTAAGTAAATATATTTATTAGTTTCACATTAAACTTTTTTTGTGATAAGATTACTTTAAATGTTTCCAAATCATTATTAAATTATGAGTCCATACCTCGTGTAAAAGTTGCTTTTAAAAATCTGTTTTGGTGTTGTTAAACTGAGAACTTTAAAAGTATCTAAGGTCAAAAGAGTCGTTGTGGAAAAAATCTGTCGGTAATGATGGCAACGTGTTGATTGACATCTGGTCTGGCAATTATTGCCCGGCTACTCATAAAATTGAACATTATCGTTCTAAGGAATAGCGCATTGCTCCGTGCTTTAGTCTTTCGTATCCATTACTGAGAAGTTGTCTATTGTACATTTTTTTTAAGAGAGCTAAATGCGAATTATACCTAATTTTTAGTACCAGTTGGATTTGAATATTTGTTTGTATATAATAGCCAGATTCCATACGACACTATCTTTTGGAATGGGCAACTAGATTCATTCGTTTTAATTTTTTCGACGTTCAAAAGTGCCTTTTAATGGTCTAATTGAAATAAATGATTTGGCTTTGACTTTGACTTTCATGAGAAAAAGTTTATGCTATTTAATATCACGCTGCTGCCCAAGTTTAGCAGTAACTAAAGACGTAATATAATGTGGGTGAATAAAAGTTGCGGGCAGAAGTTATTTAAGTAATAAAATGCACTTCGTTACTAACAATGTTGGTTTCAATGTTTGTGTTAACAAAGGCCGCAATTACCATCACTGTCAGAGCAGCTGCATGGACAATATCTCTGTTTACCTCGAAATTAATTTACCTACATTTAGTCGGCTGTAATATCAGCAGGTGGGCGAGTCAAGAAGCTAAATCTAACGTCACACGACGTCACGCGTACACACGGATAGGCAGTGTATTCACGGACACAATGGCTGATCAAATTGAATATTTCACAGCAAGGATTCAGATATATGGATAACTATTTACCTCGATCAGTTTGTCTTTACACTAATATTATAAAGGCGAAAGTTTGTATGTTTGTCTCTTCTTCACGCTCAAACGGCTGGATGCAATTTGGCACAGCGATAGATTGCAGTGTGGAATAACACATAGGATTTTTTATCCCGGAAAAATGTACGGTTCCCGTGAGATGATATACATATAATATTTGACGCGAACGAAGTCGCGGGCAGAAGCTAGTTAACCATAAATGATTGTATACAACTGACTCATTGGTTTTAAGCTTTGTACCGACGTAATTTCATGTTGAAAGGTCGTATTATCCATATTACACGGTCGCACTTCATCTCCATAATGGAAACCATTAAATTATTGCTCTTGATTAAAATCCTGATATCACTGCATGATTGTTAAGTCCTATTAATAGTTTTTTTATTGATATGTAATATTACAGCAATTGTTTAATTGAATATGTCATCGTGGGACTCACCCAATCAATTAACTTGGCTTGACATTTTCATTGCATTTACAAAACAAGTAGGAATAGCAAACATTGGTTATATCAAGTTGTGAGTATTAACAAATATTCAGATGGTAGCTCATACGTTGAAAACTCGTTGGTGAGCCATTTCACAATTCTTGAAGACTATCAGGAAGGTAATTCTACTATTGTTTAGGAGCGATCGGAATTTTGCTGAGATTAATCGCGACTAGATTTTGAACGTTTTTTTTTTAAGTGGAAGAATTGGTTTTTCGCAATTAGCATAATTTATTGTTGTAACAAACCAAAATAAAACAACAACACGTGAGCGCTCGAGCCGTGGTACCACCTACACGTCATACTGGGCGTGGCCTCCCCGCAACCGGTCGCCACACCGAGCGTCGCCGAGCGCCACCGAGCTCTGCCGACCGGCGCCTTTATAACACGGCTCCCGGCGTGTGCGCAGCCAGTAGTGTCCACTGCGCTCGCAGACAGCTTCAACCTCCCTGGTTGGACTGCTCTGGGAACCAGCTCGCCCACTAACTGTACGCACTGTGTTTACGAGTACCGATAGATACATTGTTCAGAGTTTGGATAAATAATAATTTTATTAAAGACTTAGTAGTTGTGATCAGTGTTTTAAATTAAACCTGTTACAATCTGGCGCCCAACGTGGGGCCGAATCCAGGCACCAAAATCGAGAATTTGCGACCACTTCCACATCGGAACCTCAAGATGGCGATGTCAAATGAACAGTTCCAGCAGCTGCTAAGTACGGTCCTGGCAAGCAAACGGGGAACTTTTGCGTCCTGCAGCAATGTCACGTATAGCGGGAGAAAGGATACGGATGCAGTTGAAGCGTTCATAGCCGCAGCGACTGTTTACAAAACGGCAGAAGGGATTAGCGACGTCGACGCGTTACAAGGCCTTCCACTACTGCTTAAAGACGAGGCGGCAATATGGTGGCAAGGAGTGAAAAGCAGCGTATCGCAGTGGGAAGTTTTTTGAGAAAAACTGCGACACACGTTTGCTCCCAAAAAACCCGCATACATGGTGTTTCATCAAATAACACATGAAACACAAGAAGGCAGTGTAACAACAGAGGCATTTATCGCAAAAAAGCGGGCAATGTTTGCCTTGCTACCACCACCAAAGCTTACTGAAACGCAACAAATAGACCTCATCTTTGCGCTAATTCGCATCGAAGTGAGAAACCGGATGCCACGAGACTCGGTTCCGACATTCGACAAACTTCTGGAAACAGCACGTGGAATCGAGGAAACGTTGCAAGAATATGCAGTGAGCTCGAAATGTCCAGAAGCCAGCGTAAATAATAACACTCAAGGCAAGAAGATCAAGCAGAAGTGCGCTTTCTGCAAAAATCCCGGCCATACAGCGGACGTGTGCAGGAAGAAGAAACGCGCTGAGGGCACTCTCCCCGTCCCTGTAAAGGAGGTGTCGGAAATGCAAACGCAAGCACCATCTCCTTCTCAGCCAAAGTTTTCGTGCTACGGATGCGGCGCACCCGGAGTATATCGTAGTAGCTGTACTACGTGCAACAAGCACGCAGCGCCAGTCAAGAAGGAAGACGTTAGTTTCTGCGCAATCAACGTTCGGGCGGAGGAACGCGAACGACCAGTGGTATTCCTTGAAATTGAGGGGATTAAAGGAACCGCCTACATTGACACGTGCGCAAAAATGAGTGTTGCCAGCTACTCGCTATTCTTAGCCCTGCAAAAACGTGGATGCAAGTTTAAGGAACAATCAGTAGACCTGACATTAGCTGACGGCGTGAAAAAAGCACAAGTAGTGTTGAAGTGCACCGTTATGGTGGAGTTAAACGGTCGAAAGGTTCTAAATCCATTCATCATATTACCAGAAGCAAAGGATAACAAAACTCTTCTTGGTGTTGGTTTCCTGCAGGATGCGGGCATCGTCATAAATATACCCCAATTCACCTGGAACTTTATTGATGAACCTAACATGCACTATGAACTGTACTCGGAAGAGTTTGCCAACTTTGAGACCACTGTCATCAGGGAAATGACGGGAATACCAAGTCCAGTCAGTGCCTTATCATCAACCAACAGTGAAGATTCCACGAGTATTGCGTCGGTGATACTCACCCCTCCATCAACACCCCCGCCAATGATGGTACCAGCCGTTACCGGTAGTACACCATCTATGTCAACACCGCCAGGTGGGCAAAACGGGGATTATAAACTGGCACCTATAGACCTGGCTGCCACGCCCCCATGTAAAAAAAAGGCACGCCTGTTTGATGGATACTCTCCAGGGTTCGAGGACTTCATGTTGCGAGACGCTCAGATAAGCATTCACCGGGCAGACGTCGAATTGTCCCCACGGAGTGCCAGCTTGTTTGATGCTAACAACTGGGACGTGCGCATTGACTCCATCGATGTGGTGGCACATATAACGGATACCCAGCATGAGCAGTTGAATAAGCTCTTACAAAACAACTGCCACGTCTTTAAGACGAAGAGTGAACCTACAAAACTGATAGAACATATTATCAAGACAGTAGATGAAAAGCCTATCTCAGTCCCGCCGTACAGACTGTCGCCACCCCAAAGAAACCCTACAGCATGAGATTAAGGCAATGTTGGCGGAAGGGATCATTCAACCGTCCACGTCTCCCTGGGCTGCGCCTGTAGTTATGATTCCAAAAGCAAACGGAAGCGTCCGTGTTTGTGTGGATTACCGTCGTCTCAATGCAGTAACCATACCCGATCCGTACCCTATTCCGAGGCTTGATGACCTCTTACACGAAGCGAAGCCAACGCCCTTCATGTCCCTGTTAGATTTGAGAGCTGGATATTGGCAGATTGGAGTACATAAAGAAGACCAAGACAAGACCGCCTTCATCACGCCTTTTGGCTTATTCAAATTCACACGAATGCCATTTGGGTTGCGGAACGCTCCAGCCACATTCCAGCGATTAATTGACCGTTTGCGCGTAAGCCTACCGACTGTCAAGCTGCTAGCTTACCTAGATGACCTAGCAGTTTTCTCTGAATCGTTCGAACGTCACTTGAGAGATCTGCAAGAAGTTTTCACTAGACTTACAGAGTTTGGTCTAACAGCAAATAGAGAAAAATGTAGATTCTGCTGTTCGTCTATGAAATATTTGGGTCACTACATTACACCGGAAGGGCTACAAGTAGACCCAGAGAAGACTACTGCTATCGTGAATCTTCCAACCCCCTCCAGTCTGAAACACCTTGTTAGTTTTCTGCAAACTTGTTCCTGGTATAGAAGGTTCATCAAGGACTTTGCGAAGATTGCCGAGCCGCTGACTCGCTCAACGAAAAAGAATGCCAGCTGGAAATGGACGGAGGACCAACAGAATGCATATAATGAATTAAAGCATCGTCTAACGACCACTCCAATACTAAGACAGGCTGATGAAACGAAACCGTACATAATAAAAAGCGACGCAAGTTCGTATGCGATAGGAGCAGTTTTAATCCAGGGGGAGGGCGAGGATGAGCACCCAGTCGAGTTCGCCAGTCGACTTCTAACCTCAGCTGAACGTAATTACTCAACAACAGAAAGAGAAGCCCTTGCGGTGGTTTGGGCAGTATCCAAGTTCCGGGGATACATTGAAGGTCTGCCGGTTACTATTATAACCGATCATCAAGCCTTAAGGTGGCTTATGTCATTAAAATCACCCACTGGCAGATTAGCAAGATGGGCCCTACAGTTACAAGCATATGACATGACCATTAAATATGCTCCGGGTAGAAGTAACGTCGTGGCTGATTTCCTTTCAAGACCGCCATGCATCGCCGAAACAGTTCAGACTTGTGGTATTTGTACTGTAACCGTCGATGTACCTCTACGGAGCCCTGCTGAAATAAGGGAAGAACAGTTGAAAGACAAAGGATTGAGCCATATTGTAAAGGATCTGGAAAACATAAATAATGATGAGAAGGCTGTGTACTGGAGTAACAAAGGGTACCTAATGAACAACGGGCTACTCTACCGACACAGCCCTCATTCAGAATCCGATGAGGCACAGTTAGTCGTACCTGAACACGAATGGACCAATATCTTGAAGACTTATCAAGATAGCCCCCTAGCCGGCCATTACGGATCAGACAAGACCCACCGACGGATATCTCAGAGATATTACTGGCCTGGAATGAGGAAGTTTATCGATAGTTATACGAAGACTTGCCTGGAATGTCAGCGATACAAATCATGCAACCAGAAGCCTGCAGGATTGCTTCAAACAACAGTAATGAACCAGCGGTTTGAGGTCATATCGTTCGATTTGTTTGGCCCATTACCATCTTCACCTGATGGTAGAACCTGGATTCTCATTGTGGAAGACGTGACAACACGCTGGGTGGAACTCTTCGCCCTACACCAAGCTACGGCGGAGAGTTGCGCCATGACACTCATCAATGAAGTGTTCCTTCGCTTTGGATTTCCTCGCCGCATGATAAGCGACAACGGTCCTCAGTTCGTCAGCGCTGTCATGCAGCAAGTCGCTTTTACCTTGAATATAAAGCATGCATTCACACCGGTATATAATCCCGAGACCAATCCGGTGGAAAGGAAGAACAGGGACCTGAAGCCACAGTTAGCGATTCTAGTCAGAGATAGACATAGGGACTGGCCAGAACATCTCCCAAGCATACGATTCGCGATGAATACAGCAAACTGCCTCTCCACCGGGTTTACCCCAGCTTTCTTGACCTTCGGTAGAGACCTAAGGACTCCAGATGATACATCGCATGACTTCCGGAAAATTCTACAATCTGAAAATTTCATACCAGAAATCACCCCAAAGCTTATGCAAATGGCCACTACCTTGCAGAAAGCTCGGGAGATACAAGAGCATGAAGAAGAAAAACGCAAGAAATACGTAGATCAACACCGCCGGGAGGGGCCTAGCTATGATACTGGCGACCTCGTACTTACGACTCTCCATTCATTGAGTAATGCTACAAGAGGCGTCAGTAGCAAATTTGCTCCGCGGCGCGATGGTCCTTATGTTATCAAGAAACGACACGGCCCAGCATCGTACGAGATTGCAGATCCACACCATCCCGATGTTGTAATGGGCGTGTACCATTCCTCAGCCTTGGTGCCCTTCGTAACAACCTCCCCTGACTTGCCCTCCCCTGTACAACCATTAAGGAAAAGGGGACGCCCACGGAAGGAGAAACCCGACGACAGTACTAGCGGCAGACAAAAAACCCAGAGAAGAGGAAGACCCAGGAACACTCCTCCACTTGCTGGATCATCGTCGGGACGACTTCAGATCCAGAGGGGGAGACTGTAACAAACCAAAATAAAACAACAACACGTGAGCGCTCGAGCCGTGGTACCACCTACACGTCATACTGGGCGTGGCCTCCCCGCAACCGGTCGCCACACCGAGCGTCGCCGAGCGCCACCGAGCTCTGCCGACCGGCGCCTTTATAACACGGCTCCCGGCGTGTGCGCAGCCAGTAGTGTCCACTGCGCTCGCAGACAGCTTCAACCTCCCTGGTTGGACTGCTCTGGGAACCAGCTCGCCCACTAACTGTACGCACTGTGTTTACGAGTACCGATAGATACATTGTTCAGAGTTTGGATAAATAATAATTTTATTAAAGACTTAGTAGTTGTGATCAGTGTTTTAAATTAAACCTGTTACATTGTTATAATTTGCAAGATAGCGTAAAATATAATATGATCAATGAAGCAACAATTTGTGTGTTTTTTTTTTAAAACACCAATCTCCGGAAGTTGTACTTTATCCATGAATGTTATAGGCTAATTTACTATAAAAAAATTAAGGTCTAGTGGTCCACCTAGAAGTTTTTTAGTAGGATTTTTATGAGGAGTTTCAAACTAACATACTATCGAAGTATTAATAAATAAGCGAACTGGAGATTGCTGTAGGGTTTATAGAAATATGATTCACATTTTTTACATCACACGAATGAAGCATCGATTGAATAAAACATCGTACTACGGAATTACCGACACCGCGTTCCATAGAAATCGAAGCAAGAACTTTCCAACTAAGAAATCTGATGCGATCTTCTCACTTACAATTAGGTACCCAACTTTATGAAAGGGAGAACTATCACGCCCGTATTCTCCGAAGGGTTAGGCAGAGATGTAATAATGAACACCTACAGTTCGCTGGTAAGTATGTTTATGTTCAGAGGACGAACTTATTGCCATTAACCGGACACAAATACTAACTACGAGCTCCTATGAATTTCATAGAAAAACCCAATAACACTTTACTCGACTTGGGAATCGAACCCAAGAGCTTAAGCGTAGCAGTCGCGCGAACCACTAGGCTAATGAGGTAGTCTTAGAGGCAGAATTATTTTGATTCAGTAAATTAATGGCAAGCGTTAAAAGTTTCCTATATTTATTTTGATAACTCGGCATTTATAACCTGGTTTCTGTTCAGTTTTTAAAAGTTTTTCAGGAACTTTTTTTTTTTCAAACTGTTTATCGGATTGTCGAGTAAGAAGACATTGCAGTTTCCAGATTATTTTCGAATAATGTATATCGATACGGCTGAAATCGAACTAAGAAAAGTAATATAAGAAACCTTTTCACTTTTTATTTTATTCTTTTTGAATTGTTTAACTAGCTGTAAGTAGTAGTTTTATCAGCTATTCAGTAATTACTTTTTTACTGTTACTTCGCTACTGTAATGCGCTTAGAATTTATGCAGTACCATTCTGTATTTTATAAGTAAAGACCGGTAATTGGTTGTCAGTTTAGCTTACTGCTAATAGTCTGTTTTTTTTAGATGTAGGTTTTCCATAGTAATTAAATAACAAATACTATAAAAGCTGTTTTTAAAGATGAGTGTTGGAGAAGATCGTTGTACGTATTTTGCTAACTTCTCATCATGGGTGTAATTTTCATGGTTTTCGGGGCTGCTAACAATGATTATAGAATCAAAATTAAGATCTGACATGGCGTCCACGACTTTTGCTAACTTTTTGTTATGGGTGTCATTTTCATGGTTTTCGGGGCTGCTAACAATGATTATGAGGTCAAAATTAAAATGTTAGATGGCACCGACGACATTTACTAATTTTTTGCTGTGGGTGTCATTTTTATGGTTTCCAAGGTCGCTAATAATGATAATGGGGTCAAAATCGAAATTCTAGATGGCGTCCGTGAGTTTTGAAATCGTTTTGTTATAGGTGTCATTTGCGTGACTTTAGTGGTCGCTAATAAGGAGTATGGGGTTAAATCGAAATTCTAAATGGCACCGACGAAGTTTACAAACTTTTCGTTATGGGTATCATTTACATGGTTTTTGGGGTTGCTTATAACGACTATGGCGTCATTTACTAACTTTTCGTCATGAGTGTCATTTTCATGGTTTTCTCGGTCGTAAATAACGATTATGAGATCAAAACTAAGATCTGACACGGCGTCGACGACTTTTGCTAACTTTTTGTTATGGGTGTCATTTCAATGGTTTTCGGGGCTGCTAACAATGATTATAGGATCAAAATTAAGATCTGACATGGCGTCGACGAATTTTGCAAAATTTTCGTGATGGATGTCATTTTCATGGTTTTCGGGGTCGCTAATAATGATTATGAGGTCAAAATTAAAATGTTAGATGGCGTCGACGACATTTACTAATTTTTTGCTGTGGGTGTCATTTTTATGGTTTCCAAGGTCGCTAATAATGATAATGGGGTCAAAATCGAAATTCTAGATGGCAACGACGAAGTTTACTAACTTTTCGTTATGGGTATCATTTTCATGGTTTTTGGGGTTGCTTATAACGACTATGGGGTCATTTACTAACTTATCGTCATGAGTGTCATTTTCATGGTTTTCTCGGTCGTAACTAACGATTATGAGATCAAAATTAAGATCTGACACGGCGTCGACGACTTTTGCTTACTTTTTGTTATGGGTGTCATTTCAATGGTTTTCGGGGCTGCTAACAATGATTATGAGGTCAAAATTAAAATCTGACATGGCGTTGACGACTTTTGCAAATTTTTCGTGATGGATGTCACTTTTATGGTTTTCGGGATCGCTAACAATGATTATGAGGTCAAAATTAAAATGTTAGATGGCGTCGACGACATTTACTAATTTTTTGCTGTGGGTGTCATTTTTATGGTTTCCAAGGTCGCTAATAATGATAATGGGGTCAAAATCGAAATTCTAGATGGCAACGACGAAGTTTACTAACTTTTCGTTATGGGTATCATTTTCATGGTTTTTGGGGTTGCTTATAACGACTATGGGGTCATTTACTAACTTTTCGTCATGAGTGTCATTTTCATGGTTTTCTCGGTCGTAAATAACGATTATGAGATCAAAATTAAGATCTGACACGGCGTCGACGACTTTTGCTAACTTTTTGTTATGGGTGTCATTTCAATGGTTTTCGGGGCTGCTAACAATGATTATAGGATCAAAATTAAGATCTGACATGGCGTCGACGACTTTTGCAAATTTTTCGTGATGGATGTCACTTTTATGGTTTTCGGGGTCGCTAACAATGATTATGAGGTCAAAATTAAAATGTTAGATGGCGTCGACGACATTTACTAATTTTTTGCTGTGGGTGTCATTTTTATGGTTTCCAAGGTCGCTAATAATGATAATGGGGTCAAAATCGTAATTCTAGATGGCAACGACGAAGTTTACTAACTTTTCGTTATGGGTATCATTTTCATGGTTTTTGGGGTTGCTTATAACGACTATGGGGTCATTTACTAACTTTTCGTCATGAGTGTCATTTTCATGGTTTTCTCGGTCGTAAATAACGATTATGAGATCAAAATTAAGATCTGACACGGCGTCGACGACTTTTGCTTACTTTTTGTTATGGGTGTCATTTCAATGGTTTTCGGGGCTGCTAACAATGATTATAGGATCAAAATTAAGATCTGACACGGCGTCGACGACTTTTGCTTACTTTTTGTTATGGGTGTCATTTCAATGGTTTTCGGGGCTGCTAACAATGATTATGAGGTCAAAATTAAAATCTGACATGGCGTTGACGACTTTTGCAAATTTTTTGTTATGGGTGTCATTTTCATGGCTTTCGGGGTCGCTAACAATGATTATGAGGTCAAAATTAAAATGTTAGATGGCACCGACGACATTAACTAATTTTTTGCTGTGGGTGTCATTTTTATGGTTTCCAAGGTCGCTAATAATGATAATGGGGTCAAAATCGAAATTCTAGATGGCAACGACGAAGTTTACTAACTTTTCGTTATGGGTATCATTTACATGGTTTTTGGGGTTGCTTATAACGACTATGGGGTCATTTACTAACTTTTCGTCATGAGCGTCATTTTCATGGTTTTCTCGGTCGTAACTAACGATTATGAGATCAAAATTAAGATCTGACACGGCGTCGACGACTTTTGCTAACTTTTTGTTATGGGTGTCATTTTCACAGACTTTTGGGGTCGTTCATAACGAATATGGCATCAAAATCGAAATTTAAGATGGCACCGACGAAATTTATTAACTTTTTGTTACGGGAGTCATTTTCATAGTTTTTGGGGTCGTAAATAACGATTATGGGGTTAAAATTAAAATTCAAGATGGCACCGACCAAATTTACTAACTTTCCATTGGGTGTCATCATCACGGTTTTTAGGGGCGCTAATAAAATTAATTAGCCCAAGACAGGAAAGAAATATCGAGTTACAAATTAATTCCCCAAATATTTACACAAATATTCTTAAAATAAAGAATTGAATAAGTTTAAATTGTTTCTATGTTTCTCTTTTAAGACATAAAGCAGAAAACAAAAAAAAAGCAATACCCATAACGAAAAGCTAGCAAACTTCGTTAAAGCCATCTTAAATTTTAATGTGTACCGTAATCTTTGTTATTAGCAACCCAAGAAACTATGAAATACACCTACTCAATAAAACTAGCTTCAGCCGTCAAATAATTAAAGTAACAGTCACCTAAGTGCACCCTCAGGTCACTCCATCAAATCCGCAAGAAAAGTCTTATCATTATTAATAAAACCGGCCAAGTGCGAGTTGGACTCGTGCACGAAGAGTTCCGTACCAATATCTATAAAAACGGCAAAAAATTCACGTTGGTTGTATGGGAGCCTCCCTAAAAAAATATTTTATTCTGGATTTTACAGAAATACATCATCTGTGAAAATTTTAACTGTCTAACTATCACGGTTCACGAGAGACAGCCTGGTGACAGGCGGACAGACAGACGGGCAGACAGACGGACAGCGAAGTCTTAGTAATCGGGTACCGTTTTACCCTTTTTGGAGCAGAACCCTAAGAACGAGCCCAAACTCAGCACATTCTACTTCTTGTCGGTTAGAAGACACAGTAGCAGTCACCGAGATTTAGTAGTCTAGAAGTTCCAGTAACAGTCACCGAAGTACACCTTAAAGTCCGAAAGAAAGACCTAATCATAACTAACAAAACGAGCCTAAACTCGGCACATCCACTTCTTGTCGTCTAGAAGTCACCGAGCCTGAGTAGTCTAGAAGTCGCAGTAACAGTCACCGAAGTACACCTTTAAGTCACTTCATCAAGTCCGCAAGAAAGATCTAATCATAAAACGAGCCCAAACTCGGCACATCTTGCTCTTGTCGTCTAAAAGTCACAGTAGTAGTCACCGAGCTTTAGTAGTCTAGAAGTTTCAGTAGCAGTTACCGAACTACATCTCCTACAAGTTACTAAACAAAACGAGCCCAAACTCAGCATGTCTATCCCTTGCCGTCTAGAAGTCACAGTAGCAGTCACCGAGCCTGAGTAGTCTAGAAGTCGCAGTAACATTTACCGAAGTACACCTTTAAGTCACTTCATCAAATCCGCAAGAAAGATCTAATCATAACTAACAAAACGAGCCTAAACTCGACACATCTACTTCTTGTTGTTTAGAAGTCACAGTAGCAGTCACCGAGATTTAGTAGTCTAGAAGTTTCAGTAGCAGTTACCGAACTACATTTCCTACAAGTTACTAAACAAAACGAGCCCAAATTCAGCATGTCTATCCCTTGCCATCTGGGAGTCACAGTAGTAGTCACCGAGCTTTAGTAGTCTAGAAGTTTCAGTAGCAGTTACCGAAGTACATCTCCTACAAGTTACTAAACAAAACGAGCCCAAACTCAGCATGTCTATCCCTTGCCATCTGGGAGTCACAGTAGTAGTCACCGAGCTTTAGTAGTCTAGAAGTTTCAGTAGCAGTTACCGAACTACATCTCCTACAAGTTACTAAACAAAACGAGCCCAAACTCAGCATGTCTATCCCTTGCCGTCTGGGAGTCACAGTAGTTATAGTCACCGAGTTTTAGTAGTCTAGAAGTTTCAGTAGCAGTTAACGAACTACATCTCCTATAAGTTACTAAACAAAACGAGCCCAAACTCAGCATGTCTATCTCTTGCCGTCTGGGACTCACAATAGCATTTACTGAGCTGTAGAGTAGCCTAAAAGTCACAGTAGTAGTCACCGAGCTTTAGTAGTCTAGAAGTTTCAGTAGCAGTTACCGAAGTACACCGTCTAGTTATTCAATCAAGTGCGCAAGAAAGATCTAATCATAACTAACAAAACGAGCCCAAACTCGGCACATCTTGCTTTTGTCGTCTAAAAGTCACAGTAGTAGTCACCAAGCTTTAGTAGTCTAGAAGTTTCAGTAGCAGTTACCGAAGTACATCTCCTACAAGTTACTAAACAAAACGAGCCCAAACTCAGCATGTCTATCCCTTGCCGTCTAGGAGTCACACTAGCAGTTACTGAGCTTTAGAGTAGCCTAAAAGTTCCAATAACAGTCACCGAAGTACACCCACAGGTCGCGTAATCAAGTGCGCAAGAAAGATCTAACCATGAGTAACAAAACGAGTCCAAACTCGGCACATCTTGCTCTTGTCGTTTAAAAGTCACAGTAGCAGTCAGCGAAGTACATCTTACTCCGTAAAATCCAAAGCATCCGAGAATACCATCATTCATTATCATCATATCAGCCGCAGGACGTCCACTGCAGGACATAGGACTCCCCCATAGATTTTCAAAAGGATCGGCTGGAAGCGGCATGCATCTAGTGTCTTCCTCCGATCTTAATCAGGTCGTATGTCCACCTTGTAGGTGGACGTCCTACGTGGCGCTTGCCGGTGCGTGGTCCGATAACATTGGTTACTCATGATTCCGGCAGCTATCCTTGAGTATGTGTGTGTATGTTTAGGTTCCATGTGATAGGGGGCGAGCCTAGTGCCATTAACCGGGCACAAATCCTAACTCCGAGCTGCTACTGAGAATTTCATAGAAATCCCAATAACACTTTGCTCGACCTGGGAATCGAACCCGAGACCTCTAGCGTAACAGTCGCGCTTAGGACCACTAGGCTAACGAGGCAGTTTACTTGCAGGTTACCTTTTTAATTAGTGCAATTTAAATAAAGAATTTTACCATTAACTATTAATAATAAGTAGGTACTAATGCCGAATATAAAAAATAAATTTACTTACGCCAACAATCGCCAATATAGGGGCCTGTATTATGTAATATGAGGGTAAGTAGTTGTACCCATACCAGCAACTGAAACAAAATGTATTTATGAGTTTTGTTATAATTATGTACGAGTATGTGTAAATGTAACTCTCCAGACCAATTCCGGCCGGCCACGGCGGCTAATCTTAATGCAGACTAGCCAAGTACGCAAGAGATATTATAGTGCACAAGTATGTGCGCAAACACAGGTGCACTCCCTCTTCCCTAACACTCATAATCGAATGGGACGGCGACCCGACACGGCTGGAGAGAGATCAGGCGCAGGACCAACGGCTTTACGTGCTTTCCGAGGCACGGGGGTGTGACACCACCAATTTCCAAACTCTGGGCTGCTACTGAGAAATTCCTAATGGAAAACTCAATATTTTTTTTTGCCCGAGCTGAGAATGGAACCCAGGACCTCTTGGCAGTCGCGTTTGCGACCACGAGACCAACGGGGCAGTCGAGTGTGTATATAGGTATATGTCAACCCTGTTGGTGTCGTGGTTGGGGCGTGAGGACTGCTTGGATCCGGTATACGCACGGACCTAGCCGAATTGCAGGTAGTAAATGCCATGCAACCTTGAACCTTAACTATTATGTAGAAGCCTGAATATTCTTTAGCACAGTGTGAAATGGGCTCCCGGTTGCTGGAAATCGTACATAATACCATCCCGACACAGGCCAAGAAGTCTACACCTAAGAGTCTCTTAGTATTGTACCAGGCATTGGGTAATATTCAAAAATACACATTACACTACGACGGTCAATTACCTAATAATATCTACCGCAGCTAACACGCAGTCTCTCCTCCCCTGTGTGCCAGGCGTACGGACTCCTGGCTTTACTAAAGCATACATACCATCACGCTTTAGGCCGAGGTGTACCAATGTACACCTACAGTTCGCCGGTACGTTTTTAGGTCCCATGTAATAGGGAGCGAGCCTGTGGCCATTAACCGGGCACAAACCCAAACTGTCCAAGCTGCTACTGATAATTTAATAGAAAAACCCAATAACACTTTTTGCTCGGCTGGGAATCGAACCCAAGACCTCTAGCGTAGCCGTCGCAGGACCACTAAGCTAACGAAACAGTCAAGCTTTACTAAAAGTCAGTGCAATAGGAGGCTCTCATTACAATGCGTAGCGCCATTTACAACAACCAAGCCGCGCCGCGCCGTGCGCCGCCCCCTGTTATACCCAGGACGACAATATTAACAAAACCTTTTTTTTGCGCTCACTCATTTTCGTTACTAACACAAGGTATCACTAGTATTTTTTTTCTTAAGGTGAAACCTCCACGGTAGCCCGTGAAGTTCAAATTTGCTTACGTTTTTTGCGATTTGCAAGTTAGTATTAAGTGGTCACCGATGCCTATAGACATCTGTAATACCAGAGGCCTTGCAAATGCGTTGCCATCCCAGAGACAAACTTGTGACTATAATTACACCGGCACCCATACCCTTCAAACCGGAGCGCTGCTTTGCGGCAGAAATAAGCATGGTAGCAGTACTTATCCGGATGAGCCCCTTCACAAAGAGCTCTTTTCTTACTAAATACATTCTGCGTCAACCGTGTTGAAAAATGTTTTCTTGTCTGGCCTTGTTTACCATTACCGTAACAACGTATCTCCTTAGGCGCAGTGTCACTATTACTCTTATTAGGAGTCGTTTTCTCACGATTACGACACTCGTCACTAACATACCCAATTATCTTGCGATAACTACAACGGTCAGTGTTTTTTGTTGCTTCGCACTCTTGGTAGTCAAACTCGATTGCGTGGGTTTACGGTCGGTGGTAGTCACCACCGATGTTTTTATATGCAGCATAATATTTTTATTCATAACATCATTGTTTATCTCATCTTTTAGGGTTCCTCCGCGATCCTCGTATGTCGTTAAATAAATATAATTCACAATAAATCTTCTAGATTACGTACAGTATTACGCGGCACTCTTTCCACTACGCGTCTGTGCAGTAAGTAACCCGTAGAGTAGGTAGGTAACAAATGCCGTATATGCTCAATGGGATAATGCAGGTGGCATTATCCCATTGAGCACATACGGTATCATCGCAGTGAATATTCGCAATTGGCACAGTGTGTTCTTCATCTCGTTCCGTAACGAAAATCTGGCGTAGAACTTTAAGCGTGGGTTGCGCCACGCCGACAGTCATGCGTGGGTGCGTCCGGCAACATCCGTAATCCACTGTGGGTATGCTCGTCACTTACGCCGACCCACTCCTTCAGCAATATTCAGCGGAGAACACTTCGTACGCATAAGGCACATATACGGTCAGGGCACCAGTACACAGGCGGTGGTGGCACGCATAACTACAACATGGTACCTACAATACCTACTATAGAAAGCCCGCAGTACACTAATAATTTATGTATTTGAACATATTTGTATATGTATACTTTTTATAATACTTTTCTGTTATTTACTTACGTGTATACTGGTTCATTGGCATAGTGTCTTCCAACTACGGTTGCCCAAATTGCAATGAGCACCATAGGACCACCCCACCCACCCACGTAAAAGTACTTGATAGGTATCTCATTTCGTAGCGAGTACGCAGAAATCAGGGAATTGAGGAATAGGCCTTCTATGAGCATCCAAGCGTAAACGACTAGTCGCGAGTACTCTAGGAGAATGTAAGCCCCCTCGCAAACATAAGGCTGTAACAAAATAATTATTAGTCACTATGTTCAACTACCTAAGGACGATAATAAAAAAAAAACATAACTAGTTTTTAATTATAATTTATAGGTATAAAAAGCAGATTTGCATTGACATTGTATTATTATGTCGCATAACTATGAGAGATGTAACACAGGTCCACAGAGCACAGAATTCAGGGAATTCTAAAGAATTTATAACTTTATTATGTGGAAGCTATTCTGTGGCATGTACTACGCACGGAGTCTGTTCCGCTCGCAATTTAAATCCACCTTTGATGTTCCGTATTTCGAAAAAATAAACAACGTTAGATACCCTCATAACATCAATTTTGTTTACGTCTGTCCCCAGACCCTCATTCTCAGAAACCGGCTAGTTTTTAGAACTCAATATGATATAGAAATGTTTAACCTTTGTATACCGTATTAATTAGTGGTATCATGTCGCCCGTTCTTATTAGCGAGTAGCTAGAACTCGAGACCCTTGAGGGGGTAACATATCAATAACAACAATAATTATTTCCAATGAAGTCAATAATTGGAACATTGGAAATTTTCCTACAGAGGTGGTTACATCGACTTCAATAGTACTGCTGTTGTTGAGTGCTCTTGTGCCCGTGATTCACCATGCTCAACATTTCGTTGCCGAGGGGAAAATCGGAGTCAGCAAGATTCCGTTGATCCCTGAAGCGAATGCTTCAACTTGAGAGTTCAAGTTATTTGTTCAGTAGCCGGACAGGCCGTAGAAACATGCTCATAATAAAATTAACAGCTTTAAAATTGACGGAAACTCAAAACATTTGTAGGTTAATCGATTATTCTGTTAATTTTGAATTAAAACAAAAAAAAACAGTACTTAATATTAAACATTTCTTAGATTCCGGAATAATATTGTTAATTTTATTTACTCGGTTAAATCTGAGAAGAACTTTTCCCAGTAAAATAGGACAGGCTATTATTAGCTTGTCACCATCAAGAAAATGATTACGTTTTTATAAAAAAGCCTAATCGTTTTTATCACGGAACAAGGTATGGGAGCCCCCTTACCCTGTTCTGTAATGACGTCATAGTTGTTCTAAACAACATTATTATAATTGAAACTCAGTCTTTACTCACTATTAAGATAATTTAAATTTAACATAACGTGAAAATAACGTACGAAAAAACAAATCGTCTACTTTTTCAAAATTCGAATTCCTTTTGGAATGCATTATAATCATTTCAATAAAAGTTATAAACCTTTTCGGCCAGTCTTACTTTCGGCCAAGTTTTATTGGTATACAACCTAACATTACACTACTTAACTAACCTATGGACCAATATTTAAAACAAACAGGGCTACTTACATAGTATTCGATGCCCCTTCGTGAGTGTTCCGGGTCTGAATCATCGAAAGAGTATGACTGTTGAGTGTACAAAACCCATCTTACTGTCACTTCCATGAGTAGGGCGCAAAACAGATTCTGGTGTATCAAAATCCGTCTATTGCGTAATCTAGTGAAAAAAATAAAGATAAGCTTACGGTCTACACAATTATTGACTTTAATTGGAATTAATGGGTTGTGAAGGTCAGATAGGCAGTCGCTCCATGTAAACGAGTATTCAACTGCACCCGGTTAGACTGAAAGGCAACCCCAACATAGTTGGGAAAAGGCTAAGCAGATAATGATGATAAATTGGAATTAACGAAAGAAATGTAATGATAATGACCCAAGATGTTAAAGTCACCAGACCGACATTATTTTAGTAAATTTGAAATTTTAAGAATAGATAGAAGAATGAGTTTGTTCTTGACATTGCATATTACTGGCTAGCTTCAATGCTGGGCCCTTTTCTAGTTTTAAGGTATAACAGAAACTTGATTCAGGTTTGAGTGTGAAGGCTTGTTTTACATTCGCTAGGACATTTGAACAAAGTACATAAAACGGTGTTAAAGACCATAAAAAGGCCAAGTTCTTTACATCGTTACGAACATATGATATTTGTTATTTGATGTTGTTTTGTTCTGGACCATTACTGGGAATCTATTGATTACGGAGGTATTAAAGGACAAAGTAATTGTTTATTGGTTTTACGAAAACAATTTTTGCTCTTTGTTGCTTAGTTTGATGGGCAGGAGGCAAAGTTAAAGGGTGTGTGTCGTGTCCTTTCACACCTAGTATAAGTAAATTTAAACATAAGTGAAGAAGTTATCCTTTATTCCTGATTAAAAAAATGGCCCAGCATCGAAAAGGGCACGTATGCTTAGGTACCTTTTCAAATATTTCTCTAACTTTTCGAAGTTTTGTCTGTACTAAAATGATCTACGTCTGGTGTATCTGAGATTTCATTCCATGATGAGTTTAGTCATATTTCGTGGACCAATAGCGGAGCCTTCGCGAAACAGTGCGATTTCTTAAAATTATTCGTCATGACAGCTATACAGCTGTCGATACAGTCATGACGACTATTTTACTTACCCTAGGGCCTTAGTATAAGGGCCGTAGGAATTAATTGGAAAATGAATAAAACGAATACCCACCGTAAAGTGTAGAAAATTAATAGGGCGGTAAATGTCGTTAGCCAAGATGCTATAATTCCAGCCATTTCAATTCTGCGGGTGTTGATTGCCGTTTCGAATTTAAACTGTAACAAAACAAATGGGATATATAAGTATGGATTCTATGCAGTTCATCATCATCAATAGTATATGCAAGTACTTAGGTAGGTACTACTTTATACACAACTGTCTCTATCAATCATACCATAAGATTGGTAATAAGAAAGAAACTAAAGATGCTGTAGTAAAACCGCCTATATTAAAAAAAAGAAAACCCATGTTAGTATTAAAATCTAGTGGAGCCTATTCTAAATGAACTAGTGTCTGTACGTCGATTCTGTAATATTCAGACATGAACTCGCATCTCACGTCGCTATTCACCCTCACTTCAAAATGACATTGATTTATTTGACACTTTGAAGTGCGAAGTGAGCGTCGAAATGACGGTGGAATTACCGTATAGAATGCCACTTCTTACGTGATCTCATACTTTATCTGTTAAAATTTCCCCGTCCATTTAGTTCAACTCGCCGACACGCTCGCAAGAGTGGCGCTAGTGTAAATTCAAATTATCAACCGAGTTTTTAGAATCCCAATCAAGAAGACTTTCTTGATTGACAGCCGATTCAGATTCGAAGTTTAGAACGAAGTCTTACAGAATCACACAGCTGGTTTTGAATGATATTTATTTTACAAATAGATACTACTTTTTTAACTAATAGTTAATTTACACATTATTCAACAACATTAAGTAGGTACTTACTATTCTTGAAGACTTCCTCCACAGCATACTAGTATGTTAGATGACTTTTAAATAAATGGCAATCTTTCAGGGGGTTAAAGTACTAATAAACATGCACCACTTTTACAATGAGACCAACTGTTAAATAAGAAAAAATAAGCGGCTGATGCCTTCTAAAATTTTGAGTTAGTTCTTCAACAAAAGTGGTTTATAGTTCACGAAAACGTTCACACCCTGAATGCCAAGGAATTTAAAGTCAGTATGTACGTAGATTACCTAATTGATCCGAGAGTATCGATTATAATCGATATTGCGCTGAGTTGTCTGCTGGTAATCAGCTGACATTTCTTAATCCATGTTCAAAACTTTCAAGCGGAAATATGGCGAATATGATATGCTGTTAAATTGGTGCAATACGAATGAAAAGACAGTGGAGAGACAGTTTCCTTATGACTCAATGAAAACGATATTAATTTCTACAGGAAATCTTGATTTTTGATAATATGATGAATCTAACCTCAAGTGTAAAAGAGCGTTTGGCCACAACCTAAATTTATTTGCAGACTTTGATTTTACTTTTTGTATCGATTTATATTTTTTATAAGTACCTACCATTTATTGTATTTCACATTGCGAACTTAGGTGGTAGTTGCGCTTGGAAGTATTCCAAGATTTCACTATCCGAATATTTGGGTATATTCGAATATAAAAAAAAAGTTTTACAGAAATAATGTCTTTCACTGTAAATTTTCTGTGTTAGTTCCTGTCCTTAGTCCACAGCACCGAAAAGTTAACAACAACATTCTTATTCCCATCACTGGGTCACTTTGAAGTGTCATGTGTGTCCGCTTGTCTGGTTGTCCTGTGGACGGACGCCTGGAAAGTGGCTTGCCCGGACACAAATCGAATCGTGAACCCAGCTTCCAAGAGAGAGTAGGATGAGCCGATCTGCAGATTGGAACGAAATATTCTCATTAATACGTTCACCAATTTTGATGAGCGTGCTCGCCTGCTGACCTGCCATACAACGTGGCAATGTTATCAGCCATAAGTACTTATCCGTCTTACGTTAAAGCAATGAGAACGATTTCACTATAAACTCCCCTTTCTTTATTAAAAATTGTTCATCATAATTTTATTATTGCTTATAAGTACCTAATCTATATATTTAATTATGGATTTAGATTTAAATTGTAAAATAAATGATAATAATTTCGTTCTAATACAATTTTAGCAGAAATCAGGAACAATACTTGTATGATGAACAAGCTTGTCTTAAATTTTTTGTATCAATCTTTAAAACTTTTTAATGAAAAAGGTATTACTGTCAAAATGCAAATATAATATTTCTAAAACAATATAAATCTCAAATAACAAGGCCTGAGTAAGGACTGAATATTGTAATAATATAATAAAAACAAACAAATAAATAACATGTACCTTCGTGAGCTCGATGCGCACAAAATTTAAGTAATTTTGTTTGCACATTCGTGTTGCGTTTGGTTATTATAAATATTCGAATACCGGAATATTTCGAACCGTTCATTATTCGGACATTCAATTCCAGCTCTAATTATTAAAATATTTGATCGTACGCTACTGTTTCACCATATTTTAACAGACACAATTCATCAGATTTATTAAAAATTGGTACAGAATTTGTGAGACATGATCTGCCAAGTAATTTAATCGGCCCTTAGTGTCGCTCGCAGTACCAGTACCAGTACCGCAAATGGAGAGGGCTTTCATTTGACGTATTAATTATTTTATTTACTTTTCAATTAACATATGCCAAATTTCAGTTTAATTGCATACCAGCGAGTTGTTGTAAAATGATTTGTACATTCTATACGAATTTTTCAAGTTTAATTTGCATATTGAATGTAATAAATAAAAGTAAATAAATATGGAGGCTTTTGCCCAGAAGTGGGACAGAAATGGCTATTAAATAAAAAAATATATCGCCTTACACCTTATGCTTCTAGTGAATCATAAACATAAATAGGTACTTATCGGGCTTTTAACAATCGATCAGTTTCCCTTATTAATAACATTTTTTTTATGACGATTTATTGCATGTCTTTGCAAGTCTGAGACTCCTAAGAGCTCTTACACACGAGCGGCATGTTCCCAAGGGCAGAGGTTAAAACCGATCATGGATGGCGGTTTGTGAAGAAGTTGTAAATGATTTTAATAATAAATCCACTGACTCCTATACTAAAAGAGCAGACGACGGCTGCCGCTGATCTTCGAAGTTGAAATGTCGACGGCTGCCGTCGACGCGTCAAGTGCGGGTAATCGATACCTGGAGTCCATTGCCACCCCCAGCACAATCTCAAATTAAACTTGTTAATTCATTATTTTGTTATTTTGCCTTTAATGATTTTATAGTCTTGTGTTTTATATTTGATTGTGTACGTAATTTGTCAAATTTTATTTGTTTGTTTAGTATGCATTAGCCAATAACTTGTTTGTTTGGTGCAAATTGTAAATATGGGTTGGTTATCTATGAACATTATAAATAAAAAATCGAATGTATCGAATGTCTTACTAGGCACCAACGATCCTTGTTACCTAGTGGTCGTCCATTAAACACGTGAAATTTTTTATCTACCTTTGACGTCCCCTCCCTTCTTATCTACTGATACAAGGTGCTAAACTTGTCCTAAAACATCACGAATAATTTTACGTTACAAAGAATCTTTTTTTAACATTGTCTATGCAAGTATTTTTTAATTTAGCCCTTACTGTCCCATTGCTGCGCAAAGGTCTCACCCAATTCCTTTCATTTGCTCTTTTCCTGAGCCACTTCGAACCAGCCCTCGTGGTACGCATCCAAATTGTCTCGCCACCTCTCTCTAGGCCGGGGCTCGGCGGCGCCGTTCGTCATAAATGAATAGTGATAATAATAGTTAGTTATTAATAAATTTAAAATAAATACACGTGATTTCTCACTACACGTCCTCTCTTCTGATATTTCGTCATATTTTCTGATGCCCCTTTTCGCCTTTCGTGTTTCACGTGATTAATGAACGATCCCCTCTACCTACTTACTAAACGAGTACTATAACAGTATTGAGTGCAATAAATATCATTGTGTGGTTTATCGTAAATACGTACCTTTTGTATTTTATTTTTTTAAGTATGGGAAATCATCAACTGGTTTCTTCCGCCCTGGGCGGAGCGGAAAAAAATGTCAGACTCTTACTGACTAAAACTCATCATACCGAATGGTACGTTTCTGTATTGTATATTAAGATACTGTTTAGCCAAGTTTTACTCCAGGATTTGGAAATTAAAAAAAATATGTCGAGCGCGCGTATTCTGTTGATTGGCTGCCTGAATTATCAACAACCAGAGTAGCTCACACGCGCATCATACAATTTTTTGACAAATTAATTTTTCGTTTAAGAAACCAGAATGTTAAACCTAAATGCCGCTAGTTGTCACTCTTCTCAGTGGTTTCACATACCTGTGCTTCTGCTTCATCCTCGTTTACTTTGTCAAGAATTTTTTGTACGAGCGGAGGGAAGCAGGGAGTAAAGTTGGTCCAGCCTTTAGAGTCATTTAGATGCCGCCCGAGCCATAACCCCTCCGCGCCGCACCTCCTATACGCGCACTCTAAATTAAAAGGAAGTAAATAATAATAATTAGAAAATAAAAAAGAACAGACCAAAATAATATTCAGAATTTGTGGGAAAGTAATAATAAAAAGTAAGCGCTGATCTAAATAGAGAAAATCATAAGTAGGTATACAAAAGTAATAAAAATAAATTATACCGATGAAGTATCGATAGTTTTAAATTTTTGTACCACTTATTGGTACAAAAATTTAAAAAAGTTTAGAACTATGTATTATTTGATTTCATTATAATAAATTCATTTGTATGTATTGCCTATTTCAGTCAGGCAAGTACCTACCTAATACATATATTTTTATAACTGTAGCTTTGTAATTATAATGTATGATATCTAATAATCAATTCTCTATTTTCTATTTACGGCAAGGGATCCGGTTCCAAGAAAGGACGAAGACGATTCGAATCGACCACAGTTCATTCGAATTCCATCCATCCATAAGTAAAACGTTTTCAGTAACATTGATTCAGGATGACGTTTCTTGGATCCAGATCCGCTGCGTAAACGCTCAAGCTGTTAGTTCTAGCATAATATGGCGCACTCCAAACACAACATGCAAATCTATGTGTGGTTACGTGTTGAACACGAGTCTCAATATTCCTTGATATCCGAGTAGTTCTAGATTTGTATAGGGTGACTGGTAATTAGCGACCGATACTTAAACACAAGACATGATAACAAACAACTATCCCGAAGAATACTTTTTTTCCAGAAAATTGCAAACCGCATGAAAGAGCAGTTTTTCATAAAAACACGCTCTCTGATTTAATCTCTGTTGTTGAGCACACGGCATTCATCCCAGTGAGGGATTTTAAAAAAGAGTGTTATATTTTTCCAATCCTTTTCTACCTTTGCCGTTGCGGCTGCAGCGCATTCTCTACCTAATCTCAATGATGTGAACGAACAAAATCGATCGCAGACACCCGCTGACGTTCCAATATTGAACAAATTACAAAGTATACTGCATAATCAAATTAACTCTGAAAGTGGAGCCTAGGTCGCTTTATAAATAGAAGAGCTAAAAAGACTTAAATGCCTTAGTGATCAATAAAATATAATACTGTCAGGCTTATAGAACAACACGGGGAACATATTGAGTCGACGCGTGTCGATATGTGTATGATATTGACAGCTTCAAACCATGCGTGTGTTGCTGCTAAACCGCTATACACTCTATACTTACTGTTCTGGTTACTCAGCAAAAGTTTGGGGCAATATTGGTACAAGGTTTCTCCGGCGAGGGTCGGAGGCCAGCAGAGGAAACCATCACAAGTTGCGTTGCAGTAAATTGCATCTGGGGAATATCACGTAAATTAAAGAGGGAGTGCTTTCCATTGGTAATTCAAGCATATTTTCCCGTAACAAGGTTGTTAGAAAATAAACGGGTAATGATAAGGGTAAACAAAATAAGTGTTCGCGGAAGGAAGGTAGCGATGCCATAATTTGCACATTTCTATTTCGAATACTTGAAGTGTTGAGTATCTACATTCATATATTATTTATTTGAAAATAACTCCGTCTGTCTGGTAGTTACGGTATAACAACTTTTCCGATCGTAATAAAAGACAAAGAGATAGATTGGCATCTGAACCCTAATCCAGATTCCAAGCTATCTTATTGACTATTTTTAATCACTAACTTTGCATGCGTACGCGATTACCAAAAGCTATTTAAAAGAAAAGAAAGAATCATAACTTCCGACGGAGTAAACCCCTGTTTCCCACATACGGCTACGGCTATATTTATTAAATATTGAGATTATACACATAGTGCCAAGTCATTTGACACGTTTTACTAAGGCCTTCCCCGAGCGAATAAAATTATGTATCTAATAATAAAATAAAGTACATTAACAAAAAATAAATAAATAGTAATAATAAAATATTTTGTTTTTTAGAGTTTAACACAAGTTGTAAGCTGCTTGATGCAACGATAAAACACGCGAGGTGTTGGTGTAGATCACGGAAAGTAGACGGGTAAATATGTTCATTGACTTGTAACTATAAACAAACCCTAACGAAAGTCAAAGTCAAAGCATTTATTTTAATTAGACCATTTACAGGCACTTTTGAATGACAAGAAGTTACAGTTTAAAATTGAAGCTAGTTGCTCGTTCCAAAACGTAGGTCTCTCTGGAGAAGAACGAGCAAGAAACTCCATAGACACTCTTTTTTTTCAATTTGGTTTTTACAAAATCTTGGTTACAATATTCTTGTTGCTTCTATACGTGATAACAATGAAGGTGAATAAAATAAAATTACAAAGTTATAATAAAGATGTAAGCCATGGCAGTTAAGAGATGACCAAGATCAATCCCAACTGACATCACCCGTTCACGAATACGAGTATGACGCATGCATCAGCACTGTTCAGCTCAACCATCTTGAAGGGAACCGAACGATCCAACCCACACCCCACCCGTCAGCGAGACATTAAAGTGAGCATGACAAAGCTCTCAACTGCCACGCTCAGTGTCCAACACGTAGTAACTTAACACTTTCACCTTGATGTGGAGACAAAGTGTCAATTTTTGAAGTGAAAACTTCTTTAGCGGCGCTGTGCACTTTTTTTGGAATGGGTAAAAAATGTTAAACTCGCGTCAGTACACGTGACCCTGATCGAAAATTCGTAAACGGCGTTGTGCACTTGTTTTGGAATGGGTAAAAAATGTTAAACTCGCGTCAGGACACGCTGATCGAAAATCTTACGAATTGATCGTACACAAATAAGCGCAATAAATAAATATTGTATTATACCACATAAATGATAGTACTTTTATACTGATAATTAAAGCAATTCGTGCAAAATTATTCCCTAACCATTCCAAAATATCAAAAATGCACAACGTTAATATTCAAGTTTTCACTTCTGCCGGCACTCCCGGAGTGCAAACCGTCGTTTTTTTTTGTTAGGGTTCGTAATAAGGTTAAATAAGTTTCTATTCGTCAGCCGTATTGTGACACAATATGGCTGCCGAATAAAACCTTATTTCAATCAACTACTAAAACTTCAATGGCAGGGTCACGTTGAAAAACATGATTCAATCATTAGACGGTACCAATACGAGTTGAAAAATGTGGTACCTAATATAAATAGCTGCATATTTTAATAAAAAAAATAGTGGTTAACATATTTATCTAAGATTTGTTAATTGATATTATTAGTATAATAATTAGGTAATATCCCTAAGTTACTACTTATTACATTATCTCATAAACATTGAACAGATGATAGTCAAACGGTAACTTAGTTGCTAAACTAAGACAGAGACAAAATCTGATCCGCGGCGTTCCTTCAACGTGCATGTTAAAACCGGTAACAGTTAAAATTGATTCACGTCAAATGTCTGTTAACGTGACTGATAAAACGCATCGGACTAGCACTGCTGCTGACACCCCCAGATTACTTAAATTCATAGGCATATATGGGGAGAGGGGGTATGCGGGTGGGCCGTCGATCCCAAAAGCCTATGGATCAAATAGAACGGTCCAATAATAATCTACTCGTACAAAATGTCTGACGTGGGCGAAAGCCCAAAAGTGGCGTAGGTAGCTTCGTAGGTTGCCTACAGAACAGTGGAATACGAACACCAGCCGAGCGAAGCCTAAATAGATTTTGGTATTTCAATGGTTCTATTGTTTCGTGTTCCCATCAGAAATATTATTTCGAAACACTAATAACTTGAAATCTCTTTCACCTGTAACGCACAAATAGTCATTGTGCAAGCATAAATTCATACATTTTACTGGGCACAACATTTCCGGTTGGGTTAAGTTAGGTTATACTTGGAATTCCAGATTTGAACAAGCATTAAAGACTGTGTATATAAGGTGTTACCAAAATATCTGCCACGGATTAAATACTACCTAGTATTGTGTTTAAAGATTACAATAGTGAAGAAATTTCATACCCCAGAATAATCACTTCAATTTGAGAAAATAAAGTAATTTAATAAACATTGACTCTACTCTGCATAACGAGGTTCACAAATTAAAAAAAATATGACACATTATCAATAATTTATCTTCACTATTGTAATCTTTAAACACAATACTACCTCCCATTAAATCCGTGGCAGATATTTTGGTAACACCTTATATGCTATTCAATATCTAGAGAGAGCTCAATTAGAATCAAAGCAGGAGCTACAGACATATTGTAACCACAACAGACTGTATAGATGTATAGTATTCGCTTGACCATTTTGATGTATAGGTCACATACGTTATTGTCAATACATCAGTGAGGTATATCACAAACTACGTCACAGGCTGAGGCCTAGAGCGCTCAAATTGATTGCCTTTAAGCTTCCCGTTTCTAATAAATTGATACCTGAAGTTCCTATTGATACAGAATTACCTAGCTTTAACACATGTATTACGATATACAAATTGAATATACTGGAAAATGCATTAACAGTATTTAGTCATATGTGTACCAAAGGCTTCTGTGAATTCGAAATTTCCAATATGTCTGTCGCTTTGATTTGAATTCGAGCAAATAGTTTATAAACAGACAGTAAAGGTATGTTACCGTGCATAATATCAATGTGATGCGACGGAGCCAATATTCTAATTCGAATATTGCATCCTTTGACGTATGTAGGTACCATTAATTTGTATGACTATTAATCTTACAAGTGAAAATGAGCTTCCTTATCAAATTGGAGCACAGCTAAGCTGCTTTGAGGAAGGAATAGGTATAATGGTTGTACTTCTTTTGTTATTGTATTATGGAAATATTTCCTTAGCGCAAAATGTTTAAGTAATCTCTCTCTCTCTCTCTCTGTAAGTTTATGTTGGAAGTATTTTGTCAGAAACTTGCGAATGGCATTGCACATTACTTCAATAGCGAAATCCTATTATAAAACGCTCACTAACTGAACACAACATTTCGAAAACTAAGTAGCTTAATTGGGAAGAGTGGCCACGCTTGGAGTTTCTAGTTCGCACTTCTCTGTAGAGAATTGGGTACCGACGTTATCGAGCCAGCAACAAGTTTCAATTTTCCGACTAATTGAAGTGCCTGTAAATGGTTAAATTGACATAAAAGGTTTGACTTTGACTATGTAACCTGTGAATTTCAAAAGCGGGTAGGTACGTAGGTATGCCTGTAAGCTAGTTCTAGGTAGGAGATTTCAGCTTAGATCGGATTTGGCTTTGAACTTCGACTACCAAGCCGACGAAGCCGCTTGTATGTAGTACATCAATGCTAATACCAATACAGCTTGTACCTTTGAGTGTTGAGCATAACTAGAGTATCATTGCAATTAATGTAGGAAAAATAAATCTTAATAAAATAAGTCATTAATTACAGACCGTGTAAAAAGAAATTTAATAAACCTATAAGTTAGGTACATTTTGGAACATATAATTGCGATATTTTTTTTGTGAGATATTGAAGGTCAAAGATTTTTGACTTTTTTACGAATATTAATTTTGAACAGGTAATGCTCTTACTACTTTTGTCCTGTTACATGTACCTACATACATATTATATTTTTAGAGTGTGTTACATTTCGCGCTCCCAAGAACGTTGATTTTACACCAAGAATAAAAACTATTTCCTAACAATACATTGTGGTCAAGTGTATAATTATATTCTGATAGGTAATCTGCGTAGTTAACGGTCACATAGCATAGTTGCTTCTGTGCTGTGTCTGTATGTACATACCTGTATAAGTCGGTATAAGTAATGATATGATAGAGCGTAGATATTTTCAATACCTGTGGCAATCTATTATGTTGAATTGTTACGAGACTTTGATATTTGTGAAATAGATAACTACTTAGAAAAAATTAAATAAAAAATTTAAAAAACCCCCAACACAAAAACCTAAGTTCCCTTTAAAAAGTAAAAAAATAACAAAAAAAATACGTCACGTTGGGGGACCGCTCGGGACGATCGTATCCTAAATGCAACATCGGCCCCCCAACGTGACGTATTTTTTTTGTTATTTTTTTACTTGTTACTGGAACTTAGGTTTTTGTGTTGGGGGTTTTTTAAATTTTGAATTAAATTTTTTATTTTATACTTTTTATAGGTACCTACTTATTATAATGTCGATTTTGTTAAGTTTGAGACCCCACTAGAAGAAAAACCGAATGTCTGTAAATATACTCGATATTTACAGACATTCGGTTTTTCTTCCCTACTTTCACCCCCACAACTTTTAAACGGCTCAACCGATTTTCATCAAACATGTCTAAGAACACTCGCACATAGGTCACCTTTAATACAAAAAAAAACTAAATTGAAATCGCTTCATCCGTTCGGCATCTATGATGCCACAGACAGACAGACAGACAGACAGACAGACCGACAGACAGACAGACAGACAGACACGTCAAACTTATAACACCCCTCTTTTTGCGTCGGGGGTTAAAAATGGCCAAACTGGGTCAAACCATGGAGTACCTAGGTAGTAGTAGAGTTTTACGAGAGACCGGTAGAAATACTAATAGGGAATGTGCATGTGTTTTTACATTTTTTTTCTATAGTTTACACAGTTTGCTATATAAGAAATAGTGAACACCAATAAAGTAATTTATGGAATATTAATATTTACGGAAATGACATTTCACGTTTGAATGTGACGTAAGAATTTTCTTTTTTTCGTCAAATTCGCTCTGATCAATGGCGGCGGTTTTCAAATAATTGACTGTTCCACAAAACGTTGCTTGAAAATTATTTTTTTGCTCAGAAAAAAAAATATAGGGAAGAATATTCATGGTGGCATAATTCTAAAGTATTAAAGTTTATAAAAAAATATTTGACTCTCAATTGAATCACATGTATACTCTGTTGTGTAAGTATAATATTTGGCGATTTCCGTTCTGCATACTAGTTGTATGTGGAGCGTTAAGCCTTGATTTACGCCTATTAGCAAATTAGTACGTTCACTAGTCAACTCCACGAACTGGGAGATAATTTTAGCTGAATCTGAGAATTGATTTGTGGTGTGGTGATGTTTAGATTGCCTTATTGGTACAATGCAATTAGGTTCTTCATGTGAAATGGGTAGGTAATGTGAACAATTAATAGGTAAGAATTTACGCTCAGATCTTTCTAAATGTAAGTACTTAGTAGAACTTGTAAGTTGGTCAAACATTCCTAAGTTACGAGCTTGTAATCTTTAGATAAGGTGTAGTTTATAAAACGTCAACATGAGCATTGCAAATAGCGGCGCTGCTTGTTTAATCAAATAAACGATGTAGAAAGACTTAATGAAGTTGAAAGATATTCAACTTCACTTATTTTACTTCTTTTGTTTTTTTTTTTTTTTGGTTTTTTTGTTTTTTTTATTGTTGAATTTTTGATTTTTTTATTCTTTGGTTTTTGTTTGTTTTTTTTTTTTTTTTATATTTGGTTTTTTTAGATGTTTATTTTTTGTTTTTTAGATATTTATTTAGATATTGTTGGTTGATATTCTCCAACCTATGCTCTCGCATCTTAAAGTTTCGTCTGAGGCACTGGAATGGTTCTCCTCATATCTTCGGGGACGTCAGCAGTCGGTTCGCGTTGATGAGAATTCTTCGAGTTGGCGTGATCTTGGTGCTGGGGTTCCTCAAGGCGGCATTCTCTCTCCTTTATTGTTTTCTATTTTCATTAATTTTATTACTCCCTTTCTTCAGTGTGCGTATCATTTGTATGCCGATGACCTTCAGCTGTATACTTCAACACAGGTGGGTAACTTGTCAGCGGCTATTCAGGATATAAACCGGGATCTGGATGCCAACAACAATTGGTCTGACAGATTTGGGGTGTCTGTGAACCCCACAAAATGCCAGGCCATTGTCATAGGAAGTTCACGAATGATGAGCAGAGTGGCGGTGTCACATCTTCCTCCTATAGTTCTTAATAGTACTATCATCCCAATTGGCCCTTGCGTGAAAGATCTCGGTTTATATCTTGATTCGACGCTTAGCTGGCAAAATCAAGTTTCCAGTGTTTGTCAGCGGGTCAACGGTACCTTGCGTTTCTTGTATCGTCTGAGGAACTTTTTGCCTGCAAAGACGAAAACAATGCTTGTGCAGTCTTTAATCTTCCCTATAATTGACTATGGTGATGTGTGCTACTTTGACCTGCATGCTGTCCTGTTGGATAAATTGGACAGGCTGCTAAATAACTGCATTCGGTTCATTTTTAATTTGCGGAAATATGACCACGTGTCTAGCTTCAGATCGGAGCTTAAGTGGTTACCCATTCGTCAAAGAAGAAATTTACGTGCGTTGACCACGCTTTATTCCCTTCTCAATTCTCGCTCTTCTCCTTCTTATCTTACTTCTCATTTTCAATATCTTTGTTCTACTCATGATAGGAGTCTGCGTTCCTCTATTAATCTTCTACTTAACTGTCCTTCTCATACTTCTGATTTCATTCATTCTTCCTTTCATGTCCAGGCTATTCTTCTTTGGAATGCGCTTCCTCTCGATATCAGGACAGCCATCAGTCGGTATGCTTTCAAGCAGAAATTGCGGACTTATTTTTCGGAGCAATTGTAAGAGTTGTCTCTTAATCTTCTTTTCTGAACCTTCATAGGATATGTATTTTATATGTAGGTATACAGTTATGTATGTATGTATGTATGTATGTATGTATGTATGTATATATGTATGTTTGTATATATGTAAAAATGTATGTATATGGAATAATATATATTGCATTATTATAGTATTATTGTTTTTGTACATTTAGAGTATGGAGTATTTTAATTTTTTTTTGTACTTGTGTACATTTCATTGTTATAATACTCTTGTACAGTAATTTGCACCTGCCATGTTATCTCTTCACCACCTTTGGTTGACTGGTAGAGAATGCCTAAGGCATTAAGTCCGCCTTTGTACTTTTTTTTTGTGCATAAAGTTTAAATAAATAAATAAATAAATAAAGATACATGTTCTTTCCTGGATTTTTTTTTATAAAGATACTAGCTGGCTCGACAAAAGTTATTAATATTTATAAATTCTTTTTTATGGTAAGAAAAATAGTTTAAAACCGATTCTCAGACTTAATACTACTACTAGGTACTACTACTACAACTACACACTACACTTCTTGACTTTGGCAATAGGCTCGCCCCCTATTACATGGGACCTAAATATACCGGCGAACTGTGGGTGTACATTGGTACACCTCTGCCTAACCCTTCGGGGAATACAGGCGTGATGTTATTTTTTTTTTCTCAGACTTTCCGAATAATATACCTATTCGGTACCTCTGAGAATCGGTTTTAAACAATTTTTTAATTTTTTTAGTTTATGAACATATAAAATTTCATAAAAATCGGTCAAGTCTTTTTATCAGTCAAGTAAGGCAACTTCAATTAACATTGTGGCACGTGAATTTTAAATATATAGATAGAAGAAAGAAAAGGTCAAAACATATTTACACACAGTAACATAATATTGGCTGCACTCGTAAGCACGATGTTTTGCGTGTGTTACTTTGAATTTTGTTCTACATAACATTATCATTCTTTTTTTCAAGCTAAAAACAAATGTTGTATGAACTACATCAACAATTTTAACTGTAAAACTGTTTCGCCTTAATCTTTTAATTAGAAAATTACGTAATATAGTTCTCCTTCTTCGTCCAAAACGTTTAGATGAACCATATCTAAGTTGTAAGCTTACATCTACATTTTACTCAATTATGCCTACTAGGTATCTAATCCTCACTTAAATTTGTCCATTCACCTGCACCATTCACGCTCTGATGAGCGCCTCGGACGCGGTAATAAACGTGGTCAGATGCTGGGCCCATGTGGCATAAATAATTATATAATTATGTGTTCTGGACACGAAAACAAGAAGTACTCACTCATATTTTGCTTGGAAAATGTAGTTCTGCTCTGTTTCAATACTAGGTATTCTTAAAGATAATCTAATACCAAAAATTAAACTACCAGTTTTTATGGATGAAAATGCCGTTCTTCTCCATACAAAACAACCTGTTGGAATGGGCAACTAGATTCATTAGTTTTAATTATTTTGACGTTCAAAAGTGCCTTTTAATGGTCTAATTGATATAAATGATTTGACTTTGACTTTGAGAGGGTTCCGTACCGGACAAGTACCAATATGGTTAATTCAATTCATATGCACTATCTCAGTGTATCTTGGACTTCACTGACATCGGTGAGGAAATTATTATTACTAATTTATTATGTGTGTTGATGGGGACATTTTTAGACTTAACATTATATTGTTTTTTTAGACCAGATTCTAAAGCGTGTTACAGAAAGGGTATATCCATACAAACGGGGTGAAGAGTGTATCAGGTACAGATTTACTGAATCTCTATACAATATTTCAGCTCAAAACTAATAACTTTGAAAATGCAGAATATATTTTTTATTTCGGCAGCTTATTTAGTTTAAATAATAACAAATGTGTCAGAAGAAACAAATCTTTTACGGAGTTGTTTCTTTGTGTGTAGTTTATTGACACCGATCAGCTGACTTGGTGTAGTGATGTGTATAATTTAATTGGACACATTCGATTTTTTACTTAAATGTTTCTTAACTTTGTTTTGTGTACCTATAAAGGTATTAAACAAATGTTTCTAGGTGGTTTGTTCACACTAAAACTATCCGTGCTTTTGATATATATATACCCTTTCCGTAACACGCTGCATGATCTTAATTGCCTACATTATAAAGTCGTGTGTCGTGTGACATAATATGGTGGCGGAAAGGACATCGCAACGAAACCTTTTATCTTAGATTGTAAAAATGATTGTACAGGCACCAGCATCAATATTTTATGTCGGTTATTAAAAAATAAGGTATGTTTTTGTTAATGTCGACGTATAATATTAAACGACGACAACGTCGTATCATTATTTACATTTAGTAAACTGCCTTGTTGGCCTAGTGGTCCTAAGCGCGAATGCTACGCTAGAGGTCTTGGGTTTGATTCCCAGGTCGAGCAAAAAGTGTTGTTGGGTTTTTCTATGAAATTCTCAGTAGCAGCTCGGAGTTTGGATTTATGCCCGGTTTATGGTAATAGGCTGCCCCCCTATTGCATGGGACCTAAAAAAAAATACCGGCAAACTGTGGGTGTACCTACAAAAATTATATATACATCACTGCCTAACCCTTCGGGGAATACAGGCGTGATGGTATGTGTAATATCATCGCTGGCAGTCTGAAATCACGTAAATTCTCCATCGTATTTTCCGTTTCCACGAATCCGCGCTGATCGATTGGTAGTCAGTAACTGTGTAGCATGATATTCTGCTCAAAGCCGTAGCTCGGACGTGTTACCGTTGTAGCATACAAGGCGACTCTATGCTTGAAATATACTTGCACAAAGGCATTCCTTGTCCTTTAGAGGAGCGCTGTGACCAGAAGCGGAATATTGCGATGTGTCACCTTGCTTTGTCAGAGACATAGATAGAGTGAATAAAGTTCGAGCCGAGCTGTCCTCTCGTTGATTGTCTCCTCGTTGATCTGTCTCTATAACCCATACGGGGACAAACCGGGGGGGGGGGGGGGGGGGCAGATCGGACTAACCCCAGTAGCGGACGTCGCGCGTCGTTCGGCTGATATCTTCTTCTTCTTGAGTTTCTAAACCGCCTCAAGGGCCTCTGACATTGTTACCGATGTCAGTGATGTCCAAGATAAACTTGGAAAGTACATATGAATTACAAAAAGTCACATTGGTACTGGTACTGATTGGTATTGGTATTTGGCTGATATGATGATGATGTTTTAAATGACTATGCATATTTTTTTGTATCACCCATTGATATGAAGCTTTCAAGACAAGAAAAGGAATGGCATGTATTTAAGGCGGCGACAAAGTAATTTGATTTAGGGTTTTAAAAATAATTAAAATGGGTAGCAAAAATAATAGGCTGACAGCTACAGTGAAGTTGCATTTTAAGTATAAAGTAGCAGCTTTATATTAAGTTTGTTTAAATTTAAATTGGCAGTGAAATTTAGGTATGGCAACTGAATTTATTGTTAAGCGACAATGCATGCTTGCATGCATGCTACTTATTTGCCCTAGACATAGATCCAGAGATTGCCCTAGGTTTAAAAGGCACAGCGGGGAGCCCCGCTTTGCGGGGCTCAAGGGTTTACAAAAAAATAACCCTTCTAACCGAACCTGTCTAAGTCGGGGTGCCCCAAGTCCCGAGCTCGCTTCGCTCGCTCTTTCATCCTATAGTTTACATAAGAAATAGAGTTGCTAATATATATATATTATATATTATCTTTGCCACCCTACTAACATTATTAGTCGCCAAGTCATTATATATAGCTCCTCGCCTAATATTTCAATTGACTGGTATAGTTTATTTGCTACCTAAACGCAGCTGTTAGTTTTTAGTTTTTATAACACCCTTAATTTTGAACCTTACATAATATAATAGTCGCGAAAATATTTAATCGCTGGCAAGTTATTATATTTGTTGCAAATATTTAGTCGACTTTCAAGTTATTAGTCGCCTGGAATATAATAAGCTACTTGGAATTTCGCCTGTTTCGTGGGTGCGTTTACAAACATCAACAACAAAGACTAAAGACTAAAAAAAACGGTAATTTAAAAAAGTAAAAAACCCGACTGCTATTCTTTAAAAATCCCTAAAACAAGATAAATTGTAGCAGTCGGGACCCATTCTAGAAATGGAGGATTAGTGAATTGAGAGCGCATACCTATATTACATTGCAGATGGTCCCGAATGGGTCCCGACTGCTACAATTTATCTTGTTTTAGGGATTTTTAAAGAATAGCAGTCGGGTTTTTTACTTTTTTAAATTACCGTTTTTTATTTTTTATTTTTTTAGTCTTAAAAAAGAAATTAATATACCCAGTATCACTCTTACAGTAAATACGAATCTACGGACACCTCTCAAGCTTAAATCCATCGAGCCGTTCAGCCTGCAGAGCGAGCCAAACATTTGAATTTGGCGCCAAAAATCCGCCATTTTGTTTTCTTATTTTTTATATACCCAGTGTCACTCTCACAGTAAATACGAATCTAACGACACCTCTCAAGCTAAAATCCATCGAGCCGTTCAGCCTGCAGAGCGTGCCAAACAATTATACATACATACATACATACATACATACATACATACATACATACATACATACATACATACATACAAACATACCCTCGAAAAACATAACCCTCCTTCTGTCGCAGTCGGGTAAAAACAACTCTCATACACAAACTGCCAGTCCGGAATAACTATTTGTAGGTCATACAAATGTTTGTTCCATGCGGGATTAGGACACAGCAGCCAAACACTCAACCAAAGTGCCAACCGTGCAGTCCATTCAAAAACCGATCAGAATAATATTACGTCAGTCCGTGCGGCTCGTACATACCATTAATCGAATCGAACTTGAGCGGCACAGATCCGTTCAATCGGAGTGTCATGCCCATGCTTTTATTATTTTCCTATCAATAGAGTACCTGACACCTGTGCTGGTACGCTCTTCAATAAACAATTGTAGTAGTTTCGCCTGACGGACATACTAGGCGGCCTAGATTAGTACTAAGGTTCCGCTGTTTGTCTGATCGTCTGTGCCAGGGTATCTTTTGAGGAGGCGGCGGGACGGGAGAGGGAGAGGACAATCCCCCGTCCCAGCGGCCGCCGCGGTAGACGCTCCGGGCGTCGGGAGCCGCGAGACGACTCCCGGCCACCGTAGGCGCGGGTCTGTGGACGGTGAGCAATGGGTAGCTCACCGTCCGTACATTCACTGAATAACGACAGACCGTGTCGACGGCGCGTTCGTGTTCGTGTTCAAAGAGATGTCAGCAAACTTGGATGGGGCCACAGAGGGCCGATGCCTGCCGGGGCTGCGGGTTGTTCGAAAGAGATACCGCGCCCCCGGAACGCAAAGGGCACATGAAGGAACATAGACGGGTTTTAGTCAGTAAAAGTCTGACACTCCCTCCCGCCCCGCCCAGGGCGGGGGAAGTTATTTGATGATTTCCCGTCTATAAAAAAAAAAGGGTATCTTTTGAACCGTAACTAGAAATGTAGACATTTGAAATTTTGAAGACAAATAATAAAAATAAATTAAAGAGAAATAAATAACATTTTCTTAAGAGGGAAGTCGAAAAAAATATTTCTTAATTCTATTCGTCAACCGTAGAAAGACTTCCTGGCTATCAGTAACGACTGTCAAAGTTCGACGAATGACAGCCGGGAACAAAACCTTTAAGTGCTTTCCGAGACACAGGGATGTCACACCACCAACTTCCAAAGTCAGGGGGCTGCAACTGAGAAATTTCAAATGGAAAAGCCCTATAAAAGTTATTGCCCGACCTGGGAATTGAACCTAGGACCCCACGCTCATCAGTCGCGCTTGCGCCCACGAGACCAACAGGGTAAAAATCACAACAAGAAAAGTTATTATTTTATGATATTATTAAAAATAATTGTAGTGTTAATATTGTACGGTGGGGTTTCCAGTCCGACTCAGCTTTATTTGGATAAAAAGCAAGAAAACAAATGCTTCTGTTTTTCCTTGACGAACTATATTTTTATCATCTAGCTTTTAATTTTTATCCCGAACCAATAAAATTTACCCCACCCATTTTATTTTACACCGATTGACTTACATAGTGTAAGAGTAGATTTATACAATCTGTTTTTTTTATATCCCATAACCCAAGCGTTATATTCTATAAGTGAAAGGTATACAAAAATTCCTAGACTAATTATGAGATCCAAAAATGCATAGTTTCGTTGATGTCTCCAATCATAGTTAATTTAGGTTAAAAATTGTCACCCGCATGACGACGAATCTTTACTTGCGCGACGTTGCCGCTCGATGGGTACAGGTATCTAAGTTTCATTGATAAATAAGTAATTCATTATCATTCAAACCAATCCATCATTATTTAAAGGTGAGAAAATGCGACGTTGTCATATTTCACGTTAGTTCTTAGTTGTTAATATAAAAAACAGATAATAGAAAAATAATTCATATGTCAGTTGATTCTTTAATATGGTTCGAGCCTTCCGGCAACTGGGACCGCAATTAACTGGGACCGTGGTCCCACTTGCCGGTTCTATTCAATTTAATATTTTTCTTCCGGCGACTGGGACCATCCATAAATACATAAAAAGAAACCAAACAAGCCAAAAACATTACAGTCAAACGCAAAATAAATAAAAAAGAACAATATCAGTTTAACGGTGACTTTAAATTCATGCCATCCCTTACATTACGTATCAAAAACAAACCTTATTTCACCTTTATATATATATATATATATATATATATTATTTCTCTAGTAATTACTGGCATAGTTTCCTAACTACAATCCACAACACATATACGTAATACTCTAGAACGCCGTGTTCGGTGTTCATGTAAAAAAATAATTCCACAACTTCTATTCCCATTTTGTTGTTGAAATCAAAGCGTATGGTGCCTGCCACACGCAGGGAAATAAAACCGACAAAATCCTTGTTCAAACTTAATTAAACTTCGCTGATACGGTGGAAGCTTGCTCGCTAGACTTACCAATCACTGTAGCCAGATTTGTATTCGGGCAGGCTATCTAGATTTTGTAACCGTCAAGTAACAAAATCGAGGTCCATTATGTTTTACATAATGGACCAATGGCGAGACATTGCAACTATAATAGATATAAATACATATATAATATTCTCATACGTGCTACGGTTAATAAAGATTCATTCTTTTCTTTTGTGAAGTTATAAAACTCAGTACCGCGCGAAACGAAGGGATTAAAAATAGTTTTTCAGCTCCATTCATGCTTTTGTCTATAGAAAGTGCCAATTTTGTATCGCATCCGCTCACTCGCGGAAAGCTGAACGCAGGTACGCGTCTCCATACTGCAATAGTGTTTTATATAAACAAAAGCTGAATGGAATGAAGCTTTGCTTAAGCTCCGCCATCCCTGAGTCAAAGTTCAAATGTCACATGTGCCTGTAATTACACTCAAGTCAAGTCAAGTCAAAGCATTTATTTCAATTAGACCATTTACAGGCACTTTTGAAGTGTCAAGAAGAGTCACTGTCTCCCAGACTCTTTAAAACAGAATTCAGCAACGTTTAGCGGTAAATATGTAAGTTGGTAGAACTTCCATCGGCGAACTACTTTATAAAAAGACCGACTAGCACAAAAATATATCAATTAATTGGGCGCGCTTTTGTTGTTCATATCCTTTCTTAAATAAACACAAAGTTTCACCTGTTGATATATTTTTTGACCGGTCGAACGTAACTGCGTTCGAAGTTTATCTACTCAATGTCCTTGACCTACTTCTGACTGTGACGTATATCCGTTGAATCGGGATCGCAGCGTTCTCAGACTTCCCTGTAGGAAAACTTTTTGTAACCTTCGCATAAAGTTTGACATTTAAAAGTTGTGGCTGGACTTTTTTTTAATAAGTTTATAAAAAAGGCATTTTTTGTGTTTGAAATTAAGTTGTGGCTGAACTTATTTTTAACGTTTATAAAAAAGGCGTTTTTTTTTTAAAATAGGTATGATCGTTTTTCTCTTTCGAAGAAAATACCTATGTCTTTTTTTGACGTTGAAATTTAATGATGATTCAAAATGAAAATTAATTTTAAAACTCGTACGACATTTTGAATTGCGTAACTTTTTAAAAGTATGATATTTCACGGTAAACTGACTGATTGGCAATATTCGAGTTTAGATAGCTATTGATATTAATACGAGGCTGCACTAGCTTTGTAACGCACCGCGCAGTCGCATACCGGGTCAATCGATTCAGCAACAAATATTGTGAATTCTGATGGACCATCATACCATCACGCCTCAGATATTCCCCTAAGGATTAGCAGCAGAGGTGTACCCAGCACCGTAATTAGCCTTTTATGCGCCCTGTGCGAGATTTTATGCGAAAAGTGAGGAATTCCATAACAGCACCTTTTAAAAAAACAACTGGTCCTGATATGGTCATTTCTGCGCCCCTCCAGGGTCTGCGCCCTGTGCCTGGACACCGCTTTTTTTTTTTTTAAAGGCCGGTAATCATCAAATATCTTCCCCCGCCCTCAGTGTCAGACTTTTACTGACTAAAACCCGTCTATGTTCCTTCATGTGCCCTTTGCGTTCCGGGGGCGCGGTATCTCTTTTGAACAACCCGCAGCCCCGGCAGGCCCGCAGCCCCGGCAGGCGCTTGGACACCGCTGGCAACGCCGTAGTTATGGCACTGGGTGTACCAATGTACCCCCACAGTCCGCCGGTAAGTTTAAGATCCCATGTAATAGGGGGGCGAGCCGATTGCTATTAACAGGGCACAAATCCTAACTCTGAGAATTTCATAAAAAAACCCAATAACACTTTGCTCGGCCTTTGAATCGAACGCAAGACCTCTAGCGTAGCAGTCGCGCTCACGACCTCTAGGCTAACGTGACAGAATTGTGATGGAGATCAGGAAAATTTCCACGAACTGCATTTTACATTATTCTGCGGTTGCACTCCTCCCCTCTTTCGTTATTAATTTCATTCATCTCAGGTGTTAACTTGACACCAGGTATCGGGTGTCCAAATATCCTTCTGCTCGAGTTATAACGATTCACGTGGCTTCCACATTCTTCACTTATTTATAGAAATCTTTTCAATACTTGTGATAATAGGTTACCATTCCAATTGATACTGTTACACGTGAAGCGGACTCTACGGCTGTGTGGGTGTTAACTTCATCTCGGTATGTTTCCTGCCTGACACGGATTCATGGAGTTTGTCGAGTCGAAATAATTTTGATGAACGCAGTCGCTTGGAACTATATTTAAGGAGCGTGAGCTTATTGTACTCACTTTACAACGGCTAATAAACGGTAGGAAGAAATACGCGTGCAGTCCGCAAGGCGTAAGCTAAGCTTTCCATGTGTGAGTGATTACCAAAATTACAGCTGCGTCCGGTTTAAACCAAGCAAAGGACGCGTCGCACCCTAGGCCGACGTCACACCTATACTATATATATTAGCACTCACAGGAATGCAAAACTAAGCTTACAAATCGCGGATTGTACCTGCTTAAAGATCAATGTTTTTTTATGCATACATCCCTATCTTTGTCTACTTGTTGTGCTACAGGAAAGATCGTCGAACCGTAAGTAGTTACGCGTGTACGTCTGATTCTCACTTAAGAATCTGAAGCGTTACTTTCCGAAATTGTTTGGTACTTATAGAGGATTAAAATTAGCGGGGGAAATTCCATAGATATTATGGGTACCAATATTTCAATTTAATAATGATAAAGTCATGATACGTAAGTAAAGCTGCACAAACAGCGACTGTTTGATCCTTTTCGCGTAGATTTGTATGTTATAGTTACATATACAGGGCGGATTAAACGAAAAATCGTATTTCAGTTTTTTTTTCGCTGACTATACATTTTTTTTTAAATCTGTGATAGCAGTTCAAAATATTTCAAAAAGTTATGGATGGTCTTAATATAAGAACGTTTTCCTGTGACTATAACGGTTAGGGTACCTGCTATTGGTGACCCGGCTCAAGAATTTCTCGACAAGAGAAAAGAGTTTGCCTCCAAGAAAACATTATCTTGTAGAAATTCTCAAGACATTATTGTGATACAAATACAATTTTTTGTATAATAATTTCTTGTAGAGAATTTCTTCTTTCATTTTTTTTTAAATTTCTCGCTACTTGTCCTGTGCTACGTCGTTATAAAATTCACACTGTTATTATTGACAAAGAAAAAAGAAAAATTTGAAGTGTATTTATTTATTGTAAGTACAAGGTGCAGTGGATTTATTAAAGTTTGATCGAGCTTCATGAAAGCTTTTCAGTAATCTAAGTGTTATTCAAGTTTGTGAATATAATTACGAAATTTAAAAAGAATACGTAATCTTTTCCCATAATTTTGACTTCTAATTTTTACAGTAAAACCACAAAAAATGGCAGTACATTTTTTATTAATTAATAAATTAAAGGAAAATTGGAATAGCTGTTGTTAATTGGTACTATCTATAAGGCGATCCGCAGTCGAAGCGACTTTGATATCCGAGTTATGGCAACATGCTGCAATTTATATGAAAACTAGCCTTACCCGCGACTTCACACACGCCAGATTTGATACATTTTCCTGGATAAAAAGTAGCTTAAGTTTATTCCACATTACAATCTATCTCAGTGCCAAATTTCTTCCAGATCCGTTCAGCCGTTTAAGCGTGAAGAAGAGACAAACATACACACACACTTTCGCTTTTATAATATTAGCGTGATTGCCAGGAACAGGTAGTTAATAGTTTAGAGTTCGCCTTTTAAGGCGATTTTTTTATAAAACTTTTAGAAACTCGCAGGCGTATCACATGCTACGGCTGGTAACTGTAACCGTTTTTTTTTTAAACTTGACATTTGCCTCAACCAAAGATGTTCCGTCCGCGGAGCGCCTCAGAAAGTGATTTAGATAAACATGTCAAGACATACCTCTAAAAATACATTATTATTATTATATTGAACATTAGATATATTCAGATGTGTTTAATTTTGAATAATTTAAATTATCTATTCTTGTCTATTCCATTCATTCTTTCTTAACCCTGTAGTGGTCGCGCGAACTACATACGTAGCCCATGGTTTTTTAAACTGACATTTCTTTTTACGTACTTTTTTTTTCATAGCTGATTTAAACAAGACCATTGCAAATTTATTTTTGTTTTTTGTTTTAATTTTATTTGAAGAGTTGATTTGTCATATTTTAATAAGAAAAAAATAATACAATTGAATTTCACTTAAAATACGACAAAACAAGTTGGAGTACATATGTAGCCGCGCGACCACTCACGTGACTTTTTAAGACGCGACCACTGCAGAGTTAATTTTACGACCAGCCTATTAATTGAAAAATAACGTTCTGTTCTACGCAAAGAATGTTTGAATCAATCAATCGTCTTGCATTCCGCTTTTAGACTTGTAGGTCAAAAAGAAGATTCTATACTGCGGTACTTCTACGGGTATTTCTCCAGGTAAACCACAGTTGGTTAGTGTCTCGATTGTCTTTTCTTCATCTAATCCCCTCAATACACAGAGTTCAGCTATAAACTCACGCCATTCGTCGAAGTTTATTTCCGATTTGCTGAAAAAGTAACAAAATATTTTGGTTGTACGGTCGAAAAGTTGCCTTTGCAAAGGGGGGGGGGGGGGTGCTGATGGTCACCGCGGGGGTGTTAAGGTGAATGCTCCGACCAGCCCGCGAAATTTAAATTTTCTTAGGTTTTTTGCAATTTGCAAGTCAGTATTAGGTTTAATGTTTATTAAAGTATGATTCGCGGGCGTAAGAAGTATGTATTTTCAAAGTTATAACCATTACAATCAGTAAAATGACTCCATAACTCAAGCTTCATGTAAAATGTCAAGATTTCACATTTTACATGAAGCTTGACTTATGGAGTCATTTCATCAACGTAAGAAAATTTAAATTTCGCGGGCTGGTCGGAGCATTCACCTTAAATAAGGTAAGAGTCCACACTCCTTAGTCTTATCACCAAAGACCGGGTACCCTTTCAACGTGAACTTCGAGCCATTGCTAATCTCTTAATTAACTGCGTTCGTTATTTTTAAACTTTCGATTTGTTTTTCAATTAAAAATAAACTTGAAACAAAACTCTAATAACGTGGGGGTTTTATTTTAGAAAAACAATCATAACAAATATTGTACGAGGTATTATTAAAGTTCTGTTAGGAATAGTGACAAAAAAAAAGAAAAAAAAATACCTAAATTTATTAAACAGTATTCCAGTATCAGTCATAGTAATCTTCCTGTCGTCAATAATGGCTCCTTGTCGCAACCAATAGTCAGAATGGTACAGCGTTATGGTCTCACCAGTTCTCGTCTTAGCTTCAAAAAGCTTGGCGAAGGCGAAATACTGGCTTTCAATAGTGGCTTGTTCTTCATCCATCGCTATGGATTAATGCTACAAAAAAAAAAGTTTTTTTTCTAGACGCAGTAACTAGGCATTAGGAAGATGCGTGACCTAACATTTTTGCAGTAACTTCAATGGTGGGTACCTGACGTTTATGTTTTACTAGTTTCTACTTGTGACTTTGTCTACCTAGACTGCATAATATAGCTACATTTTTAATTTAGCGATATAGACGGAACGTCAAAAAAATTATAAATATTTTTTTTAGTAAACTTTCTGTGTAAACATTTACTGTTTTTCTATAGTTGGTCATTCTATTCATTATCGAAATACACAAATTTTTAAAAATATTTTTTAATAAACTTTCTGTGTAAACATTCATAGTTTTCTATAGTTTGTAATTCTATTCATTCTCAAAAAATCATCGTGATATCTATATAAAAAACTCAATCCCAGAGAGAACAAAAATTCAATTCGCTTGAAATGGATGCTGATCCATTTCAAGCGAATTCAATATGGGACCGTCATCGGAATGGATGAAACAAAAATTAAAAGCAAAATTCATGACATGTGAATATCAGTCTTGGTGGCCGAAATTCTTTAGTTCGTCGAATATTCGAGAATAAAAACCGAAGCAGGAATATGCGACTGTGACGATTTATGGAATTATTCCTAGTTGGATTTTCCATCACCTCACTGGGTTTTGTGAGTCGTTACTAACAGCTTGCGGTTAGACGGAACCAGTTTGACTGTGGAACATAGTTCGATATTTTCTGAACATTTAATCAAAAGTTGGTGAACTACAAACCCAGCTATTCAAATTGTATTTTTCGTGTACGAATAGGCATGTAGGTACCTGTAAAAGTACATCTGGCTAGTAACTTTTACACGATACTCAAGCTTAATTATCAATTAGTAATATTGTTATTAACTCTCTAGTTTATGACAGTATAGTGTGATAGTCAGAGAGACACACAGGTGAGATACCGCTGAGATTTTTGTTAGTATCTTAAGTGCAAAACAGGAGAGCATTTCATGTTGCAAAAAGGTAGTTTTGCGCAAAAAACGGCAGAGCAATGTAATAATTATTTTTCTAAGACTCGTAATAAGCTTTGTTTATTTACAACTTGTTGCCCTTTCGGTACCACACCGGCCACAAACAAAGTTTATTTCAAGACATTTTACACTTTATTAAAAAGTTAAAAGATTTACTGAAGAACTTGAACATACTTCAGCCTTTAAAACAACTTTTTGCTTTAAGAACATTCAGAAAATAAGTGAGTATTAATACAGAAGCTTGGCATGTATTTTTTGTTAATGATTATCGTTTTGATATGAGTATCTAGTTCAGATACACAATAAACTTCCGAATGTCTAAGTCCGAAATGTGATTCCTTTTCGCAAAAGCCTGTAGTCACATTTGCGCAGTAACCAATCTTACTCATCTGCCTTCCCTTTTCCCAACTATATTAAATCTACATTTAATCTCAATGGATGCAACTCAATACGTACGTATTCTGTATGGAGCGAGTGACTAGTAGGTACTCGGTACCTATCCAAACTAATGTACTATACAAGCAAATACATACGAGTACATCATGAAAATCAATACTCTGACATTGAACAACGCAAGGCTTAAAACTGACTAACAATATGCACGCAAAACATACCCTGTTTATGAAATACGTAACAAATAAGCGAACACTACATCAGATACTCTGCTGTCCTTCATATTTCTTTTCCCTGTTATACGTAACCGATGTTTAGGTATCAACTTTAACGGAAAATATGAACAATAACAAATAAAAATATCAGAATGCCAGTCCGTTCACAAGCAAAGTAAAAGCTCGCGAACACTTGCAAGGCTTAAGAAGTTGGCAGACTGGTCCCACCAACAATTTATTATATTTTCCACTTATGTATTTTATCTCTGTCTCTACTTTGTATATTTTATGTACAACATATTATTATGTATTATTTTATAGTTTTTTAATAGTTTAGCTTATTTTTGGAAATGTATATTTGGTGATGAATTCAAATGAATACTGTCACCGATTGGGAACACATTCGACTAACAAATAAGTACAAAATGAATTTGAGAACAAATCAATACATGACTTTCTTTCTTATCATAAGAAAGAAAGTCATGTATTGATTTGTCCCATAAGAATCTTATGGGACTTTTCAGACAACTCAATAAATTCAAAAATAGCATAATCATATTTTGTTCAATAAGAACAAGGGCACTTATTATCTCAGTCGGAGATCGCGAGTTCCGAGTACGCTTCCGTGTTCCGAGGCGTAAGTGTGGAAAGAGAACACCGGGGTGGCTTTTAGTTAGTAAGAGCCTGGCAGACCCCTCCACCCCTTCAAGAAATACAAGAGGACTTTTCACCTTGGAACAAACACAAAATAATCACTATCATCTAGCAATTATGGATAGATACTCATCAAACACCTTTATTTCCAAATCGCACAGAACTCAGATTTTAGGGACCATATCCTATCAACGAACATAAACATTTCATCGAGTTTTTATTACATCACTGTTGTTTTCATTATCATAAGGAGTCTTTCCTAAAGCTTTAAAGATGTCAAAATGGATGTCAAGATGGCTTTTACGATATTGTCAAGCCGATATTTAAAAAGGGTGAAAAATGTGATTTGAATAATTATTGCTCCATAACACTAATACCCATCACTTCAAAAATCTATGAGAAATGTATATACCAAAGAATAGTTAACTACTGTGAAAAATGTAATATTATAAAAAAGAGCAATTCGGTTTTCAGAAACATAAGTCCACATCCTTAGCCATCTTTTCACTGTCTAAAGCAATATTGACCAATATTAACAACAAACAGCTAACGACAGGGCTATTCTTTGACCTGTCGAAGGCGTTTAATCTGGTTTCACATGAAATATTGCTACAAAAACTTGAGACCATCGGTATTAGAGGACTGCCGCTTCAATGGATATCGTCATACTTAGCTGATAGACAACAGAGAGTCACTGTTACTAAACGTAGTGAAAATAGGGAAATGACAGAAAATTCTTCTAAATATATGAGTACAAAATGCGGCGACTGTCGGGGTAGCATATTGGGCCCTATCTTATTTCTACTCGACGTTAACGACATCGTTAATGTAACCAATCACAAAATGCTTATGTGGGGAAATAGTAGATACTGATCACAATAGAGCATTTGTCGCCCAAAAGAAATGTTTACAGGTGCTATACGAGATTCCAATTGACGAATCATGTCAACCTATATAAGAGCTTGGTTTGCTACCGCTACCTTCATTATATATTACATGAAGCAAGCATGTTCGTTCGAAAACACAAAGAACTATTTAAAACAGCAGAGGAAAGAAGCTCTCGAAGTCGGCGTGACCAACATAGACTTGTGAGCTGCCTAGATTGCGAAGTATTATAAAAACTCTCTGGCTATGTGTGTACGTCTAAATAATAAATTACCTACCGAATATGTTTAAAACATTAAATTCTAATTTATTTGGAATCCAATTATATAAATTAGAAATAATAATAATTTCTATAGTATAAATGATTATAATTTATCATGAATTTCAATGTCATAATGTTTGCATGCTTTAGTTATAAGCAAAACATGTTCGATCTAATATTTTTAATAACACCTTGTATACCATGTTTTATGCAAATAAAAATATCTTATCTTATCTTACAAAACGTTCCACACTTTTGTGTGAACGCTGTAGAGTGGTGCGGAGTGCTATTGGTAAAATCTCCATAAGGGTACAAATAGAGGAGCATGAATAACGATGAACCATTAGAGCACTAGCACGGACGAATGGACGTAAAACGTGAAACTAGTAGGTAAGTATTTACATGCTAGGTATAATGATACTTACAAAAACGAAACCGAAAAATAATCAAAGCAATATTGCTAAAGAAGACTGCACGATTCCCCGTATCGATCAAGCAAGTTTGACATAAGTCAAATCCTTGTCATATTGACGTTTGTGACAAAAAGTTGCTATTCCGAAAACTTACAAAACTTTTCACAATGAGATTTTACGTGGACGCAGTGATTTCGTAAATCCACAGGTAAAAATATTAAAAAAAGGATATAATGGTTAAAATTTTAAAGTTAAGTTTTGAAAAACTATATTATTTTTTACCGTATTTTTTACCAAGTAACTACTGGCGTCGTCATGGCAACGCGTTGCTATGATTTGGAGTGATCTCAATAGCCAGTAACTATACTGGCAAGTTACCTAGCCGCGTTGTATTAAAATAGTGCGAACCTTGTCATAAAATGTTGGTTGTCCAGCCTCAAATAATTATAGTACAATACCTATCGAGTCCGGAATCACAAATTACTTGAAACTCACAATTGACACCACGAGACAGGCTCGACCTAGTGCGGAGTTACATAGATACATACCTACATTACATGAACTCACGCCTTTTACCCATGGGGGTGGACAGAAACCATAGAACGCCACTTGCTACGATCTTTACCTACTCCTTTCGCCTCGTACACGTTCATACATCTGGTCATACAAGCACTGGGAACTACACCTTCCTGAAGGACCTCACCAATAATAGTGTGGAGTTCACAAGTTAAATATTATAATTATGTTTCCCTTTTGCATCAAACAATATTATTTTGTTATTGTTACATTATAGAAGATCCCACTCCTCACTTACTTGGTACCCGAGCACGTGCCTTTAATTTGTCACTAATTAATACCGAATACATTCAATTAGTCTTAAATTAATTTCCCCTCCCCTGTGTCCCGGGGTGGGGTTGTGTTGGCGGTGTCGTTGGACATCGCCTACGCGTTTAACATCCTGCCCTGTAGTGCGATTCTCTATAATGCAAACTCGAAAACGAGTGTCACTAAAGTGATCGCGCTCACTTCGATAACGAACGAACTTGTCATTGGTTTAGTATTCGTTCGCCGTGGTGACGTCACCGGCGTGATCGTGTTTAACAGAATACCATTTTGTAATCTCACTGCGGATTCAGCTTTCGAATTACAAAGTGAGGCTTAGAGAATCACACTGCTGGTCCTGCTGAGGAGATGCCTGCCTGCCGGGGCTGCGGGTTGTTCGAAAGAGATACCGCGCCCCCGGAACAAGGGCACATGAAGGAACATAGATGGGTTTTAGTCAGTAAAAGTCTGAAACTCCCTCCCGTCCCGTGGGAAGTTATTTGATGATTTCCCACCTATAAAAAAAAGGCTGATAATTTTGAAAGATAGAGAATTTGGAAGTTTAAGATACTGCTTAATATTGTGTTGTATTTATTATACTTAATAAGACAATGTAGTTTTGTATACGAGGTAATAAACAATAAAAGAAACCACTTTTCAATAATTCCGGAACGGCAAACTTTCTTAATATTTTTTTTTCTTAAGACTGTATTCTTTATGTTGAGAATAAAACTATCAATCTTACTATCTAGCCTCTCGCTATGTTGGGGTCGGCTTCCAGTCTAAACTGAAGCAGCTAAATACCAGTGTTTTATACGGACCGACTGCCTAATTGTTACTACTTAAGTACGCGAGTACTCAAACTGTTTTATGAAAGTCTGCTAATTGCTTCTATTATTCAGTTTATGTGGAAGAAAAGGCGAAAGATGAACATTTTAAAATGAGCATGTAACCATTGCATGATTATTTTGTGTCTAGCAGTTTGGAGTGAAAAAAAAAACATTTCATTGATGCGGTTGGAAAGGATTGACAGCCAGGCTGGTGTTGTAGGTTCGATTCCCAGGTCGGAAAAAAAGTTTTATTATATTCATTTTATGGGACAATCCCGCCGCACTGTTCCCAAACCACTGTAACTCCTGTAAGCCTGAATCAACAGTGGCGACCACAAGAAAAGCGCCGAGACAATAAAGCTCGACGACCCTCTGAGAAACGATTCAACTGTCTTGGATCCCGCAAAGAAATTAATCAGAAAAGATTAGCGGAGGAGTAAGAAAAAATTTATAAAATAAAAAAAACCATCGCGCCTGTATTCCCCGAAGGGTTAGGCAGAGACTAATGTACGCATGTACATATGTATGTATGTATGTGTGTATGTAAAAATATAATTTCCACTTTATTATAGGTATGTCTCAAAAAGTTGGAAGTTGGTGGTGAGATATACCCGTGTTTCGAAAACCACGTAAAGCGTAAAGTCTTGAACCGGAGCGCTCCCCGGTCGTGTCGAATTGTCGTCCCATCGGGACTAAGAGAATTAGGGAAGAAGGAGTGCACCTATTTTTACGCACACATTATTGCACTGCAATACCTTCAGCGTTCTTGGTTAGTTTTCATTGAAAATTAATATTAGGAAAGAATAGATATTTAAAAGCTCATGTAAGACTGTATAGTCGAGTGTGAATCACGTTTCCTAACATTAAGAATGGGTAAAAATGTGGCGTTAAACTGAAAGATGTCTATTGTGTTAATTATCTAGATATCTGTTAATTTTCCTTGAATAGAAGACTAATTAATGTCTTTAGAAGCATTACACAAGACATAGCAGATGTAGGACGAGTGATTAGTGTGACGTTTATAGGAGTAGGAGGGGTTTACTTGGAAGCTATTATCGATGTTCGGTTCCTTTGTGAACCTCTACACAATTAAAGCAATCAGGTGCATAATCAACAAAGCAAGGAGCAATTCTACGAACTTCTAGGAATGGTCGCTATCCAATCTTAGTCGCATTGTGATAGAATGCTTATAATTAACCTATTTTTTATACATTGGTTGACGATGTGAGATTGCGAGCGGAGGGGTCTGTCAGACTCATACTGACTAAAAACCACCTAAGTGTTCCCTTCCCACACGTATGGCTGTAATCTAACTTTACTCTAGCCAATTACCAGAGACGTAAATTCAGCTGGCTCTGCAAAGCTCAGCATGTTAAAATCGAATGGTAACGTAGAAGTTTAAATTTTCTAGCGGACGAGTTTCGTTTCGGTTATTTTAACTTTTGCAAAGGGCAGCAAATTATTGGTTACGTGTGAATGTAGGCTACATGCAATATTGATTTTCCTTGATTGGGTGGATTCTACAGATTAAACCGGGGATTGGATACCTATATATTGTCGAAACGGTTTCGTTTTAAGAACCTAAGAAACAATAAAAGTATTATCTGGTAGTTACAGACGGAGAATTTAAATTTGTATAGGGAAGAAAGATTGCATCTGTGTTTGCGCACATACTTGTGCACTATATTATATCCTGCGTACTTGGCTAGTCTTCATTAGCCGCCGTGACCTCAATCGGTCTTGAGAATACATACATAAATTGCAACTGTCATTCAATTTATTAAGTTAGGTCTTGGTTAAATATTCACCACTATAGAAACAAAACACAGATTGTAAACTTTCACAATTCACAACTGTTTGTAATATTCAATATTCCGCAGAGTACTCGTAGATTAGTTTTTTTTTGTTTTACCCTGTCGCGGTATCGCTCGACGTTTGTCGAAAGCCTTTATGTAATGGCCTGTTCGCTTTGTAGTGTTTCCGATACTCCTTTTCAGGAGTATAAATTATATAAAAACATTGTTGGTCTTACAAAATAATAAATAGAGCTGTCCTATACAAGCTGTTGATTTGCATCCTCGTCAAAGTTTAGGAGCTTGTCATAGAAAAAAAGAAGTAATCGAATACAATTACGATACCTGGCCAACATTTAATAAATGCTTGTTTTTTTAGTTGCAACTATCAAAAAACAGTATTCCAGAATACTCCTCTTGCAAAAATCAGCATCGCTCAGTTGCGTATGCGGTAGGCAGAGTTGTCGCGCGGCTATATCAATGCGTGCATAGCGCCTAAACCCTCTGGCGAGATGGCTAGTTCGAATTGGAAAATCACGTCAAAAAATATATATTTTAAAACAAATTTATTTTATTATTGATTCGTGTTAAGAATCACGAGCATAGTTAACTCTTGGTAGATCAAGTAGTTTTTGAGTTTTCATGTTTGGTCTGTGAGTGTATGAATCTGGGTTTTTGTAGTCAATTCGTTTTAACATGGCTGACGCGCTTTTTTATTTTGTGTTTTTTATGCCTTTGTTTGGGAAGCTACACTCACTTTGCTTTTCTCCTAAAACCCTTAAAATATTGGGTCATTATAGAGCTGTTTAGCCACAAAAAAAGGTAAAAGTGGCATATATTTATACTTTGTTTACTCGACATATTTGTCATATTTTAGACATTAATCATACACAAAAACAAGTTTAACAAAAAAAGAAGCTGGTATTAATATAAGTTTCAAAGTAACAACATTTGTTTAAAAAAAAAAACTTTTTTACAAAAAAAAGACAACCGCCTTCAAAAACTAAAAAGAGAAAAATAACTTTAGCTTTGGAAGTCGGCGGCTTTGGTTCTGTTTGTTGTTTTGTATTGCCGCCGACTTCCAAAGCTAAAGTTATTTTTCTCTTTTTAGTTTTTGAAGGCGGTTGTCTTTTTTTTGTAAAAAAGTTTTTTATTTCTCGCTTTTTAGTATCATTTTTTTTATCCAAATCCATGAAGGAACTGTCATGTCATGTAAATTAACATGACACCGGTAAAAAATGTCATAAGATAGCAGAATACGCGATTTCGTTTACTTAGATGAGAAATTTTCAAATATTACTGTAAGTATACATCTGTGTAACTCTTTCGAGTGTACAGGCGCGATGTTATGTTGTGTAATTGCGTAAACAATGCATATTTATGCGATAGCAGCAATCGCGGTTGATTTGCTGTAATTTTTTGAAGAGTTCCGTTGTCTGTCTCCGTAATCCATCATCAGATCTATATGAAATTAAAATGGAACCATTTGGGAAGTTTACCCTTTCCAACAAAAAAAGAATAATCAAAATCGGTTCATAAACGACGAAGTTATCCGCGAACAAACATAATATAATAAAAAGTCCCTATCTCAAAAACTACTACCGTTAAGGAGTACTGTAGTATCATCATCAGAACAGCAGCATCAGATGTTGACACCCTGAAGCATATACCTGAGTAAGACATGATTACGTAACAAAAACACCATACGAGCATACAATTTTCGGTGGTTGCCCTCGATTTCTCCTGGATTCCATCATCAGATCCTGGACTGGTGAAAATGGGACCACCTCAGAAGTGAACTCTATCCAACAAAACAAAAATTTTTGAAATCCGTCTATAATTGACGAAAATATCGGTGAACATAATAAAAAAAAAAAAAAAAAAAAATATTATACATACAGACGAATTGAGAACCTCCTCCTTTTTTGAAGTCGGTTAAAAAATTACTAGCTCATGTTACTCGGAACAATACCTCTTACATCTACGAGTAAATCAGTTAAGAAGTTATGGTGGAATAAATAAACTTAAATACATTAACCCTTAAAACATCAGATTCTTTCTTTCAGAGGTATAAAAACGTTTTTGTACTTTTTTAAATCTATACTAATATTATAAAGCTGAAGAGTTTGTTTGTTTGTTTGCTTGTTCGCGCTAATCTCAGGAACTACCGGTCCGATTTGGAAAATTCTTTTTGTGTTGGATAGCCCATTTATCGAGGAAGGTTATAGGCTATATAACATCACGCTACGACCAATTGGAGCGAAGCAATCGGTAAAAATGTGGCAAAAACGGGGGGGGGGGGGGGGGAGGAATCCTTTTGAGGGCTTTCGTGCGTGCGCTTTTTTTTTTTTATAGACGGGAAATCATCAAATAACTTCCCCCGCCCTGGGCGGGGCGGGAGGGAGTGTCAGACTTTTACTGACTAAAACCCGTCTATGTTCCTTTCATGTGCCCTTTGCGTTCCGGGGGCGCGGTATCTCTTTCGAACAACCCGCAGCCCCGGCAGGCATCGGCCCTCAGTGGCCCCATCCAAGTTTGCTGACATCTCTTTGAGGCGCGCGTGGAACACGAACGCGCCGTCGACACGGTCTGTCGTTAGTGAACGTACGGACGGTGAGCTACCCATTGCTCACCGTCCACAGACACGCGTCTACGGTGGCCGGGAGTCGTCTCGCGGCTCCCGACGCCCGGAGCGTCTACCGCGGCGGCCGCTGGGACGGGGGATCCTCCTTTTCCTCTCCCGTCCCGCCGCCTCCTTCTCTAGCATTACAGCTTCGCAGAAGGAGGCGACTGCTTCCCATTCCCCCTCGCTCCGGACCATGGCCTGAACCAGTGCCGGACGCGAGAGGGCGCCGCCGCCGATGGCCGCCTCGAGGACTCGGCGGTGCTCAGCCCAATCAGGGCACACCGCCAGAGTATGCTCCACCGTGTCCTCGGGGCGATCCTCACAATGGTGACACCCGGGCGTTTCCTCCCGCCTGATGAGGTGCAGGAACCTCCCGAAACATCCGTGTCCGGTGAGGACCTGCGTCAGGCGGTAGGTGAGGGCGCCGTGGCGCCGCTCTAGCCACTCCTCAAACAGGGGACTTACCGCCTCAATCGAGGCGTGCCCTGCACGAGGCTGCGACAGTCGTTCTCTCCATGTCGCCATGAGATCGAGCCGGAGTTCCGTCCGCTGGGCGGCAATTTGCCGCGGCAGCGGAGTTTCCCCCCGGCCCGGTGCCTCCGCGCGCCACTCGTGTAGGCGCGCGAGGACCAGCGCCTCCAGATCCCATGGCGGCAATCCGGCAAGGAGGCTCGCTGCCTCGCCAGGGATCGTGCGGTATCCGCGGATGACCCTTATGGCGATCACCCGCTGGGACGCGTTCAGGTAGTGGGCGGCAAGCCGCCTCAAGCCCCGCGCCCACACCGGGGCCCCGTAAAGGGTCATCGAACGCACGACCCCGGCGTAGAGCCTCCGGCAGGAGGCGTTTGGCCCCCTCAAATTGGGCAAGAGCCGCTTAAGAGCGGCCGAAGCCCGTGCCAACTTGGGAGCCAAACGTCGGAAGTGTTCCACGAAGTTCCATCGGCTGTCGAGGACAAGTCCCAGGTACTTTATCGTCGACCCGACGCCGACGGAAACCCCTCCTACCGTTATTTGGGATCCCGAAGGTGGCGCGTTCCGAGGCCCATGAAAACACAGGACCTCGGACTTGTGCAAGGCCACCTCGAGACCCAATTGCCGGATCCTCTCAACGACTGTCGCAACTCCGCGTGTCATAAGGTCGGCCGCCGCCTCGTGCGACCTCCCCTGCGCCAGGACCAGTGTGTCGTTCGCGTAGCACACTACGCTGGCGCCCTCGGGGAGGCCAGCACGTAGCACCCAGTCGTAGCCGATGTTCCACAGGAGCGGCCCCAGCACCGATCCCTGCGGAACACCGCACGACATCTCTCGCCGGTTCCATTCACCATTTCGACTAGGGTAGATCACGGCTCTATCACACAGATAGGCCCCGACCACCCGACGGAGGTAGTTCGGCACCCGGTGGTACCGGAGTGCCTCCCTAATGCAGGACCAGGGCAGGGAGTTAAACGCGTTGGCGATGTCCAACGACACCGCCAACACAACCCCGCCCCGGGATACAGCATCCCCCGTCGAGAGAGCTCTGACGCGCATGATGGCATCCACCGTAGAGCGCCCCCTGCGGAAGCCGAACTGGCAGTCCGCAAGGTCCGGCCCCATCCCAGACAGGTGCCCGACGAGGCGGCCCGCAATCACTCTTTCAAAGAGCTTACCCACCTCGTCGAGCAGCACGATGGGCCGGTATGCGGACGGTGAGTCCGCAGGGCGCCCAGGCTTCCGAATGAGGACCAGCTTCCCCGTCTTCCAACGAAGTGGGAACTGGCCCCTCTCCAAACATGCGCTTAGGAGCCCCTCCAATCGGGGCCCTAGAGCCTCTAAGGCCAGGACCCAGGCTTTCCCAGGCAAGCCGTCGGGCCCCGGGGCGGTATTTTTGCCTTTCAGCTTACGTACCGCCACCCTCAGGTCTACCCCAGTCACCTCTGGTGTGTCGTCGTCGGTGTGGTCCGCTTCCGGCATCGCAGGCGGCGGAGCCATGGGCGGGGGAGGATGTTCTCCCCGCGAGGGGAACAGAGCGCTCACCACGTCCTCAACGAGCTCCGGCCGGAGACTCTGCGTCAGCGGGGGGGCCCAGGTGCGGATCTTGTCCCGCACCGTCTTGTAAGGGCGCCCCCACGGATCCGCGTTCAGAGTCCCCAGCAACTCCTCGCGGGCCTGAGCCTTGGCCCGCGAGATGGCCTCGCTGAGGGCGGTCTTTGCCTCTCTGTACCCCTCGTACAGCTCCGCCTCAATGGCCGCCGCATTCGGTGGCCGAATGCGGAGCCTGCGATGATGGGTGTACGGGTGTCGCGCAGCGACGCATGCCTCCCGCAGCGCCGAAATCTCTTGCGACTACCAGTACACCTGCCGGCGGGCGCCGCATTGCGGGACTCGGGGCATTGCCACGTCACAAATCTCGGACATGGCCCCCTGGAACCACTCCACCTCACTGTCTATTCGTTGCGTGCGCTGCGTAAACGGTTACAGTTACGCGAAAATAATGTATGAGAGAATTGTTCCTTTTAAAATATACTAAAAAAAAGTCAGAGGTAGTACATGCCTAACATTTAAGGTTGACTCACTATAGCCATTTTTATGGCCAGAAAATTTGTTTTAAAGAATGCATTATTTGCGAAGGTGTTTTTATGAACATAATATTAATCCTTATCAACATAAATACGTTATTCATCACAAGTGTTTAGTTTTGAACAAAATTGCCCTTTACATTATTTAATTTCAATGAGTATCTTAGGAGATATCACAGTTTTAAAATAACTTCGCACCAAAATAATGACTCTGCGAGACATTCCGTAGCTTATACCTCAGAATAACAGATTATAGGCTACATAACATCGCGCTATGAGCCACGGGAACAGATCAGTAACCAAAAACCTAACGTAACGCGGGTGAAACCGCGGGGCACAGCTAGTTATTAATAAAATCTAAAATATTTTTCCTTGCACGGATGACATTATTCAATGATAATAAAGACATTTTGGATAACACTGGCCATAACATAACTTCTATTTATTATTTAATCTGAATAGAGCTACCACACTAAATACTAACTAAAGTCTAAAATTGGAGAATTCGAATACTTCGTTAGGCGCGCGTTTCTCAGGAATAACAAATATCAAAATATAGTAATTCTATTTATTAATTAATCTGAATAGAACTATCACACAATATTCTAAAGTCTAAAATTGGAGAATGCCTCACGATTCAAACACTTAGGCGCGATCAAATCGATTCAAACACTTAGGCGAACCCCTGCTCTAAAGGATGGAATCTGGACGTGTGAACAAGGTTCAGTGAAAACTATCCCACATAGTTACAAATAGGTAACTTCTACATATATTTGTTCCGTATTTTTAACTGTACCAGGAAAACGAAATTACCAATTGGGTGATAGACAAATTTAACCAATAACTCCAAAACAAAAACTAAAAAAAAACCCACACTTCATTTTGGCCCTAAAAGCTCGAAAAACTCACTGTAAAATTAGATTTATAGTTGGGTTGGCAAAATGTGACGTCACAGTTTACTTTTACATGCGATTGCGCTTTCACAGCTCATAAAGACAATGTCAGGTTATGGTTAATGAGGTTAAAATATTCGAAATTCAAAATTTATTCTCAAATTCCCAGCAATGTTTTACGTTGTATGTGTATAAAGATAATGAATACATTCTCTCTTATTTTGATTAAAACTTGAAAAATATTTGAAGGAGAAATCGACGCATTTTGCGAAACTGTCACAAATCTATTAAAACTAACCCTAATACAAACTAAACTCCCTTAAAGGAGCTAGGCTCCTTTTGAAGGTTACTAAAAAAAAACTACTTCAAACTTTATTACTTACGACTTAAGTTTCAAGTTGATTAATCCAAGAAATAAGATTTTTCATACAAGAGACTCCTCCCTTTCCTTTATGGCCTGAATTTCCTAAAACCCTTGCCTCCCTTATAAAACGAAGCCATGCGCGAAATTTCACTCTCTTTAATCCCAGTAGTTGCAACCGCCATCCAATATAGGTCAGGCCTAGTTCCTAGATAGCGAGTTCAGAGAAAGCTAGCATATGCAAATAATATCCGTCGCTACTAGCTTCAAAATTATCTCCTAGTATTAATCTCTAAATCTATTGTTTTCATGATGGCATTCATCTATTAATACTACACTGTACCTAAGTACAGTCAACAAAACTATTTGGTATGCTGGCAAAATTATTCAGCTTTCTACTACACTGCCAATATTCAACGTAATGGTAATTACTTTTTAAGCTGACACACTTAAGAGAGTTATTTAAAAGATTGGACTGCTCAGCACATTCACAACATTGTTCAAAAGTAGTCGCAAGTGAGCGGCCTGTACACCGAATAGTTTTGTTGGCTGTACATCTTGAGCAGATAAGATACGTATCGATTGCGGGAAGCTGGTTGATGTATTAATCAACCAGCTTCCAGTTCATGCAGGTAAACAGTTCTCGGAATATCAGGTATCTAGTCTTAATATCTGATTCACTTCTGATGTGATGATTATGATGATGTAGTTGGGATTAGAAAGTATCTTTTGTTAAAGGAAATTTCCATCGAAGATAAGGATTCTATAACTTTTATAAGCGCCAAAGTTGTGGATGGATTTATGTTTGGATGTTAGTTAGGTACTCTTTTACTAGCTGAGACTGATCATATCAGCCGAACGATGTTCACTGCTGGACACAGACAAACCCCTAAAGATAGCCAGAATGATCGATTTCTCACGACCTTTATTAGGTCGTGGGTCTAGCCAAACCCTAACTAAAGACCTAACTTTGGCTTTCATCAGAAGTCGTGGGCCTGAGCTAGTGTATAAAATACAAAATATTCCCACATGCCCTTCACGAGATACGACCTTTTCTACAAGGTCGAACATGAATAAACCACCAATAGAAAATAAAAAAAATCTGTGGTGTCTCTCTACGCTCCAAGAAACACCCACATGTATGCTTGAAACGTCTCAAAGTTACATTATCATGTCTGAAAAGCGGACAATGGTTCTAACATTAAAATAGACTTGCTGACATACACGTTTCACGTGAAATCAAAGGCCGTGCGCCGCGACACAGCCCCCCACCCGAATGTTATATATTTTTCTTCTTATAAACTATAAATAATCATTGGCCATGCCAGTGGTTCAGGAAACCCATAGAAATAGGCTCCCAATACCAAAATTTGGCGTTGCACGCGGCTCGCTCGCGCGAGAGTCTATGTTTCACAAAAAATCGAAAAGGTACATACTTCGGAAAAGGCTAAAAAAACATCTAGTTGGCCGGTGTATTTGCTTGCTACGCAACAAAACAAATAAACCGGCCAACTAGATGTTTTTTTTAACCTGTTGCGTAGCAAGCAAATCTGGTTCCGTGACTTTTATTATAGGTAACTATCGAAATTACAGAGAAAAGTGGCATTTTATTTACCGAAAGAGCCGCCTGGATTAAATGCCAAAAAAAATTAAGTTATGTCACAAATAAACAACGTTCAAGGTATCTTCTACTCAAGACAATAAGTAATATACAAAACAACTCGGGAAGGATATATGTACGTATAATAATAAAACATAGTACCTAGTAGTGAACCAATTAAAATACGTTAAATTGAACCATTAGTCACCTAAGTTAATAAAATCAAATTAGTTTTTTTTTATATAGACAGAGTGAAAATGTATATTTTCTTCCAAAACGGCTTTTCCTCACTTGGAAGCATCTATTTATAATGTTTTAAAAATGAACCTCGTCATTAAATATATATATATATAGGTAATCCATCTTCTGTACGTGATTTCATCCCCGTGAAAGACAAGTAATACGATAAAACATAACTGCACTAAGACACAAAGTAATATTCAATTAGTAAAAAATAAATAAGTGAAAATGCTTGTCACTGACTTTAGCATGTTGGTGAAGCGAGCCCATAACTTTTATCCCTGCTAAAAGTCGGCGATGTCAACGTGGCTATAGAAACACTTCAGAAATTGATCAGCTGTTACAAAGAAAAAAGCAAACAAATTTTACCTCTTTATAATATTTGTACAGACACGCACCGTAAACTAACAAATACTTGAGAAACGAATGCTACTTAGATACACGCCTTGAAGGCATTAGGACTTCCTCAAACATTGTCTGAGTCTTACCAGAGTTTATAATGTATGTAGTCAGAAAATAAAGATATTCCACATTTTCAGTAATTACGTACCCTTAGGTAAATACATTGAATTTAACTCTTCTTTGAAAGCCAGTGAATAAAAGTTATATACAGACTTACAAACGATTATGTTAGAAATTATTCAGTTAAATTACGTCAGTAACAATATGTCAAAAAGTCACCTTGTTAAAAACGAAGTTGTTAATTTCATAATTGTGATACAATATTTTCACGTGAAATAATAATTATTCAATAACATGTCGTTTCGATGCAAGTCAGTATATTCACATCACATCATACACGAAACAAATTAATACAAGAATTTACAGCTCGGCGAGTTCATAATTATCATACCATCACGCCTGTATTCCCCGAAAGGTAAGACAGAGGTGTACCAATGTACACCTATAGTTCGCCGGTATGTTTAGGTTCCATGTAAAAGGGGACGAGCCTATTGCCATTAACCGGGAACAAATCCTAACTCCGAGCTGCTACTGAGACTTTCATAAAAAAACCCAATAAAAATGTTTTGCTCGCGGCGAGTTTTACTGTCATATTCCCCAATTACCTGACGTTTTACACAAAAATGCATAACTAATAATTCAGATTTTAAATTAAAATTACAATAATGACGTAACTACTACTACAACTATTGCGGTTTCAGGTAACTAGTACCTACGTCAAAGGTACTAGTTACCTGAAACCACTACAAAGTGAAACAGTTGCGTCAGTCAATTAGGTAACATCAAACGCATTATACCCAGTCAGTCATCAATAGCTAATTAATCACTTTACATAAAGAAAGTAATGATTTAAAAGTAAAATCAGAGTATGAATGTCTTAAAGCAGGGCAAAAGCTTCTTTTCATACAAATAGGCGATTTGCATTGATCATTATAGATACGTGCGCGGATCTTGAGCGCTGTATTTTACTTGCAGAAGTGAAATAGCGCTCAAGGTCCGCGCAAAAACCTATACGCTAGCTTATGACTCATTGGTGTTTTCAGACTTAAGTTAATTATCATAAGTATTGATTTGTCACGATGTTACCTCTTCACCAATACCAGTGTAGAATGAAGAAGATGAAATAGATAAAATTAGAAACAACTTTTTAATTTACAAAAAAAGGTATTTAAAAAAGTAATTAAAACAACAAATAAGCTACTCTGTATTTCAGCAAATACGTTCTATCTTCAGTAGCTAACTGTAACATTGTGCGGTATTAATTCCTATGAACTGACTGCAAAGTGTGTCTATTTCGGTTTAAATTTTGTTAAAATGAATACATTGTCGGCTGAATAGTTCCATTTCCGTGGAGCCAGACAATTGCATTGTTTTCTGTAAGTGACATTGATCTGCCCACTTAGGCCGCTGCTCGCAATTAAAGCGTCCATTTTGTGTACGTATACGTTCATCTTTGTTTTCATTTCCTTAAACTTTTGCAGAATCTACTATATTATTATAATTCTGAATGTTAGGGTGAATATGTTTAAGGTCAAGAAACTACATACTACGTCTTGTCTTATTAATTCCTAAGTAAATCTAGTCTCGCATATGAGGTAAGGGAGGACAACATTTTAAAGAAAAGAACTTTTCATTAGTTTCAGCAATGTTAACTTTCTTTAAGACTGCATTGAAATGTATGTTGAGAATAAAACTGTCACACGTTATCTGCCTCACGTATTCCCAACTGCGTCGGGGTCGGCTTCTAGTCTAATTGAATGCAGCCGTGTGACCGCCACCACAAAGTTACTGGAAAGCGTGATAACGAGTTGTTAGATTTTGCCAAACATTGACTTTTAAACTATAAATCTAAATAGAAAATTCCCGTTTAATACGTTCTGTGGGTTTTCCATAAGTTTGTTGCGTTTTCTCTTTATGCGGAAACTGGCAAGTGCCAAAGTCATCGGTTCAAGTTGCTTAGTGAAGCACTATTATAAAACCGCTTCGTTGACTCGTTTGTAGTTTGAAGATGCCTTACATACGGTACAAGGTTAAGACATAAGGGCGGTTTGAGCGGTCGAACTGTCCTCTTTTTTTAACTGGATTACAGTCAGACAAACCCATTGTAAGTTCGTTAAAAAAAAAAAACCGTCGAAAACTCGCCAGATTGAAGTACCTGGTCGCAGCTAACGAAACAGAGTTCGCTCGCAGAGTGCAGGAGGGATCGGTACCCTCTTTACGTGCGACTCGCTTTTATTCAAATGTATTTAATAGATACGACAGCCGAGCGCCCTGACAACTTGTCGGTAGCGAGCCTCTACTAACCTTGTGTAGTGCGCCTATGTAGTAGGTACCTCATAAGCACACTAGGTACACTTGACATGTCCAATATTTTTGAATGTTTATTGTAACATGTAATTTCACTAATTGATATTGCTTCTGCTACGCTATTGATAACTTTGATTTTGTCCACAGAGCTATATTTATTATGATGAACATCGGTATGCTTTTATTAATAATTAATTAAGTAGTAAATTTGCTTTTCATTCCCAAATGTAAAATGAAAAAGCCTTTATTAAACACACTAAAAGTCATTTTGTTTGTGGTTACCCGCTTTTCAATGTTTAATGAAAATCTATTTATAATACTTTTATGATTATCTACTCATATTTTATAGAGGTAAAGTTTGTTTGACGTTTTTTTTTAAATGATTTCACTGATGATTAATGCTACATTTAATTTTGGTGATTACTATGGCTTACACACTGATTCGCTGTCTTTTGAAATGTTTGAAGTGATCATCTACGATCACAATATTGGTATTAAATATTACAATTGGTTTAGCTTTCATTTCTTAATTCGTAGCACTTAGTACGTATTGTAGTACTTTGAGTGATTTTTATTGTTGATAGATCGTTTTGAAATATTTTTTATGAAATAAATGTTACTGTGCGTACAACATAATGTAGTTAATACGTTTTTTAAAAGAATATGTATGAAGTTTCTATCCCGTTCTTCTTCATACGAAACTACCTTTTGAAATGGGCAATTGACGTTTAAAAGTGTCTTTTAGGGTAGGTTCATATCTGACGGAAAATGCGTCGAGCGTATCGTCGCTCTTAGGTAGACGCGCTAACGCATCATCGGTTAGGTGTGAAAGGTTGAATGTTTTATTATGTATTTGACTGTTTTGGCGTTACGCGACCGATAATACGCGACGCATTTTCCGTCAGATATGTACCGACCCTTAATGGTTTAATTGGAATAAATGATTTGACACTGATAGAAAGATAACTATTGTAGAGTGTCGCTGGATACATTTTATTGTAGACTACTGCTGGCAGAGGAAGTTAAATAAGTTTAATCAGATAGAAATAAAATATCCAATAGACAAACACATTATTAATTTGATATATAAATCCATAGATGAACTATGGACGATGATGATGATGACATAGCGACATTAGACGACCAGTTCGTAGCTTTCGCAAAATTCTTGGAAACCGGTCGGGATGGCACGACAATTAATCTGTATCGTAGCGACTATTGGCTGCGTCAGTGTAAAGCGTTGGATGACAGGCACCTGACTATGACGGACACGGGACTCGAGTGGATGAAATTTGAGTGAGTATTAATTTATTCACCGGGACTGTTCGCTTTAAGGTAGTGTCCGAACTAAACTGTTTTTTACAATCGAAACCGAAATCGAATTTTGATAACGGTCTCAGTTTCGGTTTCGGTGGCAAACGTGCCGAAATGACGACCGAAACCGAAACTAAACCGAAACCCGTTTTTTTGCCGAAACTCGATCGCAACTAGGGTTACCATATCTCAGGATTTGTCCTGAGATTTCAGGATTGCGGCTGGATTTTGCAAATCTCATGAAATCTCAGGATTTTTTGAATTTTCAATAAAATACAGCTTACATTTTAAAGATCTCTTTGATAAAAAATTAAACAAACTAAAAATACTTAATCTTCCTTTGGTAATAATTGCACAATTAAAATCAGTACTTATTTATCCAAGTAGGTACTTAATCAGTTTTATCATACTTAATATGTGATGATTGATGATACATTTTTAAGTAAGATCCACAATGTATAAAAACGATAGTATTACGACTTATTAAATTGTTAAGTAAATTCGAGAGAAAATTTTGATAGTGTAAAGGATCTCAGGATTTTTCAATGAAAATCAGGCCTTTAGAAATATTTAATAGATTTTTAACTTAAGGCTCTTGGGTATTAAGTTGAAAATCTATTGGTACCTACCGACCGTTTACGATTATCCCCGGTTGTGTCGTAGCCGATGAGAGTTAGGGAAAAGGGAGTGCACCTGTGTTTGCGCACACACTTGTGCACTATATGTCCTGCCGTGGCCGAAATCCGCCTAGAGAATACATACATACATATGGGGACCAGACGCCATATTGTGGAAAAAAAATGGAAGTTTACAAACTATGTTAAGTGAGGTACTTATCATAGAATAGGTATAGGTATTTTAAGTTTTTCTTATATTTTTGAATTACCTTATAAAGATTTAAAGTTGGCTACCAACCATTCTCACTAAATAGTAAAAAAGCAAAATACCCGACACCGTAAAACAGGAAGTTAAAATAAAAACTAAAAAGAAGAAAACAAGTAGGTACCTATTAGAAGCAGTAGAATTCTTATAAGTAATAGTCGGGTTCGGGACCCTTGAAAGATCTAGAACAGCTCAAATGTTCCCAACGATGGGTCCCGACTGTTGCTTAAACTAGTTCTAGAGTACCTACTGGATCTGCATTTTTCTTTTCTGTTCTTATGAGAAGTATTGATACGGAAAGCCGTAGTGGGCGGCCTCGTGCGGCCTTTATAGCAGAAAAAGATTTGAAAATTATTATATGGAATATCTATCGGCTAAACATTTATAGTTATCACGTATTACACCCAATATACTCGTATTTAAGCTTTTCCATATATGTTGTTATGTGGTAAACAGTATGATTGAGATCATTATGGACCCTGTAGGGCACAGCAACATATGGTGAGCGTTGGGTGGCTCGCCATCTGATCAGAACCAGGCCCGAGTCGGCCGCGCGTTGTGTTCCACGTGCGCCTCAAAGAGATGTCAGCATAGTAGATGGGGCCCGCAAGGGCCAGTGCCTGTCAGGGTTGCGGAAGAAGTCATTTGATGACTTACCATCCTCAAAAAAAAGGGCACAACAACATAGGGTTAGGACCACTACGATACGACGAAGTAATGATTGGGCTGAAATTGTCTTCTAAATCCAAATGTCAGCGCGCCGTCGGCCGGTCGTCACCTTTTTATATTGCCATTATAAAAGCATTTTAACGCGGATGATGTAAAGTCCTTACTTGTATAGCAAATTATTATATACGGACCGGTGACCTTAATAAAATAATTCTCAATTTCATATGACCTACATTTGCATTTTAAATCTTCTCAACTACATTTCCATCTATTTCAGTAAAACGGAACTCAGTTTCGAAGAATGGTATGAATTCTTAACACACATTTGTGTTAGCAAGGATATGGATCAAGTGGAGGTAGAAGAACAGTTGACCTGTTGTGGCTTGCCAGGATCTGTTCCTGTGCTTGTACCGCAGTACAAAGAATTCTTCAATACCTACGAACCGAAAGATAAATTGATATATTAGTCCTGTTTTTTAATCTAGTTATGTATATATGTATGAGTGTGTCGAATTCAGTTTGTACAAATTTTGATGTAACCATGAGACAAACAGGTTAGCAAAACTTTTTTATCTTAAGATGTCCAAAAGTTTACCAAGACTTTCTTGTCTCAATTCTCAAAAAGTTTAGCAAAACTTTCTTGTCTCATGTTTGCAAAAGGTTTCGCTAAACTATCTTGTTTCACGGTGACGTCCGGATGACATACATAGCAGACTCCGCCCACTACACAGTGCCATAATTATACTATGAATGTATTTGTTACGTAAAGCATACACGGACATACTCGGCATTTACAGACTACTTACTATGCCTACTAGATTGTATCAATAGCGTCTTACCGATGATTGTTGTTTTGGGTTTTGTTAAAACGGTTTAGTATAAGTAGGCACGTAAAGAAGAAGTGGGATATACGTGAACGCCCGCATCCTTCGTCTGATCCGAGTAAGTTCATGAACTTTAAAAACCCGCGACTTAGCAGTTCGATAGCCTATCCTCCATTGAACCTTCACTCAAACAAAATATGAAAATACCGGAGTAGAGATGACAAAAAGTGAAATTAAAATAAAAATCGGTCAGGAATTACGGCCAATACTCGTATAAGCATTTAAAACTATTAAGCACCGATTAGTCAGGTATGTGCATCAGATCCGTTCAATATTCCATTGACGAACCCAAAACGTTGATTGACAAAAAAACAAATTGATAGTTTTATTTTTTATTTCATACTATTTGCTCTTTCTGAAATGCGCTTGGACGCATGAATGCCCGCCGGTGCTGAATCTCGTTCTGTGTTCGTAAATACATATTATGCGAGGAAGCTTCGAGCGCGGGTAATTATTACGTGTTCGGTGCAAAATGTTACAGGTGCTTAAGTAAATTTAATATTTTAGTTAATATTTTATACTTACATTGTGTACTGGAGTACATTGGTACACCTCTACCTAACTCTTTGGGGAGTACAGGCGTGACGGTATGATGGTGTGTCTTATTCCTAACAAAACTATGCAAGCTTAGTTTTTATTAACCTGAAGAAGAAGTAATATGGTTAACAATGCAGAGAAGGTAATTTTAACTTGGGACCAACCCCGAAATAGACTTAGACAATAGATCTGTAAAAACGCAATATAATCCAGACATAACGTGTTAAAAAAAAATCTTTAAAAATGTTTTGGGTATTTGCCGTTTTCGCAAATTCAGTGTTCGTCAAATAGTAGGTAAATGTTATTCATAAAAAAGTGAGCAATATTAGCTTTTTTATTTACATAAGCCTTTACACCGTTGTTCCACACATCGTTGTAGGCTGATGATGAAACGAACAGTTTCTACGAATTGTAAGCTTTAACAAACCTACTGAAACTGTACCATCGAGTGCCTAAATCATTAGAAATTTCCAGGAATCATCCTGGAAAATTCGTACGAAACCACTGTTCTGGTATAATAATTATTGAGCAGAACGTTGTGGTTCAACACAAGCTACCGAAATATGTTTAACTGCATTGAACATTGCGGTACGAAATACCAATTTCATAAACAGTTAGTGAACCAAACATCAGATGCAAGTATTTTATTATACACTCGGAATTGTTTGCAGTAAACAATATTTGAGGTATTGGGGTGCTTTTAAAAATGGTAGTTCATTAAATCAGAAAAGGTTTTAAACAAAAAAAAATGCTGGATAGTTAATAATAGTTTTGTAATAAGACAGTCTAAGTTTCAAATTAATTGTTTATTTGTATGATTAAATAGCGTATGAGACGCAGTTAGAAGTATTTAATTAAAATCTTCACTCACGAATGAACCGAAGTGTAACGGAATTAAGTACACTATGTCTTCACAATCCTCCAAGCAAACCTAGTTGGTCTAAGTATTAAAGCAATCCTTCGTAAACTGTGGGAGAAAATAGATAAACTGTTACATTGCTCATCAAAGCAAATAGCGTGGTAATGTCTGTAGACAAACCAGACTAGAAGGGAATTCACACTTTTAAACAGAATCTATCTGGTAGTCATTGCGTGCTGATTTACTATACGTTAGTTTGTTAAAATATTATATTATAAAAAAAACTCCGATGTTCATAGTTATTCTAAAATACATCTATTCCTTTTAATGTGTTGTGTGCATTCATTAGTAAAAATATAAAAAATCGCATTACTCTTGATATAAAGGTGCGGTCGTGCGTCCACATTTGCCGAACCGAACACTGTGACCGAGACCGAGTCGGGTGTCTGTACCGATAGTGTGGATGGGATTTGTTACGCAAACAAATGCTCCGATCACTTATCCGTCTCATACTAAATATTTCAATTAAAAAGTCGCAAAATATTTCATCAAACTAATGTGGATGGTGTTTTGGTTTTGTCACGGCTAAATGACACGGGTCACGGGCCAATCCATCCAAAGTGGATATTTTGCAAAGGATATTCTGTACTGTCTCGGTGACATCTACGCTGCCATTTTTGTCACGCGTACAAGCCCGCGTGTCATCGCGCTGGTACCTACACGGGATTGATGGATCGTGCAAATGCATATCGTAACAAGAAAACATCCGCTCCCCCGCCACCCGCACCTCTCCGAGAAATCATTGCAACAATGCTTTTGAAGGAGATGGTAGAAGTAATTAACCTCCACTTGTCCACACTATCAGTAACAAGTCCGCGGCGATGTCACGGTGTTCGGTTCGGCGAAATGTCACTAATGTGGACGCACCTTCAAATAACACTATTACAAAATGTAGGAACCTCTACTTTACAATGCCTTGCCTATTCAATTATAAGATTCTCTAAAGTTCTCTTTGTAACATACCTATTGAACAAATAAATTTCTCACGAAGAAAATAAACGTACATCTAGATTCAAGGTTAAAATTAAATGTAGCTATGCACACAGCGTGGGGGTGGCGAGTTGCGATCCCTGCCGACACCCCCACCCCCCCAATGCCCGGGCTCGCAGCTGCATCGGATCTGTATTACCTGCGACCTTTAGCCCACTCACCACCCACGCTCGCTGCCCCCCCCCTCCGCCCACCGCTGGCCGCCACCCCCGCAACCAGCGACATTTGAGAGCTGCACCCAGATCACTATTCAATATAATTATTCTGAGCGTATTATGGCGGAAATGTTGTAGTTCAAATACGAAGTTTGCAAACATATTTCTGTCCTTTAAATGAAATAGAATTTCTGCTCCAAATTGAATTTAGTTCTGCGGAAACAAACCAACCCACGTCGTAATACTTTTCTTTGTGCCACATTTCGCTTTTTCTACCTAGTTAGCCTAGTTGTTTGATTTTTTGGATTCAATTCCCAGGTCGAGCAAGAAGTGTTATTGGAGTTTTCCATGAAATTCTCGGTAGCAGCTTTGTTTTTTTTTTCGGATGGTAAAGTCAATGGTATCAGACTTTTACTAACTAAAACCCATCTATGTTCCTTCTTGTGCCGTTTGCATTCCGGGGGCGCGGTATCTCCTTCGAACAACCCGCAGCTCTGGCGGGCATCGGACCTGACTGGCCCCTCTGATTTGCTGACATCTCGTTGAGGCGCGTGCGCCTGCGCTCGTGGAACACGAATGCGCACTCCACACGGCTTGTCGTTATTTAACGTACGGACGGAAAGCTACCTATTGCTCATCGTCCACAGGCCCGCGTCTACGGAGGCCGGGAGTCGTCTTGGGGCTCCCGACGCCCGGAGTCGTCTCGCGGCTCCCGACGCCCGGAGCGCCTCACGCGGCGGCTGGGACAAGAGGTTCTTCGCCTCAGACTTCCCGCCACCTCCTTCTCTGGCATAACTGCTTCGCAGATGGAGGTGACTGCTTGCATTCCCTCTCGCTCCGGACCATGGCTTGCACCAGGACCGATCGCGAGATATTCGCCACCGCCGATAGCCGCCACGAGGACAGAGCGGTGTTCTGCCCAAGAGGAGCACACCGATACAGTGTGCTCCACCGTGTCTTCAGGGCGATCCTCGCAATGGTGACACCCAGGCGAATCCTCCCGCCCGATGATGTGCACGAACCTTCCGAATCATCCATGTCTGGTGAAGACCTGTGTCAGGTGGAAGGTGAGGGCGCCGTGGTGCCACTCCTCTAAGACTAAGAGGGGACTTACCGCCTCTAATATGGCGTGCCCATAAGTAGCAGCTTGGAGTTGGGATTTGTGCCAGGTTAATGGCATAGGGGGCGAGCTATTACATGGGACCTAAATATACTGGCGAACTGAGGGTGTACATTGGTACACTTCTGCCTAACCCTTTGTGAAATTCCTTTGGGAATTGATGGTATGATACCATCATACCATAACGCCTGTCCCTTCCTTGCAAAATCCTCGTGTTTTTCCACATTTTTTGCAGGGATTACGGATTTTCAACATTGATTGATTTTAACTATATTCTAAGGTTAAGTATAGGATAAACGTCAGACTGGTGTTGCTAGAGAGTATTTGTAACACATTCGCCATATTGAATTAGCTTGACGTAAGTAGGTCATTCAATTATCGGGAGCCTGAGCGTTGCCTCTTGGTTTATTTTAGATTAATTATATGTTTATGTGGTGGCAAACTGTGATTTGTAAATCTTATTAAATGGACCTATGTACATGTATGAATGCTTAACAGGCTACCTTACCAAATCTTAGAGTCTTTTGTCTATAAAATATTGTTTTGTTATTTTATATATTATGTGGAAGCCTGAAATTTCTTTAGCACGTGTGAAATGCGCTCCTGTGACGCCCGGTTGGTGGAAATCGTCCATTATGAAAGCAAATTGTTAAACAGAATTAATTTGGAACTTGGTAAATATAACCACAGCCTACACAGTGAATATTGAAATTATTCAACGCTCACATATGAAACAAAAACATTAATTTGTTCGTTTGTAATCCGCTTCTTCAAAAGTACAGTCACGAGTTTAAACATGTATAAACTTGGCAAAAAAAAAAACGATTTTCTTGTGAATGAACGATTGCAACGTTGAGATAAGACCGATTTAGTATTAGTAACGTATCCAGAATATGTTATTCGTAACACATACTACATTTTAATCACTCTTTTGGGAGGAAATTGATTTGCCAAGTGTACACATGTTTATGCTCGTGACTGTACTTGGGGCTTACATTTATTTTGAATATTGTACTGATATAAAAGCAGAAAAGTTTTTTTGTTCGTTTAAACGCACTAGTTTCTGGAATCAGCTTTTAGTTTGAATTTTTTTTTGTATATAATCGGCAGATTTATGAGGAATAGTGGACTAAAAACATCGTGCTACGACATGTGGGAGCAGAGCAGTGACAAAAGTAACATAACGCGGGCAAAAGTAAATGCAAAAACATCCGTTTCGTCGTGGGAACAAACTACGTGATACTAGTTTTAAAAAACCTTGAAATTGTAAATGAATGTCACGTTATATTTGCATGGTTCATTAAATCACGGATGGATGCATGGATTTAAAATATAATTAATTTTGGCATAATTGGGTAGTCACAATTAACAAACTTTGTATAAACTGTCAAAACGCGATTCTCCCATAGATTTTGTATGGCAATAGCACGCTTTGACGTCACAATTGATTAACTCTTTGCTGATTTTAAAGTAACTAAAAATGTAATTTTACAATAAATTAAAAATTAATCAGTTTTCATGAGAAAAATAAAGCGTTTTTTTTTAGAGAAGTTGTGACTTGAAATTATTGGTTAGTGGTGTTAACTACAATATTTACGCTGAAATAAAACGGGGAGGCGTATTCTTCTACTAATATTATTATTCACATAAGACTTTTCACACTAAAAATACAATTCTTGTAACAGCTAAGTGTATTTTTTGCTCAATGTTACTCAATGTTACTTAGTTTGACGGAAAGTATGCGTAGGTAACAGAACAGGTGAATGATGTGTCTTGTTACGCCTCGTATATTTTTTGTACATTTTTTACAAAGGTCACTGGGCACCTTAGTATGGAAACTATACCCACGGCCTACAGAAACAAAATTGGTTTGGATGTTTAGATAAACGTTTCTTGTTTACGAATATATATGTCGCATCATTGTAGAATATGGGAATCTACCCAAAAACAAAGTATAAGTGATATTGGTGATAAGATATTTTTCGACTATGTATTTGCATTGAATGGGTGTCTTGATCACACGGTGGAGCATCGGAAGTCGTGTTCGTCTGCTGGCTCTCAGCCCACGATCACGCCGCAGACCACGCGGTTAGTAGTTTTTTTTATTAAGTTAAGTGTTTAACAATACAAGTCTGTTGCGCGCAAGAGAGATAAAAACTCATTCTCTGATACCAATAAAATGGGAATAATCTGATGTATTTGGAAATAAAAAAAAACGTATACAATCATATCGCTTTCATTCTACATGATCAATATCTATAGGAACGATAATATTATCCAATAAACTTGCTGGCGCATCTATTTGTTCTTGGTGTCTTGCCCAAGACAAAAAATACACCATGCTGGCTATATGTGCGCAGCATCCGATGGTTCGGCGGCCGTGGATACAAGAGCAGTAATAGTCTCCTATACTCAATCTGCCCTGTCTTGTAGGGTTCACCAATATGTAGGTGTAATATTGTTTACTCCTGACGTGTCGTGACTGAATTCTACCGCGTATCAATGTTTTGTTGTTTACCAATTCGTGGTGCCGGTAGAGTTCGACGATATATAAGCCATTTGGTCGTAAGTGCTCATGGACGTATGATCTGGCGATCCTCAAGTGATAGCTGCCCAGCGTAAACAGTATCAAATCTTCGTACGTCAATTGTGGAAAATCAAAAGCGGCATCAGTTGCATCAATTGGAGTAAAAGCCACCCTTTGTCTATTTAAATTGTGCTCACTCACATATTCCACCAGCTCATTCCTTCTATTTATATTTTCATTAATTATATTAATGAATTGCTCGGCGTATATACTATCTTCGTATGGTTGCCGAATAGCGTTGATGAGCGCTGCAGTAATTCTGAAATCCGCCATCATGTTAGGCAAAGAAACATTGAAGTAGGTGTGTCGGAATATTTTAAAATCTTTTTTGAAACGACCGTTCATTGTCTCGACAACCCATCGGGTCATTGTGATCAGTCTAGACTTGTTCGCATCTTCGGTTGTGAGTTGCTCTCCTCTGGATCTGGATGGTGGCATCTGAGGATTGTAGCCAAATTGTTGTATCGAGGCGATTGAGTCCCGAAAGCCGCGGTCTAGTATGAAGACATCGTTAGTTCGTAATAACCAATGCCAAGGCGAGTCTTCGTCTTCCATTATAGTACGCATAATTGTTGCATCTGATGTTGTTGCTGCGTAAGGTCCTAAGACATCTATAATATAACCATCTGTGCAAACTATCAGGAACGGCTTTACCAAGTTCCTGAATTTGTGCAAGCTATACGTAATTCTTTGGAATAAAAAATTGGCACTCTTTTGCACATATAGGTATGTACCATCAAGCACCAAAATGAGTGAATTATCGTTGCCCCCGAAAATATAAGATGGTATCGAAAGGTTTCGAGTAACCACTTCTTCTCTGGTTATGTGATCTAAGCCCAGAAAATGCGGGACAAAGTCTTGAGTTAAGCATTCTCTTGCTAATCTTATCTTTCTCTCTAACGTTCTTCTGGACATGTGGAATTTCGTAGCCAACCTTTCATTCGGTTCACCAGTCCTTATTTTTGTTAGGTATATTCCTAAAGTCGTAGCGGGCCTATCAGTTCTGTTACGAAGAGATGGTGTTAGCTGTAAAACAGTGTTGAATTGATCTTTAGTTACTCCTGTCCAAAAATGTAGTTCTTTATCATCAACCGCATTTATTTCTTCGAAATCCAGTTGGTTTCTTCGTTCCAAGCCCCATTTGTATAAATTCATCATATCAAGCACATGAGCACCATTAAATTGATGCAGTTGCCTTTGAGTATTCAGGTCTTCCCAATCATTTCTTTGTAAATGTGATTGGCAAACACGAGCAAGAGGAGGTATATAAAAATTGTTTGTATGCAATAAATGGAACTTTACATAAAATGGCACTAAGTGCGTAGCAATGTTCCTGCAGTTTTGAAATATGCAACGTCTTGCTGTATTTGAAGCACGCGCATATCCTTGTAGAGAGATGAACCCAGGATTGTCTTGTTGACCCGCATTTTGTTCTTCCTCACTAGCATCTTCTGCTTGTTGAGGATGTTGATCTTGTACTTGTTGAGGTGGTTCGCCTTGAACTCGTTCAGGTGGCTCATTTTGCCTTGGCTGATTTCTCAGAGCGGAATCCAATCTCACCCAACAGGCATGGCATATAGACCGCGAACCATCAAAGGGAATCTGAAAAAATAGTGTAGAAATATAATATTTTATGTTAATACCTTCTTACATTTTGTGTTAGGCAGAGCCACTATCACCACGCCAATGTTGCCGTCTAATATCACATTATATCAAACCATACGGCATGATTACGTGTACAAATGGCGCTTCACGGGATTTTGTCATTTGTAATGTAGGTATTTTACTAGCATATTTTGTGTAAAACTTTAGACTTTTTTAACGTCAGCAACGTTAAAAAAGTGTAAAGTTTTACAGTTTTTAGTTTTCCTCAGGTAAAATGCTTGAATGTAAAGATCAAGTGGACAGTACAATGCATGTAACGCCACAATTAAAGAATTATAAAAACATCTTCCTACCGAATTCTATTGTTACTGTCCTACTTAGTTATATTAAACGATAAAACAAATCTTATCAAGGTACCAACTTACCTCACGTGGTGTTATTTCCTGTAATAATAACTCGGCGTGATCTCGGAACCTTCCAAGAAAGTGGACTGTGAGAATATGTTTCCTTCGCCGCAACACAGAACGCCTACACAAAACACAACTATTTTGTCTTTCCATATCAAAGAAATACAATCAGAATGAATGCAAACTAAGAATCCAATAACGCACAGATCGCAACGACAAAGGACGAGGGACTGCGATGATGAAGCTCGGGAAGCGCGGGTGTCATTTGTCGTAAGTCATTTATTCATTTGTTTAACACAGATACATTAATGATGTTATAAATAAAGAGTACGCTATGTTATGCCAGAGGGCCAGGATGTTGGAGGTCCCCGGTGCCACCAGTGGCCCGTCTGCAGACGCTCTAGCAGAGAGGCTCAGAGCGTCCCTGGATGCGGACGTGGCACGAGTGTCCAGACCCGTCAGATGCACAGACCTGCGCATCCTGGGTCTGGACGACTCCGTCACCGCGGAGGAGGTGGTGGCCGCCGTCGCCAAGGCGGGTGGATGCCTTGCCGAGGAGGTGAGGGTAGGCACCATCCGCCCGGAGCGCAGACCATCACGGTCAGCTGCCCAGTGACGGCGGCCAAAGCCATCGTTGAAGGGGGCCGTAGATTGCTGGTGGGCTGGGTGTCCGCGCAGGTCAAACTGCTGGAGCCCCGGCCCCTGAGGTGCTTCCGATGCCACGTGGGGAATCACGTGGCATGCCGGTGCGCCGCGGAGGTGGACCGTAGCGCCCTATGTTTCCGCTGCGGTCAGCCCGGTCACAAAGCCGCGGTTTGTGATGCCCCGCCGCACTGCGACGCATGTGCGGGGGCTAACAAGCCGGCCGATCACCGGGCTGGGGGCAAGGCCTGCGCCGTGCCCGCCAGGGCCGGGGGAAGGCTCCGCACCGCCGCCGCCGCCGCCGCCGCCGCCGCAGCCGCCGCCGCCGCCGCCGCCGCCGCCGCAGCCGCCGCCGCAGCCGCCGCCGCCGCCGCCGCCGCGTCGCCGCGTCCGCCAGCGCAATGGATTGCCAATAACGGCACCATTGCGCCTCCCGCAAGCGGATACCGTGGACACGGTCTGTGGACGGTGAGCAATGGGTAGCTCACCGTCCGTACGTTAACTAACGACAGACCGTGTCGAGGGCGCGTTCATGTTCCGCGCACAGAGGTGTCAGCCGCTGGAAGGGGCCACTAAGGGCCAAATGCCTGCCGGGGCTGCGGGTTGTTCGAAAGAGATACCGCGCCCCCGGAATGCAAAGGGCACACGAAGGAACATAGATGGTTTTTAGTCAGTAAAAGTCTGAAACTCCCTCCCGCCCCGCCCAGGACGGGGGGGGGGGGGGGGGTCATTTGATGATTTCCCATCACTAAAAAAAAAAAGCCCCTGGCCGTGCATTATTGATAGGCGTGAACGTTTATGTTATTTTTATTGAGTGATACTTATTATTTTCAAAAACATTTTTCAACTAAGGACCTATTTTTTTTACATATCCAGCGTTTAAAAAAAAAAAAAATACACCAAATGAAATGTGGGTTTACAGTCAATAATTTCCAACTAATTTGATTTCTGTAGGAAATCTTTCGAAAACCGGGTCAGTTTATGCCCAATGACCTTTAGGCGCCGGTAGAAGCATATTCAAATACATAATTATATATGTATAAAAGAAATACGTTATGTGTAACTTGATATTCAATTGGATAGATGACACCACTAATCAATTGACCTACTTTTATGAGCTGTCAAATCGCGATTTCCCTATAGCTTTTGTACGACAATACTAAACGATGACGTCACTTTTTGTTATCTCAATACACTAACTATTTATTGATTTCAAAGCAACTATAAATCTAATTTTAAAGATTAAAAAAAGGGGTTTTCAGGCATAAAATTGTGTTTTTTAGAGAAGTTGCGTCTTGGAAGATAATTTTATTTATTTAAACTTTATTCAACAAAAAGTACAAAGGCGGACTTAATGCCTTAGGCATTCTCTACCAGTCAACCGAAGGTGGCAAAGAGATAACAGAGCAGGTGCAAATTATTGTACAAGAAGGAGTGTGTATTATATGGTGTCTACCACCTAATTGGTTAATAATGATTTCTATCAGATAGATTAGTTAGACCGTCGTTAAAAGTCAGTGGTTGATTAGTAAATTGCGTTTATTCTGCCATAACGAATCAACGCACTTTTATCCCATTTAATAGAAGAAATGGAGTAATTGTGCCTATTTCTAAAATTATTGTAATTATAAGTTTTTGTTCTTTGATCTAATTAATTTAGTTCTTGGGTTAGTTTTTTTAGAACTAAACTTACTTAATACACCACTACCTTGTAAGGCTGAAGCAGCCTTACTTATAAAAATAACGCTAAATAATACTTAGCTACTTATCAATTGATTAACTCTCAAATCCTTGACTAAAAATAAATTCTTTTTCACATAGCAACAACTTTCAACGGTGTCTCAGGTGAAAATCTTACCTATAAACGTTAATCAGCGTTGAGATGTTGCCTAAGTGACCCGTTGTTTAAGTATATAGTTCGGAAGTAAGATGGCGGGCTACAATCAGCTGTTACAATGTCATTTTTGGTCTATGGATTCTATTGTAAATTTTGACAATTATGCTCAATTGTTCGTTCGATTTCGTTCTTTAGTCGAATAATTTGGTCATGCTCTATGCTGACCGTTTAAGTGTTCACAGATTAAAATAGTGTTTCATCGTTCAGTTAGTCAATTGAGAGGTAGGTAGCTAAGTTTTAATAAGCGTTATTTTTATAAGTAAGTAATATTAGTTAACAGAATAATATACGGGATTCCGGGTTGACGTCAAATTACGGGACACCCTGTATGAATCTCAAACTTTGAGACTGTCTTGAATATCGGTCAGGTGTCATTTCACGCTTTCTATTGCACCTGGAGAGTCCAACTGTCTGGTAAGCAAGAGAAAGAAAGAAAATTGCGTTTAAGTATTGTCATTACAGCAAAATAAATTAAAACTTATGGTTTTTCCATGAAATTCTCGGAGTTTGGATTTGTGCCCGGTTAATGGCAATAGGCTCGCCCCCTATTACAAGGGACTTAAATATACCGGCGAAATGTGGGTGTACATTGGTACACCTCTGCCTAACCCTTCGGGGAATACAGGCGTGATGGAATATATATAAAAAGTACGACAATTGATAAGTGGTGTCATCTACCTGGTTTAATATACGAAGTAATAAATACAACATGTTTTCATCACAGTAGGTAGGAAATCTTGGTACACTAAATAATCCCGCGTCTTGGTCACTCGAGTCCCGCCACGAAAGTGTCTTATGACCACTCGAGACTAGTCTGAGCGGTATCTTGTGAAAATTAACGAAATGGCGAACTGCAACCCACAGAAAAGTACTTCTGAGACGACTTTGTTACCGTCACAACACCATTATACAGAATGTCTGCTAGGGTTAAAGTAGTCTGACAACTGTTCAACTCTGAGTACCTGTACTTCTACAGATGAGATACTTATATTTCGTTCTTACCTTAAAAATTGTAAGGGACACGCTTTTATTATTGCTCTCCAACGAATTCATCATCTTTACAGTTCACCGGTATGTTTAGGTCCCATGTAATAGGGGGCGAGTCCATTGCCATTAACCGGACACTAATCTTAACTCCGAGCTGCTTCTGAGAATTTCTTAGATAAACTCAATAGCACTTTTTGCTCGACCTGGCAATCGAACCCAAGATCCTCTAGTGTAGCAGTCACGCTTAGAACCACTAGGCTAACGAGGAAGTCAACGTATTCACAAAACATTAAACAAGGAATACCTAATTAATTATTGTAACTACATAGGTTCAATTCCTTGTCACCAGCAGTCAATTCGCCTATTAGTTATCAATTAAAACACATATATACCTGAAAATAACTTTGGAAGAAATAAAAGAAAAATAAAGCCTAGTTTCCGCGATTACGTGTTATCTTAATTCATCTCTACAGTAGAGTGGATTTATTGAACTTAAATGGGCTGAGCAGGACAGTTCATTGGAAGAACGTTTCACTTAACAATACTGAAGAAAAATTTTCCATAACACTTTCTTTTTTAACATCCCACGCACAAAAGGTATTCTAAAAGAGAAATTGTTCATTTGAAATTTTACTTCTATAACAGTACATGTTACAAAGGCTCTTCATTTCTAAAGGCGACATATTCGCGATAAAGTTTAAACTTCATTGGAATTGCTTGCATTGGAAAGAAAAATAACATGGAAATGGAATTTACTAAGTTCAAAGACTCTTTGTTGACTGAATAAAATTGCAACACGTATGCAACTAAGTTCCAGCCATGCGAAAAGTGTTAAGCGCGTTCGAATTTATTTGTACGTTTACATTTAACGCGTAGGAGGTACCGTGTAAGTATTCCATTCGAGTCGTTTTTACGACTACGTACCAAAGGATTTTGTTCAAATTTTTTCATCATCATCATCACAATGACCGGCTTACAGCTATTTCCCGTGACCTCAATCAGTTCGTCTGTCCACCTGGTGGACATACGAACGGTGAGGTTCTTCAGAAAGGTCAGGTGTGCAGTACTTGTTACGGTCGTGCTTGTATGGCCAGATTTATAAATGTGGACGAACCGAAAGGAGTATGTAAGGATCGTAGCAGGTCGCTTTCCGTGGTTTCTGCCTACCCCCATCCCCATGGGAAAAAGACGTGAGCTTGTGTATGTAATACATTTTATATGACAAACATAAATATTATCACACAAAGCCTCCAAACTAATTATTCTGTGCAAATATATTATCGATCGAATTCAGGTTACTTATGCTCTGCGCTCTCGTTCCTCTAACCGAAAACGCGAATATTTTGGAAACGCATTAGTTTCAATCACATTGAAATGCGATTGTTTGGAATGCGTTAGTTTTCGCTCTAATAGATGCGAATGAAATTATCAAATAATATTAAACGTTCTGGGAAGTACAGCATTACAGCTGAAAATCGATGGGAATTAAAATCAGAGCCTACTTGTATATTGTTTTATGTCTATCATTGGAAACGGAAATGTTTGGTAGTGAATGGCTGATACGATGATGATAATGAAGATGTTATAGGAAATGGTTAATTTGAATGATGTCAACAGATTGGCGACATAACTATTCATTTTTATAAAACTCGGGTTGCGATTTAAGATTTATTTATTGAACAAAAAATAAAGTAGTAGGACAATCACTTAGAAACAACACCATGCGTATACAATAATAGCGTATTACAATATGAAATCATTAGTGTTGTAAGCAGTGTTTTTAAGAACTCTGGTATCCAAAGGAAGATTTATTCTGCCTTTGTACTTTTTGCTGCATAAAGTTTAAATAACTAAATAAAGATTTAACTTGGGTCGCATGTTACATTAATTGGCTTGCTTTGATAACATAAGTCCTTAAAAATCACGCAGACCTTTTTCAACTGAACGTTGCAAGTTGTTACCAACGGCACTTTCATAATTCTCTCAAAGGTTGTAATTCAATATTGAAAGTGCTCTTTACAAATGAGCGAGCACCTTCCAAGAATTCCTGAGACCTTCTTAATGAGGCTCCGTCTCCTATACAAGGTATTATTTATATTTTTCCATAAAGTAATGATACCATTGCTGCTAAGAATAAAGTTATGTCTGAAACGTTTGATGCAGCACAATAGGTGAGATGTTACAAAAGGAATTACATCTTTCTAAAGATATTTCGTGAGAATCGGCAAAAAGCTAAAGAAAATTGTTGCGGTCTTTATATCTTACAATTTTGTTTTCATAAAATACGTAGTACTGTTTATTTATACAAAAAGAAAATATAATAATAAACATCATTATTTTATTTTCTTTTAAGAACATTTATCATACTGAATAAAGTTTAGAGAAACTAGTATTGATCATAATTATAATAGACTCCCTGGAATAATGTTTTCTAGTTTTTTCAGTACAGTTACGAGCTTTAACATGTGTACAAAATTAAGTGATTTTCTCTTCTTTAGTGTGTAAATGAATGATTGCAATGATGAGATAAGATAGCTTTAAATATACAGGAAATATTTTTAACCAGTGCGTAAATTTTGCCATAATAAACTTCAACGCGTTTTATTACACACGTATATTTTATTTTGATTATGTCTTAGTATTAAAAAAAAAAGTTTTCGCTTACGAAACATGTTTACTTAAAAACCATATTTTATTGTCACTTGGCGCTAGCGCATTCCCCACCCCCTCACCCAGCCATGCGCCCGGGCGGCGGCCGCAAGTTTTCATTGATAGTATGGCGAATAGATTATGTCCATGTTTTGCTTATTTCAAACTCGGATAAGGATGATTTTTTTTTTTTTTTTTTTTAACTACACACGGAAATGTGTTCTATTACTAACACTGAACTACCAAAAAAAATTACGCACTGGTTAAAAACTTATCCTGTATTAGTAGTTCGTAGAAGTATAGAAGGAATGGAATAGTATGTATGGATTTCATAGTGGTATGGTAGCATCCAGAATAGTCGTAAAACAATTATAGTTGTCATTTTAATCAATTCTTTGGGAGAAAAGTGCTTTTGAATGTTGCTAAGTGTAAACATGTTTAAGCTTGTTACTATACAGGGTGTTTGGTGCATCGTGTGCCAAATTGAAATGGTCGACTGAAGGGGTCATCTGCTATCTTTTCAGACCCCTAAACACTTCTCATGCCCTGTGTATTATTTTTCATCGACTTTTTAATGTTTTATAAAAAAAATACCAATTTTTTTTATTCAAGTACATTTTTTTTTAAAAGTACACGTCGTAGGCTCTGTATTTTAATTTTATTTAGATGTGCATTGTACTACAGTACTTTTAAATACAAAATTAGTGACATTAGCCATCTAGTTTTTGATTTATTTACTCGCAATGTTTTGGACTTAAATTAAAGCTGTTCATGTTACAGCTATTTACATGGCTATAAAAAAAAAACCAAATGAGACCGGTATCTAAGAACTTCGTCAAAAATTTTCTAGTCTATCCTCTTGCTAGTGATGTGCCACATGCCATAAAAATCTTTTTACAACTTCGTGAATTCGCTAGAATTGTGAATCGAGTCACAAAATACAAAATTCCAAATTATGGTTTAAAAATTTTGTTTTGCTTAAATAACACTTGAAAAACGTATTAAATATGTTATCTCACTCTTATAAGATAAAATCTGTCTCGTATCTCTCTTTTTTGGCAGAGGGGGTACTAGAAATAATAAAAAATGCATTTTTAACATTTATTTCAATTTTTTATGCATATTCTGCTTAAATTGTTGGCCTCTATTGTGAATGCAGGCCAGACATCTATTTCGTATTTCCACGTACTGTCCCACTGCTGGGCAAAAGTCTCCCTCCTTTCCTTTTATCTATCGCGATTTTGAGCTACGTCTTATCAATTCTCAAGGAATAATCCTAATACAATACGAGTAATACCAGCATATTATTAACCTACTGCAGAACTAAGGCCTATTTTATTCGGAAAGGGACAAGAATGGGTATAGCCATACAAACGGGGTGAAGAATAGATCTGGCACTACTATTATTTCAGCTCAAAAGCCATAACTTTTTACTTTTAACTTTCAGATTAAATCATAACAAACGTGCCAGGAGAAACAAATCTTTTACGGAGTTGTTTTTTTTAGTGTAGTTTATTGACACCGATCAGTAGACATGGTGTAGTGATGTGTAGAATTCAGTTGGAAGCATTTTGTTACTTAAATGTTTTTTAACTTTATAATTGTTGAGTATAGGTTTTTAACTCCAAAAGAAACCATGCCTTTGATATTTATATATCCTTTCTGTAACACGCTGTACAACATGAGCAAAGGGCTTTACTAGGTACTACTCGTACTCCCTCTTCATTCTACGTTATAAATCGAAAACATAATAAAAATAATTAAAAATCTGTTGCCAATAATTAAAAAGCTTGTGCAAATGAAGCCCTTTTATACGATACCCCATTTGATACGATGAACTCACTTCAAAATTCGGAATCCCGTTCCTTGCAAAAAGACTCTGTCTTTTTTTTTGTGATTTTATTCAAAATATACGGCTTTAATTTTTTTCTCTTCTGCCCAAATCTACAATAAGATTTGGTCACCCATACAATCATGGCCGCGCATACCGTTGGATACGTCTCGATGATTGATTATCTACGTACTTTAAATAAATACTTTTTTTAATTATTTAATTGCAAAGGTATAGTTTTCAGTACTATAAGACGATATTACTTATTAAATTTCATAGATCTAGGCCAACGGAATGTTTTGATTCCCTTGAGAGTGTCGTAATAGGTATACGTTTTTAAGGCATAAACGGCAGTATTTTTTACGTTATCTTAGAAGTTTCATTTTATCACCGTTTTAAGGGACCTGAATATATTTTAATTCTAATTTAAACTCGATACTTCCACGCGTCCCCGTGATAAATAGAAAGACAGACGGATAACAAAGTAATAAGAATAAGAATAATTTTTATTTTTCCATTGTTACAAAACAGAATAAACATAAAAGTACTTAATATATTATGGTACGCTAATAGTAGTTATTGAACAATTTATGTATTTGGTTGAACCAGGCAGCGCCTGTATCTTGGGGGCCAGAGTTGCGCTTACTTATGTTTCAAATCAAGACGTTAAAATTTGAGATTCGGACAGTAACCCAATTTTCAAGTTTTAATAAGTGAAAGAAAAATTTCAAATAATAAAACAAAACAACATAAAGGTTGTCTTAAACAATGTCAAGGTGTGTAATAGTGTGGGGAAGACGTGTAGTGAGGTGTGTGGTTGTGATGGTGAGATGAAGTGTGTGGGTGTGATGGTGAGGTGAAGTGTGTGGGTGTGATGGTGAAATGGTGTGTAAATGTAATAGTGATATTCTGGTTATTGTGAGTGGGAAGTTATGTGTCGGAGGACAACTATTGTTGTAATATATCTATGTAGGAGAATAAGACTGTCTGATCCCCCAGTCAAACCGTCTAGAAGGATTTTGGGAGAGAATTTTTCTATTCGTAAGTTTCTTTGAATAATAAATATACGAGTATAAATAATTTACGAAAAATAATTTTGTTTATTTAGCAATTCCTTGGTTTTATTGTATGACAGGGAGGGAAGCTAACTTTTTGTGGTTGTTTTGCGTTATTGGGAGGTGGTATCTTTGATATCAGAGTACTTGCTTCTTTTCTTGTAGGTATCTATTGTTTTTTTTTAGAAGTGTTCTGGATTTAGTTCTACTGGACGCACTTTTTATTTTATTTTATTTTTTCTTGTCTCTAATATATACATATTATGTCAAGCATGCATGGTTACTGAAATGCCGGTTTAAGATGTTAGTTTTTATTTGAATTTAGTGTCCGACCGAAACTGGGTATTACGACGAAAACGAATTTCGGCAACGGTCTCAGTTTCGGCCGAATCCGAAACCGAAACTTCCTAACAAGGATCATGTTAAGGTTGCATTCGATTTTAGTTTGGGGATATGTAATAAATAAAATTTTAAATCGAAAATCAGAAATTAAATAATAATTTTATTGTACGGTCACCTAGTTTTAAGTGTTAATAGTGCTTGTTAATTTTACAAACAAAAAATCAACTAGGTACGTAGGTAAGTATCTAACTGTACTTGCCTCCTGCCTTGGTAACAATTATTAAAATGAACTTTGAAACTCTGAATCCTTAATATTATCACAACTAATGCGCTATAGTAAGTACCAAGTACCTCACTAATGTTTGTTTAGGTATAGCATTAGCGAGTGGGTGAAATTAACCAATAAATATTTAGATCGTTATGTTAAGCTTAATTCTGCTATGATCTAGATATATATTAGTTTGTTACATCAAATTATTTTGTATTGTTCCGTACCTCAAAAGGAAAAACGGGGGTTCCGTTTTTCCTTTTGAGGATCACTTTGTTGTCGGTCTGTCTGTCTGGTTGTCTGACAAATTTGTACGGAACCCTCGGTGGGCAAGTCCGGTTTTTAATGTTTACTACCTGCTCTTATGCTATATCACGTGGTAAAACTTACCGAATTCAAAATAAATCATACGAAAACTTACAACCAACAAAGCGAACTGCAAACACAAACCAGACACGACATGATTAGGCACGAGGACACGGAAAAATCTTCGTCGCTTGGCTGAAATTTACCGCGCCGATCATGACCGAGCAGAGCGCGGGAACTCCCGAATGCAGTTTCGGTTACGGTCGTAGTTTCGGCAGGTTTGTCGCCGAAAACGAAACTAAACTGAAACTCGTTTTCTTGCCGAAACTCGACCGAAACCGTAACCGAACTTTCGGTCGGACACTATTTGAATTGTAAGTGACAGTGCTGTTGATGTGCTTTTTTTAAATAAAAAAATAAGGATAGGTAAGGGATCCGTTTTTCCTTTTGAGCTACGTAACCTTAAAAAATGCTATCTCGTGACTTACAAAACGTCGCAACACGTACAGAGGGGTATTTGGCAAACCCATACGAAGAGGTTCCCACAATTTCTTTTGGACGTCGCGAACGGTCCCACCAATATTTAACTACCAGTAGCGACTGCGTCAGCGTATATTTCTAGGCAGTGTCTTTATTATTGATTAGCGAACTGCCCGCGACTTCCTCCGCGTGGCTTAGGAGGTGGCCATAAGTTACGTCTTTGGTTAATGCTCGGCTCCTGTCAGATTTCATGAAGTCTTGACATTTTACATGAAGCTTGACTTATGGAGTCATTTTACTGATTTTAATGGTTATAATTTTGAAAATACATACTTCTTACGCCCGCAAATCATACTTTAATCAACATTAAACCTAATACTGACTTGCAAATTGCAAAAAACGTAAGAAAATTTAAATTTCGCGGGCTGGTCGGAGCATTCCCTTAACATGAGTTGCCAGTCCTTATCAAACTGTTATGTAGTTTAGAAGCCGCACATATCTCTCTTATATAACCACGTATAACAACACCCACTTTCTACGGGCATTGTTATATATAATATACAATAGTAACTTTGGTGTTGGTCCACATAAAAATATGCCACCTGTTGCCTATACTAGGTTCATGTTGATTGGACCAGGGACTGGTACCAGCGGGTACTTCTAACCACCTGTTGAGCTAAAGTGCCGAGCGAATTTCTTAAACTTGGCCGGAACTCAGAAATTCTTGGCGACGCGCCGTCAACTTTGTATTAAGTTGTCCAACATCTAGCTGTAAGTGGCTATATCACTGTCACAGTAACCGACCAGGACAATGTCGAATAGTATTCATTGTTCCTCAATATTCATTATTAGAGGTAGCAGAAATAGAGTCCAAAATTGCGTGCAGGATGTATCACTACACAACATTTTTGGACATTTTTATTGATTTAACGTACTTTCTAAGTTTATCATAAGCATCACTGACATCGGTGTAGGAAAATACTGTCAGGAAATCAGGCCTTATAATATTTATATGAATCATAAAGCACTATCCGCCTTGAGCATCGTGGAGATAAATGCTCGGGTCTTCTCTGTATGAGAAGAGGCCTTGGCCCTGTTGTGGGACAGTAATAGGTTGGGTAAAAAATTAAATCGCATATCACTAACTTCTTATTGTAGTATAGATTCCAAACTTTGCAAATGTATTTAATATCCATGACAGTACAATAATATATAGGTAGTTGGTACCATGGAATTGGTTTGATGATGGACCCGGAAGGTGGGTACTGAAACTTCATAGAGTTACAGCGTATGTTAGTCGTGGTTGAGCCTACTAGACTTTTCTTGAGATGCACTTTAGCCATGATTAGTATTCAAGGTCTGATGATGGAGCCTGAAGGTAGGCACTGTAACTCCATGACTGAACAATTATATCCTAGCCATGTTAAGTCTATTAGAATTGTCTTAAGATGTACTTTCTCCATGATTAGTTTTCAGGGTCTGATGGGTGACCCGGAAGATAGTAACGAAACAGCGTGTCCTAGTCCTGTTAAACCTGCTTGCATTGTCTTGAGATGTATTCTGGGCATGATTAGTATTCAAGGTCGGGTGATGAACTCGGAAGGTAGGCACTGGAACTCGATAGCGGAACAACGTATCTTAGATGTGATTGAGCCTATTACAGTTGTCTAAAGACAACTGTAATAGATGCACTAAAGATGCACTCTGGCCATGATCAGTTTTCAGAGTCTCATGGGGGACTCTGAAGGTAGGCATTGGAACTCAATAACTGAACAATATATCCTAGCCATGTTAAGCCAGTTCAAATTGTCTTAAGGTGTACTTTCGCCATGATTGGTTTTTAAGGTCTGATGATGGAGCTGGAAGGTAGGCACTCACACTCGATAACAGAACAACTCAACTTCTAAGATGAGTAGTCTTGCTATCCAATTAGAATTGTCATGAGATGAAGTTTAGCCATGTTTCATTTTCAGGGTCTGATGATGGTCTTGGAAGGTACGCACGGGAAAGCCATAGTGGAACAACGTATCCTAGTCGTGTTAAGCTTGTTCGAATTGTCTAGATTAATTTGCTATACATGTTTCATTTCAATTTGAGGGTGAAAGTACTCACGAATGTTGGTACTTATCAAGCGCGACGTCTCCCCTCACTACAAGACTGGTGTATCCGACCATGCCCATGACAAAGAGACTCGGGTACATCAAGGAATATAATGAATAAACCCTGTACTGTTTCAGGAGGTCTTGTGTTCGATTCCCAAGGCGGGCAAAGTGTTATTGGGTTTTTATATGAAATTCTCAGCAACAGCTCGATATTAGGATTTGTGCCCGGTTAATGGCAATAGGCTGGCCCCCTATGACATGGGACCTAAAACTGAGGATGTACATACCTTTGTACACCTCTGCCTAACCCTTCGGGGAATACAGGCGTGATAGTATGTGTAGGTAAGTTTCAGATACAAGAATTTGTCACATCATTTCAAAAAAGAAGCTCAAGAGGGTAGACGTTTGTATCGCTTTGTGATCGGCTCGTGTGCGTATCGGGGAACTAAACTACGTGGAAATTGCGTATTATTTATTTATTCAGCTCAATTAAAAGAAAAAGTGTAGAAAGTCAATATGTTTCGTGCATTATAAAAACTTTAGAACACAGATTTGGAAAGGAAATTTGACATTTGCAAAATGAATAATTCTAAATATTTACCCAAGGTAAATATTGTACTCTAGTATCTAGATAAATAAAACAAAAAAAAAGTCAAATAAAACTGTTAATTTGACTCACTGAATTAAACAAAATTTGACTAGTGCACTGTTTACATGGCAAATATTATGTTTCAATATAAATCATGTTGGATTTTAAGTTCAATCCTACTAATACTACTACCTACTATCCGATTCTATCCTACTGTCCTACATATATTATAAATGCGAAAGTTTGCCAGGATGGATGAATGGATGTTTGTTACTCTTTCACGCTCAAACGGATGCTTGAACAGATCTGGATAAAATTTGGCACGGAGATAGATTGTGTGTGGAATAAATAACATGTTACATTTTGCCCTGAAAAAAGGAAGGCTCCTGTTTGTAATAGTTAATCATGGGAAAGTAACTTTGTACGCGGGCAAAACCGCGGGCAAAAGTTTGTATACCATAGGAGATTACTTTGATGAGTTTCGTTATCAACAACTGCCCCCCTAGCCAAGTCACAAACGATAATCGTAAACGCTCGGTAGGTACAAATAGATTTTCAACTTAATACCCAAGAGCCTTAAGTTGAGAATCTATTAAAGATTTCTAAGCGTTAGCGACTGGAAAACGCTATGCAATCTTCATTAGATCTTCAACTTAAAACCAAGCACATAAAGTTGAAGATCTATTAAAGCCTACTCAGCGTTTGCGTTTATCGTTTGTGACTTGGCTAGGGGGGCTGTGCTTTTATTTTAATCCCATGACTGCTGGGGTGTAAAATTGAAGTCAAAAGTCACACGTTGTTCCCAACATTGAATTTTCTTTGTTCCTAATTGGAATCTTAAGGCATACTTAACTAACCTATTTAATTTTGTAATTTTGATACAGACGCCTACTATATCAACGTAGCAAAAAAGTTACACTTTTAGAGGGGTAGTTGACAGTTTTTCTTAAAATTATCTCAATCTAGACACTCATTGTGTTTTGATTTTGTGAAGTAACTTTTTTCATATTTTTTACAAAACTAAAATAGTATAATATCATGATGAAAAAATAATAAGAGAGCTCAAAAAATATTACATTGCACAATTCTCTGAATTTTGAACGCAAGCTCCATTATTGTTTGGAATGAAATAGGGAATAATATCATATTACTGATGAACCGGCGAACTGTGGGTGGGTGTACATTACTACAACTCTGCCTAACCCTTCGGGGAATACAGGCGTGATGGTTACTGAGAAAAAAAATGTATAACTGACCGTTGCATTGTTTTTTTTTGTTATTTAATGATTTCTGCAAAATCGCTTTTATTTTGGTTTTATTTCGATTCAACTGATATCAAACACATCTCTATTTTGAATTGTATTTGTGGCCGCGATACGCGTTACCTAATTACCTAAATACGTTTAGTAGTCGTAGAGGTATTTGTGAAGGAGCTCGTCCAGGGAAGTATTACCACCATACCTATTTCTGCCGCAAAGCAGCGTTGCTATGTTCCGGTTTGGAGGAAATGGGTGCCGGTGTAACTTTGTAGTTACACCGGCACCCATATCCTCCAAACCTCTCATATGCCTGTGCATATGAGACATTTCAACTTTGTCACTGAGATGGTAACGCATTTGCAAGGCCTCTGGTATTGCAGATAGACTATACAAGCTGTTGATTTGCATTCTCTTCAAATTCAAGGAGTTAACTATGCTCGTGATTCTTAACACGAATCAATAATAAAATAAATTTGTTTTAAAATGTATTTTATTTTTTGACGTGATTTAAAAATTCGAACTAGCCATCTCGCCAGAGGGTTTAGGCGCTATGCACGCATGGATATAGCCGCGCGACAACTCTGCCTACCGCATACGCAACTGGGCGATGCTGATTTTTGCAAAAGGAGTATTCTGGAATACTGTTTTTTGATAGTTGCGACTAAAAAACCAAGCATTTATTAAATATTGGCCAGGTATCGTAATTATATTTGATTACTTCTTTTTTTCTATGACAAGCTCCTAAAATTTGACGAGGATGCAAATCAACAGCTTGTAGGTAGCGGTGACCACTATCATCAGGTGCGCAGCGGCGGGCTTGTTTGCCACCCGGTGGCAAAAAAATATGAAATTAATATTTGCTTCTTCCCGTGCACTATCCCCAACGACGTGATTTGTCACGGAACAGGTAACAAGAGGTTGCAACTGTCCAAAGTGTCTGACTTCTAAAGTCATTTCAAAGTTGCCCAAGTAGCAAATATATTAAAAATTCAGCTTTTACATTGAAACTTCTAGTACTATTACAATTTATTCAAGTTTAAGTGTGTCTGGGTTGCCTCTATAATAAGTGTCTGTTAATGGACTATGTTTTTTCTAATATTTTATACATTAGAAATAAATAAATATGAATTAGAATGTTAAGTCCCACTTTCACCAAAATCACTAAACATACGTACCTACTTATAAAAATAACGCTAAATAATACTTAGTTACTTGTCAAACCACTTTCAACGGTGTCTTAGGTGAAAAATCTTACCTATAAACATTAATCAGCGTTGCGATGTTGTTATGTGCGAGCTCAGTGACAGAAAATTTAAACAGCGGCGACCCGTTATTTAAGTATAATTAGGAAATAAGATAGCGGGCTTCAATCAGCTGTGACGATGACATTTTTGGTCTATGGATTCTATTGTAAATTTTGACAATTATGCTCAATTGTTCGTTCGATTTCGTTCTTTAGTCGAATAATTTGGTCATGTTCTATGCTGACCGTGTAAGTGTTGGCAGATTAAAATACTGTTTCATCGTTCAGTCAGTCAATTAAGAGGTAATTAAGTATGAATTAGCGTTATTTTTATAAGTAAGACTCACGAGTATTTAGCGCTAAATGTGTTTAAATTAATATCTGTTACTATTATATTAAAAATGTGACTGGGATGCAATGATGTTCTAAATACGTTTAGGCACTAAATATGGTTAATGCTTTTGGTGAATGTGGGTTTTATTTATGTAAGTACTATTTATTTGTAACTTACATTTAAGCAAAACTGTATTAATTTTATTTTTTGTAATCTGAATAAATGAATTTGAATTTGGATTTATAATACATTTTTGGGTAGATCTTTTCCTATCCCTGCTACCTCTGTTCCTTGTCAAAGCCACGATGATCCAAACTTCAAAGCTAATAATTCCTACTGCTACGCTAGAGGTCCCGGGTTCGATTCCCAGGTCGAGCAAAAAGTGTTATTGGGTTTTTCCATGAAATTCTCAGTTATAGCAGCTCGGAGTTTGGATTTGTGCCCGGTTAGTGGCAATAGGCTCGCCCCCTATTACATGGGACCTATATATTCCGGCGAACTGTGGGTGTACGTTGGTACACCTCTGTGTAATCCTTCGGGGAATACAGGCGTGATGGTGTATTAATTCCTACTCCTGTTGGGGACATTCCCATAGAAACTTTAACACTACTTACTACTATGATGGTCTTTTTACTATGACGTTGGTCTGGCGGTCACGGGCTCTTAGGCTAAAATTATTAGGTATTACAGGTATTTAGGTATCTAGCAGTCTAGATGAATTGAGCAAGACTGAAATTTTGAGAATATTTAGAGTAAGTTGAACCTACTTAGTTAAGAAGGTATGCTACATTGAATACTGGGCCGTTTTTTAGATACGGTCAGCAACAAAAGTTGATTAAAAATTTGACTTTAACACATCATTTAAATAGACACGAAATAACACAATTCACTGCTATTCAGAATTTTAGGCAAAACGTAAAATTAATTTTATCTTAATTTTAGATCTTTAATATTCTACTCAATGATGATAATTTAAAAATCTGAAATGTTAATCTACTTTTGTTGCTGACTGTACCAGCTAAGTCCGAGGACTGATTTTAGAGGTATTTGTTAAAAAAACAAAACATTTAATAATGCCATTTCTTTATTCAGATGCTTTAAAAGTCAAATATCGAAAGTTGTGATATTTTCACCTACTTTCAAATTGACTTCAGGATTACAACCAAACTTACTTACAGGACCGATATTATCGTGGAATGCAACAGTTTCTTGGAAAAATACAATCACAGTTGAAGCGAATATACTACATCTATTTGTATTTGTACAGATAAAAATGCTGTAGAGAATTTTACCTTCAACGCCGGTTCAATATACGCTAAACATCTGGTATAATATCTCACCCATTTAATTCGACTGCTGTGAGTTCAAGACAAGTGTTAACGCAAAGACAGATGGTTCCCGCTATATGTTGTGTACGAATCGAATAACTACGAACTTTCGCATCCAAACAGATAATCCATATTAATATTACAAATGTAACTCTGTCTGTCTGTTACGGGTTCACGCCTAAACCACTGAACCTATTTTTATGAAACTTGGTAAGGCGTATGTCTGAGCCCTAAGAAAGAAGATAGGCTACTTTTTATTTTGACTTAGTCTGCGTCCGCGATAACCGACTTTTAAGCGGACGGAGTCGCGGGCAAAAGGTAGTACTTTACAACGTAAACAGTGATTATGTTATAGACATAATGTAAAGATTAGATTATTGAGTTTAGATTGTTTTCAATACAAATCAATCGCACTGCCAAGTAATAATCTGCTTGATTAGTTTGTATGGGAATAAATGCCGTGTGCATTGGATTGGAGTGAGATCGCTTTGAGTGGGTTAATTAAAACTTGCGTGTTCTAGTGGACCGCTGCAGGTATAATTGGTGAAGTAGACCTGGCACGACACCCGGCGAGACTGCGGACTTCTTAATGAGACTACGTATTATGCTCCGTTTGCTGAAGTGTCCTATGTCAAAGGCTCGGCGATCAGATTTCCAATTCCAGATTCTAATTACAGCGTTCTGCAGTGGCATTCTACACGGTAATTCCACCGTCACTTCGACGGTCACTTCGCACTTCAAAGTGTGAAATAAAACAATGTCATTTGAATTTGATTGAATATTTGATGTCATTGAATAGCGACGTGAGATGCGAGTTCATGTCTGAATTTTACAGAATCGACGTACAGCAGTCTCGACTCATAAATGACAAAAATCTATGTAAAACTGATGTATTTTTACAGATTAAGAACTGAGATTGGAATCGAACGTTCTTAATAATACTAGAATTGGCCCCTGGCGTCTCTGACATAGCAAGAGGTACACGTGGTCCCCTAAGGGCCGAAATAGCATATTTTTTTTATAAATGTATAGTAAAATTAAATTAAAGTTCTGCTAAAGTAGTGCACGATTTTTATAGGGTTCATATCGGTGGCAAAGCTACCCTATTACTAAGGAGATTGGCACACTGCCCCGCATTACGGAGCGTGGCGCGGGAGTGCGTTTTCTTACAATGTTTGCAAGTATTTGTGTTTGTAGAAAACACGCGTACTCCAACTCACTGAAAACGCGTTCACGCGCAGTGTTGCAGATCACCAAAGCTGCCGCGCACCACACTCTGTGATGCGGGGCAGTGTGTCATTCGCCTTAGCTTTCGCTGTCCGGCCCTCTATCAGTCAGTGGGTTGTATCTCATGAAACGTAACAGTTAAACATTCGAAATTTATAGTGTGTATTAATGTGGTCGCTATACACGGTCACTTTTACATCGTTCTGGAGCAGAAACACAGGAACTCCAGACGAGTAGATACTCTTGCCGTTGCTATTTTTTTTGGACGTCCCTAAGACCTTTAAACCTCAGCACATTTTTTTGAATTTCGAGTTAAATGTTAGTAGCGCTTCTGTCTGATCGATGAATGGATTTTTCAAAGGCTACCGGTCGTATGTGTAGTCGATAAGGTTAACACACAAATATGAATTGATTGACTGCAAGGAAGCGTTATTTTGAGTTCTCACTATTAATTTATTAATGTTACTTTTTTTAAATAATAGTACCAATAGTTACTGTAACTATATACTAGTAAGCGTGTATAGTCAATAAATTAAATCGGTATCGCTTAATACATATCAGAAATTCGTTTTTTTATTACATATAGCTTTAATGTATGGAGACACGAAATCTGTGTGTGAGTGCGACTCGGTTTTTTTTTACGTTTTATGAAGTTAGCGTGAATCAGTATTAGAAGGTAAAGAAAGGCAAAATGCAAAACTCCAAAGAAAATAGTAGTTTCATGGACTTCCTTCGTGGTATTTTTCATTACAAAAAAAACCTGCATCACAGATTCTGTAAAGTCTAGAGAAAAAAACCTGAGTATTATAATTTTTTTTAACGCCTAACCTGACTAGCATGCTCTATTTAACAAAAAAAAATAACGTCTTCTACAGCTACCATAAATCGTGTTCTATATTTAAAAATACGTTTTTTTCTCAATTTTTTATAGGCCTTCATTCTTCACCATTAATGACAAGTATGGTAATAGCGGTTTAGTACCGCGGAAATGAGGGGCGGGGGCGAGGGGGGGGGGGATGAATGGGGTGAATTAAAGTCACCGTCTTACCTTCAGTTGTTGGTCACTGAAGCATCATCCTGGAATTTCTTACCTGGAGTTCAAAGTGTAGGTGTACGGCGCGTTGCCCGGTACGAGTTCAATTCCTGGCTTGAGAAGTTTTATAACTAGAGCCAACCATATAACCTACTTAATATATTGAATAATGTCATTTTTTTTTTATCATTTAAGTTACTTAGTCATATATTCGGGTTTGATTGAATGTGCTGGTCTTCAATCAACAATGTTTTAGATTCCCGATAAGAGCTCGCAAAACTGCCCGAAAATTAAGATCCCTAAAAATTTTATGCTATTATTTGAAGTTATTATGCTCCAATCGTAGCAAATATGGAAGGAAAAAATAAATCGTCGTAGTGTATAATGTTGTTTTCATACAATTATAATTGTATGAAACGTTACGTTACGTTGTGAGTATGTGTTTACTACGTGTACAAATAAAATAAGAACCAATTGTAAACATTTCATTTTGATCCTTTTAATCTTAGAAATGTTGTATTATTCCTTAATTTATTGATTTGAGAAGACGGTCTTGAATACTAATATAATGCAAATGATATTAGAGTTTATGTTTAAGTATTAAGGTTTCTAATTTACTGAAGTTATTGATACTTTATGACTTGTTTTTCGAAGAAATAGTAATGATTAGGTATAGCATTTTTGACCAATTTTGCGATATAATGTTGTTCTTGAGTAGAGATTTATTTACTTTGCTTCATTCTTCAATAATAGGTAATACGTATTTAGCTTGCTAAAAGCTACTGCAGCGAGTACATCAGACTCGTAGTTTGAACAACACGAAATAAGCGTTCCAGATAACTCAATTTATTAATTTCAAAAATAAACGTACAACTGTATTTCTCGACATTTTTTGGCCCTATAATATTGATATCCCCCTAGTTTAAAGATTGCATTGTACATATGACATGTTCGGTATAGGATTTATCCTTAGCTAAATTTGTCATAATGCTATCCTAAGAATTTTAAATATAACTGTGTATTCTTTGTGTTGTGAGTATTGTTTATTATAACAACGATAATTATATGCTAAATATACAACGCGTAATATATTAAACGCATACCCAGAAAGTAGTTTGCTCAGAATAGGCTACTGAATCGATTTCAGCTATAAAAAAAAGATAAAAAAACACTATTTTAGATAAATAGTTTTTTTTTTATACTTAAGTCGCTAGGATTATTCATTATAATATATCTTTATCTTTATGCGGAGCCTATTCCCAACTATATTAGGGTCGGCTTCCAGTTTAACCTATTTTAATTTTTAAGACAAATTTCTCTGTAAATGTGCCTCTTTTTATAAATAAACAATTTTATTATTATTTATTATTATTTTTAACCGGATGTAGCAGAACACCAGTGTTTTACATGGAGCGAATTATAAATGAAGTTTATTAATGCTCTGTAAGACAAACTTATTGTTTATTTATCCTATGTTTAACGATATATTTTATTTACAAGCCTTATTGTTTTGACGTATGTTTTACTGTTCAAAGGAGAGGTGACTGGTGTAATAATTAAGGAATAAAAATTATAATTATAGAAAAAGCTGAAATCGATTCAGTAGCCTACTCAGAGCTAAACTACTTTCAGTGTGTGCATTTAATGCACCTTCGTGTGATCAAATGAGTAGGGTGAACTCATCTAACTCCGCGACAAAAGCATTTGAGTAATAAAATTCCAATAAATTATTAATTACTTTAATGCAGACTTAGCATGAGTTTTAATCAGTCTTTTATGAGGAATATAGGCACAATTAATCGTAATCAAATCATATGGTTGTATTTCAAGTAATTGATTTCACTCGTACAGCCTATATAATTATAGCGCTCAAACCAAATATCACCGAATTAGGCGAGTAACAGAATTAGATGAGTTCACCATAGTAGCACCCAAAATAATAATAATTATGTGTTCCCAACACACGAACGGAACAACGTAAAAAATATCTGCGCAGAATATTGTGTCTGACTGGTGACTAGAAAAAGAATTAACTAGTGTAAGAAGAAAAAGAAAATTGAAAATTCTCAAAAATTTTGTCGATTTTACACCTGAAATCCTAGTCAAATTGCTCTGTTTAAACAGTATACTCGTATTTTACATTATACACTTTTTTCTCCATTCGTGTAATTACATTATCTATTATTATTGTTATTTATTATTTTATCCTCTTTTGCATTTTTTTTTATAAATTTCCCGTTTTCCTAAAACCTAAGATTGGAAATGTTCAGTTTGTTCCAAATTATTGTAAGCATTCTTTGCTTTTTTTGTACAATTCCTAAAAGAAACAGAAAAAGATGCCACAAATAAAGCCTTATAGTTATTACTTACTTTGGGGTTGGCTGTTGATCCATTCATCATTGGTGTTGTTGAACTTGGTGGAATTAAATCTATAGCAGGTTTGTTTATCAACAATGGTGGTATTATTGTTCGCGTCGCCTCTGTCACAGCTAACTGGAGGAAGTCCCAAAAAAACGCTATCTGCAAAAGAAAACAGCATTTAGATTCACATATTTCAGCCAAACTGGCAAAATAATACCAGCCTATCATTGTCCCAATATAACAATACGATTGCATCCAATCCCACTAATACTATAAATGCGAAAGTTTGTTAGAGTAGATATACAGGATAAGTTTTTAACCAGTGCGTAAATTTTTTTTGGTAGTTCAGTGTCAGTAATAGAACACATTTTCGTGATTAGTAAAAAAAAAAAAAAAAAAATTTCATCCTTATCCGAGTTTGAAATAAGCAAAACATCCAGGACATCTATTCGCCATACTATCAATGAAAACTCGCGGCCGCCGCCGCCGCCCGGGGCATGGCTGGGGTGAGGGGGTGGGGAATGCGCTAGCGCCGAGTGACAATGAAATATGGTTTTTAAGTAAACATGTTTCGTAAGCGATAACTTTTTTTTTTAGTACTAAGACATATCAAACTAAAATATACGTGTTTAATAAAACGTGTTGAAGTTGATTATGGCAAAATTTACGCACTGGTTAAAATTTTTTCCTGTATAGATGGATGGATGTTTGTTACTCTTTGACTCTTAAACGGCTGAACGGATCTGGATTAAATTTGGCACTAAGATAGATTGTAGTCTGGATACTTTTTATCCCGGAAAAACGTACGGTTCCCGTGGGATAAACAATGAAATTTTACGCGGACGAAGTCGCGGGCAGTAGCTAGTATAACAATATATTTAGGATGCTGTTGCGGTTGCCTCGTTTTGCAGCACGTCTGGCGTGTTTGCTGAGGCTTCCATGCAGTCATACGTAAGAGAGCTGCGTCTCTACGACAGCGTATACGAGGCAGCTGTAGCAATAGCATCCTGCGAATGATTGCCGCTGGGCCAGATTGCCCTGCCGGGGCTGCGGGTTGTTCGAAAGAGATACCGCGCCCCCGGAACGCAAAGGGCACATGAAGGAACATAAACGGGTTTTCAGTCAGTAAAAGTCTGACACTCCCTCCCGCCATATTTGATGATATCCCGTCTATATAAAAAAAGGCCCTGATTGCCCATTCCAAAATAAATGGATTCTTACTTTATTGGTGTAATATAGTTGTTAACCAGATTTTTAAATTTAAATTTAATTGTTTTAATGTAATTATGATTTATTTTTAATTTATTTTTGATACATGATTTAATTGGAGTTTTTTTACTAATTTTTGTTACTAACCCTTATACGAGTGTACCTACGCTTGAAACAAATGATTTATTATCGTCCCAATGCAGTGCAAAGGCCTCTTCTCATACATCGAAGGCACGGGCATTGATTGTAGGCATTGATTGCCAAGCGTCTGTATTTCCGAACGCATTCAACCCTTATCTCTTCAAAGTTGAGTGAACTTCGGGGTAAGCTCACTCCATTCGACTTTGCCTTTGTCACCTCTGAACTAGACTAAAGTCAAGAGCTTACCCACCTCGAATAAAAAAATGCATTTATAATAAATATTATCGCACCAACACCATTTTCATGTCAAATGTTGTCAAGACGAGTCACTCAAGCCTAACCCATCGAAGACCGAGTCCTGCGTTTTTCACCTTCGCAACCACCAAGCAGGCCGTCAGCTCCACATCATATGGCAGGGTGTGCCCATAGCCCACAACAATCACCCTAAATACTTGGGTATTGTCCTGGATAGGTCACTAACTTACAGGAGAAACTGTGAAAACATTAAGAAGAAGGTGCACGCCCGCAACAATCTGCTACAGCGTCTCACTACCACCAAATGGGGAGCCTCACCGCAAGTTATGCGGACGTCTGCACTGGCGCTAGCGTTCTCTGCTGGCGAGTACGCATGCCCAGTGTGGAGCCGATCTGCCCACGCAAAGCTAGTGGATACAGCCTTGAATGAGACTTGCCGGATCATCACGGGTTGTATTAAACCGACCCCGGTAAGACTGCTGTACCTACTGGCTGGTATTGCGCCACCAGAAATCCGCAGGACCGTTGCTAGCTCCGTCGAGAGGACCAAAATGAATGACACACGGCACCCTCTACATGGCTATTTTCCAGTGCCGCAAAGACTGAAAAGTCGGAAAAATTACTACAAGTGTGTCGAACCCCTGGCCACGGAGCTATCAAAAGCGAGGTGCAGCCTCTGGAGTGAAGGTGTTCTCCTTCCAAATCCCGGGGACCGCCGCAGCCGGGGGACTCTCCGCAGGTGTTATATACAACACCTGCGGAGAGTCCCCCGGCTGGACATAAATTACCATGGCCGATCTGGAAGTATTACCATGCCCCCAGATTTTATGTCTAAGGGTCTGCCCCCAAGACCGAGAAGCGGCCCGATTATCGGGCCGATTCTCGGCCGTATCTTCTAGCCGGCAAAGAAATCTGTCAAAAAAACAGCCCGATAGTCGGGCCGGGCAGACCCTGAAACTGGCGGTTTCTAACTTCCAACAATCCAACTTAATCATTCAGTAACCAAATTAATTTACGTCAATCTAATAAAATACGCCAAAGCATTATGTTTCAATCTTTTTTTTAGCATTATGTTTCAATGCTACCCAGTAATAAAAGTTAGTACAGTCACTATGCTTGAAACATATTTTAAATGAAACAGCTTTAAATACCAAAAATCATTTGAACTTTGAGAAATAGGATAATTGACGTGGGTTGGTTCGTTTTTCCAGAACAACATCTGCACTATAAAGCAATCAGATAGAGGCAAAGTTTCTGAAAAACCACTTTTTCTGTAGTTGTGCAGCTCTATATTAAAATTTCTAGGTAACTGACAAACGTTTAAAATCCTGTCGCAATCTCATCTCAGCAACGATCAATGTAAGACTTGTCAAAAGAAGGTTAGTTTAAAGGATTTTTTCACAGATTGAGACTGAGATTAAAATGCGAAAGTGCAAATACAAGAAATGCTGCCCTGACTGCGCGTTAACCGCTGTTAGTAAAGATTTTATGTCAAGTTTTGCCACAAATATTACATAGTACTAAAGTTTTTATTTTTCAATTAACATAAAACTTACTTAAGTAATAATATTTTGATAACAAAATATGTGCTGTTTAAAAAACAAAAGGAAGCTCATAGGGCAACAAAAAACTCATCCGCATCGCTGTCAATCAAACAAGAGCCCAAAAGGCTGGCATCATTGCCAGGTTGTATGGCAATGCTGATTCTTTGCCCCAAGAAAAGGTCAGCCCTCTAGTAACGTGTAGAGTCAACAAGTCACTTGGCAATGTTCCGAAAAACTAGACGAGCGCTATACCATTATACCATCTTTATATTCCATATTTATTAAAGCATTATAAAAATAACGACAGTTATTGTGTTATATCGTTGATATATATATAATTATATACCATCACGCCTGTATTCCCCAAAGAGTTAGGCAGAGGTGTACCAATGTACACCCACAGTTCGCCGGTGTATTTAGGTTCGCCGGTGGGTTTGGGCGGGTTTTATCGTTGATATAACTGCATATTAGAATATATTTTTTGTAAATGTAAATTTTTACATATTTTTATGAACGTTCGCATTCTATTGACGACACGGTTGGCGCACTAGCTGAGCGATTGGTTGCTGCGCTACTTGTCGCGGATTCCCTTCCCGCAAGGAACAAATATTCGTATACCATACAGATATTCGTATTGGGACTCTGTTTGTGTATGTGAATTCATATATTTGTAAAAGCTCCAGGAAAAAATCAAGGAAAACAGGAAAAAATCCTAGTGAGAGGTTTTAAGGAAAACAAAAAAGTCTCAATCTGTCACAAATACATCTAATCTTCCTTCTTTTGAAAGGTTTTAAACTTTGATTGTCGCTGAGGAATATAATTCCCATCCGATCATAATACACCATACACAAAGGACTTGTGAGATGGAGTTACAAACGAACTAAGTTCCTCAAATATTAGCTTCTGCTCGCCATTTTATTTTCATGTGCATTTTGCTTTTACATCGTTTCGGAACCAAAAGCCATAAGCTCAATCATAGTAAAAGGCATTATTGGCACTATTATTTTGAATAAATAACAAAAAAAGAACTCGAAAAATTAATTTGTGAAAAGAGTGAGTGTGCATAGCAGCTCAGAGTTAGGATTTGCGCCCTATTTATGGCAATAGGCTCGCCCCCTATTACATGGGACCTAAAACATACCGGCGAACTGTAGGTGTACATTAATACACCTCTGCCTAACCCTTCGGGGAATACAGGCATGATTGTATGTATGTGTATGTATGAAAAGAGTGAGAACTCGAAGTAACGGTTCATTGTAGTCAGTGCATATTCCTGTGTAAACCTTAGGTATAGAATGCACATGCGAACAGCAAGGTAGCCTTTGAAAAATCCATTCATCGATCAGACAGAAGCGCTAGAAATAGTACTAGTAAGCGCAAGTTAATTACTCGAATAACAAATAATGTCATAAATATCCTACATCTTTGAGACGTTATACTCGACTGGAGTTCCTGTACTTCGGCTCAAGAACGATGGAAAAGTAACCGTGTTTATAGCGTACAAATAAGCAAAAAAAAAAACAATCAAAATCAAAATAAAAAAAAAACAATCAATCGTTTGCTTCATTAATCTGGCTGTCATTGAAAAAGAAACAATTCGACTTGGAGTTTTAAAGATTAGGGCGTTTACCAACTTTAGCTTTGTAAAATTAGTAAAGACTAAAACTTTTATTTCATCCGAAGCAAACGATCCCGGCTATGAATGAACCAAAAGTTCTACTTAATTAAGTAACTTCGAAGGAAACGAAATAGAAGCCTTAGTAACACTAAACTTAGGTACTACTGCGAAGCAGGTACCATTAGTACACAAACTTTTCTAACTACGTACCACAAGAAAGCTTTGATGCGGTTAGTGCAAATTAATCAATCGACTAATTAAGATTATCGATTAGTATTGGTCCAAACGCAATACTTAGCTCTATTGTAGTAAAGTGTATTATGTTTCGTACCTGTCAGTGGTTAGGTTTCAGACTGCCAGTTCGAGTTAGTTAAACATCAACTGTCGACTGCTTGCGCTAATACAGTAGCTGTTGGTCCCAGCTGTCACTCGTATATCTTTGACAGTCGTTATGGATAGTCAGAATCCGGGAAGTCTGACAACCAGTGTTGCTAAAAGGTATCGTGTTGCTCGGTTACTGGGTTGTGGAGGTCAGATAGGCAGTCGCTCCATGTAATGCACTGGTATTAAGCTGCATCCGATTAGACTGGAAACCGATCCCAACATAGTGAGGAAAAGGCCAACAATAAAACCACCAAGAAAATAAAAACTAAGGAACTAAAACAATTTGCAAGGTTGTATAGGTATATCCTATACCTTAATTTTGTATACCATAAGCCTGAAAAAAAGAGTAATTGTAAAAACGTTTTATTTTAAAAATCTCAACTGATCTAACATTTAAGTTCACGTAACTCGACTTATTTGTGATGTTTGAATTCAAGTATTGATGTGGCTCAGGAATTTGCAACATTCTTTGCCAATATTCTAAAACTAGTGACACTTTAGATTCCTCGCCCTCACTTGTTATTGATCTTTCGCTATTTATTGGTCCCATAATAAAAGTTGTACAAAATGAAAAAGTTTAATAACCCTATTTCCAAAGTTAGCCTGAACAAAAATTAGGGTAATATAATATATAAAATATAGTGTAGGGTAAATATTGAGGCTAGACTAAATACATCCCACCACGTCGGAAAAGTTTGCAGGTATTATTTCACAATATTTGCAGTTTGACTTCAAGATGAAAATAAATAGAACAAATCCATCTTTATTGGAAAGATTTAAATAAGTTATAACAAGATAACAAGTTGTTGTGCAGAAATGTTACAGGAGAGAGTAATTCTCTACGTTAACTCTCGTCGAGTAGACTTGTTTAAAATTCTAGTTAGTAGCATTGTTAGTCTGACGATCTTTCGATTCCAGGTAACCTCGAGTCGTCTTCTGATCCGTGAATATCCATTACTTGGAAGAGATAACTAGCTAGTTTTATAACGAGAGGAATATTATATTGCGCTCCTGCCCAGTATTCGTTACCAAGTTTATAATATTACTTTCAGGACCCAGTATTGCATCAAATTCAAGGAAGTAACTATAATAGGGGTTCTCAACACGAAACAATGATAAAATAAAGGAGGTTTTATAAGTTTTTGGTGGGTGATTTGCGCATTTGAATTAGACATCTTGCCATTGGGTTTAGGCAGTTTAAAAACACCTGACGAAAGGCGAAAGATACTTAGTTAGGTATTTTGTTTTGTTCTTTTTTGGTGGTTTTTTTTTGGTGGCTATTTTTTGGTGTTTTTTTTTTGTTGTACTCCCTTTTTTTATAGACGTGAAATCATCAAATAACTTCCCCCGCCCTGGGCGGGGCGGGAGAGAGTGTCAGACTTTTACTGACTAAAACCCGTCTATGTTCCTTCATGTGCCCTTAGTGTTCCGGGGGCGCGGTATCTCTTTCGAACAACCCGCAGCCCCGGCGTTGTACACCCTATCTGGGAACTTTCTGGTTACAAATAAGTTAAAGGTTTTTTTACAAATACATATTTTAAATGTCAACCAAATTTTAAATACCTTCACGACCGCTGAGCTGTTTCATGAATCCGTAAATACGAAGTTTTCCGAGCGTTAAACAGCGGTAAACAAACAAGCAATGAGCTTTCAGACGAAAAATAAAAAAATGTTCCCAGCAATAATTTTTGCTCAGTGTTATTTCGTTCGATGAGCATAGCGTAAGTGGCGAGGCTTTCTAGATGTTTAGAGTTAAATAGTAGAGATCGTCTGTTTGTTTTTTTTCTTTTGCGTAAAGATGCGTCCACATTAGTGACATTTCGCTGAACCGAACGCCTTGACATCACCGTGGCCTTGTTACGGATACTGAGGACGAGTGGAGGTTAATTACTTCTACCATTTACCTTCAAAAACGTTGTAGCAATGATTTCTCGGAGAGGTGCGGGTGCCGGGGGAGCGGATGTTTTTTTGTTACGATATGCATTACCCGATCCATAAATTCCGTGTAGGTACCAGCGCTATGACATGCGAGCTTGTGCGCGTGACAAAAACAGCAACTTGGACGTCTTCCGTACACCAAGACGGTACGGAACATCCTTTGAAAAATATCTACTTTGGATGGATCGGCCCGTGATCCGTGTCATTTGGCCGTGACAAAACCACATTTGTGACTCATAAAATGTCCGGGCGTACTTTTTTTTTTAAATATTTTTGTTCTCGTTCGTTCTACTCCCAGTATGAGACGGGTAAATGATCGTAACATTTGTTCGCATAACAAATCCCGTCCACACTATCGGTACAGACACCCGTCTTTGTCACGGTCACGGTGTTCGGTTCGGCAAAATGTCACTAATGTGGGCGCACCTTCAAGCAACGTATTTGGTTACTGCACCGCCCTCGTCTGTAATAGCGTGATATTTTATAGTCATACTGTTCTTCATGAACTATCATATACTAATATATGAGTATTTTACGTTTCAATCCAGCTGGTAATTTGGGAGAGTCAGCTTAATCATATTAGTGCAGATTAATGAAACTTTCTGTAGTAATTACCACTTCGATCCTACACGCTTCGAACGCCAGTGCCTGTCGACTGGATTAATAGAGGTGAAAACTTCTCAGTGGCCAAAGGCTAATTAGGAACATTGAAACTCCATCTAACTGCTACTGCAACATATCCTTGCCTTTGCATAAACCTAACAAGCTCGGAATACGGTTAAACTCAGGCCACGTCAGCGAATTGTAAACATATTGATTTATAGAAGAAAAAGTTCGAACATTCGAAACGTGGATTGCAGTTTGATTTTAAACTATTAGTACTAGTTTTTGTTTAATCTATAGATAGTTAAATTAGTTGGGGTTTTTATCCCTACTGATAAGCCACCCTTATCATGCTTTATTCACATTACGTTAAAGAAATGCTAAGATCATAATAGGGGTATAGGTCGACCACGGCTTTCAGATGAAATGTTTACTTGTTTCATACTTTTTAGAACGTGAATTTTTCTTCTTTTTTATTTTCAAATTCGAATTTGCCATTTTGCCGCTAGGTTTGGGCAGGCGGGGGATTAACCCACACGCCCACAGTGCAGTGTGGTGCGTTTCTGTTCTTGGAAAGATGTGTTTTTTTTAATACTGTCAAATATTATCAATTACATATATTATATTCATTATTGACAGTTATTTCATTTGTTTATATATGGCTTTTACGCCCCGGGGCAGTCAAGCACTTGAAATGTATAAGAATCTTACATAATTATCCTCATGATATTTAAAAAATCATTCATGAATTATGTAGCGTTTAATACTTTCCTAGCACTTTCGTGAACTATTAAACATAATAAAGTATCTCAATTGCTTTTTAAGCTATTTTTGTTTGACAGACCATTTTTGACATTTCTCCACATTGGAAAAAGAATAAACAAAACGTTGCTAGGCAACTGATTTTTTGGCAGTTAGAGGCAGTTGTAAACAACCTTTTCCAGTCATGTGTTATTTCCATATACATTATTAAACCTAACATGGCTAGTACGTGCTCTAAATGGGAGTTTGAGATGAGATTGTTACTTTATCAGGTTATGTTATGAAGAAAAAGCCGTCAGAACCGTATAACTCGACCTAATTATATAGCCTCGTTTCGTAAGGAAAAGAAAAAAAAAATCTTGCTTTTTTATAACTATAACACACAGAATTGTGTAAAAACCATAATTGCAATAATCTTAAAAATAAATCTTAAGTAATATTGGTAGTAAAAAAAATAAAAAGTATTTTTGTACGTTGACTTGATGAAACGAAGCGTGGGTCTTCCACACTTAATAGCATTATAATAACGCACATAACACGCGATTCATTTTAAAAGTAAATTAACGTGAAGTATGCTGTATTATAACTTATATCGATTTTATTTGAGAAGGAAATCCTAATTAGCAAATATGTTTTGAATACCTGAATTTTGTGATGAAAAACTTTTTCATCACAACCATTCGCTTATACATTATACAACCTCATTTTCGTTTTAATTTTATTCTTTTTCGAAAATGTCAAAGTGTTAGTTGGAGAAAATTATATACTGTCACACACAGCTTCTTTCCTTTTTAGGCAATATTATTTTACCATTTATTATTATTCCCTAAAAGTACCTGAAACTTGTTTTACATGAAATACTAATATTTAGCCATTCAGCATTACATTGCGCTAGGTTCCATATTTATATATTACTGTGGGGCAGTGGGGCAGTGGTCGATACTTCCATTTAGCCATCTCCAAAGACGAGAATGCAAAACTGCATCTTGTATTGTATGTAAATGTAGTAATTTCAATTTATTGATTAATTGCCTCATTAACCTAGTGGTCCTAAGTGGGACTGCTACGCTAGAGGTAAATATTCAACAAACCGACAGCTGCAAACCTCATTTCGAAAAACTTAATATTTTATCATTGCCATGTATTTATATATTGGAAATCTGTAAATTTGCGCACACTCACCAAGACTTTTACACCAAACGCGAAGACATACAGACAAGAATCACACTCCGACATAAAACACGTCTAAACCTACCAACATCTCGCTTAAAAATGCATTCTTCTGGCCCACTTGTAATGTCAATAAAAATTTATAATAAACTACCCGAGCTAATAAGAAATGAAAAAAAGATTACTGTTTTTACAAATAAATTAAAAAAACTATTGCAAAGTAAATGCTACTACAGCATAAATGAATATTTAAATGACAAATTTATACAACTAGAAAAATAATATATAATATACAATATAAATAATAATAATATGAAACATTGTACCTATTATAATTGATTATAAATAGATTGTAATTAATGTTTAATTTAATGTAATGGATGTATAATTTAATGTAATGTATTTTTAAAATAATATAATGAATGAATGTTTAATGAAATTGTATAATTAGGATAAGTGTTAGTCTATAAGTCATTTTTGTTCTAATAATAATAATGTATTTTGCTGTGCCCTACAGCGTCCACAATTGTGTCAATAATATTATTCACTACCACCTACTCATGTACATTGTGGAATGCAATAAACGAATTGAATTGAATTGAATTGAATTGAGGTGTTGGGTTTGTTTTCCAGGTCGAGCAAAGTACTATTGGGTTTTTCTGTGAAATTCTCAGAAGCAGCTAGGAGTTAGAATTTGTGCCCGGATAATGGCAATAGGCTCGCTCCCTATTACATGGGACCTAAACATACCGGCTAACTAAATTTTCACACCTCTGCCTGACCTTTCGAGGAATACAGGCGTGATGGTATCTTATGAATAATATTCCTCTTTCATTCTAGTTTTAGAAGCAATAAATCAATAAATGCTTTATATCCTCAATCACATAGCAAATTAGATATTTATGATCAACTACAATCTAAGTCTAGGCTAGGGATTCTACTAACGACAGACCGTGTCGACGGCGCGTTCATGTTCCACGCGCGCCTCACAGAGATGTCAGCAAATGTTCGGAGGGGCCACTGGGGGCCGATGCCTGCCGGGGCTGCGTGTTGTTCAAAAGAGATACCGCGCTCCCGGAACGCAAAAGGGCATAAGAAGGAACATGGATGGGTTTTAGTCAGTAAAAGTCGGACACTCCCTCCCGCCCCGCTCAGGGCGGGGGAAGTCATGTGATGATTTTCCATCGGTAAAAAAAAGGCTAGGGATTCTAATTTCTAAGTTTATCTCGTAGTAGTATTTTTTTGAAAAAATAGAACAACATGTAAATAAACTATAATTTGCCAAGGTCGTGATGGCCCAGTGGTTTTGGCACCCACCTCTCAAGCATGAGGTTACGGGTTCGGGAAAGGACAAGTACCCATGTCTTTTAAAAATCATATGTACTTTTTAAGTTGACTGGCGTCGATAAAGAAAAACATTGTGAGCGAACCTGGACTTATTATAATCACTAAATAGTACTCGTATAAAACAAAGTCGGTTTTTCTGTCCCTCCCTATGTATGTGTCGTAGGATAATTTGATACTTCGAATCTTCGCGGAAATCCTAGGGGTTTTGCGAAAACGCGGATAATTAGACATAGGCGAAAAATTATCAAATCTTACTGGACAAAATCAGGATTTTTGCGAAAATACTCGTTACTATAGTAAGATTTGATGTGCTCAACACTGATTGGCTACAATTTTGCTGGCTGACTTCTAATTGGTTCCTAGTTTGCCGATGATTAACTTCAAGTATTGTATCATAGAGTTATGAAGTAGCACTTTTATTTACCACTTTATCCAAGTAGGTACACTATTTACGATAAAAAACAAAACACTTCTGCAATTTAACTCAGACACAAACGTAAACAAATAACGTGCGGCAACAAATGATTGACATTTAAGACGTCAACCAATCAGAGACGATCTCTTATTGAACGCGCTGACCGACCAATCAGCGTTCTTATTTCATAACAGCCAGCGTTTCGTTTCGCAATATTGCTATAATAACGAGTATTTTCGCAAAAATCCTGACTTTGTCCAGTAAGATTTGATAATTTTTCGCCTATGTCTAATTATCCGCGTTTTCGCAAAACCCCTAGGATTTCCGCGAAGATTCGAAGTATCAAATTATCCTACGACATATGCATAAATCTTTAAAACTACGCAACGGATTTTGATGCGGTTTTTTTAAGAGATAGAGTGATTCAAGAGAAAGGTTTATATGTATGATAACATCCATTAAATAGTAGAGAAATACTATTATTTTTGAGGTTTCTAATGTGATGTCGTAAATAATTACATTTTTTCCGCTTACATTGTAAACGCAGGCTGAACCCTACGAGATTTATCAAAATAATGTACTAAGTATTGTACACATTGTAAAGGTCTACAGAAAACTCCGCAATGGTATATGTCTATCTCTCATGGATATCCCACAATATCATTTTTTGTCATTTACTTTTAATATACCAATACAGCATTAATCCTTATCCAATTAAATACCTTAAATACATTGTTGATTTAATATAGATCTATATGGTATTTTACAGCATATGATTTAAATGAATATTTTCGAAGATATTACAGATTGAAAAATTGCGGAACGTAGCGTTCGCGGCGGAGCGGGCCGCTTTATTTTTGTATACAGCGTTCACAGTTTTTCTGTAGAGTATTTAGTATCAGCATTGCACCCGTGCAAAGCCGGGGCGGGTCGCTAGTATTTTATAAATCTGTAATCATGTTCAATGCTTGTGCTTTCTCTGTATGGGAAGAGGCCTTAAATAAAGAGTTTAAAAAAAAAACGAGATGAGTAAGCTCTTGACTCTAATCTTGGCCAGATGTCTACGATGAAGTGAAGAAGCCTGTTCACCCTAACTTTGAGGAGATTAGGATTGAATGCAGTGGGACAAAATAAGCTGGTATTATTATAATATAACTGTAACTTACCAGACACATTGTAAGCGATTTTTGGACTGCCTTCAGTATTCTGGAAGTCAGCATCTTGGATCTGGTTCCTTTGCCTGTAACATAGTTCTACGTTGTTATCCAGATTCTTAAGAAGAGCTTTTTTGTAGAAATATTGGCTCTTGGAACTAGCGTTAGCGTGAATATAGTTTTAATATTATATGATTAGTAGGTGCAAGGAATTCTGACATCCATTCTTACCAAGAGTATCGTATTACCCATTACTGGGTTGTGGAGGTTTGATAGGCAGTCGCTCCATGTAAAATACTGATATTCAGCTGCATCCGGTTCGACTGGAAGCCGAACCCAACATAGTTGGGAAAAGGCTAGGCAGACGATGATGAGGTGCTAGGAATATTTCATCGGAACGATATGTTCGCCTTAATAATTGTCCCTTAGTTAAACTTCATACACCGTGTAACATATTAAACGCACACCCTGAAAGTAGTTTGTTCAGAATCGGCAATTGAATCGATTTTATCTATTTCTAAAATGCGTATTTTTATCCTAAAATAATTTAAACTACGTATACGTTCATTACAGACACCTCTGGTGGCTTTAAACTACATAAGTAAAGAAAATCTATCCATAAATATAAAACATTATCTATCTGCCTCTACAAATATACAATCACACATATACACTACCTACACTACGTACAGAATCAAATTAGGATAACTAACTTTGTAAATAAACAATAATAGCACATAAAAGTAAAATTTAAGTGCTCGTATTATGATTGTAACTCAATTTTCTAATTGGGGTGTTCGAGGGTGTGCGTTAAACCAGTAAGGGCTCATTCACACTGTGTCCGTCAACGGCGATTCGTCAAACAAGACGATACGTAATGACGGATGAACGTTCACATTGCATAGTTAATCGAGTTTTTTCACGATTCATCAAAATACCCGAATAGGTGTTCACTCTGAATTCGTGTTTCTGACTTCAGTATTGGACGAACTATCCAACATCAACATCCGATGTGAATATAACTATCTTGTGTTGGTATTACCTTCGATCTAAACAAAAAAAAAAAAAAAGGAAAAATAAAAAGAAAACACTGGGTGCATCCAATTTTAAAACAAACAGCAATTTTTGGAACTTTCCATCCTGACCGACCCGTCATAACGATTAGTGATTTAAAACTGAAGGTTTTTGAAAAAAAACGAAACGTCTTTTAAGACTTATCCGTCATTTTTCACGATTCCGCAATAGTGTGAACACGGGCAATTAAAATGTATAGCCGCCCATACAAATCAAAATAACGATTCGTGAAAAAAGACGCTTCGTCAAAAAACATGAATCGTCTTTGACGGATTAGTGTGAATGAGCACTTACATGTTGCATAATGTATAGTGGAAGTAACATCTAGGTACATTGTTGATTTTTTTACAACAGTACGTTAATTTATGAAAGGTTAAAAAAAATTACTTAGAATTGGCGTATGCTACGGAAAGGGTATACACATATCAAAAGCACGGATTCTTATGGTGTTAACAAACCACATGTAGCAGCCTTTTTTTAATACAAGTACCTATACTTACAAAATTATAAACTAAAGAAACATTGAAGTAATCGCCGGTCAGTTAAACTAAAATTAGAGAATTGACATCTCTTACTAACATACAGCGAAAGAAAAGGACGGTAATACCTTAGAACTAAGTAAGAGATGTCAAATTAGTTTTGCCTTGAACTTTTCCGTGTTTTTAATCAATGCGTTCTGACATGTCAACTATAATTGTATAGAGGTTTTAGATCAACTAAAATAGACAAGTCTTATTCATGTCCATCCCTTTCTTGTTTTATTGGAGAGAAAAAGATAGAAATAGTCTAAATTAAGTTTAGCTTGTGCATAACAGAATCGACACTTTTGTGTGGTAATCTACACCAAATCGGCTGATCGGCGACTATAAACTATACGTATACACAAAGAACCAACTCCGTAAAAGATTAATTTCTCCTGACACATTTGTTATGATATGACTTTACCATTATGAACTGGCGATATAAAAAAAGCATAATATTTTTTTTTATATTGGCAGTTTATTGTATGTATTGTATGTATAAATAAATATTTAAATATACCATCACGCCTGTATTCCCAGAAGGGTTAGGCAGAGGTGTACCAATTTACACCCACAGTTCACCGGTATATTTAGGTCCCATGTATATAATAGGGGGCGAGCCTATTGCTACTAAACGGGCACACATCCAAACTCCGAGCTGCTACTGAGAATTTCATAGAAAAACCCAGCAACACTTTTTGCCCGACCTGGGAATCGATCCCGGGACCTCTAGCGTAGCAGTCGCGCATAGGACCACTAGGCTAACGAGGCAGTTGTATTGTATGTAGTATGTGGTATTTTAAAAGTTATTGCTTTTGGGCTGAAATTTTGTATACCTAGAGATTCAGTACCAAATACACTATTCACCCCGTTTGTATGGATATACCCTTTTCGTAACACGTTGTTTTTATTACTTAGACAAAGAAAAAGGTAAATTATTTGTATAAAAAAGAATTCTTACCAATAGCTTTTGAATAAATTTGATTGACTCTGACCGCTTTGCTAGTTCCTTGGGTTAACCGTAGAACTCTGGATCTTTAACCTGAAACAAAAAACAAAAGAATACTGGATTACTTTGTAGATATTTACATAAAATACTGAACTGCCTCGTTAGCCGAGTGATCCTAAGCACGACTGCTACAAGGTCTTGGGTTCGATGTCCAGGTCGAGCAAAGTGTTATTAAGATTTTCTCCAAACCTCAGAACAAACGGTTTATCCTCGGATAATGGTAAAGCGGGTACAAGCCCGGTTTTTGGCAATTGCAGCCCCCCATTACATGACCTTAACATACCGACAAACTGTAAGTGTACATCAGCAGTACACCTCTGCCTAACCTCTCGGGGAAACAAGCGTGATGGTATGTATGTCAAATGGAATAAAAGGTGGAAAGGACATGACGAACCAAACTTTTTAAACAAAATTATACTGTTTCAAACATCTTGATGTTCACGTATGTCTTGTATTACATGTTACCTCTTTACCTCCTTTGGTTGACTGATAGAGAACTGAAGCATTAATCCGCCTTTGAACTCATGGTTACTTTTTTTTTAAGGATGGGTAATCATCAACTTACGTCTGCTCTGGATAGAGCGGAAGGGAGTGTCAGTCTCTTACTGACAAAAACTTATCCGTGTTCCTCCTAATGCCCTTTGCGTTCTAAAGCCGAGGTAACTCATTCAAACAAATTCCGCAACCGTAATTTCTGTTGCATACACTTTAAACAAATAAATTGATTACATGTTTATATGGAATTGTTTTTCATATACAGTTCGCCGAAAAATTAAAACCCTGTTATTTTTAAACTGAATATATGATGTAGGTGAAAGAGTTAAGTGACTTTAAAAGGGTTACTCCGAATATCATGATTCAATACGAACCACTTAACAGCGAATGCACGCTTCCACGAATAACTTATTACCGAAGTCAGGCGATCTAGCATCTATCTACATTTAAATAAAAACCAATTGCTACATGTATAAAATATCATCACTTGAAAAAGGACATAATATTTTTGACACACCATCATACTTGTATTCCCAGAAGGGTTGGTCGCCACTGTACACCCACAGTTCGCCGGTATGTTTAAGGGCCCATTGCGCGAGCGAGAGGGCGAGCCTATTGCTATACATTTTTGTTAATTACATTGAAAATGGTTTTCCAGCAACAGCTTTTGCTCAATGTCATTTAGTATAAAGGGCAGTTTACCCTTATACAACCTCACCGAAAACCTACCCAACCAACTAACTTTTTTTATTTTTCCCTTAAAAACAATACAACCTTTATCTTTGTTTCCCAGAAATCTAAAAATTGTTATTGTGTTCAAAAACTTGGGAACAACTTTGAAATCGTGGAAAATAGCTGGTGTAATAGTTGATTTTTCTCGCGAAGTTACCTCTTTTCAGGTTTCCGACAAACAAAGAATAAGTATACTAACAAAAAAAGACAAAAACAACTAAAAAAAGTTAATATTAAGACAATATTAATATTATGATAATATTATACACCCGACTCATTGTAATTAATTATTCATTCATTCAACTATTCGATCAGAAGCGTTCAAAATTCCATGTCGTTAACGGAATGACAGACGCATAACATTATTATGAAAGCCTTCGTAGTTCAAATCGACAGTCGATCCATGTTTCACAAACACAGGTATTCCAGCTTCGATTATTAAACGAAATGTAAATTCTCATCCTACACTGAATAAAAAGCTTGCGAATCTCAGAAATTCAGTTTGAATATTTTTTACCTTTGAATTTGCATTCTTTAGTTTATAGTGTTGCTTCATTTATTTTAAAATCTTCAACGTACGTAGATACTTAGATACTGGTGTATACCCCGCATTCATCTTGCAATTTCCAACGATCGAAACATCCGCTTCTGTTCAGCGACTCGTAATAATTATGTCTTTTATAGACTCGCTCTTTGAGAATACAATGCAAGGTAAGTTTGCACGTAGAGGTACTAAAATAAATGATTCTATGAAATTCTTTTTGATAATAATGATAATTATAGAAATAAGTTACGGCGATGACATTGATTGTTAGAAAGCAGACAAATGTAGGTCAGAATTGACTTCATTAATATGTAATGACCGTTAGCTGCGGAGAAGGAAATCTACTTAGAAAATCTTACTATGAGTCAGATTATCTAATTTTAAAGAATTTAACGTGTGCGTCTCGCAACCTCTGCTACAACTATTCAGTGTAAATGTAAACAAGTACGTCAGACACCTACCTGTCGTCAGGTACCTGTGAACGAAAAATTCTAATACAATTTACAAAGTGATTAGAAACCACAATTTGAAAAGTTCATTTTCCATTGGCCATTTATCCGGCTCAATTAAAAATGTTACGTATTAAAAACATTATCGGAAAAAGTGGTGACATAAAGTAGCATCTCAACGAAGTACAAACGAGAGCGTTGCTATGGTTACTAAGTCCCTGTAATGAGGGACTGTGGAAAGATTTGTATTCACGTATACTTAAGTATGAACTTATCTATAAAATTTATTTTTTAATGATCCAGATATGGTGAATCGTCTTTAGGTGTCATTTTATTAAGTGTTCAGATTGAGTTTTGATAATAGCGAAAGTATTACCTATACCTATCTAAATTGTTTACTTTTTGTTTGTTGGTTCACCGGCGAACTGTGGGTGTACATTGGTACACCTCTGCCTAACCCTTCGGGGAAAACAGGCGTGATGGTATATTATATATATTATTGTTGTTTATTAAATTTTTAAGGAGATCATCGCGCCACACTTTTAACAGGTCTTACAAAAATATAAAGTCATACACATAAACAATAAGTCTTAATCATTATTTATTCAGTACTAGTTTTTGCCCAAGACTTCGTTCGCCTAAAAAGTCGGTTTTCGCGGACGCAGACGAAAGCGCAAAATAAAAAGTAGCCTATGTCCTTTCTTGGGGTTGTTTTAAGTAATAGTAATAGATACATAGACAGAGTTATTTTTCGCAAATATAATATTAATATGTATACAAAAATATTGGTATGGATATTAAAAAGTATTAGGTAAAGTACCTATAGCTTATGTCCGCGATTTAATTTGATATATTATCCCACCGAAAAGACTTGTTTCTCCTGACAAGTTTGTTTATGGCTTAAACTGCCGAAATTAAAAAAAATATTATGCGTTTTCAAAGTTATTGCTTTTGAGCTGAAAGTTTGTATAGAGACTCAGTACCGGATACACTCTTAACCTCGTTTGTATGGATATAACCTTTCCATTACACGCTGTATAATTAAATTAGCAACCAGTTGATTTTGTCAAGAGAAACCAGTTGATTTTGTCAAGTCTATCTATATAAGTATCGAAGTGCCAGTTCGATGCGATGGCCGGCACCACTTTACAGGGATCAACCAGCACTCCGCCTAAAGCTCGGGGAGATCATGTTATGTGGTGCGTGTAGTTTTGCCACTATAGAGGATTTCATTCAGTTGTGGTACAAATATTGAATGTTTCGCGCATTTGTACGTGTTTGATTAAACGGTCAAATGCATTTTTGTTTTATTGTAGCGTATGTTTAGTACGAAGTAGTTGAGCTCTTTGTGAAGGAGCTCGTCCGGGGAATTATTACCATCATACTTATTCCTGCTGCTTTAATTGTAAAGAAATTTACGTTTCGACTCTGCGTTACCACAAATTGAAGTCATTTTCCGAAATATCTCCTTTCCATGCTTTAAAAATGTTCGTCGCCTACGCGTCCCACACGAGTGGTAAGCGATTACCGCATGAAATCATGAATGAATCGCACCTTGCACCAAGTAAAATATGATCGGGAAGAGTTTTCTATTTTAGATGTATCGTGAATCCGTGATGTTTTGGTAAATTAACCGATTTGATTTATAGATAAGGCACATAATTATGTCAGTTAAGTTACTTTGAGCGGAACGTGCTTTATTTTCAGTTCCGAAGCCTCTCAATGTTTGTTACAGCGGCACGAATAACAATACTAACGCAGTTTGCCTGCATTGAACTGAGAGCTAACCATTTAGTGTTACATAACATCACGCCTGTATTCCCCGAAGGGTTAGGCAGAGAGGTACCAATGTACATCCACAGTCCGCCGATGTTGCCATTAACCGAGAAGACGTTAGTGGAGTATGTAAGGATCGCAGCTGGTGGCGATCTATGCTTTCTACCTACACCCTTATGGGCAAAAAGAGTGAGTTTATGTGTGTATGTATAATTATAAATCTGAAATCGCCACTCTTCCTTGAGCTAGCGTGGGGACCACTGCTCGTGCCTTCTCTGTATGAAAAGAGGCTTTTCTTTGCCTTGCGGTGGGTACTTAATAGGCTGGTATTCTATTATATTCTATTTCATGATTATACCAGCTTATTAATGTCTCATCGCCGTGATGGCTCAGTGGTTAAGGTGCCCGTCTCTCATGCAGGGGGTGTGGGTGCCAGACGGATACGGGAAGGACAAATGTTACTTTTTCTAATTACTTTAGTTTAGATAAACAAGATCAGAAACTGTGTAATCTTATCACTTATTTTGAAAATGTTGGTTAACCAGTAATTGGCGACTGTGTAAGTCCAAAACTTAAACATGTAATACAAAGAAGCTGTTGGTAGACCTTTTAAAAAAATAAATAAATGATGTTGGAAGACACGGGCATAATCTAGTGAACACTAAAATAAGAGGACCTAAGAGAGACATGGCTGACAATAGCGACCTGCTCGAGAGAGCCTTTGACATCAAGATGCACCCTTATTTTTAGAAATCACTTGACACCATTACACATTTTAAGCGAAGTCAGGATGACCGAGGTTTTTATACCATGGTCAAACAATCTATAGGATTATGTACCTACGCATGTAAAATAAATTTGTCTACTTTACATATATATATAAACTAGCTGTTGCCCGCGGCGTCGCTCACGTTGACCTTAGTGTTACTTAACAAATTAAGGATTGAATACTATGTTATCATAATCTTCCAAGCATGTGAAATGGTTGCTAAGGTGACTGCTAATAGATACGACTGTGGGTTTTAGGAATTAGTCGGTAGACGCCCGGAGTCTGATTTTGTATCCGGTTGGTAATGTGCTTGCGCCATACTTGGGACTAAAACATATTTGTGAGGAGGGTATACGATATGACTTTACTATTCCTTGAAAATACTGTGATTTGGTGTCAAAATTTACTTATTTTTCTTTCTTTCTCAAACCATTGAAAAGCATCTTTAATAGGTTTTGCTTTAACACATTGTAGCTTCGATCTGTCTAGTATCAAGACCGTAGAAATTAATCTTGTAATCAGAAGCAACTGCCAACTGAATCTGAACTTCGTGTTATAACCAAGTTAATGTAATTTTGTTGCGAAAAACAGTAAGCATATTATGACTTATTAAAAGGCTATATGACTTATTGAAAGTTTTACGTCTCAAATTACCTTCTTTTGCTGAATGACGGTAATAGGTACCTAACCTTCATTATCATTTTGAAGCATGCAGAATATGGTCTGTTAACAGTACCAACCTATTAGACGAAATTCTGCATGCGATGAAAGCTTGAAGTCTGAGAGACATTCAATGGCAGAAGAATGACTGCAACGGATTTTTTATATGGGTGAAATTAATTTTGGTACACTTCCTGTTGTAGCTAATTTATTTCTGTTTAGCCATTGGAATAGAAGTACGCTTTTTTAGTAGCTGCAACATTGCTCAGCCCCCAAAGCAGATAGCTTGATAATTTATAGCCTTTTTTATAGATGGGAATTCATCAAATAACTTCCCCCGCCCTGGGCGGGACGGGAGGGAGTGTCAGACTTTTACTGACTAAAAACCCATCTATGTTCCTTCATGTGCCCTTTGCGTTCCGGGGGCGAGGTATCTCTTTCGAACAACCCGCAGCCCCGGCAGGCATCGGCCCTTGGTGGCCCCTTCCAAGTTGCTGACACCTCTTTGAGGCGCACGTGGAATACGAACGCGCCGTCGACACGGTCTGTCGTTAGTGAACGTACGGACGGTGAGCTACCCATTGCTAACCGCCCTTAGACCCGCGTCTACGGTAGCCGGGAGTCGTCTCGTGGCTCCCGACACCCGGAGCGTTTCTCGCGGCGGCTGCTGGGACGGGGGACTCTTCTCCCTCTCCCGTAATTTATAGCCTACGGTCAAATTAGGCCTATGTGGAATATATATACCAAAAAACTAAAACCCGACTACAAAAAAATCACGTTCTAAAAAGTATGAAACAAGAATCCATACATACAGACATACATACCAGTCAACCTCATAATCCTTCTTTTTGCTTCGCCGTAGTCGGGTAAAAATTGAACAGAATCTGTCCGGCAGTATCTGCGTGATGCTCTAACAAACAAACAGAGAAACGGAAAAACAGACAAAAATTCAAAAAATTGTATTTCCGGCATTAGAATCATTCTCCGACCTCGTAGCAATTACTTTTTCTCAAAAATATTAAATGTACAGTTTTGACATCGCTACAATTTTATTATAAGTATAGATTAGGTACTGATAGGTTCAAACATACATTTACATCCTCTATTATCCCTTATTTTATCCCCATGGGGGTTCAATTTAAAATTGACAAAGTTTCATACAAACTTTCATCCCCTATTTTATCCCCTTGGGGGTAGAATTAATCAAAATCCTTTCTTAGCGGATGCCTATGTCATAACATCAACCTGCATGCAAAATTTCAGCCCAATCCGTCCAGTGGTTTGGGCTGTGCGTTGATGGATTACTATGTCAATCAGTTAGTCACCTTTGAGTTATATAATTATATTTAGATGAACTTGAAGAAGAAACCTTTCGTACGCAGCGTTACAGGACTAAGTTGGACGAGATGAAAAAAGAAAATAATAATGAATATAATCCTACTAAGGATTCGCCGTTTCTGCTAACTTGAATGTTTTCCATAACTGAAACCCAACCCGTCCGAACAATTCAAAGTCAAACCATTTATTTCAATTTACACCAGTAGTACCTAGTTTGAAGGTCAATTACATGAAAAAAAAATAAAAATTGAATTGAGTTGCCCATTCTAAAAGGTAGTTTCATGTGGAGAATATGTGGCAAGCAACTCCATAAACACTCTTTTAAAAATTATTACAATAAGTTGTACGGTTACATTGATTTCATAAAAGTAAACTAATGTCAAAACGATCTATCAACAAACACCACTCTTTTTGAGACGGGGGTTAAAAATAACAATCACTGAATGTACTACAATACAAACTAAGTGCTAAACATTAGAAATGAAATCTAAATTATTAGTCGATCGATAGAGCAAATGATACTTGGCTCAAGTTGAAACACTATACAGCGCTCCAAAACAGGGATAACTGACGTGGGTCAAAAAGTTAGCCATCATAAATGGGCCTGGGCAGGATGTGTCTGCCGCATCCCGGACAAAGTGTGGGGCAAAGTAGCACAACGCTGGTGCCTGAGACAGTGACTAAAGGTCTCTAAAACCGAAGGAATGAGGCACTGAAACGTGATGGAAGGAAGAAGTAGAAAGAAGGCAAACAAAAAAAAAGCCCCCTTTAAAAAAATTTTGCTCAACACTAGAAATTTCTTTTGAGTCGTGTAAAAAAAAACAAGCATGTATACTCACATACATGAACCAGCCAGACCCAGAACAAGTATCTGTAGGAGCGTGGGCCATACAAATAGTATTTGTTACGTGCGGGAAGTGAGCCCGTTGCACGCAAAGTCAATCATCATCTGCCTAGCCTTTTCCCAACTATGTTGGGGTCGGCTTCCAGTCGAACCGGATGCAGCTGAATATCAGTATTTTACATGGAGCGACTGCCTATCAGACCTCCACAACCCAGTAATGGGTAATACGATACTCTTGGTAAGACTGGTTGTCAAAGTCAAAGTCAAATAATTTATTTCAATTAGACCATTAAAAGGCACTTTTGAACGTCAAAATGATTAAAACTAATGAATCTAGTCGCAACGCAGCAACCAGTTGCTTTTCCAAAAGATTTAAAAGGCAAACAAACTAACGAGTTAAACTTTTACTGGAGTGAGCAGGCGCTCATTACAAAACGTCAAAATGCATATCTTTCCTGCTATACAGATGTAGGAAGTAGAAACTTTCCGACAGTTTCAATTTCAAGTTATAAAGCTTTTAACTGGTTTAGTAAAAGGTCGTGGATAATTTCCGACTATTTTCCAGCTCGGAAGTTAAAAATTTCCTTGAAAAAACGCGACAGTTGTTGTAACGTACTCACATGTTTAAAAAACATTAAAGTTCCGAGAAACTCCATTTGCAATTCTGTATTCTAGAAATAGAAACAGCAACATAGAAAGGCACTTATTCCTACTTCTCCTTTCGACGAATGAGCAACTGGAGTATTAATTGTTTGGCTTCCAACAGTAGGTCTTCATTAGTGTGTTAAGTAAAATGTATACAAAATTTAATTAACTCAAGGCTAGCAATTACCATTTCGAATTGTTACACTATTTTGGTGACGCATTGATCAAAATACGAAGTCGTCAAGGGTTACAACTGAAGCCTATATTTATTTTTAATTTAGATATTGTTTCGTAAAATTGGTTTTAAACTGTGCAAAGGAAGCCCTTTTCATGTGACCTTTACCTGGTTATTACACAATATTTTTGTCAACTCTTACACTTGCATTACTTTATAGTAGTTGCTTAAAATAAGCAAATGTGATAGACAGACATAAGAAGTCTGCCATAAGGGATTTAATTTTCATTTTGGTACTGATCCTTTAAAATAATCCTGTCAAGTTGTATAACTTTTTTATCTTGATTGAATAGAAAGCATTCAGATAATGTTTAATAGTCACAATGTAGGTTGTTAATATTCCCATCATATCATTCTTCTTAGTTTTCTTGTACAGACAGCATCATCAACTGGTCATCCTTTTTTGAACGAATTTTAATGCAAGAGGGGTACCCATTTGGTGACGCTGCGTGTGTACGTACGACCCTTCATTTTATAATATTGATTTAAAAGTACAAATGCAGCCCTCGGCTAGCTTAACCTAATAGGTCGGTCGCTGATTGATAATAACCACATCAACTATCATGAAAGCTTTTAAAGCTTAAAACGGCCAACTGACCGAGCCCTTTTTACGTAATGAACAACATAAGCTTTAATGTTGTTGATGCACTTTCCACTTTAATCCTTAGTTTCCTTTGTGCTTTATTTCTACACGTATTTATAAAATACTCACTGTTTGCTGTTATTATTCTTTAAAAAAGATTTTTATATTCGCTTTTCATGAAAAATACTTGACTTCAATATGACAGTATACATATAAAAGTCGTTATCAACATTTCAAATGTAAGAAACTCGAAGGATATTATGTCACTTAGAATATATTTTAGGATCCACCTTCGCGAAGTAAAATTACTGAAGTTGAACACATTCACATAACCTTTTTGCATCTAAATGTAAGATGTATTTACAATCTGAATCTACACTAATATAATAAAGCTGAAGATTTTTTTCTGTAGAACTTTCAGTCGGATTGGAAAAGATTTTTATATATGATAGCTGGATTCATGAGGAATAGTATAGGCTATATAACTTACGCTACGAGCGACGGGAGCCTATCTTATCACATACATACAAACACGCACAAACTCACTCCTTTTTCCTAAGGGGCTAGGCAGAAACCACAGAAGCCCATCTGATACGATTGTTACATTCTTTCGCGTTCTCCACATTCTTACATGCACGCCGGTTACGAGTACTGCGCACTCGAACATTATGAAGAACCTCACCAATATGGACACCTAAATTCCTTTTGATATTCGCCTTTTCTCATCCTCTAAACATGACCGAACCATTTAAGCATACTCTTTTCAGTCTTACTCACTACATCCTCTTTTTGTCGTTAGCCTAGTGGTCATAAGTGCGCCTGCTACGCTACAGGTCTTCGGTTCGATTAATCGATTCCCAGGTCGAGCAAAGTGTTATTGGGGTTTTCTATGAAATTCTCAGTAGCAGCTTGGAGTTAGGATTTGAGCCTGGTTAATGTCAATAGGCTCGCCCCATGGACCTAAAAACATACCGGCGAATTGTGGGTGTACAGTAAGTAGTACACCACTTCATCCTTCGGGGAATACAGGCGTGAATTTATGTGAATTAATTTATCCTCTTTTAATCCACAACGTAATCGTATAACATCATTCTTATCAAAATCTAGTGTAATTACTACTTACACCAATATGACTTATTGGTGTTTGTTATTGTTTACATTATCAATTTCAAAGTCATTTTGTGTAGGACCCTAACCGTGTTTAGTGTTACCTACGCTACACAAATCCGGGAGAGAGGTTATAGTGAGTGAGGAACCTACGTTTTTGATGAAAAACCGGAAGATGACACATTTTATACTCAATTTCATCATAAACCTTTTTTCCGAAGAAACTGCTTTCATTTTGGCATATTAGCAGAGTTACAAAAAACGCAAGCACGTGGTAAACGTTTCTTTATTAAATTGTTATTCTTTTTTTAATTTTGGCTCAGTTTACTCGTATTTAATAGTTACGATATTTCATATTTGCGGCTTATCAAAATCAGCACCTGTAGCCATGTAACAAAACGATAAACGCAAACGCAGAGTAGGCTTTAATACATCTTCAACTTTGTGTGCTTCGTTTGAAGTTGAAGATCTAATGAAGATTGCATAGCGTTTTCGTTCTTTCCAGTCGCTAACGCTTAGAAATCTTTAATAGATTTTTAACTTAATAATAATAATAATAACCCCCCGTCGTATCCTTACGTTGACGTCGTGGTGGGGCTTGTGCGCCTTAATGAGCGCTAGGGCTATACCGGTAGAGGCACTCATGCCGGGCAGGTCTAGGGTGAGAGGTCAGACCAAGAAGGGTACAAATTTGTTCCTGATCCACTCCCAGATCAAGAGCACTTTCCTTACATCCAAATTTCCTTTTCCTTTTTCCTATTCTCTCTCAATTCCCTAACCTAACCTGTGGGGGGCGGGGATAGGGCTGGGCTTACCCAACCCTAATCCCCAATCTCCCAATTCCTTTCCTCCATTCCTCGTAAGTACAAAATATATGCGATGCGTCTAAGAAGTAGAGTATTACCCCAGGCGGGTACCGTAGCCAACCGCGATGGAGAATCCCGCCCCGGGCCGTCAGGTCCGGGCAGCCCTACGTATTCTGGGGAGGGCACCGTATCGCACCAGCCTGCCCAGTCTCGTACTGTTGCAGTCCACCATGTACAATCGTCACCATGTTCCTCACCAAAATCATCATTGTTTTCATCAATTCCTTCATCACCACCCTCATACCTTGATATAGATCACGAGTCAATTTCATCTAATCCATCATCACCTCCACCATCACTTCAACCCGCCATGAATGTTGTGCAGGAGGCTACTCCAGCCGAAATTTCTGCACCCGTTCAAGGTGGAAGGCGCACACGTAAAAAGTGGACGAAAGAAATGAATAGTTTCATCATGCGCCATTATTTCATCCTCAGTGAATTAGAGACCAACACAAAAACATATCTTACACCTTTACATGCACGATTCATAGAAGAGTTTCCTGAAATGAAAATAGGAAAACAAAGAGTAGGAGACCAACGTCGGGCTATAATCCAGCGTCAATTTCTAACAACACAGGAGATTGAAACTATCAAAGAGGAAGTAAGAGTTCTACTTCAAAATCAACCACCATCGCACACCAATGTTAATAACACACAAACTAGGAGAATAAGATGGTCTGACAACCTTAACACAGCTATAATTAAAAGTTATTACCGAATCACAAAGCTAGAGACAGATTTAACCACATACAGACCACTTTTACACCAAGATATTACTTCTAAGTACCCCGAAATTGCACATCTTTCTGCACAAAGAATTGCAGACCAACGTAGATCAATTATTAATAATAGACTGCTATCTGCTGATCAACTTAATAAGATTCGAGAAGAAGTTCAAAATGAGATAGGCACTATTATCACGCACACTCCCGAAGATATAACTCAACATGTAGAAGATAACCTCACACCTCAGACTACACAACCATTACAGACTAATAACACTGAGCTGAACCCTGAGGCAGAACCAACAACAAACGGCGAGACATTGAACTTGACAACAGAATTACAACAGCAATTACAAGAAATGTACACGGAAACATTTGACAAATTTAAAGACACAAACCCAACAAGTCGACCGTACCTGCCAAAACTAAAACCCTCTAAGAAACTAGCAGTCATTACAAAACATCTCAACTCTGACATACTCCCAAAAACACTTTCTCCTGACACAGACTTTAACACATTACAAACAACCATCTACAGCGCAGCCTATACTGTAGCCAAATTTAACGGTGCCAGAATACTAGAAGGAAATAGATTAAATAACAAACCACAAAGTTTACCCTGGTGGCAAAGGCGTTTGCAAGGAAGGATTAATGATCTCAGAGCAGATATCGGGAGGCTAACAGAATATACAAGAGGCGTCAGATCACAAGCATTAGAAAAACACATAACTAAAATCAAACAGCAATACAAAATCCATACTCAACACGAAAACGAAAACACAGACATTGAACACTTCCTAGACACGTTAAAACAAAAATTGAACACCTTATCAAGTCGGCTAAGAAGATACAAACAAACAACAATTAGAAAAACACAAAACAAACAATTCTGCAACAATGAAAAACTATTTTATAGAAATCTTACACAACAACATAACAATTCACCTGAAAACAATAGCACATCACCTACCCCTGAATCTTTACACACATTCTGGTCAAATATTTGGTCTAATCCCGTCGAACACGTACACAGTCAATGGGTTGCGGATGACAGAGACAGATTGAATGATGTACCAGAAATGAAGTTCGAAAAAATCAAACCGGATCTTCTGGCAACTGTTATAGGAAAAACACACAACTGGAAAGCAACAGGGTCTGACAACATACACAACTTCTGGTACAAAAAGTTCACATGCACTCACACACTATTACTAAAACACATTAACTCATTCATTCAAGCACCTGATACATTACCACCTTACATTACACAAGGTATAACATACATGCTACCAAAAGATCCATCAGACATGGCGAACCCTGCTAAATATCGCCCAATTACATGCCTGCAGAATATTTATAAAATTATAACATCTTGTGTAAGTGAATGTATATATAAACACACTCACGAACATCAGGTTTTAGCAGAGGAACAGAAAGGATGCCGGAAGCACAGCCAGGGTTGTAAAGAACAACTCACAATCGACGCCGTAGCTTCTAAACAAGCACTTACCCAAAAACGAAATATCCATACTATGTACATAGATTATAAGAAAGCATATGATTCAGTCCCACACTCTTGGTTAGTATATATATTAAAACATTATAAAATTCACCCCACAATCACCGCGTTTTTGGAAAACACAATATTAAATTGGAACACTAAACTCAAAATATGTAATTCTGACAGTAGCACTGAAACTGATTTTATACCGATAAAAAGAGGTATTTTCCAAGGGGATGCTTTAAGTCCCCTTTGGTTCTGCCTTGCACTCAATCCACTTTCCAATATGCTCAATACAACTGACTTAGGATTCAAGATCAAACACGATACACACCAAACTACTCTTTCTCATCTCATGTATATGGATGACATCAAACTCTTTGGAAGCACACTAAATGAAATTCACACACTTGCTGACACCACTCAGATATTCTCAAAAGATATTTGCATGGAATTTGGAATAGACAAATGCAAAATTCAATCTGTGCACAAAGGGATAGTACAACCTGCCTCGTATGAATTAGCAAATCATGATGTTATTGACGCCGTAGACCCTGTAGAAGGATATAAATACTTAGGATATTACCAGTCACAACAAATTCACCAAAAAAACACAAAAAATGTACTGAAACAAAAGTTTAAAAACAGATTACACAAAATTCTACACTCACACCTCAACGCACGAAACACCATCAAAGCCATCAACACTTTTGCTATCCCCATACTTACTTACTCGTTTGGAATCATACGCTGGACACAAACAGACCTAAAATACTTACAAAGAATGATAAATACCACAATGACTACGCACAGGAAACACCACCCGAGGGCTTGCATACAAAGAGTAACGTTACCTAAGACTGAGGGCGGTAGAGGACTCATTGATATAATAAACCTACATAATAAACAAATTACATCACTCAGAACGTTTTTTCACACTCAATCGCAGCATTCAACATTACACAAAGCCATATCTCAAGCAGACACATTCACACCACTCCGTCTTTCTGATCACACTAAAAGCATGGAAACAATCACTAATCAACAAAAAATTGATACATGGACTCAAAAATCACTTCATGGACGTCATCGCATTGACTTGACCAACCCAAATGTTGACAAGATAGCGTCAAACGCATGGCTCAAGCGAGGCGAACTGTTTCCCGAAACAGAAGGATTCATGTTAGCGATTCAAGACCAGGTTATAGATACCAAAAACTACAGAAAGTTCATAATCCGCGACAGCACCCTAAGGAGTGACCACTGCCGTCACTGTCATAAACAACCCGAAACAATACAACATATCACAGGGGCATGCTCATCCATTACACAAACAGACTACAAACACAGGCATGACCAGGTGGCCGCAATTATCCACCAGACACTAGCTTATAAACACAAACTTATAAAAGAAAAAACAGCATATTATAAATACACACCTCAAACCATACTTGACTCACCTAATTACAAAATGTATTGGGATAGAACTATTTTAACTGACAAGACTATACACCACAACCGACCTGACATAACCTTGCACGACAAACAAAATAAAACCGTATACCTGATAGATATAGCAATCCCAAACACACACAATCTGACATCCACGCACACAAACAAACTTTCAAAGTACGTAGATTTGACAATTGAACTGAAAACCCAATGGAAAGTTAACAAGGTCAAAACCATCCCTATCATTATATCCAGCACCGGCGTCATCCCCAAAACACTTCATAAAAACCTTAAAATCTTAGATATTCATCCACTCACATTCACACTTTTACAGAAAGCAGTTATACTGAACACTTGCAGACTAGTCAGGAAATTCTTATCTATCGACTAAGATGAACCGGCAAGGTTGTTTGGCCAAAAGCCCGCAACTTTGGTGTAGTTCCCCAGTAATGGGAGAGATAAAAATCTAAACACAAAAATAATAATAATAATAATAATAATTTATTTCATAACCATAAATAATACACATTTTATTTGTAATGGCGCCTCCTTTTAAGCAGATAATGCTTGTGTTAGAAGACGCCGCTCCTTCTTAGTTACTTACATTTTTAATATTTATGTTATGCTATAATTATGTGTTGGCATATGAGATGGGAAAGGTGTAGGGTGTGAGTGTGGAAGTGGTGTGGTGTGGAATGGTGTGATGTGATGTGATGTGATGTGATGTGATGTGATGTGATGTGATGTGATGTGATGTGATGTGATGTGATGTGATGTGATGTGGTGTAATGTAATGTGATGTGATGTGAAGTGAAGTGATGTGATGTGATGTGATGTGATGTGATGTGATGTGATGTGATGTGATGTGATGTGATGTGATGTGGAGTAATGTAATGTGATGTGATGTGAAGTGATGTGATGTGATGTGATGTGATGTGGTGTGATGTTATAAGATGTGGGTGATGTGACGGTGACTGACATTAGTTCATGTGTTGAAGGAGTGACTCTGTGTCAGCGTATGTAAATGGTTTTATCCAGTCTGTTAGTTTTTTTTTACATTCATGTAGTTTGTTAGGATAAATGAATATTTGTTTGTTTACCCTGTTATAAAGTTGAGCAGATTGATGTTGATATTGCATGGCTGCGAATTTAGTTCTAGTCGGTGGAATTTGCGCAATCAAGTCTTTCCGCCTTTTTGACATTATTTTTGGATTATATGCAAGAGTTTTATGTTTTTTTAGAACAGTGTATATGATATACAATTTCCTAACTGAAAGTAGATCACTAATTTCGTATAGCTTTTCAGTAGAATATCTGATTTTTTTGAAGTACATTGTTTTTAATAAGGATCGCTGCCCCCTTTCTAGAATGATAAATTTTGTTTTAGCCGCACCACCCCATACAGGTATACAGTAAACTATGACAGATTGCGCAAGTGATATATAGGTTTCATTTAGGAGATTTCTAGAAGATCCGCGTTTATGCTTTATATTTTTTGGAAGTATATGTCTTAGAGATTTGAAAATCCATCCCAGTTTCCTAAGTCTCGTAGTATATACTTAAGGCTCTGGGGTATAAAGTTTAAAATCTATTGGTACCTACCGAGCGTTTACGATTATCGTTTGCGACTTGGCTAGAGGGCCAGATATAGGTACGTGAAGTTTCACGTTCCAAATATAGGTGGTTACCTATATTTGGAAAATATTGATTGGATCATGGATGTAAAATTTTGATAAATAAATAATGGTTTTCTATCTAGGTACTAAGTTGCAAATGATTGTTTTATTTATTTATTTCATTTAAATTGATTTATTTGCCATAAAACAAAGCAAATCCGTGATGTTTTCATTTTTTTGATTAGTTCAGGTTTTTGATCAAAAATCTGGATTGTTACAGGTTTATGATGAAATTGAGTTTAAAATGTGTCATCTTCAGGTTTTTCATCAAAAACCTAATTTTATGAAAAACCTGCGACATATACATATCAAAGACACAGATTATTTTGGTGTTAACAAACCATATAGCTACATATTTTTATACTTATACTCTTAAAATTATAAAGTTAAGAAACGTTTCAGTAACAAATCAAATGTTTCTAATTGAATTTTATACCAAGTCAGCTGATCAGTGATAAAACACTACGCTCAAAGAAACAATCCCTTAAACGATTTGTTTCTCCTTACACGTTTGTTACGATTTTAACATAATAACAATTTTGCTATTTCAAAGTTATTGCTTTTGAGCTGAAATTTTGTAGAGAGATTTAGTACCAGATACACTTTTATATCCTTTACTTTCATTCCCTGTTTATACGGGTATACCAACACACTGCACACACAATACTGCCTCCCACAATACTGCCTCCCACAATACTGCCTCCCATTAAATCCGTGGCAGATGTTTTGGTAACACCTTTTATGTATGTATATATATTTTCGTTTGGATAATTTTAGTTGTTTTGTACTTGTGGACAATTAGGTTTTCTATACAGGATAAGTTTTTAACCAGTGCGTAAATTTTTTTTGGTAGTTCAGTGTCAGTAATAGAACACATTTCCGCGTTTAGTTAAAAAAAAAATTAGAAAAATTTTCATCCTTATCCGAGTTTGAAATCAGCAAAACATGGACATAATCTATTCGCCATACTATCAATGACAACTCTTGGCCGCCCCCCGGGCGCATGGCTGGGGTGAGGGGGTGGGGAATGCGCTAGCGCCGAGTGACAATAAAATATGGTTTTTAAGTATACATGTTTCGTAAGCGATAACTTTTTTTTTTAGTACTAAGACATATCAAAATAAAATATACGTGTTTAATAAAACGTGTTGAAGTTTACTATGGTAAAATTTACGCACTGGTTAAAAATTTTTCCTGTATAATTGCATTGAGTTCTTTTTTGTGTTTAAAGTAAGTTTCAAATGTTGTTTTAATCTTTTACGGTAATTTGCACCTGCCATGATATCTCTTCACCACCTTTGGTTGACTGGTAGAGAATGCTTAAGGCATTAAGTCCGCTTTTGTACTTTTGTTGCATAAAGTTTAAATAAATAAATAAATAAAATACCCTTTCCGTAATATGCTGTATACTAATTAATCTGAAGGGTTTTTTTTTGTTTGTTTAAACGTGCTAATCTCTGGAACTTCCAGATGGATTGGAATTTTTTTTTTGTATATGACAGCCAGACTCATGAGGAATTTTATAGCTTTTAAACTATTGCGGTACGACAAAAGGGAACGGAGCAGTTACCGGAGACGTAACTAAACGCGGTTGAAAAACACGGCATGAACGAGTCCGCGTGCAGCGGCTAGTAGAAAAATTTAAAGTACCATCATCCATCACGCCTGTATTCACCGAAGGGTTAGGCAGAGGTGTACCAAAATTTAAAGTGAAAAATTTAAAGTGTTCTTTTATAAAGTACTTCATGATGCAGTGGATAAATACATCTGCCAGCGAAATAAATCGACACGAGTTTTATTAGTAACGTAAAATAGTTTGTAAAAATAACACCACGCAGTCTTGTAAGTCCGTGCTATTTCACGGTTTTTCTTAAAAAGACGATGTAAGAAAAAGATATTTAGGTGATTAGATAGACAAGCGGAGCTTAGGACGTCCACCTACAAGGTGGACAGACGACTCGATAAAGAACGCTGTGATGCAGTCCAGTCTTTTCGGAAATTCATGAGGGAAGGCATTAAGTGGTCGTCTTACGGCTGATATGATGATGATGATGAGGTGACGCACACCGCGGCAACAAATAAGGTATAAAACATAACCCTCCTTCTGTCGCAGTCGGGTAAAAATAGCAATGAAATATGATCAGTGAATTCTGTCATAGTTTTGTTAAGTAAGTAGTTTTGTCATCATCATCATCATCTGCCTAGCCTTTTCCCAACTATGTTGGGGTCGGCTTCCAGTCAAACCGGATGCAGCTGAATATCAGTATTTTACATGGAGCGACTGCCTATCATACCTCCACAACCCAGTAATGGGTAATACGATACTCTTGGTAAGACTGGTTGTCAGACTTTCTGGCTTCTGACTAACAGTAACGACTGTCAAAGATCTAAGTAAGTAGTTTTGTACAAGTGATAAATATCAAAATGATTTCTTTTTTTATTCTTTTAAAACTGCAGCAGTTACAGAGTTTGGCAGAAATATAAAAAAAAAACACTGATCCAATTGAATGGTCTTCGTTTAATGGCATTGCTGTTAAACCATATCCAATACTATTGCAAATTGGCAAACATTAAAGAGTTTAAAGTCTGAAAACAATCAATAAGTAGTATTATATTGTGAATACATATGCTCTCTAAAAGGAAGAAGTAAACCGTTTACCTACTTGATATACCACGTTCGCCGCATTGATATTTTTGCTTTATCAATAAATTAAGAAACAGTGCAGCTTCATTAAAATCCATAATAAAGGTGTAGCTTCGTCAAAATCTAGGAGAACACTATGTTGTGTTCCACGACACTATGTTGCCAAATTGATGAGACCAGCATCTAAGTACACGAAGGGTAGCGTTCAATCGGTGCATTTAGCTTATAGCCTAAATCACCGATGGCCGATGCTAAAAGCAGCATGTCTGCTTTGGCCATTTATTAAATAATCACTAATTCGGTCCCCTTGCCATCTCTAAAATCTGTCGCCCTAGGCTTAAGCCTACTCAGTCTGCTAATAAATTAGTCAATGCTCTTATTAGAGTACTAGCTGTTGCCCGCGACTTCGTTCGCGTTCAGTATTTTTAAGTTAATAGTGTTCATACTGTTTCTGTCTAACCCCTATGTGACATAGCGTGATGAATTGTACCTAAGATTACAGCTCAGGTTACTGCCAACACAATGCCGAAAGTTTGTTTAAATCGGTGCAGGAGCTAAAAAGTTATGCGCGTACATACAAACAAACAAACAGACAAAAATTCTAAAAACCATTTTTTTGGGTTTAGTATAATGTATTTAACATGTGAGAATTACTCTTTATAAAAAATATTGAATGTACAGAATTGGCCTCGTTACGATTTTATTATATGTATAGATTAGTCACGACAAAAAACAAATCATGGTATCTCCTCTATATGCGAAAAGGGGGATATTTTTTTTCTCGTTTACCCTTTGGCAAGGGGTACAGTTAGATAAGTATGTCAAACGTTTTGCGCGCGGACAGACATGCACTAAGCCGGATTTTCTCTTATTAATTTGGTTAGTGATCGCTAAAAGGCCTTTTAGCAAATAAAAGGTACGATTAGTTTGGCTTTGTGTTTATATGGGTTGAAGGGAGGTTGTAACGAAAACTTTTACCATGTTTTCAGTACATGAATAATAAACAACCCATTTAAAAAAAAGTTCTTTTTGAAGTGAAAACTTCTTTAGCGGCGTTGTACACTTTTTTTTGTAATGGGTAAACAATTTTAAACTCGCGTCAGGCCACGTGATCTGATCGAAAATCTTACGAATTTATCGTACACAAATATGACAATTTGTCATAATTATTAATGCCATTTTGTCCATTTTAATCAACAATACTAATCGAATTTTGTAATTTTTGTCAAATTGGTCAAAAATATTGTGTTATGACAATTCAATGAAACAGGGCCTAATTTTTATTCTTGAAGCTAATAAAACCCGCAACATGTAGGTACGTGTTACTTTCTTATTCAGCGACGTCATATAAAAACAAAAATAATCATTAACTTTAATTTACATTATTCTGTTTTTATTACGATAAGTTTTTCGTTTTGTGTTCATAATATAAAAATAACTAGAATACTCATGCCTTCCCTAATAATCATTGAAAAACTCGAAACACAAAATTATACACAAACATACATAAACTTAGGGCGTAGGCAGTAACCACAGAACGTCACCTTTTACGCACACTACATACTCCTTCGCCTCGTGTACGTTCATACATCTGGTCATACAAGCACGCCAGTTACGAGTACTGCGCACCCAACCTTTCTGAAGAACCTCACCAATAAGGTCAGTGTAGGTCTTTTCAGGGCGTCTCCTAACTGTGCCACTCACATCTGCCATAGAAATACCTTTTGTTAGTCGCCTTTCACTCATTCTCCCAACATGACCGTAACATCTAAGCAAACTCTTTTAAATCTTTGTCACAACATCTTATTTTAATTCCTATAACCTAATAACCTCATTCTTATCAAACAATTTAATTAATCAAAATCAATAATCATTTCTTTCAAAATAATAGTCCAGGGTCATAAGCCTTACGTCATTTTAGCACATCTGAAGAAAGAACCGGTACAATAATGTGTAGTTCAGCAGCTTTGCTTAACTGCCATACTGAAGGCTGAGCCAATTTGCTGAGCTAATGCTCAGTAACAGGGACATTAGTATGAGGGCTAGTTTTAATCATATTTGCAGGAGTAAATATGAACGTAACATCATTTGTACATCAATTGGCGTCCATATAATGTTAGGGGCTCGCCCCAAATAACATGGGACTTAAAAACATACCGGCAATCTGTGGATGCATTTTTATTGGTTACAAATCTGCCTAACAGTTCGGGGAATCCAGGCGTGATGGTATGTGTACGTGTGTGTACAGGAGAATTACAAGGACTATAAAGGAATATTCTGCCTTTTCAGTGGAGCTTAAGGTATTTGTACGGAAAATTACACATTATTATTGGTTGATATAAGTAGATTAGGTATATATCATGTAAAAAACAATTAAGTGCAAAAATGATGATACCTTCATAGATCATATTAAAAAGAAAACAATTTTGATTGCCCCGTGTTGGTCCCGGAGTCGCAAGCGTGACCGTTGAGCGTGAGGTACTAAGTTTCATTCGCAGGTCAGGCAAAAAAAGTGTTATTGTGTATTTTCATGACGTATTTTTCGGGTGACTAACAAAAGGGATTTATGTGGCAGATGTGAGTTGCAACGCCTGGAGGGGACGCCCTAGAAAGACCTACCCTAACCTTATTGGTGAGGTTCTTCAGAAAGGTCGGATGTGCAGTACTCGTAACCGGCGTGCTTGTATGATCAGATGTATGAACGTGGATGACGCGAAAGTAGTATGTAAGGATCGTAGCAGGTGGCGTTTTGTGGTTTCTGCCTACCCCCATGGGAAAAAGGCGTGAGTTTATGTATGTATTTCTCTGTAGCAGCTGGAGTATGGAAGTTGGTGGTGTGATAATCCTGTGTCTCGGAAAGCACGTAATGCCGTTGGTTCTGCACCTGATCTCTCCCAATGTGTGTGTCGGATTGCCGTTCCGTCGGCCTCTGACTGTTAGAGAAGGGGGACTGCACCTGTGTTTTCGCATACACTTAAATATATGTGGACGCAGCCAGTCCCCATGTGAGATTGAGAGAAAACAATAAAGGTGTTTACTAATTAATCAAATGAAGACAAATCTCTTTTATTTGAAATAAACTATATACGGGCACTATGGAATTACCAAGGAGTCAGTAGGTCAGAAAATTGAACCTAGTAGCTCGTTCTAAATCGTAGAAGCCTATGAAGAAGAACGAGAAAGCAACTCCGTGAACACTCTTTTAAAAATGAATAAAATATTATAAATCTAGGTAACATCATGTTTTATTGCATCGCAAACGCAAACGCACATCGATTTCAACTATTTCTAAAACATGTATTTTTTTATCCAAGAGTCAGGTGACTGTTGTAATTACTCTTGGTAAACAAAAATACCTGTTTACTTTAAAGAAGAGATCTCCGTTGAACAGTGGAATCAAAGGAAAGTTAAACATAAGTCCAGGCAATAAGCCTTAGGGCTCGCCTCGATTGAGGCGGTAAGACCCCTCTTTGAGGAGTGGCTAGAGCGGCGCCACGGCGCCCTCACCTACCGCCTGACGCAGGTCCTCACCGGACACGGAAGTTTCGGGAGGTTCCTGCACCTCATCGGGCGGGAGGAAACGCCCGGATGTCACCATTGTGAGGATCGCCCCGAGGACACGGTGGAGCATACTCTGGCGGTGTGCCCTGCTTGGGCTGAGCACCGCCGAGTCCTCGAGGCGGCCATCGGCGGCGGCGCCCTCTCGCGTCCGGCACTGGTTCAGGCCATGGTCCGGAGCGAGGGGGAATGGGAAGCAGTCGCCTCCTTCTGCGAAGCTGTAATGCTAGAGAAGGAGGCGGCGGGACGGGAGAGAGAAAGGAGGGTCCCCCGTCCCAGCGGCCGCCGCGGTAGACGATCCGGGCGTCGGGAGCCACGAGACGACTCCCGGCCACCGTAGACGCGGGTCTGTGGACGGTGAGCAATGGGTAGCTCGCCGTCCGTACGGTCACTAGCGACAGACCGTGTCGACGGCGCGTTCGTGTTCCACGCGCGCCTCAAAGAGATGTCAGCAAATTGGATGGGGCCACTGAGGGCCGATGCCTGCCGGGGCTGTGGGTTGTTCGAAAGAGATACCGCGCCCCCGGAACGCAAAGGGCACATGAAGGAACATAGACGGGTTTTAGTCAGTAAAAGTCTGACACTCCCTCCCGCCCCGCCCAGGGCGGGGGAAGTTATTTGATGATTTCCCGTCTATAAATAAAAAAAAAAAAAAAAGGCAATAAGCCTTGTAATCTGTTGTTAAACAAAAGATAAATAAAAAATAACTTTATCCTAAGAGCATTAAGGTTTATTACAAAAAATAATCCGACCGACTTATACAAACGAAAAGAGAGATACCTATTTTAGTAATAGCTGAAATCGATTCAGTGGCCGACTCTGAGCAAACTTTTTGTGCTTAATATAGTCCACGTTGTTTATTGGCTAGGTACCATCATATATTCTTCTTCTTAGCGTTTCGATGACAAACTTCTTCTTCTTCTTTATCGTGTGCGCGCAGTGAGGTCGAACGACCCCACACACCCTAGTGTCAGAGTTTCTGAACTGCCACAAGGGCCTCTGACATGTTTACCCGATGTCAGTGATACCGAAAATAAACTTAAACAGTTCATATAAATTAGAAAATGTCATATTGGTACCTTGCCCGTGCCCGGTTGCGAACTCACAACCTCGTGCATGAGAGGCACCACCGGGCCATCACGACACTCGATGACAAACTATACAGGATAAGTTTTTAACCAGTGCGTAAATTTTTTTTGGTAGTTCAGTGTCAGTAATAGAACACATTTTCGTGTTTAGTTAAAAAAAAAAAAATTAAAAAAATTTCATCCTTATCCGAGTTTGAAATAAGCAAAACATGGACATAATCTATTCGCCATACTATCAATGACAACTCTTGGCCGCCGCCCGGGCGCATGGCTGGGATGAGGGGGTGGGGAATGCGCTAGCGCCGAGTGACAATAAAATATGGTTTTTAAGTATACATGTTTCGTAAGCGATAACTTTTTTTTTAGTACTAAGACATATCAAAATAAAATATACGTGTTTAATAAAACGTGTTAAAGTTTATTATGGCAAAATTTACGCACTGGTTAAAAATTTTTCCTGTATTATAATAAATTACACAATACTTTTGTAAAATATAACATTTTCCTTTCTCGTTAGCCTAGGGGTCCTAAGCGCTACGGGGTTTTATGAAATTCTTAGTATCAGCACGGAATCGGGATTTATGCTCGGTTATTGGCAAAAGGCTCGCCTCCCTTTACATGGGGCTTAAATGTACCGGCAAACTGTGGGTGTACATTGGTATACATCCTCTGTCTAACCGTTCGGGGAATACAGGCGTGATGGTTTGTATGAATGTATGTATGTATTAATTTCCTTAAACAGTTTCCCGAGAGAATCGAGTATACGTAGATTAAGCTTAAGGCTTTAATGTCTTTTTCTGCAGAATAAAAATAGTCTCAATGTCTGCTGCTTGTCCCCGCAGTAAAGCACCGTAACACACAATACTATGAAAATAATTCACACCTTGTGTAGTAATTCAAAGTGTGTATTTGGTTTATTTGAGCATAGGTTTCGCGTGGAATGTTTTCTTGTTTTCAAGATACTAAATTTTCTAATACACTTGAACAAAGGTTTTTTCAAGAACATAGATAGAAGTTTCAAGGTTTTATCTTCAATAATGACGTACTCCTATCCATACTGTAATCCCTTTCAATCCCTTTTCTTACGACAAAAGGTACTCTATGTCCTTCACCAAGGTTTAATCTATTTCTGTACCCAATTTTACAGACAGAGCTACTTAGGCATTTATAATATTAGTATGGAAGACCCGTCCCATCGGGCTATGAGAGTTAGGGAAGAGGGAGTGCACCTGTGTTTGCGCACACACTTGTGCACTATAATATCTCCTGCGTACGGGGCTAGTCTGCATTAAGGTTAGCCGCCGTGGCCGGAATCGGCCTGGAGAATTACATTTTTTTTTTTGCATGGAAGTAAATGAGATAAAATTGAAACATGATTTAAACCCACTTTCACCGAAATCACTTGATTTGTACCTATGGCCTAAACGTATCTAGAACATCATTGCATCCGCACCACATTGTTAGAAGGTGACAGAGACAGAATAATATTTTAAACACATATATCGCTAAATTTGTTTAGTGACTTTGGTGGAAGTGGCCCTTAATTTAATAAATATAATTCATTATCTCAGTAGCAGCTCGGAGTTTGGATTTGTGTCCGGTTAATGGCAATAGGCTCGCCCCCTATTACATGGGACCTAAATATACCGGCGAACTATGGGTGTACATTGGTACACCTCTGCCTAACCCTTCGGGGAATACAGGCGTGATGGTATAATATACGAGTATAATTCATTATCTGCTTAGCCTTTTCCCAACTATGTTGGGGTCGGCTTAATTTAATTAATATAATTACTGAACAAAGGTAATAGGTGCTAATAGGTTTCCTTGTTTAAATAACCACTCACTCTCAATGTTTTCTTTAACAGATAGTGATTTTTCATAATATATATTTTATGTGCAAAGTTCGACTTTAACACTCCACAATTATGTAGCTTAGTCTTCTACAGTTTACACCTGATCAATTGGGTTGTGTCTGAAAAAAACCCTTGGTATTTCAACCTAAATTCTTGTTTGATAAGCACATCATTTTTCCTTTCATGATATTAACTTAATCTACAGTATCACCCATAATAAGTTATTTACCTGAGGCTTGTGCTAAGACGACAGATTTTTCCATTACAGTCCTTATTAGAAAATTCTCCGGAAAATATTCTGAGAACCAGCAGTAATACTTGAAAGTACGTGAGTGAGGAAGCTTTTGTACCGGTTTCGGAAAGCTTCTTAACTACAGTAATCTTTTATTGGTCCTCACTTTAGGTATCAAATAACGTCGTTCCGACGGCTCGGGCAACTAGTATGAGTACAGACACGACCGAAAACATGTATAAACTTAGCAACATTGTTAGGCAATATGAGCGCAAAGGATTTATTAAAACGTAATACTGTTACGAATATCATATTCTGGATCCCATACTACTATGGCATCGGTCTTATCTTAACGTTGCAATCGTTAATTCACGAGAGAATCGCTTTTAATTGTTGCGAAGTACGTACACGTTTCTGTTCGTGACTGTACATTCTACATTAGTGTCAAAGGCATCGTCAAATCACTTATTTCAATTACGCTACTTACTTAAAATCAATTATAACGTAATAACTTAGTTGAATCTAGTTGCCCCTTCTTAAAAGGGCTTCGTTCTCGGATGAAGAAGAATGGGCAAGAAACAATGGTGTTAAACACTTTGTCACGGTCATTAGAAAACTCGAAGCATTCAGGCAAAAGTTACGGACTTCAAGGGCTTGTAGAATAAAGTTCAAGGTCTATAAAACTGACAATAAGGCGTAATTTTATCAGTGCTTAAATGTTTTATTCTTTCGTCTGCATCACAGTTAATATATTGTCCTACGGGAACCGTACATTGTTTCGGTATTATTCCACACTACAGTCTATCTCAGTGCCAAATTTCACCCAGATCCAATAAGACGTTTAAGCGTGAAAGAGTTAAAAACATCAATCCATCCATCCATCCTCACAAAGTTTCGCATTCATAATATTACAGTAAGCATAATAAAAAGAAAGAAGTAGAATTTACAATAGTTATTTGTTTCAATGACTTTGACCTGTTAATACAGGTCGATCATGAAGCCTTCAGTGTCTAGAAAACTTCTCCCCATCTAAGTAAGCCATGCGTTCGACGCTTCTATGTCCACATTTAATTTTTTGGCTTAAATCTCTCTCTGAGTATCGTATTACCCATTACTGGGTTGTGGAGGTCTGATAGGCAGTCGCTCCATGTAAAATACTGATATTCAGCTGCATCCGGTTCGACTGGAAGCCGACCCCAACATAGTTGGGAAAAGGCTAGGCAGATGATGATGATGAAATCTCTGCGAAGTCTTCTATGTAAAGTGTGCCTCCATTCAGGTTCTGTTTTGTCGAATCAGTTTTCATTTTTATGTTCGAATTTGTCCTTTATATTTAGAAATGTAAAGTATTGGTCGCGAGCTATTATTATAAAGAGTTTTTGAGGTTGTAGGGGGTAATCTTTGGATCTGCGGAATCGGTAATGAAAATTCTTTTACCAATAGAATGCCACGTTACTAGTGAGTGTCATAGGCTATACAAGCTGTTGATTTGCATTCTCGTCAATCAATAATAAAATAAATTTGTTTTAAAATTTATATTTTTTGACGTGATTTTCCAATTCGAACTAGCCATCTCACCAGAGGGTTTAGGCGCTATGCACGCATTGATATAGCCGCGGGACAACTCTGCCTACCGCATACGCAACTGGGCGATGCTGATTTTTGCAAGAGGAGTATTCTGGAATACTGTTTTTTGATAGTTGCAACTAAAAAAACAAGCATTTATTAAATATTGGCCAGGTATCGTAATTATATTTGACTAGCTTTTGCCCGCGACTTCGTCTGCGTGGATTAGTAGTTCCCGTTCCCGGGGGATTTCCGGGATGAAGACTATCCTATGTCCTTCTTCGGGTCCCAGACTATATCTGTACCAAATTTCATTGAAATCGGTTCAGTGGTTTAGGCGTGAAGAAGAGACAGACAGACAGAGTTACTTTCGCATTTATAATATTAGTAAGGATTACTTCTTTTTTTCTATGACAAGCTCCTAAAATTTGACGAGGATGCAAATCAACAGCTTGTATAACATCACACTACGACACACGGGAGCGCATTAGTAACGAAAGACGTTAATTAACACGGGTAAATATCAACGCGGACAGAAACTAGTCTGTTATAAGTTTGTGGAGTGTAAAAGATTCAGACTTGGTAAGAAAATATATTGTCTGAGGGCTGTGATCTGTTTATTGTGTATGTTCAATATTTATGTCAATAAGTCCCTTGCCTGCTTCTTTTATTTATTGGCAATGTTAGTCTTCGTAGATACGACCTTGCGTGAAACTAGCCGTATTTTGTCGTGGTCGTATTATTTTTTGTTGTAGATTTGTAAGAGACTAGAGACAGTGCCTGAATGTGACAGGTAGTTAGTTTTTATTGTTGAAGTTTAAATTTTTTCTATGATATAGTTTAATTTGTGTGTATAACATCGTTTTGAAGTAATCTGTAAGATGTAGTACTTGTTTTTATGAATAAAGAAATGTGATTTTGTGAAGGAGCTCGTTTTGGGAAGTTCTACCACCATACCTCTTGAATGGCGCATATTTTAGCCTAGGACTATTTTTTTGTTTGTGTATATTTAATACCAACTTGTTTTTATCTTGGGCTTTTTTAAACATATTTTATTTATCAAATAAACGGCATATCTTTTTTTCTATTTTTGCCGCAAAGCAGCGTTGCTGTGTTCCGGTTTGAAGGGTTTGGCTGCCTGGTGAAGTTACAGGCACTTGAGACATTCCAACTTTATCTCTGGGATAGTAACGCATTTCCAAGACTCTGGTATTACATATGTCTATAGGCAGTAGTTTATCGTCATGTTTGCATCCAACAAAGTTAAAAAATAAATGCTTTATATCTTTGTAAGCGGTCTGTTAAATGTAATACGTTCTAAACGTTTTAAATTATTTTTTTGCTTCTAATACCAATAATGAACTTTTAAGTTACTTGTCTTTTTTAACTTGGGTATCAATATTAGTAATAAAAATTCAAGTAACATAAAAGAAGTTAGCACAACACACCCCTGTGGGTGTGTTGCGCTAACTTCTCCTAGACAATAATAGATAATAATTTCTCTAGATAGTATGTATATTACCTAAACCTGTGGGTGTGTTGCGCTTTAGTATGGAACTGCTGACTTTTAGGTATTAATAGTCGAAGAAAATATTTACCGCTGAGGAGTCTAGAAACATGAACTGAATAAATGTTAAAAGTTTTCGTTAAGATCTTCCTTTGTCCCCGTGTACCTAACACGACGGAAAAGCTTTACTAGCACCTTTTTTGTAGAAATGCCTTCTAACGTTTTTTATTTACGTTCAAACTATTATTTAGAGATGAGCAGAGATGTAGCTTAAAAATTAGACGAGCGCTCGGACCCCATTAGCCCTAGCGTTTCAATGCGAAACGGCTTCCAAGAAGATTATCTATACTTATATTATCAAGCTGAATCTACACTAATATAATATTATAAAACTGAAGAGTTTGTTTGTTTGTTTGTACGCGCTAATCTCAGAAACTACCGATCCGATTTGAAAAAAATTAATTGTGTTGGATAGCCCATTTATCGAGGAAGGTTAAAGGCTATATAACATCACGCTACGACCAATTGGAGCGGAGCAATCAGTGAAAAATGTGGCAAAAACGGGGGAAAATATTCCTTTTGAGGGCTTTCGTTGCGTGCCTAACGTAATGCGTGTGAAACCGCGGGGCACAGCTAGTTAAATTTATAATTATACTAATTTACAAACATACTAGTTGAATGATACATTGTCAAAATTTACTAATATCTACTAATAACAATGCTTTTGTACGTCTTTTGGAAACTGGGTTTAGTGACCCTTGGAACAATATCTTTTCGACGTCACTTTTACAAGACAAATGCTTGTATATGTCGTAGGATAATTTGATACTTCGAATCTTCGCGGAAATCCTAGGGGTTTTGCGAAAACGCGGATAATTAGACATAGGCGAAAAATTATCAAATCTTACTGGACAAAGTCAGGATTTTTGCGAAAATACTCGTTACTATAGTAAGATTTGATGTGCTCAACACTGATTGGCTACAATTTTGCTGGCTGACTTCTAATTGGTTCCCACTTCTGCAATGTAACTCAGACACAAACGTAAACAAATAACGTGCGGCAACAAATGATTGACATTTAAGACGTCAACCAATCAGAGACGATCTCTTATTGAACGCGCTGACCGACCAATCAGCGTTCTTATTTCATAACAGCCAGCGTTTCGTTTCGCAATATTGCTATAATAACGAGTATTTTCGCAAAAATCCTGACTTTGTCCAGTAAGATTTGATAATTTTTCGTCTATGTCTAATTATCCGCGTTTTCGCAAAACCCCTAGGATTTCCGCGAAGATTCGAAGTATCAAATTATCCTACGACATATACACAATGAAATGATACCTTGTTTGTTTATTTCAAAGTATTCAAATGATTATCCAATCAATTTGAATAGATAATTATCTTATATGTATCTGACAATTAGACATTGAATTAAATGCATACTTTATTTAGGGAACATTTTTGCGAGGTGTTTTTTTTTACCAATTAAAATGAATGAAAGCAAATCCCAATTCTCTATTCATTATAAGGTAAACATACAGGTTGTAGGTGTTAATAAAAAGAAACAATTACGGATCCTGTCGGGCACAGCAAAATGTTAAATAAGCAGAGAAGAAGATCGCTATAATAATTTATCATATAGGATAAGATTTAGTAATAGTGCTATATCGTTGCCACTTATTCTAATAATATAATGTTGGGTTAATCTATGTATATATTTGTTAATTTTTATAGTTAATTATAACTGTAGGGCAAAGGCCTCTTCTCATACAGAGAAGGCACGAAACTTGATCACCACGCTTTCTCAAGATGGAATGGCGATTTCAAACTTATATTCATTGTATAAGTCCAGGGACTGTAACCATGTAACAAACGATAAACGCAAACGCTGAGTAGGCTTTCATAGATCTTCAACTTTATATGCTTGAAGTTGAAGATCTAATGAAGATTGCATAGCGTCTGCATAGCATCCTCACTATGTTTTCCTTCAGCGATGTCAGTGATGTCCAACTTAAAAATTAAATTCAAAATTAAAATTAAAAAAAATAAAGAATTTAAAATTTAAAATTAATGTTTGTTCGTTTACTATGCTTCATTAAGTTTTAATTTTATTTGCGATGTATTCATTTTATTTTTGCACTGAATTTTTTTTATTTGTTCGGGCTTATACTTGGTTTACATGGTTTATCATTTATAGAATAGAAAAAGAAATAGAAAAATATTTATTGTTACAAAAACATTACATAGTTATAATTTTAACTTGTGAACTCCACACTAGGTCTAGCCTGTCTCGTGGAGTCCTTGCAAGTTTTTAACAATTTGTGGTACCAGTGTCGATACAGTATTGTAATTATTTATTACATCTTATAAAATTATTGTAGAAAACAAAACAAATAATAAAGACTTTCAAAAATGTATTTGTTGGTTTATTCATTTGCCGTTATTACAGTTTTTTTTTCAGGATCTTTTCATATTATGTTTTGTAGTATTTCGTAAGTACTGAATCGTTTTTTTTTTTGTCATAGAACTATGAATAGTACTTTACTTTTAAAGGATTGTTTTAGTTTAGTCATTAATAATTGTGTTTAGTTTAAAAAAAAACTAAAAATATTAACCCGTGTCAAAGGTTGTATAAAAACGTATCCATCGCCATTGGCAGCTTTTTAAAATTGTGTTATTAATTTCCAGAAAAAAGTAAGAAAATCCATGGAAAATCCATCGGAAAATTTTGAAATATGGATGATAAGTAGCATCCATTACCATCATACAACCACCGTGCAATCCATATTATAAAAATATACCATACCATCACGCCTGTAATCCCCGAAGGGTTAGGCAGAGATGTACCAAGGTACACCCACAGTTCGCCGGTATATTTAGGTTCCAATAATAGGGGGCGAGCCCCCTATTAAAAAAATCAAAACGTTAGTATTATACAAACGCCGTTTGTTACGTTTAGTATTATAAAAATCTTAATCATCATAGGGCATATTTATTATGCATTACGTCAGAGACTAAAAGACAGCAGTGCGAGACACATGTAAGTAACTTTCGTTGTTTTTAACACGGACATAATGTAAACACACGTCCTTGACTTCAGGAATTGCTTTAATAACTTAACAAAATACCTAGAAAGCTTAGGATTGTTTTTGTTTGTTTGTATTTGTTTTGTGCTAATTGTTGTTTTCTAAAAATTAGGCTGGAGTTATTCTAAAAATATGGACACTTTCAAAGATTAAAGTGTTCATAATTTTAGAATCACTTCAGCCTAATTTTTTCTTAATGGCAAAGGCCTCTTCTCTCACAGAAAAGGTACGAGCATTCACTCCCACGCTTACCCGGATTAAGGATTTCAGACTTAAACTTTAATTTCAGACTTAAAGATGTCCAAAATTAATTTAGAAAGTTTAATTGTTAATTTACAACTGATAAACCAATTACGGTAATTGAATTTGACAACGAAGGTAATGGACAATATTTACAGCCTTTTATTAAGATGAAAATAATAATAATATATATATATTTATTAACTGCCTCGTTAGCCTAGTGGTCCTAAGCACGGCTGCTACGCTAGAGGTCCTGGGTTCGATTCCCAGGTCGAGCAAAAACCTGTTATTGGGTTTTTCTGTGAAATTCTCAGTAGCAGCTCGGAGTTTGGATTTGTGCCCGGTTAATGGCAATAGGCTCGCCCCCTATTACATGGGACCTAAATATACCAGCGAACTGTGGGTGTACTTAAGTACACGTCTGCCTAACCCTTTGGGGAATACAGGCGTGATGGTATTATGACATAAACCATTTCAAAAATAAGAATCTAAAACTTTTTTCCGCATCGCCCTCAACTGGAAATGCGTCTAAAACACTGACCTCTGGCCAAGATAAAAGCCAGCTCTTAGGTCAAGATAAGTATCAACCAATCGTTTGTATAAATTTGGTATATGCATGATGTTTTTTAGATTGCATTCATTAACATCATCATCTGCTTAACCTTTTCCCAACTATGTTGGGGTCGGCTTCCAGTCTAGCCGGATGCAGCTGAATACCAGTGTTTTACATGGACCGACTGCCTATCAGACCTTCACAACCCAGTCACTGGGCAACACGATATCCCTTGGTTAGACTGGTTGTCAGATTTCTTGGCTTCTGACTATCCGTAACGACTGTCAAAGATCTACGAATAACAGCCGGGACCAACGGCTTTACGTGCTTTCCGAGGCACGGGCGTGTCACACCACCAACTTCCAAACACCGGGCTGCTACTGAGAAATTCCTAATGGAAAAACCCAATAACACTTTTTGCCCGACCTGGGAATCGAACACGGGACCCCATGCTCATCAGTCGCACGTTGTGACCACGAGACCAACGGGGCAGTCAAAATTGCCCAAGAAATACAGCTGAAAAAAACATTTAAAACTAATTACGCAGCAGACAGAGAGAGCCCACATGGATTGGGACGTCACGTAATACCATTTCGTTTTTCTATAAAGGGATAGGAACAAATCTTCGATGGGTCATATCTTTTTAAATTTCAGTTATTCGAAAAGTAGATTCACTAAACTATTTATGAAATAAATGAAGACTATTTAAAAAAAAAAACATGCATATTCCCTATTCTTTGAAAAAGCTATAGGCACACGAACCCCAAAGCTTGACGGTTTCCCTAAACGGCTCGAAAATATAGTTACGTATAAGGGTATTATACTTTCGCCATTTGAGGTTTTCTGTAGCCCACCAGCAGCGCCAGCACAGCACTTAGAACTACTATGATAGAATGGCGCAAGAGTATCGACACACGTAGCGTCTCATACTACAGGCTCACCCATCTCCCTAGGAAATAGAGTTATACCGTCCGGTCTCTTGCCGCCGTCGAGTGGCAAGCCGTTGGGTTCTAAAACAGCCTGAACGCCGATGACAACGAGAGCACGACTAATGTTATTATATTGTTCGTCGGTCTTAGGCCTCATTTACGGAGACGCGGGGCGTCGTGCGTCGCGTGCGACGTGGCATTTCGCGGCGCGTCGTACGATTTTTCTGTTTACGGAGCGGCGGCGCGTCAAGCGGCACTTATCATCGCACGCGTAAACACAAACGTATGGCAATATAAGACGTTGTTTATGGAGACGCGGGGCGAGACGCGTGGCGTGGACTCCTCAAGCGTGGAAAGCACGCGGCGGGCAACGCTCCGGCGCACTTCTATTACGCTCTATACAATTTCCTTCCAATAAAAATAGATAATATCGTACTGCATTGTGACGGTGACTACGTCTGCGTTCTGCAATTTCCAAATATGACTTTCAGAAGATTCCGCCGCGAGCATCGCTTCATCGAGAATTGCCGCTGCGTGCGCCGCCGCGATGAACGCGCCGCGTAGGACGCGACTGAGTCAGCCACGGGCTCGGCCGCAAAAAACGCTCCATTTCAAGCAAACGCGTCTAAAATCGCTTCTCCGTAAACGTACTTATACAACGCCATATGTTTGAATTTAGCGCGGGCCGCGCCGCACGACGCGACGCGCGACGCCCCGCGTCTCCGTAAATGAGGCCTTACACGGTCCGAAATCCGGTTGCATGACAGATGTCCGAGGCTGTTGATAGCTTTCCGCAAGCCAGCCAATCTAGCTAGGTAATTCAGCTAGCCTATTGAATTATACTGTCATGAAGCTTGACCACGACTTACAAAATATGAAAAACCAAGCTAACATTTAAAATTTTCTAAGTATTCCGTTTCGAATAGTACATTTGCTAAAGCATACTAGCCAGTATTCATGGTTGATGTACGTTTCGTGAAAATTATTTGAATACAACACAATAACGACAACGTAGCTCTCCCTGCTTTACCAGCCTATTTTTGTCTCAGTTTAGAGCTAAGGCCTCTTCTTATACAGAGAAGACAAGAGCATTGACACCCACACACGCGTGCTTAAATTGGAGATTTAGACTTAAATTATTTATGAGTCCAAGTTTCCTCACGACGTTTTCCTTCACCGGAGTCAATGTTGTCCAAAACTTAGAAAGTACATACCTATGAATTGTAAAAGTCATAATATTGGTACTTGCCCAGTATTGAACCCGAATGCATGAGAGCCCGTAATCTCTGGGCCATCAAGTTACGGAGAAATATTTAAAATCTCGAGTTTTATATTCATTACTAGCTGTGCCCCGTGGTTTTACCCGCGTTACGTTAGGTTTTGGGTTGCTGATCCGTTCCCGTGGCTCATAGCGCGATGTTATGTAGCCTATCATCTGTTATTCTGAGGTATAAGCTACGGAATGTCTCGCAGAGTCATTATTTTGCTGCGAAGTTATTTTAAAACTGTGATATCTCCTAAGATATTCAATAAAATTAAATGATGTAAATGACAGCTTTTGATTGGATTGGATTAATACTATGTTCATAAAAACACCTGCGTAAATAATTTATTATTTTAAAACAAATTTTCTGGCTATAAAAGTGGGTCAACGTTAAAAGTTAGGTATGTACTACCGCAGACTTTTTTTAGTATATTTTAAGAGGAACAATTCTCTCATACATTATTTTTGCGCAACTTTAACCGTTTACGCAGCGCACGCAACGAAAGTTGTAAAAAGGTTTCCCCCCCCCCCCCCTCCCCCGCTTTTGCCACATTTTTCACTGATTGCTCCGCTCCAATTGGTGGTAGCGTGATGTTATATAGCCTATAACCTTCCTCGATAAATGGGCTATCTAACACAAAAAGAATTTTTCAAATCGGACCGGTAGTTCCTGAGATTAGCGCGAACAAACAAACAAACAAACAAACAAACTCTTCAGCTTTATAATGTTATATATAGTATATAGATTAGTATAGATAAAATGAATATACACAAGTACTAATGTTAACATTTGTACTGTTTAGGTACTAGATGTTATACTTAAGACAGAATGTCAGTGTGATCATTTGTTTGTTAACCAGGGTTATGAACTATAAAAACTATTGGTAAAGTCCTTCGGAAAGGTTAGGTGCGCAGTACTCGTAACCGGCGAGTTTGTATAACAAGATATAAGAACGTGGACAAGGCTAAAAGAGTATGATGTAAGGATCGTAGCAGGTGGCGTTCCGTGGTTCCTGACTACCCCCATTAGAAAAAGGTATGAGTTTATGTATGTGTGTATGACCTAACTAACGATTTCAATTCTTTATTAGCTAATTGGTGGCTGAAAGAATAAACGATTTGCTTTGTTACCAACCAACAAGACCCGAGTGTTTGTCGTACATAAAAAATACCTTTACATTATCCGTCCAAACAAAATCAAATCCAGATAGCCCTTAAGATTAAACTATCATGTAGATAGACACGATATTTTTTAATATAAATTCAAACCAAATTATCTTACGACCAAGTTTTTTTTTTAAATAAAATTCCCAAATGTACCCAGCTTTCTTTTTAAGTCTTCCATTTATAGGTAGCACATCAATATTAGCTAAAGCATTGATTGATATTCGTATCAATCAATGCTTCGTATTTATTTATTTATGTAAACTTTATGCACAAAAAAAGTACAAAGGCGGACTTAATGCCTCAGGCATCCTCAACCAGTCAACCAAAGGTGGTGAAGGGATAACACGGCAGGTGCAAATTATTGTACAAGAGTAATTACAATTACCTAAATGTACACAAGTACAAAATAATTAAATTACTCCATACTCAGAATGAAAAATAACAATAATAATTTAATAATCTAATATATATTATTCCAAATACCAAATAGAGAACAAATATATATATACGATATATATAAATATACGTATGAATATAACGCTGTAACAACAACGCAGATCTCGCTGCTTTTACGCAACGGACGTAACCTACGTTATAGCCGCTTTATCCTGCAATACATTTCGATGTATTATTAGCGTACAGGCTAATAGGATCCACGTTTTATTTGCAAAACACTACAAATTATAGAAAATAATAAGTGAACTGTTTTTGTTTACCGAACAAGTTTGTTTTTCACCGCAACTGAAAACCTGAAAAACGGGACTAGGTCAAGTTTCCCACCTAGATTTAGTTTTACTAAACACGAAATAGTGTAATGAATGCGATGAATATCTTATAGACCTGTTGCCTGACTGTTTTTTATAGGTAACGGCAATTTACAGCTTACAAAGCTAAACTAAACTATCAAAGTTTTGCAGCTACAGGCATGAACAGAACGGCTATTAAAACGAAACATTCGGCGTTCGCCCATAGAACTCAATACTAAAATACAAGAATAAACGACATATAAGTAAAAAGAAGTACTCACCTACTTTACAATACCTAATAAAAAACAACAACAAAATCACGTTGCCGGTACAGGTGACTAAACAATCCTAGAATATTACAGTAAACAGATGTAGGTACGTACCTGATTTGCGCCAAAAGCCTTCTCAAGTTGCTCGGTTCGACGGCAACGACTTGAAAAAGTTGTCAACCTAAGCGACCAACGAGCACGCGGGTTAGTAACAAGAATATATAAGTTGGCACACAGTTAAAGTATTGTTTTGGGGCTACTGAAAGCAGTGATCGCGATACGACTGCTCGGCGCCGCGGACTTACTAGGAATGGCATTACCAGGGGGTTTGCTTGGCTTGGGATGGGATGTTGTGTGTACGATGATGTGAAGCGTAGTATAAACTCGGACACGGCAAACTGAATCATGCGTGATGTGCGTTCGGTACTACCGCTAAATAAATGTGTGATGCTGTTGCGTATTTTTTTTCGTGGTATTTACAGGTGTTTTGATTACATATAGCCGGTACTCTAGTTATAAAGCTGAAGTATTTGCTTTTTTTTAAACCGCGCTTATCTCCGGTACTACGGGTTCGATTCTGAAAATTCTTTCGCTAATAGGAAGCTACGTTATCCTTGAACGAAGAAGATTAAATTTTATAATTAAAACAGTTGAGATGCGTAAGATAATTCGCGCGTACAAAGTCGTGGTCAAAAGCTCAGATATTTTAATTCACGATGTGTTTTGTAAAGGTTCTGCCAGAATTTCAATATTAGGTACTAGATTTTCTGTGATTACCTACTTCAGTTTTAATTCTTTTTCAGGTGCATCCAGTATTTTTTTATACTATCTTTTTGGATCATTGAAAGTGCGGGTGGACAGGTATAAAAGACATGCAGTAATATGTTTTTGGTGAGGAACACCGTACTCTCGCTGACCATTCGATGAATCAATAATCCCTCATTACGTCAGGTTTGTTTCCAACAGCGGACTCACTCGTGCCCACGCAGTCGATTGAGTACTTTCCATGTAAGTACTTAAGTTTGTGCAGTTCTGGGAGGATAATTTGAAAGCTTTCGCGAAGGCAGCATAATTATATTTTCACAGTAGACTTCCCTACGATTTTTGGTAGCAAATATTTGACTCGATGTTTATTCACTATGATTTATTTATTTTAAACGGTACTTTTATACAAAAATATGGTGTATTTAATTCGCAAGCCTTATCCAATTTTTCGACCATCAGCGGTGGGCTACACCCTTGTTCTTGCATTGTTTGAAATCTCACAAGATTTCAGTAAAGTAAGTAATTTTTATTTTTATTTTCTAATGTTTTGTTAATACTGATAAAACCATCTTATAAATATTTATCTGAAATATTTTTGAACCGTTTTTTGTAGTTTATATAGTGCTTATATACGAGTACGATAAACAAAAGAAACAAATACAAATAAAAGCATTTTGTGTCCCTTTTTAATCTAATTCATTTATTTATGTTTAGCCTGCGTTGTTAAGGTACCCTACCTTAACAACGCAGGCTAAACGGGGCTAAAGGGTCCCATTTTGTTTCACCTTTTCTCTCTATCTAATAGCTAGTTTAATTTTCTGTAGGTAATAAGCTAACTTTTCTCAATCTACTTAGCTGGTTCTTCCTTTTTTAATTTGAAACGTTTAGAATAGGTTTTTTAATAGGTTTTTTTTAACCTAAAATTATGTTATTAGATCTGCACAGATAGCAAGATTTCATTCGGATTCGATTCTCAGAGAGAACTTAAGAGACTTCATGAATTTTCTAAGGGTTTTTGGCGAGGTGACGCAAGGGTAACCCGGTCAAGTATATCGAGTCGAGCAAAGAACTTAGGTACCCTAAACAAGCAGTCTGAAGTGGCACTGAACCGGCAGGTCATATTAGCCCTAGAATCGTCGTAAGACTAAGTCTCAAGAAGACAACTTTTTGAGAGCTCTCGGGAAGCGAAACGTAAGGGCCGAGTCACACTGGAACGGCAGCGAGGCGGCGAGCACTTTCAATGTGAAATAATTTTAAACTTTTGTACATACTTTAAACACCAAGTATCGCTTAAGAAGCTTGAAAAGGTCGCGAGACGCCCGCGGCGACGCGAGCGGCCGCGCGCCGCGAGCTCCTTGTCGGTAGGCGTCGCCGCCGGCCGCTGCTCGCCGCTGCTCGCCGCTGCCACTCTGGTGTGACTCGGCCCTTAGGGGATCGCGGGTTCCGCGGACCAATGGTACGGGAAGGCCAGCTAGCGAGCAACAGACAATCGTAAAATGGCGTACCTATGTCTAAGGGCGCGTTCTCATTATGTCGTGACGATTAATTTTACGTTACGAGACAATCGTCTCTATTATTATGTTCTAATATTTACTATCTGCGGCTAATATTAACTTAGCCATAATAATAACCTTAACTTATCACTGTTTTCAAAAAAAGTTGTTAAAGATGTCAAGAGAGTGTCGTCACGTTATATTGTTATTAGGTTCCAAACCAAATGACCAACCTTTAAGGAACTTACCTTCCAGTAGCAAGTTATAAAGATAACTAGCACTTTACCCGTGGCCTCGGCTGTGTGGATAGTCCAAAACGCACGCTAGTTAAGGAATATCGTGTGGTTTTAGTCAGTAAGAAACTGCATTTTCGTATGCAAAAAATCGCGTATCCTTAACCGTTTCCATAAAAAACACTCAGATGTGCCAACTTTCAGCATACTAGATCTCGCATTCCTTTAGACCAACTTCCATTTCTATATAAGACAAGCGAACTGTCCGCGACTTCGTCCGCTCGGCTCTTTTCACCTGCGTCAAGTTACGTCTTTGGTTACTGCTCTGCTCACGTGGGTTGTAGCGTGATATATAGCCAATTTTAATCAGGAATAATGTAGTATAAGTACAGCTTTTCAAGAGTGGTGAAAAAAAAATTGAAATCGATTCCATAGTTTCGGTACTAGCCAATTCCGCCAAAAAGCCAAAAAGTCTTTCCTCCAACAATATTGGTAGAGATGTCTATCTATAAAGCATATTAGTAGAGATGTCTATCTATAAAGATAATTAGTTGAGTTTTGAATAACAGCTGCTCGCATTTTTGACACAACGAAGGAAGCTCTACATCCACCGTCACCTGTCGGGAAACGAAGAAGTATTTATTTACCCCTTTTTCCGTCACGTGTTTTGAGGTACCTCTCTCAGCCAGTTACTTCGTTACGTAAGTCCTTTTAGTAAGCTTACTCGTAGATTTACGCAATCCAAAGTAGTAACAGCAGTACAACAATTATACACACACAGGTTGTACAATAACTTTGGCTTTGGAAGTCGGCGGCTTTGGTTCTGTTTGTGGTTTTGTATAAAGCTAAAATTATTTTTCTCTTTTTAGTTTTTGAAGGCGGTTCTCTTTTTTGTAAAAAAGTTTTTTATTTCTCGCTTTTTAGTATCAACTTCCTGTCATCAAAATCCATGAAGAAACTGTCATGTTATGTAAATTAACAAGACACCACTAAAAAGTCATAAGAAAACAGAATATGCGATTTCGTTGACTTGGATTTGAAAAACGGATCCATGCAGGCAACGTCAGGGGATTTCAATTTGTGTTATACATTAAAACCTCCTCCAGGATGTAAAAAACACTTTTCTGGAAACCACATCAAAATCGGTTCAGCCAAACGCGAGATAATTGCGAACAAACATACAATCGTCTTGAAAATTTACAATTCAAGTAAGCAAAAAAATCCCTATCTCAAAAACTACTGAACCGATTTTGATGAAACTTGCAGTATTCCCTAAGTTGAACAATACACAGTACAACAAAAAAATAATTATTTACATCGGACTCGTAGTGACGGAGATATGCGAACACAAACATAAAAACATACATACACACGTACAAACATACATACACTTTTGAAATTTGGCTTATTGTTCAGACGCTGATATAGACTAACATAATTATACAAAAACTGGGCAGTTCTGGAAATATTACATACATATGGGTCGAATTGATAACCTTCTTTTTTTTAAGTCGGTTAAAAACGTTCATAATCCAGTGGCAATTTCATCACAAGCAATGTCAAATTCAGGTAGAGGCATTTTTGACATGCTAAGAATAAGATTAGATTGCGATCGTTACTAAAAGTTACTTGTATTGCCCCCCAAGTAAAAAAAGTATAGTGTCTACGTGAAGGTATTGCAAATTCACAGATATGATTATAAAACAGGGGCTAATTACAACCTTTTATAGAGGAAATTGAACTTCATTGGAACGTAATACAGTTTTGTTTCCCCAAACACAGACCAATTTCCGACCTATATATAAATAAGCTCGCAATGATTGATAACTCTCCCTTATTTGCTCAAATGATCTATAATTGATTAGTTTGTTTACTTAATTAACATCTAAGTTAATACCTACTTGAGAAAAGTCATTGTCACCCAGAATGATATTCATGATGATGCAGGAATTTTTTGGCTTAGGAAAATACCCAATTTTTGTCATGATTTGTAATTGTATAAAAGCTGTGAAAATAATAATAAAACTACGATTCGGAAGATGAACTTCGACCAGATGCAAAAGTGGTTGTTAGACGTGTGAGGTAGGACTACTCGTAGATACTTCGTGAAAGGAACAAGTGCATATGCTGAACGTGTATCCTAAGGACCTATGCGAACTTTAGTGAAACATGCATTTAAAGCTAAAGTAGCTGAGCTTTAAGTACTTTAACCTGCATGAGCGTCTATCACTCATTTTAGGCAACCGCAGTCCAAGAGAGACTTTTGTGGAGTCTACTTAGGTGGTCTTTATTCAGCTCTAAATTTATTTCGATTGATATGATAAATACAACACTCCAACAAGGTCCAACAAGATGATGATTATGATCTTGATTCTGAAATTGCTACGCAGGGATACACCACTCTTTAAAAAATAACGATCATACAATTTCGGACAATCTCTACCGATTCTACGAAACTGATAGACTGAATGAATTTTCTTCATTTAGGTATCTACCTGTATGTGAATGAATCTGATTTTTGACAATAAGATAAATACCTCTTTGATACAACCTTGCCATTACCGTTCAGTTGTTTGGATACTTCAAGGGTATAAAGAAATAGGTACAAAGATACCTTTGGAAACATTACCTTGCAGCCCAGTCGGATTTAAACAGCCAAACTGTTTGATTCCAGTTATGCTTTGGCTAGAGCCTATTACTCTGTCATTTCAGACAGGTTTTCTACTGAGGCGGAAATCGGCTTAGCAAATGCCCTCGCCCAATGACAATGTAAAAATGCTTCCAGCATTATTTTTCTTTCAGAATGATCGAAAAGAATCCATTTGTTCGTCAATGTTTAGAATTTTTGCAAGTTTCATAAGTATCGTGTGTGTCTGACACAAAAAACGTGCGAGCTCCCCACGTCTGACGTCTGTCGCTGTCGAGAGACAGCGACCTACTGTCTGATTGGTCGAATGAAAACCTCCCACTCCTCGTTCCACAAACTTAATGCAAATCGCGAATTTGCGATTGTTTAGCAACAAACAGTATTGTTTAACTCGATGTACCGTACTATTGGTCTTGTGTTTGTAAGCGCTACTGCTTCCGGCTTCGCTCTAGATCTTGAGCTTGACTTCTTGGTCTGGCAAAGTGTTTTTGGGTTTTTCCATTAGGGATTTCCTCGTAGCAGCCCGCAGTTTGTAATTTTGTGGAGTAGTGTGTCCACCCCGTATCTCGAGCATAGCGGTTCTACGCCTGATCTCTCCCCAACTTATTGGTTTGCTGACCCATAGGGTTATGACAGTGAAGAAATATGGAGGACACCTGTGTTTGTGGATTTGCCTAGCCTCTATTGACATTTTCCGCCATGATCAAAACTTAGTCGGGAGACTTACTATGATTTTCGGTTTCAGGTAGTCCTCATGCTTACCTTATAATTATTTTTCCTCATGTTTTCTTTGCAAATTCATTAATTTCAAATGTGTTTTTGAAATCACTGTTACTCCACTAGGTATTAAATTGGCGTTTGGGAAACTTAATAAAGCTGCGACCTGTCGAATGGCTATCCAGTTGGCCCCATTTACATCTTACGCTGCCCTAATTTTTATTTTTGCTGACTTTGACCCCCTTGCTTGTTATCGTCTACGTTTGGGATCGATATAAACCTCTTTGAGTACCTATGGCGTATACATTGGACTGTAGCTAGTGTTAGTGTGCGTGTGTTTTGTTGTTGTTTTTGAAGTGAAAACTTCTATAGCGGCGTTGGGTAAAAAATGTTAAGCTCGCGTCAGAACACGTGACCCTGATCGAAAAATTTGCACGAAAAATCGTGCAAAATCGTGGAAAATCGTGGATGGATGGATGGACGGATGGTCGGATGGACGGATGGACGGATGGACGGATGGACGGATGGACGGATGGACTGATGGACGGATGGACGGATGGACGAATGGACGGATGGACGGATGCACGGATGCACGGATGGACGGATGGACTAATAGTACACGTGCTTGGTTTAATGGTTTCTGTTATATACATAGTACTTTTATAATGATAATTATAGCAATTCGTGCAAAATTATTCCCTAACCATTCCAAAATATCAAAAATGCACAACGTTAATATTCAAGTGTTCACTTCTGCCGGCACTCCCGGAGTGCAACCCGTCGTTTTTTTTGTATTTGTTGGTTACTGAAATTTTCATAGATAACGATAGAAATGGAATAATTTGTTTATTTTGTCACTTGTCAAGTGATTATTAACTTTTATGGTTTTTTTAACTGCCCATTTGTCTCGTGATCGCAAAGGCGAATGTTGAGCGAGGGGTCCTGGGTTCGATTCCCTTGTCGGGCAAAATGTGTTATTGGGTTTTTCTATTAGAAATTTCTCAGTAGCAGCCCGAAGTTTGGAAATTGGTAGTGACACCTCCGTGTCTCGGATGGTACGTAAAGCCGTTGGTCCTGCGCCTGATCTCTCTCCGTAGGGAAGAGGAACTACACCTGTTTTTGAGCACACACTTGTGAACTATAATATCTCCTGCGTACGTCGCTACTTAGACTTAAGATAAGCGCCTACCGGAATCAGTCTGGAGAATTACATTACAACTTTTTTTACTTTTTTATTGTTATTTTGATTTGTTATTTATTTAAAGTTACTCCAACTAAGAGTACTTATTCAGTAATAACATAGGTATGATGAGATGAGCATAATTTAGAATTAAAGTGAAATAATCACTTATTGAAGTATACATCACTTACCTACTACGTACTAAAACGCGGTTCCATATTATAAAAGTTATTAAGTTATCCGGTTAGGCTGAAAGCAGACCCCAACATAGTTGGGAAAAGGCTAGGCAGATACCATGTATGTTATAACAAAAGAAATTCATGTAGGTAGTGTGTTAGGTATAAGTATGTACCTCGGTTTTTCAAATATTTCGTTTTACTTTGGTTTTCCATAGTTATACGACTGATATGTAATTGAAGATAAAAAAATTGTTTTGCGTAATAAATTAAAATTCAATTTCATAGTCGGTTTCATTCTAATAATTCTTGATGTAAGTGAGTAATCAAAATGTTGATTTTCCGACCGTTGTTATTTTTGTCGTGAAAATTGGGTGTTCAAATATTCCGTGAGATTACAAGTGGATCCAAGATGCGATTAACAGTAATACTACATTCTTAATTTCTTCTAAGTTCATCTTAGACATCACCGACCTCTGGGAAGGAAAACATCGTGAGGAAACCTGGACTTATAATTAATATAAGTCTCAAATCTCTAATCCTCCTTGAACAAGCGTGAGCAATGCTCGTGCTTTCTCTGTATGTTCTTTGTATGGGAAGAGGCCTGCAATGGGACAATAATAGGCTGATATAGGCTGATATGTTTTTCATTTATTTCTGTTTTAGGTAGGTACCTACCTTACGTAGTAATTACGTAGATATATCATATAAAAAAGAAATTGCACGAATTTAAGTTAATGTTGGGGTTATGGTACCAGCCTCTTATGCGATTGCGGGCTCGATACCGGGCAAGTACCATTATGACCTTTTTCATTTCATCATGTATTTTCTAAGTTTATCTTAGGTATCGCTGATGACAAGTGTGGTTATCAATCCTCATGCCCCCTCTGTATGGGAAGAATCCTTGTAGTCGCAATATATTAATAGTTTCAGCGTGAAATCGTGCGCGTGGTTCTTTTCCACAGCGTAAAGATATATTTTTGGTACTGCTCAGCTCCCGTTTGCCGTCATGTGATGTTATGTTATGTAGCCTAAACTATTCTTCATCAATCTGACTGTTATATACAATAAGATTTTTTCCAATTCAACCGGTAGTTCCCGAGATTAGCGCGTTTTAACAAACAAAATGAAACAAAAATATGAAAGCGTAATCGTAGCGCATGGTGACGCTTCTATTCCTTGTATTGTGTTGAGAGCAGTGCGTCACAAAGAAACTGAAATTCTTGTTGAGAAAAGGGCTAAAGTCATTGCGTAACAATCAGTGAAAAATGTATTTCTCATCACAAATTTTGCATGGACGTACGTGTGATTCTGTGAGACCTCGTTCTAAACTTCAAATCTGAATCCGCTGTGACTTTCTTGAGTGGCATTCTAAAAACTCGGTTGATAATTCGAATATTCGTGTCAGCGAGTTGAACTAAATTGACGGGGAAATTTTAAAACATAAAGTACGTAACGTAAGAAGTGGCATTCTATACGGTAATTCCACCGTCACTTCGACGCTCACTTCGCACTTCAAAGTGTCAAATAAATCAATGTCATTTTGAACCTTAAGGGTAGGTAGTGAGGGTGAATAGCGACGTGAGATGCGAGTTCATGTCTGAATTTTACAGAATCGACGTACTTACAAAAAGTTCTTAAACTAATATAAATACACTTACATTTGGCACGTTGCGAGAACACAATAAACCACGCTTAACCACGTTCGTTACGTCTCCTTTATTTTTTCTCTAACTTGAACTTGTTTCTTTTAAAGTTGAAAATCCCAAGTCACAATTTTTTTCTAATGTTGGATAAGGTAAGGAGCTTGTCTTGTTGTGCCTCCCCAATTGCTTCCATCCCTTAATAGTTATGAAATTTTCCGTTCCGACCAAAAATATATAACAAAGAGACGTCAAACTTAGTGTTGAAATAACATTTCTTAAGTTTCGTAGGTAATTTGTTTCAATGTTTTAAATTTTGTTTAATAAATAACTAATAAATTTTTGCTATGGGTTCAGTTTTGCGAAAACTTTGGGGATATTATTTTATATTTGATTCATTTCGATTTGTTTTAATAAATTTTGTTTCCATTTAAATGATTAATTTATTTTGATTTTAATAAATGGATAACCAAATCAAGAAAAGCAAAGTAGCAAAGTTCGATTCCCAGGTCGAGCAAAGTATTATTGGGTTTTTCTATGAAATTCTCAGTAGCAGCTCGGATTTCTTTACGAATTGTGCCCGGTTAATGGCAATAGGCTCGCCTCCTATTACATGGGACCTAACCATATTGGCGAACTGTGGGTGTATTTTGGTACACCTCTGCCTATACCTTCGGGGACTGCAGGCGTGATGGTGTGGTATATGGATACTGTATTAGATTTTAGTATTTTTACTTGGTATTTATTAACTGATGTTTTGCAATGGGCGTTATGTATATGAAAATAAATAAATTTATTTTATTATTTAAAAAAATCTGCCGTTATACATTTTGGTCGTGTAGGTGTTGCAATTTTAAATGGAAAAGCTAATGTATTGTATTTTATTAATATTCTATTATTTGCCATCGATACGGTAAGAAGAAGAATGTATTTTGTGTACGTAGCTGGGGTGTGAGCACTGTTTTGCGGAGTTTATTCGAAAGAGTTAGTGCGAAACTGGAACGCATAGGGCATAAGAAAATCACGGATGGGTTTTAGTCAGTAAGAGCCTGACACTCCCTTCCACTACGCCCACGGTGGAAGGAGTGACTGACTTGATGATTTCCCATCCTTGACAAAACGAGTGTTTTCATCATGAATTGAATCCGTGGTAAACGTTTGTGTCTTGTTGTCCCCTTTCACCGTGTTTTGTAGCGCACCATTTCCAATTGTAGATCCATGGCCTAACAAGACCATGAAAACAATAGTCATGAAACCTATTATTCTAATAAATAACGTGATACTTGTCTTACTTACAAACTCACGTGAATGTCGTTAAATGTTTTTAACTAATGTAGTTGGCCAGTGGCCGCTTTATGTTCAAGTAAAATAAATAAGTAAATAGGCAACCTACCTACTCATTTTGCTTCGTGCACGTTCATACATCTTGTCATACACATACACCAGTTGTTGAGTTGCTTGAGTACATAGAACTACGCACCTGACCTTTTTGACCTTTCGTGTCCTTCTAGGGCGTTTTCTCCTTTCTTTTCGTCATAATAATCGTCGTAATATGTAAAGGTCAAATATATCAAGCAAACACTACTGAAGCTCCAGGACCCTTTAATCAACAATAGTGCATAGGTACTGGTACCTATTGTAATATCTACTAATGGATGAATTGAATGATTAATTTTCAGCTTAAAATCTGCATCACGTGTGCCATTTTTAAATTGGCTACACCTTCAGAAATAAATGATGAAACGATGGCCGAAGAAAATACAGATCTAAAGTCAATAATAATTGATAAAATAGTACAGTACTTATTAGATAAAAAGTCACTTTCAAACAATAGAAGAGAGGGAACCTACAATACACCCACGGAAATAAAAGATAAGGTGCGGCATCCTTCAATGGCAAGTAAAGAATCAGCGCTGCACGAGACACCATACATAGAAACGCTAGGACAAAATGACTTCCTTGTGATGCGGCCAGAATACGTCGATCCTTTTGTAACCGTGGTACCAAACCATATAAGCTACAACATCGAGAAACCTTGCGTGAACTGGTTGGACGACTGTAGTTTGAATGGAATAAGACAAAGGCTACTAAGAGGTTCCCAATCCTTTATATTTTAAATCACAAAAATAAGCCCGCCCAAATTATTGTTTCTAAATATCATTCAACTGCGTGAACCTGCGATTAAATTCAAAACTGAGTAAAAAAATATTGTATTCATTGTAAATATTCCTCTGGATTATACGGAGAATATTGTGTTTTTTTTCAAAGACGCACTATCATACGTCATTTGTATGACCTATGAATAATATTATTATTAGTAAATTACATGTGACTGCGGCTTTAAAAAAAACAATTATTCTTTGTATCGTGTAATATTATTTTTAGACAGATTGTGATAAAAAAAAATGTATCAAGTACCTAAACTGCCTCGTTGGCCTAGTGGTTCTAAACACGACTAGAGGTTTTGGGTTCGATTTCCAGGTCGAGCAAACAGTGTAATTGGGTTTTTCTATGAAATTCTCAGTAGCAGCTCGGAGTTAGGGTTTGTGCCCGGTTAATGCTAATAGGCTCGTCCCCTATTACATGGGACCTAAACGTACGGGCGAACTGTGGGTGTACATTGGTAAACCTCTGCTATACAGGCGTAATGGTAAGTTAAGTGTACGAACTCAGAGTCTTCGACAAGTGTCGTAGTCTCTGTATTATGGGAGCGTAACACTGGTATGGCCACTTGATTTGCTACTACCATTTCATTGATTTCTTTTCTGTACAAAATATTCTTCAAGCGTTTCTGGTTCGTGATCATGTGCGAGTGGCTCATGATTCAATGCACTTTTCACTTACGTTGGTGTCGTGGTAGCAAGCACGACTGTTGAGCGTGGGGTCCTGGGTTCGATTCCCATGTCGGGTAAAAAGTGTTATTGGGTTTTTCCAAAAGGAATTTTTCGGTAACAGCCCGGAGCTTGGAAGTTCATGGTGTGATACCTCCGTGCACGTAAAATCGTTGGTCCAATGTCTCCCCGAGAGTTAGGGAAGAGGGAATGCACCTCGATTTGGACAATAAAGGCAGAAAACGTAGAACGTCACCTGCTACGATACTTACATACTCCTTTCGCCTCATCCACGTTTATACATCCTACTACTATTATAAAGGCGAAAGTTTGTATGTATGGATGTATGGATGTATGGATGTATGGATGTTTGTTACTCTTTCACGCTTAAACGGCTGAATGGATCTGGATGAAATTTGGCACAAAGATAGATTATAGTCTGGAATAACACATAGGCTACTTTTTATCCCGGGAAAATGTACGGTACCCGTAGGATAACACATCAACTGTGACGCGGACGAAGTCGCGGGCAGAAGCTAGTGTGGTCATAATTATATGCACGAGTACTGCGCACCCGGCTATTATGTAGTAGAAATTAGCTATAAAATAATTATGATTGAATTAAAAGATTGAGTGTTAGGTTGCACTTTTTAATTAGTACCTAATAAAAATTCACCATTAGCACGCAACTAAAAATATTATCGAAACAAGCATACGACTAGACGTTAAGTACCGATTCTGAATAACACGTATATTTGAATATGAAGTAAGTAAGAAGAGAGCATCTATATATTTAAACATTCTCGCGTTCTTTTTTAGGCTACACACTTTGCTTAAGGCCTTAATAGGCCAATTATCTTCAGCTCTACAGCCACTAAACGCCTCCAGGTTTACATGGGACGCTCCTGTTTTCTTTTCCTTGCAGAGTAAACTTTAGAGCATGTCTCGGATTGCAGTTCGAAGGTCTTCCAAAGTTGAGGGCTATCCAATTTCATTTACTGCACCCCACATAATTATTGGAGATCTTTTCGGGCTAAAAATTTCATGTATCCCCGACTTTTCATACTTACTGGCCTAAGGCTAGGGCCGTAGTTAGCTCAGTTTTATCACAATGCGACAAAGTTTATTTTATTCCGAACTAATTTTCCAAATATATCTTCCAGGTGTATTTTAATGCTCTTAGGGTTGCTGTACTGGTGTTCCGTTGCTCTAACAGAGGAACAGCCGTATATATTGGCGATGGCATTGTACTATAATGATGAAAATGGACATAAAATATTGACTGCGGGCCATATTCCAAAAATCGTGAAGAAGGCAATAAAAAAGTCCATTAGGATAGGTGTCGGAAACGCCACTGCTGACGTTAGAGTTGTTCCGTTTCTCTATGCATATGAAGACGAAATGTCACCTGATAATGAAGAAGATTTACAGGAGACAAACAGACAAATGTACATGGCACCAGTACCAAAGCCAAAAGATTTTGGAAAAATGTACTCGAAAAGCAAAAAAATGTACAATAAGGTGAAAAAGCATGGTAATAAATTAAATAAGGTAAAAAGAAATATGGCCTCGGAGGTTAAAAATCTGATAAAGCGCATGCCAGAAAAACCTTACAGGCCAAATACAGTTTTCTTTACAGTACAAAATATGTGTGATCCTAAGAACCACAGTTGTTTTACCATTAAACCAAAAAGTAACTTCATAACCGTTGTGTAGCATGGTCCCCTGTTCCCAATACCGGTGGTATCTTTGATATTTTTAAATGTTTTGACACAAATATTTAAAAATTTAAATTATAAGTAACTAAGGATTTGAAATGAATAAACGGATGATAATGAGATGGTGAGTTATTTATTTCATGGAGTTTGATTGTGCATAAACTATTTTTTTAACATAACTTAGATGAAAGGTGTGATCGAGGCTAAAAGTAGTTATACTATTGCAACCCCTTACATTAAAATTACTACAACATGAGAAGTTGTTTTACATTAGGGTTTTATTAGGGTAAGGGTACAATCAGGGATCATAGTTATCTTAGGTTTACAAACCAGTTTTTTTGTCAATTTAGCAGTAATCGAGTTTTCAACCAGATTTAAAATGATTTATTTATTTATTTATTATTTGTCAGCAGCGTCTCACTAGATCTGAAGTGCTTAGTTAAAAATTCGATTACTGCTAAGTTAATTAAATAATAAGATTACAAACACATATTAGATACATTACAAACATAAATACCATAACAAATAAATTATTCAATTACTTATGTTGTTAAAATTAAAAATATCAAATCTGGGTGAAGAAGTGTTCTTTTTTTCGCAGTTAACTTCAACAATGATGGGAATACAGCAATTTTTCGAATCCTTCTTCCGTAAAATTCTCAATTACCTAAAATTGTGTCACAAAATCACAAAAACAGCACGAAAAATTCGAAAAATATCGCGGAAACGCTACAAGCTTCCGTGGCTTCGTAAAATACAAAAGTTGTATTGAATACGAGATCGTTAACCCCGGGAGCGCGCGTGCACCCTCGTTCAGTGACAAAGCGAGACTGATTTGGGTTCGGTCGCGGGAGGGAAGTACCTCTACGTGCGGGGATGAGAAGTTTTGCCTACCCACCGTCTGCGTCTTGTCTACGTAAAATCCCCTAATGCCTTTTTAAAAACTTGTTGTACAATTTCCAAATGTAATCTAAACTTTGAATCTAATACGTTATCTATCTTATATATATATATATATATATTTATTTTATAAATTTCACCGAAAAACGGTTTTTATAATATGTTATATTATTATCTCATTTATTCATTGTATATAGATATTAGATACATTTAAAAATATTAGTATAACAAAATGGAAACATTTAAAAATATAAAAAATATAGCCCACCGGCGCGGGCGTCGGGAACAGGGTCCAAGCCACCGGTGGTCAGGGCTCCTCAGAAAGGAATCTCCTAACGATACGCGCCGTGTCTAGGAGAACCGCTTTCTGAATCAAGCCCTTGATCCAGCTGCATTATTATTATTATTATTTGGTATATCAGATAGAAGGCGTATGGCTACGGCCGTTGCGTGCGCTGCGTAAACGGCTAAAGTTACGCAAAAATAATGTAAGAGAGAATTGTTCCTCTTAAAATATACTAAAAAAAGTCTGCGGTAGTAAATGCCTAACTTTTAAAATTTACTCACTATAGACATTTTTATGGCTAGAAAAATTATTTTAAAATAATGCATTATTTACGAAGGTTTTTTTATGAACATAGTATTAATCTTTATCAACATAAATACGTTATTCATCTCAAAAAAAAATATATTATACATACAGCCGAATTGAGAGCCTCCTCCTTTTTTGAAGTCGGTTAAAAATAACTTCGCAGCAAAATAAAGACTCTGCGAGACATTCCGTAGCTTATACCACAGAACCGATCGTCAAACCGTTAGACTAATTATTTCGATAACAATTACTCCAAAATAGCCGTTCTAGTTTCATATGATTAACTGCTTCGCTCCTTAAAGATATGGCGTGATGATATCATTTTAGAAATTCAATCCGCAGCCATCTATAACATTCTTACATAATATCTCGTCTTTTTCAATCCCGTGAGAATTTGTAGAATAATACAAACGTAATGCAACATTACTCGTCCCTCAAAGCAAATAGCGCGATAATTTATTAAGTTAAGCTTACCACTATACATTAGCAAAAACCGCATTCAAATCGCTTGAGCTGTCTCTGAGATTAGCGTGCACAAACGCACAGCCACAGCACAGACAAACAGATAAACAGACAAACAGACCAAAATTCTAAAAACTATATTTTCGGCATTAGTCCCCGACCTCATAGCAATTACTTTTTTTTAATATTAAATGTACAGTTTTGACTTCGCTACGATTTTATTATATGTATATGTATATATATGTGTATGTATGTATGTATAGATTAAAAGATACACATGTCATTGTTTGAATTCAGAATACAATACCTTTTCACAATGAAAATGTCACAATGAGATGAAATTGTCGTCACGAAATGAAAAAGAGTGGTTTCGATTGAATGATTTTTCCACATCTCCAGTTGACTAACTTGAAACTTGGCAAGAATATTTAGAACTAGAACTTAGAACTTAGCTCGAACTTTATTAAATTAGTGTTATTAAACTACCCCACAAAGCGGGGTTAAATGCTTGTTATTTGGTAAGGGGAGTTTCTGCGCAATCTACGTGAGGTTGCAAACAAAGCGCTAGTGTATGATAGCAACATGATAAGATGATTGGTGGCGGTGGTGAAATCTTAAATTCTAATAGTAGTTAATACTTTCCTGTTTTAATTAATAAATAAAACACAATTTATGACCACATCAATTTATTGTTGTGGTCGAGCAAAAAGTTTTATTGGATTTTTCTATGAAATTCTCAGTAGCAGCTCGGAGTTTGGATTTGTGCCCGGTTAATGGCAATAGAGTTGCCCCCTTTTACATTGGACCTGTGGACTGGTGAACTGTGGATGTACTTTAGTACAGCCTTGCCTTACTCTTTAGGGAATACAGGCGTGATGGTATGTGTGTGTGATCATAAGAAAGTTATCCTTGTTGCCTCTGGACTTGAAAGTTACTCTTTGTAGGTCCATTTGCCAGATTTTATAAATTTACCACTCTTTCGACCTTCTAAACTTCTGTATGGATTATACCAAGAGGGCGCATGATGACATACATGTATACGGAAGTTCGAATCGACTTGTTTGATGCCACCCAGAGGAAGAGGATAGTGGTGCTGATTCTCTTGTTCACAAACTTAACTAAATTTAAGTTAAATGCATCTTTCTCTCTCAATTTCTTAAAGAAAACGACAGAAGATACATATTCTTTTAGACCTGTCAAATTAGACAACGCCTGAATAAAATTGGCGTATTTCTAGTCGCCACGTTTTTAATCGCGTCTAAATTATCTATGGAGTGTCTAAATTTGACAGAACTTAACTAAAATTTTATCTTCTGTCGTTTTCTTAATGAAATGGAAAGAGAAAGTTGAACATAACTTAAATTTAGGTTAGTTTGTGAATAAGAGAATCGTCACCAGTGTCGTTCATGTCCAGAGTGTATAGCAGAAATACCGTAATCAGTCATAATCAGTGGTTTGACAGATATGCTTCTAAAACGTCATTAATGTACATACATATATTGTACTAGCTTCTGCCAGCGACTTCGTTCGCGTGGCTTTATTCATCCACCTTAAGTTACGTTTTTGAATACTGCTTCGCTCCCGTAAGTCGTAGCGTGATGTTATATAGCCTATAACCTTCCTCGATAAATGGGCTATCCAACACAAATAGAATTTTTTAAATCGGACCGGTGGTTCCTGAGATTAACGCGTTCAAACAAACAAACAAACAAACTCTTCAGCTTTATAATATTAGTATAGATTTATTTGTTTATACTTACTTATACTAATCTTTGAAACTACCAGTCCAATTTTGAAAATTCTTTTTTTGTATGGTAGCCAGTTTCATCAACACCTGAAACTGGCTCCTGGAAAATGGCGAGATCGTCACGCTACTACCCGATGGGGCGCGTCACAGGGCAGTAATCAAAAATGTAACGTGAGGGCGAAAACTCCCACTCGGACGAAGTCAACAATAACTTATAAAGTCCATAAAAAATTGCTAATGTGTTGCTTTACATTGGATCAATTGGTCTGGCAGATATGCTTTTATAACGTCATTAATGTACATATATTTTATTTATTTGTTCAAACGTACTTATACTAATCTCTGAAACTACCAGTCCGATTTTGAAAATTCTTTTTTTGTATGAAAGCCAGTTTCATGAGCACTTGATACTGGATTCTGGAGCATGGTGAGATCATCACGCTACTACCCGCCGCACCGACTACACACGCAGACGATGCCGCTGTAATTAGACCACTCGCGTGTATCGATACAGTAAGGAAACTGCTTTCCGAAAGAAAAAAAAAATACCTATAAATATGAATTTTATTATTTTATTAATTACAAAGCATTTAAGGAAAAATATACAATGAATTTATTTATCATTACAAGTATAAAAATATCGTATTTATTTTATTACTTAAAATATTTTGAGATTGTAAGTACGATCAATAATTATTTTTATCTAAAAAGTTTATAAGTAATTCTTTGACGTAATAAAGACTTATTTTTAAGTAAAATAAAATAATAATTCAGCAATACTTAAATAATTAAGCTAAACAAGTTTTTTGTTTATGTTTAAACGTAGGTTCTTATACTAATCTTTGAAACTACTAGTCTGATTTTGAAAATTTTTTTTTTATGGGACAGCCAGTTGCATGAGCACCTGAAACTGGCTCCTGGAGCATGGTGGTATTATCACGCTACTACCCACTGGCGCGCGGCGCGGGGCAGTAATCGAGTAACGTAAGGGAGGAAAATACCAGGCGGACGAATTAAATAATAAAAATATTTTCTAAACCATATCAAAATATAAAATACGTATTAGTTAGAACTCTTTTAAGTCAATTTAGTATAAATTTACGCACTGATAAAAATGTTTTCTGTTTAAAAAAGCTGAAGAGGTTTTTTGTTTGTTAGTAAAACTTATACTAATCTTTGTAATTGCCAGTCGGATTTTGAAAATTCTTTTTTTATATGATAAATCTAGCACGAGCACCTGAAATTGGCTCATGTAATATGGAAACATCGTCACGCTATTACCCAGCATTGCGGGGCAGTAACCAAAGACGTAACTAACCGCGTGTAAAAAAAACCCACACGAACGAAATCGGGAGTAGAAACTAGTATAATAATAAGTAGTTTTGATATCACAAACAATTTTGTGGACTTCTGAATCAAACCCTTGATCCAGCCGCTTGACGAGTCTCTTTAAATATCAGTCTACGAGTAACAAACCGCAGGTGGAAAAACCCACGCGGATGAAGTCGAGAGTAGAAGCTAGTATTACTATAATAATGAATAGTTTTGATATCACGATCGATTTTCTGGTCAGGAATACAGCCTTTTGAATCAGCATACCTTGGGGCCGATGCCTGCCGGGGCTGCGGGTTGTTCGAAAGAGATACCGCCCCGGAACGCAAAGGGCACATGAAGGAACATAGATGGGTTTTTAGTCAGTAAAAGTCTGACACTCCCTCCCGTCCCGCCCAGGGCGGGGGAAGTGATTTGATGATTTCCCATCTATAAAAAAAAGCCTTCTGAAAAAAAAGCCGTTGATCCAGCCGCCTAACGAGAGCCTCCTTAGATATTGGTCGGGGAACTTGACAATGAAGCTATTGTCTGCAACGACAAACGACACAATGATCGCTGAGTCTACATCCCGTTATAATTATTTGAATTTTCTTTAAATTCTCGTCGTTAGCCTAGTGGTACTAACATTATATTTGTATTATTACTTAAAATAGTTCGTGATTGTGAGTAAGATCAATAATTCTTACTATTTAAATGTTTATGAGTTAGTCTAAGGCGAAAAAAGACGTATACGAGTATAAAAAACGTATCATTCATCAATACTTATAACATAAAGATGAACAGGGTTATTGCTTTTTTTTTGTTCAGACAATCTTATACTAATCTTTGAAACTACCAGTCCGATTTTGAAAATTCTTTTTTTATGTGACAGCCAGTTGCATGGGCACCTGAAACTGCTTGCTGGAGCATGGTGAGATCATCACGCTACTACCCAGCGGATTTAAATAAGATCAATAATAATTCTTATTTATCAATAATTAATTTAAAATGTAATTCTTAGGCGACATAAAGACTTATTGTTTAGTAAAAAACGTATCATTCATCAAATACTTATTTAATTAAGCTGAATAGGTTTGTTTTCTGTATTTTGTTTAAACGTACTTATACTAATCTCTGAAACTACCAGTCTGATTTTGAAAATTCTTTTTTTGTATGATAGCCAGTTTCATGAGCACTTGATACTGGATCCTGGAGCATGGCAAGATCATCATGCTACTACCCGCCGGCGCGCGGAGCAGGTCAGTCTTTATCATCTTCCTGCCCTTGTCCCATGTTACTTGGGGTCCGGTCGGCGCAACACGTTTTCTTCTTCCATACCATCCTGTCAGCCGTCATGCTATCACTCACTCCTTTCTCTTTTATATCATTCTTCACGCACACAATCCATTCATCTTTTCTTTGGCCAAGCAGTAATCAAAGTAAATAATAACTTTATGTTTTATTACTAAACCATATAAAAATATAAAATTAGTATTCGTTAGAGCTCCTTTAGAATGATTTTAGTCAAAATCGACGCCTTGAAAAAAATGTTTTCTGTTTAAAAATGATGAAGAGGTTCTTGGTCTTTTTTTGTTTAAACGTACTTATACTAATCTTTGAAACTACTAGTCCGATTTTGAAAATTCTTTTTTTGTATGAAAGCCAGTTTCATGAGCACTTGATACTGGCTCCTGGAGCATGGTGAGATCATCACGCTAGTACACACCGCACCGACAACCCACGCAGACGATGTCTCGGGTAGTAGCACGCTGACGTGATGTAAGGAAACTGCTTTCCAAGTTTCCAACGTTATAATGAGCATACCTATATGAATTTAGATTTTTTTAGGATGTTGTTAAAAATAAACACCCCCGACTGCCCCGTTGGTCTCGTGGTCGCAAGTGGGACTGCTGTGCAAGGGGTCCCGGGTTCGATTCCCAGGTCGAGCAAAAAGTGTTATTGGGTTTTTCTATGAAATTCTCAGTAGCAGCTCGGAGTTCGGATTTGTGCCCGGTTAATGGCAATAGGCTCGCCCCCTATTACATGGGACCTAAATATACCGGCGAACTGTGGGTGTACATTGGGACACCTCTGCCTAACCCTTCGGGGAATACAGGCGTGATGGTAACAATACATTTATTAGTATGAAAATGTTTTCCAACACCATTATCGACGAGTGGCGTACGTTTTTGTCAATTTAACTTAACTACTATTTACAAAGAAAGTAAATGAGCAATGAGGTAATCTGTTGCTTTTTATTGTACCTACCAAACGGGTCAGGAGAAATCAACATATTTACTATCGTTTTTGTATTATTATTTAAAATAGTAATTCTCGATCGCAAGTAAGATCAATAATTCTTTTAATTAAATGTAAAAAATGTGTCAGTCATTCCTAGGCGACAAATACGTATTTTATATTTGCATGTGGTTCAGTGATAAAAAATAAAGTTATTATTTACTTTGTCGTGGGATTTTACACCCTTACGAAACGTTCTTGATGACTGCCCCGCGCCAGTAGGTAGTAGCGTGATGATCTCGCCATGCTCCAGGATCCAGTATCCAGTGCTCATGAAACTGGCTACCATACAAAAAAAGAATTTTCAAAATCGGACTGGTAGTTTTAGAGATTAGTATAAGTACGTTTAAACAAAAAAAGACTAAGAATAACCTCTTCATCTTTTTTAAACAGAAAACATTTTTTTCAAGGCGTCTATTTTGACTAGAAACATTCTAAAGGAGCTCTAACAAATACTTATTTTATATTTTGATATGATTTAGTAATAAAACAAAGTTATTAAAGTCAAAGTCAAAGTCAAATCATTTATTTCAATTAGGCCATTAAAAGGCACTTTTGAACGTCATTACATAAAAAATCATTAATATTGAATCTAGTTGCCCGAAATTATTTACTTTGATTACTGCCCCGCGCCGCGCGCCGGCGGGTAGTAGCGTGATGATCTTGCCATGCTCCAGGATCCAGTATCTAGTGCTCATGAAACTGGCTTTCATATAAAAAAAGAATTTTCAAAATCGGACTGGTAGTTTCAAAGATTAGTATAAGTGCGTTTAATCATTAACCCTGCAGTGGTCGCGTCTTAAAAAGTCACGTGAGTGGTCGCGCGGCTACATATGTAGTCCAATTTGTTTTGTCGTTTTTTAAATGAAATTCAATTGTATTATTTTTTTCTTATTAAAATATGACAAATTAACTCTTCCTAAATAAAATTAAAACAAAAAATAAAAATATTTTTTCAATGGTCTTGTTTAAATCATCATTAAATCATCAATCTATGAAAAAAAAGTACGTAAAAAGAAATGTCAGTTCAAAAAACCATGGATTACATAATGTAGTCCGCGCGACCACTACAGGGTTTACGATCAAAAAAACCTCATCATCTTTTTTAAACAGAAAACATTGACTAAATAAACATATAATTAAACTAAAAAATATAATTTTGACGTGGTTTAGTAATAAGAAATAAAGTTATTATTTAGGTACTTTGTCCGCGTGAAATTTTTCACACTTCCGGTTAGGTCTTTGATTACTGCCCCGCGCCGCGCGCCGGAGGGTAGTAGCGTGATGATCTTGCCATGCTCCAGGATCCAGTATCTAGTGCTCATGAAACTGACTTTCATATAAAAAAAGAATTTTCAAAATCGGACTAGTAGTTTCAAAGATTAGTATAAGTACGTTTAAACATTAACGACCAAAAAAACCTCTTCATCTTTATTAAACAGAAAACATTGACTAAATAAACATATAATTAAACTAAAAAATATAATTTTGACGTGGTTTAGTAACGTCCGCCTGGGATTTTCCACCCTTACGTTACTCTCTCTTTGGTTACTGCCCCGCACCGCGCGCCGGCGGGTAGTAGCGTGATGATCTCGCCATGCTCCAGGATCCAGTATCAAGTGCTCATGAAACTGGCTATTATTTAAAAAAAGAATTTTAAAAATCGGACTGGTAGTTTCAGAGATTAGTAAAAGTACCTACATTAAAAAAAAAACAAAAATCCTCTTCAATTGCAGTAATTCTCTTGTACAGTAATTTGCACCTGCCATGTTATCTCTTCACCACCTTTGGTTGACTGGTAGAGAATGCCTAAGGCATTAAGTCCGCCTTTGTACTTTTTTTGTGCATAAAGTTTAAATAAATAAATAAATAACTGCATTAGGTATATTATATTGATGAATGATACTTTTTTTACTTAAAATATGTCTTTATGTCACCTCAGAATTCCTTACAAACTTTTCACAGAAAAATGATAATTGATCTAACTTACACTCTAGTTGTGCCCGGTTAATGGCAATAGGCTCGCCCCCTATTACATGGGACCTAAATATACCGGCGAACTGTGGGTGTACCTAAATCGGTGCACCTCTGCCTAACCCTTCGGGGAATACAGGCGTGATGGTATATTTACTTTTTATTTTATTTTATAAAATAATAATAACGGGATGTAGGTATCACTGTGTCGTTTGTCGTTGCAGGCAATTGCTTCATTGCCAAATGCCTCGACCAATATATACGACGGCTTGATTCAGAAGGCTGTATTTCTGACCACAAAATCGATCGTGATATCAAAACTATTCATTATCATACATATAATACTAGCTTCTAACTGCCCCTTTGGTCTCGTGGTCGCAAAGCGCGACTGCTGAGCAAGGGGTCCCGAGTTCGATTCCCAGGTCGGGAAAAAGGTGGTATTGGGTTTTTCCATTAGGAATTTCTCAGTAGCAGCCAGGAGTTTGGAAGTTGGTGGTGCGATACCCCCGTGCCTCGGAAAGCACGTAAAGCCGTTGGTCCCGGCTGTCATTCGTAGATCTTTGACAGTCATGACGTGACGGATAGTCAGAAGCCAAGAAGTCTGACAACCAGTCTAACCAAGAGGTATCGTGTTGCCCAGTTACTGGGTTGTGGAGGTCAGATAGGCCGTCGCTCCATGTAAAACACTGGTATTCAGCTGCATCCGGTTAGACTGGAAGCCGACCCCAACGCAGTTGGGAAAAGGCTAAGCAGATGATGATGATAATACTAGCTTCTACTCTCGATTTCATCCACGTGGGTTGTTCCACCCGCGGTTTGTTACGCCTTTGGTTACTGCCCCGCGCCGCTGGGTAGTAGCGTGACGATCACGCCATGTTCCAGGAGCAAGTTTTAGGTGTTCATGAAAATTGGCTATCACATAAAAAAATAATTTTCAAAATACGCCTAGAATGTAGTTTTAGAGATTTTACAAGTAAATTGTTGAATAACACGTTTTTTTCTTAAAAATACGTCTTTATGTCACCTGAGAAGTACCTACTTATAAATATCACATAAAAGGATTTTTGATTTTACTTAAAATCACGAACTATTTTAAGTGATAATACAAATACGATATTATTTCGATTTTTTCTAAATCGTTTAATATAAAGCAACAGATTAGCTCATTTTTCATTTAGGTACTTGATTTTTAACAATTTAAAACAAGTAAGCGGTTTCCTTTTACTCTGAACTTACAGTAGAACCTCGATTATCCGAAACAATTGGGACCGAGACTAGTTCGGATAATCAAAAGTTCGGATAATCGAAATGTGAGCTTTTTGGGACAAGATCAAACAAAAACAACACCTTTTCACCAGACTGTACAGTTTATTAAAATTTGACAAACATATTAACGTTGAAATATAAAACAACTAAAAAAAGTCAAAAGATTTTCTTATACAATACTTACTCAATTTTTAATTGGCGAACAGCTGCAACGCGTTTTCAGCAACAAATTCTCGCCAATATTCGGATAATTGAGGGTTCGGATAAACTAAGTCAGGGTTCGGATTATCGAGGTTCTGATAATCGAGGTTCTATTGTATCTAGCGTATTTTCTTATTTCACATTATCTCCCAAGTCAAACGAGCAAATGACATACTCGGATACATTTTATCTCGATTCCGCGTTGGTAGTACTAAGTTCTCATGGAAAAGCCCATAACATCCTTGCCCGACCTGAGAATCGAATCCAGGTACCCACTCTCAATAGTCCTGCTGTCTCATGGTCACACCATGAGACCAGCGGGGCGTCAGTGTGTAAGTGTAATTCTCCAGGCCGATTCCGGCCACGGCGGCTAATCTTAATGTAGACTAGCCACGTACGCAGGATATATTATAGTGCACAAGTATGTGCGCAAACACAGGTGCACTCCCTCTTCCCTAACTCTCATAGCCCGATGGGACGGCAATCCGACACGACCGGAGAGAGATCAGGCGCAGGACCAGCGGCTTTACGTGCTTTCCGAGGCACGGGGGCGTCACACCGGCAACTTCCAAACTCCGGGCTGCTACTGAGAAATTCCTAATGGAAAAACCCAATAACACTTTTTGCCCGACCTGGGAATCGAACCCGGGACCCCTTGCTCAGCAGTCGCGCTTGCGACCACGAGACCAACGGGGCAGTCAAAGCGTCAAAGCTAGTTATGAATACTAATATTGAACTCTCTCATTATTAAGATGGTGTTAAAAGGTTTCTATGGTATCCTGTCTGTATAACTTCGTATTATTTTTTGTATTGGCCTGTTCTGTCCCACTACTGGACAAATGCCTTCCTCCACTCCTTCCATATTTCGCGATTTCGTGCCTATTCTTTGTAGTATCGGAGCCATCCATACAGTTTGTCCTGTCATCTTCTCATATCAACATCACATCAACTTATATCTTATACCGTCTTTACAGTTTTTTTTGTCTATCTATAGACAATCTTATGATGTGTGTCTGTAACCCTACCATGCATGTAACCTGGCCTAGGTAGCAGGTAAGTACTAATAGTTTCACCAAATTATGAAAAACAAACTACTTAGTATTTTAGATTTTTTGCAGTGATGAGGAAATTTCGAAATAAAAAACAATAAATATGTATTTTCATGATACTTTATTTTTTATTGTTAGTCGAATTTGTTCTCTTAGCGGCAATACACAGATAGATCATAGCCTACCTACGTAGGGAATCGTTTAAAATAGTTTACACATGTAAAGTTACTATATCAGTACAGTTTTTAGTAATATTTTCATTATATGTCATAATGTCTTATATAAGCTAACAACAAATACATTTTATGCATAAATATAATTTTGTAATTAAAATATATAACAATATTCAAAAAAAATCACTGACGATAATTAAATTAAATGCATTCGTACTAGATTTAATTAAAGTAATATTTTATATTCACATAATATAGATAAGTACTTAAAAATAATATATTCGCTGCTTAAAAAGCAAAAGTTTACTTAATAAGAAAATAAAAAAAAGAAATCAATGGCAGTGCTGAATAAAAACATAATGATATTTATCACGTTTGGCACAATTAGGTACTTTATCACTGGGTGCAAAAGTATACAAGGAAGCATTTGAAGTGTTATAGAGAGTTTTTTTTCGAAAATACTCGTGAGAAAAAGCTGATTCCGGTCCTTAACAGTTATTAGTAAATACATAGATTCCTAACTACAATATTCAAAATCATGTTATATGGCACCAAACACAATGGTGCTCGTTGGAGCACCGAGACAACGCGAACCGTCCACAACTCATCTCATGGTATTAAACGTTACATTATCGAATTATCCGCGTTAATCTATTCCCTAACTAGCCGTATTGTCTGGTTTCAGAGTTTCTTAATACTAGTACAACAATTACTTATTTTTGATTATAATTATGAAAAAACAAGTGTTGCATCTTATTTCGATATGGTTTTAAAAGAAAATTCACCATTCGAATGGTAAGATCACACTGTTACACGAGATTGTTTATATTGTGCTATTGTTGAGTTGCGCTGACGTGTCGAAGTTCGTTTCGCAAAGTTGACCTTAATAATATCGGGTTGCAGGCCTGTGAACATAAAAAAAAAGAAATTAGAAAACAATCAGCACAACATTATCTTCTAAGGTCTTATTACTACCCTCTTAGCGGCTTCCTCGTCTTATCGACTGCTTTCTAAAACGTATCTGCCCCCCTAGCCAAGTCACAAACGATAATCGTAAACGCTCGGTAGGTACCAATAAATTTTCAACTTAATACCCAAGAGCCTTAAGTTGAAAATCTATTAAAGATTTCTAAGCGTTAGCGACTGGAACGAACGAAAACGCTATGCAATCTTCATTAGATCTTCAACTTAAAACCAAGCACATAAAGTTGAAGATCTATTAAAGCCTACTCGGCTGTGGATTGATCTTTACCTCTCATCAGTCGCCATTAATTGGTTATGGGCAGGGATCAATCTATAGATACAAAATCAATACGCAAGCGTCGTCGACTTACACTATAACTTGATGCAGCTTAATATCAGTATTATACCACTACCCTGTAAACTTGCTAAAATTGGTTATAAAAGATATCGGGCTTCTGAATCCCGGTGACCACTTTAAAAGTTCGAGATCCACAGTACCATTTGGAGCACGGATAGTTCTCTGTACGAAAGGAATGATCACCCATCCAAAGACCGACCTCGGCAAGACATTAGCATACAATACTCTTTAATATAATACAATTTTAAAAAGTTAAAAAAGAAAAGTCAAAACGGACATTTATTATTTCACGCCTTTGTTATTAAGTTTATCCTTTTCTTTTTTTTTTAAGTTTATCCTTTTCGTAATCCATTATATTAATAAAATATAAAACAATTTTTATTTCAATACCCAATTTTTATTCGAGCTTATTTTATATTAATCCGAAACCTGAAAAGGCTTTTTGAAGTTATCTCTTATTTATATTTTATTTGTATATTTCAGTGTTAATCCGGTAGTGAACAAAAATAAGCCTGCAAAAGCTTGTAAATCAATAGCACGCATAGAATACGTTATAAAGGCGACCCAACACACGAGCGATATTATCGCCGGGGCAGTAATACTGCAGCCCAAAAAATAATTCCACGGACTTATGCACTGTAGAACGAACTGCGACATGAATTTTACGATTGATTCAATACATGAGGCTATACCACTAGAGATAACATTTTTCTTAGAATATTGACATAAAAATCAGCTCTTACATTAATTTTTACCGTATAGCTGACGCAATTTTGTATGGAACACAACTGACGAAAATTTTCATCGCGTGGTGTCAAGAATTATGAATTAAATCCTTTAGTAAAAATTCTGCGTAAGCATATCCCTTCCACCATGTATATCGCCACGGTGCGCGGCGATAATATTGATCCTGTGTGGGTGCCTTAGAAAGCATTGTAGCATGCGATTAAACTCACCAGTCTGTTCCAATTAGCCGATGTGTAACGTAAGGAGTATTTTGGAGAGGAGCAGGCATATCAAGGAGGGAATTAGGAAAGCCAGGTAATTCATTGTCAGTTTCTCTTTAGTGTTGAAGAATCCAGGTGGATAATCAAACACGTCGAGGTCTTCTATGAACGGATACAGGTCTTGGAAAACATGTCTAAGGATCCATGGCAGCGTGGAGGGTTAGTAAAATTATGGTTAGTTTCGTTAGACATACCCGAGTAGGTACGTAAGCGACAAGAGTTTTTTTAACACTTGTTTTTATTTTATTTTATTCATTAAGCATACTATTTAAGAAAATACCGAATGGCTTATAATTTGGAAATAGACTCTCAGCTATTTCCATGAAATATTGAAAATCAGTGCATCGAATTATTACGTGTCTATTTAGTTGTAAGAGTAGCAGTGTAAATTGCCTTCTGTCGCTTACATTACGTTCGAGGGCTAAAAATGTACCTATGAGAAGATTACTACTAAATAAAAACTTACTCAGGGAAGTTAAGACTAAAATTCCATAGCAAGCGTGAAATGTTGGAAAAATGTGTTAGCGGGGTTCGTAAAACAAGATAAAGCGACTGTACTCCCAATTAGGTAGAACACACCATTATCTAATAATTCTAAGACATAACTTATTTTGGCTCTAAAAACTCGATTAATTTTCAAATTACTATAAAATTAGATTTTTAGTTACTTTCAAAATCAATAAATAATTAGTACCTATATTTTGTAGTAAGCAAAAATGTGACGTCAGAACTTAGTATTGTCATACAAAATTAAAAAGTATGTCAATTGATTGAAAAAGTCTGTAACCCAATACCACCACCAGTTGAAACCACTATTAATATCTTGGGACAAATATCTTGGGACAACTCACACACGGCTATCTGATCCCAAGCTAAGCAGAGCTTGTGTTATGGTAACCAGACAACTGATATACACACTTATATAATTTATAAATATTTACATATTATAGATAAATCACACCCAGACACAGAACAAACAATCATGCTCATCGCACAAAGTTTGTCATGGGTGGGAATCGAACCCACGACCTCCGGCTTAGCAGTCAGGGCCACTAACCACTAGACTAACAGGCCCGTCAATCTATAACTAATCAATTGACACACTTCTTATAAGCTGCCAAAACGCGATTCCCTCAAATATTTTGTATTGCAATAATAAACTACTATTGCTACTTGCTTTCCAACTCAACTGACTAACTATTGATTACAAATCAGCTTAAAAAAGAATTCTAAAGCAAATTGAAAATTAATTCATTAATTAATTATTGAGTTCTAAGAATTATTGGTTGGTGGTGCCCGCAACCCAATTAGGTAACTAGTTAGAGTAATCACGACAGAGGGAGATGTAGCTGCAGGATAAGTAGTATTAGGGAGCTGAGGCACAGCCGGCTGTATAAGAAAGAGGTACTTGTAAAGTGCCACTTACAGAGATTTCAAAAAGCGGGTTAATACACCAATGATCTCATTAATACAACCGTCCGTACCACATATTAAATTACAAAGGGTAGAAGATAAAGTAATTACTCAGTACAATACCTAACAAACAAAATGAAAAAGTATTTCATAACAATTTTTTTGAATACAAACATTTCGAGGTATTGTGTTTATGTAACGCTCAATTCCCGTTATGCAACGCACGGCAAGCCTTTTTCAGCGAAACATTTTATTAAAATCAATTCTTCGAAAACCGAACGTCAGATTTACGTTGAAACTGTATATATGCATACAGTGCATTTTATTATGTTGCCCCGAACTCTATTCCAACAAAATCCGCGGCAGTGTAAAATGAGCTTCGGGGAAATAGACATAAAGTTCATTATCTATTGTGTATTGTGTATATTAGTATATTATATATTGTGCACCAACATCCATTTCGTCTAAATCCTCTGCAATGTTAAATTAGCTTAAGGATAATTTGATGTTGAAGTCAGTGTCGACAGTCACGGTAACTCGAAAACAACGCGGTGAGTCAATTGGCTTAGTCCATTCTCAGAACGAATTAAGGATTCCGGGCCCCTTGGTCCGCTGGTGAAGGCCGGTTAGCATAATTTAGTTACGCTGTTAGGCTAAATAGAAGACTAGATCAGATGCAATCCGACACCTAGTGCTCAAGACAATTAAATTATCTAGACACAGTTCTGTGAACTAGAAGTTGAGTTAGTAGTTCCTATAATTAAAATGGATTTAGGAAAAGTTATACATTGTTAACGAATCTCTTGTTTTTGAATGTCGTGATAGCCCAGACTGTAAGACGTCTGCCTCTAATGTACGAGGCTGTAGGTTCGCAACCGGGCACGAATAATGTGACTTTTTCTATTTCTTAATGTACTTTCTAAGTTTATCTTGGACATCACTGACATCGGTGGAGAAAAAACATCGCGATGAAACCTAGACTTATTATTATAATTGGCGATTTCAGATTTATCTCTCAAAAAGTACCTATAACGAGGAAATGTATCTGAATAGCTGTTTTCTTTTTAATAAGCAACGAAATTTGGTTTACCTTATTGGGTCTATATTTATATTATTATACTAAATCCATGGTAACAGGTTGGGCGGCGTTGTCGATACCATGCTGTATAATTTGTAACTACACCCACATACTCGCTATTTGAAGTCCCATACAATAGAGATCGAACATAATAATATACCTACAATAATAATATTATCGTCATCCATTTTATTTATTTTTATATTTCGTCGTAATAATGTTTTCGACTAAATGTTCCCATCAGTATCATGTTACAAATTAGGGGATTACATTCAAAATAAGAATTATTGGAAACATGCGGGTCTTCTTCTCAATGGAACAATAACACATTCTAACCAAAATAAAAGTAGTTGATATATACGTTAACTTGGTTTTGTTATTTGTTATGGTATTTTTAACACATACCATCACGCCTGTATTTCCCGAAGGGTTAGGCAGAGGTGTACCAATGTACACCCAAGTTCGCCGGTATGTTTTTGATATTTTTATTACTTATATTTTACTTTCTACTTTCAAGTGAGCATATTATTAAGACAGTAAATATATATTATTCTCTGTGCTATTTGTAGCAAAATTTGTTGCATATTATTATTACAGCTACGAACTGTAAATCAATAAATTTGAATCAGCAGTAACATACCATTTCATTACCCACCCATCGTTGTGGAATTTATTCAGATGGAAGTTATTTGGACAGTATTGCGTAGGTAATTATACAAAAACGTGGAATAAATATTTTGATATAATTGGTAGGAATAATTTTACTGCATGCTTCATAAAGATATTAATACCTGATGAAGTAGTTAATTACCGATAAATTCACTATAAAAATAACGAACATTTTATGTTATTTCAATCGTTAAGAGTTCTTGGTAATAATAAATTAAATACACGATTAAGTGATGTACTTACTGGGGTTTATTTATGTTTTTAGCTTACTACTTTGGTCACCAGCTTTCGCCCGCGACTTCGTTCGCGTCAAAGTATTTTGCAAAATAACAGCATTTTGAAAAATGCTGTTATTTTTACATTACAAGCAGACTCTGCAATTTGCTATTTTTATATTTTTTGTCTTTTTTTCTTTGCCTTTATTTTAACTGCTTCGGTAGCTTATTGGTCCTAAGCGGGTCTTGGAATTCTCAGTAGCAGCTCGGAGTTAGGATTTGGTTGTGCCCGGTTAATGGCAATAGGCCCCCATGCCGGCGAACTGGTACACCTCTGCCTAACCTCTCGGGGAATACAGGCGTGATGGTATATATGTGTGTGTGTGTTTGTGTTTTCAATTTGATATATTTGCATAGATTAGTTCAGGTTCCCTCACGATGTTTTCCTTAACCCATGTCCATGATGTCAAAATAGACTTGCTAGCCCGTTGTCCGGTTACGAACCCACAGCCTCGTGCATGCGAGGCGGATGCGTGAACCACTGGGCCACCACGACGTGTTGCTTTTAATGTATCGATCGCTAAGAACTCTTTGTTTAAAGTTTTTTATAATCATTTTGACATCTGGAATTTGTACTTTTGTTTTTTGTGGTATTAATACGACCGATTGTTTCGATGATTTTTTACAGATTTCTTTGTCAGCGAGAACAATACTGCCATAAGCCCCTCCCTCTAGATTTCTAAGGTATCGCATAAGACATTAAATACACCTTTGTACTTTTTGTTACATGACGTTTAAATAAATTTGTCTAAAATCGGTAGTAAAGTCGGCGGAGAGGCATATTGTGCCTTTACTAAGTTACAAGACCTAAGTATAGCTTAGTTTGTGGCGCACCGGCTTGCCCAATTGTAATGCCTACTTTTGACTTAAACTTTACCATACATTATGGCCACTTTTACCAAAATCAGTCTTAACGTATTTAGAAGATTATTGCATTCCTGTCACATTGTTAGAAGGTGACAAAGAAAGAATGATAATTTAAACACGTTTAGCGCTAAATTTGTTCAGTGACTTTGGTAAAAGTGGCCCTAAATTGTGTTCATATTGGTTTAAAGCCTTTCTCATCGTCTACAATATTAGCGAAGCCCATAAAAAGCAGCTACGGCAATCTTGCTTGCGGCCTTCATATGCATGGTAAGAATAGTTGCTCCTACCTAGTTTAATATTACGCAACCTAGTTTCAATCATCTTTGTAAGTAAGAACACCCACGTTTAGAAAATCTGTTATGCAGGGCTTCTCATCAAATTCTATTTCTATTTTAAATTCTTGTAAATTATATTTATGGATATAAAACTTATTTACAAGAAATTGGTTTCGCAACCTGAAGGTTCGTTGTGAGAAGAAAACCTTTGAGACTTTTCCTGTAAATGTTATTTTTAATAGAAATCAGACAAATTGATTCTCAGATTTTATTCTATCTTTAGATTTGGTATTGTTCATGGTTTGACAAAAATATCGCTGAGAATATCAATATTTGTTATGAAAAAGCTATTTCATATGGGTGCCGTTAATTACGACTTTGGCAATACGATTCCTTTTAGTCGCTTTGTTCCTGTGTTTATAAATGTAGCTGTGCTACGTGACGTTACGGTGACGTAAATATCGAAAGTTGCGTTTTGTTTCATGAATGAGAATTTTAATGCGAACGGAGCGAAAGTAAATCTTATGCCAATTGGTTTTACATCTTTATCTAATTGTAAACAGGAAATTACATTTTATTTTTGTTGCTGTTTTCGTTTTCTATTTAACCTGACATTGATTTTGACGTGATCGTTTCAAAGCTCCTGTGAGGTAATTATGTGACTTGCTTTGATGAAGTTAAATAATCCATTGCTTTTATATGTATGAAATGTTCGTCTGCTCTAGAACGTAAATAAAGCGATGAACATTTTTTAATTCCCAAAAACGAGAGCATTATCGAGTGGTAAGTAATTAGGCTGACTTTTATTGATTTTTATAGGGAACAAAGCATTAAGTTTTTGCGTTTATTTTCAGTGTCAGGTTATGGTTTAGTATACGGGGTGTATATTTGTATACAGGGTGGATTTTTGTGACATGTGTACCGACTAAGTTTAGAATGTCTCAAAAAGTTATATATAGTTTCTTAGGAACGTTTTCTTGTAACTACAACGGCTAAGGTACCTGCCCTTAGTGACCCGTCTCAAAAGTCCAGCCTGTATGTGTATGCATCGTAACAAATCTTTTACCAAGAATTCAGTACGAACGATTCTAAACTTCTTAGCGTTAACGTTATTTGTCGGTTATAGAAAAAGCAGCGATTTCATCCGTAGGCTAAGTTTTCGTTGCTATATCGAAAGAATGAACTACAACAAGGCTGCTCAACCGCAGGCCCGCGGGCCATAATGTGGCCCGCGGATGGATTTTAAATGGCCCGCGTAACTATCAACATCTGATATGATGCCTAACATAAGAAAACTATTACAACAGAAACATTGTCAGAAATTGCATTGATTACATCTGATCCAATCAATTTGATGTGTAACAATGGATACGCTGTTAGATACTCTGTGTTTTATCTTTTTTTTTATTGAACTACTATTTCATTTCATAATACCTTTGTTTTTTTTGCAAAATCCCAAAAATAACTGAAATACGTATCGTTAGTGGCCCGCCAAAAATGTCTATATCGACCGTTTGGCCCAACTGTTGAAAAAGTTGAGCACCCTTGAACTACAACATATTAGCTACTACTGAAAAATCTACGACAGCGAAAACGGCTGATAACTAATAACATCAAAATGTCTGCATTCAAACTGTTACCTACTCACTTAGTAGGTATAACATTTTTTATTTAAACTTATTCTCATTAAGGCCCACTTTCACGAAAATCACTAAACATATTTAGCGCTAAATGTGTTTAAAATATCATTCTGTCACCTTCACCTTCTAATAATGTGACAGGGATGCAATGATGTTCTAAATACGTTTAGGCACTAAGGCGTTTAGGTGTTGTATTTAGTGATCTTAGTAAAAGTGGCCCTTAATCATTTAAAAAGAACGTTAAGACTGAGTACACTTAATTTATGTTAAAAATATTAGTAGTCGATTAAGTAGACAAAGATTACAAAAAAGAAATATTAGTTAGTGTACTCACTCCTTGCATCGTTGTGCGTTCCTTCCAGTAACTGCGACCTGTCCCAGGTTCAATCCTCGTTGTGACGTCATCAATTCGACTTGGTGAATGCAACCAGTGAAGCCAGGGTATCCTTGCTGGTTGATGTAGTCCGGTATGCCACCTGGGGAGAAAGGATGAACATATTGATTCCACTCGATAGCCTACTAGTTCTGAGCGCGACTGCTACTCTAAAGGTCTTGGGTTAGATTCCCAGGTCGTTTCTCCGGGACTTGTCGAGCTTCATTGTCTCGGCGCTTTTCTTGTGGTCACCACTGTTGATTCTGGCTTACAGAAGTTGCAGTGGTTTGGGAACAGTGTAGCGGGCTTGACCCATTTTCTCAGGAACATTTTCGAGCAAAAAGTGGTTTTTTATGATATTCTCAACAGCAGCTCGGAGATAGGATTTGTGCCAGGTTAATGGCAATAGGCTCGCCCCTTATTACATGGGACCCAAACATACTAGCGAACTGTGGGTGTATATTGGTACAACTCTGCCTAACCCTTCAGTGAATACAGGCCTGATGGTATGTTATGTTAATTGGATGATGTTTTTAGTGTTTCATTGCAGAATCTTCAGGTCAAAGCCTCTTTCATTCAATGTTTGTTAGTATCTACCGATACTAAAAAACAACAGTCCAGGTGCAGTCCGGCACCGAACCACAAATTGAAGGCGCTTTTAAACTTCATCAGAAAATAATCAGACTACTGCAATACTTCAACATAACAATATCAGAATACTGAGGTTTTAAAGTTCATTATAACAATATTAGAGTACTGAGGTTTTAATATTTCACAGAATATAGCCAGAATACTGATTTTACACTAAAAAAATATGTTTTATATGATTAACTGTAGACTTTCTACTTACCAAGGTAGATATTCGAGTCCGCATTCATGATATTAGATATGCCAGTGCTAATTCCTGAGTTCTCCGTGCCATCCACAGACAGAGTCATGCGGCCATCTTCCAATAACTTGGCGAAAACCTGCAGAAAAACACCGAGCATTAGGACTTTGAGCATTATACAAGATGTTGTTTTTTGTTGTAACTATCAAATAACGGTACGCGGTAAGCAGAGTTGCCGCGAGACAGATTATGATCTGGAATAGCAAATTATACCATATAGGCTTTCTATCGCAAAAAATTTACAATTGGGTGAGATGACACCACTAACCAATTGACGTACTTTTTATGAGCTGTCAAAACGCCATTCCCCCATAGATTTTCTATGTCAATACTCAACTATGACGTCACTTTTTTGTCATCTCAATTCACTAACTATTTATTGATTTCAATGCAACTCAAAATCGATTTTTATAGTTATTTAAAAAATCATCGGGTTTTTAGTGCTAAAATTAAATGTTTTTTTGTGAAGTTGTTCTACCCAATTCCTTCAAATAATACATTTGGTGAGGAAAAAGTCGCAACTAGTTGCTAGTCGTAGAAGGTAGTTGTTAAATGTTAATAGAGTCGACAATTTCGACTCATCAAAATAATTAATTTTAATAACACAATTACTCAATATTGCAAGTCTATTAAGCTACCCGTCACCTATGTCAATTAAGATAGCTCGGACCTCAATTGCAGCCTGTGTTCGTGGAAGCGTAACATAATAATTTAGGTTGAAATTAAATTATAATGTTCACCAGGAATATTGTTTAAACAAGTTTAAATTCTACTGAATTCAGTTTATACAACGTGTAACATAATAAACGCATACCCTGAAAATAGTTTTCACAGAATCGGCTTGGATTTTGAATTTATTTCAGTTATTTCGAAAACAGGGAATTTTTTATCTTAAAATAGGTAATGAAAACTACGTAAATTATAGTGACCAAGGCAATAAAGCTTTTTAAAACGCAATTGATAGAATTTATCGATAAACATAAACTACTCCATCTTTGCTTATCTATACTATTGCCTAAAATAAAGATTTATGAATACACAAGATTTAGGCTCATGAAAGTAAAACTTCAGTGTTCGTATCATGATTGTAACTAAATTTTCTAATTGGGGTGTTTGAGTGTGTGTGTTATTCCAGTTACATGTTGTAGATGATAAAAAATATTGGTGATTGATAATGCTATGCTGCTAACTGCCTCGGTACCCTATTATCTGCCTCAGTAGCAACATGCGTGACTGCTACGCCAGAGGTCTTTGGGTTCAATTCTCAGGTCGAGCAAAAAGTGTTATTGGGTTTTTCTATGAAATGCTCAGTAGCAGTTCGGAGTTTGGATTTGTGGTTGGTTGATGGCAATAGGCTCGGCCCTATTATATGGAACCTAAAACATACCGGCGAACTGTGGGTGTACATTGGTACGCTACTGCCTAACCCTTCGGGGAATACAGGCGTGATTATATGTATGATGATGCTATCTAAAGTCTTGGTAGTAAGCAGATTTTAGATATTTGGTAATAGGTGATTTAAGGTAAGCGCGACTGTTGATCGTGAAATCATAACTTCTGTTCCAGGTCGGGTAAAATGTGTTTCTAGGTTTTTCTATTAGGAATTTTTCGATAGCAGTTCGGAGTTTGGACGTTGGTGGTGTGACACCCCTGTGCCTCGGAAAGCGCGTGCTATCCCTGATCTCTCCCCAGTCGTGTCGGGTTCCAACGGACTGTGACGGTGAACCTGAGTTTGCGTACACAATTAGAGCCAGCGCGCACTTGTGATTTTTAGTGGACCGATAGTTTAGTCACTCGCTATGTTTAGTATAATTTGTAATCGTCAAATGCGCACACTACCGTATAATTCCATACGTAATCTCAGAACGATCAAACTATCGCCCGTTAAAAAATGACAAGTGCGCGTTGGCTCTTAGGGCCTCTCGCCTATGTCCGACTTCATGTAGGACCGATTATTGAACCGTTCAATAGACGCATAGTTTTATGACCCGCTGCCCCGTTGTTCTCGTGGTTGCAAGCGCGACTGCTGAGCAAGGGGTCCCGGGTTCGATTCCCAGGTCGGGCAAAAAGTGATATTGGGTTTTTCCATTAGGAATTTCTCAGTAGTAGCCCGGAGTTTGGAAGTTGGTGGTGTGACACCCCCGTGCCTCGGAAAGCACGTAAAGCCGTTGGTCCTGCGCCTGATCTCTCTTCGGTCGTGTCCGATTGCCGTCCCATCGGGCTATGAGAGTTAAGGAAGAGGGAGTGCACCTGTGTTTGCGCACACACTTGTGCACTATAATATCTCCTGCGTACGTGGCTAGTCTGCATTAAGGTTAGCCGCCGTGGCCGGAATCGGCCTGGAGAATTACATTTTACATTTTTACGGTTTTATGACCGATTTTTTGTAGGACTTGCGTTGGTATATTAGAATTCATATACGTTTCATTCTCTCCGACAACAAAATCTGTCACCGATTGTCTGACGTGGAAGGCCGCGTGACGTGCCTTATGCACTATATCAGGGGTTCCTAAACTTTTTATTCAGCGCCTTGCTATTTAGGACAACATTTTTATGCGATGTCCTTTTGGATAATTAAATGCGTGTGTGTAGCATCGAGATTTATTTTAATTTAGTTAAATAAGTCTTCCAAGTATCTTAATTATTACTAGTGTCCGTGGAATTTTCTTTCTAGTTTTTCGCCATAGAGACCCATGTTTTGGAACGAGCAACTAGCTGCAACTTTGAACTGTAACTTGTTGACACTTCAAACGTGCCTGTAAATGTTGTCATTGAAAAAAATGCTTTGGCTTTACAATTTATTAGAAAATGAGAAAAACGTCGCTGACTGTTGCCGGATGCCCGCAACATAAATCCAAGGCAGGCGCCGCGGGCCATCGCGACGTACTCCTGCCCTACAATTACTACTGCGTACTTGGCTAGTCGTCATTGAAACTGGCCGCTGAGATCAAAATGTCGGCCGGGAGGCTAGTTACCCCTCGAGACGGATTTTTAAGTCTTTCTAATTCAGAACGGATTTTATTTCGGAATCAAACATTTAAGTAAGTTTGGGTTCGACCAAACCTGACAGTTTATACTGTAAATTACCTACCTACTTGTAAATTAAGTACCTAGATATTCGCACGACAAATATAGGTTAACCCTTCAACTCAAAGCATTTGCATTAGACAGAAAATAATTACCTACGTAATAATAACTGTCTCTGATGCATATTACAAAACGGTTTCATATCAAAAGCGCTTGTAAACATAACAAACAGGTAATATTGTCAAAGGAATGCCGTGAAATTGCATCGCAAAAATTATAATACTCGTACAACCTACTAAAGGAAATGTCAACTTGGAGGGAGAAACTATAAAATTAATCAACTAACATTTATGCTTTGCAATATTGAGCTCTGCCTACGTGACCTTAATATCGGATTTTATATGAACACTTGCTATATCACGTCTTACGTCTGCAATATATTGTCGTCAGACTAATTTGATTTAGTTACATTTAGGTGCACTTTGAGCGGAGGTTAGGATTGTGTCTTTCATAATTAAAGAACTGATTACGACGACGTTTATTCAAATAAGTCTATATTAACTGCCTCGTTAGCCTAGTGGTCCTAAGCGCGACTGCCACGCTAGAAGTCTTGGGTTCGATTCCCTGGTCGAGCAATGTGTTATTGCGTTTCTAATTCCTTATCTATGAAATTCTCAGTATATCTCAGTAGCAGCTCGGAGTTAGGATTTGTGCCTGGTTAATGGCGTAAGACGGCCACCCACAAGGTGGAAGGACGACATGATTAAGACCGCTGGATGCAGGTCGTTTGCAACCGGTGTTTTTGTAAATCTATGGGGGAGGCCTATGTCTAGCAATGGACGTCCTGCGGCTGATATGATGAATGATGATGATGATGATGAATGGCAATAGGCTTGCCCCCTTATACATGGGACTGTGGGTGTACATTGGTACACCTCTGCCTAAACCTCAGGGAATACAGGCGTGATGGTATGCGTGTTAAAATCACTTACTTCGTGGCGTTCACCGTCGTTGACGAAGACGTTCACAGTTAGTTGTGACTTGCCGCCGCCATTGTCCCATTCAAAGACAACGAAGCCTCTGTCAACTGAAACAAAATTAATATGTCAGTAATTTAAAAAACATCTCTCATGCATGAGGTTGCGGTTTCGAAATCGGGCAAGTTTACTTTCTAAGTTCATCTTAAACAGCCCTGACATCGAACAAAGAAAAGATCAGCTAATCATACCGGCGAATTTTGGGTGTGCATTGGTACACTTCTGCCTACCCCGTCGGGGGAATACAAGCGTGATGGTATGTATGGATGGATGGATGGATGGATGGTATAACTGTACTTTAGCTTTAAGCCTCATGTAACATCTTTTATACACATTGTGTTACGCAAATAAACGAATCTGAATAAGTGGATACTCTCAGTATGTACTTAGATACCCCCATGGGACAAAGGCGTGAGTTTATGTATGTATGTGTACTCTGAGAGTCTACAACGTTTTAGGAACGATGACAATCTAATCTTTTGCTGTCTGTCGAAAATACCTCTTATTTACCTCATTTTTAGACATTGATTGTCCAAATACCTTTTCATTTATTTGCATACCATGATGTTGTGTTCAAAAGATTGATTGATTACAATAATTATCGTTGTTTACGACAAGTGTTTGAATGTATTTAATTACTAGAATTGTTTTGTACTTTTAAAATTAGAAATATTTACTGATGAAGTTAGATTTTTTTTTATAGCATTAGGTAATATTTTATTAGACAGTTCTACGTTGCGATAATATTAGAGATTCGTACTTCTCATGAGAATGTAGTCGCCATAGTAAGGTGGGCTCTGAGCTTCCTTCTGATACACCAACACTCCATCCCGTGTAGTCGTTATGGCCAGAGCAATGATGCCGGGATCCAGGTCCAATTGTTCATATCTCAACAGGTTAGCAGGCAATTCCAGGTATCCGTTGCCGTTGAATGCCACGCTTTGGTAAAGCTCCAGATCTAAGACAAAAAATAAATTGTTTGATCTATTTTATGCAACTGTAGAAGAGTTTAAAAATAGGGTAACGTTTTAGAGAAAATTGACGAGTTAATAATGTATCTATAGGTCCGCTGACGACATTCAAAGACAAACTCCACATTATAATAATGCAGTATGTATAGAAAATTCAAAGATACGTTTAGAAATAACAAACCACGTTGTCCAAACTTTTTGACTTGAATACAATCAATACCAACCAAATAAACTGGGCTAGTTATTCTTGAGCAATGACGTAAAGGTTTCTATCTATGCCTCTTGCTAAAAATACAGAGTCTAGAACATAACTAATCGAGTTCTAATGCTTACCGATCTGGCAGGAGACGCCGGCGTAACCAAGTGGGCAGTCACAGGTATGGTTCAGTCTGTTAGTCAGGTCGGTTCGGCAGGTCCCCCCGTTGAGGCAAGGTCGCACCGCGCAGGGGTCGCTGGGAGGCGGCCGGGAGGGACTTAGTGAAGAGGACACTCGGTACTCGCACAGGGCTCCACCGAAGCCAGATGGGCACGTGCATGTTGAGGCGTCGGCAGTGCAGGTTCCACCGTTGTGGCATTGGCAGCCAATTTCAATCTGTTGTAAAGTGAGCTTCATAATTGAATAGGTGATCCTTAACAAAATTATGCCTACAGAGAAGAAACTAAGGGCCGGTCTCACAACATTGGTAAAAAGAATGCGAGTAGAAATTTTCGTAATTCATAAATTATTCCATTTCAATTTATCAGACAGGTAGTGTAGTCTGGATATTGTGTGACAGGCCGGTGAAGAAACTAAAAAAAAAGAAACAAACACCACCACCAACACCACCTTTGGTTGACTGGTAGAGAATGCCTAAGGCATTAAGTCCGCCTTTGTACTTTTTTTTGTGCATAAAGTTTAAATAAATAAACAAAAGAAAAAAAAAAAAAAACTAAAAAGAAACATTACATCTGGGATATCACCGCGTACCGGATGGCACTCTTTCACGTTGGCAGACTGGATGGTGGAGTTCACGATGTCAACAGCTTCTCCGTGCAGCATGAACTGAGAATTAAGGGCAAACTGAATATCACGTTACGAAGAAGAGAACGAAAGAGAATGACCACTGATCTCTCTTTTTGGAAGTGCACCTAATCTATACAAATATTATAAAGAAGAAAGATTTTTTTTGTTTCAAAGTCAAAAGTTAAAGTCATGTCATTAAATTTGAATTAGGCCATTAAAATGCACTTTGAACGACAATTACATGAAAAAGTTAATAATATTGAATCTAGTTGCCCATTCTAAAAGGTAGTTTCGTATGGAAAAAATGGGCAAGAAACTCCAAACTCCGTTTGTTTGTTTTTTTGACCCACGGAAGCGGAGCAGCTACCAAAGACGTAACTTAACGTGGGCGAAATAAGTCACGCGAACGAAGTCGTGGGCAGTTCTAGTTACTTATAACCACTTCAGTGATTACATTGTATACTTTCAGCATATAAGGACATAATATCATAAGAACCTACTAGAAAAAGTCGATATGCTCGTATTCTCAAAAAACAAGTTTATTGGGAATTTGCCATTGGGAAATCATTTATAGAAGAATTGTAATTTAAAACGAATAATTAGACTTCCGCTTTGATTAGGCTTAAAATCTATTCGATTTTAGACCTAATAGAAAATTCTACCTCCAAACAAACATTTCAAATTTAGAATAGCGAATTGGGAGAGTCGCCTTGATTCGGACGGTTAAGTAACTAATTAACACCCAGACGGGTGTGACGTAGTTCGGATGCAGGTGCTTATTCTTAGCGACACAGCGTCTGCATGTTTATAGACTATCGATCTCGCCGATTTATTCCACCAGACAAAGCTGCAGGACAGACTAATGCGAGATATGCAAATTGATAAATTTCATTTCATTACAAGCTTTTATTTAGTTTCACCTGCCCCGATGTTGGCTTGTCTGTAGTGAAATCTTGCAAGATAAATTTGACCCACTTCCCGTTGTTCGATTAAGCTGAAACATTGCACACATGTGCACTTTGGATGACAATACAATATAATGACTGCTACGCTAGAGGTCCTGGGTTCGATTCCCAGGTCGAGCAAAAACTGTTATTGGGTTTTTCTATGAAATTCTCAGTAGCAGCTCGGAGTTTGGATTTGTGCCCGTTTAATGGCAATAGGCTCGCGCCCTGTTACATGGGACCTAAATATACCGGCGAACTGTTGGTGTACATTGGTTCACCTCTGCCTAACCCTTCGGGGAATACAGGCGTGATGGTATACTTACAATATATTGATCAGAGAGAGTCAGAGGGAACTTAATCAAATCTTACAATAAAATTAGACCTACTTCCCAGTGTTCTATTGAGCTGGAATGTTGAATACATTTGTACATTGCTTGACAATGTCATATAAAAGCTTGTTTAAAAAATAATATTTTGAAATAGAAGTTGTTTATGTTAAGTAATGAGTCGTTCGATTATAATTGTACCTTTTTGTTTATAATCCGTATAAGTTTAATAAGCGGTCACTGCTGCTTTTGGACTTCGGTAATACCAGAATATTTTTGGTCATTGGGTCTATTACCAAGTACGTAATTCAGTCGGAATCATATCGACGGGTTAAAGACTATTTGGTTTTAGCGACATTTTTTTTTAACTTTGCAGGAGAGTCAAACTAAAATATTAAAAAAAAAACCCTTATCTCGAACATAATAATGAGATCCAGAAATAAGTTGGATTTTAAGGTTTTAATTATTAAAAGCCATAATAATAATGAAGTTCTACACAATAAAAACATAATGTTACAATCTAATTTATTATATTTAGATTGATCATGACAATGATTTAAACAACAATAATATAACATACAGGTCATAAGACCGAGCAAAAAGTGTTATCGGGTTTTTCTATGAAAGTCTCAGTAACAGCTCGGAGTTAGAATTTGTGCCCGGTTAGGTTTTGCGCATTTAATTTAACACGTTGTATGTATGTAGTATATAACATGACTTACATCGGTGATGCATCCGTTAAATCCTCCAGTGACGCCGGTGTTGTTGTTGAGGGTGATGGAATCATCCACGCCACCCACGAAAATGGGTGTGTCCAGGTTCAAGTCCTACAAAAGAATTTTAATTTAGTCGTATTCTAAGAACGTGTTGCGGAATTAGTTCGAAAGAGTCACCGCGGTCTTGGAACGCAAAGGGCATTAGGGGGAACACGGATGGGTTTTAGTCAGTAAGAGTCTGACACTCCCTTCCGCTCCACCCATAGCGGAAGCAGCCATTCGAAGATTTCTGATACTTAAAAAAAAACTAAGAACGTACTGGACTGAAATATCTATTTTTGTTAAAATCAATGTTGCAAAAAGTGTTATTGGGCTTTATAATAAAATTCTCAATAGCAGCGCGGAGTTAGGATTTGTGCCAGGTTAATGACAATAGGCTCGGCCCCTCTTATAATATGGAACCAAAACATACCGGCGAGCTGTGAGCGTACATTGATACACCTCTGCCTAACCTTTTAGGGAATACAAGGGTGATGTATGTATGATTCACATAAGAAAAAACTTTTTAAAGATTTTACAATGCGGTGTAGTAAAGACTTCAAGAGCGGAAAGATTATTTGCTAATGAAATACGAACCTTGTTCGTATTTTATAAATGTTAAATTAGCACTGACCCGTTTTGGTGAATCCAGTCGTTGTTCGAAGGTGTGCACAGAGTTGACCTTCAGAGAAACCACTGATCCCACTCTTGCGATGTTCACAGTGGTCCATTCGTTGGCTGGCAGAGTCCTGTTGCTTACTAGAACCACTGGTACGGTTCCTGTTACCAAAGATTCGAGATATTAGAAGGACGGGTTTTTTTTGCTGCTTATAAATGTCTATCTCACAAGGAACGCCCGCCTCTTATGCATGAGTCCATAATAATGTACTTTCTAAATTTATCTCAGACTTCACTGAAGGCGATGAATAAAAACAGCGTGAAAAAACATAGACTCATCCTACTACTATTATAAAGGCGAAAGTTTGTATGTATGGATGGATGTTTGTTACTCTTTCACGCTTAAACGGCTGAATGGATCTGGATGAAATTTGGCACAAAGATAGATTATAGTCTGGAATAACACATAGGCTACTTTTTATCCCGGGAAAATGTACGGTACCCGTAGGATAACACATCAACTGTGACGCGGACGAAGTCGCGGGCAGAAGCTAGTAATTAATATAAGTCTGTAATCGCCAATCCGCTTTGAGCAAGTGTGGTGATCACTACTTATACCTTCTCTGTATGAGAAAAGATTTTTGCATTGGGACAATAATAAGCTGGTAGAGTTGTATAGCAAAATAAATACTAAGAAGGTGGTTCGAAAAAGATGAATGGAGTAAAACAGTGTTCTACAGTGAACAACCCCCCCCCCCCCCCACCCCCTTAATAAATGACAGTATGGTCAGGATGATGATGCTACCCACCTCCTCCTAGGTCGTAACGGAATTCCAGTCTTGCGTCGTGAACAGCCAGTGATGTGAATCCTCCATAGCCTCTTGGTGACTCAGCGCAGTACATAATGATGCCGTCGGTTACTGGGTAAGCAGCCTTGATCCTCATCGACATTCTGAGCGTACGGGACTGGGCAGGGGGCTTGATGGCCAAGTATGCGCTCCCGGTGAAGGCTGGGTACTCAATCGATTGTTTTTCTTCGCAGCTGTAAGGTTACGTTGGATTAGAACAAAATTGCGAATCCCGCACCCCCGGCCATGGGCAGAGGTGGAACATCGCGGTGGTTTTAGCTAGTAAGAGTTCGGAATGCCCCTCCGTCACCCCCATGACAGAGGAAGTCCACGAGGATTTCCGCCGCGCACCAAAAAAAGGGTTTGAAGAAACATAACGACTTTTTTACTAGTAATTTAGCCTGTATCGTGGATACGTTTACAAGCATGATAATACAAATTCACATATACAAACAACCAAACACGAAAAATGTAACTATAGGCCATATTTAATATTTGGTTCCATGTGGGCATCGAACCCGCGTTTCACATCGCAGCAGCCTGCTGCTGTTGCGTCATCTAAAAATCTGTCATCTAATTTGTGAGTTGGTGCCAATTTACGATAGTAAAGTTAGGAATTTGTGATACATTTCGATGCTCTGATGGATATTAATAAAATGAAACTGGTTAGAAAATAGATATTCATTTGGTCATATCGGTAATGACAGTTTATTGTTTAGTGTAGGATACTTACTTGTTTCCAGTGTGGGTTACAGGGCAAGCGCACTTGTAGCCGTCGACGGTGTCGGAACACTTGCCGGGTCCGCAGAGTCCGGGGCGGCAGGCCTCGCCGGTCCGGTCGCAGTTCAAACCGGCGTACCCAGACGCACAAATGCAGATGTAACCGCGTTCATTACGGGCCTCCTGTTGCCATCGTATTTTTGGGTAAGTTCATTATATTATAACGGGTTTAAAAAAGACACTAAACGAAGCCGAAAGTAACTAACTAACTATTTATTCATTGCCACTCCTGGGAACCTTCTAAATATGGAGATATAGAAGGTCTAAGTTATTTTACTTACAAAAACATGTTTTAAGTACCCCACAAAATGTATTGCATACGTTACATTTCGTGCTGCCATAAACAGTGATACATCATATCAACCGCAGGACATCCAATGCTGGACATAGGCCTTCACCATAGATTTCCAAAAAGACACACAAAAAATACACCACATCAAAAATAAAAGTCGTTTCTCAGTGTTAGTTAGATGCCCAGTATGTGCAGTAAACGGTTATGTGAAGTGACTTTTTAGACCCCGCACGAATTGGCTGAGGGACTAAAACATTTCATCAAAATGTGTACAACCTGTTTAAAGAAAATCTTGCTAGGAAATGGAGGTACATCTAACCTGGCAGACGCCGTTGTTCAGGCAGAGGTTAGGTGCGCATGAGTTGCACTCGCTAACCCTGCTGCGTTCAAGACTATCCATCATGATGTTTTTCTCTTCCCTGCCCAAAATCAACATGCTAGCGCAGCCAATGAATCTGAAAGCAAAATATCGATTTAGATCTCTGTACTAGTTTAATGGTTGGTTTATTTTAGGTACTCTCATTTCAGTAAGAAAACCAGGTTGGTGATTTAATTTCCATCGCCAGTAAGTTTAATACCGACAAGGTAAGATTTAATCAAGTAACTGAAAAATACATAAACCATTAGATAGTCAAAATAGCGTCGTACCCAGAAACGCCAGCCAATTCAGAAGGTAGTTGATCGTAGTCAGGCACTCCACCGATGTAGAGAGGTTGTTTCAGTTCCAGTAACGCCCATTGTTCAGGGGACTCAGCTATAAAAGGACCGGTGTTATCCACGTCCATAGTAACTGAAACAAAATGAATAAAATAAGTACATGTAGTCACGGGTAAAAACAAATACAATGAAACGATTTTCCTCATAACATTGCAGTGCGCTCATCTTCTTTTTGTAACTTCTTCAAAATTTGGAAATATACATTTAATCGATAATTTGATTTTCTTTTGTGCTATTCATCAATTATACATTACTCTATAGGTATTACTTCCTAAAGCGCTAGAACTATAATTACCCTTAGACTTAGATCTGCTCAGTCTGATGGTGTGCCAAGTATTCAGCTGCAGAGGACGATCGCCCTTTACTACGAGGGGCTCAGTGCCGGTATCCATAACGAACTCTGGAACTCCGTCTAGGAGATGAAGTCCGATGTAGTCGCCTTGGCGACCCTGGTTCTCGCTATTGTATAGAATTAGGCCATTATTGTCTGAAAATAAAGAACATCATGGTAAAACACCGTCAACAATAAGAAAGCTAAATGTTTTAGGAATTAAGTGAAAGCACTTTGCATTAAAGTCTCGCACACGCTTATAAAAATCAAATCAAATCCTTACCAGCTGGTTTAAATGAAATTTCGATCTCGAACTGCTTGTAGGGGTCTCTCAGGGTTGGTAGTGAGAGGTAGCTCTCTCCGTCAAAACGTGGCACAACTCCAGTGACGGTCAGGATAGCCCTGGCCTCAACTGTGGCGCGGCTGTTGCTGACGCGGCACACGTATGTACCAGCATCCGCTTCAGTTACAGATCTCAGGTAAAGGTTTGGCTGAAAATATGTTTGAGTCAGTTTTGCAGTCTGTAGGTCCATTGATAAACAGACGCCTGAACTGGTCTACAGGAAAGTTAGAAGACGTGTAGATCTATTTGAAACCCAGAAATGGTTAACTTTTAGATGTACTAAAAAATACAAACTAAAAGGATACATAATTATGTATAGGAAATTGCAAAGTATGCCAAAATTCTTCCCCCTTCTTCCATTCAAAAGTATTGTCAAGCTGGAGTTACCTGGTCTGGGCGGACGTCAGCCGACAGTGGTGCAAATTCCCGTCTCCATTCAATAGTGACGGGGTCTTCCAAGTTGTGAGTGCATGGTAGGTCCACCGAGTCTCGGAGACGAGCGGTGTACTGTGAAACTGCTACATCCCTTGAATTATCCGGGTAAAAGGGTCCACCTGAATACGAACATTTTGTCATTACGACGGATTCCTCATTAGCTTAAGAGTTAATGAATTAAGTGGTTTTTTTAATAAATCTGTAAAAAATATGGGTAAAAATGTATTCTGCCCCATCAGGGAATAAACCCGTAAAGTATTTGATTTGAGCAAAAGTTTAGCATTTACTATTTATGTCACTGATAATACTAAGTTCCTATCACTTAGTAAATTTACTGACAAGTAATTGTCAGTAATAAAACTTTTACGTGAGTAACATCGCTGACGAAATATTGCGGAACGTTCTCTCCCTTTCGTACATTTGCAATAATCTTAGCGTGCCTTTCTATTTCCCCCAAGAACTATAGACTCACCTGATTGAACTTCAAGTGTGAAGTCGTCGTAGAAGGTACGTCCATTGAAGTCGTTTCCGATACAGCGGTAGACGCCTGCGTCAGCCGGAGTAACGCTGGTAAGCGATAACCTGACGCCGTCGCCGTATGTCTGCATAAATGTATAGTTAATTGTATAACTAATTTAAAACAAATACGGTATTTTGCTTTTTGTAATGTAAAGTTATTCCTACCAAGGAAGCTACGTATTGGTTGGTTCCAAGGCGCAGCCACTGCAGTCTGATGTCACTGGACCTGCCCTTGCAGAGCACGTCCACGTTATCACCAACTCTGTACTGCCTTCGAGGCTGATCGATAGTCACCAGCTTTTGTGACTCAGAGTTCGGTTCGGGAGCACCTACAACATTCGACATTTATTAGTCAAACTTATAAACAAGTAGATGGTAAAGTTGAATTTTGGAAACTCTTCAAAGCGACATAGGACACCATATAATATACTTACAAAATAATATAGATAACCTGTGGATAATTACACCAAGGTTATGTTAAATATAAATACAATTTTTTTTATGTAATTCAAGCAACATGCAAACCCAGCATCGTTGTTCATCACTTCAGAAAAGCTTTGAACGTTTGGTTAATGCCATTATTATATAATAATGTGAGACCGCACAGTAAGCCAATACCACCTTATTAATTTTTCTGGACACACAGTTTAGGACGAGTCTTCAACACCACCCAACACAAAATGTATACTTACTATACAAAATAATAATATAATAAATCCTAAGACTACTTATTATAGGGATACAAGGATGCGTCAAACTTAAAATCAGGGGTTCAAACAAAACTGAGTCCCTTAACAGTACGAAGTAGACCACTTGGTTATAGAACAGTACAACACACGCGCTGACTAAACAGACAACTGGCCAACAAACCCGCACCGGATTTACCATCGTGTGTGAGGTAGTTGTTCCAAGTCCCCAAATAGCGCTTTTCTCGCCACAGGCAGTTCTGCTCATCGCTATTGTCTCGACAGTGTCTGTATCCGTCGCATAGTAAGTGCTCCTCTACACAAGCACTGGAGTCTTTACATAGAAACTGCGTATCCAAACACTTATAACCTTTACGAGAAATTACAGCTTTATTACAACTTACTAAGTATTAAATACTAACATCAATTAAAATACAACATGGAGCAGATAGAGAGGAGTTAGAAAATAAGGACAAAATAATAAATTATCAAATGGCTAAGCATGCCGGGTTACATTTTAAACGGCTGGTTGAAGCAAGAGGGAGTTGCAGCTCCACCACTGAAATGAAAGCTGTCTAATTGACCTGTTGGTGATTTCACTGACCCTGTATGTGCAGTTTGATGTAATTGCTAGTAACGATTCTTCCGTATAGGTCTCTTATACTGCAGACATATTTTCCGGAGTCGCTCTTTTTCGCATATCTGATGTAGAGTGATCCATCGCTTTTCTGTCGGATGGAGCGAGGCAGGACGCGGCCGTCTTTGCTCCAAAGGATCTGGGTGTTGGGTTCCGTCACGTTGCAGGTGAGATGTACTGCGGAGCCGACGTGCGCTCGCTGCTCATTGTTGTGCGACACCGACGACGTACGTTCCGTATCTTCTATGGATGTTACGGTCATGCAGTCAACTGAACCCACAAGCGTTACCAACGGCGTGTGTTGTCACTTTTATTTAATTTTAACATAATCATTTTGTTTATAGTTCCCAAAACAGCAATGTCTTGAGATCTTGACATCGTACACGCAATTGGTAAATAAAATTATAAGTAATATTTAAAAGCATTAAATTAATGGTGTTTTTATTAGGTGTGAAGTTGGTGACCCGCATTCACACAGCACAACTGAACGGCAAATAAAAAAACAGGTGCCTTAACAAAAGTGCAACCTGTACATTGGTGTCGTGTTTAAGTGAAGATAGCTCAGTGGCAATCTTCGAAATTGATAGAAGTGTCCAAAAGGTTAAGGAGTTAATACCACAGTGTAACTTAGTACCAGATGCTTTATTTACTAATGCTGTGACTTTGTCCAATTTTAGACCTTAAACATGTGGTAAACCTGAACACGGTAGCACAGGTTCTTAATCCAGGCATTTTGTACTGAAGTAGTTACACTGTGTTATTAGCATCCTACATTAAATGAGGTTATTGATCATATCTTAATGATAACAAACAGCATTCGTCACTTAGATTTGGTTGGTTGCTTTTAGGTTTTTAATGGTTATTTCATGTTTTTCTGAGCATAATTTTCTATCAATTTCGAAGTTATTCTAACGTACAGTTAGGTGCTGTTGGTGTTCATGCTACTTAGGTACTGGAAGAGTCTACATACCGCTAACGACGACCTCGGCAATAGCACTGGCGTTGGCATAGCGACTTCGAGCGATACATTCGTATCGTCCGGCGTCCTCTACCTCAATTTGGTGGAATATCAGTCTGGAAGAGCGAGTGTCCACACGGCTGCAAGAAGGATAATTGTTATCAAATTTTGTACCCTATCATCCTGAATTAAATCGTGTTATCCACATTGATGAGACAACCCACACATCTAAATACGTTTTTGTATCTACGGTCGCCGATCATCAGCCATGACCGCCGTATCTATAGAGATCAAGATTAAATACGCTACGATAACTTTACTGTCTAGTACTTACTTGGAAGGATTCCTGTTGTGAGGTCTCCATGTAATGTCAATGATGTCGTCTCCTTCAACGATGCACTCCACTGTGGGTGACTGTCCGGGATGCACGGTTTGTGTTGGTGGGCGCAGTGTGATCTTCGGCGCAGTAACGACGACCAAGCTGGTGTACACCGCTCCTTGGACTTCATTATACTCGTTGATAATATTACACACGTATTGTCCGGAGTCAGCTTTAGAGACCTATAGAAGTAACACGAACATTGTAAACAAAAAACAAAATAAAAACCTAATTTATCTGGGAACAATGAAAGATTATGGAAGGCTAAAAATATGCTTGGTTAGAAATGGGCTAAATATCTAGCTAAACGTTGTAATTTAGCAGGACACGATAGTTTTAAACTTTAAAGTGATACTCTCTTTCCAGCAGTCTCAAAGAGTATATTTTTCTATCAGTGGAGAGGGAAGACAATTCAGATAATATTTATTAATTCCTTCAAATTTTGAGGTTCCACCAGTGTGTACTTACATTGTAGATGATGAGGCGCGAGCGGTCCTGGTAAGCGTTTCGTTGCAGAGGCTGTCGGTCGGCGCGGTCCCATCTTACATTGTCGCTTGATTGACGGCAGCTGTAATTACATCATCATTTTAGTACAGATAGAAGATTTTTTATGAGGCCTAAATATGGGCACACAACACGACATGACTGACGACACGACGGACGGCGACGGGTCGTGTGTGTTACCTGCAGGTAATTGTTCATGGTCTGGTTGTTAGTGTATGTGTGCGCTTATATGTTAGTAAACGCACCCACAGTATAGGACAAATTCTTATTAATGTGTGTAAATTATAAAAAAAAAACCGTTTTGATAATATAAACTGGCCACTACTTATTCAGGCTTGTCAGCAATTTAAAATTTATTCTAAGTATAACTTTTGCATGTATTTATATTGAACTATTATTGCTAGATAGTAATGTAACATATTTGGTATCATTAATGATTTTCCGTAATTTATTTAGAATTAAGAGATTTTTTAAGAGAAGATTTATAGCAGAATTAGCCAATGTAAAACCGAAATCATTATCATTATTATTACATTATCATTTAAAAGTAACTTACTAAATGATGGTTTCAGGTTGTCCTTCGATGGCGTATAGATCGCTAGGCTCGAAAGGTTGGGGACCATTGTCTCCGCCCTCATCCGTATCAATGCCATCGTCTCCACTTCCTATGAATAGAAAATAGTAGATAAAACACAAGGTCGTAGCCTGATCCAATAATAAAAAAAAAAACTCAGCTTGTCTGAGAAAACAGGGCATTACTTGTGGCCAGGTAAAGCACCTAAGATCCCAGAGAGTCATTTCAGCTGCGATAACCGGTAACGCGAGAACACTTGACTTAATGTCCCGTCTGATAAATGTATCACTTTTCATAAACCACATAAACCAGGTCAGCTACAAACCATAGTCTCCACCATCTCCTCGGTTCACCACGACGCTGAACTGCTCCTTGGTCGTGCCGGCAGCGTTGGTAGCTGTACATGTGTAGAATCCGCCGTCGCTTTCGCTGGCCGATGGCACTCGCAGAGACGCGTGTCCGGCGGTTGGTGGAACGAGCTCACGGTAATCGCCGACTGAACAATATTAGCAGGACATGAGAAACGAAGCATAAGACACATTCATTGTTAAACAGTTCCGTACTAAAACACCAATCGAAACCTTATGATAAAAATTACAGCATTAAGTCCATTAGTCAAAATACTTTCAATGCTCAACATGTTTTAACTATATAAATAAAATACATTATGATTTCTTATACAAGTCATGTCTGTTTGTCTTGTTTAAATCATCGATTGTTGCAAATGTATAATTTGTCATGAAAATAAAATCACTCACATTGTATAGACACCATCGGTTCAGGGTATCCACTGCCTCTACACTCGATATTGAGGGGTTCACCAACAAACAGTTGTACATAGGAGCTCGGTGTGATGATGACCTCGGGAATAGCCCTCACTTTGATGATGGCGCTAGCGCTGGCAGAACCGGCGTCGTTACGAGCTGTGCACGTGTACTCGCCTTCGTCGTTGACTTCGATTTTGTTGAACCTGTAAAGCGGAGGAGACGTCAAAAAATATACCAGAGATATAACTTGCTTCGACGATAAACCAATGGCCATCAAATGTAGCCTTTCGTGCTCATTATCTCATTAATCTGTTCCTTTTTTTTTGTTTAGTCTTATTCTGTGGTAATGTTCCTGTACCTTTGTAAATATCTAGCAGTTTATAAACAGTAATAGATCAATACCTCACTGAGTGTACTTGTATAAGCATAAGTATGTGTAATAAAAACAGGTAGCATACTTCAGTTCATGATGTGGTTTCAACTCCGTGAATCTCGAAAGCGGGCGGCCTCCATTCCTGTTCCATGTTACGTCTGGTTCGGGTATGCCTCCAGTAACACGGCATATCAGAGTGTGTTCACCTCCTAATGGCACTGCCTGTATTTTTCCTTCTGGAGGCCAGATCTCCACCTTGGGAGGTTCACGTCCTAAAAGTAAATGTTGATTAGTAGTCTCATAAACTGACTAAAAGGTTAGTTCATTCATCAAACTCAAAGTTTAATGCGCAATCAACGAGCTCTGCCTAAACGGAGAGCCCTCTAGGTGTCCTCATATCTATACTAATATTATAAAGAGGTAACATATTTTGTTTGTAAGTTTGTAAGTTTGTAAGTTTGTAAGTTTGTATGTAGGGGGTAATTTCCGGAAGTAATGAACCAATTTTAAAAATTATTTCACTGTTAGAAAGCTACATTATTCGTGAGTGCTATAGGCTATATAACATCACGCTACGACCAATTGGAGCGGAGCATCAATGAAAAATGTGGCAAAAACGGGGAAAAAATATTCTTTTTTAGGGCTTTTGTTGCGTGCGCTGCGTAAACGGTTAAAGTTACGCAAAAATAATGTATCAGAGAATTGTCCCTCTTAAAATATTCTAAAAAAAAGTCCGCGGTAGTACATGGCTAACTTTAAAGGTTGACTCAGTATAGCCATTTTTATGGGCAGACAATTTGTTTTAAAATAATGCATTATTTGCGAAGGTGTTTTTATAAACATAGTATTAATCCTTATCAACATAAATACATTATTCATCACAGGTGTTTAATTTTGAACAAAATTGCCCTTTACATCATTTAATTTCAATAAATATCTTAGGAGATATCACAGTTTTAAAATAACTTCGCAGCAAAATAATGACTCTGCGTGACATTCCGTAGCTTTTACCTCAGTTGCCTCAGAATAACAGATTATAGGCTACATAACATCGCGTTTTGAGCCACGGGAACGGAAAAGTAACCAAAATCCTAACGTAACGCGGGTGATACCACGGGGCACAAGGGGGTAATCTCTGGATCTACTGAATCGATTTAAAAAAATATTTTACCCATAGAAAATACGTTATAATTATGTAAGTGTTATAGGGTATTTTACATCTCGCTATGACGCACGGGAGCGGTAACCCGAGACGTATCCTAGAGGGTGAAATAAGCCACGCGAACGAAGTCGCGGGCAACAGCTAGTATTTAGATAAAGAAGCTTACTTTCGATCTCAACGAACACGTAGATGTTAGCCACTGGCGTGTTGTTGACCGTGCCTTCACAGAGATAGTATCCTTGGTCACTCTCTCGAGCGTTGTTGATGATCAAAGTGTTGCCACGTTGGCTTGAGTCTTGTCCGAGAGTGCCGTCGTGCTGGGGAAATAGCATTATTTTAAAATTCCAATTATGAAAAGGGTAATTGCTCTTTTTTCAAATAAGTAACAGGTGTCAAGCACTTTAGGGGAACGCGGAGTGCGCCATGCTTATTATTAACGTCCTTACCTTGGTCCACTTAATGAGTGGAGCCGGACGTCCGACGACGTTACATTCAACGGTTCCGCTGCCTCCAGTCGGGATCCTCAGGCGGTCTTCCGACACTGAGATGTTGTAGCCCGCGGGCGGGGTACTCGCGACGTTCACGGTAACCAAGATCGGTACTGGGGCGACTTCGGAAAGCGGAGACTGGCAAATGTAGACACCTTGGTTTGCAGGTATAGCGTATTCGATGTACAACACACCGTTTTCTGACCGTACATTCTTTGGGAAAATGGCGTTATCTTGTCTGTAAAAGAATTTTAGCATTAAGTAAAATAAGGTTTGATTTTCACCATCCGTCTGCTAGCATTTTATCATATTACCTTCAAAAGAAAATTATTCGAAAAATTTTGAACTAAAGTTATAGATCCTCACCTGACCCAATCAATGGTTCCTGCAGGTATGTTTGTAGTTCCAGTGCAGGCAATCCTGATACTCTGTCCCTCGTCTACGTACGGGTTCGGAATAGATACTGTGAGTTTGTCTCTGGGCGGCCATGATGGTCGTGGACGAACAGTGATCACCGCTGTGCGGTCAGCAGTACCTACTGTGTTCGATGCGATGCACCTAAACGAGAAAAATCATTAATGAGTCGTTTTGATTATGACCAGAAGGCAATTCTACTAACCTAAAGCAACTTTCGCAAACTAATCTTAGTGTCAACCTGCCACGCCTCTAATTTACCATTTTCACTTTTTGACATTGATTGCCGCTACGATGAGATTGCGACTAGATTTTCGACTATTTGAATTAACTTTTTTTTAAAGCATTACAAGTAAATTTAGGAATAGTTTGATCTCTCAAAACATAAAAAATTAAGTATTAAATGATATTCTTACCTGTATTCTCCAGAATCTTCAACCATTGCCCTTTCGATAACGAGTCGGCTGTCGACGTATGAGATGGATAACGGCAGAGGTCTGTTGGATGGCCTCAACCATCTGATGGCTGGAGTAGGGTTGCCTTTGACGCGGCATTCCAGTTCGATCAAGTCCCCTTCATAGTAGTCCTTCACCGCTGGAGTTATTTCCACGCTTGGCATCGTCATAGCATTGCCTAAATGGACAGGTAACAATAATTAGGCAATGTAGCCTATGTGTCTAACTGTAACAGTCAATGTTGCCGCAAAATAATAATATATTTGCAAACACGTTGCGAGATTTTCGTAATCTTTATGAAAATGAGCGTTTCAGAAAACTTTAAACCGTAATTCTGCATGCTGTTGAAAAAAACTTATTTGAATTGATGACCATATGGTTCCACTCACCGCGGGCGTAAAATATCCGAGGAGGTACAACTGATCCAGCAATGTTAGCGAAAAGTAACAAGATAAAATACTTCATTATCACAGAGAAAAGTCTATAGTCTTAGAACACGAAGTAAGTATCTAATTACGTATACATTTTTCCGCTATGATAAAAAACTGATGGTGCAATTGAATACGTGGTTAATACTATTAACCAATAATTCCAATACACTATTTCTTTAAAAACACTTTATTTTACCCGCGAAAACCCGATACATTTTCAATAAACAGTAAAATTATATTTTTAGATGGTTCTAAATCAATAACTAGTTAATGAATTGAGTGTGCAAATTTATGACAAAATGGCGTTCTGACAGCTCATTAAAAGTATGTCGTTTGGGACTGGTGATGTCAAGTAACCAATCTAAGAATGTTGGAGAAAATCAATACTTTTTTTTTAAACTTACCGGGCACCGTCAGTGTGGCAATAGCTTGCGCTGTGTTAATGCCATCGTCGGTTTCACAGATATACTTTCCGCTATCGGATACTTGCAGGTTGGTAATCAAAAGAAGGCCGACGTTCTCGTCAACTTGGGTCCTATCCAGAGGCAAGATGCCATCGCTCTTGGTCCATCTGACCGGTAAACGCATTCTGGAGTTGCGGCTTTGAGCTTGGCAAGTGAAGTTGACACTGCTTCCGATTTCCCGGATCTTAATAGTTGGGCTTGTGATCATGACGACCACTGTAGGTTCCGGCGGTGGTGGCCTAGTCGGCGGCTCGGTCACAGATGAATCTCCTCCTGTTTGAAACATTTATTAAATATGAGTCTACTACAAGTAAAGCGTAAGCCGCAACCATTGTTGTTAAAAGTTAACAGAATATCTATTTTACAATGTTAAAATACCGATCTTTCTGATCATTTAATTTTTTCATTCATCATTTAATGAAATAGTCAGAAATAAGTAATAGGGTATTTAAGGAAATTTTAAAATTAACCAAATCTTGTAAGAAAAAGGAATAGGACTGTGGATGTAGCTAAGTATCAACTTTATAACTAGACAAAAATAATACGACACATCATGAATGGATTTCTGTGGACAAGATTATGAATGGCTATAGTCAGGATAAACAGACGTTCACAAAATACACATTGTAGGTAACGGCACATTGTATGTATATTAATTATATTCGGATGAAAGACAAAACATTGTTATTGTATAACTGTTATTATGTCATGACTGATTAAACTTGGGCCACACGTAACGAGAAGCATGACACAGTGAGGCGCGAGGACAGAGACGGAGACGCCCGAAACACCTTCGGTTGTCGGCTACCTGGCTCCGGCAGACTGGTGGTCAGTACACCGAGGGTGGATCCCCTTTCGGTGATCGTGTGGCATTCGTAAGTTTCGCCTTGTCGTCTAGTGTCCCAAATCGTGTGCCAGACGTGTGTGGAATGCCAGCCATCCTTGTGAAGTTTCGCATCATAATAGTACTTCGGAGGGCGTTGTTCTCGACCCTCGTGGTAGAACTTTATAGTGAGCGGTTCCGGGGCGCGGTATTTGCATGTAAATGTCACTCTCCGTGAGTAATAGTCGCTGCCAACGTCATGGATTTTCGGATGCAGTTCCATTATTAATCCTATTAGCGGTTTAGTAAAATATTATTTGGCATTGTATTTTTTTAGAATATTTTTAAAACCTTATCATAACGTAGTTATACAAAAAATTATAATATTTAAATAATTATAATACTTTTTTGCTAATAATTATAATACATTTTTTTCTAATTTATCTTCAGATGGGATTACGCAGGTTTTTATATTACGGTATCCGGTAACTATACAGTTCTAGCTTACCGATGGTTGAGCAATCGTTTCCAGTGTATGGTGCTTGGCAGTTGCAGACGACCTCTCCATAGCTATTCAGTTGGCAGTTGTGTCCATTGCAGGTGCATTGACGGCAATAGCCTTTCTGGTCTTTGTAGTAACCGGATTGGCAGCTCTCACAACTGGTTCCTGAGTAGCCAGGTGGGCACATGCAAATCTGTAACGTTACGAATATTATTTAGGTACAGTTGTATTTTCCAATTCTCATAATTATATCCATTTCCCAGATTCAAGTAATTCTTTCTCTTGACTTCTAAAGCAGTTAGTAGTTGTATACGAATAAATTAATACCTCAATTCCTTTAGCTGCTGGGACGACAGCATCGTAGTTCTGTGTTGCAGTGTCCATAGAGACGTCAGCAATGGTGGTGTCATAGATGATGGGAACTACTGTGGCTCTCACGAGCACTCTCTTCAGATTCCTGAGTACGCTCATGAAGTTGCTTCGACTAGCAGGATTGACGGTGTTGAGGATGTACCAGCCTTCCTCTTTGAGTGGGACTTGGTAGCTCTGGGAAACAAAAATATTAATGAAGTAACTAATTTAGGACCTACCTCGGTAGGTAAGTCACGATAGTCACAGTAGTTCCGGGTCCCAGAACTACTATCTGTATGTTATACAAATATTTGTTCCGTACGGGAATCGAACCCGCGACACGCAGCACAGCAGCCGAGCACTCAGCCACTGCGTAGGGCGTTGGTGGAATTTAATTTATCTGGTAATGTTGAAGTAAGAAGTCATACATTATCTAAGAAACACTTACGTATGAGACGCCAGATGAGAACTGGTTGGGGTTGGTCCAGTAGATAGAGATGTCTCCACCATCGAGCACCACGTCGGTGCCTCGTTCTGACTTGTCGTACACATCTGAATTGAACTTCTGTCGCAATGACAAAGTACCGCCGTACGACAGCACTCGGTTACCTAGACAAATTAAAAAAAAAAAACAATGTAGAGTTTTACAAAATATCACCAAAATGCAGTCATTACTCATTTATTTAAAGGTTATTTTTTTATGCAATGGACTATATTTATAATACCTATTCATTTTATCGTGATTTTTATATGATCTCTCAATATAGGTTTGTACTTACCGGGGAAGATGGGTAATGACCAGTATAGTTCAGTATCAGGTCGGAAAGAGAAGGTGTACATGAGTTCGCTCTGTTGGAACATCGGGACGAAGTTGTCCTTAATCACCTTGTCGGCATTAAGGTCGGTAATTGCGTATCCACCGTAGTTCTCGCCTAAGACTGGCGCTGCCATCGGCACTCTTGTGTAGTGATTGCCCTGGTTTATGAAAAGTCACAGGTTATTAGGCGAAACTATGTTTTTGATAGGGTGTTTTAATACAATCTACAAAAAATATCAGTTGCTTTCAGTCTCATTGTTGAAAAAGAAGTTCTGATGTTTCAACTTCAAAACGGTACAAATACTAACCTCGTGACAGTCGGTCGTAACACCAGAACAATAGCAAGACAGGCATCCATCAGGGTTGTTAGAGTCCAGTCCGAATGTACCAGGTCGGCAGCGGTCGCAGGAGTCACCTTCAACGTTTTGCTTGCAGTAACAGTCGCCAGATTCGTCACAAGGCGCCGTGGTACCGCGAGGATCACAACTGAAATACAATTTCGGTTTAATCAGGGTTCAAAAGAGAAAAAGTTACAAGGATTTTGTTTTTTTTTTTTCGCTTGCTGACTTACCTGCACGGTTGCTCTGTGCTTGGTCTGTTTACGCAGTTGCCGTAAGGATCGCGTTCATATCCTGGTTTGCATAACTCACATTCTTCACCATCAGCGTTGTCGGCGCAGTCCTGTTTCAAAATCAATGTTATATTTAAAATGAACTTCCAAAATTCATACCTCAATAACATTTCATTAAAATATTTGAAATGTCCCAAACTGCATTATGGAAAAGTTCGGGGCAAAAGGTTGGCTTTAGCCAGGTGACCAAATGAAAAGCTAGCTATTAATATGGAAGACAATCTTACGTAGCAGACTCCAGTCTCAGGGTTGCACATGGTAGACTTTCCGTTACATTCGCACGGTTCACAGAGTTCCAAATAGAGACCACTTGAGCTCCTGCAAAATTTATAAGAGTTAACTCGTTTATAAAAATGGCTGCCGAAAACAGAAAAAAACGGACTGACTTTATGAACTAACAAATATCTTACCTCTTGAAACCAGGCGCGCAGTCTTCGCATGAGGTTCCAATGTATCCAGGCGGGCAGGTACATTGTTCAACATGGAAAGCGGTGGGTCCATAACCATCAGATTCAGCGATCTCAACGCTGGCACTGACCGGAGAAGCCAGTTCCGAACCCGGAGAGTATGTAGCCTTGATCAGAATTGTCTTGACGTCAGCCAAAGCTAAGAGGAAGTGTTCTCGCGACACTTCCTTGCCATCAGGTCTGTTAGAAAATAACAATGTCAAGGTTAATTCAGTCACTTATAGAATCATAATCGTTAATAACAACAGGGTCAGAGCCACTGGCAAAATGATCACTGTTGCTGGAGAAGATTTTATTGAAAATCAAAATATTTCAACGATGAAAACATTAAAAAACCTCCCTTATTTTTGATGTCACAATAATATAAAGTATTATGAATATAGGAAGTAGGTATTTGCACAAACTCTTAAAACAATGACTTTTAATATTTACATGAAAAGAGTACTTGGGGATGGGAATGTTTGAATTAATTAATCTGAACTTACCTCTGCCATCCCTTTTCGAGGAGCTGGATACTAGCGTTGAGGATACCCTCGTGAGAGGCTTGGAAGTCCCCAAAGTAGTGGAATGTGAGACGGTTGTCCTATAAACATAAATATTAAAGGAGTGTTCGATTTTATTGCTATTCTTTGACCTCTCTGATCTGTTTAACTAAATGGACGGTATTTATTTAAAAGCTCATACTCATCTTACAAAAGGCTACTCAAACGAAACCAAATGACTAGCATACTTGCACTAAAGCAATATTTGAAAGGCTTACACTAATGAGCTGAACATCAGCGGCCGTGTTCCTGAACCGCGGGTCAGGGGAGTTGGGTACATTCTTGAGTACGTAGCGCAGTGTGCCACCATACGCTGTCACTTTGTCGCCAGCGAAACTGTTCCAATGGTCAATTTAATATTGTTTAATTACAGGCAAACAATAAACATAAAAAATAATATTCATTTGTTTGACGATAATGAGGATTTTTCATATTTGAAACAATAATTAGAACAAAATATACCTTGTAGGCAGACTCCAGTAGTAAATAGTGGATTGGGAACGATCAATGTCATTCAGCGAGATGTCACCCCGGGACACCTGGGGTTTGAGATCGGTTTCAACTGGGGCAGTGTATCTGACGGAGCCAGGAGGTCCAGTGGGGGAGATGTTGTAGATTTTGACTTGGTCTACGATCTGTGGGACGTTGAACTGGACGCTGACAGTCTTGCGACGAAGGTTGCTGCTCATGCACTGTTGCGACACGCCCGAGCAGAAGCATAGAGCACATCCGTGTCTGAAATAAAAGTTTTATAGTCAGTTCTCCAGTTCGAAAACCGATGTTAGTTTTCATTAGTACAAAGTTAACCGGTCTAGCTATACTTTGACCTATATAATAACATTTACCTAAAGTCCGAAGACAGATAGAATGAATCGTTCTTGCACTGTTCGCAATAACGTCCTTGGACATTATCCTTGCACACGCACTCATCCGGAGGACGTATCATCTTAGTGCCAGTTGGGTTGCAGTTGTCCCTCGGTACTGGTCTGCATGTGTTGCCGGGGACCATTGGGTTGCCTTCATAGCCAGGGGCGCACACCTCACAGTGTTTGCCTTCATAACTGTAAATAAAATTAGTTATTTAATAACTCTTCAGGAGTAGTAGGGGTACGAAGAGAAATAATAACCATTTCTTACCCCGGGAAGCAATCGCAGTAGACGGATCCATCGTGTCCGAGTGAGCAAGTTCTGGCGAACTGGTTTTCGCGGTTGGTCAGGGGGCAAGGGCACTGCTTGCAAGGTATGCCGCTTGACGGGTCGCCGTATGTACCCGGTGGGCATTCTTCAGGCATGCAGTCGCCGAGCCAAGGTCCAACCTTCTTCCGGATGTAGCCTGAAGCGCATTTCTAGAAAAGGGAGTAAAGTAAATGTTGAATAAATTTGATTTATGTATAAAGATCTTTACATCTCTTTAGAGAAAATTTTAATATCCTACAAAAATTAGAAGGATGATGACAGGTTCATGTGAACGGCGTTAAGGATAAGATACCAAGATGTAATTATTGACGAGAATCATGAGGCAAAACGAAACCATAATCTGGACTAGGAATACCATCGTTAAGGTAAAAAGCAAAATAGCTCAAATAATTTGTTATAAAATAAATACCTGGCAGGACAATCCTTCGTACTCCTTAGGGCACGTGCACTCTTCCACCAGACTAGCGGCTCCAAGACCCACGTTGATATGTTCCGCCGACTCCATTGCGAAATCACTTATGTTCACACCCGCGTTGTTCAGGTCAGAGCGCAGGAGAATCAGTTCAATCTCATCCAAACTGTAACACGGTCAGAATTCCACATGATTTTCTTATTTTACTAACTACGCATTTGCATAAGGATGAATGTTCAATCTGCGTTTTTTGTACTACTAGTCCTGCCGTATTCAGACACCCAAGAATTGTAAAAAAATACGACATCCAAAGAATATAAGTATAAATTGCAACGTCAGGAATCGTCATGATTGACGTATGAGACAACAGTGACAAAAATGCAAATTAAAAAAATTGTACTTATACGATTTCTGAAAAAAAAGTGCTTACGTCATCATAATGTCCTCTCTTGAGGCCGGTGTATAACCCGTGGTGCTGTTCTTCATCCAGTCTTCGGGAATCAGGCGAGCTTCGATGTTGAGGTCACGGGAACCACCAGCTCGGCTGATGTGGAATAAGTTACCGTATTTGCCCTGCAGAGCAATAAATGTTGCATCATTCCATTCTTAACAGAAACATTTGTTTCTTTTAATGTTTTAGAAGTTCGAATACCTTGATAATTATAGTTGGGATGCTGTCATCGAATCCATAGATTTGCGTGTGTGGAGAGACCGTGTACTTAATGTGTCCACCATAAGACTTGAGCTGGTTTCCGTTGTAAGACTCAGGCAGGGTCAGGTAGGGATGCGAGGTCGCCCATGACGGTGAGTCACCGAATTTCGTAATCTGAAATACAAAATGTCCATAGTTGTAGACAAAAAAGGCGGTTTAGATAATTATAAGAACTATTGCTACCCAGTATAGCTTTATGAACACAGTTCATAAACCGAAATGATGAATTGAGCAATATACTCAAAACACAACAACGAAAAGGTACAAATACAAAAAATACAAAATACAAAATGTTTATTTTTGGAACATAAACAGTATGGTACAGATACATGAAGGAATCGATGATAGCTACAAAAGTTGAAACTGTGTCGCAACTATCAACGCCCATCTTAATATTTAGAAAACATTGTTCCAGACAATAATATAATATGACATAACAACTTATAATAAATATGGCATGCAGTTTTGTGTGAGTGTTGGAGTGTGAGGGTGTGTTGGGGGGTGTATGTTGGTGTGTGTGAGTGTTGGGGGGTGTATGTTGGTGTGTGTGAGTGTTGGAGAGTGCGGGTGTGTGGGGGTATTGGGGGGGTATGTGTTTGTTTTAAGTACCATCCGAGGACGTGCGTATGAATACACAAGGCACGACCGAGGACCTTTTCAAACCGAGGACTTTTTCGAGGGTCCTCGGTTTGACTTGACCAAAGATTCGTATTCTGCGAGCGATTTTGAGTCTTTCTGTATACTTAATAAGAAAAAGTTGTCTGAACCTCGGTTTGATCAAAAAAATTCATAATCTTACACTCGATTTGTGTATCCACCTAGTGGCGCCACTGTCGCCTCACACACAGCCTCTTTACACTCATTTCACGTTTGTTGTATTATACGAGGACCTATGTGTTAACTTTAACACAAAAGTCCTCGGTTAGGCAGCTTTTCCGCACAATGTGTATTTAAGTCCTCGGTTAGGCAGCTTTTCCACGCAATGTGTATTTAAGACCTCGGTTTGATAGATTTTCCAAACAGTGTGTATTTTAGTCCTCGCTTTAACAGTTTCCCTCGTGTGTAGTGTGCTATCACTGGGAACTCCTCAACAGTTTATAGCATCGTCTTCAAATTTAGCATACGCGTTAGGTTTACATAGTATAACAAATATAATAACCAAATTGTGCTGAAGCTGCAGCCGGGGCGGTTTCTTCATGAGGGAACTCCTCAACAGATAGTAGCACCGTCTTCAAATTTGGCATACGCGTTAGGATTACATAGTATAACAAATATAATAACCAAATTGTGCTGAAGCTGCAACCAGGGTGGTTTCTTCATGAGGGAACTCCTCAATAGTTGGTAGCACCGTCTTCAAATTTAGCATACGCGTTAGGTTTACATAGTATCACAAATATAATAACCTAATTGTGCTGAAGCTGCAGCCGGGGTGGTTTCTTCATGAGGGAACTCCTCAACAGATAGTAGCACCGTCTTCAAATTTAGCATACGCGTTGGGATTACATAGTATAACAAATATAATAACCAAATTGTGCTGAAGCTGCAACCAGGGTGGTTTCTTCATGAGGGAGCTCCTCAACAGTTGGTAGCACCGTCTTCAAATTTAGCATACGCCTTAAGTTAACATAGTATAATAAATATAATAACCAAATTGTGCTGAAGCTGCAGCCAAGGTGGTTTCTTCATGAGGGAACTCCTCAACAGTTTATAGCATCGTCTTCAAATTTAGCATACGCGTTAGGTTTACATAGTATAACAAATATAATAACCAAATTGTGCTGAAGCTGCAACCAGGGTTGTTTCTTCATGAGGGAACTCCTCAACAGTTGGTAGCACCGTCTTCAAATTTAGCATTCGCCTTAAGTTAACATAGTATAATAAATATAATAACCAAATTGTGCTGAAGCTGCAGCCAAGGTGGTTTTTTCATGAGGGAACTCCTCAACTGTTTATAGCATCGTCTTCAAATTTTGCATACGCGTTAGGTTTACATAGTATAACAAATATAATAACCAAATTGTGCTGAAGCTGCAGCCAGGGTGGTTTCTTCATAAGGGAACTCCTCAACAGATAGTAGCACCGTCTTCAAATTTGGCATACGCGTTAGGATTACATAGTATAACAAATATAATAACCAAATTGTGCTGAAGCTGCAACCAGGGTGGTTTCTTCATGAGGGAACTCCTCAACAGTTGGTAGCACCGTCTTCAAATTTAGCATACGCGTTAGGTTTACATAGTATAACAAATATAATAACCTAATTGTGCTGCAGCTGCAGCCGGGGTGGTTTCTTCATGAGGGAACTCCTCAACAGATAGTAGCACCGTCTTCAAATTTAGCATACGCGTTGGGATTACATAGTATAACAAATATAATAACCAAATTGTGCTGAAGCTGCAACCAGGGTGGTTTCTTCATGAGGGAACTCCTCAACAGTTGGTAGCACCGTCTTCAAATTTAGCATACGCCTTAAGTTAACATAGTATAATAAATATAATAACCAAATTGTGCTGAAGCTGCAGCCAAGGTGGTTTCTTCATGAGGGAACTCCTCAACAGTTTATAGCATCGTCTTCAAATTTAGCATACGCGTTAGGTTTACATAGTATAACAAATATAATAACCAAATTGTGCTGAAGCTGCAACCAGGGTTGTTTCTTCATGAGGGAACTCCTCAACAGTTGGTAGCACCGTCTTCAAATTTAGCATTCGCCTTAAGTTAACATAGTATAATAAATATAATAACCAAATTGTGCTGAAGCTGCAGCCAAGGTGGTTTTTTCATGAGGGAACTCCTCAACTGTTTATAGCATCGTCTTCAAATTTTGCATACGCGTTAGGTTTACATAGTATAACAAATATAATAACCAAATTGTGCTGAAGCTGCAGCCAGGGTGGTTTCTTCATAAGGGAACTCCTCAACAGTTGATAGCGTCGTTCTCAAGTTTGTCACTTAATATTATCTGTTATGTATTTTTCATTGTACTTTTTGATTGTTTCAAATTTTGCTGCCGTCATTTCACCTAGGAAGACATTTCTTCTTTTGATTCTTCATAAAGAGCACACGGATTAAGCACCCATGACAATACAACAATTTATGGTGAAAAGAAAATCATAATGTTGTGTAATCTAAGCAGGCGTGTACATAGGAGTAGCTTCTAACGATTTGTTTAAGGATTCAGTCAACCTTTCATTTTCTCTCTTTCTGAAGAAATCTCCCTGGTTGCAGCTTCAGCACAATTTGGTTATTATATTTATAATACTATGTTAACTTAACGCGTATGCCAAATTTGAAGACGGTGCTACCAACTGTTGAGGAGTTCCCTCATGAAGAAACCACCCTGGCTGCAGCTTCAGCACAATTTGGTTATTAAATTTGTTATATTATGTAAACCTAATGCGTATGCTTAATTTGAAGACGATGCTATGAACTGTTGAGGAGTTCCCTCATGAAGAAACCACCCTGGCTGCAGCTTCAGCACAATTTCGTTATTATATTTATTAAACTATGTTAACTTAACGCATATGCCAAATTTGAACACGGTGCTACCAACTGTTGAGTAGTTCCCTCATGAAGAAACCACCCTGGCTGCAGGTTCAGCACAATTTGGTTATTATATTTGTTGTACTATGTAAACCTAACGCGTATGCTAAATTTGAAGACGATGCTATAAACTGTTGAGGAGTTCCCTCATGAAGAAACCACCCTGGCTGCAGCTTCAGCACAATTTGGTTATTATATTTATTGTACTATGTAATCCTAACGCGTATGCCAAATTTGAAGACGATGCTATAAACTGTTGAGGAGTTCCCTCATGAAGAAACCACCCTGGCTGCAGGTTCAGCACAATTTGGTTATTATATTGGTTGTACTATGTAAACCTAATGCGTATGCTAAATTTAAAGACGATGCTATAAACTGTTGAGGAGTTCTTTCATGAAGAAACCACCCTGGCTGCAGCTTCAGCACAATTTGGTTATTATATTTGTTATACTATGTAAACCTAACGCGTATGCTTAACTTGAAGACGATGCTATGAACTGTTCAGGAGTTCTCTCATGAAGAAACCACCCTGGCTGCAGCTTCAGCACAATTTCGTTATTATATTTATTAAACTATGTTAACTTCACGCATATGCCAAATTTGAACACGGTGCTACCAACTGTTGAGGAGTTCCCTCATGAAGAAACTACCCTGGCTGCAGCATCAGCACAATTTGGTTATTATATTTGTTAGGCTATGTAATCCTAACGCGTATGCCAAATTTGAAGACGGTGCTACCAACTGTTGAGGAGTTCCCTCATGAAGAAACCACCCTGGCTGCATCATCAGCACAATTTGGTTATTATATTTATTGTACTATGTAAACCTAACGCGTATGCTAAATTTGAAGACGATGCTATAAACTGTTGAGGAGTTCCCACATAAAGAAACCACCCTGGCTGCAGCTTCAGCACAATTTGGTTATTATATTTGTTATGCTATGTAAACCTAACGCGTATGCCAAATATGAAGACGGTGCTAACAACTGTTGAGGAGTTCCCTCATGAAGAAACCACCCTGGCTGCAGCTTCAGCAAAATTTGGTTATTATATTTATTGTACTATGTAAACCTAACGCGTATGCTAAATTTGAAGACGATGCTATAAACTGTTGAGGAGTTCCCTCATAAAGAAACCACCCTGGCTGCAGCTTCAGCACAATTTGGTTATTATATTTGTTATACTATGTAAACCTAACGCGTTTGCTAAATTTGAAGACGATGCTATAAACTGTTGAGGAGTTCCCTCATGAAAAAACCACCCTGGCTGCAGCATCAGCACAATTTGGTTATTATATTTGTTAGGCTATGTAATCTTAACGCGTATGCTAAATTTGAAGACGGTGCTACCAACTGTTGAGGAGTTCCCTCATGAAGAAACCACCTTGGCTGCATCATCAGCACAATTTGATTATAATATTTGTTATACTATGTAAACCTAACGCGTATGCCAAATTTGAAGACGGTGCTACCAACTGTTGAGGAGTTCCCTCATGAAGAAAGCAACCTGGCTGCAGCTTCAGCACAATTAGGTTATTATATTTGTTATACTATGTAATCCTAACGCGTATGCCAAATTTGAAGACGCTACTACCAACTGTTGAGGAGTTCCCTGTTGAAGAAACGACTTTGGCTGCAGCATCAGCAAAATTTCGTTATTATATTTGTTATACTATGTAAACCTAACGCATATTATTATGCCAAATATCAAGACGACCCTATCAACTTTTGAAGAGTTCCCTCATGAAGAAACGACCTGGCTGCAGCATCAGCTCAAACTGGTCGAGACTGACTGGTGACTGGATCACTAGATAATCCTTATGCGTATGGCATATTTGTTAGCGCGGAAAGAGCTTGTACGAAGACTCTCTTTCTATAAGTAATTATTTTAAGCCTCTCTTTGGGAAGCACCGAAAAACGTAAAGACATAAACTCGTCCTCGCTTGGTACTTCATTTTAGAAAATGTGTGTTAGAAATAAATCGGAACATTCTACATTAGTTAATAAATTATCTTAAACGTAAAAATTGGTTTAGGTATGTAGATTTTCCAAGTCCTCGGTTTATACAAGTTCTACACGAAAACTGTCCTCGGTAAGGTGAAATAAAGTCTAACACAGCGTCCGCGCTTCGTACAAGAAATAAGAAATATTGTGTGAAAGTACGTCCTCGGAAGGGCGTCCCAGGGCTTACGTAAAAGGTCCTCGGTTAACTTACACAAAGTCCTCGTATGTGCATCGCTGGTCACATTTAGCTGTGTATTTCAGGTCCTCGGTACGATAGCCGTAATTCATATAGTTTTTTTTTGAGATAGCACTATCTCGATGCGCTCATTACAATAGATTTACTCACCTCTCCCTTTCTATCTTATTGAAAAAGTCCTGCGACGTATTTAAACCAGTTTTTTGGAGGGTCCTCGGTTCGTACAAGTACATACAAGGTCCTCGTAAGGGTGTCTGTACAAACAAGCGTGTGTGTGTTGTGTGTGTGTAAGGTTGTGTTTTTGTACTGATTACGATTCCACAATTTTTTCAGTTTCAGCGTACGAGAGGGTTTTCAACCACTCAGACAACTTCTTTCTTAAGTTTGTTCGAGTTAAGCTATAGATGTTTACGAGTCTGTTTATTTTATTGTAAATTTTGGAGCTGATGAATGAAAAATGCCTCCTTACCACTGCCACTCTGCTGGGCACAATTTTACAAACTCTATCAGAAAGGCGTTTCGTGGTATTAATGTTTGGGTCGTAGGATATCATGTTGTGCTTTCTGAGTACAGTCTGTAGGATAAAGATCTGTCTAACCGTAAGCACGTTGCAATCTGCATAGAGGTCAGAGGTTGGGTAGCGGATTGGTTTCTTGGAAAGTACCTTTAGTACAGCCCTTTGTGCTCTTTCCAGCCGGAGCATGGAGGTTTTGTGGGCTCCACCCCACGAGGTCACGCAATACCCAAGTACTGATTGACAGAGTGCAAGATAGACTGTTATAAGGCATTTGAAGTCAGCGGCCCCTCTAAGCTTTTTGAAAACGTAGATCAATCTTCGAACACGTGTGACTAGAGAATGGATTTGCTGTTTCCATTTCAGGTGATTGTCAATGATTACTCCGAGATATTTAATGTTGTCGGTGCGATCGATAGGTGTGCAGTTGCAAGTGTGGGAGTTGTTAGGTGTACAAATGTGTGCTTTGATTAGAAAGGAATTAGGGGGTTGGCTCAGAACGCCTGGTGTGAAAGGTATACACTTTGTGTTGTGTGAAAGGTAAGTATATGTTTAATAACATAAAATTACCTTCACAATTTGAGGCTTATGTAAAAAAACACGACTTACTGTAGCTCCGTTCCTCAAAGGCTGGTAATAATACTGGTTCGAGATCAGTTGAGAAGAATCAATCGCGACGTCTCCTGTAGGGGAATGTTTGATGCCGAGTAGCCTGGTGCCTCCTTCTCCGAGAGGAGTCGGCATGTTATAGGTAAAGAGGTCAGCGCTGCGGCATTGGTTCGATTTACCGAAGCAGAAGCAACGAATGCACTCGCTTTCTGAACGCGCTTCACTGTGAACAAAAGATACATAATTATATAGTTTAAGTAGGGTGAGTGGTTACGGACAAAAGCATAAATAAAAAAAATAGACATGAATTTTCTAGTCTTGATTTATCAATACTCGTAGGCTTTAGCTTTCTATTTTTAAAAATGAAATAAGTCTTACTTGTTGAAGTATCCTCGAGGGCAGGGGTCGGTCTTGTTGACAAAGACGATGGCATCAGGCGCGGCGAAGGTCGTTCCTTTGTTGTTGATAGCCTCGCATGAGTATGCACCGCTGTCTTCCGGCTAAAATACAATACCACAATATAGAGAGAATAGGAATTATATAGCGAATCTCGATCAAACTATTTCTCTTTATTTTTGCGTATTGTAATCGAACCATAAAATACTTGAATGAATCCTAGAATGTTCTTTATGATATCTACTTTATTAAAGGTTTACAAAATAGGTACTAGTATTGTAGTTTAGAATCAGCCCCGAGGCTAATACGCTCGTGTGTGGGGACGCCATAAAGATTTAACATACTACAGGGTCAAAAGTATAAAAACAGACTCAAACCTGTATGTTAGGGCAAGTGATGACACCGATACCCCGGTCGCTGGTCCAGGTGCATTTTGGCGGGACGTGGCCCCAGTTCAAACGCCATGAGATCAATGGAACGGGTACACCAACAGCCTCACAACGCAGTGTCAGGGTCTCACCAGGGTTCAGCTTCACGTTCGTGGGTTTCGGAGGGCTGGTCACGTGGACAGGAACTGAGAAAATAGACCAAGATTTTAGTCAGTGTTCTATTATTAACAGCTCTTTTAAAGGTTCCAATTTAGAACCTTACGAAAATAATTATTGACGTAAGCGATTTCAGAATTATAAATTGGGAATTATGCTACTTACTGCATCCGTATTCATCGGTGCCATCTTGACAGTCAGTCTGTCCGTCGCAATGGAAACTCTTTGGGATGCACTGGTCTCCGGACTGGCAAGCGAATTCAACCGGAGAGCATTTGCCACCGTCACTGGTAAAGACACAGTTTTGTTCGTCGGAACTGTCTCCACAATCGTCTTCAGAGTCACAGATCCATGTCTTGAGAACGCATTTACGGTTGTTACATTTGAACTGGTTCGGTTCGCACATGCCGTCGTGATCTGAAAAGTGTTAATTCTTTATTAAGGAACAGATAGTGTAGGTTATAGCAAACAAAACAAAATTAGGTCATTTTGCGGCTGTACCTAGACTTTGTAGGCAGTACAACATGTTGGCTAAACACTAAATAAAATTAAATATCTTAGAATCTTAAGTAAAATGTAAGAATTGCTCCAAAGATTTGCAACAAGTACTCGTATCAATTAAGGCAATTTTCTGTTTCGTAATGTTACCAGTTTTATCATTTTGAACTATTCTAATTATTTAATTAGCTATGTAGTTGTTAACTTTATTGTGCTTGTTGTGGTTTCCTTTCAGTGAAGGGCACTCTACTTATCACCTTTTGTTGTTTGTATGATCATCATGATTAGTGTAGGTACATCTCTTGTAGGATTTCCAATCGTAAATAAATAAATAACATTAGATAAAAGAGTCAATCCCAATTTCTTTAAGTTATAAATATTTTTTTAATACGATTATAATTGAGGGAGGCTACTTTTACTTTTTATATAAACTTTTATGGTTTTGCGTACTAATTTTATTTTTATTTCTTTTTGCTGTAAGGACCTTGCTTGCTGGATACTTACGGCAGTTTTCTTCATCGGAACGATCGGCACAGTCGTAGTTGCTATCGCAAACGGCAGATTTGGGGATACACTGTCCATTACCGCAGGTAGCCTCATAAGGCTGGCAAGCGGGGAACGGAGGCCTGAAGGTCACCGCTGAAATCATAGCACCGGTGTTAATAAATTGATGTATTCAGAAGAAAATAAAGTAGAAAAATTATATATGGAAAAATGACATAATGTCAAAGAAGTCCTCCATCTGGACATAAACTGCCATGGCTGATCTGGAAGTCTTTAAATAGACTCCGAACTGAGGTCGGTCGGAGCAAGGGCAACATGTTTAGGTGGAGATTCTGTAACGGTAGCGACTTCAGCTGCTTGTAAGATAGAGTACAAACGATGGCCTATCTCACATCGTACCCTGCGTGCAGCTGTTAGGGCACGAAGATTTTATGGCTGTCAATGACAACGATATAATAGTTCGTCATTGAAACGCTAAGAAAATGAAAAAATTTAATGTTACGCTCACTTCAAACCAATTGAGTTGGTAGCAGGCGTATGAAGATAATAAAAACAAATATGTAAGGTACTTACGTGCACTGTCGACTTGCAAGGTGACTCTTACTTGGGCACCAGGGTACCGTGCGTAGTCGTCAGCCTGACAAATGTATGTGCCGCTGTCAACTTCCTGAAACAACCAACCATACATAGATGTCAGATGCATGTCAACGAGTTGTAAAAATACATATAAATCAATCAATGAACTGCCTCGTTGGCCTAGTGGTCCTGAGCGCGACTACTACGCTAGAGGTCCTGGGTTCGATTCCCGGGTCAAGCAAAAAGTGTTCATGGGTTTTTCTATGAAATTCTCTGTAGCAGCTCGGAGTTTGGATTTGTGCCCGGTTAATGGCAATAGGCTCGCCCCCTATTACATGGGAACTAAATATACCGGCGAAATGTGGCTGTACATTGGTACACCTCTGCCTAACCCCTGCGGGGAATACAGGCGTGATGGTATATTTTTGATGGTATAAAAAATACTGCTATCTGCAATACTTACGGTAACTTTAAACATTTCCAATCGTCCTCGAACATCTGTGGAGCCTGGCTTCAGGCCGCCATCCCTCGTCCATCTGACATTAGCGCGCAGGGGTCCCTCGTCACGACATTGGAACACCACATCACCACCTATGAGGAACCCGTTGTATATACTGACGTCGATGAAGTAACGAGACCCAAATATTCCCAGTTCTACCAACATACGCAGCATTCAATGGTAGGTAAGTGATATTTTATATCGACATGATACCCCTTTTTAGTCAATCGTAATACATGCCTCTGTTTTCTATTGTAATATTAATGAAATGCAAAACTAATTGTAAATATGTACTTTTAAGTAGGTAAATAGTTTCGTGAGAAAGTAGATACTTTCTTTTTCGAATTTTAAATACAGCATAGGACCTAGCATTAGCACTATGCCCTGCATAGTGCTAATGCTAGGTGCAACGGCAACTTCAAACGACTTTTAATTGAAATATTCATTTCGCACACGTTTTTTTGTCATATATTTCAAATTCAAAAATCGAACAGTTGTAATTAAAGCGCTCCGCTAGGGCCCCTTGTCAGCAAAATTGGATGGGGCCACTGAGGGCCGATGCCTGCCGGGGCTGCGGGTTGTTCGAAAGAGATACCGCGCCCCCGGAACGCAAAGGGCACATGAAGGAACATAGACGGGTTTTAGTCAGTAAAAGTCTGACACTCCCTCCCGCCCCGCCCAGGGCGGGGGAAGTTATTTGATGATTTCCCGTATATAAAAAAAAAAAAAAAAAAAGGGCCCCTGGTGAATGTTCTGGCGGTTTAAAAACTACCTTATTTACGACTAAATATATACTAAATTGGCGTACAGCAATTGTGTATATATTATAATTCCCATTATGAATTGATTTAGAACTACTTTATGGTTTTCCAAGTATATAGGACCAATCACAAGACGCGATGCAATTGCGGATACAACGTCCGGGTAATAATTATCGATCAATGTACGGAAAATGAGTGTATTGAAATTGCCAATATATGCGCCATTTTGATTGCCAATGTTATGTAAGCACATTTTGGCATTCACTGTACAAGGTGAAAATGTTCCTCTTCCTTTTTTCAAAAGATACAACTGAAGCAGAACTACTCGCGGTTGTAATTATATCCTAATAATTAATAATCTTAAGGTTGTTGATATTAATTGTTAATTAAAACGCATATTATGTTTTATGTTAATAAAACTCTCAAAACCCGTACAAATACTTATATAAATATGTATAAGTAATACTTATACCTACTTTGGTAATTATATAAAAAACAATATTATCATATTTAAATTAAGACATTCCTTGCCTATTGAGTTTATTAAACTTAAAACAATATCATTTCTTATGCATGCAGTGAGACCCTTAGATGAATGAGAAAAGTATAATACAATTATTTATATATAATTAATATTTTTTTAATACTAATAAATAAATATGTTGTTCCCTCTGTTACTCAAACTACTCAAATAGTCCAAACGGTTAAAAGAAATAAGATAAACGGGTTACAATTATATTTGATTGAACCCAATATTAATAAATAATTACTGTAGTAAAAGCTATAAAATCACAAAATATAATTCAATTACGCAAACTAGGTTTAACAATAAAAATATGAAGCCGCAAAATGAAATGTTATGAAAAAAACCCATTTGAAATTGTTGCCCAAAATATTTATCAGGCAAGCTGACTCACCAGATGTCACTGTTCCACCACCATGAAAGAAATAACAAGAAGACAGTATTATTATTTAGTTCTAATAAAAATACTTTACATAATACCTACCTACCTAAACCTATTATTACCTCCACCCTAAGTAAAATTAATAGCCTGTACAAAAAAAAAAGACAGTAAGTATAACTTAAGCAGAAGCCCGATTCCTTTTAAAGATAAACGAACAAAAGAAAAAAATTGTTAAGTATTTTACCTAATGCGTTCGACTATCCAGATCAAGCTGTTACTTGGAATCAAAAAGAAAAATAATTGTCAAAATAATCCTAAAGAAGGGATAATCACATGTGAAAATAAATCTGTCGGCAGCTAAAATATTATAAACATTTTTTTTTATGGAGTAAACCTTCCGTTGTAAGCCTGAAAGCCAGAATCAACAGTGGCGACCACCAGAAAAGCGCTGAGGCAATAAAGCTCGGCCAGTCCTGGGAAACGCTTTCTGCAAAAGTTTTGAAACCCGCAGCGAAATTCGAAATAAAAATCGAATGAAAAAAGTAATTCTACTAATTACGTCTTTACTTACTCCCTCGCTATTCTTTCGCAATAAACTACATTACATACCTAATCTCATCAAACAAAATGATCTATCATAGAACTGCTAATTACTACTTTCAGATTTGATTAGTTCCTTAGCTAAGTACGTAGAATTGAAGCGCATCTAAGTATTAAAAACATTCAAGCCTGACTGACGGCGGTTAGAGCGAAAGATGGAAAGCCTAAAGAAACCGCACGAAGCGCGTAACCGTGCGGAATCTCGCGTAACCGCGCGGAATCTCACGTAACCGCGCGAAATTTCGCGTAGCCGCGCGTCCGTCAGGGATGAACTATATTACTGTAGCACTACAGTTACATTTTACTACCCTCCAACTTTTGGCTTTGCTATCTGCAGCTCACCTGTTTCTCCACGCGTCTTGTAAGGAAGATGCAAACTTTTTATACACAAATATAATTACAGATATTTTATTCGAATTTTGGTAACTCGTATAACTAACCAATTCATTTTAGAGAAAAGAAAACGGGTGTGTATGGATAGTGATAGGATTTAAAATCTATGGGAAACTGTATCGAAGCAATCCAGTACTTGTTCGTTTTCTGTAGTCGTTACAAAGTTATTTTATCCATACACATTATTATTAGGAATGAACGCGATTCCTGCCTTTATCTATACGGGGAGTAAAAATACACATCAAAGAGCTGTTAACTGCGCATATTTCCCACCAAACTTAGTCACGTTGAGCAAAAATGATTGTTAGAAAACAACTTTTATTTAATGGTAAAAAAAACACTGTTTATGTAACCGGTAATGTAACCCACCCAAAACATTGAGCGGTGAGGGTGAGGCTATTTAAAGTTCACTTTCGTAACAAAATTGCCTCTTAATATTTCCTCAATTATTATTAGAAAGTTACCAGCCATGGTGCCACACAAAAAGTGATCGCAAGGATGGGAATAAAACGTAATATACTGCTTCGTTAATTGTCTTTTTACACCCTTTATTTTCTATAGTTGTGTATAAATCCAGGATATGTCTGGTCTACTGATGTAAATGTCACTTTCAACGTCATTTTTGTGTCCATTGTGTCTTTTCAACACGCAAATAGTTTATTTTATAATGTAGTTGAATAATCAAATAGAGTCGATATAACTGATACTTGTAACTCTCGAAGTTATATCACGATTGAACTGAAATATTTATTATTAGAATCCTTTCATTAAGCGATCCGAGAACCGAATAATCAAGAATCGATTTAGAAGCTACCCTGTCTTTTGAGCGACTTACAAAGAACACAATGGATCATTTGTATAAAATTGAAGACGCGCGATTTAACTTCACTGAACATCAAGTCACTGTGGTTCATAAAAAAATATCCTGACTAGGTACTCACCGTGTCTGACAGATTGGTCTGGTGGGTACGTCTTCAAGTTCAAAGCAGGGGGACCTGAAATAAATTAAGTATTAAACATGACGTATTTATAAATGGTTCAAGATATATTAAGCCTCGGTTTCTCGCTCAAAATTTCGTAAGCTGCTGTTTTTGGATCACTGTGTTATCGACTACAAGACCTAGAATAGAGTAGAGAGCTGGCCAATCTCAAAAAAAAAAAACAGAAAAGAAATAACAGTAGCTCACGAGTTCTTGACAAATAATCGTCGTTTTAATTTTTCGTACGAGAAACCAAGAGTTAGATTGTAATTTTTTTATCAACTTTTTTTTGCTCTTGAGAAGAACTTTCACAAGTTTATTTTTAGTTTACCTGAAACCGAAAAAGGGGTCGTTGTACAACTGTGAACATTTATTATGGGACGACCTTGAAAACAAGGAAAAAAGATCTGATAATCGATTTTGTCGAGTTATGCAAACATTAATTCAGTTGGTTTTGTTTGCTTGATTTAAGAGTCTCCGGACACTATCGATATTTTGACCAATAATCGGCCAAAGAAATCGGCGAAAAGAAATCTGTCAAATATAGGTCCGATAATCGGTCAAATAAATAATCGGTCCGGTCGTGTGCGGAGACGCCTATGGTTGGTAGTAACGGTTGTATATAACAATGAGTACAATTACCCCTTACAGATTTCTGATAAACAATTAATTAATAATAAGGTGATCTTGTAGAGAAAAAAATATTTACACAAGTTTAGTGTTTCGTATAGTGTCTGTGGTACTATACTACGCACAGTACGAACAGCAGAGCTTCTGGCTATTTACCACAAACTTCCTTAGCGTCAATTTTATTTACAGCTTTGAAATATATGACCTGCCCTAAGTATAACATTACCTTACATAATTATCCTTAATATTATATTACATTGTTTATTATGTATAGAATTATCAATCATCCAGAGAAGTATTATACAGGTTTAATCAAATTAATGAGTTATACTGATTACTGACCAGTGACCAACGACTTTTGTCTATTTGAGTCGCACAGTCAAATCGAACTATTATTTTAAGTTATATTACAACTTAGTTAGTTAGTTTTTTTTACTGGGAAAGATGACGTTAGTCAAGGAGTCAGTCGTAAGAAATACTTTTCATCGAATGTATAGATACCTCTATACATCGAAATGCACTTCGCAGTGTTCTTTTGTTTTGTCGGAAGTTGAATTTAAGTAGTGGGACCTAAATATACGCGCGAACTGTGGGTGTACGTACATTGGTATGCCTCTGCCTAACCCTTCGGGGAATACAGGCGTGATGGTATATTTTTATATATTTTTTTAATTTAAGTAGTTGGTACAATCGCATAAAACAAGTCCGGTGAACCACCATTCACCGAATTTTGTATACAGGTAGAAAAGTGGTAAGCCGCTGTTGTTCTCGGTTGTACGTATCATTTCAAGAAAATATGATTGACCGAATTATTTAATTACGATATCTCTGCCTAAACTGGGAGCTCAGGTAAGTACGTCATCTACAAAGATATTTAACATCAATCGTGCTCCAATTACTGGATTTACTTTAATATTATTTAATAGCGTATTTCGTGGAAATGTTGATGAAAAGTATTTCATACCAAAGAGTTTCGATTAACATAGCGCTTTATACAGAAGATCTTAAAATAAAGTTTTAATTAAAATTATTCAGAAATGATCAGTGTGTTTGTGAGTTGAAATGTATCCTAATATTTTTGCGCCGAATTTGGCTCATGTGTTTTTGATAAAAAATAAACATAGGCGTCTCCAAATATCAAAGTATCTATGTTTAGAATTCCACGACACTCTGTTGAGCTGATAAGTCGTAAAGGTCTATTACAAACAAATGAACAAACACAAAAACTCAAATGCTTTTGATATTTTCATTGAATTGTCTTCTTGTGACAAATGGGACTGCTTGAGAGAGCTCACAACACCCAATAAACAGTTGAAAAAGCAGCAATCGACATAAAAAACAAACTCACTTTCACATTTACAATATTAGTAAGAGTATAACAGAATCCGTTATTTAGGAGAAGGGGTCTGTCCATGTTAACTCTATGTTAATTATTATCAACAACTTCGACTAAAAATTTAAAATTATGACAAATCATTTAGTCGATTTCTTACTGTTGTAGGGACAGTCAAACTCATCACTGTAGTCAAACGGACAGTCGATGTGTCCGTCACAACGAAGATACTCGTTTATGCAGGGACCATTCTCACAACGCCATTGCTGTGGGTGCCTGCATTCTCCTAGTAAATGGAATTGTCAGTTTAGACCCGAAAGTCTAGTGAATACCTACTTATCGCACTTATACTACTCTCAGCAACACCCCTCGATTTTTGATAACTGCTCCGTTCCCGTGGATCGTAGCGTAGGTAATGGTGTATAGTCAACCTTCTCAATTAACGTGAAATACAACGATTTTTTTTTTCAAATCGGACCATTCGTTTCTGAGATTAGCGCATTCAAACACACAAACATAATCTTCAGATGTATATTTTTAGTAGTACAGATTGCATTATCCCACTGCTGGGCAAAAGCCTTTTTCCCTTGACTTCCACTTCAGTTTAGGGCAAGTGTGGACGGACATTGGCTATTCATGTGGTTGGACTGCCGTCTTCAGAGCCAGAGCTGTACACATCAATGATTGTGGCTCTTAGCTCATTATACGACAAACACACATGTAAGAATAATTATAATTTACCGATTATACTTTTAGAATGATTTTTGTGGAACAGTTTAGGCATTTCAGATACCTAATTGTACCTTATCTAACAGTGTTTTTGTATGCTAATATTTAGAGTTTACTGCGGTACCTGCGATGTAAGAATATATTAAAACTGCAGCATCGTAGCAGGTCCTATAACTGAAAGCCCTCTAAGATTGTGTATTTGCTATCCCTTAATAAACAAATAAGATACTGACTGTACATACCAAAATCAGTAAAGTCAGAGAAACCAATTGTTTAGCATATTGATCAACACCACATGAGAAAGATTGCAGGTCAATCTATTTACAACACCGTCATAATTTTCCTTAAAGTTTAATTAAATATTAACTGGCTGATATACTTGAGACGAATTACAGGAGCTCAATTCTCGAACTCGCTGTCTGGCATAAGCCCTATTGAGAATTTAATCGCATTATCGAAAATAGTGTTGTTTTTCGTAAATGGAAAAGTCATGCCGAGAAATTTATTGTATCATTTTTTTGAACACGTGTAAGAAACACGTGTAAAAGATTAGTTACACGTAAAAAAATGTGTTTTATGTTTATAGGAATAGAATGAGTATTAAAATTGATTTATAACTTACGATTGTAGGGGTTTCTGGAGCCGGGGCTCTGAGTTTTTGGCTGGTATGGTGTTTCCGTTGTGAAATAGTCTCCGGGTGAAGGGATCCTAGTACAGTTCACCTCGTCAGTTCCATCTCGGCAGTCGGTATGGCCATCGCAGAAGGCGGCACTCGACAGGCATTCGCCGCTACGACATTGGAAGCTGTCCTCAGGGCAAGCTACAATGGTAAAACGAATTGATATGAGTACATTTTGTTCCCTAAGTTCTGAAAAACTATCCCGTAACGTGCAGTAACTGTAACATCACACTATAACTAATTGTAAACAATATAACGTGAAATTTTAATTGTTATTTTTTTGCTATGTAATAATTTTGTTTTGGTTGTCAATTGATGTGTGGTCACTTTCGACTTTAATTTGCACAATAATTGTTCAAATTATTGTGCAAATTAAAGTCGAAAGTGACCTCGAAACAATGAGTATAAATTTTTATTTTTTTATTTTATCTCTATATATCGATACCAAGTAGTAATGAGAGCAAATCGTTCAGGAAAACAACAATTAAAATTTCAGTCTGTAATAAAATCATCAACAATTGTACAGAAACAACAAATTCCGACAATTTGTGAAACAAGTTTAACTTACACACACAACACTGTAAAAACTTGTTGTCTATTACAATTGCAGTTATTAAATTAAATGTTTTACAGGAGTATAAGCAGAAGTGAAAACATGCAAGAAACCATGTAAGTTTTATAAAAGTAGAAAGCTTATAGAGCCTATTTCATTGCCTCCGGATAATTACTGGTTAACTTATCTGGTAGATAGGTAGTGACTATCCGGATACTGTGAACAGGCTCTTAGCTCGCTCGCAACAAGATTTTTGAACAAATAAGTTTTGAGTTACATTCTAAGATTTTCTTCAAATTTATTAGATAGATTTCATTAATCTCAATTTCGAGATAATTCTCGTAGTTTTAAGAACGTTTCCATTCTAATCTCGGTCAAAAAATGCTTCTAATTTACCAATATTTTCGACCAAGTTTTGTCGCTGAGATGAGATCTCGACTAAATTATTTATTACAAGCTCTCCTTGCGAACGATATCAACAATAATAATATTAAATAACAAGACAAAAGACGGTGATTAGAGAAAAGGTGGGTATGCAAACTGTACGAAACGTTAGTCTAAAATGAAAGTAACCTACTAGTTAATAAGTATGGGTTCAATTATGTACCAAAAATGTATGGTATGGCCGGCGAGGAATCAACAACAAATTGGGGTAGGTACACTAATTAATTTTTATTTACGTAATTCATACCGCATTCCAAAATCTTTGCTTTATGGCACAACCACATCTGAGGGTAATATTAACACCTGTCATTTACATTTGAACTTTATGAAACCCGTGTAATGAATTAAATAATTTGTTTCATATAATCAAAAGGCCTACCTACAAGCGTAAAGTGAAAATATCGTAATTTCGATCGTAAAAAGTATGCAAGCTTTTTAGTTTCAATAATGGGCCCGTTTTAAGTCAGGTGTCAGGCAATAACAAATAATGTTTATAAAAATAAAAACCAAGCGTCTTAATTGATCGTAAATTAGTAAAGTAAGTGGTCGCTATGTCCCTAATAACTGAAAAGAGTCCAACATTGGAACTAGCAACTATGCGTCCTTATTTAGCTGCATACAGCTGTGCCATATTCACGTAGTTCTGAAGACTCTAGTATCTTGAACTAAGACTCTTACTTCTATAAATAAACGCAACTAAATTTTAAGTCAAGTTTACGTCTTATGCTATCTCTGTCACTGTAAGGCGTATGTTAGCGACAGAGATACATTAAAGAAAGTTAAAATTTGAATTTGGGGGTTAGCGAACCACCATTTTGTTAGCTCAACGTCTTTAGTTTTCATAAAAGGAATCTTTAGTAAACGTCATGACAGCGGGTCGTTACCCTCAGATGTGGCGGCACAAAAATGAATGAGATACCAGTATTTAAACAGTTCTGTTCATCAGAAAAATCGGAGCAGTCGTATATATTGTCACAGCGCCTCAAATGCGGAATGCACCGGCCGTCGTAACAGGTGAACTCAGACTCGTGGCAGTCAGCCATCGCTGGGGACCTCGACGCCCTCGTCATGTACCAAGCTGGACACCCATGATGAATATCAGCCTACCCGTTATGGCATACAGAACTACAGTATGGCCGTCGTATCGTGGCGGTTCTGATGGTAGCTGTTTGGCTGCGCAATGGATCTTTAAGGAACAAATCTGTCTACTGCGCAGCTAATCGCTGACTTCAAGACCGCCAAGATATATCGGCCGCACTGTAAGTACCCTACGTCTGATAAGCAAGTATTCTGTCCACGAAATGAAAGGCCAAGTGATTGACGCGCTACCAAGCTTTGGCGAGCACGCTAATTCTGTTCCCATTAGCAATATTTGGTACAAAATTCTTCGTTACTGAAGCTTCATGTATTTTATTTGATACTAGCTTTTGCCTGCGACTTCGCCTAGATGTATGTCTGTATCACGGATGCAGACGAAGTCGCGGATTAAAAAGTAACCTATGACCTTTGTTAGGGTTCAACCTCACCCCGTACTTTTCATAAGTAGGTATGCATAAAACACACTTTGGTGGATTTCTTTAGTCTCCTCGCTGCCGACTGGCTAAAAACTTTACCAAGTGTAAAATGTTAGACAGTTATGAGAGAAGAAAAGTAGGTACCATCCCGCAGAAGGCACATAATAGCATGTAATAGTTTAGTGCATGGTGCGTTATTAGTTTCAACAGAAAATGTGCTATTCAAAGTTGAACCTTAAGTGCGGAAGTTGTTAGTGCTTATTTAAACTTCTATAAGCGTGTTAGTGCCCTGTGCTTGCCAATAAAAGAATGCCCATTGAAAATGGCTGATGCTCATTACTGATAACACTTTTAGACAATTAATGTTTAACCAATGTTATATTCTCTTTTATCTGCATAATGTCAATAAAAAGCATCAGCTGATCCTGTAAGCCTAGAACGGTATGATAGTATCAGAATATCACGGTATGATAGTATCAATAACACGATTTTAATTCGTAAAATAAGTGCACTAAGTTATATTTTAAGTTTTCAAAAAATCATTGTAAATCAACTTCATATTCACTTCTGAAAAATGAATTCAGTAGGTATCGAGATAGATACCTACTGAATTCATTTACACCATCCATTTTCACCTACTTATGTAACATCTCCTGGCAGATTAGATTCAAATTACAAATAACTATAAAATTAAATTATACTTAGTGTCTTAAGACCCAAAAAAAGTGATAATTTATTAGTGTCTGATGTGTTTTGTCTAATTCAAAGTCGCCTATCTAACAAATGCTTCCCTAACCTATTGTTACTAGGTAATAAGTTTGTTACTATGTAAGATAATATTTCAATACTTACGGCAATTGGACTCGTCGGAACCATCAATACAATCCGGATGGTCGTCACAAACGAAGTATTGATCAATGCAAACATTATCCGAAATGCACCTATATTGCTCCACTGTGCACGGCTCTGAAATATTACATCGATGTCAAATAAAATATGAAACTGAGAGAACTGAACTGTTGAGAGAACTGTCGCCTAGATCAATCAAAGAATGGGCCAAGAACCCTGGAACCAGGTTACCTGGTTAACCAGGAACATCTACAACTAAGTCTATTAAAAAAATAGCTTAATAGATATTTGGGTTATTAAATCTAGAAATTACAGATCAAAAATTAAAAACACTGTCTCGTTAGCCTAGTGGTCCTAAGCACGACTGCTACGCTAGAGGTCCTGGGTTTGATTCCCAGGTCAAGCAAAAAGTGTTATTGGGTTTTTCTATGAAATTCTCAGTAGCAGCTCGGAGTTTGGATTTGTGCACTGTTAATGGCAATAGGCTCGCCCCCTATTACATGGAGCCTAAATATACCGGCGAACTGTGTGTGTAAATTGGTACACCTCTGCCTAATCCTACGGGGAAAACAGGCGTGATGGTATATTTATATTTCATATAAATTAAAAACACCACAAGATATCTCAAGATATATTAATGAACTTACCATCGGGACTGGTGGTCATAGTTTTATTACAATTCCTCTCATCACTGCCGTCCAAACATTCAGGAATACCGTTGCAGCGCTGCAAATAGGTTATGCACTCGTCGGAGTCGCATCTAAAAGAAAAATATTAGTTTACAAAAATCTGAAGGTAAAACGTACTTTGTGACTTTCGCATAAAGCATATTTCGCTGTGGGCATTAGAGTAGCAATCGCAGTATAAACTAACATGATATAGATATAAAAAGTACACGGAATAAAGGAACCCTATTGCGGTTGTTACCTGAAGTCTCCGGGACGGTCACAGTGGTAGCAATCCTCTTCGTCAGATCCGTCGGAACAGTCACGCTGGCCATCGCAAATCTGACTGGCCGTTAAACACGTGTCGTCGCATGGGTGGGCACACGCTTTAAAAACAATACGATTCATTTGAATACATACAACTTAAAAAGCAAACACTACTTAAAAGCACAAAACTAATGTACGACGCAAAACTCGCTAGTAATCGCATTTGGACGCAAAGCCGCCATGGCACCCACTGCACTTGCATAAATATTATAATTAATTTTAAATTAAACTAAATTAATTTAGGGATCGGATAGCAGTGAAATCTTATTCTGGTAATGAAGAAAAAAATATCGATAAGATTTAAGACAGACAGAGTTAGATTTGAACACTGCAATACGATCCCGACAATGTGAGCCAGCCTTAAAAATGAATGATAAAGTTTTAATACTAATTTATTGGTTAATGTTTCAGGGGTCTTACCGTAAATTTTTACTACTCTCTTTTTTGTATATCAATGTACTCTCGAGTCAACTTTAGCAGCTTCCCATTAATATTTTTATCATAAGAGCATATTAAATGTGCACAGTATATGCATGAGTAATGTCCTCGTGTATAGACTGTGCACTAACTGCTAAACTAACTAGGAAAGGTTGATGGTAGGGCCTCTGAATAATTTTAAATTAAACCTCTTAGTAAAGTTAAACACAATGCAGGACGTAAACATAATGTACCTTCACAATTCTCCTCATCCTCTCCGCCATCACACTCGCGTATATCGTTACATCTATCTGCGCACTGGACTCGAGAGCCTGAATTGCAGGTGAATCGTTCTGGTGGACACGATGTACCTGAAATTATCGCCATATTATAGTCATCTGTCGTCGCTCCTCCCGAACCCCCGGTGCGATTAGCACTTTGCGAATAACTACGGTTGTTATCACTGATAGACATAATTATTGATATACTAGCCGAGTGCAATTAGACCAAAAATATCCCTCAAGTGTGACATTTTTGAAGTGAAAACTTCTTTAGTGGCGTTGTACACTTTTTTTGTAATGGGTAAAAATTTTTAAACTCGCGCGAATTTATCGTACACAAATAAATATTGTATGATAGTACTTTTATACTGATAATTAAAGCAATTCGTGCAAAATTATTCCCTAACCATTCCAAAATATCAAAAATGCACAACGTTAATATTCAAGTTTTCACTTCTGCCGGCACTCCCGGAGTGCAACCCGTCGTTTTTTTTTGCTGTGTTTCTAGGGATCAAGAAAAGTAAGTTAAAAAAAAAGTTCGGCAGTAACGACTTTTATTTTTTTTTCGATGTTATTCGGCGAATTAATTCTAAGGCATTTTATGTATACTGTAGAATGGCCCATTTCCAACCAATTACTGGGATAAAGTCGAAGTGATAGTTCATTGTATTGTAAAAATTGCACTCGGCTCCACAAAATATTGCAAAAACTCCAACAGATATGTAGTTTACACATAATGAGTAGGTACTTTTTGGCTGAAATAGAAATACGAAGAAACAATCAATGTAACTAACTACAAGAATAATAACTTCATAGAATTTGCTAGAAATTGAACGAATAGAAGAGTATTCATGCGATATTGCATGCTCATGCTTCTGGCTAGAAAAAATTAAATGTGGACCTTTGATCACATTCGATGGTTCACAATATTTCTCGTCGGATTGATCGGGACAGTCGTACTGACCGTCGCATCGTCTCCGAACACTTACATAAACACCGTCGATGCATTGCCAACGGTCCTTTCCATGGGCTCCTAAATATTTACACAAATGTGATGATTCATAGAAAAATTGATTCGTTCTAATCTATTTACATACATCAATCGTTTTTGGTTGATCTTTGATATTTAAGTGATTATCATTAAGGTAAGTTTTGAAGCTGTCAAATTGTTTAATGTTGGAACTAGCTTTGTTCCAGCTTTAATATATATGTATGTGTGTAATTTAAACTAATAGAATTAAGAGACAAGATTTGTATTTTTGTTTGTAATGAATAAACTAAAATTCTTTCACCTAAGGAAGTTACATTTTGAACCAGATACATAGGCTACAAGTTATTTTAAAAAAATGAAATCCGTTAAGAAAATCGCGGGTAGAACATAGTACAATATAAAATGAAGGAGCTTTGAGATTAAAAAGGTATTATTCCTTTCATTGAAACAGTAACTTTTACCAAAACGATTAATGTATGACGATTTGAACGATGATCAACAAATACATTCAAAGGCGTCAAGCGTTACTTACCGCAGTTATACTCGTCTTCGCCATTTCTGCAATCGCCCCGACCGTTACAAAGATAGGCTATATTTATACAAGAACCGTCCCGACACTGGAATTGGTCCCTTTTGCAAGGACAGCTAGCTTCGTCTGTGCCATCATCACACTCCACTGTTCCATTGCATCTGGCATCGGCTTGTACGCACATTCCACTCGTGCATTCATATTCATAAGCCATGCAAACTGGGCCTGCCATAATAGTGCGCCATAACCACATAAATACACTAGCAAGGGGGTCATTTCAAGAGCCCCTTTCTAGTGTCATCAAATTAAAATATTAAATGTAAGCAATGTTTAGATGACTAAGAAATGTTTAGTAAAATCTTAGACATCCAATATAAACTTAAGGCGAGTGCCAGGTTGATAAAAGTTCGAATAAAGGTAAGTTAAGCTTAGTTTATGTTTAAAAAACTGGTCGCATCAAGTTTATGTTAATTATTAATCTAGTAAAGTGCAGCTTTATTGCTGTGCATATAAATAAGCGCCTAAATGTAAAAATTAGTTTAAATATAACATGCTAAAGGGAGGTTTCGGTACAGTGTTTCACCATCACCTTTTTAAATCGTTGGTATTTATAAAATTTACAAAAGTCATCGTTAAAAATTTGGAAAAGTTCAAACCATAAGAGCAATCGCGTTCATCAGAACCATCCTGACAGTCATGCGTTCTGTCACAATGTTTGGATGCTGGGATGCAGTGTCCATTATCGCATTTGAAGTCGCTCGCACCACATGCTAGTCGGTAAAAGAAATAGACTCCGTCATATTGATTACTTAAAGAGCTGACAAATCACCAGCAATTTCGAAATTAAAGATTGGAAGAAATGAAAATAATAGAAAAGAAGAATAAAATTCGGTTTAAGAAATGAAAATGATAACACCAATCACCATGGAGATTCATTGGTAAGAGGAAGAAGTTAAAAAAAAGTCAGAATGAAAGAGGTTCGGAAGTTAAATAAGACAGGAAGCCAAGTATCAAGAACCCTTTACGATAAAATCAACTTACGACAATTCTGTTCATCGGAAAAATCTCCTGGCGTACAGTCATAATGACGATTGCACCTTAGAGACTCGGATATGATCTTGCCACTTCTGCACTTAAAGTAGCCAATGGCTGGAAATACATGCAAAGCCATACATGTTAACTGGTCATAAATTGTGATGATCTAATGTGGAATGTTAATTTTGAAACTGCATCATGCATTACAAGACTTAGTTTCAGGGATAATAATGTGAATTGTAATGGAGCTTGAAACTTTATCTGAATGTTGATGAGCTCTATTGGGGGGTGGGCTTGTAGTGTTTTGTGCAATCTTTATGGGAATGGATGTCTTACCAATGCAGTTCCTTTCGTCTGACCTATCTGTGGGGCAATCGACACGTCCATCACATCGCTTACTCCTTTTGATACAGCTCCCATGATCGCATTGCCATTGGTCTGTTCTGCATGCTTTTAGAATTACATGTTTATTGTACACGGTGTTATTTGGTTAGAAATTAGTAAGTATCCGCGCCATTGTTAGTGTGGTTTTGTCTATCGATATTCGTACAGTGAAAACTATATTCAGACTTTTAGTTATGTTTCATAAGTCAAGTCTTTGTTTTGAAACTAGTAAAGGAGATGTTGTCATGTCCCACAGTACAAGATTTAATCTCGAAGAGTACGATCTATATGTATAATTACTTCCAAAAATTCAATTGATAATTACTTAAGTTATTGACCAGGGAAAAATCATCTTGTACATACGAAACATATTCAACAATACGCATGTATTAAATGCTTGCACCATCCAGTGAAAATTGTATAAACAAAACCACATGTCACGTCGGTTAGTTGCATTCAAGCCAATACTTACGACATCCAATTTCGTCGCTGCCATCTTTCCTACAATCTTTGAAGCCGTCACAACGGAGTAGCATGGATATGCAAGTGCCATCGTGGCACCTGAACTGGCCAGTATCTTTACAGACATGGTGACCAGCCCACCAGCTAATCGTTGACACTTACCGTTCAAATAATCCACGAAAGCAGCGTGCGAGAATACGTCGTTAGTGACCTTATATTGTTGTATTATGAACTAATACAATAACTTTGTTGAAAAAAGAAAAAGTAGCTGCATATTTAGAGTGCCTAAGACCTCTCTGTAGAGCTGTCTATCTTCCTCAAAATAGTCGTAATGTTTTGTGTTTGCTTTTGTCTGCTAAAACGTTTCTCTGTCAGTACCTACCTATCTCATGCGATATGCGGCTATGGTCCTGCATATTTGGCAGTGATTCAATGCCAATCTCTTAAGCCTAACTGTATTCTAACGCCTTCCTTTCGCGGTATTACCGATGGGTAAGTTAGAATCATGCACTTACCAATCTGCTTCTAAAATTTTCATATATACTTGTTGCTTGACTCTTTGATCTGGTGTGTTCCAACAAGGTACTTACCACAGTCTAGTTCGTCAGATGAGTCTGCGCAGTGGTATTGACCATCACACCGCTTGCGTTCTTCAATGCAGATTCCGTCACTCTCGCAACGGAACTCATCAGGGCGGCATGCTAAATTTGAAATTGAATAATTAGACTTCAGTTAAGAAATACCTATCTATCAGTTTTCATAGAGGACTCTCTTGTGTGTGTCCTAATAAATTATACAGGGTGGATTTTAGACAGGTCACTAAGGGCAGGTGCCTTAACCACTATAGTTGCAGGAAAACGTTCTTACTCGTAGAAGACCATCCATAACTGTTTGAAATATCCTGAACTGCATTCACAGATTTTGGAAAAAAATTACAGTCAGTTGCAAAAAGGAAAAAAAATATATTTTCCTCGTTAGCTAAACTAGGCTCGGTCCTAAACGCGACTGCTACACTAGAGATCTTGGGTTCGATTCCCATGTCGAGTTACTGAGTTTTTCTATGAAATACTCAGAAGCAGCTCGGAGTTAGCATGTGTGCCCGGTTAATGGCACTATGCTCGCCCGTTATTACATAGGACCTAAACATACCGGCGAACTGTGGGTGTACATTGGTACACCTCTGCCTAACCCTGCGGGGAATACAGGCGTGATGGTTATATTTTCTTACACCAATCTATCCTATTTTGTGCAGTGCGATCGTGTTTCACAACGTTATTCTCATAAGGCAATTATTAGTAGTAATTGATATTTAAATTGTATTTCTTGCACAAGGTTTCAGTGTGTACAGTCAAACAAACTATTTGGTATAAGGGCAGCTTACATGCAATTACTTTTAAACAATGTTGTGATTGTGCTGAGCAGTCAATTATTTTGCATTACTTTCATAAGTGTGTCGTAAGCTTAAAAACTTATTATGCACACAATAAAAGTGAACACTGGCAGTGTTGTAGAAGGACGAATAGTTTTCCCTGTATACCAATTAGTTTGACTGTACATGGGTAGGTACTTACCGCATCCTAGTTCATCGTCTTGGTCTGGGCAATCGTAGACGTTGTTACAACGGCGGCTTGACTCAATGCAATTACCGCTTCGGCATCGGAAATCATCGCCACCGCATGACCCTGTTGACAAACCAATGATAATGTTTAATTACTTTATTACTCACTATCCAACTTATAATCCAAGATCCTTCTAAGATTCTAACTATATTCCAACTATTAATGCTCATTGCCTACAAAACTAATACCGCACGTACTATTGTAACTCCTAGCGATACACTCTTTTTTCTTATTAAACTATTATGTCTACCTGTGGACAGCGTTGTGGGTTACATTATTGTTATCATTGATTGTTAAATTAGTTTTAAGCTCAAGTTATGTAACTGTTTGCTGTTCCTTTCAATTAAAATAAAAATAAATAAAATAAAATAAGTATAGAACTTAAGTCACTTACAAGGAACCTAAATTAGGTACTAATTATAACAAACATATTTAAGTAGGTACTCCGTTTACGTATTTGGCTACTGCTTTGCTCGCGTGTGTCGTAGCGTAATATTATACTCAATAAACTCAAGTATTGCCCTACATTAAAATACCCCAACACGTAGCGCAGCAGCCAATGCTTAGACACTGCGCTAAATGTATCGTCAAATATAAAGCTCCTGTTTGACCAAATTTTATTTTAATTTGCAGATTAAATAATTTTGTATTTGTGTGTAATTGTCGTGAATTGGTATAACGGCTGTAATTAAAATAATGAGTAATTAAGTAAGTCTTAAGTAATTCTTACATATGAGACTTTACGACGCAATTCGTTATGGTACCTTAACAAAACCTGACCAGAGAATTATATAAATGGTCATACGTAGAGCGTGAGGAATACTTCCTACGGCTCTTTTAAGGATCCCGGATCGAGATGATCATTTTGACGAAATTAATCAAAAACAAACAATAAGAGTAAAGAAATGATACAGCAATGATAATACAACGAACTCTCGCCGCCCTCTCGCCAAGTCGCCGGGAAACTCAGGTCCAACTAGCAACGCCATCTAGTTAAGACGCTAGGTACTAGGTGAATGTTAACGCTGTCCTTTCAGTTTCAGTCGTTCACGTTGAAGTAGCGATAATCGAGACTAGGTGGCGCTAGCTACGATTTCATGTTGTATTGAATGAACACCGCCAAAATTTTATTATTGAGAAATAAAGCATTGATTAGGTTAATTAGAAACGTGACATATTAACCACGAAATTTTGAAAACACTAGAAGCTTTTGTTATTTTTTTATGATTTCAGTAAAAGGCATAGGTGCTATCAACAGTGTATTTTGTTTAAATTAAGTTTGAGATGAACTTTCAATTCCGCAGCGCACGTAAGATGGCGCTATATCAAGTCAGTTTAAAAGCTACAAAGGTATTCGGCGGCGTTAATTAAACAGTTTAACTTTTACGAAGTTTAAGTTTCAAAGCGATGCAATACTGTGGTTGCACGAGCATTTCTGCACCAATTTCTGTGACAGACTTTAGCAAGATAAATTGACGTCTCTCTGTAGGTAGCTACGTAACTATTTAACGTATTTTGAGTGTTTAAACAAGAAGTTGATACAGAGAGTTGGTAATGCCTTTAATTTAGTAAGTTACTGAGAAATCTGTTTATAATACAAATACACTTGACAGGAACTTAGTGTTACCTTTACTTTTAATACTTACCTATTTAAAAGCTTAAAGGCTTGTTTGTTTTTTGTTTGATTGCGCTAATCTTGCCCGCGACTTCGTTGTTTAATATTTTTAGTCATTAGGTTTAGCAAATGATTTTGTCAGCACTTTTGGTATTCTCGCATTAGTAAATTCATCCACACAATAACACACATTACTTTGTGCTCTAGTGTAAAATGGCACGTTGTTCCACCAATTTACACCTTATCGTATAGAACTTAAGAAACAGATTATCACTCCAAGCGTCGCTCATCAAATCTAAGTACACAACACTTGCAACCGCGCTCACGTAAGCCCACGTTTAACAAGTGCTCGAACGACACAACGCTAGTTAGCATAAATCGACAATAAAAAGAAAAAAAAGAACGTAGTCCCAACAAATTTTCTTCATCTTTTGTTCCATAAACATTGCCGTAACACCTATGTGTATTTAAAATTCCGACGTTGTTCGGCGGGGCCTACTACCTACGTGATATACTTAAGACTGCATAAATAGGCAAGTACCCGCGAGTATTACGGGTTTGGAGTTTGCGCATACGCTTGTGAAAATCGCAAAGTTCTTGTCCTCCACATTATGTATCGCGACCACGTGGCAGTGTTTAACAGTCGAGAAACGCAAGTCGCTCGAAATCAAGTTGGGCATTTTTTTTACACTGATTTTCTTAAAGTTATTAGGTACTTTGAATATATTATGAGCAGTATCTTTACTGTGTGTGATGGCTCAGCGGTTAAGGCGTCCGCCTGTCATAAATGAGGTTGCGGATTCGATACCGGGAAATGTGGAAATGGATCATCAAATGTACTGATTGTGTTGATCAGTATTATGGAACGATTGTTGTTTTTTTGTTCTTATTTCGCGGTTAGTCTAAAAGTTATTTGTAGTCATGAGTACTTTTACGTTCGGAGAGATGCGCAGTAAATTAAAAATTAAACTGTATAATATATAGTCCGCCATTATACAGTATTTTTTTACATTATGTGCATAAAGATTCAATAAATAAATAAAATAAATTTATCATATAAGTTGAGACAGAACTCTCAGTATTATTAGAGCTATTCCTCAATACAATAATACTTAACATTTGTGATCGTGACGTCAGTTCATTGCAATTTAGGCCGACCGGGTTGGTCAGGTATGCAACATTAATCGAAAGATTTATGTAATACGCTTTGAACAGTTTCAACGATTAATAGAAGCAATAGCGATTAAATGTCATTAGGTATGTACTTGCCTTTAATGCGTAGGTTCAATTAATATTAACAAAAGGACCACAACCAAGCAACACATAGTCCGACATTTTAATTGAGAACAGGATTTAATTATTGAGTAACTGTTAAGGACATACATATTATTATAATTTTTTGGTGCACTGTTGTGCTTGTGTTTGTGTGACAAAGGGGCATGACTCTTGCCCTTGGCCAGGGGTGCGGGATTCGCATAAGCATTCACCACTCCAAGACATACATAATTACTTAATAAAAAAACATAAAAGTGAATTAGTAACCTCCTCCTTTTTTGAAGTCGACAAAAAAAAGAAGAAATAACTATTACACAAAATGTTTTTGTTTTTTTCTGGGCCATAAAAATAGGTCTGTAGGCTTTTAAAAGAATAAAGGGGTCATTATTGCTTGACCACCTCCGGCAACTGTCTCTGTAATAAATATGTACCTATTTCTGAAGAAACTGAAATAAAATCTTAGACTATCTACGCATAAATCAAACTGAACAAGCGATTGTAACTAAAATAAACATTTGAGATCCACTCACTTTCGTCGTAGCAACATAGCGTTCGTGAAAACCTCAAATGAAGTTTCCTCGACGTTCATATGAGGGTAATAATATTTTATTAAAAGCTTTCTAGCGTAAGGGGCGTCCCAACGACAAGTCGACGACGCATCACTCTCTGAAGATAATGTTGTTCAATTACTTAAATTCTCATTTTTTACTTCAAACACTGTAACGATGCTAACATGCGAATAATGACAGAACAAAATGTACACTTTGTAGGTTTAAAGAACTAAAAGTAAAGTAGTGCTTTGTAAACGTATTTTAAAATGATTTCTCAATAGTTTTGAAAGTCAAATCATATACTTCAATTAGGCCATTAAAATACAATTTTGAACGTCATACACAAGAAAAATAGAAACTACTTGCCCCTTACAAAAGTTAATATGGAGAAAAATTGGCCAGAAATACCATAACCACTCCATTTTTTTCCCGCGACTTCGTGTAAAGTAAAATTATACGATCGTTGCTAAAAGTTAGTAGAATTGCCCCCTAATGGTAAGTGGTCACCTCGGTCACAACATTCCCTATGGACATCTACAAAATAGGAATCACTTTAATATTATTATCAAACTAATTTTATGTAATCCAAAGTGGTTGCACATAGCTACCCAATAAATATACTACTTTCACAGCTAGAGTAGAAACTGAACTTAATTGTGCACTTGTGCAAGCTTTGCACAAAGGGTGGGCCGTTTGGGCAGCACCTGGTTTGCACACCACAACAGTGCAACGGTACACAGTGCCACCTTACAAGGTATTAGGAATAGACACCTAACACTAGCTCGTTACGCATATATAGCTTGCGAAAGGAACATCGTACGGAACAGGAAAAAGATACCTAGTTTAAAATAAGTTTACAAAACAAGTAATAGAACCAAAGCCTTGCAAAACGAAAGTCTCAAAGTGTCCAAAATTAAAGTTGTTTTTCACTTGTCTTTTTGTAAAAAATTTCACTTTATTTTTATAAAATATAAAAACACGAATAAATACTAACATTTTCTTTAAAGACAAACTTATTATGAATCGCAGGAACAATTAATAGTTTCTTTATCAGACAAATCCTAGTGTTGGCAGTCCTAAAACTTGGTTTATCAAAACGGGAGCTACTCCCGTAGCTGTGCCTAAAGTTGGGCAACATTTTCAGCCTTAGCCGCTTTTCACACTATCCGAAAATTTCGAGTATCAGTCGCGTACTGGAAGGTACAGCTTAGGGCAAGGACCTAAAGGATTTTCGAAGAAGACTGGTCTGTTGTCTTTGAATTGAATTATAAAATGATTATGATGATGATGACCAACAATAGATTGCCATACTATTACAGTGTAACTAGTTTAACTATATTAAGTCTAACTTTTACAAACTACACATTACATTACTAGTTTATATTATACGTATATTATTTTTATGTATATTATAGTCTTACTAGTTATTACTAGTAACTATAAAATCATCAGGCAGAATTTACACCAGTGAGCTTTAAGGTAACTCGACATAGTGCCACACTATTTTGATGCTCGCTCATTTGCCAAGTCGCGGTGTGTGGACAGGGCCTACTCGGCTGAGCCCCGTTCACGTCATGATAATTCGAAATATTACAATACAACGGTTAAGAACTAAGACTAGGTATTGAAGATTCTGATCAATTGAAGATTATAGAGCAAGAAAGCTTTCTCAAGAAGAACAACATCGTAATAGCAAACGTTGAAGAAAATGGTAAATGTTTGTAAAAAATCAATCAAAGTTATCAGTTACCATAGTGAAATTCTACTTCTAGGTAGAGAGACGCGTCGCGGTATTTTTCGAGTTCCAAGAAAGCTATAATGAATAATTACAATAATGGTATTTAATCCTGTATGTTCACAATATTTGTCAATTTTAATCTGTATAATTTTACCTATTCATATTTTATCTACACTAATATTATAAACAGGAAAGATTTGTATTTTGGTCCGATTTCCAGAAATATTTTACCGTAAGAAAGCTACATTATCACGGATAACATAGGGTTTATAACATCACGCTACGACCCAAGGGAACGGAGCAGTAACCAAAGACGTAAGTTAACGCGGGTAAAATAAGCCAAGCGGACGAAGCCGCGGTTAGTTCGCTAGTTATAGATATAGGTAGATTTGAAGAATGATTTTTTGTTGAAGTCTGCAACTAAGACTTCCCGTAAGTAACTGTAAACTGTCAAATTTACCCAATTAAATATGAACCTTATCTTTTTGTCATGAAGTTATTTTATACTTTATCTATCAAAGTAATTTGACAGATCGGGGTAACTTGATGTTCTGGCCTCTGTACAATAATCGGTACATGTTAATCTTTACAATTTGATTTAGAGTTCGAAACCGAATATGCATGTATTGTTTGCTGTTTGGTGATACAAAACATTATGAAAAAAAAACCCTGACAACACAAAATTAATAATCTGAAATCAGGGGGTCATTGACCTAGTTTAGTTTTCATTGCTTGTGCCATCTGTAGTGCGATTCTCTAAAATGCAAACTCGAAAACGAGTCTCACTAAAGTGATCGCGCTCACTTCGATAACGAACCAACTTGTCATTGGTTTAGTATTCGTTCGCCGTGGTGACGTCACCGGCGTGATCGTGTTTAACAGAATACTATTTTGTAATCTCACTGCGGATTCAGCTTTCGAATTACGAAGCGAGGCTTAGAGAATCGCACTGCTGTGTATAAAAGACCTTCGATCGAAAAGTATATTAGCCAGAAACTAAAACTTAACTGTGCTCAAAGTAAAAGAGCAAAATAAGTAGGTAGCGATAAATACTGATTGTTTATTTTTATCGGTGCGGTTAGCGCAGTCGCTGAGTGATTGGCTGCTGTGCTGTGTGTCACATGTTCGATTCCCGCATAGGACAAATATTTGTATGTCCTCCTGCCGTTCCTGGTCTTGCTCTTTGTGTGTGAGCTTATATGTTTGTAACCACTATACAGAAGAAATTCCAAGATAGGGGCAATGTTTTTAAAAAATTGTTTTTTTTTTCACGAGGCTTGCAATTGTACGTTTTGTTTTTAACAAAAAGTCAATAGATAAAGTAAAAACTTCTAGTCTTTTTTATTATACTGGTTAAGCAAATACCACAATGTAAGTATCAAGGTTAGGTAAGCATTTATTTATGAAGCACGAAAGCAAGACAGATTCGCGGATGTGAAAATTTGAAAGAAAACTTTTGGACGCGGTAATAACTGTGTGTCTATGACTTTACGTGGGACTACGAAGTGGCTGAGGCAGAAAGTTCTTAGAACATCATAATTCATGTGAACAATCTTATAGTAAAACAAGAAAACCTTCCCAGAAAGTTAATTATATTGTTTAAGGACAAGTTCCTACCAGTTACTTTATCTGCGTTGTGCTTTTTGCTTTAAGTTTGAAGTTAAGTCTTTGGTATAAGCCTTTGCTATTCCTCGTGAATCCGGCTATCATATACAACAGGAGTTTCAGAGATTAAACAAATAATAATCTCAATGGAGGAAAGAATTATTAGCTTGAATACCCTGCGGTGTCACCCGGGTTCCGTCTGTACTTTCTGCTCCGCTCCCGTTAGTAGTAGCTTGATGTTCTATACGCATAAATCTTCTTCTTGAATCTGAGTGATTCAAGAGGAAGGTTTATGCGTATATAGATGTTTATGTATATTGATGAAAACTGCATTAAAATCCATTGCGTAGTTTAAAAGACCTAAGCGTACATACAGCGGGAGTGACTTTATTTTATCTATACTAATATTATAAAGCTAAAGAGTTTGTTTGTTTGAACGCGCTAATCTCAGGGACTACTGGTTGGAATTGGAAAATTCTTTTAGTGTTGGATAGTCCATTTCTTGAGGAAGGCTATAGGCTATGTAACATCACGCTACGACCAACAGGTGCTGAGCAGCGAGGGTGAAACCGCGGGGAACAGCTAGTACTTTGTAAAGATTTAGTTTTACACCAGCTATACCGCATCTATTCATCATATATTCGCGGCGCTAACGTAATAGGTCCCAGACAGGGTGAACCGGCAAATAAATTAAACTGTGTAATAAGTAGTCGCTAGTCTGCACCAGGCACAGGGTAACCCTTATTACAAAATTGTCCCCGTGGTGATTCGTGAGCAGGCCACTTGGGCCCCTGTTATTATTATGAAAAGGTTGTAAAAAGCCCCTGATTCGTTGCGACAACCGACGACGGCATTTTATTTATTTTGGATCCAATGCCGTGAGCTTTCTTAATAATTTTACTATTCGAGATAGTTTAGAGTTATCTGCATGAGAGGTCTTTGACCTATAGTGGGATAGTAATAGGCTAGTATTAAGATGTTTTTTGTTTTTGTTTTTACATAACTTGTGACTATGAAGTCCCATTAGGAGGTGTACGACGAGACTTGAAAAAAACATCTGTAAAGTTTTTAACCTGTATTTTTTTTTGTTGTACTGGTTAATTTTCGGACCTAAAATACTTTTATTTTAGAAGAAGAATTAGAAATCCGCGCATTTAAATATGGCTATAACCCTATAAGAAATACACTGTATAAAATAGATATAAATCACCGTTATTGGCAGAGAAACTTCGATATTCTAGGTGTTAGTTTAAAATGTACTTATTCATAGTTGACATCACAATAGTGCTTCGGTATATCATTATTCTCAGAAAATAGCAAATGCTACGTTTAAGCGGCTTAACGCGTAGGTAACGTAAACGCACTGAGTTTGTATGCCACTCGAAATGTATTGGCTGAAGTTGCTGCAATTTCGACACACATTGAGTAACTGTGGTACCTACCTATAATGCCTGTTTTCCAAGAAGGGGTGTAGGCAGAGTAATAAGCCCTTTGTGAAGGGGTTCGTTCGGGGAAATACAACCAACTTCCCTATTTCTGTTACACGTTGCCGGAACTGAGAATCGAACCCCATGCTTAGCAGTAGTGCTTGCGACCGCTAGATCAACGGGGTAGAGAAATTAAACACTTGTATCAAAGTTGTTATCTTATAAAGCATTCACTTTAAAACAAAAATACAGTGACAGACTGTTGTCTATACTAATAGAGGTAAGATTTTTTTTTTTTTGTTTGTTTGTAACGAATAGGCTCCTAAATCGATTTTAACTATTTTGACACCAATAGATAGGTACATTATTCCTGAGTAACATAGGCTATATAACATCACGCTACGACCCACGGGAGCAGAGCATTAACCGAAGCCGTAACTTATAGCGGGTGAAATAAGAAACGCGGACGAAGTCGCAGGCACTTCGCTATGCCGGGGCTGTGTGTTGTTCGAAAGAGATACCGCGCCCCCGGTACGCAAAGGGCACATGAAGGAACATAGATGGGTTTTAGTCAGTAAAAGTCTGACACTCCCTCCCGTCCCGCCCAGGGCGGGGGAAGTTATTTGATGACATCCCATATTATAGTTAAAAAAAAAAGAAAAAGGCAGTTTGCTAGTTAAGTATGTTTGTATATAACGACTAGTTTTTATTCCTGTCTCGTTCTTGCGTATTCTCACGTTCGTTCTCGGTTGTTTGACGTCCATTGAACGTCAATAGAACAATTTATTATATCTCGTCTTGATTTACGTCCCATTTTGCGTGTGTCACCGTAACATTAGTATGTGAAAAGCAATGTATTCGACACTAGTGTTTGTTTCGCAATGTTATGCGTAGGATATCGAGTAGGGATTCATTTGATGTTGCTTTGAGCTTTGTAGTTTAGTGGAAAACATTTGACATTCCGCCTTTTGTGATAGTTGATTTAGTCATCAGGTTTATTATTTTGTACGTTAATTAATACCCCCGGCTGGAATTGGTATTCTGAACGGGTGGAATTCTGAAAACCGAATTGAATTGGGAAAAATAAATAGGAATATAGAAATTTCGAATTGGGAAAAATATCGACAGCGCGTTCCATACATTATTAGTCCAATATGTATCGACAAACAAATTAATAGTTAAATAACTCATTCTGAAATTAAATTCTTTGACGGATAACTACGTAATAGCCACGAGCCTAAATATTAGTGCCCTTATCATATTATTTACAGATTTCTTTTTCGCCTATTTAGCTATTGACTAAAATATGACTAGATTAAATTAAGCCTTATCCAAATCAGTTCAGAGATTATTAAGGAGTTATTGATAAACATCTAAATTCACATACATCAGTCTTACCAAGAGTATCGTATTACCCATTACTGGGTTGTGGAGGTCTGATAGGCAGTCGCTCCATGTAAAATACTGATATTCAGCTGCATCCGGTTCGACTGGAAGCCGACCCCAACATAGTTGGGAAAAGGCTAGGTAGATGATGATGATCTAAATTCACATACATCCAGATATTCACATTTCTGTTTAGCTTTCTTAGCGTTTTATAATCGGACCAGTAATTCCAGAGATTATCTACATTATACTTCTTTCAAACAAAAAAATATTTTTATATTTTTTATTCTTAACAAAAATCTTTTACCTCTTTTACAGTATATATAATTACGCGCAGATTATATAATTACGTACTGTATTCAGTAGGTATTTGAAATTATGTGGCTACTTACTGTGCCCATGTAGCATATTAAAATGATAATTTTATCATCGATACGAAAAGAAGAAGAAGAAGTATGGAGGAATTTCGCACTCTCGTGACAGATGTAGGTACCTACTTACAGATGTTTTGACCTGAACATGATGGTCAACAGCGTAAAGAATTCTCCATGACGGCTGTACGCTATTGTCGTAGGAGGGGAAAAAAAACTCTCGAATTCAAACTCAGAACAGGGTAATGACCGTTGAACGAACGTTCAGTACACACCGAACTGAATTATAAAGAACGCCGTCAAACGTGGGTCTTAGTAAAGAGACACATTTCACATTTGTACATCGTTAGACGACACAATGGCGATTGATGAAATATGCAAAACATGGGATAAACTTAATCCCATTATGTCCGCTACGCTTTGAAAGAGGCCTAGCTTGTGGTCCGTTGTGGCGCTGTGTCAAGTTATGTTATGGTCTGATGATGTGCTGTCACTATTAAGGTATAACTCACGATAGCAAGACCAAAATACCAAGAAGTTCAATTACCGCTATACCTATTGAACAAATATTGTATAATCTATTAACATTAGGTTCAAGGAAATCGTCTTGCAGGCGTTTCTTCGTATCCAAAGAGCGTAGACGTCGCTGTGTGTCTATATGTCCGTCCGTCTGTCATGGGGCTGTAACTTTTAAACCTTAATGGGTAGACACTTGGAATTTTCTCAAAGTTTCTATTACCATAGTGTTATTACTTAGTAGGGTATGGCCATTATAACAACAAAGTTAAAAAGTATACAAAGAACGTGTTATTTTGTATATGTATGGTGTCAAATATTTTGCAGAGGTACGGAATCCTTGGTCTGTGCTTCCGACATTGGCTAATTCTTTTTCTACAGACGTTTAAAAATAGTAATCCAAGGAAAAAACCTGTTCGTGTCAGGACCATGGAAGAAATTGCGTCAAAGTATTTCTCAGAACCGATATCACTCCCTCACTATTCCCTGCTTATAACCACTTAACCGAGATAATTCTACGTAGGTGTGTTTAGTACTCACTTTGTCAGCTCTCATGTCACATAAACTTAAGTTTTTTATTATCGTACAAATTCTATCACAGTGTCATTCCAAAGTCATGTAAATAATATTCTTCTACGTCGGTGGTTAATCTTTCGTGAACCCCAAAGAGGGTCGTTTAGTAAAAATTAGGGATGAATAAAAATGCAACCGTTTTAACATAATAATGTGGCCATTAGCTGGCATATATTTACTCTAAGATTCAATTTACATACTTTATTAAATAACAAATTTCTTAACTAGTATTTATTTTTACTCGACTGCGGTAGAAAAAAAGGGATTTCGAATTACGTTTTAGCATTACAGAACCGTTTCGTTAAATCTATGTTCATGAAAATGTTCTCCTTTGTCGATCACTAGGCATGTATTAAACTATATGAACTTGATAAACGTTATTATGCCAGAGCGTTCGCTTATAGCGTTAAATAAACGGTTCAATTCTGAATGTAAAATATACAGGTTAAAAATATAAAAATATATATATCATTGACATCGACTCAGCAGTTTAGGAGAAGTTTAGTTGTGTATCACTAAACTTCTCCGAAGAAATCTATGGCAAAGTTTAGACACCAATATTATTATTAGTAATTGACTTACATCGTTATTAAAAATTATACCATGTCTTACTATTGCATAATTAGGTACAACATGATCACCACCTTTGGTAGACTGGTAAAGAATGCCTAAAACTTGTGCTTTTTGTTACGTAAAGATTAAATAAATAAATAAAATACCTAGTAGTTACCATTATATTACTAAACATCGAAACATTAAGTAAAAATCCGTAAAATTCAAACTTAGCACCTCTTTGTTTTAGCTACCTGCGAAGATAGGTAGCTCCACTTTTACCAACACTACGCAAAAAACTTTAGACGTAACAAGTGCATTCAAGAAGTTGTACCTATTGAAAAGTCAGTTTCTTTGTGGTCCAAGGAACAAAGAGGGTCATGAATATTGAATAGGAGTGTTACCCTATCAATTACCTGAGAGTTGTGTGATGGGAACTGACGGCAGTCGACTTTGCTTTGGGCATCTTTTAACTCACTTACGGACCGTACGTAGTGGCCGAAACCGAGGGCCGGAGTGAGCAATCTACGTGTACTTGCTTTTATAGAACCAATATACCGTTAGCAGATATCGATTCAATTGTTGGGCAATATATTGGTAGTTTGGACTTGAGCGCAATGTTCTGCCGTGATTTTGAGACTTAGCCGCTAGAGTAACTGCTGAGCGGTTGATTAAGGCAGTGTTTTTGAGGTATCTATTTTTTGTTCTTAGTAGAAGCCTTTATTTCTTTTTTTTAAGTATGGGAAATCATGAGTATCTTCTTCTGCTCTTGGTGGAGCGAAAGGGAGTGTCAGACTCTTACTGACTATAACCTATTTATGTTCCTCCTAATGCCCTTTACGTTCCAGGGTCGCGGTGACTCTTTTTGAATCCAATTCCGTAACACGGGCATGAGCCCGTGTTACGGAAAAAAAGATGTAATCGAGAACGAGCCTACTAACCGGAATAAACAATTGTTACAAACCATGGTTGCAGGCTGCTACTTCATAGTAGCAGTTCTTGTATAATGACGTTCAAAAGTGACTTTTAATGGCTTATTGAAATAAATGATTTGACATTTGACCCCTTCAGAAAATACCGAAGATAGCTTGAATTTCATCTGACCATTGTAACTTTCAACCTATCATCATAAATCTCAAGGTGATGACACTGAAACTTAAGATTGAGTGACACGGTTCGAATGACATCGTAAATAACCGTGACTCGTTGAGCACTCGATTGCTGTATAGCTAATGTCTCAGCATCTATTTCGGGTAGTCGAGCAGCTGACCGGGTACAATTAGAACCAGGCCGAGAAACGAAACGGCCAAAGTTCCATCAATTATTGACAAGTGGTTTTTTTTAAACTCAAGACCTTATTGGATTGGATACAGATTAGGTAAGTGTGAGACGCATATGACGGGAAACAATAAGCATATAACGAAATATATTATGCTTTTCATCACTGCTATTGAAACTGAAACTCTCTGGTCACGGAGATATTGAAAGTTAAAGATACAACTATTTAAAATGTTTTTCAGGGAAACCAGTTTAAATCTAAAACTTTTAAACCCCTGCAAGCACAAAGTTTAGCATTCGTTACATTGCGCGCTGTCTGTGATTTTTCACACAAAAATAAAGAAGTCATTTCCCAGCAATCTATATTTCTCTAATTTATTTAATTTGTTAGGCAGTAGCAGTATGCGTAATTAACAGCTATGTGATGTGTCTTATTACACCCCACACACACCACCCCTTATGACTTGTTGTTTCACGATCAACAAAAGAAAATCTTGCAATACCAAAATATATTACTGTCAACAATATTTCAAAACATTTCCTCCAATTTAAACAAGCCTTTAGCTAGACACAGACAACGGCTAAATGTCAAAGATGGTTATAAAACGTTTGAGAGTTGGCAATGTTATAAAAAACCTGGCACACAGATTTGTTATAATCAAATATCGTCGACTTTCAGTCTTTCACAATAAAATACTGACGTTGAGACGCAATTTAAAAAGCACAATAGTAACGGGAAAAGCTAATGTTGTTTTGTCAAAGAGAACTAAGAAGAAAGAAGATATTCGGGCAATGTAAGCGCATGACGTCTTGATTTTTTTGATTGATTTAAAGTTTTTGCAACAAAGAAGTACAAAGGCGGACTTAATGCTGTAAGGCATTCATTCCCTGTCAACCAAAGATGGTAAAGAGTAACAGTGCATGTGCGAATTATTGTACGAGAATAAAACAACAAAATATGTAATTAAGGTTATTACATCGGCCGATGTCCTTGAGGATTTGACATCTGTTCTATTATTTTTTAAATTTAGCGCCATCTACCGATATTCACTATGCTACGATAAAAGGAACTTAACATTAAGCAAGAACACAGATGTGTCGCAGAGTTGTCATTGTTTTTGCCTATTTTATTCGCTCTCTGAGAGTTTTAATACCTACATTTTGTTCTTATATTATGTATTATTTGGTACATCGTAATTTATATTTATTTTGTTATACACGTTACTTTTACATCGTTCTGGAACCAAAAGCCATAAACTCTGTCATAGTAACAAAAACTATTGGCTATATTATTTTCAATAAATAACATTAAAATTTAATTTGAACTGCCTCGTTAGCCTATTGGTCCTAAGCATGACTGCTACTCTAGAGGTCCTGGGTTCGACTCCTAGGTTGAGAAAAAGGTGTTATTGGGATTTTCTACGAAATTCTCAGTAGCAGCCCAGAGTTTGGATTTGTGCCCAATAAATGGCAATAGGCTCGCCCCCTTTTACATGGGACCTAAATGTACCGCCGAACTGTGGGTGTACATTGGTACACCTCTGCCTAACCCTTCGGGGAGTACAGGCGTGATGATGATTGTTTAATTTGTGAAATAATGAGAACTCGAAGTAAACGCTTCTTTGCAGTTTATGCATATTTGTGTGTAAACCTTATCGACTATACAAATGCGAACGGTAGCCTTTGAAAAATCCATTAATCGATCAGGCAGAAACGCACTAACATCTTGAATGACAAAAACTTTGACTTTGACTCTGACTTTGACTTTTGACAAAAAAGTCACAAATTTTCAAATTCTTTGAGACGTGTTAAAAAAAATAACGCCAATAGTAATTATTACTTTACTGGAGTTCCTGTGTTTCGGCTCCCGAATGATGTAAAAGTAAGTAACCGTGTAAATAAAATATTCACTTATCGGTTGTCGGAAACGAAAATAGTTTTTATTTTATTTTATTTTATTTATTTAAGGAAAAACAAACACAATAAAAAATAGTCAAAATGTCTTAAATATTACATTATTAACTAATTATGCTACCCACTACGTTTTCCACAGATAACACTTAAAAATATTTAAAAATAAAACTAGCTAACACAGATACAATTCATACACATATTTGCATTTATAATAATAAGAACTCGTATCTGGACTTTTAAATGTATAAAAGAAAAAAGAAAAGGTAAAATTAAAATTGCGCGCGTACATTTATGAAACTTTAAGATATTATTAATTTATTAATTTATATTACTTATATTATTTGATTTTGGTGATCCTTTAGGGTTGCTTGGACTTGTTTCTTGAATATAGGTTTACTGAGAAAAAGAATGTCGATTGAGTGAAACTCATTGTTGTATGTGTCAACTAAACGATGAAGTGGTGAACGCGAGCCAGCGTTGGATTTACAGAGGCTCGTAGCAAATAGACGTCGAGTGCGTACCTCGCGTACATGAACTGTTCGAGGAACCAGGTAACACAGACTCCTAACTAAGTCCGGACAATCAAAGTGATTGCGGCACACATTGAACAGAGTCATAACTTCCAGAAGTTTCCGTCTAGACTTTAAGGTCAGAAGGTCATATTTTTTAAGAAGTAAATGGTATGACATTTTATTCCGATAACATCTAAAATTCATAGCACGAAGGTATTTACGTTGTACTTGTTCTAATCTATCACTATATTTTTCGTAAAAAGGGTTCCAAATAGGTACTGCAAACTCAAGCTGCGGTCTAATTATAGATTTGTATAAGTGCAAAAAGGTGGAAGGTCGACGAAAATCCCTGGAAGATCTCATGACGAAACCAAACATTTGGTAGTTAGGACGACCTAGCTTTCAATATTTATCTAACTAAGCACGGGTGCTACTATGTGGTCCATTCTAAAGGTGATGACCAAGTAAGTGCTTATCGGATCTCAGTAACGGAAATAGTTGTGTGCTACATGATACATTCTGAAAGTTTGGTAAGCAAATAATTAAAAAAGAAACATCTAAATCTATGTTCTAACAAAAATAAACACCAAAGAAATAATGTATCTACTAAAAGAGTAGGTATGTACCATAGATATCCGTGGTATTTTCCAATAATTTTGGAGAGCTCGGTCAAGCATTTGTTTTTATACATAGGCATAGTAGTCGGGCTTACTCTATGATAGATACAAAAACTAAACGAAATTACAAATTTGTTTTTATTTATTTACGAACTTAATTTCAATTCTTATTTTACGAAATATTTACATTTGTACTATGTACAATATTGCTTCATTCATAAATTATTCAAAAAGTGAACTTTTGGTTTTTATTTTGGAAAAAATAACATGCGTATAGTCCACCCTTGACAAGAGCCATCAAGGCACTGAAGTTTGGCATCTCAGGCATAGCGGGGGTGCCTCGTGGGGGGAATTGATGAAATTTCAAGTTTTTAGTTATTATTAAAAAATCTTAACAGAAACATGAAAAAGTAAACAATGCGAATTGTTTGATATGTCATTACATATTTTTAGGTATAAAATTCATGTCGAACTATTCAGCCGTTTTACCAACAATTTGCAATTTAGATTGAAAAATGACCTGTTTAAAATATTTTTTTCCGAAATTTGGGCAAGTTTATTACAATTCTAATCAATGCGAACTGTTGAGAATGACTTTAAGTATAACATATATTTTTTATGTGGAAAACGTACGGAAGGATTCCTCAACAAATTTCTTTAAACATAAGGTGTTTTTAGGACTTGAGCGATGTAATACCCTTAAACAAAGGAACTCAAAGCAATTACATAATTAAATTGAAATTCTCCATACCTTTTTACGAATAATTTGGTGTCTCTTTGTATCGTAGACAGAAATTTCATGGAATTGCGTTTTCCCGAAAATATCATTGAATACTTGTTCCTTGAATTTTTTATTCGATTATAATTGTGTGTGTGCTACTTACTTGAATTAAACATATTTTACTGAAACACGATTCGATTTTTAAGATCATATTTTTTTATTTAACAAGCTTATCTAACAGCAGAATTATTGTTGGGGATTTTTTAATTGCACCTGTACATGTATTTAAGAATCTGTAATATTTTCAAACGAAGTGCACTAATACACACAAAGTATAACAAATATACTGGCTTCCACTACAAATAACAAAATGTTGGGTTAGTTGGTGCTCGTGACAATATAAAATATTTGGTCTGAAATAATTAACTAGGAATATTTGATTTCATTTCCTTTTTTTTTCAAAAAATATAATAATAATATGAGAATAACTTTATGTGAAACGAAATTCTATAAAACAACGTAAGTAACAATCAAATCATTTTCTAATTATATACCATAAGTAAAACATTAAATTATTATAATACGATCATAATTTTATAAATAATCAGTTACCTACAAAAGAATCATTAGTGAAATTCCTAGCAGTAGTTAACTCTGTTTGCTCATCAATATAGCAACAAGTCAGTAAAGAACTTTATACCAAAATTAATTGCAGTTTCCACAGAAGTAATCATTGCAATATTTTCGAATGAAATCATATTGCCGTGTGTTATCTTGCGGATTAATTAATGAGTTTGTAAAGCCCAGTATATATTAATTGATATTTTGTTTACAATATGATGTACCTATCATTATTGCCCGTGCCTTCAAAAGTTTCAATTTAAATATTTCTGTGTACCGTTATAAACATGCATCAGTCCTAAGGGCGTCGGCCCCTCATTCAACGTTAATAAGATCGGGAGTCTGTCTGTCTGTCATTCTGACGAGCCGATATACGAACAATGACTCCTTGTTAACTATCAAAGCGAAGATAGGTCAATGAAATGTCTGTTACTTTCAAGTGCAGTTATTAATTGTAATGAGCTTTTTATCATCTTCAATTAGTTTGCTCTCACGGTTCTGTGGGGGGTATCTTTGTATTCATCGGTAATTACACGACCGAACTGTGGACCATTCAGAAGTGAATGACACAGTTATCAACAATATGGTGTTCATCAATTTGCTAGTGTTAGGAAAGAAAGATTATGATGTTCTAGTAATAGCCTTGCGATGGTGAAAGAAATTAAATACAATATCGTCATCGGAACAGAAACATTTGATACGTAAAGTTTTTATCTAGATAGTCTAGACTAGAAAGATAAATATCTAATTAAGCCTAGAAGACAACTTTAAAACCGTTGGTTTAAATTATATGACTTGTTACAATTAACCCCGATTGATTGTTGCACACTTTTCATCAGAGCTCTTAATTTATAGCTACATTTACATTTAGAGGCGACGATAAAACATTAATTTGACAAGCCACCCACCCTCAGTTAGGGACAATCAGTGCAGTGACTACATTGAGGCAGTAACAGTTACAATTATTGTTTTGTTGCGCACTGGCGAACGTAGATTGTGACACGCCTTCGTGGGTCCATGTCCATATTAAAAGGACAGAGTTAGGAAAGTATAGAGCGGGTGAATGAGTCTGTTTTAAAACTTAAAAATTACAATACTTAGGCAATAAAGAATTGTAATTATCTACTTAAGTATTTTATTTTTAACAGACTTTAAAAATCATTTGGATAGCGGAAAATTACCTGGATTTCCATTAGCTTTTGCCAGATTACTTTAAAGAATGTTGAAATACGAGCTGCGTAGATAGACGTAACATTTATTGTCTATAATAAATTATAGGTAGGAACATTTTAAAGTTTCTATTGTCATCCACAGATGAGCCACGCGTTGTAGACATCTTCAAAGATGGCAACGCGGCGAGTTGTTGCACAACGCGAACGTAACTCACTATTGATTTTATTGTTTTGATTTCTACCTAAGAACGTTATATATATGCAAGTTGTAAGCTTGGATTTAAGTATTTTTCATTTTAAACAATGTGTTATAATTATAATTAATCAGACTGCGCTATTAGAAACCTAAAGGGCTCATATACACTAATAGCAAGACCCGGAAAAATTATCTGTAGGCCACACAAATGTTAGTTCCGTGAGGGAATCGAACCCGCGATGCGGCGCAATTGCCAATCGCTCGACCACTGCGCCAATCAAGTCGCCGTGTTGCCGTGTCCGCGTGGTCGTTTCATTTAATGTAACACAAAAAAGGACAAGTCTAAATATTTCCTATTCCTACACCAGATCGGGGTCAAGCCCGACAGTAAGATATGATTAAACACGCCCTTAGCCGGCTGGATGAAATGCAAAATACAGATACAAAGTCTGTGTAAAGCGTTTAGCACACAATATGTTAGGAAAATTTAGCGGAAAATTAAATTTATAATTATATTATTATTATGTACAATGTCTTGCTGGCCCAGCAGTAAGTTGGCGCTCTGCATGAGGTTGTGGATTCAAATCCGTGCAAGTTTACCTAGTGAGTTTTTCATTGCAATTTGAGATTTCCGCAGCAAGAAAATTACGTGTACCAATCAAAAGCTCCAGCATTTGCTTTATTTATAATACTGAACGCTTTGAGAGTTCATAACCGGGTTTTTGCCCTATGTTATGTTGCAAGATGCTTTGATTTTAATGTGTTAGTTACCATTAAGTTGGGTTATTGGCATGGCACGACGAACAGCTGTGACCACAGCACCTGACTCATCTCAACCAGAACACATCTTAGAAGGTTGAACGGCCTTTTTATGAGTTTCCCGTAATTTTATCGGCAGTTCACACGATAATTATGCAGCATCCCTGACCTATATGTCTCGATTCATACTGAATATTTTATAAACTATGTTAATTTAGTTTTTAACCCCGTTTCTGTTTTAATCAGTTATTGTTCCGCGAATAAGTTCTTAATTAAAAGCTGGCGTTGTTAGCTTTGATTTTATGATGTTGTTTATGGTACTGAAGAAAAGCAATGGAATTATGGCTAGAAACCGTACGAAGCATACGACGAACTGTTATTTAGTTAATATAACTATTACTTGTCGCGATGGCTCAGTGGTTAAGGCGCCCGGCTCTCATGCACGAGGTTATGGTTTCGCAACCGAGCACGGGCAAGTACCAATGTGACGTTTTCTAATTCATAGTTACTTTCTAAGTTTATCTTGGACGTCACTAACATCGATAATCATGTCGGAGGCCCTTGAGATGATTTAGAAACTCTGACACTAGGGTGTGTGGGGTCGTTAGCCCACACGATAAAGAAGAAGAAGAAGACTATTACTAATACCTAATGGTTTAATAAACTACTATTATTAGATACCATCCCAATGAAATAGACGTTCCAATTTCAAATAATCCGTCCATGATTGAAGAGGAATTAAAAAAAAATAGTTTTACAGTTTTGATCAAACGCTTTACAGCTTTGTAATGACAGCTTTTTTATGCTGTCAAAGCTTGTAACGGCCAGTGTTAATGTCACTCCTGAATTAAACTCTTTGCTACACACACAGCCTACCTCGGTACCTTTGGTAAATGAATAATCGGTATCGGAATTTCACGAGACTGCATCCAAAATACATTTTGGTTACAAGAAATGGTTTTAAACAAAGCTTTATATAGATCTACATGGATTTGAGCAAATTCTAATGGAGGATCTATTAGAATTTGCCCAAATCCGTATTTCTGAGTGGTTGTACTGTGCTATTGTATAACATTTAGGGTTTACGTAGATGATAATTATAACTTAGCTTAGAACTTGCTGTGGAAAGGTAGGTATACAGGCATAGTAGACAGTGCTCAGTAGGGCCAGTGCCCGCTTGTTATAAAGAGTCACCGGGGGTCAATAGGCTCGCCCCCTACTATATGGGACTTAAACATACCGACGAACTGTTGGCATACATTGGTGTATCTCTGCCTTACACTTCGGGGAATATAGACGTGATGATGGTATGTCTTAGTCACCGCGGCGCAGGAACGCAAAGAGCATTAAAATAAACTCGGATGGGTTTTAGTCAGTAAGAGTCTGACACTCCCTTCCACTTCTCCCAAGGCGGAAGAAGTAATTTGATGACTCCCTATCCTCAAAAAGTTAGATATAAAAGAGTCATCTTTCTAATTCTCGTAACACTCTTACTAACCCAATCCAATCGATTGTTTAGTCTGCATCTGACACCGTGTTTAAACACAGTGTCAAATAAAGTCACACTTATCATATTATTTACGTTAATAGTTGGTACTTACGTCTGATGAAGTACTGCTGAGCCTGGGCTCCTGCTATGTAGGTAGCCACGAGAAAGGCAATCCACGCCCTCCCGGGGTTTCTCATTTTATTAGATACCGGTATGTTTCATGTGTGATACTGCTTTGTAATTCGTGTAGACGAGCTATAAAAAATGTTGATTGGAATCGGGAATCAGTGTCAAGTTACCGATTGTTTGGAGAACACCACACTCACACTGGTTGGAACAATCAAAAGCTATTTGTGATCGTTTTAAATGGCAGTCAAAAGAGTTACTTTGACATCGAATGCTTAAACGATGCGAATTTGCGCTTTATAGATTATTTTTGATGTATTTAGGTTTCACATGACGCTTGAAAATGAATCAATCTTTTGTTTTTAATTTCACTAGGACCTACCTCAGAGTGGCTAATGCAGTTTACTTTGGTATTAGATCGCGCCTTTTGTATTTTAGTATGAAAAACCTAATTTTGGTATTCAGCGTTGCAATGGAGCGGTCTTCGTTGTATATAAGTCGCAAAAACCAAATTATGTCAATACACAAAAGCGGGTCGGCACACGCCGAACCGAATATGTTAACCCGCTTATGTGTATAGGTCGTAAGGAAGTACTACTGGCGAATTTGAAGTATCACATGATAAAGTGTTTAAAATAATAAGACTTATCTTACGTTTAATAAATTAACACTAATCCAAATATTATTTTTATTGATTTTGTTCATTGTTTTGTCATGATCATCATAATGGTTACAGAACTTCGTACGAACTTCATTTGTTGGCTAGTGCGATAAAGTTTTGATTTGATAGCTTTTTTAACATGGAGGTGTGAATAACTAGGTAGGCACATAAATGTGGTTACTTAGCTTGATGAAGTGACAAAACTTACTTTGACCTTCATTGGGTTAAGCTGTTAACTAGTTGGTTATCTTAAACACTGCTTAAAGTTAAGTATCTGTCTAATAAATGTTTGTGCCGACAAGGGTTCGATTCCCGCACGGAACAAATATTTGCATAGCTTACAGATAGTTACGAATCTAGCTGTTTGAGTTTGCATGTTTGTGAACGCACCCACGATACAGGAGAAATTACGAGTATGGATCAAGGTTTATTAAAAAAATACGAGAAAAAAAGTTGTATGTTTATCTGTATCAACTATTTTAATTAATTATGTCTAGTAGTATTGGATCGCTAAAAAAAATTTTTTTTTTTCAGATAGAAATCTACCTAATTGCTGAATGCCATGCTTTGTTTTATACTTTTCTTATACGCGGACAAGGGAGAGTCACGGGAAAATCCTAGTCGTAAAATTTAAGCTTGTTTCAACCAAGCAGTTTGTAATAGTAATAGGGTAAGAATTTGCATACGATAGTTTGAGGAAAGAACACTTGAGCGATATCAAAGCGTTGCAAAACCAAAACTTACTTCGACTCCTTAGATAGTATGTGTGACATGTGATAGCACTTCATACCGTTTGATACGAGCGCGCCTCCGTACATTTCTACGCTTCGTGTACACTCGTCTATCTCTGTCGTATTCTGTCGATTAAACACGGTTGAGTGTGCCGAGCACATCTGTCACGATGACAGCTGTCATTAGTTCATAAAACTTTGTTTTTATTGCAGACCGCGGCGGCCAGGTGAGGCGCTGAGATTTTGTCCGATTAAGCACGCGCACTGATTTATAGAAAGTCGCACATGATTGATTCTTAAAGTTAAAGTTTCGACTGTACCTAGATACATGATGCAGTCGTGAAGATAATTATGATTGGCATGCTTTCTAGTTGATACTGCTTGTTTAAACTTTAATATCAGTCAAACTTTATTTACTTTCAAACTTCGTATGTGTCATTGCTTATGGCCTCCACTCGGACCGTGAGGTTGGTTAACACTATTTTCAGAAGATGGCCAAAGTCAGGCTGGAATTAAAATAGATGACTGTTCAACGTAACGAGTCCGGAGTATTGGTTGACGGCTAATGCGTTGTTCAGAAGTTGAATTGTCAGTCAAATGAAATTTACCGGAGTGACACAAGTCAGATTATAAAACAATTAAGACATTCGGACTGTCCGCTCGACTTTTTCTGAGCTCCGCTCTATGGTAAGTTGCTATTGCTATTTTTATGTACCCGATAACAGTAACCAACCGTATATTAATATGAGACTAAGCTACCGCACCTAATAATATGTATTGAGTATTATAATTGGTAAATACGTGGAATAGTTTAATTGAATACATTAATTACTTGAGTGGACCAGGATTAGAGTAAATGCTTTATTACTAGATATTTACAGTACGCAGATGATTAGCGATTTAATGCGAGAACTATATTAATCACGTTTCTATAATTAAAAAAACCGGCGAACTGTGGGTGTACATTGGTACACCTCTGCCTAACCCTTCGGGGAATACAGGCGTGATGGTATATAATATTCTATAATTAAGGTTCTGCATAGGTAGGTGTAGTAGGTGTGCCTATGACCTATCTGGCAGTTTTTAAGTATTTTTTAACAAATTAATGTTTACACTTATATGTTGAATGTAAAATTGTGTTACACTTATATGTTGAATGTATGTTGTTATTGTAAGAATTGCTTATTGGTAAACACTGCATGAACTAAATTGATTACTCAATGTTGATTAGATACACAGCTAATGTAAAAAAAGAACAAGTAAGCAAAAACGTCTTCTTCTAAAACAAACAATTAAACTTTTGTTTGTGTAGATACTGTGTTTAGATACAATAAGTCGCGGTACCAACAAATTAAGGAGTATGCAAGAGCTCAAAGCTAAATTTCCCTGTCAACAATCGATCCGAGATTCCTTGAGACATTCCAAGTGAATTGCCACCATCTTGCCTTGAATTTAGTTTGCAATTATTAATTGGATACACAAAGACATCATTAATTGAACTTGCATAATGCGCTCGCATACTTTAGCACTAGAATTTTGTAGACTATTAACCAAAGACGTCCCTTTGTAACTTTGATTTTCAATAGTGACTCATTCTTGTAAATCAACAATATGGTTGAGTGTTACGATGACATGATGTGACGTTTATGTACACTACGCAACATAGATAATTCCTACAGGGCCTACACAAAAATGTGTGTCGACACTTAAAGTAATCAGTTGTTTTGTTGACTGATGATACAAAACCTTGAGTTCATAATCAAAATAATATTTTTTAGTCATGAAGGAATTATGTGTTTCCTTGTAGGTACTTACATTATTTTGTAAAGGCAAATAAATGTTATGTAACCAAAACTGTAACATAACGGTTGAATTGTTACTCCATCCACTATTCTACTCATATTATAAATGCGAAAATTTGTGAGGATGGATGGATGTTTTTACTCTTCCATGCTTAAACGGCTTATCGGGTCTAGATAAAATTTCACACTAAGATAGATTGTAGTGTGGAATAACACATAGGATACTTTTTATCCCGGAAAATGTACAGTTCCCGTGGGATATACGAGTATATCAAATTTGCCACGGATAAAGTCGCGGGCAGTTGCTGGTATTATTTAAATTATGAGATACGCTAACATAAATCCCACGGTAAGTCCATAATAAGAAGAAAACGACTGACTGATATCCCACGCGAATCTCAGACAACCTTTGCGTCTATTTTTTTGGTCAACTGGCAGTCGGGCACGACAGCGTTAAATCTTTAATTTTATTGCTAATACCGTCTGTAGAAGTTTTTATTTTTTATTGTTACTCCAATGTTTTAAGATTTTTCTTAATGTCGCCGGTTTTACGCGCAACACATTACATTAGCAGGGTCGGTGACGCTGTCACAGCATGTTGGTTACGTGGCTTCTTTTTGTGCCAATGTTGCCATGACGGTGGCGTGGTAACATTGGCATGTTGGTAACACGCCCGTTTTACCATGTCGGTCACGCGGTGGCATTATTATGTTGGGGACGCGATACCACAATGTTGCACCTCTAACTATTAAAACTCATGTTCAAACTAGAGAACAAAATATTTGATGCGAAATAATAACTCCATAAGACACCGACTGAGATACCTGACGTCATGGTCAACCGTTTCAAGGTTGATAAGGATTTGTTTGTTATCAGTTTGTTAACATAGTCCTGATGGCCTACTAAGCTGAGATTTTATGAAAATAGACTGGCACTATCTATTTTGAGAGAGAAAACGTAGGCACCTAGTCTGGAATCGGCTACTTAAAATACAAAAGCTTTGCCGTGTTTCGATTTATGTGAATCGAACATAATAATAATTAATTTGAAGTATGAAAATAAAGTTAGAGTGTCTATACTGCATAATTAACAATCCAATGGCACTATTTTGGGATTAATCAATATTATTATAGGGAACTACTTTTGACCGTCAGTCATGTATAGATGACAAACTAAAATGAGCCCAGCACGCCACGGTCACTATCCCACGACAGACTTTTGTATGTAAATAAAACTCATAAAACAATTTCATTATAATTCCGACCTCACTACTATTTTGTAGAGACAATCATAATATTAAAGGATAAATTCGTAGCTTGGCGCTGAGGGCACTTTTTGACGTAACGGTCACAAAATAATTACAAAATAACAAAATAGAAGACTAGATTGGTAACTCTGGTATTTCCGTATTAACTTTATAAAGGTATTAAAAATGTAGGTGCTGAATTAAAAGAAATAGTCATTATGGGAACTGCCCGTGGACGTCAAATTTTAAAACTTTGGAATTCCTGTCGCTAGTTTTTGGTGCAACACATCACATTTACATATCGGACATGTCGGTGACGTGGTCACAAATACGTGTCGGACACGAAGCGTCTTTAGAATGTCGGTGACGCCGTGACTTTACGATGTCGGCGAACCAAAAATTCTTGAACGAGGCTAAAGCAGTTTCCACTTTGAAAACCGTTTGCTATTTAAGGCAACTACTTCACTTTGCTTTTAGACCCGTAAAAAAAGTGTCGCTACATCTTATCACTTAGGTCACCACCTAATTGACACGAAAAGTGCATTCCTAACTGTAATCATAACACTATTTTTAATCAATATTGGTTAACACGAAACGTGTGGGGTGGTTACACACTTGTGTTCGTTTATCTACTTACCTAAATAAATAAGTATTAATGAAACATTTAATGGCACTATTTAGCCTAGTATTCTCAGTAGCAGCTCGGAGTTTGGATTTGTGCCCGGTTAGTGGCAATAGGCTCGCCCCCTATTACATGGGATCTAAATATACCGGCGAACTGTGGGTGTACACTGGTACACCTCTGCCTAATCCTTCTGGGAATACAGGCGTGATGGTTTATTTTTTATATATTAGGTATATTATATTTATTTATTTATATATATATTTAGCCTACTGGTCCTAAGTGCGACTGCTACGCTAGAGGTCTTGGGCTCAATTCCCAGGTGGAGCAAAATGTGCTATTGGGTTTTTCTATGAAATTCTCAGTAGCAGCTCGGAGTTAGGATTTGAGCATGGTTAATGGCAATATTCTTGCCCCCTATTACATGAAACTAATAAAAAAATGCGAAATGCGTTACATTTACGGCAACAAATTACTGTATATCCTAAATTTAAGTTTAGAATAGATTTGAAACAAATCATCGTAAAATATCTAACTGAAAAAATGGCCGACATGGTTTGTGGGTTGGTTCATTTTTGTAAAATAACCTTATTTAACAAATAATTAAAAAAGATATGTACAGTACAGATGATACTAATATGTTAATTATAAAAACGGAGCCCTTGAGTCGACATCTGGCTATCATGGCATTCTGTCTACAAAAACAAAATGAGTACGTTTATCGTTCATTTGTACAATAAAACGCAAACATTTTGATTAATGTCTTGTTGAACGAACAGTTCATAATAAGACGTAGATTATTATTTTTTATTTCATTCACCACGGCAGATGCGATTTTGTTTCTTGTCCTTAAGGCGCGGCCACACTGGAGCAAACAACTATTACTAGTACGCTCCCAGACTCCTAAATCGAGCCACCTAGCATAATAATTTAGTCCATAACTTTAAAAAATTGTATGAACGATCAAAAAGTTTTTCTGCATGTTTGTAGCTGGGGCTCATGTACTATTGTTCTGAATTTGTCTTTTGTTTATTCAAATGACCTTCAATTAAAAAAAAAAATTGAAGATAAGGGCGATACAAACTCATTGTGCTAGGTGGCTCGATTTAGGAGTCCGGGAGTGTATTTGAATGTAAGAGTCACCAATACCCGCAAAAAAACTACTGCAATATCTGATCGCGCTTGAATTGGTTCGCTCCGGTGTAGCCAGGGCTTTATCGCACGCGGCTGTGCCGGTCAGTTGGGCAGTAGTGCATAAACCAATAATTCCAAAATGCAACTTCATTAAAAAACTTCTTTAAATCAGTTTTTTAAATAACAGTAAGATTTTCGATTGCTTTGAAATCATTAAATAGTCAATTGACATTGAAAATAAGTAACGTCACACAAAATCTATGAAGGGATCGCGTTTTGACAGCTCATAAAAAGTATGTCAATTGATTGAGTCAAGTACTCAAGTAAAATATAACTCTATTTATAATAGTTTATGGTTCTCTTTCAAGTGCCTGCTGATAATGGTTACAGAAATAACTTAAAGAGAAGTTTAAAAAACCTTCCTAAGTTCAGACTACATCCTGGCACTTACCGCTTGAAAACAAGCTGAAGTTAATCCTAAAGGAAATCTAGTTCGATAGCTAAAAGTTTCTTTATTCCCTTTCATTTATGATACTAGCGAAAGACACTAACCTTTTTAAGTCTTTTCAGTTCAACTCTAATTATAGCAGCCTATTCTTGCCCTACTGTAGGGCAAAAGCGCAAGCATTGAGCACCACTTCATAATATTAACCTAAAATCTTGATTAGTAAGAACAAGTACCTACTTAAGATGGACTCCTTAATTGCAATAAATATACTAATAATTATTATATAGAGGTAAAGATTGTGAGTTTGTGAGGCTGTAAATCTCCGGATGTACTGGACTGATTTTGAAAGTTCTTTTACTTATAGAAAGCCGCGTTATTTATGAATGTCATAGGTTATACAACTTCACGCTACAACCCACGGGAGCGGAGCAATAATCAAAGACGTAACTTAACGTGGGTGAAATAAGCCACGCGGATGAAGTCCTACAGAATGAATTAATGAGTACATAGGTAGTACTTATCATTTTATTAGAATTATTTTGTTGAAGTTAAATGTTTTGATCCAGTTTTATTTGGAAATTCTACCGATTACAGGCATTACGAGTGTATTGCCTAGTAATCTTTACATCATCACTATCGCCCGAAATTAATATTGTGTCTCAATTTACAATCTTGAACTTGTGGCCGAGTTTGCAAGATGGTCAACTTCTATACAGCAAACTCGGCCATTGATTAGTGAAAGACTGAGATCAAGCTCAAGACTGAGATTGTGATACTAAATCTATTTCAGGTGTTAGCACCTCGAACAGAAGTCCTAAGGCTCTCCGTACATGACGATTTGTTGACAGATTTTTTCTCGTCGACAGAGAAATTCGTCAAAAATCGGTCAAGAAGTCGGTCGTGGGAGGAGAGATTAACTCGGATAACATACATAACAGTAATGAATTACGTGTTACTAGCTAGCCATTCTTAAACATATTTCAAGAAACTTAGCTAATATAAGTATATTAGCTAAGGCTAACAAGGTTCAACAGCCCTGTTACAATTTCTAAGCAAACTTAGTTCTGGGTAAAAAGAGCCAACCCACATCTCTCAATAATTAAATTAATTCAATACGACAAAATGTACTGTGGTTTGAACTTTGAACTGCTCGTACAACCAAAACTAAGGCTAAATCCAATTATGTACAAGGAAAAACACAAAAAAATGTTGACGTGAATTTGGTTTATTTCAGAGAACATTTGAACTTACATGTTAATCAGCTTTTAAATATTATAATTAATTAAACAAGTCACAATGACTTGTGACGCCTTATATCGACCTGTTCCAGAAACAAATTCTTGGTTCTGCCTTCAATAGTGAATTTTGAGTCGTTTTTGAAGCTTGTGTGCTAGCTGGCTTTAAATATTTAGTGAGGTTTGACTAAATAGATAGCCAGTCGCTTCTGAAGCAATTCTAAAGCAACTAGCAGACAGTTTAGTAAACAAATCTAAAACTAACCCATAAATAGCCTGAGGGCTATTCTTCGGGCTATATTGGGTTTTAGATTTGTATATTACAGTGACCTGGGGTGTCCCAACTAAACTGTTCACGATTGAGCTACCCTCGCGACTTAATTGGGAATCTCACGCGTGTTTTTTAAAGTTAGTTAAGTAAAGTTTAGAGGAACAATGCGCTAAAGTTCAGTTTAAAAAAGTTATGAGGCTTTAAAGATGCGTTGGGGTGTCTGACACCCCACGCGAGCAATTAAGGGTTAAGCTATTGTTACATATTATTATTGTTGGTATGTTATATATTCTAATATTTTAAATGCGAAATTAAGTTTGTTTGTTACAATTTCTTGGCGAAACTATAGAACTAATTATGATGGGTATAGAATAATCACAAACAAATAGATCATAAACTATCAATACCTAGTATAGAATATTGTTATTTTTGAGTCATAGTCCTCCCGTCACTAGTTCTACCGGCCTACGGAATAATATTTAGATACCTATAAGTAACATTTAACTGCGATTTTTAAAGACAATTATTGATCGTGTAGTTTGTGTAATACCTATGATTATTTAATTTGTGATTTATAAAATTATAACACATAAGTGTAAAACTTGAAATCGTGTTTATAGCTTTTTGGAGATCTTTTTTTTCGTTTCAAACTTTATTTATTAAGGGCCCTTATCCTAAGATTTCATCAAGTTTATAGATTTACGTATTGACCAAAATATGATTAAACTGCTTTAAAAATGAAGGGCGCTGTCGATAAAGTCCTCATAAAGAATGGTTTTTTTTCATTTGTTTTTAAATTACCATGTGATCCTCAATAAGTTCATTTCTCACGCTTGCACTTCACACATGTACCTATTGTATGATTACGATGCACATACACGGTTATGATACTCGCTCAGAACTTTATTATACTCGTAGTATTACTACAAAAAGTTGTGATATTCTGATTAATACTAGACCACGCTTTCAGATAAACAGCCTAAATTAGCTTTAAATCCAGATTTCAATACGAACTAGAGCTATCCATTTTATATACCATCACGCCTGTATTCCCTGAAGGGTTAGGCAGAGGTATAGATGTACACATTGTACACCCACAGTTCGCCGGTATATTTAGGTCCCATGTAATAGGGGGCGAGCCTATTGCCATTAACCGGGCACAAATCCAAACTTCGAGCTGTTACTGAGAATTTCGTAGAAAAACCCAATAACACTTTTTGCTCGACCTGGGAATCAAATCCAAGACCTCTAGCGTAGCAGTCGCGCTCAGGACCACTAGGCCAACGAGGCAGTTCAGTTCTATCCATTTTATTTTCTTATCAAATCATTTTTTTAAACAGTTAACCTCTTATTAGATTAGATTTAAAACTAGTATCTAGAGTCACAAGACTGAGGTATATGATTTATTTTTATATGTAGTCAGTCCATTTACATACGATTACACTTTTGAATGGTCAAGAAGTTAGTCCGAAGATTGAAGCTTTTTGGTATTGACATCGAGTCAGAACTGAGGATTTGAAGCCGTTTGATTAGTTGACATCAGTTTTAAGTTATACTTGAGCCTTGAATTAGGTACTGTACCACTCATAGTCATCATCATCTTCCTTCCCTTATCCTATTTTACTTGGGGTCGGCGCAACATGTTTTCTTCTTCCATGCCAACCTGTCAACCGTCATACTATCACTGACTCCCTTCTCTTTCATATCATTCTTCACACAATCCATCCATCTTTTCTTTCTACTACTCATAGTAGATACTGAAATTCTGCTGAAAGTATAGTAACAAACGAAAATGAGAAAAGGTCTCAGAGTTTGTCGGAAAAGTGTGTCATACGTTTCAACGGCACTATGGGTGCCATGAAAGCTTGCCTTAATCAGTGTCGTCAGCACGACTGCCAACTTGTGGTTTACCTTTTATTATTCGCTCATTACTGGCTTTTCATTAAGATCTAAGAACTTGGGAGGTTGTGTGGCAAATTCGGGGATGATTTTAAGGGCTGAGTCTGCGCGGTGAAAAATTAAGCAATCCAATATTTTGTCTAAGAGGCTATCCGAACGTAGCGTAAAACGAAGTTTTTGCACTGTTCTCAAATTTTTTAGCGTATTCTATATTATTTATGTAATGACAAACTAATAGTTATTCCACTGAGCCGTAAATTATTTAAAAAAAAGAATTCTGCGAAATTACTTTTATTATTTTGTGGTAATTCGATTCGTCTAACGTGAAACCGTTAGCCTTATTTGTTGCCATTTTGCCCTAAAAAATATTTCACTGATAGAGAGCTACACTATTGATGTGTCATGGATTATGTTTAAAGGGAAAAGTACATTAATTCCACGCGTATGAAGTCACTGTAAAAAGCTTCTTAATAATATAATTAACTCTTAACTCGATAATAACTTGTTTTAAGTGTACTTATCATATTCTACGATTACCTACTTAAACCTACACGCAGTATTATCTACAATTGAATTCCTTAAAGGCTATACCTATAACTATTTATTTATTTATCTATAAATATGCACGTTTCAAACGAGGCTGTTCATGCAAAAGTCAAGACACACCAGAATTGGCGCCATTGTTTCGTATGTAAAACAGTTAAAATGGCATAATGCACTATTATGATCTAAAGAGGTTACGCATTTTAGACGGTATTTGTACCGATATACGTACGTACATAGATTCTAGTACAAACGCACCAACATAAAACAATTTGAAGTTTCGATTTTTAAAATTATTCGTCATTTATGATGTTCGATCACAAGAAGCGCAGCGTAGGACGTCCACCCACTAGGTGGACGGACGACCTGATTAAGACCGCAGGAGGACGCTGGATGCAGGCCGCTTCCAACCGATCCTTTTCGAAATCTATGGGGGAGGCCTACGTCCAACAGTGGACGTCCTGCGGCTGTTATGATGATCATGATGTACGATTGACCACGACCCGTTGAAAACCTTTAAACTAACTATATTACTAAGTGCGAAACCCGTTCATTCAATAAAAATCGATCAAATTTTACAGTCGCGCTTTTGCTAGGACCTATGGTTTTTTTTTTCAGAACAATGTTTACTGTCCTTCTATTTAAGTTAGATCATTATAACCATTACAATGTACCCTTTGTACCTCAAAAATAGATTGAACTATAGTTCGTCAAGGCTACCGCTATGAGTATGAGCTTCAAATATACCTACTCAAACAAATTGGCCCAAAAACGTTCCATTTTCTAATAATGTTCTATTTTGTAATAATATATGTTATTTTTATAGGGAAATAATATCGTAACTATTCGATTTTAGTAGTACTTAGTTCAGTATTTTCCCTCCGCCTCTCATGCATAAGGTTGCGGGTTCGAAACCAGTTAAGTATCAACACGATTTTTTTAATTCAATTGTTACTTTTTAAATTTATCTTGGACAAAACAACAAAAACATGCAATGCTTTCGTATTTTCGCTGTGGAAAGAAGTTTATACTCGTATTTCAGGTTTACATCCATGTATTTTGTAAACCTTTCCTAGATTCATATTGTGACCAAAATTTTCACAAACAACAAGTCAAACATTCCAAGGAATTACGACTGGCAAGATAACATTTTTCATAAAATAGGAACCGAGCATTAATGCCTGAAAGTTAACAATTTAGAGTAGCCAATTTGGTTTAAAATTGTTGTATTTGAAAAGATTCTAAACAAGCCTAAGCTGCCGAGACGAGTTTACCGAACAGGAACCTAACAGTTATATTTTAACATAGTTACACACACATTGTGTTGGTTTATATCGATTAAAAGTGCTAAAAGCATCGATAATGTTGACGACAACTATTGTTAGAAAAATTCAAGTCATTCTCTGAAAAAGAATGAAGTTTTCACAATGTAATTTTAATTATGTAGGTATTACGATATCTACTGACTGAATGTAGAATTCAATAAAAGAACTAGGTAACTGTTATATCAGAAATCAAAAGCAGTATTACGTCACAACTATTTTCAGACACAATCCTAGCTAATCCATAACTTGATGTGTCCTATCGACACGTCTACGCACTCCAAACGTAACCAACACCGTGTCGTTACAAAAGAGGTTTTTTCTCAGAAACTTACAAAGAAAAAGTTCATAACTACGGCTGACTGAGCTGTGCTGTTATTGAATCCAGTAACCACAAACTAGCAACTGGCTACCCGACACTAACAAAGGGAGTGTTGTGTTTAAATGCTTTCCCATTGTTCATCATCTTGCTGTCAAGTGCGCTTCAAGTTACGCAGGTTAACAAAACTATTTAGATAGTTGATAGTGGTCAGTGATTGTGTTCTACACGGATACTGTTTCACTGGAATTTACAAGCTGTCTTGAGTAGTTTTTCTAGCCGAGTTAGTTTATACGAAAGCTTCGATAAGCTTTTAAGAAAATACTACTTAAATTAACGCGTTCAAACATTGCAAGGCGGCCGAATTTGTGCTTTATGATCTTTGTGATTTATAGCAATACGTCCATATATGTACATCCCTCAAATATGTATACAGATTCTCAGAAATTGGCCATAAATGTCAACACTAAAGCAACAGTCAGTTCATGTGTGCAATAAAATAGGTACCTACCTAGCCACCAGTCTCAGTTACGAAATTATACGAAAAAAAATAGAATCTGGCTAAAGCCGTCCTTTACTGAATTAAATGCAAATCGTAAAAATGCAAATACGCAACCATTTTTGCCAGTCGGGTAAATATTAATTAGTAGACGTTCCTGGTGCTATGCATCAGAAATTGTGATGCGCATGACTTTCGAAAACAGTCCAGTAAAAGAGAAAACTGTGACTAAGTAATTGCGAAAATATAAATGGGACCCTTTGCCGTCGCCGTGAACGTTCAAGTATGGAACTTTAAAAAGAAAATACAGAAATAACATACCTATTTATCAGTTTTCATGTTTACCGATTCAATTTGTACAAAGTGACTTCCTAAAATTATGACGGAAAGCTACATTGGACTGTAGTTTTTTGAATTTCATAATTATTTCATCGTAAAAAGGTAAAATCGATACATTACCTAAATTACAGAGTGATAATGTTATAAATGTTTAACAGCAGGAAATAAAAGTTCAAACGTTTGGATTTGAATAAAAAGTTCTAAATGCTGTTTTGTCAATATGTAGTCGAATGGCCACGGTGATTCGGAATCCTTGACTCACAGGCGAATTCCCAACTGACAGATTTTTCGTACAAAACTAATCTGTTTTTCTTCTCTTCTAAACTTACTGAAGAGGTAGTGTTTGTAAAGGATGAACTATGGAAGTACTACATAAATGTTTCACTGATAGAAGGCTACACTACTGCCGAGTGTCATAGGCTATGTTTTGTGGTATACTTGTGTTACAAGCAGACCTAGTCACGGATAGTAGCAAGTTTTAAATATTGGCGGAAAGCAAAATTATGTTCGATCGGTAACCGAAGCACCGCAGTACGACCAGTTTGACAAAAAGCCACAATGCGGGACACTTATTTAGAAACTGATATTAATTTCAACGAGGCCACGGTTTGCGTGCCTCGCTTTGCTTCGCTGCTCTTGTGCCTCGATTTAAACGCATTAGCGACAAGCCAACTAATGTTTGCCTGCGCGATGACGGAACTTTGTCAGGGCAACTTCTACCCTTCGACTGATCAGTTGTCATTTATTTACCAATTTTAGAACGTTAAAACTTATTGAAATAGATAGTTGAATAACCAAAAATTTTAATCCTGATAAAAGTAATCAATAAGACATTAAAAATTAAGTCTTCCATGGTTTTTATTTCTACTGCTACGGCTAGATATTTTAGAATAATATTTAGCGAATTTGGTAAGTGCACCGTCAGCACAAGGTAGAAAAACGCTTTTGTTAAATTTTTGGGCAACAAAAGAGATATTATAGTTGTTATTTATGCAAATCTGAGCAAAAGCACGACATCGATGCCGTCTTTTTGGAGCTTCTTTGCCTAATGTCCCGACTTAACTCGTACCGATCAATTTGCTTTAGTTTTACGTCATAAATATTTAGTTTGAGGTTCCTGGCATCCAAAACATCTGGTAACTAATAACTTGCCAAACAGTTGCTCCTCTTTTTAATCATAATATTGAAAAAAAAACTTAATCAAAATAAATATTACTTGCTGAGGAGTCCTAATAAGTAATGGTAAGATATTTTAATCTATCAGAGACTTTTTCTTAGAAATGTTTTTCAGAAACTTCTCTTTTCTCCTAAAGATTACCTACGGCATTACAATTTTCCACGAACCAGAAATCAGTTTTGGCCTCAATAATTTTTTATTACGCTAATCGGAGCACCCATTTATACTTACAGATCTTGAATAAAAGGTATTGGCGTCTGCCACCAGATGGCCAATTCTGCCAACTAAAAACGTTCAAAACGTAGCCGCGACAATCAATGTCTATAACTTGCCTTAAGTAGGCAAATAATATTATTGTCAGACCGACACTGACATTAGAATGCCATACAGGAACTGCCCCTCTACTCGTAGTATTTAATTCTTTTCAGCAAGTCGAATTGAATTGTTTTGAACTTTATATTATTTCTGCTAGAAAAAATGCGTTTATTGGTATATGTACCGGGTATTCGTATTTTATAATCTCATTTATTTATTTATAATACATATTATTTACATTTTTAAATATTAATATAAAAAAATAAAAACATTTCAAAATATAAAAAATAGTAGCCCACCGGCATCGGGAACAGGGTCCAAGCCACCGGTGGTCAGGGCTCCTGAGAAAGGAATCTCCTAACAATACAAACAGAATATAATTATTATTATATCATTATAGTAAAAGCGGTTATTTTGAAACAGATACTTCTATTTTATTTATAAAGATTTTGAGCAATCTATCTCTCAAGAATTTTTCACTTGTATCTGAAGTAACCACACAAAAATATTCTGTTTAAAAATTGAATAAAATCACGAAGGAAAAAGAAGTTTTGACGTAAAAACGTGTAAGTCATCGTCGCACCGATATCCCGCACCCCGTGGAACATATTTCGAGTACCGAACCAGAACTGGTTACATATTCCAGTTCAAAGGATCTCTTCACAGGCCTTTTTAATTCAAATCATCTTGAAGCTTAGGCAGGCGACACACTCAATCGAACTTGTTGTGACGTACCTGAGAAAGTTTAGCCTCTCGGATAGCGACACCTTTTGTTTTGTCATTTGAGACGGCCGACTTGCTGACTATAATAAACTTTGCCTCCTTACAAGTTCGGCATTGTGCGAAACCTTGGTTTATAGTTCGAAGGAAAACATTATTCTGATTTTGAGAAGTGTTTACCGGTAAGTACTTACACTGGAATTTTGTTAGTGGTTTTAGTGAATACTTGAAGATGCTTAAGCGAAAATTTGCTTTATTTCTTTTAGATTTTTGTCAACTGGGCATTAAGTATTTTGTTGCTTTAGATATTATGCGTGTGTTACCTATGCAATATGTAGTTAATGCATTCTCGTTAAATTTCAGGATGTTGCCATAAAAGACCGAAATAATCAAATAAAATTACGACACCAGGTCATTAATAAATAAATTATTAATATTTAATCATAATTATTTTAGTTGGTTCTGTTTGACAGTAGACCAGAATACACCTCTTTCAAAGAATAGAATCGCCCCTTTGTGTATGTGGTAGGCAAAATCGCGCGACTATATCACGATATGCCTATGGGTTTACTGCCCGGCCTGTTTAAACCCAGCGGCAAGATGCCTAGTTCAAACATGAAAACCTAAGGTTACAAAAAAAAAAATGATTCGCGTTGAGAATCGCTTGCATTGAGGTACCTCCATGAATTTGACGAGGATTGAAAACTGCACCTTATGTATAGTTCCACAAAGATAATATTAAGTTTACCTACTCTTTGTTACCAAAAACTCGTATATACAAAGGTACATTATGCATTTTTTTATGTGCAATTTTACTTTTTTAGTCTAACCCTAAAAGGGTTTCCCCGACCTTTGCAAAGAACCTTAATTTAGTACAGATATGCGCGGTTTAAATTGTGAGCGTGTTAACTTGCCCGAGTCAACTTTACTCGTTTACTTAACTAACTAACTTCAACACAACTAATATGGTGGGTGTTTTGTAAAATATTAACTTGACATTTTATTCTACTTTAGTTAGAAGAAATGTGGATTGTGGTTTGTTCTCTCATTTTTGTATTAAAAACTTTTGACAAAATGAATGTTCGAGTACCTCCTGAAATACTGGACTCTAGTATAAAATAATAATGACAGCCTATTATTTTCCCATTATACAGATAACGTATGAGCAGTGATCACAACTCTTGCTTAGAGGGGGGGGGGGAGGGGAGGGCTAAAGCCTTCCAATGCAATGTTCTCCTGGCGATGTGTATCATTTTAACCATGTTCAAAAACAAACGTTCTAACTCAAATCCAAATCATATAATTCAATTAGACCATTAAGAGGCGCTTTTGGACGTCTAATACAGGAGAAAAAATTAATAATCTTGAATCTATGTTAGACTCTTTGTATTTCTTTAATGTAATTAAAAAAAATGCGTTTGTCTTGTCAATTGTGCATACATGTCGTGTTGGCAACGTGTAGTTCCGTTATAAGCGCGTCATCCTCCATCTCATTTGCATAAAGACTAACAAACTCAATAGGATTAGCGCTAAAAATAGACGTTAGATAGTAAAACAGCATCCTTGACCAAAAACGGTTGACGCGATAAGAAGGACCAAATACGGAGTACGATGTAACGACTACTGTACCATGTCAATGAAACGATAAGATTATAATTATAAACAATGCTACGTGACCCACAGCCTTGTTTATCAAACACTAAGGTCCAGAAGGGCCGAAGTCAGCTGATAATAATTATTATGTATGTCAGAACGCCTGGGATCTTGAAAAACAACATGGCGGTACCCGAGACCACATACCGAGTTACTATGGCGATAAAAAATGTTTTATTACTCCGCTAATTTAATGATTACAATTATGGAGTGTAGGTTAATTGAGTTTTGTTCAGCCAAAACGAGTCAAACCACAATCTATACTACTGTAATAAAGCTGAAGAGATTTTTTATGTGTATGATAGCCAATTTATGATGGATAGACATATAATTTTACCATCAAGCTTCGTCACACGAGAGCGGAGCAAAAATCAAAGTCGTAACTTAAACTGAATTCGCGGGCAGAAGGTTGTTTCATATTTAAAAAGCTTTGCCTATTTCCAGAATTCAACTCATTGGACCTGAGTCTAACCATGACTATTTCAACTTTGTATAAAAGGTAGGTACCTACAACAATGCATGTTTTTCGTCAATATCTAGAACAGTTTAAAAGCCTTTGTAATGCAGTTGCTTTACACTTTATCTGCACTCTACAATTTAATCGTTCCGTTAGTGCACACTAGTAGTAATATCGTAGAGATTAAAATTATCAAACGATATAATTTTCAAAACTCGGCCGGCACTTGTTTTTATCAAATTGTTACACGGACACCGACCGACTAGGGGTATTTTATTTTCATGTACCTACTAGATATGTCGCGATAGCCCAGTGGTTAAGGCGCTCACCTCTTCGGAACCACCGGCCAAGTCAATACCAATGTGACTTTTTCTATTTCAAAGTGTCCACTTTGAGAGTTGGATCCTTTTTGCGTATCTACACTTTGAGGGTCTTTTTTGCGTAACTACGTCCATTTCATGTATACTTTCTAAGATTATCTTGGACATCACTCACATTGGTGAAGGAAAACATCGTAAGGAAACCTGAACTCACAATAAATATAAGTTTGAGATCGCCAATCCGCCTTGAGCAAGCGTGATGATCAATGCTCGTGCCTTCTCTGTATAGGAAGAGGTCTTTGCCCGGCAGTGGGACAGTAATAGGTTGGTATTATTATCAATGTATGTTACTAGATACGTATAATTGTTCGTACATATTATTTAAACCGATCATCATCATCTGCCTAGCCTTTTCCCAACTATGATGGGGTCGGCTTCCAGTCGAACCGGATGCAGCTGAATATCAGTATTTTACATGGAGCGACTGCCTATCAGACCTCCACAACCCAGTAATGGGTAATACGATACTCTTGGTAAGCCTGGTTGTCAGACTTTCTGGCTTCTGACTAACAGTAACGACTGTCAAAGATCTACAAATGACAGCCGGGACCAACGGCTTTACGTGCTTCCGAGGCACAGAGGAAACTCGGTATGATGGTAAATGGTCACCCATCCATAGACCAACCTCGGCAAGCGTGGCTTAACCCGGAAGATCGGTCTATGCGGCTGTAATTATTTAGCCACGAGCTAAAACGAGCTAAAACCGATGAAAAATGTAAATTAGCACTTCACTATACGTGACAGTTTGTGACAATGGACGGATGAATATTTGTTTTGTGAATTAGCTGAAAAGGGATAATTTTTATCCCATTTTGGTCTATGGTGTGTAGTTGGCTTTAATTCTGAAATCTAGGTATACAAATTCGCAGGCAGAACCTAGTACTTACAAAGGTACTATCGGATACCAAATACTTTCCGAAATGCCAAGTAGTACATTTGCATGTAGTTCTGCAACTGACACGATACGATTACGAAATCAAGCAAGTGTGTGTGTGTTTCATAGGCTTACTTGAACGGCGCACAAATAAGTAGCATGTTTGAAGTTGCGGGTTCGATACCAGGCAAATAGAAATATGAGTTTTGAGAATGTGATTCATATATACTTTCTTAGTTATGTGAGAAAACCTGGACTTATAATTAAAATAAAGCCTGAAATTGCCAAAGCATCTAAGTCTAATTCGGCAAGCGTGGTGATGATGCCATATAATCTGTATGAAAAGAGGCCTTTACCCTGAAGCGAGACAATAATAGTCTAGTCTTATAATATTAAGCTAGTTTCCTGTTCTCATTACTAACCTACATCTTTCAGTAGGAAATACTAACAAGCTGGTATTATTATTAAATTAAAAGCGTCGCGACTACCGCCCACATCCCTTCGAACACCTAATAACGCAATGCTTATCTATAACAAACATCTCAGAGACATCAAAGCCTATTTAAATGCTGTTGGTGGCAAAACAACAGTTCGCAACTTCCTTTACGCCAGAAGGAATAGGTATAACCCCACTCCTTTGCCTGTTTCAAACGTTTCTTTATTTTTATGTTCATGACAATTGTAAAGTACCAATGTGACATTTTCTATTCCATAATGTACTTTCTCAGTTTATCTTGGACGTCACTGACATTGGTGAAAGAAAACATTGTGAGAAAATCTGGACTAATCTATACTAATATTATAAAGCTGAAGAGTTTGTTTGTTTGTTCGCGCTAATCTCAGGAACTACCGGTCCGATTTGAAAAACTCTTTTTGTGTTGGATAGCCCATTTATCGAGGAAGGTTATACCATCGATATGAGCCACGGGAACGGATCAGTAACCAAAAACCTAACGTAATGCGGGTGAAACCGCAGGGTACAGCTAGTAATTAATATAAGTTTTAAATCGCCAATCCGTTTTCAGCAAGCGTGATGATTAACTTGCCTTCTTTGTAGAAGAAGCTTTTGCCCTGCAGTGGGACAATAATAGGCTAGTTTTTTTTTTTAGTATTACTATTTCGTTGTTGAGGTCTTGGGTGGGATTCCTAGGACGGGAAAAGTGTTATTGGGTTTTTCCGTCTGAAATTTCTGAGAAGCAGTCTGTAGTCGATAGTGTCAGGTTGATGGCATTAGGCTCGTTACACTACATGGCGAGTAGAACAGGGGCGGCTAACCGGTCGATCGCGGTAATTACTACTCAATTACTGATGCAATGCTCGTTAAGTAGGTCTAGTTAAGTACTAAAAATAATCTTATTTTTTTCTACCCTATGTTTAAAGTCAAAGTCAAAGCATGTATTTCAATTAGACCATTAACAGGCACTTTTGAATTGACAAGAAATTAGATAGAAAAACGAAGCTAGTTGTTCGTTGCTCGCTCTAAAACGTAGGTCTCTATGGTGAAGAACGAGCTAGAAATTCCACGGACTGAGGACAATCTATTCAATTTAATTTCTACAAAATCCTGGTTAACATTCGATCTTGGGTTTTATCATATTCTATCAAGAGCTATAAAGTATAAGTAGGTGCCTCTACTGCCGAACCTGTGAAATAAAACAGGCGCAATGTTATGTTTAATTTTATCTACATAATTATTCAACATTGTGCTAATAGATAAAATCGACAATCAAGCAGCACGTTTTTTGGAGTAGTCAGGATTATTTTATTAGAGTCCGTTTTTCAAATTGGTGTTATTGAATTAAAAATCGTTTTAAATAATGTAGGTACCTTAATAAAATTGATACTAATCTGTCTTGTAAATAAACCCTATACTTATCATTAAAACTTTTTTCTAAATTAAAACGTGAATTACACTAAAAAAAATGTACTTAGTGCCGATAAGTTTTGAGACACATATACCTACTGTGCCGATTTTTAACTTAGTTCGAGAATAAAATACTTCCAAGATAATCTAATTAATACATCTAACTTCAATTTCAAAATTAAAACAAAACTAAAGTTACAACATTAATTTATAAACGCGTACAAGCTTACGTAAAAACCTATTCGCTAGTCGCGTTTGTGTCAAAGATATACGCATCAAAGGAATATTATTTAAGCTTCTGTAGATGTTGTTCTAACCACAAGTAATTCGCCTCGTCACGTACGTAATACTGTAAAAATTATTCAATGTTTATTTGCACAGGAGATGAGTACAAACAGACATAAAACGAACTAGGCGGCATGGTCGGGTCGTTTGACAAAATGGGATAATTTTACCAACAACGATCAATTGTTTCAGGTCGGAATTCAGAATTTATTTCGTATAAAGAAATAAACTAGACAGGTCGAGGCTACAATGTGGGGTTTTGATGGGGTATTATGAATAAGTGAATTTTGACATAGAACATAGTAAAAGTACTAAAGTCAGTAAGAGAGTATTCATCGTTCTTTGGCAGAAATATATTAAGCCCAGGTAGAACCGAGCACAAATCCAAACTCCGGGCGTCTACAGACAAATTTTTGAAATCTCACAATGCAAACTTTCAACAGTTACCATTAAACCAACAAGATTCAATTATACTGAAATAATATTTAATTATTATTTCTTTAGGTAACGCGAGCGAAGCCACGAGAACGGCTAGTAAAGAAATAAATTCAATAAACACGATAAAATCGAGTCTACGTTAATCCCAATCAAAACTATCCGTTTACACTCACCTACAGTGTATTGTAATAGTAACTATTCCATAGAGATCCATGCTTCAAACAATTAATATAGTATAATAAATGGTAGATAATAATTTGATTAGGGATGCCGCCTAGCCGCCCGTTATAATTGAGTTGCAACAAGACTATCAATTAGAGTGATTATTGCTTGCACTAATACGCATTTTGTATCCTAAAAACAATACTGTAGGTCCTTATGTATGTGTTTTTATGTAATCCTGGCTACATTATTGTTGTTGCAAAGAGTGTTCGTGAAGTTTCTTGCTTGTTCGTCTCCATAGAGGCCTACTCACGTTTTGGAAAGAGCAACTAGCTTCAACCTTTTGACTAAGTGACCGACTTCTTCACAATGCAAAAGTGTCTGTAAATGTTGTAATTGAGATAAATGCCTTGACTTGATTAAGTACCTTTCTTTTAGGATGGGAAATCATCAAATGACTTGTTCCACCCTGTGCGGAGCGGGAGTGTCAGACTCTTACTGACTTAAACCCATCAGTGTTCCTCCTGGCGCCCTTTGCATTCGAGGGTCGTCGTTACTCTTTCGAACAAACTCCGGAATGACTTTGATTACCTTCATACAATATTTTTTTTCATTTGCATTATTTCAAAATGTTTCAGCTCGAATGACATGGCCTAAAATATCTATTGTATCAAATTGATAAAAGTTTTAATACATCCGTCCATACACTAGATCTGTCACTAGTCTCGATATTTTATATTCCTGAATATATATTTCCATTGTCTAGTTTTAAATAAATATTTTTTTTAAATGAGCTTTTTAACTCTTTTATTTTAAAACTAGACTTAATAAATTCCTCGTAACCGGCGTTATGACCAGATGTATGAACGTGTGAACGTGGACGAGGTGAAAGGAGTATGTAAGGATCTTAGTAGGTAACGTTCTGTGGTTTCTGCCTACCCCCATGGGGTAAAGGCTTGAGTTTATGTATGTAATTAAAATCCTCATTTGTTATTAAATATTGAGAATTTGTGACTTTTATAGACATTTATAGACTTTGATTTTTAAAAATATTCTGAATACTGAAAGGGTTTCTTTGTGATTAATTAGCTAACTAAAGTTGAGTAGACGTTGATTTTTGCTCTGAACTTTATGCGCAAACGAAAAAATACAATATACCTTTACTAGTTTTTGGTTTTCGTCTGAACTTCAACCTTATTTCATGTGAAATGTAATATAGTGCCAATTTCTGGAACCCTTGTAGATGTTCTAAGAGGGTCCGTGTTTAAGCGGAAATGGTTACTCATTGCATTTCTTGGCAAGCTCTCTTCAATCGAATTATGCTGTGTTAAGAGTTTTTTAAAGATGGTAAAATCATCAAATGACCCCCCCCCCGTCCCTTAGTGTCAGACTTTTACTGACTAAAAACCATCTATGTTCCTTCTTGTGCCCTTTGCGTTCCGGGGGCGCGGTATCTCTTTCGAACAACCCGCAGCCCCGGCAGGCATTTGGCCCTTAGTGGCCCCTTCCAATGGCTGACACCTCTCTATTATATTATGAGTCTACAATAACAATGAATTTACTAAATGTTCGCACTAATTTGTACTGATATTATTTCCTAGACACTGAAGTACTGAAAACCACCTTCTTATAATGTTTTGCGCTGTGTAGTGGCTCCCGATATTTGCTCTCGAAGCTTATAGTCCTTTTCTATACCACTCGTGAAATATAAGAAGTATCAATACATTCTCAATTATTATTTTTGCACGAACTTTCTCAAAAAAGTTCTACAAGGCGTTGATTTGCAACCTCGTCAAATTCAAGTAGTTAACTATGCTCGTGATTCCTAACACGAATCAATAATAAAATGAATTGGTTTTGAAAAAAAAAATTTTTTACGTGATTTTCAAATTCGTGCTAGGCTTCTCGCCAGAGGGTTTAGGCGCTATGTACACATTGATGTAGCCGCGCGACAACTCTGCCTACCGCATACGCAACTGGGCGATTCTGAATTTTGCAAGACTTACCTACTTCTATTTTTTTATGACAAGCTCCTAAAATTTGACGAGGATGCAAATCAACACCTTGTATAAATATTTCGATATTTATAGAATAATTTATTAATATTTAGGGATAACATATCTGTTTCTTAGCTTTTGGCTAGTTTTAAGCTTCATCCACGGGTCTAAACCAAGTCATAGTACCGTGAGGTCAGATTTTATACTGCTGAATGTGTGTTGTCTGATGAAACATCATTTTTAATATTATTACCTACTTATCGTTTATTTTAAACATACCGGAGAGTTGTGGGTATACGTTGGTAAACCTCTGCCTAACCCGTCGAGGAATACAAGCGTGATCGTATGCTATAATTTATTAAGCAGAATAAAAGCAGAATTAAAAGTCCTATTGGCTCACGGTAAGTTCAATGTTTTGTTAAGAAGCTCGGTACTAGGCAAACATGACACAGTGAGGTTAACACGGCGGGTCACTTTCGCGGGATCGACGCGGGCGCATGTTTGTTCGCATATCGTGGCGAGTCGGAACCAGAAGGCACGATTTCAATATTATAACTAATTTTAACTGGCGACTGAGTTAAAAAACTTGATTTATTGTGTTCTTATAAATCGATTTAAAAAAAAAATTGTGTTTATTTGCAAAATTAGACGTAGAAAAGCTGCATCTTGTTTTAAGATGGTACGGTCGAGTTCTTGGGTTCGATTCCTAGATCGTGCAAAGCGTTATTGGATTTTCTATGAAATTCTCAGTAGCAGCTCGGGGTCTGGATTTGTGCCCGGTTAATGCCAATATGCTCGCCCCCTATTCCATGAAGCCTAAACATACCGGCGAACTGTGGGTGTACATTAGTACACGTCTGCATAACCCTTCGGAGAATACAGGCGCAACGGTATGTATGTATGATGATTGTTTTCAAAATAGGGACGTAAAAAAGCTGCACCTGCTTGTTTTAAGAAACTATCCTTTAAATTGATCGTTATTTTGCGAACACTTTTTCCTAATTCAGTTTTGAGAGTTTGATCTCAAACCTGCAGCATTACAAACGAATGCGACCAAAAGTTGACAACTCCTGTCGAGTTTAAGCTACCCATCTACGAGATCGACGTTCACATTAAACTAAAATTATAAACAAATCTAGTTCACTAACCTAATTTGTTAATGCGCTGTGAACACTGAGCGTTAATGGGTTATGGCTGTACTACAATACTGATTTAATGTTTCTTATGAACTGCCGGACATTTGGCAGTGCACACCTGGCAACTAGCGAATGACTCCTGCGCAGGGCTGCCGTTCGTTACAGTTTAGAAAACGATTATGTTTGACACGTGTTTAACACGCCCTTATATACGTATAAGGAAAAAATGGAACCTTTATAGGATCACTTTGTTTAAATTTAGTTGAGCTTTTAGCTCAACTAAATTTAATATAATATATATAAGATGTTTGTAAAAAATGTTTTTTTTTTGTGTTTCTGCCGTTTAGTTAGAGAAATGTAATCTTAACTTTTAGGGCCTCTTTCGCTATCTACCATGAATAATATCTACACGAATAATATGGCTGGTATTTCAAAATAAATTTTGTGTAATTTTTTCACAAAGTACTATCTAATTCCCGTAATTAAAAATGTTCTCAATTTAGCCGAAACCTCATCTCGGCTACAGTTAAAAATGTGGATAAATTTGAGAAATTTTTGACAGGTTCCCAGGTGAGTCCATAACAAAAAAATATCGCAATGTTGCGAAGAATCTATATTATGTAACTTTCGACTTGGTTAAGCCTTTTTACAGCCCTTTTTGTTAGGTACTTATTCTCTGTTTTTCTCATCCTTTGGTATTAGTTACCAGTAGCCACAGCTTTGAAAAAATAAAATTGCTTCATAAATATCGAGAAAGTATTTTTTTCTGCCAAAAAAACTGTCCTAAGAAATATCCCAAACCCTAAAACGGCGACCCTACGTCAAACAGGGTTGTTAACCCGAACGAAATGGGTACCGTTAGTAACCCGCGCGCGCGCACCTTAGCACACCTCAGAATGATGCACTTTGAGAACCCATCGCATCGGGAGCGCTCTCATTGGGCACGACTGAACTAAGGTACCTAACGGTCCACTATAATTCACAATAGAACTGCCTACCTATGTCGTACGCTGTTTTATTCTTTGAAGCGTTTTCATAGTTTGAATTTCATTAGAAAAGAGTGAACTACCTAATGAGTCTGTCGTTACCTTAACAATGTCTTAACGAAGAATCTACTTGATTACAATTTTGTTGTGATAAATCATTTTTATTCAGCTAAAAGTTTCACAATGTATGTCATAAAAGGACTTGTCGGTAGTCGTGCATTAGTTCGTTGCATACACAAATGTATTAATTAATTAATTAATACAATTAATAATCTCACACGTTAAATTTGTAACATTACTATCAAGGCTTAACAGTTTAATGTACAACTTTAGCTCAGATGCTCAAAACTAATCAGCTTGAAATATGAAAAATCATTTCTTCAAAAATGGGGCAAAAAGAATTAACGCGGTTTGGCGTCTTCCAAGAACTACACTCAGTTGTACTAATTAGGTATACGGTAATTATATGCAGTTAGCGAACATCCAATACCATCGTAATCATATAGAAACCTATTTCATTTGACTTAATAGGACAACCTTTTAGTTCTTACTTTATTGCATCATAATTCTAAATTGTTAAATGCTTAAAAATAATATAAACCCAGATCTCCCGTATAATCAAAATTCAATCTAAAGCCTAAATAGAACCTAGATGTCAAGACTCCATCCACAATTATTGACAGAGTAAATTAATCGCCGAGCCAAAGTACAAACTCCGAAACTACTTTTATGTCTAAAATACTAGTCCAACTCACCCCAAGCCCCAAACGGGAGGAAGGCGGGTTGAAATCACAAGACATCGGCCAATTTTAATTGAGCATGTTTTCCCGTCATCACGACTGTTCAAACTACAACTTGCTTCAGGTATTTTATACTATACTGTTACAGCGTGAAACAAAGACGAGGGGGCCTGTGAGAATTTCTTATCTCAGGAAACTTAACCCTCAAAGATATTGCATTGAAATGGTTTTGTATGACGAGTTGAAGTAAACAGATTTTTCTTACAGGACTTGTCTTTGACGGCAGAATGCGTTCAAATAAAATAAGTCTCTTGTTGTTCTGACTTCAGTAATGCTACTCGGTTACACAAAAGAAAAATACAATAACGACGGACCCACTTTATAAACGCTTCAAAGTTTCTTTACTAGTTTATTTTTCTCTTAAGAACAAACATAGGTACAAGTTGTTGATTTGCATCCTCGTCAAATTTTAGGAGCTTTTCATAAAAAAATAGAAGTAATCAAATATTTACGATACCTGGCCAATATCTAATAAATACTTGTTTTTTTAATTGCAACTATCAAATAACAGTATTCCAGAATACTCCTCTTGCAAAATTCTGAATCGCCCAGTTGCGTATGCGGTAGGCAGAGTTGTCGCGCGGCTATATCGGCGGCGGCGATTTTGTTCAATTAAAAACTTCTTCAATTATGAGTTTTTAATTTTAATTATTAATTTATCCGACAGAGTTTTAAATTATCTCTTCAATAAAGTAAAAAAGCAAAACATATTTTTTTGCAGTTTAGATAGTGTTCGTTGCGACAGTCGATATGTGTCCCAGCAAATTGATTGATTGATTTTAATTTGGTTTACTGTGTGCAGTGTGCGTGTTTTCACACCCCGTACAGTCAATTTTTTTTGTTCGATTCCTATGACTTAGATGCGTTCTATATCTGCGTAATTATATTCATAATTAACAATAAGCAAAAGATATTAATAATTGTTTTATTAGATTTTGAAAGAGATCAGCATTGGTCAATTGTGTTTTATTTTTCTATTTTTCGTTGGATGGCAAACAAGCCGACGGCCCACCTCATGTTAAGTAGTAGTAGTTGCTCACCTCTGCCTAAAGACATCTGCAGTGCAAGAGGCCTTTCAGATGGGTCGCCATCCCAGAGACAAAGTTGAAATGTCTCAGGTGCCTGTAATTTTGTGTCTTGATTTTTTTTTTTCAGTTATTTCAGGCTTATTTACAATGTTAGTAAGTATGTAATACATTTAAATTGAGTAGATAAAAAGCAACAAAAAAAAAAGAATAGGTAATGAAAATTGTGAACAGAGGGCGTGTCTCTTTCTTCTCCTTTTTAAAATAGTTATGTTAATCTGAATTTTCTTTTTTCCAACCAAAGTGGTAACAGTTTGACGAGTGCAGCTAATAAAAGCCGAATGCTGCAAAAAAAGTGTATCTAATAAAACATGTTTGGTTAGTTCTTAGATTCCCGAAAATGATTATTATTTCTTTTGGTTATACCAGATGAATTGGGGTGAGTTCTGCCAAAAGACCCAAACCTCATAAAAATGTTCTCCAGTTTTTTTAAATAATTGTAATGATGATGAATATCAAAACACATCAATAATAATTAATTTGAGCAATACTGGAACTGACAATGATGGATAGTAATGTAATACATTCAGCATAATTATCTTGTTAGTTTGCGGTAATTAATTTAATAATTGGAATATTGTGGATTGGCTCGTTCTAACAGAACTAAGGTCATTTACTACAGTAAAAAAAGTACCATAAGACCTTTAGATTTTTTTGGCACCAAGATTATCGTAATGTCGTAAAACATCTTACGTGTTGAGATACCAGCAGTTTGATCTAACTATTGTTTGCAATGATAAGGAGATAACGTAAGCCTTCACCTGCCGACGGCCGAAAAATCTTAATTTTTCACAATTTAAAAGTACATCGGAAACTCTTTAGAAGTTAGCGCCAACTTTTCCGCGCCGATGCAACCCTCGAAAAGTTACCAACAATTTTTCTCCGAAGACGCGAAACCGTTAAGCATCCGATGCCAATTTTTAGGAAATATATTTTTTGTACGTATTAGTAAAACATGGAAGCAATTTCTGTAACTTCACTGATTTGTTACCGTATAGTGTGGTGTTCGATGTGTCGCGAAACTTACGGGTTGGAGAGAGACCGCGCGGGTGGAGCGAGGACGTGCGTCTGAGCGCACGGGTGGAAACCGACTGGCGGTGGGACCGTTGGCGGGAACGCCGTCGAAGCCACCGTACACCAACCTATGACTGCATCTCGCGGGTTGAATAACTCATTACCAGTCGGGATTCAGAGGAAATCGACCAACGAATGCTGTGATAACTTAGTAACGATATAAACACTCCATTAACGTTGTTAGATGCACTCTGTTCTGGTATTCCTGGCCCACATTTGTAGGTTAAAGAAATTCGATTAAACGACTGAATCTGCCTTTTGGACGATTCTGCTGATAACTATGGCGCGAGGATAAGAGAATTTTTATTTATGAGTTACAAAGGTACTTGGTCTAATTGTTGATTCCTCAAGTATTCTAAATATTGCGTTAAATTTAACAATAACTTTAATTTTAAAAACTCTTTTACTTTTAATTTGTCCTCGACGACCCTGATAAAAAAAGGGTAAATAAGTACTTAATTAGTCCGCTTTAAAACATATTTTTTTCTGTTTATTAATTTCTAAAACTCACTTAATAGTTCAACTAAACTAGCGCACTTAGAAATATCAGCAGTACTTCGTGGTTTTTTTTTATGTTGGCGAAGTTTCGTACTGGCTAGATTTTACAACGTTCTTACGGAACGTGCTTAAGGAAGTTTAGAACGATAGTTGTGAGGATTAGCCCGGCGACCGCTGATCTTCTGAAAGGTTACAAGGACGGACTTACGATGGCCTCACGTCCGACAGAAAATACCGGGAAATTTTATAACAATTTTTTTTTTCGTTTTCCCTCTTTGAGCGCTGCACTTTGTTGGGATTTTGCGTTCCTTCTGCTTAAACAAAGGATACTACCTCGTTTATATCTTACATACAATTTACTCATACTATCACGCCTATATTCCTCGAAGGGTTAGGCAGAAGTGTGCCAATGTACACCCACAATTCGCCGGTATGTTTAGGTCCCATGTAATAAGGGGCAATTACGATGATCCTAACTCCGAGGTGTGCTAACTTTATTTTTCCTGTCCATACATAAAACAAAATCGATTATCTTGTATACTTTGTTGCAATTGCAATGTAAATTATATCAGTTTAAAAATCAATTAGAAGTTGGGTTATAAATTATTTATTTTACAATAAATAAATACATACAATTATGAGTAGGTAAATGATTACAACATTTCTAGTAAACGGATTAGCAATGAACTTATGGAAATGGTAAGATTAGGGCCAAGATACGTTCACTGTGTAGTGTGTTTACTAAGGATTCGTAATGAAGTGCAACTGTTACTATACTTCTCAAAAGGGTGAATATTTCAGGGATTTTATTAAAAATAATTATTATTATTCCAGCTTTTAATGGGCTCCTATAGGGTAAATACGAGCATTAATCACCACGTTTGCGCAAGGCTTATAGGCGATTTCAAACTTATCTATATCACATCATTTTTTGTGCCTGGCTCGGTAGCGTGGTCCTAAGTGCCACTGATACGCTAGAGGTCTTGGGTTCGAATTCCAGATCGAGCAAAAAAGTGTTATTGGGTTTTTCCATGGTATTCTCATTTGCAAGCGTTGCAGCAGCTCGGAGTTAGGATTGTGCCTGGGCACTGGGCAGTGGCAAAAGGCTCGCCCCCTATCTCGTTAGACCTTAACATTATAACGGAAAATAGTGGTTGTGCCTTGGTATACCTCTGCCTTACCCTTCGACGAATACAGGAGTGATGGTATGTATGTTACGCATAATGCGTCACGCTTGCTCAAGGCGGATTGGCGATTTCAGACTTATATCATATAATTATAAGACCAGGGAGGTTCACTAATCTTACTATAATAATACCTAGCAGTACAACTCCATTATTGCCTCACTACAGCAGAGGTCATATTACTGTCAATTATTTAAATATACAGTATTAAAACAGTCGACTTCACAACTAACTAGTTCAACATTTTAATGTTAGAAATAAATAAATGAATAAAAAAATATCAAATGCAAAACTTATACATATTTTGTAGTTTGCATTTTATGTTACCATTATCTTATTGGCATCGTTTTATTTTAAATACTACACAATGTAATGTATGTAGTATTACACAAAAATACTTATAATGTAAAATAACATGTAACCACATTGCGCTACAAGGCAGAAACCACAGAACGCCACCTGCTACGATCCTTACATACTCCTTTCGCCTCGTCCACAAAAAACAATTAAAGCAAATTCACTAAAGACTTAAAAAAATAATATAAACGGGAAACGGTGTTAGACGTAAAAATATATATTTAGCCCTCTCCCTCTGGCGTGAAACATAGGCTTCTAAGTAGTAAAGTATGTACCCTATCTACTGAGCCACCTCAAGATCACTCTTTAAGTAACATTAATCGGGCTTCTTAGCTCCACTCTATCTGCAAAAACGTCGTAACTCCATCGAACAAAATCATATAAAATTTAACTGTATAACCTCAAAAATAGATCACACTTTTACTTGACACGAATTTAAATTCTTGAGATTTTTACTGAAGTTACTAAGCGCATCATACGTCACAATTTGTAGCTCTAAAATGAATTATTATAAATAGGTAAACTTTAGCGAGACGAGATGGAGTGTATACCTGGGCTGTTAGGGCATCAATAAAAGAAGTTTGTAGATCAATTTCCCATCACTCGTATTCTGTGATAGGTTTTGTTCTTATATGCATTTCTTAGTAGTGATTGTAAATGATACTTAGGTTGAACTAGTTCTCTGAATTTAGCATCTTATTCAGCTATCAGTGTGCCAACAGGCAGTGCATGCTATACCTATGGATGGCTCAAAATTGATAGTGTTTTGTTTTCAGTAACCACCTACGTGTCTTGTGCATTGTCCAAAGGGATTATTCTCGTACCGTAGTTAATAGAACGGCCACAATATCTCTATCAAACTGTTCAAAATGTTTCAAATTACCTATCGTGTTTGACATTGTGATGAGATTGCGGCCAGATTTTGTTTTTAATACCGGGAATTGGCCTTGGCTATTGCCAAGGTAGGCGAGTTTATTAATAAGAGATTTAATGGTTAAATATAACCATTAAATCCCTTATTAATAAACTCGGTGTAGAATTTTACCAAACTGAAAACTTAAAAAATTTACGTATAACCGAATTTAATTATATTAGTATACATTTTTACCTATACGTAATTTCCAACATAATCGATGTATGGGTAAAATTTGACGATGAGAATCGACCCTTTGTCGAACCAAAATAAAAATAAATCCATTACCACTTCGTTTCAAGAGCGGCTAAGATCCAATTCACAATTCTCATTGTATATTTTAACTGTCAAGGTGTGCTTGAAACTTACAAAACATATTCTTATTCTAAATAAAACGTCATCTAGTTGCACTCGAAACCGAGACTCAAAGGGTGCCTAAGCTACGCAGACGAAGCCACGATATCAGTTAGTATTTCACACAACACTAGCAACTCGACAGCTCTAAAGTGTCGACACACTGGTAAAGCGATAGCGTTGCGATGTACACAAGCCTCAAAATATTTCTGTTAACATTTAAAAGGTTTTACAACCGATAAAGTACTGATTGAATATTTTGTATTCAATATTTCTGTGAAAGCGCAAAGCAGCTTTCCATACTTATAGGTAATCTTTATAATTATATTTCACAGGAAAACCGCTTTTCAATATTTGTACGTGTACGCTGGATACATTTTTACGTTAAAATATTTTAATAATGACATGAAAATTGTACTTTTCAGATGTACCTACTCTATGTTGTATTCAGGATATCGGGTCTTCGCTACTATAGATACATATATACATCTGATGGACCTGTTGGTCTAGTGGTTAGGGGCCCTGACTGCTAAGCCAGAGGTCGTGGGTTCGATTCTCACCCAGGACAAACTTTGTGTGATGAGCATGATTGTTTGTTCTGTGTCTGGGTGTGATTTATCTATAATATGTATGTATTTATAAATTATATAAGTATGTATATCAGTTGTCTGGTTACCATAACACAAGCTCTGCTTAGCTTGGGATCAGATAGCCGTGTGTGAGTTGTCCCAAGATATTTATTTTTTTTATTTTATCTAACACAATTAAAAAAAATATTGTATAACAGCTGACAAACAAAGGCACTGGCAAAGACAAAGGCCAAGTTAATACCTGGGATAATCTCTTAGGACGTAATTGATACTATTCTATCACTATCAAACCAAACCTACAGTTCGCCTATATGTTTCAAGGCCCATGCAATTGTGGGCGAGCCTATTGTCATAAACCGGGCACAAATCCTGACTCCGAGCTGCTACTGAGAATTATATAGAAATACCCAATAACACTTTGCTCGGCTGGGAATCGAATCCAAGACCTCTAGTGTTAATGAACATACCGGCAAACTGTGGGTGTATATGTTATGTGGTATGTTATCAAATTGATCTGGTGAACTCACTATAAACCATTTATTGTATGTGATTATTGTAATTAAACTGATAGTTCACCGCTACGATACATACAATCACGCCTGTATTCCCCTGAGGGTAAGGCAGAGATGTACCAATGTACACCCACAGTTCGCCGGTCCGGAGCCTATTATCGCGATTATAGTACAGCCTCGGCTTTAGAGACACGTAAGTGCAGAATTTATTCATAATAGAATATGAAAATGTAATATTATCTATCTAGCTTATAGCAACGTTGTTCATTAATACTTTGAATGTAATGCAAATCCAAACTACAGTCCTATTGTAAATGCGAAAGTAACATGGTCTGTCAGCCTACAGATTTTAACCTTTTGAACGCCACAGTCGTGTATAGCCGACAAATAAAAACGTGCCCAACACGTCACGTCTATAGACGACAAGAAAACTGTATTTTTTATTAAACTGCATTTGTCGGCTATACTCGACTGCGTTCAAAAAGTTAATGAGGGACGCGGTAAGTTTGAACTCCAAGAAAGGACATAGACTACTTCTATTCCGCGACTTCGTGTACGTCCGTGATATTCGACATTTACGCGGGATAAAGCTAATGAGTAAATACATGTACTTAATCTATACTAATACTAATACTAATAATAATATTATAAAGAGGTAAAATTTGTTTGTAAGTTTGTATGTTTGTAAGTTTGTATGTAGGGGGTAATCTCCGGAAGTAATGAACCAATTTTAAAAATTGTTTCACTGGTAGAAAGCTACATTATTCGTGAGTGCTATAGGCTATATAACATCACGCTACGACCAATTGGAGCGGAGCAGCAATGAAAAATGTGGCAAAAACGGGAAAAAATATTCTTTTTGAGAGCTTTCGTTGCGTGCGCTGCGTGAACGGTTAAAGTTACGGAAAAATAATGTATGAGAGAATTGTTCCTCTTAAAATATACTGAAAAAAGACCACAGTGGTAAATGCCTAACTTTTAAGGTTGACTCACTATAGCCATTTTTATGGCCAGGAAATTTGTTTTAAAATAATGCATTATTTGCGAAGATGTTTTTATGGAAATAGTATTAATCCTTATCAACATAAATACTTTATTCATCACAAGTGTTTAATTTTGAATGAAATTGCCCTTTACATCATTTAACTTCAATGAATATCTTAGGAGATATCACAGTTTTAAAATAACTTAGCCGCAAAATAATGGCTCTGCGAAACATCAGAATAACATATTATAGGCTACATAATATCGCGCTATGAACCACGGAACGGATCAGTAACCAAAAACTTAACGTAACGCCGCGAGTGAAACCGCGGGGCACAGCTAGTGTTTAATATAAGCAAATAGGGATGGCTTTAAATATGTAAGCGCTACGTTGAATTTGATTGATTCATTGGCTCATCGATACAATGTACCTATTTAACTGGTTAACAAATATGCCCTTGATTTGGTACAATTATATCAAGTTATATTGCAATAAAAACTGTTAAATTGAATCATTAAACGTAGGTACCTTTTTTATTGAGTGTCCTTGTCTGACTTTGAATTAAAATTTATTGATTGAAAAGTCTGCAAACAATCTAACTCCTGTTGGCTTTTACTAAACTTCATAATCGAGTACATGCTATCTATACTAATATTATAAAGAGGACAGATTTGTATTTTTGTATGTAATGAATAAACTTTAAAACTACTGGACCGACTTCAAAAATTCTTTTACCGTTTACATTATCACTGAGTAACATAGACGCATCGGAGATAAGCCACACGTTCGAAGTCGCGTATAGTTTGCTAGTTTATAATAATAAGGAACTTTGTATATTTGTGCTTAGGTACTAGGTTTTGAAATTCACCAATGATTGCTGAACCACTGTTAAGTGTGCCTGTTAGCAACTAAATAAAGCGATAAGAACACTTACTTAAGTGATTACTAATAATTACAATCATACTTTGATCCTCTTACTGTAATTTATAGAATAATAATAATAATACCGGCCTATTTTCGTCCCACTGCAGAGTAAATGCCTCTTTTCATACAGATAAGGCACGTGCATTTATCGACACTGTTGCTTCAGGCGAATTGACGATTTCAAACTTAAACTAAAAGGCAAAACGTCGATTCTGTAAAATTCAGACATGAACTCGCATCTCACGTCGCTATTCAATGACATCAAATATTCAATCAAATTCAAATGACATTGTTTTATTTGACACTTTGAAGTGCAAAGTGAGCGTCGAAGTGACGGTGGAATTAAATAAATAAATATCTTGGGACAACTCACACACGGCTATCTGATCCCAAGCTAAGCAGAGCTTGTGTTATGGTAACCAGACAACTGATATACATACTTATATAATTTATAAGTACATACATATTATAGATAAATCACACCGAGACACAGAACAAACAATCATGCTCATCACACAAAGTTTGTCCTGGGTGGGAACCGAACCCACGACCTCCGGCTTAGCAGTCAGGGCCGCTAACCACTAGACTAACAGGCCCGTATAGAATGCCACTGCAGTTATCTTTGGTACGATGTTTTCTTTCACCGATGTCAGTGACGTCCTAAGAAAGTACATTATAACATTGAAAATATCATATTGGCAGTTGCTCGTGAGCGGTTGCGAACACACAACTTCGTGTGACATCAAAGAGAACTCTATTTAAATAATGTAGGTGGTTCTTTTTATTTTTAAATAAAATGTTCCCGCGCTCTAGGATTTTTTCCTGTATACAAACAGAAACTGCTGTGCTGCTGTGTTTACAAACATATGTTTGTAAACGCACCTACGATACAGGAAAAATTACATACACAAACTGTACAAACTCACATAAACAAACAGACAGACCCGCAACAACTATTTGTAGATACACTAACATTTGTTCTGTACGGGAATCGAAGACATGACACGCACCAACAGCCAACGACTCAGCCACTGCGCCAACCGTGTCTTTTTCTGCCACAAATGTATGAAGTACGAGCGTTTGTTCAAAAAAAGCACACATTATTGCAAACAACATGAATCAGAAACTCAATAAACACATGAATGGTTCATTTCTAATTTACATCGACATTTCGCAGTTGACAATTAACGCATCATTCATTGAGAGAATTGAGTCCGCCGTACCATTAACGTCACATTATAGTGATTTGTTATTAAATAGGACATTACGGAGGCAAATGAAGATAATGAGAATTACCTACTAGTTCTTTAAAGTCAAAGTCAAGGTAGAAAGTCAACTGATTGATGAAGAGTATTACCAAAAAATATACTGCATTATACAACAGGGATAACCGAAGTGACTCAAATGGTTACTTAAAGGCCAAGTTTAATGGGACTGGGTAGGACAGGACAAACTATGGGCCTAAGTAGCTCAAAGCTGGTGTCCTGAGACAGTGAGTCAAGGTCGCAGAGGCCACGAAAGAGGCGGGACGAACTGGATAGATTACTCAAAAACTGGTAGGATGATGCACTGAAACGTGAAGGATGGAAGGCGGGAGGCCTTTGCCCTGAAGTGGGACAAAATACAAAATAGGCTTAAAAAAAAGAACATTTATGTATACTTATCCGTGATTGTATTTTTATCTAGATGGTAATGAAAGTATTCTCGTGATTATAAGCGTGACTTTAAGGCTTTAGTTTGAACTAGTCTTATTTCAAAAAGCAATCACAAGTTAGTCTGTAATACAATTAGATCTTTGTAGTGTCACGTGAAGCGTGTATTAGTTTTTTTTTATTGACCTTAATAACGTATACCGTTATTATAATTTTTACTGATTTTTTTCTACTTACTACAGTTTATTTTTTGAAAAGGTTCGCTGATGGCCTTAGTTTTGTATAATTTTACATCATATATTTCAATTTTGTAAATGTGACTACCATGGAGCCATTTACTTGTTAAGTTACTATGTGTTGGACACTGAGCATGGCAGTTGAGAGCTTTGTCATGCTCACTTTAATGTCTTGCTGACGGTGGCGCGTGGGTTGGATCGTTTGGTTCCCTTCAAGATGGTTGAGCTAAACGGTGCTGATGCACGCGTCATATTCGTGAACGGGTGCTGTCAGTTGGGATTGGTCATCTCTTAACTGCCATGTCTTACATCGTTATTATAATTTTGTTATTTTTTATATTCACCTTCATTGTTTTCACATATAGAAGCAACAAGAATAATGTAACCAAGACTTTGTAAAAACCAAATGGAAGGAAAAGAGTGTCCATGGAGTTTCTTGCTCGTTCTTCTCCATAGAGACCTACGTTTTGGAACGAGCAACTAGCTTCAATTTTAAACTGTAACTTCTTGACAATTCAAAAGTGCCTGTAAATGGTCTAATTGAAATAAATGATTTGATTTGATTTGATGAAGCATTGAGAATTAATTTTCTTTTTCATTTATTAGGTACCCCTTTTTTATAAAATCGGTTTTTATGTATGTTCGCCAACGTCGAGAAAATGTAAGATCACCTGTTTTTTTTTCGCGATTTCAGAGTTGGCCCCTTAGTACAAGTTGTTTATAACGATGTGTGCAATGACCTCTTTTCAGGTTTCTGGTAATCAAGGAATAACGGTGAATAGTTTAGAAGAGAGAAATACCCGAAAGGTTGCACAAACCTCTAGATTTGCGAAATTGAGCTTTAAGCAAGTAACAATTAAATGTTATTTCAATTCGTTTGTTCATTTTAACATGGAAAATCGAGTAATCCACGTAAACAATATGTTATGAAGCTCGCATCCGCTGAACGTCCGTCCGTTCGGTTCCAAAGGAATTGCGTTGACCCAGCTTCGCTCTACACGCCTTTCTCGAAACTGTATCGTAAACAGATTAGCTAGGAGCTAGCCTAACATTATTGATATTTTCTTACGTTAAATTAAAGAGGCGTTCTGAGAGGGTGGCGCGGGAAAAGAATCCCTGAAAGGACTAGGGGTGGCCGAGGCCCAACTGTGGGACATTACAGGCTAGATAAAAAAAGACAAAAGAAAGAAAATATATACCACATATTGTATTATAATGGCAATACAATATAATGGCTCGCCCCCTATTACAACCTAAAATATACCTGCGAACTGTGGGTGAACTGTACGTTGGTACAAATCTACCGTACTCCTTCGGGGGATACAGGCGTGATGGTATGTGTGTGTATTATAATAACAACTTTACACATAATTATAATACTCTGTACGTGTATATGATAATGAACTCCTCCGAAATCGCTAGACTGATTTTAATAAAATATTTTGATGAATGTATTAGATTTAGATTCACAATAAATTGTGACAAGTTTCGGGCAGGACAAAGTCTGTCGGGTTCGCTAGTATAATGTAAGGATAGAAATTTGTATGTCAAAGTACTCAGCGTTATCCAAGTGTTAAAATGTTCTCAAGTAGGTAAGTTATTAACTGTACATTATCGTAGGTTTGAATACTCTAATAACTTAAATTAAATAATAATGTCAGCGGTATGTACAGGTCGCGCGGTGGTTTATGATCGCTCGGCAAAAGTGGAAAGGGCATGCGCAGTGTTCAATTTTAAGGTCTTTATGAATGAACGATTGCCCCCACTACTTTCCTCGAGCGATCTAGAATCATCGCGCGACCTGTAGTAGGTAGTAACGAGACAGGCTGTAAGTGCCTTTTACTACTTTTGAAACTCTTCAGATACGATATACTACAGAAAAGTCCAAGTAACCGCGCACTGCACAGTCACTAAAGGTAAGTAACCGCACTTGCGACAAATCACACCGAAAGTGACGCATGCGCAACAGGGGTAGAGAAACACGATAATTTAAAACATCATCATCTTTCTATCTCTGTCACCTTCGAACGTTTACTAGAAATAGAACAAGTTTTATTAACACTGTAATTAGGTGGCCGTACAATCCTAAATTAACTTATGTCAGACACTTGACTTCCAAGTACTTATGAATGAGTGCGATTAGGCGGCGTTATCAGCATATTCTAAAACAACAATGACACAATCTCTTTATTTGATTGCATAACAACATGTCGAGCGTCCCATTTATTAAAACATTCTGAGAAACCATTAGCCGGCTGAGATGTTAAAATTTTCTGTGCTCACGTCATACGTTGGAATCAATTGAGGAACCAAAGGTTCATCAGCTCTGTACCTACTGGAGACGGTGGCTAGTTACATTAGACGTGTGACGGACAAGACCGTGACATAAGCTGAACTGCTCAATATTTATTCATTACGTTTTAATTTGACGAGATTCATGAGTAATCATAAGATATTTACAGCAAATGTGTCATCCCTTTGACTACTTACTATGCAGAAATTCTTTACAGTCTTATTAGGAATAATATATTCTCCTTCTGTAACTTTAAAACTGATAGATAGGTAGATTACTTTAAACTCCGGAGTTCATGCAATAAAGAAATTGACAGGCAGAACCACGTCTAAAAACGTCTCTTTCAAACCCCAAACTGTACAAGATTTTAAACCTATGCCATAGCTCTTGGACTAGAATGCGTGCTAGTTATTTATACTAGCCGTGCACCGGTGATGTTGTCACGGTGCGTTACTCATAGACTATATAGTATGTGACATCATCACCCAGTGATAACTCGCGACCACACTGCATTCCGCAATTCTCGGCTAAACAAACGTACTTACCTTCAATTAAAGGATTATTATAAGTTTGCCAACCTGTTTTACCTGCTTTTGAGTGCGTGTGCTCTGACTGTGGCCAGAATAAGCTACTTCGATGTAAAGGAGACAAGTATTTAGAAGATTGTTAGAAGAAACTTTCGAGAAATTATATTATTTATGTAAACGTGGCTACAGAGATCACCGAACTACCTGCAAGGAGGAACCGAGAAACTTCGTCAGCTACTAACTTTAATTTTGTTGCAGTGTTTGTCGAGAGACGCTATCATTAGTGAGGTTAAACGTGTTTTAAACTATCTTCTGTTTTTCTTGAGATTTAAGTTTAAAACGTAGCTAGTGGAGGCTATTAATTAACCAGATATTTACCAGCACCCAAGTTTCTTCTACATATTAATAATTTTGTTCAGTCCGTCATCACAGAGGCACGGTATTTCGGCTCAGTCGCCAATAATCTGTTGCTATAATGAGGACACGTATCGTAAAACTCCAACCTATATTGAAACAGATTTTGACGTTTCTCGTGAATATTCGTGTGTCGTGGTTATTGGGTTTTTCTGTGGAATTCTCAGTAGCGGTTTGGAGTCAGGATTTATGCCCGGTTAAAGGCAATAGGGTCGCCTCCTATTAAATGGGACCTAAAACATACCGTTGAACTATGTGTGTACATTGATACACCTCTGCCTAACCCTTCGGGGAATATAGGCGTACCTATTTAAATTTTCACCACAATCTCAAAGTTCTAAAGAGTAAATATTATCAATTTCAAATAGCATAAAATAAAAAAAAACAACACAGAAATCCTTCTTAAAATGTGTCAGTCTTTAGAGCTGATTGAAATGCAAAGAGTGCACTGCGCAACACAACACAAGTTTTTCTTTGGACATAATTACCGGCGTATGCCTTGACAGACATAGTTTAAACAAAAAGTGAAATAGTAAGTCGGAACTATGTCATAAAATGTGCTAAATGAGGGCAGTGCACGCAAAGGCCCACGAGCTCAGAAACCTACACAAATGAAGACAGTAGGTGGGTAGGTAGGTACATACTACGTGCTAAAAATAGTACCAACACCACACCGACACAAAACTTTTGCAAAACGCCTTTTACTGGCCTGTTGTTTACTTTACCGTAATTTTATTTAGTTATTTAGTCAATCCATGATTCGTTTGTACTACCCTCGTTTTGTTTTTGGTTTATGTCATTTTTTTACGTTACGAGACATGCTTTGGAAGTTGATACTCTGCATTGAAAATGTAAAAACAATATGTTCTTGTAAGTAATGTTTATGAAATACAAATTCACACAGTTTGCCAAACTTTTGTCAATTAGCTGACTGATTTATGAAATAAAAAAACTTGATTTGTAATTAATTTTTAACGCTAAGCGTTACATGTAAAAGCCATTGATATTAATAATCTATTAGTTACATCTATTTATAGATTTTAATGACCACGTATTACTATACATTCCATCATTGGTTGACAGCACATCGAGCAGTTAATGAGTCCATTTGTTTTCCATATGGCATTTCCTCATTTACTATAGAGGTTGATTTAAAAAGCAAGTTACTTTTAGCATCAGAACGAAGACTGGATAAAGTAGACTTAAGCGAGCAAAGTGCTTGTAAACTCGATGCTGATGAAATGTAAAAAGACATATTTTTTTTAGATCACCATAAAAAAATACAACCTGTATATTGCACCGAGCGATTATGTTTGCCGATAAAACTTGCAAAGTAATGTAAATAAATGACATTTTGAATTAAAAGACAATCATGTTTTTCTTTTATAAAAAGTAAAGTTACAATACGACTAATAAGCCTTGTTTCAAAGCACATAAAGCCGTTGGTCTCGGCTGTGATTCGTCGATCTTTGACAATCGGTAAGAATAGCCAGAAGTCAAGAAGTCTGCCAACCAGTCTTACCAAGTGGTTTCGTGTTTCCAGTATCTGGGTTGTAGAGGTCAGATAAGTAGTCGCTTCATGTAAAACGCTGGTCTTCAGCTGCATTCGGTTAGTCTGAAAGCCGATCCCGAAAGTATCGAAAAGGCTAGGCAGATATATTTGACTATAGGCAATATGAGAAGAGGCCTTTGCCCTGCAGTAGAACAATAATAGGCTAGCATTATTATTATAGGCAGGCAATAAGTTTATCTATGAACACTAGTAGTTATAAATAGCCCCGTTATTATCTCAATGACTATGGAACTAACAAGTTGACACTACTTAGTCATAACTTCAATAAAACCGGGATGTGTTTGCATTCTACTTATTTGTCATACGCCTATTTTGTTCTACAAGTGATACATCGCTTACATCATTATAATGACATCAATGGGTTAAAAAAAACAATTTACAACCATTATAATTTATGGGGAACGTATGGTTTTATTTTTTTATAGTATAAGTAGGTAAGTAGTAACTTTTATAGAGAAGATAATCTACTATACGTTATATACTAATATTATAAAGAACTACTCCGTTGGTCTCGTGGTCGCAAAGCGCGACTGCTGAGCAAGGGGTCCCGGGTTCGATTCCCATGTCGGGCAAAAAGTGGTATTGGGTTTTTCCATTAGGAATTACTCAGTAGCAGCCCGGAGTTTAGAGGTTGGTGGTGCGATACCCCCGTGCCTCGGAAAGCACGTAAAGCCGTTGGTCCCGGCTGTCATTCGTAGAGTCGTGACGGATAGTCAGAAGCCAAGAAGTCTGACAACCAGTCTAACCAAGAAGTATCATGTTGCCCAGTTACTGGGTTGTGGAGGTCAGATAGGCAGTCGCTCCATGTAAAACACTGGTATTCAGCTGCATCCGGTTAGACTGGAAGCCGACCCCAACGCAGTTGGGAAAAGGCTAAGCAGGTGATGATGCTGACTAATATTATAAAGAAAGAGTTTCCGTGTTTGTCTGTTTTTCTTTTTGTATAAACGTGCTAATCCTTGGATCTAAATAGTTTGATTCTAAAATTTATTTTGTTAATAGAAAGCTACGTTATCCTTGAAGGTTACATTTTATTATAAAATACAGAAAACTATGTAATAGAGTTGAGTGGTAAGCAATGGGGAGACCTTTGCTCAGCAGTGCTACATAGATAGAACAAAACAAAAAGAAAATTAACGCGCCGAGTCACGAGCGAAACTTAGTATCTAATCTTCTAATATATAAAATTCTCGTGTCACAGTTTTCGTTGCCATACGCCTCCGAAACGGCTTGACCGATTTTGATGAAATTTTTTGTGCATATCGAGTAGGTCTGAGAATCGGCCAACATCTATTTTTCATATACCTAAAAAAAAATGGCAAAACAACGTTTGCTGGGTCAGCTAGTTTAAATATAAAATAGTAAAGTATAATTTCAGAAAATATTGTATTATGAAACTGAGTCATTTCTGTTACTTTTTGCGGAATAAAGATAAATATTGGATAGGAAGTACCGACGTATTCAAGCAATAAAATACTGTAAACAATCTCAATATCTAGATGTAGACTCACTTTTCCTTTCTGTTTGTATAAAGCGACCAAGTTGAATCGTGTTAAGGAAACTAAAAGTGAATCATTCAATATGAACCTTTACATTTCTATGCATTTTCTATTACATTTTATATGCAGCAGTGTGATTCTCTAAGCCTCACTTCGTAATTCGAAAACTGAATCCGCAGTGAGATTACAAAATGGTATTCTGTTAAACACGATCACGCCGGTGAAGTCACCACGGCGAACAAATACTAAACCAATGACAAGTTGGTTCGTTATCGAAGTGAGCGCGATCACTTTAGTGATACTCGTTTTCGAGTTTGCATTTTAGAGAATCGCACTACAGGTACCTACTAGAGCGAAAACATATAATACCAGCCTATTATTATTCCTGTAAGGCCTCTTCTCATACAGAGAAGGCACGAGCATTGATCACCACGCTTGCTCAAAGATTGGCGTTTTCAGACTTATATCAATATCAAGTCCAAGTTGCCTCGCGATTTTTTTCTTTACGGATGACAATGATTCCCAAGATAAACATAGAATGTACGTATAAATTGAAAAGAATTGAAATTCTTTGACCTTTCATATTTCCTTAACCAGAAGGTTCCTTGGTTCCAAGTTCAACGTTTGACCACGTTTTAGTCTTTTTACATTCGTTATAATCTCTTCTCGTTATAATCTGTCGGTTTTAACATGCCGTCACACCGGTATTCCCCGAAAGGGTTAGGCAGAAGTGTACCACTGTAGGCCTCAGTTCACCGGTATTTTAAGGTCCCATGTAATAAGGGGCGAGCGTATTGCCATTAATCGGGCACAAATCCTAACTCCGAGCTAATATGAGAATTTCATATATTATGAAAACCTAATGACACTTTTTGCTCGGGAATCGACCCCAAGACCTCTAACGTAGCAGTCGCGCTTAGGACCACTAGGCTAACTAGGCAGTTAGATTCAAAACGTTGTCATTTACTAGAGACTGTAATACCATCATTAAATTATCGTAGTAGATAAATGGTTAAAATAATATAACGACGATGCTAAAAGTTTTACCCATTGAAATTAATTCTCTACTTCTGTCACCATTTAATAACGAAAGGGCCTTTTAAACAGATGAAACTACTAAATCTTTCAGAATGTTAATTTATATTGATGAATGATCAATCAAAGTTTGATTGAGAACGATTTATGTGACAGTACTCATCAACTGAACTCGTCACTTCAATTTATACTGATGACAATCGACAATGGCTAGGTACTGACTATCGAACGATCCAACATTGAGAACGAAATATACGAACGATTAAACTCACGATTATCTACGAAAGAGTGTAATAGAATTTGATAAAGCTCTTAAACTGAACGATAGAGTGAGTAAGGAGGTAAGAAAAAATAATATGCTTAGATGGTTCGGTCATGTTGAGAGGATGAGTGAAAGGCGACTTACATAAGGAATTTGTATGGCAAATATTAGTGGCACTTCCGGGAGGATACCCTAGACCAGGGATGGCGAACCAATGGCACGCGTGCCAGTAGTGGCACGCGACAAAATAATTCGGGCACGCCAATATATGACAACTGTATATGTATTTGATCGAAAACAATTTACAACAGCAGAAATCACACTAACCTTTTATTAAAATAAACATAAAATAGTAAATATTACGATTCTTGTACAAACTAGTTGCAAACAAAGAGTGTTAACAGCTTCTAGTTGTATTTTTCTCCATTCAATGACTAAGCCAAGATTCTTTGATGGCACGTCATAGTCACATTATTATTTTTCTATAAAAAATGGCACTATCACCGATAAAAGTTCGCCATCCCTGCCCTAGACCTACCCTGACCTTATAGGTGAGGTTCCTCGGATAGGTGGAGTTCGCAATACTCGTAACCAGCGTGCGTGTATGACCAGATGCATGAACGTGGAGGAGGAGAAAGAAGTTTGTAAGGATCGTAGCAGGTTGCGCTCTGTGTTTTCTGCCTACCTCTATGGGAAAAAGGCGTGAGTTTAAGTACGTCTTAAACTGATGATAATCTCTCCACTAATACCCAGTTCCATATTATACAGTTGCCACAAAGTTCACGAGCGACTACTGTCGGCGACATAAATCAGGTGTGTGAGCGACATGCGACTGATAATGTCGCGATCGGAATGTCTAGGCTGCCGCGTGCGACGGAAGAGACGTCACGATGCCTCTGGAAGGCTGGGCGCCCGTGTAAACAGGTTCGCGGCACTAGTGAGGCGAGGGTTAAAATTCTAATCACATTAATTCAGATACACATGGTTCAGGAACTCTACAGCTACTGATAATACTCAACTAGTACTAAACTGTACTAAGTGTCACGATAGAATTACAATGGTTAAGGCGCCCGCCGCCTCTCGCGCATTAGTTTAGGGCTTCGAAACCGGGCAAATACCAATGTGACTTTTTCAATTCATATTATTATGTATTTTCTAAGTTTAAGCTTTTTGATGAAGGAATACGTCGTGATAAAACCTGGACTTGTAATTAATATGAGTCCGAAATCGCCAATCCGCCTTGAGCAAGCGTGGTGATTAATGCTCGTTCTTTCTCTGTATGAAAATAGTCCTTTGCCCTGCAGTGGGACATTAATAGGCTGTTAGTACTAAAGTAAGCCGGCTCAATTTATAAAGCCATTCCATTATTGAAACTACTGAACGAAGGGTATAAAGACTTTGGTAGAAAAATTGTCAAGCGAGAATAAACAACTACGTGTATGGTTGGTTGTTGCAGAGGCAGTCAAGCAATCGGCGTAAGCTATGCTCGCTTACGGTGACTTCCGTTCGAGAAACTGGTGGATACAAGCGCAAAACCAAAATTCGATCAGCAGAAATTTTCCTTATTGAGTGCAAGTTATCAATAGAGGAACAGTTCTTGAAGTCAAGGAATAAAATTTTAAATAAAATTTTCTAGACGTCTTTAAAGAAGAAAAGCATTGAAAATAAACAAGTCAGTGCATTCAAACGGAATGAAGGGCATCAAGCGCACTATTGTACGTTTCCAGAACTATAATTTCTCGATGTTTCTCGATATCTTTGAAAGCTCAATACCTATAGAAAATTATTGAAGAAGAACATATTGAGCTTTGGAAGTAGAAATATATAAGATTTTTCAGTATTATTTCTACTACCCGTCGGATTGGAAAATTTATTTTATTTATTCACGAGGAATAGTACCTATAGACTATAAAACATTGCGCTACGACTCTCAGGGACAGAGCATTATTTAAGCAAAAACGGAACGAAGGGCATGTGAAACCTACAACTAGAGAGCCTATAAGTAAGCAGCCCACCCTTTATCCGAGCAAGTACTTGAGGAACACGACACGCACCACACATATGTCACATTATCACTATTTCTACATATTCGGCCTCCAAACAGAGGTTATCTGGGTTCGTCCAAACATTGACTTGTACACTTATCGGTACTTAAATGTACCAATATTGCCAATTTAATATAATACCCTATTACGGTAAGAGAGACATCCACGGTGGATAACTCGGAAAATGAACCGGAACACGCGAACCACGGTATTCAATTTCATAGTGAAACTTATTTTTATGTCAGCGTACTTATTCTGATCACGAAACCAAAATTGATCACTTTTGTATAGAGTATCTATCTAATGGATACTTATTTTTATTTTAGTTTTATGACTAATCTGCGTTGCATTCTCTGAGTTTTGTTCTACGATAACAATTTAAAAGTGGGTTGTTTTACAAAATAATAAAGTCCCTTGCCCCCTTACCTCACTACAATGCATACTCCCCTACAACCACTTTACATTGACACACAGTAAGTGATGACATCCTTTGAACAAAAATACCTTGTCTTGACCTGCCTCTATGACTAGCAATTTACCACCCAGTTACCAATTTTCTGACATGCCAAATATTTTAAGCATTCTTATCCTTTACAACTTGCATAGGTATGAGAGACGAGGTAACGAGGCACAGTCTGTGATATTGCTCTCTCTGCGGCCCATTGATATTACGACTAAGGGCCTAAGAGTAGCTAGCCCTCGAACTAGTGAAAGAAAAGGTTTTCAAAAAAATATTTTGAATTTTCGTGATTGTCGCGTCTGAATTTTCTAACTACAGCAAACTCTATGAACAGGCATGCGCTAGTCACCAGAGTCCTTCGTGAGGGACACAGAAAAGACTTTCTGATTTGCGTGAACACAAAGGTTTGACGAAAAGAATTGAATACCAAGGGAAACTCTTCAAATTAGGTTAATCACATTGTTGGTATAAAGTTTTAAACCAGTTCCATTACTAATATTATGAGAACGATGTCGTTTGTAAATGAGTTGAATTGTTCGAACTCGTTATTTACGTAATCAGACCTAATGGTCTAGCTGAAAGTAAAACTAAAAAAAAACCTGACTACAGTATGCACAAAAAAAACGTGATATCAATGGTATTTTTTGGAATTTATTTATTTAAACATAATGCAACAAGAAGTAGGTACAAAGGCGGCTCAAGAATTCAACCAAAACATTAATAATAATCACAATAATTAGGCTATAGACAACAAAATTAATGTTGTTTTTAATTTATAATGAATATCACATAAATCAGGTTTTTTTTTACACAGCACCTAATATAATGCATTAACTAAAAATTTAATCTTTTAAAGAAAATAAAACCCCCGTAAAGATTTATTCCTGATTATTTTGGTGTTACACTTTTTACTTTATCCTATCAGAATCCGCGATATCCCCAAACAGTTTATTTATTTTACTGCGCTACAGATAAGCAAGAAATTATTGTGAGCTCAATAGACAGCATGCAATTATAATGAATACCAACTAAATATCGATTGGCGACGTCACGCAAGCCCTTACAATAGTGCAGGGGATTGTTTTATCGATAAAGTATAATTGATTACTATTAGGTACCAATTTTATTTGTACTTAACAGCCTCGTTAGCCTAGTGGTAGTAAGCGCGGCTGCTACGCTAGAGGTGTTGGGTTCGATTCCCACGTCGAGCAGTGTTATTAGGTTTTTCTATGAAGTTCTCAGTAGCCGCTCGGAGGATTTGTGCCCAGTTAATGGCAATAGGCTGTGCACCCTATTACAAGGGACCTAAAACGTGGCGGTGAACTCTGGGTGTACATTGATACACCTCTGCCTAGCCTTTCGGGGAATACAGACGTGATGGTATGTCTATTTGTACTTGTACCTATAACAAAATTCTGATGAAGTTTTTTCAGGTAATGTTTAAGGTACACAATTTATCTGATTGTACCTACAAATGCGCTAATTAGTAAATGCCTTCATAAACGCGCTTTCATTTTTTTATACCCGTGCTGCCCATCCTCATTGTAATTGTAACTGAAATTTGTACCTGGGAACCTATAAATATTATAAGTACGATCCGATTAAATGACGGAGAACATTAAAGAAATCATAAGTGAGTAGGGACCGAGTTATTAATCCTACTAGAAAATACTTGAAACTTTTAGCTAATAATAATAACGAAACAAGATAATGAATATTATGAATAACGACACAGATAATATTTCACTATTTTATTTATAATTTTAACGAATTAGATAACTTAATAGTTCAGTTCAAATGTTTTGTTTAATTAATCAAAGGTCAGGACCAGATTAATAGTTACGAAGATATTTTGACGTTGTTATTTTGACCCCAATCCCTACTACATTAAGTTTACATCAAATATTAAAATAAGTTTAATCATGTCTATTTACTAGATGTGTGATGTGTGTAACTAACTAATTAAAATATACTGATGAAAACTGATTTAGATACTAAAATAGAATGGAAATAAATTGATCCACCATTTTTTTATTTATTAATTCGATTTTACATTTTAGGCGTTCTGTTTACTGTGTGATTTAGAAAGCTGTTAGAACTGGTTTAACCACTCTGCTCGACAAGATTTTGACATTTGACACATCCGTTGGCTCGGAGGGTTGTAACGGATCATGTCATGAAATTCAAGAAATTACATGAACTTTCAGCATTCAAATTTATACGATAAAAAAATGTTCGCAGCTATTTAATGGAATAAGTTGGTGGCAAATATCTTTAATTATGACTTGAGGTCAGTCAAACCGCTTCAAATCTCCGCCAAAGGAGACTGGCGGTTTTCGGCCTGAACTCCAACAGAAATGAAACTTATACGAAAAAAAAGTAGATTTTTACGTTTAACTATTTTCTTCAATACTATTTTCAGATAACTTGTCTAAGAGGAGAAAAATAAGTTGTAATATAGCGAGTACAATTTGAAAAATCGATTGTTGCGATTTTTCAAATTATGATTGCGATTGAAAATGAGATTGGTTCCTTTATCACATATATCCCAAAGTAGGTCTTGGCCTGGGTAATGAGGCATTCTTTTAGGGATTTATAATGTAATTCACAGGTTTTGTAATTAATTATTCACTTAATATCTGTAATCGATTATTTACATTGCCATACTAAAAAATAGAAAATAGTTTTTAGGTTGGCAACAAACTGTCACTTGTCACCTGTAGATCAATATTTTATGTCAAAATCTGACGTTCGTTGTTGTTGTAATTTTGCGCGGGTGTTTTGAAGTTTTCTCTCTGTGTTATTGATTATTATATTTTATTTGACCTTGGCTTTGTATTTTGGACTGTATATCTTGCACAAACGTTGACCTGGCGAATTACCATCGGACTTTGATATTCTTAGCGATTTTGGATTGTGACGATAATGGAAAGATTACGTTGTGCTAATTGCACCATAGCTACTCAACGATTGAGGAGACATGACTTATTGACGGGATCGGGTGATCAAGAAATACTCTCTATAATAAGGCAGTGGCATCCAAATCGCTCGGTAAGCTCTTTTATTTTCCTTACAGAAAGTACACATGTACAGGTTTACATAATTTATAATATTACTAATTACCTACATGAACACTGCTCAAAGCTTGGCACTGTACTAAAAGAAACATTTCCGAACGCTGGCTTGCAACCGGTCTAATAGGTCTAATAGCTCTTTTCGAACTCGTACATTTCCCGAACGAGAAAATGAACTGATTGTTTGACAGAAACGTTATACGTTTTAATTCGATGGATGTGAATGAATGAGAACGAGAGAGAATAGCCGACGACTGACCATGCTTTCCGAACCCGACCGACCGAATTCGCAAGAATGTGATGAGATGCGCGTTATTTCAATGCCTTAGTGTCTATTTTAGCTTATCGCCCCAACACGGGAGACGAGCTGCGTTCGCCAAATATGTGCGACCCGTGCTTACTAGTAATAAGTAGTGCAATACAAACAACCGATGTTTTTGGCGCGCATTTTTGATCGTAGTATTAAGTTTTTGTAGTGTTTTGCATACTGTTTATAACTCTTCTAAAACTGTTTGCGATCTTGGACGCTTTTATAATTTAGAATGTTTTGGATATGGGACGCTTATTACCTAATACCTAGCCTAACCTTCGTGCCTGTTAATAGTTTTAAAACTAACAATTAAAGATAAATAATTATAGATGTTGCGTTTATATTATTTTTTATTTATACGTAGTGGTTTATGTATAATAAAGTCTTTGGAATGCGTATTTGCTCTGTCTGTGAGTGATCCGCGCTATGCTCTCTATTGTATTGTAATGCTTACCGAGAGCGAAGACCGATTAGAGCTATTAGAACTAGTAGAATGAACTAGTTCACTGTCCGAAATGAACTAGTACGGAGCGATCTTAAAAATGACCGAGCAGGCACAAGACTATTGTAATGCTTACCGAGAGCGAAGACCGATTAGAGCTATTAGAACTAGTAGAATGAACTAGTTCACTGCCCGAAATGAACTAGTACGGAGCGATCTTAAAAATGACCGAGCAGGCACAAGACTAGTCATCACACTCTTTGTTGTCTTAATAGACCTAAAAACTATACTTTTTTTACAGATTCAAATCACAGACCACATATGTCATGAATGTTGGAAATCTGTTAATAACGTCCTATATCGAATGGGAGATTTACAAACACCAGTTTTGGGACACCAACATGTGTGTGTTAATTGTGGTCGATCGCTTATGAAGGCTCGCTCGCATGCACTTCTAAGAAGTACTGACAGAGATGTACACATATACAATGTTATTGCAGAGTGGATTCTACCAAATCAGGTAATGACTTTTTGTTTATATCCTTCAAATACCTATTACATGGATGAACTAAAGAACATTTTTTTTAAATCGCAACAATAAACTATTTTCTATATGTATTATAAAATAAATAAAACTTGAAATGAAATATAAACGCTTGTCTGCAGAGAATTCTTACACACCGCAATTAACCTTTCGAATACCGTAATTAGAGACACAATAGAAAGAGAATGATGAGCGGCAACCGCATCCCGTTGTGTGTTTTACAGATTACAATTCTATTACCTAGTATGTCAAAACTTGAAAACTTAATTGTATTTTCTACCCGCTAATATAAGAAGATAAAATACCCCAAATAATACCTAATGTTATATCTTATGTACTTATGTTAAACATTTTTATTATTACAGGTACAACCAGATAGTCATATTTGTCACCCTTGTTGGATGCGAGCTGACCAATATGACTACTCTGCCCCATCAACATCACAAGCATCATCCTCAGTAATTCTTGAAGAGAGAGATGACGATGAAGCTGCTGTTTTGCCACAGCCACTTCCTGAAGAAGTTCCAAGACCTGTAACACCAACACCAGAAATGCCAAGTCCTCCTACACAGCAGAATATTATTATTTTGCCAAATTATACACGGGCTGCTGATACACAAAACAGATGCATTTTTTTAAATTGTGATGATCAACACAGATTTGTTGTACCTTTGTCAGTTAGAAAACATTTGCTTACAACATATAACTATTATATACCAAGAAACTGTCGTATTTGTAGAGAACATTTACTTGGGGAATGGGACACCGCAATCACTACTGGTATTCAGTCATTTACTGCTGAATATATTGAAGACATGTTTGCAGTTTTAAAATCGGATAGTGCAAACCTTGACTTTGCAAATATAGCCGAAATGCCTGACCATATTATTTATTATTGGATAGGGTTTTCTAAAGAACAGTTTATGGCAGTCTTGTCAGAAGTGCCCCAATTGTCAGTTTTAAAACGGGGAAATGTTGGCCTTGCTGCCTATTTAATTAAATTAAGAACAGGTGATTCTGACGAACGACTGTCAAGTTTGTTATGCATTCCTCGAAGGACTTTAGAAGATTTAATGACCAAAGTACGGAATATATTGAGGCAGCATTTTGTGCCTAAACATGTTGGTTTGAGCCATTTAACAAGACAAAATGTTACTCAACGTAATTTATTAATTCCAAATGGACTATTTGGAAATCCTAATAGTAACCCAATAAATAGAAAGGCTATTGTGATTTTAGATGGGACTTATGTCTACATACAAAAAAGTTCAAACTATTTTTATCAGAAAAAAACATATTCATTGCATAAGTATAGCAACCTTGTTAAGCCCTTATTAATTGTGACAACTGATGGATATATTATTGACGTTTTAGGCCCCTATCCAGCCACAACTTCTGATGCTCAAATCCTAATCAAAGAATTAGAAAATGTTGACAGTGGATTAAGGACATTTTTCCGCTCAGAAGATGTGTTTATTCTGGATAGGGGCTTCCGAGATGCAATACCCCTATTAGAGCAATGCAATTATTGTTCATATAGTCCATCCTCTCTGGAACAAAATGAAACTCAACTTTCAACTTTAGAAGCTAATAAAAGTAGGGCAGTAACAATTACTCGGTGGGTGGTTGAAGTAGTGAATGGGAGATATAAAAGGGATTTTAAAATATTTAGGCAGGAATATTTTAATGTGGCTTCACATCATCTAATGACAGATTTTTTATGTGCTAGTGCATTAATAAATAAGTTCCACCGTTTAATAACAGATAGGGAGGATGCCGGTGAAATATTAAATATTATTCAGCGGAATATGCATTTAAATAATTCATTGGCCGATATTGTTTCGGAGAATAATTTAAATAGAAGGAGAGCACAATTTCAGAGCATTGATGCTAATAACAATAACTTACAAGATTTTCCAAGTCTCTCTGTATCAGAAATGTCACTAATATGTTTAGGCAGTTATCAAATAAAACAAGCCAAATCTTATTATGGTGAGCATGTCAGGGCTAATGGTTGCTATACTATTGATGTGTGTCGTGAGGTTGACGACAACCTGCTGTCGGGCTTTATCAATGACAACAATATGTGGTTATTGAGAGGGAGGATTCAAAGTAGGCACGTAAGCCGGAAAATATATTTTGTTTATATTTTAATTACTAATAATTTGGCTGGAAGAGAAGCAATTTCTCAATACTGTTGCAATTGTATAGTCGGGAGACGAACAGTAGGTTGTTGTGCTCACATAATGTCGATTATTTGGTACTTAGGATGGGCTAGGTACCAAAATAATGTCCAACCTCCGGCACAATTCCTAGATCGAATATTATTATGTTATGACAGTGAATAAATAAAATACTAAAACATAAAGTCGTTTTTATTTAATGTCTCCCTAATCAAAACTACAAACAAAACAGGTTACAAACACAATTCCTGCTTGAACCATGTTGAACCTGAGACTTAAGCTTCGAACCTATATAATAATAAAATACAGTATAATACTTATTATTCATGTTTTATTAGTGAATTAACATTATACTCTGCAATATTGATTTACGTCCTTAACATAACCTTATGTCAATGTCAAAAGTTAAAGTCTTATATCTACTTTCAGACAAGTTTTTTGAAAAAGTGGCAACCATACATGGTTTTCTAATTAATAATGCTATCAGGAAGCATTGAACTTATCCGTGTAGGTGACCAGGCCGAACGCTCCTAAGAAACCCGCCAGTCTCCTTTGTGTAAATTAGGTATTACTACACCCTATCGAAAAGGTAGGCCACTTAGATTAGCTGAAATTAAGACAAAAACAACATTCTTGCTTGCTAGAAAGCTGCAAAAGGACAAAATAAAGATATTTTCATTCCAACTGCATTATTATTTTAGGCATTATCCGTACTTAAAAACTAAAAGCAAATCTTGACAAAATTTACACAAAATTGTGTTGCAACTTGACACTTCTTAGTGTTGACCGTCTACCTAAGTTTCTTATTTCGATTTGAAAGTTGTGTTCAGCCTAATCGATACTCGAAATAAAATCGAGGTTGGCAAAAAAGAGTAGGAACTGAATAAAAACTCTTTGGTTAATCAGGATTTATAATTCAAAATTTTAATAAACGTAAATATAGTCCGGAGATTTAATTTACTTAGATAATTTTAACCGACTTGAAAAAGGAGGATGTATATAATTTAAAAAATACATAATTATACATATACATATCTGCCAAAATTTCAACAGAACCTTTTTTTTCGTTTTACTTAGTCCTACGAGTAACTTTTAAAATTTTCTTCATGAAAATCTGTTTGTCTGTCTGTCTCAACTAGTCAATTCTAGTTTAAGCTAATTTGGACTAGCTACGTTAGTGAGTCAACACGAAATTTGTAGGTAGGGAATTCGTACAGAAGCTGAGACGGATAGCAGCACGGAGTTTACGTGACAAGCTGCTGTACTGCAGCTTGGGATATTTAATTGCAAGGACTGTCACTTTTTTGGGTTCCGTACCCAAAGGGTAAAACGGGACCCTATTACTAAGACTTCGTTGTCTGTCTGTCACCAGGCTGTATCTCATGAACCGTGATAGTTAGACAGCTGACAAATAATTAAGGGAGCTCCCATACAACAAACGTGACTTATAGCTTGTTTTTGCTCGATATTGATATCGAGAACAGCTAGAGACTTTATATATTTACAGAATATTTAGTAATATATTCACTTCAAAATTAAATATTTAATTAAATTAAAATAAATATGTTCTGTTTTTTTCGTTTTCATAGATAATGGTACGGAACCCTTCGTGCGCGAGTCCGACTCGCACTTGGCCGGTTTTTTCAAACTAGCTAAATAACGAGTATTCACTTGAACGAAATCGCTGGCCTAACCGCGACTTCGTTCGCGCGAAGGTTCGTTATCTACGAGGTTTTATTTAATAGCGCGGAACCCTATTTGTATTCTAAAATAAAGGTAGCCCAAGTTATTGCTTCTAACAACAGATATTTGCAAATCCAAGATATGTATTTCCCATCAAAATCGTTTCAGATGTTTTGGAGATTAGCCGGAACAAACGGATAAATAAACAGACAGACAAAAAAAAGTTTTGTCTATGTACCGTGTAAACGTGTATCAAACTTTCTCAAAGTAGGTAATGCATCAAAATTAAAATTCGCAATAAAATGTTATAATATTGAACAATGCACGCTAATGAAAAATTAGAAACCTAATAAAAAAACTATGTGGTTTTACCACAGTCTTACGTCATTGGTCCTGTCCGGTGCGCCCGCCGTGTATAAAAAATAAATAATTGCAATGGCTAACATATATAATACTTATTTTTAATATACTAATATAAATTAATAATGTGATTTAAGCTTAAAATATAATTTATTAATTTTTTTAAGAATACATTTCTAATATTCGTAATTATCAGTACCTACTCGAGTCGAATCAAAAACAAAAAAATCGATTGGCATAATTACAGTTCCACATCACTGCAATTTAAAAAAAAACAATAATGGTCAACATTTCGACAATTTCTAACATAAATGAGTTGTGGTAATGAATATTCCGTGTAATTAGACCCGTGTTTGTAAATAACGTTAAAACCTGGGCATTTTCTAGTTGTTTACTATATTTTGAATGACATTTGTCATGTTTTTAATTTAAACTAAATGTTTTTATGTGATATTTGTGTAAAATAAAAAGTAAACACGCGCGATTGGCGCGAAGTTTCGACTTTGTGTATCAAAAACTTTGTTACCATTACTGATTTATGTTGAAATACGGATAAAATCGACGTACAATTCAATGATGAGTTATTTATTTCTCCTGTAGAGGAGAATGGATGTCAGAAATCAGTCTTTTTTATGTTTTTTAGCCTCGACTTCCACAGTCATCAAAATGGCGGTAACTGTGTTTCCACACATGTATTTTTAAGAGGTAAATTTATTTAATCGCATGCTGAAACGAAAAGATTGAATGCCGCTATCATGTAGGCTTTTTATCAAAACGTCTTAATTAATGCTAACTCGTGAGATTCGACGACTAGCATGATCAATATTTACACTAATTGACTAGGATGGCGATACATCAATTCACGGGTCCAAGTGGACGCGTTACCGAGCCGGCGGAGGTTTCTGTTTTCGGGTCCAATCGGATGCGCTCCCGAACTATACGGATAAATAATAAATATGACTAATGTCATAAAAACTGTTAATGGAGCCTAAATATAACTTCACTGATAGATTTTCGTTAAGTAACCAGTGGCAAATCTTAATTAATCGTGTAGGGTAATATCATAGAAATAATTATATTTGATTATTTATTATATTTCGGTCAAAATTCTGCAACGCACATACTACGAAAAAATAAATACCGCACGTTTTTTATCGATATCGATAATTTAGCCACCTTATCACTAGACGGTTAACCATAAACGATGCACCCAGGGGTCGAATAGTCTTATTATAATGAATATTATGTTTTGGATTTTATGGTCCTACTTATCATGGATTATGTGGGACGCTAAAATATTAAGGTAAGCAGAATCGAATTACTTGATGTCACAATACTTAATCATTTTGTACTTTAAAAAATAACTATACGGCTTACTTTCATAGAATTTAAATTTCCTGTAAGTGCTGTACGTATAAATCATCATTATCATCATATCAGCCGCAGGACGTCCACTTGACTGCTGAACATAGGCCACCTCCATAGATTTCCAAAAGGACTGGTTGGACGAATATTAATTATAAAGAAATAATAATAGGCCCTTATACACAGACAGACATACAGAAACTAACGAACATCTGTTACCACAACATTGTCAAACAAAAAACATAATTAATAAAACAGATTATTATCTTGAAGATAAAAATATGAAGTGGCATCATCACTGGAAATCGAGCGTAATACCTATTGTAAAAATTACACAAATGATGTCTAAGACCCTAGTACAAGCCTGCGTACTAAATCCTAATAATATTATAAATGGATGAAATTCGGCACATAGATCGATTACTGTGTGGAATAGCACATAGGCTACTTTTTCTACCGGAAAATGTATGGTTCCCATGGGATCATAATTATAATATCAACTTTAACGCGGATGATCGCGGAAGAAAGCCAGTGTATTGATAATTCGATAGATTTCTACAAGGGGTTGCGTACCGAAGGGTGACAACGGGAACCTATTACTCCGCTCTGCTATCATCAATCGTCTAAATTTTTTGTTTATTTTTGAGGATGAGAAATCAAAACCCATCCGTGTTCCTCCTCATGCCCTTACCGTTCCAGAGACGCGATGATTCTTTCGAAAAATTTCCGCAACCCTGACTGGCACTGGCTCAAGCGGGCCTTCTATGCTGACCTGTATCTCATGAATAGGTAGACAGTTGAAATTTTCACGGACTGTGTACCTATCTATATAATTATCCTATTTATCTATAATATGTATGTATTTATAAATTATATAAGTATGTATATCAGTTGTCTGGTTACCATAACACAAGCTCTGCTTAGCTTGGGATCAGATAGCCGTGTGTGAGTTGTCCCAAGATATTTTTTTTTTTTTTTTTTTTTATTTATATCTATTGCCGCTATAACAACAAAAGTATAATAAAGTTCTTCGTCAAGATTTGTTTTATCAAGTCGTATCAAAGGTTTGTAACAGCACTAATTGTGTTTGTGGTAGAAAATTAAACCGGGATGCCATAGGATATAGGGTAAGGTAAGCGTATTCCCTGTTGGATAATTGAATCATTTTACGGGAGCGCGTTTGCGCTAGGCCTACCGCGATCGTGTCGCCTTTATCCGCAGATTTATGTAGATATACATATACCACATCTTTATCGAGTTATGTTCGACGTATGTTAGAGCATAGACTAAAGAAGCGTGGGAAAATGGCTAGCAAGAAACTCCATAATTAATTATAAATACCTAGCATTACCGAAGGGTCAATTTTCGCAAGAGGGAAGCCGATGCTAAATTAGGCATTATTCGATTAGGATTTAGGTATACGACTTTACTTTTCTGAAGTTAATAACGATTTTGATGAAAAGTACGGGGTGAGTTTAAACCCTAAGAAATAGCTGTTTTTATTTTATATTACGCTGATTTATGTGAAAAAAGTGTATCAAGTGGCTGTCAATTTTATTGCGATATTCGGGTAGGTGTCATTTTAGAAAAAGTTACTCATAAAGATACTTCATTGTACCACATTGTACTCACCATTATGAAACAAAATCTCAAGTTTAGTGAGACATAATCGCCTTTACATTGTTTTATGGTAAGGAGAATCCAATTTTATTTCATGGTGATCTGAAATATAATTGATAACAGTGTAGTATCTCGTTCGCTAGTCTGTGGTATCAATTATATTTCAGACTAGCTTTTGCCCGCGACTTCGTCCGCGTGGATTAATAGTTCCCGTTCCCGGGGATTTCCGGGATGAAAACTATCCTATGTCCTTTCTCGGGTCCCAGACTATATCTGTACCAAATTTCATTGAAATCGGTTCAGTGGTTTAGGCGTGAAGAAGAGACTGACAGACAGAGAGACAGACAAACAGACAGAGTTACTTTCGCATTTATAATATTAGTACGGAAGTACGGATTACCCTTCGGACCGTAATCGGACTTCACTTAAGGTAAGTTCGTCTGATTAATCAATTTTGTCGTTAGGCAGTAAACTTCTCCTGGCGCGATGTGCACTCACGCGAATAACTTGACCCCGATCCACTTGTGTTTGGTGTCACAGCGATTAGCTGTCGTGTGGGTCAGGATGTTGGATTAGAGATCGCCCTATCACCACACAAATGGTAAAATTTGATTTAGACTTCAATAATAAATTGCTGGTTATCTTCTGTAGTAAATTTATTTTTACTGCCTCGTTGGCGTAGTGGTCCTAAGCGCGACTGCTACGCTAGAAATCTTGGGTTCGATTCCCGGGTCGAGCAAAGTGAAATTGGGATTTTCTATGAAATTCTCAGTAGCAGCTCGGAGTTTGGATTTGTGCCCGGTTAATGGCAATAGACTTGCCCCCTATTACATGGGACCTAAACACATACCGGCGAACTGTAGGTGTACATTGGTACTCCTCTGTCTAACCCTTTGGGGAATACAGGCGTACCATCACGCCTGTATTATGTGTCTGATGTCAATTTTTATGGACCTGATTTTTGGCTATCATCAAAATTTCATCAAGCCTTAATTACCCACACAATTATCAAAATATGATGGCTGTATGTACACATAACTTAAATATTATCAAAGAGACTTGATGTATGCAATAAAGCCCTTCATATGTTTCAGATCTGAAAACTGTATTTAATTAATAGTCTCTACGTCTGAGGAAATAATCCTATTTCAGTTCCATTACTGTGGAACCCGATGCAGAGTTAATACTGTTCTTCTTCCTCAATATGGAGTACAGCTTGCTATTAATTACGTAGTATTAATAGCAATGCTTAGTCAACAGTACAATGCGTCTCTGAAACTTAATCTTGAGTAATTCGATTATATATCATGTTGCTGTGATGCATACTCTCTCTATCAGTGCATTGAATACTAAATGCAGTGTATTACTGCCTCTCAATTGAATTTCGAATCTAATAGACTGTAATAAAGCTGAATATTGTTTTGTTGTTTGTTTAAAAGTTTAAAGGGATGGAAAGTCGGACTTGAAAAAATCTTTTTGTTAATAGGTTAAGTACGTACGTACGGGGGCGGTGCAGTAATCAACCACGCAACTTAACGTGGTTGGAAAGGACTACGCGGATGATGTCGCGGGCAGCAGTTAATATTGTTATTGAAAAGAAAAATCTGGGTAAGTAGGAACCCAGAATCCAATCTTTTGTCAAAAAATACTTAAGCCGGGTGTTAATCTTGTTTATTTGGAGCTATAATGGGCAAACAAACATGTTTGTCATGTTTTATGCTCTAATAAGAACGCTATTGCTAAGAAAAGCAGGAAAATATTAAAGTTTAATTGGAAAATATTATTGTTAGGGAACAAATATTTGCGCTAAGAAGTGTTTTTATTTTATTTTTTATATTTACACAGCACGATACCAATGACATAATAAGTCAAAGAATATCATTATAATTGTGTGTATAACTAATAGCTCTTTTTTCCGAACTAGTTTTGCGTTCGCGTGTGAGGTTCAAAACCAAAAGGTACAGTTTAAACAAAGAATACTCAAAATAGCAACTGCAGATTTACATGTACGAAGTAAAATGTTTTTACGTAAATTACCTAAGTTCAAATTCATTATTTTGGTATAATAAGAAAGTAACGCATCTTACAAGTAGTTAAGTATAAAAATAACTGTAAAATCATATGAAGTTAGGAAGCCAGGAGAGGATAACTACTTTCTTACTATACTTTCCTGTTATGTAATATCTCCCAATATAGTGGAAATCGTGCATACCCCAATGCTTATATCCTGAAAAGTTGACAAACCTCATCGATTATTGTGACAAAGAAACATTAAAGGAGATTCTCATCGCTTAACCTTGAGCAAGTCACTCCGAATGAACATAACTGGCATATGTTCGGTCCTCAGAAGCGAACGACCTCAATCAAAACTCATGGTTATTGTGCGATTTTAGCCTCAGGCTTATCCTGTCAAAACAAAGATTTATTTTTGAGCTTTCTTTGCTTACAAAGTGTGTCATAAGAAAAATTCGATAACATGTTCTTCAAATGTCGGGATTCGAAGTTGCAGCGTCAACTTTTGAGGGTTTATTTCATTTAGAACTTAGTTGTTAAAACAGAACCCATTTAAAACATACTTTAAAGCTTGAGATCATAGAGTTGCTAATCCTTTTCGTTTTGGATTAACTAATTTTATCGGTTGGTGTTTCATTTCATTTTAAAGCCGCCTAAAGTGCATCTACAGGTACATTTCGGCTCCTCGTACGCTTCTCAAAGCTCCCGGGATCCTAGGTTAAAAAACAACCAGACAAGGTGCAATATTGTCAACTATTCTATCTTAAGCGTAAACGGCAAGTTCAAAGGATAAGCCTATAAATTCCAAGACGTTGCAAATGCAATAACAGTGAGTGCACCGGGAGGGGAGCGGCCAGTGAATGATCAGTAAAACATTTCATTAGCGAGGCTTTCTCACTTAATTATGATGCTAAGTAAGCCTTTCTGTTTACCTGTTTACGCACAAAAACTTTTTTTTGCAATATTGAGTAGGTTAAAACTGTTTGTGTTTAATATCGTGATGGTTAAGTGGTTAAGGCCCGCCTCTTATGCTGTGGGTTTGCAACCGGCCACGGACAAGTACCAATGTGGCTTTTTGTATTTCATATACGGTTTCTAAGATTATTTTAGAACTGATATCGGTGAAGGAAGGAAACCTGGACTTATCTTTACTAATATTACGATTTTGAAAATTCTTTTACCCATTGAAAGCCTAGTTATATGTGAGTATTATATGTTATAACATCACGCTACAACACACGGGAGCAGAGCAGTAACCAAAGACTTAACACAGGGGAAAATATTCGCGTGGAATTAGTTAATTAATATAAGTCTGAAATCACCAACCCTCCCTGAGCAAGCGTGGTTATCAATGCTCATGTCTTCTCCGTATGAGAAGAGGCCTTGGGACAATAATAAGGTATTATTAAAGCTATTTCTATCTTGAGGGACACCTACCGGTTGACGGCCGAATTCATGCCAATTATTATTATGCAAACATACACGAATCAGTGTTTGAAGACAATTATAAGTAATGGCGGAGCATGCACTGGACCAGCTTGTATCAATTTGTTTCAATCAAGGCAGGGGCGCCAAGACCCACAGACGACAATTAAGACAAGTATACCCAACAGCCTTGACGTGACACTTAAATAAATTTTCGTTTGTTTTATTCGATTAAATTGTTTTAGCGGTGACATCATTTGGATCATCTCTAGTTGTACTTTGTAATTGGGGTTTCGTTAAGAAAACATCAATGACCTACCGGCCTTCGGGAATTAAGAACATTTCATGTGTACCGCTGTTTTTGTTCATAGTTAAAGTGCAGTCAATGCCGTTGAATTACCTACTTTATATCATGATGTATTTGGTATGTAATTAAGCGGACCTAACTTAGGCCCGTGATCTCTAACAAATAATCAGCCAGTTACATATTGAAACTTGTTTATAATAATTGTCTTATGAAAATTTTAAATGAGAACAGTTTAGAAATACAACTGTTTTATTACAATTAACGTTCGCATACGTTAATGAGGAGGAGCACTAACTTTTTATCACGACAGAGGGCGCATAAGCTACTGTACCTTGTTTTGACATAACAGTTGTCAAATCGTATGGTTTTTTGCATTCAGTAAATATTATTATTTATTTTTTCCCTAATCTTGAGAAAGATGCCTCAGTGTAGTGCGTTAAATTGTAAAAATAGAGGAGTACATTTGTTTCCTAAGGATAATAAACGCAGAAAACAATGGGAATCGGCGTTACGTATTAAAAACTTTAAGGCAAGTAATACTGCACGCTTGTGTGCTGCGCATTTTACTGAAGACGATTATCATGGGAAAAGCAAGTACACAGGTGAGTCATCGCAGTGGTTCTACTTATAATATTCTACTATCAGTCAGTAATTGACGAACCTAAGTTCTTAATTCAATAAATATATTTCTTACATTATCTACTATCTTATGTATATAGCAAACAGCTTCTTAAAGATTTATTATTTGAATATAGGTACCTACTTTTCAAAATAATCCTGTATGACCTCTCTTTTGATCATTGGTAGAGGAGTATCTGCATTTATATCTATGAACGTGTTTGTAGGTGGACACTGGTACTCGGAGTCCTCGTGGATGTCGCAATCGGCACCAAAATTTTGATTCCGGTCATATGATTCTAATCTACTAATAAAATAGGATAGTTAGTCCATAGAAACAAAAAAAAAACCTTACAAATCAATTATAACCTCAACCATTTTAAGTCTTTACCTTTCAATCAAATCGGCCTTTTTACCGGCAGTTGTCGCATTCCTCTTAAGTAACTCATCTTTAAGTTGAGGGACAGTTAGAAAAGAGTACATTTTAAATGAATTTAACTTAGAATATTAACGAAAAATCAATCACAATCTTGTCTTGACAAGTAAACACGGTACAGTTGCTCCTGGCGCCATCTATACTCAGTTTTGCCTGTGGCACCTCATTGTAATATGCTGTCTTTACAACCATGACCTGCCTCACTAGTACTATATTTTCTTTCGATCATATTTCAACTACTAAAAGTCTAGTGTTGAACTTTGCCCTCCTAATAGAAGGCTTCAATAAAATCTCATGAGATAATGTCAAATAGGTCGTTAACAGTAAAAGTGATTTATGTTTTAAATTGGTAAATTTACCGGGGTTAGTCAAAGTTGCAAAGTATGCGTGACATAATTATAGTGTCAAGTAACCTCTGCTTCATATAAACATCGGCTGTATCAACAACTAGGGTATTCCCGTAACTTATACCGTGTTGTATGTTCAGTATGGTTACTAGAACTTGTCCTATCCTATGACACTTGACTATTGGTACTGTAGCTTTTTATCAACAAATGAATGTTTGTGCGAGTCGGACGCGCACGAAGCGTTCCGTACCATTGTCTATGAAAACTACCACCATCCACCACCATACCATACCATACCATTACCTATATTGGTACCATTATCTGTATTGGTATCTGTTGTTACTTTTTATAGCGGCAGCAGAAATACTTACATCATTTGTGAAAATTTCAACTGTCTAACTAACACGGTTCATGAGATACAGCGTGGTGTCAGACGGACAGACAGGCAGTCTTAGTATCCTTTGGTTACGGAACCCTAAAAATCACCACATACAAACAAAAAAAAATAACTCTTCGTAACAATAAATAAGATGAGCAAAACACTAACTTTGTGTGTGACTATTAATAAATAAATAAATAATAAATAAATATCTTGGGACAACTCACACACGGCTATCTGAAACTAAGCTAATTGTAATAATAATCGTACAATAAGCACCTGCATTACTTAATGTAGATAACAACAAAAGCCCTACACATTATAATTCCTAGGCACAGACTTGCCACGTCTACAAACAAAGGGACCAGACAAAACTGCAGAATAAACGTTACAATTATCAGTGCTTCAAAGCGCGCGGCAGGAATGTTTAAGTCATCATAATAAAAGAGTACGGATGGCTTAATAACGGATGTTGCTATAAACAGGACACCGATACGTGTCGCCGTCGACATTGTGATGAATAATATTAAGATTATAACACTTGGAGATGAGGCTTAAGTTCAGTTAATACATATACCTATACACCATCACGCCTGTATTCCCCGAAGGGTTAGGCAGAGGTGTATCAATGACACCCGCAGTTCGCCAATGTTTTTTTAGGTCCCATGTAATAGGGGGCGAGCCTATTGCCACTAACCGGGCACAAATCCAAACTCCGAGCTGCTACTGAGAATTTCATAGAAAAACCCAATAACACTTTTTGCTCGACCTGGAAATCAATCCCAAGACCTCTAGCGTAGCAGTCGCGCTTAGGACCACTAGGCCAACGAGGTAGTTAATACAAGAGCATTATTTGATGATGTAAGCGCAACTAAGAGCGAATTTCACCAAAGTTTTATACCAAGTTTTAAGTCTCGAATATCATGGTTGTCTGATTGATTTTAAATGGAAATATATTTTAGACGTTTTACAGTAGAGTTTAAAAAAGTAATTTGACGGTATTTTTCTCATAGCGTATCGATGGCGTAGAACATTTAACATCTCTTTGAATTACCTAACTCCCGTCCTCCGTTAAATAAGGTGAGTTAACTAGCCAGACGCTCTAAACTGTTAGAAAATAAACAACAAGAGATACCAATGTTTTTAAAAACAGCAATAAAAATATCACTTGTATGCATAAAATACTCGAATCAACCTCCAAAGAAATGAGAGTATTTAACGCAAACACGAGTAGCAACCGATCAAACATCCTCAGGCACACAGAAGCTTTCTATATATATTTTTAAACATGAACAGACAACTCTTTATTCAATGGTAATGCGGTTATCCATTTCATAGGACATTAGGGCTTTCGACGATTAAATTACACGCGTATGATCTGATGCTTAGTATCGTTAATGTACCTTATAATAGAGTTGAGCTTACCGGTCCATTGATACCAATTAAGACTCAAATTAGTTTAGAGCCGCCTCGAATTGCCTCGGTAGCCTAGGGTAGATATGTCCTTGCGTTCGATCCCCAGGTCGACCAAAGTGTTGTTGGGTTTTATCTATAAAATTCACAGTAGCAGCTCGGATTTATGATTTGTGCCCAATGGCAATAGGATCGCCCCCTATTGTATGGGACCTAAACACGCGAACTGTGGGTGTACATTGGTACACCTCTGCCTAACACTTCGGGGAATACAGGCGTGATAGTATGTATGTATTAGTTAGAGCTTGGTTATACCTAAGTATCTGCAAGTGACCTAGGAAGCCATTATACTACCTTTTAGGAACGATCGCAATCTAATATTAGTCTCAGTCTGACAAAAATGTTTTTTATTTACATCCATTCTTTGGCATTGACAGTCGCTGTGATTGCGACCAGATTTTAAAGGGTCTTTATTTGTAGAATTCGCCGAATTACTGTCAATATAAAGCTACAGAAATAAAGATATATTTAATAAAGTAAGGTAAGTAATAATTTAAATCTGTTAATTTAATTTATATTTAATTCTGAAAACAGTTTATTTCATAGAAATATAATCTAAGAAAAAAAGGTCGGTTAACCAGGTAAAGGCTTTAGAATGTTTAAATAAACAATATAACGAAAATAAAGGAATGCAATAACTCTAATTTGACGGCAAGATTAGTTCAAGAGCTCGGAATATAGAATATCAAGTAGGTATTTCGACAATTGAGTACTTGAGTCGACTATCCTCAAACAATCGGCCACATTATGAAACACTTCAGATTCCCTACATTGTATTATAACAGCCCATATGATTTGGACGCTATATTCACTAGTAGTTCAACAGGTAGAAATATATATGATAAAAATATCTAAGAATTTTTGTAAAACATTATCATATTTTAATTATAAGGGATATCGATTGTAGATCGTAAGGCAAAAAAAACTATGATTCCACGTCGGTTACTAAAATAGAAATTGCTGTAGGTACCATATAAAAGTGCTACACCTACTCGTTCAAAATGTTTCGAATACAATTTATTTTTAAATAGTTGTAATGAGCTATTTAACATACTATCACGCCTTTATTCCCTAAAGGGTTAGACAGAGGTGTAACCAATGTACACCCACAGTTCACCGGTATGTTTTAATAATACCGTGTTTTGTTCCATGTAATAGGGAGCGATCCTATTGCCACTAACCGGGCACAAATCCAAACTCCGAGCTGCTACTGAGAATTTCATAGAAAAACCCAATATCACTTTTTGCTCGACTTGGGAATCGAACCCAAGACCTCAAGCGTAGCAGTCGCACTTAGGACCACCAGGTTATCCTTAACCTGGTAGCAGTGAAAAGTACTATAAATTGCTGTAGTAGTCGAAAATCAAGTACCGAATCCACGGTACAAAGCTTTCCTTACAATGACCTTCTACTAGTTATACATAGGTATGTACGAAGCCAAACCTTGCACTGTAAACAAAACAAAAGATCACCTACTGAAAAGTTTTACTGAAAGGAACCCGGGTGAGCGGTGCACCTGCCATACGTCACAGTTGCAACTAGGCCAAACACATTGGGCAAGTTTAGAACACATCGAGATTGAGCAGAGCTCAAGATGATACACTACGAAGCTTAGGTACTCAATACTTTATCACATTTCATAATTACTGTGAGCTCAGGCGGTAACTTATATATTAGATCATAATTGACCCTATCGGGCACAGTCAATACGCAAGAAGGAAAGAGGAAGTTTATCATCCAATCTTAATAAAATTAATTGATGGTTTTAAAAAATATAAAATACTAGCTTTTACCCGCGACTTCATCCGCGTGGATTAATAGTTCCCGTTCCCGGGGGATTTCCGGGATGAAAACTATCCTATGTCCTTTCTCGAGTCCCAGACTATATCTGTACCAAATTTCATTGAAATCGGTTCAGTGGTTTAGGCGTGAAGAAGAGACAGACAGAGTTACTTTCGCATTTATAATATTAGTAAGGATAAATATGCATTTGAAATTAAGTACCGCAGGTTATGTAAAAGAAAATTTGACTTAGGTAGCTTTGGAAGAAATAGTACAGTCTGTTACAGATTTAACAAATTCAATTCATCTGGTGGCGGGTTCAATACCGGACAAGTACCAATGTGACTTCTTAATTCATGTTCTTTCTAAGATTATCTTAGACATCTCAGAAATCGTTGAAGGAAAATCCGTGAGGAAACCTGGATCTATAATGATGATTATAAATCCGAAATCGCCAATCAATCATGAGCAAGCGTGGTGATCAATGCTCGTGCCTTTTCTGTTTGAGAAGAGGCCTTAGCACTGTAGTCAATAATGGGCTAGTATTATTGTTATTTTTACATCATAATCCTTCATTTGGTAGATCACGAATGTTATATTTCGGTTCTTCAAATAAACTGGTGCGCAGGCGCCACTTCAGTGCGGTGCCGCTTTTAGTCTCAAGCACTTCATAATGATATGATTATGTCATGGCTCATCATTCTTATAATCTATTTATATCAGATAAACTTAAAAGTAAAAACTCACTTCATAATGTTTTGAAAGCAGGTTATGAGTGAAACAGTTTGTGTCTTTGATTTGGTTTAATTTTAAGAAAAAATTGTAAGAGTAACACATTTCTCTAAATGTGTTACCAATTTTTTTTTTACATTTGTTTCTGGTATCTACTACGCCTCTGTTAACATTCTCTAGAGGCTAAATACAAACTTCAGAATAGTTTTGTATATACAGCCAAAAAAAAAAAGAATACCTATTTGTGTGTTTGTCCTCAATGCGTTCCTAAACCATTAAACCGATTGGGACGAAACTTTGGTTAGTTCTCTGCGTTTACCTGTGGAAATTCTTAACTTAAAAAGACGAGTAGCAAAGTCGCGGGCATTAGCTAGTAGCTTATATAAATAGGCCATTTTGGTCTCTCGAGTGCACTCCACCGATTTAAAGCACTATAATCGAAGCAGCGTGGTCGGCTTGCATAATTGCAAACACATGAGTTCAAGTGCCCACTGTTGTTTTGTTATAGTAGATAATAATGATACATTGTACTCAGAAATAGCTAGGTACTTACCTTATAGGCTTTCGGTAAGATAGTAGGCAATTAAAAATTGGTTCTTCTGTTTTTTAGAACTTACTTTTACTTAGTTTACTTATTGCTACGAGAGATAAGATTCATTTTTGCAATGATGATTGCATGAATTATCAAAGCAAAGGTCTGCTATTATACTCTCCTGTACTGTATCAAGTAGTATTATTTCAGCCATTTCTTTGAAAATGGTCAGCCTATTCAAAGTACTGTTGAAGTAATCCGTGTACCTTGATAATTTGTTTGTTTGAACGCGCTAATAACAGGAACAACTGGTCTGATTTGAAAAAAATATTTTTGTGTTACGAAAATTATAGTCCGTTTTTGGAGGAAGGTTACAGGCTGCATAACATTACAGTACAACATACGGAAGCAGAGCAGTATTCAAAGGCGTAACTTAACACGGATAAAACCACTTGGTATAGTTGCTTGCTAAATAAATGTAACAAATTGTCGATTTTGCAACCTACAATTTTAACTATGGGTAAGTTCAATATTATTTCTGAATTCTATCCAAACTTAAAGATGCTTCAGTATACCTACAGCTGTCAAAACCGAAGTATTTTAGAGTACAAAACAACTACTTGGAGTAACGTGGTCGACTGGTAATTCCTAGTCCTTTTTCTGTCCCATCTATGCCTCGTCTAAATATAAAAGTCGATCCAATCTCGGTGTCTGCTGCAGCTGCGACTGCAAGCCTGTCTGTGGAATATGTACTTACGGCTAGGGCAGCCAGCCTCGTCGGTGCCATCGGAGCAGTCAAGAATGCCATCGCAGCGACGAGTTGTTTCCACGCAACGAGTGTCGTCGCATCGTGTGTGGTCTGGTGGACATTCTGAGGGCAAAATGTTAAGGTGAAACAAACAATAAATCACTTTTGTATTCCCTGAATGAGTCAGCAGAGGTGTAAAGCGCGTTACGGGTCAATGTGGGGTCCTCATACCATCTTGCATTACCTACGTTCCTAAGACAGGGATGGCGACCAATAAACCAATTGCACCAATTTGCAATAGCAGAAATCAAATTAAACTTTTTTTTTTAAATTAAATAATAAAACATAATAGGTATTATTAACGTTTCGATTGCAAATAAAAAGTTTAAACCAGCTGGTTTTATTTTTCTCCATTATATCACTACTAGCTTTTGCCCGCGACTTCGTCCGCGTGGATTAATAGTTCCCGTTCCCGGGGGATTTCCGGGATGAAAACTATCCTATGTCCTTTCTCGGGTCCCAGACTATATCTGTACCAAATTTCATTGAAATCGGTTCAGTGGTTTAGGCGTGAAGAAGAGACAGACAGACAGAGTTACTTTCGCATTTATAATATTAGTAAGGATGTCAAGATTCTTTGGTGGGACGTCATAGACCCTTTTTTTTCGAAGTTACTCGCACGTTTTATAATTAAAGGTTCTCCACCCCACTTCTAAAACAGAATAATAATTACTCCTTAGTGAACAGTTGACTCTCGCAGCAGTAAGCCTGGTGGTAGAGCTATGTGCTTGGCTTGTCCAGTTTTGACAACAACTATTTACTAGTAGACGTAATTAATTGTTATGAGACGTTAAAGAGTTTGGAGTTTGCCTTAAGTTAGTCGTACATTGATACACACACATTACACCACAACATAATTATCATCAAGCCTGTATTCCCCAAAGGATTAAGCAGAGGTGTACCAATGTACACCCACAGTTCGCCAGTATGTTTAGGTACCATGTAATAGAGGATGATGCTATTGCAATTATATCCGATCTGCTACTGAGAATTTCACAGAAAAACCCAATAACACTTCTTGCTCGACCTGGGAATCGAACCCAAGACCTCTAGCGTAGCAGTCGCGCACACACAATACCAGTAAAGTACGTTTCACTAGTTTTATTGTACTCATTGGGCACAATTCTACATCCCGCGGTGTTATTAAACATGTCCTGCCTAAATCAGACTAGAGTGGTACCAAATAAATGTATCAATATGTTTTACCATTGTATGGTCCGCCTAAGGCAGTATCGACCGTTGTGTACGTCTCTGTGTCAGTTTCAGCTTCGTCAGGCGAATCTTTACAAAAGAAAAAACAAAAATAAAAGTAAAAAAAATAAAAACCTGCCTCATTTTGTAATCTCATAATTTACGTCGATTCAATTAGTATCTTTAAAATATAATATAAAAAAAAAAGAAAAATATTCGTACCGGTAGCATAACCATTACTTCCTCCGATCACATCATCACCCCTTGGAAAAGATCCAGTTTGCTGGTCGTAACCAGAGGAGGGCCTCTCACTGGTAGTATCAGTTCGGCTACGGTCATCTGGTCTTTGGTCATACGGATACCGGTCATCAGAACCGCCGCTTTGGCCATAAGGATAACTGTTATCGGAACCCGGGCCTTCGCCGTAAGGATTGCGATTGTCGGAACTCGGGCCTTGGTCATAGGGATTCCGATTATCAGGACCCGCGTTTTGGTCATAAGGATTTCGATTGTCGGGACTCGGAGTTTGGCCATAAGAATTACGGTTGTCGGGACCCGCGCTTTCACCATAAGGATTGCGATTATCGGGACCCGGGCTTTGGTCATAGGGATTCCGATTATCAGGACCCGCGTTTTGGTCATAAGGATTTCGGTTGTCGGGACTCGGAGTTTGTCCATAAGGATTGCGATTGTCGGGACCCGGGCTTTGGTCATATGGATTCCGATTGTCTGGACCCGCGTTTTGGTCATAAGGATTTCGGTTGTCGGGACTCGGAGTTTGACCATAAGGATTGCGATTGTCGGGACCCGGGCTTTGGTCATATGGATTCCGATTATCGGGACCCGGGCTTTGGTCATAGGGATTGCGATTGTCAGGACCCGCGTTTTGGTCATAAGGATTTCGATTGTCGGGACTCGGAGTTTGACCATAAGGATTACGGTTGTCGGGATTCGCGCTTTCGCCATAAGGATTGCGATTATCGGGACCCGGGCTTTGGTCATAGGGATTACGATTTTCAGGACCCGTGGTTTGGCCGTAAGGATTACGGTCGTCAGGACCCGGACTTTGATCATAAGGATTCCGATTGTCAGGACCCGCATTTTGATCATAAGGATTTCTGTTATCGGGACTCGCAGTTTGCCCATAAGGATTACGGCTGTCGGGATCTGGGCTTTGGTCATAAGGATTCCGACTGTCGGGGCCCGGGTTTTGGTCATATGGATTCCGATTGTCGGGACTCGCGGTTTGGCCATAAGGATTCGAAACATCACGACCGGCGTTTGGATCGTAAGGTTGATTATAACTGTTATCAGGAGTCTGATCATAATTGTATGGACTTTCTGGTGTTGCTTCATATGTATTCCGATAATCTGGAGTAGATTCATCAGGATTCCGGTTATCTGGGAACCGATTATCAGGTGGCGGATATTCTGGGTTGGTATTGCTTTCATAATTCACTGATGGGGCCGTTGCTGGCGGTGCTTCTGATGCTTTAAAATAATAATAAAAAAAAAATGTTGAAAAAACTAAATATCGAGGATAATAAACAGGTATAAAAAAGAACAAGGTCATAAATTATTAGCATATATTAGCTAGTTGTAACTGAAATAAGCAGTGGTGACAAATAGACAGACAGACAAAGTCAGCATTACAAGATTCAAGTTCTTCTTTTATACTATTTTGGCACCAAAAAGAGATAATCAATCTTTCTCAGTGAATCTATGTTTATGCAGTGACTCTATGATTATAATTAAGAGTGGTAATTGACTGTGTGACATAGGGAGTCAATCATAGCTCTCACAGTCAGGTACAATGTGTAAAAGAAATAGAGAGTGATTCTTAATACTAACTCTCTGGTTGGGGACAATCTTGTTCATCACTGCCGTCCCTGCAATCCTTTCGACCGTCGCATCTAGCCGACTGCGGTAGGCAAACATCTTCATCACACGTGAATTCACTAAAGTCGCAATCAAACGTTGTTCCTAAATAATAAAAAAAAGAAAAAAAATAAAAAACAAAAAAAAAAAGATTTTTACAAAAAGAAAACATACTTAAGCAAGAAATAAATTCTTAAATAAAAAATTTTGTAAAATAAAAAATTAAAAAATTGGTCCATTTTATTCAAATTGGCAAGTGGGCATGATCCAGTATCAATCGATTTTACAAACCTGGATCAATCAACTGGGCGTTGAAGTCGCCATCACGCACAGCTGTCTCTCCGAGGCGTCCATTGTTCTTAATGTGGTTCCTCAAAATGTCCTTGATGGTTTCCGTATCTTCGTTCCTTGTCGTCACGATGTCCAATGTGACTTTACAGAGAAAGTCATCGTTGACTAGAGACCTGAAAACAAAAGAAATATGGAATTTAGAATTTGTGCGTGACTTTTGCAAATATCTTTCTCTATACTTTATTAGCCTCTCCGCCATGATCGATTTTTGACTGATTTCTTCTCGCCGATAAAGAAAACTTTCAAACATGCATGATTTAACCTAAATATGACAAGATTTTTTGTTTTCTAAAGTGTTATCGGAGTTGCTGGCTCGTTCTTTTCCATAGAAACCTTTTATGTAGAAAGAGTAACTAGCTTCAACTTCCTAACTCACTAAGGCCTGCATTTCAACTGCAATCCAACTGCAAATTTGCAGTTCGCATGCAGTTTGAATGCAGTTGACACGACTGCAACAGAACTGCAAACCAACCGTGCAGTCCGATTGCAGTCGGTGTGCAGTCGTGTCAACTGCATTCAAACTGCATGCGAACTGCAATCGGACTGCTCGGTTGGTTTGCAGTTCTGTAAACCAACCGAGCAGTCCGATTGCAGTTCAATTGCAGTCGGCGTGCAGTCATGTGAACTGCATTCAAACTGCATGCGAACTGCAAATTTGCAGTTGGATTGCAGTCCGTCTGTCTAGAGCCTAACAATTTAAAAAAGTGCCTGTAAATGGTTTATTTTAAATAAATGGTTTGAAATTATTTCAGTCTCTGAAATCGTAAACAAGCATTTCGAAAACGAATGAACAATGTCCGTACCTTCTCTGTACCAGAAGAGGTGAGGACCTCATCTGATGCATAGAATATTCCACTTCTGTTTCAGTAAACCAATCAAAGGCTAGTATTTACTCATCCGTGTTTATTATTGCAAGCAAACACTATATCTGTCAACCTAATTCGTGCATCGAAGCGTTTTAATTGGCGAATGGATACGTACCTATATCATTAGGATGAGCACTGGGCATGATAGAATCTGTCATGCCCATTGCCTATCCTAAGATTACGGATGACGTAAATTAACTTGCCCACAGAATTCCGTGAACTTGCCTAAATGTGTAACAAGCGTACCTGGAAACCTGGATGGACATTAATCCTCAAAGGTAAGCTAGATAACAAGATACCTTAAAGCCGGTACGTTAGGGTCGAATTTGGAAAAATACGTAGTTTTTGAAAAATTGTCGCTACGGTGTGTTTTTCACTGTATGATCCTTGTCGATACTCTGGCAGACGATACAGACCGTGTTTTAGTTTACGTATGACTGCATTTTGATTTGGTGTGAATCTACGGAGTTTCTTCCTCGACATTTCAATGTCTGTAAATGGTTTATTTGTAAAAAAATGGTATATTTTGAAAGAGCATTTTGTTTATCTAGTATAGGTTTTAAATGCTATATTAATTACATATTGACCTGTTTTGATACTTAAAAAGCAAGGGCAACTTTTGCAATAGGATTAAATAGGGCTTAACTCATATTCATCCTTATTGTAGTTATGTAGTTTAGGGTGTATAGTTGAAATATTATGAAATGGCACTGAACACTGTTCGAAATTAAAACTATAAAAGCTTGACCTAAAAGTTCCATTAGGAATTTCTCAGTAGCAGCCCAAAGGAAGAAAGTTGGTAGTGTGTCGTGTCGGATTACAGCCCATCAGAAAGTAACTAAAATAGTGGCTCGCTGAAAATTTGGAAAACAAGCATTGGGCCCGACTGTTAAAAAAGTTGAGCACCTTTGGTATAGATGATGATATCGAACACTTACTGTATCCTGACGAGGCTTGACCGCTGAGTACCGGGGAGGCTCTCAAAGAGCAGGTCCACGGCATTCGCCAACGAACGAGAGATATTCAGGAACTCAGGCGAGTCCCTGTTAGAGTACGCCGTGATGTATGGTTCCATGACGAGGAAGGTGACGCGGAGAGTCTCTGAAATAGTACAAAAATAACAGTTGAATACAAAAAAAAAGAGAAAAATAAAGTGAGTTTTTGTAGACCCAGACACGAGCATAAACATGTATATACAATAAGCAACATTTGAAAGTAATTTCCTTAGGGTTGATTACAATGAAAAGATGTTACGAATATTCTAGTACCCATACTACTATGAAATGGTACCTACTATCTCAAACTTGCAATCGTTCATTCACGAGAAAATCGCTTTTAAATTTTGTCAAGTGTATAATTATATATGCTTATTTTCGTAACTGTATGTATGAATACATAAAGAAAGACCCATTCTTTTTACATGTAATTTTTGTTGCCAATACAAACGAAACAGCAACCTTAGTTCACTACCATTCAGGGCATTATAGCCGTTTGAATATACCTACCCAGTACCTATCTTTCTATGTTTACTTACTTTTCGATGCTTTTCCTGTTTCGTTTAATACCTTCTAGTACTCTGGAACTACTAGCATGAATATTTGTATAAAAATTATAACTCCATCACCATCACGCCTGTATTCCCCGACGGGTTAGGCAGAGGTGTACCAATGTACACCCACAGTTCGCCGGTATATTTAGGTCCCATGTAATAGGGGTCCATGTAAATTATAACTCTTTGGAGTCAAAAGAATCTCTTCTATTACTAAGCCATTATTTAACTCGTTGGTCTAGAAGTCGCAAATACGGCTAAAGAGAGGTGAACTGGTTTGCCCGTAAAAAAAAATTCAGAATGGCATCTCTTAGTTTAAGTTTGCCGAAAACGTCGCCATTTTTCTCCACTGCCTACCCCCAAGAACCGTAGTTTTACGTCATGTCTTGTCATGTTATGATATTATTTAAAGTACTTACTCTCCCTAGGTTCGGAATCCGACTTGTCCGGTGCTCCGGACCCGACGTCCAAATCATCGTCTTTGCCATAGCTAAAATAAAAAAATAAAATGATTTGAAACCAGACTTAAGCTGTAGGGCTAGCAAAATTTGTTCAAAAGATTCACCACACTGCAACGCAAAGGGCATTCGGAGGAACACGGTTGACGTGATGACATAGAGACACTTATGCTCAGACAAGGCAACACACAGGGATCAGTGTAAAGCTATTGGAAAGCCCTTTGCCCACCGGTGGGAAAATAAAATTTAATTTATATGATGGTTAAATAAAATGGTTAACTGCCAAATGTGAAACAGTTCTTACCTGCCAGTGTCGTCAGGAGCGGTCTCGGTGGCGGTTTCCGCTTCCTGTTCTGGAGCGGGAGACCAAAAGGACCAAGGATCTGTAACAACACAAAATATTATGAGAATCGTACAAAATAGTAATAAGCTCCTTCATACAGACGCCATCATCATCTGCTTAGCCTTTTCCCAACTGTGTTGGGGTCGGCTTCCAGTCTAATCAGATGCAGCTGAATACCAGTGTTTTACATGGAGCGACTGCCTATCTGACCTCCACAACCCAGTAACTGGGCAACACGATACCTCTTGGTTAGATTGGTTGTCAGATTTCTTAGCTTCTGACTATCCCGTAACGACTGTCAAAGATCTACGAATGACAACCGGGACCAACGGCTTTACGTGCTTTCCGAAGCACAAGGGTGTCACGCCACCAAATTCCAAACTCCGGGCTGCTACTGAGAAATTCCTAATGGAAAAACCCAATAACACTTTTTGCCCGACCTAGGAATCGAACCCGGGACCCCATGCTCATCAGTCGCACGTTGCGACCACGAGACCAACGGGGCAGTTATCCTTTATACAGACGTAGTTCGGTCAAATTAACAAATAGGCTTGCAGTTAGTCCTTTATGAACTTTAGAATAAATCGTGGGAGTTAGGCTCTCCGCCCCCGACCGATTTTTTACAGATTGCTTCGGGCCGACAAAGAAACCTTTAAAAAATCGGTGCACTATTATCAATCGTGGGCAGCCTTAAGTCTGCCAACCCACTGTCGTACAGTTTTGCAATAGTAATATTTTTTTGTATGTATGCAATCATTTGAATAATTTGTATTTTTGTTTTGTACATTAAAAAATTATAACGATAGCTTTGGGTCATAAATGACCCAGAGGCCAAAGTGATTCTATAAAACATAGGTTACTTACTCCAGTCCCTTTTAAACCGCTTGAGACTGCCTAATACGGTGGGGTCTTCATTCTTCACCTCTAGAAACTCGTTGGAAGCGTATTCCTCTCCCTCCCAGTAGATATCGTTCGTCGATGATACCTGGAACATTGGAAATGTTTCTCATAAGTCAACGTAAAAGTTTCGAGAAAAATAATCGAGAATGGTTTTACGATTGACGAAAAATCGTAATAAATAAAAGTTTAAGACATCACCAATCTTCTAAAATCGGGAAAAAAAATCTTTTTTTTTTTTAATGTAATTTAATTCGAATTAAGAGTAATAATTATAACAGTTAAAAACTTTTTTAACGAAGTAATAAATCAGACAAGGTATTTGAATGTATCGATAACATTCGCAGTGATCGAGTGGCGCGAACTACTACATAGTCGAACAGTTTCCGGCAACGCGTCACCTTTTCACGAAATGTCGTGAAGAAATGTTTATTAGCTACATAAGACCCTCGGCTTGGATTATATAGGAATAAGTAAATAGGTGTTGCGTGATTGGTCAGAACCACACTTCGCCCCGCCTTCATAACGATCTCGATTTAACTCCTGAATCCCGTTCTAGTAATCTCCGCCTTTATTTTATACATTATATTTTAAAAATAAAAATGTTTCTTTTATTTTAGGGGGACATTAAGAATTTTGCGCGATTTAGAGGTTGCGAACGCATCGCATGCAGTCGAGTTATGCAACGGATCAGGGTGCAACGAAAACCCATCGTGTTCTCAGTTAAATATGCATATATAATCCATTCACTTTGGAAATTATCAGTAAAATTTGTAAAGAAATATCTTTCACGTGTTTCCAAAATATTTGTTACAAAGGACAATGCTTAGATCAATACAAGAGCCTTGAATTTGGGGCGTCAGCGTTCATTCACTTATGTATGTAGTGTTACGAACGCGTTGTCATTTTCGTGGGAAAGTAAGAGTTTTTTACGTTGTAAGGTTTTGTGGTTTTTTTAATCTTTATTTTTATTATTAAACTGCATGTCTTTGTATATGAGTGTACAATGTGATTAGGCTTCAGGATCGGATTGCATAGCTATCGAGCACTAGGTACATACGTGAAGTTTTAATTTGCATTAGAAAAATGATATTAATGGTAAACAATACATTTAAAAAAATTAAAGAAAGTCTCTTCGCTCTCCTCAGTTGTCTTACTATCCACGCAATCCAAAATATTGTTTAAAATATATATTTTCTCAATGCAGCTATATTTATGTTAAAGCCATGCTCATAAAAAAAGAAAATTGCAAAAAATCTTTTTAACTCTGTTTATTTAGTTATAAACAGTCACTTTTTGTACTTCTTATAATTGGCTAATTATTGTCTAGAACTTAATTGTATAAAATTGTACTGAATTTTCTTAAGACACAAAGATGTGTCGGTATTTTATTTAAATCAAACTACTAACGCCCTCTGTGACATATCGCGTGTACTACGAGAGTTTCAGGCACAGAGCATTTTGCTCGTTGGTTTCAGGCGAACTAAATTCCGTTCAACTTTCAACTTTCCTCTTGTGCAAGGTTTGGTGAGTTCATAGCGACTCTTATAATTAGGTACCAGGCAGAAATATCATTCAGCTGTAAGCTACTGTTAAAGATGTTTGTATAATTATACCCCGTGATTATACCTAAGAAAATAAATTTTAGATAAGTATTTGTAGTTAGCGATTACCTATTTAATTTTAATGGATAGGTACAATTAAAGTAAAAAGAAACAGGCATTTAGTTATTGTTATTAAATTCCAAAAAAATGAGTCAAGGAAAGTCTCACCCCCTATTCTATGGGACCTAAATATACCGGCGAACTGTGGGTGTACCTATATTGGTACACCTATGTCTAACCCTTCGGGGAATACAGGCGTGACGGAGTCAAGAAAAGTAATAATATATGTAATTAAAACATGATGTCAATTTTTGTTTGCCCTTGCCAACAATTTCCCACTGCTGGGAATCGGCCTCCCGAAGCCATTTCAAAAAAATTATTGCTGTGCCCCTACATAAAATAAAAATATTGTTTTAAAAAACAAACTTCAGCAGCGACACTTATTACTATTAAATAAAACCGGACAACACTTAACACTTATTCAAAAATCGAACTACCCCAACAGTCAAACAACCCCTTATTAACATAAGACGGAACGGAACACCAGAATTTTTTTTTTAAAATAACAAAAACCGGACAAGAGATCGTAAAATCGTCATTAAGTCGTTGCGAGGGAGTCATGATTCGCAAATAAATCGACACTCAAGCCGCAATTAGGGGAGGGTGGGGTCCACGGCACAAGGGGGATTTCCTTGCAATTTTAGTTAGTCCAACATGATCCGCCGACGGGTGAGAACGACAAGACTTGCTTGCTAATGGTCGCGGCGGGACGGACGACTTGCCCCGACTCACTCTTCACTCGATACTTTGTCGACACTTCAGTTTTTTAGGATAGGTAGCCTAATTAATGTGGGTATACAGAGATTACAATTTAATTTTGTTGTAGGCGTTAAAAGTAAAGCTGAACTTAACGTTCTTAGAATTAATTAAATAAATTATTTAAATAGAGTAAAATAAATTGAATTGAACACCGAACGATAATTTGTTTAAAATAATCATTATAAGCCCAGGTTTCTTCATGGTGTTTTTCTGCACCGAGTTCTGAGACGTCCAAAATAAAAGTAAAAAGTACATAGGTAATATGAATTGAAAAATTGGTGCTTGTCAGATCAAATGCCATAAAAATCAACATTATTGCTTTTGAGCTTAACACGACAGGGCTTATACAATGTATCTTCCATCTCAAAATGTCAGCCATGCTCAAATACCTTAGGTCTTTTTTTTTTTTTTTTTTAAAGATGGTAAAATCTTCAAATGACCCCCCCCGTCCTGGGCGGGGCGGTAGGGAGTGTCAGACTTTTACTGACTAAAAACCCGACAAAGATCTCATTCCAATAGGTACCTAAAGGATATCAAAACACAATTTCAGTAATTGTAGTTAGAAAGCTCAGTTCAAAGCGTGTGCGGCTTAAACGTTGATGAGCGAGCAATTTATTGCATTTCACCTTACATGGCAGAGCTTTATAAGATTGTTGCACTAAAGTAAATAATACAAATATTACATAATATACCATCACGCCTGCATTCCCCGAAGGGTTAGGCAGAGGTGTACTAATGTACACCCACAGTTCGCCAGTATGTTTAGGTCCTATGGAATAGGGTCATTACCATTAACCGGGCCCAAATTCTAACTCCGAGCTGCTACTAAGAATTAACCCAATAACACTTTTTGCACGACCTGGGTATCAAACCCACTAATTAATAATATTACTGGCCTATTAAACATATTGTTTACTACAGGGCAAAAGCCTCTTCTCAGACAGAGGAGGCACGAGGATTGATCACCACGCTTGCTCAAGGCGGATTGGCGATTTCAGGGTTATATCTTACTGCCATTATAAAATAAAAATAAATAAATAAATAAATAAATTTTATTCAGAAATTCAAAAGGTAAAATACATAATAAATCTAAAATTAACAGTGTAGGTAAAATAATGTTAGATGCCTGTACTAGGATAATCCTGTGTCACAGGCTGCAGGAGCTCCAAATGCTAAATATAGGACAGTAGGTTTTTGTTTAATATCTATCTATTACATAATGGCAATTTTATTAATTTAACTTAATCTCTACTAACTTACAACTAAACATAATTATTGCCGAAAAGAATTTGCGTCAGCAGAATTAAAGTAGGTTGCAAAAACACATTTGAGTCGCTGTTATTTATATTAGACATTTGCACTAATGTGCTTATGAATTAAAAATAAGTCGATGGTAAAATGTCAAAGATTGGATAGATGGACGGATACTTGTTACTCAATCATGTTGTACAATATCTTAAAAAGGTAAATAGCTTAAGTAATTATTATTCTAACAACTATCTACCATAGCGACTGGATGTTCAGATATGGATGTCTAAAAACAAAATTGAAAATGGCCCCTTTAAAAAACATTAAAAGGTCCTATTTCGTCATTCCCTAATCCACTATTACTAAAAAAGAAATAGATTAGTGAAGGCATTATTAATATTTTCTAGTGTTTTATTACACAAACGTATTTTAAAGTATTTGAATATAGGTATTTAAATGATTAAAAATAATACATTTATGACATTGACGTGCTCACCGCAAATTGGAACAAATTAAATTTAGTGCCAGCGTAATTTGATCATTCAATTCAATTATAACACAAAATTTTAATCAAATACGAGCTAATGAATTCTAGAGGATAATACATTTCCCTCGAATATCACTACATAGTATAAAGAAAGTTGCTTTCTCTGTCCCTATATCCCTATTCCCTATATATGCATAAATCTTTAAAACTACGCAACGGATTTTGATGCCGTTTTTTTTAATAGATAGAGTGATTCAAGAGGAACGTTTATATGTAGAATAACATTCATTAAATAGTGGAGAAATACTGTTATTTTTGAGGTTTCTAATGTGATGTCGTAAATAATTTCATTTTTTCCGCTTACATTCCAAACGCAGGTTGAACCCTACGAGATTAATCAAAATAATGTACTAAGTATTATACACATTGAAAAGGTCTACAGAAAACTCCGCGATGGTATATGTCTATCTCTTATGGATATCCCACGATATCATTCTTTGTTATTTACTTTTTACGATAAATAATGGCTAATTTTCGAAGCGATTTTAACCAATACAGCATTAATCCTTATCCAATTAAATACCTTAAATACATTGTTGATTTAATATGGAATCTATATGGCCTTTTACAGCATATAATTTAAATGAATATTTTCGAAGATATTACAGATTTAAAAATTGCGAGACGTAGCGTTTGCGGCGGAGCGGGCCGCTATGTTTTTTTATACAACGTTCACAGTTTTTCTATAGTGTATTTAGTATCAGCATTGCACCCCTGCGAAGCCGGGGCGGGTCGCTAGTTAAATATAAAACTAAAACAATTTGTTACGAGTGGTTGTTTATAAAGTTTCTCAAACAAAACTCATCTTTTATAAAATTATTTTGAAACTCTACAAAGTTTAGTACTCGCATGTTAAACTAGATGGCGCTGTACGCATAATGGGAAATGAAAGAAACTTATTTCCGAGTTTTTCAGATATTGGTCGTTAGGAACTCAATCTGTTATGTATTTACGTATAAAGAGTGTGAACAAATAGTCAGTTTTTATTTTTATTGATCTGAAAGACTGATATGACCGAAAGATTACGGAGAAACCACTTTACTAACTATAATATTGTTAATAAATTAATAGCAAAATTACTTGCAAATAGTTGGCGTAACAAATGAAAACATCCTTTGTTTTATTTCTTAGATGTTCAGAAACAGCGTCATCATAACTAAATAATTCTGTTTGTTTTTGTAAATTACATTTTGTATGTTTATACAGAATAAAATTAACATCATACGTTATTACGTAGATACCTAGCAAGTACCTACATTTTGTAACAATCTTTAGTCTACCCAACCGAGTAGGTAAACACGTATATAAGTGACTGCTGTCGATAATTTTAGAATTGATGATAGTTATGACGTACCTAATGTGATTTAGAAAAACGAATACCTACATTAATCGGTTTAGCAACAATAGTATGGCAGCTAGGAAATCCAAAACAATACCAAATTTTCTAAAATTAGCCTGGTGAGAATGGAATCGGTAGATAGTTAAAAATTTGTGAAAACGATCAAGCCGTTCTCAAGTGATGTTCTCTCATAGATATGGCAATTGATTGTTATTTCCAGAGATAGACTAGATAGGCAATAGGCTCGCCCCCTATTAAATGGGACCTAAATATACCGGCGAACTGTGGGTGTACATTGGTACACCTCTGCCTAACCCTTCGGGAAATGCAGGTGTAATGGTATATATGTTGCAGTTAAAACTCTTAACCAGTCAAAAGTACTATTGACTAGCAAAATCAGTCAAAAGTACTTTTGACCGTATGCTTTGGTCAATAATACTTTTGACTAAAATAACAGTTAAAAGTACTTTTGCCCAATGGAGCTGGTTAAAAGTAGTTTTGACTAAGTGATTCCGTCAAAAGTGATTTTGACTGCCCGAATCAGTCAAAACTCTTAAAAATCAGTCACTAATCTGCAATAATAATTAATAATATCTATTCTTTATAAAAGTAAATTATAGGATGAAAGAGCGAGCGAAGCGAGCTCGGGACTTGGGGCACCCCGACTCGGACAGGTTAGGTTAGAAGGGGATGGCGGGGTCTAGAGAGCGAGCGAAGCGAGCGAACAGACCCCGCCATCCACTTCGTGGTTATTTTTTTTGTAAACCCTTGAGCCCTCCTCGACTATGCTTTTTAAGCATTATTCACATCTGACAAGTTAATAGTGCTTTTGACTGATGCTTTATTGCAGTTAAAACTACTTTTGACGAAGAGCGTTAGTCAAAAGTACTTTTAACCGCAAATTTGCAGTCAAAAGTACTAATAACCAATATTTTTCAGTCAAAACCACTTTTGACCAACCTGTTCAGTCAAAAGTAGTTTTGACTGATTTTGCTAGTCAATAGTATTTTTGACTGGTTAAGAGTTTTGACTGCAACATATATATAGACTAGATTTTGCCTGCGATTTTGCGTAAATGTCGGGTTATCGGGGATGCAGACGAAGTTGTCGTAAAAAAAGAAATTTGACAGACAGTTACTTTCGCATTTAGAAAGAAGAAAGATAGAACAACCATTTATAATTAATATTATAAACTCTCACTCTATTACTGAATGTCTGGTTTGCAAATCCCTAACCCCATTACATAGTAATAAAATCAGAGTAAACATTTGCCACAATTCAAAAAGTTAATACTGAAGTAACTTTACTTCAGGTTTATTATGAGGCAGTTCATGAAAGAAGATGAATCAAGAGGGATAAAGAGACCAGGTAGACTCTGAAATAATTGATGGAATTATTCGCCAACGTCTATCAATGGGGGATCAGATTTCAAAAGCATATGATTTCCGATAACGTCATCTTTACAAACATCATTTTAATGATCAATTTGTAGACCAACATCACTCGCTTGTTTGTCAAACTTCCCACAGATCATGACGTCAATCAGTTGCCTTGATTATTCATCAATACTCATACTTTCTTGAAGGTTAATTTCATCAATAGCCAAAAATCTAGTATTTTGTCAACATAATAATTCTCTAACGAGCTTTTATCACGTGCTGTACGTTTCGGGAACATTCAGTGCTTTAAACATTATTTTCGTAGGCAAGAAATAATTAATAGACAATAAATATTATTATATGTAATCCCTATAATTATTAACTCACCTTCTAGGCCTATTATTATCACACGGCTGAGCAAACGCCTGTTCTCATACAGAAAAAGCACGACCATAGGCGTTCCAGAGTTAAAATTATAATTTCCTCACTATGTTTTCTTTCACCGATGTCAGTCATATTCATCATTATCATCATCATATATCAACCACAAGACGTCCACTGCTGGATATAGTCCTATCCTATAGTTTAAAAGGACCGGTTGGAAGCGGCCTGCATCCAGCAATGATTTTGATAATGCCAGTGATATTATTTTCAAACCAATTCACGGAAACATTGTACAATATTAAGTAACATGAAATACCTCGTTACATGAAAAACAGTTTCTTGTGTGTTGAGGTGGAGGTTATAATAAAGCACCTGATGAAATAAAGTGCATGGCAGGAAAATAGTTCAAAAGACCTTATACGAGCTGTTTTTAAAAAGGGTATCTAATTATAAAAATTTTCTTCTGATTTTCTGACGGACAAAAATTATAATTAAAATGTCTTTTTTTCCATGTTCACTAGATATTAAAAATATACATCATATGTTTTTAATATTATCTAATCTTCATCATTTCAGACGAATAACCTCCACTGCTGGACATGCCTTCCTTAGGGTAACTACAATCACCGGTCCTCCGCTGCCCGCATCCAACTGTTTCTCGCAACCTTTACAAGGTCGTCAGTTTAATTTAATCTTAAAGCTAACGAAGTTAAATATGGCGCACTGTGTACTTTTCACCCAAGATCTTATGTGAATACTTATGTTAAGCAAATAAATACTTTCTGATTTCGGATTTGCGTAGGTAACCGAATCTAAATCCGCTCTATTACTTGGCAAGAATATCTGCAATATTAGTGAATCTCACAACAACGCCAAGCGGAATCGTAAAGTATCAAGTGCATTTCTTTAACAGTTCACGCATTCTGTAAACATAGATCGCACGGTTTTTAATGTAAACATTGTAACTGATAGATGAATGTTCATAAGTACCGCATACAGAACGTTGTCGATTGATATTTAGCGGGTTCAAAAGCAACTGGTAATATAGAATAATTGGGTCAAGAAGTCAAGATCGCGTGCGTACTCTGTGCGTGGTTATGTAAACAATAGGTGGATGTTGCGTATATAGTGTTTGTAAAAGCAGGTGTTACAAGATTTATTTCTTTGATGTTGGTTTTTTTCTGGTGTAATATTTATTGGTAGTTACAGCTTCTACACCGTGTTTCTTGGGTTTCATGGGCGCCGAAAGTAGGTGTAGAGCCGGCTTTGCAGGGTCATCGCCAGAGAAAACGAATCTTTTTGGTAATGACATCAAACCGTATAAGCATCTTGAGGGGTTCCTTTTCTCTGAAGCTGACTGTACATTTTCTGTAATATTAAAAACCTTATTTCCTACTGTATTGCTTGTGACTGAAAACGAATGCGGCGTGTTTGTAAACTTGACTGTAAAATGATTGAATTCTACAAATTAAACGGTAGTACCGACAAAGTAATTATTAATTAAAATGAAGCGAGCAACATATTTCTTACATTTCATAGAATATGAAGATGTGTGCCTTAAGAGACTCACAAAAGAACGCTGGAATGTGTTAGAAAGCGACGATTCAAAAGAAAGTATACTCTAAGAACCTGCAAACTAATAAAATAAAAATAAAAATCTTCACCGTCCTCAGCGGGGTGCAAGATAAACATAGAAAGTTACATTAATTAATTAAAAAATCATATAGGTACTTGCTCTACTGCATAAGAGGTGGGCGCCTTAACCACTGGGAAACACTAACACATATTACTATACCTTTGTGAAAAACTACGACAGCAGTGTACAGTCTTGCTTAGGGAATGGTTACATCAAATAGATCGGTCTTTTATTACCGGATACATTAAGATAGCAATTGAGGGTTATTCTATAATGTATCTACACTTCAAATCTCATCTATACTTAATATTATAAAGCTAAAGAGTTTGTTTGTTTGAACGCGCTAATCTCAGGGGCTACTGGTTGGAATTGGAAAATTCTTTTAGTGTTGGATAGTCCATTTCTTGAGGAAGGCTATAGGCTATGTAACATCACGCTACGACCAACAGGTGCTGAGCAGCAAGGGTGAAACCGCGGGGAACAGCTAGTCTAATATATTATGTATCTACACACAATTTAAAAACATCACGTGCAGAAGGTACGTCCACTTCACATCTTTCGAATTTCGAAGTGATATGTTATTAGTTTTATCTTTAAGGGAGGCCTAGGTTTGCGGAATTTGCTCAAAAGACTCATTGCGGCCCTGGAACGCAAAGGGCATTAGGGAAAACGTGAATGGGTTTTAGTCGGTAAAAGTAAAAAGAGAGAGAGTCAGTAAGAGTCTGATACTCCCTCCCTTCCTCTTCCCAGAGCGGGAGAAGTAATGTGATGGTTTCTTAAAAAAAAAAAGGAGAGGTCTATGTCTAGCAGTGGAGTTCATTCGGCTAGTACGATAATATTATTATGGCTTATAAACAGCTCATAACCAGATAAAGTAAAATATTAGAATTACAAATACCCCAAGAAAACCCCAAAAAAATCTGTAAAATCCATAAAAAATTAATAGAATAACGAAGAAATGGGCAAAGAGTATGGAGTTTCATCATTAATAGGTACCTACCTATATTAACGAAGGCGGGCCCCGTCTAATTGTCTTCACAATTAGTACAACGGACCGCCTCTAAACTGAATAAAATTGGAAAGGTATCGCACGAAAGGGGTTGTATGAAAATTGATGAACATCATTTTGTAATAAGGCATGCGTAGTATTTAAGCACTTTGTACTAAATTAGATATATTTTATTAAAACTGCCTCGTTAGCCTAGTTGTCCTCAGCACGACTGCTACGCTAGAAGTCCTGGGTTTGATTCCCAGCTCGAGCAAAAAGCGTTATTGGGTTTTTCTATGAAATTCTGAGTAGCAGCTCGGAGTTTGGATTTGTGCCTGGTTAATGGCAATAGGCTGGCCCCCTATTACATGGGACCTACATATACCGGCGAACTGTAGGTGTACAATGGTACACCTCTGCCTAACCCTTCGGGGAATGCAGGCGTGATGGTTTATATATATGGTATTAAAATAACAGGAGGTTGTTATTAATAGATACCTTTTATTTTTATACTAACGGATGTAAAGACACTCAACGAAGTCGAAAGTTACATGTTCTTTCTGGTTACGGAGATATTAAATCACATGCCATCCGCCTGTGTTCCCCAAAGGGTTAGGCAGAAATGTACCAACGTACACCTACAATTCGTCGGTCTATTGTCATTACCGGGCACAAATCCTAACTCCTAGCTGCTACTTAGAATTTCATAGAAAAACCCAATAACACTTTGCTCAACTTGGGAATCGAGCCCTCGACCTGCAAGCTCAATGTCTTGCGTGTATTTTATTGTGCGCTTTCAAAATCTAGTTGTTCCCCGCAATAATTTTTACTAGTTACATAGTGCTTGATTGGCAGTAGGTATGCGTTGTAAACGACTACGTGATTTATCTTGTATCCTCTAATACTTTAAGTACATTCTGAGAAAATCTACTTATGCAGAGGGCCGTGCACGAACGCGCGGACTGAATGTCAATTCAATCGATTTTTTAGTTGGAAACGCTAACTTTAGTTTGAAGATTTTAATATATTAATAGGTGATTCTAGTTGTGCTGGTCGTATAATACCAGCCTATTACTGACCCGCTGCAGGGTTCAGGCAGAGCCCTTTACCTTTAGTGCCTTCTTTGTTTGAGAACAGAGAAGACACGATCATGGATCACCACGCCTGCTCAAGCCGGATAAGCGATTTCAGACTTATACAGGAAACATTTTTAACCAGTGCGTAAATTTTGCCATAATAAACTTCAACACGTTTTATTAAACACGTATATTTTATTTTGATATGTCTTAGTACTAAAAAAAAAGTTATCGCTTACGAAACATGTTTACTTAAAAACCATATTATTTTATTGTCACTCGGCGCTAGCGCATTTCCCACCCCCTCACCCCAGCCATGCGCCCGGGCGGGCGGCGGCCGCGAGTTTTCATTGATAGTATGGCGAATAGATTATGTCCATGTTTTGCTTATTTCAAACTCGGATAAGAATGAATTTTTTTTTAACGAAACACTGAAATGTGTTCTATTACTGACACTGAACTACCAAAAAAAATTTACGCACTGGTAAAAAACTTTTCCTGTATATACCCATATATTAATTACAAGTCCAAGATAAACTTAGAAACTACTTATGTATTGACACCGTCTGTAATCCATCCACTGCTAACGAATCAACAACATCAAACAAGGGAAGTGGACGCTTTAACCACTGGGCCATCACGTCTGGGCATGTAAAAATACTAAATATTTTTAACTCAAAACTATTATCTTAGTCCGCGTTTTCTATGCCTACTGACACTTTGTTCCTATCATCGGTACACTGTCATTCACTTCCTAAACATTCATTTATGAAAATAAAAAACGTAACGGTGTTAAATATAAAAATGTCTAAACTATTTAAACTAACGTTGGGTCGCTCCTTCTCGCAAGGTTCATTATCTATCGGTTATCAAGTAAACCAAGGTTACGTTATGTTAGTCACCAGTCCACGTTAGGTAACGTTTCTGTATTGCCAACAAACGAGAGTTTACTATGAGCTACGGTTTAATTCATAAGCAAATAAATTATAAACTTTTTGAAGAAAATAGCTCTCGTGATTAAAAACGTTTTCAAAATCTAATCTTAAACTCATCTTAACTGCATTCAGTGTCGAAAACTTTTCAAAAATGTTTGGTAATACATATATTTAATATCCAGAAAGTATAAAGACATTATTGACGGAAATATTATGGTTAGATTACGAACGTTTCTAAGTTACGAACACAACCCGTTTGTAAAAGTATGGTGATAATACGATTCGAAGTTTTAAATAATTGAGCTTAGTTCAATGAATAATTAATGTACTAATTGATTATATTCTTAAAAAATATATTCTTATGTTCAATTTTATTTTTAAACCTTAATATATTTAAAACGCTTCAATGTTGTTTTAAATCTTTTAAAACGCTGTTCGCTTGTAAATGCGAGTCGTGACATTGAACTTGGTTTGCTCCGTGACGCGGCCGACATTAACATATCTTGGTGCTGGTTAAATACTACAATTTGTCTGCGAATTCATATAATTTTGGTACCTAAAACTATTTTTTTAATTACAATGTTATATCAGTGTTCGACGAGGAGACATTTACATTCTTCGTTTTCGAAATTATATTCCATCTTAATGCGAAAGATTGGTTGGATGGATGGATGGATATTTTTAATAGATAGCCAGAATGATTGTTCCTGCGCTGCCCTTATCAAGGAAATTTCCGCGACCTTTACCGGGTTAAATATAAATAGTAATCCTACAAAGGTAGAACTAAGAAATATATAAAAAAAACGTAAAAAGGCGGAGATTCGATATCTCCGTAACTAAAAGGTTCCCAACAGGTTTACAATAATTTCGTAGGCGTGCACATAATTCTGAAGTGATTTCAAGTGATGCGCCATTAAAATAGTGTGCACGGATTCATACAAAAGATGTGTATATGACTCCGATAGGCTTCGGATGTACCCAGTGATGTGACAAGGAGAAATAATAAAGCGAAGTCTTCTTTTAAAATAGGCTCGCCCCCTATTACATGGGACCTAAATATACCGGCGAACTGTGGGTGTACATTGGTACACCTCTGCCTAACCCTTCGGGGAATACAGGCGTGATGGTATATATTTTTTTTTTCTTTTAAAATTAAGATTCTCGAAATATAACTGAAGTTTTCTGTAACGTGTTACAAAAACTAAGTCTAGATTTTTTTTTATATCATTTGATCACAAATAAGCCATCGGTCCACCTGATGTTAAGTGGTTACCGCTATCTATAGACATCTGCAATACGAGAGGCAATATCCCAGAGACAAAGTTGAAATGTCTCATGTGCCTGTAATTACATCGGTACCCATACCCTTCTTCAAACTGGAACACAGCAATTAGCAGCAGGTATTTAGACCTATTATAAAAATATGAAACTTAAAATTTGAAGAAAACAAAACAGTATTTTGAACCTTACGTGCAGTGACAATGACACCTTGTAATTCGATTCCTACCGGCTATCTATCAAAAAATCCGAAAAAGCTTCTCTAAGCCCATTGAAAAACATATAATTCACTTGTAATTTGCGACACGGTTGGGGATAAGGCTTAGCGATTTTCAGATTAGAACAAATATTTATCTGGCCTACTGATAGTTGTTCTGGGTCTGCTTGTTTGTGCAGAATTAGAGTTTAAGTTTTTAAACGCACTCAAGAAACATCAGGAAAAATCCTACTTCCTACTAATATTACAAATGCGAAAGTTTGTGAGGATGGATGAATGGATGTTTATTACTCTTTCACGCTTAAACGCGTGAACGGATCTGAATGAGATTTGGCACTGAGACAGATTGTAGTGTGGAATAACACATAGAATACTTTTTATCCCGGAAAAATATACAGTTGCCGTGGGATAATATATCAAATTCCACACAGAAAGTAGAACTCCACAAAAAAAAAATACTAAAAACAATTGAATGTAGCAGAACTATTTCATTAATGTAGATTTGTAATCAAGTTTGGAAGACTTCATCTGTAACTTAACGGGTCTCAAGTTTATGAATGCGCTGGCTCTCTAGTTGGATTGAAGTGTTATTGAGATTTTCTATTAGGAAATTGTCGTTTGCTCGGATTCTCGGTTAGCTTAGTTAATGAAATTCCAGCATCCAGGTAATATAAACTCGACTACTACCACTATTTCCTATTAATATATTTAAGTATTTACCTTTAATTTTACAGCGGTATTACTCAAAGTATTAATACACGGTAAAAGGGAAATTCTATAATTGTATTTGAGTATTTATTAGTATATGATTCTAGAAGTTCCCGTGGCCCTTTTTAAATATTTGCTGTACTACCGGCCGTACTAACTGTAGTTTACATAGTAACTCGTTTAGTTTTTACTACTAGTTTTACACATTAACTGTTATTTAAATTCTAAATAAAGGAAGTTATAGATAAAACTGTTGATGTTAACTTGTAATATTTTACTGTTGCTTAACCCAAAAATTTTGCATGCTATGTTTTATCAAAGCTAAACATGTTTGAACCATCCTGATTTTATCTACTTTAACACTATTGTAAGCCATGCTTTAAGCAAATAAATGACTTGTGTTTATGACCGTGTGACACATAAGACAGACAGCATACGCCCAGTGTTAAGGCATCCTTCACCCTTTAGGCATAGAACTCTAAAAAACAATCTTCAGTTAAACACACCATTGCTTGAAATATCGTAACAATATTTTGACAGTCTACAATCGATTCTGATTGTCTACAGGAGCTTTCAGACTCCCTTCAACAATTAAATAACAATAATAAACAGGGTAGGTCCCTAAGTGGCTACAAATTATGAAGACGGTGGCTGTTTCGTTATTGGGCATATTACAGTGCACTGTTACCCCTTTGATACGTAGCTACAAACCAGAAGTACATACTTATAACTTTATGACGTAAATTAATTTTTACCTCATAGACTTTTGGTTACCCTCTTTTCTGAGGCATTTGCACGAGACTTACATCCTGTATTCAATTTGCTGGTGATGTGTCTAATTGATTTAAATTTTAGACAAGTTTTCGATTGTCGCCTGAGATGAAATTGCGACTAGATATCAATAATGATTTAATGGTTTAGCGGTGCCGCCGGTTACCTTTGACGGCACAGTCATACCGTTTAGCTCCGACGTCAAGGATCTGGGTTTGTATGTTGACACCTGCCTGGACTGGCGCAAGCAGGTCGCGAGTGTGAGCAGGAAAGTTACTGGGACGTTGCGGTCGCTGTATAGGCTTAAAAATATTCTCCCATCGCATATAAAGGCAATGCTTGTTCAGTCCCTTATCTTCCCTTTACTTGATTATGGTGATGTGTGTTACTACGACCTGAATGCAGATCTCCTCAATAAACTTGACCGACTTCTTAATAACTGCATTCGATTCGTATTTAACCTCCGTAAGTATGATCATGTGTCCGCACATCGATCGCTCTTAAAATGGTTGCCCATCAGACAGCGCAGGGCTTTAAGGGCTCTTACAACCTTATTTTCGCTGTTAAATAAACCTAGTTCCCCCTCCTATCTAACTTCTCATTTTCAATACTTGTGCACCGCGCACAGTAAGAATCTTCGTTCCACTAATAATCGTCTTCTACGATGTCCTTCTCACCGCTCTGGTTTCCTTAAATCTTCTTTTCCCGTCCAGGTGGTTTTCCTATGGAATGAGCTCCCTCAGAATATCAGGATGGTCACCAGTCGGTTCACGTTCAAAGTAAAGGCTCGAGAACACATACATAAGAAGTTGGCAGATTCGTCTCATAATTGATTTATTATATTTCTCCACCTACTTATTCTTATCTCTCCCTACTTTGTATATTTTGTTTGTTTGTATGTATGTATTTATGTATATATTACCTATATGTATATTATATATATTTATATATATTTTTTTTTTTTTTTTAAATTTTGGATATTTTCAGTTTCTTGCACCTACTTTGTTCTGTCTCTGCATCACCCTAAGGTAGACTGGTAGAAAATGCCTAAGGCATTAAGTCCGCCTTTGTACTGTGTATTTTATACATTTTGTGCATAAAGTTTTAATAAATAAATAAATAAATAATATACCATTACGCCTGTATTCCCCGAAGGGTTAGGCAGAGGTGTACGAATGTACACCCACAGTTCTCTGGTATGTTTAAGTCCCATGTAATATGGCGAATCGATTGACTAGATTGAACATCTTTATTTATGGAATTTGGCCTTTAGGTATACCCTATGAAAGTGATGGTGCCATTTTGCCGATTACGTGCACAGAGACTACAATTCGGACCTCTCATCAAGATGGTTGGCGTATATATGCCGTTCCTATAGTGACCAGCATTTTTCAATTTTAGCTGAGAAACTTCGAAAACAACACATGCTAGGACACCGTTGATATAAACTATATAATAAATAAATATACCATCACGCCTGTATTCCCCGAAGGGTTAGGCAGAGGTGTACCAATGTACACCCACAGTTCGCCGGTTGACACCGTTGATAAAATTATAAATCATTCTAGCTGCAGCTGGTTTAGCTTTCAAACGTGACAGCCCATGACTGTCAAAGTCAAAGTCAAAGCACTTATTTCAATGAGACCATTTACAGGAACTTCTGAATTGTCAAGAAGTTATACGGAAAGTTGAAGCTAGTTACCAAAATGTATCATCAGTACATCAATATAATGTTCAATTTAGATTTATTTTTAGTCTCGTGAGATATAAATCAAAAAATTAACGAATGAACGAGTAGGGCTTTCTAATCTCATCAAACGTAAATCGTAAGTAGCCATAATGTATGATGGCACTCACAAATATTACAATATTTTATAACAATCAGGAATAATATCAAATAAGGTGCTTAACCCATTGACCTCTACAGTCGATGTATAATGAGCCAGACTGACATTTGTTTTAGTTGCTAGGTGCGAAACTAGGTTCGTTTTTCTTGTTTATGACGTTCAAAAATGCCTTTAATACATAAACTCACGCCTTTTTACTATGAGGGTAGGCAGAAACCACATAACGCCATCTGCTACGATCCTTACATACTCCTTTCGCCTTATTGGTTCTTTAGGAAAGTTGGATGCGCAGTACCTACTAACCAACGTGCTTGTTTGAGCAGATGTATGAATGTTGATGAGGCGAAAGGAGTATGCCTATAATGTTACAATGAAATAAAATGTTAATCGTTCCCCATTTTTAGGATTTTTTCGTGTGTCATGAGTGTATTTACAAATATATGTAAACACATACTTAAACAACAAGACCCGGAGAACCCGAACAACGATCTGTAGGCCTTACAAATATTTACACTGTGCGGTAATCAAACCCGCGACACGCACAGGAGCCAATAGCGCAGCCACTACGCCGCTAACAGTGCCGTCTAACCAAAATCTAATTGTAATACATTCTTTGACTATGAAATTGATGATCTTGTTTCCTTTCCTTTGTTTAAATAAAACGTTGATTCTCTTCCAACGAACTGCCTCGTTGGCCTAGTGGTCCTGAGTGCGACTGCTACGCTAGAGGTCCTGGGTTAGATTCCCAGGTCGAGCAAAAAGTGTTATTGGGTTTTTCTATGAAATTCTCAGTAGCAGCTCGGAGTTTGGATTTGTGCCCGGTTAATAGCAATAGGCTCGCCCCTTATTACATGGGACCTAAATATACAGCGAACTGTGGGCGTACATCGGTACACCTCTGCCTAACCCTTCGGGGAATACAGGCGTGACGGTGATGGTTGATACTCTTCCGACTTTTTCCTGTATCGCGGGTGTAAACATAATTTTTACCTTACAGAGTCTTGGAACAACTATCTGTCGGTCATTTAACTATTAATTACGTCAGAAAACAGAAGAAAATAAAAGTTGTCTAACTACCATACGATATTCATTAAAGTTACCTGACTAAGTAAAGAAGAAATCTTAAGTAAAGAACTAGACCAAAGAAAAGTTCTAAATATGGTATATTCTTACTGTTTCTCAAGTTTCAATCGATAGTTTAGAACAAATCTCTTTTATTCTTTACTGGGTGTCGAAGTATCCACGCTTCTACACTTTACTGTACGTCGATTCTGTAAAATTCAGACATGAACTCGCATCTCAAGTCGCTATTCACCCTCACTTCGCTTAAGGTTCAAAATGACATTGATTTATTTGACGCTTTGAAGTGCGAAGTGAGCTTCGAAGTGACGGTGGAAATACCGTATAGCATGCCACTTCTTACGTGATCTCATACTTTATCTTTAGTTCAACTCGCTGACAAGCTCGCAAGAGTGGCGCTAGTGTAAATCCGAATTATCAACCGAGTTTTTAGAATGCCAATCAAGAAAGTCACAGCGGATTCAGTAGTACGATTCTCTAAAATGCAAACTCGAAAACGAGTCTCACTAAAGTGATCGCGCTCACTTCGATAACGAACCAACTTGTCATTGGTTTAGTATTCGTTCGCCGTGGTGACGTCCACCGGCGTGATCGTGTTTAACAGAATACCATTTTGTAATCTCACTGCGGATTCAGCTTTCGAATTACGAAGTGAGGCTTAGAGAATCACACTGCTGATTCGAAGTTTATTACGAGGTCTTACAGAATCACGCATCTGTACAGTAGACAGTAATAAATACGTTCGTGTTTCGGTACTAAATAATGTTATTATAAAATCTGGTTAACTTTTGTGTCCACGTTGACCAGCCACTGCTATTATAATGTATTTCCAATTAGGTTAGTTAGGTACCCGTACTCTCAGTAGGGTTGCTAACAAACCAGAATGGTACAGCGATAGCTATGCTTCATCATTAATTTTGTTCATCAGTAGGTAGGTATTATTATACTCTGACTTTAGTTAGGGGAAAATCGTATTGGAAAGTAATTATTATTCTAGCTAGGATACTTTATAAGGTAACTTTGATATTAAATAATTATTAAACTGAGGCAGTGTATTGTTATATTGTTTATTTGCTTGTAACCGGGCACAAATCCAAACTCCGAGCTGCTACTGAGAATTTCATAGAAAAACCCAATAACACTTTTTGCTCGACCTGGGAATCGAACCCAGGACCTCTAGCGTAGCAGTCGTGCTTAGGACTACTAGGCCAACCCTCACTTCGCTTAAAGTTCAAAATGACATTGATTTATTTGACACTTTGAAGTGCGAAGTGAGCGTCGAAGTGACGGTGAAATTACCGTGTAGAATGCCACATTTGCATTCACATTGCCATTCTTACGTGATCTCATACGTTATCTATCAAAATTTCCCCGTCAATTTAGTTCAACTCGCTGACACGCTCGCAAGAGTGGCGCTAGTGTAAATTCGAATTATCAACCGAGTTTTTAGACTGCCAATCAAGAAAATCAAGAAAGTCACAGCGGATTCAGATTCGAAATTTAGAACGAGGTCTTACAGAATCACACAGCTGAACTTATACCTAATTAATATCAGTCTGAAATAGCCAATCTACCTACAGCAAACTTGGTGATCAATACTCGTGCCTTCTCTGTGGAAAAGTCCATTTCCCGGTAGTGTCTGGCTGGTGTAATGAGTTATCATTGTTGGAGCCCAGTGGTTAAGGCACCCGCCTCTCATTCACGAGGTTGCGGGTTCGCAACCGGACACGGGCTAGTACCAATGTGACTTTTTCTAATTCATACGTACTTTCTAAGTTTATCTTGGACATCACTGGCATCGGTAACCATGTCAGAGGCCCTTGAGGCGGTTTAGAAACTCTGACACTAGGGTGGGTGTCGTTGGATTGGACCATATAGCCCACACGATAAAGAAGATTGTTGGAACTGTATGGCTGGAGCTAGCTCGCTAACGTGTCAAAGTTAATATGTTATCCCCCGGGAAACGCACATTATTTCAGGATAAAAAGTAGCCTATGTGTTATTCCATACTACAATCTGTCTTAGTGCCAAATTTCAGCCAGGGCCGTTCAGCCGTTTCAGCGTGAAAGAGTAACAAACATCCATCCATTATTACAAACTTTCGCATTTATAATATTAGTAGGATTATAACGGTAAAAACCAATTCCATTAATTGACATAGGTACCTACCTATGTCAATTAATGGTATTGGTTAATTATTAAATTAATAATATTGGAAAATTATTATTGTTTACTATACCTATAGTAAACAATAATAATTTTAAAACTAACATATAAAAGAGGACGCATACTTCTTCTCACAAAACATCAGACATACACGCATAAAATTAATAATATTGGAAAATTATTATTGTTTACTATACCTATAGTAAACAATAATAATTTTAAAACTAACATATAAAAGAGGACGCATACTTCTTCTCACAAAACATCAGACATACACGCATAATAAAATTCTGCTCCATTTATCGGCGAACAGATCTCATTCAAGATTTGTAATTACATAAACAAACAGTAAATGGAGAGCGTTAAGCTTAAAGTACGGCACACTGGTTACTCAGGTCTGTGTCAGTTTTAGATGACGGCGGCGCAAACAGCATTTGGTGATGTCCGATGTAGATGACCCATAGCATAGATAGAGGGCCCATAGCAGTCTGGTGACGAGTTCAATTAATGTCACCATGGGATAAAGCAGGGACGCAGAGTGCATGTGTCACGTAAATCCGATTCGATGTTTGTTTAATCCATGCGTGACACTAATTGTGCTTGTCACACGACACGAGCCAAAATGTAGATAGTGAAGTCAAACTTGTAATTGAATCTTTAAAATCAAATGAACATTTAATGTAACTGCGATACTATGTACCAAAATTGTACCTTTTTGAGAGAAATAAATTACTACTAAGTATATTATTATTTAAACGTCAAAATACATAAGAAAAAGAAATGTGTAGTTGCTAGTTTCGTATGGAGAAAAATGGCACGAAAATCCATTGCTACTTTAAAAATCAAAGTTTATTTAATACGTAACGATTTTTGAATTAGGAATTCGGTAATACTTTTGCGTAAGCATACACGTGCTACGGTATCTGAGAGATACTAGCCAGAAAAATAAAACATTTAGGTATACGCATTTTGTCATATTGAGAACTAACAACTCTTTGTTCCAAGTCGTTATAGCGTCACGCACGATTATTTACGGTAGAGGTTATCAAACGCATTGTTCATCAAGTAAAATATTTGAAACTAGCGAACTGCCAGCGTCTTCGGCCTTAATTATTTCGCCCTCCATAAGTTACATCTTAGGTTAATGCTCCGCTCCCGTGTATTGTAGCGTGATGTTATATAGCCTATGTTACTCAGGAATAGTGTAGCTATATATTGGTGAAAAAAAAATTTCGGAGCATATTCGTTACAAACAAACAAACAATCTACCTCTTTATAATATTAGAATAGACTTCTACGCGGTAGAACTGGCTGATAGAAGCTATTCTATCAGCCAGTTCAACCGCGTGGAAATCAAGCATACTATAAAACCCTACAAGGTAAATCCAGTCAAGCATCACTGGGACTCTGTTAAAAAATAAAAGTATATTAAAAGCGTATTCTGCTAAAACGCACTGTTGTGTAAAATTTTCAATCCAATTCAATAAATGCATCGATTAGATTTTTTTCTTATACCGATGACAGCAGTTTCAATGCAGACTAGGCTTTAGAAAATACTTATTTATAAACAAAAATAATATCAGCCGATTATTGTCCTATAGCAAGGCAAAGGCCTCTTCTCATACATGGAAGACATGAGCATTGATCACCACGCTTACTAAGACGTATTAGCGATTTTTGATCCTTGCAATTTTCCTTCACAGATGTCTAAGATAATAAGTACATATTTTGAATTAAACAAGTCACATTGATACGGGCAATTTTTTGTTTGTATAATTATGTATGGCATATCGATCAGTCGCCGAACTGTTGCTATGAAGAACATAAAATCACTTCAAAATCCCAAACCTGAAAAAAAATATAAACATTTATAGTTTTCAAATGTTTCTAACATATCGAGGAGTTAGTGAGGAGCTGATTCCCTTGACTCGAAGAGGTGGCACGGGGAAGTTAAGTCCACTTAGAGTGCGACGCGTAACCCCGAGCGCGGACGCTCCTACCACGGGAACTCACTCATAACGAGAACGAATATAAGTGAAAGGCACGGAAACGACATGTTATCTAAAATATTGAGTAAATTTTTTTTAGGAAAATCCGACAAAGTGTTAGTTGAACTCGCACACGAAGGGTTGCGAACCGGCGTACAATATTTAACACTACATACAAAAAAACTGATTCTTGTATGGGGACCCCCTTTAATTTGTAACTTTGTTTTTTTATTAAGTATACTTTGTTGTTATGGCTGGGTAACAGAAATACACACTCTGTGAAAATTCCAACTTTCAAATTATTACGGTTCATGAGATACAGCCGGCTGACATACAGATGGGCGTACACCGGAGGGTTACGTTAGTAGCCCTTAAGTACGGGACCCTAAAAATGATAGCCAATGGAACCGATTATTTTAACTATGGGCACTGTTGACAGTATCTACCCAATTAAAAATTAACCAAGAGATGTTTATAAAACCAGATCAAAATCTATAAAATATAGGTGTATTTTTAAACGCCCAATTCTTGAGAACGATAACAAAAGCAAACATGACAAAATGGAAAAAAAAACACGCGATTTCGAGGTCGTGAGGGAAGTGCCGGTAGTAGGGTAACCGTTTATTTGCTCCGCAAACAGATTAGCCGACATAAAATGCTCATCGTCAGACGCAGACCATTCATACAAACTAATACTATTAAAGCATTCGCTAATTGGCCGACCGACACCACTCATTAGGGAAACAGTTGAAATTACATTTTTTTAATGACCTCGATTCTAAACCGATTTTTAGTATAATATCCTTACTACTATATTGAAATACTCGTCTAAACAAAATTTTGCGAAGTAGAAATAATATCCCTCTAAAAGTTTATTTTTTTAATAATTATTTAATATAGTACGATTCAAACTTAATGGCGGCTCGGAAGTTAGCTGCAAGTGCAGGTTCGCGCAGGTTTATTCAAGTTTATAAAAATTTAGGCTCCACTTAATTATTTCTATAGCAGAAATATATATCTAGAAATAATTCAAAGGAAGCAAAATTAATATTAACTGAAATAAACTTGCGTTAACCTGCACTTGCAGCTAACTTCCGAGCCGCCATTAAGTTTGAATCGTACTATAAAAGCAAAGGCCTCTTCCCATACAGAGAAGGCACAAGCATTGATCACCACGCTTTCTCAAAGCGGATCGGCGATTTCAGACATTCTATATAAGTCCAGGTTTCCTTACGATGTTTTCTTTCACTGTTGTCTTTGATGTCCTATATAAAGTTAAAAAGTACATGTGAATTAAAAAGTCAAATCGGTACTTGTCCCGTATCGAACCTGCAACCTCATGCATGAGAGGCGGGCACGCTAACCACTGGGCCATTGCGACGGTATGATTATCCTTATAAGTAGTTATTCTTAATTTTTTTCATAAACACCTTTTCAGTATTCATAAACGCTTAATCAAATAATGGCCTTTGAAGCGATTTCGTTAAGAAAGTTTATGTGATACTTGGAATTAGACTCCCACATAAAAATGGTGCCAGAAACTAAACAATGCAGTCAACCTCTCTATACAAAACTATCATAATATAAATATTTAAACATTTCGTAATATTACAACATGTATCCAAATAAAATAAAGTTTATAACAAGTTATTTCCATTACACTTGAGGTACTGAAAAGTTAAAGCGTTTGAAACGGTACGCGGAAGAATTTAATACCGGTACGTAGATAACATCCAGCTAACCCCATGTTATGCAATGGATGAGACTGACATCCAGGTAAAACTGATGCAGGTTATGCACACAAGCCATGTTAAATTAAATTTGAGGCTCGCAGAAATATATTGTCGAAACTCTGAAGTTTCGATATAATATGTTTTTATGGGGTCTACGTTCATAAATCTGAAATATATTTAAATTACAAAAGTTTAAGTTTGATTGTAACGCAAATAAGATAACAACAAAAAGGAACTAAAACTATATGGCATCAAAAAACGCCTCCGCATCGCCGTGAACAGGAAATGTGCCCAAGAGACTGGTGGCATTACCACGTTAGATGGCAATGCTAATCCTCAGTCCAAGGTAAAAAGTCACTTCTTGGGTCACAAGAAGTGTCAACCAACCGTTTGGAGAATTCCTTGAAAAGGCTATGGGCACACGGACCCCAGGCTGGAGGGTTTCCACCCTTATTGATTAAGGCACACTTCATTGATGAAGCAAAAGGATTGAAGGATCGGGCATAGTCACGTGACTTCTTTTGCCCGCGATTTTGTTTGCGTGGAAAGCAAAATCCATTCTTAACTGACGTTTTCATCCTTCCTATAAAGCACCTCTTCGAGATTTTCTTTGATGAAACATTTTTTTTTTGTATGCTATTCATATACTGTTTTTATATTGAACTTAACGCTACCAACACTATAGCTAGTAGAAAATAAATAAATAAACGACGACCTACTCACGAATAGTTCGATTAGCTCGTCCTAGATACAAACATTTGGTGATAAAATAAAAATTGATCTTGTTGATCCAGGCACCTGCTTTTATCGTTGGATGACACAGAAAATGTGGTGTACAATAAAACGTTACATTGGCACTAGATTTCACGGCCAGGAGATTAAACACTATCATAATAATTAAGATAGATCAATAGTTAAGTACCCTAAAAAAGCATTTATCGATTTTTTTGTTCAAATATACTCATATCCAATATGTAACTAGAACACATGTTTATTTTACTTCAATACACACGACACGTGACACGTGTATTTTTTTATAATTGAACTGCATTTGATTTCCTACGTTAACAAAGTCAAATCGCTAATTTTGAACGTCAGTTATAAGGTTATTGTTACTCTTCTCATACAGAGAAATCACGACCATTATTCACAACGCTTGCTCAAAATGGATAGCGAATTCAGACTTACATTAATTAAAACTGCCCCGTTGGTCTCGTGGTCGCAAGTGCGACTGCTGTGCTAGGGGTCCCGGGTTCGATTCCCGGGTCGAGGAAAAAGTGTTATTGGGTTTTTCTATGAAATTCTCAGTAGCAGCTCGGAGTTTGGATTTGTGCCCGGTTAATGGCAATAGGCTCGCCCCCTATTACATGGGACCTAAATATACCGGCGAACTGTGGGTGTACATTGGTACACCTCTGCCTAACCCTTCGGGGAATACAGGCGTGATGGTATATATTAATTACAAGACCAGGTTTTCTTTCTAAATCAATGATGTGCAAGAAAAACTAAGAAAGTATCTACGTATAAATTAAAAAAGTCACATTGCTACTTCTCTAGTATGAAACTCCCAACCACAATTACATGAATGTCACGAAATTTTAAATGTCGCTTTTCAAAAGTAATCGCGTATGAAGAAGAATGAGCAAGAAACACCCGGTACCTATTGTTATTTCAAAATAAACTAGCAACCGACACCTTTATAATAGAACTTTGTTTTGTACTTTTTAGTTCTCAGTCTGTATATCAGCGCCTACGTGCCGTGGAAGCCTCGTAGATGCGTCTACATGAGGCGCCTTCAGCTACACCACGACGTTAGAGCGTCTACGCAATTCTATGTGGTTTTATTTTACACGCCGTGTACACCCGTATGAATGCACATCAACCATTGTGAAGTCTATAAAATTTTCTAAGGTATTTTACTAACAAAATAATAATAAAATAGTTTGTTTACAAAATAAAAAGTTATGTTTAAGTTAACTTGCTGTTGAACCGGTCATACTTGTGACAATATGAAAAAGAAAAAGAAAGTTTTAAAAGACTGTAAATGCCTACTGTGAATAAAGAAAATCGTCTTTTGCCAACATTTTTAAACAAAAGAAAAACAGCTGTATTTACGTAGTGTAAACAAAGAAAAACTTTTCGAGCCTACATTTAAAAAAAAAAACATTTTACCAAAAAAAAATGACGTCATTGTGTTGGTGTCCACGTGTTGACGTTGTTTAAACACACCCTGACATTTAGACACGTACGTGATCAAAGAAAAATTACAAAGCATTACAAACTTGCTAACTTATAAAACTTTTCTATTAACAAAGAAAATGGTGTCGACATTTCTTCACTATTAACGACATTTTAACCAAAAACTATAAACAAAAGAAAAAACAGCTGTAACTTGAAACAATGAAAAAACATATTGACACCTTTAAAAAAAAATTGTAGTCATTGTGTTGACACCCTAACATTTAGACATAATTATACGTGATCAAAGAAAAGTTACAAAGCTTTACAAACTTATAAAACTTTTCTCTTAAAAAACTCTTTAAAAACAAAGAAAAGGGTGTTTTGACATTTCCTCACTATCAACGACATTTTTGCTAAAATTTCTAAACAAAAGAAAAACAGCTGTTGTGTGAAATTGCAAAGAAAACTTTTGGGATTCCATATAAACAATTAAATTGTAATCATTCACGACAATTTTTCACGTTGCTTAAACACACCCTGCCTGACATTTAGGCAGGTACCAAACCATAGGAAAATGGCGAAGCTGTACAAACTAACAAACTTAAAAAACAATTCGTAACCAATTTCTATTGTAGCGTAAAAGAAATACGTCCGCTTAGTAACAACTCGAGTAAATCAACTGTAGTAAAACATTTGTTTTCCAATTTCTCTTAGAAATAATATCAAAATCAATGCAGTGCATGTTCTCATATTCGTATCGAAGGATGTCTAGCACAGTAATGAAATGTCCTAGAAAGTGATACGAAGCACCGAGTGGGGCAGACAATCTAATATTTTTCAGTGACTAAGTATTAGTATTGCTTTTCCTCAAGTTGTCTAGAAACAACTTATTTCATAAAAAAACAATTTTGATAAAAATGCTTAAATAGACTCAACTAAATCATTGTTTTGTTTTTTTTTTGTAATACTATTAGTAAAATCAGATGGAATTTCATTCATCGGTATGACATTTTCTACACAGAAAAAATCCTGTAAATAAATAAAAAAATAAAAAGAGGATAAAAAAACATCTAATAGAACATAAAATTGTTCAAAGTGACTCAGATGGGTTGAATTAAAAAAATCCGGAGTGATAACTACACATAAAGCTCTGAGAGTAAAATTCTGCGAAAGAATTTATTTATTTTTGAAGTATTTTTACACGTAATAACGTCAAAGCTTTGGAAAGAAAATGTAGCCTTGTTTACTAACCGATAGACAGACTTTTACATTTATAATTATGGTATGTAAATATGAATTAGTATGGATATGTGCGCTGTGGAATCAATGAATAAAAAAACATTCAATATTTTTGCACAGGGAAAAGCAGGTAAAATGAAGTCTCTATTCCCATTTTTACTCCTTTTCTAATTTACTAATAAAGCTGAAAGAAATGGAAAATGTAATGAACGCCACGTATCGTCGCTCATGTCTTTTTATTCCCGATTCGTTATTAAGCAATTGTTTTTTTTTAAATCAATAGTAACTTTTAGTACTCAAATAATGTCATTACTGCCTCGTTGGTCTCGTGGTCGCAGGTGCGACTGCTGTGCAAGGGGTCCCGGGTTCGATTCCCAGGTCGAGCAAAAAGTGTTATTGGGTTTTTCTATGAAATTCTCAGTAGCAGATTGGAGTTTGGATTTGTGCCCGGTTAATGGCAATAGGCTCGCCCCCTGTTACATGGGACCTAAATATACCGGCGAACTGTGGGTGTACATCGGTACACCTCTGCCTAACCCTTCGGGGAATACAGGTGTGATGGTATATTTTTTATATTTTTTTATATATAATGTCATTAACTTTGTTGAATTTCCCATAAGTTTTTCACTTTGTGAATATTCTATAAAATATTAAATGTTACATAAGATTTTGGAATCTAGAACGGGTTTCTTACTTCCAATGAATTTATAGAAAGTGGATGAGGTCATAGGGCATCATAAAAATCGTACACACGATGACGAGTGCCCAAAGGACGCCCTTTTCTAAGCCCAACAAATCAGTATTGCCATACAACGTGACGATTATTATTCAAATTGTACATTAGAATATTCTCATATGTGCTTTGTAATATAAATAATTCTGATTTTAAATTGGAATAAAAATATGTTTTAATCGGCATCACTAAATCACTGAATCTGAAGAAGGTAAAATTTATAGGTATTCCGAAGATACTTTAGTCTTAAAAACATCGCAATGTTGCATCTAGGTATATAAATTATATGACACTAGAGTTATCTGATGTAGCCAACTATGCTAATGGTTCCTTTTATTTAACTGAGATAAAACAAAAGACGGTTTTTTGTTTGATTTTTAATTCTAGGACAGCCAGATGAACGCTAACTTAAAATTTATTAAGTACTAGCTTTTGCCCGCGACTTTGTCCGCGTGGATTAATAGTTCCCGTTCCCGGGGGATTTCCGGGATGAAAACTATCCTATGTCCTTTCTCGGGGCCCAGACTATATCTGTACCAAATTTCATTAAAATCGGTTCAGTGGTTTAGGCGTGAAGAAGAGACAGACAGACAGAGTTACTTTTGCATTTATAATATTATTTATAATTTATAATTATAATATTAAGTAAGGATAGACCTGCATCTTTTTCTATCTACTGCTGTTCTTGTTTTTTTAAGACACATCATATAAGCGTTAACTATGCCTACTGTCCACGTTTAAATAAGATTGGCCAAAAAATGTTGCTGGGAAACGATTTTTATATAACGTATAAAACATTTTGCTTATTTAATTTAAGTCAAACAATACCAATATTCCCAATTATGCTGCATTAAAACCTAACCTAACCTAACCTAACTGGGTAAAAAAGCAATTGAATTCATGCATCAAAACTTGAAAAAAGAAAATGTATTTTTATTTTTTATAAGAAATAAAAAATATTCACGGTTCCTAAAATCCATCGTTTCAAATATCACATTATATTTATTATATTCATTTATAAATTTAGCAATTTACATATTATATACAATAAAAATTGCTAAATTTATAAACTCGCCTCTGTAATTGGAAAACAATTTAAAAGTTTAAAAGCGAATGCATTCAGGCTAGCGAGTTATAGAAATATTCATTTAGAAAAATCACAATAGCACTTTGAAGTACATTTGTCTGCGCTGTAGAACTTTTCTTTACCTTCATCCGACAGCACATAGTCAGAAAATTTTCCTTCGGACATAAATAAAAAATTATGAAACAAAATTTGACGAAAAAATACTGAGAACAAGGTATAAAAGGATACGAACACTCTCTTCAAAGCTGTGTTAATTTTTTCTCTTCATATACTTGTTCCGCTTGCAAATATTAAAGTGAGAAAAAGAATAACATTTTATTAAAAACATAATAACGAATACAAATCACCTTTTATTTATTTATTTCAACGTTATGCACAAAAAACTACAAAAGGCGGACTTAATGCCTTAGGCATTCTGTACCAGTCAACCAAAGGTAGTGAAGAGATAACATGGCAGGTGCAAATTACCGCCTTCTTCTTCCTTTCGTGTCGGTACTCGTTTCAAATATTATCCGACCACAGCAGTGTGATTCTCTAAGCCTCACTTCGTAATCCGAAGGCTGAATCCGCAGTGAGATTACAAAATGGTATTCTATTAAACACGATCACGCCCGGCGACGTCACCACGGCGAACAAATACTAAACCAATGACAGGTTGGTTCGTTATCGAAGTGAGCGCGATCGCTTTAGTGAGACTCGTTTTCGAGTTTGCATTTTAGAGAATCGCACTGCTGTTGTCAAGTCACCATAAAAAGTCATGAAGGATGTTATCATTATTACATTGTATTTCGAAGCGTCGCCGACGTCGGTGCTGCGTTAGTTTATTAAGCATTATAATACGAGTATTAACTGCTAACTTGTGACGTTAACTGAACATCATTTTGTTCTTGAACTTTCTTACCATTTCAAATAGGTACATAACAAAGAGAGTCGGATAAGTCTAGAACCCCTATCTTATTTAAAAAATATATCTATCAAATAAATATTCAAGTAAGGAGGAGTCTCACAAGGTGGACGGACGACCTGATTAAGACCGCAGGAAGACGCTGGATGCAGGCCGCTTGTAACCGGTTTTTTTGGAAATCTAAGGCCTATGTCCAGCATTAGACGTCCTGCGGCTGATATGATGATGAAGAAGAAGTCGATCATGGGTCAAACGCACGATACAATAGGTCCCTTTACACGGCAAGTGGTATTAAAGAAGGCCCAAATGGAGATGGCAGATGAAGCAAACTTCTTCGATATTAAGACTAATACAAAAATAGCGATATAATATAGATAAGTGATAGGATACGCGTTAGGCCTAAGCTCTACAATGAGAGACCTCAGACAGATAATAAAAAATGAAAGATTGTGTGGTATTTATTAAACTCATATGCCTCACTGACCTATTACTGCAATCAGCTCACAAGACTTCCGTAAATAGATAAGCATTTGATACACTTTATCAAAGCTGTTCCATTCTCGTTTATTTTTTTATTCTTTACATAATTTAAAATAAGGATGGCCGGTTAGTATCCAGATAGTTGAGATTTTAATCGTTTAATATTTCTCCTCCATGAGAAAACGCAAGAGTTTATGTGTGTATGTGTAGGTAATATTTTTTATAACAAAAAATGTAAATCGGACGAAACGCTATAAATTGTGCGAATGCATTTTGTGAAAATCTCTCTTGCTGAATTTAAGTAAAGCTGCATCCTATTTGATGCTAAGAGTTGGCAATACGAAAAGATGGTTGTTAATGTAAATAAAATTATTTCGTTTTACGATTAAACTTGAAAAAAAAACTATAGTACCTACCTACCGTAACATACCAGCAAACTGTGGGTGTACAATTGTACATTGGTACACCTCTGCTTACTACTTCGAGGAGTCATGGTATGTTATGTTAAAATTTTTAGTAGGTAGGTACCTACCTGGTTACTATAATTTTTTCAAGTACAATCTAGCTGGTGACATGGTAATTAGTACTTAGAGTAGTCTTTGTGTATAAGTCAACAAGATATCTGTAACTAAACCCGAGAAGAAACGAAGACGCTAGATGCAAGCCGCTTCCAGCCGGTCCTTTTGGAAATCTATGGGGGGGCCTATGTCTAGCAGTGGATGTCATGCGAGTGATATAATGACGATGATGATGATGAATCGTAAGAAGAATAATGACTCTCTATCTATGCCAGATTACATGTGAAAGTTATCTTAGATCTATTGCTGTTTCTCGAGGCATATCTTACTATTAGTGATCGCATGATGTTTTACCAAGAACTCAGTCAATATATTTATGTATAACATGACCCGAGCGTACAGTACAGTATACTCTGCATTTCAAGACAACTGTTGAAGTTTTTACGATAGGTACGTACGTAGGTAACAAAAATACGTTTTTTTGTACTCTGTTACATCCTACTACTATTATAAAGGCGAAAGTTTGTATGTATGGATGGATGTTTGTTACTCTTTCACGCTTAAACGGCTGAATGGATCTGGATGAAATTTGGCACAAAGATAGATTATAGTCTGGAATAACACATAGGCTACTTTTTATCCCGGGAAAATGTACGGTACCCGTAGGATAACACATCAACTGTGACGCGGACGAAGTCGTGGGCAGAAGCTAGTGTTTATATAAAGCGCCTAATATCTTAGCTACTATGTCTAGATTCGAATAAACAATGATACCGGTAAATTTTGCATGTTGTCAGGGCTGCATCTGTTAAAATAAGTAGTTTAAAGCTGTGTCCTATAAACTACGGACCTAAAGTTAATAAGTACTTCATTTCATGAAATGTTTGCCAAAAGTTTGTGAACACAAATAGCGTTCGTGTAACAAAATAAAAGTGACGTTTTTAATAAAGCTCGGATTTTTTTTAAATAATTTAAGACATTTATTTTACATTATTACCTATGCCATGGAAATGAAAATCTATGGGGGAGGTCTATGTCCAGCAGTGGTTGTCCTGCGGCTGATATGATGATGATGACCTATCGTCAGTGAAGTTCTAACAGTGCGTAAGTCATTTTATGAGTGTTTTGAGATTTTAATGACATTGGATAAAACTTAATGGCCCGCATCGCATCGACCAATCAAAATACCATATCCTGACCAATAATATGTATTATTTGTCAAGTAACGCTTTAGTATTGGTCTTAAGTATAAGTTACATTAATTTCATACAGTTTTTTCATTCTCCTTACTGTTAGAACTTCACTGACGCTATGGTATTTTTATTATATCTCTTTAGTCGAATAATTGAATAACATCAAAGTGTCTAGCTGGTTATTTAATTAAGTACCAGATTTGCTTAGTTTTTTTTTGTATTATTGTCTGTTTTCCTAATTTCAAATTGTACCTATATAGGTATACTTTTCAAGAAGGTAAACCCCGACTGCATTTGCCTTAATACATCGATATAAATATTCTGTATGACGGGCGTGTAGGTACCTACTGTACTTGCATCATGATGTCATAATCTGTGGTCTTATGAAATTCTTAGAAGCTATACCTAATGTAACAGAGATGTTTTGTGTTTCTCCACAGAAACAGAATGGTTGATATTATTATTTAGTATCAGAAATTCTACACACTGTGTGGAAGATGATATTACTAGTAGGAGGCTCTAAACCGAGATGATGACCTAGATCTATGATAGACCACTGCATGAGGTAAGGTCACGACCACGCATTGGGAATATCTATTCCGCAATATATACATAAACATGAACAACAGTAGTGTAATCATTAACATTATGTTTTCTTCAGATAAAAAATACACAACTTTTGAAAATCAACCTTAAGACAACCTTTTTACTTAGTAATATACAGGAAAAGACAGTAAGTAAATTTTGATTAAATTAAGTTAAAGTTACCATCATACCATCATCACGCCTGTATTCCCCGAAGGGTTAGGCAGAGGAGTACCAATGTACACCCACAGTTCGCCGGTATAAGTTAAAGTTGTCCTAATAAATACGTATTTTTTATTCTGAAATGGCTACCGCTAATTTTAATGGCTGCTAAGTAAACTGTTTGTAATTTCAGTATCAAAATACAAACATAAAAAGTAAAGAACAATTAATAGAAAAGTGAGCACACTTTTCTATTAATTGTTTTATACTTTTCATTTTTATTCTTACACTTTTTTATTTTTATTTTAACACAGGAATAATAAAATAATAAATCCGCACGTATTTATATTTTTTCCTGTATTCTGCATTTGGTTTAAAATTGTAAATACGCATAACAAATGTTTAATGAAACACATTGGATTAAAATAAAAACATGTAGTAATATAAAAATATACTCACATTGTTTTTGAGTTACAATTTTATTTTATTTCGCGGAAAACAATCCTGCGCTATTTGATAAATGTTTATTAGTCCTATTTTATTCATATTTATTTGTACTGAATTATTATTTAAAGAACACAAGTAACTCAAGTATTATTAGCCATTTAACCGCAATAACGTGTTACTTGTACATTTAACTTGTGGTTTAGTTATTATTACGTAGTTTAGCAACAGGCAAAACCTGCTAGGCAACCAAGAAACAAAACGTGTGTGACAACCCCTGCTGTTTTGTTTTTTAATTTTTAACATCAACAACATGCCCATCACGCCTGGATTTCTCGAAGGGTTAGGCAGAGGTGTATCAATGTACACCCACAGTTCGCTGGTATGTTTTTAGGTCGCATGTAAAAGGGGGCGAGCCTATTGCCATTAACCGGGCACAAATCCAAACTCCGAGCTGCTACTGAGAATTTCATAGAAAACCCCAATAACACTTTTTGCTCGACCTGGGAATCGAACCCAAGCAGTCGTGCTTAGGACCACTAGGCCAACGAGGCAGTTACCAAAACCAGTTAAATCGACAGAAGTCCAATAATTTTACGTTTCTGCAGGCGATTTCGAAAATCAATTTATCAACACATTTTTAAGCGACTGCAGTTTAGGTGTTAGTTAGATTTGATCTATTGTTACAGTCCATAATCCACACATCGACGGATTACTTAGTTATAAACAAATGTACCCGAATGGGTACAGTTGTAACCAAATATTAATTGTCAACAAATGTTGTGTTGTTATTTGTTATATTTGACAACGAATGACGAAGGACGAATGTCCTTCGTCATTCGTTGTATCGTGCACGCAAGCGCGACTGGTGAGCGTGGGGTCCCGGGTTCGATTCCCAGGTCGGGCAAAAAGTGTTAATGGGTTTTTCCATTGCGGAATTTCTCAGTGACAGCCCGGAGTTTGGAAGTTAGTGGTGTAACACCCCCGTGTCTCGGAAAGCACGTAAAGCTGTTGGTCCCGACTGTCATTCGTAGATCTTTTACAGTCGTTAGGGATAGTCAGAAGCCAAGAAGTCTGACAACCAGTCTAAACAAGGGGTACCGTGTTGCCCAGTTACTGGGTTGTGGAGGTCTGATAGGCAGTCGCTCCATGTAAAACACTGGTATTCGGCTGCATCCGGTTAGACTGGAACCCGACCCCAACATAGTTGGGAAAAGGTTAAGCAGATGATGAACTGTACCCATTCGTCAATGTTTGCACTTTGTGGACATAAGTAAAGTCTCGGTACAAATGAATGTGTAGGTAAGTACACTTACCTACAGAAGTACCAGTGAAATCTCAGTGATTTTTCTCGAAAAATCGAATACGTGTAAATTCAATAAGTTGTGATTTGTAGATTTCACAATAAAATACATATAGAATTTTGCGAACTATCTTTCAAGGAAAAATGCTTTAACGGGTGCAAAGTAAACTCCACAGCGCGCTATTTTTCAACGTGGGCTATTCACAAAATATCGCGTCCACTCTAGGAAGACTAAGTTATTCTTCATTTTTGAAGTCTTGTTGACGTAAGTACATCATTTTGTTATTGACTGTACAATAAGCATCCACTGGAGGTTTCCATTTAAAAAAAAACATTATATTTTGATATCTTATTTTTATTACGTAATTTTTTTATTCCTTACGCGCTTCCCCATTTTTATTTAATTAATTTTATCATTATTTGTATAAGTTTTATACATTTGTATTATGTATTATTAATATATTGTAATTTGTATTTGTATTCTTTTTTGTATTATGGATTTGAGTTGCAATATAAATAACCATTATTGTAAACAATCGTCATTCCTAATAATACTAATAAATTAGTCTTCTTAACTTGGTATCACAAAGCATGTAGGTGGTATATGCATGTAGGTAGTATCGTTAATATTATGACCTACAAATTTTACATTCTAGAATGCAGGAGTCTTCTAAGAACTAGGTAATACTTCAAATCATTATCTGATAAATTCTCGATAGATGTCAAAGTAAAAACATAAAATATAGATTAAGCTTGCAGAAGATTTATTTGTTTACCATATTTAATGGATTACGAGTTTCGGAAGAAAAATATTCTGAATATTTTTTTAAGGTTTAATTTGCTAATTTTTAAAGGGTAAAGGCGTGGTAATATCGCTCATGTGCGGGGATGCTTGAGGGATGCTATAATACAAAATCAGGTTAATAAACTCTTAATTTATTAAAAGAGTACCTTTTTTAACAACTCACATTGCAATTTTCTCCCCCACCCCTGTGCCATCGAAGATTGAGTTAGCAACATAAATTTCACGGTACATATGCCGTATTTAAATCTAGATTCATCTACACAATCGTAGTATATTTTGAGATATTTATATGAAAACAATCAAGACACTAGATCCAAACATCTAACTTACCATATATTTTTATCAATATACTAGCATCTGTCTACGATTTCTTCCGCGTCAAATTCGATATACTATCGCACGGGAATTCTATATTTTTCCGGGATAAAAGATCGTGAGTTAACCTGGACTTACAATGAAAATAAGTTTGAAATCACCAATCCGCTTTGAGCAAGCATGGTGATTAATGCTCGTGCTGTCTTTGTATGAGAAGAGGCTTTTACCCTGCATTGGATCAATAATCGGCTGGTAAAGTGGTAATATATAAAATATTAATATAATATTTTATATATTATTATAATATTTTATATAATATTATAATAAAATATTTTTTATTTAATATTAGTTATGAGATGCATGTTCTGCTGCAACTCTCTGCATATAATTACATCTTTCGTTAAGTAACGTACTGTAACTACACAAACAGCGACCTTTCTCAATCTACTAGTGAGCTAATTCTATACTTAGGATAGTCGGGAATAGTTGTTGGTTAGAAGTTGAAGTTTGACACGAAGTGAGATACTACATGCCGCGTTTTGCGGTCTTTCCTAAAAGTAGCCTGCATCAGAATCTATGGTACCAACTCCAATAAGTCAGGTACGGTACCAACTTCAAGTTCATTCCAACTAGTCTTGAAACAGATTAGAAGGCGGTGTAAATAGACAAGGCATACTGATAATCAAACTAAGTAACTTTGAGCATACATTAATACTGGAAAATCCTCTATTTTTGGTAGGCGACGAATTGTTTAACAATAATTCTAGACCAGGCGCGCGCCCCCCGCAACCCGCACACACCCCGGTAAGTAAGCTTTTTGTTATTTTATTTAGTCGGAAATAATAACTTGAGAAAATCCTTCTACAATTTTAAAGAGTATTTATAGACTTGTTTACAGAGCAAGTTGAGAGGCTAAAATCGGCCCCGTTTGCCCATAAGATGTGAATCTCTATTTAAAAAGAGGTATGTTTGATATTTTTTTCTCTGTTACTAAAGTTACTTAATCATGTAATGAAAAGTAACAAAATAAGGCTTTCATCATGAACTATTCAGAACACTAACTCACATTTTTATACGTTTCGTAATTACTGACAAAAATAGAGATCACTGATGCCAAAATTTCCAATTCGTCCTCTTAATGTGACGCACGATAAACATTGTGCTTCTGTGTGCAAGCAACAGTACAGGAGTCATGGGGGTATTTAAAGTTTACTAACATACAAAATTTAAAAACTGGTTTTCGTAAAAAAAATAAATAAATAAATATCTTGGGACAACTCACACACGGCTATCTGATCCCAAGCTAAGCAGAGCTTGTGTTATGGTAACCAGACAACTGATATACATACTTATATAATTTCGTAAATACATACATATTATAGATAAATCACACCCAGACACAGAACAAACAATCATGCTCATCACACAAAGTTTGTGCTGGGTGGGAATCGAACCCACGACCTCTGCCTTAGCAGTCAGGGCCACTAACCACTAGACCAACAGGCCCGTCAAAAAATGTTGGAGCTTTCTTCAATATGTCCGTCACCATGCATGAGAGGTTGCCTTAACCATTAGACCATCACGACATTGCAGGTTCGAAACCAGGCAAGTCGCATGTGACTTTTTCAATTCATAATTATGTACTTTCTAAGTTTATCTTGGACATCAATGAAGTCGGTAAAGAAAAACACCGTGAGGAAACCTGAACTTGTGTGTAATTAATATAAGTCTGAAATTGTCAATCCGCCTTGAGCAAGCGGGGTGATCAATTCTCATGCCTTCTATGTATGAGAAGAGGCCTTTGTTATGCAGTGGAGCAATAATAGGCTGGTATTATTAATATTAGTAAGCTAAAGTAAGCTAAGTATTTTAAATACTCTCTTCATAAGCTACACTTATTTAGGCCCAAGGAATCATAACTAAAACGCTGCATTCGAGTTCTCAAGTTCACATGACAACGCAGGCAAGAGTTTGTCTCGATCGTATGGGAATAGAAAAGCCAAACTAAATAAATTGTTAGTGGCACACTACATTATGATATTTCCCTAACTAACTAACCAACACAGAAATTTTACAAATTTTACATACATACGAGAACATTCCGGTCCAAATGTATCAAAGGAAGTAAATATGTACGTTCATGGGTTCCGTGAAAAATTATACGAATATCGAAGCGCTTTAAAATTTTAAAAAATTACAGCAGCAAAATGTTCGCTAATTAACCGTGGTCTAGGTCTTCAATAAACTTCTAGGAGCTCAATTCGCCTGCCATTGACATTTTAAGTCCTTTTAAATTAATTAGTACTTATGAACTTGCAGGTTCTTACGGCCTTAAGAACTTGAACTTTAATGGATTCTTGATACTCTTTCTAAAAATTCATAGGGCGATTTTTAGGTACGCAACACCGCAGTCTTTCAAGAAAATGATTAATTAGTTCTTAAAAAGCCTTAAAACGCTTTCATTTTAAACATTAAAAGGACGTTGTTCATTAAAAGCTGTTTTTTATTTTACTAAATTTTTTTTATTATTATTATTTATTTATTTATTACCTCCTACAAAAGATAATTATACACACATACAACCAATATTCTACAAAACATATTAAGTTGGTGTACTCCTTCAATCATATGAGACGACTGCATGCTTATGAAAGTTAAAAAAACTAGCTAACAAAGTTCTGATTAAATGTCAGTTTGACATTATTTTCTAGCTACAAAAGCTGTCAAAACCATACATACAGCTTTTTTTTACATTGTACTGTACAATCAAACTTTTCCGACAGTTGTAAAATGGGAACTAAATTGGCAATGGTAAAAAATAGCGACAAAATCGCTGGACTGAGTGAATTTTTTTCTTTATTTTAAGGGACTTTTGAACACAGTTCATGTGAGCCCCATTATAAACTAAACTTAAGTTTACTAACAAAAAATAACTAAACAAAACAGTTATTTTTTAATTTTAGCCTCACAGACATTGGTCGAGCCAGAAAATAACAAAATATGCCTAAGAGGTTGGACGCTAATAATAATTAATTATCTAATAATTATTTTACTCTCAGATTCATTCCTGTGCGTCAGAAATGAAATCTGAAATGGAACGGAATTCACCAAAACATTGCTCAAGAGTGAGTATATAAAAGTGATTTTTGAACACAAATCTTTATCATGTACTAGCTTCTGCCCGCGACTTCGTCCGCGTCACAGTTGATGTGTTATCCTACGGGTACCGTACATTTTCCCGGGATAAAAAGTAGCCTATGTGTTATTCCAGACTATAATCTATCTTTGTGCCAAATTTCATCCAGATCCATTCAGCCGTTTAAGCGTGAAAGAGTAACAAACATCCATACATCCATACATCCATACTTACAAACTTTCGCCTTTATAATAGTAGTAGGATAGTAGGAAGTAGGATATTGCAAGCTGCCTCATTTTTTCACAAACGTATAGTTAAGTGTTAATACAGGTAAGGTATGTTACAGGTATATTGCAGGCGTGTGCGAGCCGACGCGTCTTCACCCCGAGGGTCCTTTGTCACCCTCCCTACCGCCTCCCTCCAAACAATTGCTAAACATTCAACCGACTGCATACATCGCAACATGAATAACGAACGTTTCTTACTTAGCTTTGAGAATTTTTCTCTATTGTTTTTATTGACGTACAATGATGTAATATACTGATTACTGCTTCTGAGGTTGGTGCAGATGTTAGGCAGGTGGGCATGATAAGGCTAAGCGAGTTTTAAGATAGTTATTAAACTTATTATTTGAAAAATCTTGAAGAAATCGACAATAATGCTTAGTAAATTATTATTGTTATTTACAACTAGCGTACCACCGTTCCACACGGGTGCAATTTACTAAACTTTTTTTTATTTTTTTATTTACATGTTCGTAAGTAATACCATAAAAACCCGTGTTCTGAAAATTGGGTACTCGATATCATGAACCAATAATTCCAAGACAAAACTTCTTTAACTTAATTTTAGCCCTAAAACCCTATTTAATTTTCAGTAAACAATGCCATACAAAATCCATACGGGAGTCACGTTTTTTCAGCCTATAGATAGTTCTCATTTTTATTTGTACTACAATTAATTCTCAAGTTTTTGAGTCTTATTTGCCTCAAATATAAACTATTAGGTAGATATCTATTGCATCATAGCTCTATAGATCTACACACTCCCAATAAAGAAAAACTCAGTTTAAATAAATACGTCGAGACTATTAATTTCAGGCCAGCTGTTCAAACTTCTAATGATGACACAAGCATCAATACTGTGAAATCTTCCCCCGATAAGATTGCATTACTCTTAATGGGACGTGATAATAACCCGTGATTAATGATCTTTGAATCATTTCAGAAGGGGTAGGTACACTTTTCTGCGAACGACTATACTTCTTTGCACTTTTATTTCTTTTTCTTTTTTCCACTTCCACTTTATTAAAAATCCCGCCATGTGCAAATTGGACTGGCACACTAATGGTGGTGTAAATAAAAGGATTATACCTGTTTCTACCTTCAGATTTTAGAAAACCAGGGTTGGACACTCCCCCGTTCCGCCCAGAGCGGAAGAAGTCATTTGATGATTTCCAATCCATAAAAAAATGACCTCTGAAAAATACTAAGTACTTTTGTACAGGTAACAAAGTCTAATTAAAAAAGACCGAGGTACGCAAAACCGGAACCGCAAAAGAGGACAAAATAAGAAAAAGCAAAAATAACCAACACAGGGGCGCAAACAAAGTTAAACTAGAAATAACGCTTTCTTGGAATAACTTCTTAGACAGTAGCTAACCTAACAAATCTACTATTTTATAAAATATAAAGAGGAAAAGAATTCAAGCCAATTAAATACTACTTTGTAATGTTTCATAAAATGCATAATCCTTGGTTTAACTCAAACACTTATAATTATTGTGGCGGGCGGTTTGTGTAAAAGGGGACGGACGCCTTTGCCCTGCAATAAGACAACATGAATAAAATAATGTTCCAAGACAATTATTTTTATAATTAACCTTTATTTTAAAAATTATGGTCAGAATTTAATATTTTCAATTGCCATACCGGTCAATTTTAGGGAAAGTTAGAGGAGAATATGTTATTAAAAATTATACGTCCCTACTTGCATTTGAAACTGTATAAGTAACTTAATTTTCTAATTATGGTGTTCGAATGTGTGCGTTATTCCAGTTACATGTTACATAAACCGTGGTCGTCCCACTAAAACGTAAGTGAGTAAATTATATTGCAATCCATATTCCTGAAAAAGGTCCCCGCACTGAAGCCTGCTAACTTTCTTCCCAAAATTTCCTCTAATTATACTCAATGTCAGCCGTGCTAGAATGGCATCTTAGTGGCTCCAAGATTTTAGTCTGTTCTAATGAAATAATAATTAGATGACACAGAACAAGATGCTAAATTAAAGTATACGTCAGGCTTCATCCGTTTGACGATGTCAGAACACAAGCGGTAACGCGGGGGCGTGTTCGGTAATTACGTATAAGTACAGGTACTGTGATTGTAAATCCCCCGTGAGTGAAATTTTAATACTACCTAGGGTTGACAATTTGACAAAGCGAAATTCACAACACATGTATCTAGACAAAGCCTTTACACAATAGACACCTGAATGCAAGAGGCATTCACGTCGAATGTACTAAGTGCATTAGACGATTGAGTAATAACTGTAGGTATGGTATATGAATTTGTTCGACTAGCTGCTCCATACCTCTTTTTACCTGCATTTAATTACGGCTTTCGCTACTGGTCCGCTTCCGTGTATTGTAGCGTGATGTTATACAGCCTACGTAATTCCTCATGAGTTTGGCTATCATATACAAAAAGATCTTTTCCAATCCCACTAGTAGTAAAAAGAGCGTATAAGCGCGTTTCAATAAACACAAAATCAAACAAAAAATATATTTATCATAACTTTGAAAGTATTGATAAAAGTAACAACTATTAAATTTGGTAAAAATAAGTAATTAAATCCAAGTTGATGGTGGCTAAAGGCCGGAGAGTAAGGAACCTCCTGACGACTAAGGAGCCTGTTCGTGTCTAAGATGACCGACTTGTGCACCTGACTCTTGACCCAGCTGTTGAGCAATAGTTCCTCTACGTTTCGGTCAAAACTCAAAGCTTTCAAACCATTTACTGACATAAATTAAAAAGGAGTTATAGTTTATTATTAAAGGTTACATTACAATGGTATTTAAAATCTAATAATAGCCAAAATCATCATCATAACATGAAGGATGTACCTACTACAAAATTCTAACATTTGAAAGCCCTATACTCCTATCCGGGAAGGATAGGATCCTGCAACTGATAACAAGTAGTGTTAGACATAGACGCAATAATCTACTAACAAACATCGGCTCTCTGAACGCTAGACAGATCAATAAGCTCCCAAAACTAACCTAAAACAACCAACCAACAACTAACCTAATCCTAGCATAACATCAAAATTCAAGAAAAAAAAATCTTCGACTAATAAATAAAAAGCCACTCAGGATTGATAACTATTAAAAACCCAGTGACCTGGATCAGAAGGCATAGCTAGAATAAATACAACAATACTACTCTCAGTTTAATCGAAACAGCCATATAAATAAATAAAAAATTGATGTCAGCAAAATGTATCTGTAATCGTGGCATCGCTAACATCTCAACTAATTTCACAAGTTCACAGTTAAATCCCTACGGTAAGGGCACTATGTTGGAGATGATATTGCTGTGACAGTCATCATTTTAATGTGACTGTTTTTTTTTTTATTTCGTGAAAATTGCTTGGCCACTTTAAAAGTTAAACGTACTTTGTTTTGGTTAAGTATTGTTTGCTAACTTAATGTTAATTTATGAAAATATGTACTTGTAAATGAATATTGAATAATAATCATTGATCCGGAATTAATTGATAATTATGTTATACAGTTGGGTATTAATAATAATACAATACTATACTTGACTTCCACAGAAGCCAGAAGTAAACCATAAATACGTTTGAAAGCTTTTAAAAATAAATCTCAAATACAAGATATATAATAACTTAACGCCAGTTTTATCAATGCGGCGGCGGTTTTTCTCTTTTAGCTTCCTTATCAATCTGTTTAACAATGATAACGAATCATTCAACATAGCAAATATATTCGTTAATGGGCTTTAAAGCTGATATGGCTTTATTCAGCTGTTATGGAAGTTAACTTTATGAATAGTAGGTTAGTACTTATCTTATTTATTCACAACCTTAAACAAAAGATGTGACACAAAAATCTAGCTAACCAAATACTGGCCACACTTTTACTATACTTAACACCATTTCGGAAGTATTAAAAAAGGTCATCTATTCCAAACATTTTGATCGGGTTATTAAACCGTGTACTTAAAAAAGGAGTGACTAAAAATTTTGTACTTAGTAAAAAAATTGTCAAGATAAAATCCAGACATAAAAATTAAAATGATTAAAAATAGTGGTTTCAACAACTCTTTAAATTATCGGTGACATCTACACAGGGGTTGGATTTAATAGCTCATGAAATGTATGTAAGCAAGATGGGGATGCCGGCAGTCGAGTGGGACTGGCAAAGAGCCTACCTATAGCTCAGAGGGTTATTGTCTACGGCCTCTTTGAGTGTAACAGATAAAGTCATATTTTTCGGTTTCCGAAGAGAGGTATAATGACACTTTGAAGGACCATTATCTTTTAATCGGTCTCACAATAAAACCTCTTTGGGATTTGGTTTCTTTTTTTAAAACTGTAACTCTTTATTAGTGTTTAGAATTAATCTTGAAACATGTGTTCTAAAATTAAAACTTTTTTTTTTAATAATATTTTTTTTTTCTGATACTAGGTGAGATAATTATGATACACAAGAGGCAGACATTACCGCACTAATTCTATAATGTAACCAAAAACGAACGCGTGCGTAATACACTCAAAATAGCAATGAAATGATGGCCAGTTTACAAGCAAGAGCCAAGAAAATTGCTTTCGTATTTTTTTAAATAATCCACGTGAAACAGGGTTGACTATAATTGTTAGCCTAATCCATTTATTTTTCGCATCCTAGACTCGTTAGCCAGAATATAATCCCTGCTCAATTTTATGAAGTTACGGCTTCGTTCAAAACACATCACCTCATGTTCTTATTATGGACCCTATTTTCATTGAACTACTGCTGTTTTCATACTTAGGCTAAGATACACTTTTTAGCTAAGTCTTGGCTGTCATTTGTAGATCTTTGATTTGAAAATAAAAATCTTTTTATCGTTTATTACCTTTAATGTTTTGCTTCTAGGTATCTCTTCTTATTATCAAAATCTTCGAAGAAACGGTAAGTCTACGTAAACACTACTGAGAACTCATGAAAAACGAAATACCTAATTAATTAGGTATTTAATTTCGTTTACTTGGAAAACAACTTTTTTTCATTTATTTTCATTTAGTATAAACCGAACCAATAAACCAATTTAGGAACTGTCGGACCAATCTGACCATACCTATCTGTTTATATGACGTACCTACCTACGTATTTAAAATTAAAATAATAGCAGCCTATTATTGTTCTACTGGCCTATATTATTGGCCTCTTCTCATACAGAGAAGACGCAAGCATTGATCACATCACCACGCTTGCTCAACGCTGATTGGTAATTTCAGAGTCCAAGTTTCCTTAAGATGTGTTCCTTCGCATTATGTCAGAGATATCTAAGATAAACTTAGAAAGTACACATGAATTGGAAAGGTCACATTGGTAATTGCCCGGCTTAGAACCCGCAACCTCATGCATGAAAAGCTGTGATGGCTCAGCTGGTAAAGTGGCCTTAACCACTGGGCCATCATATTAACAACAAGGTAACAAACATAAAAGAAACAAAACACAAACTAATTGAGAACCTCATCCTTTGTTGAAGTCGCTTAAAAGCTTTTGTGATTAAGCATATTGGAAATATGACACATGCCTTAGTATTACGTTCGCCTGCGTCAATGTGATAATCAACTTAATTTCAATAGACAATTGAAGCTGTCAGTTGCCCGCTCCAATGTATCCGGGCCTTAAGTTTCCAAACAAAGAATTTACTGAATAGCAATGCTAGAAAAACCCCCAGCCTATTTAATTTTTTATCTGTATTTTGCCACACATCATTACTTTTTTTTTCCTATAGTGCAAGTATTAATGAAGATAGTTTTTTATATGTCATTGGATGGCAAACAAGACTTGGCGACGGCCCACCTCACTTTAAGTGACCACTACAACCTATGGACATCTGCAATACCAGAGGTCTTGCAAATGCGTTGCCATCGCGTTGCGAGACAAAGTTGAAACGTCTCATGTGCCTGTAATTTAATTTACTAGCAATACCTACCCTGCGGTTTTACCCATGTTAATTAAGTTTTTTAATTACGTACTGCTCCACTTCAGTGGGCCTTATCCTTCTTCGATAAGCACGGTTTTTAGCGCAGAAAGACTTTTTCAAATTGGATCAATAGTTTTTGAGATTAGCGCGTTCAAACAAAATCTTCAACTTAACAACATGAGTTTACATGCACATTTCAACAAAGCCATGAAGATCTGTAGGCTTGGCACGCATGAGGTGACGTTAAAACGTCAAAAGTTTTCTTCTTTAAAGGATTGTATTAATTTAAATGTCTATTATCTTTATTAAAATAAGAAACAGAACTTGGTCACGGCACTAAAAGCGGGGTGCGTCCACATACATAAATTCATACAGTAATGGCCGCTCCGTGTCGTCTGAATCAAGCCTTATCCGCGGATTGTGTAGCCATTGTTATTCATCGACGGCTCTCAAGGATCTCTGGCCAACGAATTTTAACATTACAATAATATCACGTATATTTTACGCCGATCCTTGCAAGTGTGATAAGAAATATCATGATGTTTTATTTGGTGTAATAGGTCGCAATAATATACGGGGTGTAAAAGGAGTAAAGGACAGAAGACATACCCGTCAACTACACATACTGCCCATAACACTTTGAGCAAAAATTATTGCTGTGAAGCAACTTTTTTTTCGGTATGTAAAATCACTGTTTGGGAGACGCAGAGTAATGTAACACACTTAAATTATTATGCTTATTAGTTATAACGTGTTGTCATATAACACTACAGGGATCGGGCGTATTTAAAATTTAGTATAATTATAATTTATTTTCGTAAAAAAATATTTAGAAAGAAGTTGAAACTTTGACCTTCAAAATCTCTAAACAGAAGGTTCCTGGGTATGGCCAAGACTGAAAAAAAAAATTGCAATAATTAGCAGAACATTCCTTTTAGTGCTTTTCTATATCCGATATTTGCTATAAAATTCATTGGGAGTGCGAAACTGCGTGAAATGTGTTCCCGACCTCTTTAGTGAACAGTATCGACCGTTTCTGTGAAAAATGTGCTCCTTTGGCGAGCTTTTCAATCAATTTATGAAAGTAACATTTTATTTGTAGAGAATTTTTATTAAAATTAAAAATTTGCGACGGGCAAACTATACATTAGCGAGTTTCCTTCGGCTGCTAAAAGCTGGCAAAAGTTGATCACGGTTTGTTAAATTTTAAGTGTTTTAGAGAAATGGTACTATCACTGGTTAAAATTATTATTCGTACTACTAATACTAGTAGCCGTTCCCCACGACTTTGGCCGCGTAGTAGTTTCCAAGTCAAAGTCTTAGCTGCTGAATTGCAGCTTGAAACATCAAGTAGTTTTCGAGATTTCTTGACTTACCAGTGAGTTATAGTAATTCACTTAATCTTACTAAATTCACTGCTAATTCCAGAGATCAGCAAGTTTAAACAAACGAATAAAGAAAAAAGCTTTTCAGCTTTAACAGCACATTACATTACATATTATATTGACACAGTGTATCGGAACCTCAAAAAAATATTATACTGTTTGCAATAGAATTATTTAAATTGAGACTGCTTTTACCGCAATATTTAATTAATTAATTAACAAAAAACAAAAGTCCTATAAAAAAAATACTGTCCGTCGACGGCACAAAGCATTTTTCAAACGACCGGAGATCTGAACGTTTTTTATTTCTAATGCATGGTCCACGACTGCTGACTTTAAAGGCTTTTTCAGTTCCACATTTGTGAACTTAAGATTATATATTATTCTAGGCGCTAAGGGTTAATTGACATCTGTAGAATGGATTTCACTAATATATAGATGAATTTTTATTCAAATAAATTGTATTTTCTTTAAATATTTTAAAAGAATCATCGTTAATTTAGTTAAAATAAGCATTTGTCTCGGTTCATCTCTCAATCTCAATAGATTAGTAAAATACGCAGCAAATAATTTATCGTGCGAAAACAGATGTACTCTTCACTCACTGTACCTAACACTCGTAGTACGATGGACCGACATTCCGAACCAACCGGAAAGAACAGAACCAAATCAGACCAAATTAAGTTTCTCGTGTTCTCCGAGTTACAGGGAGTCACACCACCTAATTCCACACTCCGAGCTGACCTTAAAATTTTTCTTAAAGGAACTCCTAATAATACTTTTCCCAACTTAGCAATCGAACCCAGGACACCGCGCCTATTACGAATAAACCACTAAATATCACCAAAGGAACGATTAATCACAGTACTTATGTAATGATTAATACCGTTCATGATAATCGATGCAGGTAATCTGTTTTCAATGCGCCAATACTTACTAGGTAGTTAATATCTTCACGTAGAGATTCCGTCTTTTGTTGTCTATTGGCACATAGGAAAGCCGATAATCGTCTATTGTACACTCATGATGTTTGCAAGGATGAGCTCATTAGCTGCATTACCTATTGTTACCATCTGTAATTATATACTAAAGCAAAGATTAATTAATAACAAGATATTAATTTCACTTCAAACCTAAAGCAGAACTTTTTATTTTTATTTGAAGTCCATCCTAATATTAAAAAGTTTTTTTTTGTTTGTTTGTACTGAATAAGCTCCGAAACTATTGGATTGATTTTAACCAATTTGTCACCAATAGATAGCTACATTATTCCTGAGTAATATAGGTTATAATAATAAAACATCACGCTACAATACACGGCCGCAGAGCAGTAACCAAAAACGTTACATAACGCAAGCTAGATTCTTATCACAATATACCTAGTACTTCTTCATTTGTTTCTAGTACTACAGAACCAGGTTACTTTAATTTTTATTAATTAAATTTTTTACCCACTCGCTACCTATGATATCAGTTTTTCGCGAGCAATCAAAATGTTGGATCAATCAATGTGTCGGTCATCGCCAACTACACGCGCTAAGAGGGATTTCTTGTCCGCGCGGAGCTTTTCCGCCGGCCGTCATCTCTTCATATTGAGATTGATGTTACTACCGAGCCGAGAGCCAGCCCGAACAGAATACTAAGAGGACAGAACGGCGGACCATTCTTCGCCAATTAGCCCCCGATCCAGCGGGGTTTGTCCCGCAACGGAGCAAGACGCAGCACCACCCCGCATACTAAACTGACGTCATAATTTTTCATATAAGCCTCGGCCGATTAAAGTACGACACAAGTTTTGTTAAGTGTACGAGTTCGGGGACTAGCCTTTTTTAGAGCTTTCGACGGTGCTTTTCGGCTGTTTTGCCGTTTTATTATTTGTACGGTTTGCGGTTCTTCGAATAAAAATTTTCTAAAGCGTTTCTTGTAATTCTTTATTTCTTAATATTAAGAATGCTTAGAAATGAGCAATTAATTTATTGCTTGACTAGACGTTTCATCTGATATTAAGTATCAATAATAATTAATTCGAGTTCGGGGACTAGCCTTTTTTAGAGCTTTCGACGGTGCTTTTCGGCTGTTTTGCCGTTTTATTATTTGTACGGTTTGCAGTTCTTGGAATAAAAATTTTCTATAGCGTTTCTTGTAATTCTTTATTTCTTAATATTAAGAATACTTAGAAATGAGCAATTAATTTAATGCTTGACTAGACGTTTCATCTGATATCAAGTATCAATAATTAATTCTTGTTTTTTCTACGAACTCGATTTTTCACAAGACATCATGATTTTTACCAAGGAATATTATTGTCTAGATTAATATTTCTTGGTAAAAATCATGATCCGTCTTGTGAAAAATCGAGTTCGTAGAAAAAACAAGAATTAATTATTGATAGGTACTTAATATCAGATGAAACGTCTAGTCAAGCAATATATTAAAATAAATCCATTTTGAAACTAAGAAAATTAAAGGAAGCCTTTATTCCTCGTTACACCATAAAACACTTACAGCACACCTGATAAAAAAACGACAAAGAACCAGTTGAAAATACGTGTAAAATTACCATAGCTTTCAAGTAGGGCGTTAACAGGGCAAAATACCACTCGCCTCATAATAGAGAACGGGCCAAATTACTCATTAGAGTTATAATAAAAACACGTGTGACTTGTGACTTGTCGTAAACGGGTGTCGAATCTACATCACTTAGTGAAACAGCCTTACTCATTGGCCTAATCGAAATACTGCTGTTCTAAATTATTGCCGACGAAAAGTCATTGTTTTGGTGGGTCGTTGATTTAAATCATGTTATATCTGGGCCGATGATGTAAGTGATGACAATTTTGGATCTGCATAGCTGTTTCTTTTGAGGTCAGTCTAATTTGGCATTGTCCTATATACTAGTTGGAAAATGCGACAAGGTTCTAATCGATTCATTGATTAAGCGCATGGTTGGTATGATTTTAATCTAATGTTTTTTTGTCAGAAGTATGATTTAATCAGGTTTTGTTATTTTTACCTTTGGATTATAAAACTTAAGCGTTAGGTTGTAATATCTAATTATACCACAAAGCCAGTTTCAATGGTAATGACGTTTTTCCGTAATATATGTATTATCAAATACAATCTTTTTGACTTGGCATTTTAATAAAAAGAAACATGTAACCAATGAAAGATTAGCGCGATACTTGGCGCGAAAAGTTCACAGAACACCACGCGGGAACTCATCATTTATGTAACGTCAGCGGGCTCGTTCCGTTTCATGCAAAATTCAATTAAAATTACAGGACTTTCTACAAATCAAAATATGTTGTTTTTTTTTAATTAGTGATTTTTTCCAACCGTGTTTAAGCGGGACTCTATGTTCAAAAAATTCTTGACCTTCAAACAGAAAAAGTAAATTGTTGTCACATAAATACTTTGCTATACTTACTGAAGAAATTTACATACTTATGTAAGAATGTTGTAATATACTGTTGCAATCAGATCTCTATTCAAATCTTATCGGCATTCATAGACGCTTAAGGGGGATACGCTGACGTAAGTAGTCCACCAAGTTTAATTTCACTTACGTTTAGTTATTGCAGCTTAGGACATGGGACTTGGTTACATGGGACCAAAACTTACCGGCGAACTGTGAATGTATATTAATACACCTCTGCCTAAGGTTTAAGGAAATATAGGCGTGATGGTATGTGAATTACTATCCTGATACTGCAGTACTATGTGAAAAAATAGTAGCAGTAGTAATGTGAAAAAACGTATGAAGAATTTCATAGGCCAGATTTAAGGAATCGCCTTAAGTCGAGTGTCGAATGTAACTGGTTAAACCATGGACATGCTAACTTTTCTTCGCATTTAAATAATAAACAAGAAAAGTATAAAAAAATAAAATAAACTGTACTTTATCTTTATTTTTCCTTTCTTTCATAGTGACCTTTAAAACGTAAATAGCTAAACAATAATAAGAAGAGAAGAGGCCTTTGCCCGACAGTGGAACAGTAATAGGCTAATATTATTATCTATTTATAAAAATAAAGAAAAAGATTTTTTGTTAGTGAAATAATTTGTTTTTATTTTTCACTAACTTTTCAAAGTACCTACATACTCGTATGAACTGAAAACCCACATTGATACTTTCCCGGTATCCAACCTATAATCTCATATATATTTTATTTTATTTCATATTGGAATCAAACGAGTATCAAATAAATGTTCCTCGTTTAACTAGTCGGCGTGTATAAATCCTGTCATGCGCCATGCTTCAGTATAATCCGCATGAAACAATGTGTTAAGAGCGTGTATACAGAAAGTGGGCAACGTCGCAAATAGCTGTCAAATATTTCGCTGTTTAGATTAATTTGTCAATATTACTGTATGAAAATAAGAAATATGGCTAACTAATGAACTAGAATATTGATTATGAAATGCAATAATTAATATCGTAACACCGAATATTTAGTTTTAGATGTAAAAAAATATTTGGAAACTTTACAAATGCCTTTTTTGCACCTAAAACGGTTACAACATCAAATTCAGTGTTTTAATTGCATTTCATTATTAATATTCTAGTTCATTAGTTAGCCATATTTCTTATTTTCATAGAGTAATATTAACTGCCCCGTTGGTCTCGTGGTCGCAAGTGCGACTGCTGTGCAAGGGGTCCCGGGTTCGATTCCCAGGTCGAGCAAAAAGTGTTATTGGGTTTTTCTATGAAATACTCAGTAGCAGCTCGGAGTTTGGATTTGTGCCCGGTTAATGGCAATAGGCTCGCCCCCTATTACATGGGACCTAAATATACCGGCGAACTGTGGGTGTACATTAGTACACCTCTGCCTAACCCTTCGGGGAATACAGGCGTGATGGTATAATATTGACAAATTAATCAAAACAGGGAAATATTTGACAGCTGTTTGCGACGTTGCCCACTTTCTGTATACGCCCTCTTAAGTCCATATTGGATGCAGAAAGATTATTGCTACGACAGTAGACACAGTACGAGCATGACACTACGAAACTGCATCACTAAGTATTATATATAGCAATGTTATGATCGAAAGCGTCACCGCGGCCCTAGAACGCAAAGGGCATTAAGAGGAACACCGATGGGTTTTAGTCAGTAAGAGGCTGACACTCCTTATGCTCTACCCAGGGCAGAAAAAGCCATTTGATGATATCCTCCATCCTTAAAAAAGAAGGTAATATAGCATTGAGCTTTATAGTACCTACTTATATTCAGATTTTTAAAACTGTAAACGAATTTTTTGTACTTCTAAGAATATTATTCTAAAAAGGCGGTTTTTTTTTCAGAATAAGAACTGTTAAAGTCGTAACATTTTAATACTAATTTTTATTTCTACTTAAAAATAAATATTGTTTTCCACTAATACCACAAGGACTATCAAATATCTTTAAACCGAAGGATAAAGGACCAATTCCTGATCGAATCCATGCAATTGATATTACCAAGATTTAGCTGTTATCTGTGTGCGGTTAATGGTTTGTAATCTGATAATTGAGATAATTAACAACAGCTTATCTAATATCACGCTCGTAGCTTACTTTACTACCTAATTGATTATTATAATTATGGTAAGTAGGTAAATTTGAGTAAGTATATAGCTAGGTAACATTTGACTCACTGCACTGCACTGTCTTCCCTGAAAGTTTACTGACAAAGGCAAACATGAACTTACCTCAAAGCCACTTTGTTTTTTAATTTGCTTGCATATCAAAGAAGTAGAATAATTTTTAATGTGTATTTATGTATCTACCTACTTAAATTAAGTAGTAGATTTAACTATTAACATCCAGTGAAAACGAAAACAGACTAAAAACTCACACAGTTTCAAAGCACGCTACTATTGTTACCCTCCAAATCTTGATGTAATAAAAACTCAATGACTGTGTAATATTAGACAATTTTCTTAAGTCATAAGCGACAATGACTCGACTGCACATCACCCATAAAAGTGTTTAAAGTATTTAGGAGGCCTTTTAAATTGATGAATATGATTTGTGACCGTCTATAAATTAGTTCAATAGGCGAGCTGAGAACAAATATGTCGCCTCTTGACGCCACCCGTCACAAGTCACAAAATGTTTAGAATAGATGCGGCAATTTTTTATTTATAGTTTCTGACAGAAACTGGTCCTATTAGGCACATAATGCCGAGTGCCGATTAAAAAATGTGAACAAATCATGGTAAAAAAAAACGCTTTTTTTACAGATGTCAATGAAATCTTCAAGTTTCAACATCATTAAATCTTTTAGTTGAACAATACATTAACAAAGCTGCAAAGATGCAGTGTCACTATTATTTGAAAAAATAGATAAATAATTGCATCAAAGCGTCCATCCGCGTACTTTCTACCCGCCTTCGCCTGTACAATGCGTCGCCGCATTACTCATCCGTTGAATTAGCCACCCATTCGGCCGTCACTGTCACTGACTTGTTTGCCATCGACTTTTAAAGCGAATCTCATCAAACGGATTCTTAGTAACTGACCCGACGAAATATGATTTTTAGATTAACAATGTCCAACACTAAATTGACAATGATGCATCGCGTGTAAGCTTAGAATAGTTACAATATTAAATTGGTCAAGTTATTAAAATAGATTCTAATCTTTCCTGGTGATGTATTCAAGACTGCACATACCTACTGGTTCTGTCACGATGATGGCTGTCTGATATATCTAGCCAATAACGTTGAACGTACCTGTAACAAAAATAAATACAGTCATTATTTATTCCTACAACTCTTATCAAAAATATAGCCAACAACAATGGCATTGGAAAAATCTTTCAGCCTTTTCCAGTGTACAATACAATTATCATCACTAGTAAGCGTATAAATACATTTTCCGAATGTAACAAGCAGTCCGGCTTTTAGGGGCTAGCTTTTAATCCCATAAAACCAAATGCATCACACTGCAGGTTGGACGTTAATTGAACAAGACTTTTGTTCGGAAATCAGTGCCTGGCTAGGCATGCATAAAATATTGAATTAACGCGGGTGGAGTAGGAGACTCGTTAAATCAATATTTTACTGTCTTTTTTTATTCGAAATGGATCAGCTCTTGACTCTAGTCTTGGTCAAAGGTGACATAGACAATACGATGGAGTGAGCTTACCCAGAAGAAGCCTGTTCACTGTCTGTCTGACCATTCAATGGCATTTTTCCCTGCCAGGGAATTCAATGGCATTTTTCCTGTCGCTAATAAAAGAATGACTTCAACAGAAAAGTGAGCGTGTCGAGTACACACACGACTCGCTTGGAGGCGCCGGCGCACCCGACGAAGTCACCCGGCCCTTGAACTAACGATTTGCATGTCTGATGACGTACGCCTGTGTCCACAACGAGTAACTTATTTTTGTATTCAAAATATTAGTCTTTTGATCATGGTTTTTATTGGTCCTTTTTCCGCTACCGCTGATGTAGGCGGAGGAATATAAGACCATCTATTATTTAATAAAAAAAACTTTACTCGTACGATCGATCAAGACCATTACAATATTCACGTAGACTTTTACATTTATCTACTAAAAATGTTACTAATAATGATAGTATTTTTATACTGCATTTAAAGCGTAGTACGAAAGGAAACGATGACTTTTGAAAAAAATAATTATACTGCCTTTTAAAATTAAATAATTCATTAATATGCCAGTCTAGATACCCCAAGATTCAAATGCATCTGAACTTAAATCTAAGTTGGACGCCAAGATTAGTTCCCCTAGACAAGGTTTTCATCAGAATACAAATTATTATGCAATCTTAAAAGCTTAAGAGATCATCAAATTAGATGTAGTAGAGTTGATTGTATATAACAAGCTATCACAATCCCAATATGATTTAAAAGCTGCTGAACACTGAACTCGTCTTTAATCCTTTATGTTTTCGTTTCTCTGTGTGGAGTCCGTTAGTGCACTTTCAATCCGCGATCTATTAATCCCTCACCTAGGCAACCACGTGTTTTTCTTTATTGTTATGGAACAAAATGAATTGGTTTGGAAGTTATGTAGGATATGTTGGAAAGCGCACGGAAGGATCAAATAATGATTTGTTTGTTATTGTGATGTTTCTGTTCATTTCTGTGAATCTCTGTTCAAATTCGTTGAATAACTTAGTAACCAGTCTTATCAGCATATCTTCTTGTTTTAAAAGATATCTATATTATTCAGAGATTTGAACAAATACGAATCGCGGTTTAGATTAGATTTTTAACCGGCTAACTGATATTACAGAAGATTTGTCTAAGAATAACCATTAATGTAATATGGGTTTATCACTTCCTGGATAGTAAACTTTACCATACAGATTATGGGTTTCTGGAATTGTTCATTTTAACGATATTCATTAACTATTTCTTGGAACACTGTCCTTTGGTAATTAGTCACATCGTCATCAAAGTTCGATCACAGGCTCCAGTCAAAATTGTTCCTTTTGTTTTTCCTCACGCGCTCCAGACTGAAAACCCTATCGCTCTGACAAAGAAGCGACTAGACTAGCTAGACTCAATTCTGACATCCGACTAGCTAGACTCTGATTTCCGCCAAAATGATCTAACCCACAATCTCTCATTAATTAAATTAACGGCGTCAAACTAATTCATTATGTTAAAGTGTTATATTACTATCCAGGATTAATAGTTCAATGAACCCCCTAAATGTCTTAAAACACATTTTCCTCTACGTAAAAACATTTCTTTAAAACGCGCGTAAAAGGGTAATGAATGATGCAACATGCGTTATCTAATCTAATCCCGCGTAAATGTAGAGCGGTCTGTTTGTCTGATTCTTTAGATACGCAAATCATGTGAACGTGTAACATTTTGGTAACGTTAAATAATAATAATTACCGTATCATTGTTCTGCTTATTATCTAATCAAGCTAATTAGAGAGAATGAAAGAACTGTAAGTTGTGTCGTCATTCTCAAAATACAGTTAGCTTATTTGAAAGGTACAAGTGCTTAAGACAAACGCGGAGCTTAGGACCAAGGCAGCTGAACAGCATATACTACATTTCTTAAATAGTCTTTACCCATTAAATACCTTAAAAAATCCAATTTCAGAAAGTTCTATGTATAAAAATAAACAGGTATAATTAAAACTGGCCTTGAATGAAAAACAAACTTCGGATTGCCAGCAAACTTCAAAGAAAATATTACACAATGCAACGATAATTAAAGTAAGTTAGCTAAAACTTCAAAATACGGCATCAAGGTCAATCCTTTTCTTAGTTTGAACACATATATACTGCACTAGGTAGGTAGGCTCTTCGGAGAATGTCGAAGGTGACTCTTGCTCACGACATCATAGCTTTATTGTAGTGTGAGTTAGCGGTAAAGTAAAATTAAATATGTCTAAATTTAATTTATTCATAAAAAGTTTACAGCCTACCTAACTACACTCAGCGGCATGGAATGTGGCCCAAGCGCGTTATGTAGCTTATTATCAAAATTGAACTCAAAACAGCGTTTTTTTTTGTTGTAAACCTTAAATGTTTATTCGTATCCCTAATGCGAATGATTAATTAACAAAAAAAGAGTTAACATTTAAAATTTAACAAAATTACAAAAAAACGACATTAAGGTCAAGTTTAAAAACAATGTTTATGAATGAAATTTACAAAATAACGCTATGGTACTTAAAATTAATAGCGGGTATTTGCACCTCTAACTCTGATGGCCACCTGCATGTGATCAGGCATGCTGGGGATTACGTTTTTTATGTCCACATGGGGTATTTCTTCTCAGGCGGCCAACTGAACGGGTTTCATCTGACTGATAGTCTCTGGAGGGTTGGAATTGGATCGGGTGTGTCTTTAAAGCAGGTCCTAGCCATGTTCTCTCGGATTCATGCCTGCGCTTCGTGCCGGCCACTCCAATTTTGTAATTCTCGCCGCCAATAGTTAATAATCCACGCAACGAGCTGTGTGAGGTCGGACATTATCTTGCATTAAGATGAAATCTTACCATCGATGAATCCCATGAATGGTTTAACATGTTCTTGGAAGATCTCTTCAATGTATTGCATTGCCGTTAGACGGCCTGCAACTGCTGCCAACTCTGTGCGCGCTTCTGAACAGATCCCTCCGCAAATCATAACTAATCCACAATGAAAACTAACGATTTCCCTGGTAGTGATTGGCAGAAACTTCTCTCTATGCCTTCTCTATCCACGTTGGCGGCTATCTGGACCTCTTAAAGCCACTTTGCATTCGTCAATCCACAGAACTTTACTGCATTGCTCGTGAGTCCAATTTGCGTGTTCGCGAGCGAACCAAAGTCGAGCTACGCGATGGTGCCTGGGCAGCTCTGAACATCGAATTGGTCTTCAAGCACGCAGATCCCGTTCCTCCATTCTTCCTCTTGTTGTTCGCTCACTTGTGTTGATCCCACTTGCCGTTTGTGGCCGCTGCCGTATTTAAACCGCAGTAAGAAACCGATTTCTCAAAATTACGAGAGCGATAAATCGGTCATCTCGATCTGATGTCCACCTAATACCACCACTTTCTGGTCTCCTTGTGTAAAGGCTAGTCTAGTCGTACCTTGTTAAGGCGTACCTGAGATTTGAACGAGGTACATTTAAAGTTTCGGCACTCTCTCGCTGCGTTTGCCCCTTACTCCGAAGCAACACAGCCTGAGCAACATGAGCTGAAGTTAGAGGTATTGTGATCCAATTCTGGATGCATAAATGACTACAGATTAATTCAAAAATCAAACAATAAAGATTAAATGCACGACCATTTGAATATCGAGTTTTAACTCGCCCATGTTTTGTGCGTTTCGGTAACGAACTAACGTTAAGGATCACAGAAATTAAACAAATTAACTTTTTTTTGTGCTCACTGTCTTAAATTAACAGAAACAAATGTCCTAACAATCTACCATTCGAAATTCTTATATGTGATATCAAAATCGCCTATTATCGGTTTCTTTATGTTTGGGCCAGATTCCGTGCCGCTGAGTGTAGTTAAATTAAATGTAAGTAAATAAAAGTTTGATGAAATCATAAATGCACTGGTATTAATAAGAGTACAAAAACAGATGCTTATTATTATGGCCTTAGTAATAAAACCAAAATAATTTCTATCATTTACCTTAAAATCCTAAAGACCTTTTTTATTAAACCGTCAAACTAACTTAAATATACCTACACCATTTTAGTGATCAAGTACAAACAGCGACCTCGTTGAGAGCTCTGTAAAACTACTGAACGGAATTCTGTGAAAAATGGATGAGAGCAAAATCCATACCAACTCATTTGGATAAAAAAATATCTGCTCCACGGGCGAGTGAATACCAATTTAATGGACAAACAGGTTTGAATTACTATTGACTCTTTATTAAAAATGTTGCTATAAAATAAATATAATTCTATAAAGCAATTACATTCCCGGCGATGATTCACCATATTCGCTTAAAACAGGGCCAAATACATGAACTATAAAAGCACTCCTTCCTTAATTTGTGTGAACGCGCCTTATAGGATGATCTGAGATCCAGAATTTTGACTCGTTGCGAACACGTTATGACTCAGAGGTCTTTCCTCGCGACCAAATGCGAGCGTACGACTACTTCGGTAACCACCGAGTGAGAGATCTCTCGCAACTTTCAGCAACGCGAACAAAATCAGCAATGGATCGTTACCGTTGCAAAACGTACATTTATACAACATATGCACCATTGAAACTGGTTTGTGCGTAGCGGAGACTTATTTATAGGTTTCGGTGACTTTGTATGCCTTATATACCGTTAACGTGTTAAGTGAAATGGTTACTTTACTGAAGTACTAACCTCATTTTTAATCAAATTAAATTCTAAAGACTTTACTGAGTCCGATTTTAATCCACGATCAAAATATTTCAGAGGATTTCAAATCAGTTTTTCTTCAATAACTTGAAATTTTCAAGGATAGACAGGTAGAAAATACTTATGATTATTTTTTATTCATGGGGAGTAGCTTTAAATGCAGGTGAAAAACTGAATTCAGCCAGCAAATGAGTTTTGCTTAATCGACGCATCATCATAATTGAATCTACAGTTCATGTTAATGAGTTTGTGAATACCAAAAATATGATGTGATTAACGGGAATTCTTCATGTAAGTATTACAAAATATGTAATTATGTTCCGCGAATATGAAGCCTGCAATATTTAGAGATAAGCTTCAATTATCGGAAAACTTAATTACTTTTTACGGCAAATAAAAATTGCAAAACTTAATCCGCCCGTTAGTTTGCTACGTTCTCTACCTCTGTTCTCCTAGTACCTAACCTGACATGCCCTAAACGGTCTCATTGGAAAAATAATTGAAGGTGACTTTGATAAATACCTGGAAAATTATAAAATGTTCTTTCCAATTAAGGTGAATGCTCCGACCAGCCCGCGAAATATAATTTTTCTTAGGTTTTTTGCAATTTGCAAGTCAGTATTAGGTTTAATGTTGATTAAAGTATGATTCGCGGGCGTAAGAAGTATGTATTTTCAAAATTATAACCATTAAAATCAGTAAAATGACTCCATAAGTCAAGCTTCATGTAAAATGTCAAGATTTCATGAAATCTTGACATTTTACATGAAGCTTGACTTAAGAAAATTTAAATTCGCGGGCTGGTTCACCTTAATTGTTTTGCTTTAATTGGGTAGATGACACCACTACTACTAAAATTTCGCTGCGCTCCCAAAAAGTGGATTACTGATAAAAATTACTAAACCAATGTAAATCGTCAAAATTATTATTAGTAGCATATAAATAATGATGTAAATCAGTGATCCGTTAAACAGAGACCTTCAATACAAAAAGTCATACAAGCTATTTAAGGGAAACCATAAAATATTAATGAGATGAGGTCATGAGATGCAAGGTACAATTCTAATTGAAACGGCAACTTATGACTTGTATTGAAGTTGATAACTTGACTATACCTACCTACCTTTTTATGACTGTTTAGTTTCTTGTTTTTACTTGTTAAAAACTATCTTTAACTCGCGACTTTGTCCGCTTGACTGTCGGTTATCATAGGGGTTTATATTTTTCGTGAATTCGAAAGCGACCCGAATATTTTTTCCAGTAATCCTGACAAAATCGATCCAACCATTTTGGTGATAGGTCGGACCAAACAAATCGACAGTTTTTTTTTTAAATAAATAATTGTAATATAGATTTTAAATTTTGTAAAAAGCTGTTAATTTAACATTAGAAATAGACATTTTAATTTTATTTACACAATGGCAATTTATTGAGGCTATGAAAGTGTAAAGCAACGTTATTTTTTAGAAAAAAAATTATGAAAGAAACATTGCAAAAATATTGCACCTGCCTTTACACACTCATTCCTCGAATCCCCTTATTAAACCGGAACCACAGGAAATACTGAAGCGGCGGAAGGTCGCCAGACGAGTTCCTTCATTGAGTGTTCTAATGCAGTTCTAGTTCTTCCTCTTACTTACTAGTCTTTCCTCCATGAATGTGTGGATGCTGGATGCTTATAAACATACTGGCTTCTTAACCCCTCATCGACAAAGCATTTATTTCACTTATAACATTTACAGGCACTTTTAAATTGTCAAGAAGTTACAGTTTAAAGTTAAAGCTAGTTGCTCGTTCCGCAACGTAGGTCTCTATAGAGAAGAACATACAACAAAATCAACGGACACACTTCAATTTGGTAGTTACAAAATCATAGTTACAATATTCTTGTTACTAAAGTCGATATATTATCTCACGGGAACAAAAAGCAGCCTTTGTACTATTTCAGACCATATCTATCCCTGTGCCAAATTTCATCCAAATCCGTCCACCCGTGATTGAGTAAAAAACATCCATCCATCCATACATTCGCATTTATAATAGTAGTAAGATTCGTACGCATTAAAAGATAGAAGGAACACGTCAAGATAATTGAACGGAAATCGTATTGGGGTCACGCTAACTAAACTGTGAGACAACAATGTAAACACGTAATCATTTAAACATGTGGCCCTTTATGCGGCCCTAAATATTGTATATCATCTAATGGGGCCACTTGTGCAACTTGTCATAATTCTTCTATTAAATTGAGATTGTGTATCCGAAACAGTCATTCTGATATTGTCCGCGCGATTTCAACCGCGTCTTCTTCTTAGCGTATCGATGGCAAATATAATAATATTAATAAATAAATAAATAAAATATGTTTTAAATTTTAAGTTTGGCCCAAAATTCAGCCACGGCTATACCATCCGCCGGTTCTCACGTGTATAGGTGGCAGGGCTTGCGGCACAGGACAAAAGGTGGTCCTGCGGAGAGACGCCGCACAGGCACGGAAGGTCGGTGCCATCTGCGAAACCCCACCGTTGAAGACTATCTTTGCTGCGGCCGACTTAAATATCGGTTATTGTGGATACAGACGCAGTCGCGGTATAAAAAGTAGCCTATGTCCTTTTTTGGGGTTCAAACTTAACACGTGGCAAATTTTGTTATTTATTTTACACTAGCTTTTGCCCGCGACTTCGTCCGCGTGGATTAATAGTTCCCGTTCCCGGGGGAGTTCCGGGATGAAAACTATCCTATGTCCTTTCTCGGGTCTCAGACTATATCTGTACCAAATTTCATTGAAATCGGTTCAGTGGTTTAGGCGTGAAGAAGAGACAGACAGACAGACAGAGTTACTTTCGCATTTATAATATTAGTACGGAAGTACGGATTTTTCAATCATTTGTTGCATCTTTAAACCTGATTATTATTTTAAATCCTTTCAGTATTGCAATCACAATAACTAACATATACAATAGTAACTAAAATTTAGGCGCGACAGCATTTCAGCACCAGAACGCGTCGCCTACCTACCTAGGTACTTATTACGTAAGTACCTACAGCTTCTGTCACCCAAACACCTACCAAGGTTACACAGATTTGACACGAATCACCTAACACTAATTGTATGTCGCTAAACAGCGTCAAAATTAACAAAAACATTAATAAATTATCAGGTAGTTGCTAAAATCTTAACGAATATTAGTATAAGAAATTAATATTACATAGCTACCTTAACTCCCTATATTTAAAGCTCATGCTGCCTGAAGACGTAGAATGGATCGTATGTTGTGGACTTGTGGTTGTAAAATGAAATTAAGCCACAATAAAGAACACAATTTACTGGATAAGATGAAAATGTTATAACATGAGGGTTATATCGATGGAAAAAGTATCTCAAAGAATACAAGAAAACAAAAGAACTATACTTAAATGTCAAAATATGAAAAATAATTACAACAATAGAGAGTAATACGAAAGAGTTCGTAACACTACTCGTAGTGTGTGTACTTATTGTTTTATCTTTTTCTTTAGCCGATTTTTTTTATGTCTTATGATGGCTAGCATACCAATGGCCCATCTGATATTAAGTGGTGACCGCTACCTATCGACATATGCAACACCAGAGGCCTTTCAAATGCGTTGCCATCCCAGAGATAAAATTGAGATGTCTCATGTGCCTGTAATTACACCGACACCCATACCTTTCAAACCGGAACACAGCAAAGCTGCTTTTTGGCAGAAATAGGTACGGTGGTATTTCACATTACATTAAAACTAATTAATTTTTGCGATGACCGATGAATCCAAACGTACTTAAGGCTAGACTTTCATCACAAAGGCAGTTTAATGTCGTAAGATAAAACGAATAACCCGAGAACCAATCAGAACCCAGTGACGCCATCGTCCCAAGGATTACAAGAATTACCGAATAACCAAAATGACATATTGTTTATTATTACAGCCTATACAGTGTGTGGCTAAGCGCCGCTTGCGCATCGTAAAAGTCTGTAAAATTTACGAGTATCTAAGTGACGAACTGAAATCACATGGCCACGAATTGCTGGAACAATTTTTTTTTACATGATGTAATGTGGTTCTCAAAAATGTTTAGATGGGATGTTGGACTAGACTTCCAACTTTTTTGAAAATTATGGTGTGTACGGCACATTCTTGATCTTCAATTCTAGACCTGCCATAATTGGATTTTTTTTAAGGATCGGAAATCATCATTTCACTTTTTCCGCTATGGGTGGAGAGGCAGAGAGTCAGACTCTTACTCACTAAAACCCATCCGTGTTACTCCTAATGCCCTTTACGTTCCAGGGCCGCGATAACTCTTTCGAACAAGTTTTGCAACAATGGCAGGCCATAATTGATCTGCAGGTTAAGTTAAGTGTACCACAATGGACGCAAAATATCTAAACTAAATAAAATATTGTTATTAAAATGGAAGCATTTACGCATGCCTTAGATATGGCAGTGAGTTTTCCACCTGACAATTATTTTTTTCCAGCAATGGAGATGATACTTCTCTTCTTAATCAAGTGAATACCTAAAGAGCAGAATCCAGTTGCACTATAGCAACTTCTAAATTACCTGATTTGTGACAGCTAGGTAGTGTAAGGTAAGCCCCTATTTCCTTAATTCTCGTTAATTCTTGAATTTCTGGATTTGTTAATTACAATAAGCTCGCTCCCTATTATATGGGACCTAAACATACCGGTGAACTGTGGGTGTACATTGGTACACCTCTGCCTAACCCTTCGAGGAATACAGGCGTTTTGGTGTGTGTACATTAATTCTTAAAAATACCAATTGAATTAAAAAAGCACTGCTAGCTCCTCTACAAGAATGTAATATTATATCATCAAAACGTTAAACCAGAGAGAAATAATAAAATATCAATTTTCTCAAATTATTCGACAAACACACTACGCGCACGCGCAAGGTCTCGGGTTTCTTACACAGTTTTAATCGCATGACATAAAAAATGCTTACGTAAGTGTCAAAGTTCCATGAAAACATCATACAACAGTTCATAATAGTGTGAGTATACAAAAAACTTGCATTTAGTCATTTACATTATTTTTGGTGCTGTCATACGATGTTTGAACGATAGTATAACTACTTACCTATTTTTAGAGCGGTCATATTATAACCGATCCCAAAAACTTACGGACCGGTATTTTGTGACCATAGTAACAAACAATTAGTTTTGTATTTTTTGCTGTTTTTGAAGATATGTATAATTATTTTTTTCAGTATACTGTTAGATCTACATCCATAATTTTCGTAAACGTTTCTTACATCCAAAATTGTCACATGAATTTTCACAAACGACTAGTCAACCATTCAAAGAAATTACGACTGGTAAAATAAACTATCCGTTTTGCATATAGGAATCGAGCATTATTGAACTACAGTGTACCAATACACGGTGTATGAGCATGGTGAACATCTACACGTGGTCTCGCCATGATTTCAGTACACGATTCTAAACCCAATAATATAGAAATATATTTTTCCTCGCTTGTTTATAACATCTGCTGTTACAAGCAGTATGGTCAAAATGTATTATAGCAATTTATTTTTTAAAGCGACGATTTATGTCGCATACTAAATTAATGGGTACCATACAATATGGTGATGAAAGGAAGTCAGTGATATCATGACGGATGACGGGACGGAATAGAAGAAGAAAGGGTATTGCGGTAACCACGTAGTATGGAACACACGAAGACGATGATGATGATGACCGTATAACGATTTAAGTTTAATTAAAAAATATATAAAAAAAATAAAATATACCATCACGCCTGTATTCCCCGAAGGGTTAGGCAGAGGTGTACCAATGTATACCTACAGTTCGCCGGTATATTTAGGTCCCATGTAATAGGGGGCGAGCCTATTGCCATTAACCGGGCACAATTAAAAACTCCGAGCTGCTACTGAGAATTTCATAGAAAAACCCAATAACACTTTTTGCTCGACCTGGGAATCGAACCCGGGACCCCTTGCACAGCAGTTTCGCTTGCGACCACGAGACCAACAGTTAAGTTTAATTGTTAAAAAAAAACTAAATTTATGGCAATCGAGATCACCATTTAAAAATCCACTAAGTACTGTAATTTTATTCGGAAAAAATGGCACAGTCTGCTTGTCTGTTTGCAATGACGAAACTGTCCGTGAAATCGTAATATAAACAATGTTATTGTCACTTAGTAGTGCGCTAAGTCATCTTTCAAAAATTTAGGCTATCACTTACGGTGCAATGGCTGATAAAAACAGCATTGGCGAAAAAAATGGCTTGAGAACTAGTTCACTTCTGCATATAATTTTGTAGGTTTTTAATTTATAATATACAAGGCATAATAAGCCCTGAAATACAACCTGTCTAGACCGATTTTGACAGGACTGTCACTAGCAGATAGCTGTTGAGTAACTTATAAATATTTTATTTTAAAAAAAGAATTAAAGATTCGCTCAAATAAATAAAGCCCCATAAATACCTAGGCATAAGCCAGTACAAAATAATGTCATGATTAAATTCATAACATTTCCGGAGTTGCATGTAGTTGTGAATAAAGCTTTCGGTCATCCGGGCGCAACAAACACGATTTCAGTAAAGTTGAGAGTCCGACCTTCCAGCACAATGTTTGTACGTAGTTCTCAGGTGAATAAGCTACTTACATGTTACATATTGTATACACAACTTTTGTAACAATCCATGCCCTCACATTTTACTGAAATGAAAATAGTTAATAAATACCTCAAAAGCTACAAATAATGACAACTTTTAACATAATATTAAACAAAAGAGTTCCTCAATTTATGATAATACGCATAGTGTATGAATTAATATTTTTACTTGATTACTCAAGGCAACAATCAGGCAATTAGGGTCAACGAAACATAAACAAAACCAAATCATACGCAGGACCTACTTAATTAAATTATCAAAATAATTATCAGAACGTCAACGAGAAAATTGATTGCTTCTTAACTTTGCATTGGGAACTAACCTGAATACTTTAAGTATGTGTTCATTTTTCGAGGCTAAAATCTTCCAAAATCTATTAAGGCGTGCGCGGCCCAACTCAAGTTTGAGTACTGTGAAAGTTGTACGCCCGCCGCGACAACCTGGCTGAAATAGTTTATTCCAAATACACAGTCGAATTCCTTTTTGGATTTGAATTTAGAATTAGAAACGGTTAGGGTTTTTAAGGGCACTTGTTTGGCCACGGTCGAGACATGAGCACATAACTTCAAGTTTGATTTTATATGCGATTTAAAAAGTACGACGGCTATCAGTAAGCTTAGTTGGAGGCCTATAATAAAATGAAGTATAACCTATATTCGTAACTCAATATCTATTCATGATTAAATAGCAGGCCTTTGTGTACGCTACTGGATAGGCCGCTATTGTAAAAGATTCTACTTCATAGTCAATAATCTCATGAAGAATACATCTTCTCGATTATGGCTTATGCATTACATTAGACTATACACTATCCAGAATAGCTGGAAATCAAAATTCCATGAAATTTCCACGCTCAACTTATTGTACCTAAAATAAATAAACAATAATAATAAACTAAATTGCATTAAACATAAACTAATCTATTCACATCACGTATGTGAATAACAGTGCAATGAAAAAACAGTCATAAAAATTTAAATACAATCCATTCAACGTCTACATTAACACTATAAATAATATTATAAATTATAATGTCTCATGTTAGGCACCGGATGAGCACCAAAATGTAACTAGAACCTAGGTTATATGGTGTAATGAGATGATAAGATTACAGATTGTTATACGGCATGCTTGCTTTGTAATTAAGTTTTTAAATGGTCTTGTTATGTGATGCAGCGCTGTTGGTTATTGTGTCATGCATCTGGTATTCCGAATCTAAAAAGATGATATTGTTACTAGCTCCACACGCGGTTCTGCTTTATTACTCTAATATTATAAAGAGGTATGAGACTTTTCAACTTTGCCTCCGGGATGGCAAGGCATTTGCAAGGCCTTTTGTATTGCAGACGGCTATAGGCATAGTAGTCCACCTAACATCATTATGTTCCTCCCATAGGTACCCTAGGACTTAGGAGAAACGCACTCCGGAATAATACATTCATCACATTAAAGTTGCGTTCGTGTGCAATCCGAATGAAGTCTTGTTCTTAATTAATCAAAAACTATTTTCCTTAAATCTTTTCTTGTCTTATGGTGCGTCCACACTATACCGACTTGGTACAACCTTTTGTTGTACAGACATCTGTTAACACTGACAAAGTCCTACTAATATTCTATCCTACTTCCTACTAATATTAAAAGTGCGAAAGGTTGTGAGGTTGGATGTTTGTTACTCTTTCACGCTTAAACGGCTGAACGGATCTAGATCAAATTTGGCACATAGATAGATTGTAGTCTGGCATAACACACTAATTACAAACTGACTTTTTATCTCGGAAAAATGAGCGGTTCCTGTAGGATAACGTAATAAATTTGACGTGTAAGGAAGTTGCAACTCAAGTATCATATCTTATAGATAGCTAGACTTAAGGACGATTGTGTGAGATCAAGTGATATGCCCCCCCAAGTCTAGTCAGTGACACCTTAGTACCTTGTTGACAAGGTAACAACGCGCTAGAAGCTATACAAGGCATTGGTCAGATGTCAGCAAACAAGGTATTAAGTTGAACTGTCATGGCCGCTGACGGCGGTGACGTTTCATAAATGATGCGTCGTTTTGAGGCAGATCTCAGGGTTCATAAGAGATGCACATTTGACAAACGATGCGTCAACGGAATCAGCTTTTACGTTAACGCATTATTGTTTGTGTGTACGGTTGTTTTTTTTGCTACTAGCTTATGCTCGAAACTTCCTTCGCGTGAATATATTGTTAACCCTTGTTATTTTTTTAAAATAAAAGTTACATAAGTTATTTTTAAAGTTATTTTTGTTTTGTGTATGCAACTACCGTTAAAATAATATTTATTTTGTAAAATCCTGATGTTTTAACAGTAAAAACAGACACTTCAATATTATTTATTTGGCTATATTTGACCGTTCCGGCGTAGCTCAGTGCATCTTCCGTCAAACGAAAAATAATTATGTACCTACTTCTAAATGATAAAATGTGAAACACCCTCAATATGGAAAATGCTTAACTAATGAACTTAAGTGCGCTTGTTTTAAATGGCTGTATTTTACCAAAAACAATGTGTTCGGAGTCAAGTTACAGATGAATGCATGTTTTCAAGCAAACGAAACACAATCAGGTTTCAGACTCGTCTCCACGTGAGTAGGAAAAACCTACCTATCCCACACTGACACTTAATTTTAAAATCTATTCGTATGCAAATAAGGTGCACGTTGCAATGCAAGTACGCATATCCGTTGCATCCAGGTTAAGCAACATAGAATGTGAGATGTAGGTCGAATGCGTTATCACCTTATTGTTATCATAATTCCTCATGGTTCCCACATACTGAAACATTTTCTTTGTAATCAGAATATTAGACGGTAACGTAAACTTGTTTTAAACCGAGTTTAAGTCAGAAAGTTGCAGTTTACTTTAACAATTAATTATGTAAGCATGTAATAAGCGCGATATGACTCAGTGCTTGTAGTTACGAGTTCGATACCGGACAAGTACTTTCTAAGTTTAACTTGGACATCGCTGACATCGGTGAAGGAAACTTGGATCGAAGGAAAACTGAAATCGCCTTGAGCAATGGTGGTGATCTATGCTCGTGCCTTTTCTGCATGTGCCTTGCAGTAAGACAATAGGCTCTTGTTATTATTATATATAACTGCCCTGTTAGCCTAGTGGTCCTAAGCGTGAGTGCTACGCTATGTCTTGGGTTCGATTCCCAGGTCGAGCAAAATGTTATTGGGCATTTCTATGAACTTCTCAATAGCAGGTCCGACTTAGGATTTGTGCCCGGTTAATGGCAATAGGCTCGCCTCCTTTTATTACATGAGACCTAAATATACCGGCGAACTGTGGGTGTACATTTGTACACCTCTACCTAACCCTTCGGGGAAAACAGGCGAGATGGTATGTATGATCGTATGTTATTATTATTGCAGGTAGTAAATGTTTTTTTTAAGCCATGTTTTAATGTAATAAAGTGCAGTAAAAGTAAAAGTGGGTTCGTTCTAAGACATTGCTGAATTACTGTAGGTACACGGTGAGGCAAAGTATCCTGGAGTTTATGAAATTGCCAATAGATAACTAGAATGTAGTTTAGTTCTGAGCAAGACTGACAACTAGTGGATTCATAGGTTTCTAGTAAATACCAAAGTGCAGTGCATCCTTCAAATTCAAGGAGTTAACTATGCTATGACTCTCAACAGGAATCAATTATGTATGATGTTATGAACTTCATACTGCCAATAAGTGTTGTCTGAACATATCTATAAATTTTCACACACTTTAAATCTTTCCTTAGATTTCTGAAATATTTCAAAACTAAAATTAGTCAAATCGGTAAAGCCATTTTCGAGTTTTTGTGAGACTAACAAACGACAATTCATTAATAAATATATAGATTTATGTCTCTCATGACAGCCTTTTGAAATTTAAAGAGAATGCAAAGCTGTACTTTATAAAGGTATGTATAAAATACCAAAGCCTTTATATTTCACTTTTTGAGAGGCCAGCCCTCGATTTTATATTAAAATAGGTAGGGTTTACTCTGTGAGCTTACCGTGTGGTGCAATATGACATCATTATCCATTGTCATGAAAGGTTTTATCGAGATTATTAATCAAATAATGATTATGTATTATATGGCAACACATGATTAAAAAGTGTAGACTGCTATATGGAGTTTTCACACTTAACATAATGATCTTTAACGTCATTTTCACAGACACCCAATATTGCTCGAATAAGGTTTTTAAAGGATCTAAAAAAGACACTTCTTTTTGTTTTATTTTTTTCTTCTAGAACATACCATTACTCTTCAGGACTTTTAACCAGTTTCAACTGTAGAGGGTCTATAATTGTACCTTAGCTTTAAGCCGATTGTAACAACTTTATTGACATTATGGTATGGTAATAAATTGATATGAATATGAATAAACCCTTTGCTTTCGTTCCAACTTTTTGAACGTATTTTTGCAAAATCCAGTTTAAGATGTTATAACCATACCCCCATGACACCTTTACTATTGGATGCATCCGTAAGCTCAAATTTTGCGTGTGTAAGGTACATTGCACACCATAAACAGTGTTTTTTTTTACATAAAAATCCTTTCCCATCAATCATTTTTCGTCAACGTTGTTTTCTTTGATGGGCACTATGTCTAGCTAACGGGTATGCAGTGTGTCTTTAATATCTACCCACACCCGTACAGCGCTCGCAAGTTTATAAAATTTAACAAACAAAATAGGGGCAATACTACTGAACGATCATAATTTCAATCTGTCAAGAATGCCTAAAATTTACATACATTTTTGACATTGATTGTCACTAAGATGACATGACTAGTACATTTTTAGCATTTTTAATTAGTAGAATTGGTCTTCAGACAATATGTAGGCAAAGCATCTGAAGCCATTATTTTGATGAAAGTAGCTATTCTGTGCGTTCCAAAAATCTCAATTCGGCTATTAATCTAATTACAGTAGGTACCTACGTATATAACTCAATCGGAACATTATTATTATAAGGAAATTGACACTTATCAACGTACAAGTATCTCTGCTTATTGTGCAAGGTGTCATGGGGTCAGTGTGTTTGATAAACTGACATGACACGATAACCACAATAAAAAAAAAATCACAAAATATTAATAATGTATATTTTTCTTTAATTTATCTTGAGTTACAGAAATAGCAAGATGATGAATATGTGTGAAGACGTTCTTGATAACATTATTGGATAACCTCGATAAAAAACAATCTCCAGGCTACTGTGCCTGCTATCGTGCTCATGCGCATCGTTCGCTATGTTTGTATTATACACACCGGTAGGTAGGCAACCAGAACACATGAGCCTATTCTAATTACTTTTGAGAAATTATTTTTGTGAGAATGCCTTGACTTTACTGCCTCGTTAGTTTAGTGGTCCTAAGTGCGACTGCTACGCTAGAGGTCTTGGGTCCGAGTCGCAGGTCGAGCAAATATTATTGAATTTTTCTATGGAATTCTCAGTATCAGCTCGGTTTTAGGATGTGTGCCCGGTTAATGGCAATAGGGTCGCCCCCTATTACATGGGATGGGACCTAAAACGTACCGGCGAACTGTGGGTGTATATTGGTACAGCCTAACCCTTCGGAGTATACAGGCGTGATGGTGTGTTAGAGTGCCTATAATTTTACGAAAAGAATGATACGAAACTTAAACTTGCATAGGAACGAGATGACATGAGTCTTATTATCTAAACTACAAAAATCATCGAGTTGAAAATTGACCAAAAATAACTAGACTACTTTTATAAAGAAAACGCTGTTAAAATGCTTAGATTTGCATGCATTATTTTATCCAAACTATTGTATTACTAGAGACTCCTCTGGTTTCCGAGGCATGGTCGACCCGGTTTACCAATTTATTTTCATAAAACGTTTGCATAAGATTTCCTATAATGTATAATCTGGGCTAGTGCGATCCGGGCTTGCACTCGAAGGGTTCTCAATATTTCTGCGTCACGTACAATTTCTTTTGCGGTTGTACCTAACCACCACACACTCATTGAAAATTTCAAGTGTGTTTTCTCCTTGCTTACTGAGGTATAAATAAAGTTCCGTCAATGCAAAACTAACGCAAAATAATGGTGAATGGTGGTCTTTCGACTTAATGTTATAAAGATGTAAAGTTTGTTTGTCTGTTTTTTTTTAATATGTACCTAACAACACTTGTAAGTATCTGGAATTGTTAGATCAATTACGAAAAATATTTCACTGATAGAAAAGTGCACTATTGCCGAGTGCCATAGACGATATGTTTTATAGTAAGTTCCTACTTATACTTGACTTTCACACGGATGAAGTTGAAGCTAATTAACGTGAAAATCTTATTAAAAGATTTTTAGTCGAAACAATAGTTGCGCAATTTGCGCAATCCGACTGTGTCGTTATCTTACAGATAAATTGTACAAAAACATTGTCATACTAATAGTAGATGCATTCTTGACCTTTCACACGAAACACTTCTTAGCGGGAAGTGACCTAATTATCATTATTTCGGCTGATAGGTATACTACGGAGTATTGATGTATTTATACTTAATATTATAAAGAAGTAAAGTTTGTGAGCATGTGAAGTTGTAATCTCTGGTTCTACTGATCCGATTTTGAAAATTCTTAAAAGGCTACGTTATTTGTGAGTATCATGGGCTATATACAACCTACCACGACCACTCTATACTCACGACTACATCAATTAGTATTATAACCTATAGATACGAACAAAATATTCAAACTAAATAAATCTTAAGTTCGAAACGAGTACCTATTTCCAATTTAAAAATCAATCGATTTTACGCAACGTCTTTCTGGCCACTTGGCTCCCTGAACTAAATAAGTTTCTGTTTTGTAGGTGACTCCCGTTAAAATCCTTTTCTAGAAAGGGGCTTTCAAAGCTTCTTCTTCTAACAGTCTATATGTACGGCAGAGAATCTGATCGAATGCAGTTACTGCTATATCTGGGTATTTCTACTCCACCAAACAAAAAATGCAACAATATAATTTATTCATATATGAAAAATATTTGGCAACAAAAATAGAGTTTCGTATTCTCACTAGCCTTAATTTCATCGATACCGAATTCCATTAAACTAAAATAGAATGCCGTCGAGATACTTAGTACTAGAGAAACTTTGTCATAAAGAGACCTAGATACTCACATACTCTGCCATATCATAGACTGCCTCATGATAAACTTCTTACCTCCCTGCACCACACATTTAGCTTTAACTTAAGTTGCCAAGCTATGTAAACACCTGAATGAAGTACGAGAGCTTACTAATATAATTTGTATATCCAGGAATAGTTTTTGGAGCGACTTTACTCGGTTCAAATTGTCACATTCTAGGTCCTAAGTCAGGTGATTATTTCCAAATTCTATCTAACAAATATACGAACTTTCCGATGCCGATATTTGTGCCCAGACTTTGTTGAAAAGTCGCCACAAGTTTCATACAAAAGTACAAATTAATTAAAAACCGAATCATGCACTACATTTTCACTAACAGCGGGACAGTAGTATTGTGAATACTTTTTCTATTTACGTGTTGACGCAGAAACAAATTTAATTTATTTAATTTCTGATTGTGAGCGCAGAAATTAAGTGTACATCATTTCAGGCTAGAAACCGCAAAGATCATTTTTATCTTATTTACCAATTTGCGGCGGATAACGAGAGTTCTTGGCCTATACGTAAAGCAAACATGCGTACGAATAGATAGGCGGCGCTAAATAAGTCAAACTTTAACACTAAATTTAGGCATAGCCGTATCGTGCTGTACGAGATAACCTTGATAAAAATGGACGCGGATTTGACGGGGTCAAAAGTACTACTAGTATCTTCTTTTTACCGACTTAATAAAACGTAAATCAATCTAAAAATTATTTAATTTGTACTATTTTAAAGCACTCTAATTCACATTAAACAGATCCACTAAATAGTTTGTAATTGGTTCCGACGTGTCTCTCTGTTAATTTAGGCCGTCTAGCTGCCCAGTGCCCATTCGAGAGGATCTGTAAATAACTTCAATTCGAAACAATACGAACAAGCATGTATTTCCTTGGGGTCCACCCATGTAACCTCACACAATAAGTCTAAAATCCAACAAGCCGTCACGTGTTGAATCAGCAAATTTCTGGATTTACAATTACTTCGTAACATCACAATAATGTACCCAGTAAACCAAAAAATAAAGTCTAGAATCTACTGATTGCAAACATTATCTACCACTTAACATGCGTGATGCAAATTGGTAAGTGTGATTAACATATTACTTCCATAGTTCCTTATCAACGAAAAGTTCTCTCGTCGGTCATCGACATTAGGTAGGTTGAGAGTAATCGTTTGGGATTAGTTGCAAATTCTGTTCAAAAATCTGAATGTCAAAGTAACTACGAATGCAGTACTTTAACGCTGAAATAATAAGGCTGCACGGCTTGGTATCTGTAAAAAAAACTGAAGGTGCCATTGTTGCGAAGATGATCCAATTTTACATACAATTTCCTTCTATTATACGGTTCTATATATTGTTTAACAAGGATAGTCCTGACGCGTTTAAATATTGAAAGCCTTTAAGTAATAGACCGAAGTAAAGTTCGAAACCTGTTATGCATGCATAAGCTGCAACTGCGAGTTGGGGAGTTGCACTTTTGAGACACAACGGTTTATAAAACTGTGAGACTAAGTTCGTAATGAATTCTTATTGCCCTATTACTTTCTCGAAAGGCTGGATTTATGACACCGATGTTAACAGGAGTGAATATAAATAACTGTTTTCTGCCCGCGGCTTCGCCTGTATGGATATCAAGTAAATAAAAAACATAGTCTGTAAAACACATTAGTAGTGTAGTATTCTACAATGAAACATTTTTTGTAATGACGCTAAATACTTCCAGAGATCACCGTCAAATTCATCAATCACCGTCAATATTAGTATGGAGAACCCTATTGTAAATGCACTGTCCGACGTCGGAATTTATTTATTTACCTAATTATTTATTTATTTATTACAGCATGGAAGACTAACAGCTAAAAAACTTAACAACAGATAATAAAATAATAGTCGACAGATAGCCAATTACAAGCAAAAATTTGATTTTTTTGATATTCAAAAAAATATTACTAAGTCGGGAAACACCGCCTATAACGACCACATATAGCAGTGTCACCCGACATCGTCCGTGGCGAAGTAACAGCATATATTTAATTGCTTTATAAACTGTTGATAGCCTTTAGTGATAACCACATTAATTTAGCTATCAGCATTTAGAGCTCAAAATGCTCAACAATTGCGTCAATATTAATAGGTAAAGAAAAAAAACAAATTATGAATGAAAATAAATCTTTGCTTAATTATTACTACTTTGTACTATATACCATTCTCTTTGTCAAGTAAACACTCTTAAAAAGCCGCTATTTGTCTTATGAATAGTAGTTACCTATAGTATTCGAATAGCATCTACAAAATATTACCAGCCTATTATTGTCTCACTACCGGACAAAGGCCTCTTCTCATACAGAGAAGACTCGAGCATTCATCACCGCGCTTACTCAAGGCTGATTGGCGATATTAAGTACAAGTCCAGATATCGTCGCGATATTTTCCTTCACTACAGTCAATGATGTCCAAGATAAATTAAAAAAATAATCACCAAAATCAATTCCTACTTAGCAGAATGATCGCGTAACAAACATACGAAAAAAAAGAAACAGTCGAATTAAGAACCACCTCCTTTTTTGAAGCTGGTTAAAAAAACATAAATGAATTGAAGAAACAGCAATGGAACTTGGATATGAACCCACAACCCTATTAATGAGAGCCATCACGACTTTCTATATGAAAACTTAAATATCACTGGAAATCCAAACTAAACTCAACTTCCAAGAAAGTTTTTGTCCTGCTTTCTTGGAAATTAATTAATAAGGCACAAGTTAAAGCAGTAAGCCAGTACTCCATTATAAACCCGACTCCTTAATAAAAACGATAAATGATAATTACTTTAATTTCCTACTACGTAAAAATAAATTTAGTAGCAATATAAGGAAAGCTTTTAAGATGTATACTTCTATGGCAAATTGAGTTGTTTGTAAGAGACGCGGCGGTAGACGTACGGTCGACAAACACTTTAAGAATCGCTCTTACTGGGGTCATAGCTGTCAAATTTCTCGAGACTAAGCTGCCTTGCCACGAAAGATGTGCGAGGTAGCCTAGCAGTGCAGCTACGACAATATGTGTCCTTTTCTACCCGAGCTAAGTAGTTTACAGATTCACGCCTGTGAAAAACCTAGTTCCGCTCAACTAAAGCTAAGCCAAGCTGCAAATGAAAATCAAATCTTAAGTCTTTACTGTAAAATACACAGTAGATGTTGGGAAAACACTTGTAGGTGTTGTATTGACGACACGGTTAGTGCAGTGGTTCAGCGATTTGCAGTTGCGCTGCGTGTCGCAGGTTCAATTCCCGCACGGAACTAAGTTGTTAAGGATCTGACTGTTTGTGCATGTGAGTTTGTAACCGCAAATATGCATATCAATATCGTCCGTTTACAAAAATTGATGCAAAGTGACTAAATTGTTGCATCAACTAACATCAACTACCCAACTGACTGGTTGACCCGTTTTTAGGTCGCTTAATAGTTCCCTGCTCATAATTCAGAGAAAAATCTCCTGAAGAGTCTAGCTCCATTGGCAAAATTCTCACAGGCAATCAAAACAATTTAATCCTTTTATGAACTTAACTTTCGTTCTTTATTCGTAGATTCCCTAATCTTTTTATTTTTTTGTTTATAATTCCATGAATCTTTTTCAAGCTATTGTTTTAATTAAAAGCAACTGTGAGCAGTTGAGAAAAAACTTTTAAACAATCAAGTTTCTCTTGTATGGATTCTTGCGAGCTACCTTTATGCAACTTCTTCTTGGCGTTCAAGTTGAAATTTTGTGCTCTTTCCATATCGATGATAGTACAATTTGTTGGTAGGTGACTCGTACTGCTTTCATTGTTTATAACTCTTTAACATTTGTGTAGGATTTACTAGGTTCTGCCAGCGGTTTTGCCCGTGTAAAAAGTAACTTCCACATTATTATTAATTTATAATATTAGAAGGATGGGATTATGTGTTCGGTAAGCTTTTAATAGCTAAATTTCACAGGAATAATAACGTAGCACAGTGTTTGATTTCACTCAAAAAATTTCCCTATTCTGTTTGTCGCATAAATGAATCAAGGAATGCGTTTAAAATGGAAGAGTAGAACACCCACGTGTCTATTTCATATACTTTTTTTAATAAAAAATAATATCAATTTCATGGCCCAGACCTAGAAAAATCAATAAATAAATTCTGTAAGTGTAACTGATTACGATAAATATTTTTTTTTTATATAGTTCCATGAAGTATATTTAGGCGCTTATTCCCCAGTTTTGATTTTTGAATTAACACCTTTGGTCACTGAGTTATTATTATTTTTTCAGATTTTTGTTTTTATTTTTTTTCCCTTAAATGACTTAAAAGTGCGGCTTGTGAGTAGCACTTAAAGATTGTTCTCAATTCGGTCTATCGTTGATAAAAAAACCACGTTCCACTATCGCGGCGTTTGGGAGTCATTGAATTTCAAAATTTTATATTAGGGTTGTCACACAACTTGACCTTTCATGTTTAGTTCGATTTTTTCTTATATTATTTTTAGAGTTGATTAATTTTTTCCTTTATTTACAAATCTATTTGTTTGACCTTAGTGACACCCCTAAATCGCATCATTTGACCTTTATTCATAACTCCCAAACGCCGCGATAGTGGAACGTGGTTTTTTTATCAACGATAGACCTAATTGAGAACAACCTTTGAGTGCTACTCACAAGCCGCACTTTTAAGTCATTTAAGGGAAAAAAAATAAAAACAAAAATCTGAAAAAATAATAATAACTCAGTGACCAAAGGTGTTAATTCAAAAATCAAAAATGGGGAATAAGCGCCTAAAAATACTTCATGGAACTATATAAAAAAAATATATTTATCGTAATCAGTTACGCTTACAGAATTTATTTATTGATTTTTCTAGGTCTGGGCCATGAAATTGATATTATTTTTTATAAAAAAAAGTATATGAAATAGACACGTGGGTGTTCTACTCTTCCATTTTAAACGCATTCCTTGATTCATTTATGCGACAAACAGAATAGGGAAATTTTTTGAGTGAAATCAAACACTGTGCGTAGGTATTAACTTGCTCATTATAATGCCTTACAATAAATATGGTTTGGAAGACACGTCGTAACGAAAACTTTTACCATGGTTTTAGTACATGATGATGTTTGACGTTGTTTCATGATGTTTTAGTACACGTCTTTGGTACTCTGCTACGCTAGAGGTCTTGGGTTCGATTCCCAAGTCGAGCAAAAAGTGTTATTGGGTTTTTCTATGAAATTCTCAGTAGCAGCTCGGAGTTTGGATTTGTGCCCGTTTAATGGCAATAGGCTCGCCCCCTATTACATGGGACCTAAAAACATACCGGCGAACTGTGGGTGTACATTGGTACACCTCTGCCTAACCCTTCGGGGAATACAGGCGTGATTGTATGTATGCTTAAATTTTTCGTCTTTGAGAAAACAACAATATTTTGTCCGTTTATGTATTAGGCTTATTTATGGAACAGCAGATTTTTTTCTTACCAACGTCTCCTGAGCACGATAATTAATATAAATATTAAATAGATAGCTATTATAAGATTTTTTTATGAAAATTAAGTTTTTTTTTAATCTGTCTCCATTTTTGTTACGTTTACGGGTACTTATGATGTTGATAATAAAATATGAAAAAAATATTGCAAAGGTAACGATTAAAACCAGTCTGATGATGTTTTATGACATATCAAGCAAGTTTGGCGAGTAAGTAGGTAATCATTATTATATATTTAATATGTCTATGTTATATTAATGTTTGAAGTGACGAGAAATGGTATCTAGTTCAATTAATTAATGTTTTGTGCCGCAAAAAAAAACAAACAAACCTAAAATAAACTGTTTTTGTTCGATTTTTTTAAGCTAAGTAGGTAGTTCTTCATGATATTTTATCTAGGTTTTGAAGATAGTTCTATTTTTAAAGTTTTGGTATCTTTTGTGCATAATTATGTGTAAAAACTAAGGAAGTTTGACATTTGCTGCAGATTGCAGACATTTGATGGGATAAATTGCTGTCTTCATATAGATGGGTCGTAGCGCCTAATCCTACGAGTATGTAAGACAGCTTTGAGCACTATATACTGGGATCTATGTACCTAGAGTACACAGTCTTGTGCACAAAACAACTTCAAAGTTGTCCATCAATAAATTAACGAACTTTAAAAATAAACCAATTATTCTCCGCGCTGATTCAATAGATTAAAAACCTGTTTTATTTATGATACTTATTTTTTTTATAATACACACGTGTGACTGACAGCAATTCGGAATTTCGGAATACAAATTCCGACTTATTTTGCGTGCTATTTTGACCTCACTTAAGTTTGCACTTTTTAATATACTTAATTAAATATAATTATTACATTTCATTTGTAGACAGAAATGCTGACTTGACTGGAACAAAATTAGCGTAAGCAATGAAACAGCTGTAACTATACACCGGTAGGTAATCATTTGCTGTTGTAAAAATTGCAACCAGACAATAAGCATTTTATTAATATATTACTGAATATTCCATGATTATGCAATAAACACTTCACCTATTCCCTATGTTCAATTTATAAAATTATTAATAATTCTCAACCGGTTTGTTCCTAATCAGAGAATATAATAAAGGTAATAAACCAAATTTATAACTGGGTTACCTTAAACTTTATCGACGTAAAATTATCTCTTTTTATCAACTGATAGGTACTACTTAAATACAGTTTTCGTGCATTAAGTACACATCTTGTTGCTCCTACTTCTGTGTTGCGAAAGTTATTTACTAAATTCACAGATTCGATACTAAGTTATAGTAAGACGTCTTGCCGAACCGTGCATACCAATATTCATTTATATTTTATTCAAATAAACACAATGCTGAACATCGTTAAGTTAAAATATGTTCAGTTGATGCAGAAACCGGCTCTGTCACTGATACCTAGTTATTACTTTAACTTGGTCAATATTCAAACAACACACAAATCTTTTGTCCAGTTCAAATGAGTCAGGCGAACAATAAATACAAAATCTCGAGGTCTAGACTGCGCGAAGTCAAAAAAGTTTTTGCAAAGTATTTTTCAGAACCGCTGCAGACTGGTTTCGTGCCGGGTTTTTGGCAAAGTTTAAGAAAAACTTACCTGTAGTACTGGAGAGGCGAGGACTAGCAGAAGGGCCGCAAGCGGGACCCCTCCGGTCCTCATGGTGCTCCAAGAGTGTTAGATGACGAATGTTGGAAAGTTAGTCCGGTGACCGGTAGGCGCGCGTCGTCGTCCGCGCCGCACCACTGTCGGACCGCGAATGATGCCCTCAGCCCGCTCCGCTCGGCTCCTCCGCTCCTCTCCTCTGTTAGCTTTTCGTCCCAAGTCCAGAAGCGCACGCAGCGACACCGGCTCACGCCCGCTCCGGCCTGCAACGCTACCTACGCAACTTTGCGATGCGCTCAGATCATCCCACTTCGACACACAAGTTCTGTCATGTGCATTCTTTATTATTATATTATTTAAGTCCGCAATGCTTTCAGTGTTTTTTGTTAAAAGTGAGTAGGTTAATTAATCGCTTTGTTGTTCTCTTGTGCCTCGGTACCGGTGCAAAAGTGAAGTAATAGGCAATCTGGATCAATGTGAAGAAAAATTCTTCGTCTCGTTCCCGCGTGTGAGCCCTGCAAAGTTCTATGACCCCTCTCCTGCGCTTATCACAATAGCGCAATCATAAATCAAAAATGCCTTATGTTTTATCGTGTTGTGGAAAGAAAATTATTCGTTATATCTTTGACATAGAGTTTGAATTGTATTATAAGGTGGATCGTGATTCAAAGTGATATCGCTTATTTACTTACTCGTCGCGCCCAATTCCTTAGCTCTGTACCTACTCGCATTTAATTATAGTTTATTAAACCTATTTATCTACAAATAGTAATAAAAAATGAATACATTGTGGTATTTTATTCTCAGTTTGAAGACGGAAACGATATCACATTTGCATATCACGGGGGCAATTCTACTAACTTTTAGAATCAATCGCAATCTAATCTCAGTCGCAGTTTGTAAAAAATGTCACATAACATTTTTGACATTGATTTTTTCTGAGATGAGAATGTGATTAGGTTTGGAATGAGTAGAACTGGCGTTCAGGTTATTCACGACCGCTTAGGTCTTCACTGTCCCCCAAAAGAGTACTACTGACAGCTCCAATAGGAATTCGGAAGGAAGATTACAATTCTTAGGCACTTGACAATTCAAATGTGCCTGTAGGTAAATGGTCTAATTGCTTTGACTTTGACTTTGAGATATTTTTATATGACTTGTACTTTTCACTGATTTTAAATAAAGTTCACCAATTCCATCTGTTTGAAAATATTTCAAAATGCGAATAATTTTTGGCCCGGAAACTGACGGAATCAGATGCCTGTCAGACAGTTGTGAATAGATAGGTAATTTTCTTACACATACCCTGCTATCATATCATCATACCCTCTTTTTGACTTCGCCGTAGTCGGGTAAAAAGATTGATCATGGTACATTGATACACAGTAATCTAGCTAGTCTTTAAGTAGTAGATAAGAGTTCTTCTGAATTGGGTTAGGTTATAAAGGCCAGGTTAGGCTATCAGGACCCATTTTCGCGTCACGATTAAGTTTAGCTTGGTAATGTACGAGTAATTAAAGAGTGACGTTGACGTCTCGTTGGTGCGGCGCCTCGGCGTTTTTGGACGGTTGTCTTTTACGTTCCTGGTCGCGAATTCGATTCTTGAAACAATTGCGTGTTGTAATTTTTTCTGTTCTAAAATCTCTCAGGCCCACTTTCACCAAAATCATTAAACATGTTTAGCGCTAATAAATTATCATTCTGTCACTGTCAACTTTTAACAATGTGACAGGGATGCAATGATGTTCTAATTACATAAGTTTATAGACCATTGTTACAGAGGTTCCTTATAATTAGTCTAACATAGTATAAAATATCGGTAACAGGTAGTGGTCCGCATTTCTAGTAAGAAACAGTGGTCCCCAAACTACGCGGTGCCTGTATCTTGGGTACCTCTTTAAGATCTGTAAAACACCCTTTTTCAAGCAAATTTTTATTATTATATTGTATGAGGAAAAAGTTGCCTTTAACCTTACAACTATTGTATGTATTACATATGATGAATGACTTGATAGCACAGTGGTGCCGCCCCCCGCCTCTCTCGCACTAGGCTGTGGATTCGCAACCGGGCACGGGCAAACGTATCAATGTGGCTTTTTCTATTTCAGTTTATCTTGGACTTCAATGACGGAAAACATTGTAAGGAAACCTGGATTTATAATTAATATAAGTCCGAATTCGCCAAACCGCCTTTCTCATTTATTCCTTAACATATAAGTAACTTTTTTTAATAGTATATAAAAATGAAATTTAAATATATAAACTATTGTAGCCTACGGCATCAGGAACAGGGTCCAAGCCAAAAGTGGTCAGGGCTCCGAGGAAGGGAGTACCGCAGCCTCCTTAGATGTTGGTCGAAGCTCTTTGCAATTAAGCCATTGGTTGTAACTTCATTATTATTAGGTAATAAATATGACGCAGCATTTGTTTGTAGGTTTGTCTAGTAATACTTTTCATCAATGAATTTGAGGAATCTTGTATTATTATAAAGAGGTAAGATTGCCCAAATTCTGGGCCGCAACAATATAGTATAATTGATAATAATAGTATGTATTATTTATTTATTTATTATAATACAATTTGTCATCGAAACGCTAAAAAGAAGAAAGAGGTAAGATTTGGTTGTTTGTTTGTAACGGATAGGCTCCGAAACTACAGGACCGATTTTAACATTTTTTTCACCAATAGATAGCTACATTATTCCAGAGTAACATAGGTTATATAACTTTACGCTACAACCCACGGGAGCGGTGTAGTAACCAAAAACGTAACTTAACGCGGGTGAAATAAGACATAGATAGGCAGTAAGCTAGTTGTTCAATAAGTAAATTAAAAAAATATAATTATGCTTACTTTAGCCCATTACAACAACCTATTTGAAAAGGTTGTTGCCATGTAAAATAAGCCGATTATTTATTTTGCAAGTAATTGAATAATGCCAAATGCCAAATTACTTTCTAGGAAAAATATCTTTAAAGAGATAATTATGTATCTCGCATTTGTCAATACCGCGATATTTAATGCCCTTATACACTACCAACGTCACTGAAGCGCAAGCTAATGCACATGTTTATTTTCACTTTCTTGACCTACGGTACTCAAACTTGGTCTTGGGCTAACATCCAAAAGGCCAAACCCAAGGTTTGCCAACGATTAGTTATGTTTTTAAGTCCCATGTAATTGGGGGTGAGCCTATTGCCATTAACCGGGCACAAATCCTAACTCCGAGCTGGTACTGAGAATTTCATAGAAAAACCTACTAACACTTTGCTCGAGCTGCGAATCAAACCCAACAACGTTCTTGTTTATTTTTTTCATAAATAACTTTCTCGGTGAATGCCAAGCGGAGTTTGAATTTTTGACAAAATGTCGGGCTTGTTATCACCTGGAACTCGTTCAAAACTATATGTGACAACTAGCAAACAGCCCGCAACTTTGCCACGTGGCTTATTTCGTCCGCGTTAAATTACGACTTTGGTTACTGCTCCGCTCACGTTTTTTGTAGCGTGATGTTATATAGTGTACGACACTCACAATTAACGTGACTTTCTATGGGTAAGAGAATTTTTAAAATTAGTTCAGGATTTACAGAGGTTACCCCCTCTAACCTCACATACTATCCTTCTTTATACATATCCCATCACGCTTGTTTTTCCCGAAGGGAAAGGCAGAGGTGTACCAATGTACACCCACAGTTCGCCGGTATGTTTCGGTTCCATGTAATAGGGGGTGAGCCTATTGCCATTAACCGGGCACAAATCCAAACTCCGAGCTGCTACTGAAAAATTCATAGAAAAACCCAATATTTAACACTTTATTGCTCGACCTGGGAATCAAACCCAGGACCTCTAGCGTAGCAGTCGTGCTTAGGATCATATGACTAGGCTAACGAGGTAGTCAACCAACAGTTTCCTTCTTTATAATATTAAGTATAGGTGTGCAGGCAAACACGTATACGCCTGCCTACACTTTTATAGGGAATAGGTACGAGCGTGATGTATCGAACCTGTACAGAACCCTAATGTTAGTTCGGATCTTGCTATCGTACTACTATTATGAACGCAAAAGTTTGCGACGATGAAAAAATAGTTGGGTGTTTGATACCTTTCAAGCTTATGAGCTGAAGCCCCATATGTATGTGGTGCATAAACAGGATGGATTATTGAGACAGGTCACTAAGGGCACATAATGTATGTATATTATTATGTATGTGGACTGCCCCGTTGGTCTCGTGGTCGCAAGTGCGACTGCTGTGCAAGAGGTCCCGGGTTCGATTCCCAGGTCGAGCAAAAAGTGGTATTGGGTTTTTCTATGAAATTCTCAGTAGCAGCTCGGAGTTTGGATTTGTGCCCGGTAAATGGCAATAGGCTCGCCCCCTATTACATGGGACCTAAATAAACCGGCGAACTGTGGGTGTACATGTTACACCTCTGCCTAACCATTCGGGGAATACGCGTGATGGTTGTATGTATATTTTCCGTACAAAATGTATGAGAAAAGTTTTTGGCGATTTCTGTAATTTGTATTACTCATTCCATAAATGGTTTATAGAGTGTTTTGATCATACTGTATAAAAAACTAGCAATTTTTTTTCGCTGACTATTTTTTTAAATCAAAAACTGTTAATGCTGTTCATAATACGAGTATATCAGAAAGTTATGGATGGTCTCCTAAGAACGTTTTCCTGTAACTATAATAGTTAAGTTAGGTACAGCCTTTGGTGGCCCGTTTCAAAAATCCACCCTGTATATATACCATAGATATAACTTGTATTGATCTAATTTAAGACATAGGATAAATTTAATACCGTTTTTATGATCCCGTGGGATAATTAAACATTTAGGTTTGACTGTTACGCATACGAAGTCGTGGGTAATAACTAATAAGTAGTTAGAGAAAAGATGGATGGATTGAATGTGTGAAGAATGATATGAAAGAGAAGGGAGTCTGTGATAGTATGACGGTTGACAGGTTGGCATGGAACAAGAAAACATGTTGCGCCGACCCCAAGTAAAATGGGATAAGGGCAGGAAGATGATGAGTTAGTTTCCATCTTTGAATTATTTTAGACTTTTGACAATACATAGTTGAAGAAACTACCTCGTTAGCCAGATGTTCCTAAGCGCGACTGCTACGCTAGAGGGCTTGGGTTCAATTCCCAGGCCAAGCAAAAAGTGTTATTGTTTTTTTTATGAAATCTCCGTAGCAGCTAGAAGTTAGGATTTGTGCCCGGTTAATGGCATTAAGCTCGCCCCCTATTACATGGCACATAACGGCGAGCTGTGGGTGTACATTGGTACACCTCGGCCTAACCCTTTGGGGAATATAGACGTGATGGTTTGTGTAAGTAACTAAGCAATTTAATGTAAGCAGTTTAATGGATAGGATAAGGGCACTAACATTTAGGCTTGTGATTATTCAGTTTGCCGTTAACGAACTTAATGTCAAAATTACACAAGGTAACTCAAAAAATAGTATTTTACATTACCAGGTGTTGACTTATTTAAATGTAGACTGTTAACCTATTTAAGTTTTGATATGTATATATACCATCACGCCTGTATTCCCCGAAGGGTTAGGCAGAGGTGTACCAATGTACACCCACAGTTCGCCGGTATATTTAGGTCCCATGTAATAGCAGGCGAGCCTATTGCCATTAACCGGGCACAAATCCAAACTCCGAGCTGCTACTGAGAATTTTATAGAAAAACCCGATAACACTTTTTGCTCGACCTGGGAGTCGAACCCAGGTACTCTAGCGTAGCAGTCGCGCACGGGACCACTAGGCCATCGAGGCAGTTAAGTTTTGATATTTTTGCTATTTGCTATAAGGCACAATATGCCCTCATCTCACCAAATTATTTATAGGCTACTAGCAAACTGCCCGTTATTTCGTCCGCATGTCTTATAGGTACCTACGTTACATCTATCTATTGGTGAAAAATGGTTAAAAACAGTCCAGTCATTTTGAAGCCTATTCGGTACAAACTAACAAACAAAAAACTATTTATGATATTAGCGAACTATCCGCGATTTTACCCGCGTGGCTCGTTTCACCCGCGTAAGTTACTTCTTTGGTTACTGCTCCACTTACGTCTGTTGTAGCTTGATGTCATATAGCCCATCATCATCTGCTTAGCCATTTCCCAACTGCGTTGGGGTCGGCTTCCAGTCTAACCGAATGCAGCTGAATACCAGTGTTTTACATGGAGCGACTGCCTATCTGACCTCCACAACCCGGTAACTGAGCAACACGATACTTCCTGGTTAGACTGGTTGTCAGACTTCTTGGCTTCTGACTATCCGTCACGACTGTCAAAGATCTACAAATGACAGCCGGGACCAACGGCTTTACGTGCTTGCCGAGGCACGGGGGTATCACCACCACCAACTTCCAAACTCCGGGCTGCTACTGAGAAATTCCTAATGGAAAAACCCAATACCACTTTTTGCCCGACCTGGGAATTGAACCCGGGACCCCTTGCTCAGCAGTCGCGCTTTGCGACCACGAGACCAACGGGACAGCCTAATTACTCAGTTATAACGAAGCTTCTTGACGGCAAAAGAATTTTTCAAATTGGTCCAGTAGTTTTTGAGTTTATTCGTTACATACAAAAATACAAATCTTTCCTCTTTACAATATTAGTGTAGATTAGTCATTATAAAAGAATGGTGTCGATTCTGTTATGCACAAGCTAAACTTAATTTAGACTATTTTTATCTTTTTCTTTCCAATCAAACAAGAAAGGGACGGATGTGAATAAGGCTTGTCAATTTTAGTTGATCTAAAACCTCTATACAATTATAGTTGACATGTCAGAACGCGTTGATTAAAAACACGGAAAAGTTCAAGGCCAAACTAATTTGACATCTCTAACTTAATTCTAAGGTATTACCGTCCTTTTCTTTAGCTGTATGTTAGTAAGAGATGTCAATTCTCTAATTTTAGTTTAGTTTGTGAACAAGGGAATCGGCACCGTTATCAGCCTATAACTGTCCCACTGCAAGGCAAAGGCCTCTTCTCATACATTAAGGCACGAGAGATACATTGATCACCACGCTTGCTCAAGGCGGATAGCCGGTTTCAGACGTATATTAATTATTTTATATTGTCCAGGTATCCAGGCTTCCTGATGATATTTTCCTTCACCGATGTCAATAGTATCCAAGATATACTTAGAAACTACATAATATGAATTAGAAAAAATCACATTGATACTTGTACCCACATTGGTACAGTTCACTTACATATCTTCATATTGCATTTTATATTTGAAATACAAAGATACTCGTACTTTATCATTGTAACTAACTTTTAATTAAAAATAATTAGTTTGAACTTTGTTTAAAATATAATAGGTACCTACTGCAAAGAAGCGAGTATTATCTTATCGGCAAATAAAAACAAAAAACAATAATGCTATCACGTAAAAACTTTGGTTACCTACCTCAAAAAAAAATGTATCAAAAAATGTAATGTAATTGTTCATTCACATTAATCGTTCCACTTCTCGGCACGGACTAGTAGACTAGTGCATGTCATGGCAGAAACTAGTGAAGGGCTGAATAAGGATTATTCTGAATCATCATCATCATCATCATCATCATCTCAGCCATAGGACGTCCACTGCTAAACATAGGCCTCCCCTTTAGATGTCCACATATACCGGTCGGAAGCGACCTGCATCCAGCGTCTTCCGGCGACCTTTATTAGGTCGTCTGTCCACCTTGTTGGTGGACGTCCTACGCTGCGCTTGCTAGTCCGTGGTCTCCACTCTAGCACTTTTCGACCCCATCGGCCATCTGCTCTGCGAGCAATACAAACACAAAAAAAAAAAAAAAAATATATATATTATGAATACAAAGGTAGAATTAATTTTTCAAAGAGTAAACTTACTTAGATTATAATAATTAAATTACAAGCTATGTACAGTGTAACTGCCCCGTTGGTCTCGTGGTCGCAAGTGCGACTGCTGTGCAAGGGGTCCCGGGTTCGATTCCCAGGTCGAGCAAAAAGTGTTATTGTGTTTTTCTATGAAATTCTCAGTAGCAGCTCGGAGTTTGGATTTGTGCCCGGTTAATGGCAATAGGCTCGCCCCTAATTACATGGGACCTAAATATACCGGCGAACTGTGGGTGTACATTGGTACACCTCTGCCTAATCCTTCGACGAATACAGGCGTGGCGGATGATGGTACAGTGTATAAAAAAAGAAAGCTTATAGGGCAAAAACTCATCTGCATCGCTATCAATGGGACAAGTGCCAAAAAATCTGGCAGCATTGCCACATTGTATGGAAATGCTGATTCTTTGGCCCAAAAAAAGACCAGTCCTCTGGTCACGTGAGGAGTCTACCAGTCGCCGGAAAAACTAAATGAGCACTCGGACCCTAAAGCCCTAGTGTGTGTTCAAACATATAGCTTCCAAGAAGCAGCTAAGCAATATGTTTGAATAAGAATAAATATTCGGCCGTATATCAAACAAGATTTCACGATCACCAAATTGTGAGCAGTTTTACAATATAACAATATTACCGGGCTATTATTGTCCCACTGCATGCAAATGCCTATTCCCATACAGAGAAGGCATGAGCATTGATCACAACGCTTGATCAAGGCGGATTAGTGATTTCATACTATATCAATAATAGGCCCTGGTTTCCTCACAATGTTTTTCTAAAGAGCAAACAGAATACGGAACACTACGCTGCGCTCAAAACCAGCAGTGTGATTCTCTAAGCTTCACTTCATAATCCGAAAGCTGAATCCGCAGTGAGATTACAAAATGGTATTCTGTTAAACACGATCACGCCCGGTGACGTCACCACGGCGAACGAATACTAAACCAATGACAGGTTGGTTCGTTATCGAAGTGAGCGCGATCACTTTAGTGACACTCGTTTTCGAGTTTGCATTTTAGAGAATCGCACTGCTGGATTATGAACGTGGTGGCGCCAGGCTCAAGTGGGATTGACGCGGGTCAAGTCTGCCGCGTGCACAGCGGCCGTTGAACAAAAGTCTCCTCGCATTGGATACCTGAGGATGTCGGCGTCGCCGAGGCCGGCCCAGGAAGAGGTAGCGAGATCACCTAGACTCGCACCAACAGAGCTAGTTCGAGGTGGCGCAAAAAAAGAATATAATGGAAGAACTTGGGTTAGGAGCTTGTAGGGTAGAAAAAATAAACTTTTTAGGATTTCATACCCAAAGGGTAAAACGGGACCCTATTTCTAAGACTTCGCTGTCTGTCTGTCCGTCTGTCACCAGGCTATATCTCATGAACCGTGATTGTTAGACAGTTTAAATTTTCCCAGATAATGTATAACTTCCAATTCAAAAGTGCCAGTAAATGGTCTAATTGAAATAAATGCTTTGACTTTGCTGTTGCCACTATAACAACAAATACTAAAAAACAGAATAAAATAAATATTTAAGGGCTCGTTTTTGTTCGATATTGATAACGCTTGAAATATTCACCGAATATTTAGTTATATATTCAGTTTACAAATAAATAAGTAAATAAAAATAAAACAAATATTTAAAGGGGGCTCCCATGCAACAGACATGATTTCTTTGCCGTTTTTACAGATAATAGTACGGGACCCTTTATACGCGAGTTCGACTCGCACTTGGCTTTTTTAATTAAAACACAGTACGGACGAAACTCATATAAGTAAGTTATTTTAAGATAGGTGTAGGGGATAGTCGATAGGAAGCTACAAAACTTTTGTTTCACCAACTATAGCGAACTTCTGACGGCAACTTTGGAAATTCAACAGGTTCCGCTGAAACCTTTACTTTAACTGCTTCGGAAATTGACGCAACTATAATGGTTACCGCTTGGTAAAAAACTTTACCTCGTTTTGTTGTTACATATTTTTTACTAGTTACATATTTTTGTATGCCCGCGACTCTGTCTGCATTAATGTCGCTTTTCTGCGGGGTTTTAAAAATGCCTTATTTACGGATGTGACATCATTAAATGACTTCCCCTGCCCTTAGTGTCAGAGTTTTACTGACTAAAATACATCCATGTTTCTTCTTTTGCCCTTTGCGTTCCGGGCGCGTGGTATCTCTTTCGAACAACCCGCAGCCCCGGCAAGCATCGGCCCTGAATGGCTCCTCCGAATGTTTGCTGAGATCTCTTTGAGGCGAGCGTGGAACACGAAGGCGACGCGTCGTCGGCACGGTCTGTCGTTATTAACGTACGGACGGTGACCTACCCATTAGTCACTTTCCACAGACCCGCGTCTACGGTGATCGTCTCACGGCTCCCGACGCCCGGAGCGTTTCCCGCTTCGGCTGGGACGAGAGGTTTTACGCTTCTGACATCCCGCCTATTGCTTCGCAAAAGGAGGCGACTGCATCCCATTCCCTCTCGCTCCGGTCCATGGCTTGCACCAGGGCCGGACGCGAGAATTCGCTACCGCTGGTCTCGTGGTGGCGACTGTGGAGCGTGGGTCCTGGATTCGATTCCAGGTCGGGCGAAAAGTGTTATTGGGTTTTTCCATTAAGAATTTCTCAGGAGCATCCCGGAGTTTGTAAGTTGGTGGTGTGACACTCCCGTGCATCAGAAAGCATGTAAATCGGTTGGTCGTGCACCTACGGTCTCTTCCCGGTTGTGTGAGATTGCCGTCCCATCGGACTATGAGAGTTAGGGAAGAGGGAGCGTACCTGTGTGTGCACTATAATCTCTCCTGCGTACTTGGCTAGTCTGCATTAAGACTAGCCGCCGTGAACAAAATCGGTCTGGAAAATACATACATGCTAACACAGTTTAACAAAGTTTATGTTGGTTACTTTTTACTTTAAACTCATAACCTATCTAAATACAAAATAATTCAATTCAATCTACGTCATCGTTAACATTCTTACAGGGTACGTACCAAATCTGACTACACTTCAGATTTCATTTCACCTGTTTATTTAACAGAGCTTTCAGTATCAGGAAATTATGTAATAATATTTACAAACATTCGCAGAGAGTAGATTATTTTCTAGACTGAAGAATTTTAATAGATTTTACTCTCTCACTCGATTTTAAACTTGCTCGCTAGTAACAATTATTGTAGGTTATTAGCATAGTTTTGGCTGCTGATTGCAGAAGCACATACGTCAGTAATCACGAAGTGCAGAATTCAGTTTCCTCGATTCTTGTGCTACCAAAGTAGTAAAGTAAACCAATTCATCTTAACATTGCAGGCAAAAAGTACGTGGTAAATAGAAATACAATTTTATTTTGGTCCTTTTCCTCTTTTCAGCTACACTACTACTACTTACTACTACCTACTTACTTGTATACTAGGTAGGTACTGTAACTACCTATTTAAAGCTGTTTAGTGGACGTTTTTATCGTAGTCGAGATTTAATGTAAGAAGGGTTAGCCCACAATTCGCCAGTATGTTTAAGTCCCATGTAAACCACCTCAATAATTGGGTAATACAATAACAAATTGTCGTACTTTTGGGTTTTTGACTTCGATGATAGTACCATCATACCATCACGCCTGTATTTCCCGAAGGATTAGGCAAAGGTGTACCAATGTACACCCACAGTTCGCCGGTATGTTTAGGTCCCATGTACTACGGGGCGAGCCTATTGCCCATACCAGGCAAAAATCCTCACTCCGAGCTGCAGCTGAGAATTTCATAGAAAAACCCTACACTTTTTGCTCGACCTAGGAATGGAACCCAAGACCTCCAGCGTAGCAGTCGCGCTTAGGACCACTAGGCTAACGAGGCAGTAGGTACGTGGTAAATCGAAACACAATTTTCATTTTGTTCTTTTCTTCTTTTTAAATACACTAGGTAGGTACTGGAGCCTACATAATAAAAGTTATTTATAACTAATGGCGGATGTTTTTATGGAAGTCGAGTTTTAATGTATTTTTACTTAAATTCAATAACCATGTGAATTTTCTTAATGATAGACAGGTAAAAAAGTTTATTAACCATTGTTACAGAAGCTCCTTGTAATGAGGTTAATAGTATAAAAAAAATTGGTAATAGTTAGCGGTCCGCATTCCTAGTAATAATAATAATAATTCGTATCGTTAGGAGATTCCTTTCTCAGGATCCCTGACCACCGGTGGCTTGGACCCTGTTCCAGACGCCGGTGGGCTACTATTTTTTATATATATTTTTAAATGTTTTTATATTTTTTTATATTAATGTTTAAAATGCAATCAATATGTATAATGAATGAATAAATAAGTATAATAATTCCAATTAATTCAGGCAACAAACACAACAACAGACACAACAGTGGTAGCCAAGAGCAAGCGAGCGAGTAGTGTAGTGTCTATTAATTTAGTGGTCCCCAAACTAGGCGGTGCCTGTACCTTGGGGACCAGATATGTAGGTACATCTTTATGCATATATCTTTCGCCCTGTAGTTGGCGCATAACTCTGACGAACTCGTACTCTAACATTCTGCTATGTTATTCTGAAATAGGTCAATCACTTCGAAAGTCATCTCGATAGTCACGCTTGCTTCGCAGAATATCCAAATCCTATTGAAAAACGTCAAAATACTCTCTCAATATAATACTACTCATATACGTCATCATGTGTTGGCGCTAGAGTGTCGAACTCACTCATTCTTAAGAATACGAAACTAAAATCTCACCGCGTATTTAGAAGTGATTCCGCAAATTAACTTTTAGATTAGCACTACAGAAGCTAAACTTAGCGTATACGTTCAATTAAAACGGAAGCATCGTTTGCACAAATTTTCATGGATTTCGTGAAAATTCATTGTTTTTTTTTTGCGTTTGTGTGTTACTTACATAATGTACCTACATAATAATAAATAATGCCTAATCGTTTATTTTGGACCAAAACCAAAAATAAATTAAAAAGTAAGTTTTGTTCTTACTATACTTATACGGAAAACAAAATTTAAAACGGTGGTAGTACAAAAATTACAAACTGTGACAAACGTGACCAGTACCTGTGAAATGTACTTCATCATATTCCGCGATGGTGTATCTTTTTTGCGATAGGATGGTAAACAAGCCCGCTACATCTGCTATACCATAGGCCTTGCAAATGCGTTGCCATCCCAAAAACAAAGTTTAAATGTCTCATGAGCCTGTCAACATCGGCTTCCATACTCTTCCAACCGGAACACAGCAACGATGCTTTGCTGCCGAAAAAGGTATGGTAGCAGTACTTGTACCAAAATGTGAATTAAGCCTTAAGCTTCACTCTGCTAGAGAGCTTTTTGAAGTGAAAACTTCTTTAGCGGCGTTGTGCACTTTTTTTGGAATGGGTAAAAAATGTTAAACTCGCGTCAGGACACGTGACCCTGATCGAAAATTCGTAAGCGGCGTTGTGCACTTGTTTTGGAATGGGTAAAAAATGTTAAACTCGCGTCAGGACACGTGACCTGATCGAAAATCTTACGAATTTATAGTACACAAATATGACAATTCGCGTCAGCGAATCACATTTGTGTACGTCTTTAGCGTTTTCACTTCAAAAACGACGGGTTGCACTCCGGGAGTGCCGGCTCCCGGAGTGCAACCCGTCGTTTTTGAAGTGAAAACTTCTTTAACGACGTTGTGCAATTTTTTTTTATTGGTATGTTGTCGCTTGCTGGCTGGTACCTACGTTGTTCGTTGGACAAAACCTTACGCCGAAGGAACCCGTCGAGTTAATGCGCCGTCACATGCCTGGCTGCTTGGGAGATCGACTGCCGAAGTTATTCACCAACAGACGTACCTCAGGTGGCTTGCAGCTCGCCCTCAACAATAGTCTGAACATTTTCACCACTCACTCGGGACTAGATGATAAGCAACAGCAATAATGCAGCCGCCTTGCAACCAAGCAACACTCATTTTTCATCATCATCATCATCATCATATTAGCCGCTGGACGTCCACTGCTGGACTTAGGCCTCCCCCATCGATTTCCAAAAGGACCGGATGGAAGCAACTTGCATCCAACGTCTCCCTCAAACTATTTTAGTCGGCTTGTCGTGATGGCCTAGTGGTTAAGGCACCCGCCTTTCATGCACGAGGTTGTGGGCTCGCAACCGGGCACGGGCAAGTACCAATGTGACTTTTTGTAATTCATATGTACTTTCTAAGTTTATCCTGGTCATCACTGACATCGGTAACCATGTCAAAGGCCCTTGAGGCAGTTTAGAAACTAATTTATTTTTCGGCCATAATGACAGATATACAGGTACCTACTTCTGTTCTAGGAAGAAAGCCAAGACTCCAAGCAACCTAAAACGTGACTAGTGTCTACTGATTTACTCGGTAAGTACCTACTAACGATTCTACGGACTGCTGAAGTGAAAATAAATCTTGTCATCGGTATTTACTTACCGAACTAGAAAGAGGAAAGTAGGTACTTTTTTTATGCTATTAAACAAAACAGAACACAAACAAGAACTAAACACTACTTACTTACTTACTTACTTAGGAACTTACTTTTGTTTTACTTACTTACTTACTTTACTTTTGTTTAAGGCGAATGTTCTTCGATAATTCCTAGGGTTTTTGCTAAACAGGTAAAATCTACAGTGGTTCAGAAATAATAGACGCTGAGAAAATGATCAACGTTACGCCATCTACAATTATAACTCGTAACTAAAGTACCAAATAGTTTACTTTAATGCCACTAGATGTCATAGTTCACTAAAAGTTAAAATAATATTGTATCTTAAAACGTATTTAAAATAATAAATTGTATTGTTTTAAATAAACTCACGTAACAGTAGTAGAATAAGTAATTTCATATAATACCATTAAAATAAAATAAAAGTAGGTACTGGGTAAATAAATTAAATGAAATGAAACGCGGTCTTTTTTTATTAAATTCTTTAAGCACAGGATGTTTCTAATTATTCCATGTTCTTGAGAAATATCCATTCTTTTTTCTTTTTATTTATTTTATCCCGTACATTAAGCTTTTATTTAGTAAAGTAGGTAAAGGACACGTATTCTTGGGCTGACACAGAGATGGCGTTCCAATCGGCTAAAAATTATGTTTCGCGCCTGGGCGTGACACTATTAGTACGTTTCGGTTATGTCACAACTTGACAAGCCTCACCTTGTCCTGTCAAGTGTGGGGTTAACAGATGAAAAATTCAAAAGTCCGGCCAAAAGGCCAATTTCCATTGAAAAATTCTGAGATTGTTTGAGATTTTTCTCTCAAACGTGCTTAAAACATTAAATAAGTCAATCTAAAAAAAGTTAACCGTCGGGCATTTTATAAAACAATAATTTAAGACAAAACCTTACTAAACAAGGTATCTTCACATACAGTAATAAATATGATAGAACTGATTAAGAACCATATTATTTTACATTTTAATTTTAGAGGCAGTCAACACGATAACCCTTGCTAAGATTTTGTTTTTGTTGTGCATCAAGGCGTCAGACAATAATCAGTAATTATCAATATCCAAATAGAATAAAATGTAGTAAATTATCAATAGATGATCAAGCGACGTAACTTTTATAAAAAAATAAATGTTTACAAGACTTTACAATGTTTATTTAATTTATACTTTCGACAGTACAGTATACTTTGAACAATTTAATGACTCCGAAACAAAACCAACTGGGACATTTTGTTTAAACGTATTTTCCGATCAGTATACCGAATTTATATTGCATTCTGTGGACGTATTCTTCTCCAGGGTTTAGCACTGAACTAGGAAAGTTTTTCTGGAAAGAAAAAAGACAAAAAATATATTCAAAATGTGCAACAACTTAAACGTCACAATTTGTTAAGTATACAATTTTTCATTAAAAATATACCATCCAAAGTGCCATTATTTCCAGCGGAATTTCCAAAAAAAAAACATTTTATTTTATTCGAGATTTGGGTAAGGTCTTAACTCTAGTCTAGCTCAGAGGTGGTCAGGTGGCAAAGATAAAGTCAACGAAGGAGTGAGCTTACCCAGAAAAAGTCTGTTCACTCCATCTTTGAAGAGATTAGAGTTGAAAGCGTTCGGAAATACTGACGCATTTATACAAACCTTGTGGAATACAAGAAAAAAGATCAGACGACCTGTTTTCAAGTGACGATCTTTCATGCTTGCGGCAATTGTTTATTTTTTATATTTGACTATTCTGGCGTACACGACTGACGATGTACAGCGCGTCTTCCGTTACATATGCACCCACCCTTAGGCTGTCCGCCACGACCGATTTTTTTACTGATTTCTTCTTCTGCCGATAAACCAGCCCGATGATCGGTGAAAAACTCGGTAGTGGGTGGAGAAGTTTACACTACATAAGGCAATAAACTCACATGATTGACGGCATCGGGGTAATTCTGAGGCATGACGCAGAACAGACCATGGCGTTCGTAAGTCGTTCCCTGCTTACCCATCAATGGAACGTAGCCAAATCTCTTTTTACCCTGGGAAAAAAACCAAATCATTTTAAATATTAGGTAACAGAAATACCTAAGTGGGCATGGTACCTAACCTATAAAAAATTAATCACAATACAGGATCCCCTGTTTACCGTCACCTACATTTTTGGTAGGTGTTTTCCTGAATGGTATAGTACCTATTGTACAATACGTACAGGAAAATAAGTTTTCTTTATGTTTTTACTAGCTAACTAGCCGCGACTTCGGCCGCGTGGCATATTTCACCCGCGTTAAGGGACGTCTTTGATTACTGCTCCTCACGCGTGTGTTGTGGCGCGATGTTATATAGCCTATGACACTCACAATTAACGTAGCTTTCTTTGAGTAAAAGAATTATCAAAATTGGTTCAGTAGATCCAGACATTACCCTCTACAACCTCACCAACTTTACCTCTTTATAGTATTAGTATAGGTCTGTGTATAATAATTTGCTTGTTTGAATTAGGTTAAAAGAGCCTTGCTTACTCATTTCCTTACAAAAATGCATTCTTCTTCCAAACGCAAGTACAAACTAAATTATACTATTTCTAACAGACTTCTAAAAAGGAGGAGGTTCTCAATTTAAATGAATGTTTTTTTCCATAATATGTTTGCTAAGCAATAATTCCGCCGATTATAAATTGGTTTTGATCATTATATTTTTATTTGATAGATCATACTTCAGAGGTATTAGTCTCATATAAATGTTATCAAAATCGATTATGTAGCTTGGTTTAATAAACCAAAAGAACTGAAAAAAAACGACATCCAAGTAACGGAATAACATAATTCTTCTGTTGTCTTGTGACTGTCTGATTTGGATGACAATAACTAGAAGGTAGATACTAAAAACCAAAAAATTAAATAAAAAAATCGTCTAACGAAATCCGGCACAATCACTCTTAGTTGTAAAAAAATTAAAGTTAAAAATCACCTTGCTTTCTTCCGCTTGCCCTTCTTCACCTACACTCGACCTAGTAGACAGCTCACTACCCTCCTCAAGACCCTCCTCTCCCATTTCCTCCCCCTCCTCCCCCACTCCTTCCAAAGACTCTTCCACAGTCGCTTCCACTGCCTCTTCTTCATCCGCAACCTCCTATGTCAAATAAACATGATTTATCGTTACACAGCCAGTCATTGGTACATTCCTACAGAGATCATCATCTACCTACTACAGCATATTCACCTCCTTACCGGTCTATCGGAAGCGAAAATGTGTCTGTTCATTTGTTCGTATGTATCTTTTTTAATTTGCAAAATGGAGCTGTTTTTATTGGATGGATCTCTTAGATTTCTTAGATGTTAATGGATCTCTTAGGTACTCGGTTTTTCGAGAATGGGGTCACCCTTGACCGTACAAAACTAACGAAGCAGAAGAACGGTCGCGTACTATTAAAGAAATCTTTTTTTGTGCCTTTGGATGGTAAACAAGCCCACGGCCCATATGATGTTAAGTGGTCACCGCTACCTTTAGACATCTGCAATACCTGAGGCCTTGCAAATGCGTTGCCATTTAGAGACAAAGTTAAAATATCATGTGCCTGTAATTGCACTGGCACCCATACCCTTCAAACCGGAATACAGCAACGCTGCTTTGCGGCAGAAAAGATATAGTGGCAGTACTTCTCCGGATGAGCTCCTTCACAAAGAGCTCTACTACTACTAAAACATATTTCAGAAGTCTGAATGGTTGCTTACCTCGTAGATTTTATTTGGGTCTGGTAGTAGGTTGCCGGTGTAGAATTGCATTCCAGGCTGGTTGCTGTATACTTCAAGCACTCGTCCGGTAATCGGATGTAACACCCTGAAAATGTCAAAGAAGATACATTATACCGAAGGCTTTATACTTCTCAAGTAGGTAGTTATTTTATAGCTTAATAAATATTAGTATAATAGCATACGAGTGAGGAAAGTTTATCACAACGGTCCTGGCCGAATTGTTGCCCCATCTGCTGAAAGCTAAGGTGTAATGAGCTACATTACGCCTGTTTGTAATTGATAAGCATTTAACAACGTAATAAAATGAATGCCAAACGCGTTTCATGCGGCGTTTTAGAAGACACTAGAGAAATATTTTTATTTATTTATCTACATACACTTAAACGAAGATACACAAGACTTACACGAAGATAAAAAAAACAATTTTGCTCATTTATCATGAGTGACTTTCACATAATATCTTGTCTGTCGAGGGGTCAACCAATTTCTTTTACATGCGGCCAGTAGAACCAAAGTTTACTATGCTACAGTAGCTAGTGGAACCGTAATTTTTTCCGAAATAAAAAATATCCTTTGTGTTATTCCACACTATCTCAGTGCCAAATTTCATCGAGATCCGTTCAGCCGTGTAAGCGTGAAAAAGTAACAAACACCCATCCATTTCTCCTCACAATTTTGTGCATTTATAATATTAGTAGGCTTTTTTCTATTGAGGCATGGGAAATCATGAAATGAAAATGAAATGAGAAACCCATCCGTGTTCCTCTCAATGCTCTTTGCGTTCCAGGGGTGACTCTTTCGAACAAATTCTGACTGGCCCCTAGCGGGCCCCGTGTGCTGACATCTCTTCAAGGCGCGCGTGGAACACAACGCACCGGCAACCCGGGAAATATTAGTAAAATAGTGCAAGAAAATTAAATGATTGTACATAGAGTTTCGCGGTTTAACCTCACCTGGCCTGAAACGCCAAGTCCTGGTCGGTTCCTCGGGTGATACAGAAATTAACGTCATAGCCTCCCATGGGTATCCTAGGCATCATCACTCTTAACAGTCGCGGCACACGGAAATCGAAGGCTGTTGCGCCCACTACTCTTCTTTCACCTGGAAAATAAATGCACGCTTAATTAGCAAAATGAGTCGATTAACATTTCAGATTTTTAAATCATGCTTATTGAGCACAATATCAATGGAAATGGATGTTAAATAAACTCTATTAAATAAGGTATTGCCTGAAATGCTGAACAAGTGCTTTGTGTTATTTCGTATCTACACTACACTTTACTACACTTTGATATTTTATTAAATCTATATCTATTCTTAATGTTATAAAGAGGAAAGACATTTTTGCATTGGCGTATCTAGAGTTAGTTTTCAAGGGGGGGCTGGGCCTGGCTCCTAAGATGCCATGGCCGATGCGATGCAATGCGGTCAGGCGGAAGGTGAGCCCTACAGCCTGGGGTAGGCACAAGACCATTCTGGGGTGGGCATTAAACACAAACTTACCCGTTACAAGTCCCTCTTCATCTACAGCTGTGTATTTATCAGCATTGATGGTGATAATATGTTCCAACATCAAGTCCGGCCCCGCATGCTGAGAAAAAATATAAGCACTTTGTTATGCGACAAAAAAGAAGTACACAGTCACGGATCTTGGTTATCGAAAGTAATCGTGTTCATCAAATAAATGTTATAACAGTCGGCCATGTCTTCGATGCTATGGAACTTTCATAAATCGTTAGAAAGATAGATACCAGGTACCTAGTATTGAATTCGTTTGATTTACAAAAAAAAATAACTTGCAAATACGAGTAGCTACGTGATTGTGAAAAGAGTAAAAACTGAGTTCGTCGTTTTGGTTTTCATTTAGAAAACGCTAGCCTATATAATAATACCAGCCTATTGTTGTCTGATAGCAGGGAGATGGCCTCTTTGCGACCACGCTAGCTAAAAGCGGATTGGCGATTTCAAGCTTATATTTATTCGAACTGCCTCGTTGGCCTAGTGGTCCTAAACGCGACTACTACGCTAGAGGTTTTGGGTTTAATTCCCAGGTCGAGCAAAAAGCGTTATTGGGCTTTTCTAAAATAAAATAATAAAATTTTCAGTAGCAGCTCGGAGTCAAGATTTGTGCCTGCTAATGGCAATAAGCTCGCCCCCTATTACATCACACCAACTCAAACTCAAATATACCTGCGAACTATTAACCAGAGGTGTACATTGGTACACCTCTGCCTAACCCTTCGGGGAATACAGGCGTGATGGATGATGATGGTATTTTTATTCGAATACCAGGTCTCTTCTGATGGAATTCGTGGATGATGATGTCAACTCATAAAAAACAACGAAAATAATGACTTTACTCACATGACCCGCGAGATTGAAGTAAGGTGCATTGCTTAAATTAATGACGGTTGGTTCGGAGGTTTGACACCTCATTTCTATTTTAAGCGAGTTGTCACAGGTAACTTCGAAGATCACTCGTGCCATCAGCGTCCCAGGGAAACCCTCGTGAAACCGTTCCGAGACGTGAGTCATGATCACCTTCAATCCGGATACGTATGAACGCCAGTTTACCTGCCAATTACAATATGGTAACCTTTTGACCGTCACAGGCATGTATAGATGATAAAAGAAAATGTGCCCAGCACACCATGGTCACATGACCTTGGTTTTGCATTTGGGTAATGAGAACATTCTCATGACAGACTTTTATAGTTAAATAAAACACATAACCAGAGGTTGGAATTAGGTAGTTATTCATGTACTCACACTGATTTCATACAGCGAAAGAATATAGTGGATATGCCTCAAATCTCGAGATTAATTTTAAAGGACCGAAAAATCCCGTGTTTTTGTTAAATAAAAAAATTATTTACTTTTAATGATGACTTGCAAAATTCCAACGCGCACACGCACGATTTTGCCGCATTTGTATAGTTCGCACACACATAGCTTGTGAGAACAAAATAAAACAATAGCGGAAACGCGGAGCACTCCCCGAAAAATCTCCGAGCAAATCCCGGGAATTCCGGGAAGATCCTTATTAATATCAACTTTTCTATGCAAGTTCATTCAGCTGCCGAGAAAACGAACTCCCCAAGACTACGGGTATCTGCGGGTTGTTCGAAAGAGATACTGCGCCCCCGGTACGCAAAGGGCACATGAAAGGAACATAGACGGGTTTTAGTCAGTAAAAGTCTGACACTCCCTCCCGCCCCGCCCAGGGCGGGGGAAGTTATTTGATGATTTCGCGTCTATAAAAAAAAAAAAAAAAAAAAGACTACGGGTATACGGTTTGACGTCATTACCAAAGTGGGTTCCAACGCTGACCCTACATTTACAACTCTACCTAATTCCGACCTCTGCACATTGTAAAACACACTGTAAAAGAGGCAGTTACCTTATCAAATCCAACAAACCCCCCGTGGTAATGATGCGGCCCCTTGTTGTTGGACAGCATGTACATCCTACCCGAAGGTCGAACCATCATAGTGGCATCTCTGATCACGTTTGCGTACCGCCCTATGGTAGCACCGAAGTAAGGGTTTCTCGGTTGAAAGTATTCTAAGCGGAAAAAAATATGTTAGCCAATATATAGGCCCCTACGTATAAATTTGTCTTACTAATAAATAATAATAAAAGCAGCATATTGTTGTTGAAGGAAGGGCAAAGGAGGCCTCTTGTAGTATTGGTTATCACGATTGCTCAAGGCGGACTGATGGTTTCAGACTCTTTTTATAAGTCCAGGTGTCCTCACGGTGCTTTCCTTCACCGATTTCAGGGGTTTCCAAGCTAAACTTAGAAAGTATATTATTCAAATTCAAATTCAAATTCAAAGCATTTATTTCAATTAGACCATTTACAGGCACTTTTGAATGTCAAGAAGTTACAGTTTAAAGTTGAAGCTAGTTGCTCGTTCCAAAGCGTAGATCTCTATGGAGAAGAACGAGCAAGAAACTCCATGGACACTCCTTTTCTTCAATTTGGTTTTACAAAATCTTGGTTACAATATTCATGTTGCTTCTATATGTGAAAACAATGAAGGTGAATATTAAACAATTAAATAATACTAATAAAGATGTAGGCCATGGCAGATAAGAGTTGACCAGTCCCAACTGACAGCGCCCGTTCACGAACATGACGCGTGCCTCAGCACCGTTCAGCTCAACCATCTTGGAGGGAACTGAACGATCCAATGCACGCGCCACCGTCAGCGAGACATTTAAGTGAGCATGACAAAGCTCTCAACCGCCTTGCCCTTAATGTCCAACACATAGTAACTTAAGAGAAAAAATATAGTAAGTGCTCCATGGTACTCACATTTACAAAATCGAAATAAATGATGTTAAGTTATATAAAACAAAGTTTTTCAGTGAACCTATTTGACAGATGACCTGTGGTATGTTAAAAAAGAAACAATAATAATAACGTAAACGTTATTTACGTCAATAAAAAAGGTGCCAAGAAACAACATTCCCTTTAAAAAGAAATATATATATTTCATTATGTTTATTAATTAATTTGGAAGCCCGAGTGGCTGTGGAGCAGGACCAGCATTAAGCCAAGCATTTTTATCATTTATGTAATCTTCTAGTTTATAATATGCTTGACTACATAGTGTGCGTTTTATGCATGTTTTAAACTTTCTCTCGTTTAGTTCGAGAATAACGCGCGGTATTTTATTATAAAATTTTACACAGTACCCCATAAAAGAAGTGTGTACTTTTGATAATCTGAAACTTGGTTGATCTAGTTTGTTCCTATTTCTGGTATTAAAATTATGCCTATCACCAACTTTTTTAAAAAGATGAAGGTTTTTCCGAACATGCATAATATTTTCATATATATATTGACAAGGTACCGTCATGATATTAATTTGTTTAAACAATTCCCTTAGGGATTCGCGTCTGCCAAGATTATAGATGGCTCTGACAGCCCCCTTTTGCAGAATAAAAATGGAGTCTATATCTGCAGCCCGCCCCCAAAGCAAAATACCGTAAGACATGATGCTATGAAAGTAGCTAAAATAGACCAGCCTTGCGGTATCCACGTCCGTTAATTGTCGGATTTTTCTGACAGCGTAAGCGGCTGAACTTAACCGCCCTGCAAGAGATATTAAATGAGGACCCCACTGCAGTTTTGAGTCAAGCGTAACCCCCAGGAAAACTGTCTTGTCGACGAATTCTAGTATTTCCTTATTCAATATAACATTACATGCACTACTTCTAACGTTCGGTAAAGCAAATCGTATGCATTTAGTTTTCTTCTCATTTAAAACCAAATTATTTTTCGTAAACCAATTATGAACCTCAAGCATAGCGTTATTTACGTCGTCAAGGTGCTGTGCCCGTCTATTCACTTTAAAAATCAGTGAAGTATCATCGGCAAATAACACCATTTGAGGTTGGTTTTCCAGTAAATGAGGTAAATCATTTATATATACTAAAAATAGAAACGGACCTAATATTGAACCCTGCGGAACCCCCATCTTTACTTTTAAACCTGAAGAATTTACCCCGTTTATTTGAACTTGCTGCAGTCTGTCATTCAAATACGAATTTACTAAGCTAAGCGCTAGTTGACCGAGTCCGTAATGCTCAAGTTTCAGGAGGAGTGTCTCGTGATTTACGCAATCAAATGCTTTTGAGAGGTCGCAAAAAATGCCAATGGCATCTTGTGAGTCCTCCCAAGCATTGAAGATGTGTTTAATTAAAGTGACACCGGCGTCAGTAGTGCAGCGCCCTCTGGTGAAACCATACTGTTGATCGTGTAGGATGTTGTTACAGTTAAAATGATTGAGCATTTGATTTAGCATCACTTTTTCAAACACCTTGCTGAAAACCGGCAAAACAGAAACAGGTCTGTAATTGGTAGAGTCTTTGCTATCCCCAGATTTAAATAATGGTATAACCTTGCTGTATTTCATTAACGTCGGAAAAGCTCCTTGGTCTATACACAAGTTAAATATTATAGCTAAATAGGGTGCTACTGTTTCAATAATCGATTTACAAACATTAGTAGACATGCCCCACAGATCTTCGGTAGCTTTGATCTTGAGTTGTTTAAAAGCCTTTATAACAACCACAGGGTTAATATGTTTAAATTTAAATTCTTTAGGACAGGCTAAAACATTCGCTCTTAGTAAATCTATAGCAAGTGAGGGCGAGGAATCTAAAGTTTCCGTAGTTTTAATTGGAATATTCGTAAAGAATGTTGCAAATTCTTGAGCCACGTCTATATTAGCGCTAATGAGACCACGGGAAGTCTCCAGAGTGTAATCAGTATTATGGTTTTTGTTTCTATTTGTTTCACTATTGATAATTTTCCAGACCGTTTTTATTTTGTTGTCTGCTGATTTAACCTTGTTGCTAATGTACAAGGCCTTTGCTGATTTACAAGTATTTTTAAATATTTTAGAATGTGTTTATATAAGGCTTAAGGCCATAGAGCTCAAAAAGTCTTTCCCTACTTTTCCTGATACCTTTAGTCGCCCAGTCACTGAATAAAAATTTAGGGGAAATTGTTTTAGTTTTTTTCTTAAAAATATTATTGAACTCTGTTTGTACAACTGAAAAAAATTCTTCATACAAAATATTACCATTATTCATATTATGGCACTGAACACATAACTGGCTAATTAGAGTGTTATTAAATTTATTCAAATTACCAGATGTAATTGGTCTTGACTGTATTTGCACTTTTTGTAATGGTGTGTTGTACTCAAAAGTAACGGTTTGTCCGCTGTGATCAGAAGGAAGATAATTTACAATGGCTTTATCCAAGTACACGCAGCAACAGAAAACATTATCAATACATGTAGCAGTATTTAAAGTTATTCTTGTTGGTTCTAGGAACACATTTGACAAGTTGAATGATTTAAAGAGGCCTACGAATCGACTGCTATTTGAATTGTTTTCTAAAATATTAATATTGAAGTCACCACAGATTATTACCGATTTATTACCAGTTCCAAGTTTTGCCAAAACATCTTCCATTATCGACTCAAATATAGAGTAATTTAGTTTTAGTTAATTAATAGATAACACATAGGCACATGCCCAACCCCGGGTACGGACCCACAACTTAATCACTGGGCCATCTCGACATCAGACAAGTCTTATTAGAGGTTCTCCAACTTGAAATTAAATAAGTAAAGGAGAGAATTAAAATTTGTTTATGTAATAAATACATAGAGTATTCATAACATAAACAAAATATGCTTAAATAGAGTAGGTAGCGCTGTTTGGTGCGATACAACTTTCAGTGTGAAAGGGTCAATTTAATTTCAATTATTACCCAATCCAATCTACTCCACGAAACCTTAAGGGTAAGGGTAGGCTACTGCATAGGGAAACCGGCGCAAGATATTTATTTATTATTTTATTTTTAACCTTATTTCAATTTGTATAGAATTCATATTACTTTATTACTATACAATCATACCACGGCAATCATCAGCATGCCGATACTTGCCATCGCATCCCGAGCCTCTTAGGTGACAGGACTATGACAGCAAAATATTCGATCGAGAAACCGCGAGTGACTTGCTCAAGTAAATAGTAGTTTAAGTAAAATACCTTCTAATGTTTCGAAACCAGCAAGGACGTCATCGGGTACTCCCTTTTTGTCGGGTACTACAATAGAAGTGATGGTTGCGCCATATGTTATGACCTGGAGATTGATTTAGAAAGAGACGGTTAGCATTCATAGGTGGTAAATACGCAGACAGGGCAGCCAATAGGCCTTTCACGACAGCACGGAAGCTGAGGTATCTACCTCAGCGGCATACCACAAGCAAATTGTTTTAAAATATGAACCTTTTCACATTTGATCTCAAACTTGATGCAAGTTTACGACTACCAGGGCTTATCAAAAAGCCAGTACAGCTAGCAATGCAATAGACTGATCCATTATCAGAATGTATAGTCTTAGATACAACAGTATGAGATTCAAAAGTTCTGTGTTCAATAACTAAGCTAATTTCTCAATGATGTTGTGCTAAAATAATATATAATATATATATACCATCACGCCTGTATTCCCCGAAGGGTTAGGCAGAGGTGTACCAACGTACACCCACAGTTCGCCGGTATATTTAGATCCCATGTAAAAGGGGGCGAGCCTATTGCCATTAACCGGGCACAAATCCAAACTCCGAGCTGCTACTGAGAATTTCATAGAAAAACTCAATAACACTTTTTGCTCAACCTGGGAATCGAACCCAGGACCTCTAGCGTAGCAGTCGTGCTTAGGACCACTCGGCTAACGAGGCAGTTACTCAATGATGTGCTAAAATAATAGTAGGGAAATGTTCTCTATAAACTTATTTTCACTTTCATTTACCTGAACCAACATTCTATTTTTCGTTTTCCAGGTGTACCTGCGGACCACGTCAATGTTTGTACTGGACGCGCACGGACTATGCTCCTCTTCATGCACACTTCTCTTAGGCCCAAGTTTAGTTTTCTCATAAACACTTGAACGTCGTCGCTCTCCATGGTACAATTCTTTGGGCATGAACCCAAAACCATCCACGATCAGCTCTACGTCTGGCACCTTCGGAGGTTCAGGCTCTGGAGTCGGGATTGGCGTTGGCTTTTGTTGCTCTTCCGCGTCCCCACTACCGCTTTTAATGTCATCCGCCATTGTATTTTAAATTCACAAAAAATTTAGAAAATCTAAAAGTTGGAAGTGTTTCGATAATTTTACCAAATTTATTAAATTTTTACCTAATATATAACATCTATTTACTTATAAAAAAAAAATACTTAAAATTTCAACATGTGTGACTTTTTGTAATTTTGTCAAATTATTGATTTTTGATGTGCCTATGACATTCCGGCGAAATTTTAAAAATAACAATCTCGTGTGTCGAATTCTTTTAAACAAAAAAGTACTACTGTAAAAAGTTTTCATATCATGATAATATCAGTATAGGTAACACCCACGGGTAACACCTAAAAAGTGACCCAAATACTCCGAAATATTTTATTTAGAATTTCATAATAAGTACATAAGAATTATATAAGTAATTAAATATAATATATTTGATTACAATTATTAAATTCTCGAAATTTATTTTACTTTTGATTGAGTTTTTGATCCCTACATGAAATAGGATCGATTGGTATAAAAATTATTTAGTTATTCTCCTTTCAAAATGTAAGGGAAAAGTTTTTGGCGATTTCAGTAATGTTTGGTACTCACAGATTAAATGGTCCCATGGAGTCTTTTGATCCCTACAAAAAATGGCTCGACAGATATAAAAAAAAAAAAAACGTACTTTTGTTGTTGACAAACTTAGCATTTTTGTCACTGACTGCACATTTTTTTTTAAAGTCTTTGACTGCATTTCAGAATGTCCCAAAAAGTTATGTATGGTCACCCAAGATCGTTTGCCCTTAGTTACCCGTCTCATAAATACGCCAATTAAAAATAACCATTCCACACGGGCCACTTTGAACGCCCGCCATTTTGGCGCGCTTGGTGGCCTTAGTGTCACGTCATAGTTTATGACAGCAAACTAAAAAAGCAGAGAGAAGACCTACAAAACGCACTCGCAATTTTATATTTCACATTTGAATGTGACGTATGAATTTTCATTTTTTTTTTTGTACGTCACATTCGCTTTTATCTATGGCGACACTTTCAAATATTGACTGGAAAGCCGACCCCAGCATAGTTGGGAAAAGGTTAAGCAGATGATGATGATGATGATGACACTTATTCAAATATTTGAATATTCCAAAAGTTTGTCGCCCGTTTTTTCAAAATTAATTTCTTGCTCAAAAATAAATTATAATGAAAAATTATGAATTAATAAAGTTTATAAAAATCCAGCCAAGTGCGAATCCAACTCGCGCACGAAGAATTCCGTTCCATTATCTATAAAAACGTCAAAAAAAACACGTATGTTGTAGTGAAGCCCCCCATAAATATTTGTTTTGACAGACAGACACCGGAATCTTAATATTAGGGTCCCGTTTTAACCTTTGGGTACGGAATCGTAAAAAAATATTTGACTCTCATTTGAATCACATGCATATTCCTTTGAAAATATTTGGAAGAATTAACATTCATGTTTTTATGAACTACTTTGTTTTATTTCTTGATTGTAAGTTTAGTCATTTTATTATATTCTACTCAAAACAAAATAAGGGCCACGAGGTATTTTGTCTGTACCATGAAAATAATAAAACCAATATATTTTTTTTTGTCTCCATAACGAAAACTAATGTTGTTTTTACCATGTACAGTATGTACACCAATAAAAAACAAATAATAATGATTAAAAAGTTTATTTGCTTTTGAAAGAAAAAACACATTTTAGTTTAAAAATAAAAACAATGTAAAGTAACTGAAAACAAAAGAAAATACTCCATGCTCATCTTTTATAATAGTAACGGGTATGCCCCCCTCGTTTAGCTACGCACTCCTGAAGCCTGGAGTGCATGCTCTCAATCAAATGCCTGACTTTTTCCATTGGAATGTCTTCCCAGGCCCTTTTAACAGCGTTGATGAGTTGCTGTTGGTTGTGGATTTCCTGATCACCGTCTCTAATTCTTCGATGTAAATGTTTAATAAATTACACCAAAATGAAAAAAATACCTCGTGGCCCTTATTTTGTTTTGAGTAGTATATAAATAACTTGCCTAAATACAAAGACAAAACTTTCATGTCGGGCAACACAGAAATAAACTCTATTATCTATTCTTTTATGGTAACACTGCCGCTGTGTTGTGATATTGATTTCTTCCTTTGTGCCATCTCTCCACAAGATACATTATAGAGGTGATATTTATTAAGCAATAGTTTATTTATACTAACTACATTAAGGGATTGGATTGTTGAGTAGTGTTTATTATTAATCTAAAAATGGGGGATCTGTATAAGTGCAGGATATGTACAGCGGAGGACGTTGCACTGTATAATAATGTCTGCAAGAGCCTACAGTTAGTGTATGAGCGGCTGACTGGAGTTTCGGTAAGTTAATATAAACCTACTCTACATACCAACTTTGAATATTCATAAACAAGGTGTTAAAAATCAACTTTAATTTCGTGTACTTGTTCAGTACCGAAAAACTACTAAAAGGAACAAAAATTGAGCTGTGTTCATTTTTCACTTGTAAAGGCATTTGAGTAAAAATTTAAACTAAATTGCCTTTACATGTTTTTTTTCTTTGTTTATTTTTTTGCCATACACTGCTTTGAAACGACCACGGCTTTCAGATGAAAATGTTTTCTTGTTTCATACTTTTTAGAACGTGAATTTTTTGTAGTCGGGTTTTAGTTTTTTAACCTTCTTTTTTTTTTTGTTAATGTAAACATTTAAATTTGGAACGTAAGAAATTATGCCAGGATGTTTCAAATAACATGCCAATACAACGTTAAATGAATAAAACCTCTTTTTTTCATATTTATTGAAGTAGAAAAAAAAATCTAACGTGCCCGCTTTTTTTTTGCAAAAGAGTTTATTCTTTTTAGATACTGAGCAAGTACACGTTTTGGTAAAATATTTTTTTAAACACCTTAATGATTGTATTATAGTTACATACTATTCTAAACGCGAAGGCTTGTGATTGGTAGCCAATTTTATTCATGGACAATATAGTTTAAATTTGGTTTTGTTGCAGTTCTTAACTAATGATGGTAGAGCTGCAAATGCATGTTACGTCTGCTACGCTAGATTGCAGCAATGCGCAAACTTTCAAAAAACATGCCTAGAAACCGAAGAACGGTACGCGCAACGTCAGGTGAGCGATTCTTTAACATTTTGACCGCCACAGTCATGTATAGATGACAAACCAAAATGTGCCCAGCACGCCACGGTCAAGATCCCATGACAGACTTTTGTATGTAAATGAAACTCTTAAAACAACATCAATATAATCCCGAACTCACTACTATTTTGTAGGTAGTAAAAGATGAATTCGTAGCTTGGCACTTTTTTTTGAAGTGAAAACTTCTTTAGCGGCGTTGTGCACTTTTTTTGGAATGGGTAAAAAAAAGTTAAACTCGCGTCAGGACACGTGAACCTGATCGAAAATTCGTAAGCGGCGTTGTGCACTTGTTTTGGAATGGGTAAAAAATATTAAACTCGCGAGGACACGTGACCTGAACGAAAATCTTACTTTATCGTACACAAATATGACAATTCGCTGACGCGAATAAATAAATAGCGCAATAAATAAATATTGTATTATACCACACTAGCTTTTGCCCGCGGCTTCGCTCGCGTTAAGAAGTATTATTATTAATTAGGTATTTCGTTCCATTAGGTACTGATAGGTTCAAACTAATATGTTTACATCCTCCATCATCCCTTATTTTAACCCCATGGGGGTTCAATTTATCAAAATCCTATTTAAGCGGACGTCTTCATCATAGTAGCTCCAATCTTTAATTTCAGTTCAATCAGTCGAAAATCTAAGAAGATTTATACAAACTTTCATCCCCTATTTTATACCTTTAGGGGTGGAATTTATCAAAATCCTTTCTTAGGGGATGCCTACGTCATAGTAGCTTTAAGCATGCAAAGTTTCAGCTCGATCGGTTTAAAATTGACAAAGTTTCATACAAACTTTCATCCCCTATTTTATCCCCTTGGGGGTAGAATTGATGAAAATCCTTTCTTAACGGATGCCTATGTCATAACATCTACCTGCATGCCAAATTTCAGCCCGATCCGTCCAGTGGTTTGGGCTGTGCGTTGATAGATCACTATCTCAGTCAGTCAGTCACCTTTGGATTATATATATTTAGATAAATGAGTAAGTACTTTTATTCTGATAATTAAAGCAATTCGTGCAAAATTATTCCCTAACCATTCCAAAATATAAAAAATGCACAACGTTAATATTCGAGTTTTCACTTCTGCCGGCACTCCCGGAGTGCAATGCAACACGTCGTGTTTTTTTTTTAAGACGGGAAATCATCAAGTTACTTCCCCCGCCCTGGGCGGGGCGGGAGGGAGTGTCAGACTTTTACTGACTAAAACCCGTCTATGCTCCTTCATGTGCCCTTTGCGTTCCGGGGGCGCGGTGTCTCTTTCGAACGACCCGCAGCCCCGGAAGGCATCGGCCCTCAGTGGCCCCTTCCAAATTTGCTGACATCTCCTTGAGGCGCGCGTGGAACACGAATGCGCCGTCGACACGGTCTGTCGCTACTTAGTCAACGTACGGACGGTGAGCTACCCATTGCTCACCGCCCACAGACCCGCGTCTACGGTGGCCGGGAGTCGTCTCGTGGCTCCCGACGCCCGGAGCGTCTACCGCGGCGGCCGCTGGGACGGGGGACTCTCCTTTCCCTCTCCCGTCCCGCCGCCTCCTTCTCTAGCATTACAGCTTCGCAGAAGGAGGCGACTGCTTCCCATTCCCTCTCGCTCCGGACCATGGCCTGAACCAGTGCCGGATGCGAGAGGTCGCCGCCGCCGATGGCCGCCACGAGGACTCAGCAGTGCTCCGCCCAAGCGGGGCACACCGGCAATGTATGCTCCACCGTGTCCTCGGGGCGATCCTCATAATGGTGACACCCGGGCGTTTCCTCCCGCCCGATGAGGTGCAGGAACCTCCCGAACTTTCCGTGTCCGGTGAGGACCTACGTTTGGCGGACGAGGTTGCGACAGTCGCTCTCTCCATGTCGCCATGAGATCGAGCCATGAGGTCCGTCCGCTGCTCGGCAATTTGCCGCGGCAGCGGAGTTTCCTCCCGGCCCAGTGCCTCCGCGCGCCACTTGTAATGATGGCGGCAATCCGGTAATGAGGCTCGCTGCCTCGCCGGAGATCGTGCGGTATCCCCGTATGACCCTTATGGCGATCACCCGCTGGGACGCGTTTAGGTAATGGGCGGCAAGCCGCCTTAAACCCCGCGCCCACACCGGGGCCCCGTAAAGGGCCATTGACCGCAAGACCCCCGCGTAGAGCCTCCGGCAGGAGGCGTTTGGAACCCTCAGGTTGGGCAAGAGCCGCTTGAGAGCGGCCCCAGCCCGTTCCAACTTGGGAGCCAAACGTCGGAAATGCTCCACGAAGTTCCACCAGCTGTCGAGGACGAGTCCTAGGTACTTCATCGTCGACTCGACGCCGATGTGAACCCCTCCCACCGTGATTTGGGATCCCAGCGGTGGCGCGGTCCGAGGCCCATGGAAACACAGGACCTCGGACTTGTGCAAGGCCACTTCGAGACCCAATTGCCGGATCCTCTCAACGACCGTCGCAACCCCGCGTGTCATAAGGTCGGCAGCCGCCTCGTGCGACCTCCCCTGCGCCAGGAACAACGTGTCATCAGCGTAGCACACTACGCTGGCGCCTTCAGGGAGGTCAGCACGTAGCACCCAGTCGTAGCCGATGTTCCACAGGAGTGGCCCCAGCACCGATCCCTGCAGAACACCGCACGACATCTCTCGCCGGTTCCATTCACCATTTCGACCAGGGTCTATCACACAGATAGACCCCGACCACCCGACGGAGGTAGTTCGGCACCCGGTGGTACCGGAGTGCCTCCCTCATGCAGGACCAGGGCAGGGTGTTAAACGCGTTGGTTCACAACCCCACCCCGTGACACGGCATCCCCCGTCGAGAGAGCTCTCACGCGCATGATGGCATCCACCGTAGAGCGCCCCCTGCGGAAGCCGAACTGGTTGTCCGCAAGGTCCGGCCCCATCCTAGACAGGTGCCCGACGAGGCGGCCCACAATCACTCTTTCAAAGAGCTTACCCACCTCGTTGAGCAGCTCGACGGGCCGGTACGGTGAGTCCGCAGGGCGCCTTGGCTTCCGGATGAGGACCAGCTTCCCCGTCTTCCAACGAAGTGGAAACTGGCCCTCTCCAAGCATGCGCTTAGGAGCCCCTCCAATCGGGGCCCTAGAGCCTCTAAGGCCAGGACCCAGGCTTTTCCAGGCAAGCCATCGGGTCCCGGGGCGGTATTTTTGCCTTTCAGCTTATGTACCGCCACCCTCAGCTACCCCGAGGGGAACAGTCCTCAACGAGGTCTGCCACCATTATGGTCCGCTGACGCAGAGTCTCCGGCCGGCCGGAGACTCTGCGTCAGCGGGGGGGCCCAGGTGCCGAGTTTACCCCGCACCGTTTTGTATGGGCGCCCCCATAGATCTTCGTTGAGAGTCTCCAGCAACTCCTCGCGGGCCTGAGCTTTGGCCTGCAGGATGGCCTCGTCGAGGGCGGTCTTCGCCTCCCTGTACGGCTCGTACAGCTCCGCCTCAATGACTGCCGCATTCGGTGGTCGAATGCGGAGTCTGCGATGCTTGGCGTACGGGTGTCGCGCAGTGACGCATGCCTCTCGTAGAGCCGTCAGCTCTTGCGACCACCAGTACACCTGCCGGCGGGCGCCTCCTTGTCGGACCCGGGGCATTGCCACGTCACAAATGTCGGACATGGCCCCCTGGAACCACTCCACCTCACTGTCGATGTCGGCAGGCCTGACCGGTGAGGTGATGACACCCAGGCCTGCACGATCGAGGCTTCCAGGAGGAGCTCCCGGTCCAACTGCTTCAGCGCCCAACGCGGACCACTCGGGGCCTGTACGACCGGCGCGCTGGAGTCCGGGGCGGAGACGTCAAACCGGATATACCGGTGATCGGAGTAGGTCTCCACCCCTTCCATAACGCGCCAGTCAAGAACCAGTGGCGACAGACCGGGGCGGGCGAACGAAATGTCCACCACCGATTCGCCCCGCATCCGCACGCACGTGGCTACAGTACCCCTCTCCAGGGCCCAGTCCTCCAGCATCCTCCCCCGCACATCCGTGCAGCTAGAACTCCAAGCCACGTTCTTGGCATTGAAGTCCCCGAGCACTAGCACGGGGAGGGAATGGCTTCCGACGACGACGCTCAACTCCACGAGGGAGTTGTGGAACTCGGCGAGAGTTCGGTTCGGGGAGAAGTAGCAACCAACTACCACGATCCCCCCAAACCGTGCTGCTACGTACCTCTGTCCTTTCTTGACTCCCTCAAGGGACGGGGTGCCGGCGGCGGCCGACGCAATTATGGTCACTGAGCCGCTAAGGTCCTCCACCCAGGTTTCTCTGGGCGGAGTAAAAAGTACGGCTCAGCGACCACGGCGATTTGTATCGACCACTGCGCCATGCTCTGTAGGAGGCGCAATGGTGCCGTTATTGGCAATCCATTGCACCCTCCTGAATAGCCGTTGCGGCGACGGCACTGAGGGCACGTTTTTGCTTTTTTGACGAGGTGGTCAAAAGGTTAACAGACATTTATTCTTACGTAGGTCTGTGAACAACAAAAGTTCAATAAAATTAGCTCACTGCGAAAATAAATAATTTGCGATTAAAAATAGCAGATGCGAAATCTTACATATTATATTTTGACATGCATAGGGTTTTGTTACAGGGGCCACAGCTTTATTTAAACGCAAAAAAAAGTGCCAATTGCACAAGTTAGTGAAGAAAAAATTGACCAGATGGTTTAAAAGGTTGAAATGAAGATTTTCTGATGATGCTAATAAAAGATTCCGGCCACCACAAATATCTGATCCAAGTGAGTGATAGTTACGCAACCACATCACTTGAAACATATCCGATGTGGCTTTGAAAAAGGCCCTTCATGTGATTCGCATAATATAAATTTATTTAATAAGTAAACTAAGTACCTACTGGTTTGCTAACAGTAAAAATAATAAAGTAAACTTGCTTTTTTGCCGGGAATAGAAATTATGTAAATCAGTTTATCCTGAATAATTCCACTCTGTACTTGAACCACTAAAGAACAAGCAAGTAACGTTAAACGTACGAACGTTTTAAAATGAATTAATCACAAGAAAGCTATCAAAATAAAAACAACACAGTGCGCTTTACCTTAAAGATTTTTTTTTCGGTAGGGCATCTCGCTTTTCAACCACGGAAGTTGTTTACTGCTTAACCAGGTTTTCCTGTCGATGCCTTAAAATTAAGACCTCCAGCCAGGGCAAACAAAATCTTACAAACTAAGTGACTGCATGCTAAGGGCACCCCCTGTAGGGTACGAACCTTGGCTTAGGGCGTCCTCGGCGAGGGACTTCTTTAAGCTTACCCTTCTAACCCTGAAATCTCACGTACACCGCTCCCAATACGATTAAAAGACGGCCTCCGGCATTCATCAGGGTTGGAATTTGGTCCTCGGGAATGCTAACCACCAAAAACCAGGCCGCGGCCGCCTTGCAGTGCTTTCTTTTGCAGTTCCGACTAGCGTGGTGCTAGTTGGGAGAGCTAAGCCGGACCAATGACCATACCGTTAAGCGGTGGAAACGCACAGTGCGTTTCCACCGCTTAACGGTATGGTCATTGCCACATCACAGCTTGTGAACAGCGGCTTCGCGTTGAAGGGTGGCCCTGGTGGAACTACTCGTATTGTGGGGAGCACCCAGGTCGGATGTCTCTTTGCTGATCATTCCCGAGCGGCCGCAAGTGATCGCGATGTTCAGAGGTGCAGCTTGGGCGTAGCTTTTTGGCGGATTTTAGGATTCCCATCGGACTATGCACACACTTCTGCACTATAATATCTCCTCCATACTTGGTTAGTGACCATTAAGATTAGCCGCCGTGATGACCTAATGACTTAATGACTGTAACAGGGGATGGTGTGGTCGTAGCAGAATAATAGACGAAACAAAAATAAAAAAAAATATCTTTCTCGTGTCGACACGCTGAGAAATTCAAGTGCAATTATTATAATTTATAATAATATTTCTTTACAGCATACTTTACCATCAAACAACCTATGTGTAAATGATCAAAATGGTAATGTTGGAGAACTACGACAGGATGATATTATTATTATTGATTCAGATGAGGAAATTCAAAATAACGGTATGTTTTAGTACAAATAAGTTATTATTTATTGATCAAAATATGTTTAAAAGCTCTATAAACTTAATGCTTCTAACGCTTTTTGATTATTTACAGAACTGGAACGTCGACACAACCCTGACCCTGAAGCAGTATATGTGCCGTTCAAGGCCTATTTTAGGGTGGTAGATATACCGCCTTACCACCTAGAAGTGATCCTTACAGGAGACAACGTGCGAATTGTCAGAAAAAAAAATATTACTTCGGGGTCAGGTAAGGAAATTCAAAATAACGGTATGTTTTCGAGAACACAAATTAATGTTATCATTTAATAATATAATCGAATTGAGCATTTTGAGTAAGTAAATAATAATAAAAATAAAGACCCATACCTGTGTTATTGGAATCCATCACATTCACTGCAAAATATGACACAGAAAAAAAAAATGCTGTCACTTTTGTTGTGTTTGTAACTTTAAGCAGCAAAAACGAGCGCACGGGTTGACGGTCAAGTACCGACTACCTGAATGCGGTCGGGGTGTATCGTAGGTAGGTGGTGGGGGTCAGTTAGGATTCTTGGAACTGTCTTCTAGGTCCGCATGTGCTATTTTATGTGTTTACCGTAAATTTTTAAAATTCAATTTTGGCCGCGTAAATGTGGAATATTGACGTATGTGGTCGTAGACTCTGTATTTTAATTTTATTTCGATGTGCATTGTACTACAGTACTTTTCAATTCAAAATTAGTGACATTAGTTTCGGACTTCAATTAAAGCTGTCCACGTTAGGTACAGCTATTTACATGGCTAAAGGCGGAAGGCGAAGAATGCCTTCTACCCGACACCCTGAATGGGTCTTAGGGACGTTTGATTTTGATCTTTATTTAGCAACGGTATGGTTATTTTTGTTATGTTTGTGGTTATTCATTTAATTCATAATGTCGTAAGGAACAAAGAGCAGAGTGCTCTGCGACTCTTTGGTTCTAGTGTAAGTCAATGTAAATCATCTATTCTAATTTATGTGCATCCCCCAATATTTAACGAACGTTGTACTTACCAGGAATCACTCGACAAACTCCAGCAAACTTACCAGAAATCACTCCAGAAACTCCAGCAAACTTACCAGAAATCACTCCAGAAACTCCAGCAAACTTACCAGAAATCACTCCAGAAACTCCAGCAAACTTACCAGAAATCACTCCAGAAACTCCAGCAAACTTACCAGAAATCACTCCAGAAACTCCAGCAAACTTACCAGAAATCACTCCAGAAACTCCAGCAAACTTACCAGAAATCACTCCAGAAAACTTACCAGAAATCACTCCAGAAACGCCAGAAAACTTACCAGAAAACACAAACGAGCGAAAGGAAAATGACACTGAAAATCGTAAGTCTATCTTTGTAACTAACTTCAAAGAGCCTTTCAAATGTGATCCGCGTAGTTTAAATCGAGTAAGATAGTTAAAATGACATAATCCCTTTCCTATACATGCACGACGCAAAACCATAAAAATGTGAAATAAGTCAGCGTTTAAATAAACGCTGACTTATTTCACATTTTCACATGTACATTCCTCTTTTGACTAAATAGTCATCACGCCTGTATCCCCGAAGGCTTAGGCAGAGGTATACCCGCACTTCGCCAGTATGTTTTTTTAGGTCTCATGTAATAGGGGGCAATCCTATTGCAATTAATCGGGCACAAATCCAAACTCCAAGCTGCTACTGAGAATTTAATAGAAAAACCCAGTAATTTTTGCTCGACCGGAACATGCACCACGATTAGCAAAACCTTTAAATTTTACTTCATTAGTTCCTACTCAGTGCAAAGTGCTGTGCCCTCCTCTTTGGTTCTAGTATGAAACATTCAAACCATGTATTTTATTCACAGGGATGAAGACAGCTAGTATTGACGCACAAGGAACGCAACCAGGAGAAACAATACAATACTCGAAACTTATCCAGAACACCCAAAATCGTCCGTCTACACTTGTAACTGAAGAACCTACACGCCAGGAACTTTTGGGAAACCCTAGATATATATGTGATATATGTCACCTCAGTTGGTTTACTAAGAGTCTCTTGAGACGTCATATCCGCAAACATTTTATAAAATATAAATGTGATATATGTCAGCGTAGTTATAGATCTAAGAGTCTTTTGAGGAAGCATATCCACAGACACATGGGGTTCAAAATATGTAATATATGTCAGCGTCCTTTTACTCAAAATGATCTCTTAAAAGCGCATATTTTCGATAAACACTTTTAAAAAGCTGTTGCCAGATAGCACTGAGTCTAGCTTCACGTAAAAACAAACACACTGTTGTAAACATCTTTTAAAAATACTACAAATATGTAAAAGTTTTATATAATTATGTCAGCGTAGTTATAGTTTTAAGTCTTTTGAGAAACCATACTCAAGGGAATCAAAAATGATCGGGTACTTCCCGATGACCTAGAACTGAAAAATTTTGCAAGTAATATCGTCATAAACTACAAGTACAGGGAAAAGTCGAAAAACTTTATATTTGTAATTAAATCATAAAAAACAGGGTCTTTAGGCAAGGAATGAGGGTCCAAATTTTCGAAGTAATTTAACGGGGGCACGTGGTTTATCTTATGAAAGGGCGTCATTGGTACAAGAACAGATATTTAATCATTTTTATTAAGTATAGTTTTCATGAATGAAAAATAATGCTCAGAAAAAACTGCGAGACTCGATTCCTGAAATACATACATACATAAACTCACGCCTTTTTCCCATGGGGGTAGGCGTAGGATTCCTGAAATATTTATAATATTATGTACCTATAAATTTCTACGTACAGTCCGAGTCGGCACTTGTCCGGTCTCTTTTATCTTTCGAAAGCCTTTGATCACACATTATTGCTAAAAGAATTAGAAGCTATTGGGATTGATTAGGGGAGCAGTACTTCAGTGGTTATCGTCCTATTTAAAAAATAGATAACAACATATCATTATCAATGAAAAGAACGACAATAATGATATTATATCCTACTCATCAGAATTGATAAATGGAGTTACGTAAGGTCCCTACCTAGGGAACGCCATATACTATTCCTGGCAGGTCACGTGTCCTGACGCGAGTTTAACATTTTTTACCCATTACAAAACAAGTGCACAACGCCGCTTACGAATTTTCGATCAGGGTCACGTGTCCTGACGCGAGTTTAACATTTTTTACCCATTCCAAAAAAAGTGCACAACGCCGCTAAAGAAGTTTTCACTTCAAAAACAAGGAAGCAAAAATAAAATTTGTAAACGAGTTAGAAATATTACTGACATAAAAACTACTGTAATGTCATACCACGCTCACGTCAAATCCCTACTATATTAATATCATCATCGGCTTAGCCTTTTCCCAATAACGTTGGGGTCGGCTTCCAGTCTAACCGGATGCAGCTGAATACCAGTGTTTTACATGGAGCGACTGCCTTCTGACCTCCACAACCCAGTAACTGGGTAACACGATACTTCTTGGTTAGACTGGTTGTCAGACTTCTTGGGTTCTTGCCCAGCAGTCGCGCTTTGCGACCACGACCGCGAGACCAACGGCGCAGTTAACGGGCCGTACTATATTAATATATATCTACTTATATAATAGGTTTAGGCTAGGTAATAGCACGGAAGTTTGTAGAGCAATCATCGCTCTTAAAACTCCATGAGGTCAATTTGTGGTCTTGAACCTGACGACCGATATATGTGTTTGTAGTTAAAAATAAACAATGATTTAGGACTGTTAATTAATTATTTGAATCCTAGGTACAGACGAGATACTCGATAATTGCCTAGCAATGTGTTTGCCTATTTATAACAAAATACCAAGGTATTTCAAAATTGTTTAAAATTAAGTTTTATAAATGGTTATTCGAATGCAGATTAAAAGACTTTTTTATAAAAACGTGTGTGTTCATAAAAACATTAATGCTATGTTCTATACTAAGTAAACATGTTTGTGCCATATTTATAGTTGTAATTTTAACTTGTGAACTCCACACTAGGTCTAATCTGTCTCGTGGAGTCCTTGCGTAATTTACTATGTTTATATAACATATGTAAATATAATAATTTTAAATATACATCTTATTGGTATTTAGCTAGCTGTAAGTTTTTCTAATTAATAAAATAAGATATTGACTTTGTTAAGAGTAGGTACTATGTACAATTTTGTGTATTAATATTATTAGCGTTTAAAGCATTATACACATAAATTATACTTTGACTTTGAATAAAGAAGATTGTGTGTGTGTTTGAATAAAATAATTGCCTAGCAATGTGTATTATTATTGGTATTTTGTTATAGTATTTATAACAAAATACCAAAACATTTCAAAATTGTTTAAAATTAAGTTTTATAAATGGTTATTCGAATGCAGTTTAAAAGATTTTTTTTATAAAAACGTGTGTGTTCATAAAAACATTAATGCTATGTTCTATACTAGCTAAACATGTTTGAGCTATATTTATATTTATAGTTGTAATTTTAACTTGTGAACTCCACACTAGGTCTAACCTGTCTCGTGGAGTCCTTGCGTAATTTACTATGTTTATATAACATATGTAAATATAATAATTTTAAAAATATATCTTATTGGTATTTAGCTAGCTGTAAGTTTTTCTAATTAATAAAATAAGATATTGACTTTGTTAAGAGTAGGTACTATGTACAATTTTGTGTATTAATATTATTAGCGTTTAAAGCATTATACACATAAATTATACTTTGACTTTGAATAAAGAAGATTGTGTGTGTGTCATTGAATAAAATAATTGCCTAGCAATGTGTATTATTATTGGTATTTTGTTATAGTATTTATAACAAAATACCAAAACATTTCAAAATTGTTTAAAATTAAGTTTTATAAATGGTTATTCGAATGCAGTTTAAAAGATTTTTTTTATAAAAACGTGTGTGTTCATAAAAACATTAATGCTATGTTCTATACTAGCTAAACATGTTTGTGCTATATTTATATTTATAGTTGTAATTTTAACTTGTGAACTCCACACTAGGTCTAACCTGTCTCGTGGAGTCCTTGCGTAATTTACTATGTTTATATAACATATGTAAATATAATAATTTTAAAAATATAATATATCTTATTGGTATTTAGCTAGCTGTGAGTTTTTCTAATTAATAAAATAAGATATTGACTTTGTTAAGAGTAGGTACTATGTACAATTTTGTGTATTAACATTATTAGCATTTAAAGCATTATACATGTACATATTATAATAATAATAATAATATATCATTTATTTCGGGTTACAAAGACCCATATAAAAGAAACAAAAAATTCACTTAAAAACTAAAACTATTATACTTTGACTTTAAATAAAGAAGATTGTGTGTGTTTGAATAAAATAATCATCATTTCAAACACTAAATCTTTACATTACTTTCATCTTTGTGTTCTATACTAGCTAAACATGTTTGTGCCATATTTATATAGTTGTAATTTTAACTTGTGAACTCCACACTAGGTCTAATCTGTCTCGTGGAGTCCTGGCGTAATTTACTATGTTTAAATAACACTAGCAGTGCCCCGCGGTTTCACTCGCGTTACGTTAGGTTCTTGGTTACTGATCCGTTCCGTGGCTCATAGCGCGATGTTATGTAGCCTATAATAATTATGTTATTCTGATGTATAAGCTACGGAATGTCTCGAAGAGCCATTATTTTGCGGTCAAGTTATTTTAAAACTGTGATATCTCTTAAGATATTCGTTAAAATTAAATGATGTTAAGGGCAATTTCATTCAAAATTAAACAATTGTGATGAATAACGTATTTATGTTGATAAGGATTAATACTATTTCCATAAAAACACCTTCGCAAATAATGCATTATTTTAAAACAAATTTTCTGGCCATAAAAATGGCTATAGTGAGTCAACCTTAAAAGTTAGGCATTTACTACAGTGGACTTTTTTTTAGTATATTTTAAGAGGAACAATTCTCTCATACATCATTTTTGCGTAACGTTAACCGTTCACGCAGCGCACGCAACGAAAGCCCTCAAAAAGAATATTTTTTCCCGTTTTTGCCACATTTTTCATTGATGCTCCGCTCCAATTGGTCGTAGCGTGATGTTATATAGCCTATAGCACTCACGAATAATGTAGCTTTCTACCAGTGAAACAATTTTTAAAATTGGTTCATTACTTCCGGAGATTACCCCCTACATACAAACTTACAAAAATACACACAAATGTTACCTCTTTATAATATTAATATTATAGTATAGAAGTATAGATATGTAAATATAATAATTTTAAAAATATATCTTATTGGTATTTAGCCAGCTGTAAGTTTTTCTAATTAATAAAATAAGATATTGACTTTGTTAAGAGTAGGTACCATGTACAATTTTGTGTATTAACATTATTAGCATTTAAAGCATTATACATGTACATAATTATACTTTGACTTTGAATAAAGAAGATTGTATGTGTGTTTGAATAAAATAATCATCATTTCAAACACTAAATCTTTACTTTACTTTCATCTTTGTGTTCTATACTAGCTAAACATGTTTGTGCCATATTTATATAGTTGTAATTTTAACTTGTGAACTCCACACTAGGTCTAACCTGTCTCTTGGAGTCCTGGCGTAATTTACTATGTTTATATAACATAATGTTGGTAAGATATTTGAATCCATTATTAATACGTATATTTCAAAGCAAATCATGCCCCTATTAGATAATTGTCAGCATGGGTTTAGGCCTGGACGCTCTACTCTAACCAATAATATTCAATTTGTAGATTATGTGAACAGCAGAGTCAAACCTGGTTGCCAAGTCGATGCGGCATATTTTGATTTTAAAAAGGCATTCGACCTAGTTGATAACGATGTTCTTATATCAAAATTTGCTTCTCTAGGATTTGCAACGCCACTTCTGCAATTTATGGCCAATTATTATACATCTCAAGAATACTTTACTCGCTCTGGAGTAAGTCAAGGGAGTACCTTGGGCCCTACCCAATTCTTAATAATGATCAATGACTTGCCTAAAGCCATCTCAAAGGCAGAATGCCTAATGTTTGCTGATGACCTAAAACTTTACCTCTCAATAGGTGGGGTTGAAGATAGCGCAGCACTGCAAAGTGACATTGACGCAGTGGTAGAAAGGAGTGAAAAAAATAAATTGTCTTTTAACAGCTCAAAATGCAAAGTATTAACTTTTTCTCGATCTCGTACTCCAATCATAGCGACATAACAGTTAGCAGGCACTCCATTAGAGCGCGTTTTTTCAATTCGCGATTTAGGCTTAATCATGGATGCCAAATTAAATTATCACGAGCATATAACTAAACTCCCGAGCAAGCCGGTTTTCGAAAAGGGTTCAGCACCATAGACCACATCCACACGCTGCGGCAAGTTATACAGAAGACCGAAGAGTATAATTTGCCCCTATGTTTAGCGTTTGTGGACTATGAAAAAGCCTTTGATTCGGTGGAAACATGGGCTGTGCTTGAATCTCTCCAGCGATGCCGCATTGACTATCGGTATATCGAAGTATTGAAGTGCTTGTACAACAACGCCACTATGTCAGTCCGAGTACAGGAGCAAAGTTCGAAGGCGATCCCTTTGAAAAGAGGCGTAAGACAGGGAGACGTTATATCTCCGAAACTGTTTACTGCCACTTTGGAGAACGCCTTCAAGCTCCTGGAATGGCAAGGATTTGGCATCAACATTAATGGCGAGTACATCACTCACCTTCGCTTTGCCGATGATATTGTGGTCATGGCGACATCGATGGAAGATCTCAGCACGATGCTCGGAGGCCTCAATCGAGTTTCCCAACAGGTGGGTCTTAAAATGAACATGGATAAGACAAAGGTGATGTGTAATGCCCATGTTGCATCCACCCCAGTATCAGTTGGAAACTCGATTCTTGAAGTTGTTGAGATGTATGTCTACCTAGGACAAACAATCCAACTAGGTAGATCCAACTTTAAGAAAGAGGTCAACCGCCGAATCCAAATCGGCTGGGCAGCTTTCGGGAAACTGCGTAACATCTTCTCGTCTAAAATATCTCAGTGCCTCAAGTCGAAAGTCTTCGATCAGTGTGTGTTGCCAGTGATGACATACGGCACAGAAACGTGGTCTCTTACCATGGGCCTTATTAGCAACCTCAAAGTAGCCCAATGAGCTATGGAGAGGGCTATGCTCGGAGTCTCTCTGCGAGATCGAATCAGAAATGAGGAGATCCGCAGACGAACCAAAATTACCGACATAGCCCAGAGAATCAGTAAGTTGAAGTGGCAGTGAGCAGGGCACATGGCACGCAGAGCTGATGGCCGATGGGGCCGCAAAGTTCTCGAATGGAGACCACGCACCGGCAAGCGCAGCGTAGGACGTCCACCCACAAGGTGGACGGACGACCTGATTAAGACCGCAGGAAGATGCTGGATGCAGGCCGCTTCCAACCGGTCTTTTGGAAATCTATGGGGGAGGCCTATGTCCAGCAGTGGACGTCCTGCGGCTGATATGATGATGATGATAACTAAAATATGCAAAGACGCGAACAAATTTTAATGTCTGGGTTTTGTGATGAGAACATCGTATCAGTTTAAAAATATCCACGTTATAAAATTATTGTACTATGCCTATGTGCGGAGTAAGTTAGAATACAATGCCATCATTTGGGATCCCCGGGAAAACCTTTATACAATGATGGTGGAAAAAATACAACGGAAGTTTGCTAGGAACCTCTTCAAACGCCAGTATGGATACTATCCATTCCTATATCCGTCGATGTTTGTGTCAGGGATGGTATGCCTCGACACTTTACAATTTAGAAGAGAGTTTATGAAAATAATGCACTATTATCTACTAATCACAAACAAAGTAGACAACCCTGCAATACGAGAGAGCATTTATTTATATGTGCCTAGCCAATATATGCGTGGCATTGGCAGACGACAACATAAACTCTTCTCCCGATTCCCGGCCACCGTAGGCGCGGGTCTGTGGACGGTGAGCAATGGGTAGCTCACCGTCCGTACGTTCACTAAACAACGACAGACCGTGTCGACGCGGCGACGCCGACGGCGCGTTCGTGTTCCACGCGCGCCTCAAAGAGATGTCAGCAAAATTGGATGGGACCACTGAGGGCCGATGCCTGCCGGGGCTGCGGGTTGTTCGAAAGAGATACCGCGCCCCCGGAACGCAAAGGGCACATGAAGGAACATAGACGGGTTTTAGTCAGTAAAAGTCTGACACTCCCTCCCGCCCCGCCCAGGGCGGGGGAAGTTATTTGATGATTTCCCGTCTATAAAAAAAAAAAACCACTTGAGTGGTCCTTACGCCTAGCAGACAACACTCCCACTAGTAGAGCTATCAAGCTCATTAATAGTTTTCTTCAGACGAATCCAGATGCAGATATATTTTTCGATCCACCACGTGTTGTAAATTATAATGTTTTAATGTATTTGAATTGGAAATAATAATTAAAAATAACAATATATTTTTAGTTATAATTAGTCATCATCATCATCATTGAATTATTTGGATTATTGAATTATTTGGAATATTTAATTATTGTATTATTATTTTTTGACATTATCTTATAATATTGTAATGTAATTAAAATGAATAGCACCTATAGTATAGATATAAGCGACTTGGTTTGTAAACTGTAAGCTTATGTTTTGATGAATAAATGAATATGAATATGTAAATATAATATTTTTCAAAATATATCTAAATGGTATTTAGCTAGCTGTAAGTTTTTCTAATTAATAAAATAAGATATTGACTTTGTTAAGAGTAGGTACTATGTACAATTTTGTGTATTAACATTATTAGCGTTTAAAGCATTATACACATAAATTATACTTTGACTTTGAATAAAGAAGATTGTGTGTGTGTTTGAATAAAATAATCATCATTTCAAACACTAAATCTTTACTTTACTTTCATCTTTGTGTATTATTTTAACATTACATAACATACCATCACGCCTGTGTTCCCCGAAGGGTTTGGCAAAGGTGTACCGATGTACACCCTCAGTTCGCCGGTATGTTTAGGTCCCATGTAATAGGGGGCGAGCCTATTGCCATAAACCAAGCACAAATCCTAACTCCGAACTGCTACTGAGAATTTTATAGAAAAACCCAATAACACTTTTTGCTCGACCTTGGTATCGAACCCAAGACCTCTAGTAAAGCAGTCGCGCTTAGCACCACTATGCCAACGAGGTAGTTATATGTATTATTTTACCGTTCCTTAAAGTATCTTTAGAGATAGTGGCATGGCAAAGACTATGATGAAGATTTCAAGTCTTCAAGTTTCTTCTCAATTATATTCAATTCAACTACAGGGATGGTAGAGCTATAAATAAAAATCCACATAAGATATTAATCAAGATACAGTTTATTAAAATTAAAGTCAATTTTAAAATTAAAAACAAGAACCTGACATTGTATTCTAGTACACTTATATTCAGCAAAAATACACAATCGACATGCGATATATACTATGTTAAGTCATTTGCGCACTAAATCCAGTAAAATACTGACAAACAATAATTTAACCGTCGTTATGACGCAATCAGGCACGTATTTGTACAAACGCAAACATAATCAAACCCAGAATACTTTCACAGTTTGCTTATCGAGGTCCACAGTATCGCTCTTCCACTTTTCAGCTCCATCCATAATGTCGGTGAACTCTTCAATGTAACCTACTTCTTTGCAAGGTGACGGTGGTATAATACTTATTATAGGTATGCCTATCTCTTGAAACGAACTCATTGACGAAAACCCACTTTCATCTTCAATGAAATTGGCAACATGATTGTAGTCGTTCCTCTTGTCCGTACTTCTCGTTTTAGTTTCTGTTTGCGTTTTAATGCTTTCTTCTTTTTGGCTCAAATGAATGCCAGCGAAGTCATTTTCCAAACTGCAAGAGAGCGGGGAAGATGACATAACGAAATCTGTTAAAGGTACATCTTTAACATCTACAAATTTATTTGCAAGTCCATTGAAAGCGTCCTCGCTGTCATAAATCGTATTGAGGATAAACGCATTAGTTATGTCCTCGTCGATAAGATTTAAAGAAGTATTCGATTCGTTATGTTCAAGTGTATCACCGTCAGAAATATCATTCTTCAAATTGTCTTTACTATCATTGCAATTGCAAGAGAGATCGGGTATATTGGTACTGAGTACAGTATTGGCAAGAGTGATCAGTCTAGATATTTCTTCAGTAATCTTTTGGGAACCGTCGGCATCCGACGACAAAGACAGTTTAGATTGATTCCTGAAAACCAAAAACAAAAAAGTATGTAAAAACCATATAAAGAGGCAAATTGAAATATTTAGACATTTACAAGTGGTTTTTTTACCAGACACCGTTGTAGTCTTTGAAACCGTTAACGTTGCTTATGGATTTACTCATTTTTCTTGTGCCCAATCTTTTGCCGGTAGTCAAAGAGTATTCATGTTTATTAACGTGCAAGACGGACCGGGATCGTGGCAAGTCGACACTGTGTGCGCTCGGCGATACTTCCCTGAGAGACACCATCTCGGCACTATGTCCTGCGCCAGGACTCTGACACTCTATGTGTTCCTTCACTCTGCTCAGAAAAGTCACTACCTGCTTAAGTAAAGCAATGTGCATTTGTCTGTTCGCTTCTGTCTGAAAATAAGTTACATTAATTGGGTGAATATAACTCCACTCTATGATCACTGAATCGCTCCGAAAATGGTATGTACGCAACACTAAGCAATATCAGTTCGCTACATATTTTAAGATTGCATTTTCGCATTGCATTATTCGCTAATAGCATATAATTTTACAAGAGGTAAAATGAGTAGTAGGCCTATTGGTGCACCAACAAAATCGCTATGTTAAATGAGTTGTGTTAAGACATTAATACCTGTGTTAGTTGCCATCTTAAAGTGTCGATTGCCATGTTCAAGGCGGTTACTTCTGTATCGCGTATATTATGATTATTCTTTGGCTTATCCGGGGGCTTTACTACTTCGCCGCTTTGCTCCGTATCTCTGATCCTGGAAAGTTGAGGACACTGCTCAATTCTTTCTGGAGCCTGCAACAAACATACAACCGTTATATTAAACAACAATAAAATAAATTGTACCATTGTACGGACCGTCATTAGAATCCAATTTAAGGCGAAAGGCGATGAATCACGTACTCAAATAATTTCACTAAACCATCTTAGGGTCAAACATAACAATCGTCGTGCAATTACGTGACTCAAGTCCAGCTATTAAAATATTTCATTCACATACAATTTCGTTGTATTCACCAAACGGGATGGACGGATCAATGAAATCGAAGACGTAAAATTGATCCTACATTGTATAGAAACAAACAATATTGCAACCACCATTTGTGATTGTGTTTTTTGTGCCGTGAGAGAGGTATTGTGTTTTTCAACCGAATTACGCAACGAGTGAAGTTAGTAAAGAATGATAGTAGAAAATTGTTTGATGCGGAAAGATGTACGTTTTATTGGAGCAAGATTTCTATCTCCCTGAAGCGAAGTCAAAGTACCTCCACATAAATGTATTGCTTGTATATACCTAGCATACCTTACCTATAGAAATAATATGTAGTGAAACCTGGGCCCTGGATATGTGAGGAATCTTTGCTACTAACAATTACAATGAGGTCACGTCGTCTTTGCATTGAAATAAATTAGTTACTAGGATTTTTTAACCCTTTTGAATTGAGATTTGATTTATTCGATTCTTTCCGTGTAAGACAATTTATCAAACCAACACAACTAATTTTCTACGCAATAAGTTCCATTATGAAATAAAAAATTATAATAACAACATAAAATAAAAATTTTTCATTAACATTTTAAAGTCTATACTTAAATGAAAATTTGATTTGAAAACGAAAAAATATTTAGACCTCTCTTAGTTAGTAAATAAGACAAATGTCATGTTAAACTTGCTTATTTAGGAAAATGGATAAATGAAAAGCCTTTATAAGTGATAAAAATTCCTAGATCCCTTGAGATAATTATACAAGTTTCACTGAATTTTGTCAATTCGACATGTCATTGTTGGTGTAAGCATAATTCGTCGAAAGAGATCCTCTTCGTATTTTCTGAAGTCAGTTGGCAAACAATTGATTCCACTATCAATCCTCTCACCGCTTGTTTAGAATGAGCAAAAACTTGGGAGCTTGTAGGTGTAAATGATTGGCAGTGTCACACACATCCCACGGTTTTGTCTCCATTCATATTATTATTGACTTCTATGCGAACAATGACTGAGTTGTGTTACTTGCTCCCGTTATGTTATCATAGCGGCTACAAGATTTAGATCTAAAATGAGTATGTGCATGGAAATATTTAACATTGTGAGTCATTCCAAAGATCCTTTACATATTGTTATATTGTTTTTCACACTGAACTTTAGTGAACTACTTTATAAACTCGGCATTGCTCTTAGCACATTCAAATTGAATTTGCTGTTTGTAATGTTAAAATAACAGCTTCTTTCAAAATTAATAGAAATTAATAAAACCACGTGATAACCGATATTAACGAGAAAGATGTCGCGGGTATATTAAAGTCATCCATATAATAGATATAGATCTTACGCAGCTTCTGATAACAAGCCCCCCTAGCCAAGTAACAAACGATAAACGCAAACTCTGAGTAGGCTTTAATAGATCTCCGACTTTATGTGCTTGGTTTTAAGTTGAAGATCTAATGAAGATTGCATAGCGTTTTCGTTCGTTCCAGTCGCTAACGCTTAGAAATTTTTAATAGATTTTCCACTTAAGGTTCTTGGGTATTAAGTTGAAAATCTATTGGTACCTACCGAGCGTTTACGATTATCGTTTGTGACTTGGCTAGGGGGGCTGGTATCAGGAACGAAACCACGATAAGAAAATTACTTTTTTTTTTTCTTAGTTTCTTTAATAACAGTGCGTGCTCAATATTCAAGAAAAAAACAAAAGATATATTTTAATTTTACATCTACACAAAGAAAATAAAGCTGAAGAGTTTCTTTTTGTTTAATTAACGTTTATTTAACTTACAGTTGGATATATACCATCACGCCTGTATTCCCCAAAGGTTAGGCAGAGGTGTAACTAATGAACACCCACAGTTCGCCGGTATGTTTAGGTCCCATGTAATAGGGGGCGAGTCTATTGCCATTAACCGGGCATAAATCCAAACTCCGAGCTGCAACTAAGAATTTAATAGAAAAACCCTATAACACTTTGCTCGACCTGGGAATCGAACAAAATGCCTCTAGCGTAGCAGTGACGCTTAGGACTACTAAGCTACCGAGGCAGTGTTATAATTATTGCAAGGAGAACAAAAAAGTTAAATGGCGCAGGCATATGTTGTAATAATAATCAATTCAATGACAAACAATAACGAGTCAGATATTGCTGACCCTACCAAACAATTTCATGCACATGAGAGAATACCCATTGTGCTAGTAACAGTGGCCACTCCACGGGAAACACTAACCATTCAACAGTTAACCAACTCATTATTTGATAAACATAATATCGTTGTAAATAACTTCAGTGAATTCCAGTGCAGCTGGAGATCTGCCATCAAAGTTTACCGGTATAGCTTTCATCCTATTTTCGAAACTGTAGTAATTTCCGATTCCTACATTTAAGCAATGTAGGCCACTTGGTTTGTAAGTGCAACCATAACAATATACGTATCTCATTTTGACGTTAGGAAACAGAAAAGGTCGGTTTAAGTAAGTAAATTAAAGTTTATCTTGTTTAATTTATTTATTGATTTAATGGTATAATAACTGCTATTTAAGTATCCGGAACTGGCCAGTTACAGAACAATATTTAAAAAGTAATGAATATCTTTGGCTGAAGAATCATCATCATCTGCCTAGCCTTTTCCCAAACATGTTGGGGTCGGCTTTCCAGTCGAACCGGATGCAGCTGAATATCAGTATTTTACATGGAGCGACTGCCTGTCAGACTAAATAAAGAATAAACTATAATAAATGCTATAACTTTGTTTTACTTTGTTATTCCGGATACATTAATAGCCTATGCATGTAAAAACAAAGTCGCTTCTCGCGCCGCCCGTCTCTCTGTACGCTTAGATCTATTAAACTACGCAACGGATTTTAATGCGGTTTCCATTAACATATAGAGTGATTCAAAAGGAAGGCTTATACGAATCACGCTATGACCAACGGGAGCGGACCAGTAGCCAAAGATGAAACTGAACGCAGGTAACACTGCGGGGTATATAGCTATTTTAAAAATATCGAACATATATTAAGAAGTTCCTAGTGCCTAATTTGGGTCACCTAAATAGTAAAGTAAGAGGCTAAATGCCGAATACTACAGACGATCGTTCTTTTTTGGTAGTAGGTACGTAAAAATGCCACAATTACACAGTTCACGCTGTTACCTACCTAAACGACGGCGACATCTCAAATAAGATCAGTTTTCTTTTTGTTTAATTTGACCAAAGCGTTCGACAATGTTTCGCAACGGTTTCAAAGGTACATCTCTTTTACACGTCTGCTCTAGAATTGCACAAAATTGACATATATTCGACTTATGAAGTTGGATGTTCCGGTCGGCTTGGTCGGGTGTCAGGTGGCGGGTGGTGGCGGGTTCCTCTGGTTTCTCAAGTATCCGGATCGCTGGCATGGAACCGAACACGCGTGATCAAGGCCACTGGGCTACTATTCTCAATTTACGACATAATTTCCATCATAAATACGGTACAGAGATTAAATATAAATCCACCAGGGGTCCGAACTGAGATAATAATGTGGCTAAGTGGACGGACAAAAGAATGGTTGCTGCTAAGTTTTCGTTTTGTTTTGTATTACATTCCGCCATCGGTATAATTAATTTGGTGTAAAATGTAGAACAATGACATAGATAGTGTTTTTTGTTAACATAACAAAATAAATGTCTCCACAAGATTTGAAATTGAAAATTACTTTGATACGCAGTTCACTGCAGCTATGTCTACTTAAATTATAAAAGAAAAAATATTTCGTGGCAAGCTATTAACTACAAGTCTGGCTAACAATAATGCTCATTTAAAAATAACTACCTTCTTGCCTTCGAAATAAGTGACATGAAGTTTGGATAATACTTAATTCCATGGTTTAGAAACCGTCCGTGACAAAACATCAAACTGCTTACTTCGCCAAGTTCATAAGGTATAATTTTCACCGAGGTTACGTAATTCTGACTCATGGCCCAAAAACTGTACTGCAGTCCGACAGAATTGGCGGTTGCTTCGCTGGCTACGTGGTGATGTGGTGGGGTTAGTGTTTCAATGAGTCGGGTTAACGTCGCGGTGAGGCAAGCCCGTCATGCATAGCCGGCGACGCGTGACGCCCGCGTCCGGCCCGGGCCCTCGGAAGCATTAAGCGCCCTACCCTATCACGGCTATCACAACGAATAAAGGGAAACACCGACACAAGCCAGAAATATCTACATTTTTAAACGATTCCGGAAAAGTATTAGGTACACGCAATATTTGAGTATCTAAGTACTTCGCAATATATTAACATATCGGCTTCATTATGGCGCACACAAATAAAAAAGAAAAATATACTGAGTACATGTATATGTCACCGGAAAATAACAAGATCCGTAAGTTTATCAATTTACTAGGAAGTTTATAAACTTTCGTAAGATTCTAAACGGGAGATAAATTGTAATATTTTACGTCCACATTTTCGTAAATTGATAAACTTACTGAACTCACTCGTAAAATAATAAGTAAGCAGTAACCAAACGCTACGCGCGATCTGATTGGTTGGCTGTCACGTGTCACTTCTCCTTCCTCGCGGCCGCCAGCTGGACACAAGCATTGCCACTATGAACATTGACCAATCAGAGAGCAGTGTGTTATTTTACGTATTTCAAAGATCGTATCTAAAAGAGTTTCTGTGATTGGTCGAACCATATAAAATCTTACGAATAGATATTCGTTAGTTTATAAATTTACCGTATGACGTCGGAAATTGATAAATTTACGAAAATGTGGACGTAAAATATTACAATTTATCTCCCGTTTAGAATCTTACGAAAGTTTATAAACTTCCTAGTAAATTGATAAACTTACGGATCTTGTTATTTTCCGGTGACATATATACAGTCATACATACGTAAACTCACGGCTTTTTCCCATAGAAGTAGGCGAAAACCAAAGAAAATAAAACCACTGTCTTGTATACATCCATTTTAGGTACATCTAACAGGAATGAGGTTAGAATAATAATAGAACATTTTTCTGCATGACAATAACACAACGACAAAATACATTTTATACGTACCTAACGAACTACATAATTATTCTAAGAAAATAACGAGAAGCATCGGAGTGTCAAAGAGCTTAGAAATCGTCGAGATATTATCTAGTACTAGTAAAAGTCGTTGAAACTAGTTGTCTTTGCGTAGGCGACGCACTAGCAACCTGTCGCTCCTGACGCAATATTGCGATTTATAAACAGGTTTTTCGAAAGTGGACTTCTAAATCATTTTTTGGAAATAAAGTTACTCAATTGTCTTCAATTTTGTCTCCTTTGACGGTTTCCAAAGTGAACCCTTAAACCTTGATAGTCTTTGTCCGCGTAATTGGGTAGTTGACACCACTAACCAATAATTTCAAGTCACAACTTCTCTAAGAAAACACTTTACCCATGAAAACCGATTAATTTTAAATTTATTGTAAAATTCGATTTTTACTTACTTTAAAATCAATAAATAGTAAGTCAATGGAGTAGGTCACGTAGTGACGTCACAGCGTGCTATTGCCATACAAAATCTATGGGAGAATCGCGTTTTGACAGTTCATAAAAACTATATCAATTGATAATGGACACTACCCAATTGTCGGTTATCGCGGGTCCAGATAATTCGTGGTGTTAAAAGTAGCTTAAGTCCTAACCCAGATCCCAGGCTACCTCTTTGTCAGATTTGTTCATTGGTTTTGACGTGATTAAGTAACGAACAGACAGATTTACTCACGTATTTCTAAGTTTCGATTTTAATTACTATTGTTATTTATTGCGAGCTTTAACCCCATTTCTCGGCCATAAACCGGTAATAACACTGTTATTTTTATTATTACGACAAAACAGCTTGTTTACATAATTCATGAAAACAGCCTCTTAGCTGTGTAAAGTCTTGCAGCGGCTGCAGCAAGAAGGGCTCCGGAAAATGAGCCATTGTCTTCTTAATTATTGACTTTTAAAAATTATTTCCTCTCCGGATCCAGTAAGTCGATCAACCACACAAGTGGTGGTAGCCTGTCTGTTTGTCTTTGCAATAACTTTTAAACACTAAAATAGATCGGCTCACTGGGAGTGGGACCATAACAGAAATATCATTAAGATTCAGACAAAATAAGACAGTGGCTCATTGTTTAATTAAGGTGACTTGGATCTATGTCTACCACTTATCCGTAGAAAGCCTTCCTATAATATAACCAGTATGCTCTCTGCTCATCAATGAATGGCGTAAGATGGACGCTCCATGCTGATGGGCGCTCGTGGCAATGTAGATACCTTGTGTGAGTAACCCAGAGGAAAATAGAGCGTTTGGTTCTAGGACATCAGGAAACAGCGTGGAGATGGCTGGAGTAAGTCTGTGGTCGAGCGGCGCGAGCGTTCTAAGATGCGAATCTCCTATCTCAGGAAAACAAAAACAGTAAAAGTCTGGTTATGAGCCATGTTGATGAATAAAAGAATCATCAATGGATATTTGAAATTTCCTCCAATAAATAAACATATAATATTACCTGTCCTCATTCTACATGACGGAATAGTGCTTATTGATTTATGAATTATTCCCTGTCATTCTGAAATTCTAAACGCCTTGTCATCCGTTGTTTGTTTGTAAACTGTATAGGCAGTGCAAGCAGACAGCTCACTTAGATGAATGAAAGTATAGCCGTACAGGCATTCACAAAAAAACGATCAGTCTAGGCCCAGTAACACCTAATTATATTTTTAGAAAATAGTCATTATAATAATACCAGAATATTATTGTCCCACTGCAGGGCAAAGGCCATTTCTCATGCAGAAAGGACAAGACCATTAAGATTGGCGATTTCAGGCTTATATTAATTAGTAAGTTCAGGTTTCCTCACGACGTTTTCTTCACCAATATCATTCATGTCCAAAATAAACTTAGAAAGTACATATGAATTGCAAAAGTAACATAAGAATGTTTTTCTTACTTCATAATTTCTTTTTTTTTAGTTTTATTACCGTTTTCTCCAAATAATAATAATGTGACGAATTCTCAAGAGCGTGTAAGCTGCTAATTGGTTGTTAATGATTGAGTCAACCAATCAGCAATCATCAATTTGTCACAATAATTTACCTTGCCAGAAACCGGCGGTAAGTCACCGAATCGCCATTTTTACGAAGTTTGGCAAAATAGGCAATGAAATCGAAGGTACATACGCACCATGTAAGATAGTAATACCTTACAATATAATTCGAATGCAGACCGTTTGTCGATTGCTTCGTGCGTATACGATGAGGCTTACGTAAGGTGTAAATAAAGCTTGATGCACACGAAGCAACAAATAGATCACGCAGTTACCCGCGACGTCTTCGGCGTTTAAAAACTGCATAGCGTCTATACCTACAACACTTATGTATCATCAGTGGTTTGTATATGTCACCGGAAAATAACAAGATCCGTAAGTTTATCAATTTACTAGGAAGTTTATAAACTTTCGTAAGATTCTAAACGGGAGATAAATTGTAATATTTTACGTCCACATTTTCGTAAATTTATCAATTTCCGACGTCATACGGTAAATTTATAAACTAACGAATATCTATTCGTAAGATTTTATATGGTTCGACCAATCACAGAAACTCTTTTAAATATACGATCTTTGAAATACGTAAAATAACACACTGCTCTCTGATTGGTCAATGTTCATAGTGGCAATGCTTGTGTCCATAGGAGGAAGGAGAAGTGACACGTGACAGCCAACCAATCAGATCGCGCGTAGCGTTTGGTTACTGCTTACTTATTATTTTACGAGTGAGTTCAGTAAGTTTATCAATTTACGAAAATGTGGACGAAAAATATTACAATTTATCTCCCGTTTAGAATCTTACGAAAGTTTATAAACTTCCTAGTAAATTGATAAACTTACGGATCTTGTTATTTTCCGGTGACATATACATTAAGACTTGATTATTTAATTGTTAGTTATTTCCGCAGCCCTGTTGACTGGTTTAAAGTTGTACCGCAGCATAACTAAAAACGTTCAAAATCTATTCCCGATCTCATCTCACGGACAATTATTATAAATGACAAAAACTTAAGAGCCGTAACTTTTGACAGATAAAGACTAAGATATGAATGTAAACGTTCTTAAAAATGCGAGTAGTGCCCCTCTAATCTCATTGATATTTAATGCCGACACAAGAAGTCTAATGATTAAAAAACCAAGAATTCAACTATTATTATTTCATGCTCGCGTAAATTCACCAAAAAAATAATAATGTTAGAAGTTGCATCGCGTGCCGTATGTCGTTTCGTGTGCGATCGGCTTTATCATTCCCCTCACGTACGTAGTTCGTGTCAGCTTCGTCTACTTATATCAGATCCGGTACACCATCGTTTGTATTTTAAATACATGTGACATTATGCTGCGGAACTTAGTGCGGAGTTTCAAATATAAATTAGGTACTTAAGTACTTAATAAGTTTGGCCACAACCACAATAGCCGATACCAGGAGACGATTGCATTGTTCTATAGTGGCTGTAAAGAAAAAATGGATTTAGTATCTAGTCGTTGGGAATTTATGAAATGGTTCTTTGATATGATATAGGCAGACGTAGAATACATTCAAAGGAGGCTATTGACAATTCAAAGTCCTAAGTATCCTAAAGATTTCATTCACCGCGGTGTCACCCGCGTTCAGTTACGTCTATGGTTACTGCTCCGCTCCCGCTAGTCGTAGCGTGATGTTCTGTACGTATAAAACCCTTCTCGTGAATCACTATCACTATTAACGAAAACCGCATTAAAATCCGTTGCGGAGTTTTTATGATCTAAGCTGCAGCTGGAGCTGCTGCAGCGGGAGCAACTTTTTGTAAAGATAAGTCCGTATTATTAAAATATTCAAAAGTAGCTAAAATATCTATTTTGTTTACAAACACGCATTACGTAAACGTAATAGAGCTACAGTAATTAAGTAACATGCTGTTAACAACTCAAACGTTTTCTTTTCATACGGAAAACCCGTAAAAGTGAAAAATGTATGCACATGCAAACTTTTTCATACAACATGCAAATTAGTTAGTCAATTAAAGATTTATTGATAGCACGCCTTGTAATAGTAATTTGAAGAATGGTGACCAATCATGTTATTATTAATGGTAGGTAATAATATTGTTCAAGTCGAATCATTTTTCTACCGGTAGCGTAAATAATCTCTGTGGTTGAGTGTGTGGCTATGAAACCAGAGGAAAAAATAAGCATTTATAATATATCTATATAATATCTAAGTCGCTTCTCGCCGTTTGTCTCTCTTAATGCTTAGATCTTTTAAACTCCGCAACGGATTTTAATGCGGTCTATAGTGACCAAAGGAGACGGTTTATATCTACAAGCTGTTGATTTGCATTCTCGTCAAATTCAAGGAGTTAACTATGCTCGTGATTCTTAACACGAATTATTTTATTTTTTTTTTTTTTTTTTGACGTGATTTTCCAATTCGAACTAGCCATCTCGCCAGAGGGTTTAGGCGATATGCACTCATTGATATAGCCGCGCGACAACTCTGCCTACCGCATATTATTATGCAACTGGGCGATGCTGATTTTTGCAAAAGGAGTATTCTGGAATACTGTTTTTTGATAGTTGCAACAAAAAAAAAACAAGCATTTATTAAATATCGTAATTATATTTGATTACTTCTTTTTTTCTATGACAAGCTCCTAAAATTTGACGAGGATGCAAATCAACAGCTCGTATAGAGCATCATACTATGATCAACGAGAGCGGAGCAGTAGCCAAATACGTAACTAAACGCGGGGTATGTAGCTAGTTTTCAATATAAGAAGGGACACATTTAAATGTTGAACCAACATTTCACCAGTTTTATCTGTAATCGCGACTGATAGTATCGTATTGCGACATAATTCCTATAAATAAGTGGGTCAGAATCGCCTCATGTAACACTTGTTTACTTTCTTCTAGTCTTGAAATAATACCTACAAATAGATACAACTGTTGCAATTTTTATATACTTCTCTACAATAATTCAGTGAGTTCAGAAAACTAGATATTGTACTTAGTGTTGTACTTATGTAGTCCATGTATTTTCTTAATCTTCTATCATCGTGTAAGTTGTGTGCAATTTTCAACATGTAGGGCAGGTACTCTGAAGGTTGTACACAGCGGCAACCTGGCTACACTAGTTTTATTCCAAACACTCAGTATAGAATTCGTTTTTGGGATTTAAATTTAGAATAAGAAACGATTATGTATTTTTTTTAATATGGGGCACTCGTTTGGCCACTCTTGACTAATGAACATGTAACTTCAAGTATGATTAAAGCTTTCATTTAACATAGTTGGAGACCTATACATAAAGTAAACTGCAACACGGTATCTTGGTCACAACAAGAAGTGATTACAGTACCTACAATTCGATAAAGGCCCTTTATGAGTAACTACAATGGTTCAAAGTTTTCTTTGGTCGAGATCTTCCGATAGTTTTAATGCCATAAATTGATCGAGATCGCTTAAGATATTCCCCCACGTCCAGAAACTGTCACCACGCGATATAACGCACATGCATTTCGATATAAAATCAGACAATTGCACGAACGTTTGTTGTTTTTTGTGCAAGAAGCGTTCAATTATCGAAGATCGATAATTGAACGAAGAAGATAATAAAACTGATCTCGGGATAAGATCACCGTTTAGCGGGCTAAAAATAAGGTCTTTAAAGTTGTTCTAAAGGACTGCCATTGATAACTTTCCTTCTTCCAGCACTAAGATTACTTTAAATTGAATCGATCCTCATTGAAGTGTGTATTTGGAAGTGAGCTTCCATCGTTGTTGATCCGAACAGGATTCTCGATTGCAGTTTCGGGTACAATTACATCTGGACATGGAATTTAAAGAAGAATCTTTCATGTTGCCTATATTACTTGTAAAATGAACGACACACGTCAGAGCAAGTACCTTTTTTTTTTTTTTTTTTTTTTTTGGTACGCGGTGGAAATCCTCATGGACTTCCTCCGTCATGGGGAGTGACGGAGGGGCATGCCGGACTCTTACCGGCTAAAACCACCGCGGTGTTCCACCTCTGCCCATGGCCGAGGGTGCGGGATTCGCATAAGCATTCACCGCTCCCCCGACAGGCCTCGACCCGCTGTACCTTAGCGGATCCCTCCACCCCGTGCAGCCATTCCAATAATGGCCGCACCCACTCTTGAGTGGCGCGCGAGGAACACTGCGCCGCTCACTCGGGCCTTCCTGGTCGGACGACAGACGCCCCGTAGTCCGCCGCCCGCAGGCTACCTCTCATGGAGGCCGTAAATCATTTTGCACCCTTCTCGGGCGCCCGGTGCGTCTCCTACGAGAAGGACGAGAGGATGCAGCTTCTCTGTCCCGCTCGGCCGCCTCCTTTGCCGACATGACATCCTCGCAAAAGGAGGCAACCCCATCCCATGCGCTCACGCTCTCGACCATCGATTGAACGACGGCCGGAAGCGAGAGGTCCCTCCCGCCTATTGCCGCAATGAGGTCACGGCGCGGCCCTGCCCAGGCTGAGCACTCCTCCAACGTGTGCTGCGCCGTATCCTCCGGGCAAGCAGCACAGTGGTGACACACCGGTGTCTGCTCCCGACGTATACGACACAGGTACTTGCCAAAGCAGCCGTGGCCAGAAAGTACCTGCGTCAGCCGGAAGCTGAGGGCGCCATGCGGCCTCATGATCCACGCCTCCATGACGGGTCTTATCGCCGTTATAACGGCGTGCCCTGCAGTGGGTTGCGCAAGTCGTGTCTCCCATTCTAGCCTTAGGGCCTGGCGGAGCTCTGACCGCCGTGCCTTAAGAACCCGAGGCAGGGGACTCCCGCCACGCTCCAGTACCTCCTTGCGCCACTGGTAAAGTGACGCGAGTGCTTTCGCCTCCAGGTCCCAAGGCGGGGATCCGGCAAGAAGGGTCGCTGCTTCGAATGAGATCGTGCGGTACCCGCGAACAATCCTGATGGCCATCGCCCTCTGCGGCCTTCGCAAGATAGCGTTGTTGCGGGCCTTCAGGTTGTTCGCCCACACGGGCGCCCCGTAGAGCGCCATCGACCGCACGATCCCCATATACAACTTCCGGCAGGACGTGTCGGGCCCCCTCAGATTGGGCAGCAGCCGCGATAATGCTCCCGCTGCGCCCATCAATTTGGGGACCAGTTGCCGAAAGTGCGGCTCGAAGTTCCATCGACTGTCGAGGACAAGTCCCAAGTACTTCATCGTCGACCCGACAGCGATGGAAACTCCTCCCACGATTAGGTTGGATCCCGAAGGTGGCGCGCGCCGAGCCCTATGGAAACACAGGGCCTCGGATTTGCTCAGGGCCACCTCGAGACCCAACCGCCGGATCCTTGCAACGACCCGCGCAACCCCTGCCGTCGCTAGTTGTGCTGCGTCTTGGTACGTACTCCCCCGCGCTGTCACCAGCGTGTCGTCGGCGTAGCAGGTGACGTCGACTCCATGGGGGAGCGTTCCACGCAGCACCCAGTCATATCCGATGTTCCACAGGAGTGGCCCCAATACCGACCCCTGCGGAACACCGCACGACACCTCTCGCCGACCCCATCCTTCTCGACCCGGGTAGATGACACACCGGTCCGCCAAGTAGGCCCCGACAGTGCGGCGAAGGTAGTTTGGCACCCCGTGATACCGAAGTGCCTCCCTAATGGAGCTCCAGGGTAAGGTGTTGAAGGCATTGGCGATGTCGAGCGACACCGCCAAGACGACCTCACCCTGGGACACTGCTTCCTCCGCCAAGGCCCTTACGCGCATGACCGCATCCACGGTGGAGCGCCCACGTCGGAAACCGAACTGGTTATCCGACAGGTCTGGACCCACTCGCGATAAGTGTTGAATGAGGCGGTCTGCAAGTACTCTCTCAAAGAGCTTGCCCACCTCGTCCAACAACACAATGGGGCGGTATGCGGATGGTGAGTCCACGGGGCGCCCCTCCTTCTTCAGCAGAACCATTTGGCCCGTCTTCCAACGCCGTGGAAACTGGCCCCGCTCCATACATGCACTAAAGAGCCTTCCCAATCGGGGCCCGAGAGCCTGTGAAGCCAGAACCCAAGCGCGGCCTGGAATGCCATCGGGCCCTGGGGCGGTGTTTTTGGCTTGAAGCCTCATCACCGCCACTCTCAACTCTACCCGGGTCACTTCGGGCACGTCTTCGTCTTCATCCGCGTTTGGATCCACGGCAGGCGGAACCATCGGCGGTGCCGAGTGCTCCTCTCTTGATGGAAAGAGGGCACTCACCACGTTCTCCAGCAGGACAGGCTGCAGCCTCTGGGACAGTGGGGGAGCAAAGGGGCGAAACTTCCCTCGCACGGCCCGGTAGGGCCGCCCCCAGGGATCACGGTCCAGAGTCGCGAGTTGTTCCTCGCGGGACCTGGCTTTCGCCAGCGCGATGGCCTGCTGCAGTGCCTTTTTTGCCTCCCTGTATCGCTGGTACAGTTCCGCCTCCTCGTCTGCCGCATTTTGATTGCGGCGACGCCTCCTGCGTTGCCTGGCATACTGGCGCCGAGCGGTCACACACGCAGCGCGCAGCCCCTCGATGTCTGGCGACCACCAGTATACCTGGCGCCTGGGCTGGCTGGACCGAGCCCTAGGCATCGCCGCATCGCAAATGTGCGACATTGCCTCCAGGAGCCATTCTGCCTCTTCGTCCACATCAGCAGGCCTGTCCGATGCTGTTATCCAGGCCTGGACGATTGCGGCTTCTAGCAATGCCTCCCGATCCAATTGCTTTAAAGCCCAACGCGGACCAACTTCGCCGGGGGCCGCTGGGGCTGGGTCAGCGGTGGTCTGGGTGGAGATGTCGAATCGAATGTAGCGATGATCCGACAAGGTCTCCACCCCCTCCATAACGCGCCAGCCCTGAGCACGGCTTGCAATAGCAGGGCTGGCGAACGTGAGGTCCACTATAGAGCCACCCTGCTGACGTACGCACGTTTGGACGGAACCCCGATTTAGAAGGAGCAGGCCGTTTTCCACGGCCCATTCCTCGAGCACCCTGCCCCGCGCGTCCGTCCTCGGGGAACCCCAAGCCGTAGATTTGGCGTTGAAGTCCCCAAGAACGACAACGGGGTGAGGATGCCTGCGACCGACGACGGTGCCCAACTCGACTAAGAAGTCCTCAAATTCGGCGAGAGGCCTATTCGGCGAGAAGTAGACTCCCACAATGACTACCTCCCCAAACAGCGCTGCAACGAATCCCTGCCCCCTGGCGATATCCTCAAAAGACGGGGAATCGACTGCGGCCTGCGAAATCAGGACCACTGAGGCGAGGATGTCACTCACCCAGTCGTCCCTGATTGGTACAAAGTAGGGCTCAGAGACCACCGCTACGTTAATCAACCACTGCGCCATACTCTGGAGCAAGAGATCCTGAGCGCGGGCACAGTGGTTGATATTCGCCTGAAGGAAGCGCAGATATGGGGCCATCAGTGACTGTCCCTAATGAGCTCCCCCTCTGGCCGCGTCTTATCTGACGCTGAAGTTGAGGTCGGCTGCGAAGGAGCTGAGACTCCCTGGGCAGCGGGCCCACTCTTCTTCTTCCTTTTTTTACCCTTCTTTTGAGAGGCGGTGCAGGATTTGCTACCCGCCCAGTGTCCCGCCGGCATGCCTGCCGCTGCACATAAAACACAGTGCGGCGTGGCGTCGCACGAGCCCGCAATGTGTCCGGACTGACCGCAGCGATTGCAGACAGTATCGCAGTTTACACCCGAGGTGCACTGCGCTGCATTATGACCGTTGGCTAAGCAACGGAAGCATCTCGGAGGCCTAGGCAGCAAGAGCTTCACCTGCGCTGACACCCAACCCACCAGTAGCCTGTGGCTGTTGGTTAGCTTCTTTGCAGCCGCGACAGGGCAGCTAACCACAATGGTCCTGGTCCCTCGGAAGCCCAAGCGGATAGTACCAGGCTTGACATCTTCAGGAGAACATCCCCCGACATCGGCAACAGCGGCTACGACCTCTTTGACCGTCACGGAGTCGTCCAGACCCGCAATGCGCAAATCAGCACATAGTGTAGGCCTGGATACCCGGATCTCTCCCTCAGCAAAGGCTGCCCTCAGCCTGTCAGCGAGGGCGTCAGCTTTCGGCCCACTGGTGTTGCCTGGGATCTCAAGCAGACGAGCACCTGTTGCAGTCTGTTTACATTTAATGCTCTCGATCCCAAGCTCTGCCAAGTTTATTTCAGCCTTGGCTTTGGACAAAATCTCGCCATAGGTCAGGCCCCTATCCGACGCCGCAGGTTGCAGCGTGATGACCACTGCTGTAGAACCGGGAGGGCGAAGTATGGCTGCCTTCTTCTTCCTGTCAGCCTCCGCTTTTCTGGCCGCCTTCTTTTCTTGTTTCTTCTTCGCCTTTTTGGCCCCAACCGTCTGCCAAGCCTCCCCTCCTTGGTCCCGCCGGGAGTCAGCAAGAGGCTCTGGCGACTCTGCAGCCGTGGAATTTGCCGCCGCCGAAACCTGCGCTGAAGAAGAGGCCTGGCCTGAGGTCGAAGCCTGGACCAAGTAAGAGACGTCGTGTGAGGGCGTAGCCTGGGCCAATGCCGTGGAAATACGCCTTTTGGACGTCCTTCTTTCCGACACCGTCGAGGTTTGTGGTGCAGCTTTGGCTGCGTAAGATGGCACCGCCGCCCGTGCAAAGCTTCCTCCTGCGCCCAGGGCTGGTTGCAGAACTATGCCTTCCAGTGCCGAAAAGCGAGACGATAGGCTCGCCATCTCCGATCGGATGAGGCAAAGCAGCTCTGACTCTTCGGGCTGGATCGGCCGCGCCTGTTGTGGCACAGTAATGACCGTGGTCTCGCCATTAGAGCGCTCCTGGCGAATAGCAGCGAGTTCAGCACGCATCTCCTCCTGCTCTTTTCGGAGCTCCACTATCTGTGCTAGCAGGAGCTTGTTGGCTACCTGAAGCCGGGCCTTCTCCTCCGAGGCCGACCGCGATATGAGCGCCTCCGTAGCTTCCAGAATGGAGGCTGCAGCCTTCTTTAGGGCTTTCTGACAAGTGCCCTTAAGGCCCTTGGACTCCTTTGCAACGGATTGGATCGAAACAACGGCGTCGTGAAGTCTCGACCTCAGCTCCATCGCGGTCATTTCATCTCCTTCTCTTTCCGCGGCAGAGAGAGAAGGTGAACTCTCCGCTGTCATCCTCATATCTCTCAAAGCAGCCTGTTCGGCTACCGTAAGGTCCCTCTTGGTAGCCCGATCGCTGGAAACAGCAGCTTCGGTAGCTTGCCCCGCCCCACGTGTGTCCAAAGTTGAAAGAGACACGTGGGACCCATCTGTGTCTCCACCATCGCTTTCGCCGTTAAGCGTGGCTGTGACAGCACGCTTGATAAAGCGCCCTTTGGCGTCGCGTGACGCCCCCACCGCAGTTGCCTGAGCTGAGGACGATCGACCACGTCCTCCCCTTGCCGTTGGAACTTTGGGAGCGTGCATGTTGTCCTCGCTGGAGGAACCCTCTGACACTCCCGGTTCGGCTGAGCGCTTCCTCTTCCAAAGTTTGGAGCTGCGCCTCACCTTCTCGCCTTTTTGACCCGAGCAGCAGTCTATTGCCGCTGCCCGCTCTTCACTTTGCACCGCGGGCGTGGAAAGGGCAGAAATGCCCGTCGCCACGTCCGTAGCACTGCCTTCCGCATTACAAATCGGTGTCCCTGATTCTAGCATTACGTCGTCATTTATTTTGCCATTTTCTTTAGTATAAATTTTTTCCATTCTTATTCCCACGAGTAGTGAGGAAATACATGTCCACCCAAACAGAGCCTCATATCTGGGTAAGCCTAATACTGCAAAGGGCGGCAGGTACTTTGCAGGGGAATCGCTAACAACTGGACACCCTCCAGCCATTCATCCTCTCGCCACGATTCAAGCTTAGGATTAGGGGATTTTTTTATCTTAGAGGTACCCTTCCTCTGGGCCAGGCAATTAAGCCAAGCCCCCGACGGCGGTATTAATCATACCTCTGTTCGCTGTCCGGCCGACCCGACTCAGCGAACCCGCCGAAAGTTCTCTCCTGTAAAAGGAGAGAACAAACGCCGCATTAGTGCGCCTGCACCGCAGCGGTGTCAGACCAATCTGTGGTGTCCACAGACCAGGTCTGTCGCCCAGGTTGCATCCCTTCTGTCGCTAGACTTTCGTCCAGCGACAGAAAGGAGCAGACCCCTCCGTGTATCTCTTTTAGTCTGGTCTCTCCTTTTGGACCTGTCCGGCGTGAGTGACTCTACCGGCATAGCCCCAAAGATCATCGAGACACGCAAGCCCCACCTACGCGAACGTGTGGGTCAGCGATCTTTTCACTCCTGCATGAGTCACACTAACTACGCGAACTTTTCGATTTAAATATAATGTGAATATAAGGTTGCCGAGCTTTAAGCAAGCCCTGGGAAAAGGCTACTTGGAGGCCTTCCTAATGAATTAAAGCAATTGCCATTTTGTCTAAAACTGGTTTCTGTAGATAAGTAATGAGGTATACGGTATTTATAGAAAGCAAATTAGGAAAATAATAGGCGATTATGATACTAGTGAGCTAATTGTCTCATTACAGTCGAGATTGAATTGGCCGGAGACGGTGGATGGCGTAACGATTATTTTTAAAGTTCTTTTTTCGTTTATACATAGATTCTGTCCTATATATTTACGGAGCTCCGGGTTGCAGAACAAAAGGCTTTATATAGATGCCCGTACGTGTACCTACTCTCTCTAACCCGCTTATACGTTTAATGATCACGTATGTCATTGGATACCATACAAGCCGACGACGGTCCACCTGATATTAAGTGGTCACCGCTACCTATAGACATCTGCACCACCAGAGTCCTTGCATATGCGTGGGCATCCCAAAGACAAAATTGAAATGTCTCATCTGTCATTACACCGAGACCCATACCGCTTAAACCGGAACACAGCAACGCTGCTATGCGGCAGAAATAAGTACAGCGGTAGTACATCCCCGGACGAGCACTTCACAACAACCTCTACTACTGCTGCTACAAGTGTATTATTCTAATGCGAACATAAAACGCTTATAAAGTTCTATGCATGTAGCGGAACCCTCGGTTCTCATGGCCGCACCAACATACTTGGTTGAAAAAGTATGTCGTCTTATTGTGGTACTATTTGAACGTTCACACGGGAAACATTTATTAATCTGATGCTTATTACTTTTGCAGCTGCAGTTTCTTGATAGAAATGGTATTCCCAGTGGTGACTGATGATGTTTTAAGAAGATCCGTGATGGGAGATTGTATAAAGTTCAGTTGCATAATTAAACTGGCTTTTGTCTACGACTCTGTTCGCGTAGAAGTCTATAATAATCTGACTACTTGTCTAATTAAGCCGCGACTAAACGCGACTGCTACGCTAGAGGTCTCGGGTTCGATTCCCAGGTCGAGCAAAGTGTTATGGAATCTTATTTTACAAAGGTCACAGAAAGAAAACCACGAAATCTCTGAAATGTACACCCACAGTTCGCCGGTATGTTAGGTTAGGGTCCCATGTTTTAGCGAGCGAGCCTATTGCCATTTACCAGGCACTTATCCTAAATCCGAGCCGCTACCGACTGAGAATTTCATAGAAAACCCAATAACACATTGCTCGACCTGGGAATCGGACCTAAAAGCTCTCGCACTTAGGACCATTAGCCTCACGAGACTGTCTTAGGTAAGATTCTTCATAAACCAAAATGGCTCAAGTCCTTTCAAACATTTGAGATTTTCTAAGTGAGTGAGTGGGTTGACGGCGCGGCGCCGCGCAGTGTTCCGTGCGCGCCTCTTTAGGGAAATGTGCGGTCGATATGCGGAGTGCACATGGCGTAGGTGCCCGCCAATGGTGGTCCAATACCAGTCGGTGCCGCGGATCATGCGTCGAGTAAATACCGGGCTCCAAACTCATGTGCGAACTCAGACTGTGGAGTTCACTGCCCGCCTCTCTGTTTCCTAATAAGTATAAACTATTTTTTTTTCTTCCTCGGGAAATCCTCATGGATGGCGCTCCATTTGGGGTAAACGGAGAGTTATGTCGAACTCTTACCGACTGAAACCACACGGTTCCTCCTGCTACCACACGTCAGGAGCCCGGTATTTGCTTGACGCATGATTCGCGCTCCCACGACTGGATCGCCATCGGCGGGCCCCTTCACCATATGCGGCGTATCCTGCGGGTATCTTCAAGACACGAGAAAACCGGTTCATCCTAGGCAGGCGTGTTCTACCTTAAGCCGCATTATCACTTAAGATCAGGTGAGTTACGGTCAAACACAAGCCTATTAGAATATTAAAAAAAATAGTTCGACATAGCAGCGTATCCATGAGGATTGCCCAACAAAAAAAAACATGTATAACTGGGTACTTGTTTTTGTCTTCAATAACGCGAACTAATTACATAAAAAAAAACTTAACAAGGTTGCTGATGGCACCGCATTACCGATTACCTGTACCGAATCGAAGCAAGTAATCGATTATCTAACATTGAGTAACTTGTACAAATTATCGCGCTCGACGATCGTGGCAATTAGGAGCTATAGGTATTACTGCGGTAACGATGTGCTACATATTTTGCGTACTACACGACTTTAAGATTTATTGTATTGATTTGCATTTTATTGAAATAATCTCTTTGAGCCTGGTGAGGCTTTCTGATAATGTAGAAATTTATAATAATGTACTGGCAGATATCACTAGCACATATTGAAAGCCAAACTCGGACTGTACGCCACTAACAACACAAAATTATTAACGTAACGACATATTCAAGCATACATAGTTATAAAGTACCAGAAAACTGGCCGCAACTTATTTCACCCGCCTTACGTTTCGTCTTTGGTTATTGCTCCGCTCCTGCGGGTCATAGCGTGATTTTATATAGCCTATATTGATCAGGAATCATCTAGCTATCTATTGGTGAAAAAATGGTTAAAATCGGTTCAGCAGTTTCGGAGCAATGCACTATTCAGTACAAACAAACAAATCTTTCCTCCTTAAAACTTCTCAAAACTTCTCTCTCGCTTCTCAAAACCCATTAAAGGTCAAAGCTTCTATTCAACTGCTCGTATAGTTTAAATTGACCAATTTAAGTCTACATCTAGATCACATTTAACTTTGCAAGTTCAAAAACCTTTCCTAGAACCGTTTTTTTATCTCTAAATAATTCATAGGGCTACGCTCCGCCGACAGCGAGCTACGAAACAATTTGTGGTAGCCGTGGTAGGTGCTTAGTTTTTTATCAGTGAGACAGGTGCGCGTGAGTCATCCAGGCCGGATCCAGGCGAGTATGTGTGCGGTGACCACCCGTGTGGAACAACTTAATATGTATTTATATCAAGCGCCTTGACATAGAATGAGTTTACGCTACGGCTTTTTAAACCAAAAAGGGTTATGTTTATTTTTTCTCTTCGGCTGTTCTGCTTTGTGTAATCAAATTATGGCCACATAATAAGAGCTAGTTATGTCATAATAACACTTTTAAGGTTTTTAGGATTGCACAGTCAAAAATAAAACTTTGAATAAGTAATTAATAGAACCCGGGTTATGCCGGGAGGGGACGCCCTAGAAAGACCTACCCTGACCTTATTGGTGAGGTTCTTCAAAAGGTCAGGTGCGCAGAACTCGTAACCGGCGTGCTTGTATGAATGTGGACGAGGCGAAAGGAGTATGTAAGGACGGTGATGTCAGGTGACGTTCCGTGATTTCTGCCTACCCCCACGGGAGAAAGGCGTGAGTTTATACATGTATGTAAATAATTATTTTTTAGCCTAACCTAATAGATGTAGCTGATAAAGTAAAAATAACTAATAGTAAAAATTACGACAGAAAATTGCAATAAATTCATGTGTTTGCGATATTTTTCATTTTTTGAAAGCTTAACTCTTGTTTTCCTAATGATGTTCCTATTTAAGTAATACTTTCAAACCTTTAATCCATTATCTATTGGAAAGCAAATAGATTTACTGGTTTTTTTTTTTTTAATAGTACAATGTAGCCGAAAACAAGATAAAAAATAGTAATGGCACATGACACCGGCCGGCTACTGGTACCCACCCGTAAACAGGCGGAATAGCAGGCTATTATCCAAGATTTTAATTTGAATTTAACGTTAACAAGAAAAAGGTCTACAAATATCAAAACTGGCATTATTTATCGAGTTCAAAAATAATCAAGAAATTAATCTGCGACTCCATTATCAAAAAATAAATAAACGCGAATTAATACGTTCGCTTAAATAGCCGAAAGCACTCTACATGCCGTCTCTCTCAGGCAAGTCTAAGGGTGAGCTCACACCGAGACGCAACGCAACGCGATGCTGCGCGAACGTTTACTCAAAATATATTGTGGCAATTTCATTGTTAGAAGGTGCAACGTATTCTGAATTCAAACAATGAAATGTGTATCTTTTCGTGTAGTAAATAAAGTTATATAAAGCTGCCACGTTGGTCAAGTGGTCGCAAGCGCGACTGCTGAGTGGGGGGTTCGATTCCCAGATGGGGCCAAAAGTGCTCGGAAAGCACGTAAAGCCGTTGGTCCTGCGCCTAATCTCTCTCCGGTCGTGTCGGATTTCCGTACCGGGTCATGAACGTTAAGGAAGAGAAAGTGCACCAGTGTTTGCGAACACACCTGTGCACTATAATGTCTCCTGCGTACGTGGCTAGTCCGCATTAAGATTAGCCGCCGTGGCCGGAATCGGTCTGGAGAATTGAATTTTTTACAAAGTTTCATTTTGAGTCGCTCTATTAAAAAGAGCGCGTCGCGTCGCGTCGCGTCTCTTTGTGAACTGACCCTTAGCCACCACCCCACCCTCTCAAACGCCCTGTGGTGTGGGTGCTAAAATACGACTAAATATGAATGAACGTGGCGAAATAGCGAACTAAAGTAAAATGTACTGATTTTGACGTTTTCCTTCACCAGCAGCGCCACATGCACTGCATTTTAGGGTTAAGTCGGGTTATAGGGGCGAGGGGTTAGCTATTTTATTCTAAAACGAACTCCTTGACTGTTCTGTGCTCCTGGTACCGTCAAGCCGAGAATATGGTTATCGTCAAGCCATTCTCGGCTAAACGTCAGGCCGGCCGACGGATCTCGTTTTCGGCCGGCGGATTTTGTTATCCGCTTGAAGAATATTGGCAATAGCCGAGACTGCTCGTGGTTTGACAAATTTGTTAATTTTGTTATATTTAGACGGTATCCGCTCATTTCAAAGTAGTCTTTTATGATGAAAAGCGATATAATTTGAAAGATACAACGCTGAATTTCCTTTTTTTGCTATAGATACTACAGATTTTAATTACAAAGTGTAAAATAATTTTGAATAATTGTAACATATTAAATAAATGCTTTATCAGCATGTATTGGTGTCGATTTCGGTGTCGGCCGAACCTTTATTTTTTTCTCGGCCTCAGACCTCTTGACTGTTCTGCACTCCTGGTAGAAATAGACTACGGCCCGTTCCTATATTGAACGGCCCGTTTCTGTAACTACGACTCGTTCTTGCTACTGGCACTTTTAATTAAATATTATATTTTGCTAACAAACGAATCAATGCATTACTTATATAATGACGGACGGACAGCGGAGGTCTAGTTATATGGTTTTTTTTTTTATACCGAAGGTGAGAAACCAGCCGTCTGAAGATATTGGTTCCCTTTTACCTTCGAACGAAATCATAATAATTGATCTTAGTATTATATTCGGCACGTTACTGCCATTAACTGCACCAGTGTAATTGGCCTTCCTAGTTCTTTTATTAGCAATTATATTAAAGTAAAAAATATCGTAGGTAGGTATCTACTAGCGTGTCAAGTGCTTTTAATTTATTTCGTGTAAGTAAGTACCTACTATTCGTGATATATAAATGCCTCTTTGTTCTTGATTTGTTAATCATCTATCACTTTCGTGTTACAATGTATCTACCGCTATTTCAGTGTATAGTAGACATAATATTTACTCTGAAATAAGTCTTTTTTTGTTTTTTAATTTGTTTAGTTTTTCTAAAAGATAAAATAACGTTTTTCTTTGAAATGCTCAGTGCAGCTCGGAATTAGGATTTGTGCCAGGTTAATGGCGATAGGCTCGTCCCCCTTTTACATGGGAGCAAAACATACCGGCGAAATGTGTATGTCATACATTGGTACACCTCTGCCTAACCCATCGGTGACTACAGGCGTGATGGTATGTGTGTGTGAGGTACGATTATTTATAATACAAGTAATAAGGAAGTAGGTACTTTTTTTTTTTTTTTATAGACGGGAAATCATCAAATAACTTCCCCCGCCCTGGGCGGGGCGGGAGGGAGTGTCAGACTTTTACTGACTAAAACCCGTCTATGTTCCTTCATGTGCCCTTTGCGTTCCGGGGGCGCGGTATCTCTTTCGAACAACCCGCAGCAAGGAAGTAGGTACTAAAGTAAGGTATGTACTGACTTATGCCGTAAATACACGAACACTTAACAAAACAAACTTGGTGTAGTTAGGCAATAAACAATAATAAAAAGTTTATTAGAAAAATGCTTCGATTATCGGTTTAAATTCCACTATAACGTTTACGTATTTTTTGTCATATAATTAATAATAGGTTTTTACACAATAAATTACTATGTAATTACATTAATTACAGTTAATCATTATAGTTCGTTTGAAAGTTGGTGATGAGACACCACCTGTGTCTCATAAAGCACGTAAAGCTGTTGGTTCCGGCTGCCATTCTTAGATCTTTGGCAGTCGTTACGGATAGTTAGAAGCCATAAAGTCTGACAACCAGGTTTACCAAGAAGAAGAAAAACCCAGTACTTAACTGAGTAACACGATATGTTACCCAGTTACTGGGTTTTTTTTTCTTTTTTTTATAGACGGGAAATCATCAAATAACTTCCCCCGCCCTGGGCGGCACGGGAGGGAGTGTCAGACTTTTACTGACTAAAACCCATCTATGTTCCTTAATGTGCCCTTTGCGTTCCGGGGGCGCGGTATCTCTTTCGAACAACCCGCAGTCCCGGCAGGACCCAGTTACTGGGTTGTGGAGGTCAGGTAGGCAGCTGCACCATGTAAAACACATTCAGCAGCATCCGGTTAGACTGGAAGCCGACCCCAACATAGCCGGCCCACAGGAGTGGCGCAGTAACGAAACACGTAACTTAACGCAGGTAAAATAAGCCACGTGGACGAACTCGCGGATAAGGGTGTTCCCACATTTATCGACGCGGAATCGGCTAACACCGGTCAAAAAAGCCTTTATGTCTACAAAATAAGGGTGTTACTAATACCATTCACATCGGCTCGGCTCGGAGGACGCGTCGCGACGCCGCCGCCGCCGGCCGATGGCGAAACGAGCCGTTTGCCAATTAGCGGCTGTGTGATTCTGTAAAACCTCGTTCTAAACTTCGAATCTGAATCAGCTGTGACTTTCTTGATTGGCATTCTAAAAACTCTGTTGATAATTCGAATTTACACTAGCGCCACTCTTGCGAGCGTGACAGCGAGTTGAACTAAATTGACGGGGAAATTTTAACAGATCAAGTATGAGATCACGTAAGGAGTGCATTCTATACGGTAATTCCACCGTCACTTCGACGCTCACTTCACACTTCAAAGTGTCAAATAAATCAATGTAATTTTGAAGTGAGGGTGAATAGCGACGTGAGATGCGAGTTCATGTCTGAATTTTACAGAGTCGACGTACTGTTCGCATTCGTACAAGTAGTGTGGTGATACGCACTCGGCTTAAGCCGATTCCGCGTCGATAAATGTGGGAACACCCTAATTCGTGAGTATTTATAAAAATGCAAAGGTTTGGATATTCGAGTACGTTAGGTACTCGATCACACCGGAACGGCTAAATGGATTTGGATGAAATTTGGAATACATTATAGTATAGGAAATAGCACATGGGTTAATTTGTAGCCCGAAAAAATGTACGGTTCCCGTGGGATAATTCATCTGCTATTATTTAAATAAGTACAAATTAAAAACGTACAACATACAATACCAATGTACTAAGTAAAGTGTATGACATGATAATGCTCAACGAGTCGACATAGCGGAAATGTTACGGTTATTTATCCGCAACTCAGTAGAAAAGAGGGAAACAGTCGGTAACAAAACATGACAGTCACTTCTATGTCTCATGTCGATAACATACTTCTGACTTGGCGGAATTACCACAGGTAAGAAGCGGTACCTACTACTGCGCGACTGCTGCACTAGAGGTCTTGGGTTCGATTCCCAGGTCGAGCAAAGTGTTATTGGAGTTTTCTATTAAATTCTCAGTAGCAGCTTGGAGTTAGGATTTGTGCCCGGTTAATGGCAATATGCTCACCCTCTATTCCATGGGACCTGTACAGGCGAACTGTGGGTGTACATTGGTACATCTCTGCCTAACCCTTCAGAGAATACAGGCGTGATGGTATGTATATAAGTAGTAAGCTTCAAGAATACAGATCGCAGATATCGCGTCATGCATGTGCACCGTTCAGTTTAACAATGGCAGGTAACAGTAACCTTGGAAAAAGTCGTGTCAAAGAATCTTCTTACAGTCAGTAAAAACTGACAATGGATAGCGTACCGAAAGAACCGATAGGTACATTGCTTTCCCATCAGCCATGAGCACTAGTTAGATAACAATTAGATACCAACCACCGATTAATTATCATACTTTTTCGATTCCCCCTTAGACGTTTAGATGGGAATCTGTGACGTCAAATATACCCCAATTCAATTGGATTAATTCCAAAGCAACAAATATATATTTACATCCTCATACCATCACGCCTGTATTCCCCGAAGCGTTAGGCAGAGGTGTACCAAAATACACACACAGTTCGCCGGTATGATAATGAGGGCTAGCCTTAACCGGGCACAAGTCCTAACTCCGAGCTTCTACTGAGAATTTCATACAAAAACCCAATAGTAGCTAGTTTTATTTTTATAAGCATAGATTAGAGGCGACCACACACAATGAACCATTGCTTATTACCAGTCATTAGATTTCAGTAACCAGTAACCACTCGCCGATTTATGTATGCGCTACTTTTTTGTGGTTACAATCATTAACAAGTTTTTATGCTTGATGAAACACCCATTAGTTATCTGCTATACAGGGTGGAAAGCTTGACATTATTACGACAATTACCCAATGTATTGTTTTTACTAGTTTCATTTCTGCGTCTTATTTGCATTACGTTACGTCATTGGTTACTGCTTCGCTCCTTGACGTCTTCGTCTTCACTATCTTACTATTCTACTTATATTATAAATGAGAGTTTGTAAGGAAGGGTAAATAGATGGATGGATGTTTGTTACTCTTTCCCGCTAAAACGGCTGAACGGATCCGGATCAAATTTGGCACTGAGATAGATTGTAGTGTGGAATAACACCTGGGCTACTTTTTATCCCGCAGAAATATACGGTCCCCGTGGGATAATAAATTATCCTATTACCAGATTGTTCTGAAAAAAGCTATACTTCCACTGATGCTAGAGATTGGTAGCTCACCTTCAAGCTTACTTCACCTAAATTTACAGAGGGAGTTTTTAACAGAACAGCGGTGTTATTCTGTAAAACTCTTCTTCCGTGAAGTGAGCGTGTGGCGACCTGTCAATCAATAGCATCGTATAGCGTACAGCCCAGTTTTAGCTCACTTCATCTTAAGTCACTGAGGGAGATTTCTTACAGAATAAGCCGGCTGCACTGCTAAACTACCGTTATATCCGAGATGTGTGTGTGCTTACCCAAGCCATTTTTGTAAGTGTCTAGTGTGTGACTGTTCGTCTCTAGATACAGTCATATGTATAAAAAAAACTAGTTTTCAATGTCTACTGTTTTTTGCACAACTTATCAAACTTCTCGATTACAAGGCATTGACCCTCGGTCGAATATCTAATCGTTTTTTAGTTACCCGCATGCTTATGTACCTTTCAGTATTAGAGGTCTTTGTAAAGTAGCTCGTCCGGGGAAGTACTACACCATACCTATTTTTGCCGCGAAACAGCATTGCTGTGTTCCGGTTTGAAGGGTATGGTTGCCGATGTAATTAATTAGGCACATGAGACATTTCAACCTGGTCTCTGGGATGGCAATGCATTTGCAAGGCCTCTGGTTTTGCAGATGTCTTTAGGCAGCGGTGGCCACTTAACTTAGCCATCGGCTTGTTTGCCTTCCAAGGATAAAATTCTTTTGCTCATACAAAGCCACGTTATTTGTGAGTGTCATAGGCTATATAACATCACGCTACAACCAATGAGAGCGGGGCAGAAACCAAAGACGTAACTCAACACGGGGAATATAAGCCAAGCAGCGTAAAGTCGCTGGCAGTTCGCTATTACGTAATAAAGTTAAACTAAACTTCACGTAGATGTAAATATATTGTAAATAGAGGAACAACGCGTTATACGAGAAACATAACCTGTCTTGAGAATCCTCCTCATTCAATAAAGGAACTTAATACTCCTTGTAACTCCATCTCCATGCTCAGGGCCGATGAGAAGGAGTACATGTATTAACTCACTAGCTAACTACCTTCGTTACGTCTTTGGTTACTGCTCTGCTCCCGTGAGTCGAAGCGTGATGTTATATAGCCTATGACACTCACAAATTACGTGGCTTTCTATGGGTAAAAGATTTTTTTTAATCGGTTTAGTAGATCCAGAGGTTACCCCTACATCCTCACTAAGTCACAACTTTACCTTTTTATAATATTAGTATGGAAGTTGACACTTCTTCAAGGGCTGGCTTTTAACTTGGCCAGAGGATTAGCATTGCCTTCCAACGTGGCAATGCTGCCAGTGTTTTGGGCACATTTCCAGCTACGCTGTATTGGAGGATTTTTTATGGCATATAGTTTTAGTTTCTCTTTTTATTACCATTGCTTTTGTTAAAGTAAATCTTATTATAAGGTTGTAAAGGTATATTGTGCATAAACTCTTTAATCTAAAATTAGTATTTAGTAGTACTAAATATTCAAAACAAAACAAAGTTTATTAATCTCGTGCCTACAACTTACAAGTCACAGCGGTCGATGACCTTGGCCTTCGAGCTGTGAAATTAAACAAGAACAATATTTTCGCACGCATGCGCTAAGAAATGACTTAATGAGTCATTATCTTGTTCTAGTTAGTGTATTTTAGTGTAAAACTATTAGGACAAATGTCTAAAAGAGCTTAGTTTCATTTTCACTGAATTTTAATAGTTTTTTTTTTAACTGCTGCCGGTTTCTGACTTCTTTGTTTTTTTAATAGACAGTGGAGTCTTAATAATTGAGTTCAGTTTGATACCTTTTGGTTACGGAACCATTAAAAAACCGTTATTATTGTTATTACCGTATATGTATGTCATATAAGTTATGTATGTATTGTAAAGCTCCGCCCCCGTGGGACTTAGCGTCTAGTTACGAGTGTTAGCCAATAACCTTCCACGATGAAATGGTTACACAACACAAAAGGATTTATGAAAATCGGACCAGTAGTTCCTGAGATAAGCGCATTCATACAAACAAACTCTTCAACTACTCACTAATGCTTGTTAGGTACGCTCAGTATGGATCAATTGAATAATATAATGAATGTGATACTTAATTTGCAATACATCTCACAGACTGATGTCTAAACCGGTACACGCGGATGTATAGTTATTACATTTTTTGTTATTACTGCAATGTAACAATCCGACTACAAATTGTAGTAAGCAGTGCAAACGGCCTTGTTTATGTCTAGGCAACGAATGAAGGGAAAAGCTACCAAATTATTTTAAGAATCTAGGGAACTACATGCGGCTTCCTCCGCGTGAATTATTTCACCGTTAAGTTACATCTTTGGCTACTGCTCCGCTCCCGTGTGTCATAGCGTGATCTTATATAGCCCATGTTACTTTCATGTCATGTGGCTTTCTAACTAAAACATTTTTGAAATCGGTTCAGTAGGTTTTTAGTTTATTCGTTCGTTCACATATACAAAAATACAAATCTTTCCTCTTTTTAATATTAACTAGCTGTTCCCCGCGGTTTCACCCTCGCTGCTCAGCACCTGTTGGTCGTAGCGTGATGTTACATAGCCTATAGCCTTCCTCAAGAAATGGACTATCCAACACTAAAAGAATTTTCCAATTCCAACCAGTAGTCCCTGAGATTAGCGCGTTCAAACAAACAAACTCTTTAGCTTTATCCTACTACTATTATAAAGGCGAAATCCTACTACTATTATAAAGGCGAAAGTTTGTATGCTACTACTATTATAAAGGCGAAAGTTTGTATGTATGGATGGATGTTTGTTACTCTTTCACGCTTAAACGGCTGAATGGATCTGGATGAAATTTGGCACAAAGATAGATTATAGTCTGGAATAACACATAGGCTACTTTTTATCCCGGGAAAATGTACGGTACCCGTAGGATAACACATCAACTGTGACGCGGACGAAGTCGCGGGCAGAAGCTAGTAATATTATAGTATAGTATTAATTATACATAAGTCTAGGCTATAAACTTCCAAGAGATATTTTGTTGTAAAGCTACACTTTGTTCAAAAACTAGAACAATTCATACTTTGCCATGATCTACATCTGGGTATATTGAGAATGTTTGTAATGCTATATTATGGATGGAGTAATCAACGAGTAAGTGGTAGGTACTGTAACCAAGCAATATTGTCATTAATATGGCTGTCATCTCTTGGTAACATACATTCTGTCACGTTGGTTTGTGTTGATTATATGATTTTGTAAAATTATTTTAGTTTTAGATCAGTCAAAAAAAAACTTTGGCCCCATTGATATAAGTACAAAAACACACTAATATCTCCTGTAACGTGGATGCGTTTATAATCACATACACAAACAGCCAAATTATTTAAATATTAAGTGCAATTTTCAAGACTTGTCCTTCGTCATCAGCTAAATCCATTAATTGCAGGGTTGATATTTAATTTTGGGCCAAGACGAGATTTATATTGAAATAATTATCGTAGAGAACATGTTAACGTACCTATTATAATTATTCATCTGTTCAACCAGAGTTCTCTTCAGAAAGTTAAAATTATTTCTTTATTGGACCTAAATTTGAAAATCTCTGATGTTATTGTTGTAACTATATCACATAGACAAGGTTAATCAGCGCGTGATTTGTTAGAAAAAGCAGTCAAGCTTAAGGGGACTGGACCAATTACATCTGCCGCATGTTGAACGGATGATGGGCTAAATCAACCACAAATGTAGGTCCCAGAAAACGTCCAACGAGATTGCAACATACCGACGCGGAGGTAGCGGGATGTACTACAGACTTTCAGGCAGAATTACTCCACGCTAGCTCAAGATAAACAGGAGTGGAAAGGCTAAAGGGACGCCTTTGCCGTAAAGTGGGACAAACCAGGCTAAAAAAAAAAAAAAAAAACATAATATTGATATTATATTGCTCCATGTAAAATATTGATATTCAGCTGCATCCGGTTCGACTGGAAGCCGACCCCAACATGTAGTTGGGAAAAGGCTAGGCATCTGCATAGAATTGATATTAATAGGTATAATATCAATTCATCTGAAAACCAGAACAAACCAATGACACAAGTTTGCTTAGAAGTGGAACACCTAATGCAAGTACACAGTTAGGAACACCATTCGCAACAACAAACAGTTTAAACCGTCGTCGTACTTAATTGTAACAACTAACGGACTGGTTGACTGCCCCGTTGGTCCCGTAGTAACAAGCACGACTGCTGAGCTTGGGGTAATGGGTTCAATTTTCAGGTCAGGTAAAGTGTTATTTGGTTTTTCTAAATTAGAAAATTTCCAAATTCCAGCACGGAGATTGAAAGTTAGTAGTGTAACACCCCCGTGTTTTGGAAATCATGTAAAGTCCTATGCCTGATCTCTCCCTGGTAGGACTTCGAGAGAGAAGGAAGTGGAAATGCACCTATGTTGGTGTACACACTTGAGCACAAATTATAACCTGTCTACTTGGTTACCTTAGTTTTTCTATGGTTTTGATTAGAAAACAGATAGGGGCGGGGTGTTTTGATAATAAAAAAATCATCTCCACTGCCCTGCTGGTTTCTCCCTCCGGCTCATCAAATAATTTGCCATTCAAGTTAAAACCTAAAACCGTATGAATTAAAATATTGTTTACAATGACAAGATTAAAAAGGCGACAGCTCGCAGGTGGCGCGCTGGCATCTAACGATTCGATTTTTTGAGGCGATATCATCCGGTTCATTCATAATTCCTATCAAAGGACCGTTAAGGCTCTCCCGCCCATAACCAACTTTTGACAGATTCCTTCTCCTCAACAAAGAAATATGCCAAAAATAAGCGAAGAGGCTAAGCCTACAACTGCATTATAACATGAGATGAAACTCGATCATGTAGAGAGTTATAAAATAAGTGTCGCAGACTGGAATTCGAGGCCATCCATTCAGTCACCTTCAGATTGCAAGCCGTAGGTGTCTAGTGCCCACTTCATCTGAGCAATGTCTGATAAAGCTATCAGTCTATCTTGTTGTTATCAATTCACGACGGTTACGTGGGAACCGAATGAAAAAAATATTGATAAGAGCTTACGAACCGATTGTGGTACAATTGGACTTGGAAAACAGATTTTTGTAGCGCTTAAGTTTTTTTTTAAACACCTACCCAAACTCGGTGTTTCTCATGTATCGTGTGTGCATTACATACACAAACATTTGGTTGTTTGTGTATGTAAGTATAAGCGTTTGTGACTCGGACCTATACAAGTATTTGTTACAAGCGAAATCGAACCCGCAACACGAAGTGCAGCAGCCGATCTCTCAGCCATCCGTGCCATCAATAACAACTTATTACTATGACTGTTATTAACTATGTATTGTCACAGTCGTGTGGTTGACTGTATCTAGACTATATAGGAACCCAAGCTGTGTGGGCAGAAACTATGAAACACAAGTAACTTGCTGACTTAGGTGGGCTAAGTTCCTACCTATATTACATTATTAAGAATTTTGGTCGCATTCTTTGCCCTTACAATATTTTGCCCAAAAAACCTTCATTACCTTTTGCGCATGCAGTTGATAACTTAATAGGACGACTTACCAGACCCGTCAACTTGCCTATTTAGGCAAGTATATCAAGTATTCTTGACCCATGCATGTATGTCGATAGGGGTCAAGAGTATCAAGACTTGTCGGTCTGCACAAATCAGAGGACAGTGAGTTGCAACTGACAGAAAGGAATTTTGAAAATGGAATTGGCGATTCACTCTTTGGTTGAAAGGAAAAAGGATTATAAAATAGATTAAACTTTTTTGATTGTTTTTTTACTCCTCTAGCTTTTACCCGCGACTTTGTCTGCATAAATGTCGGTTATCGCGGTCGCAGACTAAGTCGTGCAATAAAAATGAGCCCATATTATGTCCTTTCTTAATGTTTAAACTCCATACTAACTCAAAATCGGTTCAGTGGTTTAATCGTGAAAGCGTAACAAACAGGCAGAGTTACTTTCGCACGTATAATAGATATAATAGTACGTATTAGTGAACTAGCGACCCGCCCATGCTTTAACGACATGTGAAAACATTGCGATTATTGCTTATGTTATATCAATGTTTAATAAATATGTATATTACAGACAGACCATTCTGGAATACATTTTCTAAATGGTGAAAGCTGCATAAAGTTCCATTGTGTTACTTGAATAACTAGACGAGCAAGCGACATGAGAACCGACTTTGTTTTATATATAATACCTATATAAAACACGATACTATATAAGCTATTTCTAAAAGTATCCAACCGGGCCTAACACTACACTCCGGGCGTCTACAGATAACTTCCTTTTGGAAAAACCCAATATCATAACTTTAACAGTCCACCTTTGCAACCATTTGACCTGCCTGAAGGATTTTGATAGCATGGCTTTCAATACTTAACTTCTTAAGTTACACTTAGGTCCACATTAACGAGTCCGCGGGCACAGCTATTACCTACTATTACTATACTATGTTTATTTTTAAAGGGGCAGTAGCTTTTGCCCGGGCTTTCGTCCGCGTTTATATTTTCCCCCGTGTTAAGTAACGTATTTGGTTACTGTTCCGCTTCCGTGTGTCGTAGCGTGATGTTATATGGCCTATGACACTCACAAATAACGCACCTTTCAAAATCCTTTCAGTAGATCCAGGGATAACCCCCTACAACCTCACAAACTTTACCTCTTTAATAATAGGTGTGTATCAAAAACGTGTTGTGTTTCCTTAGCTTTCCTGCAAGCAACCGAAGTAACCGAACCTTCTAAAAATAACTTGGTAAGGATGAAAGGGCTCTTTCTAAACAGGTCGTTAGAAAAAGCTATTATTTCTGAACAGGTTGCCGGCAGCTGGTTACTTAATCGATGTAGCATTTAGAATTGCCGATGACCTGCGACCCTAGTCACTTGCCTTAAGCAGCTTGCCCGCACAAACTTGCCCAACGAATAACATTTCTTTTCTAGACACACGCGAATGCCGCGGCTTCGTTTACTCACGTTATTTATGTAACATAACATACCACTACGACTGTATTTACCGAAGATTCTTTTTTTTTAAGGATGGGAATTTATCAAATGTCTTTTTCTGCCCTGGGCGGAGCGTAAGGGAGTGTTTAGACTCTTACAAACTAAAAACCACCCGTGTTCCTCCTAATGCACTTTCCAGGGCCGCGATAACTCATTCGAACAAATTTCGCAACCCTGACGGGTATACCCTAGAAGGGTTAGGCAGAGGTACTCGTATACCAACGTACACCCACAGTTTGCTGGTATGTTTTAGGTCCCATATAGGGGGGAGCCTATTGCCATTAACCGAGCACAAATCCTAACTCCGAGCTGCTACTGACAATTTCATAGAAAAACCCATTAGCACATTTTGCTCGACCTGAGAATCGCACCCAAGACCTCTAGCGAGGTAGTTCCGCTTAGGACCACTAGACTAACGAGGCAGTCAGTTATTTCTGTAGTAGTTAGCTATTGTAATCGTAAGCGGACTAGACCAGATGTATTGTTCATTTGTTAAAAGGCTACAGAACAGATAATTATACTTGATTTGATAATAGGTTAATGGAGTATTACAGTGGCCACATAATAGATCTTAGTACTTGCATTTTTAATGACTTTAGTTTTGGTACTCATGCTAGCTAGCTTCTGTAATAGCGTCCGCGTGAATATTTTCACCCTTGTTAAGTTACGGCTTCTGTTACTGCCCCGCTCCTATGTTTCGTATCGTGATGTTATATAGCCTATGTTACTTCCTGATAATTTTGCTATCTATTAGCGTAAAAGTTGATAAATTCGGTACAGTAGTTTCGGTGGTTAATCGGTACAAACAAACAAAAATATCTTTCCTCTTTATAATGTTAAGTATAGATATAGACTCTTTCATTTCGTAATACTTTTAGAGATATATTATATCTACATTTCTATCGTACCTCTGTAGAAAAAGGAAAATATTAGTTATTTATGTTTGTTTTAACTGCCCCGTTGGTCTCGTGGTCGCAAGTGCGGCTGCTGTGCAAGGGGTCCCGGGTTCGATTCCCAGGTCGAGCAAAAAGTGTTATTGGGTTTTTCTATGAAATTCTCAGTAGCAGCTCGGAGTTTGGATTTGTGCCCGGTTAATGGCAATAGGCTCGCCCCCTATTACGTGGGACCTAAATATAACGGCGAACTGTGGGTGTACATTGGTACACCTCTGCCTAACCCTTTGGGGAATACAGGCGTGATGGTATATTTATGTTTGTTAGTTCACTAACTAACCAATGTGACTGTGGACATTAAAATTGAAGCCAGTTTGTAAAGTAATTCGTAAACAAAGCCAAATCACACGGCATTGCAGCGATAAAACAAAAACATTCTTTCAACTGAAATAGCACACGTTATTTCCTGTAATCAGTAATATCAATACAAATATAATAAATCTGAAGAAATGTTGTGTTTGTTTGTTTGTTTAAACGCCCTGATCTCTGCAACTGCTAGTCGGAATGGAAGGATTATTTATGTTTACCATAGCCAGATATATGAGGTATAGTTAAGGCTATATAACTTCAAGCTACGACACACGGGAGCGGAGCAGTAACTAAAGACGTACCTGAATGCGGGTGAAACCGCTGGTATTTTTGGAAAGTAAGATACAGTAATAAAATAATAATAAATAGTAATACCAGCCTATTATTTACCCACTGCAGTAATGTCCAAGATAAACTTAAAAAGTACATACCTATGAATTGAAATGTCACATTGGTACTTGCCCCGTATCGAACCCGCATCCTCATACCAGAGGGACACCTTAACCACTGGGCCATCACGGCACACTATGAGACGTTAGATACAGTAATACCTACTCACTAAGTAATAACAACTAATCTTCATAATCTTCGGTCAATTCAAGTGTAATTTTTAATGAAGTATGAAGTAATCTGGTTGCGTGTGTGTATGAAACTATTAGTTTCACACGCTCAAAAATGAGTGAAACATTGCTACCCAATGTTACAAATATTATTATTGTCCGATGGATAACCTTACGCTGGATCCCACGTGCAAATACAAAAAAATACTAAGATGCTTGAAAAATGCTAGTAATTTCTTCTTTTTGAGCCGATGATTTCAGACAATCTTGTAAAACAAAATCTGAAATGTTCGTGAGATTGACGATCTACGAGCTATGAATTTCTCGATTATGACGTTCTTAACATGTACGAGTATCTAAAACCAAAATAGCAGCTTTGTAACAGACTTCGAACGAAAATTAAATTTAAAATTTAAAAAACCCCCGACACAAAATCCTAAGTTCCCTTTAAAAAGTAAAAAAATAAAATATGTCGCGTTGGGGGACCGATGTTGCATTTAGGGTACGACCGTCCCAAGCGGTCCCCCAACGCGACGTATTTTATTTTTTTAGTTGGGAAAAGGCTAAGCAGATGATGATGTCTTTTGTCCAAGTGTGTTATGCCAAATAAATTACGGAGCATCAAGATTCTGCCAGCTAGAGGGAACCGCTTTAGGTACGGACTCAAATTAAAATGTCTTATTCCAAAAACAATAAGTTTACTTTTCATTAACTACAACAGCTACTATGCCGTTAAACGCCCTTACAAACCATTGTTTAACAACATCTGATGTCAGCTATGTATTGTGAAAAACAGTTAGGTTCATGGTGTCTGAAACCTCGGCAATTAAAACAATGGTGTCCCAATAACGGACAACGGTGTGATCCATTGCAAAACAGTGATTCATGTAGTTTAATGAATGGGTGCTAAATAACCTACATTATACACGCTGAAATAAGTTTAGCTTGTAGCTTTGAACTTTGTTCAAGCTTTAGGTTATAACCGCGACTGTATATACAATTGATAGAAAAACAGCCCACACGGTCCCACTTCTGGGCAAAGGCCATTCCATGCATCGGTAGCAAATTTGCGCTACATCTTGCCGGTTTTGACGTTTACTACTTAGATTTAATAAAATTTTATAAATTAGGGGCAATAGTCTCGCCCCTGTTACATGGGGCTAGAAAATACCGGCAAACTGTGGGTGTACTTACATTGGTATACCTCCGCCTAACCCTTCGGGGAATACAGGCGTGATAGTATGATAGTTGGTAAATATAAACAAACAAGAAGTGACCCTGTTTAGTAAAAGTTCATTATGAACTGGCAAACTGCCAGATATTAAATGGCATTTTTTTCCATTTTATAGTTGAACTATGCAATCTTTTCCCTGCCATTCCCGTCAATCATGTTCTCCATATATCTAGGTGACGCAGGAAAAATTTTAAGTGTTTGATAGAAGCCATATTCTCTGATGAAAACAAAATACGCTTCTTCATCATGTTTTCTAAAAAAAGTATGATTTGGAATACTTGGTGCAATGTTGAAGACTTCTGTCAGATTCTGGTCGTTACTGAGAATTTCATAGAAAAACCCAATAACACTGCTTGATCCGGGAATTAAGACTTCAACGTTTCAGTCACGCTTAGGATCACTAGGTTAGCAAAATAATAATAATGAGTACGTATCATGTTTCAAAACCGCATTAAAACAGTTATAAAAAGTTCCAGAATTGAAACCACCAGCGATTCTGACTTCTTCAACTAACTAGCCGTTTAGGCCATTCACCGTAACGGTACTAGACTTTTGCCCTACGGATGTGCATCCGTTTAGCTGTGGGAAAAAAACTACCCTCGTCATTGCGCAATTTAATGCCAATGTAGAAATAAAAAACCGCCAAGTGCGAGTCGAACTCGCGCACGAAGGGTTTTGTAGGTACCATTCTGTATAAAAGCGACCGAAAAATATCACGTTTGTTGTATGAGAGCCCCTTAAATAAATATTTTATTCTGTTTTTTAGTACCTATTTGTTGTTATAGCGGCAACAGAAATAAATCATTTGTGAACATTTCAACCGTCTAACTACCACTGTTCATGAGAGACAGCCTGGTGACAGACGGGCAGACGGACGGATAGCGGAGTCTTAGTAATAGGGTCCCATATTACCCTTTGGGTACGGAACCCTAAAATCGTTATAATGAACTCACTGTCACTGTCTTCACTGGCATGTCTTCCTTTTAACCGTTTAGTGAACAAAGGTCCTCCCTCTATGTTTGAGTATTTTTTGTTTCATGATTGAATATCCTCATGGATGTGCCCAGCCCTGGACAGATGACTGTCAGATGACACTTACGCCGGTGGTCCCGGCATCTTACGCGCCTTCTGCAATCCCCGGCCAATCATCTACGATCCTCTTCAGTTCGGAGTAGGTATGTAGGAAGTAGCGTAAAATATTGTAATGGTAGCTTACTACTTAGGCCCATTTTGAGGTTCTTAGAGTCATTATTGGAAGCACAAAACCGTTAACAGCGATCGTATAAGTTATAAGGTAATAATTCTACATACCTATGTTTTACTTGAATTTAACCAAAACTGGTTAATAACATAAGTTTCCCGAAGCATTTTAACATCTTATTTTTCAATGAAATACAAATCACGGGGCCAGGTTTATTAATCTAGTTAGCTAGCAAGCCCTTGTGCATCTCGTGTGTCTAGCTGGTCTGAAAACAAGCAGCTAGGATGATCTTGGAACCAGGACTAAGACACTGAGTATATACAGAGACTAAGCGCAAAGTTGGCACCTGTCGTTAGGATTATCTAGTAACAACTGTATTTGAATGGTGATACTTTTCTCGAAATTACGCTGGACTACAAGCTGGGATGTCACTAAAGCCCGGTCTGCACCAAATAGGAGAGCAGTGGAGATTTCTCCTACAACCATCGGCTTGCGTTATTTCACATCTTGCCCGCTTAGCTCCAATACAACACATTATCGTAAAGGTTATTTACAAGACGGCTTCGATGGAGGCCGGGCCTTAACCTACGTTATTTTAGCATTGCAGAAATTTTGAGAATTTGTAAACGAAAATTAAGATGTGCAGGCGTACATCTGATTGCGCTTTATTAGGAGGTTGTTTCGGGTCTGAAAATGCACCTACGATACAGGAGAAATTTCTAGTCAGGAGTAACATTTGAATAAAAGCGTGTTAAAAAAGCGATCAGAAATTCAGCTTCTTGCACAAAAACACATAACATTGTACCTCTCCTCGATTAGAAGTTACACAATCCCATGCAAGTTACTTGCCAGCTTTTGTGCAAGTTACACGTACAATTAGCGCTTCAGCCTTTACAGCCACTCAAGTGTAAAGCCGCGGCCGGCACCCAGTTTACAACGCCATAATAATCGACGATACATCTTCCATTTCCCACATCCCACAAAAGGAGGATGGCGCTCAAACAATGGCGCTGAATGGCGTTCGCTATCATCCTTTCTGATCGCGAGAATTGTACCCACAATACCACTTCCGACCTGGAAGTGGCAAGTTCGGTTTTTCTATTTACTTATGTACTTACCTTTTGATTAATTTTTCATGTTATGTAGTTTATAAAGATCCAATCTATTTATGTAACTGTCTTCTTCTATTTTGCGTGTAATTACGGAAGATTTATGTGCAAATATGGGTACCTATTTACATAAAGTTGCTTAAAAATTGGTAATTTTAGGTACACGAGGTGTAGTTTTGCATTCTCGTTAAATGTTTGTATGTTTGTCTCGGGCGCGGTTTGATGCAGACGAAGTCGCGGAGAGAAGCTTGTCAGTAATAAAATAAAGAGGTTTTATTATATACGTATCGTCGATAGGTTTCAAATATAGCCTAGCCATCTTGCCGCTGGGTGTAGGCAGGGGGGAAACTACACACACAGTGTTATAGTCACACGACACAGTAGTGACAAAGTATGTCGGAAGCGTCAAGCGATGACAACACGTAATTATCTATCATAAGGCTAGTAATCGCTTTGCCAATGAAAATTGCAATGTGCAACAATCGGTAACGTAAGTGAAGGTCAAACAGTATGATTAGCAACGAGGAGACCTACCCTTGCATTGAAAGATACGACACGTTATTAGTAACCTGGGTTCGTAAGATAGTTTTGCAATCAAGGTTTGATTTGACATTGTACCGGTTCGATAGCAGGATGCCAATTCCGTAAACCTTGTCGTAGTACCATTACGGCGAAAATCAATGTCAAAAGCCTTGCCAAAAAAATTAGGTCCCATAGAGTTATTTTTGACAGATTGCAACTGATATTAGAATGCCAACATTCCTAAAAGCTACTAGAATAGCCCCTTTTTTTGGTGCGCAGTGAAAATCCTCAAAGAATTCCTTCGTCGTGGGGGCTTAAACCACCGCGGTGTTCCACCTCTACCAAAAGCCGGGGCCATTAAGCATTCACCGCTTCCCCGACAGGCACTAGAATTGCCCCCTACAAGTAAAGGCGACTTTGTACTCAATCCTTCTTTAAATTAACTCGTCTTTCTTCACTAAGAATTTCTCCTGCCACATGTGTGCATTTACAAACATACCTACGTATAAACTCACTATTCACAACAGCAGCCAATCGCTCAACCAATGCGCCAACCGTGTCGGCAACCTCATAATAAAATCAGATAAATGTGAACTTCATTAAATCGAATGTTATAATCTCTATTTACATACGTGACATAATAACGGCTTGAATAAGTTTAAAATGATAATCGATAACGAAGTTTCTAATTCTTGTATTTTAATTACTTGCGTAATTCTATTTTTGCTTGCTTCTTTATTTATTATCAATGGCATTAATTCATTGTAGAAGAATTTGTACACATTACGAACGTATCGTTATTTCTGAAACGCAATAAAAAAAGTAATTAAACACTACTCCGAAAATATAGATTCTTCCTACTTGTAAACTTACAACTTACCTATTTCTTGAAAAGGCTACATACACGGCTAATTTCTGCATGCCTATCTCAGCATCATGCTTCATTGTAAACACCGGCGACATATAAATGATGCTCAATTAAATTACAAATCTTGCAAGTCACGAGTGAATATGTTACAGCTAGGCTAGTGGGCACCTGCAAACCATGCACCATCGTTTGTATGCACTCATCTTCGCATAACTAAGGAAATTCCGTCCTTTGATTGTCTAAGAAAAAATAATGGATCAGAGAAATAACTGAACAGTGCACGCAAAGGAATTCAGGTTTCCTAGGGAAACAGCAGCGCAGACGTCCCTAAGTCCGGAGCTCCTGGACCCATTTAGGAAGGCCGGAAGAGGGCGTCGTCTGCTTTCCGTCAACTTTATTTTAGGCATTTTGTAGCAAACGAGCCCTCGGCCCACCTAATGTTAAGTGGTCACCAATAGACATCGGCAATACCGGAGGCCTTCCAAATGCGTTGCCATCCCAGAGACCAAGTTGAAATGACTCATGTGCTTGTAATTACTTCGGCACCCATACCCTTCAAACTGAACACTGCAGAAACAGGTATGGTGGCAGTACCTCCCGACGAATACCTTCACAAAGAGCTCTACTATAACTACTAAAACTCCCGGTGCGCCTACTGCGGGCCAGAAAAGAGGGTGTGATCTCTCTCTCCCTTTCTGAAGCTTTCTTCAGAAAGAAGGACTAATGCAACGACGAACGTGGAGCACCATTGGTCAATAGTCGCCTGCCGGGGCTGCGGGTTGTTCGAAAGAGATACCGCGCCCCCGGAACGCAAAGGGCACATGAAGGAACATAGACGGGTTTTAGTCAGTAAAAGTCTGACACTAAGGGCGGGGGAAGTTATTTGATGACTTCCCGTCTACAAAAAAAAAAAAAAAAAAAAATTGGTCAATAGTCCACCTAATTCTCATAACGTAGATGTACAAGCGAAAAATAAGATCAAGTCAGACATTAAAAGAGTAAATTAAAACTTGCATCATCTATAAACAATAGCACTGATTTGCAACAAGCATAATACAGTGTTCCAGTTGTATCTGAACCATTGCAATGTTTTGCTGTTTTGCATCTTAAAACACTAACTATAACAAGTGAATGATTATCCAACATTGCGTTGCGTTACGGAAATGGGAGATGCAGCTGCATGGTATAATGTTATGTCTGTATGGTGTAGGTCACCAACACTACTGGCTCCTATGGAATATTGATTAGGTCTCGCACGTGATAAGGGTTCAATATTCCCAAATGTAATATTTATGTGCTAGGGCTTTGATGTTCGTTTGTTTGAACGGATTTGAATTTTGATTTATTTATTTTATTTTTGGACTGCCTCTTTAGACTAGTGGTCCTACGCGCGACTGCTACGCTAGAGGTCTTGGGTTCGATTCCCAGGGCGAGCATAAAGTGATATTGGGTACAAAGAAATTCTCAGTAGCAGCTCCGAGTTACGATTTGTGCCCGGTTAATGTCAATAGGCTCGCTATAACATTGGACCTAAACATACCGGTAAACTGTGGGTGACATTGGTACACCTCTGCCTATGTATGAGAAGAGGCCTTTGCCAAGCAGTGCAAATGGGACAATACAGACTGAATACAAAAAATTTGTTACGTACCTATAATTTTGAAATCAAGTTATATGACGGTCTGACAAAGGACAAGCAAAGATATTACTACCCTTATCCTACCAATAAAATTTCTTCCAGACCAACTGTTTATTGACCAAAATACGAGTATGATTAGGCTACGCTCTATAAGAAGATCGGCTTTGAAATAAAAGTTTATTCTCACGAAATAACATAACGTTTTCATGTGCCATTGTTCTCGACTAAATTAAACGAAATTCAGTTTGTTTTTTGTCATACAAATAGTAATTCGTAGTAGGTATTACCTACTACTCATTTTTTTCTACCGTTAGAATTATATGAACAAAAGTATCATTACGACCGGTCGTAAGGTCACTGGAGCAACAGTAAAAGTAGGGTAAAACCATAATTTCGATGATTAATTTTTTACAAACATAACTATTAGATTCTAGTCGACCTTTTTATTAAAACTGGTTTCGTATCTTTATAGATGTGCAAATTGGCCTTTATGTAATAGAAAAACAAGGACACGGATTTCGGATGTTATTAATTAAACTATACTATACTCCGCGGTGTCACAGGCGTTCGGTGACGTGAAAATAAATAAAAAATACAAACTATAAATTAAATAAAACAGCATTTTTTTCCGCGGAACCTTAATTAGTTACTTCTAAAGCCTGAATTACTCTTTACAACACCAGCTATCTTCCAGTAAAAGTCCCGTCATAATCGGTCAAGCCATCAAATTTGACGCGAACGAAGTCGCGAGCTGAAGCTAGTACCTACTTCAATAAACTATACATAATTTGGGTCCTTGGTATTGTTCAAAATTCAATGGGGATCGCAGAGCTCAGGGTCGGTGTTCATAGGGAACTTGACTACGAATATTCCTGTAAATCTATGCTGCGACATTTACAAGCGTAACAATATTAACTATATTTTTTATGACCGGAATTTTGACCCCTAATAACCTTTTTCAGATCAAGTCCTTGAATTGACTAACTAACTATTTTACTGCCTATCGTTATCCTAGTAGTCCTAAGCGCAGACGCAAGAGGTCTTGGGTTCGATTCCCAGGTCGAGCAAAAAGTGTTAATTAGGTTTCTCCGTGAAATTCTCAGTAGCAGCTCGGAGTTAGGATTCCTGCCCGGTTAACCTTTCTTCTTTCTGTTTTCCCGGTAAATAGGTAAAGGCTCGCCCCCTTTTACATAGGACCTAAAACATAGCGGCGAACTGTGGGTTTACATTGTTACACATCTGCCTAACCCTTCGGGGCAAAAGGGGTTGTTGGTATCCTATGCTTTCTGAATGTCGAATGTTCTTTTAGTATTTTGCTAATTGTAATACAATGTCAACTTATTTTGTATCGATCTATTATAACATGGTATGCTCGTGAATGTACATTAATTCAGAAACAGGTTTTTGGCGAAATGACACCAATTTAACTAATTAGGCCACCATAAAGGATTAAGTGCGCAAACTACACCTCAAAGGTAAGACAGGGAGGCCCCCAACTAGTGCTGGCCCTCTTGGGGTCCTAGGTTCCCCCCCAAATACATTAACGGCCCCTGCTAACTATTTGGCATCGTTGAAGTCAAGTAAAAAGTTTATCGTGCAGGTAATTGAGACAAGAAAAACCAAACATGCTATTTATTGTAACGCAAAACGAGTAAAAGCAAAACAGGTAAATGGCACGACAAAAATTCATGGCAAACGTAAATATACCTAATTATGTACAACGCATTGATTGTAAACAAAACACAAACATGCAGTTGTCTTTATATGTATAGGGAATATTAAAATAATCCTACTTCCTACTAATCTTAGTATCCTACTTCCTGCTAATATTATAAATGCGAAAGTTTGTAAGGATGAATGGATGGATGGATGTTTGTTACTCTTTCACGCTTAACTAGCTGAACGGATCTGAAGGCACTGAGATAGATTGTAGTGTGGAATAACATATAAGTAGGATACTTTTCATCCCGGAAAAATATACGGTTCCCACAGGATAATAACACCAATTTGAAGCGAACAAAGTCGCGGGTAGAAGCTAGTTATTACTAAACAAAAATATTTTGTTATATACTTTCACTTTATACGTTATAACTAAAAAAAACACTTAACACAAGAAGGTAAGTAAGGTAAGGTAAGTACTATACTTACATTGTCAGCAGTTTCTTGATCGGGAGTACGCAGCTTCACCGAATTCTGTCTCTTGGTGACCGTGGACCTCGAGGAGTACCGGTGCGACAGTCTCCTAGCGAAGTTACTCTTGAAGTCTTCGCACCTCATGATGGACTCCACTGGTCTACTGAACTCCTGGTCCAGTGGGCCGGGAACCTCGTCAGGATGTTGCATGAACATCGTTCTTTACAAAACACATTAAAAGTCATTATATACGAGCGAGATCATAGAGTGAAGATCGTAGGTTCAATTTAAAATGACAATAGCGTCGCGCGCGCAGCAAGGCAACCGTTACCGCGTGCGGTGTACACAGTACTGAACTCTATTACCCAACAATACCCACCTGTCTTGTTTACACTTTATAGACCACACCGCGAACAAATTCAATTATCCTTAAAAAAATATCTTCGATAGAAATAATATTTCAATAATCTAATTTCTTGCTTGCATTTAAAAATATTAAATTTTAAAACTAAAATAAACTAAGTTGTTCAAAAATATTACAACTTAATTTATACTTGCGTTTAGCGCCATCTAGCGGAACATTACTATTTTTAGATAAACTTACAATACCATGAAGTGATTGTATCTATTAGTTCTCCACTTGATTCATAGATTTCACTACTGTACTTTATGATTTTAATATAAAATAAATCTCTATTTACTCACCATGAAACCTCCGTGTATTACTTTCTTATTCTTATTTTTTAATTTGACAACTGTCACGTCTTTATTTTTGGCTTCCGTGACCGTAAATTCTAAATTATTAGAAAGTTTGGAAATATTAAAAATGTATTTGATGTGGGGCCATCCACCATCGGCAATTATTTAAAATGATTAAAAAATGTAACTTATAGATAATCCTTCAGGTAAAAATGATATATTTTTTTATCTTACGTACGACAGATGTTTAGAAGTAGGAAATCATCCGTCAGGTCTTATGGCCTGATGACTGAGATCATGAAATTTATTTTTGCAGTCGCACAAATACTTAATTACTTTATTTTGTTAGCTTTGATGTTTATTTGTGGACTTTAGATTATAGATACCTACTTTCCCAAAAGATTTTATCATGCGGTATTTTGTCTTGTCTAGATATAACCTTTCAACCACCAATACTCATGCCGTCACACAAGCACTGAAAGTCTTCAGTATAATAACCCAGAACAGATAATTAACATTTCGAATTCCGAGTCATTACAAGTTAGGTAAGTATACATAATAATGTTTTGATAATTTATTAATTACCAAATTCCTCCGAATTAAACTGCCACGTTGCGTTGCGTTGCAAGCGCGACTGCTGAGCGACGGGCCCTGGGTTCGATCCCAGGTCTGCCCGACCTGGGATCTGGCTGTTATTGGGTTTTTCCATTAGGAATTTCTCAGTAGCAGCCCGGAGTTTGGAAGTTGATGTGACACCCCCGTGCCTCGGCAAGTATGTAAAGCCGCTGGTCCTGCGCCTGATCTATCTCTATTCGTATCGGGTTGCCGGACTTTGAGAGTTAGGGAAGAGGCAGTGCACCTGTGTTTGCGCACACACATGTGCACTATAATGATCTACTGCGTAGTTGGGAGACTACCCATTACCCATATATTACTTTAAAAATTGAAAATATTTTTTTTTTTTTTTTAATTGATTTTTTTTTTGATTGATTGATTTTTAATGTTCCAGGTATTATCAAAAGTCGAATTTTAAAAAGTCGACTTTGAATTAGAGGAGGTAATCAACACAAGCTTCGCCGCTTCCTGATCAGATTTACATCGTCAGAACCACATAACAAGTAAGAGTATAGTGTTATTTAGTGCTTTAGACATATTAAGGGCGAATTTCATCAAAGTTTTACATCTAGCTGGATTCAAAACGGCTCAATTTTTATCTACGGGTCTACCGTAAAACAAAATTGACGTATGCCAATTTTTGTATGGAAAAAATACAAAAGTAAAAATGTTTAATTTATGTGTTTCTTACACCCAAACCCATCCTCCCGGTTTCCCGACCGAAAATCGAAGTAAAGCTAAGGGACTAAGCGTGAAGCCAAACGAGCGTAATTTTTTGAGTTGTGACTTTGTGAGTCAAGTAATTTCGGTCGCGTAATTTTTGCTACATTCGGTTTCATACAAAACTCCTGTTTCGTTCACACGACGACGCAAATTGAGTTGGCAGTTTTAATAGAAAGCGAATTACGCGACTCACAACTTAAAAAATTACGCTCGTATGGCCTCACCCTTAACACGTTGAACGCCACCGCGGTCAGTGCTGACCGACAGCAAACTTTTCTTTTAGGTCAAGCGAAAATCACAGTTCTATCCAAATTTAGACGAACTGTTTTTTAATTAGATGCTTGTATTTAATGTCCAAATGTACCTATGTTTTAATTTACAAAAGTCAATTTAAGTCATTATTTCTGGAGATATTATTGTGGGCATGGAAGAAGAAAACATGTTGCGCCGACCCTAAGTAAAATGGGATAAGGGCAGGAAGATGATGATGATTTTTGGAGATATTTAAACGTCGAGCAGCACTGACCGACGCAGCCACCACGGACCAGGGTTGCCAGATGCCGAATTTTTTATCTCGTACTAGGGCTGCAAATATCTCGTACTTTCAATACAAAATCTCGTAAAAGTATAAATAGTAGCATTTTAAAAACCTCAGACCTTAATTTAGGTAGGTGGGGTAGGAATATCCCTTAAATTTGGGACCGCCAAATGAAAAAACATTACTACTAACGGATTAGGTGATTTTAATTTTTTAAATAATTTTACCAAAATCTTAAAAAAATAAAACAAATTATTAACTTAGGTAATAAATTTTGGTACTTGCTATTAGTACATGATTTTAAGTATGGTTTTATTTGTTAGTTAGATGTGTAATGTCAGGGGTATTGGTAGAATCATCTTCGTTTTTATTGTACAGACCTACAGTTTTTCAGCTGTCATTCTGGAATACAATTCTTGGTTTGTATTAGCAACATTGTTAATATCTCGCTAAAAAAGTGTACGAGATTTTTATTTTCTCGTTTCTCGTATAGAGGCTGCTAAATCTCGTAAAGTTACGAGATTTCTCGTACGTCTGGCAACCCTGCCACGGACGCAAAAGCGGCTTTTCGTAACAGAGGGCCGCGCGGGTCGCGGTGTCGGTTCCCCTCCCGCGCCTCCTGAGTTTTACCTAGGTACTTTCTACATCCATACACACAATCCTACACAATTTACCTCCTTACCCTCATCATCAGCTCGAATATATCTACTGCTAGATAAAGGCCTTTCCAATGTCGCACTAATTAGGCCTTCCAAATTTTGACACTTTAGTAATTATTGTTTTATTTTTTTAAGTTCATTACGTTTTTCTAAAACTATTATAGTTTGGCGTAAGTAGAGGGCCACGTGGGTCAATGAATACAGGATTTAGTTTGATAGCACTGCCCTACGGCCTGTATGAATGGATCGAAAACACTCTTACAACGCGGTGAGCACTGACCGACGCGGCCTAAACGGAAGGTGTATTTTTTTTGTTGGCGTTCAACGTGTTAAACACAATTATTTAGCTCCATTCAGCAAAAGCTGAATGCGGATGCGGTACAAAACTGGCGTTATTTATAGACAAAAGTCTATAAATAACGCCAGTTTTGTACCGCATCCGTTAATTCGCGGAATAATAAGGATTTAAAAATCTGAAATGTCATGTTAATCAATTTTTGTTGCTGACTGTACCTACAACTCTGCCGGGTTAGGCAGAGTTGTAGGTTCGGGGAATATAGGCGTGATGGTATGTTATGTAAAACGTAACCTAATTACCTTGTGTTTATCGTTGTCTGTAGTTGATGTGCAAATCTAACATGGGTAAAGATTTGGGAAAAGGAGATCTGTGTAAGAACTTCGACCTGGTGCAGATTGTGTTCGTGTGCGTGTTGTTCACATTCCTGCTCATCTTCCTGACGCAAGCCTGCCGCATACTTACCACAGGCTTCATTCAATAGCTTCACCACTTAGCTGATCAACTACGCGAGGTATGCTACTTTCAAATGATCGTTTTATGTGTTCTCATGTTGTTCCCACGAAAAGCAAGGAAATTGGGTAGTTGACACCACTAACCAATAATTTCAAGTCGCATCTTTTCAAAAAAAGCACTTTATGTTACCCATGAAAACTAATAAATTTTAAATTGATTGTAAAATTATTTTTTTACGTACTTTGAAAACAATAAATAGTTAATCAATTAAGAGGACGAATTGGAAATTTTGGCATCAGTGATCTCTATTTTTGTCAGTAATTACGAAACGTATAAAAATGTGAGTTGCTGTTCTGAATAGTTGTACAGTCTTAAACTGCACATTTTGCTGACGCTGGGTTTTGTACCCGACGTGCGTCATTTTATTACTATAAATATACATACATTACAATAAATCAATGAGTATGATTACTGCTACGCGGTGACTAACATTAGAGAAAGGAATCATAAACAGTTATCATTGTAAATAGTGTTATTACGGAATAAAGGCCTATTCAGACCTAAGCGGTATTCGCTGCCGCTGTGGGTAGAGGTACATACCGCGCGGGTTTCGCTCAGGTATTTAGTATCAAGTGCCGCGGCTAGAGCGACCTGAGCGATATTCGCTGCCGCTGTGGGTAGAGGTACATACCGCGCGGGTTACGAACGGTAGCGAATACCGCTTAGGTGTGAACAGTAATATTACCGCATACCCACTGGGTTTTCTCTGCCGCAGGCGGCAGCGAATACCGCTTAGGTCTGAATAGGCCTTAAATCTTACGGGAAACGAAGTGATCTTTTCTCTGCGTACTCCAACCACAATAACAACAACTCTGCAAGTGTACGAACCGTACAATAGTTCATGATGAAAGCCTTATTTTGTTAGTTTTCAATACATGGTTAAGTAACTTTAGTAACAGAGAAAAAAATATCAAACATACCTCTTTTTAAATTTAGATTTAGATTCACATCTTATGGGCAAACGGGACCGATTTTAGCCTCTCAACTTGCTCTGTAGACAAGTCTATAAATACTCTTTAAAATTGTAGAAGGATTTTCTCAAGTTATTATTTCCGACTAAATAAAATAACAAAAAGCTTACTTACCGGGGTGTGTGCGGGTTGCGGGGGGCGCGCGCCTGGTCTAGTATTATTGTTAAACAATTCGTCGCCTTAAGTACGCCATGTAGTGACGTCACAGCGTCCTATTGCCATACAAAGTCTATACCAGGACTTTTAATTTTATTCAGCAAGTTGACAGTTCGAACTGTCAAGTTACCGAATAATGATACCATACTAAAACTTATAGTGTTGGGGTAGTGAACGATTTTGCGTAAGGAATGAATGAAAGAGCGGTTTAATTTAAATAAAAAATAAAATCTTCGTTTTAAATAGTTTAATGTCGTGTAAAATAAAATAAAAAATATTAATTGTCAATAACAGTACTTTCCTTTTTATTCTTTTGACTATTAACTTTCTTTTTCATATTTTTGTTATTTTTAGAGATGTGGCGACAAGTTGGTAAAGCCGTCTTATCAGTCACTTTTGTAGTCGGCAAATAGTTGGCTAATAATTTTAATAGTGTATATTGTAGTTTTAAGGTTAATAAAATTTTTGCTTATTATATAAGTACATTAGTTTAGTTCATTCAATTTAGTTCATTCTTTCACCACCTCACTATCTTTTTTTTGTCAAAAACTGGTAACCCTTCAACTGTCAACTCACTGAATAAAATTAAAAGTCCTGGTATATGGGAGAATCGCGTTTTGACAGTTCATAAAAAGTATGTCAATTCATGGTGGTGGACACTACCCAATTATAGATTGACCCTTAATAGTTAATGGGGGCGCCCGGTCCCGGACAACTGGTACTCTCGCGGCTAGGCTCTCCCCTAGTCATGCAGCTCTCGGCACGGCTACCTTAGCTTGGAGTTATAGCTAGCAGATTTCACGTCTGGCTATGCCCTTAGTCGCCTTTTACGACACCCATTGCCTGAGAGGGGTGGTTCTATTCTATTACATACCCGGAGACCACGAGGTCGTAAACGGCGTGCTTGTATGACCAGATGTATGAATGTAGACGAGGCGAAAGGAGTATGTAAGGATCGTTACAGGTGGCGTTCCGTGGTTTCTGCCTACCCCCATGGGAAAAAGGCGTGAGTTTATGTACCTATGTAGATCGTTTTATTTAGCCGTGATGGCCGTGATTAAGGTGCCCAGTGGTTAAGGCGCCCATCCCTGATGGAAACACCAAAGTGGATTTTTCTGTTTCAGAAATACGTTCTAAGTTTATCTTGGAAATCATAAACATCGTGAGGAAACCTGGACTTATTATTAATATTAGTCTAAAATCACCAATCCCCCTTGAGCAAGGTGATCAATATTTGTGCTTATAAAATTTTAGTCAGAAATATTAGCTTTAAAATAGCGTACTGACATTGTAAGTCAGGGCAAACAACTGCCCAATAATACGAAAACAAACTTATCGGCTATTATTTTAAAATTCGAATCCCTTCTGGAATTAGGCTGACTGTTTTGATAAAATTTAACTTTTCAGCTAGGTTGCAGTGGCTTCCAACCTTCACAGTAGGTACTATACGTATATTATTAAATTGTAATAGAGTGAATTTCAACAGGTCCTATAAAATCTTCATTTCCGTGTTTTTTTACATCTTAAGATATTTTTATTAAAAAAAACGCTTTTATTAAAGTTTTTGATAATGTATATTTATTCTTGCTTAATGTCTGGCACATAACTTAAAAAACTAACGACATATCAGGATTAAAAATTTCGTGGCACGGCGATGAAACATGCGTGCACGGCAATGAAACAAGCGTCCACGGCAATGAAAGAACTGTGCCATGGCAATGAAAGAATCAATCCACGGAAATTAAAAAATATTTTATTTAATGAGATAGACAGATAGATAGAATAAAAATGACTGTTTATAAGAAGAGGTCTTGATTCCAACATTTGTATGGGAGTAAAATTTGGGTAAGGAGATATTACAAAAAAAGAATGAGAGTACAATAAGTAAACATAGACTGTTGTATTACACTCGCAACACTACTTACAAACTTTAATACTTTCTTTTGTAATATCTATCCAAATCTTACTTCCATTCTCTCTCGGAGACAGGCATGATCACATATATTTTTGCACTTGACAAAACAAAACAGCTTCTTCAGAAAAGACGTAATTTTTGCGCCGACCCGATATTTAGTTGGTATTGTTGATCGAAGACTGTCAGTAATCGGTACTACCAGTATTACAGGCGTGACAAAAGATGTTTTCTTTTCCTAATCATACCATGGCGATGAAAACACAAGTCACGGAAATGAAATACCTGGCCACGGCAATGAAACTAAATTGTTTTACAAGGCATGGCAATGAAATTTTTTCATTGCCGTGTCTTTTTTTTTTCATTACCATAGCAAATTTTGGCCACGAAAACCACGGCAATGAAACCACGGCGATGAAAATCAAGGCAAAAAATATAAATAACAAAAAATCTATGAACTATTCAAACAAATAAACACTTCACAAATTAACATATGACAAATGGTGTTCTATCGAATGCTTACTCATGAAGACAAACTTATTCAAATATAAGTTATACCTATCCACGGCGATGAAAGAAAAAATGTCCAGTAACATAAAAATTGAATACTTTCATTTATGGCGCGAAAACGCAGGCACGTGTGTACGTCCTTCTACGTTGAGCACTTAGGCACCACTAATATGCAACGTTTAGCATACCGGGAGGGGGGACGCAAGTCGTAGGTAAAACAATATCCTTGAACATGATTAGGACACGGCGATGAACGGTAGTTCTGGGACAAATGATTTTTTATTAACCATTCGTTGTTTTGTTTAAATATTTGAATAAATGTATTCCGTAACAATACATTAACTATTCATGTACCAAATAAAACTAGGTTTTAATATAAATAACCAATATATTTTTATCAATGAGGAATAATACACAACAAGGGAAGTGTGGACAAACACGGCAATGAAAGATTTCGAGGTTTAATTATTTTTTTTGGAGTATCCATTAATCCAATAAAATAAAATATTTAGTGCTACACATAGATTACTATTTCACCTAACCGAAAAAAAATTTGAGAACATTATAACTATGTTTTTAGTACCAATTTCATTGATGCCACGCAATTTTTGATCCCGGGAAATTCACCCAATAACATTTTTTTGTTTACAGAACTAATGGCAACGAATTATTAAACTAGCTACAAGGAAGAAAATCCTTCCAATCCTTCTGCATGGCGCCAAAGGATTCATCCTCAAAGTAAACACAATGGGCTCCGGACATGGGGCCAGTTTAAGAATCAGTTCATTTGAAAGTCCAGATCCTATCCTTTTACTGATCTCGCATACAAATACATTTGAAGATAATTTAATGAGTAGATTAGTCTTCGCGATTTACCGATCTGACTCGTAAACCGGCCTCGTGTCCGGAGCCCATTTAACATTATCAAATTACTACTTATTTACAATATTATCGTACCACTTGTTATGTTAGGCGATCAACTAACGTTTACTTGATATTTAATTAGCTACATAGGTAGGCGACCATGCAATTCGTGAAGTGTAGCATGTTAGCGGCTAATAGTTCGCTTAAGCAACTGTTCTGATCGGACGAGCGCATAATCTATTATACTGAATGAAAATATCTATACCGGGTGTAAAGAGACACTTAACGAAGCCTAAAGTTACATGATGTTGTTTTCCAACCAACGATGTTAATAAAAAGATGATTAAATAATAAAAAAACCTGATGGTTACGGAGATATTAAAGATCAAAGTTCTTACTTTTTGTCTCTTTTTTTACGAAAACCAGTTTTAAATGTTACAACTAAACTTTAAATGCTCCCCAAGACCCCTGTGCTTTCGCATGCGATCAAAAATGCAATGTTTAGCGTGCATTACATGGAGCACTACCATAAACAGTGATTTTCCGCACCAAGACACTAGTTTATGAATAGTTTGTTCAATGATACTCAGTTTACGGGCGGTATGCCTAATTAACGCGTATATATGTGTCTTTTCACACACCATCACAATCTTTGAAAAATTGCCTTTTACATGGAGGAACCCGAGAATTATATTACATAAGTACAAACAGTTGCTTAATGTGGAGACTCATAATACGACCAATCTCGATATACATAACTCGAATAATGACAAATAACGATTAGGATAGGTGCTTAAATATACGACTATTTTCAAATTAAAACTCAAAACAGCATATTCCAAATAAATTCTCAAAATGAGATAGACGGTCGGTTGAAAAATTTTAGCTAGTTGCTCATTCCAAACATTAGGTTCCTATGGAGAATAAGGAAAAAGAGACTCCATAGACACTCTTTTGAAATTTAATTTAGGTTACATCATTCATCACATCACATTTAGCCTGTTATCATGGTCCCGTTGCACGGGTACTTTACCCACACGTGCATTTCGCACTTAGGATGCAAAAACTCCTGCTAAATAACTGAAACAAATCCAAATGGCTATTGACTTGACTTGACATGTTTGCCATATCTTGGTATGCAGCATTGATCTGCTTCCCGTGCCCCTCTTCCTTCCTTCACGGTGGGCAGATAGACTACCATGAGGATTTCCTCTTAAAAAAGATAGCTTATGTAACGTAGTGCGTGATTTTCACCCAGACATAATGCCTATTTCCTCGGAATCAACCTGAAATAACTAGGCCGATAGAAAAGCCGTTCCGCCGAAAACTACTAAGTAGAATTAGGCACATAAACCATTTGCGTGAAATATGAATGTCATGATCACGAGTATTATTATGTAGTGGCTAATGAGTAACTTTTTTTTTCTAGTTGCGGCTGCGCTGCTAAGTCGTCTTGCTCATGTTGTTCCACGACCTTTTGCATCGACGACCCGACCAAATATTCAGGGTACGCGTCCAAGTCCCAGTCCCAATTGTGCCTGACAGGGTTTTTGCCTTTATATTCTATTCGTTTTTTAAGTCCAGATTGCTGTTCTTCATTGCTCGCATGCTATGATCACGAGTTGAATTATTCTACTAAATAATAACTTTTTTTCTAGTTCCGGTCCCTGTGGCTGCAATCTTCGGTCTTGCCCAAGTCTTACCTCGTCCAATGGCAGCAACAACGCACAACAGTACACGCGGTACGCGATTAAGTCATTCTGCCACCTCTTTCTCTCTCGACGTCGCTTTCCACATTCAGGCACCCGTAGTATGGAGACTTGCGCGGCAGTCATTGCGCATGCGGCTCTCGTAGCCCGCCTATTCCAATTTACATTGTCTTCGTATTCTGTTGTTTTTTTTTACGCCTAGAATGCTGGTCTTCATTGCTCTACGGCAAATCCCAAAGTGAGACTTTCTCGATTTGATGAGCGTCTTCTGGTGTTATTATTGCACGTATGGAAATGCAGTTGAGGGTTCCTATTCATTTACTTCAAAATTACGACTTCTGCCCGTTCCTAGAGTACTCCAGGCGTCATGGTTATGTTGTGAGCACATAACACACCATTGTTATTTGTAACAACGCAGGGTAGATAACAGGCCTTTGGATGATATAACACGGCGAAAGATATGTTTCCGTATTGCAATCCATTGTGAATTCTGACAGCTCTATGCTCTAATGAAAATACATGTTTGGTAGTTGTTGCACTTCAAAGTGTCGTCTCTTACATCAGAACATTGACATTAACAGCAATATTCACACCATTATTGTAGAATGCCCTAACGTCTACAACCTGCAAAGGTCACCCGACAGGACCGCTATTTCATTTTATTATTCCTCCATTCTGTATAAAATGCTCGTGTAAGATACCTATTAGATTGGTAACAAAAAAGCATTATTCGAATCATAATTAACTCTAAAACTACCAGACTGTCTTAATAATCAATCCATCTGTTATGTAACATTCAATACTCTAACAGTAGAGTTCATACCCGGTTTGAGCGCTTCCTACAAAGTAAATTTTATAAATGTTCGGCTTTGTAGCCGCACATTTGTTTGTTGGTAGCGTCGTTACCTATACCAAAGAGTCTCTTTTTAAAGCCCGTACTATAAATACTTAACTTGATTCTTTTATTGTCATCAATGAGTGAGGCATAACAAATGGTTAAAATAGTTAACTGTACAGTAAACTATTTTAACCATTTGTTATGCCTTGGCACAGCGTTTTCGCGACGAAGACTACACCCAACGATCCATTTTGAAATGATGAAGGGTATTCGCTTTGCCGGGGCTTTCCACTATGCCTGGACTTCCCAGAGAGGATCCCTTATATTCTGGCCCTTTCATCACCCATTGCCTTTGCCTAAAAAGCAACAATATTGTGAAATACCTCACGATCTGCGTAGCCGTTTGGTAATCGTATCTAACGCAAGCGGACCGAATTATTTTTTAACTGTACAACAAGATTGGTGTTATGATTGTTACATAAGCCAGTGGCCCGCAGTGACGTCACCCCATGACGGGTTTCCGACATGGCGTAATAACACAATGAATGACGAGAAGATTGGTGAATGTGATCGACTTATCTACGGTTTGGATCATGCCTCCCTCTATCTGACTTCTGAATTAAATTAAACCGACAGACTCTTTCAAATCGGTGTAGTGGTCTCTCCTGACTTTTCTCGCGTATCGTGGATTATCTATCTATCTATAAACTAAAAGGTTTTGGAATTTAGTTAATTGGATGTTCAAATTGGCCTAAACATACCGGCGAACTGTAGGTGTATACTGGTACACCTCTGCCTAACCCTTTGGGGAATACAGGCGTGATGGTGTGTGGTATGTAGATTTGTAAAAGCAAAAACTGACAGAGAGACGGTGCCGTTTAACATGATATGTAGCCAGTAGCAAGCCGGGCTGGCACAATTAGGGTTCTGCATCAAACTATACTAAGCAATCCGCAAAATGGCCCCATGTTTGCCGTCATTATATTAATATATTACGATTTGAGAAATAAGCCCGCGTTAGCTCCTACAGTACATCTTAATCCAAAAAATATCTACTTTCATGAACTAATGGTTTTATTTATTCAGATTAGGTCTTAGTAAGTAAGTACCTATTTTTGGTATATTTTTCAACAACTTAATAGCACTGTTGCAAACGGCTTTAATTTTCCAGTCATCTGTTGCTCATAATGCAATAACCCTATCTTATTTTTCTTCTACGTATCCCTGATATGACAGTTTTTTTTTTAATTGGTTGACCCATAACATTACCCTATTTTAAGCACAATTTAAAAACCTAAAGGATAAGGGGGATGGGGGACATTTAATGATAATATATTTTAAACCACTGACCAAAAAAGATTAAAAATTAAGTCCTAAGAAGCTTTTTACAATGATAACCTACTTAATACGATGTAATAATTAAAACTTATTAATTCTTCTTAGAATCAAGCTATCCCTACGAATGCTTTTTTTTGGTTAATACTGTGTTTCTTCAGATCTAACATTGCGCTGTATTTCAAATTCCTCCTTTGCACAGATCTTGATAAAACCCACTCGTGACAGACAATCGGAAAAGATAATTACATATTGGTACCGTTTTTTGGCCTTCTTAGGTACGGAACCCTAATGAGGATTAGGTTGACATGTTTAGTTGCTTTCAAATCAATAATTCGTTAATTAAAACAAGTAAGTTTACTATTGCCATGAAAGATCTATCAGGCGTTTCGACAGCTCTTAAAAAGTACCTATGTCAATTGTTTTTTGTGTCCACTACCCCATCATATAGTTTTGTACAGGCAGTTCTATCGTTCTTTCATCCATAGTAACACCATAGGATAGAATAGGTTTAATAGGACTACCACACGTTCTAGAAAACAAATGTTATGTTAGGTACTACTTCTTGTACTAAGTAAAAGATTAGGAACATTAAAGCAATCCTTTTTATGTTCCTATTCAATTGGTAACTAGCATTTTATTTCAGAGACTCAAAACGTTCAGGAAAAGGACCACAGGTGGCCCCGCCTGGACTAGAGACCGAAGAACCGTATGTACCTATTTTCATAAAATTCAAGTAGATCGCGTTTAAACTGGCCCTAGGTGATTTCGCCTCAGAAAATCTTTGCCTGCAATTTCCTCCGGATAAATTTCGGTTATTGCGGATGCAGACGAAGTTCCGTCCTTTCTTGGACTTCAAACTAACCCCGTACCAAGTTTCATCAAAATCGGTTCAATGGTTTAGTCGTAAAAGAGTAACAGACAGACGGACAAAGTTAGTTTCGCATTTATAATACTAGTCTGAATATGGAATATAACAAGTAATATGTTCTTATTTAAACAGTGACTTAACAAAAAAATAATTATTTTCTATTTCTATGTATTTTCTTTCCCGACAGGGGGGTGCAAGAGCACCTCCTTGCACCCTGCTGCCGGCGCGCATGGTCTTGAAAAATGACAAAAGTTACATGTGAATGCAAACCGCTGTAAGTAGAGACTACATAATTGCATAGAATTGTTACAGACCAAACCAGACAAAACTATGCAAACCCCAAACGTATATCACGACAACTTGATCTCCCCCATTTATAAAGTTTCCGGTTATGCAGATTATAATGTATACTTATAATAAGGTTCAAACTTTATGCCGGCTCGGAATTTAGCTGCGAGCGTAGGTTCGCGCAGGTTAAGTCAATAATAATTTAGGCTCCATTGAATTACTTCTAATAGCATAAATACATATATATCTAAAAATTATTATATGGAGCCCAAATTATTATTAATTTGGATAAACCTGCGCGAACCTGCTCTCGCAGCTAACTTCCGAGCTGTCATTAAGTTTAAATCGTACTTTATCTAATTTAATTGTCACTGTCTTTATCACTTAAATTCAGCAATGTAGGTAGACTAACAGAACTTAGACTTTAATGAAAGTTGGTCTGGTATAATCAGGGGGATTGTTTTGTCGTTATTAACCTTATGAAGTTTTATTTTTATTATTGAAAATTTTCAGTGTAAAACCAGCAACATCAGAGTGTTTTCCTTGCAGTAAGTTCCCCTCGGATTTTAAACCTTCAAACCTATGTTGCGTTGCATTAGGCCTTATAGTCCTTCTTATCCTGTTGAAGCAAATTTACTGTATGCTCCGATGTTCTCCACGAAGAAGAAGAAGGAGAGCTTCTTCTCCTTGCAGGTGCAGTTCTAGGTAACAATTTTCGTTTGTCTAAGGGCTCATTCGATTGATGTAAAAAGACAACCGACCGGGTGCTGTCCGATACCAGCACCGCTTCGTATAGTCCGCTTATAAGAAAGAGCCCTAAGACATACAAAAAAATGCGTAGTTTGAAAGAGACCGCCTTTTCTCAAAACCTGACTGACAGTCAGTTGCAGAAACGCTCTTTAAATTTTTAAAGCGACCTTAAATATTAATGAGTCTTTAAAGTGTTGCACAAAATAGCATTTCTCCCTAATTTTAATGCTCCATTAACTTTAATTAATGTAACGTCAAATCGGGACTTTAGCTTATTTTTACGTTGCACAAAACGTCATTAGCGCTAAAGGATCATTAATTTGACAGTTTGAGGTTATAATTTTTAATGTCCTGCCTAGCGCCCATTAAACTTGTCATTAAGATCCGTGTACTGTGAATTGTTTTGTGAATAGTAATTTCTAGCCTACATTTCAGTGTTTTTACAATGTCCCTCTCAAAGTCTTTCTTCTTTATCCGATCCCGAGCAGTATATTCCACGACGACGCCGACGTCGTGTAATTCCAGATAGGATAAATTTATTTGAAAAACATGACGGAGAAGATTTTCGTGTGAGATACAGGATTTCTACAGAAGTTGCTTTACGTATTTGCGAGATGCTCAATTTAGAACCTGAAACTCGAAGAAATAAAGCTATTGATGGCCTCAAATAGTTATAAATTTGTTTGAGGTTCTTCGCTACAGGATCATTCCAGCAAGTGTTAGGCGATTTGGTTAGAGCCTGTCCAGATAAGGCGTTTTACGCGCGAATCCACTCGCGCGTAAGCACTCGCGCGTACTCGAGATACTAGAGCTACATACATCCCGTCCAGATGCTCTCGCGCTTTACCCCAAGCAACGAGGGCCTACGCGCGAGTGGACTCGCGCGTAAAACGCCTCATCTGGACAGGCTCTTAATGTGCACAAGTCTACAATTTGTCGAATAGTACAAAAAGACATGATAATTTACGAATTCTCGTGAATAAACAGAAAATAGATATAAATACAACTCGCACGTATTGCTGTCGGTTTATTTGAAAAATGTCTTTGACGTTTTGACGTTCACTTACGTTTTATTTTAGCAAATGCATTCGTGTTGACATGACAGAACTGCAGTAACTATACGCAACCATTCAATCACTTCATTCAAAATGTATTTTTAACTTGCAATAATATTTAATGTCGTCTTTAGTTAAAGAACCATTTTAGGGACCCGTAACAGTTTTGTGCAACGCCTTTAAATCTAATGAACTAATTAGCGATAATGACTCATTAACTAATGTTGATTTTAAGGATAGCTTTCTGCAACTGAGTGTTAGTCTCTTTCTCTCCTTATTTTACAATGAATATTGCATGCGGCCTCTAAAAATGGTTTCTCTATGCGCTTAATTATCTGAAACATCAGCTATTTCATTGTAATTTGTTGAAATGAAACCTCAACAACAGAAAATGTTTTCATACTCCTAGCTATTCTGTATTTAGACCTAGTAGAGTATTTAAATCTGCTGTTTAAGCTTGAATCAGAGTAAATCCTAACATGCTTTAATAAAATCAAGATTTAACAAGTAATAGGGTAATTGGTTGTATCTAGTCAATCTCAAAAGAACAGTGTCAATATGTTTAAAATATAGATAATTTTAGGAGATGAGTGCAGTGATCGTCGAGCTACCGAAAGTGCAATAATTGAACAGCGATTTCTTAAAATCTTGGATGCAGAGAGTGAAGCAAGTGCGTGCCTTCAGGAGCCCGCTTCGGGCAGGTTAGTTAAGAACTAAAAGGAATGACAGGCCCCTGTCATCCCCTTCACTTGCTTTTTAACCGGCTTCAAAAAAAGGAGGTTATCAATTCGGCCCGTATGTATGTAATATTTCCAGAACTGCCCAGTTTTCGTATATGTTAGTCTATATCAGTGTCTGAACAAATGTGCCAAATTTCAAAAGAGGGTGTGTGTATGTATGTTTTTATGTTTGTGTTCGCATATCTCCGTAACTACAAATCCGATTTAAGTAATTCTTTTTTGTACTAAGTATTGTTCAACTTAGGGAATAAGTACTGCAAGTTTCATCAAAATTGGTTCAGATGTTTTTGAGATAGGGATTTTTTTGCTTACTTGGATTGTAGATTTTCAAAGACGATTGTACGTTTGTCCGCAATTATCTCGCGTTTGGCTGAAACGATTTTGCAAAAAAGAGCCTTCAAAAACTAAAAAGAGAAAAATAACTTAAACTTTGGAAGTCGGTGGCAATACAAAACAACACACGGAACCAAAGCCGCCGACTTCCAAAGCTTAAGTTATTTTTCTCTTTTTAGTTTTTAAAGGCGGTTCTCTTTTTTGTAAAAAAGTTTTAATTTCTCTTTAATACACTTTCACATCTTCACTGGGGGTCCAGAATATGATATTCGTAACATCATTTTAATAAATCCTTTGGGAGGAAACAACTTAAGAATGTTCCTAAGTGTGTACATGTACGTAGATATATTATATTCTAAGTTCAAACTGATTCAGCTCAGTTCTCAAAACTCTTGAAATTTTTCATGACACACATCGAAAGAAAGTAGGCTTACTCACGGCTGTCAAGCAAACGGGTATTGCATCTGTTTGCAATATTTATGAGAGTCAAAATGTAACCGACCTTGAAGAACGGGACCCGCCAGCCCACATCAACAGCGTTGCGCAGGCGCTTGTGTACTTTAGCTTAACGCAATCAGCTGATCAGAGCGAGCGGACGATGGCCATAACAGTTGTGTGTTTGTAGGTTATGCAAAAAAAAACGAATCGGTCTTGGAGACGGAGCGTTACAGCAACGCGCAATTATTTCTTTTGTGCCCATTTTAAGTAACACCAGGCGACGCCTAAATGTGATGTTGATGACTAGTGAAATATGCGTGCATTCTTGGATTTTTTCAATCGTCGTCTTAGCGTCAAGCAGCCCCTCTAAGACGCCTTTGTAATTTTGTTCTCATTACAAGTGAAATGTCGTTAGCGCAATCTATTTTAGTCCTAATCCTGGACTATGCTGACATCAGTTATTTAAATCTCCCAAAATCAAAATTTCTAATTCGCCAGTAGCTTAATTATTATTCAGCATTCAACAAAAGTGCCGGAATCAAAACTGGATTACAAATTTTGTATAAGTTAGCAGAATTTTATAGTTTTGATGTGAGATCTTAACATTGTTTGAGCCACTATATAACAATTACTATATAACAATTTAGCCATTGGTGATCACCAATGGCTAAATTGTCATATAGTAACTTGATCCCTTGAGTAACTTGTCGACTTTGTTGCATAATATACCACCATAAGAATGTCAAAAGAAAAACGTATTTTATAACTAACCCAATCAAATCATTAAAAAAATATAGATAGAGTAGACATATTAAAATTCCTACTCTAATCAGAAAATGTATTCGTTTCAGGATGTGTGATGGAAGTGGCATTAACAAGGCTAAGTGGCTTGAAGTACCCACAGACTCCATAGAAACACTACTACTAAATTTTGGTTGGTCTGGCAATGTTACAACATCTTCAACTTATATTTTGATCCGTGGCCATGTATAAAATGTGTTAGAAGATAATATTTATTAAATTATTAAGCTATAATATATAAATGATTTAATTCAAGATTTATTTTACTGACTTGGCGTATTTGTGCAAATATTTGCTTTTTTATGCTATCTTATACAAAATGAACTCTACTTTTAAGAGCGTAGAGTTTATTTTAAATTGCTTAGGTAAAGCAAATATGTATTCTAAAGTACAGGTCTTTGAAACAAAAAGCATAAGATGAGGCGCCGTTTCTTCAAAATGTTGGAGTGAAATGGATCTGCATTCCTTAAATTTTAGGCTTTTAGAGGAATTGAACGAGCCCCTGGTCTGCTTTAAGTTCAGGGTAAAATTGTCTTTGGTATTGACAGTGATAAACATGAGCACGCATGGCACCACTGTAATGACAGCCGTGAAGAGCAATCAAAGCAATCACACTGCATCGCAGTGACGACTTCACGGCAACCGAGTAGAGCTTAGAAATTATGATGTAACGCTCTGCAATCTCAAGGAAAGTAATGTGACCGCACCGGACCCAAGACTAGACCATGCGGAATTCCTTGTTAAATCCAATGTTAAGTATTTTATGTAATAAAACAATTTAAGTATTTGTGTTATGTGGGGCAACTGCCCCGTTGGTATTAGGGTCCTGGTTTCTATTCCCAGGTCGCTAAAAAGTGTTATTGAGATTTCCCATTAAGACTATCCAATGGCAACCCGGAGTTTCGAAGTGTAGTAGTGGTGTAGGTACCATCCTCTGGCCTCGGAAAGCACGCAAAGCCCGACAAAGAAGACAAAGAAGATGTCGAAGTTTCGACAGTCGCTTCGGATAATTAGCCGGGAAGTCTGGCAACCAGTCTTACCAAGAGCTATCATGTTGCCCAGTAACTGGGTTACAAAGGCCAGCTAGGCAGTCGCCCCATGTACAACACTGCTATTCAGCTGCATCTAGTTAAATTAGAAGCCGACCCCAACATAACTGGGAAAAAGGCTAAGCAGATATATATGCTATGCGCGATACCGATTTCATATTTATTTTAGCTATTATCCATATTTGAACAAAATCTGATACAAACTAAAAACAAATGATGATGCAACGCATCAAAAGCCTAACTCAATACAGGAGTATGTTAAAAATTGAACAAACTGTTCCTCTTTCTGTATTTAACCTTGGCCCGGTGAGAGAATGGCTTTCGTATGGTGTCGTTGACTGCATGGCGTCATGGCGGCGTCGCCGGCTACCAACGTGTGTAAACAGATGCGATGGACAGCTGCGCATGCGCATTCATTCAATACAAAACGTATGACCGACTCGATAATTACAATGTAGTTAGTTTTATCTCTCCCCGTTTGTGCCGGATTGCCGTCCCATCGGACTATGACAATTAGGGATGAGGGAGTGGACCTGTGTTTGCGCACACATTTGTGCACTATTATAATTATCTCCTGTTTACTTGGCTAGTTTGCATTAATGCTGTGGTCGGAATCGGTCTAGAGAACATTTTTTTTTACACAATGTTGTCTGAATTGCTTACCGGTCTTGTGTATCGTTCTTAATGTTGTTGGTTTAGCATTGGTGTTAGTTAGTTTCAGTTCAATTTTAGAATACAAATAAACGGTTAAAGCAAAATTAGTCAACAGACTAATTAAATATTGTTATTCGAGCATTGCAATTTGTAATGCTGCAAAAAAAGAGAAAGCTTGTTTTAATTAAATAGTAAATTAAAATAGTTTTTTTTAGACTTTCAGCATCTGGAGGTATCGTAGTTATCCAGTGGAAATGGGACCTATTTTACCACTACGTGGAAGGTACTATATACGTTGTAAGTAGATGTTATCCGTAATTTTCCACAAAACGTGAGTATTTAAAGCATTGTCGGTCAGTTGTTATAAATGTAGGTCACTTGGTTCTCTGCACCTTTGGCATGACATAACACCGTGGTGCCCCGTCATTCGGCTGTGCAGTACACGTGTGTCTCTTTTTATTACACTATAATTGTATTTTACTATCTCTTTCCATAGTATTGTGTAAAACCCATTGTTGCCGGAGTAGCTCAATTTTTTTTCACGTCGTATTTTGACACTTAATCGAAAAGATCTTTTGCGTTATTTTTATATTGAATGGAAAAATGTACCCCACAATACAATTCATATGTTTACGAGGTCACTCATACGTAGTATCTAAAACTAACTAACTTTATCGCTGACCAACTGGTCAAAGGGGTCTACTCATTAAGGCCAGGCACGAGCATTGATCACCACGCTTTCTCAAGGCAAATTGGTGATTTTAGACTTAATGTTAATAACAGATCCAGGTCTCAGGTTTTCAGTTATGTCTACCCACGAAAACATTTTTTTTTATATATTTTGGTCGTCTGTTTGTTCCGGCAAATCTTCAAAATGGCTGGACCAATTTTAACGGAACTTTCAGTGAAAGAAGGTAGCTGACTGACGTTAAAACGACTTTTTTTTAAAGTAGGGACCGTACAAAACCCCGTTATAACCTTCATTCACGCGAACAAAGTCGAAGGCACAAGCTAGTAAAACATAATCATACTGCAATCAAAAATAATAGTGCAGACACTGCCAGCTTCGATACGGATCTTGATCTACTTCAACACAACCAGTTGAATGACCTAGCTAAGTTATCTAATCTAGAATTTGTAATTTCTGCTCTGGCTTCGAATTATTTAACATCGCTGCAATTCGCTGTCAAGGTCTATTTTGTTTGTCAAGGTAACTAAACAGAATTTAAATTGTTTTATACAGATCTAGCGAACTGCTCGCGATTTCATCCGCTTAGTTCACCCACGTTATGTCTTTAGATACTGCTCCGCTCCTGTGATCCGTAGCGTGATGTTATATAGCCTATGCTACTCGGGAATAATGTAGCTATAGGAAAAATGGTTAAAATCAGTCCAGTAGTTTTGGAGCCTATTTGTTACAAACAAACAGCTTACCTCTTTATAATATTAAAATAAATTAATCATATAGATTGTGGTTTACACCTAAGTACGTATAAACCACAGAGGTGCGCTTGTAACTGAAATATGTGCGTAACTTTTTTTTTACTGCTTAGCCCCACCTCTTGAGAACGCAAGAGTTATCTAATGGAATCCTAGGTAGCTGCTCACATTGACTTAATTTGTAATTTAACCTCGTGTTGACTACTAACGCCGAGTTAAGTTTTCAACACAAGTGGGCCTTTTTAAATTTAATATCTCCCTTTTTTGTTAATTGGAAAAATGTCTCCAATATTTTAGGAGAAATATTGTATCTATACTAATATTATATCTAAAGCTAAAGACTTATTTTAATTGTTTGTTTAAATGCGCTAACCACTGTAACTACCCGTCGAAATGAAAACATAACTTTTGGTAGATCATAACCAGATTCATGAAGAATACTATAGACTATATAACATCACGCTGCGACCATCGAGAGTGGAGCAGTAACTAAAGGCGGAACGCGCAGTAGGAGCAGTAACCGCGAAGTCGTGGAGGAAGCTTTTTTGATACATACATACATAAACTCACGCCTTTTTCCCATGGGTATAGCTTTCTTATATGGATGGCATACTAGCCGACAGCCATCCGACATTAAGTGGTCACTGCTGCCTACAGACATCTGCAATACGCCTTACAAATGCGTTACCTTACCATTCCAGAAACGAAGTTTAAATGTCTCATGTGCCTGTAATTACACCGGCCCCCATACCCTTTAAACCAGAACACAGCAACGATGCTTTGCGACAGAAATAGTTATGGTCTGGTAGTCTTAACTCCGCCGGACGAGCTCCTTCACAAAGGTCTCTACTACTACTGGTACTACTAGAGCTAGAGATATTTGCACCCCAAGTGGGGCATTTTCATTGTCAACTATTACAAAAGGTAATTAACGCTCAACTCAGTACTTAACTTTACCAATTGTGAAGATGTTTCAACACGATGACTATGCCTACCTACATTCGTCGTTAATTGCCGTAATCATATTATGTTTTGTTAAAAGCAGGCTCATTCTTTTACTAATTGGGAACGTGGAATAATTGCTCAAAGTATGTTAGACTATGTAACTGCACGAGTGATTTTGCAATTTATTTATATTGCTCTGAAAAATTTATCATGCCTACCTACGCAGGTACGATCTACAGGAGACTTTCTATATAGTATCTGTATCTTTTACTACATTTTTATGGTGGAACTGAATACCTACATTTCCCAGTCTGGTCTATGTAAGAATAGAATATAATTTATTTATTTGTCAACATAGGTAGGTAAAGAAATGCAGATCTTGTTTGATGAGCGTTATGTTATGCCAGGCGGCGTACAAATATGGTGTGCAAATATAGCTGACATGGCTAAAAATTTTTGAAAACCATGCATAATTATTGGTACTCGTATCAAATTAGAAGAAAAAAATTACAATTACAATTTATTTAACTAAACTTTTTTATACTTAATTATAATTAAAGACCTAGGTGCTTTTTCTTTCGTAAAATTATTCTTCACCAAGTTCTAGCCGGCAAGGTACACAACTGGACTAACAGGCTAAGAGCCGACAACCCCACCTGACTGCTTATCTGACCTGCACAACCCAGTTACTGAGTAACGCCTTACCCCTTGGTGAGACTGAATGTCAGACTTTCGGGGACTAGCCGACTCTATATACGTGCTTTTCGAGGTACAAGGGTTTTACACCACCAGCTTTCAAACTCCGGGCTACTACTAAGAAATTGAACACCACGAAACCCACCGGGCAATCAAGTCCCAAGTTATGCGGATTCATATTTATTTGCATACCATAATGTCAATAAAGCTATTATTTACATAATGGTCCGTTTTCATCTTCATCTCAGCCAAAAGATGTCTACTGTTGGGTATAGATTCCTGAAAAAAGAAGGAAAATGCTGAACTACCACCGACCGGTAACTGACTGATAACTAGGGCCCGGATAAATATGTATTAAAAAATCTAAATTATGTACATAAAATATGGACGAAAAAATAAAAAATATGGAAAAAACATGGAGTATAAAATAATACTTTTCATAAGTAAACATTGTGTTATTGGAAGAAAAGGGTCACTCGTGACGTACATACTTAGTTACATTTAAAAAACGACAAAAAAGATTGTCTGTACTCAGCGATTGGTTTGGGAAATCTTCTATATATTTTTCAATTTGAACCGCAATGGTTGTTTATCCTACAGCATTTTTAAATAAAATGGGTACCTAGACTATTAGCAGTAGCACTGACTGACTGCATAAAAATATAATGTCGCCCAAGCAACACAAAATACGCAGCCTTGTGGTGGCGGGAACGTAAATTTTATGTATTTTTGCGAATATATGGATGATTGTTACATTTTCTTGTAAAATATGGACCTAACCTTGAAATATGGAAAAATATGGAAAATAAAACTTGGTTTTTCACAGTCTAAATATGACAATCGATGTAAAAAACACATTCCAGGCCGAAAATCGCGTACATTAAAAATATGTATTTACATATTAATCCGGGCCCTACTGATAACAATAGCTAACAGCCGGTCTATTCCAGCGCTTAAAGGACTGCAGGTTGTGTAGATGTTATAAAAAAAAAACCTTGTTTAATGGACACTAAGAATATCCCTTGTTTCGTGAGAGCGTTTACCAACATAAAAAACTCACATACTATACACAAACAGCCAGACCCAGAACTACTATCCAATATTTATTCCGTGCAGGAAGCGAACCCATGACGCAGCAGCGCAGCAGATACCTTCAACCACTGCGGCAACCGTGTCGTCTAATAAGCACCTGAAATATTTTAGAACATAATCTAAGTAACGGTGAAGGAAAGCTCTCAAAGAGATGTGAACTTTTTTCCATAGTCTTACATAGCAAATTCGCAAATTTCGTCTGTACCAATCTGCCCTGATGAGGACGGTGCACCACACTTGAGCACGCAAAGTCGATTATATACGTCAGAATACGCCTATTATCCTTATTTTTTACCCGACTGCGACAGAAGGAGGGTTATGTTTTTCGAGGGTATGTTTGTATGTATGTATGTATGTATGTATGTATGTATAATTGTTTGGCACGCTCTGCAGCCTGAACGGCTCGACGGATTTTAGCTTGAGGGGTGTCGTTAGATTCGTATTTACTGTGAGAGTGACACTGGGTATTTCAAAATAAAAAAAACAAAATGGCGGATTTTTGGCGCCAAATTGAAATGTTTGGCACGCTCTGCAGCCTGAACGGTCAATGGATTTTGGCTTGAGAGGTGTCGTTAGATTCGTATTTACTGTGAGAGTGATACTGGGTATATAAAATTTAAAATAAAAAAACTAAAAAAATAAAAAACGGTAATTTAAAAAACTAAAAAACCCGACTGCTATTGTAAGTATTTATGAAAAAGCCCTAAAACAAGAAAGTCGTTGTACCCGATTGCACTTAAAATTGTAGCAGTCGGGACCCATTCTAGAAATAGAGGCTTAGTGTGTTGAGAGCACATATCTACATTACATTGCAGATGGTCCAGAATGGGTCCCGACTGCTACAATTTTCAGTGCAATCGGGTACAACGACTTTCTTGTTTTAGGGCTTTTTCATAAATACTTACAAAAGCAGTCGGGTTTTTTAGTTTTTTAAATTACCGTTTTTTTAAATAAAGCAATGCAACACCTATGAAACAAATCTTACCGCCAAAAAGTACTTAATACTAATTCGATATTAATGGTTTTTGTCGCAAACTATTGCATGTAAAAAAATACATCAGCGTGTAATTTCAGCCTAATTTTGGATACTCTGTGGCAGTCTGGTGACCCTAATCGATTACGCTACGATTTTTGTCATTTATATAACACTTGTAATAATTCAACAACAGGCTGAACAAATGTCAGAGACCACCAACCTTTGGTTCAACCTCTTCTTACACATAGAAAGCAATCAGTCTGAATGCTTGCTAAATTCTGATCAGTGACTTGAGAAAGGAGTTCTTTGGATAAACCGAGCTCGATGCAATTTACTTTTCGAGTAGGTAATCCAAGCTTCAGTAAGGATTAATGACCATACAATTTTTACCTGTTTATGCAGAAGTAAGGCTCAAATTATATTTATTTCAGGACAGTGCTTATTGATTCGGCACTTAATCTATGTTCGTTTCTTTTTTAGTTAATTCAGTTTGATCAATAAATTTTATTTAATAATCGTAACACATATTTTACTGCAGAAAAATATATCCTATTATGTTGCACCGACCTTATAATACATTTCTGCATATCAAAGTAAGTCGTTTGACTTACTTTGATATGCATTACACAATAATAAAGACACATTTTTAACCGACTTCAAAAAAGAACCATTCCACTCAAACCAGCCTAAACATAAAATGTTGACAGACCCTGCAACATTCACTGAAAACCGCAGTTATCTAAATATCTACTGAGGTTGAACGCCATGATCGTAGGCTGCAAGCAAAATATCAAGCCTGCCAGTCCTCCGCGTCAGTGTTCGCTCGCTCTCAGTGCTACGTGTACGTGCCCTAAGTGTTTTTGCGCGGGAAACTGACAAACAGTGAGTTTTTTATTTTTTATCTGTAGCTTAAGTTTCCGCGGGAAAATTGACAAGTGACATTTTACAAGGATTTTTTTTTATACAGTGAGCTTTTTATTACTAAGATTTTTTAGAAAAAAAATAATACACAATATTGAAATGTGGTTTAGCTTTGATGTTTATTTAACAAATTATTATTTATATAATTTTATAAAAAAAATTACCTAGTCTAATATTATACATAATTTAGTAAGTAGTGAATTCACTTCTAATATTTGACTCCAAAGTATAAAGCTATGCGAATGGAAGCTTTTCATTGAAAATGCGACTGTTTTATTGTATCTTGTGTATATCGTGACGGTGGATATTTAACTTGTGAAGAAACTTTCAGGACATGTTTAAAAAATGTGGACAAGATATGAAAGAGAAGTTTAAGCCCAGCAGTGGTAGCGCTGCTGGGCTTAAACTTCTCTTTCATATCTTGGAAGACATGCACATTAGTCCTACCTGGAAATACGTCTAGATTCTAAAAGTATTATTATATTTTCGACCACAATGTAATTCTTAAACCGTAGAACACAATTAAGCTAGCAAAATACATGAATTAAATGTCATTTTCTACTTACAGGCTTATTTTGTTTTTCGCTTCACTATTTTGAAATTTTGTTATTACTAAGTAGGTCGAAAGGTTGTGAATCTTCATTGATACTCTGGCCTAGCGTGGCACCTGAGACACTAGTCCATTGAAAATTAATCGGGTTTAGAGGGCTTTTAACGGCTTTAAGTCTTAAAGCCGAAGGTTTTTATAGGGTTATAAAGTATTATTAATTTTAATAATAACTTTATAACCCTATAAAAACCTTTATAAGCCTTAAAGCCGTTATAGATTTTTAGTTGCACTGAAATCAATTAATAGTCATTTGAATTGGCGAAAAAATGACGAAAGTTTTTTATTGCCATATAAAATCTATGGGAGAAACGCGTTTAGACAGCTCATAAAAAGTATGTTTGATGATTGGTGGTGTTTAATACCCAATTGCATGGTCCTTCCCCTTCAAAATCCTTGGAATAAAGGTAGTAAGTGCGTTACACAATTGAAGAGCGAAGTAGACAGAACTTGCTCATAACCCGTTTACCATCACTGATGATGGGCCGCAGATCTGGATAAGTCAAATTCAAAGTCAAAACATTTATTTCAATTAGACCATTTACAGCCACTTTTGAATTGTCAGGAATAGGCTCGTCCCTATCCGCTTACCAGGTACCGCGTACTTTGGACAAGATATATCTTATCAGTTCTTGCCCTTTAACCGCCACGTCATCATCTGCTTGGCCTTTTCCCAACTGCATTGGGGTCGGCTCCCAGTCTAACCGGATGCAGCTGAATACGAGTGTTTTACATGGAGCGGCTGCCTATCTGACCTCCACAACCCAGTAACTGGGCAACACGATACTTCTTGGTTAGACTGGTTGTCAGACTTCTTGGCTTCTGACTATCCGTCACGACTGTCAAAGATACGAATGACAGCCGGGACCAACGGCTTTACGTGCTTTCCGAGGCACGGGGGTATCACACCACTTCCAAGTTCCAAACTCCGGGCTGCTACTGAGAAATTCCTAATGGAAAAACCCAATACCACTTTTTGCCCGACCTGGGAATCGAACCCGGGACCCCTTGCTCAGCAGTCGCGCTTGCGACCACGAGACCAACGGGGCAGTCCCTTAAACCGCCACGTAAAAAGGCAAAAACGTGTCAAGTTATGAATATAACTTTGAAAACCTACAAAATAGTCCGAGTTTCATTTGCGTATAAAAGTCTGTCATGGGATCATGACCGTGACGTGCTGGGCACATTTTGGTTTGTCATCTATACATGACTGTGGAGGTCAAAAGGTTAAAAGGCATTAGAACAATCTAAACAGTCATGGGTTTATTGCAGTAAAGACTAGAATGGATTACCTACAGAACAAAGGTCCAATGTATTACACTATATGGTGTGTTCGCACGGCTAAAGTACTTTTCTGAATTTGATGATAGTAAAGGATTGACAAAGGACCCCTCGAACGAATAGGGAAGACTCATACTTTTCATCGCAATAAATTACAAGGTTCTCAAGGTTAACTGCCTCGTTAGCCTAGTGGTCCTAAGCACGACTGCTGCGCTAGAGGTCTTGGGTTGGATTCCCTTCGAGCAAAAAGTGTTATTGGGTTTTTCTGTGGAGTTGTCAGTAGCCGCTTGGAATTGGATTTGTGCCGGTTAATGGCAATAGACTCGCCCTCTATTACATGGGACCTAAATATACCGCCGAACTGTGGGTGTACATTGGTACATCTCTACACAACCCTTCGGCGAATACAGGTGTGATGGTATTTTATGTTAAACTTCATGGTGCAGTTTTGCATCTATCGTCAAATTTCAGGAGGTTGTCATAAAACACTTAAATATTCGAATTGTCCTACATCGACCCATCCATCATCACAAAATCACTTATTTTTTATAAAAACGGGGTGAAAAGGGACATAGTAATAAAATCTTTAACCATGGATTAGATACACGATTCGAACCCCCCAAAAAGGAATTTCTATTCAGGCTTAAAAAGTACAGCTCTTTCATCCTCTTTCATCACCTTTCATCACGGTCCTAGTGTATGGAACAGCAGATATTTTCTTAATTAACACGATGAGATGTTGTATCAAAATGTCGTCAGCATTCTACACTTAGGCGTGAATTGAGAATGGGTACAGTGTCTGTCGAAATCGTGATCTGTCGTAACGCCCGCGGGTAGTTTGACTCCATTACCTGCACTCTGATTGCATTTCACTATAGGCCTGAGTGACCTGGCCCTGTAGCCATGTAACAAACGATAAACGCAAATGCTGAGTAGGCTTTAATAGATCTTCAACTTTATGTGCTTGGTTTTAAGTTGAAAATCTAGTGAATATTGCATAGCGTTTTCGTTCTTTCCAGTTGCTAACGCTTAGAAATCTGTAATAGATTTTCAACTTAAGGCTCTGGGGTATAAAGTTGAAAATCTATTGGTAACTACCGAGCGTTTACGATTTTCGTTTGCGACTTGGCTAGGGGGCTGACCTATTACCCGTGCATTCAGACATTTTCCAGCAACTCGTGACCGTTCATCAGTGTAGTGTTCCGTTTATTATCTGAGATTGCAAACCGTCCCGAGTCTAAACGTGTCGTAACTGAAACTCAACGTTGACTCAACGTGTTGAGGAAACCTGTTCCATTGTGAAGACAGATGGATGTATGGGGGACTATCTTCTTGGAAGTGTTCGGGTTTATGCTTTGACATAGATATCTGCTAATAGTTTTAGGTTTTGTAATAATCTAGCCAACAAAATCGGTGTGTAAACCCTAAAAACTTAGCGTTCGAGTAATTAAAGTCAGAGTTACTTGTGCTTTTAAAACCGACTAGTTAAGAATGGGATACGCATTCTAAGCTGTCTGTATCTTGAAAAAAAAGTTTATAAAGATATATTTATTCGTAACATAGGTACCTACTGCCCTGTTGATCTTGTGGTCGCAAGTGACTCAACTCTTGACTCTTTTAATCTAGCCTCGATCCCCCGGTTTGGCTGTGTTATTTGGTTTTGTCATTAGGAATTCCATAGTAGCAGCCCGGAGTTTGAAAGTTGGCGGTGCCGGTGTGACAATAGTGTACCTCGGAAAACGAAATATGCTAGCCTTTCAATCGTATATGCCATAGTTAGTCAATCTCATTATTTAAAGTAATGTTTAGCCAGTGTCATCATAGGTCTAATTAATTTGACCTAAAAAAAGATAAAAAACAATTACTTAATTCTAATTTGTTGCGTGAACAACACTAGACCACTAACGAGTCATAATATTACGCATAATACTGTAACTTGTACATTATATTTAAAACTAACTTTCGCTCGCGTTCTCGTCCGCATGCATGTCGATTATCGCCGACGCAGACTAAGTCGTCAATTAAAAACTAGCCTATGTCCTTTAATGAGGTTCAAGCTAAGTTTGTATCAAATTTTATCAAGATCAGTTCAGTAATGTAGCGAGAAACTGATAGTTATTTTCGCATTAATAATATTAAGTATGGATTGATCGTGACACAGGCTTGAGAGTCTGGTAGTTTCACAAGACTGCCGCGGACAACGTTCTACCCTAATTACATCGACAGACCTTATGTAACTTATACAATGACGCAGATTAACAAAATTATGTTGCACTACGCTGTTAATACCACATAGTTAGATGTTGCAACTACTATTCATGATCTCGGTATTGATAAAGGTACCTAACGTTTTCGTTAAAATTGAGGCTTCAATGGGGTCAAATGATATTAATTAGACAGTTCATGTTAATTACCAATGTTCTTAAGACATTTTTTATTCGAGGTGGTTTTGCTCTCGACTCTAGTGTAGGTCAGAGATGACAAAGACAAGGTCGATGATTGAGTGAGCTTACCCAGAAGAAGCTTGTTCACTCTAACTTTAAAGAGATTAGTGTTAAATGCGTTCTTAAATACGAGTACATACAGATTGGATCAATTCCGAATTCATCAAATAAACTACTGTTCCAAACGTTTTTACAAACATAAATGGTCAATATATAAAATAGATGAGTAAAAGTAGTTTGTAATGATGAGTCGATACTGTGACCCCTTTTCATGGTTATGTAAACGAAAATGATCGTTCTATTACCCTTGATTTATTTATCTTACCCTTTTATAAGAAGCATTAAGTATGACATAAGTTCATAACATTACCTAGTAGCTTGATAATGATGATGATGTCATCTAGCCGATTTCGGCCACTGCGACTGCAATTTGGACTTCTCATCAAGATGCTGGGGTAGACATGCTGTACCTTTCCCTGCACCCTTTCTTGTACTTTCATCATCACCATTATTATATCAGCCGACGACGTACACTGTTCGACATAAACCACCCTAAAGATATAAGCCACAATGACCGCACCACGCTGCCCACATCCAACGATTTCCCGCGACCTTTACCAGGCCGTCGGTCCACCTAGGTATCATGTGACTAGAACATCCAACTACCTAGTTACCTAATGAGGTCTTCAAGCTTAGGCGACCGTGAACTCAAAGTTTAAGATTTCTTCAGTGTTAAAATATGCAATAGTTAGCAACTACTAATACCAGTAGCTGTAAACTAAAAGTAGGTAAGTAGGCACCGTTTACCAAGGTACCAACTATAACTTAGGAGAAGGTGCGAATTTGATTTTTAGGATGGTATTGTCACCCTGAATGTGATGGTTTACTCAGATCGTTCAATACGTATGCTATCAAAGAGTACTTAATACTGGCGCGATTTTATTTTTTGTAGGTGCACTTTTTAGAAAATTTCTTTTCATATCGACAAAAAAAAATGAAAGATTAGATCGAATCTTACAATCGAAGCTTCTAAAATTTTCCGATCACCGATCTCCATTCATCTTCATTGTCATTCAAAAATGGAACACGACATTTCTTTCCACAAAATCACAATCGAATTACAACACTAACTAAAATTGAAATGATTTAACGTTGCTTAAGTCGCAGGCGATTGCCTAACCGAGCAAGTACTTGAATACTGGGAGACAAAACGATCACTCGATAGTTGCTCTTGCTTCACGATTTATGAGGATGCTAAGGTTTTGCAAGTGTGTTAAGTTGAGACACGACGGATACTTGAAGGATAGGATAATATGCCTTATTTGCGCTTCGTCATGTTCTTTAGTTAACATATTTAAACTCTGTGTTAAGGTTGTTTAATGTAGAAACGAAGGAATCTTTAATTGAAAAACTTTTTTACAAAAAAGATAACCGCCTTCAAAAACTAAAAGGAGAAAAATAACTTTAGCTTTGGAAGTTAGTTTTTAGTTTTTGAAGACGGTTATCTTTTTTGTAAATAACCTCCTTTTTTTTTAAGTCGGTTAAAAAAGTTTTTTATTTTTCGCTTTTTAGTATCAACTTCCTGTCATCCAAATCCATGAAGAAACTGTCATGTTATGTAAATTAACAAGACACCTCTAAAAAGTCATAAGAAAGCAGAATATGCGATTTCGTTTACTTGGATTGGAAAAACGGATCCATGCAGGGAACGTCACGGGATATCAATTAGTGTTATACATTAAAACCTTCTCCAGAATTAACCAACACTTTTCTGAAAACCACATCAAAATCGGTTCAGCCAAACGCGAGATAATTGCGGACAAACATACAATCGTCTTTGAAAATCTACAATCCAAGTAAGCAAAAAATTCCCTATCTCAAACTACTGAACCGATTTTGATTAAACTTACAGTATTCCCTAAGTTGAACAATACCTAGTATAACAAAAAAAGAATTACCTACTTAAATCGGATTTGTAGTTACGGACATATGCGAACACAAACATAAAAACATACATACATACACTTTTGAAATTTGGCACATTTGTTCAGACGCTAATATAGATTAACAACTGGGCAGTTCTGGAAATATTACACACTAGCTTTTGCCCGCGACTTCGTCCGCGTGGATTAATAGTTCCCGTTCCCGGGGGATTTCCGGGATGAAAACTATCCTATGTCCTTTCTCGGGTCCCAGACTATATCTGTACCAAATTTCATTGAAATCGGTTCAGTGGTTTAGGCGTGAAGAAGAGACAGATAGACAGACAGACAGACAGATAGACAGAGTTACTTTCGCATTTATAATATTAGTACGGAATAGTACGGATAAACACATGTCGAATTTATAACCTCCTTTTATTTGAAGTCGGTTAAAAATGGAATTAAACAATTTTTTAACCAAGTTTTTGTAAAAAAACAAATGGAAAGAAAAGAGTGTCCATGGCGTTTCTTGCTAGTTCTTCTCCATAGAGACCTACGTTTTGGAACGAGCAACTAACTTCTTGACAATTCAAAAGTGCCTGTAAAAATGGTCTGGTTGAAATAAATGCTTTGACTTGTCTTGACTTGAATGTAACCTTTTATTTTACAAGGATATTTCCTGTCGAACACGTGCGTTTTGATTACTTAACAATTGAAGACACCCTCTTTTGATTTGAGACCTTGGTTGTTGAGATTGTGACCTCCTTGATCTATGATGGAAGATAACCTTGCTACCTATTATCATGATCTCTTCATTATTATCGTCACTAACATTTGTACCGGATTACGGCGATTAGTACAATCTACCTATAAATGTATGTGCGTCTGTTTGAGCATATCTTCTACATTATTCGTCGTATATTAACAAATGAGGTAGGTATCGTTGGAAGCGTCCTTATGTTTTGCTGGTTATAATAAGCTATGAAAATCGTCACAGAAAATGGCGACAAACAACGGGTTTAAAAAAAGGAACCAAATAATTAAATTAATCCAATAATATCATGTATCTAATGAAATAAAAATATAATAAGTTTGGTATGTATACTATTCGACATCTTTGGTATACTTACCCCGAAATAATATAAATAAAAATAACTTAAAACTAGTTTAAGTTATTTTTATTTTTATTTATAAACAAGACTTGTAGTCATCGATATTTATGTCTTATTTAACATTTTAAACGGTTTTATTGTGTCTGGCTTTAGTTTTTATTACGGTCATAGTTATTGCAACATTTAATCCGGCATTTAATTAAAAATACTAGACTTAGATGATAAAAACCTAGATGTTCCATCTACGATAAACATCTTCACACATATATAAATGTATATTAGACTAGCGGACTGCCCGCGACTTCGTCTGCGTGTCTTATTTCACCCGCCATAAGCTACGTCTTTCGTGTATGCTCCGCTCTCGTAGGTCGTAACGTGATTTTATATAGCTTATGTTACTCAAGAATAATGTAACTATCCATTGGTAAAAAATGTTTAAAATCGGTTCAAGAGTTTCGAAGCCTATTCGTTACATCATTATCATCACCTGCTTAGCCTTTTCCGAACTATGTTGGGGTCGGCTTCCAGTCTAACCGGATGCAGCTGAATACCAGTGTTTTACATGGAGCGACTGCCTATCTGACCTCCACAACCCAGTAACTGGGCAACACGATACTACCTCTTGGTTAGACTGGTTGTCAGACTTCTTAGCTTCTGACTATCCGTAACGACTATCAAAGATCTACGAATGACAGCCGGGACCAACAGCTTTACGTGCTCTCCGAGGCACGGGGGTGTCACACCACCAACTTCCAAACTCCGGGCTGCTACTGAGAAATCCCTAATGGAAAAACCCAATAACACTTTTTGCCCGACCTGGGAATCGAACCCGGGACCCCTTGCTCAGCAGTCGCGCTTGCGACCACGAGACCAACGGGGCAGTAGCCTATTCGTTACAAACAAACAAAAACATCTTATCTATAACATTGCTAGCAATATCCGCGACTTCATCCGCGTGGCTTATTTCACCCGCATTAAGTTATGGCTTAACCAAAGACTCTTTGATTACTGCACCTGTAGCCATGCAATGTAACAAACGATAAATGCAAACGCTGAACAGGCTTTAATAGATCTCAACTTTATGTGCTTGGTTTTAAGTTGAAGATCTAATAAAGATTGCATAGCGTTTTCGTTCTTTCCAGTCGCTAACGCTTAGAAATCTTTAATAGATTTTTAACTTAAGGCTCTGGGGTATAAAGTTTAAAATCTATTGGTACCTACCGAGCGTTTACGATTATCGTTTGCGACTTGGCTAGGGGGGCTGCTCCGCTCCCGTGTGTCGGATGATATATAGCCTATGTTACTCAGTTTAAAGGTAGCTAGCTTTCTAACGGCAAAATATTTTTTGAAATTGGTCCAGTAGTTTTTGAGTTTATTCGGTACCAACCGGTATAAAAACTTCATAAAAATACAAATCTTTACTCTTGATAATATTATTATTAGTGTAAAAATGATAATGAAATGAAATGATGATGATGTAGTGTATTAATGATTTTTCCTCGACTACGACCTCAGAACTAAAACATTTAGACAGGTTCTGTCTCATTATTATTATTCAAATGTTAGCTTTAGCCTAAACCTTATTGCGTGTTATTGTATTTTAAACTTTATTTCAGCAGTCGTAAATATTCTAATACACATTAGACAAACTGAGACTCTGTTCTATTTCTTGTAATTACAACTGTTCTTATTACAAGAACTTTTGTTGTTTAGTTGTTATTTTTTGTAATATCGGCTTTACTGTTGTCGGAATAAAGATCTAAATTACTTTTACAAAATTAAAATAATGTTTGCTTGTAAGTTAATAGATTTTGAAGCTTTTGTCTCAAGGTCATTTTATTTTCATTTTACAGAACCTCAAATATGTCCAGGAGAACTGAAAAACGTTTCTTAACTGAAACTGACGTATACCAGTGTCCCCTCTCTTCTGATGCCCAGAAGGTAGCTGAGAATGAGCTGCGGGAGACCAACAACTCCAGGTCCCAGGCCCTTGCCGCTCTAAGGAGTTGGCTGGAGCAGAACCCCAAGTTCTCGGCTATAAGAATGGGTAACTATCTATGGCAAATAAATTATTTCAATTAAGCCATTAAAAGTTAACACAAGTTGACTAGGTACAAGTTAGACTGGTAGAAAATGCCAGTGTATTTTTAGCCTTAGGTAGGTATGTGCCATAAAGTTTAGTAAATAAATAAATAAAAAGCGATTTTAAATGTCACATACAAAAACATACATGCACAAAAAAAATGTGTTTTTGCTGCAGAAACTTGTTTTATGTATGTAACCACTTTTTGACTGTGCCGCTCCTGTGTGTCGTAACGTAATGATTAACCTTCTAGACAAAAGTTATATAATAAACAATAAAAAAAAACAAATCAGTCCAGGTACCGGTCATCGGTGGCATCTTAACTTTCCGTAAGCATCTTTACCTAGCATACCCTGTAGTAGTTAACATTAAATATATTTTTATATGTGGCAGTGTCTTTTATTTATGTTACACAAAATTTACAAAAAACTCATCCGCATCGCTGTCAATGGGGCATGTGCCCAGAAGGCTGGCAGCATTGCCACGTTGTATGGCAATGCTGATTCTTTGGCCAAAGAAAAGGCCAGCCCTCTGGTCATGTGAAGAATCGACCAGTCGCTTCGCGATGGCAGTTGATGATGACAGTTGACGCAATTTTAGACATAGTACAGTAAAATGGGGTACAGTATAGGAAGGGATTTTATCGTTGAAGTAATATAGTTTATTGCCAACGGGTACACTTAATGGTAAATTATAATTAAAAAAAAACATTAGACTCCTTTTTGGAAACCAATTATATTTAAAAGTTTTGTCTCATTTCACCCATTCATCCTTATTTATACACCCTATTTTACGGTAGTGGGAGATTTTATAATAAATCGTGTGGTATTCCAAAAAAGTTTTTCAAGCTAGTAAGGGCGCTTTCAATTTAGACGGTTGGTGCCGGACTGCTGCCGCACGGTTGTTACGACCATGAATTGTCAAGCGCTCCTATTTTTGGTTATTATAGCGTTTCTATGTAAGATTTTGTAGAATTAATGGTTCAACCAAAAGAGACACACCTTTTTTACAAAATAAATCAATTACAACTTTAAAAAAACTAGCTCCATGTCGAAGTAGATTGCATATAAGTAAAAAGTATTGGTAATGTTGCCACACTTGACGGTACTTCTTGAGATTAGCGCGAACAAACAAACATAGTCTTCAGATTTATAAGATTTGTGACATGTATACTAATCAAATTATTGTAGATTCCAGCTTCCTCCTCCGTTTCCTTCGCGCTAAGAAGTTCAGCGTGCCGATGGCTCAGGAAGCTATCGAGCGGTACATCCTGCTGCGCCAGTCCTGGGGCATCGCCTTCAACCAGCTGGACTACAAGCTGCCCGTCATGATGGAACTGCTGGAGTTGGGGTGAGTGTTACCGAAAGAAGGAAGAATGTGGGAATGGGAAAAGAATATAGGGTTAGTTTCTAGTCAGTATGAGTCTGACAGTCAGACCAGGCAGGGGACAACCACAAGGATTTTTTACGCCGGAAAACAAGGGGTAACTTTTATCAACGGTTGTTACCTCGTTAGTCAAAGCCAAAGTCAAAGCACTTATTTCAATCACACCATTTACAGACACTTTTGAATTGTCAAAAAGTTACAGTTTAAAGTTGAAGCTACCTAGTTGCTTGTTCCAAAACATAGGTCTATATGGAGAAGAACAAGCAAAAAACTCCATGGGCACTTTTTTCTTACAGTTTGTTTTTTTAACAAAATCTTGGTTACCTACAATGTACTTGTTGCTTCTAAATGTGAAAACAATAAAGGTGAATGTAAAATGTGCTACGAATCATAAGATCACAAGTCCCAGTTTTTAGTCCCGTGTCTGACCCAAAACGTTTCTCTGTCAATGAAGTTGACGATGTACGATACTGAAGGTCGATTAGATGGGCATGAATTGAAATCGCGCTGGATCTTAGAAACAGAAAGATGTAGCGCGCCGTCTTACGCGATATTTGTATATTCATTTTGAAACGTAATAAATACTCTATTTACCCAGCAATATAGTTTAATGTTGTGAAACAAATTGTTATATTGTCATCTCGAATATTTGGTCTGGAAGGCACTACAACATTGAACTATATTGCTGTATTAATAAAATACTTATTACGCAAATTTTAATTCTCCCCCATCCAAAAATCCTTTAAATATAAGATTTTTCCAACTTAAAGTTGGGTCCTCACATGTAGGTCTACCTCTGCCTACCCCTTCAAGCAAACGTGAAGTTTTGTTATATATAGTGATTCATTATATTCTTTCTTTCTTTTCCAGATACATTTTTGTCAGTCCCTTCAAGGACAAACTCGGTCGCCGCGTGGTTATTTACAGGCCTGGTAGATATACATACAACTTTATAATCATCAACGATATCAAGTAGTATTCATTTTTAATATATTATATTTTTATTTTATTTCACAGTTACCACTAGTATGTATTTTTATATTTATTGGGCGTGGTTAAAAATTACTATTACTGCTGTTAACTTTTATTGTAGCTCGCTTCATTACGATAATCCACTATGCGAATGCTTTTTACAGTCTGCTATTTTTTAAATAGTCCATTTTTAAGTTGCTATTGTAAATAAATAGATTATCGTTTTTAGGTACTTACCCACCTACTGTATTCGCTATAACTTAAGTAACTCTTTAATGGGTTTAAATCCTGGCTAATACTTACCAATAGGAAATTATAAATTCCTGTGTAGGTACCTACCTACTTTCAAAATTTATCTTGGACGACGGTGAAGCCTGGGCTTATTGTTAATATAAGCCTGACATTCCCAATCCGCCTTGAGCAAGCGTGGTGGTCAATGATCGTGCCTTTTCAATAATAGGCTGGTATCATTATTCATAACTTTTTGTACACCAGGCAAGTAGGTAAAGTTCAGATTTAACAGCAAACACATCTCAATTAAAAAAAAAAAAAAAAGTTTGCTGTTTACATCAAGCAGGTGCGCTAATTGCGCTTTTAAGCCCTATTTGTGCCAAATACCTACTTATCTCAGGAGTTAATCCAGAGTTAAAACCAATTGGTATGACATTTGTGGATTTTAACTTCATGTGAAGCAATTATCTCAGATCTGTGATAAATATCCAAGCTGACCTGCGGGCTGTGTTACCACATTAATCTTAACACCTTTGAGCTTTATGTACTTATGTGTTGTAATACCTAAATATGTATTGCTTTTAACCTTTTAAGCACACGCTTTGTCTGAAGCCTTGACACATTACACTTCATTTACTTATTTGCACATTCATTAGCAGATTTTTTTGATTGTCAAGAACAATGGGGCTTACGTCTGCCAAAACTATCCAACTTGTTTTAAAACTTTTGCCATTTTTCGCAGTAATTGATATACTTAATTCTGGTTATTATTTAGCCGACTGTTTAATGTTTTTAATTTGTAGCTTCTGCCCGCGACCTCGTTAAAGTCAAAGTTTATAGTAGTTTATAGTTCCACGGGAACCGTACCTAAGTTTTTTCGGGATGAAAAAGTAGCCTATGTGCTATTCCAGACTATAATCTATCTCTGTACCAAATTTCATCCAGATCCGTGCAGCCGTTTTGGCGTGATTGAGTTACAAACATCTTTCCAAAGTTTCGCAGTTATAATACGAGTACTGAGAACGTACGAGAGAACTGTGAGTTATAAGCTCAATGTTTTTTGAGAGCACACCCCGTACAGTTCTTTCTAGTTTCTAAAAAAGACGCGCGGCGCCATTCACTTTAATTTTGTCGGAAAGAGAGATAGGTATTCTTTAATATTTTAATCGTCCTCCACCATTTTAAGAATCAGCTGGAATAATGGGGTGCCTGTGACAAAAATACCCATAACTGATCAAAACCCCTCTAATCCTTGTGCAGGTGTGTTCGACCCTTACAAGTACACGAACCAAGACATGTGCCGTATCATGGGCACCTGCTACGAGACTTTGCTGGAGGATGAAGAGAACCAGGTCCGAGGAGTGGTGCACTACGCCGACGGCAGCGGCGTCAGCTTCCCGCATCTCACGCTGTTCACACCTAAGGAAGCCGTCAGGATTGTAAAGAATGGAGAGGTAAAGATGAAGAATTGAAGACTATCTTTGGTGCGAATAGTTTATGCACGTTAGCTACCAACTAATTTTAAGTGAAATCTCGATGAGTTGATCTTTATCCCAAAACTTCCTTTTTTTTTAAGTCGGTTAAAAATAACGATATTTTTTGTTTTTAAATATTTACAACTAACTTCTACCTGCGACTTCTACATGAAAGTCAAGTATTTATGCCAAAACATATGGCACGCGGCAGTAGTGTATCTTCAATCAGTGAAAAAAAAATTGTAATTGGTTCAGTAGGTAGGTACTCCAACAGATTTCGTCTTACAAACATTCTTCAACAAACATTATATAAGTACCATCACCATCATCACGCCTATATTCCCCCAAAGGGTTAGGTAGAGGGAGGTGTGGGTGTACCAATGTACACCCACAGTTCGCCGGTATAATTAGGTCCCATGTAATGGCAATTGCCATTAAACGGGCACAAATCCAAACTCCGAGCTGCTACTGAGGATTTCATAGAAAAACCCAATAACACTTTTTGCTCGAACTGGGAATCGAACCCAGGACCTCTAGCGTAGCAGTCGTGCTTACATTATTATTTGCTTAAAACACCCCGCGGTGTAACCCGCGTTCAGTTACGTCTTTTGTTTACTGCACCAATCTACCTACCACCTATTACTCTGCCTTCACCTATGTATAAACCTTCCTGTTGAATCACTGTTTCCATTCATGAAAACCACATCAAAATCCAGCAGTTAAAAAGATCTAGCGTACATAGAGACAGACGGCAGGAAGCAACTTTGTTTTATAGGTTTTTCAGACACTGGAGATGTAGTTAGGTATATTTATGCAATAAACGATTTTGATTTGATTTATATATTTTTCTTACCAATATGTTCACAACTTGTTCACAGCGCACACTCCCCATGAGACACAAAGAGATCTACGGCGTCAACGTTCACCCGACGGTGAAGTTCGCGCTGGACTTCGGCATGGCTCTCATATCGGACAAGATCAAGAAGAGAGTGAAGCTCTACAGCGCTGTGGACGATGTGGAGATCGACAAGAGTCTGCTGCCCAAAGAGTACGGAGGCACCATGCCTATGAAGGAAATGATTAGTGAGTGCGCGTTTATTTTATTTAGTTTTAGAGATCGAAAGACAAAACAGCTGATTGGGTGGCAATATAATTAGGCAAAGCCTAATTAACTAATAATTATTAAAAATTATTATTAATTAAATAACTTATTTATTTAGCATTCTTACGAATACTTACACAAGGATTACTACTTGACATGGAAGAATGGCATTAAAAGTGATGTTTGTTCCGCATCACTTTTGATTTGGTTGATCTGATGGCAAAATCAAAACTAAATCTTACATACCATTTACAGGCACTTTTAATTTTGAATTCGTTGCATAATATATTATAGCAAAAACATATCCTAATAAATTTATTATTCTAGGTCTATGGAAAGAAGAGCTCGCCAGCAAACGCGACATTCTTCTTCTGAACGACAAAATGTCGGTTCGGCTCGAGATGTACAGCGAAGCGGCACGAGAGGGCGCCATATCCGCGCTGAAAGCTGGCGCGAACACGTGCGCAGGTGCAGACGCGGTCGGCGACGCCATGAGAGGACTCACCGGCAACTTTAGAAAACTTGAAGTAGATTGATTTTTCTTTGGTTTCGTTAAATTTAGAATTAAGACTGTTTTGTATTTTTAAGTGATTTTTAGCTCTTAATAAAATTGTGATACAAGAGCTTAAATTCTGTTGGGCGATAACTAAAAAGTGTTACTGTATTTTACTGCATTTAAAAATCTTTACGCCGTGGTAGAAAATTTGGGCTGTCAGTAAAAAATGAACGAAAGGGTTAGAATTTGGACAACGAAAGCTGTTAACATAAAAGGAATAAATTGAATGTAACTATTAGATTTTACAATGTTAATAAACCATTTTTGTCTAATATCAACTTCGTTATACCATGCATTGTTTGTTAGCTCATGCTCACTTCAACTTTTCGGCTTTGTTTTATCAGCTCGTAAACAAAAGCAATAGCATAACTTTTTGAATAAGTGTGGGTAGTACCTATATTACATTATAGAGCTTATAATTTTGGTTGTATTGTTATATTTAAGAACCATTTGTACAAATGAATGGGGAAAAGAAACATGACGATTTTTCTCACATGATTATAGGTAATAAATATTTGATAAAAAATATTGTTTTAATTAAAAAAAAACACACCTTTTAGTTTATTAAATCGTTTATTAAAAAATCCATTAACTACCTAGTTGGTAGAAATTAATACACATGACTTCCACATCGTCACGATACTAACAAACTCATACAAAATGCAACTTTTTATTTTAATATAATCATAATAATATGGCACGTTACAAGTGATGACGTCACTGATCTGGGATCTAATTGATCAATATTACGCTGTAACCACCTCGTACACCAAAGTGTACTCTACGCTTATACAAAGAAGGCTTAGTCTTTTATCAGCACTGGCTAGATGTAAGTTAGAAAAAAATCTTTTGTATCACTTTAGTAGATCATTATTGAAGTATTACGTTCAGCATCGCTAGTAGAATATAGTTAGAGCAGTTTTCAGTTATCAGTTGAAAATTAACTTAATACAAGTGTTAATGCATTTTTTCATTAGGAAATTTCTGGTCGGAAAGCATTCGTAGATTACTTGTAAATCTTTAACTGTCGTTATTGGTAGTTAGAAGCTTGAAAGTCTGACAACCATTCCTACCAAAGTGTGTTGTCACCCAGTAACTGGGTTGTGGAGGTCAGACAGGCAGTTACTCCATGTAAAACTGATATTCAGCCTGTTATGTTGAGGAAGCCAGGCAGATTATGAATTAACTAAAATACAATTGAAGATATATAGAGGTTAGAATTGCATAATTGTTTGCAAGATCTCAATCTGTGATGTTTTAGTTAATTTATCAATGAATAAATGACAACCGCCTGAGTATATTGCCGCTCACTTTGCACTAAGTTTATTTAAACTTTACAGTTATATAAATCATTAACTTTATATTTTTACAATCGATTTCAATGCATTACTTTTATAAGTGTACAATCAAAAATGTATTAAAAATAATTACTGTATTTCATAGTTTCGTTAAAAAGCGTTTTAGTACTGTTAGCAGTTAATTTTACATCTATTTTCTATACCGGACATTTTTGCATAGTTTTTCATAAACTTGCAGTCAGTAAGTAATCATTAAATGTGTTAGGTAAAATTACTTAGGACAAGTAGCTAGTAGCAAATTCAAGGTAATTTTCAAAATAAGTAGACGCGTTCACACGAAAACCGAAATCACTTCAAAAAATTCAATCGTTAGATGCCAGCGCGTCTCCTGCAGGCCGTCGCCTTTTTAAATCTTGTTATTATAAAAAGTATTTTAAAGCACACGAATTAAAACCCTAACTAGGATGGCAAATTACTTGTTGTCGGAGCAATGCTGTCATATGAGCTATGGTCTTAAGACACAATTACCATAACGCTAAAGATAGATTTAAAAAGAAACTGCAAAAAGAATGCGTTCAAAATATGCTGATACTGTACGGTGATTACTGCGCTAGTGTACTAGTTAAACGTCTCACATGTTCCAAATGCGTCCAAAACGGAGGTTAAATAAGTCTATTGTGACTGACCGTTCACCCACATCTTCGAATCATACGACTATTACTGAAGCTGGGAGTACCATACGCCCGAAGATGTAGGAATGGTATATAAGAATTACCTATCCTTTTGTAGAATCTATTATATAACTTTGATTAAAGCAGTTAAATGTACTTGTATATTTTTAATTAATCTAATATTACATTCTTGCATTGTACTATTGTCTACAGTCTAATTTAACTATGAGCAGTGTATGGATGTAATAAAAATATGTTATTGAAAATTTTTTATGATGGTTTTGCTGCGTATTGTTTGCTTGCATTCTATTCTAATAATTACTTTTTAAGTATAGTCATCTTGGGAGGTATAAACAGAAGCTTTAATGGAGAACGCTCATTATAACAGAACGGTGTCCCGGCCGACATCGCCTCCAAAAATGTGCAAACAGGGCGCCGCCCGCGATTATCTTGTCATTATAAAAACTATTTTACTGCACACGATATAAAGTCGTAACTTGAATGGATGTCAACGGGGCCGTGCTGTTACAATGAGCGATGTCCCCTTATTGGGCTTCACGTCACATAACTAATATTACACGTTCAGGGGCAAAATGTCCAATTCTCAAAATGTCCAACGGTGTCAAAATGTCCAATTACCCAAAATGTCCAATGGTCAAAATGTCCAATTCTCAAAATGTCCAACTCCCAAAATGTCCAATCTTTGACAATGTAGCAAATTTGTTCAGTAACTCATCAAAACGCTTTTTTAATACTTATGACATATAATAAATACAAAATACTGAAAGAATCTAAATATTTTTTATTTATAAATAACAAATTAAGACCAGAGAAGACCCCAACATACCCGAAATCACTGTTTTTGTTATCAATTCTTTCAGTGTTTTGTATTTATCATTTGTCATAAGTATTAAAAAAAGCGTTTTGATGAGTTATTGAACAAATTTGCTACATTCTCAAAGATTGGACATTTTGGGAGTTAGACATTTTGACCATTGGACATTTTGAGAATTAGACATTTTCACCATTGGACATTTTGGGTAATTGGACATTTTGACACCGTTGGACATTTTGAGAATTGGACATTTTGCCCCTGAACGATATTACAATGACAATAATGGAAAAGATACACTAGCTCTCGATGACATGTAAGCAAATTCACACAAAGTTAAGTTAAACATGAATGAATTTTGCAATGTATAGACGACCTCTTTAAAACTTTTTCATGAATTGCTTGATTTTTCCCATAGGGGTAGGTAGAAACCACAGAACGACACCTGCTACGATCTTAACACCAAAATGACCGAACGATCTTCTTTTTTCTTTTGACACCCATTAAATAGAAAATTGTAGGGTTGACACTAACTGTTTTATAGTCTTAAAACAAATCTTTGCTTTTAAATTTAAAGTCCAGCGATGATGGACTTTGACAAAATTGGGGTGTGTTTTCCACAAAATCCAGATCGAGATCGACTATACAATACAAATTGCTTCAAAATGTCTTGGTACAGATTAGCTTACTTAAACTTGAGCATTTCTGAGTGACGGTGGTTTACATTTGGCTCTAATAATAAAGAACAACTTTCCGAAAGTAAAATCAAATGCTATAAATATTTCTATATAGTTGCATAAATGCTTATATTAAATTATGATTGCTAAGGCTCACTTTTGCAGTTGCTACATGCAACTGATAACATATTTTTTTTGCTATTTTATGTTTTGTAGCTACGTTTTGGCTAAGTTATAATGGCCAGAAATACCTAGCGTGAGGTGGTGTTTGGGAGAGATCTACTCGATTTCTATCTCACCAGCCGCAGCCCGCAAATTCAATACTAGAGGTAACACTTTAAACAGTCTATAATTTTCGTTTAAACAATTTCTTTATACCATAGAGCTAGTTCGATCCGTTATAAAAATATAGACAACATTATCATAGATATATAAATATTATTGTAAGCGTATATCAGTCATTGGGTAATTGCTCGCTGGTTTATATTATATCAGCAAACTTTACGGGGCTTGGCTGGCAATTAAAGTAATGGAGTACCTTCTCAGATAAAAATCGTTACATTTGCATTTCAGTGGCCAAATATATTTGTTTGAAAGTCTTTTAAATAATTACGTCTTTATAAATAGATCATATTGTACTAAACTAGGCACTTTAATATACAGAGCAATTAACTATTACTATGAACATGCAACAATATGTTTTAAACTGTACTAAACTAAGTGCGATCTCAATTCCTGGCTTTAAATGATTACTTTGGCACTATACGGAACAACTGTTAGTAAATCTATAGACATCGGTATGCGATGCGAGTTCACTGTCTTAATGTAGTCTACTGGCTATGGTTTTGGTGTTATTGATTTATTGTACTTTGTGTGATCCATATATTGTTGTCGGTCAGTCGTTTTTGGTATAAGCACACGATGAGGTTGCTATCATTAGGGACTATTTTGAAGAATAGACGCTATGCGTAACACATACAAAGTAATGTGTGGTTTTCACACGAGTAGCATCTTTTTCTTGTCCTACAAATAGCAGTGACCTGATAGTCCAGTGGTAACAACCCAATCAGTATACTTCTTAGCTATAGTACTAAGTTATCGGTGATTTCAAAGAACAACAATAAATGAAGTCAACCTTAAATTACATAAATATGAGTTTCTTCTATAGAGTTAAGTACACAAAACGTCTTCTATATTGGCACAACTTACTATATTAAATTATAATACCTTATAACATCCGTTAGAAATCCGTAATAACAGTATAAACTTATTTATTAATTAGGAATCCTTAAAGTAAAATGTTAATAATTCTAATAGATTCTATGTTAATAAAATTAATCTACATTTTCTAACAAATGATAAATGATGCTTATGTTATTTATAATAAAATGCTTTTTGGCACTCGTTTTGGCAAACGTATAATAAGTAGTATGTAGCAGTCATTTGATTGTACATTACAGGTTATGTAGGGTGAAGTAATAGGTGCCACCTGGGGTCAATTGTCCTAAGAATCGAAGATTAAGTCTCGTTTGAGTTTTCCGTATTATCTTCTATCGTTTAAGTACTTTTACCCCATGAGACGATCAAAATGTTCACCTGTATAAACTTCATAGGCAAGATGTCTGCTAAATAAAATCTATGTCTAAAATATTGCTATTCAGTTCTAACATTAAATATGAATATGTGGTGCAATAAACTATATTGCTTATTTTAACTGTTTAGAATATATTTTGCAATGTTACCAGATGGTAAGCTTGAGTCGATATCATGAGGCACATGTATTGTTGGTACACCTCTCTTTCTTATAAACATTGCTTGAAGTAATGATTAGCGTTTGCTTAACCGTTCTTTTTTACTTTAAACAATGGTAATAAGTAATGGAGATTATGTTAAAGCAATCAGTTCTTAATTATTTATGGTTTATCTATTCTATAATCATTTATTGCTGTAAAAAACACGTGTGTTGTGTTTTTCGCTTTTGATTGTAAATAATGTTGAACACTCCTTCTAATAGTGCAACTATAGTTTGAGATGATGATGACTTTTCTTTAAATAATACAAAAAGTTTGCATTATTATGTACAAACATAACAATCTGTTGAACACAGTCAGTTACTTGTACGGGATTATTTGTGCTTTTATTTTGTAATTGTTTTTTAAGAGACCAGTCTACCTTTTAAAGTTGTTGAGACCATGTATACTGCCCCTGCACACAAACAACTTTGATAAAATATTGTAACATTTAATTGAAATAAATATTTTGTATATCATCTATCATCTATAACTCATATTTTTTTAGAATTTGCTTTAGAATTAGAATTACATTATGTAATTTGGCGAGCGATGAAGATATCACGCGATATCTGGCTTTGAAATATTATGATTAGGTACTTTATGTACTTCTGGAAGCGGCCGACGATCTAAAAATGACTACAACGTCATTTTGACGAATGACTAATGACTATGTGGGACAACGCCATTGCACAGTATCAAGAATTTGATCATCACTGTAAGGTCTAATGACGGTTTTATACATTCACTATCTAAATGACAACCGTATCAAAATGGACAACCAGATTGGAGAGGATAACATATCTTCTAGAAATGTAAAGCGTACTTATTCTTGAGTTGAATAGTTAATAACTTTTATAAAATATTTCGATTACGCCGTTAAATAAATTTGATTATTAATTGATTCTACAAGTTAGTCTTTAAATCAGGTAATATAGTTAGCTTACAATCTAAATTTTATTGCGTCAAGGCAAAATCTATTGCTTCTTCTATGACCAAGTATGAAATTAGCTACAAGAGTTTATACATTGGCACCATTTATTAAAGTAACGTAAGTAGTTTACAATTTCATGAAAGTTTAAAGTTACCGCTCGAACTTGAAGAAAAATGTTACGATAACGCGATTTTTAAACCAAAAAACATTTTCTGTAGTACAACGATTAGAAATAGAGTTTTTATCGTAGAAAATTGGGGAAAAGTGGAGAAATAGATAAACCGCGCAATGTTTTGCTAATGAACATTTTAATTAGCCAAGAATAACCGTTTAAAAAAGAAGTAATTGACCAATTCTCATATTAGGCTTCAAGGAAATTTGTACATTGTCTCTCTATCTATTAGCAAAACATTTGTGCGTCTGTCTATCTGTCCAGATTTCGATAAGTCTGCACATCAGTTTAAAGACTTATTCGAAACACAACATAATCATGCACAATACCGTTCAAATGTCGGGCTGTGTATACAGAACCAGCTTGTGTGATGTAATGGTACATATATCTAGAGGGTAATCTCGCAACTGTCGTATTTACCGTTGTAGTTGCTCAGTAAAAAAGGCGTAGGAACTAAGTCGACACCGCGGCGACGCAAGCGCCGGTTCAGCGTCACGGTTCTCTCGTGCGCCGTCACCGTTACTGTGGAAACAATAATTTTATGTTAAAAGAGGTGACATACATAATATCACGCCTGCATTCTCCGAAGGGTTAGGCAGGAGTGCACCAACTGCCGGGGCTGCGGGTTGTTAGAAAGAGATACCGCGCCCCCGGAACGCCAAGGGTACATCAAGGAACATAGATGGGTTTTAGTCAGTAAAAGTCTGACACTCCCTCCCGTCCCGCCCAGGGCGGGGGAAGTTATTTGATGAATTCCCATCTATAAAAAAAAGAAGGGGTGTACCAAAGTACAGTGTACACCCACAGCCGGTATGTTAGCTCCCATGTAATAGGGTTAAAAAGGGTGAGTAAAATAATTGTATGTATTAACAATGTACTTGATTGATATTAAATAATAATAATTATTTATAATAATAATAATAATAATCCGCAGGGCAGCTTGTGGCGAGCTGTTGGGCAGTAGCGACCCCACGGACCTGACCTCCCGGGAGAAGTCTCGTTCTTCATCTCTGGCTTGCCTTTATTGGCCGGCCGGAGTGAACACTGACGAGGAACAGAGCTCCCACCTCTCTCTTGCCTTCATTGGCCGGTTTGAGTGGAGATTCGCAAGCTGCTGCAAGAGCTGGTAGGGATCTTGACCGTACATCCGGGATTGTCCTGATAGCCTTGAAACACCTCTCCACTCCTCAAGCACCTCAGTCTGTGTTGCCCTCTTGTCGCTACGTCACTACGTGCTAGCGGCCGTTTAGGGGGCCCATTTATCGAGTGTGCTAGTCACCCCCTGCCATTTTATCTGTGTCATAAAAACATTGATTGGCAGGAGCCATAGTCTTTCCATAGTGTCAGGAAACTAGTCCATCTAAGCTACCCAAACCCATAGCCCTATTCTTTGTTTCCATATTCTGCAATAGTCCTGCGCCAGCCGGGGATTGTCCTTGGGTGCATTTGCATAGTGCAAACAGGGATAATTGCCGGTTGGTGTTCCATTTCAGTGTAAAGCCTTGTAAGGGGCCTCTGCGAGTTGGCTTCGGCTCCTCGTACGCCTTTCAAAGGTCCGGGACCCTAGGGTCCCGAGATGCGTAACGTAATGAAAATAATAATAATAATTTTATTTTTTTATACTAATATTTAAAAATGTAACTTATATGTAATAAAAATAAATAAATGAGAATAATAATTTAATAATAATTTAACATCTTAGGAGGCTCTCGTTGGGCAGCTGGATCAAGGGCTTGATTCAGAAAGCGGTTCTCCTAGACACGGCGCGTATCGTTAGGAGATTCCTTTCTCAGGAGCCCTGACTACCGGTGGCTTGGACCCTGTTCCCGACGCCGGTGGGCTACTATTTTTTATATTTTTAAATGTTTTTATATTTTTTATACTAATATTTAAAAATGTAATTTATATGTGTATTTAATGAATAAATGGAATAATAATAATTTTATAAGTAATAATGAATAGGAATAGGATGATGAGGAAAAATGATCACAATAACTGTTTCTTAACAAAAATGTGAAGCTCAAAATGATACCAAACTTCAAGCAGAAAGCAAAGAAAGAAGAAGAAAAGAAGAAGCAAAAACAAATAAATCTAAAACACAACTTCTTTATAATATTTATCCCAAAAAAAACGATTAACTTGCAATTAACTCTAACATTAGATTGACTGTGAGAAATCAATATGTAGTTAGTTAATTTAAGTAGCAAATAACCTGACCTGACCTTAATACACCCTTTTTGGCATCTTCTTCATCGTGTGGGCAGTAAGGTCTAACGACCCCACACACCCTAGTGTCAGAGTTTCTAAACCGCCTCAAGGGCCTCTGACATGGTTACCGATGCCAGTGATGTCCAAGATAAACTTAGAAAGTACATGTGAATTAGAAAAAGTCACATTGGTACTTGCCCGTGCCCGGTTGCGAACCCACAACCTCGTGCATGAGAGGCGGGCGCCTTAACCATTGGGCCATCACGACACTTGTCACTTGTGTTTTTGTCATAAAAATGAGGGAATGTTTATGAGGGAAACCAGGAGCCGTCCTCCTGATTTCCGTCATTTTCCTTTTTCTGGGGGAGATTAAAAAGACGAAGAAATGTATGTACAGACCTGGCCTGGCGCCCTTCGGCAGTGTGTAAGTGTCCTTGGGTCAGACCCAGTACTGGTTGCGCCGCAGCATGGGGTTGGCGGGCGCAACGCCGGGCGCTCGCACCGGGTACGCCGACTCGCTAGCCTCGTAGCTGCTCCAATCCTCCGCCTGCAACGACCCGTACTGTTGCTTCGTTATTATTGAAGAACACAGGTGCATATTATGTCACTACATTTGCCAGACTGTGGTTTGGTTGCACTCTTTAAAGTATACGTCAATGCAATCGGATAGCACATGTAAATGTGTTTTTTTTTTTAATTCAATTTTGCTTCAGAGAATTTATTTCGAAAAGTTAATTTTTTTACTAGCTTTTTCCCAACTCTATCTGAGTGAATTAAGGATTCCTAATAATTTTGATAATAAAATATAACCAATAATTTCCGACATTTATATAAATAAAAATGAATAGCTAAATGTGTTGCTAAGCTCAAAACTCGAGAACAACTGGATCGATTTGGCTAATTCTTTTTTTGTTGTATTTGTAATTTCCCAGACAAGATTTATATGTAAGGAAATTTATAGAAAATCCATCGGATAACTCGGAAATCAGTACCCGTGCGAAGCCGGGGCGGTTCACTAGTTCATAATATTAGTACAGACACAAACATATTTAATTTGTGCGTAGCACAGAAGAATTTTGACATGTCAAAACTTCAATAAATTGCACCCGGGTGTAAGATTATTTCAAATTTAAAGTCAGGCATTTATTTCAATTAGTCCATTTACAGGCACTTTTGAAGGTTCAAGATTTTAAAAAAGCAAGTAGGACTCACATCGGTGTGATCATCAGTGCCGTACGGATACCTCGCGTTGAGGTCTGGCAACGCCGCGTCGGCGAGCGGCGTCACCTTGCAGGCAACACTGCCGCCCGACGGCAGCGGCGTGCTCGCCCCAGTGTGCACCGACTGCTCCGATGACACGTAGCTAAGGAACAAAGGTAAATATTATTACTACTTATTATTTTTTTAAATCCTTCCCTTTACATGGAATTGCTGCGGTATCGTGGGTGAATACAGAAACAACAATGATACGCAGCGCAGCAGTCAATACCTCAGCCACTGCGTCAACCGTGTCGTCAAATGTAGTATAACCATCACAGACAGGGTCACTAGTTATACCCGTACCCATAAAATTGAATTTAAAATTGAACCTTGTTAGGATAAGTCATTTAAAACATCTGGTTGAATCATGGTTAATTTTTGCATAAAGTTAAAGGAGGAAATTCGTTATATTCCGCGATACCATTATAAGTGTTTTTATCACAAAACAGGAAAGTGATTTCTCCGCTATAACTTGGTTTGGTGGGCAGTACGCTTACTTATGGGGTATATAATGTGACTTCTTAGTTTATATAAATGGATTAGCTATATAGATACACACCGTTTTATAGGCGGCGTGCCCTGCGAGGGGGACGGCATGAGATGGTCGGGCGGCCTCGGCAGCGGTATCGGAGCGACCGCGCCCTGGCTCTGCCCGTGTATCTTGACCAGCGCGTTCTGATCCCGCATGAGGTACCGCCGACACTTCAGCAGACCAAAGATCACGACAATCGCGAGTACTGTGCCTGATAGGGCCATGAGGATCATCATGTAGTATGACGCTGATTCGCCGTTTGCTACCTGTAAGATGATGAGGTTTTAGTGGATTGAAGGCTGGTATAAGACGACTTCTGAGGCAAATGCTTGCGTTACGTACAACTAAGGTGGTTGACTTTTCAACCTTATCAAATTAATAAGGTTGAAAAGTGGTTAGCCGCAATTGTACGTAATATTTCCACTGCATAGACGTTACGCTCACACAGCGTATACGAGAGGATATGCTTTGGAGTATGTTCATATTTGTACTCCCTCCTCGATTGTTCTAGTCAGCCATAGACAAACAAAAATAATATAATGAATACTCACTAGAACTCCTTCATGGCTCTCAGGATCGTTTGGTCCCGGCAGATTCTTCTTCTGTCTGTTGCCTATGAAAATCTTCACATCACCGACAGCTGGCTGGAAGATAGTCGCCGCCAACAGAAACCTGAAGCTATCCTCGAAACCGTTCAGCTCACTCACTTTCTTCTTAGTCACAAAGTATATCACACCCGCTTTCACGTCTTCGTGGGTGAAGTATGCTACTTCCCTCTCTCTTGCGCTGGTTTTCTCCCCAGAACTTCTTATTATTTTCTTTATTGTCCCAAATCGAGGTTTCCTCAATAAGGTGTACACTGGGTCACTGGCTGTTAGCTTGGCCAACCCACTCGCATCCATCGCATTCAGTGTAATCCTAGCCTTTTCTACTTCTACCCGAAGGTCACCCAACGTCATCAGCGGCTGTACTATAACTTCGATAGTGAAGGGTCTAGTCGCGTTACTGTTGTGTACATAAGCAACCAGGTCGAAGCTGTCGTTCGCAGTGGTCATGTCGTTCTGCATGTATATCACCACTTTCTCCATCAAGTCTCTGTGGGTGAAATACGAAACTGGATTCCTACCTACGTACACCATCCCGTGAAGGGGCTGGCGAGTGATGTTATATAGCACTTTTGACGTCCTAGCATTTGTGTCTACGTATATCTGGTCCGTGGTGACAGTTGCTACATTTGAGCCTTGTTGCAAGTATATAGGATGCAGCGACGTAGCATTGAGGATGACAGGTATCACGTCTATTGTGAACACCGTGTACGTCGGCTGGAACTGTCCGTCTCCCACTCTGAAGTAGAATGTGGCTGTCTGCAGCATCCCAGAATGTTCGTATATCACTCTACCGTTATTGACGTCGTCTTGGGTGAACTTGTTAATAGAATGTGCCTCGTCGATTGTTTGGTTTTTGTCCAACATCACCATTCTTCCTTGCGTCGGTCCGCTGATGATATCGTACAGGATTCCTGCGGGACCCGTATCAGCGTCTTCGGTCAACAAATCATTTTTAGTGATGGTATAGTTTTCGCCTTGAACTACTTGTATCTGTGGCGTGTCCGTCAGCAATCTGAACGGTTGATCGTTGACTGGGATTATGTGTATTACTATAGTGACGTTACATAGAATAACGTAGTCGGGTAGTAAGTACAAGGCCATGTCGATTTTGTCTTGTGTAGTATCCGAGCCGTCGTGTTCATAGTGTACAACGCCGCTCTCGATTTGTGACTGCGTCAGCGAAGACATGAAAGGTTTCAACTCTCCATGAGAGGGCTGCGACCACTGCGCCTCGATCTGAGGCTGTCTCAGTAAAGCCTGGGTTTCTAGATACGTGATAACATTACTAACATTAACTTTAATAGGCACTTTATCTCCCTCCTCCACTTTTATCAAGGGTATATGGACATATTTGGCGAGGCCGCCGGACGACACAGATATATCTATGTTGAAGATTTGATCTGTGAGCGGTTTGGCGAGTGGCGCCTCTACTGTAAATATGAACGAGTCGTTGGTGTAGAGATCTGAGAAGGGATGCGTGTGTTCGTAGAACACGACGGTGTTGTTTACATCTTGTTGTGTGAACTGTTTTATAGATCTGTGGTGACTTTCTCCGTTCAGCATTATGAGCCTCCCGAGCGCTGGAGCTCTGTCTATCTTGTATATTATCGTTCTGGTTGGGTCGGAGCACTTGGACATAAGCATGTAGTTGTTCAAGGGCTCTCTCATGAGCGGGAACACGCGCAGGTTGTGTTTCCTCGTCAGTTTGAGGGATACTGACTTGGTGGTTATTAGGAACGTAATTTTGGCCAGCTCGTGTAACCCATCCGTGACATTGAAGATCATCTTGCCTTTTGTGCCGTCTGTAACAGAGAATATGTATGATTTCTATACTATTTGAGGATTTCTATTCTGTTTGAGGCTATACAATAAAATTGTAACTGTTCTGAATTAAAACATTAAAATCTATAAAATAAGCTTTCATGACTATGTGGATCTAAAGTGCAGGGACTGTTATGCTGAAGCTTCTCTTGACATATCGCTTTGTTTAGCTAATGAAAAATCAACCTTATTAGAATAACAATACGGTATAATTTCCATTACTCAAGTCATACGAATATTTATATAAATACGCAAAATTGAAGTGCCATTAAGTTGTAAATCCCGTAGGACGTCCCGTAGGAGACTTACTTGTATGTACAAACACGACTCTCGCGTGGTCGATGTCTGCCTGCGTGAAGTGCTGCACGGCGGTGTCGAGGCTGCCTTGTAGCGCGATGTACCCCGACACGATGTCCACCACGCGCACTGTCACGTTCTCCGGAGGCGTGTCTATGTCGTTCACGTCTGGAAAACATACAATTTCTTTTATTATAAGGAAGAAGAAGAAAGGGAAGAATAAAATTAGCTCTAATATTTAAAGTAACTAGCGAATGTAATTTAATTATTATTATTATTTAACTTTGTAGCTTAATTATTATTTATAAGTTTTATCTAGTAAAGTATGGAGTTGAAAAGAAAGACAAGATAATTCGCTAGTCTAGTCATATTTTTGCCAATAAATAATTAAACTAGCGAATTATCTGCGACTTTACAGGTTAAGGTTACGTCTTTGTTACTGCTCCGCTCCCGTGAGTCGTAGCGTGATGTTATATAGCCTATTTTAATCAGTGATAATGTAGCATTCGAATGGTGAAAGAATTTCTAAAATCGGTCCAGTAGTTTTTCAGTTTATTCCTTAATACATACACACATACATACTAATCGTTTCTCTTTATAATATTACTAACGAGCTATCCGCTACTTTGTCTGCGTGGCTTATTTCACCCCCGTTAAGACTTTGATTACTGATCCGCTCCCGTGAGTAGTGGCGTGGTGTTATATAGATATATGTTAATCAGGGATTTTTTTTTTAAGATGGTAAAATCATCCAATGACCCCCCCGCCCTGGGCGGGACGGGAGGGAGTGTCAGACTTTTACTGACTAAAAAACCATCTAAGTTCCTTCATGTGCCCTTTGCGTTCCGGGGGCGCGGTATCTCTTTCGAACAACCCGCAGATGTTAATCAGTGATAATGTAGCATTCTAACAGTGAAAGAACTTTTGAAATCGGTCCATTACTTTTTAAGTTTATTTGTTACAATCAAAAATACAAATCTTTTCTCTATGTAATATATAAATTAAGATAGTTAAGGCAAAATGTGTTTAAATCAAGAGTAGATTGGACCTCATGTACCGTACCACAGTACTTACTTTTGATTCATCTTTGATATTAATGTCATGCAAGTATAAACGCTGGATGCAGCCCGCTTTCAACCGGTCTTTTTGGAAATCTATGGGGGCGGCCTTTGTCCAGCAGTTACTTTTTTTTTTATTCAAGATTGTTAAGCTCTTGGCTCTAATTTTGGTCAAAGGCGACATAGACAAAATCTACGATGGAGTGAAGAAGAGCAGAAGAAGCCTGTTCACTCTAACTTTAACTTATACTTACATAATTCTTTAGTGGTGAACGTGAAAGTGCCCCCCTCCCACACGCACAGGCCGGTGTTGGCGGCCACTATGGGCGGCTCGTCGTTCACGGGCACTATGCTGACGTGCACAAGGAACGGTTCGCTCTCCTTACTGCCTTCTGTCATCGCCACCAGCTTGAACGAGTCTGAAGCTTCCTCGGAGCCATCGTTTATGTACTGGGGAGACATTGTAGGTGTTTAAGAGATTGTTAACAAATAAAGCTAACTATGGAAACATCTATAGTACAGTCTGTTGTCAACATTATCTGACCCACCCTAAACACAACCAAAATTGGACCCTCTGCCTATGATAATAAGGTTTAATTTCAATTTATCGATGAATACAGACACGCATAAACCCACCCAACGTTGTCGGAGCCACCGGCATTATATCATTTTGTTAAGCTATTTTAATCATTATCTCGTTGACATTAAAGTTAAAAACCTTTTAAGTCACCTTACATAATTAGAACCCAATCTTGAATTTCGTGGAGTCTTAACAAGTTCTTGTGGCTTGGCGGTTTGATGTTGGATTGGCGAGGAACAACATGTGGGTTCGAAAACACAGTCCACCTGTTATCAGTTTCTTTTTTAATTTGATTTCATTTCTACAAAATTGTTTGCATTATTAAAGAACGGCCAATATGATTTACGCCTAATAACTTATCTTGTAAACAGGTGGGTAAATTAAAAAAGTTTAAGTTCACATATATTTGCTTCGTGAGGTAGATAATAAATTCGTCTACTTAAGTGACAAAAGTTACACTACGCCTATTAGCATTGACTGTGCACACACATTTGTAAATCGTTTCGCATAACTCGTTAAGTATTTTTAAGCAATTTGGTGTAAAAAAGCATCATGTCGCAGCTTAATGACTATACCAAACATAAAATCATATTTTTACATGAGCAGAATGTTGGAATTAGAGAGATTGGTCGTCGTCTTAATATAGCAGTAAGTGTTTTTTTTTTATACCTATTTTATTTAATTGATTGTGATTAATGAACGCGTAGTTGGCTATTTTACTATTACATTCACTCCTTACAAGTTACATAAACGGTTCCAAAAAAGTTTTTTTTTTTGTTTTAGAGAAATACGACTGTAGCTAAGACGTTATGGAGACAAAGTAAATATTCAGCGGATTCGTCCAGGGGCAAAAAACATCAAGTATAGTCCCGAATGCGATTGCCCATTAGTGTAACCGCAATAAAACACCATATTTCAGTGGAAACAGTGAGAAGGCATTTACACGCTGCTGGAATAAGGAATTATAAACCGGCACAGAAAATAGCATTGACACCTGCTGAAGAGGGGTCCGTTTTGCCCAGGAATATTTAAATTTTAATTGAGAAGAAAATGTTGTGATCTTCACTGATGAAAAAAAAAACATTTAAATCGAACAAAGATGAACGTAACAAGGAACGGTGCGCCATCACTCCGCTACTAATTAATCTAGGATATTTTTAAACACACCATGTAAGTAAATGCTCAATGGATAGATTGTTAAACCATTAAAATGTTGCCAATTACGTGGTGATGTTATTGTCATAAATAGTTTTTTTTCTATTTAAATGACATGTTTATTCACTACGTATAATAGGCAGCTATAAATCTTTAAAGCATTTCACAGATAAAATAAATTTTCTCGATAACAAACTTTCAAGAAAACATGCCTTTTTTAATGTTTATAAATGGGTAGATTTGATTATGGCATCCTCATAATATATTGTATATTAATTTGGAAATATGTGAGCATTTACTTACTTTATTTACCTAAGTGTTTTAATGAAATAATAAACATTTTAAATTTGCAATTGTTTAGTTTTATTTCTATGCGTTGTCCATTAAAGAACTGTAAAAAAAGTATAATAAAATAATTAAAAAAGAAACACCTGAGCAGAAGCTATATTTAGGTTAAACTTGATTTCGAACGTAAACAACGATTAGTGACCACAAGACTAAAGAATTTAAACCATATATATACTTTAATAAAGTTTATTCTTGCACAGCACAAGCAGCCAACCTTATCCTAGTGCAAATAGATTATTTTGTATTTTATCCCTTCATTATTATTTAATCACTCCATTAAGACATGATAATAAAAAAACTACCTATAAAATAGACAAAAATAAATTGTAAAGAGAAGTTGTTTTTGCAATTTAGTAAGGCAAGGAAAAATATGTTTGCGCGTTGTCACTGCATACCCTTAGTTAGTAGCATTTGAATACCAGTTTTACAATGAATACAAATATTTATTTTTCAACTACCCACTTATTACAAGTTATGCCAAAATATTACCATTTTAGAAACTTTATATTTGAAGATTATCCGTCTATAGTTCTTTACAATAATACAAGAAATACTTTTAGAATAAATTCTAAATTGAAAGCAAAACAATATCTTCGTCGCGGGATTTGATCTCGCAACTTGTCACTCTCAGTCTTACACACAGACCACGAGACCAGAGTTACTTGACCGAACTCATTAAAATAAGCTATTACACTTATTATATTATAACAAGTTGTTATAAGATTTAACCCAATGCTAACGTGATAAAGATCAAATTTGCGTGTGTGTATTTTTATTGTATTTATTCCTTCTCAGTTCTCGAGCACTTGACTGATAACCTCATATAAATTGAAATTAAACCTTATTATCATAGGCAGAAGGTCCAATTTCGATTGTGTTTAGGGTGGGTCAGATAATGCTGACAACCGACTGTACAATAAGCATTATTAATTACTTACAACGTTAAAAAAAGATAAGAAAAAGAAAAAAAAAGAAAGTTAAACTATATTGGCATCAAAAAATTCATCCGCATCGCCGCCAACTAGAAAGTTGCCCAAAAGACTGGCGGCATTGTCACGTTGGATGAGTTTTACAAAGATATAATTAGTACATCATATATGATGTCATATTGAGATTTAAAAAGAAACTTTACGTATGGGTTCGTAATCGTCTATTGTACACTTTTTTCATGTGTGTCTGTCCTTTAGTCCATTTTTAATTTATGTTTAAGTATTTTCTAAGTTAATCTTGGACATCACTAACTTTAATAAAGGAAAACATCGTAAGGATCAATTTAAGTTTGTTATCGGAAATACGCCTCGAGCAAATGTGGAAGGAAAGGTCTTTGTTTCATATAGTTTACATTAAAGCATATAATAAATAATGGATACGTATGAACAGAGACGATGCTCTAGATGGCTAAGCTCTTTCTGTACCTCGATGTGACATAGTAGCGCGATACTGTGACGCCAATACGACAATACGGGGAATATTTTCGATACCAACTTTCAGTTTCAACCTACCTGAATATTTCCAGAATTGAGCTTCAACACCGGCAACAAGTTGAGCTCCTGGTCGGTCATCACAATCTTGCCGAACTTCGGTTTCTCCACAACTTTATAGGCGACCACCTTTCCTCTATAATACTCTGTGACTGTTCTGAACAAATCCGGCTTCACGCTCACAGCTTCACCTTCCACCACAGTGAGGTTAGTGGCGTACACGTAGAAATGTTCAGGGATGATGACGACGTTAAGTTCTACGTCCCGAAGCCAAACGATCCCATTCGTCACATCCATACGGATCCTGTCCCGTGTTCGGTTAACTCCGGACTGGACGTAAACCAGCCGGTTTGCGTTAATGATGGATTGGTCGAAGACTTTGATGTGGACGGGCTCCTCGTTGTAGTTTTCAAGCTCGAGGGTGCCCGGCGTGGTTGTGATTTCAAGCCATCCGTGGTAAGGCCCGTCTGTTACTTGGTACACTATGTTTGAAGGCTCGATTTGGGGGTGCATTACCTGGAATCGAGGGATAAACATATAGCAATAATGTACGCCAAACTAAGTAACACTGAGTTAAAATTATTGCTGAAAATTATTGCCTTTTGACATCCGATATAGAGAATACCTACAAACTCAAAAAAAAATCGAGAAACTAAATAAAAAAGAAACATTCAATTAAAATAAACGAATGGTGTCAAAAAAATACCTCCAAAATCTCCTTAGTGACATTAACACTGGTGGACTCTTCCACGACCAGAGGCAAGTTGGTGTTCACCCGCAGCGGCTCCCAGTAGCTGGATGGGAATATCTTTATCACGTACACACCCTCGCCCCATGTGTCCAGGCACATCACTTTGAACCTAAAACAATAATAAATAGTGGTCATAATCGCACGTCATTAAAATCAAACAATGGCTTTTATTACGTTGAATATAATGGTGAGTTTGCCCAATAAGGTATAATCTTATCGTGTCGATTAATGGTTCTTATTAATTTGGATTTCAAGGTTATCGGTCACTACAACAGCACGCCTTCAACACAACAAACAACTTGCCATTCAAGTTCGGGCTTTAAATCGTGTGCATTAAAATATATTCTTTAATGACAAGATAAAAAAGGTGACAGCTTGCGGGCGGCGCGCTTGCGTCTTGCGCTCCCTTACTGTCAGGTAACTCTACCGCTTTTTCTAAGCGAATTGTTGCCGTAAAAGATTACCACGCAATTAAAAAAGGGTAGTAAACCAGACATAACAAGCTGGATTAAAGACACAGACCTAAAGTTTAAATTCTACCTGAACTGATCGGTTGGAGTCTTTGGTTCCCTGTGTCTGTACGCTACCCTGCCGGCCGCCACGTCTAGTTGCGTGAAGGTATACGCTCCTTGCCCTTCACCGACCTCTATGGTTCCGTGCTTCGGTTCTAAGTTTACTTCGTAACGAATGTCTTCTTCTAAGCAGTTCATATTTGTGTCCACCTGATGAGAAAAAAACAAAGTTTTCATTAGAATCAAAACTATGATTAAAAAGAGGTCAAATTCATGGTTGTTTTTTTTTTTGTGAGAGGACTGTTGTAAAGCTGTTGCCGAGTAAGCAATAAGCATAATTATGTGTCATAAAGAGAAAAGATTTGTATTTTGTTTTATGTTTGTAACGCAATCATTTTTAGTAAAGTCAAAAACCACTTAACCAATACTAAAAATTCTTTCACCTATGTAAAGGTATATGATTAACAAAGTAATTTAGGCTGATCGGAGTAGAATGATTAGAAGAATTGTATTGTAGAAAAATTGTTGGAGTTTGTTTGACTGGTAGTGTTGTACTTTTTGTTACATAAAGCTTAAACAAATAAATGAAAATAATTTACCTGCATATCTCTAGAAGTAATAACAACAGCTTTGCCGTTCTCCACAATGGAACCATTAGTCGGATACATTCGTATAAACGGAGGCGACGCTTGTATTTCCAAATTGCCGTTAACATCGAACAGTCCATCAGATATCCAGAAAGCCATTTTCCCGTACTCTTTACCCTGATGCTTGAACAACACCAAGTTCTTATTTATATCGTCTTGAGAAAACTGGACTATTTGTTCAGAAGGATTGTCCGCTCTAAATATACCACCGTTCGGAGGGTCCTTGATGTATCGTTGGACCGTGTAAAGGATGTCGGAAGGTTTGGTGTCCAAATCCGCATCGGTATAGCTCAAGTCGCGAGCGGTTATAAGCCGCGCTCCGCCGTGCACGATGTGGAAAACATTGTCGTTCGCCCTCACGGGACTATTGTCGTTCTTCAATATAATATCGATGTGAAACACTCCCACGTATTGAAAGTCTTCTGGCTCCGGGCTCAGAGCCATGAAATGGAACGAATCGTGTCGACTTTCTGAGTCGTCGTGAGCGTAATATACTCTATCGGAATTCAGTTCTTCTAGAGTAAAGTAAGTCGTGTTATCTCGCATAATCTTAAGAATATCGTTAATCACTTCGATTTTTCCATGCTTAGGCAGATGTGTGATGTTGAATATTAAGTTAGTGACTGCATCTGTGCGAAAATTGAGGTGCGTAGCTGGAATTACCATTCTAGATCCTTCTGTAACTTGCAGTCGTTCTAAAGTAGTGTGTACTCGACCTTCTGTTCGGTCTGACGTCAGCGTGCCGGGGGTGTGTCGTATGGTCATCACGCCGGTGATATTTTCGCACTCAGTAGCGCCCACGACGAATGTGAACTCGTCTTGAATATGTGAATATGCTCTTCTGTGTAACCGGTACCACAATTGATCCGTATCTATGTGTTGTTGAGTAAAGGTGCTATGCGTTGCCAAATGATGTTTCCCTGAAGATAAGTGCAGTATACCGTATTTCGGAGACTTCAGTATCGTGTAGACGACTCGGTCGCTTGGTAGCGTGAGAGGGTTAGTCTTAAATGTGAGGTGTTGAGACGATATGAAAGCCTCTCTCGTGTTGTTTAGTACTAGTTCTTCGTTTACTGATTGGTACAGTTCGAGTTTTATAAACGTTAATCGAAAATCGTAGAGTGTGTTCGTTCGTATTGAGCCGACTGATGCTTTGAACTGTGGATAAAGAATATTTCGATATAGACATTATAAATGGTAACCCTTAAACTCTAATAATGTTTTTCCGTTTGTATGTCACGTCACATTTGGCTTTTTTCAAACATGGTTTCGTTTTTTAATATTTATTTAGCTATAAGTCTTCCAAGTTCTAAGAAATAAAGCTATACTACATTTTTACTATTTAAAAAGTAAAGCCCAAAACACAAGCTAATGTGAACCTTGAAATAATACCCTGTAATTTGATCTGGAACCTTTTAGTACCCTGATATGCGGCACTAGCGGTCGGTGCCTACACCGAAACTGCCCGTTAAACTAATCTTGTGGTAACATGCTAATTTGGCACTTAGGATGCATTTTACGGACCCAAAACAAACCTTTAAGTTATCATTATTGTTTGTGCATGTGAGTATTAATCTTTGTAAACGCACCCACAATACAGGAGCTTTTTTATATATTTTTTTCGAGATGGTTAAGCTCTTGACTCTAGTCTTGCTCAAAGGTGACATAGACAAAGTCTATGATGGAGTGAGCTTACCGGAAATTGAAATTCTTAGAGGCCCCTCTAAGAATTTCAATTCCATTTCATCATTCCAATGATTTTACTAACAAAAGGAACATAGTTTACCTTAAACTCGTCATGCGTGGGGTTCCCGAGTAGATGCATGTAGCGCACCCTGCCGAAGGAGAGCATCTCGCTGGTGAAGGAGTCCACGGTCTGCCACGTGCCGTCCAGCACCCGCAGACGCTCCACCACGCCGAACTGCGGCGGCTTCACTATGTCGTATCTGGAACAAACAGATATTAACATCGGTAGATGGTAGACGAAAATATTGATGAATATTCATACGGAAGAAGATAGAATTTAATCCTATTGAAGTTGGTAAAAAACAAATTCATTTCTGAGTTTCATTCATCAAATAATTATCATCTAACAAAACTATCTCTTTTTTTTAAGGAAACAGTGTTTAAACTATACTTTACTTTAAGTCACTCCTTTGCTAATATTATAAATGCATAAATGTGTTTTGTCGTCATTCATCAACATCATGAATACAAAAAAAACCTACATTTATGTGTGCATATCTTGACAAAATGTATGGATCTGCTCATTATTCTTACCCAGTTTTAGGATTTGCCCCATAGTATAAGTGGTTCATAGTGATGAGAATAGCGGCCCGTTTTCATATTTATGGGAAACAAAAACTAACGTTGAATACTCTTCAACCCAACTTATTTTTTATTCTAGGTGGGTAATCGTTTGACTCTATGTGGTAGAGGTGACATAGACAAAGTTAACGATACAGTGAGCTATCCAAAAGGAGCCTATTCACTCTAACTTTGAGAAGATTAGGGTTGAATGTGTTCGGAAATACAGACGCAGGTAGAGAGTTCCACTCCTTTGCATTGCGCATAAAAGACCTACAATGTTCCTTGGGAATGAGAAGCAAAGGCACCACGACAGTGAAACCGCGGGTAAAGGCTAGTTTCTTATAATGACTTAATTAATTACTTGACTTGCACGTTAGTCTCGTCAGCGTTGGTGGTGAAGGTCAGGTTATCGGCAGAGATGATGGCGTAAGAGTTGTGAACTAACTGCAGACCCGTGTTGTTCACCAGCCGCACTTGTAGCGGCACTATGGATATCCGAAGAATGCCTGGCCCACTTGTTTCTATGCCGTCTGATACCTGTAGCAAAAACAAAACATAAACAGACTTAGTAAACTAGCTCTTATTGAAATAGAGGTACACACAACAATTAACCAATAACTCCAAAGCACACCTTTTTTACCATCACGCCTGTATTCCCCGAAGGGTTAGGCAGAGGTGTACCAATGTACACCTACAGTTCGCCGGTACGTTAAGGTCCCATGTAATAGGGGGCGAGCCTATTGCCATTAACCGGGCACAAATCCTACCAACAACAACGACGACTACAAGGTATTTTTTAAAAACAGAACACTTTTGTTTTTGCACTGATTTTTATCTGAATAATTTTCAATTAGAATAAAATTACATTTTCAGTTAGATTAGTTACACCTATGCCCAACTCTTTGGGAGTTACAGGCGTGACGGTATGTTGATGGATTTTAGTTACTAAAAAAACCAATAAATAGTCAATAGAGTTGGCAAATAAGTGACGTCACAGCTTAAAAAATATCTTGTATGTATGAGGAGAGGCCTTTGCACTGCAGTGAGACAATAATAGCCCGGTATATTATCCAAAAATAAACAAGGTATGTTACGCACTTGTAAAGACAATCTGAGCGAAGTTTTGTTGAGCTGTTTGTCATTAGTTGAGCCGTGCACGTAGGATATCACTCCCGAGTCGATGTCCTGCTGTGTGAATGAGTCCACAGGTTGTCCAGACATCTCAATATGACCGCTGTTGAAGATAATATAAAAAATTTTACAGTTGTAAATTGATAGGGGGTGTAAAAAGAAACATCATATACCCATTAACTACGCATAGTGCCTATCAAACTGAGTATAATTTTGCTAGGACATCATAATCATTTTTGATATTGTCACTGTTGTGCATGCTGTGGTTTCCTATAAGTGAAAGAGTACACCAACATAATACTTTTGTTAAGTATTGTTTTTATGTCATGATTTGTGTATATCGTCTGTTGGAGATCCTAAATAAATAAATAAATAATAGTATCATACAATATAATGCACGCAAAATATAGTGCTTATGGATTCATGCAACAGTACAGAGACTGTGATCCCCCAGGGTCCTTTACAGTTTAATCATAACTTTAAAAACTTCATTTTCATAAAAAGTTTGAAACTGGTTTGACTTTTAATATTCATCACAATAAAATAACCACAAGAAGATTTAGGCAGGTGCGGTTCAGAACAAAAATGTTACCGCTATAATAGGAAGAATATACTTTCGGGTTCAATACCTGTCTTTTTGCAATAAAATTAATAGGAATTATCTACGTTCTAACCCCAGAGAATGGGTAATCTCTTAAGTTAGTGTCATTACAGAATGTGTGTCCATGGAGTTTCTTGCTCGTTCTTCTCCATAGAGATCTACGTTTTGGTACGAGCAACTAGCTTCAACTTAAAACTGTAACTTCTTGACACTTCAAAAGTGCTTGTGAATGTTCTAATTGAAGTAAATGTTTTGACTTTGACTTTTTGTAAGTATTTTTGTGATGGATGTCTCAGATCGTAGTACTCAATTCGTCTACTTATATGGGTTGAACATTACTGCGCAGCCAGAGTCAAGACACAAAGCTCATACAAAACCGAACTATGCCTTACAGCTAGTCATATATGGTTGCGTACTGTTGACTGACCTGTTAGCTTCACTCTTGCCATGCAGCACAGTATACAGTAGATCTTCAGGCGCCGTGTCTGGGTCCTCAGCCTTCAATATGTCAGACGTGATCGCTTTGCGAGTACCCTGTTAAAAATGGTGAATATTATAGTCTTGTGTTTTGTCTTAATTGTCAGATTACCTTCGGTGATCTACAAACCAATATACTCGCGACTGAATTTCGGTCATGTTAGCCAATATCAAACTAGTCTGGTGAAGGATGCAGGAGATATATTATACACAAGTATGTGTGCAAACACAGATGCACTTCCTCTTCCCCCACTTTTAAAATCAAACCGGAGAGAGATCAGGCATTTCAGCAGATTTCTGGCATGACATAAGGATCTAGGATCTTGAACAATAAAGTTCAGGTCGAAAAAAGTGAGGGTGCCAAGGAAAAGTATTGACACTTTTACAAATTTATAAAATAATTAGGTGTTCTAGAAGTTCCCGTACAGTTAATAAAAATACCACAATTAAGATTAAATTCCACTCATAATTATATGTTTCTTATTGTCTTAATTTCTGAAAAGCAAACAATAATATAATAAAAAAAATGGGTTAAATTAGTTAACTTAAAATACTCACACAAATAAATTAAAGGTTAATCTGCTGTGTTTTCGGCGTTTGTGGGGCAAACAATGCATGCAACTACACAAAAGCAAATAATAACAATTATTTGAAGCGCTGGACACATTCTGAAAATAACAAAACAATAAAAAATACATTGAATAGTAATGTCCTTCTATCTATACTAATATTATAAGGAGGAAAGATTTTTTGTTTGATTGTTTTTACCGAATAGGCTAAGAAACTACTAGACCGATTTTTACCATTTTTCACCAAAAAATAGCTACAGTATTCCTGAGTAATATAGGGTATATAACATCACGCTGTGGCACACGGTAGCCACAGGAGCGGTGTTTGTGTATGTGAGTTTACATGTTTGTAAACACACCCACGATACAGGAGAAATCCCTAGTGTGGGGCAACGTTTTTTTTTTAATAAATATAAAATAATATATATAATAATTACGGCTGCTTAAAAAAGAACAATATTCTTTGCATATTTTTATGTTAATATTTGATAGTTTATGATTTATATAACTATAACACATAAATGTGCCAACTTGGAGACTTTTTTACATTTAAATAACAAAAGAGTGATGTTAGATTGTGTTTGTCCAATGACATAATATTTGGTATTTCATTCTTTATAATGTGGCAAAATAATATTCAATAGGCGTATTCTAAAGAACTCAAATTAAGCCATATTAAATCATGCTCAATTTAACTAAAATCATGCAATGCTCGTTAGAATAATAAGTACAGATTAAGATGGACTAAAATTAATTTACGCAAACTGAAAAATTGAATATAAAACATATAATATAAATAAGGTTTCGGTCTGTTTTACAGAACAATACTCAAAATAACCTCTATTTAAACTTAATACGGATGTTGGCACCATTAACCAATAATTCCAAAGTCTATCAACAACTCTAAAATTCATTTTAGTTTTTTTTATAAATAAATAAATAATTATTTACTTAAGTTGTAAAAAGTAACGTCATTGCACCCAATAGATATACAAAATCTATGGAGTAATTGCCTTGTGATAGCTGTTTAAAGTACGTCAATTGATTGGTGGTGTCTACAACCATATTGAACCAAATGACGGTCTCTATGCTTAAGGAGACAAATGTGCCTGAGTATTGGTCTGTAATACGAATCTCTTTATTTATGCAAATCTCTCTAACAATAAGTTAGTCTGCCAAAACAAGCCAACCCAGAATCTCTCAATAATTAAATTATTTACATAGAACAAATTCAATGTGCTAAACATTGCTTTACGATGAAATACGTTCATATACGTTCAGTACATCCAAAAATTATTAAAATTAAATTCGATACCAAAAATTATTACCGTTACTTTGAAAAATTACAGAAATATTGATTTAGGTTGGTTCTTTTTGGCAGAACTAAATAAACTGAATTAATAATACAAAATGCTAATAAATTGAGCTGCATACCTGAGTGAGCCTCAACACTTTCCCGGGCAGTAGATTCAGTACGGGCGGGTCGTTGACCGGAGTGACGTTGACGTGTAGAACGAACGTGTTTCTTCCCTGAAGGTAGCTTGGTAGAGTGAACTTTGTTTCTGGTATCAGTTCCATGTCGAGGACTATTGCGTCTTGGTGGTTTTCGGAACCGTCGTGGACGTACCGGACCTGTAAGGGAGAATATTTAAAAATGTCAAGACATCTACATTTTAACGTCTGATAGCCTGGGTTTTACCTTAGCCAGAGAATTGGCATTGCCATCCGACATGACAATGCCGTAAGTCTTTAGGGCACTTTTCCGGGAGGAATGTTTTTATGCCATTAGTTTAAGTTTCTTTTTTTTTAGTAAAGTATACCTATCTCACTAACTCTCTTAGTTGGGAAGAAGCAAATGCTGTAGGCGATTTTTCTGCTCAACATATTATTAAAATCGGTTCAACCGTTTTCCCGTAACGTAAACGTAACCGACAGATTTTTATATTGTATAAAGACTCGTACCTTATCTCTAGACAAGTCAAGCAGGGTAAAGAACTGTTTCGACTTGCTCTCTCCTTCAATAAAGTTGTATTGTTGCGAGTTCCGTTGCAGCGACAGGTCGATGGCGATCCTGCCGTGTAGCGGCGACTGCGCGACGTGTAACACGACGCCTGAGGGTCGCACGCCGTACTTGTGGTGGTCGAGCACCACGTCTATGTTCTGTGTGGTGATCACTGAGACACCTCCCTCTTGGACGGTCAGAGGAAACAGGGCTACAAGCTCCAGTTCGCTGCTTGATTTGGAGAATACCTGCGGATGAAAATTAGTAATTGTTATATATTTTTCATTTGTTGTAAATTATAATGTTATTACGCTACCCAAGTATTATAAAGCTGTCAGAGTAAATAAAAAAATTAAAAAAATTAATTACTTCGAAAATAAAAGAAACTTTGGATTGGGTTCATTTTGGTCACAGCTAACCCCAATTTTATACTCAATGTTGAATGCTCAGACGTGTTTGTCAAAAGGTTAAAGAATACTTTTAATTTGTGGATCAGTCCGACTGTCAGTTATCACTTGAAACCGTCACAATACACGCTTATCGTAAAAATTTGAGACAATTGATGAGAGGTTAAATGGAGGAGAGTAGATCTAAATGTATTCACAAACCTTATACTTCTCAGCATAATCAGGGTTGATGCAGAGGTCGGTGTCACATTTGCAGGTGAAATGGTCAACGCCGTGTTGTTCACATACGCCCTGGGGGACGCACGGCGGGTTGCCGGGGCTCGAGTGGCAAGGATACCACCACACGCACTTAGGGCTCACACCGTAAGTCACCACGGCGTTGGGGAGACCGTAGATCTTCTCGTCTACTTCTATTGGTTTGATGCAGCCCTGAAATTTTCAGATAAGATTAGAAAATTATGTACAAGCTTACCTTATTAACAACTGTTTTACGATAAATCCAGAATTCAATCATACACAGGCTGGCGTTGAATATTTAGGACAGCTAGCAAATTTCCGACTTTTTAATGAAAGTTATACTGTATTCACACTCTTTTGGAAAATTCGCCTGCCTGAGCCAGGAATCAAACAAATCCAAACGTGAAAAATAGCATCCTGTATTCCTATAGCGCCGATTGGAGGCGTTAATCATAAGGTTGAATGTTTAATTCACGGAAGATCATGAACATCTCAAAAACAATCTACAAAAACAGTCTCCAGTAACATTGGTTGTTGTCGCTACTTCTATAAAAAAAAACTAAAAGAATATAGCCATGGAACAAATATTAGCCTATGGAATTGTATATATTATTTCAAAGCATTTGTAACATTTCTCTTAATATTAACAAGTCTTCGTTTTTCCATTCAAACATTCCATTTGTTTTCAATGAAAGCTGAACATAATAATAATTTTCAAAAAAATATTCTGCCTATTTTTGTCCCCCTACAGGGCAAAGCCCTCATACAGAGAAGGCACGAGCATTGATCATCACACTTTTTTTTAATGTTGGGAATTCATCAAATGATTTCTTCCGCTCTGGGTGGAGCAGAAGGGAGTGTCAAACTCTTACTGACTAAAACCCACCCGTAGTCTTCCTATTACCCTTTGGGCTCCAGGGCCGCGGTAACTGTTTCGAACAAATTCCACAACCCTGGCAGATCATGTATAAGTAATTATTATAAGTAATAATTACTTATAATCCACGTTTACTCGCTACAAGTGAGACACCACGACGATCATAATAATAATAGTACCACACGGTTGACATTTGTCGGGCATGCCATCGTCCCGGGGAATCAATCCGTCACATTATATCTGGGTGTTCTCGTCTGGCTAACGGAGACTACTTGCATAGACACAACCTTGTAGCTAGGATTATCCACCAGCAACTTGCTCTGAAATACAGTCTTGTGGAATCGGAAGTACCATACTATAGATATGTGCCCGACCCAGTTCTTGAAAATGGCCATATCACGTTGTATTGGGATCGATCTATCATCACTGACAGGATTATTGTTGCCAATAAGCCTGACATAGTGGTGGTAGATCGATCAGAGCGTCGCGCAATGATCGTTGATATGACTGTCCCGCATGAAGAGAACCTCTTGAAAGCTGAGAAAGATAAACAAATTAAGTATCTTGATCTGGCTCGCGAGGTTGTCGACATGTGGGATATGAATACGGCAATCATTGTGCCAATAGTCGTGACGGCCAATGGCATAATTGTCAAGAGCCGCGACCAAAACCTAAGGAGGCTGTCGTTGGGCGGTTGGATCAAAGGCTTGATTCAGAAAGCGGTACTCCTAGAGAAGACGGCGCGTATTGTTAGGAGACTCTTTTCTCAGAAGCCCTGACCACCGGTGGCTTGGACCCTGTTCCCGACGCAGGTGGGCTACTATTTTTTATATTTTTAAATGTTTTAATTTTTTATATTAATATTTAAAAATGTATTTAATATGTGTAAAAATAAATAAATGGAATAATAATAGTGCCACAATAACTTACCATTATACTAGAGTCAGCAGCTTTTATTCCCTTGGTGAATGCTCTCTGCTGCTTGTCACTTTCTATGCCGCCAAGATAGAAGGAATCTGACAGATCCAAGTAGCGTGTACCGCCACTCTCGATCCGCGTGTGCATTGCTATGTTGTCCACAGATAACTGTAACAATAGACGCTTCAGGTTTAAGCACACACAACACCAGAATAGTTCATGGCAAAGGTCATGGCTGATATCAATTATTTAATGTTACAGACAGAAAACCTACTGTAGGTTTTCTTCATTGTAGTAGAGACTAAGACTTTTACCACCGATTAGTAACTGATTGTAGACCCTCCAAGTGGTCACATTCTTCCTCAGTTTATGTTTTAAAAAACTAGAAAAAGTAGGTATCAACCATGTAGATTTCTGCACTTTTGTATAGCACAGCCGTTTTTTTTTTAATATTAAAACCAGCTTTCACACTATAGCGTATCTTATATATATAGCCCAGCATTAAAACTAGCAAGTAAGCATATCTTAAGAACTACATTTTCCTTTTAACTATTCTCAAAATAGCTATGCTAAAATGACAGAGTTTGGGGAAACTGGAACCTCAATCATTAAAAAAGATATATATCTTTCGCTGATGCTTAGTGCCTTCGCTAATGGATGTTTTACTCAGTTTTAATCGCTACCTACACCAGCAGTAGCGGCAGCAGTTACGAAAATATAGTCTTTTAATCCAAACACGCAGCAACACTTGTGTTTATTTGGGAAATTGATTTAAATGAAGTTAAAGTTATGATTGCAAGTTAGCAGTGTCATGTTATATAGAGATTAAAATCAAAAATTGATCTGAGATTCAATGTCACGTATAATGCATGGCAATTTATTATTGTTATTTTATTATGAGCCTGTTGAGTTCCACTGCAGGGCAAAGGCTCCCTTCCCCTTCTTCTTCCTTTTTTCTCTGTCTACTGGATTACAGAAAAGTAGCGCAATGGCAATTATAGCAACATCATTACATAGTATAAAATTTAAAAAACCCCCAACACAAAAACCTAAGTTCCCTTTAAAAAGTAAAAAAATAACAAAAAAAAATACGTCACGTTGGGGGACCGCTCGGAACGATCGTATCCTAAATGCAACATCGGTCCCCCAACGTGACGTATTTTTTTTGTTATTTTTTTACTTTTTAAAGGGCACTTAGGTTTTTGTGTTGGGGGTTTTTTAAATTTTTAATTTAATTTTTATTTTATACTTTTTATAGGTACCTACTTATTATAATGTCGATTTTGTTAAGTTTGAGACCCCACTCGAGTATATTTACAGACATTCGGTTTTTCTTCCCTACTTTCACCACTACTAATCACCACAACTTTTAAACGGCCCAACCTATTTTCATCAAACATGTCTAAGAACACTCGTACGTAAGTTACCTTTAATACAAAAAAAAACTAAATTGAAATCGGTTCATCCGTTCGGCAGCTATGATGCCACAGACAGACACACAGACAGACAGACAGACAGACACGTCAAACTTATAACACCCCTCTTTTTGCGTCGGGGGTTAAAAACAAAGCCGCTTTCTCTGACCCTATTCCCTTTGTACGCATAAAACTTTAAAACTACGCAACGAATTTTGATGCGGTTTTTTTTAATAGATAGAGTGGTTGAAGAGGTAGGTTTATATGTATAATAACATCCATTAAATAGTGGAGAAATACTGTTATTTTTGAGGTTTCTAATGTGATGTCGTAAATAATTTCATTTTTTCCGCTTACATTGCAAACGCAGGCTAAACCCTACGAGACTTATCAAAATAATGTACTAAGTACTGTACACATTGAAAAGGTCTACAGAAAACTCCGCGATGGTATATGTCTATCTCTTATGGATATCACACAATAAATTTTTTTTGTCATTTACTTTTCACGATAAATAATGGCTAATTTTCGAAGCGATTTTGACCAATACAGCATTAATCCTTATCCAATTAAATACCTTAAATACATTGTTGATTTAATATAGACCTATATGGCCTTTTACAGCATATGATTTAAATGAATATTTTCGAAGATATTACAGATTTAAAAATTGCGGGACGTAGCGTTTGCGGCGGAGCGGGCCGCTGTTTTTTTGAATACAACGTTCAGTTTCTCTGTAGTGTATTTAGTATCAGCATTGCACCCGTGCGAAGACGGGGCGGGTCGCTAGTTAAATATAAATCATACATAAAATTGATGTCATTTATAAATTACTATTGATTGCATAGGCGTTTGCGATTGACTGCATAGGCATTTGCTATTGATTGCATAGGCGTTTGCGATTGATTGCATAAGTATGTTTCTATTTATTTGAGCTAAGTTTATAACTTTTGCCCTTTTACTTATTAAATGTATAAAACATCACAATAACATGAGGTGTTATAATTGTTAACTTCAGTTTCCTTGCAGAAAACTATGCACCATACTTAATTCTCCTAGTAAGTTACATATTAAGCTAGTTGTTCGTCAGAAAAGCTGTGAACCACATTCTGACCATAATATTCTTTTAAAGCAGAGGGGGCGCACGCATTTTAAATAACATTGGCACAGTATTAATATTATCTGATATCGTAAATTATTGAGAATCAATTTTGTATCTTTGTTATTGCATCGCCAAGCCAAGTTAAAATGCTCTCATTATTGTGAACTAGCGAACTACGTCTGAATGTGGACAAATTTCGATCTTCTCAAAAGCTTGTTGGGACTTTGCCAACAAAAAAAAAGCATCTGCCAAATCGGTCCAGCCATTCTCGAGTTTTGCACTTAGCCAGCAACATTTTAGGCATTAATTTATATATATGCATAGATTTGATAACGTACACCAATAGAATACATGTAACATTTGCTTATAGGAGTACATAAGGCAATTACTATAGCATGAGCCTGCCTGAAGGCCTCGCAAGCAAATTTATTTTTACCTAAATTGTATCATCGCTATCCTCAATTCAATAAATACAATTTGTTTCTGGGGATTTCGCATTATTTCTTCAGACATAAGTCATAATCGCACAATGATATGGATAAAAGTACCTATGTTACTGGTTTGTAAGATGACTGTCAATAATATGACATTTTAATAATGTTATTATGCATTTTCCTGATTTGAAAACATCATATTTTTTTCGTATAACCATATTTATAGCTATTATTTGTTGGTTTATTATGTCTTATTACAACAGTATAAGGAGTCACCTCTATCATGGAGGGGTAGAACGAGAGATGCATCTTGTGCCACTGCCCATCGTTGACTCTCACAGTGTGTACTATCTGGCCTCGCGCCATTTTGACGCGGATGACGCCTTCCAGTATCTCCACAGCCAAGAAGTCTGAACCTCGACCACCACCAGCATTGTACAGAATTATCGCATTTTGGGCTATTGTTTTAAATTCGATTTGCCACCTGAAACATTTAAGATTTTATGTATTGATTAATTTAATAGAAGTCTTAGGGCTCTTGAAATATATGCGTTTGGTGCCAGTCTACTGAGTTACTGGAACAGTCCATGTTCCAGCAATCTGAATAAGTTGACATGCAGAAATCAGCATTAATTGAAAAAAGAACCCTAAGAGTAATTGATAAGAGTAAGAGTGATTGAGAGATATTCAATCATTTATAAGAATGCCTCCTGATTTGAATGGTAGAAAACTGGTTTAAAGCTTTCAGGATTTTTGTGGAATTGGTTGACCTCCATTGTGAACAACCTACTTATTATTTTTTTACTGAAAGATGTACTTACTTTCCTCCAGCCCTAGAATTTATTCTCGGCAGTATAAGATAGGCCCCTTCATCAACGAAACTGATGTCGGAATTAAGGTCAGCATCAAATTCAGGGGCACAGTTCCATGTAACTCCCTCAACATGAACTGAACCGGAACGACTGCGGGCTTTCTCTATGATCTTCACACCATTGTAGTATACCTAAAAACACAAAAATTTATTGATTTATAAACCTTGCTACTAATAATAATTTTGATTGTTATGCACTTATCCTGATGAGAATAACTTACAAGCACTATTGTAAACAAAATATAGCTCTGTCTCTGCTAAAGAAAAGTAAGTTAGTACTCACGTCTTCCATACAGCCGCGAAAATTCTCCATATGTCCCAAAAAGAGCTCAGAAAAATCACCCTGGCCTCCTAAGAATATACCAAAGTGGATATTCAACTCAAAGAATCGGCCTGGCAGCCTTTTCTTTACTGATGTTTCATCAACCTGTAAATAAAGTTAGAAAACTCTATGAATTATCTTGCAAAGTAGTCGGAGTAACGGCCGGTTCACGACCTTGTCGCGGTGAGCGGCGGCTAAGTGCGGGGCGGCGAGCGGTAAAATCAAATGTAACAAAATGTATGAAGCAAGCTACAACCGCTATGAGCGGCGAGTCGCCTCGCACTTTGCCGCCGCTCACCGCGGGAAGGTCGTGAACGGGCCGTAAGACCCCGTTCCCACTACGCCGGACCGGCAGATCTGCCGAAAACCGGATGCCAGACATGCGGATGCGGATGACAGAGTGTTCACATTACACCGGATACCGGAAGAAATTCACAGTTGAATTTGGACCTGCGCGCACAATGGACGACGAAATTGTTGTGTTGTGGTGGTATCTTAATAGAAGGCAAAATAAAAGAAAACATTGGGTACACCCTATTTTAAAACTCGTTCACATTACTCCGGGCCCGGTCGTTTTACCGGCAATTCCTAGTGACAAAACGCTCGGTAAAAATGCCGGGCTCGGCAAAAATGCCGGACCCGGGATAATGTGAACAGCTTCATATAAATGGTACAGCCACTAGCCCTTCCGGCAGATTTACCGGCGCGGCAAATCTGCCGGTCCGGCGTAGTGGGAACGGGGCCTAAGGGTCATAAAGGGATCATCATTTTTTAACAGTGTTGCTTTCAAAGCCTGTTGAATGAAATGTAAATAAACAAAGGACTTCAGATTTCTGTGTATTGATGGACATAACATTTTTATAAACTCACGCCTTTTTCCCATGGGGGTAGGCAGAAACCACAGAACGCCTGTAACGATCCTGATATACTACTTTTCCCTCATTTTCATGTTCATACAACTGGTCATACAAGCATCTGGTTACGAGTAATTCGCACCCGACCTTTCTAAAGAACCTCACCAATAAAGTTAGGGTAGGTCTTTCTAGGGCGCCCTCTCCCGGCGTTGCCACTCACATCTGCCACATAAATCCCTTTTGTTACTCGCCTTTCACTCATCCTCTTAATATGACCAAACCATCTAAGCATAGCCTCATGAACCTTTGTCATTACATCCTCTTTTAAGCTGTAACATTCTCAAAAGAGTTAACATAATACTTTTAATGGATTTGAATCCACCTTACCTTCATAGTAAGGTTGGCTTCTCGTCGGATTATGCTGACATGATGCCACTGTGAGTCATTCAAGTGTATCCCCTTAGGAGATGACAGTTCACTCTCACCCGCACCCAAGTTTATGTGTAGTTTCAGTCTACCACTTTCCAAACGAATCTGCAAATAAATTTATATTTGGAAACTGATGAACATATACCTGTTTCTTAATTAATTCAGGTCTTTGAGAAACATTTATGGATAAATGAACAAATGTTTTAAGGTTATTTGTTGCTAAAACAAATGCCAAATACAATATTGTAGAAATTTTCATGTAAACACTATCAGTTTCTTATGTTTATTTACATGATTTTTTAATAAATATTGTTTAAATACCATGCAATAATCAGTTTTGCCAGCAGCGAGGAGCAGAAGTGCATCAGACAGATGTGTGCGGAAACGAAAACTCATATCAGTAACACCTTTGGCCTCCTGTAGTGGGTATGAAATATAACTTGCTCCATAGAATGAGGCTGAAACAAAAGAAAGTTTTAGTTTAAACAAGATGGATATTAGTGATACATACCCTTCACATGAAATATGTAAAGCACATATTTAAACATATGGTATACTAGCTTATGCCTGCGACTTTCTCCATGTAAATGACAGTTTTCAGTGGAGGTTTATTTAAATTTTCTATAATAAAAGTAGCCTTAGTTACTCCTCATAACAGCAGCTATTTAAAAATGGGTTGTTTGGTAGAAGTACCTTGTAAACATTGATTTGCATTTAGTAAAAAGTTATTATTTTGATATTACAAACAGGCAGCTAATTACATATAATTTGTTAAACATGTGTTTCATGTGATAATGTTATTCTTAGATATGTCAGTGGTTGTGTGGAGTAGTCATGAATTTGGCTTATTAAATAAAATCTAACACCCATTCCGGGCACATTTTTGTTAAACAGATGCTAAAAATGAAAGATAATGAACCATAATCCTTCATATCAGCCGTAGGCGGCGAAAAAAAGACTAAAGCATGGAATGACACATTTAACGTTCATTGACACTCGCCAGAAAGGTAGTAATATACAATACCATATTACCGAAATGATTATAGCAGATATGTATTTGTTGACGAAATTAATAATATGATAGCTGGCGTCGTTGCTTACCTTTATCGTAGGCCAATGTCACGCTAACGAAGGTTAAAATTAGCAAAAGTTCCATTTTAGATGGCTAAACACAAAACTCAAACATCTAAATGAATAACGCATATAATTACGACCATGGCTCACTCAACGGAATATTTATTTATGTCGGCTAATGCGTTTTTCTAAGTCAACCAAAGCTCCTACAGGCGTGGCGTCCCGAAATTATTATGCATCGCAATAGAACAATATCAACAGTCATGTTCCCTTTCGTTCATTTTGCTTTTAATTTGGCACTTTGAGATATTTATATTTGATAGAATTTTCTTTTGTTTTCATTAAAAAATACCTATGTATTCACGTTCTAAAATTAATTAAAATCAAGAAAGAAACAACTGTCAACGAATGACTGACTGACGACTGTGTTGTCTGAATGAAATGAATGTTTGTCAGTAAATGTGATTGAAAATTGAATGAACTTTATATAATCTGTTGGTTGAAAATATATTTCCGATTTCAATGAAGTTTGTTTCTTTTTATTATTTGTAGGATGATCGAAAGCATTGGCTTTTTGGCAAACTTATAAGAATAGATAAACCAACGCTCATCTATTTATATTTTACGATAACAATATGATACATGATTAACAAATGACAAGATTTTCAGTTTTGATACAGTAGTGTGATACAACTAACGTCAATGTCGGAGCCCTACCTTTGTTTGATTGGTAGCTATTTTCTTTTCTTTTTCTTTATACTTAAAGTAAAAGTCAAAGTCAAATCATTAATTTCCATTAGGCCTTTAAAAGGCACATTTGAACGTAATAGGCAAGAAAAAGAAATAGTTGCCCTTGAAAAAAGTAGTATCCTAGTATCGTATGGAGAAGAATGGACAAGAAACTCCATGCATACCTACTCTTTTAATATCAGTCTTTTTTGGGGTGCATGAAAGCAGCCTCCCCAAAGGACTTACTCTCCTACTTCTGTTACATCCTGCCCACCCTGGGTAATCGCCTCCTGTCGATTGGCTAATCTATTCGCCAAAATGGCGAATAAGTTCTAATCGGCCCTCCTCAGGGCCAAACAGTACACCAACAAAATAAAATTATTTAATCTCTATTTGCCACTGATTCGCTAGGAAGAAGAAGAAATGTAACAATATTTGCATACAAAATCACACGAGAATGCAATTTAATTTAATATTATTACTTACAAAATACTACATCAAAATATGTAAAAAGTACTTATAATATAATATTAAGGATTGACCTTTAAGTGTGTTCAAATAAACTATGAAAGATCGATTGATCGATCGATTCGATGTGATAATCAATGAAAGATGTATCATAGTGTTCTTACTTTGTCATTCATCCAGTCCTTCGACAGCTAAATTCCAAATATACGTATAATGTGTGGTATCTTGATAATGGAACCTTGGGAGGCGATCCTAGATACTGTTCCGATTTAATATTGAAAACTAATATTAAAATGATCTTCTTTTCTAGACTTTGATCTTTCGAAATTGCTAATTATATTTATCTCAAAATACTGACAGATAATCGACTCTTTCACAACTTAACGTAATAGCCCCTGGCATAAAGAAGAATGTTAACTAATTTTGATTAAGGGCACTCCATATTCTCGGTCAAAAATTAAAAAAAATACTAGTGAAAGAATTACTTCGATACGTCAATTAGTTTCCAATTTAGGGCCTGCGCCCACGACCGATTTTTTACGGCCGATTTTTTCTCGGCGAGAATGGAACGTATGGATTCTAGTACATCAACGCCCACGGCCGAGAAAAAAACGGTCCAAAAACAAAATCTGCGCATCCTAGCCGCCGATTATCGGTGAAAAATGGAAAATAGGGTAAGTGCTCCAGTGAATGAACACTTAAGCAATCTTCAGACTTCAAAAAATCATTACATTATTTATATTATATTTTGGTAATCTATGTCTCGTAAAGAATATTTTTTATTTGGTTTTACGACATAACCTGTATACTTTTTTACATATTTGGCAATATATTAAAAAATACCCTAAAACCCCAGTGAATGAATGACATTTTCCAGTAAATGTACAGCATTAGAACCAGTGAATGAACACAATTTTTGTTTAATTAATAGTTACGAAAAACCCTTATTATTATATCAAATGCGGTTCAACAATGGAATAAATAAATGAACTTAAATCCTTAGCCTCTAAATCTGCTACAATCATTAACTTTTTTTTTTTAACAAAGTGTAACCCTTCAAACTCTTACTTAATCATTATATACTTTCATAAGCCAACGTGAACAATTATCAATAAATTCATCATGATATGAGCCGAACGATGTCCACTGCTGGACATAGGCTTCTTCAGTAGTACAACAATGATTTCGTTTTCCCCGGCACCTTGTTGTCCTTAAGTTGTTGAGAAGCCATATTTATCTCATATAGGCTGACGTCCGGGATCTCATCGGTGTTAAATAAATAAATATCTTGGGACAACTCACACATGGCTATCTGATCCCAAGCTCGAGCTTGTGTTATGGTAACCAGACAACTGATATACATACTTATATTAGTTATAAATACATACATATTATAGATAAATCACACCCAGACACAGAACAAACAATCATGCTCATCACACAAAGTTTGTCCTGGGTGGGAATCGAACCCACGACCTCCGGCTTAGCAGTCAGGGCCACTAACCACTAGACCAACAGGCCCGTCGTGTAGTGTCAGGTCAGTCTAGCTCTTGGGTCTTTTGTTGGACTAGAGACGGATTTTTAGAACTTCTCTACCTCCCGTAAAAGCTCTAGTTTAGACAAGATGATCCTGCCATCGTTGGTCTCCAGCTTCGTCAGCATTTGACGTGTGTCGCGTTTGATGGATTTCAGGATCTGCCTTATTCCGAATGAACCTGCACCCACTGAAGACTGCCCGTTCTGTTCCCGTCTTTCCTTTATGAGCTTGGGAGTAGAGTCTCAGAGCTTTGTTCTATTTGTTAGTTCTCCGTTCTCTAAAATGATGTTTACTAACTCAAAATGTGGTGTTCATTTATTTATTAATTACATCTTTATGACGAAAACTGATATTTTAACATGATGAAAATGTTAGTTCATTCACTAGATTTCATGAAATTAACGATTGGCCAGTGAATTAACGGTCGTTTATTCACTGGATTTCAAACGTTTTTTAATGCCAATGCTGGGACACTCAATAATTTACTTAAAACTAGCTAAAATTGCAATGAAATTGATTTGATACATATATTATAACTACCCATTACTCGAATTTATAAATAACTTATAGTACATACTTTAATTACGCCTACAAAGTAATATCAAAAAATTTGCATCTGACCCAAGTCCTAAATTCTTGCCCGAACAAAGAAAATTTACACCAGCACTGCCAACTTTAAACGCTCGTCATTTTAAAACGAACATTATCGCAATACATGAATATTGTTACTATGTTAAGAATAAAGAGATGCAATTACAAAAAAAAAAAATACTGCGTTGGGTAGAAGGTAATATCTTAGTTTATTATTTTTTGGAAAATACTCGGATTTGTTAATTCATTGGGGTGTGTTCATACACTGTAGATTTTGAGAGCAGCTGCTTTTTTGTAAAATAAATAGGTATGTTTTTATTTCTGTTTTTTTTCGTTAAACAAATTGTTTTTTTGTCTAGCATGTAATGTCCCACTGATGGGCCTTCCCAAATCATTCCATAAATTCTTTTCATGCGCCACGTCGAACCGCAGCCCTCTCGGTGCGAATGTTGCTCATTACACACACACACACACCCTCACCCTCTCTCTCACACACCCTCATACAGGTTTTATTGGTAAGTCAACAACTATCGGTGATCGGCGTATAACAATATTAACGGCACACGTTAATACTGCAAAATACGGTTAGTTTTTAAACAGTAATAAAATGTCAAAAGACTGACTGACAGCATTGCCTCTGGGAAGATGAGCTATCGGGTTATCAGTATTCAGTAGAATATTGAGTAACAGTAATACACACAATCAGCTGTAATTAAATTTAGTTACGCATCGGTCAGTAACTGCCACTCATTCTTACAAATATACTATTAAAACATACTTTTGTGAGCATAAGTAAAGGAATTGAATACATTTGCCTCTTCAGCTACCCCGCCTAAGTGGTCTTAAGTGCGACTGCTACGATAGACGTCTTCGGTTCGATTCCCAAGTCAAGCAAAAAGTGTTATTGGGTTTTTCTATGAAATTCTCAGTAGCAGCTCGGAGTCAGGATTTGTGCCCAGTTAATGGCAATAGGCTTGCCCCCTATTACATGGGATCTAAACATATCGGCGAACTGTGGGTGTACATTGGTAAACCTCTACCTAACCCTTCGGGGAATACAGGCGTGGTGGTAAATTGTTTAATGTTAGGTACCTAGGTGTCATGATGGCCCAGTGGTTAAGGCGCGGTTTCAAAACCGGTCATTTTCTGTGGGACTTTGAAGTTTCCCACGTTCTAAGTTTGTCTTCGACATCATTGACATCAGTAAAGGAAAGCATCGTGAGTAAACATGGATTTGTAATTATTGTAAGTCGGCCATTCTCGGATTAGGCGTTCTCCGCCTAATTACCAGTGGCGTGCGGTCCATATAGGCAAATAGACATTGGCTACCCTATAAAATACGTATTTATCTTATATTAAATATCTTTTATTGTATCCACGAGTAACTACTATCGTTAAAATAAAAATATATCTTAAATCAGCTCCACCTATCGTTAAAATAAAAAACATAATATATTAAAACTTAAATCAGCTCCATCTATCGAGTAACGGTGGAGTCTCATCGATAAATCGCTTCGCGCGAGTAACGGGAAGACACAAAACATTGCGGCTGGATGTTTCAATGTGTGCCTCATGACAGACTCGTAGGTATGCGTCTACAATAGTGTGCGTTTACTATAAAAACTCGACACACAATGTCAAAATAACGCTCACAAACGTACAAATAGACTTTGGCTAATTTTTATAATTAGACGTTTGCGGGGGTTTTGCGAAGTTAGTTATGTGATTATTATAATAAGTAGTACGTTTGATTTTATTAGCGTTAAATGAAGCACGTTTACCTTTTGTCATAATATGTTTTTATGTTGACGTGACTTATGAGCGGCCATTGTTGATTCATTTTGTACGACTGTAAACTGTTGTGTTTACGCTAAAATTAGATTGTGATGTGTTAAAATTGTTCAGGTGTGTGTATGTACAGAAAATATTAAATTATGCGTTTTCAAAGCTATCATAAAGTGATAAAAAAATGTTGATCGCCCAAGGCCGTTATACACCAGATTTGCAGTGAATACAAACTAAAGGTATAATCAATCGTAAATCCTATCCTACTACTATTATAAAGGCGAAAGTTTGTATGTATGGATGTATGGATGGATGTTTGTTACTCTTTCACGCTTAAACGGCTGAATGGATCTGGATGAAATTTGGCACAAAGATAGATTATAGTCTGGAATAACACATAGGCTACTTTTTATCCCGGGAAAATGTACGGTACCAACTGTGACGCGGACGAAGTCGCGGGCAGAAGCTAGTTCAATATAAAACAATAATGAATCTTAAGACTGGCTCACGGGTTGTTTACATAGCAATTGATTATATTGTTTTTCGTGTCCAGACGTGAGTCGTAACGTGTTTTGGGCATATTGTACGTAGTTTCGTGGATATGAGTAGGTACCTACCTAACTACCTAGTTTCAAAACCGATTATTCTTGTAATTATGTAGTTACCTACTTCTGTATTACAGTAGAGCTTTGGTTAGTTCTGCGTTTGTATTATGGTATGATTACGAAAGTGTTATAGGTTATAAAGGTAGGTAATATTGTTACTTTGGTGTTATGCTTTGATTACGTATAGGTATGTGACAGTTTGAAGATGTTCTTTTTATCATGCGCGTAAGCTATACCTATCCCGAGCCGAAGGGACTGTTTACTCGGTCAGTAGGTCGTCTTTGCAAATACATACAGAACAACAGATATACCCGCCAAAAGGCCACTTCATATATCCGCAAATTGATATGTTTATAATATCAGCCAATCTATAGATATTTCAGGTCGAAAATCATATACATCATTATTTAATCGACAAGGCGACGAACCAAAACCAACATGTATTAGGTGTTTTTGGTAGGTAAATTTACTGTCTACCCTGTCTAAAAACTCTGTGCACGCCACTGCTAATTACGGTACCGTTTTTTTTATTTTTCACCGATTAGACTTAAAAACATTAAAATATGAAACACATCAAAGAACGAATTCAATATATTAATGTGGTATTTAATTATTATTGGTGGTTTTCTAGTAAATGAGATTTCAAATTTTTATGAGTAAGTACAGTAATTAGATAAGTTTAACATTTAATACAACGGTAATTAGAACACATCATTAATTCAATAATAGTATAAATTATTTATTTATTATAATATAGTTTGTCATCGAAATGCTAAGAAGATGCACACATTGATATAGCCGCGCGACAACTCTGCCTACCGCATACGCAACTGGGCGATTCTGAATTTTGCAAGAGGAGTATTCTGGAATACTGTTATTTGATAGTTGCAACTAAAAAAACAAGTAATGCTAAGAAGATGCACACATTGATATAGCCGCGCGACAACTCTGCCTACCGCATACGCAACTGGGCGATTCTGAATTTTGCAAGAGGAGTATTCTAGAATACTGTTATTTGATAGTTGCAACTAAAAAAACAAGTAATGCTAAGAAGATGCACACATTGATATAGCCGCGCGACAACTCTGCCTACCGCATACGCAACTGGGCGATTCTGAATTTTGCAAGAGGAGTATTCTAGAATACTGTTATTTGATAGTTGCAACTAAAAAAACAAGTATTTGGTGTGGGATGCAACATGCGTTGACACCCTTGCGCCATCCCATCTTCCTAGCACGACGTGCTGTGCTGGGGCGGCTGCGTCTGGTGCCGAAAATCTCAAGCGGCGCAAATATATTAACCTTCATGAAAGTTATATGTTTAAGCCGTTTGGGGTTGAAACACTAGGGCCATGGGGACCGAGCGCTCATCTAGTTTTTCGCAATATAGCCAAGCGACTGGTCGATTCTATACAGGACCAGAGGGCTGGCTTTTTCTTGGGCCAAAGAAACAGCATTGCCATACAACGTGGCAATGCTGCCAGCCTTCTGGGCACATGTCCGATTGACAGCGATGCGGATGAGTTTTTTCATGCCCTAATACCTTCCTTTCTTTTTTTTTAAACTTTACATAGTTTGTTATTTAATTATTATTATTTAATTAAGTTTTGTGTTCGAAAAATAAACGTTTGTTCTACCTAGGGTCTAACTTAAAAAATCAAGTATTAAAATAAGGTTAACGGTAATTAGAAAAGTTTTTAACCAAGGCTACGCTAATTACAGACTCACGTGCTTCATTGGCGGTACCCTAACGTTAGAGACCTGCAACTGCTAATGGGCCGCGGCACACACCGAGGAGTCGCGTTTAAGGATGTGCACCCGAGAACAGAAAATGTCACGGCAATCATAACTTTCGATCGGACATGCGGTTACATAATGATAATTATTTACAGACTGATTCTATTGATCGTCGATATTTTGCTAAGCGATACGCATTACTTCATATGGTTTAAAACGTCGAACGGATCAAAGTAAATCTGTACGATTTAAAATTTACAAGCAAGTTTCCACGGTAATTAGAAAATAGTGCTTTTTGAACAGAGGTTCAATTAATTTAGTCTTGACTACTTAAAACAGAAACCAGGTTTTTTGTTTACAGCTAGATACGGATGCTAACTAACATGTAAAAAATTGCATGGTTGAATTTGATAATATTATGGATTATGCAAAGCCCGGACACGAAAAACTTGCTGATCGGAGAATGGCCGAGGTATAAAATCGCCAATCCACCTCGAGCAAGCGTGGTGATCATTGCTCATGTCTTCTCATGGTTATCATGTTCTGGATTGATTAAATTGATTTTGTACCAGTGGTTACAGGTTACGGGTTACAGGTTTATTAATACTTAGCTACGTCTCAATTGACTAGCTCTTAAGTCCTTGACTAATATTCAACTTTTTTCACATAAATTAAGTAAAAACTGTTTAAGAGTTTACTTTATAACATACGCCACATTAATCACGCCTGTATGCCTCGAAGGGTTAGGCTAAGGTGTACAAATGTAAACCCACAGTTCGTGACATGTTTAGGTCCCTAAATCGTTACTTCGAGCTGCTACTGAGAATTTCATAGAAAAACCCAATAATAACTCTTTTTTACTTGACCAGCACCTGTAGCCATGTAACAACCGATAAACGCAAACGCTGAGTAGGCTTTAATAGAACTTCAAATTTATGAGCTTGATGTAATGAAGATTGCATAGCGTTTTCATTCGTTCCAGTCGCTAACGCTTAGAAATCTTTTTAATAGATTTTTAACTTAAGGCTCTGGGGTATAAAGTTTAAAATCTATTGGTACCTGCCGAGCGTTTGCGACTTGGCTAGAGGGGCTGGGAATCAAACGTAAAACCTCTAGCCTTGCAGTCGCGCTTAGAACCACTAGGCTAACAAGGCAGTTTACAGTAAGAGGCAGTTAGAGCTCAGTTTTTTTATTTATGTTTAATACCATGAATGTTTTCATTTTGTCTTTCTACTTTGTTTAACTGCCTCGTTGGCCTAGTGGTCCTAAGCGCGACTGCTACGCTAGAGGTCCTGGGTTCGATTCCCGGGTTGAGCAAAAAGTGTTATTGGGTTTTTCTATGAAATTCTCAGTAGCAGCTCGGAGTTTGGATTTGGGCCCGGTTAATGGCAATAGGCTCGCCCCCTATTACATGGGACCTAAAAATATGCCGGCGAACTGTGGGTGTACATTAGTACACCTCTGCCTAACCCTTCGGGGAATACAGGCGTGATGGTACTTTGTTATACAATGCTCTTTCTATTTTTTTTTCCTTCGTCTTCAGTTCTGAATTCAAAACATTGTATAACAATTATTTAAAAATAATAACTATGGAGTTGCTTGCCCATTCTTCTCCATACGAAATTATATTAAGAGGCATACATCCAATCATGCCTGTATTCCCCGAAGGGTTAGGGTTAGGCAGAGGTGTTCCAATGTAGGTACACCCACAGTTCTTCGAATGTTTAGGTCCCATGTAATAGGGAGCGAGCCTATTGCCATTAACAGGGCACAAATCATAACTCCGAGCTGCTACTGAGCATTTCATAGAAAACCCCAATAACACTTTTAGCGTTCAGGGACAAAATGTCCAATTCTCAAAATGTCCAACGGTGTCAAAATGTCCAATTACCCAAAATGTCCAATGGTCAAAATGTCCAATTCTCAAAATGTCCAATTCTCAAAATTTCCAATGGTCAAAATGTCCAACTCCCAAAATGTCTAATCTTTGAGAATGTAGCAAATTTGTTCAATAACTCATCAAAACGCTTTTTTAATACTTATGACAAATAATAAATACAAAATACTAAAAGAATTGATAACAAAAATAGTGAATTCGGTTATGTTGTGGTCTTCTCTGGTCTTAATTTGTTATTTATAAATAAAACATATTTTGATTCTTTCAGTATTTTGTATTTATTATTTGTCATAAGTATTAAAAAAGCGTTTGGATGAGTTATTGAACTTTGCTACATTCTCAAAGATTGGACATTTTGGGAGTTGGACATTTTGGGAGTTGGACATTTTGAGAATTGGACATTTTGACCATTAGACATTTTGGGTAATTGGACATTTTGACACCGTTGGACATTTTGAGAATTGGACATTTTGCCCCTGAACGACTTTTAGCTCGACCTGTGAAACGAACCCAAGACCTCTAGCGTAGCATCAGTCGCGCTCAGAACCACTAGGTTAACGAGGTAGTTGAAGAGGCAAATGTATTCAATTCCTTTACTTATACTCACAAAAGTATCTTTTAATAGTATATATGTATTTGTAAGAGTGAGTGGCAGTTACTGACCGATGCGTAACATGACAGCTCCTTGTGTGTTATTATTGTTACTCAATATTCTATAGGGGCGCGGGCGATTGAGATCATGCGATTTACATATTTAAATAATCTTTTCTTCGGGAAATTTGTATGTTCTCCAAGGTCGATTATGTTATAAATATCATTCTCTTATTACTAGTCTCAGTACTTATCGGTGTAGTATACCAGGGATTACCAACCTTTCTTAAAACAGCTACTCCTTTTACAGATTGTATTTTTCTGCGACATTCTTGCTTTTTGTGTGTAGGAAACCATCACGCTTGCATTCCCCGCAGGATTAGGCAGAAGTGTATCAGGCAGTACCAATGTACACCCAGATTTAGCCGGTATGTTTAGGTCCCACATACAAGGCCAGCCTATTGCCATTAACCGGGCCTAAATCCTAACTCCGAGTTGCTATTGAGAATTTCTTAAAAAAAACTAATGACACTTTGCTCGACCTGGGAATGGAACCCAAGACCTCTGGCGTAGCAGTCGCGGTTTGGATCACTAGGCTAACGAGGCAATCAGTGGTCCCGATTGTATTACGTACTGGATTAAAGTATTCTTGATCCTTCCTTCATTAATTCATGTATTTGGTGTGGTTACTCTATAGTCTATCAAGGAGTATTGTGAACTGTACTTAGCTATTAGAGTGCATTGGGTATCTACTGTATTAGAATGTGTTTGTGCGTTTTACTACTAGTGTACTGAATTTTGTATCAATATATATTGGGTGGGAACCTACTGTTAGCAATTTCTAGCTTTTACCCGCGACTTCATGCGCGTCAAAGTTGATATTTTATCCCTCGGGAACCGTACGTTTTTTCGGGATAAAAAGTATCCTATGTGTTATTTCACAGTACAATATAACTCAGTGTCAAATTTCATCCAGATCCGTTCAGCCGTTTGAGCGTGAAGAAGAGACAAACATACAAACTTTCGCGTTTATAATATTAGTGTGATTACTGAAACAACGTGTATTGTATAGACTAGGTATTTTAGGTTACACTCAGGCATTTTGTCATACTTTGATGCGCAGAGACCTGTAGGTACCGGTATCCAAGGTTACATGGGGTGATTTATTTTTGTGTATGAACGCGGCTAGAACTCACTCTTCTACATACTTTGGTCCTCAAAGTTAAGTGGGTGTCACGTTAACACGGCATTGACCTGTTCAATATTGATAGTATTATCATATGACAATGCGGTTAACTTCATAGAAATTCTGTAAGTATAAAAGTGCAGTGTATGAATGACATGGTATACCATCACGCCTGTATTCCCCGAAGGTTTAGGCAGAGGTGTAAGAATGTACACCCACAGTTCACCGGTATGTTTTAAGTCCTATGTAATTGAGCGAGCTTATTGTCATTAACCGGGCACAAATTCTAACTCCGAGCTGCTATTGAGAACTTCAAAGAACCCAATTAAACTTTGCTCGACCTGGGAATCAAACCCAAGACTTCTAGCGTAACAGTCACGCTTAGGGCCACTAGGCTAACGAGGCAGCCACGAAGCCTGATGTGTGGGTGTATGCAGAGGAAGTGTGAGGGATCAACGACTCAATCAATAGATTAAGACATCAAAATAAAACACCTGTATTTTTTAAATACTTAATAACTACCTATCGATATATATATATGTACATGGGATAGGCAGGTAATAAGTAGTTTTTATTACACATATTTACACATTTTATAACTAACTTAAATTGGTATGGCAGTACGTTAATCTAATTAATCTAAATCTTAGTTTATCTTGGACATCACTGACATCGGTAAGAGGCTCTTGAGGCGGTTTAGAAACTCTGACACTAGGGTGTGTGGGGTCGTTAGACCTTACTGCCCACACGATAAGAAGATCTAAATCTTAACCTAAATTAATTTAGAATTCGTCTACCTTATACCTAAAACATTTTATATACTCTTAATATACTTAATAGAATCTAAAATATGAAATAATATATATCTTAATAGAATATAATATCATAAAATTAACGAAGTATTAACTAAGGCTTGTATGGTAAGGCGCCAAAGTGCCAACATTCTTGGAATGATAAGGACACATGGAAAACATGTTCCGCAAGGAGGGGGAACATTGAGATGTTATTATTAGCGGCAGTTGTTCTTGCTATCGCACCTGTTAATACTTTGTGCAGAAACGCAACATAACGAGTGGAAGAGCAGCGGGCAAGCAACCCGTCTAATCCACGGTCGTTCGAAGTCACCCTTCAAACAACACTTACTTCCATAAACTCACGCCTTAAGCAACAACTGACCACGCGTCCCCAGGAACCACAGAACGCCACCTACGACGATCGTTGGCAATCCACGTTTTCACTGTCCAGTGTTAAACAAACCCTTCCCCAATATGTCCCTTTAAACACATGTCTGTTGTATGGCACAGCTCTTGGCCATAATTATGTGAACTCAACCAGCTAACCGCGACCTTTAGATTACGTCCCGGTGGGCCGGAATTGTTCTGACCATAGCCAAAGCTGGATGTTAAGAGAGAATTTGGATGATACACACATCGTTCAGGGGCAAAATGTCCAACGGTGTCAAAATGTCCAAAATGTCCAATGATCAAAATGTCCAATTCTCAATGTATTTCATGAACAGAAAACAGACAGACAGCTGAAATTTTCACAGATGATGTATTTCTGTTGCCGCTATACCAACAAATACAAAAAAAAAGAATAAAATAAATATTTAGGGGGGCTCCCATAAAACAAGCGTGTTTTTCTGCTCGTTTTTGCTCGATATTGACAACGGCAACAGCACAAACTATATACACTTTAAAAATAAATAATAAATTAAAATAAAACAAATATTTAAGGGGGGCTTTCATTCCAAATACGTGATTATTTTGCCGTTTTTATAGATAATGGCGCCGACCCCAAGTCACTTGGGAGAAGGGCAGGACGATGATGATGATGATGATGCTGCGGAAGCCTTCGTGCGCGAGTCTGACTCGCCTAAAGTTGGCCGGTTTTTTTTTAATACTTATGCCAAATAATAAATACTAAATACTGAAAGAATCAAAATAGGTTTTATTTATAAATCACAAATTAAGACCAGAGAAGACCACAACATACCCCAAATCACTATTTTTGTCGTAATGTAACAATTATGTAGATTATTAAACATATTATAAAAAAAATGCTTGTTGTCTAGGTATAAATAAAAATTATGTTGATTATTACTTATAATCAACATAATTTTTATTTAAATGAAAGCCCCTCTTAAATATTTGTTTTATTTTAATTAATTATATATTTTTAAAGTGTATATAGTTTGTGCTGTTGTCGTTATCAATATCGAGCAAAAACGAGCAGAAAAACACGCTTGTTTTATGGGAGCCCCCCTAAATATTTATTTTATTCATTTTTTTTGTATTTTTTGGTATAGCGGCAACAGAAATACATCATCTGTGAAAATTTCAGCTGTCTATCTATCACGGTTCATGAAATACAGCCTGGTGACAGACGGACAGACAGACAGACAGACGGACAGCGAAGTCTTAGTAATAAGATCCCGTTTTACCCTTTGGATACGGAACCTTAAAAGCGTTTTGATGAGTTATTAAACAAATTTGCTACATTCTCAAAGTTTGGACATTTTGGGAGTTGGGCATTTTGAGAATTGGACATTTTGACCATTGGACATTTTGGCTATTTGGACATTTTGACACCGTTGGACATTTTGAGAATTGGACATTTTGCCCCTGAACGACACACATATTATGCACTTCTCTGTATGGTAAACTGTAAGATGTTGTTTCCGTCAGTGCTTAATCCAGATGTTGCCTTTTCTCATTTATTGCCTATCTGCCCATGTATTATTTAACAAAACATAACGAATTACTTTACTTAAGACTAGACTATTTACAATTATCTATCTAATTTTTTCTTTTTTATTACAAAATGTAAAAAAATAATGTATTTTAATATTATAAAAATATATATAATCTGTTAATACTAATGAAAACAAAGAATAAACACCCTTAATCCACGCTGAAGTGCCACCCACGATGCAGTCTTATGGACCTTCGATAACCTTTTCAAATACCAGCAACTGGGACAATCTGTGCAAACCGTTTGGTCGTGGAATGGCTGTATTTCGGCCTGGACTAAGGGCTTCAGGCCAACCGCACCCCGGCTGAATATGTTGAGCGACTTTATTGAGTTGGGCTAAGAAGAGAACCAAGGATGACAACGTTGATTGCGTTGCAATACACAATCAACACTGATATAAACTATATAAGGCGGCTTACAAGACCCCTACCTTGTGGAAGGAAATCAACTATGGCAGTGATTGACTATTGGTTATGGAGCAAGGAAATTGAACATAAGTACAATAAGAAAACAAAGATGAGAAAATTTTGAGAACTTGTGATGTAAATCAAATATTTGGCCGATTCTTGGGTGTTTGTTTTTAAACTTCTAAACCAACAAACTAAACGTAACGATTAATAATAAACGATCATAATTGAATTGACGTGAATTAACTTTGGTAAGATAACAAATTAATGATAGATTATATGCATATAAGGTAGCTCAACAAAGTACAACAAGGGCGAAGTATATTCTCAACCGCTATAAAATATATGCCAAACATATTAAACATGTATCAAAAAAAAACTTGTCAGTTTGATACAAATCTAAAGTAACAATGGAAGACTAAATGAGGTACTCTGCACCTACATAACTATTATTTGCTATTTATTCTACCTACGTCATGTGACCTCAGCTTTGTATCAAACGATTCAAACCCCACTGACGAATTGAGTTAAAAAGAAGACACCAAAACTTTAATTAATTCGAAACCATAAATAAACGCGTGGAAGTGGGTAGGGGTAAAATTATGAGGGGATACTTAAACTGGGACTGACAACGAGTACGAAACGAAACATAATGCTATTTACAAATAATTACATCAAAACTTGAAATAATATTACAAGGAGTTATCACAATAATTCGTAACAATTAGGTACTCTATTTTACTTGGGATAAGTCCTGGGGTGGTAAAACAGCATAAAGAGGTACAGTACTCGGCCTTGGTTAGTCACCGAGTACTGCACGCCCTTGCACGTCTTGCTAGCACGACATCTACGTGACATGTCCTCCGTGCGAGATGTTTATAGCGCCGTGATGGAGACCTACCTAGGACACATCTCGAGTAAAATACAGTTGTCAAACGCCAGTGGGTACATCAAAACGCAACTAATAGTTTACATAATGAAAACAAATTATAGGCAGCTGAACTGTTACATATGGTAAAGCCCCAGAGGTTTCGGATATCACATTACCTACAGCCCAAAGGCACTTATAAAATAGTACTAAAATAATACTACTTACCAGCTTCAACCTCTCCAGCCATCACGCCTAACCTTACTATCTAGATAGAATTAGGTAGTTGGTGAAGCGCAATGGAGCCCCTAGCAGATGTTACTCGGAACACCTCGAGGGCTAAACCACATTACAAATAAATAGATCTTTTAAATTACTACATCGCTTTCCTAAGGCAACTATTACAAGAGGGCAGCAAAAAAGGCGATTAACCATAAAACTAGTTGTTTGAAAATTTTAAACAATAAAGAAGTTTTAAACGTACCTATACTTAAAAGAGAAAAAGTCGAAAACTACACTCAATTTGGGACAACATATAATATAATATAATGTAACGGCAGCCTAAAGCTAGAGCGTAGAATGTGCGCGCTAGAGCTTTATGCACTTTGTTTATGGATGTGGTGGGGACACCAACTATTACCACCACCACCATTTAGGTACTTCTGCAACGTACAATACCAATAATATGTTTTTCACTATAAGCAGGTACGTACTTGTAACAAGAACAAAGGGAGGGCTAGCCGCGCGTAGACGCGGTGGCGAGGTCTCACCGCATCCGTCAAGATGTTGCGACCGCGACATGACCGCGATGTTTTGTCACGTCACGCGCGACTTTAGTTTTTCTTATTATAATACTGTTGAATACGTACTTATTGTAAAAAACACATTAGTATTATAAGTTGTAGAAGTACCTAAATGATGGATTTCTCACCACATCCATGAACACCCTCTAACCAAATTATGATAAAACCAGTATTAAATTAAATGTAATGATCTTATAACTTTCAAACAAAGAGCGCACCTCAAACCCATTTCATTCTAGATGGTGCCACATTTCTTAGCCCCGCCTAACCTAGGTGATAGCCTTAGTAAAATAAACCAAAACTAAGGCTATCACTTTAACTAACATTTCATGTTTGGTAGGATGCGGTCTTTGTCAAAAAAGGGTGCACTTAAGTTTGCAATATAGTAATTGAGTAATGGAAGCATTCACTCCCCTTTTAGCTGAACGGGGTAAAAAAATAGGGTATGGTGGGGGAAAAGGGACAAAAAATGCAATCACAGCATAAAGGGAAAGGGTTAGTGGAATAAATAATTGGGGAAATTTGCTGTGACAGCACGAAAACAGTTAGAGTATTGTATTATCAGTAGTATTTGAACTGCTTTCCCCTCCCAAGTAAAAATCCTACTTATACAACTCTAACTGCAGCAAGATGAAATAGATCATCGTTCAACTGGCAGGGGCGCCAGCTTGCGCATTGCTCCGTAACAGTTCGTACTGTTGCCTATTCTATAACACCTAACAACACGAAACTTAAGAGAAATCAAAACTATCACATCAGGTGGCCACCTCGTCGTTGGTCGACTCGAACTCCAGCTTAACGTCACCGCTGAGTCCGTCGACATCCTCATTCTCCGAAGCATTCAGCATGTTTAAGGTAACCTGAAACATCATAATTTATTACCAAATGGTAAGATTCAAGTAGGCCCTTTTCCCAGTTGTGGGGGAAAAATAGAACAATAAGTGCGTGAATAGTAATTCTCAAATTACTATTCAAAGACTCATGAAGAATTTGGCCGGCCGTTAATGAAAGTACCATGGTACACCCACACAACACGGGGTACACGGTACCTCGCGAAAGATCTATTTATAAACTACATTTTTAACCTTGGCGACATTTGTCTTAAGTCCCGGAGAAGCGAGATATAATCACCGTAGTATCCTAAAATGTATGTAAATTAAATGTAATAAATGGCGGTCCCACGTTTAAAACTTTTCAATTCAAATCAATTTTTGACTAAAGAAGACGCGCCGCGCCGTGGTCGGTATTTGCGAATTTTTAATGTTTTTATTCAATGCCGATCCTATGTAGCCTTTTTTATATACGGCGACAACCCCTTTCTTCAGGACCTTGGGTGATGTAGCCGGGGTAAAAATAGAGATAATAACTTCACCTTTCGTAAGGTATAATAAATTTTATTTGTATTGATACTCGTACGTAGTGTAAATAAAATAATGATAAAAATATGCAAATTTTAAGGTACTCAAAATGCAAACATCTCTCCTTCTCCGTTACCTTACAGTCGTGTTGAAAAAGTGAAAAATGGTGCTGTATGAAGAATGAAGTAGACTTTCCGCTATAATGATGATAAGACAAAAGTAGTTTTATAAGGTACCTATAGGTACGTTTGGTCTTTATACATAGACCGGCCAGCTTTCATAAAAACCTGCCCATGATTCTTTGTAAAGAGATCTTATTTAGTTAAATCTTTAATGCAATCATTGTATAACAATGTAATTTAAACTTAGCAATTGAATGAACAATGTGCAGCTAAACTACCCACTTAAACATTTAAATAAATAGTGCTTGTATTGTGTCATATTTATAACCTAAAGCAATACAGTACAGGTATGCAACAAGCTTAGTTTCAACTATAACGTTATTTCAAACAGGAAACAGGTTGCAAAACTATTGTGCATCAGCCTGATTGGTACATTCGCTAGTTAAACGTTGATATATATACATATACCATCACGCCTGTATTCCCCGAAGGGTTAGGCAAAGGTGTACCAATGTACACCCACAGTTCGCCGGTATGTTTAGGTTAGGCCACTAACCGGGCACAAATCCAAACTCCGAGCTGCTACTGAGAATTTCATAGAAAAACCCAATAACACTTTTCGAATCGAACCCAAGACGTCTAGCGTAGTAGTCGTGCTTAGGATTAGGACCACTAGGCGTTGATAATAATCTAAAAATATAAATAATAATATGTACTGTCAAGTTTTATTATTTTTGTGCATTGCACAAAACTAGTAAGTCAAGAAATAATTTCTCGACTTACTGATTGACCTGTTTATTGGCGACTATACAAGCCAGTAACTGATAACTTGTGATACTAAAGAATGTACACAGAAACTGTTGGCAAACATAACTAATTAATAAAAAGTAATGTGTTTATGATTACATAAGTTAATGACTGAAAGTAATTGTGACATAATAAACTATTGAATTCAGTAGTGTTCAAAAATTTTATAAGCATTGTGTTTTTTTGTGAACTTATGTTTTTTTTTAATGGATTTCGTTTCTGCATGCTGTAAAGAAATTATATGGTTATGTGCTTATGTGCTTAAGTAATAGGGTACTAGACACCACTAATCAATTAAAGTAGGTACTTTTATGAACTGTCAAAACGTAAACCCTTTTTGGATTTTGTGTGGCAATAATAAACTGTGACGTCACTATTTGCCAACTCAATTGATTAACTATTTATTGATTTATGATTGAAAATTAAATGAGTTTTCAGGGCTAAAGTAAATTATATTTTTAAAGAACTTGCGTCTAGAAGTTACCTATTGGTTGATGGTGTCAACTACCCAATAGCTGCCAATATCTACTTCCTACATAAATGCGAATAAATTAACATTACTATAAAAAATCTACAAACAAAAGATGGAAGTCCTACATAAAGGTAGAATTTATTTGTCTCCAAAAAAAATAACAAATAAATTTAAAAACAATAACCTATTTAAATTTCTTAATAAGTTAAATTAAACTGCCTAGGTATATAAATAAAATGTTTTGTTTCACAAAACAAAAATATTATTGGAAACTAGAGTTTGCTGTCTAATCATTATAAATGTTACAAGTTTATAGTGTAAACAATATTAGCTTCAAAGCGTTAAGAATCTGTTTCAGTTTCATATACCTATCGAGATACCTTGAGTGAGACTGCATCAGACGAGTGCCGTTATATGTTTTCTCGTATTCTTTTAAAAATAACAAAAGCCTAACAAAAAAAATGGCTCATGCAACCCTTCCCTATCCTTCACATAAAAAAAAAACTTAATAACCGAAATAAGAAATCACAACTAAGAAAAAAAAGCTAAATTGGTTGCTTAGTCAGTGATTTAGAAACCTCTGCGTTCTGGCCCAACGCTGAAGGTGGGGGGAGCGCGGGCAGGATGATCACTCTCCGTGGCGCGCGCGCCAACAGAGGTGCAGACTGCATATTGCTGGTGACAGTACTGCTTACCTGCCGAGCAGCAGGAATGGGGATGCCGGCGTCTTCAAACGCCTTCTTCTTCAAGGTGGTACGAATTTGAGTTCTAGAACAAAATTAATATAATAAATGAAAATGCTAAGAGGTCCTAATAGGTATCATCTAAAGATGAAACAAAGATAAGATGATGATGGATGATGATGATGGTTGTTTATGTTTCGCACAGACAATTAATCAATGTGTCGTAATTATAAATAAATAATAATAAAGTTTTAAAAAGGGTCGACTGCATGGTGGCTATATAAGCAGACCTGACAAGCTCATACGTACACCGGCCTGGCATTGTATTGGCTATTCGTAAAATGACAGGACTCTGCTTATACCAACTGGAATAAAAGCTTGATGTAGTCGTGCGAACGTAATGATCTTTCCAAAAATAAAGGTTGGTAAGAAAATATTTTAAACTGATTAAATACTTTCCATAGCAACACGATATACCACAATTCGAAATATAAATAATTTAATGAAGATTTTTATAAAAAAGGCGACTACTAAAAATAAGAAGTACCTAAACAAGAATATAGGAAAGCGTCAGCTTGTGCATCCCGTTAAAGAACTGCGGAACAAACGCACCACATCGATAACCGACCCGCAGCGGCGCGCAACATACGCAATGCAGTTCTGCGCAACTTGGTATCTATAGGCAATGCGGCAAATTGACACCCATATCCTACAATCCCTATATCGTAGTTTCCCAACCACGCCCGCTTACTGGAAAAAACACCAGAAAACAGAAAGGTTCTGCATTCAAACTTCCAAAAAATTCATTCCAAAAAATTCTAAGCACTCGATTCAAACTCCAATCCAAGCTTCAAAATGAATTTTCGATTTACTGTCTTAAGGGGGTTACGCACCTGAGGTTCTCACAGAATCGGCAATACTCCACAATCATCATTTTCAACACGTGCCTAAACTGTTCAGCGGCCTTGTGATACTAGCACGAATAAACTAAGATTCAAGTACAACTGCGAACGCGTCTATACCGTTCGTTAGCTTCGACAGAACTAAACGCACCTACACGAGAAGAGTAGGGGGGGGGGGGGATACCCGCAGCGGCGCGCGCCGCTTGCGTGATGCAGTTCCGCGCAGCCGCGTATCTGCAATGCGGCAATCCAGAAATCGAGATACACCCACCCCCACCCTCTCGGTTAAAAATACACCAAGCAACTAGAAAACATTTTCTAAACGAAAAAGTGCTGCACTGCTGCACTACAGCATTACCACAGATTCTTAAATACTCGTCAGTAACTCAAATACACGCCACAAAATGTATTTTTAATTTACTGGCTCACCTGAGGTTCTCACAGAATGGACAATACTCCACAATCATCATTTTCAACACGTGCCTAAACTGTTAGGCAGCCTTGTGATACTAGCGCCACCAGATTAAGATTCAAGAACAACTAGCGGACGCGTCTATACTGTTCGTTACCCACGACACAACTAAATGACTCTGCGCGGTAAGAGTAGAGAGATGGTCGTGGCGGGACGGACATCTGCAGCGGCGCGCGCCGATTGCGCGATGCAGTTCCGCGCAGCCGCGTATCTGCAATGCGTCAATCCAGAACTCGAGATTCACCCACCCCCACCGACAAATCGACATAAACATCAATGCCCGCTACGAAAAGTATTTTTAATTTACCGGCTCACCTAAGGTTCTCACAGAATGAACAATACTCCACAATCATCATTTTCAACACGTGCCTAAACTGTTCAGCGGTCTTGTGATACTAGCAAGAATAGACTGATTCAACGCGAACGCGTCTCTACCGTTCGTTAGCTTCGACACAACTAAACGAACCTACACGAGAAGAATAGGGGGGGGGGGGGGGGGGGGATATCCGCAGCGACGCGCGCCGCTTGCGCGATGCAGTTCCGCGCAGCCGCGTATCTGCAATGCGGCAATCCAGAAATCGAGATACACCCACCCCCACCCTCTCGGTTAAAAATACACCAAGCAACTAGAAAACATTTTCTAAACGAAAAAGTGCTGCACTGCTGCACTATAGCATTCCCACAGATTCTTAAATACTCGTCAGTAACTCAAATGCACGCCACAAAAAGTATTTTTAATTTACTGGCTCACCTAAGGTTCTCACAGAATGGACAATACTCCACAATCATCATTCTCAACACGTACGTAATTGCATTTACTGTTAGGCAGCCTTGTGATACTAGCGCCACCAGATTAAGATTAAAGAACAACTAGCGGACGCGTCTATAGTGTTTGTTACCCACGACACAACTAAATGAATCTGCGCGGTAAGAGTAGGGGGGTGACAAAGACATCCGCAGCGGCGCGCGCCGTCTGCACGATGCAGCTCCGCGCAGACGCGCATCTGCAATGCGGCGAATCAATAAACTGTTCTTTTTCGCGAATTTATTTTTGTCAACGAACTAACTGGTGTTTATCAATGAAGAAACGGTTCGAAAATATAAGCTGTTAATGTAAGTCAACGTATTATTTTAGAGTGCAAGTAAAAAAATTGTATAGCAACATAAGTGCTGATCATGAAAGTAATAAATAATTAATAATATAATTATATGAAATCAAATGAACTTTTAAGGGTGCATGGATACTATTGTTATCCAGCCAATCCTGAGCTTGAAAGAAGTACGAAGTAGAGGGCATTCCAGTTCAACAATAAATTCAGTATTGTTAATTTTTGTTTTCTTTTTTCAAATCAACAATAAACAGTTAATTAATAGCAAAACATGTTGATGTTTGGAAAAGCGTCATAAAAATATTGTCATTAAACGCTATAACAACAGCATATTTAAACTTAATAATAATTTAACAGCTTTTTCAACCCGTTCACCACTGATAATTAACAGTAAAATTTCGTTAACAAAAAACCGACAATGACACCTGCCTGCACCAATGCGCGAAACCAAAATCAGTTCCAAATTCCTGGTTTGAGGTGGTTACTCACCTGAGGTTCTCACAGAATGGACAATACTCCACAATCATCATTTTAAACACGTGCCTAAACTGTTAGGCGGCCTTGTGATACTAGCACGAATAGACTAAGATTCAAGAACAACTGCGAACGCGTCTTTACCGTTCGTTAGCCTCGACACAACTAAACGAATCTACACAAGAAGAGTAGGGGGGGGGGGATATCCGCAGTGGCGCGCGCTACTTGCGCGATGCAGTTCCGCGCAGGCACGTATCTGCAATGCGGCAATCCAGAAATCGAGACACACCCACCCCCACCCTCTCGGTTAAAAATACACCAAGCAACTAGAAAACATTTTCTAAACGAAAAAGTGCTGCACTGCTGCACTACAGCATTCCCACAGATTCTTAAATACTCGTCTGTAACTCAAATGCACGCCACAAAATGTATTTTTAATTTACTGGCTCACCTAAGGTTCTCACAGAATGGACAATACTCCACAATCATCATTCTCAACACGTGCGTAATTGCATTTACTGTTAGGCAGCCTTGTGATACTAGCACCACCAGATTAAGATTAAAGAACAACTAGCGGACGCGTCTATAGTGTTTGTTACCCACGACACAACTAAATGAATCTGCGCGGTAAGAGTAGGGGGGTGACAAAGACATCCGCAGCGGCGCGCGCCGTCTGCACGATGCAGCTCCGCGCAGACGCGCATCTGCAATGCGGCGAATCAATAAACTGTTCTTTTTCGCGAATTTATTTTTGTCAACGAACTAACTGGTGTTTATCAATGAAGAAACGGTTCGAAAATATAAGCTGTTAATGTAAGTCAACGTATTATTTTAGAGTGCAAGTAAAAAAATTGTATAGCAACATAAGTGCTGATCATGAAAGTAATAAATAATTAATAATATAATTATATGAAATCAAATGAACTTTTAAGGGTGCATGGATACTATTGTTATCCAGCCAATCCTGAGCTTGAAAGAAGTACGAAGTAGAGGGCATTCCAGTTCAACAATAAATTCAGTATTGTTAATTTTTGTTTTCTTTTTTCAAATCAACAATAAACAATTAATTAATAGCAAAACATGTTGATGTTTGGAAAAGCGTCATAAAAATATTGTCATTAAACGCTATAACAACAGCATATTTAAACTTAATAATAATTTAACAGCTTTTTCAACCCGTTCACCACTGATAATTAACAGTAAAATTTGAGGTGGTTACTCACCTGAGGTTCTCACAGAATGGACAATACTCCACAATCATCATTTTAAACACGTGCCTAAACTGTTAGGCGGCCTTGTGATACTAGCACGAATAGACTAAGATTCAAGAACAACTGCGAACGCGTCTTTACCGTTCGTTAGCTTCGACACAACTAAACGCACCTACACAAGAAAAGTAGGGGGGGGGGGGGATATCCGCAGTGGCGCGCGCCGCTTGCGCGATGCAGTTCCGCGCAGCCGCGTATCTGCAATGCGGCAACCCAGAAATCGAGATACACCCACCCCCACCCTCTCGGTTAAAAACACACCAAGCAACTAGAAAACATTTTCTAAACGAAAAAGTGCTGCACTACAGCATTCCCACAGATTCTTAAATACTCGTTTGTAACTCAAATGCACGCCACAAAATGTATTTTTAATTTACTGGCTCACCTAAGATTCTCACAGAATGGACAATACTCCACAATCATCATTCTCAACACGTGCGTAATTGCCTTTACTGTTAGGCGGCTTTGTGATACTAGCACCAATCTACTATGATTCAAGAACAACTAGCGAACGCGTCTATCCCTTTCGCCAGCCTCGACGCAACTAAACGAATCTGCGCGGTAAGAGTACAGAGGTGGGAGTGGCGGGACGGACATCTGCAGCGGCGCGCGTCGCTTTAGCGATGCAGTTCCGCGCAGCCGCGCATCTGCAATGCGGCAATCCAGAATTCCAAATACACGCTTAAAAACACACTAAGTAACTGGAAAAGTACGCCACAAAATGTATTTTTAATTTACTGACTCACCTAAGGTTCTCACAGAATCTACAATACTCCGCGATCATCGTTCTCAACACGTGCCTATACCGTTAGGAGGCCTTGTGATACTAGCGCCACCAGATTAAGATTCAAGAACTAGCGGACGCGTCTATACTGTTCGTTTCCCACGACACAACTAAATGAATCTGCGCGGTAAGAGTAGGGGGTGACAAAGACATCCGCAGCGGCGCGCGCCGTCTGCACGATGCAGCTCCGCGCAGACGCGCATCTGCAATGCGGCGAATCAATAAACTGTTCTTTTTCGCGAATTTATTTTTGTCAACGAACTAACTGGTGTTTATCAATGAAGAAACGGTTCGAAAATATAAGCTGTTTATGTAATTTCAACGTATTATTTTAGAGTGCAAGTAAAAAATTAGTATAGCAACATAAGTGCTGATCATGAAAGTAATGAATAATTAATATTATATATGAAATCAAATGATCTTTTAAGGATGCATGGATACTATTGTTATCCAGCCAATCCTGAGCTTGAAAGAAGTACGAAGTAGAGGGCATTCCAGTTCAACAATAAATTCAGTATTGTTAATTTTTGTTTTCTTTTTCAAATCAACAATAAACAATTAATTAATAGCAAAACATGTTGATGTTTGGAAAAGCGTCATAAAAATATTGTCATTAAACGCTATAACACCAGCATATTTAAACTTGATAATAATTTAACAGCTTTTTTAACCCGTTCACCACTGATAATTAACAGTTAAATTTCGTTAACAAAAAACCGACAATGAAACATGCCTGCATCAAAGCGCGAAACCAAAATCAGTTCCAAATTCCTGGTTTGAGGTGATTACTCACCTGAGGTTCTCACAGAATGGACAATACTCCACAATCATCATTTTCAACACGTGCCTAAACTGTTAGGCGGCCTTGTGTTACTAGCACGAATAGACTAAGATTCAAGAACAACTGCGAACGCGTCTTTACCGTTCGTTAGCCTCGACACAACTAAACGAATTTACACAAGAAAAGTAGGGGGGGGGGGGGGATATCCGCAGAGGCGCGCGCCGCTTGCGCGATGAAGTTCCGCGCAGCCGCGTATGTGCAATGCGGCAATCCAGAAATCGAGACACACCCACCCCCACCCTCTCGCTTAAAAATACTCGAAGCAACTGGAAAAAAAAAACTAATAGGTGCTGTACTGCTGGTGTACGACATTTCCATAGATTCCTAAACAATCGACATAAACATCAATGCCCGCTACGAAAAGTATTTTTAATTTACCGGCTCACCTAAGGTTCTCACAGAATGAACAATACTCCACAGTCATCATTTTCAACACGTGCCTAAACTGTTCAGCGGCCTTGTGATACTAGCACGAATAGACTAAGATTCAACGCGAACGCGTCTCTACCGTTCGTTAGCTTCGACACAACTAAACGAACCTACACGAGAAGAGTAGGGGGGGGGGCGATATCCGCAGCGGCGCCGATGCAGTTCCGCGCAGCCGCGTATCTGCAATGCGGCAATCCAGAAATCGAGATACACCCCCCCCCCCTACCCTCTCGGTTAAAAATACACCAAGCAACTAGAAAAAGTTTTCTAAACGAAAAAGTGCTGCACTGCTGCACTACAGCATTCCCACAGATTCTTAAATACTCGTCAGTAACTCAAATGCACGCCACAAAATGTATTTTTAATTTACTGGCTCACCTAAGGTTCTCACAGAATGGACAATACTCCACAATCATCATTCTCAACACGTGCGTAATTGCATTTACTGTTAGGCAGCCTTGTGATACTAGCGCCACCAGATTAAGATTAAAGAACAACTAGCGGACGCGTCTATAGTGTTTGTTACCCACGACACAACTAAATGAATCTGCGCGGTAAGAGTAGGGGAGTGACAAAGACATCCGCAGCGGCGCGCGCCGTCTGCACGATGCAGCTCCGCGCAGACGCGCATCTGCAATGCGGCGAATCAATAAACTGTTCTTTTTCGCGAATTTATTTTTGTCAACGAACTGGTGTTTATCAATGAAGAAACGGTTCGAAAATATAATCTGTTAATGTAAGTCAACGTATTATTTCAGAGTGCAAGTAAAAAATTTGTATAGCAACATAAGTGCTGATCATGAAAGTAATAAATAAATAATTAATAATATAATTATATGAAAGCAAATGAACTTTTAAAGATGCATGGATACTATTGTTATCCAGCCAATCTTGTGCTTAAAAGAAGTACGAAGTAGAGGGCATTCCAGTTCAATAATAATTCAGTATTGTTAATTTTTGTTTTCTTTTTTTCAAATCAACAATAAACAATTAATTAATAGCAAAACATGTTGATGTTTAGAAATGCGTCATAAAAATATTGTCATTAAACGCTGTAACAACAGCATATTTAAACCTGATAATAATTTAACAGCTTTTTTAACCCGTTCACCACTGATAATTAACAGTAAAATTTCGTTAACAGAAAAACCGACAATGAAACATGCCTGCATCAATGCGCAAAACCAAAATTAGTTCCAAATTCCTGGTTTGAGGTGGTTACTCACCTGAGGTTCTCACAGAATGGACAATACTCCACAATCATCATTTTCAACACGTGCCTAAACTGTTAGGCGGCCTTGTGATACTAGCACGAATAGACTAAGATTCAAGAACTGCGAACGCGTCTTTACCGTTACGCGCAGCCGCGTATCTGCAATGCAGCAATCCAGAAATCGAGATACACCCACCCCCACCCTCTCGGTTAAAAATACACCAAGCAACTAGAAAACATTTTCTAAACGAAAAAGTGCTGCACTGCTGCACTACAACATTCCCACAGATTTTTAAATACTCGTCAGTAACTCAAATGCACGCCACAAAATATATTTTTAATTTACTGGCTCACCTAAGGTTCTCACAGAATGGACAATACTCCACAATCATCATTCTCAACACGTGCGTGCCTTTACTGTTAGGCGGCCTTGTAATACTAGCACCAATATACTATGATTCAAGAACAACTAGCGAACGCGTCTATCCCTTTCGCCAGCCTCGACGCAACTAAACGAATCTGCGCGGTAAGAGTAGAGAGGTGGGAGCGGCGGGACGGACATCTGCAGCGGTGCGCACCGCTTTCGCGATGCAGTTCCGCGCAGCCGCGCATCTGCAATGCGGCAACCCAGAATTTCAGATTCACCCACCCCCACCCACTCGCTTAAAAATACACCAAGTGGAAAATATATTTAACAAAAAGGTGCTGCTTTAAAGAATTTCCATAGAATCCTAAAAAATCGACACAAGCCTCAATGCACGCTAAAAAATGTATTTTTAATTTACTGGCTTGAGGAGCTTACTCGCCTAAGATTCTCACAGAATCGACGATACTCCACATGCCTATACTGTTTGGCGGTCTTGTGAAACTAGCACCATTAGTCTAAAATCTACGGCGACTAACGAGCGCGACTATACTGTTCGTTTGTCTCGGCACTGTGCACACCACGTTTTTTAGACGCGCCGTTGACGCGCGTTTGAAGCGATACACACGCGAGTCAAATAAAATCAAACTGCAAAATGGAGTGAAAAACGGGCTCTCGACGCGCGTAACAAAATCGAGCGTCAACGGCGCGTTTAAAAAACGTGGTTTGCACAGGCTCTAAATCAATCAGCATCTTGCGCGAAAAACGGGTGTGGTAGGGTACGGGCGTTCGTGTTCCATGCGCGCCTCCAAGAGATGTCAGCAAACATTTGAAGGGGCCACTAAGGGCCGATGGCTGCCGGGCTGCGGGTTGTTCGAAAGAGATACCGTGCCCCCGGAACGCAAAGGGCACATGAAGGAACATAGATGGGTTTTAGTCAGTAAAAGTCTGACACTCCCTCCCGTCCCGACTAGAGCGGGGGAAGTTATTTGAAAAAAAGGAGGTGTACGGGGGTGAGAAACCCTAGTCCCTAAGCGGCTTACTGGACTAACCAACAGCGCATGTGCATAGTGCTAACAACGCATATCTATACATCTACACTAATATTATAAAGAGGTGAGATTTTTTTGTTTGGAATTAATCGTTTTTGAAACTACTGGACCAATTTTAACAATTTTTTCACCAATAGAAAGCTACTATATTTATGAGTAACACTAGCTTTTGCCCGCGACTTCGTTCGCGTGGAATAGTGACTTCCGGCAGATTTTTGGTTTTACCCACATAGTTCCCGATCTAGCGGGATCTCTTCAAAAATGAAATGTGGAATTATTTATCTATACTCCGTTCGGGCATTTTCTTTGTACTAAAAGTTTTATTATATTGATATTATATTTTTCATACCTTTTTACTATTTATTTCCATTTTTCCGATGAATTAAAACAATAATATGAACCGAACACGTGTAATGACACCATTGCGCGATTAACGCCATCTATCTACGGAGCATAGGAACAGCTCGACATTTATAGTACTGAATTGATGCCGACTTTTGACCAATAGATGGCGCTGTATATCCGGAATAAATTTTATTTTTTATTTTTGTAATAAAAACTATCCTATGTCCTTTCTCAAGTTCCAAACTATGTCTGTACCAAATTTCACACAAATCGGTTCAGTAGTTTAGGCGTGAAGAAGAGACAGACAGACAGACAGAGTTACTTTCGCATTTATAATATTAGTTTGGATTAGGCTATATAACATCACGCTACGACACACAGCAGGAGCGCAGCATTAACCAAAGACGTAATTTATGGCGGGTGAAATAAGCCACGCGGACGAAGTCGCGGGCAGTTCGCTTGTATTAAGAAACTAATATTGTATAACAATAGCCGGTGGAAATGTACCTATTAAGTTGCAATAGTATGTGATTTTGGTATGCAATAAGCAATAAGGGGTCTGTTAAAAAATTACATGACTTACTGCCGTTTTCTATGCAATCTGTAGATCGATCCCTGCCCGCCAACCAATCAAATAAAGGAGGTAGCAATCGCCGAGAGCAAACTGGGCCATTGATTGGTTGTAAGCAGGGATCGATCTACAGATCGCGTTAAAGAAAGCGGCCGTTAGACTCATAAAACCGCAATCGCGACGCGGATCATATTATGATTCTATTTTTTAATATTTTCTATGCTCAGGGTTTAGGAACCAAACGCGGCTTTCCTCTTAACATCACTAACAATAACACAAATGAAAAAAAAATCTTAATTTAGTATATTTGTTTATACTATGTAGAGATTTTTGCAGGTGTTTTGTCATGTCTACGTATACTTTATCTATCCTTTTTATTTAATAGTATCAAAGTCTTTTTTTTAAGTTTCAGGCGAATGCTAGTATGTACGTCTATGCGACTTTTTTGTAGTAGTCTAATTCCTAATACGCTCGTTATATAATACGAGCTTTATAACGATTACTATGGACTATCATTTAGACCAACGCTGCTCAACCGCAGGCCCGCGGGCCATGATGTGGCCCGCGGATGGATTTTAAATGGCCCGCGACTATCAATATTGATGTGACGCCCAACATAGTATGTTGTTACTTTTCTTTTGAGTATCTTTCATTAAAAACAGTAAGTATACAAACATTTTGGACTTGAACCAATCGATAAGAACGATCTTAATTGGGTAGATGACATCATGACACCACTAATCAATTGACGTTATTTTTATGTGCTGTCAAAAAGCGATTCCCCCAGAGATTTTGTATGGCAATACTGAACCATGACGTCACTTTTTTTTTCATCTCAATTCACTAAATAAATAAATATTTATTGATTTCAAACCACTAAAAATCTAATTTTATAGTTATTTAATAATTCATCTGGGTTTCAGGACCAAAATAAAGTGTTTTTAGTAGTCTTGGAATTATTGTTAAAATGGTGTCTACTTCCCAATGTACGTGTCTTGTATGATCTATGCAACTTCAAGGGTTCTCAGATTGAATAAGAAAAAATGCTTATTAATAGGCCAGTCTTTTGGAAGTATTCAGAATTACATAAACATACGTCAATGCATTTTATGCACCCTTAAACAAGTTTTGTCAGATCCAGTTAACTTTTGACATTGGCAGAATTGTCGTTATTTCCTCCCATGTCAAATATAGAATAGTTTTTCTTTTATATGATTTTGGTGGTTATTATTTTTTGCCCCACGCCAAAGTACAAAAAAAAACATTCGTTTTTCGTTCCGTCAGTATAAATATACTAGCGCACTTCCCACGGCTTTCCCCGCGTGAATTATTTCACCCCTGTTAAGTTACGGCATTTATTACTGCTCCGCTCCCGTGGGTCGTAGGGTGATGTTATACAGCGTATAGCCTTCCTCGATAAAAGGACTAACCAATACAAAAATAAATTTTCAATTCAAATCCTCCTCATCCAGTAGTTCCTGAGATTAGCGCAATCAAACAAACTCTACAGCTTTATAATATCAATATAAAGTATATGTATACATAGATAAATAATGGTTTTTAAAATGAGACATATTTTGGAACCGTTAAGACGCTCATAACTGTCGCGTAGCAGATTAAAGACACTAGACAGGGTCTCCACCACACTCCACCAACGGCTCATCTGTCAAAAAGAAATATCGAAAATGGAACTAGCACAGCACAATTGCAAGAGCTACCTGGAACGCGCAGCTTAGCTGATGTGCCAACCAACGCCCTCAGCTGAGGCATTACATGAACCACTTCTAGCAATCTACATCCATTTTTAGAGCTCTACGATAGACTTTCTTATGTGTCACTACGTAGCCATATTAATAATACAGCCCGTTACGGAAAGGGTATATCTGTCACCGGAAAATAACAAGATCCGTAAGTTTATCAATTTACTAGGAAGTTTATAAACTTTCGTAAGATTCTAAACGGGAGATAAATTGTAATATTTTACTTTAATACGGTACTGAATCTCTAATTCTCATAATATTTTTTATTAAATCGCAACAAATGTGTCAGGAGAAATAAATCTTTTACGTAGTTGTTTCTTTGCGTTTAGTTTATTGACACTGATCAGGTCAGTTGGTGTAGTAATGTATAGAAATCAAATGGAAACTTTAGATTTTTTACTTTGTTTCTTAATTTTGTGAGTATAGGTATTAAAAAAAATGTTAAAATTTCATTGGTACACCTCTGCCTAATCCTTCGGGGAATACAGGCGTGATGGTATATATATATATATATAATATATATATACTTATATATAAAATGTTGCTGTGTGGTTTGTTAACACCAAAAGAATCCGTGCCTTTTACCTATGTACATATATACTCTTTCCGTAACACGCTGTATATGAACATAGCATGTATGTAACATGTATGATACACTCGTAGGGACTAAAGCTATGTGAATGTCTATGAACTGAGCTTCTCTAATGGACAGGATTGTGCAACCTGCAGAAGGCGAACTTTCCAAGGGTCATGTAAAAGATTACAGAGAACGAAAGCCACAGATCTGGTCGAAAAGCAAATGTAGTGACTTTTTACAATGACAATAACCAAAGGTAGGTACAAATATGAATAGATAGCATCAGAGTCAGGCCATAATAACGTATCGTGTGTCGGAACGCATGATATGCTCGTAGGTGTACCAGAATCACAGTACAAAAAGGGAAATCAAAATTTGTAGTTTGCAATAATTACACTATACGATCTTGATAATTTACTTTAATTTTTTTGTCTGTAGTATTAACGAAGGTGTTTCAGCTTCGTCAATATGTATATTCATGAAAAACAATTCAATCGTGCATTTCTTAAATAGAAGAAGACTAAGTTACTCCTTATAAAATCAGCTATCTGCCAATGAAAACCAAAAATAAAGAAGTTACAATTACTTTAAAAGAAATAAACTAAAAGTAGGGATACCTAATTTTAGTTTATTTGTTTTTTAGACATTTACGAGTAGATGTAATTGTCTGAACAGCAGTTTTACAGCCCGCCGGTATGTTTTAGGTCCCATGTAATAAGGAGCGAACCTATTGCTCCTATTAACTGGGCTCAAATCCTAAACCCTAAACCACTGAACCAATCATCCTGAAATTTTGCATATACCTTTTCAGGTGTACAAAAAAGGACATAGGGTACTTTTCATCTAGAAAAAGAGTACTATACCCGAGGAAAACCACAATAAAGTTCTTTTGATAGTAGATGGCACCACGTGTCTTTCAAATCATGATTGAATTTTGAATATAACCGAAATTTACGCGGAGGAAGTTGCTAGTTGCCCTTTAAAAAAACACAATACTTATAGTTTTTAAAATGCCATCATATTCTGGTATATCTCATAAAATCACGTAATGCGTCATTTTAACACGACCGACATAAGTATGTTCACATTGTGTCGCAACGGTGTGAAAATCCTAATTTCTAATTCGCGATATTATATATTTTTTCTAGTCATTATTGAATATTCGTTCAAATTCTGATTCCTAATCATTTATTTTCCTTAATGCAAAATTTTCCGCATGAGTGGAGTAGAGTAAACATCCAAAAGCAAATTAAACGGAAAGGCAACTTTTTTTTTAATTGGGTCATTTATTTGAAACTAGCTATACAGAATGGATTTTTGAGACGGGTCACTAACGGAAAAACTATCTCAATACCTACAAAAACAAGTGAAAACGGCGGTCATTTCCAAAATTGTTGAAATACTTTAATTTTTTTTTAGTTCTAATAAACATTATCAATGCAACTATGGTTTTTTACTCCACAGGTAGGCACTTTTGCTTCCAGGTAAGAACAAAGAATATTTCGAATTGATTCAAGATTTTGACCATGTCTATAATTTCTAGTACTTTTAACATAAATAGTGTTTTGATCCCTACATGAAATAGGATCGCTTGGTATATATTATTTTTCCATATTTTTACTTTTTTTCTGACTGTAATTTTTTTCCAAGATTTGTGAATGCAGTTCAGAATATCTCAAAAACTTACGGATGATCTCTTGAGAACGTTTTCCTGTAACTATAACGGTAAAGGTACATGCCCTTAGTGAACCGTCTCAAAAATCCACCCTGTGGTTAATGCTCCGCTCCCGTTTGTCGTAGCGTGATGTTTTAAACGTATAAACCTTCCTATTGAAAGTGAATCAATCTCTCTATAACAACCGCATTCAAAAACGATGCGTATTTTAAAATATGGAAGCGTAGTTTGTTTTATACTAAAAAAGTTTTAAAATTTACAGTCACTTTTGAATTGTCAAGGGGTCAGAAAAAAGCAAGAAAAAATAGAGGTCTAGAGAAAATTATTAAAAAAAAACAGTTTGAGAAAGCCATATTTAAATTGATGGTCGCGCATGTGTCATTTGGTTCCAAACTGGTTGAATTGCAACGCACATCCATGAACGGATGCTGTCAGTTGCGATTTTCATCTCAATAACTGCCATACTTCTTTTGTATTATTTATGTAACATGAATATTGAAACCAGGATTTTGTAAAAGCCTAATTGAAAAGAGTGTTCGTAGTTTCTTGCTCGTTCTTCTCTATAAAGGCCTACCTACGTTTCGTGATCATCTAGCTTTAGCCTTCTGACCTTCTGAGTAACTGAACGACTTCTTGACGATTCAAAAGTGCCTTTATATGGTCTAAATTATATAAATGCTTTGACTTGACCATAACGTAGGTATTACAAGTTGGAGAATGGTATATGAAACCAACTGCTAAGTACCTACTTCGTTCCGTGCTAGCAAAGATTTTTATTCTGATTGTACTTAAACATGTATAATATAGAATGTGGAAAAAATGGAACATGTAGGTACCAAGGAGAATGAGTAAATAATATATTACGGAAAATTAAGAAATTGACAAAATAAGATTTCGAAATATAAAAAATAAAAAAATAAAATATACCATCACGCCTGTATTCCCCGAAAGGTTAGGCAGAGGTGTACTAATGTACACCCACAGTTCGCCGGTATATTTAGGTCCCATGTAATAGGGGGCGAGCCTATTGCCATTAACCGGGCACAAATCCAAACTCCGAGCTGCTACTGAGAATTTCATAGAAAAACCCAATAACACTTTTTGCTCGACCTGGGAATCGAACCCGGGACCCCTTGCACAGCAGTCGCACTTGCGACCACGAGACCAACGGGGCGGGGATTTCGAAATATAAAAATATGGAATTTGGACTATAATTTATGAATTTAGAAAACATCGCTGACACCATCTGAACACAACATCACGTTACTTTTAATTACTAGATATACAACGCATGACTTCACGTCATCGCCATCATTCATCAAATTACGTTGCATATCACATGTTTAAGATAGGTGATCATGATCGCACATTTTTGAAGCAAACAAAAACGTGTCTTATGAAATCATCGTGTGAAGGCTATCTATTCAATTTATCCTTCGAATGGAAAGTTACGCCTTAAACACGCGCAACAGCTCGGCTGGACTCAACCTAACGAACACGGGCACAGAATAAATACAATGGCAGTGGCTGCTAGAAAATACCTGTTTCACCTTCCATCGTCTAGAAATAGGTACACCCACAACTTCTGAATTTGTTACAGTCACGTACATAATCAATTTGAGTTCACGTCTGCATGCAGCGACTCAGCAGCAACGACTGAAGAAAATCAGGACTGAAGCTTCGGGATCGCGGCATTGGGTATGCCATTGCACCTGTGCATTAGGATAGTTCCAGAAATATACACTACGCTCACACACGCGTACCTCTTACCCCGTTTGCTGCCACTACAGGTCATAGCAGATGTAGGTTTACAATACTACCTTACTAACCACCCCTATCTATATATTTTCCTATCGCCTTATCTCCGTTCTGCGTGTTGTCAAATTGAACGCGCAAGTTACCTACAAATCTAAGGTATGGGTAACAATCATTAATATTTAAGTTTTACACGAAGGAGCAACACCGGGCAACACGGGGTTTCTTATAGCATTCATCCAATCACCCCCTGAACCTTGGCCACCCAGTTCGCTCAAGTAGTGCTTTTACTATACAAATACGAGTCTTATGAGGTTTTTTTACGTAACATTTTTGTGCAGTTGCACGGACACCGTTAAAATTATAGCAACGCGCCACGTTACGTTAGGGTTGCCACCAATACTTTATATAGTCCGGTCAAATTATCATGAAAAATAGGGGTAGGTATCCTTGCACACATTTCCAACAAGCTGAAAATTTGTATAAACGTTAGGGATACTATTCTTAAGAAATTGTAAAAAGTCTCAATCAAGACCATGTGTGCAAAAAGTTTTATACAAGGTTACACTTCGCATATTCGATTTTGGGTTTTATTCGTTTTTTTTTTTGCAAAATGGTTAGTTTCATGGTAAAAAATTGTTCTTATACTTTTTCCTTAAGATCCGCCATTTCTGAGAAAAAGCCATCTCCATAATATGCGCACGTTTCCAAGCCACCTACTAGGTAGTGTACTTGGCGCATGTGTTTAACGTGATTTCTACCTACTACCTACCTACTTGATTTAGAATTAAAACAAGCTTGATTTAGAATTTTATAATGATTTATCAATGAAGCATATAAATGTGAGTTGGCATGGCTTGTCATTGATAATAACTTTATCGCCATTCTTCAACTTCTTTATTTTCTTTTACCTTCTAGTAACTAAAATACTTTATTTGCTTTAAAAGAAAGCTGGCAACCCTAAACGTTATGTATGAAGGTCTGTAAAGCAAAAACCCGCCTCTAATAAAATACAAACGAACTATTCAAAAAATCTCATCCTAAATACCTAATAAGTAAAGTAAATGTTTACAGTCATAACCTTAATGCTATTTTGCAAAGACAGGTAGGGGGGAAAGAGTGTAATTACCCTTTACCCTAAGCACCTGAAATTTGGCCCCCCCTCCAACCCCTCCCGCTACCACATCAAAGGGTGTTCAAGTGGGAGGGGGAGGGGGGGTGGGGCAAGTCGTTTAATGGTTTTTGTGCAATGTAGATTTGCACATGCGCATAAGAGTACTTAATTCTAGAAGACTGCGGTCTATAGGCATATAGCGACTTTAAAAGGTTATGAAGCCAAAAAATCAACGCGTATGGTAAAAAAAGGGAACTATTTTTTTTTTCTTTTACCGTTTATAAATGTCTATTTATCTGACCTATCTACCTAAACAGTATAATATTCTACCGAATTGTAAATGCAGCTCTGTAAAACATAAAAAATAACCGGGGGAAAATAAAACATCATAATTAAAAAAGGATTATCTTTATTAAACTCGATATTTACAATAATTAACATGTCATATGAAATCATAGTAGAAGACAAAATAACTCTTTATTATAATTATAGTGATCACTTAAAACACTTCCCAATTTAAAATCACTCTAGGTACAACATAATATATAAATATCACTACGTATATATATGTTACACCGCACAAAATCACTTTATATCACACAAAGTATAGGTATATATCACTATCACACTGCCTCTATATGTAGGTAAAGTATATTATATCACTATATTTAAACACTACATATAACAAACACAACACAAATCACTATAAAACTAAAAAAAGAAATACCGATCACAAATTTTAATAACCCCCACGCCCCTACCCTAGTTATATACGCTCATTAATTTACGCACAGGTAGTTCTCCTTCCCCCTTTGTGTATTTCCAGACGGCCATCTTTTATTCCTAGATACTAAACTAGAACTAAATAAATAAACCTGTCCATCAAACCTGCTCAACGTTTCAATCTTTATTCACCCGTACCCTGTTTCTTAGGTAGGTACAGCAGTCCACGCGAAATGAATCAACCGCGGTAACTAGACTAAGTCGCAGCTGGCGAAAATGCAGCATTTGATGTGACATGCGGCAATGTTCATGCGCAATTGGAGTATGCGGGTCTTCCCCCACCCACCCCTTGTTAGTCCCTGCCGCACCGCACCCACAGACCACGGGGTTTGAGGGGTAAGGGGGGGTCTCGGGGGAGGGGTCCCGGTTGTGGGGTCCCGGGGGAGGCGGTTCAGGGGGAGTGGGTCCCGGGGGAGGCGGTTCAGGGGGAGTGGGTCCCGGGGGAGGCGGTTCAGGGGGAGGGGGTCACGGGTATGGGGTCCAGGGGGAGGGGTCCCGGGGAGGGTGTCCCGGGGGAGAGGGTCTCGAGGGGAGGAGGTCCCGGGGGTCTCTTTAATTACTAATTAACCAAGCGCTATGACTAATTATAAATAATAATAAAATATGCTTATGTTACTTTATTAACCCTTACATACAAATAACTGTACATCACATCACATCACATCACATCACATCACATCACATCACATCACATCACATCACATCACATCACATCACATCACATCACATCACATCACATCACATCACATCACATCACATCACATCACTTCACTTCACTTCACTTCACTTCACTTCACTAAGTTACTTCACTAACTTTCACTAACGCAACGTAGAAAATCACAACTAGAAACTTCAATTCATTAAAAAAAACGTAAGTATAAAACAAACAAACATTTATCACTTCACGACACTTCACTTAAATTCACTTCACTTCACTACACCTTACTCCACACCATATCACTAAATTTGACTAACGTAACGCAGAAAATCAAAACGAGAAACTTCAATTCATTAGTAAAGCTTAAGAATATCAAACCTGATTAATATTCACTCCACCCTAATGCACCCGGAGCCTAAGATGTTTCAGCCACTGCAGTAATAAACTCAAGTATTTGAGTAAAGCACAACCGTGTGCATCGGAGAACCTGATGTGACTGCGGTCTATCCGTCCGGGCTGCAGCGTGGGGGGTGTGGCTGCAGTAATACTGCGGCTCTGTACATGCGCAGAGGGAATGCCGCAAAATATCCGCATCCCCCTCCCCGCCCCGCTTCGTTTCACCTCTCCCTAGCTTACTCCTGGAGATGCAGTAATACTGCGGCTCTGTACATGCGCAGAGGGAATGCCGCAAAATATCCGCATCCCCCTCCCCGCCCCGCTTCGTTTCACCTCTCCCTAGCATACTCCTGGAGATGCAGTAATTCTGCGGCTCTGTACATGCGCAGAGGGAATGCCGCAAAATGTCCGCATCCCCCTCCCCGCCCCGCTTCGTTTCACCTCTCCCTATAGCTTACTCCTGGAGATACAGTAATACTGCGGCTTTGTACATGCGCAGAGAGAATGTCGCAATATGTCTGCATCCCCCCGGTCAGTCGCCTCGGCTGCCTTTCACCTCTCCTCTCTTTTCTACCCAGCTACCTAGCTATTACATGTATTGGTACAACTGGCGATGCAGTAATACTGCGGCTCTATACATGCGCAGTAGGAGTGTGGCAAAATGACCGCATCCCCCTGCTCAATCGCCCCCGCTGCCTTTCACCTCTTCTATCCTTTCTACCCACCTACCTAACTTAATTCATATATTGGTACTAGATCGATAAAGCGCGGGGCAGACCGCGTGGAAGTAACTTTGAACTACGGAAGGAGGGAGGGCATCGTTAGAAATTTCCAATTGAAATGAGTTATTAAAAATAAAAAGAGGGCAGACGAATAGAAACTTCATCATAATATCATTTTTTATTTAAAGGTTATATTAAAAATATGTGAAATATATCATAATTTACACATTATCAAAAACAATACAACACATAAAATGTCAAACAAATAACATGTCACAGAAAATCATAACCACATCACTTTGTCCACATCACTCAAGAAATCGTATCACATCACAATATTAAATAACTACAAAATACAAATACACTTTTAAGAACTTCTTAATAATATCAAACTGCGGCACAACAAACACTAAATATATCAAACATATTACACCACTTTGGTTCACAATTCACATCACACTATATCACTACGATTCATTACACTTGATTTGCACCAAATTAAACCTTAATAAAATGAAACGACCCAAAATAAAGAAGATAACGCGAGAATCTCCAAGAGTCTTCTTATAATCCCCCCCCCTCTCCTCCCCCGCCTCCGAACCAGAACCAGTTCCTACCAAAAGATACCCAAAAATGGGAATAAAAATATGTTTTTTTTTTAAATACCTGCTCTCTGCCAATCAGTTCGAGTCCCGCGCACTAGGGGTCTAATATTTCAAGACGCAAGATGTTAAGGGTACACGTCCGGAGACGTCGGCGCGGTTGCAGCCACTAAGGTTGGGAGGGCGGCGATGGCGGAGATGGCGGACAATGCGGCACAATGCGGCACAATGCGGATTTTCAACCATCCTGCACATGCGCATAGCAAATATTCAAACACTGCGGACTGCAGCCCACGCCTTGTTATGCCTAGCGCCAACAGAGTTTATGTCTAGCGACATCTATTTCAGGTCTTGCTAACTAGGTACAACCCGTCTGATCGGAGCACCACCTTTTTGAACGATGCAAGAAACGTCAGTTGCAGTTCGCAAGGATGTGATAGATGTCTCTACAGTTTTAGTTCGCATGTTGTGCAATAAATACAAAAGAATGTATATTTATCTTCTTCCCACAAATTACAGCATAAGGGTCTGCCCCCACGACTGATAATCGATACAATTTTGTGTTTAAGTTATGGAAAACCGGTGCCTAAACTAGGTTTCATTCAAAACCTTTAAGTCAAGTCACCAGGTCTCCTGAACTATTTAGTTTTAAAACAGATATCGTTACAACGGTATATTTTGCATCGTCAAATAAATATCCCTTGTCGTACCGTGGCGCGCCGCACGAGATCTACATGCTCCTTTTGCTTACCCCTGTATGCACAAACCATTTCATGTCGGTGTTTCCATGGTGTTTCTATTAGTAATTTCTCAGTTGCTACTGAGAAATTACTAATAGAAACACCGGACAACCCGACACCGGGAAACTCCGGGCTGCTGCCCGGAGTTTAAGACTTGGTGGTTTGACACCTCCGTGACTCGGATAACACGTAAAGCCGTTGGCCCCGGCTGTCTTTCGTAAAGTTAATATTCAAAAAAGTTACAAGCTGCTAACTAAGGTTACAAAACAAAGCAAATAACTTGGTACCATATGAAAAATCCAGTAGGGTTTGAGTTTGTACTCCTACGCTTAGACCGAGGAAACATTAAAACCAATACAATTAATAACCTTATAATCTTCATTATCTTCAATAAACGTGTAAAAATAAAGTGTAAGTAAATAAGAGCTCAAAAGTTTAAGTGGAAATGGGCAGGCCAACTTGCGAGGCTGGTTTACAGGTTGTATAGAAGATTTCTTAAAACGAACTTGCCGATATTGTCAACAAATACAACTTTGCACCGCGATTACCAAGTTATGAAACAATGCGCGCTATGTAGTATAGATTTCTTCAGTTCACACCCTAAGATCACTAACTAATTGGGTATATTTTTAGTTTTTCTATGGTAACATTGGTAATCCTCTACTCTTTATGCTTCTTTACTGAGGAATCCGAATTTCCCGAGTTTGATTCTAAGTACAAACCGAGTAATTTAGGATGTAATTACAATTTATTCATCGTGATCTTATTTAAGTGTCTTTAAGTGTCAGTATTATAATATCACTAAGGCAATGTAGTTTTGTTTTTTGTTTTGAATTGTGACTCAAATTTTTAACTATTTAATAAAAAATTGATTTTGCACTTTTTGAAATTACTTAATACGTTTCAAATAAACAATTTTTAACTCTTTGCATTTGTATTTATGTTTTTAGCTCTTTTGATGGTAAAATATGCGAAATCTAGCTCTTTCTTTAAAACAATAGCTTGTCCGACTGCCCCTTTTCAAAAACCAAGGTGGCAACACTGAGTTTGACCCATAGAGGAACGGTTGTCGTTGACACATAATGTATTGATTGACTGCCATCACTTTTTATCTCTAAACAAAGTGACTGTGAGTACTACTCACTTTGTTTGAGTACTGAGTAGTGTTTTTAAACACGATTTAGGCATTTTACGCAAATAATAAAAATGAGCGATGAAGGTAATTAAGCTATCCTTACTAAACCTTACAAAACTATTTGTTTTATTGAGAAGTTATAATTTTACTTATTGTTTTTAATTATAAAAAATCAACACGTTTTCGGTAGGTTTTACCTGCCAATTTCCATTCTTAATCAGTTTAAGTTAACGCATAAATAAATAGCAGAAACCATGAATTTACCCTCTTTCAAGTAAATAAATAGAGAAGATCTGACACTCAATTACAGAGAAGGTTGAGCTTGAGAATGGAGTTCGTGTCATTTGATTGATATAATCGAGTTTTCTACTATTAAATTTTACGTTGATACATTAATTTGCGATTTTAGCTAACTACCCAGTATTTGATTAGCAGTTGCCTAGATATTTAGAAAAGCTTTCCATCTTTTCTTTTAATATACTTAAATATAAAACATTTTGGTTTTAGTAAATATTATATTTACTAAAACCAAAATGTTTGTTGTTTTTAACCAATTGTTTTGTTACCTAGTTGATATACTGGACACCAACAACCTGCAGTTTGAAGGGGACTTTGATATTCAAGTGCGAGAAATTTTGTCTTTTGTGAGACTACCTGTAGATAAGAGACATAAGCTGAAGCGTTTGTTTGCTGACTTACGATATGCATTATATAATCTAGCAGAAGGTATAGTATATTGTACTGCTCATAGTTCATATTTGCTATATTTCATGTTTTATGCTGGATTAACGCTTTCAGTGCGGGCAACAAACATGTGCGTTTTTTTACGCGCATGCGCGTCCCCCGCTCTTAAAGGGTTAAGTGTTTAAACTAACAGGAATGTTGCATTCATATTAATTATCTATTCAAATTAATAGCTCGGTAATTATTATTTTCATATTATCTTTCTATTTATTATGTTATAAACAATACATTGAAAACAAACCATAGAATTCCTTCAATTACACTGTTAAATGAGGTGGTTAATGTAGTAATGTTGATAAGGTTTGCTGTCCGCACACCATGACACTGCAATACAGCCTATAGTCCTTACTTTCAAACAAGATTATTATTGTAGTGTGGTCATTAATATTTTAATCATTGGTTACAGGTTGTAGCATTCAACCATTTGGTTCAGTAGTAACTGGCTTAGAAATAAGAACAAGTGATGTGGACTGTTATATCGCCTTGCGCACTGGGGATGAAATCAACAATAGCCATGTCTGGCGTGCCAAGAATTTACTCAGCCGATACGATAGAGTATTCTCCCAGCTAATTGCTATAACAGCAGCCAAAGTACCCATTGTCAAATTCATTCATATACCCACACAACGTCAATGTGATATTAATTTTAAAACTCTTGCTGGTGTACGAAATAGTAAATTGATTGCATTTTTATTAATTTGGGACACGAGGGCTTTGCCACTGGCCATACTCATAAAGTACTGGTCAAAGCTACAAAAATTCACAGGGACCAATCTAATGAGCAACTATAGTTTGACTATGATGGTGATATTCTTTCTTCAAATAAAGAGCATATTGCCCGCAGTGCATGAGTTACAAAGACACATGCCTGGCTTTGATGTGGATGGTTGGAACACTGCGTTTGATAAGAGGATGACATGCAGTGAGACACGTAATACTGATACACTTTACGAACTAATGGGCGGGTTCTTCAAGTATTATAGTGCCTTTAACTTTAACGAAAATATAATTTCGCCATTTTTGGGGCGCGAGATAAACAAGAAATGTTTTGATGATTTTGATCTTCCTGAAGAATTTTCTTTGTACAAAGAACATGTAATAAGAGATGTGCATCAGAAGTTTAAGACCAATTCCGATATTTGCATTCAGGACCCCTTCGAGCACATTAAAAACTGCTCATATGGCATCTTCAGAAGGCTGGCAGAGAGAATTATTTGCCACTTTCAGTTTGCATCAGAAAAGTTTGAAGAAGAACAATGTAATAACTTTCTACGAGCAATCTTCACAGAAGACCCAAACAGTTTGCCGAACGCCCCAGGGATGTTGCCTTCAAAAAGCGCCAAAAAAAGAAATAAAAAAAAAAAACAAGAAAAGAATACTTTCCCAAACATTCAGAAGAATAATAATAATAATAATAACTGGCAACACTAACATCAACAAGTCGTCAAATATTTTTCTTCTCCTTTATTTTCAAATTATATACAAGCAAACCATCACCTGTACCTTCTTTCTTCTCCATACCACCTAAATTTACCGTAAACCGAATAAAAACTATAAAACAAATCATATTATGAAAAAACCAAAGAAAATTAAATTTGAATGACGGCTGTCAAGGCCGTCATGACATGATCCCCCAATGAAGGAAGAAAATGATTACGAACGAAAATGTTGACAAGAGCCAGAGCTCGCAGAAATGCACTCTCACCACCTCCGGACTCGTCGCCCAGCTCCGCCTCGCCGCCGTCGGAAACCAGCCTCACCGTGAGTGCAGACACCGACCGCGGCAGTTGCGTCGAGCTCTAGCGACGAGTACTTCTCTCCGCCGACGACGCCACCACCTGTACGTCGACGGGGAGGACGCCGGCCGCCGACCAGCTTAGGACTTCGAGGCCCTCTGGCCTCTGATAGGGTCCCCGCTACCGGTGGAAGTGTGCAGCGCATGAGATGGACACAGTCTATTAATGAAAGTGTCATGCGCTCATACTTTGAGGCTACAGAGGGGGGAAGTAACCTGACTGCGTACCGTGGTCGGATGCTCTCTCTGTTTCAGGTGCTTGAGCCAGCTGTCAACGTTACGGCACAACGACTATCGGATCAGGTGCGTGTCATCTTGCGTAACCATATGTTGGATGATACTGTGCTTGATCGCATTCGAACTGAGATGCAAAGGAGCCGTGTCATTACTCCTCCATCGCAGACTGTGGATGTGGCACGGCCACAATCCATCCCAACATCCAGTTATGTGGATGGGGAAAGTGATGACATGGTTACTCATGTAAGTACCCAGTGCAGTGAGGAATTGAGGAGTGCTTTGGAGGGTGCGATTCGGGAGTATCGACTAATGCCGCTCGAGCTCAGACCACGCTTACCTCGTTTGCCCATGCATAACAAAAATAAGGCGTTGGTGTGTGCTCTGGATTCACAGTTATCGAATTATTTTGATACCTGTGAAGACCTTGCTGATGCGCACTCGATTTTGTACTGTGCGGCTGTTGCGGCGTGTCGTGTAGCTCACGTCAAATTCCCTAATAATGACAGAGCTACGCGACCAGCTGTGCCAGTGTGGCAGTGCAGAATTGAGCGGCGTATTAGTGAGGCCAGAGTGCTCATCGGCAAATTAATCTGCTTTAGGGAGGGCAATACTCGCCCAAGAGTGATGCGCTTTGTGAGACGGGCATTATAGCATTCTCGGGGACTGATATCAGTCCTCGAGACTATATGTCCCAGGTCACAGAGCGCATCGACTTCCTGAAGCAGAAGGTGTATGCATGGGCAAGCCGTATTCGTAGGTATAAGCGACGAGTGGAACGATACACCCAGAATCGTACATTCCAGAGTAATGAAAGGTGGGTTTATAGGGATTGGGAGCGACCGGACCAAGGTGTGTCTGATACGCCCCTGCCGGATGATGACGCCATGTGTTCGTTCTGGCGTAGCATCTGGTCGGTGCCTGTCAGTCACACTGAGGGTGATTGGACTCGGGATATCGAGCGAGCGTGCGATCTGCCCCCAAGATGTAGCTCGTGCGGTCCGTCCATTACCTAATTGGAAATCTCCTGGACCGGACGGGCTGCATAATTTCTGGATAAAATGGTTCAGAGGATCGCACGTTTGCTTGGCGTCCCGATTCCAGTCAGCCTTGGAATCTGGATCGCTGCCCCAGTTTCTAACAACAGGAATAACCCACCTGCTCCACAAATCAGGTAGTACTGCGGAACCCAAAAATTATAGACCGATCACATGCCTGCCGACGGTCTATAAGGTTCTTACATCCATTTTGAGAGCTAAAATTAACAATCATATTGAGATTAATTCTATCATGTCCCCCTCTCAGAATGGATGTAGGATTGGATCCCGTGGTACTAAGGAGCTGCTCCTCATTGACATGGCTATCAGCCAACAGGTTCGTCGATCCCGGAAGGATCTGTCGACATGTTGGATAGATTACAAGAAGGCCTATGACTTGGTGCCACATACATGGCTCATGAGGGTGCTGGAGTTGTATAAAATTGATGCAACTCTACGCGCCTTCCTGATGTCGTGTATGGGGCAATGGAGTACGGTCCTTCGCTATCCAGGATGTCGAAATATCCAGAGGAATAGCGAACCGATAAGGATTGAGCGTGGTATATTCCAGGGCGATAGTTTGAGTCCGCTTTGGTTCTGCTTAGCCTTGAATCCCCTAAGCACACTGCTGGAGGATTCAGGTCTAGGCTATCGGTTGAAGAGAGGAGGTCTGGTAATATCCCACCTACTTTACATGGATGACCTGAAACTCTTTGCCCCCAACAATTTGCAACTGACAGAAACTTTCAGTAGCGTCATCAGGATGGAATTTGGTGTGGACAAATGTGCGGTCATGCATGTCAAGCGAGGGGAGATTATGGAGTCCGAGGGAGTTCAACTCTCGGAATCCATAAACCTTAGATCCCTTTCTTCAACGGAGACCTATAAGTATTTGGGTATGTCGGAAGCGTTGGGCATCCATACTGTTGACGTGAAGCAATCGTTGAAGGAGCGCTTCTTTGGCCGCCTGAAAAAAAGTATTTAATAGTCTTTTATCAGGCGGAAATAAGATGCGCGCCTTCAACGGGTGGGTCATGCCGGTATTGATGTACTCTTTCGGCATACTTAAATGGACTCAAACAGAACTCGACGCCCTGGATAGGAGGGTCCGTACATTGTTAACGGCATATCGGATGCATCACCCACGGTCATCGGTGATGAGACTGTATATTCCGCGGAAGTGTGGAGGTCGTGGCTTCTTAAATGCTAAGACTCTCCACAACCGCGAGATATGCAGTCTCAGGGAATTTTTCCTTGAAGCCGACGTGGGGATGCACCGAGATGTGGTGGCAGTGGATAAGGGCCTCACCCCGCTCTCCTTGGCTAAAGAGAACTGGCGCAAACCAGTAGTGCTGGAGACTAAAGATCGCGAGGAGGTATGGCAGAGTAAGGAGCTTCACGGACGCTTTTTCCGGGCCTTGCATGGGCCCGATGTAGATTTCTTAGTGTCCCTATCCTGGCTTCGCTTCGGTGACCTATTTGGGGAAACCGAGAGTTTTGTCTGTGCAATTATGGACGAAGTTATCATGACGAATAACTACAGGAGATTTATTGTGAAGGATGGCACGGTTGACATTTGTCGGGGATGCCACCGCCCGGGGGAATCAATTCGCCACATTATTTCTGGGTGTTCTCGTCTAGCTAACGAAGAGTACTTGCATAGGCACAACCTTGTGGCCAGGATCATCCATCAGCAACTTGCTCTGAAATACCGCCTTGTATAATCGGAAGTACCGTACTATAGGTATGTGCCCGACCCCGTTCTCGAAAATAGCAATGTCACACTGTACTGGGACCGATCCATCATCACTGACAGGACTATTGTAGCCAATAAGCCTGATATAGTGGTGGTGGATCGCTTAGAGAAGCGCGCAATGATTGTTGATATAATAGTCCCACATGACGTGAACCTCGTGAAGGCCGAGAATGATAAGAAGATCAAGTACCTATCTTGACTTGGCTCGCGAGGTTGTCGACATGTGGGATGTGGACTCAGCGATCATTGTGCCGATAGTCGTTTCAGCAATTAAGCCAATTGCCAAGAGCCTCGACCAACATCTTAGGAGGCTCTCGTTGGACGGCTGGATCAAGGGCTTGATTCAGAAAGCGGTTCTCCTAGACACGGCGCGTATCGTTAGGAGATTCCTTTCTCAGGAGCCCTGACCACCGGTGGCTTGGACCCTGTTCCCGACGCCGGTGGGCTACTATTATTTATATTTTTAAAGGTTTTTATTTTTTTATACTAATATTTAAAAATTTAATTTATATGTATTATAAGATGAATAAATGATGATAATAATAATATTGTAACGCCAGATGTCGCTAGCAAGCCATTAAGCCGGCTGTCAAGCCCGCCACGCCTAGCCGCTACGTCACTTCCCTACCACGTGAGCCATCCCCACCAAATTTTGAGCCGGGGAGGTGAAGTAGCCGCCAGCCAGCCAGCATTATAAAAGCGAGGAGTGATGATTTTGTTGTTTACTTTTTAATAATAATTGTAAGGGGAAACTCTGCCCAAATAAAAGTATAAATCAAGTATTTTCGCTTTATTTATATCAGTGTCGTTATACTCAGTAGTGGGATTAAATAAAAAAAGCCTACGATGAAACGACGCTCTGCTACACAAAAACGTCGGCGGTCGCCTTGTCGGGAGGACGAAGATTCTGCTTCGATGAGCCGGATTTCTGAAAATTCAAACGAAGAAGGGCGATGCACACCACCCGCAAGGAAAATATTGAAGAGTCTCCTTGCACAAGAAGTTGAAAAAGCATTCAAAACGATCTGGAAAACGAAGCGCCTACCCTCATTCGTCGGAAAGAACACCGTGCCGCATCGTTAATTCCAGAATTTGACCCCGAAAACGAAGAGTGCACAGATACCGACTGGATAAAGAAAATTGAGCAACTAGGACAAATACACGGGTGGGATGACAAAACTAAGTCATTTCACCTTCAAGACAAGTTAAGAGGACAGGCAAGAAAGTAGTATAATCGGCTCGATGAGTACGACTTCTCTTGGGAGCAATGGAAAGAAATGCTTCTTCGTGCGTTCCCGAAACATCGAGACTACGCTCATGTTCTCGAAATGCTTTACCGGAAAAAACTACCCTCTGAAAGCATGACAAAATACTACCAAGTTGCTTTGTGCTTCAGAAGCAATATCACTGCTGCAAGTGAATGCCTACCACCAGGAATCTCCATCATCAAGGTACATATTATTGGCAATGCGGCCAGGAACCACGTCGTAACACCTGCGAGACACTTCTAGTTTCAAGAAGTATCCTTCTCGCTACCAGCAACGCTTCTCCGTGGAGATGAAGGATACCTCAAGGTCGTCAACAACTAAATAACATCATTCAATAATCAGGGGTGTCCCTTACCATCTTGATTACTTGAAACATCTTCACACAATGAAGTGCAATAACTATTCTCAGATTCCCAAGATACAGGTATCTCACCTGGTTCGGGATCTATGTCTTTTAAATTGAAATATTTACATTAAATAAGTTACATTTCAAATACTTGTATTAGCCCAACAAGGCACTGTTTTTGCAAAATAATCTATAATATAAAAATGAATCGCAAAATGTGTTGGTAAGCGCATAACTCGAGAACGGGTGGACCGATTTCGCTAATTCTTTTTTAAAATATTCCTTGAAGTACGAGGATGGTTCTTACGGGGAGAAATATGGTAAAAAAAAAAAAAACCTAAAAAAGTCTAAAAACAACAATTTTCTATACTCCCATACAAAAGATTTGTGATAATACTTATAATGGGGGTAGGGTAGGGTAGGGGTAGGGGTAGGGTACGGGTAAGGTAGGGGTAGGGTAGGGTAGGGGTAGGATACCACGCGAACGAAGTCGTGGCGGGTCAGCTAGTATAAAAATAAATTTATTGTTATTTGTTTTAAGGGAATGTTGTTCTTACCACCTTTATATTGACCTAAATAATGTGTACCCAATTAATTACTTCAATTTATTACTTCTTTTGTACATACTACAGTCTACCTTTTGAATAAGTGCACTGAAATCCTTAGTTTTATGTGTTATAATATCAATTATTTTAATTTGTAAATATGAGCATCACAGAACCATTTATTTATATTGTTACAAGCTACAGCCTGGGACTTCATTGCTTGGCTTATTTAAGTTACATCTCTGGTTACTTCTCTGCTGCCGTGGGTCGTATCATGCTATACTATTTCTCATGGATCTGGCTATCATATTCAAAAAGAAATATTCCATTTTGACTGACAGTTTCAGAGATTTGCATGTTGTGTGTATGTGAAATAAACAAATTCTTCAGCTTTATTGTATTAGTACCTATAGATAACTATTACGGATAAGAACGATATCTTCTAGTCCAGAGACGGTTAGTGTGTTCGTGTAAAATGGTTTTAAGTTTGAAGAGTTGACATACTCTTCTCATATTAGATCTGTTTGGTAGCGGAAAGGCTTTCTCACGGTTACATTGGTCCATGACAGCTCTTCATGCCCTTTCCACTTCTATAAACAGGCTCCACCCCAGGTGTAGTTACCGTACTGGAGCGTTCCCTCCTAAGTTGTTTGTTTATCTTACTGCTTATATCAGTGCTCTTGAATCAATACACTTACCTACATTCTTTGGCCCCACCTTGAAGGGATACTTTGTGGTGGTTGTGGTTAGTATTATCTATACGCCTGTCTATTGGAATTGGAACGCTTTACATAACCGTTTGGAGGGAGCTCCAAAAACGGCACTGATACCCTGATACTAAACATATAGATATAGTGGAGCGCCGTAAGGGTTCTCCTTGGAACCCGGGGCCACTGAAAGTATCTGTTTTAACGTTTTGGAATGTGTCTTTCATACTAAAATGCTGAAAAACAGCCGGTTTTGGTGCTCCAAACATAAACATAGTTGTAGTGCACTCCACAAACTTTTTGGTTGACTTTTGAACACGGTGCATAGTAGGAACACTTTTATATGTGCTGTGGAATTGTCATACCAGTGTGTTTGAGGCAGTTATCGTCATATTAAAACAGATTTAAATAAATTAAGGACCAACAAACAACTGCCGGTTTGAGGTTAGAAATTGTGTCAGTGTCATTTCATTAACGTCACAGTTGTCACTGTCACTGTCATTCCGGTGCTGCCATTGTAGAATAATTTCTACAGCTGCGTTCCATTTAAAGCAAAAAATTAGTAGATTTAAAAACATGGAAGACTAATTTCAAATACTATTTCCTAAATATGATTTAAGAATGTACGTACATTGATTCAAGAGCTCTGAAATAAGCAGAGGGAGAAGCGAACAACGTAGAAGAGAACTCTCCAGGACGGTATCTCCACCTGGGAACCCACCTCGAAATACGGTGTTTACAGCACTGGACAGGGTTCAAAGAGATGCCATAAAAGTAACCATGAGAAAGTCTTCCCGCTACCCAACAGATCTAATACATATGAGAAGAGTACATCAACTCTTTGTAGGTACTTTAGGCAGTTTTACATGTACACAAAAACCTTAAAACCAGACCAGCCTATGAGCAACAACTTTCCAAATGCATTCTTTATTTTTCTCCTTACCTAAACTAACAAACTCCAGGCCAGAAGACGCCCCTCTTATTCACATTCTAGTGTCTATCTATACTCATATTATTCAAGCTGAAGAGTTTGTAACGCGCTAGTCTCTGGACCTACCAGGTGGACCTGTAAAAATCTCTTTGTGTAAGATAGCCAGATTCTCGAGAAGCTAGAATATAATAAAATCAGTGATAGGTGAGAAATAAAGAACTTAACCAATCTAGCAAGGAAGAAAATTTAAATGTGGCTTTTACACTTATCATTTAAGTAGACATGGAAGAAACCCTAAACTAAACTATCACTCTACACATACATCACACACTGAATAACAAACCCTACACACAATACCCTACAAGTTTTTGTCTATTTTATTTCTATCCTATCTAATTCGCCAATTTTATTTATTTCTTTTAACTAAATAACATCATTCAATAATCAGGGGTGTCCCTTACCATCTTGATTACTTGAAACATCTTCACACAATGAAGTGCAATAACTATTCTCAGATTCCCAAGATACAGGTATCTCACCTGGTTCGAGAATTATGTCTTTTAAATTGAAATATTTACATTAAATAAGTTACATTTCAAATACTTGTATTAGCCCCAACAAGGCACTGTTTTTGCAAAATAATATAAAAATAAATTTATTGTTATTTGTTTTAAGGGAATGTTGTTCTTACCACCTTTATATTGACCTAAATAATGTGTACCCATATTATTATTACTTCTTTTGTACATACTACAGTCTACCTTTTGAATAAGTGCACTGAAATCCTTAGTTTTATGTGTTATAATAATATCAATTATTTTAATTTGTAAATATGAGCATCACGGAACCATTTATTTATATTGTTACAAGCTACAGCCTGGGACTTCATTGCTTGGCTTATTTAAGTTACATCTCTGGTTACTTCTCTGCTGCAGTGGGTCGTATCATGCTATACTATTTCTCATGGATCTGGCTATCATATTCAAAAAGAAATATTCCATTCTGACTGACAGTTTCAGAGATTTGCATGTTGTGTGTATGTGAAATAAACAAACTCTTCAGCTTTGTTGTATTAGTACCTATAGATAACTATTACGGATAAGAACAATATCTTCTAGTCCAGAGACGGTTAGTGTGTTCGTGTAAAATGGTTTTAAGTTTGAAGAGTTGACATACTCTTCTCATATTAGATCTGTTTGGTAGCGGAAAGGCTTTCTCACGGTTACATTGGTCCATGACAGCTCTTCATGCCCTTTCCACTTCTATAAACAGGCTCCACCCCAGGCGTAGTTACCGTACTGGAGCGTTCCCTCCTAAGTTGTTTGTTTATCTTACTGCTTATATCAGTGCTCTTGAATCAATACATTTACCTACATTCTTTGGCCCCACCTTGAAGGGATACTTTGTGGTGGTTGTGGTTAGTATTATCTATACGCCTGTCTATTGGAACGCTTTACATAACCGTTTGGAGGGAGCTCCAAAAACGGCACTGAAACCCTGATACTATACATATATGATATAGTGGAGCGCCGTAAGGGTTATCCTTGGAACCCGGGGCCACTGAAAGTATCTGTTTTAACGTTGTGGAATGTGTCTTTCATACTAAAATACTGAAAAACAGCCGGTTTTGGTGCTCCAAACATAAACATAGTTGTAGTGCACTCCACAAACTTTTTGGTTGACTTTTGAACACGGTGCATAGTAGAAACACTTTTATATGTGCTGTGGAATTGTCATACCCGTGTGTTTGAGGCAGTTATCGTCATATTAAAACAGATTTAAATAAATTAAGGACCAACAAACAACTGCCGGTTTGAGGTTAGAAATTGTGTCAGTGTCATTTCTAGTGATGTGCGGAATCGATTATCAATAATCGATTAATAATCTGTTGCCAATCGATTATAATTCACATAATCGATCATGATCGATTGTGACAAAAAGCATTTATTTATTATTATTAATTACACTAGCAACTTTTACTCTTTCTAAAAGGAGAGTAGACGTTTCATTTTTATATGGCGCTCCAGCCATAACATGTACATTTTACCAAAGCTGGGAAAATTACCCCCGAATAGAATAAAGTAACAGTTTTTTTTTTCATAATATTAAATGGATTTTATGCACAAGATAAAAATAAAAAATGTTTGACGTTTGTCCTAAGAGTTATGACAGCCATGACAGGTTGTAGAGATGACATTTACTTAACCTAGAATTGTTTTGTTTGTTTATGTTTTGTTTGCTGTTTTTTATTTTGAGGGTTCAGAAACACGAATAAAAGATTTTTGCAACATTGAAATCGTGGAACTTAATTAAGTTTACTCAAAAATATGTACATACAATAGAATAATAGTTTATTTTTTTAATATAATAAATATTATCACTAAGATTATTTTTTCTTTTTTTAGAAGAGTATACCCTAAGAAGTCATATTTTTTGTTAGGATAAGTTTCAATAATCGCTTGATAATCGATTATTGATCGATTACAATTATTAGCATAATCGATTTTTAATATAATCGAATCGGCACATCAGTAGTCATTTCATTAACGTCACAGTTGTCACTGTCACTGTCATTCCGGTGCTGCCATTGCAGAATAATTTCTACAGCTGCGTTCCATTTAAAGCAAAAAATTAGTAGATTTAAAAACATGGAAGACTAATTTCAAATACTATTTCCTAAATATGATTTAAGAATGTACGTACATTGATTCAAGAGCTCTGAAATAAGCAGAGGGATAAGCGAACAACGTAGAAGAGAACTCTCCAGGACGGTATCTCCACCTGGGAACCCACCTCGAAATACGGTGTTTACAGCACTGGACAGGGTTCAAAGAGATGCCATAAAAGTAACCATGAGAAAGTCTTCCCGCTACCCAACAGATCTAATGCATATGAGAAGAGTACATCAACTCTTTGTAGGTACTTTAGGCAGTTTTACATGTACACAAAAACCTTAAAGCCAGACCAGCCTATGAGCAACAACTTTCCAAATGCATTCTTTATTTTTCTTCTTACCTAAACTAACAAACTCCAGGCCAGAAGACGCCCCTCTTATTCACATTCTAGTGTCTGTCTATTTTATTTCTATCCTATCTAATTCGCCAATTTTATTTATTTCTTTTAACTAAATAACATCATTCAATAATCAGGGGTGTCCCTTACCATCTTGATTACTTGAAACATCTTCACACAATGAAGTGCAATAACTATTCTCAGATTCCCAAGATACAGGTATCTTACCTGGTTCGGGATCTATGTCTTTTTAACCGACTTCAAAAAAGGAGGAGGTTCTCAATTCGTCTGTATGTATAATTTTTTTTTTTTTATGTATGTTCACCGATATTTTCGTCAATTATATATGGATTTCAAAATTTTTTTTTTCTCATATTAGATCTGTTTGGTAGCGGAAAGGCTTTCTCACGGTTACATTGGTCCATGACAGCTCTTCATGCCCTTTCCACTTCTATAAACAGGCTCCACCCCAGGCGTAGTTACCGTACAGGAGCGTTCCCTCCTAAGTTGTTTGTTTATCTTACTGCTTATATCAGTGCTCTTGAATCAATACACTTACCTACATTCTTTGGCCCCACCTTGAAGGGATTCTTTGTGGTGGTTGTGGTTAGTATTATCTATACGCCTGTCTATTGGAACGCTTTACAGTACGGCCGACGTAACTTGGCGATCCTGAAGTTAGCCGAGTAGCTGCGCAGTAGACACTTTTGTTCCTAAAAGTTACATTGCACAGCCAAACAGCTTACTTCAGGACCGCCAAGATACGGCGGCCGTACTATACATAACCGTTTGGAGGGAGCTCCAAAAACGGCACTGAAACCCTGATACTAAACATATATGATATAGTGGAGCGCCGTAAGGGTTATCCTTGGAGCCCGGGGCCACTGAATGTATCTGTTTTAACGTTTTGGAATGTGTCTTTCATACTAAAATGCTGAAAAACAGCCGGTTTTGGTGCTCCAAACGTAAACATAGTTGTAGTGCACTCCACAAACTTGTTGGTTGACTTTTGAACACGGTGCATAGTAGAAACACTTTTATATGTGCTGTGGAATTGTCATACCAGTGTGTTTGATGCAGTTATCGTCATATTAAAACAGATTTAAATAAATTAAGGACCAACAAACAATTCTGCCGGTTTGAGGTTAGAAATTGTGTCAGTGTCATTCCGAATTCCGATCATCCGATGCTGCCATTGTAGATTTAGATTTTAGAATAATTTCTACAGCTGCGTTCCATTTAAAGCAAAAAATTAGTAGATTTAAAAACATGGAAGACTAATTTTAAATACTATTTCCTAAATATGATTAAAGAATGTACGTATATTGATTCAAGAGCTCTGAAATAAGCAGACATGGAAGAAACCCTAAACTAAACTATCACTCTACACATACATCACACACTGAATAACAAACCCTACACACAATACCCTACAAGTTTTTGTCTATTTTATTTCTATCCTATTTAATTCGCCAATTTTATTTATTTCTTTTAACTAAATAACATCATTCAATAATCAGGGGTGTCCCTTACCATCTTGATTACTTGAAACATCTTCACACAATGAAGTGCAATAACTATTCTCAGATTCCCAAGATACAGGTATCTCACCTGGTTCGGGATCTATGTCTTTTAAATTGAAATATTTACATTAAATAAGTTACATTTCAAATACTTGTATTAGCCCCAACAAGGCACTGTTTTTGCAAAATAATATAAAAATAAATTTATTGTTATTTGTTTTAAGGGAATGTTGTTCTTACCACCTTTATATTGACCTAAATAATGTGTACCCATATTATTATTACTTCTTTTGTACATACTACAGTCTACCTTTTGAATAAGTGCACTGAAATCCTTAGTTTTATGTGTTATAATATCAATTATTTTAATCTGTAAATATGAGCATCACGGAACCATTTATTTATATTGTTACAAGCTACAGCCTGGGACTTCATTGCTTGGCTTATTTAAGTTACATCTCTGGTTACTTCTCTGCTGCAGTGGGTCGTATCATGCTATACTATTTCTCATGGACCTGGCTATCATATTCAAAAAGAAATATTCCATTCTGACTGACAGTTTCAGAGATTTGCATGTTGTGTGTATGTGAAATAAACAAACTCTTCAGCTTTATTGTATTAGTACCTATAGATAACTATTACGGATAAGAACGATATCTTCTAGTCCAGAAACGGTTAGTGTGTTCGTGTAAAATGGTTTTAAGTTTGAAGAGTTGACATACTCTTCTCATATTAGATCTGTTTGGTAGCGGAAAGGCTTTCTCACGGTTACATTGGTCCATGACAGCTCTTCATGCCCTTTCCACTTCTATAAACAGGCTCCACCCCAGGCGTAGTTACCGTACTGGAGCGTCCCCTCCTAAGTTGTTTGTTTATCTTACTGCTTATATCAGTGCTCTTGAATCAATACACTTACCTACATTCTTTGGCCCCACCTTGAAGGGATTCTTTGTGGTGGTTGTGGTTAGTATTATCTATACGCCTGTCTATTGGAACGCTTTACATAACCGTTTGGAGGGAGCTCCAAAAACGGCACTGAAACCCTGATACTAAACATAATATATGATATAGTGGAGCGCCGTAAGGGTTATCCTTGGAACCCGGGGCCACTGAAAGTATCTGTTTTAACGTTTCGGAATGTGTCTTTCATACTAAAATGCTGAAAAACAGCCGGTTTTGGTGCTCCAAACATAAACATAGTTGTAGTGCACTCCACAAACTTTTTGGTTGACTTTTGAACACGGTGCATAGTAGAAACACTTTTATATGTGCTGTGGAATTGTCATACCAGTGTGTTTGAGGCAGTTATCGTCATATTAAAACAGATTTAAATAAATTAAGGACCAACAAACAACTGCCGGTTTGAGGTTAGAAATTGTGTCAGTGTCATTTCATTAACGTCACAGTTGTCACTGTCACTGTCATTCCGGTGCTGCCATTGTAGAATAATTTCTACAGCTGCGTTCCATTTAAAGCAAAAAATTCGTAGATTTAAAAACATGGAAGACTAATTTCAAATACTATTTCCTAAATATGATTTAAGAATGTACGTACATTGATTCAAGAGCTCTGAAATAAGCAGAGGGAGAAGCGAACAACGTAGAAGAGAACTCTCCAGGACGGTATCTCCACCTGGGAACCCACCTCGAAATACGGTGTTTACAGCACTGGACAGGGTTCAAAGAGATGCCATAAAAGTAACCATGAGAAAGTCTTCCCGCTACCCAACAGATCTAATACATATGAGAAGAGTACATCAACTCTTTGTAGGTACTTTAGGCAGTTTTACATGTACACAAAAACCTTAAAACCAGACCAGCCTATGAGCAACAACTTTCCAAATGCATTCTTTATTTTTCTTCTTACCTAAACTAACAAACTCCAGGCCAGAAGACGCCCCTCTTATTCACATTCTAGTGTCTGTCTATTTTATTTCTATCCTATCTAATTCGCCAATTTTATTTATTTCTTTTAACTAAATAACATCATTCAATAATCAGGGGTGTCCCTTACCATCTTGATTACTTGAAACATCTTCACACAATGAAGTGCAATAACTATTCTCAGATTCCCAAGATACAGGTATCTTACCTGGTTCGGGATCTATGTCTTTTTAACCGACTTCAAAAAAGGAGGAGGTTCTCAATTCGTCTGTATGTATAATTTTTTTTTTTTTTATGTATGTTCACCGATATTTTCGTCAATTATATATGGATTTCAAAATTTTTTTTTTGTTCGATAGAATTCTCTTCTGAGGTGGTCCCATTTTCACCAGTCCAGGATCTGATGATGGAATCCAGGAGAAATCGAGGGCAACCACCGAAAATTGTTTGCTCGTATGGTGTTTTTGTTACGTAATCATGTCTTACTCAGGTATATGCTTCAGGGTGTCAACATCTGATGCTGCTGTCCTGATGATGATGCTACAGTACTCCTTAACGGTAGTAGTTTTTGAGATAGTGACTTTTTATTATATCATGTTTGTTCGCGGATAACTTCGTCGTTTATGAACCGATTTTGATTATTCTTTTTTTGTTGGAAAGGGTAAACTTCCCAAATGGTTCCATTTAAATTTCATATAGATCTGATAATGGATTAGGGAGACAGACAACGGAACTCTTCAAAAAATTACAGCAAATCAACCGCGATTGCTGCTATCGCATAAATATGCATTGTTTACGCAATTACACAACATAACATCGCGCCTGTACACTCGAAAGAGTTACACAGATGTATACTTACAGTAATATTTGAAAATTTTCATCTAAGTAAACGAAATCGCGTATTCTGCTTTCTTATGACTTTTTTTACCGGTGTCATGTTAATTTACATGACATGACAGTTCCTTCATGGATTTGGATAAAAAAATTGATACTAAAAAGCGAGAAATAAAAAACTTTTTTACAAAAAAAGACAACCGCCTTCAAAAACTAAAAAGAGAAAAATAACTTTAGCTTTGGAAGTCGGCGGCAATACAAAACAACAAACAGAACCAAAGCCGACGACTTCCAAAGCTAAAGTTATTTTTCTCTTTTTAGTTTTTGAAGGCGGTTGTCTTTTTTTGTAAAAAAGTTTTTTTAAATTGAAATATTTACATTAAATAAGTTACATTTCAAATACTTGTATTAGCCCCAACAAGGCACTGTTTTTGCAAAATAATGTAAAAATAAATTTATTGTTATTTGTTTTAAGGGAATGTTGTTCTTACCACCTTTATATTGACCTAAATAATGTGTACCCAATTAATTACTTCAATTTATTACTTCTTTTGTACATACTACAGTCTACCTTTTGAATAAGTGCACTGAAATCCTTAGTTTTATGTGTTATAATATCAATTATTTTAATTTGTAAATATGAGCATCACAGAACCATTTATTTATATTGTTACAAGCTACAGCCTGGAACTTCATTGCTTGGCTTATTTAAGTTACATCTCTGGTTACTTCTCTGCTGCCGTGGGTCGTATCATGCTATACTATTTCTCATGGATCTGGCTATCATATTCAAAAAGAAATATTCCATTCTGACTGACAGTTTCAGAGATTTGCATGTTGTGTGTATGTGAAATAAACAAACTCTTCAGCTTTATTGTATTAGTACCTATAGATAACTATTACGGATAAGAACGATATCTTCTAGTCCAGAGACGGTTAGTGTGTTCGTGTAAAATGGTTTTAAGTTTGAAGAGTTGACATACTCTTCTCATATTAGATCTGTTTGGTAGCGGAAAGGCTTTCTCACGGTTACATTGGTCCATGACAGCTCTTCATGCCCTTTCCACTTCTATAAACAGGCTCCACCCCAGGCGTAGTTACCGTACTGGAGCGTCCCCTCCTAAGTTGTTTGTTTATCTTACTGCTTATATCAGTGCTCTTGAATCAATACACTTACCTACATTCTTTGGCCCCACCTTGAAGGGATTCTTTGTGGTGGTTGTGGTTAGTATTATCTATACGCCTGTCTATTGGAACGCTTTACATAACCGTTTGGAGGGAGCTCCAAAAACGGCACTGAAACCCTGATACTAAACATATATGATATAGTGGAGCGCCGTAAGGGTTATCCTTGGAGCCCGGGGCCACTGAATGTATCTGTTTTAACGTTTTGGAATGTGTCTTTCATACTAAAATGCTGAAAAACAGCCGGTTTTGGTGCTCCAAACGTAAACATAGTTGTAGTGCACTCCACAAACTTGTTGGTTGACTTTTGAACACGGTGCATAGTAGAAACACTTTTATATGTGCTGTGGAATTGTCATACCAGTGTGTTTGATGCAGTTATCGTCATATTAAAACAGATTTAAATAAATTAAGGACCAACAAACAATTCTGCCGGTTTGAGGTTAGAAATTGTGTCAGTGTCATTCCGAATTCCGATCATCCGATGCTGCCATTGTAGATTTAGATTTTAGAATAATTTCTACAGCTGCGTTCCATTTAAAGCAAAAAATTAGTAGATTTAAAAACATGGAAGACTAATTTTAAATACTATTTCCTAAATATGATTAAAGAATGTACGTATATTGATTCAAGAGCTCTGAAATAAGCAGACATGGAAGAAACCCTAAACTAAACTATCACTCTACACATACATCACACACTGAATAACAAACCCTACACACAATACCCTACAAGTTTTTGTCTATTTTATTTCTATCCTATCTAATTCGCCAATTTTATTTATTTCTTTTAACTAAATAACATCATTCAATAATCAGGGGTGTCCCTTACCATCTTGATTACTTGAAACATCTTCACACAATGAAGTGCAATAACTATTCTCAGATTCCCAAGATACAGGTATCTCACCTGGTTCGGGATCTATGTCTTTTAAATTGAAATATTTACATTAAATAAGTTACATTTCAAATACTTGTATTAGCCCCAACAAGGCACTGTTTTTGCAAAATAATATAAAAATAAATTTATTGTTATTTGTTTTAAGGGAATGTTGTTCTTACCACCTTTATATTGACCTAAATAATGTGTACCCATATTATTATTACTTCTTTTGTACATACTACAGTCTACCTTTTGAATAAGTGCACTGAAATCCTTAGTTTTATGTGTTATAATATCAATTATTTTAATTTGTAAATATGAGCATCACAGAACCATTTATTTATATTGTTACAAGCTACAGCCTGGAACTTCATTGCTTGGCTTATTTAAGTTACATCTCTGGTTACTTCTCTGCTGCCGTGGGTCGTATCATGCTATACTATTTCTCATGGATCTGGCTATCATATTCAAAAAGAAATATTCCATTCTGACTGACAGTTTCAGAGATTTGCATGTTGTGTGTATGTGAAATAAACAAACTCTTCAGCTTTATTGTATTAGTACCTATAGATAACTATTACGGATAAGAACGATATCTTCTAGTCCAGAAACGGTTAGTGTGTTCGTGTAAAATGGTTTTAAGTTTGAAGAGTTGACATACTCTTCTCATATTAGATCTGTTTGGTAGCGGAAAGGCTTTCTCACGGTTACATTGGTCCATGACAGCTCTTCATGCCCTTTCCACTTCTATAAACAGGCTCCACCCCAGGCGTAGTTACCGTACTGGAGCGTTCCCTCCTAAGTTGTTTGTTTATCTTACTGCTTATATCAGTGCTCTTGAATCAATACACTTACCTACATTCTTTGGCCCCACCTTGAAGGGATACTTTGTGGTCGGTTGTGGTTAGTATTATCTATACGCCTGTCTATTGGAATTGGAACGCTTTACATAACCGTTTGGAGGGAGCTCCAAAAACGGCACTGAAACCCTGATACTAAACATATATGATATAGTGGAGCGCCGTAAGGGTTATCCTTGGAACCCGGGGCCACTGAAAGTATCTGTTTTAACGTTTTGGAATGTGTCTTTCATACTAAAATGCTGAAAAACAGCCGGTTTTGGTGCTCCAAACATAAACATAGTTGTAGTGCACTCCACAAACTTTTTGGTTGACTTTTGAACACGGTGCATAGTAGAAACACTTTTATATGTGCTGTGGAATTGTCATACCAGTGTGTTTGAGGCAGTTATCGTCATATTAAAACAGATTTAAATAAATTAAGGACCAACAAACAACTGCCGGTTTGAGGTTAGAAATTGTGTCAGTGTCATTTCATTAACGTCACAGTTGTCACTGTCACTGTCATTCCGGTGCTGCCATTGTAGAATAATTTCTACAGCTGCGTTCCATTTAAAGCAAAAAATTAGTAGATTTAAAAACATGGAAGACTAATTTCAAATACTATTTCCTAAATATGATTTAAGAATGTACGTACATTGATTCAAGAGCTCTGAAATAAGCAGAGGGAGAAGCGAACAACGTAGAAGAGAACTCTCCAGGACGGTATCTCCACCTGGGAACCCACCTCGAAATACGGTGTTTACAGCACTGGACAGGGTTCAAAGAGATGCCATAAAAGTAACCATGAGAAAGTCTTTCCGCTACCCAACAGATCTAATACATATGAGAAGAGTACATCAACTCTTTGTAGGTACTTTAGGCAGTTTTACATGTACACAAAAACCTTAAAACCAGACCAGCCTATGAGCAACAACTTTCCAAATGCATTCTTTATTTTTCTTCTTACCTAAACTAACAAACTCCAGGCCAGAAGACGCCCCTCTTATTCACATTCTAGTGTCTATCTATACTCATATTATTCAAGCTGAAGAGTTTGTAACGCGCTAGTCTCTGGACCTACCAGGTGGACCTGTAAAAATCTCTTTGTGTAAGATAGCCAGATTCTCGAGAAGCTAGAATATAATAAAATCAGTGATAGGTGAGAAATAAAGAACTTAACCAATCTAGCAAGGAAGAAAATTTAAATGTGGCTTTTACACTTATCATTTAAGTAGACATGGAAGAAACCCTAAACTAAACTATCACTCTACACATACATCACACACTGAATAACAAACCCTACACACAATACCCTACAAGTTTTTGTCTATTTTATTTCTATCCTATCTAATTCGCCAATTTTATTTATTTCTTTTAACTAAATAACATCATTCAATAATCAGGGGTGTCCCTTACCATCTTGATTACTTGAAACATCTTCACACAATGAAGTGCAATAACTATTCTCAGATTCCCAAGATACATGTATCTCACCTGGTTCGAGAATTATGTCTTTTAAATTGAAATATTTACATTAAATAAGTTACATTTCAAATACTTGTATTAGCCCCAACAAGGCACTGTTTTTGCAAAATAATATAAAAATAAATTTATTGTTATTTGTTTTAAGGGAATGTTGTTCTTACCACCTTTATATTGACCTAAATAATGTGTACCCATATTATTATTACTTCTTTTGTACATACTACAGTCTACCTTTTGAATAAGTGCACTGAAATCCTTAGTTTTATGTGTTATAATATCAATTATTTTAATTTGTAATTATGAGCATCACGGAACCCTGATACTAAACATATATGATATAGTGGAGCGCCGTAAGGGTTATCCTTGGAACCCGGGGCCACTGAAAGTATCTGTTTTAACGTTTTGGAATGTGTCTTTCATACTAAAATGCTGAAAAACAGCCGGTTTTGGTGTTCCAAACGTAAACATAGTTGTAGTGCACTCCACAAACTTGTTGGTTGACTTTTGAACACGGTGCATAGTAGGAACACTTTTATATGTGCTGTGGAATTGTCATACCAGTGTGTTTGAGGCAGTTATCGTCATATTAAAACAGATTTAAATAAATTAAGGACCAACAAACAACTGCCGGTTTGAGGTTAGAAATTGTGTCAGTGTCATTTCTAGTGATGTGCGGAATCGATTATCAATAATCGATTAATAATCTGTTGCCAATCGATTATAATTCACATAATCGATCATGATCGATTGTGACAAAAAGCATTTATTTATTATTATTAATTACACTAGCAACTTTTACTCTTTCTAAAAGGAGAGTAGACGTTTCATTTTTATATGGCGCTCCGGCCATAACATGTACATTTTACCAAAGCTGGGAAAATTACCCCCGAATAGAATAAAGTAACAGTTTTTTTTCATAATATTAAATGGATTTTATGCACAAGATAAAAATAAAAAATGTTTGACGTTTGTCCTAAGAGTTATGACAGCCATGACAGGTTGTAGAGATGACATTTACATAACCTAGAATTGTTTTGTTTGTTTATGTTTTGTTTGCTGTTTTTTATTTTGAGGGTTCAGAAACTCGAATAAAAGTTTTTTGCAACATTGAAATCGTGGAACTTAATTAAGTTTACTCAAAAATATGTACAGTCAGCAAAATAGATAAGTAACCAGGGTCGCCTAATGAAATCAAAGTTTAAAAAAAATCTATAGAAATTTTTGGATGAATTTTATTTTAATTAATAGAAAATAAACAGTTTATTAATTAAAATTAATTTTATTTAAAACCGACTACCGGTTTAAAAGAATTTTTTAGCTATATTAGACGGTCTGGTTACTTGTCTCTTTTGTTGACTGTACATACAATAGAATAATAGTTTATTTTTTTAATATAATAAATATTATCGATAAGATTATTTTTTCTTTTTTTAGAAGAGTATACCCTAAGAAGTCATATTTTTTGTTAGGGTAAGTTTCAATAATCGCTTGATAATCGATTATTGTTCGATTACAATTATTAGCATAATCGATTATTAATATAATCGAATCGGCACATCAGTAGTCATTTCATTAACGTCACAGTTGTCACTGTCATTCCGGTGCTGCCATTGCAGAATAATTTCTACAGCTGCGTTCCATTTAAAGCAAAAAATTAGTAGATTTAAAAACATGGAAGACTAATTTCAAATACTATTTCCTAAATATGATTTAAGAATGTACGTACATTGATTCAAGAGCTCTGAAATAAGCAGAGGGATAAGCGAACAACGTAGAAGAGAACTCTCCAGGACGGTATCTCCACCTGGGAACCCACCTCGAAATACGGTGTTTACAGCACTGGACAGGTTTCAAAGAGATGCCATAAAAGTAACCATGAGAAAGTCTTTCCGCTATGCTACCCAACAGATCTAATACATATGAGAAGAGTACATCAACTCTTTGTAGGTACTTTAGGCAGTTTTACATGTACACAAAAACCTTAAAACCAGACCAGCCTATGAGCAACAACTTTCCAAATGCATTCTTTATTTTTCTTCTTACCTAAACTAACAAACTCCAGGCCAGAAGACGCCCCTCTTATTCACATTCTAGTGTCTATCTATACTCATATTATTCAAGCTGAAGAGTTTGTAACGCGCTAGTCTCTGGACCTACCAGGTGGACCTGTAAAAATCTCTTTGTGTAAGATAGCCAGATTCTCGAGAAGCTAGAATATAATAAAATCAGTGATAGGTGAGAAATAAAGAACTTAACCAATCTAGCAAGGAAGAAAATTTAAATGTGGCTTTTACACTTATCATTTAAGTAGACATGGAAGAAACCCTAAACTAAACTATCACTCTACACATACATCACACACTGAATAACAAACCCTACACACAATACCCTACAAGTTTTTGTCTATTTTATTTCTATCCTATCTAATTCGCCAATTTTATTTATTTCTTTTAACTAAATAACATCATTCAATAATCAGGGGTGTCCCTTGCCATCTTGATTACTTGAAACATCTTCACACAATGAAGTGCAATAACTATTCTCAGATTCCCAAGATACAGGTATCTCACCTGGTTCGGGATCTATGTCTTTTAAATTGAAATATTTACATTAAATAAGTTACATTTCAAATACTTGTATTAGCCCCAACAAGGCACTGTTTTTGCAAAATAATATAAAAATAAATTTATTGTTATTTGTTTTAAGGGAATGTTGTTCTTACCACCTTTATATTGACCTAAATAATGTGTACCCATATTATTATTACTTCTTTTGTACATACTACAGTCTACCTTTTGAATAAGTGCACTGAAATCCTTAGTTTTATGTGTTATAATAATATCAATTATTTTAATTTGTAAATATGAGCATCACGGAACCATTTATTTATATTGTTACAAGCTACAGCCTGGGACTTAATTGCTTGGCTTATTTAAGTTACATCTCTGGTTACTTCTCTGCTGCCGTGGGTCGTATCATGCTATACTATTTCTCATGGATCTAACTATCATATTCAAAAAGAAATATTCCATTCTGACTGACAGTTTCAGAGATTTGCATGTTGTGTGTATCATGTATGTGAAATAAAAAAAACTCTTCAGCTTTATTGTATTAGTACCTATAGATAACTATCACGGATAAGAACGATATCTTATAGTCCAGAAACGGTTAGTGTGTTCGTGTAAAATGGTTTTAAGTTTGAAGAGTTGACATACTCTTCTCATATTAGATCTGTTTAGTAGCGGAAAGGCTTTCTCACGGTTACATTGGTCCATGACAGCTCTTCATGCCCTTTCCACTTCTATAAACAGGCTCCACCCCAGGCGTAGTTACCGTACTGGAGCGTTCCCTCCTAAGTTGTTTGTTTATCTTACTGCTTATATCAGTGCTCTTGAATCAATACACTTACCTACATTCTTTGGCCCCACCTTGAAGGGATACTTTGTGGTCGGTTGTGGTTAGTATTATCTATACGCCTGTCTATTGGAACGCTTTACATAACCGTTTGGAGGGAGCTCCAAAAACGGCACTGAAACCCTGATACTAAACATATATGATATAGTGGAGCGCCGTAAGGGTTATCCTTGGAACCCGGGGCCACTGAAAGTATCTGTTTTAACGTTTTGGAATGTGTCTTTCATACTAAAATGCTGAAAAACAGCCGGTTTTGGTGCTCCAAACATAAACATAGTTGTAGTGCACTCCACAAACTTTTTGGTTGACTTTTGAACACGGTGCATAGTAGAAACACTTTTATATGTGCTGCGGAATTGTCATACCAGTGTGTTTGAGGCAGTTATCGTCATATTAAAACAGATTTAAATAAATTAAGGACCAACAAACAACTGCCGGTTTGAGGTTAGAAATTGTGTCAGTGTCATTTCATTAACGTCACAGTTGTCACTGTCACTGTCATTCCGGTGCTGCCATTGTAGAATAATTTCTACAGCTGCGTTCCATTTAAAGCAAAAAATTAGTAGATTTAAAAACATGGAAGACTAATTTCAAATACTATTTCCTAAATATGATTTAAGAATGTACAGTCGGTTGTCAGCATTATCTGACCCACCCTAAACACAATCGAAATTGGACCTTCTGCCTATGAAAATAAGGTTTAATTTCAATTTATATGAGGTTATCAGTCAAGTGCTCGAGAACTGAGAAGGAACAAATACAATAATAATACACACACGCAAATTTGATCTTTATCACGTTAGCATTGGGTTAAATCTTATAACAACTTGTTATAATATAATAAGTGTAATAGCTTATTTTAATAAGTTCGGTCAAGTAACTCAGGTCTCGTGGTCTGTGTGTAAGACTGAGAGTGACAAGTTGCGAGATCAAATCCTGCGACAAAGATATTGTTTTGCTTTCAATTTAGAATTTATTCTAAAAGTATTTCTTGTATTATTGTAAAGAACTATAGACGGACAACCTACAAATATAAAGTTTCTAAAATGGTAATATTTTGGCATAACTTGTAATAAGTGGGTAGTTGAAAAATAAATATTTGTATTCATTGTAAAACTGGTATTCAAATGCTACTAACTAAGGGTATGCAGTGACAACGCGCAAACATATTTTACCTTGCCTTACTAAATTGCAGAAACAACTTCTCTTTACAATTTATTTTTGTCTATTTTATAGGTAGTTTTTTTATTATCATGTCTTAATGGAGTGATTAAATAATAATGAAGGGATAAAATACAAAATAATCTATTTGCACTAGGATAAGGTTGGCTGCTTGTGCTGTGCAAGAATAAACTTTATTAAAGTATATATATGGTTTAAATTCTTTAGTCTTGTGGTCACTAATCGTTGTTTTCGTTCGAAATCAAGTTTAACCTAAATATAGCTTCTGCTCAGGTGTTTCTTTTTTAATTATTTTATTATACTTTTTTTACAGTTCTTTAATGGACAATGCATAGAAATAAAACTAAACAATTGCAAATTTAAAATGTTTATTATTTCATTAAAACACTTAGGTAAGATAAAGTAAGTAAATGCTCACATATTTCCAAATTAATATACAATATATATGAGGATGCCATAATCAAATCTAACCATTTATAAACATTAAAAAAGGCATGTTTATGCTTGAAAGTTTGTTATCGAGAAAATTAATTCATCTGTGAAATGCTTTACAGATATTAGCTGCCTATTATACGTAGTGAATAAACATGTTATTTAAATAGAAAAAAAAAACTATTTATAACAATAACATCACCACGTAATTGGCAACATTTTAATGGTTTAACAATCTATATCCATTGAGCATTTACTTACATGGTGTGTTTAAAAATATCCTAGATTAATTAGTAGCGGAGTGGTGGCGCACCGTTCCTTGTTACGTTCATCTTTGTCCGATTTAAATGTTTTTTTTTTTCATCAGTGAAGATCACAACATTTTCTTCTCAATTAAAATTTAAATATTCCTGGGCAAAACGGACCCTTCTTCTTCGCGATGATCAGGTGTCAATGCTATTTTCTGTGCCTATAATTCCTTATTCCAGCAGCGTGTAAATGCCTTCTCACTGTTTCCACTGAAATATCGTGTTTTATTGCGGTTACACTAATGGGCAATCGCATTCGGGACTATACTTAATGTTTTTTTGCCCCTGGACGAATCCACTGAATATTTACTTTGTCTCCATAACGTCTTAGCTACAGTCGTATTTCCCTAAAACAAAAAAAAAACATTTTTGGAACCGTTTATGTAACTTGTAAGGAGTGAATGTAATAGTAAAATAGCCAACTACGCGTTCATTAATCACAATCAATTAAATAAAATAGGTATAAAAAAAAACACTTACTGCTATATTAAGACGACGACCAATCTCTCTAATTCCAAAATTCTGCTCATGTAAAAATATGATTTTATGTTTGGTATAGTCATTAAGCTGCGACATGATGCTTTTTTACACCAAATTGCTTAAAAATACTTAACGAGTTATGCGAAACGATTTACAAATGTGTGTGCGCAGTCAATGCTAATAGGCGTAGTGTAACTTTTGTCACTTAAGTAGACGAATTTATTATCTACCTCACGAAGCAAATATATGTGAACTTAAACTTTTTTAATTTACCCACCTGTTTACAAGATAAGTTATTAGGCGTAAATCATATCGGCCGTTCTTTAATAATCCAAACAATTTTGTAGAAATGAAATCAAATTAAAAAAGAAACTGATAACAGGTGGACTGTGTTTTCGAACCCACATGTTGTTCCTCGCCAATCCAACATCAAACCGCCAAGCCACAAGAACTTGTTAAGACTCCACGAAATTAAAGATTGGGTTCTAGTTATGTAGGGTGACTTAAAAGGTTTTTAACTTTAATGTCAACGAGATAATGATTAAAATAGCTTAACAAAATGATAATTATAATGCCGGTGGCTCCGACAACGTTGGGTGGGTTTATGCGTGTCTGTATTCATCGATAAATTGAAATTAAACCTTATTATCATAGGCAGAGGGTCCAATTTCGGTTGTGATTAGGGTGGGTCAGATAATGTTGACAACAGACTGTACGTACATTGATTCAAGAGCTCTGAAATAAGCAGAGGGAGAAGCGAACAACGTAGAAGAGAACTCTCCAGGACGGTATCTCCACCTGGGGACCCACCTCGAAATACGGTGTTTACAGCACTGGACAGGGTTCAAAGAGATGCCATAAAAGTAACCATGAGAAAGTCTTTCCGCTATGCTACCCAACAGATCTAATACATATGAGAAGAGTACATCAACTCTTTGTAGGTACTTTAGGCAGTTTTACATGTACACAAAAACCTTAAAACCAGACCAGCCTATGAGCAACAACTTTCCAAATGCATTCTTTATTTTTCTTCTTACCTAAACTAACAAACTCCAGGCCAGAAGACGCCCCTCTTATTCACATTCTAGTGTCTATCTATACTCATATTATTCAAGCTGAAGAGTTTGTAACGCGCTAGTCTCTGGACCTACCAGGTGGACCTGTAAAAATCTCTTTGTGTAAGATAGCCAGATTCTCGAGAAGCTAGAATATAATAAATCAGTGATAGGTGAGAAATAAAGAACTTAACCAATCTAGCAAGGAAGAAAATTTAAAAGTGGCTTTTACACTTATCATTTAAGTAGACATGGAAGAAACCCTAAACTAAACTATCACTCTACACATACATCACACACTGAATAACAAACCCTACACACAATACCCTACAAGTTTTTGTCTATTTTATTTCTATCCTATCTAATTCGCCAATTTTATTTATTTCTTTTAACTAAATAACATCATTCAATAATCAGGGGTGTCCCTTACCATCTTGATTACTTGAAACATCTTCACACAATGAAGTGCAATAACTATTCTCAGATTCCCAAGATACAGGTATCTCACCTGGTTCGAGAATTATGTCTTTTAAATTGAAATATTTACATTAAATAAGTTACATTTCAAATACTTGTATTAGCCCCAACAAGGCACTGTTTTTGCAAAATAATATAAAAATAAATTTATTGTTATTTGTTTTAAGGGAATGTTGTTCTTACCACCTTTATATTGACCTAAATAATGTGTACCCATATTATTATTACTTCTTTTGTACATACTACAGTCTACCTTTTGAATAAGTGCACTGAAATCCTTAGTTTTATGTGTTATAATATCAATTATTTTAATTTGTAAATATGAGCATCACAGAACCATTTATTTATATTGTTACAAGCTACAGCCTGGGACTTCATTGCTTGGCTTATTTAAGTTACATCTCTGGTTACTTCTCTGCTGCTGTGGGTCGTATCATGCTATACTATTTCTCATGGATCTGGCTATCATATTCAAAAAGAAATATTCCATTCTGACTGACAGTTTCAGAGATTTGCATGTTGTGTGTATGTGAAATAAACAAACTCTTCAGCTTTATTGTATTAGTACCTATAGATAACTATCACGGATAAGAACGATATCTTCTAGTCCAGAGACGGTTAGTGTGTTCGTGTAAAATGGTTTTAAGTTTGAAGAGTTGACATACTCTTCTCATATTAGATCTGTTTGGTAGCAGAAAGGCTTTCTCACGGTTACATTGGTCCATGACAGCTTTTCTTGCCCTTTCCACTTCTATAAACAGGCTCCACCCCAGGCGTAGTTACCGTACTGGAGCGTTCCCTCCTAAGTTGTTTGTTTATCTTACTGCTTATATCAGTGCTCTTGAATCAATACACTTACCTACATTCTTTGGCCCCACCTTGAAGGGATACTTTGTGGTGGTTGTGGTTAGTATTATCTATACGCCTGTCTATTGGAACGCTTTACATAACCGTTTGGAGGGAGCTCCAAAAACGGCACTGAAACCCTGATACTAAACATATATGATATAGAGGAGCGCCGTAAGGGTTATCCTTGGAACCCGGGGCCACTGAAAGTATCTGTTTTAACGTTTTGGAATGTGTCTTTCATACTAAAATGCTGAAAAACAGCCGGTTTTGGTGTTCCAAACGTAAACATAGTTGTAGTGCACTCCACAAACTTGTTGGTTGACTTTTGAACACGGTGCATAGTAGGAACACTTTTATATGTGCTGTGGAATTGTCATACCAGTGTGTTTGAGGCTGTTATCGTCATATTAAAACAGATTTAAATAAATTAAGGACCAACAAACAACTGCCGGTTTGAGGTTAGAAATTGTGTCAGTGTCATTTCTAGTGATGTGCGGAATCGATTATCAATAATCGATTAATAATCTGTTGCCAATCGATTATAATTCACATAATCGATCATGATCGATTGTGACAAAAAGCATTTATTTATTATTATTAATTACACTAGCAACTTTTACTCTTTCTAAAAGGAGAGTAGACGTTTCATTTTTATATGGCGCTCCGGCCATAACATGTACATTTTACCAAAGCTGGGAAAATTACCCCCGAATAGAATAAAGTAACAGTTTTTTATTTTCATAATATTAAATGGATTTTATGCACAAGATAAAAATAAAAAATGTTTGACGTTTGTCCTAAGAGTTATGACAGCCATGACAGGTTGTAGAGATGACATTTACATAACCTAGAATTGTTTTGTTTGTTTATGTTTTGTTTGCTGTTTTTTATTTTGAGGGTTCAGAAACACGAATAAAAGATTTTTGCAACATTGAAATCGTGGAACTTAATTAAGTTTACTCAAAAATATGTACAGTCAGCAAAATAGATAAGTAACCAGGGTCGCCTAATGAAATCAAAGTTTAACAAAAATCGATAGAAGTTTTTGGATGAATTTTATTTTAATTAATAGAAAATAAACAGTTTATTAATTAAAATTAATTTTATTTAAAACCGACTACCGGTTTAAAAGAATTTTTTAGCTATATTAGACGGTCTGGTTACTTGTCTCTTTTGTTGACTGTACATACAATAGAATAATAGTTTATTTTTTTAATATAATAAATATTATCACTAAGATTATTTTTTCTTTTTTTAGAAGAGTATACCCTAAGAAGTCATATTTTTTGTTAGGGTAAGTTTCAATAATCGCTTGATAATCGATTATTGTTCGATTACAATTATTAGCATAATCGATTATTATTATAATCGAATCGGCACATCAGTAGTCATTTCATTAACGTCACAGTTGTCACTGTCATTCCGGTGCTGCCATTGCAGAATAATTTCTACAGCTGCGTTCCATTTAAAGCAAAAAATTAGTAGATTTAAAAACATGGAAGACTAATTTCAAATACTATTTCCTAAATATGATTTAAGAATGTACGTACATTGATTCAAGAGCTCTGAAATAAGCAGAGGGATAAGCGAACAACGTAGAAGAGAACTCTCCAGGACGGTATCTCCACCTGGGAACCCACCTCGAAATACGGTGTTTACAGCACTGGACAGGTTTCAAAGAGATGCCATAAAAGTAACCATGGGAAAGTCTTTCCGCTATGCTACCCAACAGATCTAATACATATGAGAAGAGTACATCAACTCTTTGTAGGTACTTTAGGCAGTTTTACATGTACACAAAAACCTTAAAACCAGACCAGCCTATGAGCAACAACTTTCCAAATGCATTCTTTATTTTTCTTCTTACCTAAACTAACAAACTCCAGGCCAGAAGACGCCCCTCTTATTCACATTCTAGTGTCTATCTATACTTATATTATTCAAGCTGAAGAGTTTGTAACGCGCTAGTCTCTGGACCTACCAGGTGGACCTGTAAAAATCTCTTTGTGTAAGATAGCCAGATTCTCGAGAAGCTAGAATATAATAAAATCAGTGATAGGTGAGAAATAAAGAACTTAACCAATCTAGCAAGGAAGAAAATTTAAATGTGGCTTTTACACTTATCATTTAAGTAGACATGGAAGAAACCCTAAACTAAACTATCACTCTACACATACATCACACACTGAATAACAAACCCTACACACAATACCCTACAAGTTTTTGTCTATTTTATTTCTATCCTATCTAATTCGCCAATTTTATTTATTTCTTTTAACTAAATAACATCATTCAATAATCAGGGGTGTCCCTTACCATCTTGATTACTTGAAACATCTTCACACAATGAAGTGCAATAACTATTCTCAGATTCCCAAGATACAGGTATCTCACCTGGTTCGGGATCTATGTCTTTTAAATTGAAATATTTTCATTAAATAAGTTACATTTCAAATACTTGTATTAGCCCCAACAAGGCACTGTTTTTGCAAAATAATATAAAAATAAATTTATTGTTATTTGTTTTAAGGGAATGTTGTTCTTACCACCTTTATATTGACCTAAATAATGTGTACCCATATTATTATTACTTCTTTTGTACATACTACAGTCTACCTTTTGAATAAGTGCACTGAAATCCTTAGTTTTATGTGTTATAATATCAATTATTTTAATTTGTAAATATGAGCATCACGGAACCATTTATTTATATTGTTACAAGCTACAGCCTGGGACTTCATTGCTTGGCTTATTTAAGTTACATCTCTGGTTACTTCTCTGCTGCAGTGGGTCGTATCATGCTATACTATTTCTCATGGACCTGGCTATCATATTCAAAAAGAAATATTCCATTCTGACTGACAGTTTCAGAGATTTGCATGTTGTGTGTATCATGTATGTGAAATAAAAAAACTCTTCAGCTTTATTGTATTAGTACCTATAGATAACTATCATGGCTAAGAACGATATCTTCTAGTCCAGAAACGGTTAGTGTGTTCGTGTAAAATGGTTTTAAGTTTGAAGAGTTGACGTACTCTTCTCATATTAGATCTGTTTAGTAGCGGAAAGGCTTTCTCACGGTTACATTGGTCCATGACAGCTCTTCATGCCCTTTCCACTTCTATAAACAGGCTCCACCCCAGGCGTAGTTACCGTGCTGGAGCGTTCCCTCCTAAGTTGTTTGTTTATCTTACTGCTTATATCAGTGCTCTTGAATCAATACACTTACCTACATTCTTTGGCCCCACCTTGAAGGGATACTTTGTGGTGGTTGTGGTTAGTATTATCTATACGCCTGTCTATTGGAACGCTTTACATAACCGTTTGGAGGGAGCTCCAAAAACGGCACTGAAATCCTGATACTAAACATATATGATATAGTGGACCGCCGTAAGGGTTATCCTTGGAGCCCGGGGCCACTGAAAGTATCTGTTTTAACGTTTTGGAATGTGTCTTTCATACTAAAATGCTGAAAAACAGCCGGTTTTGGTGCTCCAAACGTAAACATAGTTGTAGTGCACTCCACAAACTTGTTGGTTGACTTTTGAACACGGTGCATAGTAGAAACACTTTTATATGTGCTGTGGAATTGTCATACCAGTGTGTTTGATGCAGTTATCGTCATATTAAAACAGATTTAAATAAATTAAGGACCAACAAACAATTCTGCCGGTTTGAGGTTAGAAATTGTGTCAGTGTCATTTCATTAACGTCACAGTTGTCACTGTCATTCCGGTGCTGCCATTGTAGAATAATTTCTACAGCTGCGTTCCATTTAAAGCAAAAAATTAGTAGATTTAAAAACATGGAAGACTAATTTCAAATACTATTTCCTAAATATGATTTAAGAATGTACGTACATTGATTCAAGAGCTCTGAAATAAGCAGAGGGAGAAGCGAACAACGTAGAAGAGAACTCTCCAGGACGGTATCTCCACCTGGGAACCCACCTCGAAATACGGTGTTTACAGCACTGGACAGGGTTCAAAGAGATGCCATAAAAGTAACCATGAGAAAGTCTTCCCGTTACCCAACAGATCTAATACATATGAGAAGAGTACATCAACTCTTTGTAGGTACTTTAGGCAGTTTTACATGTACACAAAAACCTTAAAACCAGACCAGCCTATGAGCAACAACTTTCCAAATGCATTCTTTATTTTTCTTCTTACCTAAACTAACAAACTCCAGGCCAGAAGACGCCCCTCTTATTCACATTCTAGTGTCTATCTATACTCATATTATTCAAGCTGAAGAGTTTGTAACGCGCTAGTCTCTGGACCTACCAGGTGGACCTGTAAAAATCTCTTTGTGTAAGATAGCCAGATTCTCGAGAAGCTAGAATATAATAAAATCAGTGATAGGTGAGAAATAAAGAACTTAACCAATCTAGCAAGGAAGAAAATTTAAATGTGGCTTTTACACTTATCATTTAAGTAGACATGGAAGAAACCCTAAACTAAACTATCACTCTACACATACATCACACACTGAATAACAAACCCTACACACAATACCCTACAAGTTTTTGTCTATTTTATTTCTATCCTATCTAATTCGCCAATTTTATTTATTTCTTTTAACTAAATAACATCATTCAATAATCAGGGGTGTCCCTTACCATCTTGATTACTTGAAACATCTTCACACAATGAAGTGCAATAACTATTCTCAGATTCCCAAGATACAGGTATCTCACCTGGTTCGAGAATTATGTCTTTTAAATTGAAATATTTACATTAAATAAGTTACATTTCAAATACTTGTATTAGCCCCAACAAGGCACTGTTTTTGCAAAATAATATAAAAATAAATTTATTGTTATTTGTTTTAAGGGAATGTTGTTCTTACCACCTTTATATTGACCTAAATAATGTGTACCCATATTATTATTACTTCTTTTGTACATACTACAGTCTACCTTTTGAATAAGTGCACTAAAATCCTTAGTTTTATGTGTTATAATAATATCAATTATTTTAATTTGTGAATATGAGCATCACGGAACCATTTATTTATATTGTTACAAGCTACAGCCTGGGACTTAATTGCTTGGCTTATTTAAGTTACATCTCTGGTTACTTCTCTGCTGCCGTGGGTCGTATCATGCTATACTATTTCTCATGGATCTGGCTATCATATTCAAAAAGAAATATTCCATTCTGACTGACAGTTTCAGAGATTTGCATGTTGTGTGTATGTGAAATAAACAAACTCTTCAGCTTTATTGTATTAGTACCTATAGATAACTTTTATGGATAAGAACGATATCTTCTAGTCCAGAGACGGTTAGTGTGTTCAAGTAAAATGGTTTTAAGTTTGAAGAGTTGACATACTCTTCTCATATTAGATCTGTTTGGTAGCGGAAAGGCTTTCTCACGGTTACATTGGTCCATGACAGCTCTTCATGCCCTTTCCACTTCTATAAACAGGCTCCACCCCAGGCGTAGTTACCGTACTGGAGCGTTCCCTCCTAAGTTGTTTGTTTATCTTACTGCTTATATCAGTGCTCTTGAATCAATACACTTACCTACATTCTTTGGCCCCACCTTGAAGGGATACTTTGTGGTGGTTGTGGTTAGTATTATCTATACGCCTGTCTATTGGAATTGGAACGCTTTACATAACCGTTTGGAGGGAGCTCCAAAAACGGCACTGATACCCTGATACTAAACATATAGATATAGTGGAGCGCCGTAAGGGTTCTCCTTGGAACCCGGGGCCACTGAAAGTATCTGTTTTAACGTTTTGGAATGTGTCTTTCATACTAAAATGCTGAAAAACAGCCGGTTTTGGTGTTCCAAACGTAAACATAGTTGTAGTGCACTCCACAAACTTGTTGGTTGACTTTTGAACACGGTGCATAGTAGGAACACTTTTATATGTGCTGTGGAATTGTCATACCAGTGTGTTTGAGGCAGTTATCGTCATATTAAAACAGATTTAAATAAATTAAGGACCAACAAACAACTGCCGGTTTGAGGTTAGAAATTGTGTCAGTGTCATTTCTAGTGATGTGCGGAATCGATTATCAATAATCGATTAATAATCTGTTGCCAATCGATTATAATTCACATAATCGATCATGATCGATTGTGACAAAAAGCATTTATTTATTATTATTAATTACACTAGCAACTTTTACTCTTTCTAAAAGGAGAGTAGACGTTTCATTTTTATATGGCGCTCCGGCCATAACATGTACATTTTACCAAAGCTGGGAAAATTACCCCCGAATAGAATAAAGTAACAGTTTTTTATTTTCATAATATTAAATGGATTTTATGCACAAGATAAAAATAAAAAATGTTTGACGTTTGTCCTAAGAGTTATGACAGCCATGACAGGTTGTAGAGATGACATTTACATAACCTAGAATTGTTTTGTTTGTTTATGTTTTGTTTGCTGTTTTTTATTTTGAGGGTTCAGAAACACGAATAAAAGATTTTTGCAACATTGAAATCGTGGAACTTAATTAAGTTTACTCAAAAATATGTACATACAATAGAATAATAGTTTATTTTTTTAATATAATAAATATTATCACTAAGATTATTTTTTCTTTTTTTAGAAGAGTATACCCTAAGAAGTCATATTTTTTGTTAGGGTAAGTTTCAATAATCGCTTGATAATCGATTATTGTTCGATTTCAATTATTAGCATAATCGATTATTAATATAATCGAATCGGCACATCAGTAGTCATTTCATTAACGTCACAGTTGTCACTGTCATTCCGGTGCTGCCATTGCAGAATAATTTCTACAGCTGCGTTCCATTTAAAGCAAAAAATTAGTAGATTTAAAAACATGGAAGACTAATTTCAAATACTATTTCCTAATTTATGATTTAAGAATGTACGTACATTGATTCAAGAGCTCTGAAATAAGCAGAGGGATAAGCGAACAACGTAGAAGAGAACTCTCCAGGACGGTATCTCCACCTGGGAACCCACCTCGAAATACGGTGTTTACAGCACTGGACAGGTTTCAAAGAGATGCCATAAAAGTAACCATGAGAAAGTCTTCCCGCTATGCTACCCAACAGATCTAATACATATGAGAAGAGTACATCAACTCTTTGTAGGTACTTTAGGCAGTTTTACATGTACACAAAAACCTTAAAACCAGACCAGCCTATGAGCAACAACTTTCGAAATGCATTCTTTATTTTTCTTCTTACCTAAACTAACAAACTCCAGGCCAGAAGACGCCCCTCTTATTCACATTCTAGTGTCTATCTATACTCATATTATTCAAGCTGAAGAGTTTGTAACGCGCTAGTCTCTGGACCTACCAGGTGGACCTGTAAAAATCTCTTTGTGTAAGATAGCCAGATTCTCGAGAAGCTAGAATATAATAAAATCAGTGATAGGTGAGAAATAAAGAACTTAACCAATCTAGCAAGGAAGAAAATTTAAATGTGGCTTTTACACTTATCATTTAAGTAGACATGGAAGAAACCCTAAACTAAACTATCACTCTACACATACATCACACACTGAATAACAAACCCTACACACAATACCCTACAAGTTTTTGTCTATTTTATTTCTATCCTATCTAATTCGCCAATTTTATTTATTTCTTTTAACTAAATAACATCATTCAATAATCAGGGGTGTCCCTTACCATCTTGATTACTTGAAACATCTTCACACAATGAAGTGCAATAACTATTCTCAGATTCCCAAGATACAGGTATCTCACCTGGTTCGAGAATTATGTCTTTTAAATTGAAATATTTACATTAAATAAGTTACATTTCAAATACTTGTATTAGCCCCAACAAGGCACTGTTTTTGCAAAATAATATAAAAATAAATTTATTGTTATTTGTTTTAAGGGAATGTTGTTCTTACCACCTTTATATTGACCTAAATAATGTGTACCCATATTATTATTACTTCTTTTGTACATACTACAGTCTACCTTTTGAATAAGTGCACTGAAATCCTTAGTTTTATGTGTTATAATAATATCAATTATTTTAATTTGTGAATATGAGCATCACGGAACCATTTATTTATATTGTTACAAGCTACAGCCTGGGACTTAATTGCTTGGCTTATTTAAGTTACATCTCTGGTTACTTCTCTGCTGCCGTGGGTCGTATCATGCTATACTATTTCTCATGGATCTGGCTATCATATTCAAAAAGAAATATTCCATTCTGACTGACAGTTTCAGAGATTTGCATGTTGTGTGTATGTGAAATAAACAAACTCTTCAGCTTTATTGTATTAGTACCTATAGATAACTTTTATGGATAAGAACGATATCTTCTAGTCCAGAGACGGTTAGTGTGTTCAAGTAAAATGGTTTTAAGTTTGAAGAGTTGACATACTCTTCTCATATTAGATCTGTTTGGTAGCGGAAAGGCTTTCTCACGGTTACATTGGTCCATGACAGCTCTTCATGCCCTTTCCACTTCTATAAACAGGCTCCACCCCAGGCGTAGTTACCGTACTGGAGCGTTCCCTCCTAAGTTGTTTGTTTATCTTACTGCTTATATCAGTGCTCTTGAATCAATACACTTACCTACATTCTTTGGCCCCACCTTGAAGGGATACTTTGTGGTGGTTGTGGTTAGTATTATTTATACGCCTGTCTATTGGAATTGGAACGCTTTACATAACCGTTTGGAGGGAGCTGCAAAAACGGCACTGAAACCCTGATACTAAACATATATGATATAGTGGAGCGCCGTAAGGGTTATCCTTGGAACCCGGGGCCACTGAAAGTATCTGTTTTAATGTTTTGGAATGTGTCGTTCATACTAAAATGCTGAAAAACAGCCGGTTTTGGTGCTCCAAACATAAACATAGTTGTAGTGCACTCCACAAACTTTTTGGTTGACTTTTGAACACGGTGCATAGTAGGAACACTTTTATATGTGCTGTGGAATTGTCATACCAGTGTGTTTGAGGCAGTTATCGTCATATTAAAACAGATTTAAATAAATTAAGGACCAACAAACAACTGCCGGTTTGAGGTTAGAAATTGTGTCAGTGTCATTTCATTAACGTCACAGTTGTCACTGTCACTGTCACTCCGGTGCTGCCATTGTAGAATAATTTCTACAGCTGCGTTCCATTTAAAGCAAAAAATTAGTAGATTTAAAAACATGGAAGACTAATTTCAAATACTATTTCCTAAATATGATTTAAGAATGTACGTACATTGATTCAAGAGCTCTGAAATAAGCAGAGGGAGAAGCGAACAACGTAGAAGAGAACTCTCCAGGACGGTATCTCCACCTGGGAACCCACCTCGAAATACGGTGTTTACAGCACTGGACAGGGTTCAAAGAGATGCCATAAAAGTAACCATGAGAAAGTCTTCCCGCTACCCAACAGATCTAATACATATGAGAAGAGTACATCAACTCTTTGTAGGTACTTTAGGCAGTTTTACATGTACACAAAAACCTTAAAACCAGACCAGCCTATGAGCAACAACTTTCCAAATGCATTCTTTATTTTTCTTCTTACCTAAACTAACAAACTCCAGGCCAGAAGACGCCCCTCTTATTCATATTCTAGTGTCTATCTATACTCATATTATTCAAGCTGAAGAGTTTGTAACGCGCTAGTCTCTGGACCTACCAGGTGGACCTGTAAAAATCTCTTTGTGTAAGATAGCCAGATTCTCGAGAAGCTAGAATATAATAAAATCAGTGATAGGTGAGAAATAAAGAACTTGACCAACTAGCAAGGAAGAAAATTTAAAAGTGGCTTTTACACTTATCATTTAAGTAGACATGGAAGAAACCCTAAACTAAACTATCACTCTACACATACATCACACACTGAATAACAAACCCTACACACAATACCCTACAACTTTTTGTCTATTTTATTTCTATCCTAACTAATTCGCCAATTTTATTTATTTCTTTTAACTAAATAACATCATTCAATAATCAGGGGTGTCCCTTACCATCTTGATTACTTGAAACATCTTCACACAATGAAGTGCAATAACTATTCTCAGATTCCCAAGATACAGGTATCTCACCTGGTTCGGGATCTATGTCTTTTAAATTGAAATATTTACAATAAATAAGTTACATTTCAAATACTTGTATTAGCCCAACAAGGCACTGTTTTTGCAAAATAATATAAAAATAAATTTATTGTTATTTGTTTTAAGGGAATGTTGTTCTTACCACCTTTATATTGACCTAAATAATGTGTACCCATATTATTATTACTTCTTTTGTACATACTACAGTCTACCTTTTGAATAAGTGCACTGAAATCCTTAGTTTTATGTGTTATAATATCAATTATTTTAATTTGTAAATATGAGCATCACGGAACCATTTATTTATATTGTTACAAGCTACAGCCTGGGACTTCATTGCTTGGCTTATTTAAGTTACATCTCTGCTGCCGTGGGTCGTATCATGCTATACTATTTCTCATGGATCTAACTATCATATTCAAAAAGAAATATTCCATTCTGACTGACAGTTTCAGAGATTTGCATGTTGTGTGTATGTGAAATAAACAAACTCTTCAGCTTTATTGTATTAGTACCTATAGATAACTATTACGGATAAGAACAATATCTTCTAGTCCAGAGACGGTTAGTGTGTTCGTGTAAAATGGTTTTAAGTTTGAAGAGTTGACATACTCTTCTCATATTAGATCTGTTTGGTAGCGGAAAGGCTTTCTCACGGTTACATTGGTCCATGACAGCTCTTCATGCCCTTTCCACTTCTATAAACAGGCTCCACCCCAGGCGTAGTTACCGTACTGGAGCGTTCCCTCCTAAGTTGTTTGTTTATCTTACTGCTTATATCAGTGCTCTTGAATCAATACACTTACCTACATTCTTTGGCCCCACCTTGAAGGGATACTTTGTGGTGGTTGTGGTTAGTATTATCGGGTAAGGTTTCGAATTACGTCTGAAGGGGGAGGGGGGGAGGGGGGGTCGGACGGGTGGGGGGGGAGGTGTTGAGTCCCCCCCCACCAATTTTCGCCGCCGGAGATGCTCGACGGAGCCCTACTGGGGTTTTGTATCAAGTCACCTTAATAGGGTCGTAAGGGGGGCGGTGAAGGCGGGAAGAGGGTAGAGACACTCTCCAGCCGTTCCTCCCGCCGGAGAAAGTCGACGGAGCCCCGCTTCGCGGGGCTCCTACCTCCGGTTGGTTTAAAAAAAAATAACCACGAAGGGGATGGCAGGGTCTGTTCGCTCGCTTCGCTCGCTCACTGGACCCTGCCATCCCCTTCTAACCTAATCTGTCCGAGTCGGGGTGCCCCAAGTCCCGAGCTCGCTTCGCTCGCTCTTTGGCACAAGAGAAAGTCGACGGAGCCCCGCTTCGCGGGGCTCCTACCTCCGGGTGGTTTAAAAAAAAATAACCACGAAGGGGATGGCAGGGTCTGTTCGCTCGCTTCGCTCGCTCACTGGACCCTGCCATCCCCTTCTAACCTAATCTGTCCGAGTCGGGGTGCCCCAAGTCCCGAGCTCGCTTCGCTCGCTCTTCGGCACAATAAAACAACAAAATATTACCTTTTCCCGATCATGCTCACAATAAAACAACAAAATGTTAACTCAATATGTTTATTTTAATTTGTATACATAATTTATAGCTTTGACCATTTCTAAAAATGGGTCTTTATTATATTTAATAATATTTCTTCTCCACAAGTACTCCACTATCGCATCACCAAAATTTTCTGGATGATTATAATTATCTTTTTTAAAAAATCGCTTTACGGCTCTCCATTGTGACTCAATTCTTTGGGTGTGAGTCCCGTCTGGAGCCACAAATGGATTGTCAGGGTCTGAGTGATTGACCTTTTTGTGGGTGTACCCATGCTCCGCTAGGCAGTCATAAGCTCTCCAATAATCAGTATGGATTGTGGTGCCCGTTTCAATATGTTTTGTAATTAAAGGCACCAAAACCTCAGCGGAACGCACATTATCAGGGCACACCTCTAGTCTCAGATCCTCAGACCCATCCTCTATCATACCAAGGACCCAGTGTCCCTCAATATGACGTCCTACATAAATTATAGTTGGATTAATTACAATAATGTATGAGAAGTTTATGAGAGCAAGTTGATCTAGAGTATTAAATCAAAATTACCTTTATTATACTTCCGTTTCCCAAATTTAGACTCATCTATTTGGACCACTTTTCCTGGGCCTCCAATCTTTCCAGAATAATTAGTTTCTTCAAGGTAATATATAACAATTGACTCTCTGCAATAACTGAACCAGTCACAAACTGTGACTCTACCTAAGCACTGCTGCCTCTCTTCTTTATAAGGATCTTCATTAATTGTTGTTTCATAGCTCCATTTGTGAGCAAAAGCATATATTAAGTAGAATACATGCACCAATGGAATATTAATATTTTCAAAAAATGTTCCATTGTTTCTTGGTATTTTGCTTTTTGTTTTGCATTGGCCTTTCGTGCAAAACCAAGAACCAAACGATTTATTTGACAACTTTGCCAGTCGCATTGGTGTACGGTGTATGCGGCAAGTTTTGGAAGTATGCACCATACCATTCGCTTCAGCAAATGCTATGCACTGATCATTTGTTCCCAAATTTCTAACGACGCTTGTCAAATTCCACATTTGTAAAATCTCCTCAGAATTCAAGCGTCTTTCGACAGAGGGCCCGTCGTCCGCGAAGAAATCGTGGTCAGGAACCGCAGGTTCAGTCGCAGCCCCTCTCAGTCCTGAGCTCGTAGACGGCTCGGGTTCCGAACTGCGGTCAGTTGCCATTATTTTCAAATTGAAATCAGTGTCCAATGAGTACGCCAAGGTTGTCCAGAGAAGCAATCCAATCGGTGTCCAAAGGGGTAGCAAAGTCGTCACGAAATAGCAAGCAGTCGGTGTCCAGAGGGGTAGCGAGGTCGTCGGAAAACAGGAGGCAGAAAACAACAAAACGGAGCACATTCACGTAAACTCGGGAGCAACGGAATGACGCCAAAATCGTATTTACCTGTCAATGTCAGTGGCCACAAAATGGCGGCTTGCGATTCGTTTTACGCATTTTGACAGACGCAACATAAAAAAACCTAAGAATTAAGTGAAATTTACGTTCCGTTTCAAGCAAAAGTTAATGATTTATCGATTTTTAAAAACATTATTTTAAATATATTAACGCTGCTCCGGCAGCAAAAATTGGTGTGGGGAGCTTAAGATAAATCCCCTCGACCCCCCCACAGTTTCAGAATCCTCAAATTCGCGGGACGTAATTCGAAACCCAACCCGTATTATCTATACGCCTGTCTATTGAAACGCTTTACATAACCGTTTGGAGGGAGCTCCAAAAACGGCACTGAAATCCTGATACTAAACATATATGATATAGTGGACCGCCGTAAGGGTTATCCTTGGAGCCCGGGGCCACTGAAAGTATCTGTTTTAACGTTTTGGAATGTGTCTTTCATACTAAAATGCTGAAAAACAGCCGGTTTTGGTGCTCCAAACGTAAACATAGTTGTAGTGCACTCCACAAACTTGTTGGTTGACTTTTGAACACGGTGCATAGTAGAAACACTTTTATATGTGCTGTGGAATTGTCATACCAGTGTGTTTGATGCAGTTATCGTCATATTAAAACAGATTTAAATAAATTAAGGACCAACAAACAATTCTGCCGGTTTGAGGTTAGAAATTGTGTCAGTGTCATTTCATTAACGTCACAGTTGTCACTGTCATTCCGGTGCTGCCATTGTAGAATAATTTCTACAGCTGCGTTCCATTTAAAGCAAAAAATTAGTAGATTTAAAAACATGGAAGACTAATTTCAAATACTATTTCCTAAATATGATTTAAGAATGTACGTACATTGATTCAAGAGCTCTGAAATAAGCAGAGGGAGAAGCGAACAACGTAGAAGAGAACTCTCCAGGACGGTATCTCCACCTGGGAACCCACCTCGAAATACGGTGTTTACAGCACTGGACAGGGTTCAAAGAGATGCCATAAAAGTAACCATGAGAAAGTCTTCCCGCTACCCAACAGATCTAATACATATGAGAAGAGTACATCAACTCTTTGTAGGTACTTTAGGCAGTTTTACATTATTATTATTCCATTTATTCATTAATAAAACATATAAATTACATTTTTAAATATTACTAAAAAATATAAAAACATTTAAAAATATAAAATATAGTAGCCCACCGGCGTCGGGAACAGGGTCCAAGCCACCGGTGGTCAGGGCTCCTGAGAAAGGAATCTCCTAACGATACGCGCCGTGTCTAGGAGAACCGCTTTCTGAATCAAGCCCTTGATCCAGCTACCCAACGAGAGCCTCCTAAGATGTTGGTCGAGGCTCGTGGCAATTAAGCCATTGGCTGAGACGACTATCGGCACAATAATCGCTGACTCCACATCCCACATGTCGACAACCTCGCGAGCCAAGTCAAGATACTTGATCTTCTTATCATTCTCGGCCTTCACGAGGTTCACGTCATGTGGGACTGTTATGTCAACAATCATTGCGCGCTTCTCTAAGCGATCCACCACCACTATATCAGGCTTATTGGCTACAATAGTCCTGTCAGTGATGATGGATCGGTCCCAGTACAATGTGACATGGCTATTTTCGAGAACTGGGTCGGGCACATACTTATAGTACGGTACTTCCGATTCTACAAGGTGGTATTTCAGAGCAAGTTGCTGATGGATGATCCTGGCTACAAGGTTGTGCCTATGCAAGTACTCTTCGTTAGCTAGACGAGAACACCCAGAGATAATGTGGCGGATTGATTCCCCCGGCCGGTGGCATCCCCGACAAATGTCAACCGTGCCATCCTTCACAATAAATCTCCGGTAGTTATTCGTCATGATAACTTCGTCCATAATTGCACAGACAAAACCCTCGGTTTCCCCAAATAGGTCACCGAAGCGAAGCCAGGATACGGACGCTAAGAAATCTACATCGGGTCCATGCAAGGCCCGGAAAAAGCGTCCGTGAAGCTCCTTACTCTGCCATACCTCCTCGCGATCTTTAGTCTCCAGCACTACTGGTTTGCGCCAGTTCTCTTTAGCCAAGGAGAGCGGAGTAAGGCCCTTATCCACTGCCACCACATCTCGGTGCATCCCCACGTCGGCTTCAAGGAAAAATTCCCTGAGACTGCATATCTCGCGGTTGTGGAGAGTCTTAGCATTTAAGAAGCCACGACCCCCACACTTCCGCGGAATATACAGTCTCATCACCGATGACCGTGGGTGATGCATCCGATATGCCGTTAACAATGTACGGACCCTCCTATCCAGGGCGTCGAGTTCTGTTTGAGTCCATTTAAGTATGCCGAAAGAATACATCAATACTGGCATGACCCACCCGTTGAAGGCGCGCACCTTATTTCCGCCTGACAAAAGACTATTAAATACTTTTTTCAGGCGGCCAAAGAAGCGCTCCTTCAACGATTGCCTCACGTCAACAGTATTGATGCCTAACGCTTCCGCCATACCTAAATACTTATAGGTCTCCGTTGAAGAAAGGGATCTAAGGTTTATGGATTCCGAGAGTTGAACTCCCTCGGACTCCATAATCTCCCCTCGCTTGACATGCATGACCGCACATTTGTCCACACCAAATTCCATCCTGATGGCGCTACTGAAAGTTTCTGTTACCTTCAGTAGCTCCGTCAGTTGCAAATTGTTGGGGGCAAAGAGTTTCAGGTCATCCATGTAAAGCAGGTGAGATATTACCTGACCTCCTCTCTTCAACCGATAGCCTAGACCTGAATCCTCCAGCAGTGTGCTTAGGGGATTCAAGGCTAAGCAGAACCAAAGCGGACTCAAACTATCGCCCTGGAATATACCACGCTCAATCCTTATCGGTTCGCTATTCCTCTGGATATTTCGACATCCTGGATAGCGAAGGACCGTACTCCATTGCCCCATACACGATATCAAGAAGGCGCGTAGAGTTGCATCAATTTTATACAACTCCAGCACCCTCATGAGCCATGTATGTGGCACCGAGTCATAGGCCTTCTTGTAATCTATCCAACATGTCGACAGATCCTTCCGGGATCGACGAACCTGTTGGCTGATAGCCATGTCAATGAGGAGCAGCTCCTTAGTACCACGGGATCCAATCCTACATCCATTCTGAGAGGGGGACATGATAGAATTAATGTCAATATGTTTGTAAATTTTAGCTCTCAAAATGGATGTAAGAACCTTATAGACCGTCGGCAGGCATGTGATCGGTCTATAATTTTTGGGTTCCGCAGTACTACCTGATTTGTGGAGCAGGTGGGTTATTCCTGTCGTTAGAAACTGGGGCAGCGATCCAGATTCCAAGGCTGACTGGAATCGGGACGCCAAGCAAACGTGCGATCTTCTGAACCATTTTATCCAGAAATTATGCAGCCCGTCCGGTCCAGGAGATTTCCAATTAGGTAATGGACGGACCGCACGAGCTACATCTTGGGGGCTGATGGTAATTGCCCCCATTTCTGGAATTGGTTCGCACGCTCGCTCGATATCCCGAGTCCAATCACCCTCAGTGTGACTGACAGGCACCGACCAGATGCTACGCCAGAACGAACACATGGCGTCATCATCCGGCAGGGGCCTATCAGACACACCTTGGTCCGGTCGCTCCCAATCCCTATAAACCCACCTTTCATTACTTTGGAATGTACGATTCTGGGTGTATCGTTCCACTCGCCGCTTATACCTACGAATACGGCTTGCCCATGCATACACTTTCTGCTTCAGGAAGTCGATGCGCTCTGTGACCTGGGACATATAGCCTCGAGGACTGATATCTTATTATTATTATTATTATTTATTTTATAGTTAATTAAAACGGCACAGGTCCAATTACATGTACACAAAAACCTTAAAACCAGACCAGCCTATGAGCAACAACTTTCCAAATGCATTCTTTATTTTTCTTCTTACCTAAACTAACAAACTCCAGGCCAGAAGACGCCCCTCTTATTCACATTCTAGTGTCTATCTATACTCATATTATTCAAGCTGAAGAGTTTGTAACGCGCTAGTCTCTGGACCTACCAGGTGGACCTGTAAAAATCTCTTTGTGTAAGATAGCCAGATTCTCGAGAAGCTAGAATATAATAAAATCAGTGATAGGTGAGAAATAAAGAACTTAACCAATCTAGCAAGGAAGAAAATTTAAATGTGGCTTTTACACTTATCATTTAAGTAGACATGGAAGAAACCCTAAACTAAACTATCACTCTACACATACATCACACACTGAATAACAAACCCTACACACAATACCCTACAACTTTTTGTCTATTTTATTTTATTTCTATCCTATCTAATTCGCCAATTTTATTTATTTCTTTTAACTAAATAACATCATTCAATAATCAGGGGTGTCCCTTGCCATCTTGATTACTTGGAACATCTTCACACAATGAAGTGCAATAACTATTCTCAGATTCCCAAGATACAGGTATCTCACCTGGTTCGGGATCTATGTCTTTTTAACCGACTTCAAAAAAGGAGGAGGTTCTCAATTCGTCTTAAATTGAAATATTTACATTAAATAAGTTACATTTCAAATACTTGTATTAGCCCAACAAGGCACTGTTTTTGCAAAATAATATAAAAATAAATTTAATGTTATTTGTTTTAAGGGAATGTTGTTCTTACCACCTTTAAATTGACCTAAATAATGTGTACCCATATTATTATTACTTCTTTTGTACATACTACAGTCTACCTTTTGAATAAGTGCACTGAAATCCTTAGTTTTATGTGTTATAATATCAATTATTTTAATTTGTAAATATGAGCATCACGGAACCATTTATTTATATTGTTACAAGCTACAGCCTGGGACTTCATTGCTTGGCTTATTTAAGTTACATCTCTGGTTACTTCTCTGCTGCAGTGGGTCGTATCATGCTATACTATTTCTCATGGACCTGGCTATCATATTCAAAAAGAAATATTCCATTCTGACTGACAGTTTCAGAGATTTGCATGTTGTGTGTATGTGAAATAAACAAACTCTTCAGCTTTATTGTATTAGTACCTATAGATAACTATCACGGATAAGAACGATATCTTCTAGTCCAGAAACGGTCAGTGTGTTCGTGTAAAATGGTTTTAAGTTTGAAGAGTTGACATACTCTTCTCATATTAGATCTGTTTGGTAGCGGAAAGGCTTTCTCACGGTTACATTGGTCCATGACAGCTCTTCATGCCCTTTCCACTTCTATAAACAGGCTCCACCCCAGGCGTAGTTACCGTACTGGAGCGTTTCCTCCTAAGTTGTTTGTTTATCTTACTGCTTCTATCAGTGCTCTTGAATCAATACACTTACCTACATTCTTTGGCCCCACCTTGAAGGGATACTTTGTGGTGCTTGTGGTTAGTATTATCTATACGCCTGTCTATTGGAACGCTTTACATAACCGTTTTTTTTTTTTTTTTTTTTTTTTTTTTTTTTTTTTTTTTTTGGGACAAGCCCGCCGCACTGCTCCCAAACCACTGCAACTCCTGTAAGCCAGAATCAACAGTGGCGACCACAAGAAAAGCGCCGAGACATTGAAGCTCGACGAGTCTCAGAGAAACGATTTAACTGTCTTGGATCCCGCAACGAAATTAATCAGAAAAGATTAGCGGAGGAGTAAGAAAAATATAATTTCCACTTCCCTCCAAACAAGCAGGAGACAGAACAGAATTAGGCCAATAGGCACAAAGGGATTATTTACAACTGGGAGAAGCCCAGATTGCCAAGCACCACGGATTGCAATTATCATTAACTTTAATGGGTCCTAATGTGAACTGTTACATTTGATTCCAGTAATAGGTATGGCAAAAACGCTTGAACGCACGGAAATTAGTTCTAGTTTCTACAAGGTCCGCATAATAAACAACACCGGATGTAACCTGTACACTATCTAACATAATATTTCGCTCATTCTGCCAAAGAATACACTCCCATAAGATGTGATGAGCAGATTGTAACCTACCTATTGATACATAACCGTTTGGAGGGAGCTCCAAAAACGGCACTGAAACCCTGATACTAAACATATATGATATAGTGGAGCGCCGTAAGGGTTATCCTTGGAACCCGGGGCCACTGAAAGTATCTGTTTTAACGTTTTGGAATGTGTCTTTCATACTAAAATGCTGAAAAACAGCCGGTTTTGGTGCTCCAAACATAAACATAGTTGTAGTGCACTCCACAAACTTTTTGGTTGACTTTTGAACACGGTGCATAGTAGAAACACTTTTATATGTGCTGTGGAATTGTCATACCAGTGTGTTTGATGCAGTTATCGTCATATTAAAACAGATTTAAATAAATTAAGGACCAAGAAGTGGAGGGAGGCCTTTGCCCAGGAGTGGGACAGTAACGGCTAACAAAAAAAAAAAAAAAAAAAAAAAGGACCAACAAACAACTGCCGGTTTGAGGTTAGAAATTGTGTCAGTGTCATTTCATTAACGTCACAGTTGTCACTGTCACTGTCATTCCGGTGCTGCCATTGTAGAATAATTTCTACAGCTGCGTTCCATTTAAAGCAAAAAATTAGTAGATTTAAAAACATGGAAGACTAATTTCAAATACTATTTCCTAAATATGATTTAAGAATGTACGTACATTGATTCAAGAGCTCTGAAATAAGCAGAGGGAGAAGCGAACAACGTAGAAGAGAACTCTCCAGGACGGTATCTCCACCTGGGAACCCACCTCGAAATACGGTGTTTACAGCACTGGACAGGGTTCAAAGAGATGCCATAAAAGTAACCATGAGAAAGTCTTCCCGCTACCCAACAGATCTAATACATATGAGAAGAGTACATCAACTCTTTGTAGGTACTTTAGGCAGTTTTACATGTACACAAAAACCTTAAAACCAGACCACCCTATGAGCAACAACTTTCCAAATGCATTCTTTATTTTTCTTCTTACCTAAACTAACAAACTCCAGGCCAGAAGACGCCCCTCTTATTCATATTCTAGTGTCTATCTATACTCATATTATTCAAGCTGAAGAGTTTGTAACGCGCTAGTCTCTGGACCTACCAGGTGGACCTGTAAAAATCTCTTTGTGTAAGATAGCCAGATTCTCGAGAAGCTAGAATATAATAAAATCAGTGATAGGTGAGAAATAAAGAACTTAACCAATCTAGCAAGGAAGAAAATTTAAATGTGGCTTTTACACTTATCATTTAAGTAGACATGGAAGAAACCCTAAACTAAACTATCACTCTACACATACATCACACACTGAATAACAAACCCTACACACAATACCCTACAAGTTTTTGTCTATTTTATTTCTATCCTATCTAATTCGCCAATTTTATTTATTTCTTTTAACTAAATAACATCATTCAATAATCAGGGGTGTCCCTTACCATCTTGATTACTTGAAACATCTTCACACAATGAAGTGCAATAACTATTCTCAGATTCCCAAGATACAGGTATCTCACCTGGTTCGGGATCTATGTCTTTTAAATTGAAATATTTACATTAAATAAGTTACATTTCAAATACTTGTATTAGCCCAACAATGCACTGTTTTTGCAAAATAATATAAAAATAAATTTAATGTTATTTGTTTTAAGGGAATGTTGTTCTTACCACCTTTAAATTGACCTAAATAATGTGTACCCATATTATTATTACTTCTTTTGTACATACTACAGTCTACCTTTTGAATAAGTGCACTGAAATCCTTAGTTTTATGTGTAATAATATCAATTATTTTAATTTGTAAATATGAGCATCACGGAACCATTTATTTATATTGTTACAAGCTACAGCCTGGGACTTCATTGCTTGGCTTATTTAAGTTACATCTCTGGTTACTTCTCTGCTGCCGTGGGTCGTATCATGCTATACTATTTCTCATGGATCTGGCTATCATATTCAAAAAGAAATATTCCATTCTGACTGACAGTTTCAGAGATTTGCATGTTGTGTGTATGTGAAATAAACAAACTCTTCAGCTTTATTGTATTAGTACCTATAGATAACTATCACGGATAAGAACGATATCTTCTAGTCCAGAGACGGTTTGTGTGTTTGTGTAAAATGGTTTTAAGTTTGAAGAGTTGACATACTCTTCTCATATTAGATCTGTTTGGTAGCAGAAAGGCTTTCTCACGGTTACATTGGTCCATGACAGATTTTCTTGCCCTTTCCACTTCTATAAACAGGCTCCACCCCAGGCGTAGTTACCGTACTGGAGCGTTCCCTCCTAAGTTGTTTGTTTATCTTACTGCTTATATCAGTGCTCTTGAATCAATACACTTACCTACATTCTTTGGCCCCACCTTGAAGGGATACTTTGTGGTGGTTGTGGTTAGTATTATCTATACGCCTGTCTATTGGAATGCTTTACATAACCGTTTGGAGGGAGCTCCAAAAACGGCACTGAAACCCTGATACTAAACATATATGATATAGTGGAGCGCCGTAAGGGTTATCCTTGGAACCCGGGGCCACTGAAAGTATCTGTTTTAACGTTTTGGAATGTGTCTTTCATACTAAAATGCTGAAAAACAGCCGGTTTTGGTGTTCCAAACGTAAACATAGTTGTAGTGCACTCCACAAACTTGTTGGTTGACTTTTGAACACGGTGCATAGTAGGAACACTTTTATATGTGCTGTGGAATTGTCATACCAGTGTGTTTGAGGCAGTTATCGTCATATTAAAACAGATTTAAATAAATTAAGGACCAACAAACAACTGCCGGTTTGAGGTTAGAAATTGTGTCAGTGTCATTTCTAGTGATGTGCGGAATCGATTATCAATAATCGATTAATAATCTGTTGCCAATCGATTATAATTCACATAATCGATCATGATCGATTGTGACAAAAAGCATTTATTTATTATTATTAATTACACTAGCAACTTTTACTCTTTCTAAAAGGAGAGTAGACGTTTCATTTTTATATGGCGCTCCGGCCATAACATGTACATTTTACCAAAGCTGGGAAAATTACCCCCGAATAGAATAAAGTAACAGTTTTTTATTTTCATAATATTAAATGGATTTTATGCACAAGATAAAAATAAAAAATGTTTGACGTTTGTCCTAAGAGTTATGACAGCCATGACAGGTTGTAGAGATGACATTTACATAACCTAGAATTGTTTTGTTTGTTTATGTTTTGTTTGCTGTTTTTTATTTTGAGGGTTCAGAAACACGAATAAAAGATTTTTGCAACATTGAAATCGTGGAACTTAATTAAGTTTACTCAAAAATATGTACATACAATAGAATAATAGTTTATTTTTTTAATATAATAAATATTATCACTAAGATTATTTTTTCTTTTTTTAGAAGAGTATACCCTAAGAAGTCATATTTTTTGTTAGGGTAAGTTTCAATAATCGCTTGATAATCGATTATTGTTCGATTACAATTATTAGCATAATCGATTATTATTATAATCGAATCGGCACATCAGTAGTCATTTCATTAACGTCACAGTTGTCACTGTCATTCCGGTGCTGCCATTGCAGAATAATTTCTACAGCTGCGTTCCATTTAAAGCAAAAAATTAGTAGATTTAAAAACATGGAAGACTAATTTCAAATACTATTTCCTAATTTATGATTTAAGAATGTACGTACATTGATTCAAGAGCTCTGAAATAAGCAGAGGGATAAGCGAACAACATAGAAGAGAACTCTCCAGGACGGTATCTCCACCTGGGAACCCACCTCGAAATACGGTGTTTACAGCACTGGACAGTTTTCAAAGAGATGCCATAAAAGTAACCATGAGAAAGTCTTCCCGCTATGCTACCCAACAGATCTAATACATATGAGCAGAGTACATCAACTCTTTGTAGGTACTTTAGGCAGTTTTACATGTACACAAAAACCTTAAAACCAGACCAGCCTATGAGCAACAACTTTCGAAATGCATTCTTTATTTTTCTTCTTACCTAAACTAACAAACTCCAGGCCAGAAGACGCCCCTCTTATTCATATTCTAGTGTCTATCTATACTCATATTATTCAAGCTGAAGAGTTTGTAACGCGCTAGTCTCTGGACCTACCAGGTGGACCTGTAAAAATCTCTTTGTGTAAGATAGCCAGATTCTCGAGAAGCTAGAATATAATAAAATCAGTGATAGGTGAGAAATAAAGAACTTAACCAATCTAGCAAGGAAGAAAATTTAAATGTGGCTTTTACACTTATCATTTAAGTAGACATGGAAGAAACCCTAAACTAAACTATCACTCTACACATACATCACACACTGAATAACAAACCCTACACACAATACCCTACAAGTTTTTGTCTATTTTATTTCTATCCTATCTAATTCGCCAATTTTATTTATTTCTTTTAACTAAATAACATCATTCAATAATCAGGGGTGTCCCTTGCCATCTTGATTACTTGAAACATCTTCACACAATGAAGTGCAATAACTATTCTCAGATTCCCAAGATACAGGTATCTCACCTGGTTCGAGAATTATGTCTTTTAAATTGAAATATTTACATTAAATAAGTTACATTTCAAATACTTGTATTAGCCCCAACAAGGCACTGTTTTTGCAAAATAATATAAAAATAAATTTATTGTTATTTGTTTTAAGGGAATGTTGTTCTTACCACCTTTATATTGACCTAAATAATGTGTACCCATATTATTATTACTTCTTTTGTACATACTACAGTCTACCTTTTGAATAAGTGCACTGAAATCCTTAGTTTTATGTGTTATAATATCAATTATTTTAATTTGTAAATATGAGCATCACGGAACCATTTATTTATATTGTTACAAGCTATAGCCTGGGACTTCATTGCTTGGCTTATTTAAGTTACATCTCTGGTTACTTCTCTGCTGCAGTGGGTCGTATCATGCTATACTATTTCTCATGGACCTGGCTATCATATTCAAAAAGAAATATTCCATTCTGACTGACAGTTTCAGAGATTTGCATGTTGTGTGTATGTGAAATAAACAAACTCTTCAGCTTTATTGTATTAGTACCTATAGATAACTATCACGGATAAGAACAATATCTTCTAGTCCAGAAACGGTTAGTGTGTTCGTGTAAAATGGTTTTAAGTTTGAAGAGTTGACATACTCTTCTCATATTAGATCTGTTTGGTAGCGGAAAGGCTTTCTCACGGTTACATTGGTCCATGACAGCTCTTCATGCCCTTTCCACTTCTATAAACAGGCTCCACCCCAGGCGTAGCTACCGTACAGGAGCGTTCCCTCCTAAGTTGTTTGTTTATCTTACTGCTTATATCAGTGCTCTTGAATCAATACACTTACCTACATTCTTTGGCCCCACCTTGAAGGGATACTTTGTGGTGGTTGTGGTTAGTATTATTTATACGCCTGTCTATTGGAATTGGAACGCTTTACATAACCGTTTGGAGGGAGCTCCAAAAACGGCACTGAAACCCTGATACTAAACATATATGATATAGTGGAGCGCCGTAAGGGTTATCCTTGGAACCCGGGGCCACTGAAAGTATCTGTTTTAATGTTTTGGAATGTGTCTTTCATACTAAAATGCTGAAAAACAGCCGGTTTTGGTGCTCCAAACATAAACATAGTTGTAGTGCACTCCACAAACTTTTTGGTTGACTTTTGAACACGGTGCATAGTAGAAACACTTTTATATGTGCTGTGGAATTGTCATACCAGTGTGTTTGAGGCAGTTATCGTCATATTAAAACAGATTTAAATAAATTAAGGACCAACAAACAACTGCCGGTTTGAGGTTAGAAATTGTGTCAGTGTCATTTCATTAACGTCACAGTTGTCACTGTCACTGTCATTCCGGTGCTGCCATTGTAGAATAATTTCTACAGCTGCGTTCCATTTAAAGCAAAAAATTAGTAGATTTAAAAACATGGAAGACTAATTTCAAATACTATTTCCTAAATATGATTTAAGAATGTACGTACATTGATTCAAGAGCTCTGAAATAAGCAGAGGGAGAAGCGAACAACGTAGAAGAGAACTCTCCAGGACGGTATCTCCACCTGGGAACCCACCTCGAAATACGGTGTTTACAGCACTGGACAGGGTTCAAAGAGATGTAATTGTGATGTAATGAGTTTAATTCAAAAGTAACCATGAGAAAGTCTTCCCGCTACCCAACAGATCTAATACATATGAGAAGAGTACATCAACTCTTTGTAGGTACTTTAGGCAGTTTTACATGTACCGTACACAAAAACCTTAAAACCAGACCAGCCTATGAGCAACAACTTTCCAAATGCATTCTTTATTTTTCTTCTTACCTAAACTAACAAACTCCAGGCCAGAAGACGCCCCTCTTATTCACATTCTAGTGTCTATCTATACTCATATTATTCAAGCTGAAGAGTTTGTAACGCGCTAGTCTCTGGACCTACCAGGTGGACCTGTAAAAATCTCTTTGTGTAAGATAGCCAGATTCTCGAGAAGCTAGAATATAATAAAATCAGTGATAGGTGAGAAATAAAGAACTTAACCAACTAGCAAGGAAGAAAATTTAAAAGTGGCTTTTACACTTATCATTTAAGTAGACATGGAAGAAACCCTAAACTAAACTATCACTCTACACATACATCACACACTGAATAACAAACCCTACACACAATACCCTACAACTTTTTGTCTATTTTATTTCTATCCTAACTAATTCGCCAATTTTATTTATTTCTTTTAACTAAATAACATCATTCAATAATCAGGGGTGTCCCTTACCATCTTGATTACTTGAAACATCTTCACACAATGAAGTGCAATAACTATTCTCAGATTCCCAAGATACAGGTATCTCACCTGGTTCGGGATCTATGTCTTTTAAATTGAAATATTTACATTAAATAAGTTACATTTCAAATACTTGTATTAGCCCAACAAGGCACTGTTTTTGCAAAATAATATAAAAATAAATTTATTGTTATTTGTTTTAAGGGAATGTTGTTCTTACCACCTTTATATTGACCTAAATAATGTGTACCCATATTATTATTACTTCTTTTGTACATACTACAGTCTACCTTTTGAATAAGTGCACTGAAATCCTTAGTTTTATGTGTTATAATATCAATTATTTTAATTTGTAAATATGAGCATCACGGAACCATTTATTTATATTGTTACAAGCTACAGCCTGGGACTTCATTGCTTGGCTTATTTAAGTTACATCTCTGCTGCCGTGGGTCGTATCATGCTATACTATTTCTCATGGATCTAACTATCATATTCAAAAAGAAATATTCCATTCTGACTGACAGTTTCAGAGATTTGCATGTTGTGTGTATGTGAAATAAACAAACTCTTCAGCTTTATTGTATTAGTACCTATAGATAACTATTATGGATAAGAACAATATCTTCTAGTCCAGAGACGGTTAGTGTGTTCGTGTAAAATGGTTTTAAGTTTGAAGAGTTGACATACTCTTCTCATATTAGATCTGTTTGGTAGCGGAAAGGCTTTCTCACGGTTACATTGGTCCATGACAGCTCTTCATGCCCTTTCCACTTCTATAAACAAGCTCCACCCCAGGCGTAGTTACCGTACTGGAGCGTTCCCTCCTAAGTTGTTTGTTTATCTTACTGCTTATATCAGTGCTCTTGAATCAATACACTTACCTACATTCTTTGGCCCCACCTTGAAGGGATACTTTGTGGTGGTTGTGGTTAGTATTATCTATACGCCTGTCTATTGGAACGCTTTACATAACCGTTTGGAGGGAGCTCCAAAAACGGCACTGAAATCCTGATACTAAACATATATGATATAGTGGACCGCCGTAAGGGTTATCCTTGGAGCCCGGGGCCACTGAAAGTATCTGTTTTAACGTTTTGGAATGTGTCTTTCATACTAAAATGCTGAAAAACAGCCGGTTTTGGTGCTCCAAACGTAAACATAGTTGTAGTGCACTCCACAAACTTGTTGGTTGACTTTTGAACACGGTGCATAGTAGAAACACTTTTATATGTGCTGTGGAATTGTCATACCAGTGTGTTTGATGCAGTTATCGTCATATTAAAACAGATTTAAATAAATTAAGGACCAACAAACAATTCTGCCGGTTTGAGGTTAGAAATTGTGTCAGTGTCATTTCATTAACGTCACAGTTGTCACTGTCATTCCGGTGCTGCCATTGTAGAATAATTTCTACAGCTGCGTTCCATTTAAAGCAAAAAATTAGTAGATTTAAAAACATGGAAGACTAATTTCAAATACTATTTCCTAAATATGATTTAAGAATGTACGTACATTGATTCAAGAGCTCTGAAATAAGCAGAGGGAGAAGCGAACAACGTAGAAGAGAACTCTCCAGGACGGTATCTCCACCTGGGAACCCACCTCGAAATACGGTGTTTACAGCACTGGACAGGGTTCAAAGAGATGCCATAAAAGTAACCATGAGAAAGTCTTCCCGCTACCCAACAGATCTAATACATATGAGAAGAGTACATCAACTCTTTGTAGGTACTTTAGGCAGTTTTATATGTACACAAAAACCTTAAAACCAGACCAGCCTATGAGCAACAACTTTCCAAATGCATTCTTTATTTTTCTTCTTACCTAAACTAACAAACTCCAGGCCAGAAGACGCCCCTCTTATTCACATTCTAGTGTCTATCTATACTCATATTATTCAAGCTGAAGAGTTTGTAACGCGCTAGTCTCTGGACCTACCAGGTGGACCTGTAAAAATCTCTTTGTGTAAGATAGCCAGATTCTCGAGAAGCTAGAATATAATAAAATCAGTGATAGGTGAGAAATAAAGAACTTAACCAACTAGCAAGGAAGAAAATTTAAAAGTGGCTTTTACACTTATCATTTAAGTAGACATGGAAGAAACCCTAAACTAAACTATCACTACACATACATCACACACTGAATAACAAACCCTACACACAATACCCTACAAGTTTTTGTCTATTTTATTTCTATCCTATCTAATTCGCCAATTTTATTTATTTCTTTTAACTAAATAACATCATTCAATAATCAGGGGTGTCCCTTACCATCTTGATTACTTGAAACATCTTCACACAATGAAGTGCAATAACTATTCTCAGATTCCCAAGATACAGGTATCTCACCTGGTTCGGGATCTATGTCTTTTAAATTGAAATATTTACATTAAATAAGTTACATTTCAAATACTTGTATTAGCCCCAACAAGGCACTGTTTTTGCAAAATAATATAAAAATAAATTTATTGTTATTTGTTTTAAGGGAATGTTGTTCTTACCACCTTTATATTGACCTAAATAATGTGTACCCATATTATTATTACTTCTTTTGTACATACTACAGTCTACCTTTTGAATAAGTGCACTGAAATCCTTAGTTTTATGTGTTATAATATCAATTATTTTAATTTGTAAATATGAGCATCACGGAACCATTTATTTATATTGTTACAAGCTACAGCCTGGGACTTCATTGCTTGGCTTATTTAAGTTACATCTCTGCTGCCGTGGGTCGTATCATGCTATACTATTTCTCATGGATCTAACTATCATATTCAAAAAGAAATATTCCATTCTGACTGACAGTTTCAGAGATTTGCATGTTGTGTGTATGTGAAATAAACAAACTCTTCAGCTTTATTGTATTAGTACCTATAGATAACTATCACGGCTAAGAACGATATCTTCTAGTCCAGAAACGGTTAGTGTGTTCGTGTAAAATGGTTTTAAGTTTGAAGAGTTGACATACTCTTCTCATATTAGATCTGTTTGGTAGCGGAAAGGCTTTCTCACGGTTACATTGGTCCATGACAGCTCTTCATGCCCTTTCCACTTCTATAAACAGGCTCCACCCCAGGCGTAGTTACCGTACTGGAGCGTTCCCTCCTAAGTTGTTTGTTTATCTTACTGCTTATATCAGTGCTCTTGAATCAATACACTTACCTACATTCTTTGGCCCCACCTTGAAGGGATACTTTGTGGTGGTTGTGGTTAGTATTATCTATACGCCTGTCTATTGGAACGCTTTACATAACCGTTTGGAGGGAGCTCCAAAAACGGCACTGAAATCCTGATACTAAACATATATGATATAGTGGACCGCCGTAAGGGTTATCCTTGGAGCCCGGGGCCACTGAAAGTATCTGTTTTAACGTTTTGGAATGTGTCTTTCATACTAAAATGCTGAAAAACAGCCGGTTTTGGTGCTCCAAACGTAAACATAGTTGTAGTGCACTCCACAAACTTGTTGGTTGACTTTTGAACACGGTGCATAGTAGAAACACTTTTATATGTGCTGTGGAATTGTCATACCAGTGTGTTTGATGCAGTTATCGTCATATTAAAACAGATTTAAATAAATTAAGGACCAACAAACAATTCTGCCGGTTTGAGGTTAGAAATTGTGTCAGTGTCATTTCATTAACGTCACAGTTGTCACTGTCATTCCGGTGCTGCCATTGTAGAATAATTTCTACAGCTGCGTTCCATTTAAAGCAAAAAATTAGTAGATTTAAAAACATGGAAGACTAATTTCAAATACTATTTCCTAAATATGATTTGAGAATGTACGTACATTGATTCAAGAGCTCTGAAATAAGCAGAGGGATAAGCGAACAACGTAGAAGAGAACTCTCCAGGACGGTATCTCCGCCTGTGTTGAAGCCCGAAAATCCTGTAGTGGACAGAGCTCATAGTTGTCATAAAAGTAACCATGTATATCATGCCTTAAGGTCTTCCCCGCGATAGATTTCTTCGCGCCGACAAACAAATCTGTCAAAAAATCCGGCTGGGCGGAGACCCTTACCGCTACTCAACAGATCTAAATATAAAGACTTTGTAGCGTTGTTGCAATAGCGATAGTTTTGCTATCGATAGTCGACAGGAACAGTAGATAGCGCGAATAGTCCTATCAAAATGATGAGATACTTTCGAGAGCATGTGTTCGAATACCTATCGATAGTATCATTCTATTTCTATCGAGTGTTTGTTCTGATGCTATAGTTCAGGGGTTCCCAACCTTTTGCAGTCCACGGCGCACTTAGCTTAGGAACTTTTCACGGCGCAGGGGGGGGGGGGGGGGGGGGGGTGTTCTGTAAGATTCTTGATTCCTACAGAATAAAACCAACCAAACAAGGCGCCTTCCACGTACTTCCCTTCTATAATAGCATGAATTTTATTATAATATTAATCAATAATTTTAATAGAAAATTGTTCGTAGTATTTATTTTATTTTTGTAGAATTTCTTAAAGATCGGCCCCTCGCGGCGCCCCTATGCCCTTTCCACGGTGCCGCGGCGCACAGGTTGGGAAGCCCTGCTTTAGTTAGTATAGATACTTATTGATCTTTAGAAATAGTATTACTTTTTTATCTTTCGAAAGTATCGTCAAGAGTCGATAGGACTATCGATAGTATGACAGATTTGAAAACTACGATAGTATCGATAAACTTTTGCTATCGCTACAACACTAGTTTGTAGTTCATGAGCAAATCAACTCTTTAGCCTTTCCACACACGACAGACTTTTGTTTTTATTGAATCTGTTTCCATAAAGCCATAGTTTCGTGGGGACCGACTTTTGGTAGGACGTGTGCACTGGTATATCCGAAATTTATGTTCTATTCTAACCGACAAAAATCGGTCTTTGATTGTCTGACGTGGGCGGGAAGCGTTACACCTAGTTAATCTTTTGACCGCCTGTCACGTATAGTATAGATGACAAAGCAAAATGTATTTAGCATGCCACGGTCCCGATCCCTCCGACAGACTTTTGTTCGTAAATAAAACAACATCGGTATAATTCCGAATTCACTACATTTTGTAGGTATCAAGGGATGAATTCGTAGCTTGGCGCTGAGGTGAGGTGGACGTTTATGTTTTCTTTACGTGGCGGTCAATAGGTTAAAGCCATTTTACAAGTGCACAAGAACCTTAAAACCAGACCGGACTATGAGCAACTAGTTCTAAAACGCGTTCTTTATTTTCCTTTTCCTTGACCTAATAGTCTCCTTCCTGATAGAAGATGTTCTTATTTACATTCTAATGACTATACTAAAATGTTTGCGTGTACGCTCTAATCTCTGGTGACAGAAAGAACAAAATGGTACTTTGTACATGACGTCGTGGTTCGTTCCTATCTCTTCTATTCCACAGCTCTACGGTAGAGCTAATGGGAGTTTTGGTTATCACTAGTAGGTACTACGTTTCGTTTTATTCCCGAATAGTAGAACTATTGGAAATTTTTACTTCCAAGTATTTCTATGTGTTAGGTACCTACCAAATATGTTATCCACAGATATCTGTGATGTTATCCCTCGCATCAGGTTTAAGTACAAAATTTTACTAGTTCTACCCACTATTCGGGAATAAATCGAAACGTAGTAGGTACAGTCAGCAACAAAACTAGATTAACATTTCAGATTTTTCAATGCTTAAATTGAGCACAGTATCAAAAGAAAAATGAAATGTATTTAAAATTAAGACATAATGAACTCTTAGGTATTGCCTAAAATTGTAAATATCAGTGAATTGTGTTATTTAAGTAAATAATATGTAAAAGTATACCATTATTAATCGACTTTTGTTGCTGACCGTACTAGTGAGAACCAAAACACCCATTAGTTCTATTATTTTGTAACACCTAAAATCGCAGGACTATTGAGAAAAAAAAGGCCCATTAGTTCTACCTTAGATCTGATTAATAGAACAAATGGGAATGAACCGACGACACATCCTCCGCAACAAGATACTACCTACACAGCCTACACTACACGTTGCAATTACTTAGCTGGGTTGGTTTTTGATTATTGTGAATTTGTGTAGGTATCATTATTGTTGTGCCCTTACGCACTTACCTGCAGAGGCTATTTCAGGATGTCGCCCCAGTCATCGCCTCAGATTCTGAAGACGAAGACCGCCGTGTTGAAGAGAATATGGGGAAAAAAAACTAGAACCTAAGTTCTCAAACAAACTTTATTTCTTGAATTCCGCATCCACGTGTCCTGGACTGCACATAGGTTTCAAAAATATTTATTTACTAGCATTTGCCCACGACTTCTTTCACGTGGAATATTTATTTAGCATGAGCTTTACTTATATTTTGGATGAGTACTACTTTTTCAAAAACGCTTGAACAATGTCGGCGTCCCTGTAACTATAATTTCGCAGTTACCTACCTGCAAAACAGTACCTACCAACAAAGACGCAAATATCTCATCTCGCTATATGAATAGTAATGTGAGGCAAAGCATCTGCGAAATACCGCACACGGGCCACCGACCACCACCACAAAACACCGCCACCGACTTACTTCCTGTAGTTTTCATACATTTTATATATAGACGCGCCGCACACTGCTCACGCGTGGTGGCTGATTGAAATAAATATGGATATAGAATTAAATACACAAAATTGTCAAACATCTCCAATCCTGCCTACTACATCAACCCAGCCTTCACCTATAATCTAGCCTTTTCCAACTCATTCTTATTATTCTGACCAGTCCCTATATAACAGCACCTACCATAATCGAAGGCATGTCTAGTGATTATAACGAGCGACAGCAAATTTTGCTATAGTCTCTGAATAAAATAAAGTAAATGTAAGTAAATACGCGTTTTAGTTTTATAAAGTATAGTTTTAGGCTAGTGATTTCTACTTACCTCATTGTGATAGCTAGTCTTTCTGCAGGGGAGATGCTTGACTTAGTTCCCTAAATGTGCCTATGCTTAAACGAAAATGTTTAAAAAACTTGTTTCGATGGTTTAAAAGATTATCGAAATGCTTGTTACATTTGTGTATGTTTGTTAAAATTGGATCAAATAACGGCAGTAGTTTTCGTCTTATATGATGGATGAAGTTTTGTTATAAGCAGGTAAGTGTAATTAAACATTCTATATCCATTATGAAAATAAAAATTGCAGCCACCAACCGCACGTGTCTACCCACCGACCAAAAGTAGGAGTCGCGCGCTTCAGGTACCTTTGTAGCCGCTTCTAGCAGGTGGCGGCGTTTGTTGCTATCGCATGTGGCCCGTGTGCAGCCATCCTTAGCTTTTATTGTGGATGTCTAAGATCACTCAGTTTTATTTTACCTATCCTTTTCTGCGGTTACCTAACTCTTTCACTCTCTCAGCTGAGCACGGCAGTTTTCCTTGACTGTCAATTTTTTTGTTTTGTTTTATAATGACTTTAGAATTACACAACCTGTTTTTTTATATCCCATATCTCTAGGGTATGTATGAGATCTTATCAAAGAATCAACTGGCATATGAATTATTATTCTTTTTTTTTTTTTTCGATTATTAGTATAAAACACCCTTACGTAAATTACGAGAACGTTGCATTTTCTTAGCTTTAAATTACGAATGATTAGCAGATGACAATCTTTATTAACCCGCTACGTAGTTACTTCGTACTTCTACACTAATGCGGAGTTTGGCAACGTTGCGGAAAAGTAGATTCGTTATACGAGTGACAATTTTTGACCTAAATTAATTATGATTGATGATATCTTCGAAACTATGCACTTTTGGGGAAAATATTCCAGGACTATTTGTATTATTTTTATTTACAGAAAATAACCCTTGAGTTATGGGATATGAAAAAAAAAACAGGAGGTATACTATTTGAGAGATAGTCACCACTGTCATCACTAGTACTTTTCTTGATTGAGTGACAGTAGAACTTCCTGAAATTATTAAAACTTTTCCAAATATGCTCTCTATAGAATTTTAATGTCCGACCCTGTTATCTAGAAATCTTCTTGACCACTGGTCTCGCACTGACTGGTGGAGCAACTATTCCAGACCTGTCTTCATTTAGACATTATTTATTCAACCAGCTATAATGGTAAGCGGCTTGTCTAATTTTGCCTGTGATTGATATAAACAGAGATTGTTAAGTTACTACCTTCAGAACTTCTGATTTGTGTAGAGTTGTAGGCTCTACTAATTTCATAATATGTCTCAATGAACCTAGGCTGTCATTAGGATGTTTTTCAATATCCATCCAGATTGTCTACCAACTGCATTGTCTGCCTTAGAAAATAAAATCTGGACACAATGTTACCAAATGCCTGTTGTTATCCATAATAAGATTGTCTTTAGATACCTCAGGTTAAACTAAGAATGCCACTTTTGAGGATCTGTTGTACAAAGAAATACTAAGATGATACTGCACCCGCTGTTGTGTATGTTAATAGTGCAGATTTATGTAGAATGTAATCCTATAAGCAAGTTTGTCATCAACACACAACTTGGCTAAAAAACTGAGCAATATCATATCAATCATAGGCAACATTAGATGTATATAATTTGTACGCGTACCTATTTGAATTTTGAACATTAAAATACCTACGGGTGAAATGTCAACGTTCAAAACATCTAAAATTTTAATATCGATTGTATCGGAAAATCGAAAATTATTGTTCCTAATCTAAAATATTTAAATGAGGAATGATAAAAATATCTAATGAATAAAAATGTAGATAGTAATTATACATAAGTTCAATATGTTTTCTATTTTATACATTTTTGTATGATTTTTGTTCATTATAATTTACGTTAAAAATACCTACTATACAGTTAAAATGTCGAAGTAATTTTGATATAGGAAAAACATGGTTCGATACTCGTATTTCGATATTTAAGCCTTTTGATGTCACGTTTCTCGATACTTAGATTTTAGATATATTGGACGTAGGTTATCTAACCATTCGACAAAGTAAACTTACTTTATTTTAATTTTTGGTTTTATGATCGTTCGATATTTAAATATTCGATGTTTTGAATATTTACTTTTTACCCATAGATATTTTAATTTTCGAAATTCAAATCAGTCAGCAACAAAAGTAGATTAACATTTCACATGTTTAAAACCTTATTATTGAGCACAATATCAAAGAAAATACGAAATTAATCTAAAATTAGGATACAATGTGTACTTAGGTTTTGCCTAAAATTCTGAATAGATTGTGTTATTTCGTGTCTATTTAAATAATATGTAAAAGTCACATTGTTAATCGACTTTTGTTGCTGACCGTACCACATTTAACACCACCTATTACTTACCGTAAATATTACTCTCCGAATGACTAATCATAATCACTAAAAAAGTAACTAAAAATCACTTGTTTGAACATGAAAAGACTTCATTACCTACTCACTTGGTATTTATTAGCAATGAGATAGCACATTTTCGCGGCTAAATCATGTAGAGTTGACATTGACAGGGCGCTGACCTGAGATTCAACAGCAAAACTGCTGAGCTCTGCAGAGAGTGAAATGCTATAACAACTATGTCTGCGAATAAGGCGATGGCATCAGATTTTTCGACATCAGACTTTCATCTATTCCCCAACCTGAAAAGACATCTAGGCGGGACGAAGTTTATGTCAAAGGAACATGCCGAAGCTGCTGCGACTATTTTGAGTGTTTTGAAGTTTTTTTTTTGTAATCAAGGATTGAGGTTGGAGGGGAATGCGTAGAAAAATAAAAATATTTTTGTCAGTGCCTTCATTTGTTTTCATTGTAAGGCTACTAACTTGCCAATTTACACCTGGTATTATGGACTATTTATTGTCAGTATTAAATTAAAATATTTAGTATGAAGTCAATCTTGTTTTGATTTAAATGTTTAAAACTAAAAGCGGCTCGTTGATATGAGCGTTTCACGTTCAAACAACGGCCGAGTGCCCTGACAAAGCACCAAACATAAAAAAACTGGTCTTTTTTAATTAATGCTACAAGTTTTGCCTTTTCAGATTAAGATTAGATGGTTCAGTAATGTTAAGGAATTTATATGAGAGATGTCAGTGGCAATGCAGAAAGGGGACGTTTTAGAAAGACCTACACTAACCTTATTGGTGAGGTTCTTCAGAAAAGTTGGGTGTGCAGTACTCGTAACCTTAAGTATGTACTACAATGACCATATTGAACGTGGAGGAGGGAAAAGGAGAGTATATTATGGATCGTAGCAGATGGCAGCACAAATTTAACATGATCAGTTTAGACTTTAGTGGTTTAGGAGTAAAAAGGTAACAAACTAACTTACTTTCGCATTTTTAGTATTAGATAGGATAAATTATATTTGAATAATATTTGGTATATGGCGAGTTGCTTAAAATTGTAAACATATCGATCCAAAGAAAAAGAAAACAATGAACTCTCGCCTTTTTCTGATGGAGTCAGAAACCACAGAACGTAACCATGGGACGATCCTTACATACTCCTTTCGCCTCGTCCACGTTCAATATGGTCTTACAAGCACACCAGTTACGAGTACTGAGTACCCGACCTTTCTGAAGAACCTCACCAATAAGATCCGGTTAGGTCATTCTTAGGAGTCCCCTCCCTGCGTTTCCATTCGCATCTTTCATATAAATTCCTTGTTGTTGGTCGTCTTTCACCCAACATGACCTTACCAACTAAGCATATTTTTTTTCTTTTTACTTGGGTAACTGGTAAAGGACGTTTCCCAAGTAGCCGACATTCACACAAATATGTTTCATTAAAAAAAAATTAAAATTTTATCAGCTTTGGTTATTTTAGCAGTCACATATAAACTACGTCGTCGGTCTGGTAGTCTTGGGCTCTTTCTCTATTAGTAAACTTCGTCAACAATATCAGATTTTACGATAAAGCAGTAAAAAGGAGGCCCTACTTTAAAAAGTTATGAATTGGCGTGTCCTACCGTAATACCAAAAGGTCTGGAAGAAAGTCGAAGGTCGAGGCCAGAACTTGAAAGGCTACGTAGGGGACTCAGGACACTGTTTAACCGAATAAAAAATACCAGAACTACTGAAGACTGGAACAAATACAAAGCAGCACAAAAAAACTACAAGTAGCGGATCAGATTCTGGAGAACAGAAGCCTGGCGCAATTTCTGCAGTAACAAAAACTCAACAAACTAATGCATCGAGGCTGAAGAAACGCTACAGCAGGAGCCAGTTCAACGAGTCCGGACTCTCCAATCCCCAGCATCGCTCCCGGAAGCCTTTAGCAGTCTGAAAATTCTGCTTGCTTGCTGGGATGACCTGGGCTGGTTGGAGTAAAACCACACAAAGAGACACGCACAATGGCCTAAACACGAGGCTAAGAGCGGAGACAGCACAGGCAAACCAAACCAATCTAAATCCTGAGAGGTCTACGATCGACAAAAATCCTACTCCGGCGCTGAATGACGTTTCAGCACGATACGGCACAGTAAAGGATTTTATTTCTGATCTAATTATGTATTTCTATCCACATTTCGATAAGTTTAGAATTCATATTACTTTATTTGGATACCGCAGCACGTCGAGGCATGCCACGGGACGCCGCATCCCGCAAACCACAAAAGGTACAGGATTATGACAGCTAAATTTATTGAAAAAAGGTTTAAAACGGGTGCTTTCTGCGAGATGCCATATGCTTCGGCCGACATGTTTTGGCATGCCGCGGCATACCAAAGCACGTCCTGCCTGCCGTCAGTCAGCGCCAGCCCTAATCATCTCAAAAAGTGACTAAAACTTAGTTCAAAGGGGATTTTTGTTTCTCGATAAAGCTAGTTCCAGCTTTTCCGTCACTAAATAAATAAAAGAAGGGTGGCAATGCCCCCAAAACAGATTCAAAAGCTTCAATGGACCGTCAGCTTTCCAAAACAATACGAATAACCGGTATTTTACAGGACATTATTCGGTGCAATTGAAGTTTAAACATGGTAAGGCGAAAATATCAATAAGTATTTTAGTGTTCAATAGAAATCTGATGAACATGAATAAACGCTATATTTTATCGAGTTTTCTATGAAATATGAGCTCTATGTAGGGCATGCAAACCGGATACCCGGATAACCGAAAAAACCGGTTAACCGACTGATTTGAAAACCGGGTTTTTTATGATACCAAAACCGGTTTTTTCGGATTTTTCGGTTTTGCTTTTCAAACAAAATCTTAAATTTATCACTGACAAACGTCGACAGGACGGCAAGACGGCGTTATTTCCAACGGCACTAACGGCCGGCCACGTTAATTTATACCGAAAAATCGAATTTGAGATCTAAAATCAAAATATATATAATATGATGATGAATTATTATGATGAACAGTGAAACTACAACCAAAATTGAGTTGCTCTGTAAAGAGAGGAGTTTTATTTTAGTAAAAAGTACGACTGATTGAACTGAAATTAAAGATTGGAGCTACTATGATGAAGATGTCCGTTTAAATAGGATTTTGATAAACTCAACCCCCATGGGAATAAAATAAGGGATACCCGAGCGAAGCCGCGGGCAAAAGCTAGGGTAAAACAAAGAAATGTCATTGTCAAAGTGACAGTTTAGGGTTTCAACATTTCCCTAGTAATTCAAATTATTGAATTAGTTTTTAAATTTAATGGTTTTGGAAGAACTATGGTATGAAATATAGCCTAAGGTTAGTCCTAATATTATAGGAGAGGTACCTAAGCGAAAAGAACACTAAAGTTTTTTTTTTGTTTTCACAATTTACGTTTCGCTATTAGAAAAAACTAAATGAAGTGTAAATGTTTATGACCACTGCCATATTGCATGTAGAAAAAATAAGAAAAAAACATTTGCACGATTTTATTGCAAACAGCTATATTTTATTCTTGGATCGTCGTTTACGTCACTTAGTTTAAAACTGTGTGTAATATTATATTTTAATTGTTAAAGGTATGCCTACAATTTTAGAACTATGTAATAGTACTTTTGGGCAAACTGCACAATTGAAGTTATGATTTAAAATTGACAGTTATTATTTAGATTTTTGATCTCGAATTCGATTTTTTTTTGTCTCGTCTTTTTTGTTTTGTCGCGTTACTCTATGCCACGCTCACGCCATTTTGATTAAACTTTAGCATTTTTATTTCTTTACACACGTATTTCTGATTTCTTTAATAAAAATGGAAAAAAACCGAAATAACCGAAAAAACCGGTTTCACCGGTTTTGTAAAATAAAAACCCGAAAAAACCGTGTCCTTTAAATAACCCGGTTTTTGCATGCCCTAGCTCTATGTCACTGTCTTTATTAGATAACATTACGGCTGCCCGCACACGTCAGACAATCAGTGACCGATTTTTTTTGTGGGAGAGAATGGAACATGTGAATTCCAATATAACAACGCAAATGTCCTACAAAAAGTCGATCCTACGAAACTATGGAACTACTGAACGGTGCGATAATCGTTCCTACGCAAAGTCGGACGTGGGGGCAGGCCCCACTGGTTAATAAATTAATATACAGGTTGACCCTGGAAGTATGGCTTAAATCGAAGAAATAAAAAAACAAAAATTTGTCGTAAAATTTGAACCGTAATAAAAAGTAACTGACATTCTCAGGGTTTACAGTTTGGGAATTATGTACCCCACGCCACCATTCGATTTGATCCATACTTCCAGGAACGGCAATGTATAAAAAAATTGAAATAATAATGAATAATTTTGAATGAATTTACATAAATATTAAAAAAAATAATAATATGCAAATATAGTAAATAAACAATACCAGCAATATAAATAATAACAGCCTGATAAAACCTTTACTTTTTGTGGAAAATCCTCATAGATGTCCTCCACCGTGGATGTCAATCAGGCTCTCACTGACAAAAACCACCCCGGTGTTCCTTTCCTACACTTACGGGATTCCGGAAACGCACGCGCCTTCCGCGATCCCAGTGTGGTGCCGGCCCACCACCTCGGGTCTTTCGGGCGTCACCTAGGCGTGGAGGTGGCCCTCAGTAAGTAGGAGGCCATGGTGTTTCATGGCCCCCAGCGGGCACCGTAGCTCCGCTCATACATCGTGGTGCAGGGGAGGGTCGGATCGACAAACGTCTGTAACTAGGACAACCTGTATATACAGGGCAGCCCAGGTCGTGACGGCCAGAAGAAAATTTTTGGAGGCCTTTTTTCATGAGCTCCCCAAAATACCTCCATGTACGCTCTGCGATTTTTATAGTTTAAGAGCTTAACGTTTTCTATCAAAATTTGGGGTTTGTTACCTGACTTCAGATTTTGCTAATTTTCTCTTCTTCTGTTGCATTTTCGGTTTTTTTTTTTGATCATAAATGCTTCTTCGTCGTCCTGATTGGCAACGATCGTATGAGCAAGCGATACGATAAACACACACATTTCTTTAGTGTCACACGATCGTTGCTTATTAGGACGACGCCTAAAGATTTATTATATAAAAAACAGCATATCATCTGCTAAGCCTTTTCCCAACTAAGTTGGGGTCGGCTTCCAGCCTAACCGGATGCAGATGACTACCAGTGTTTTACATGGAGCGACTGCCCATCTGACCTCCACAACCCAGTAACTGGGCAACACGGTACCTTTTGTTAGACTGGTTGTCAGACTTCCTGGCTGACAATCCGTAACGACTGTCAAAGATCTACGAATGACAGCCGGGACCATCAGCTTTACGTGCTGTCCGAAGCACGGGGGTGTTAAACCACCAACTTCCAAACTTCGGGCTGCTACTAAGAAATTCCTCATGGAAAAACCCAATAACACTTTTTGCCGGACCTGGGAATCGAAGCTAGACCCAGGACCCCACGCTCACCAGTCGCACTTGCAACCACGAGACAAAAGGGGCAGTTTATTATTGTCAAAAAAAAAATCCGAAAAAGGCAACAGAAGAAGTAAAAATCAACAAAATCTGAAGTCAGGTAAGTGCCTCAAATTTCTTTAAAAAACGTAAAGTTCTTAAACTACAAAAAATTGCAGAGCATACATGAAGGTATTTTGAGAAGCCCGTGAAAATAGGTTTCCAAAATTTTCTTTTGGACGTCACGAACTGGGCCACTTTGTATATACAGGGAGGCCGGTGGAGTTGCAGACGTTGGTGGATCTGATACCCCCGATCACGATGTGTGAGCCGGGCGGCGGTGCTAGCCAAGAGCCGTGAAACGTCATGGTCTCCGAATTGCTGAGCGCCACCTCCAGGACTAGGCAACGCCTGGTTGCCCATGGCGGCGGGGTGTGATGGGCTACCACTCGGATATCGCGGGAGGCGCGTATGTTACCGGGAGCCACTGCTGTGGGATGGGAACAACGGGGTCATTTTTAATCAGTATGAGTCTGACAGGCCCCTCCACCCACTCCCCAGGGAGGTGGACATCCATGTGGAGTTTCCAGCCCAGGAATAAAAAAAAAGCCTTAATTAATTATTAGCCAGCGATGTTATCTAATAAAGACAATGACATAGGGCTCATATTGGTTGGGCAGGTTGACACAACGACTGATTTGTTTATCGTTAGTTCCTAATGCCAAAGTGAGTATACGGCACTCGTAAGCCAAAACTAGTGATTTTATAAAAACAATACTTAAAATTGTAAGAAAGTTTCTTTATTTTAATTTTTAACCGACTTCAAAAAGGAGGAGGTTCTCAATTCGTCCGTATTTTTTTTGTTTTTAATGGTTTTATCGTAAAATCAGATATCTGTGTGAATGTTGGCTTCCCCCGAAGGGGAAGGGGCCGCGCCCCGCCTCCGCGCGGCCCTGTAGAGGCCGACCCTGACATGACACTCTTCCACCATTTGTATGAAATAATTTACATAAAACTAGGAAAAGACAATTCATAAATGTAAATATTTGTGTGAATGTTGGCTTCCCCCGAAGGGGAAGGGGCCGCGCCCCGCCACCGCGCGGCCCTGTAGAGGCCGACCCTGACATGACACTCTTCCACCATTTGTATGAAAGAATTTACATAAAACTAGGAAAAAGAAGTCAATTCATAAATGTAAATATTTGTCTGAATGTTGGCTTCTCCCGAAGGGGAAGGGGCCGCGCCCCGACTCCGCGCGGCCCTGTAGAGGCCGACCCTGACATGACACTCTTCCACCATTTGTACGAAAGAATTTACATAAAACTAGGCTAACCATAAAATATTTTGTCTCAAATGTAAGATTTTTGTGTGAATGTTGGCCTCTCCCACAGGGAAGGGTCCGGGCTTACCATATGCGCGGCTCTGAAGAGGTCCAAGAAACAAAAAGTAAAGTGAAAATTACCATCACCTACCTATTGAATTAAAAATTAAGGCAGTCAATAAAGTGTAGAAAGGATAAATCATAATCAACATTGTGCTTAGACTTAAAGTTTATTAATATTTTAATTTAAATGAGAATCATTTCACATTCGATTTCAACACTACTTTTACATAATAGTAAATCTTAATTTAACAAAGCCTCATTGACTAATTGTGAAAAATAATACATAATGCGGTACATTTGTAATTACACTTACGAACATCAATTACAAACATCAATTCAATTCTGACCGGAATGATAAACTTATTTTACTATTTTACTTACTTTCTCATAAATACGGTATTACTAAAAAAGTACATAATGCGGTAGATTTGTAATAAGTATAGCACTCTCGGATCCATTAGGCCTTCACTCACATCACCGGAATCATTGCTCTCGAGTGAATTATAATGTAAGTAATACATCAACAAACACTACACTTACCTATACTAATATTATAAAGAGGTAACATTTTTTTGTAAGTTTGTATGTAGGGGTAATCTCTGGATCTACTGGGCCGATTTTGAAAATTGTTTTACCCATAGAAAGCCACGTTATTTGTGAGTGTCATAGGCTATAAAACATCACGCTACGACACACGGGAGCGGAGCAGTAACTAAAGATGTAACGTAAGGCGGGTGAAATTAGCCACGCGGACGAAGTCGTGGGCAGTTTGCTAGTACTTTATAATATTATAAAGAGGTAAGATTTGTTTGCTTGTTTGTTACGAATAGGCTTCGAAACTACTGAACCGATTTTTACCATTTTTTCACCAATAGGTAGCTACATTATTCCTGAGTAACAAAGGCTATATTATGTATAACATCACGCTACGAAGACGCGGGCGGTTCGCTAGTAATATCAGATTTAAATATTGAACAATGCCATCTTTTAGCATCAGTACATGGTTCTAGACTAAGCGGAGTTGAGGTTTTTATCTCTTTCAAAAACATCTGCATCTTTTACTTAATATTTATAGAGGTAAAGTTTATGAGGTTGTAGAGGGTAATCTCTGGATCTACAAAGCCGAATTCTTTTACCCATAGAAAGCCATGTAACTTATGAGTGCCATAAGCTATACTAATTCGAAAAATGAAAAGACTTTTTCGTGGTAGTCGGACTTGCAAAGTAAGTCGGAGAAAAAACGTTTCTTACGAACGCTGCGATAAGAGATATATGATTGAGTTCTAGAGAAAAGTTGTAGAATGTAGAACTTGGTAATGCCTACACAAACAGTCCGTGACAGCATATATCTATATTTTATGTGGAAGCCAATTTATGCCAAATTATGAGCCATAAATACATTTAAATTAGATATTTTTTTTACAATGCACATTTTATGTTATTTAAGAAATTCTTATCAAAATTGATACATTCGTCGCTTTCAGTATTTAATGTAGGTACTTAGATGAACTTTGTCTTTTACACTAAGTGATTTGGACGATTCGTCCAAATTACCGTCTTATTTTTTAAACTGAACAGTTTATAACATATCACGGTAATTTTAGTGAGATTGACTTGAATAGTTTTTTTTTCGGATTGGCATCTCGCAGTTCAACCTAGGAGGTTGTGTACTGTTTAGACGGACTTTCCTGTGGTTGCTTTAAAATTTAAGGCGTCCAGTCAGGGCTTAAAAAAATACTTACATACCAAGCGACTGCACCCTGGCACCCCCTGTGGGGTATGAACCTCGGCTTAGGGCGTCGCTGGGGGAGGGCAGCAAGGGGACAGACTGGATCGATTTATTATTTTTATGGACGAATTTAAAGCTACAGGCTCAGCTCGCGAGCTGGCTCGAGCAAGGGACGGGAGGCATCGCAGGGGGACGTCGCGGCGGTCCTCGGCGGCGTGAGCGGAATGACGACGGTCTACTTAGGTAACAAACCACGCGGGCGATGCCGCTATTAAACATCACGCTACGACCAACGGGAGCGGAGCAGTAATCAAAGACGTAACTTAACGCGGGTAAAATAAGCCATGCGGACGAAGTCGCGGGCAGTTCCCTAGTATAACATAACATAAGCTATTGCACTTGCATGAAACAGCATATTTCACAGCCATTTTTAAGGTTCCGTAGCCAAATGGCAAAAAACGGAACCCTTATGGATTCGTCATGTCTGTCTGTCTGTCCGTCCGTCCGTATGTCACAGTCACTTGTTAGTTATACCAGTTATACTCCATACTATATACTACCCCATACTTAGAACTGAAACTCAACATATTTTTTTTTTTCATCAAACCCATCCGTTTGGCGTATCTATGGATAGGTCTTCAAAAATGATATTGGGGTTTCTAATTTTTTTTCCTAAACTGAATAGTTTGCGCGAGATACACTTCCAACGTGGTAAAATCCCCCCCCCCCCCCCCCCCCCCCCCCTCCTTTAACTTTTAAAATAAGAGAGTGAAAAATCTAAAAAAAAAATATGATGTGCATTACCATTAAAACTTCCACTGAAAATTGGTTTGACCGAGATCTAGTAAGTAGTTTTTTTTAATACTTAAGTACGTCATAAATCGTAAATCCCAATTTACCTTTCAATTTACTCAAATATAAAAATAAAACCTTAAATTTCATAATATAAAGGGTTTTATATATATTATGTTCATGGGCGAGTCCGACTCGCACTTCGCCGCTTTTTTTGTACTTTATTTTGTTTAAAAGAAGAAATCATGTGTATTTTTGTATGTTTGTGATCTATTTATATTTTATTTAATTAGATACTTTTAAGAAGGCTTACAAGCTAATTGCGTTATAATAGGTAAGTACAATACATTATCATGTTGCTAATAACAAGCCTCCACAGATATATGTATAGGTAAAACATCGAAAATTGAACGTTCATTGTGTGAATCACAGATTAAATAAGTACAGATACTTCACTCAGTAGAAAATTTCCAATACCTACTGCTATAATAGCCTACTCCGTCGCGTCAACTCGCGTCAGCAACCACTGCAAACTAAAATGTGCCTAAATGCTCAAGCGTACAGTTGTGATCGCTTCGCACCGCGCGATCCCACAACAATCGTAAGGCTGCCTCTTCGATAAAATTAAATTAACATAACTTTTTATGTCTATGTTATTGAGAACTGTGAATATGTTCTGACTTATATGTGGCAGTTTAAAATTGTATCGTAAATGTTAAAAAAAAATTTTTTTTTTTTATAAATTGGTGCTGACTGTACCATACATCTAGATAAAACATAATTATTCCTTCTTTTACTTGATTTGCACCCATCTACAATTCTACAACACATAAGGCACCAGACGGCATCGTAGGTAACGAATGAAACTATTAAAATTGAACAACGTGCGTGATGCGCTTGCGAAAACCGCACTGAATTTGGTTCGCAAACGGCCCGCGAGACCGCTCGGCCGGGCGGTAGGCAATTATAGCGCGCAAGTACATAGAGTGACGGAGGCCTGGTGTGAATAGGTAAGTAGGTAAGTTTTATTATTTTATGTTCCTTCATATGAGTTTGAGAACCACTAGCCGGTGCAACATTTACAAAAAATGATAGAGCTAAGAGTTTTCTGTGCTCGTGTTACTGTCAAATAAGTCAACATCATGTTCAAATTGAATTGAAGCTTTAAGAAAAGCATTACGCCTGTAATTAGCGGTGGCAGGAGGCTCCAATCACAAACTAATGTTGGAAATATTTTGGTACAGAAATAAAACATTTTGTATTTTTGTACACCTAGAAGCAGCCTTTGACGCAATCCAATAAAGTGCGAAATGCAAATTTTGATACATGGTCAGGGTAGTTAAGCTTTTGCTAAGTTAATCAAAAAACATATACGTAAGTAAGTAGTAAGTTTATGAGGTAATAAGGGGTAATCTCTGGATCTGCTAGACCGATTTTGAAAATTCTTTTACGAGACATAGAAAGTCAATTTATTTGAGAGTGTCAAATGCTAAATAACATCACGCTATGATCTATGGGCGCGGAGCAGTAAACAAAAATGTAAAGTAAGGCGGGTGAAATAAGCCACGCGGATGAAGTCGCGGGCAGTTCGTTTGTCATTAATAAGTTTCCTGCGATCCGGTGGCAGAAAATAGTGCCCTTTCCAATATTGACAGTAACCTAAGTTACTTGGTGCGCCGAGTAATCGATTTCTTCTTCGAGTATTTACACAATAAAGGCTAGCCCAGTTCGCGCCAGTTCCCATAACAAGATTTTGGATGTTCCTTTTCATGGGCTTCCCAAAATACCGTCATGTATGTTCTGCGATTCTTTGTAGTTTAAAAGGTAAACTTTTTTTTTTCAAATTGGAATTTATTAGGTATTTGACTTTAGATTTTGTAAATTTTTACTTTTTCTGTTTTATCTTACTGCATTATTTTTCTTTGCAATGGCCTTAAAGTAGATTCAAAAATTTCAACGGACCTTCAGCTTTCTCAAACAATACAAATAACCGGCATTTTAAAGGACATTATCCGGTGTAATTGAAGGTTGAACATAATAAGGCGATACATATATCAATATTTTAATGTTAAAAGAAACAATTTTTGCTTGACAAAACGCGTTCCAGATATCTCGTAATTCAAAATAAAAAAAAACAAATGAATATTTTTTTTGACTGGAAGACGTCTTTATCCTTAGTTCAGACACGGCGGAAACCGCGCGATTTCAGAATCGCATGGAAATCGCACGAGTCTTATTTGTGTGAGTTATTAGGTAATCGTTCAGACATAACCGCGCGGTTAATCAAGCCGCGCGGTTACGGCAACCCAACCGCCAGAAAATAGAATCGCGCGGTTCCCGCATGTCTGAACTAGCCCTTAGTATTGCAAACGTGTTCCCTTTGAATAATTTTTAGTCGTTGCGAGAGATGATAAGGCAGTCGGTTGTTATCGATGGTATACCACACTCTAAGGCGTCGTCCTAATTGACAACGATCGTATGACACTAAAGAAATGTGTGTTTATTGTATCGCTTGCTCATACGGTCGTTGCCAATTAGAACAACGCCTATAATAATAATAATAAAATAACAATATCAGCCTGTTATTGTCAATAATAGAAAAGTGTGATAGTGTATAGTAAATCGCCAATCCGCCTGCGATTTCAGACATGAATATATTCATTGTAAGTCCAGGTTTTGTTACGATGTTTTCCTTCACCAAAGTCAGAGTAGCCAAGGAAAAATTTGAATGTACTACATTATTGATTGAAAAAATCACATTGGTACTTGCCCGGTATCGAACCCGTAATCACACGCATGAGAGACGGGTTCATTATCACCGGGCCATCAGGACAAAAAACATTTTTTTTTTGTCTTAAATTCTGAGTGTGGTTTTCGATCGATAAAGACCCTGACTGTATAATCATCTCCTAAAGTGACTAAAATTTGTTAAAAATGGATATTTTTTTGCTCGATAAAATGCCTTTGATATACCTCGACACTCAAAATAGAAAAACAAGTGAATGTTTTTCTGTTTGAGTGACGGGAAAACACATTTTATAAAGCAAAAATAAAATCCCCTTTTAACTTATTTTTAGTCATTGCGAGATATGATTGACAGTCGATTTTTTCACCGAACTTGGACCACACTCTAAGTCTAGGGTATCGTCCTAATTGACAACGATCGTGTGACACTAAAGAAATGTGTGTGTTTATCGTATCGCTTGCTCATACGATCGTTGCCGATTAGGACGACGCCTTAAATAATTATACCAGCTTGATAAGTCAATAATAGGGAAGGCTCGAGTATTGATCACCAGTCTTGCTGAAGGCGGATTGGCGATTACAGACTTGTATTTATTGTAAGTCCAGGTTTTGTCAAGATATTTTTCTTCACCGATGTCAGAGATGTTCAATTTTTTTTTTATTGTGTCTAAATCGTGATGGCATAGTTTTCGATCGATAAAAAACCTAACTGACGTCTAATCATCTCCAGAGTGACTAAAATTTAGTTCATAGGGAGAAAACTTTATCTCGATAAAATTAGTTCCAGATTTACCGTCACAAAAAAAGCAAATGGTGGCAATGTCCCTTAAAATAGATTCAAAAATTTAAATGGACTCTCCGCTTTCGATAACATTACAAACAACCGGCATTTTCATCTCACATTATCCGGTACGTAAAAGTTTGAAGTAAGGCAAAAATATCATTAATTTAGTGTTCAAGTGAAAACTGATGAAAATGAATAAAATCGAGGCTTTATCGAGCTTTTGATGTTATTTAAAAAAACGTTTAGCTCATAAACTTCATAAAATCGCAGAACATACATGGGGGTATTTTGGCAAGCCCATGAGAAGAGGCTTTCAAAATTTTAATAATTTTTTTTTTCAGGCTTCCGCGTCTGGGCCGACCAGTATTTCTTTTTAAATTTTCTTGGCAAACAGGCCCACGGCACACCTGATGTTCAATCGTTACATCTGCCCATACATATCTGCAATACCAGAGGCCTTGCGAATGCGTTGCTATTCTAGGGACAAAGTAGAAATGTCTCACGTGGCTGTAATTTCACCGGTACCTATACCCTTCACACCGAAACACAGAAACGCTGCGTTGTGGCAGATATCAAGAGCTTGATTGACTACTACTAACTATTGTAATCACTGTATTGTGAAAAACTGTGTGTAAAATTAAAAAAGTCTGCATATGCACTTTCTCAGATTGCCAAAAAATTAAATATAAATGCGTTCCTAGCTGCCCCTATCGCGGTCTGGTAAGCTCGGTTCTCTGTTTTGGAACAATATATTATTCGGGTAACTCTACGGATTAAAAACTAGTGTTTAAAGCACAAAAAAATGTGTAGCCAGTGTTGTAACGCTTTTTGTAATTATCAGTGTTTATATAATATATTATGTACTTATCAATTACAAATAATGAATGATTTGATTGAAATTATTTGACCCATGATTTTCATGATTTCTTTTTAAAGTGGATAAAGTGAAAAAATTAAAACAGGCTAAGTGCGAGTCGGACTCGCGCACGAAGGGTTCCGTACCATTATCTATTAAAACGAGCAAAAAAATCACGTTTGTTGTACGGTGGCCCTTTAAATATTTATTTAATTCTATTTTTTTATATTTGTTGTTATAGCGGCAACAGAAATACGTCATCTGTTAAATTTTCAACTGTCTAACTGTCATCGAGCTTCATTGTCTCGGCGCTTTTCTTGTGGTCGCCACTGTTGATTCTGGCTTACAGAAGTTGCAGTGGTTTGGGAACAGTTTGGCGGGCTTGTCTAACTGTCATGGTTCAGGACATACATCCTGATGGCAGACGGACAGTGGAGTTTTTTCGTGTGGTCCCATTTTACCCTTTGGGTAAGGAACCCTAAAAAATGACTGTGTTGAAAAAATGTGCTATTTAATACAAGTGCAATAACTTATATGTATACATACTACACATACATACATACTACATCATTCCATATTCCATATCTTATAATGGGAAAAGAAATTCCACTCCGATGTGTCTAGAACCATGTAATTCTCTTTTTTTTTTTTTTTTCGTGTGGGCAGTAATGTCTAAGAACCCCACACACCCTAGTGTCAGTTTCTAAACCGCTTTAAGGGCCTCTGACATGGTTATCGATGTCAGTGATGTCCAAGATAAACTTAGCAAGTACATATGAATTAGAAAAAGTTACATTGATAGTTGCCCGTGCTCGGTTGCGATCCCACAACCTCGTGCATGAGAGGCGGGCGCCTTAACCATTGGGCCATCACGACACTATTGCACACCATGTACTGATTTTATAGTATGGCATTCTTTAAATTTTAAAAAATGGTGAACAACACTTCCGCGCAGGATTTTTTTTTACCGCGATGTGGTATATGTACTTTACTTGTAGTTCGTATAATATGCGATAACTCGATAATGCACAAGAAAATGACTAAGTTGAATAATAAAAAATATTTGTATGTAGGTGTAGTGTTGATGTATTACTATACGTACATTATAATACGAGAGAGGTAAGTACTTTTTTAAATATCATTGTGGTCATCGCTGCTTATAGACATCTGCAATACCAGAGGCCTCGCAAATGCGTTGCCATCCCAGAGACAAAGTTTAAATATTTCATGCGCTTTTAATTAAACCGGCCCGCATACCCTTCAAACCGGAACACAGCAACGATGCTTTATGGCTAGAAAGAAATAGGTATGGTTTTGGTATTTCCTAGGACGAGCACCCAAAGAGATCTACTACTTATAAAAAAACAAACCTGCCGCATTATGTATTAGGCATTTATCATTATTGCCACAGACTTTTACAGTGTCTAGTAAGTACAATAATTAAGACTCTGATGACAATAAGCAACATATTTTATCATTCATCACATATATGCTACATTACAAAGGTAATCATGGCCTGTGTTTCGGCCGTAGTAAGTAGGTATCTATCTACTCTATTGATTCAACATTGATACATCAATTACGACATTCAATATTTTGATTAAGAAAATGAAATTGATTTCAAATGCTACTTATTTATATAATTAGACATTCTATACACTGACATAATACTTTTAATTTATATTTTATGACCTGAAAAAAGAAACTGTTAAAGTGGGGTTATTAGATAGGTAAAGTTTTTTTATACATAAAATGTTTGCCTTTTGTATTTGCGAAGAAGACTCGCTCTTTGATCGTAGTTTTAAAATTTGGCAATAGTTAGTTTCAGGATAAAATATAAAATAAGTATAAAAGCTTCAGGAGCGTAAACATTTATTTTGCCATTTCAGATGGCGTACCATAATCCATCGCGTACTCTCAGTCTCGCAAGTTCATCACCCAAAATTGGGGTTTTATCACAACATCGTCAATCACAATTTAGACCCTGTTTCACATTACCGGTAGGCACTGTGTGCCCGACAAAATCAAATAGAATTAGTTTAGAGTTATGTACAGGATAAGATTATCAAAATGTAACAGGTGAAACAGGCCATAAGTTTAAATTTTAAATATCAATTTTAAATTTCATTTTTCTAATAACATTGTATAAGATAATATATATATAAGATAAGTAATATAAATATAAGCTCAAATTGTGGTAAATCCTAAGAATAAATGGCGTATATACTTTTTATAAAAATCTTTATTTTACACAGTTGAGCTTGTTGTATTAGGTACTTTTAAGTAAAGTAACAAGGTCCACTTTATAATATTCAAAATATTGACGTAGTTTTTTTACATCTCTATTAATTTTAACTTAGTGAATGTCCAAAATACAGCTATTTTGTATAAATTCTAAGGCCCACTTTCACCAAAAGCACTAAATATATTTAATGTTTAAACGTATTTAGAACATCATTGCATCCCTGTGTCACATTTAGAAGGGGTGTCCTCTATCTGGCAGAAACTTGATACTCCGAAACCTACTTATTTGGCATAACTCACTTGGCATAAACTTCTTTAAACGAACATTTTTAAGGCATAAACATATGTAATATAATTAGTGTTTGGCCGAATGTTTATAAGTCCGAATTTAAAATGGCATACTTTTAAGTTGGTAGAATTTTATTTGGCACAATTACCTTTGGCTTAGTTAACATTTTGCATAATTTCGTTTAGCGTAATGTTTATAAAGAGCAAGCGAAGCAAGCTCGGGACTTGGGGCACCCCGACTCGGACAGGTTAGGTTAGAAGACCACTTCGTGGTTATTTTTTTCGTAAACCCTTGAGCCCCACGAAGCGGACTCCCCGGCTATGCCTTTTAAGCCTCGGGGGCAATCTCTGGATCTCTAGGGGCTTTTTTTATTTTGATACGAAATGTATGTCAAAAGACGCTCTGACTGTGAATCTTCTGCGATATGATGGTTCTACTTTTTCTTATTATGGATATGAAATTTATGCCTAATGAAGATTCTTTCGTACAAAATTATGAGTTATAAATGTATGCTAAATGAGTGATGCCTAATGACTTTCTGCGAAAAGAGGTTTAAGCTATCAGTTGTTATGCAAAATAAAATAATGATGTAAAAAGTTCTGCTATAAAGGTTGTAAATTATCATTCTGTTTCTGTTACCTTCTAACAGGGTTAGAAGCAACAGAAACAGAATGATAATTATACACATTTAGCGCTAAATATGTTTACTGATTTTGGAGAAAGTAAGCCTAAGAAGTAAAACCTAAGATTTACCACTATTGGGGGTTTACCTCTGTAGGTTATACGCCCAATATCTTAATTTAACTTTCGTATAATAACACATATTATTCATAAAAACAGTTGTACAACAATAAGTACACTACACTCTCGCCTACGCCACTACAAACTCCCGCACTACATCACATTTGTAATGCGTAGATTTTGTTTTGTAAAATATTATTAACGTGTTAAAGTTTATTTCCTAATTACTGAACGGCGACGTAGGCAAGAAGGATTATTATTTCTAAAAAATCTACGTGATATAATATTAGCCTGATTGGCTCTGGACACGAAGCCAGCTTCCGAATCAGTTCAGTGAATAATTTTAAGCGGCTCATGCCGTGAACAGTGCGGCTGTTGACGGAATCAATCAGTACACGAAATCAATTATTATTAGTACTCTGTTTTCAAATTTATTCGTATACGGGGCGTTGAAAGGCCAATGGCTAAACTATCAACTGGCTTCGTATTCGGATAGTGATAAATCCACAATCTTCTTTCACTAAAATTATTTAGATATGTAACAAATTATATAATAATAGACAGTCGAAAAAACTCCTGTCTAACCACGTTGATTTAAGTTCTCGTTATATAAAAAGGATTTTTTATTATGTTACCTACTTACTGTTAAAACGAGATAACTGATTTGATTAAAAAATAATTATTTCGGTGTGTTTTTTTTCTTTGAAGCACGTTTCTTAGGGCTTCGTGTGGTTACAGTTGGTGCCTTAGTTCTGATTCGTTTTGGCGGAGGCTCTTCTATCTCGTCGCAAAGGCACGCTAGATGGCGACGTGATCGAGTAATCCGCATCTCCCTGGGCTCCGTTGTACTTTTAACAGGAGGCGCGATGTTACGGTCCGAATTAGGTGCGATGGAGTCGGCCTGTAGCCGACGACGTGCCCTTCCCCGAGGCCTGGAGTCCTCAGTGCACTGCGCGCTAGATGGCGAGGCTTCTACAATAGCATCATTGATGTTTTGACCAAAAATTGAAGGAAAATTGGCGGTAAGTATAATGTTACCGATTGATGAACTTCCTCGATTAAAATCAAAGGAAATAGCGTCCTGTGTGTTAAAATCGATTGGTTCACCAATCAGCGTTCTTGTAGAACAGGACAAAAAAGAACTTAAAGATTCGTTAGATAAAATGTGGTCGATTGGTTTAGTCGTCTTATGACTCGCAGCGTCGTTGATTGATGATTCGTCATCACGCGTAAAATTGAAATTAAAATCGCCGGGAGATGATACGTCCCAGACTAGATTTTCTTCGGTTTTAGTTTCCGCTGAACCGACTGCCATGTCAACTGCTGTAGTTTTGGGCGCTTGTATAATATTGTTGGTTGGGTCATCTCGATGGAAAAGTGAGCTAAAAGCGCCCGCACACGACTCACGTGGCTTCGCTATGTTTCCAGTAAGGGCTGTTGCGTTATCGTTATTCAATGGTGTACTTACATGGGTACAAGTTTTTTTAGATGGGTCCACGACAAAATGAGCTTTTTGAGCTACTTGTATTCCCACGTTATCAGACTTGATTACTACTTTTAACATTTTGAGTAAGGCCGGTATAGTGGACAGAGTTTGGGTAAAAGTGCTATCTTGTACATCATCTTCGAATTCAGGTACATCCTGTGCTTGACTTGTGTCGTCTTCCATGATGTTTGCAGGAAGATTTGGTGGTATTACACTCGGATTAACATAAGTAAAATCGCTGTCCTTTGCTGGAAATTCTTGCCAATGCATGTTTACAGACAGATGTTGCGCTTGCTGTTCAGGTCTTGACAACGTCTGCACACGCTGCAACTTCCCCCCCTTGCATTCCGTGCGCTAGAAGCGGCTTATGCTCTTGTCGGGCCCGAACTCTCTAAAAATTTAGTGCTTCAAGCAGCCTGTTCTGCCACTTGTCCGGCCTGTTGTGTATGATAGTTAGGTACATGTAAGCTTCTGTTCACACGTTTGTTGCGCCTGTTGTTTGTTGTGTACGTCTATTTTACCTTTTTGCACATGACGCGCTGATAGCCTAAGGCAGGTGCGGCAAAAGCGGTGCCTGCCACGGTGTGGAGCGGCTGATGTCTTCGAATACTCCGCTGACCATGTCCAATAAACGTCTTGGACGATTCCTGAAAAACACTTAATATTTAGTAAAGAAAAAACATGTTTGGCATGAAATCAAAGAATATATTGTTGAAAGTTATGAGGAAGCTCAGTGCTATTTTAATTTTAGCCTTTAATACCACATCTAATTGTGTCTCATTGGACGGAATAGTAGTAAAGGTGTACCAGAAACTCATGGTAAAAAGGGAAATCAGATTTGTAGTTTGCAATACCGGGGAAATTACACTGTACGATCTTAATTTATTTATTTAATTAACCTGGAAGACCTACAGCTAAAAAAGCCAGGCTGGTAGCAGTAAATTAATGACAGGTCTTCACTTATAAAATACAATAACAATATTGTTATACAATATTGTTTAATAAAAAAACTCTGTAGTATTCATGGAAAATTAATCAATCGTGTATACTTATTTATTATTAACTAGCTTGTGGCCGCGACTTCGTTTGCATGATATTCGTTCGGTTATCACGGGTATTAAACTATAATCGTTTTTCTAAAATACAAATAGTCTACGTTATTGCTTATAACATCAACTATCTACCAGTGACAATGGTAAATAATGAAAGTTACAATTATTTTAAAAACGAATGAACTAAAAGTTATCCTAAAGGTCTCAACAGCGGTTATACCTCAAATTTTGATAAAACATTAGCAGGCCATCTACTAACTAATCTTACGATCACCATACACACAATTCTTTAATTTTGACGAGCGGGATGAGGGGATTTTAGTACCGTCATTCTTTCCCGCTCCTCAAATCGACTACCGTTTAATCCGTACAGTTTATAGACTCCGGAGAGGATGAATATTAGTCGATGGCCCGCCAATTACTATTGCCAAATAAAAGTCACAATATTTTTACTTTTTAAAATGCCATCAGACTCTGGTAGACCTACTAGTAGAGAAGTAGAAGTTTAAGTTAAGCCTAATACATAACTGCAACAATACAAATCAAACTACTATTGAACTGGCCAGGGAAGCTATCAGGTAGGTAGGCTAAGCTATCTCATAGATTATCTGGCCAATAGAAACAACACTACGATTTGAATTGCAAACGAATTAACTTTATGTAATATTGCAAATGAACAAATCTAATAACTGCCAGACCTACGTAATAGTAAAAAAAATGAAATTTCTTAGTGAGAAACAAATAAATAATCCTTAATAGTATAACAAGATGAAAGTTTATCTGCGCAATATGCCCAACAAGGGTACCGCTTTGACAGGGAACAGGCAGCAAAGGTGTTGAAATCCTATCCAAAATGTATAAAGCATAATTATTGTTTTATATTTTTTAGGTAATTATATTAGCAGTCACATCGTTCATTGCCAGACATTTTATATAATGGAAAGCTCCCGGCAGATGGGTATCTGTCAGGAGCTTTCAGTTAGGTATTATTTTTATCAGGTTATAGGGGTCTAAAACCTGAAAAAACTGTACTTATAAAAAAACTGCTTTTATATATGACATATGAAAGCTGTTTTTTTTTAATTATATTACTTCCGTAATTCTGAGTAGCCAGACCAGTTGCGAGTTAGATAGTGATTTCGTTTATTACGATCTTTTGCTGCGCATTTTTCGTTCAAGTACCTACAGGTTATTTATTTCATAAATAAACATACAAATGTGCGGAAATACATTAATAGGTATTAGAAAGATACGAATAATTAAAGTAACAAAGATCTCGAAATCACACTATCTCATTCGCAGCCGCTTGCGCTCCAAAATAACTGAACTTCAACTTGTATGGCACGATATAGAACACGACATAGGTAAGTACAATTACATTAGGAGGAGCAGGGAGGTTACCACAACATAAAGTGTTTGGCAATAGACGACGCGACTTCTAATAATATTAGAAGTATAGTATATTTTTTCGGAGTTATATTATAATTCCGAAAAAATATAAAACAATTACGTTCTATATTTTTAAGAGGACAGGCAGCAAAGGTGTGAAAGATCCTAATCTTTCACACCTTGCTACCTGTCCCCTTCCAAAGCCACGATGATCCAAGCTTCATGTTGACCCTGGTGGAGATATTGCGCGGAGAAACTATCAGCTTTTATAGAATTACATAGATCTGGCAGTCATGGGGTCTTGCATGAAAATCCATTTTGAGCAATCACAAATTCATGGAAGAGAACCTCGCACAAAATAACAAATACTCGTAAATGATTTATGTGTGTGTAATCTTTAGGTCGCAATGTACCTACACAAGCAAATAAAAAAGAAATCAAATAAAAATACTCACATTTAAAAAGCTTGATTCGATTTACCTAGGAACCCCTCACACTGCGCAACACAAATGAAGCAAAATAATATTATCTGAAAGTCTACAGTGCTAGTATGAGGAGGCCCTTAAATATTAGAAGAAATAAGATTGAAGCCCACATGCACGACAACTCACTAAATAGATGTAAACATTTCTTACTATTTCTGCTAACTTCAAACAAGTAACAGAAATCAATTTAATGCAGGTACCTATATTAGCTAAGTGCCATTTAAGCCAAAAATACCTTTTATGTGGAAATAAGTTTATAGTCGACGAATTTTCATGGGACTTTTTTGTTGTGTTTCTAGAAGTAAAGAGAGCGACGTAAAAGAGAAGTTAATGTTACCTTTCTAAAACGAATACGTAGCGTAAATCTGTTGGAGTAGTGAAGTTAATGTCTTGTAAAATGCCGGTTAATTAGTATTGTTTTGGAAAGCTGAAGGTCCATTGAAGTTTTAAACCAACGTTGACGTCTTTACCACCCCTCTTAAAAAAGATTGTCCTCTTTGAACGAAGTTTTAGTTACTTCGGGATATGATTAGATACTCGTTTGTCGATCGTAGACCACACTGTCACGATTTATTATAAAAATGTGACACAAAAAGAGGAAATCAACTAAATCCGATGCCAGACAAAATTTTCCAAAAAGAAAATAAAAATCGTCTAGTTTTTAAACCACAAAAATCGTATAACAAATATGTTTGTGTTTTGGGCAGCCCAAGAAGAGAGGTTTCCATAATAATTTTTTAGACGTCCGCAACTAGGCCACTAGAAATACAGGGGCTATTTAAGAATTTTCAGTTGGAAATAACAGGTTGCAGTAAAAAGATTCTACCGTACAATGACAGTCAGAGTGATTAATTCACTCTGACTGTCATTGTACAGTATAACCTTTGTTGGCAAATAATCATCAGTTTCATAAACTTTCAAAACATATAAAATGTAAGATATAAATCATCATCAGAAATGCTTTCATTATGCTTTAGGCAGGTTGATTGCATATCAACTGCACTAAGACTACAAAGCAATTTAAATGCACTTAGTACGACTGCTATAAAACTGCAATCTAAGTATGCAGCCCGATTGCAGTCGGTGTGCAGACAGCGTGCTTTTCCAGCGACTGCGCGCTGACTGCAAACTAGCTGCACGGTCCACGTGCAGTTCAAAAGAAGTTGGTCCAACTGCATTAGGACTGCAATAGATTTCCGGTACATGTGGTGAGCACAGATAGGACTATCTCGCGCATGTGCACTTTCGGCCAAAAATTCAGTACCGATTTTACTTTATTGTTAGGTACTTATACAAGGTATAATTAACCCTGCAGTGGTCCCGGGGGGGGGTACATAATGTAGCCCATGGTTTTTTAAACTGACATGACTTTTTGCGTACCTACTTTTTTTTTTTCATAGCTGATTTAAACATGACCGTTGAAGATTTATATTGTATTTTTTTTTAATTTCATTTTGGAAGAGTTAATTTGTCATATTTTAATAAGAAAATAATAATACATTGAATTTCATTTAAAAAACGACAAAACAAATTGGGCTCCATATGTAGCCCGCGCGACCACTCACGTGACTTTTTAAGGCGCGTCCACTGTAGGGTTAAAACTTTAGTGGTAAGTACTTATAATTTTACTGTGATACTGTTATTATGTTGTAGGGCTTCGTAACTGAAACATATTTAAATAAAATGATATATTGTGTTTAAAAGTTATAATTCATTTTTATTCTTTAATGTTTTGTATCCGAAGGCAAGATGTTACCGTAAAAAAACCATAAACCTATTTGGAAACATAAAATAAATACGGAATAAAAAAATACCATTTTAAAATCCAAAACGTATGCCACTAAAACTGCACATAAGTGTAGTAGCCGAACGACATACGAGTGTCCAATACACGTGCAGCATCAGCGGGCCCCGCCTCCTTCATTCCGCCAAAGAGACCCAAAACTGAACTTCTGCGCAGGCGTAGTTTGTGCTCACGACTAGTGCCGGTTACTATACCTATATTATACAGGGTGATTGGAAGATGGGTGCAAAGCTTTAAGGCGAAGATACTACAGACAATTTAGAACCATTTAAGCCATGGTTGTCTTAGACGAAGTCTTTCCACTTTTTTTAACTTAATTTTTATGTTTGTTTTCGAAAATTCCCAAAATTGTAATTTAACTGCTTATTTATGGCAAAAAAATCATAGGATAAATTAAGTTATCATTTCGAACACATAAAGTACTTTTTTAAATGAAAAACATTTTTTTTGGGAATTTTCGACAACAAACATAAAAATTTGGTTAAAAAAAATGGTAAGACTTCGTCTAAGACAACCATGGCTTAAATGGTTCTAAATTGTCTGTACTATCTTCGCCTTAAAGCTTTGCACTCATCTTCCAATCACCCTGTATATACGGTCTGCGTAATGACGCAGCTCTATTGATTGAGCCAATGTGATGAGTAGCAGTTGGATACCGGATGGAGGCAATTGAAATGTAAAGCATTGCATACTACAAGATTTGGTTCTAACGTTTCTGACTGTACAGGTTGGAGTTAAGTTTGACTTACATGGATTAAAATTCATGATTTCATGTTTCGTAATTTTGTAGTGTCATGTTAAGTGAGCTTGTAGCCATTGATAAGAAACAGACTGTTTAGTGTTTGCCCACTTATGAACATTGCTCAATATTGATGACCTATTAAAATCTGGACTCAGATTTCCACATTGTCTAACAGTGACGACAAAACTGTTATGGTATACTTCATTTCATACTATGGCAGCTAAATTACAGCTAATTAAGGGCCCAAATTGTAGCATGGTCCATTAGGTGATACCAGCGAGCGGTAGGTGTACATTGGTACACCTCTGCCTAACCCTTCGGGGAATACAGTCGTGATGGTAAGTTTGATGTACTGTTGAAACTGTAAATCTGTCTGTGCTGTCTGTGTATGTGTGAAGGTGTGTGTACTTAAAAAAACTTTTAAAAATCGGCCCGATAATCGGGTCGATATTTTACAGATTTTTTTGCCGGTGAGAAGAAACGACCGAGAATCGGCCCGATTATCGGTCGTGGGGGCAGACCTTTATGTGGAACATAATGCGACTAGTGTTGTGTTGTGATTTTGACTTACGATAGATTCTAATGAAGCTGCACTGCTGCTTGCAATATTGATAAACCGAAAATATCAATCGCTCCGGAGGCGGTATTGGTTACATCCTATAACCAGTTCACGTCTTACATTACGCAAACATCCATCCATTCATCCAACCGCACAAACTTTCGCATTTAAAATAATAATAGGACTTTAAATGCGAAAGTTTGTGAGGAGGGATGGATGGATGAATGTTTTCATCCATCCAGGATGAAAACATCCATCCATCCATTTAATTTATTCATAATATAAAAAATGCGAAAGCTTCTGAACTCACAATCTTCGGCATTTTGAGCATGGGTGGATGGATGGTTCCATCCATCATCCATATATCCCTTTACACAAACGTTCGCATTTATAATATAAGAAGGATTTTAAATGCAAATGTTTGTGAGGAGGCATAGATGGATTTATTGCAATTGCAATATAAAATATGCGAAGTTTCTGACCTCACAAACTTATGCATTTTGAGCATGGATGGATGAATGTTTCCATCCATCATCCACCTGACACTTAACCTACCACCTAACTAACCTAAAACTTTCGCATTTATAATATTAGTGGGATAAACAATACCATTGCAAATCGGCAAACTATCGATAATCGACAATGGATCAGCAACACTACAGCCGACCTGATCTAGCATCGGAGCAGTTCGGGATTTCGATACTGCGTCCGAACGCAGTTAGTCGCCAAAACGCGATGCAGCATCGGAGCAGTCGCTAAAATGCGCGATTTGGAAGCTGCGATCGAACGCAGAGAGTCGCCAAAACGCGATGCAGTATCGATACAGTTGCAAAAACGCCGATCGCGGATGCTAAAAGTAGCATGTGTGCTTAGGCCCTTAGAAACACTCACAAAAAAACCGCATTTGGTGATTTTCATGAATTGGTGACTATTCTACAACCTCTACTTCCCCAAGGTAAAACTAAAGGCTAAATAATAATAAAAACACACATAAATACTACAACAAAATTGCGTCTCTCGGCGGAATCTACAGTACAAATTAATACTACAAATATAAAGAAATCATCTAACAAAATTAAATACAACTAATAAAACGAATTATTAAAAGCACGCAATCATAAAGTATAACATAAATGATAAATAAATGCAAACCTACTTGAATTGTCATTAAAAACGAAACAAACAACACTACCAGTAGCAGAGCTACTAGTAGTAGTAGAGCTATTTGTGAAGAAGCTCGTCCGGGGAAGTACTACCACCACCATACCTATTTCGGCCGCAAAGCAGCGTTGCTGTGTTCCAGTTTGAAGAGTATTATGGGTGCCGATGTAATTACAGGCACATGAGACATTTCAACTTTGTCATTGGAATGGCAACGCTTTTGAAAGCCTCTGGTATTGCAGAAAAAATACCCCGAAAGAAAACATAGATACCATAAAACTAAACGATACTGTAATTACTGGGAGGAGGTGATATTAATAAATTCGTCTATAACTTTAATACTCGTTTTGCGTAGAATATTCGTAAAATGTATGTTTAAGTGGATAAGGGGAAAGGTGTATGTAAGGTTCGTAGCAGATGGCGTTCTGTGTTTTCTCCCGACCACACCGGAAAAAGACGTGTGTTGTTATGAAATACAGTTTTGTTTCTTTAAAAAAATAAAGGAATGTTTCCTTTGAGTAAAATTTGCTAACTTAAGTATTTAGAGCACTTTCCCTCCAGGTAGCATTATAAAACTCCACCCTGTATATATAAATGCTATAATTTAAGCACATTGTCGGTGGCATCCATTTATGTAGGTAGTAGGTGAACAAGTGGGGTAATTACAACTATTGCTGAATGTTATTAAAATTGACAACACAATGATTAACGCGATTAAGTATGATTTTTGACATTGTGAGCTTTTGGCTAAGTGTGCTTTTGACATTCTGCGCTTTTGACATTCTGCGCTTTTGACTATGTACGCTTTTGACATTCTGCTCTTTTGACAATTTGCGATCGTTTGTCATTTTGCGCTTTTGACTTTATGCTCCTAAACGCCAATTGGTATGCTGACCGTTTAAAAGAATCTAACAATAAATGGTTTTAGTGAAAAATATCTATCGAGCTTCTTCTTTTTCTTTTTTTAACTGCCTTGTTGGCCTAGTGGCCCTAAGTGCGACTGCTACGCTAGAGGTCTTGGGTTCGATTCCAAGGTCGAGCAAAAAGTGTTATTGGGTTTTTCTATGAAAACTTCAATAGCAGCTCGGAGTTTGGATTTGTGCCCGGTTAATGGCAATAGGCTCACCCTATTACATGGGACCTAAAAAAAAACATACCGGCGAGCTGTGGGTGTACATTGGTACACCTCTGCCTGACCCTTCGGGAAATACAGGCGTGATGGTATGTATGTATATCTTTCGAGATTAATAAGATTTTAGATAAAATAAGAGCATAAAATACTGCAATTGGCCGTTAACTGTAACACCAATCAGAGCGAATTGACGTCTCGCCGCAGGAAACAATTCGTTAGCGAACTACACAAGATTAATAAATCACAGTCGCTTGAAGTTTTGTTGTGATCATTCACTTCTATATTATTCTATTATTTATTTGATTTATATTGCTAGCTACCGGGGAAACGTTTTTTTACCATATATCTTTTTTAGGGTATAAATAATAGTTTACGGCCGACGATATATATAAAATTTCATAAAAATCGGTCAAGCCATTTCGGTGGAGTACGGAAACTAACACTGCGACGCACGCGACGCGAGAATTTTATATACAGTGTGGATTTTTGAGACGGGTCACTAAGGGCAGGTACCTTAACCGCTATGGTATGGCTATATTTTTGTGATATTCGGAACTACATTCACGGATTTTGAATAAAATGAACAATCAGCGTAAAAATGCTATACCTAATACCAAACATTTTTTTTGTTCCAATAAAAGATCTCATAGTGATAGGACCATTTAAAGCATGAGTACTAGAAATTACAGAAATCGCCAACGACTTTATGAATTTGCATGGCGTTTTTTTTATGCATGAGTTTGTGTATTTCCTTTATTTTGATAAAAGGGTTGCAAATGTGTTTCAAAATTTCGAAAAATAGTGACATCTATACTAGGGAATGTGTCATTATTTTAAAAATAAAGTTTAGTCTATTGCGAACTTTACTTTTGGATTGGTTTCCGTGTGAGGCAAGTGAATTTTCGAATTTTTTAATGATTTTTATTTAAATAATGGAATGTTTTCTTCGAGTATAATTTGCTATCTGTAGTATTTAAAGTATTTGCCCTCCTGGTGGGGTTAAAAACGCCACCCTATAAATCAATAGACATGCCGGGGGAGGGTCAGCGGGCCACTGCGTAATTTCATTTGTCGTTAGTACCCGTTGCTATGACAACGCATTTAACGCTAATACCCACCCCTCATACCGCTCCTCCAAGCACACCTAAAATCGATCACTGCGCAGTTTGACGCGCATTGCACCATTTTGCTGCGTAGGTGGATCGAAGGCACTGGAACTCTATAATAGGAACTTCGTATTCTAGTTATGTTAGGGCCTTTTAATATTGCCACTTTTCCCATGATAATTTTTAAAGGTCTGTCAGGTAGGCATGGTAACTTTTTATAACAGAACATTAGTAGTATACTAGTTGTGTTTAGGATTATTGGATTTGTTTTGAGATGCCCTTTGACTTTTGAGTGGTTTTGAAGGTCTGAAGATGGAGCCAAAAAAAATATCCAAGAGTTGCGAATATTTAAAAAAATATCGTAATATAATATAGACATCATCATCATAATAAAGGCACCCATATTACCTTTGTTCATTACTCACATTAGATTTCGGCCCTTATGTCATAACATTTGTTAGCCGCATCTTGGATTTTGAAATAGATAAAAGGGCATATAGCAACTCTCTAGGAAACGATGCAGCAGGTGAACTAGCCAAAATGTGATCCAGGCAGGCCTAAACTATACTAACTGGCTATTGTCCCCTAAACAAGCACCTATTTACCATAGGTGTGACAGATATCCCTCCGTACAGTTGAGGCATGGTGGTGGAAGAACACATGCTTATAGAATGCAAGAAGGTGGCAGATAAAAGGAGAAGATTTTCCAATCCCCAGTATTGCTCCCGGAAGCCTATAGCAGTCTGAAAAGGCTACTGGGATGACCTGGGCAGGTTGGAGTAAGACCACACAGAGAGACACGCCCATTGGCCCAATTAGGAGCTAGGCGGAGACAGCTCATCCAAACTAAACCAAGCTCTAAGCTAACACAGCATTTAGGTCCCTTCATTTTTGATATATTTCAATAATAAATTATCATTGAATCAATAAACGTTAAGACTTAATCTATGTGTCTGTTGCGCTTATAATGATTGTACATTAAAAAACAATAAGCAGAAAAAAAATAAAATTAAAAATTAAAATTACACATTCGTCTTGCTTTCACACAACTAACATAAGCCAACAATAACATAGAAAGCTGGAAATAAAGAAATCAGAAATAAACATATCGATACCAGAAGTATCAATTAACGTAAGGGACATTTTGGCGAAAATGAGTTATATATATCATTGGATTCAGAATTTTCTGCTCTATCGATTGGTATTATTAAAAAAATTCTATCGTTAAAAAAAAATCCCTTACGTTAAAAAAATTTGGCCTGCGTAAAACGATTTATGAAAAAAAAAATGATGTAACGGACGTTTACATTTTTTTTTCTCTGAAAAATAAAGTAAGTCATAGTGTTAATAATTTACAACCTCAGTCGATTTAAGTACCATGTCCCTTACATTAATTCATGATTAGAGTTTTTTAAGAATTATTTCTAAAGGTGATGGCTAAATGACTGCCTCCGGGCCAGATACATTCTGGAATGTATATGAATCTTACATAGCCTCATAATATTTAAAAAATCATTCATGAATTATGTAGTGTTTAATATTTTCCTAGCACTTTCGTGAACTATTTATTAAACATAATAAAGTATCTAAAAAAAAAACTTTTTCATCACAAACATTCGCTTATAAATATACAACCTCATTTTCGTTTTTAGTTTTATTCTTTTTCGTTTTATTTTTTGTCAGTTGAAGAAAATTATATACTGTCACACACCTTTTTTTCCTTTTTAGGCAATATTATTTTACCATTATATTATTCCCAGAAAGTATCTGAATTTTTTTACATGAAATACTAATATTTAGCCATTCAGCATTACATTGTACCTAGTACCATATTTATACATGGTACCTGGCACATGGGGCAGTGGTCTATACTTCCATTTAGCCATCTCCTTTCATTTAAATCTGTGATAGCTAAGCTGAAACTAACATTAATCATGCAAAGAACCTATTTCCATGGTGTTAAAATACCATAATTTTAGTAGATAATCTATAGTTACATCAAATTGCAACACTGTAAAAGTCCTTTACAATAGGATTACGTATAATTTTCTATTTCTCTTGCTGCTTACACTATGCTTGACGGTTTACACATAAAATATTAGTAACGTAAGGCACAACTAAACATATTTTTTTAATGTAAAGGACATGCTATATTTTAATCCGCTGGGTATTCTTAAATCTTTCGTTTAGAGCATGAAAGAAGAGGAAATTCTAAGAAACTTTGCTCTAGACACAATTAAAATTGGAGCAGACAGTAAAAAGTTATACCCAAATTTAAAAAAATAAAATCGTTTTTTGGCTCTCCTGAAAAACCGTGTTTTGTCCCTTACATTAATTGATACTTCTGGTATCGAATTATAGTGGAATTAACAGGCATTATGGGCGAAGTCAAAAACACTTACATAGTTCTGTTCTTGATATGCTGACTTATTTTATTCAATTCTACAGCAAATCGGTTAATGCAGCCACGCAGCATTTCCACTTCTTCGTCGCTCCATTTTCCACTATAGAGAAAATACACAATTCAATAAAATTCAACACCAGGCTTAAGGCGTCATCAGTGATAGTCAGGGTCGGCCTTGGTCTGTGAATATTACTGATGAAGGAGGAGTGTTTTAGGTGGCCGATATCATCAATGGGGTGGAGTGCTTTTCAGTAGTACAAGAACCTCCTGGAAATGCATTAACTGTTGGACGGGGGATTCCCTGAGCAACAGTTCTTGAAATTATTCCGCAGCCGAGCTGGATATTCGCATTGTGGAAATAGAATGGGGCTGTGGGAAACACACTATAACTTGCCTTGCCTTTTAAAATATTTTATACCATTGCACACCTTTATATAGGATATAGCTTAGGCAGCTTATGGCATTCGCTAGGCTGGCGCTCTAGCCCACTAATACTATTATTATGCAGGTGAATTAATATAACAATAACAAATTCTAATATGCTAAACAGGATTATTATTTACCTATTTATTTGTAGATCTTGTCACTTTATGGTACACTGTAAATTATATTATATGTAATTAAAGTCGGTATCACTTATTAGTCAGTATCACTTATTAAAAGTCAGTATCACTTATTAAAGTCAGTATCACTTATTAAAGTCTGTATATTAAACTGCTTTAGATATTAAAGTTTCAAATTACAGAGGAAAGAATTAAGGACCTCGCGTGGCGCGGCCTCCCTTGATACTGAGCAAAGGAACCCTCCCTATAACTGTTGTATTGATTTTTTTGGCTTGATACGAATGCGCGGCGCGGAATTGCGGCGCAGAAGTTTACCGTGGGGTGAATTACCGACGCCGCGCAAGCCCAATAGCTACCTACCATTGACCAGTGATAGGTGACCCCCACAAGCTAGATTCAATTAAAAAGAAAAAGTATCTTAGTATGATGGCATGGCATTTTCCAGTTTTGGTGTCCTACAATATGACCGCGTCTGCGATGCCTCTGGCATCGCTAAAAGATAATGTAGAATGTTCCACAAGGAGCGATTATAATGACTTACCCTGGCGGAGCGTCGTCTGTCGGTTGTAACATCATTGTCATCTCGGATAATTTCGTAAACGCGGTCCCGGCTTCGCGAAAAATTTCGCCAACCTATTGCAAATTAATATTTTTTTTTAATCCCAATACATTCATCTCGTAATCTTGTTTCATAAACAAATAATAAGTATTTACTTTAGCAGCGGAATTATTCATAGTTCACAACACTATTCACTATAACACTAAACAGTACAAAAAACACTAGAAATTAAACACAATGTAAGACACTACTAAAAGTTTTGGCATATAAATAATTTAAGCTAATAAGACACAGTCGGCACCGTAAAAATCCCACAGAGATATCTGTAATTCTGTACAGTACTCACAGAGGCACAGACTACACGACTGCACTATGCACTGCAGCAATGCGGCACTGTGCACTGACATAAATATGGCATATGGCATGGCCGCATGGCATACAGGCATACCGCCGCATATCATGGAATACTACAAAGGGCTGCCAGACAGATGAATCGCGGCTATACGGTTCAGTATCTACAATTATACAAAATTAGATCGAATTATACATAACCGTACTATATATCGATTTTTCTTCATAATTTCATGAAACAAACGTACAGTAAGCGCTCAAAAGTGCATAGGCAATTAGGCACGCTTTTTTGAAGTGAAAACTTCTTTGGGAACACTTTTTTTTGGAATGGGTAAAAATGTTAAACTCGCGTCAGGACACGTGACCCTGATCGAAAATTCGTAAGCGGCGTTGTGCACTTGTTTTGGAATGGGTAAAAAATGTTAAACTCGCGTCAGGACAGGTGACCTGATCGAAAATCTTACTATAGCGCAATAAATAAATATTGTATTATACCACATAAATGATAGTTCTTTTATACTGATAATTAAAGCAATTCGTGCAAAATTATTCCCTAACCATTCCAAAATATCAAAAATGCACAACGTTAATATTCAAGTTTCCACTTTTGCCGGCACTCCCGGAGTGCAACCCGTCGTTTTTTTTTTTTTTTTAAGTTGGGATTTCATCGAATGTACCGCCCTGGGCGGGAGGGAGTGTCACACTTCTACTGACTAAAAACCATCTATGTTCCTTCGTGTGCCCTTTGCTTTCCGGGGGCGCGGTATCTCTTTCGAACAACCCGCAGCCCCGGCAGGCATTGGCCCTTAGTGGGCCCCTTCCAAGTGCTGACATCCCTGTGCGCGGTACATGAACGCGCCGCTGACACGGTCTGTTGTTAGTTAAAGTACGGACGGTGAGCTACCCATTGCTCACCTTCCACAGACCCGTGTCTACGGTATCCGACAGGAGTCGTCCAGACCCAGGATGCGCAGGTCTGCGCATCTGACGGGCCTGGACACTCGCGCCTCGTCCGCGTTTAGGAACGCTCTTAGCTTTTCAGCTAGAGCGTCTGCGGAGGGGCCGCTGGTGGCACCGGGGATCTCCAGCATCCTGGCCCCCGTCGCCGTCACCCTGAGCCGGAGCCCCTCGGTGATCCCCAGCTCGCCGAGGTTCACCGCGGCCTTGGCCCTGGTGAGCACCTGCACATAGGTCACGCCCCGCTTTTCCGCCTCCGGCTGTAGCGTGATCACTACAGCCGCGGATTTCGGTTCCCCGAAGCTCAGCCAGGTCCGCCTGGAGCCTCCTATTCTCCTCCATGAGGACCTCCGTGGCGGCCGATAGGCGAGCCACCTCCGCCCGAAGCTGCGGGACCTCCCCCTCAAAACTGGCTTCCGACTCCGCCAGTATGGTGGCCGCAGCCGCGTCCATGGCCCGGGACTTGCTGCCCTTCATTTTCTTGTGGGCCACGCTCGCAACCGCGTCTTTTACGGCCACCATGAACCTGGCCTTCCGCCCCTCAGAGCCGCTAGGTGCACCCGCCTCGTCGCACGATGTGTCCGGCTAGACCACATCGCTGCCGCTATTCCCTCTCGGGTGCTGCCCTTCAGCGACAGGCGTCGCCGGTCTCCTCCGGGCAGTCACCCTCAATGGGCCCCGCTCTTGGACCCCACCGCGCCTGCTGGTGGGGATCTTGCGAGCCGAGGCCAACTCGCCTTCGGAGGACACCCGGTCCTCCGGTCTGGGCCGCTTCCGGAAGAACTTCCCGGGCCCGTCCATCTCGCGGTGGGAGCTCACCGAGCTTCCCACACTCACCACGCTGGGGGCCGAGTCGGACTCCGACCCAGCATCCCCCTTCCCTCCAACTACGTGTTTTTTAATAGTTAAATCCATATATGATCTCACGAGTAAAAACTATATCCAACCAACCAACCAAGAAACAAGTGGTTCGCACTAGCGACTGATGTTCTAAAGGAACGCCCGTCAGCCATACATTCCGTCACGGTATGCCGCCGCTTGGGATTCGAGGTGACTTTTTAAAAAGGTTTTCTACCTCGCGGTCCGGGCTGTTAAGCCAAGACCTTCGGTGCCAATCGAACCCGCGAGACATGATCCACGACACTCCGATATGGGTAACGATGTACGACGGTGACAGAGAAGGACCACTTTCCTCTCTGTCTGCTCGGTGGCAGAAGGTTCACTTTGCTATGAACACGGGCGCGATTCAGTCAGTGCGTGCGCATGTGTGTTTACGAGTTATGTCTCAGTATTCCACAGATAACACACACTAATGAAGTATTTATATTTATTTAAGTATTTATGTGATTTTTAGTATAACTTTTTGGAATTAGAAGAAGGAAATAAAACAAAAGGTGCTTCTTTCTTTATCGTGTGGGCAGTAAGGTCTAACGACCCCACACACCCTAGTGTCAGAGTTTCCAAACCGCCTCAAGGGCCTCTGACATGATTACCGATGTCAGTGATGTCCAAGATAAACTTAGAAAGTACATATGAATTAGAAAGTCACATTGGTACTTGCCCGTGCCCGGTTGCGAGCCCACAACTTCGTGTATGAGAGGCGGGCGCCTTAACCACTGGGCCATCACGACACTAAAAAAAAAAGGTGCTGAAAAGAGGTTAAAAGGTGCTAAACAATAACAAAAAAATATTTATAAAATTAACAAACTTATGAGAATTGTAACTTCACATTCCTACCGAGATAAAAGTTCTCTTGTAACCGTTCATAATTTTTGTTGTTGTATACCTACTCACTAAGTCAATAAAATTCATAATAACATAAAAGGAAAGAATATTTTAATAACACAAATAAATTTGGTGATACTCACGTATTAAGTTTCTGAATCAGTATTCAGCAGACTTTATTGAAAACTAATCTATAATTTAGACTTTATGAACAGGTTTTTTTTATGTAACGTCACAATAAACTTATTGAGGTAATAGCTTAAGTATTCGTTTTCTTGATGAAAAGAAAATTGAAACTAAATCTCAATTTATGATCACTATCTACGAATATATAAATATTACTAAATATTTAGTCACACCATCTAACTATTAAAACTAAAACATCCAGGTTATTAAACGTTGCGCACAGTAGGTAGCATAACACGCTAATTCCGATTAAGTTAAATATGCATAAAACTCATGTCTGCCTCACAGAAATCTAAATTCTTTATTAGTTTTCTATTATACTACCCTTGTAACTTTACAAAATGTGTGAACAAAGCGAACAAGATAAAGAATATTATATTTTTGTCCATTTCTTCCAATTGAGTAAAAACAAAAAGACAAAATGTGAGATTCGAACTCGCATTTGACTGGACGAGCTTAACCGCTAGGTAATCTTGCCTCATGTAGAAACGTTGAAATTATGAACTACATTCACAACGATGATATATCTGTCTATTCTTGAAAGTAAAAGGTCGTAAGTGAAACTAAACGTCAAACTAATACGTTTTGAGATTGCCTATGCACTTTTGGTCGCCACTGTAAAAGTACTGACCTGTACTTTAACGCTGATTCGTTTTATTCATTACTGTTTTAATCTCTGACAGTATAAGTACTTTTTAGAGTACTAGTCACTAGCAATGGGCGTTTAAACGATAAGCGAGTAATATAGTAGTGTATTTAATTTAAACACATTTGTATATTTATTTATTTTTAAATTGTTTTTTACTTATTCTTTAAATTATAACTTTTCATGTTTAGATCTTTACATATAGATAGTAGAGCCATCTAGTTATAGTATTGTGAGTTTGTGAGGGATACTCTAAATAAGTTTATTATACTAGATAGATAGCGCTTAATACAACTTTAATCGATAGGTGGACAATTACTATACGATAACAGATCCTAAACCGATGTTAAGATATAAAATGCTTGTCTTTCGTTAAATCGCGATTTGTGAGCGTATAAACTAGCCGAATTGAATAACCTCACATCGTATTAAAATTGGTTTAAATAATCAACATTTCATTTCTAAGAGTTATATCCACTTATCAGCTTATTACATTATTAGCTTTTTTTAAAATTTAGTATCGTTTTTTCCGCGTCGGTGAAATATTGATAGCTGTCAAATTGTCGTTGATGTTTGCGCACGTGATCGCGAATTCGCAATCGTATGGTTTGTTTACCTATGACGAAATACTTAGTGTAATTATAACTGTATAAAACAATTAGTGTCTAGTGTTTCTTCTGTAGGTACTTAGTTATATAAAACCATTGTTGAAACTTTGATTTCAAAGAGAAAGATGTTTACTGTTGTCTTAAGCCTGCAAACTACGAAGGAAAGTTCATTGAAATTGTTTACATTAAGCAAACAACACACTTTTTCCATTTTTAATGTGAGTCATTGAAAAAATCAGCAAATAAGTCAATAAGCAGATAAGATAAGTAAGTAAATAACATAAGTGACTTTTGAAAAAAAAAAAAAACGTATAATTTTGTTAAAAGTTTTAAGCTGTTATGCACACCACTACTAGTCACATTCAAATAATCTTATATCACTTTTGCAAGCTTTTGCAGTAGTTGTAAAAAAAAACTTCAAAAAGTAAATAAATAAATAAAACATACCTGCCCCACGCACATGCTTATTTAGAGAGAGAGAGAGATAAATAAATTAATGATTTGTTTATAATGCTTTAATACTCGTTCCATCTAAGCTGCTCTGTATTTTTATTAAATATTACTTTATAATAATACAAACTATTATAACTTCTTATGAAAACATAACATGGTTAAAACTTACTGTAACTAGTGGATATCACAGCTGTTGCAATTTACTGATTATGTTTGTTGCAACAACAGATGAGAGTTAAAGTTACTACTATAATAAGGCGCCAAAAACTACACTGCCTACCGAACAAAACCGCAACCGCACCCCTCAAGCTGTCACAATCACCAGAACTCTAACCACACCAGTTCACACGCACTCCACTCTAACACAGTTGGCACGTTGGCGCAATACTTTATCTCCATCTCTGTTGTTCATCCCCAGAGTGACCGGACAATTTCGAAAAAAGCAAGAGGCGAACGCACGTTTTATTTCATGCTGTATGTTTTTATATCGTATTATACAAAATGATCATGGATACATTCATCCGTCCGATTATACAAATTTTGTATCCAATTATACAATTTGGCAGCCCCGGGCAGCCCTGACTACAAATGACAACCGTGACTTTACCTTTTTTTTTCGCGTTGGCATCTTGCTTGGTACCGTGTTGAATAAGCCAGCGCGGAGTCGTAGCAAATTCTACCAAGAAGCCCTTGGTTTGATTTAGATTTTAAGTTTATAGTGTAAAATAAATCAGGACAAAATATCAGGATATAATTTATTTTCGGGATTTAATGCGCGCAAATTTAGACCAGCTTGGCCCCCTTTAACGACCGATTTTGCCGGCTCAACAATCGATCTGTTAATGGGTAAAAAAATAGATCGTGTGCGGAGACGCTTAATGCTTCCATATTACTTGAATGGCCCCAAGTTTGTACTTAGGTATATTTGTTTTAATAGTTTTTATTGAATAGGGTGGTTGTCATATACCTTTGAAGTGTAGAGAACAAAATGTGTAATTATGAATAGAAATACGTTATGGTAAAAAAAAAGTTGGTACCTAAAAAGACTAAAGTAACCCCGACTAAGTAAGTTTACCGACTGACCCCCGATATGCAAAGTCTGGCCCTGTATGATGCAGCCAGGGACTTCCTTTCGTAGTGGAACAAAAAATTAAACCCGTGATTAAATTGATGGTGTACCTACAACCAATTTTGTGATCGCTGTGTTCATAATAATATGAGACACCTCGAAAAATTTCTTACTAATGTGTAATGGGGCCTAAAAAGGCCACATAGAGCAATACCACTAATAGTGAATCACTTTCAGGACAAAAGTAAACAACGTGTTCTCACATAGAGGTTAAATGCTCTAAGGTTCTCACCCGTTAATTTATTTTTTGCAGTTTTTATTAACTGTGTAAATCATTTATGCAGAATTTTTGAGATAAGTATGTACATAATTAAGGTATTGGAAAGCAAATAATCAACAAAATACGTTAAGTAATCTCTTAGAGATATTAACTTTGTAGACTGGCAACATTAATATCATCGCCAGTTTGTCGTCATACATAAGCTTGTCAATGTCATCAGTCATGCCATAATAATAAACATAGATTAATATATATATAAGCTCAGGACGGAGGCGGACTTCATCGAAGTCCATTAGTATTGTTGATAACACTAATCACTTTTAAATTAAGCTACAATTCCGGCGATGGACAGCGATTCGTCGATAGCGTGGTGCGCTGGTGACCGCTCTCCAAGAAGAAGTCCCTTCCAAGATGACAGTCGCGCTACCCTCCACTCGACGCTCCGCTAGTGACGTTAACGACCTGTCACTTTTGACAATGACATTTTTATGTGCGCCGACACGGCCAGACTGACATACGACCGTCCTCGGGCGTTATTGTATTTCCGGAACCAGACAAGGTCTAATCACCAAGACATCCGCTCGTCCATTCTGCTAATACTACTTCTTACATGAATGCGCTCCAACGACATCAAACACAAAGTCAGTCTATTGACCATTACCATAGTGACTTGGAACTTTTTACCAACAGTACACATCTGGACCGGACGAGTGCATCCCTCCAACCAACCCTGACGGGTCTGGCCCGGACGACACTGTCCCTTCGACCAGGATCAACATAACACATCTGGACCGGACGAATGCATCCCTTCAACCAACCCCACTGGGTGTGGCCCGGACGACATTGTCCTTTCGACCAGGATAAACATAACACATCTGGACCGGACGAGTGCATCCCTTCAACCAACCCTGACGGGTCTGGCCCGGACGACACTGTCCCTTCGACCAGGATAAACATAACACATCTGGACCGGACGAGTGCATCCCTTCAACCAACCCTGACGGGTCTGGCCCGGACGACACTGTCCCTTCGACCAGGATAAACATAACACATCTGGACCGGACGAATGCATCCCTTCAACCAACCCCACTGGGTGTGGCCCGGACGACATTGTCCTTACGACCAGGATAGACTATAAGGATATTACTTCTTGATCGGACGAGTGCATCCCTTCAACCAACCCCACTGGGTGTGGCCCGGACGACACTCTCCTTTCATCCAGGTAATTCTGGATTAAATAGTGCTTACAATAACCAACGGACCCATGCAAGACATCAAACATACTGACGTCATACCTATGATTGCGGAATATCCTATCATCCTATATTTCGATTCTGTTATTCAGGATCTGAGTGTGCCCTGACAGTCTAAATTACCAGTAATAGCGGAAGAGCATGCGGTCAAGGTGTCACTATCGATTGGGGATAACAAGTCATTCCTAGCATCTACATCTTCTGCCGCCGACTCGGCCTCATCATAATTCAAAAGGTTAGAAGTGATTTAAACCTTCGTGTCCGCGAGGTTGCACTCGTGTTATCAAAATTTTCCAAAAATTACAATAGATGTTAATCAAAAGTCATCGATAGTCCATAGTCAAAATCATTATCAAATCAAGATCATTATCAGTCAACAACATAAAACCATCACACCATTTATGGGTCCGTTATAAGTCAAGTTGGGCTGACGACGAAGCACTTAAGGCGTGCCAGTCATCAAACCCAGGTGCCACGACATAATCAGCCCTACGCCGCACGTCTACGTCAGCAATGGTTAGCTGGAGCTCTACGACTGAGGCTGATTTCGGCCGTGCAACACCACAAACTACTACCACAGACTAGTCGTTGCCACACAGGTATCATTGCCACACAGGCGTCATTGCCACACAGGCGTCATTGCCATACAGGCGTCAGTGCCACACAGGCGTCAGTGCCACACAGGCTAGTTAACAAATCACGTTAAGATGCTTTATTCAACATCAGTGCCCTTACTGGCACTATCACTTTACTTATTTTACTCTCGGTTATGAAACACAAACACACAACACTAAAAGGCCCGGCTGTTCGGCAGCGTAGTCTCATTGAAACCTAAACAGTATTCTTATTCAGACCCAGACAATAGTCATATAGACCTGAACAGTACCTAGTCTCTCAGAGCCCCTTACTCTTTTTGAGACCCAAGTTATAATCATATACTTAGATTCGGCCACTATACATACATCTAACCGCGCATTGCACCCTGAACGAGTCATAAAATCACAGTTACAACTACGACCAAACTACAGTTTGATTAACAAAGGTTAATTAGTCATTTTAGTGTGCGTCATATTCAAACAATAGCGGAAGTACTTTCGCTATTGCTATCTACTCTGGATTCTTTCTATCACTGTCTAGTTCTAAACTAATTAAAATTTTAAGGGCTAAATCACACAATGCTGGCTTTGATCAAATTTGAACAATACTCAACATCACCGAGACCAAGCATCATTGAACAGTCATTATTCACAAATAAACCACTCTTAGTTCCCTTCAAAAGCATCAAAGTTAACTGAACTCCAGGTGTCTTATTCGTGGTCAACATCAGATACAACAATAGCTCAGCAAACACATTTGCTACATAGTACGCATTACCCAACGGAATACCGAATCAATCCTTGATTCCATAACTCATCGAACTGAGAACTTGTAGTATCGAAATTAAACAAATGCCAGTTTAATGTCTGTCTCGTATTTTACTGGAACTTCAATAGGTGCTTGGCCCTTGGGCTGAAAAGTTTGCCCTTTTCAAAATGATCACGAACCTGTAGTGCAATTCTCTAAAATGCAAACTCGAAAACAAGTCACACTCAAGTGACCGCGCTCACTTCGATAACGAACCCACTTGACATTGGTTGTGTATTCGTTTGCTGTGGTGACGTTACCGGTGCGATCGTATTTAACAGAATACCATTTTGTTATCTCACTACAGATTAACGTATCGTATCAAGAGTATCGTATTACCCATTACTGGGTTGTGGAGGTCTGATAGGCAGTCGCTCCATGTAAAATACTGATATTCAGCTGCATCCGGTTCGACTGGAAGCCGACCCCAACATAGTTGGGAAAAGGCTAAGCAGATGATGACTACAGATTCAGCTTTAGAATTACGAGTGAGGCTTAGAGAATCGCACTGCTGTAAGTACATTTATATTGAGGGACTTTCATTTGTAAAGCTTGCTAATCAACAATTTCATTGGTAGTGTTTCTCATTCTATAAAGCAAACCCGACGAGCTCTATACTTATTAGTGACAAAATTCACAAATAAAAGAGGAAACGCGCGCGCGATCATCAACCCCTTTGGCGGGTAAACTTTCTGACTTTGTAAAATTAGAAATCATTGAAAATACAATAATCATTACCTACCTAGTCATGTACCATAGTCGTTCGAAACAACCCTTAAAATTACTGAAGGAAAAACTGCCAAGCTTACAGAAATTCGAATAAAACCTCCAACGCCACGGCTCTCCAGCCGACCAGCAATCACATTGCTCTCACACATCCAGCGCATGGATCAGCTAAATCACTTCGAAAGTCATCACGCAAGTCATTTCGATAGTCACGCCTGCTTCGCAGAATATGAAATCCCATTGAAGAACGTTAAAACACTCACTCGATACAACACCTCCCACTTACGTCATCACGTGGTGGCGCTAGAATGCCGAACTCAGTCATTGTAAGAATACGAAACTAAAATCTCACCGCAGATTCAAAAACGATTTCGCAGCTAACTTTTTAGAACAGCACTACTGTACGCATATCCATCAAGTGGATCGCCCGTGTGCATCACCCTCTGACTACACACTGCGGTCTCTCTAGATCCCGACCTCCGGCTGAGTTAAACATGCATCGCGTACCCACGGACCACTTGAGTTGCCTCAAGCGACACCGATTTCTACCGGGCTACGACTATGTGATAACCACTGGTACGGTCAAACACAATACGACCGTTAGAATGCCTTACTTCGACTTTCTACCACAACTTAAGCTTGCTCATCATCATCAAAATTCTTATCAACATCAACTGGTACATGACCTCCTGGCATCTTTCTTAGCCTATCGTGCGCATATTTGTAAGTACGCTTAGAATTTAAAGCTTTCAGTGTGTAACGACATCGCGTCATTATTAATCATTAGAAAAAAATCAATAAAACAACTCTCATACCTATGAGAATCTATTAGGACTAATGAATTAGGCTAACTTTAGTTATTTCTATTATCTTCAAACACTCAGACCAAGCTTTACTATGTTACACATCGATTTTAACACCATCATAACCGCTCATCATTCACAAGTCACATTACATGAGCCAACAGTTATAAAATGAAGTTTGAAACTCTTACTCACGCAGTTACTATAAAACTCCTTCCTCGTAGAAACTTCATGAGTTACGTAGTTGATACATAGGACGAGATAAGGTGTTCCTACGAAGTATACCTCTATGGCATGTTGCCGTACCTCTTAATTCACCTGTCCTCACACGAATAATTGGAAAACCGTTAATTTTAAGTAAAACGCTTTTACGGTCTTGCTGAGTAGTTAATAGTCTAACTCAATGGTAGTCATGGTTTTGCAAAGCCTATAGCGCTTAGAGTATAGCGTGTGTGTAAAGTGGCAACCCAGGGAGTTACCCGGACGCCTGTGAGAGGGCGCTCGCGCTGGCTCTAGAGAGTTTGGTCTCTATGGTTTTTAGTTAGTCTAGTCTATGCGTACGTAACGTTAAGAAGTTTACCTACCCACTGTGTGTGCGCTCGAGACCAAATGGGTTTTACTATGTAAATTGTGTGATTGTATGATCTACCTGACCATTTATATTATCCGTAACACCAGTGTCTTACTACACCCGTTCCCCGGCTATTTTTCACTTACATTTTCTAGCGCTTATCATGCCCATGAATGGTACCTACCATAGCCGTGGCTAGTACTTACTATTGCCACCGCTAGTACTTACTGTTACCAATCAAAACATGAAAATTACGTTGTAATAGACTGCACACATTTCTCTTCTCAAACTTACCCACACGCACATAAGACGCGCCAAAGTATGTAACGGCAACGCCGCGATGCGAACCCATGTCCGACAAATACAACGATTTGATGAATCACTTGACCAGTCTTGTCGTAACGTGAACATTAGCCATACACGCTCACGCTAGGTTACAATTTGAACAATGATATCATTCTATGGTTCCAATTAAATTGAAAACAAAAAGGATACAACTCAAACGAGTCATGCGCCATCACAGACTTCATTAGCTCGCAGTTACGCTCGCGTCGACGCTCCGAATTACCGCCGAACGTCCGACCGCAACAAGCTTGCAACTCTCAGCTTTAACACCAACACACGGCGCACGACGCACTGCACACGATGCACGACACACAAGTTCACACAACACTTTACGACGTCTTGCTTTCTTAGAATGATCTAGAATAAACTCGCTGTCCAAGGTAATCCCACTTCTGATATAAGCTCAGGACGGAGGCGGACTTCATCGAAGTCCATTAGTATTGTTGATAACACTAATCACTTTTAAATTAAGCTACAATTCCGGCGATGGACAGCGATTCGTCGATAGCGTGGTGCGCTGGTGACCGCTCTCCAAGAAGAAGTCCCTTCCAAGATGACAGTCGCGCTACCCTCCACTCGACGCTCCGCTAGTGACGTTAACGACCTGTCACTTTTGACAATGACATTTTTATGTGCGCCGACATATACTAACGTATTAATAATAAACAACAAATAAATAACGGAATAACCGTGAATGCATTTCTACAATACGTACGATTACGACTATTTTCTTATTTGATTTGGTGAGAGTCGAACTGTTTATAGTTAAGTAAGTGTTAACTAAGTTTACTTTAATGAATATTTAATCATCATTATGCAAATAAATTTATTAGTATTTACCCTGTTTGCAGAAATGGCAAGAAGTGTAGCTAGTGTCTGAAGCTCAATCTTCAATCATCAATTTCAATCAATCCTCAATCATCTTGCTCGATTTTGTGGAGCGTAACCCTAACCTGGCTAGGGCTCAGGGTTATAACAACAGCATCCAAAGAAGAACAGAATCTTTGCGCTTGTATGGGGCTGAAGTGCTCAACGCTGAGGGGAGTAGCATAATGTAACTCTCCAGACCGACTCCGGCCACGGCGGCTAATCTTAATGCAGACTAGCCGCGTACGCAGGAGATATTATAGTGCACAAGTGTGTGCGCAAACACAGATGCACTCCCTCTTCCCTAACTCTCATAGCCCGATGGGAGGGCAATCCAATACGACCGGAGAGAGATCAGGGGCAGGACCAACGGCTTTACGTGCTTTCCGAGGCACGGGGGTGTCACACCACCAACTCCCAAACTCCGGGCTGCTACTGAGAAATTCCTAATGGAAAAACCCAATAACACTTTTTGACCGACCTGGGAATCGAACCCGGGACCCCTTGCTCAGCAATCGCACATGCGACCACGAGACCAACGGGGCAGTCGGGGAGTAACATAATTAAAACTCCAAAAGAATGGTCCATTGTAAGTATAAAAATAATTATATACATTGTTATTATAATGTCATTTCAATATTCTGTCTTCTTTATCATAAGGCAGTAAGGTCTAATGATCCCACACATCCTAGTGTCAGAGTTTCTAAACCGTGTAAACTGTAAAGGGCCGCGGGGCTGTGGTTTGTAAGTTACATATAATATAAAAGTAAAATACGACAATTGAAAAACTGATTGTGGGTTAAGTACTTAACCTTTTGACCGCCAGAGCATAAACGCTTCGCTGTGCCCTCCACGCCAAGCCACAAATTCAACGAAATAACCCTGAAAATATTAGGGATTCCAAAATGTTATCGATAAACCAAAGTGAGTAATAATTTTCGTCTGAATTTTTTTTGAATAAACTGCTTATAACCTCAGACCAACAAAAAAAGAAAGACGGCGCGCCGCGAACATCAAAAGTGAAGCCACTTTTTTATCTATGTGTGTATCGAAGGGTTGCCATTTGTTAAATTTTTTCCCTATAATTTGGGGATATTTTTGTGGGTAGCACTAGGATAATAATGTACGAGTAAGATATTGTTGAGTATGGTATTGTACCACAATAGTTGCGAAGGCTTCTACTCCAAAAAAAAACTTTGTAGTAAAACACTTCTACACTTCAGTTTTTAATACCGTATATTCTTAGATTTAGGTAAGTACACGATTAAAACATTAGTACACGATTAAAACATATAAACATTAGTACACCAAATACGTGGCCGATTTCGAAAGCGATGCGAGCCCGACTGAAGCGCGCGCGCTGCGTGTGTTGGCGGGACGCGGCCGCACGGTCCGCACAAGGAAGACGCGAGTACCTAGCTACGCGTCACTATGCGGTTTTAGCGCGAAATTTAAAATTCTTCCTACATACTCCCCCTTTTGACCAAACAAGTGCCCTCACAGTGGGTCAAACATCAACAATGACACGTTGCTTCGAGGCCTACCACGAGAACGTTTAGGAGCAACCGGCTTTGGAACCTCAGGACATTCACTCTCCCGCGAATGATACCTCCTTAAGTCGGAAATGTGGTATTTACCGATGATTTCATCTGGTGAACCAGAGAACGTTAAGAGGTAAGTAGTTGGACTAACCTTCTTCTGCACCAAGTAAGGGCCATCCCTTCTAGGCATGAGCTTGGAGCTGACTCCTTTAGCAGCACTACTCAGGACGTGTGACTTCATGAGGACAAGATCACCGACAGCAAGTTCCTCAGCCTTTCGTGTCTTGTCCTTGGCAGCTTTCCGTAGGTCCTGCTGACGCTCGATGCACTCTTTACTGTTGCCGAGTGTCTCGGCTAGCTTCAGCAGATACGGCGTAATCTGTGGAACATAGTTTTCAGCTTCTATCACAGCACGCAGATCGCTCTGTACGGCAATAGGTGAGCGGAGTTCACGAGCAAATGTAAGGTAAGCTGGAGTCTGTTGCGTTGCCTTGGTTATTGATGTGTTCAACGCAAATCGAATGAAGGGCAGAGCTGCTGGCCACTGCTGATGGTGTCCCTCCACCAAAATCGCCAACTGAGTCTTGAGATCGCGATTTTTACGCTCGACGGGGTTGGCTTCAGGATGGTAGAGAGGCACAAGGCTCTGCTTCACACCAAGCACAAACATTGCCTGTTGCATGACATCGGCAACAAACTGTACTCCGTTATCGGATATGAGACGTCGAGGAACGCCAAAGCGTAAGAAAACATCTTCAATGAGTACCTTAGCGCATGCTTCAGCTGTAGCTTCTGAGAGGGCGAACAGCTCGACCCACTTGCTGGCTGTATCTTCGACTATCAACACCCACCTCTCGCCATTAGGTCCTTTGGGTAATGGCCCGAAAAGGTCGACAGCTAGGACTTCGAAGCGCTGAGCAGGAACTGGAGTCTGTAAAAGTCCCGCAGGTTTCTCATTTGAAGGTTTGTAGCGCTGGCATTCTATGCAGGTTTTCAAATACTCTGCTACGTAACGTCGCATACCGGGAAAATAAAATCTCTGACTTATACGGTGCAGGGTTCGATCTAAACCGCCGTGACCTGAAGTAGCTGCGTCGTGACATTCAACCAGTACCTGTTTCTTTCTATTTTCAGGAACGACGAGCTGCGGTTCTTCTGTCTCCGCTTCAGTATACCGGTATAGTACACCTCTGCACGTATGGTAACCTCTCTCCGTCCATCGGGTAAGTTCTAATTCGTCCTTTCCTTCCAGAGCCTTCAGGATCTTCGCCACTTCAGGGTCTGCGAGCTGATCTTCACGAAGAGTAGCGGCATCCCAGCGAGGCGGGTCAACGAGCACCATGCAGACTCCACAGGAATCGCGAGCCTCCTCCTCACACGGCGGACGACTGAGCGAATCAGCAACGACGTTTGCTTTCCCAGGAGTATAGTCGACTTGCAGATCGAAGGACTGGAGTTTCATTGCCCATCGTACGAGACGACCAGCAGGCGACTTCAAGGTGAGTAGCCATTTCAGGGGCTGATGGTCACTGCCGACACGTACTGGATGGCCATCGATGAACCCTCTGAACTTCTCAACTGCCCAGACAACTGCCAACGCCTCCCGCTCGGTGGTAGAGTAGTTCCGCTCCGCCGGTGTGAGGAGACGACTGGCGTATGCGATGGGTTTCTCTTCTCGCTGCGACTCCCCCTGCAGTAGAGCCGCACCCAGAGCGTAGTTACTGGCGTCAGTCCAGTGTACTGAAGAAGGTCATCGATCACTGGAAGCGGGTAGGAGTCACTCTTCGTTACGGCGTTCAGTCTACGGTAGTCAACGCAGAAGCGGTAAGTACCATCCTTCTTCGGTACCAGAAGAGCTGGTGCTGCCCATGGAGATTCACATTCCGTGATGATACCTTCGCCAAGCATCTTCTCTATCTCCGCTTCCATGATGGTTTTCTTGGCAGGGGTGAGGCGATACGGCGGCACCGCAATCGGCGGGTGATCACCGCAGTCGATGCGATGCTCTGCGAACGGTGTAGGTTCTCCCCCTTCTGCGAAGATATCTCCATACTCCTGGAGTAGCTGAGCAAGACATTCCTTGTCTGAAATTGACAGCATCGAACCCTCATCATCACGTAAGACATCCGCGGAAGCGCACCCTACGAAGTCACGTGAAGTCTCACACCGCAAGGGGTGAATGACCTGAGGCCGATCAGCTGTGAACCAAGTATTGTTCGAAACGTTAATAACAATACCGGCTTTACGCAAGAAATCAATACCGAGCAACGTGTCATTATTTATTGAATCAGGAAAAACAACAAAATTAATAAGAATTGTCTGCCCCTTAAGTAGTACATTAACCTCTACTAATAGTACTATGAGTTCCCGCACTATGCCATCGGCTAATTTCACAGACATATTACTACTACGGAACGAATAGTTAAGTTTACGAAGCAGTGCGTACAGACTCGAACCGGCTACACTACGTTTGGCAGCCGTATCAATTAACCCTGTACCGCGATAACCGTCTATTTCTATATCGAGTATCGGACGACCGTCAGTACATAAGTTCGTCGAGTTCCCTACTCTTATCGGCAACGCATCGCGATCGACATTACATGTACAACTACAACCACAACAAGCAGATTGAGACACATTACATACATTATTTTTAATAAAAGTTTCGCTATTCATATTTACGTAACACTTTGAATTATTATTATTTTTACAATCGTGTGACACAACAATATGATTATCTGAATATTTACAAACTCTAGTGGGTTCTAATGTGTTAAAATCAACAACAGAAATAGATTGTTTACCATTCACTGAACATTTAGGACAATTAGATCGGATAACACCGATGGCTCCGCAGCCGTAACACTTAACACTTGACTCGGAAGTCGCACTTTTATCGGTTATCTTTTTGCAAAAGTCGCGAGTATGTCCGCCCTTACGGCAATAAACACAAAAAAGTCTTTTACCTTTGTCCGACGAGTTATTTACCACAGTCGGCGGGGTTGCAGGGCTGCTCGTAGCACACGATGACACCGCAGGTGCCGGAAACGGGGCCGGCGCGGGCGCGCTCGTCGCGGAGCCGGCGGAGGCGCGGGCTCGCGGCGACGCGGGCCGCGGTGGCGCGTGTTGCCGTGGCGCATGCGCGCGAGCGGCGGGGCCGCGCGCGTCCTGCGACACCTCGGACAGCGATTCTTCGATGTTTCGCGCCTTCTCGATTAATAATTCCAGATTACAGACAGATTCACGGGTTACGCGTTTTCTTATTCGTCTATGTAGTAAACCGTAAATCATGTCGACTTCCATGTCGTTTTCCACTTTATATGGAAGTTTAGCAATCAGCGCGCGAAGGCGAGCGACGAAGACTTCGGTACGTTCTTCTGTTTGTTCCGCGGCAAATATATCGCGGAATAGTTTGTGTGGTGGTCGAGGCACGCCGAACATGGCGCGAAGTCTGTGTAGCGCGTCATCCCATGACGTCACCGAAGATTTTATGCCCCGAAACCACACAGCTGCTTCACCTTCTAGAAGCATAGGTAGGCCGCGAAGCGCATGTTCGTCACTTATGGATGTACATTCCTTATATATCGTGATCGAATCGACGAATGCTTCGAGGGCCTCTGAGTCTTGGCGGGCTCCGCTAAATCGCGCCGTACAGCGCGCGAAGTTTCCGTGTTTTGTTGCTGGTGCAGACGATGGAGACGGTGAAGCTGTGCCGTTGACGGCCGACGTAGCCAGCAGGCTCTGAACCAGTTGACGGTTCGATTCCGCTTGAGCCTTGGCGAACGCCTCCAAAAACGACGTAAGCGTCCCTTCCGATAGCGGCGCGGGCGTCGGGGACGCCGGCGCGCCAATGTCGTCATCGTTGCTTCTACTTTTGCGGCGAGGCATTGTAGTACACAATAGTCAATTAAACACGAGGAAACACTGTTCACGTTGTACGTAATGTGCACTAAAGTTGATAGCGTCCACTAAGAAAAACCGTTACCGTTGTGTAGGTACTTGGGTTCGCGTCGCGTCGGTTAGGTAGGTACGCGTGCCGCGTTGGAGCGCCAGTTTGTAGTAAAACACTTCTACACTTCAGTTTTTAATACCGTATATTCTTAGATTTAGGTAAGTACACGATTAAAACATTAGTACACGATTAAAACATTTACAGCCTTACTTATAAAAATAATACTCAGCTACTTCTCAATTGATTAACTCTCAAATCCTTGACTAAAAATCAATTATTTTTCACATAGCAACCACTTTCAACGGTGTCTCAGGTGAAAAATCTTACCTATAAACGTTAATCAGCGTTGAGATGTTGCCTAAGTGACAGAAAATGTAAACAGCGGCGACCCGTTGTTTAATTATAGTTCGGAAATAAGATGGCGGATTACAATCAGCTGTGACGATGACATTTTTGGTCTATGGATTCTATTGTAAATTTTGTCAATTATGCTCAATTGTTCGTTCGATTTCGTTCTTTAGTCGAATAATTTGGTCATGCTCTATGCTGACCGTTTAAGTGTTGGCAGATTAAAATAGTGTTTCATCGTTCAGTCAGTCACATAAGAGGTAGCTGAGTATGAATCAGCGTTATTTTTATAAGTAAGGCCCATAAACATTAGTACACCAAATACGTGGCCGATTTCGAAAGCGATGCGAGCCCGACTGAAGCGCGCGCGCTGCGTGTGTTGGCGGGACGCGGCCGCACGGTCCGCACAAGGAAGACGCGAGTACCTAGCTACGCGTCACTATGCGGTTTTAGCGCGAAATTTAAAATTCTTCCTACAACTTATATTTTCAATCAACTTTATTAAATTCAAAAAGCCATCGAAAACCACGCTGGTTTTCGATGGCAACCATTCTGGATCATTCCGACTATTTCTTATAGCTACTATCCATTTATCTTTTATTTCATTATTAATTGGAAACCTAAAACATTAAATACATAAAAAGAAAAAAACTAGTAGTAAGAAATCATAATTATTTATATTAACCGAATGGGGAAATTTTAAATCGTATTATGGCAACCCTCACACTTTATGTCACTGCTTTCGTTCGTTGAGGTTTTGTGTTCCGAGTAACCTAAAATTCACAGTTTATTAATAGAGAAACGATGTTATTTCATGTACTTACAAGTGAAAAGTGATTCCGTGAGACTTTTTATGTAATTTGCTGTTGTTTTTGCAACTTTTCACTACACAGGAAGGCATAATTCTATGTTTTAAATCTAAGTTTACTTGACGGCGACTCGTGACGTACTAAGAGTGATGAGCATGGTTTTAGTGTAGGTGTGTGCGTGAGCGTGTATGTTTACTTGCAGGAGCACGGTTTTATGGCTTCACTTTTGATGTTCGCGGCGCGCCGTCTTTCTTTTTTTGTTGGTCTGAGCTTATAACATAAAAAGAATCTTTATTTAACCTAATCTCCCACTGTAATAAACTTAAGACCACATTAATAGCAACTATCAATAAAATATCAACCTTTTGAGACACAAAAATACATATAAAATTGCAGCAAGTTACAGCACTATTATCTATCAGTTACGCGCCATTGGCATGTATACATGCCAATGGCGCGGGCAACTATCCATTTTTTTTTAACCTTTTGAACGCCACGGACGTTTATAGACGTCTAACGAAATCGTGCCAAACACGCCACCGACGTCTATAGACGTCAAGAAAACGACATTTTTACGTACTTATTCTATAGTTAAAAATATACTAAATTAAGTTTTTCTATCTCTTTTTCATATTATCTAAAACTACATTAAGGTTATTACATCGCCCGATGTCCTTGAGGATTTGACATCTGTTCTATTATTTTTTAAATTTAGCGCCATCTACCGATATCCACTATGCTACGATAAAAGGAACTTAACATTAAGCAAGAACACAGATGTGTCGCAGAGTTGTCATTGTTTTTGCCTATTTTATTCGCTCTCTGAGAGATTTAATACCTACATTTTGTTCTTATATTATGTATTATTTGGTACATCGTAATTTATATTTATTTTGTTATACACGTTACTTTTACATCGTTCTGGAACCAAAAGCCATAAACTGTCATAGTAACAAAAACTATTGGCTATATTATTTTCAATAAATAACATTAAAATTTAATTTGAACTGCCTCGTTAGCCTATTGGTCCTAAGCACGACTGCTACTCTAGAGGTCCTGGGTTCGACTCCTAGGTTAAGAAAAAGGTGTTATTGGGATTTTCTACGAAATTCTCAGTAGCAGCCCGGAGTTTGGATTTGTGCCCGATAAATGGCAATAGGCTCGCCCCCTTTTACATGGGACCTAAATGTACCGCCGAACTGTGGGTGTACATTGGTACACCTCTGCCTAACCCTTCGGGGAATACAGGCGTGATGATGATTGTTTAATTTGTGAAATAATGAGAACTCGAAGTAAACGCTTCTTTGCAGTTTATGCATATTTGTGTGTAAACCTTATCGACTATACAAATGCGAACGGTAGCCTTTGAAAAATCCATTCATCGATCAGGCAGAAACGCACGAACATCTTGAATGACAAAAACTTTGACTTTGACTCTGACTTTGACTTTTGACAAAAAAAGTCACAAATTTTCAAATTCTTTGAGACGTGTTAAAAAAAATAACGCCAATAGTAATTATTACTTTACTGGAGTTCCTGTGTTTCGGCTCCCGAATGATGTAAAAGTAACCGTGTAAATAAAATATTCACTTATCGGTTGTCGGAAACGAAAATAGTTAGGATGACCTAGCTTTCAATATTTATCTAACTAAGCACGGGTGCTACTATGTGGTACATTCTAAAGGTGATGACCAAGTAAGTGCTTATCGGATCTCAGTAACGGAAATAGTTGTGCTCATACATGATACATTCTGAAAGTTTGGTAAGCAAATAATTAAAAAAGAAACATCTAAATCTATGTTCTAACAAAAATAAACACCAAAGAAATAATGTATCTACTAAAAGAGTAGGTATGTACCATAGATATCCGTGGCATTTTCCAATAATTTTGGAGAGCTCGGTCAAGCATTTGTTTTTATACATAGGCATAGTAGTCGGGCTTACTCTATGATAGATTCAAAAACTAAACGAAATTACAAATTTGTTTTTATTTATTTACGAACTTAATTTCAATTCTTATTTTACGAAATATTTACATTTGTACTATTTACAATATTGCTTCATTCATAAATTATTCAAAAAGTGAACTTTTGGTTTTTATTTTGGAAAAAATAACATGCGTATAGTCCACCCTTGACAAGAGCCATCAAGGCACTGAAGTTTGGCGTCTCAGGCATGGCGGGGGTGCCTCGTGGGGGGAATTGATGAAAGGTGATGGCTAAATGACTGCCCCAGGGGAGTCATGCACTTGGAATGTATAAGAATCTTACATAACCTCATGATATTTAAAAAAACATTCATAAATTATGTAGTGTTTAATACTTTCCTAGCACTTTCGTGAACTATTAAACATAATAAAGTATCTCAATTGCTTTTTAAGCTATTTTTGTTTGACAGACCATGTTTGACATTTCTCCACATTGGAAAAAGAATAAACAAACCGTTGCTAGGCAACTGATTTTTTGGCAGTTACAGGCAGTTGTAAACAACCTTTTCCAGTCATGTGTTATTTCCATATACATTATTAAACCTAACATAGCTAGTACATGCTCTAAATGCGAGTTTGTTTGGTTGTTACTTTATCAGGTTATGTTATGAAGGAAAAGCCGTCGGAACCGTATAACTCGACCTAATTATATAGCCTCGTTTCGTTAGGAAAAGAAAAGAAAAAATCTTGCTTTTTTTAAAATTATAACACACAGAATTGTGTAAAAAGCATAATGCAATAATCTTAAAAACAAATCTTAAGTTATATTGCAAGTAAAAAAAATAAAAAGCATTTTTGTATGTTGACTTGATGAAACAAAACGTGGGTCTTCCATACTTAATAGCATTATAATAACACATTAACACACATAACACGCGATTGATTTAAAAAGTAAATTAACATGAAGTATGCTGTATTATAACTTATATCGATTTTAATTGAGAAGAAAATCTTAATTAGCAAATATGTTATGGATACCTGAATTTTGTGATGAAAAACTTTTTCATCACAACCATTCGCTTATAGATATACAACCTCATTTTCGTTTTAATTTTATTCTTTTTCGAAAATGTTAAAGTGTCATTTGGAGAAAATTATATACTGTCACACACAGCTTCTTTCCTTTTTAGGCAATATTATTTTACTATTTATTATTATTCCCTAAAAGTACCTGAAACTTGTTTTACATGAAATACTAATATTTAGCCATTCAGCATTACATTGTGCTAGGTACCATATTTATATATTACTATGGGTCAGTGGGGCAGTGGTCGATACTTCCATTTAGCCATCTCCTTTCAAGTTTTTAGTTATTATTACAAAATCTTAACAGAAACAAGAAAAAGTAAACAATGCGAATTGTTTGATATGTCATTACATATTTTTAGGTATAAAATTCATGTCGAACTATTCAGCCGTTTTACCAACAATTTGCAATTTAGATTGAAAAATGACCTGTTTAAAATATTTTTTTCCGAAATTTGGGCAAGTTTATTACAATTCTAATCAATGCGAACTGTTGAGAATGACTTTAAGTATAACATATATTTTTTATATGGAAAACGTACGGAAGGATTCCTCAACAAATTTCTTTAAACATAAGGTGTTTTTAGGACTTGAGCGATGTAATACCCTTAATGAAATATTGTAAAATAGCACAAAGATATATTCATTTCTTACATTTCACTAGAAAAAGCAATAATCAAAAATTGCTCATCGAGATGTACTGCATTTGTGGCTTGGCGTGGCAGTGGCGCCGATGCGTTTACGCTCTGGCGTTCAAAAGGTTAATCTCTCGTTTATGATTAGGGATGTAGCTGAATAATGTAACTTATCGAGTTCATTTATGTATTAGGTAATCAAATTTGAAAACTGCTAAATAGGTACAGATTTTAGTGATATTATTTATACACTTTCATATTCTTAAAATAGTTGCCTTGTATTTGTAAAATGTCACATGAAACTTAAAAATATAAAAAAATCAACAATCGTATTTATTTATTATGCTCATTAACAGCCTTGTAATTGAAAAAGGTTACATGAAACTTAAAAATATAAAAAAATCAACAATCGTATTTATTTATTATGCTCATTAACAGCCTTGTAATTGAAAAAGGTTACGTTCATTCATTGATTCCGAATCAGAAAACTCATCATCTTCAGTGCCTTCTAGAATGCGCAATAGTTCTTCTGTACTATAAACCTCTTCACTCGCCATTTTTGCAATTATAATGTAGGTACTCGATAAAATATTTTTTGCAACTTCCCCGCATTTAAAAACACGGCACGCGCTTACGACGTCACGAGTCCGACATCTATACATGTCAATGGCGCAGAAGGGATTGCATATCGGTAGTATGCTAGGGATGCGCATGATTGGCGAAAAGGGAATGTCGATAATATCGAAAATATAGTAAATATGCTATTATACCCAAGAATTTTTCAGTTTAAAATATAGTATATTTACCTTTTTTCTCAGAGACTAAGGTTATATATATACTTTTTAATAGTTATTACAAAAAATAAGCGAGTCATTTAGCTGAAGTTTTAATATTACTTGAATTACACTACATCACTAGTAGGCATGTATACATGCCATTGGCGCGAGAGAACATGCTTTTTTAGCCGATATTTAAGTTGTTTTTATCAATCAAATATTAGAATAACTATATTGCAATTTTGTTCACTGTGTACAATTATGTAATAACTGGGTATTCAGTTCTTAAGATACAACAATAAAACACGTGAAAGTAATGATTTAGTGTGTTTATTTTGTTTTTCTCTGTGATGTGTTTCTTGGCATCTATAGATGTCAGTGGCGCACAGGGCACGCTTGCGCATGACATCTATTCATGCCATTGGCGTTCAAAAGGTTAAATATAATTTATTTTCTGCATTAATGTAGTGTAAAATAACTTTACACATACTACATGAATCCAGAAAAAAAAATATATTTCTAACATTTAACTAGCAAAATAAAACATATAAACAGATAATAAAGTAAAATAAATTTAATGTAATACATCTTGTTTACTAAAGCTGCTGAAGCTAATAACACCATCTCTTATTGCTTCACCACAGCTAGGCGGTAGTTTCTTTGTGATACAGATTCATTCTGATATCTGAAACATATAAATATGAATGTTTATTTTAATAGAGTTATTAGGCTCAATTTACACAGCCGCGGAATGGAATAGAAGTGACTTTTTGCAACTAAATGGTACATAGCATTCGAACATTATGTCAACTAACATACAAACTAAATACGAGCCAAACATTGCGCAAATTCACTAGAATGCGAGGATTCCCTGGAAGATGAGTGACCTTTTTCGGATTGCATGTTATATAGTTTGTATGTTATGCAATTGACATAAAGTGGATTATGCTATGTACAATTTCATAGTAAATAGTCGCTTCCATTCCATTCTGCAGCCGTGTAAATTGCGTCTTAGTTTTATTATTCAGAATCTGTCAATAATTTTGTATGTTTGCAATGGTTGAATTAGATTTCTTTGTAAATTACTGACCTGCATATTTGCCTCATGTTGTTCATCTTGAGGTGATTATGCTGTTACCAGAAGCCTAGCACTGTTCGAAATGTTGTGTAATAATATACAAACATTAGTTGTAAAACCAGCAATAGTGGGATGGTGATGTAACTTGCGGTTTACTAACAAACACCGCTACTTAAAGCATACACCACTTAAAGCACTATTCGTCTACTCCACTGTATTTCGTTCCTGACAATGCAGTGTAGCCGCTGCAGTGTAACGGTCTCTGTCTCCACTATTGGTGTCATCAGTGTCGATCTTAATGGATAACCCAAGTCACCTGAAACAGATTCCAGTAACTGTCAAATCACTTAAAGTCATACATAAGGTTTTCAATTTTATTTCTATTCAAAATGTTGTTTAATGATACTGGCCTAAATACCACACTGTTTCATTTTCAGGCTGGACGAAGCTCTTCTAAGTGGGACTTGAGTATATGGTGGTTCCATATAAAGGAGTCATGGTCTGCTCGTCCATGGCATGCATCCACACTTAATATATTCAAATCAGAGTCACAAACCTAATAGAAGAAATTAAGTTAGTTTTATTTTTAAATGGCTTATTGGACGATTCGCACGAATTTAACTCGCACAAAACGTGCGAATCGACTCCTTTAAAACATATTATTTTTTCTGTAGTCGATTCGCACAAATTTTATTTATTGGCGTGCGAATCGACACCCTCACAAAAATGTAGTAGGCTATTCGCACACATTTCATTTTAAGGAATAAAAAAATTAAAGTACAGTTGTATTCAGCCATCACTGAAATAAAACTAAAAAATAATCGAAGTTTAAATAACAGATATTTACTTGAAAGTAAGTAAGATCTGTATTAAATAAGTAATTATTACTTAAAACGTGGCATACCTACATGTTTATTAATACAAAACAATAAAAGCAAGACAGCAATATTCACCTATTACAGGTAAAAATGAAAGAGAAAGCGGTTAGTGAAGTAGTAGTTAGTGACACTTATTTATTAATCTGTGATCGATATTTGCTCATTTTTAAGCCACAAATCAAGAGTTTAGAGGATGTTTAGTACCTACTTAGTTTAAATTTTTACAGATATTTATGATTATAGATTGTGTTTTTATTATCTATCTATTACGAGTAAAACACATTTGACCTTACTACTTCTGTACTCAGGTGTACTTTATCATAACTGCATTTCATAAAAAACATTATGTGTGCCGCATTCTGCATTGTGTGTAGCCTACTACATATTTGTGAAGGTGTCGATTCGCACCCCATTAAATGAACTTTCTGCGAATCGACTACAGAAAAAATAATATTTTTTAAAGGACGCACGTTTTGTGCGAGTTAAATTCGTGCGACCGTCCAATAAGCCTTTTAAAATATAGATTTATGTGATTAAAAATTGATTAATTAGTAAATAGTTTTGCTTAAAACACCTATAGTTTAATTGAAGTACTTAGCATTCCCTAGTTATAAGGTAAGTATAATATGAGTGATTAAAGAGTGATACGAGTATTCTCTTCATAGACTGTGGTCTAACAATCGCAATGTGAGTTACATCAATACAGCCCAATACCACGGCATTCAAAACTTTTGGTAAAAGCTGAAAATTGAAAACTATTAATGGTCAGGGACAGCATGATTATAACCATCCATCACGCCTATATTTCCCGAAGGGTTAGGCAGAGGTGTGTGTACCAATGTACACCCACAGTTCGCCGGTATTTTTAGGTCCCATCTAATAGGGAGCGAGCCTATTGCCATTATCCGGGCACAAATCCAAACTCCGAGCTGCTACTGACAATTTCATAGAAAAACCCAATAACACTTTTTGCTCGACCTGGGAATCGAACCCAGGACCTCTAGCGGTTGGTTATATTTGTAGTAAATGTGTGTATGTGTGTGGCATGTAAAAAAGCAGACACAGCATTTTCCCCGATTTCCACAGAGAGTGCGATCTTTATCCACTGGGCTGCTACTACATATTTTAAGTGTATCAAAGAATTTATTTAACTTACCCATTTTTAATGAAGCTCCATTCTTCCAGAGTTTGTGGAAAGTGGATATATTTTTGCTGGAAGTGATCATTGTTTAGAGCTAATGAGACAGCTCTCACACAATTAGATACACTTGCTTGATGGATCTTATGGTGAGCCCTATAAATCTTTGATATGAACCAGAAGCTTAGACGCAACCCGCGTAACACGGACAAAGCGGCAGTACACCTTATTAAATAACCTGAGAATGAATTTGAAAAAGCATTTTCACAACATTGTTAATGGGTTTTTTAAGTAGGTAGGGTAGGTAATTCAAATCTGTTCGCAGACGAATTTGTTTGTTTTTAACCGACTTCAATAAAAGGTTTTTGTTTTTCATGTTGTGATTTGTCTCAGAGTCACAACTTCTGAGAACCTCTGGAGACCTAGTAGTAAATATTAGACTTGATAGATGGCGTTACTGTATTTTACTGCCAAAATATTTTTTTAATACTTACGCTTTTATTAGATTGATCTGTAACTAACTAACTGCTATGTACAAACAGGAGACCAGCTTTATGCTTATTTCATGTAAGTAGGTTCGCCGTTATAGGCCGGCGCTGCACAACACACAGCTCCGCATCAGCGCGCCCTCTGTTACTTTCTGAGTAAAGCATCAAAGCGTTCACAGCTAGTGAGTGTATCGCGGTGAATGCGACTTACCATAAAACGTAATGGTTCTATTTAGCATCGTAATAGTAAACAGTTTTTATCAAACAGTTTATTAAATTCGTGGTAAATCCTACGTTTAAAAATGCATTAGGTGTGTTGTAAGTTTCATTTATTTGATAAATGGCGGCACTGTATCGTGTTACAAAGTTCTTCCTACTTTAGATAGATGACACTACTTGACTCTTGTATCACACTTTCTCAACATAATACGAGTAGCCTAAAAATATAGACTGACGCTTCTAAGAACTTTCTGTAAACTTTGTGTGTTACTAAATAATAATATGTAAGTACTTAAAATGGATAAATGTGAATTAATTATATACAAAGTTATACACGCGTCTCAGGCTAATCACAGATAATTAATTTCTTGTTTTTTTTTAAATACGGTAGATACCTTCCTTAAGCTGCAAAGGAAGAAGGAACACGGAGTTTAATCATAAATCATTTATTTTTGCTTTGTTTTTAGCAATGCCTCTTTTACATATCTTCTATATATATCTCTATTGTAGTCTATGTTCACTTGATTTGGTAGGCGACCCCTAACCCCTTCCATTTTTTTTAGTGTTGCACCTAGGCTAACGTATGCTAGGCAAAGCCGGGGGGGCTTTAATTTATTGCCCCTAATTTATTAAATATGTATATTAATTTAAACCTACGTTTGAAAGTAAAAAAATGTATATTTAGTACAAAGTAAGATAAGGTTCCTTAAATTTGATATTGGGTACGTATGATATTGCATTTGTGACTATAGTATATAATATAGTAGGTAACCTACGTCCAGCTTCCGGAAGCTACCGGTGGCCAAGGGTCTAAAAACTCTTCACTCTTCGTGCCGTATCCAGGGGTAGATAATCTGGTGTTCTGCACCGGGTACTTTATCGAGCGAGAGTCCCTCTGGCAGGGCTCCCATCCTCAACCCAAAAGTAAATTCCAACACCGGATAAAAACTTCAAAATTCAAGTACATTTCGAGAAATTGAGATTATTGGTAATAAAAGTTAAAAATCGTTAACACTTTCTTTTTGTTTGTTTTTTTTTTAAACCTCTTCCGGTCGCCATCTGATCTAGGACGGCAGCTTTACTCTCTGAACTATGAAGTAATCTGGGAAAGCGATTTCAAACTTTTAAGGTACGCTCAACAACGCCTTGATATTTTTTGAAACCTAACATGAAAAAATGCAACTTTAATTAAAAACAAGAACCTTTATTAGAAATATATGCTAACATAATAAGGCTGGTGATGAAGATGATGATAAAGCTGAAGAGGTTTTTTTTTTGATTATGCATGGTAATCTCTGGAACTGCTAGTCGGATTGAAAACATCTATTTGTATTGTTTATGATAGCCAGATTCATGACGTTTTTTTCATCCGAATAAAATAAGTATACATCAAAATTGCATGTTTTTATTTAATATTAATTTAACATGTTTGCAGAGATTTGATCCTTATGATTGACCGGTTGACCCTATCAATTGGTGCCATAAAAGTACGTCATGATAAAGTATAGGATGCAATATTTTCGGAGTTTAATCGGTTCGACTCCTGGGTGTGGTAAGCGCATTTTCAAAATTATTTAAATGCAGTTTATTTTCTTTTTAGAAATAAAACAATGTTTCTTTTGTTTGCTATCTTCAGTATTTAATTTCCCTCCACGTAGCATTAGAAAATTCCAGCCTGTAGGTATAACATTACACTACGACCCAGCAGAGCTGAGCAGTAACCAGAGACGTAACCTAACGCGGTTACAAAAAACCAAGCGGATGAAGTCGCGGGCAAAAGCTAGTTAGAAATATTTTCTAAGTGAAACAGTTGAATGCTTTGCTCTTTCATTAATAAATATTTTAAATGTTATTTCGAGGAGCTCTGTTGAGTTTTCCACGAAACCCGGGATTTTATCCCCGCGATCACTTTAGGAATCGCTGGTGTAGAATATCGACTGCATTTTTTACGAGTGATGTCTACGGTCCACATAGGTCAGACACTAGGAGTTCCTCCGTTCCTCCTGTATCGTAGGTACGTTTACGAACATAAAAACTCACATACACAAACAGCTATGTATACCCGAATCAACTATCTGTAGGATAAATGTTTGTTTCAAGCGGGTATCGAACCCGAGACATTCAGCCCCCCTGCGCTAATTGTACCTCCAGAGATTAGCACAAGAAAAGCGAAGCCTACGTCAGGTATTGGGTGAATGCGGATTGTGGTTGATTATGAAATTATGGCAGAACATTGAACATACGAAAATGATGGATAAGTGGGGTCATCTCTGCGGGTTGTTCGAAAGAGATACCGCGCCCCCGGAACGCAAAGGGCACATGAAGGAACATAGACGGGGTTTAGTTAGTAAAAGTCTGACATTAAGGCAGGGGAAGTTATATGATGATTTCCCGTCTATAAAAAAAAGATTGGGTCATCTGCTACTTACTCAGCCCTAATTTATTTGGCCCTGGCCCCCTGGACGTTTTTTCTAATTTATTTTTTGTTTTCTTATAGTTTCACCACTTTCTTAACTGTAAAGTTTATTTATTTTTATAGAAATTACACTTTATTTTGTTTGCCGTCCCTGTGAGGCGCACAGTCGCCCATCCCACGTGTTCTGTCCTCGCTCAACGTTCTCTTCGACGCCAAGCCTGAGTATGATATCTTTGCGGACGAATGCAAGACTTTGTATGCCTGAAGTATTGTGAGACCAGCGTGTGAATTTTGTTAAATATATCATTTAAGTAAAAAATATACACTTATTCAGCTCCATTCAGCTTTTCTCCATAGAGGCGTCTCCTCTACATCGTTTACATTTTGCGTTTTTTTATAGACAATAGATGAATGAATAGAGCTGAATAAATGTACTTGTATTAAGTCCCTTAATAGACTGCTACTCGTTCTGGAGATGAAAGAGCTCATGAATACAAACAACTTTTATTATAGGGCCAGGTCTGAAATATATAAAACATCGGCTGTTCTATACATTTCTATTCTGTTGTAGTGAATGTGATACGGACGACGGGTTAGGTTTAAGGATGATTGTTTATATAAGTAAATAAAGATATATGTTACTACCTTATCATTAAGTAAGTAGGATATTACCACAACAAAGGTACACGGGTCGTGACACGTCGGGGCGATCGCACCCACGAACGGCGATCAGGTCTCGACGTGTCGCGAGGATGAACAAAGGAAGCGGACGGGTCGCGACCTGTCGCGGCTATCCTGACCTCAAGAGGCCGACAGGTCGCTACACGTCGACGAGCGACCCGGGCCGAGTCGGGCGCGATTGGGCGAGAAGCCCGATCAGCGTGGATTTAAACACCGATCCGGCCACTACCCGCGCTCCCGTGTAAAACACATATAAACGGGCGGCGCGGGCAGCTAGTCGTAGTCACCTTGAAGTCGCGATAGAATAAGGAACCTCTCATACGTTCATAGTGCCGTTCTTGTAATTATGCTAATCTAATGTACTGAGTTATTCTTGTTATACTGTAATTTTGTGTGTAATTTTGTTAAATGTGCGAATAAAAGTCTATTTCGGTTTTGTTGATGTTTGAATTTTGTGAATAAGTATAATATACAGTCCACCCCCAACATTTGGTCCTTCGAGCCGGATATAGTTTAAAATCAGTGCTTAATAGTTTAGAATCAGTTTTTAAAAAGTTATTAGAGTCAGTGCTGAAAAGTTATTAGAGCCAGTGCTAGCAAATAAATAGATTCAGTGCTAGAAAGTAAATAGAATCAGTGCTGAAAAGTTATTAGAGTCAGTGCTAGCAAGTACATAGATTCAGTGCTAGAAAGTAAATAGATTCAGTGCTAGAAAGTAAATAGAATCAGTGCTGAAAAGTTATTAGAGTCAGTGCTAGCAAGTACATAGATTCAGTGCTAGAAAGTAAATAGAGTCAGTGCTAGCAAGTAAATAGATTCAGTGCTAGCAAGTAAATAGATTCAGTGCTAGAAAGTAAATAGAATCAGTGCTGAAAAGTTATTAGAGTCAGTGCTAGCAAGTAAATAGATTCAGTTCTAGGAAGTAAATAGATTCAGTGCTAGAAAGTAAATAGAATCAGTGCTGAAAGAGTAACGAATACTCAGTGCCTAAACTTGACTCAGTGCCTAAAAATCTAGACTTGACTCAGTACCTAAAGAACTAGATTTGACTCAGTGTCTAAAAAAACGATCTGTGAACGAGACAATCAGTGCCTAAATAAAAACAATTCGTGTGCGAGACAATCAACGCCTGAAACACTGTGACGTAAATCTGTGTTAGGGTCTAGTGTCAAACCTAAGACCTAAGTATGGTTGTGACACGAAGCCAGAGCGATCAGGTGGAAATTGACGAGCAGAAACGGGCTCAAGAGCGCAGCGACGCAGAACGGTTGCGTGGGCAAGAAGCTGAGCGAATAAGAATTGAGAGATATAGAAGATTATCGCTCGACCCGCCGGCCTCACCACAGCCCGGAATGAGTGAACGTACTGGAGTGGCAGACATAGCGACAGCGGGACCGTCGTCGGAGCGGCAACAAGTACGATCGCCGACCCGGTCGATGAGGTCAAATACGAGTGTGACTACCAGAATAAGAGTGGCCGAACTCGAAGCAGCCGAGAAGCTGGCTGCTATCCGGCGTAAAGAGCTGGAACTAGAAGCGGACCTAGTAAAGGCAAGGTTGGCGGTGAACGTCTCCGTGATACAAGACGAGGAGAGCGTTCACGGTGACCAACCAGAAGAGCACCACAATCAAAAGGTCGACATGTGGCTGCGCACCAACCCTCTCAGCTCACGGGGGGAGGTTGGTGGACCGGCAGACAGTCAAGACAAACACTTGCGTTTTGACGTACCTAGAGGAAGGTCACCGACGCCAACTAGGAATAGAAACAGCATAGATCAGTTGGCTGAGACCTTAGAAAGGATGGCTAGGCCCCGCCTGCGGCACACGGATCTCCCAATCTTTTCGGGTGCCGTAGGCGAATGGCTACCATTCAAAGCGGCCTTCCACGACACCACTAACATGTTCAGTGTGTCACCGGCTGAGAACTTACAGCGCCTGCGGAGTTGCCTCAAGGGCGAAGCACGAGAGGCAGTGGCGGCCCTATTACACGCCGCCACGGAGCCGGACATAATAATGAAAACACTCGAACAATGCTTCGGCCGACCGGAAGTGATAATAGACAAGGCGCTGGAAGAACTGAAAATAATGCCAAAACCAGGTACGTCGGCTAGTGATTTGAATAGCTTTGCGATCAAACTACAAAACACAATATACATAATGAAGGCAATAGATCGCAAAGGTTACTTGATGAATCCGCTGTTGACGCGAGAAGTGCTCGAAAAGCTAAGTCCACATGTAAGATCGAGATGGTGTGATTTTGCAAGTGACCACGAGGGAACGACCGAGCCAGAGTTAGTGTTGTTGACACAATTTCTGATGCGCGAAGCAGACAAGGCGTTACGCTATACCTACACCCCGTCAGCAAGCGCCGCGCCTACGTCACACAAGAAAGAGACTCGGCCTACTATTATTGCGAAGAAGAAAACTAACACCGTCTACACCACGATCGACGAATCAGAAGATAACCAGTGCCCCAGATGTAAACAGCAGCATGAGCTGACGCAGTGTCCGCAATATAAGGCACTCGCGGTGGATAAGCGCTGGGAGCTAGTGAAGGAGCTAAAAGTGTGCTTCAAATGCGCCCGCAAAAGGCATAGGCGCATGACATGTAGGGCGAAGCCGTGCGGAGTGAATCAGTGCCGCCGGCCTCATCACGCCACACTACATAAAGAAAGAGAATCGCCTGAAATCAAGCCAGCGACCAACGAACAAGAAAAGGAGGCATCGGTCATGTCGGTGGCCACCCTACCGGCCACCGGCCCGCGGGCCGTCCTCCTTAAAATGTGTCCTGTAATTGTCACGGGACCACGGGGGGAGGTGAGCACCCACGCGCTCTTTGATGAAGGGGCCACTATCACCCTCATCGACGAAGGGCTGGCTACGAGCATCGGCGCAGAAGGGGTGTCGCAACCACTGCACATCCACGGGGTGAACATGAACACCCGAGAACACGACAGCAAAGCAGTCACGATACAGGTGAGAGGAATAACGGAAGACAGCGCGCCGCACAAGCTTCGGGCCAGAACCATGAACGGCCTGAAGCTACACCAGCAGTCAATTCCTGACACGCTGCTGGAGTACGAGCATCTGCGCGACCTACCCAAAGACCAGGTGTGTTACCAAACCACACGCCCGGGGCTTCTAGTGGGGACAGACCACTGGGAATGTATCGTCTCACGTGAACTGCGAGTTGGCGGCCCCAACCAGCCGGCTGCATCCCTAACGCAGCTGGGCTGGGTGATACATGGGACCGCACCAAGAAACGTCTTAATAAACGAAGACAACGTGCTACATCTGTTCGAGAGTGACAAAGAACGGCACGAACACCAGCGGCTTCATGATTTAGTGGAAGCCCACTTTAAAGTAGAAGCACTCGGTGTCGCTCGCAAACCACGCGTAAGCGACGCCGACAGACGAGCAATCGCTGTTGTCAAAAGGACAACGAAGAAGATAGAGGGGGGCTACGAAGTCGGACTACCATGGCGTTGCGATGACGTCACCATGCCACCCAGCTATAACGCCGCGCTCCGCCGATTACATAAGGTGGAGCAGAAGATGGACGCATCACCCGAGTTCGCTAAACAATATAGCGCGCAAATCGACAACTTGCTGAAGAAGGGGTACGCGGTGCCATGTGACGGCTCAGAACGAACGAGCGCTATGTCATGGTACCTGCCTCACTTTGCCGTGCAGAACCCAAACAAGCCCGGCAAACAGAGGTTAGTGTTTGATGCGGCGGCGAGAAGTCATGGCGTGTGCCTAAATGACGAACTGCTAGAAGGGCCGGACCTTTTGCTATCGCTCCCGGGCATCATCTTTCGATTCCGGGAAAATGCGATAGCAGTCACAGCGGACATCCAAGAAATGTTCCTCAGAGTTAAGATCAGACCCGAAGATCAACCGGCACAGCAGTTCCTGTGGAGAGGCGGCGACCGGACAAGCCCTCCGCGATCATACATGATGACGAGTATGATATTTGGCGCTGCCAGCTCACCTTACATGGCCCATTATGTCCGTAACCTAAACGCGGACATACATGGTGACCAATATCCCCGAGCATTAGAGGCAATAAAACAAAGCCACTACATGGACGATCTGGTAACGAGTTACCACAATGTGAAAGAAGCTCAGAAGGCTATAGAAGAAGTCATAAAGGTACATGCAGTCGCCGGGTTCACTCTGAGAGGATGGAATGCCAACGAGAAGACAGTGCTGCGTGACGTTCCACATGAGCTGCACGCTACCACGCCCACGCAGTTATGCGGTGAGAAGCCCGATAATAAAATACTCGGGCTGTACTGGAACCCAGAACAAGATGAACTCGGCTTCAATACCACTATGAGCCGGGTTCCGACTGAAGTGAGACGCCAAAAAAGAGCACCGACAAAAAGAGAGGCGCTCAGTGCAGTCATGTCAGTATACGACCCGTTAGGACTGCTGAGCCACTTCACCATACGAGCGAAAATAATACTACAAAGTTTGTGGCGCCTACCGATGTCCTGGGACGAAGTCATCCCGGGAGAAGAAAATGAGCTGTTCTCGGACTGGCTCTCACAGCTCGCCGACATCGCACGGCTTCGATTGCCCAGGAGCTATATGGCAGGGGAACACAAGACCATAGAGCTCCATATCCTATGCGACGCAAGCGAACAAGCATATGCGACTGTTGCCTACTGGCGAATAGAATACGCTAATGGAACCATAGGCGTCGTGCTCGTCGCCGCCAAAGCCAAGGTGGCACCCCGCCGGGCGCTAACTATTCCCCGGCTGGAGCTACAGGCAGCGGTACTAGGAGCGAGACTTGCGGACACCATACGCAAGGAACATCGCTTGGAGGCCGGTAAGATTACGTACTGGACCGATTCGTCGACGGTCGTGCAATGGATTAAGCGCGACACTCGCCGCTATACGCCCTTTGTTGCGCATAGATTGGGGGAGATTGGTGAATTGACCTCCAGGGAAGATTGGCGTTGGCTACCGACTGCGTTAAACGTAGCTGACGACGCCACCCGCCTGACTAACGCGCCAATCAGCGCGAATAATAGATGGTTTCGAGGGCCTTGCTTCCTACACTCCCCTGAGGAGCAATGGCCAAGCGAAACAACGAACAATGAAGACAAGGAAGAAGAAGTCCTCCATGTTATCGAGGGTCCTACCAAAGAAAGCTGGCTACCAAACCCTAGCCGCTTCTCCAAATATGAGACCCTAGTAAGAGCTACAGCAAGGGCACTCGCCTTCATCGACATGTGCCGACACGCCGCAACAGGGCTGGAATACAGACATATCCAGCGCGCAGAGAGAGAGCTCTTGCAACAAGCCCAGCGAGAGAGCTTCAACGAGGACGTAAAGAGAGTGAAGTCTGCTCGCCCCCTTCCCAAAACGAGCAGGCTTTACCCACTGGATCCGGTGTACGAAGGAGGACTCCTGCGGGTAAGAGGCCGCATCGAAGCGTCGCCAGCACCGCAGGAGACAAAGAGGCCGATTATACTAGACGGCCGCCACCAAACGACGAAGCTCATCGTGCTGCGCGAACACTGCGCGGCCGGGCACGCCAACCGTGAGCGCGTGACCAACGACCTACGGCAGAGGTACTGGGTCATCCATCTTCGACCCACTGTACGCGCCGTAGAGAAGAACTGCGCCTTTTGTCGGAGACGAAAGACCACGCCAAACGCACCGGCCACTGGAGACCTGCCGCAAGCCCGCCTAGACCCATTCCACCGCCCCTTCACTAATTGTGGCGTGGACTATTTCGGACCCATGATGGTCAAAATAGGGCGCCGCCGGGAAAAGAGATGGGGTGCACTCTTCACGTGCCTCACCTGCCGAGCGGTGCACCTGAAACTCGTGGCATCCTTGTCCACGGACTCTGCGATTATGGCCTTAAGGAGAATGGCAGCGCGAAGAGGATGGCCGAGACTCATGTACTCGGATAATGGGACGAACTTCCGAGGAGCCGACCAAGAGCTACAAACGGCTTACAAAGAATGGTTGCCGGCCCTGAAAGACGCGGGGCTAACAAACAGGATGGAGTGGCGCTTCATACCACCTGGGGCTCCTAACCAAGGTGGCGCTTGGGAAAGAATGGTCAGAACAATAAAGACCGCCCTCAGCGTCACACTGCGAGAAAAGGCACCGACAGAAGAGGTGCTGAGAACCTTGCTCGCAGAGGCGGAATTCTCCGCGAACGCACGCCCCTTAACACACGTCAGTGTGAGCCCTGATGACCCGGAGGCCCTCACCCCGAACCATTTTTTGCTGGGCTCTTCAACCGGGTTACCCACCACGGGGCCTTGCGATGAATCCGACCGCAGGACATGGAGGGCCAGTCAAGCGCTTGCCGACCAATTCTGGCGACGCTGGACGAAGGAGTACCTGCCCCTACTAGTGCCACGGGGCGAACCCACCAATAACGTCCGACCGCTGCAGATTGGCGACGTGGTCCTTGTGGTCGACGGAGCTCTGCCCAGAAACATATGGCCCATGGGCATCGTAGAGAGGACCTACCAGGGACCAGATGGAGGCACCAGGGTCGCGGATGTGCGGACCCGCACGGGCACATTCCGGCGCCCTACGAAGAAGCTTGTCGTCGTCCTGAAGGCAGAAGAGGCTGCGCGAGCTACGCCGGGGGGAGAATGATACGGACGACGGGTTAGGTTTAAGGATGATTGTTTATATAAGTAAATAAAGATATATGTTACTACCTTATCATTAAGTAAGTAGGATATTACCACAACAAAGGTACACGGGTCGTGACACGTCGGGGCGATCGCACCCACGAACGGCGATCAGGTCTCGACGTGTCGCGAGGATGAACAAAGGAAGCGGACGGGTCGCGACCTGTCGCGGCTATCCTGACCTCAAGAGGCCGACAGGTCGCTACACGTCGACGAGCGACCCGGGCCGAGTCGGGCGCGATTGGGCGAGAAGCCCGATCAGCGTGGATTTAAACACCGATCCGGCCACTACCCGCGCTCCCGTGTAAAACACATATAAACGGGCGGCGCGGGCAGCTAGTCGTAGTCACCTTGAAGTCGCGATAGAATAAGGAACCTCTCATACGTTCATAGTGCCGTTCTTGTAATTATGCTAATCTAATGTACTGAGTTATTCTTGTTATACTGTAATTTTGTGTGTAATTTTGTTAAATGTGCGAATAAAAGTCTATTTCGGTTTTGTTGATGTTTGAATTTTGTGAATAAGTATAATATACAGTCCACCCCCAACAGAATGTTTGTATGGAAGAGCAATTTTTTATGAGTTAGTCTCGCATTAAAAGTTTTCGGTATGCATGAGCGAGCCCCGAGTAGTAGTTACGCACTGCATCCGATTCGAATTCGTGAAAATTCGGATATTGCTTTTCGCACTGCATCCGATTCGGATTTGTCTTTTTTTATTTCTTTCGAATTTGTTAAAATACGGATCTAGGGTTTAAAAAACTCTAATCGGATTCTGATCTCTGTGCAAGCAATTCAGGGGCCATCTTTATTCTTTATACATTACCGCACTGAAGTAAAGTAACACCAAGTACTCCCTCCACCGCACGCCCCGCCCCGCTGTCTGTCGAGCCACGTGGATATGTCCGATTATAATCCGAGCTAATGTGAAAGCGTTCATACATACTTACTACGACTACTCAATTCGTCAATGTTTCTTTCGAATTGAAGACTAACGGGTGGAGGAGGGAACTCCGATGTCGAAAGTCTGATCTAGTGTGTAAACTACCATACAAATAGTTCTATGACTACTTCGGAATGTGTTTTCAGGGATTCAGATCGGATGCAGTGCGTAACCTTTCTAAAAGCGGGGAATGAATCAAAGTCAGCCCGTATGTAAAGTATTTTTTTACCCGACCTGGGGGAATCGAACCCAGGACCCCACGTTCAACAGTCGTGCTTGCCACCACGAGACCAACGGGGAATGAAACGAGGTAATAGTACTGTTTATATCGTTTTAATTTACATCAATATATAAAATTACTGAATAAACTATATAATACACAGAAGCGGATCCCGGGTTATATCAAATAAGGTAATACCCATTTGTAGAATCAGAAACCATCAGTCGCTTTGGTCATGTCGGATCCGCGTCTATATAAGTCATTATGCCATTTTGCATAGATGTTAACTGTGGACATAACACATGTAGTTTGACTAGGGATGTTCGTCCGGTTTTTTGTACCTACTTACAATTATTAAAATATTAACATAACAGACTTTTATACGGGGTGTTATAAGACACATCACGTAGTCGTTAATTACTCATACTGCCCCATCAAACTAAGTAACATTGAGCAACAATTATTGCTGGGAAAATATTTTTACAGTGTGAAAAAACAGTGGTGCGCTGAACATCGTGCTTACGGATGAATATAACAACACAAGGGAACATAATTATATAATACCTACAACTTATTTTCTTAAAAAATCGTTAAAGATCAAGTTAGAAGTTTACCCTTAAATATTACTGTAGATAACCATTCATGATGGGAAAAACATGAAACTTTGACTTCGTTATTTACTGTATCTTTTAACACCCGTTAAAAACATGAAATATTAATAAAACTTAAAACTATCTATGAAACGAAACAATAGTAAAATGACTAGACTAGGTTTGCCTGTATTTTCTCTGTAAGTAAATATTTCGTAGCTACTGTAAAACACGTACATTTATCAAACAACATCTATAACTGTATCTAACTGTTGGTTTTAAAATGGATTATAATGTGATTATTCCTATAATAGGTACCTATATTATTATGATTCGGAAACGCATCGACTATATAACAAATACCACATAAAGAGTATACAAACTGTGTAACATGCAACACTATTGATACCGACGTGTCGGACCGATTTGTGAATATTCAGAATTTTGAGGGTCAGCCTCCACGGCCGGTAATCAGCCCAATTATCGGGTTGATTTTTGACACAATTCTTCGTCGGCGAGACGAAACTGTCAAAAACCGGCCCGAAAATCGGTTCGATTCTCGGTCGTGAGGAGAGACGCTTAAGTAGGTATAATTAAAGTTTATATTAATAACACATATATTATGTAGACACTCACTACTTTATACCTACATTTATTTAAATTTACATTTATGTACATTTTAAACTCTAACTACAGTCATTACATTGACTATGTACTATCTTCAAATGAACCTACTACACGATCATATTTTCAAATCTTGGCCTAGTATTTATAGGTTGTTAACTTAACAATTACTCTTTTTATTTGTACACTATTTACAATATAAAATTTATTTTAAAATTAAAAATGCAGCCAATAAAACTCTAATCTAAAAAACATTTTATAGGTATTTTGGGAATGAAACAGTTACAACATAGTATCGACTACTTTGGTAGGCTTATGTACCTATATGTATGTATTATTCACGATATAATATATAATTTACCAAAATCTGTTTTATTGATAAATACCTAATACCTACAGGGAGGGCAGATAAAACGAACGTCGCATAGTGAGACTTGATTTTCATAAAGGATTAGATTAGGGTTTCTTTTTTAATACTCCTACCAGATCAGAAGAAAATGAAAACAGGCCATAGAACATATTTACACCTTTTTATCCTAGATAGATAGGTAGGTACTAAACAAAAAAAAAAAGAATTGTTGTATTTAGTTCTGCTTAATGAACTAAGCTGCGTCAATTTATCTCTCATTTTTTTTGAAATCATGTAATTAATTACTTATTATATTTAAACTTAACATGGGTTTTTTAAAATATATTTTATGCATACTGTTGCCAGATAGTAGTGTGTGAATTAATTTGCCGCGGGTAATTAATTATTGAAATATTTGAGATTGGTTATACTAGTTTTGGAAAAACTTTGCGTAATTAAAAGAATTGGAACTTAAAACCAAATTACTATAAAATGTACAATGAAGACCCTGACTACCACTAATAAATACCATTACCTACAAAGCTAAATTATTTGCAAAAAGGGTGTAGAATTAATGGGAAATGACTAAAGGCTCGTTCATGCTCCGCGTCTCTAACGAGGCGCGCTGCCGCGATGCCCATCGCGAACAATCCTAAACGATGAACACAAAGCGACGCGCAATGCGCCGCGTCTCTGTGAACGAGCATAGTGGTGCAATGGTATTTTCCTCCTCGTGACGTTTGTTTTTTGCCCTTCGGTATAGGAAAGCTTTTAAATAAGGGCAGCTATAAGTAACACATACTTGAAAGGTCTGCTAGCTACAGGAAAACATTTTCAGGTTGTCCTTTGAAGACAAAACTAAACCGAATTTAGTTCTTAAATTAACCAATAAAGGCAGTAAGCTTTCCTAACAAAGTTTTACTGTAGCTACTACACTCAAATGACGTATAGTGTACTTACTACCTTGTCTACTGAACAAATTGCTACTAAACATTTAATATGTAAAACGGTTGAATACGCAATAACATTAGCTACTATGGAGTATCAGTCAGGTTCAAAGCGGCAGTTTGCAGGTAAGTGTCTGAGTACACTAAGTGGTGACTAGTTGCAGTCTCGGTGCATCTGGGGACATGTGTTGGGCGCGGTCGCTGTCCGAACATAGGAGCCAAGGCAGCGCCACGTCCCACGGCGAATCAATGATCAGTACTGAAGTAAGAATTCTGCATGAGGTATAACTTGTCGATGGGGTTGACGACGGAGCCGGTGCCGAGGTTGAGCGGCTCGTGGGCAGAGTGCCCAGGGTGCTGGTGTGAGTGGTGCTGCACCTCCAGGTTCTGCAGGCTCATGGTGTCGGAGGCACCCTCGTCTAGCTGGTCGAAGTTGCTCCCGTCTAGAGATATGTCTGAACTGCAGAAGCTATCGCCTGAGTGCGCTGGGTAATCTGTAAAAAAACACGTTTACATGTTTTAAAGTGTACCCAAACTAAAATAGCTACTACTCCGTTCAAGAACATAAATCAAAATATTTGAATAAAAATTGAAACTGATTGAAGAGTAATTTTACAAAGTGAAAGCAAAAGTTCACTTTTATTCTGCACACCTATTATCAACATGAAACTTGTGTAATGAAATGGTTAAAGTTTGTTTGTTTTTGTAAAACTTCACGGGATTCACGCTGTTTCTGTTGGTGAATTATCCGTAGACGTGAAATTTTAAACCTCTTTCTTTTGAAACTTAAAATCAAGTAATTATTTTATACTTGGAAATGGGGCATAAGATCATACCATCAGGAGAGTACGGCAGATTGGGGTTCAGCGGCTGACTAGAAGCAGAATAGGCTCCATCCAATCCCAAATAATTTCCATGCTCGCTCGACGGAGACTCTTGCTTGATGCTCTTCTCATCCTTGTCCTTCTCTTTGTCATTGTTCTTCTCGCCTTCCTGCTTCGCTTTCCTCTGGATCTTCTTCATCTTAGCCCTCTGGTTCTGAAACCACACTTGCACGACTCGGACACTCAGTCCCGTATCCTTGGCTAGTGCTTCTCGGACTTTTCTGCATGGCTTTGGACTGACTTCGAAAGAAGCTTTGAATTGCCTGCGCTGAGCAGATGTTAGTATTGTGCGTGGACGCTTGGGGCCTCTCCGTCCGTCTCGCGGGCGCTCCGAATCATCTAATATCATGTCGTCTTCAGCGTGCTGCATCAAGTACATTTCCTTCTCAAAATCCTGCCGGCAGAAGATCTGTCCCGCTCTGATGACGTATTGTTCACCCTTCTGGAGCGGCTGGCAGCACATGACGCATACGAAGCATTGTATGTGGAACACGTACTGCTGCGCTCGCATGACCATCTCCTGCGGCAGGAGGCGGTCGCCGCACCTGGTGCATTTCACCCCGAACAATCTATGGGACAAGAACTTATTATTGCAATAACAGGAAGAAGATCCATTCGCCTAGCAAACCGCATGGCATTACGCAAGCATTTCGCAACGGAGTATTCGCTACAGCACACAACACGTTGTATCCTACCAATGACGTAGCCCTAAACATGATTAAGAAGGCAACTTCTGAAAATCAACCTATGATAAGTAGATTTTGAGTTGCCTTCCAAAAGTTTAAAGTTTTAACCAAACCTTCAAGAGCAAAATCCGTGTAATTTTGCCATCGAGGGTTTAGCGTGAGTTTACCTATCGTAGTCGGGCTTGCAGTAGAGCTTGGCGTTTCTGGTATAGCAGGTATGTGCGAGGGGACAGCCACAGACGCAGCAGCTGAGGCAGTGCTCGTGCCAGGACAGTTCCCCGACTCGCATCAGGTAGCGGTCCTGGATCTTCTGGCCGCAACCCTCGCAGATCTCCACTATCTTCTCCCGCTTGATGCTCGCGCTGAGCTCTGTGGTAACACCGCTTTGGTTAGCAGCATGTGGTAGGGCAACATTCAACTCATAAACTTTGGCAAGTCAATATTTTGTTTGTAAGGCTAAAAATAATAATTTGAACGATAGAACAGTAAAGCAAAACTAACTTGTACATACTGACATATTTATGTCGTATAACAGAATACGTACTGATACAATTTCAGAACGAATTATTTTCCATCAAATTATATTTCATCAAAGTTCGCAGTAATGGTATCTATGTAAGTTACGTTGCAAACCTATAGTGGTTCTTTGAATATCTACATTCCAAACCAATTCAGAAAAACTGGATCCAAACCTTTGCAAGGGCTGGACAAGACTGGGACGCCAGCGCAAAAGTTAGTGCGCGGTTGGCTCCACTTTATTAAAATTGAAAAATAGTTTCAGACTACTCAAAATGGTAAGTTTTTAGTTTACACCTGTGTGCAACCTAACGCCGTGCAAGTTGGATTGCTGATGCGCGAACTGTAAGTCAATTGTAAGAATTTTAGTAAGCTTTATGGCATTTAAAAATCGAAATAAGTTACTGCGCTTGACTACTCACGAGTCTATTGCGTTTCTTTAGTTTATGTTGAGTACTTATTTGACTATTTTAAATTAGGTACAGAACTGACTAGGTACTCTTTGAATGAAGATCTTTTACGAATGACGAAAAATAAGTCTTATTTTTAAACTGAGCTAAATCAGAACTTGGTGCGCGCAACGTTTTCAGTTGTAGAAAGTAAGTTGGGATGTTTTCCACATTTTTACATGAATAAAAAATACAATTCCGAGCGCGACTGCAGTGGCTTTACGGTTGACAATGATAACCGCAGACGACATGCCACCGCGGTTTTGAATCTTCGTTGACGCGACGACGTCACACACGAGCAGGTACAGTCCGCGATGCGTAAGCTGAGCTTTGCATTTGTGTGAGTGATTACCAAAAGTAGAGAGCTTGGTCCGGTTAAAACCGGTTTTAACCAATCAAAGACATGTCGGTAAGTAGGCCGACTTCACACCTACACTATCTGTATTGGCACTCAAACAAATGCAAAGCTCAGCTTACGCTTCGCGGACTGTACGACAGTACATTGTTTTTATTCTTACGATGGCTACATACACGGTACGACAAGACTGCATGGACAATCAAAAATAGTTTTGGCGCAGTGGCTGAGTGATTAGCTGCGTGTCGCGGGTTCGATTCCCCCACGTGACAAGTAAGTGTGTGGCCTACAGTTTGGGGTTTCGTAGTTTTTGTATGTGAGTTTGTATCTTTGTAAATGCACCAATGGTACAGGATATACCTAGGAAACAAAGAAAAATGCTTGAACAAAATGATTGTTCATGCAATTGCTTGGTATGCTTGCAGTTCCGTGTGTAGCCATCTTTATTGACGGCCAGAGACAGCAGGCAGTCCTTACACGAAGGCTAAGCGATGACCGATTTTTTTTTCAGAGAGATTATTTGACTATGTGTTTATTTATTTTACTATTTTACTATCTACCAACGCACACGTCCTACAAAAGTCGGTCGGTTGAATATGAATTTTGAATTTTGAAAAAGTCGGACGTGGGCGTTGATCTGCTATCGGCTGCCGTTCCGACGAAGCGACAGACGGCTCTGCTGTCGCAACATACATACAAAAGCGTTTTCATAGAAATAAAATGAAAATGTGTCGCTGCGGCCCCTCATTGCGGTTGCGCGTCACTGCCTTTCCCGTCTGCGGTCTGCAGTCGCCTTCGGAATTGTTCCTAATAAATACTCACTTAAGTACAATAGACAAATATTTTTAAAATTAATATTATCCAAACACATCGCTTAAATGTCAAGATTTCGCAATGCAACACTTCAAAAATATGTTGTACCTAAAAGTTACGAGAAATTGGAGCGTTTTCATGGGATTGGTGGACGTGGATTGGTATTTTTTTAATGAGAAAAATAAAAATGTTTAAATCTTTATTTCTTAGGAAAACTTATGATTTTATCAATTGGCATTTTGGTTTAATTTTATTCAATAAGCACAATAAGTACTAGCCAATTAGCCATGTATAAAAATATTATGTGCATAACGGGTATTGTAAAAATCGAACGAATTTAGCTGCATTACATGTAGTCCGCCCGCTCGTAAACGTTAGGCTCTTTAAACATAACTTTTCGTTTCTGTATATATTCGTAAAAAACTATGTTTTCTTTCGGAAATATCTTTAGGTACAAAGGAATCAACTGAACCTACCTTAAATATTTGTTATTAATTTACTTTTTTTTTTTCTTTTGGCCTATGCCTATTCGATCTTACAGCACACATGAGAAAAGTTTTATTAACACGATGTTGAAGCTCATATGTAACAGAAGATTCAGACAATCAACCCTCTTGGCGAACTATTGATTAAATCCCGAGCATAGCTAGTATACGCCACCCATCGAGTGTAACTTACGTACATGTACCTATAGCTACTGTCGAAAGCTTTGGAGCAAAATAAGGCGCCTTACCGCGCTCCTTAGACTGTGGGAGAAGACACGCCCCACGGGAGGTGGGGTGCGACCCGGGCTCGAGGTCACGGCGATCAAACGCGCCAACAAAATTTTGGTGAAAAACAATCGGCATTGTGACGGCTATGTTCAAGCCACGTAATGGAGCCCTTTCATAACCACCACATTTCACCAACAGTCAAGTGCAGTTTTGAAATCTCGTCAAATTAAATTTCAAGGTAACTGCTAGTGATTGTCAACACGAATTTTTTTTTTTTTTTAGTTTCAATTTCGAAACATGGCAAGATGGTTATTTTGCCGCTGAATTTAGGCCATGAACCACTGCAAGTATTCTTCGATATATGTCTATACGTATAGTCGTGCGAATATTCGCACGTCACTGCGTACCGCATACGCAACGAGATGAATAAAATAGAATATTGATGATTCTGTTCTTTGAAAAGGTGTATACTGTGAACTGTCAAACAATTAAAAAAAAGTATTTACTCGTGATTGATTAGGTGTCGTAATTTCATTTAATTATTTATGTCTTTTATGAGAACCTGAAATTTTATGCAGAACAACACCTTGTGTATGTCCCTATTGAGGTATTAAAAGTACTAACTAGGTTTGTGATAGACAGAAGAGTGCGCAACCGGCTGAGACGAACCAAATTCATAAAAAGAATACTGTTACGAACTCTTTTATATTTAGATTACAGAGGTTCCCAAACTTATTTTGTCTACTGCCCACTTTGAGAATAAATTATTTTTTCTGGCATGGCATGCAGTATAATGTTAGTAACTTGGAATGTTGTTCGTTGAAATTTTTAAAGATTTGGCGCCCCTATTTACTTTCCACGCTCTGTATTAAACTATTATTAAAATAAATAAAACAGGACAGATATATTAACTACGCGGAGAGAAATATCGAACCGAGTTTCAGTAATCTCTTAATACAAGTTGTAATCGAGAGTCGAGAGCTCAGTCGGTGTCTAACTCCTAGCTAGATGAAATTACAAATCGCCCCCAAGCCTTTACACAATGCCCCCATTTTTTCTCTGGGTCTCTTACCGCCCCCCTTTAGGCCTGCAGCGCCTACAAGGGGGCGTTATCGCTCACTTTGGGAAAGGCTGATTTAGAACAACTCTTTGGTTCTAATTATATTTTATAAATATTTTATATTTTAACATTTTAGTTTTTTCTTTTGTTTTTCTTTATATATTTGAGGCCTTGCAAATGTGTTGCAATCCCAGAGACAAAGTAGAAATGTCTCAAGTGCCTGTAGTTTCACCGGCACCCAAACCCTTCCAACCGGAACGCAGAAACGCTGCTTTGCGGCAGAAATAGATAGTAGTACTTCTCCGGACGAACTCCTTCACGAAGAGCTCTAATAGGTACTATTAATAAACTAAACTTAAAAACAAACTCGGTTAAACTTTATAGGCACCTAAAATGCTTCTTAAAGTCAAACGTGTTGTCTATATGTAAAGCATACATCAATATTTGCCTGTAACAAAGCGGCAGGATGTTTGCCTGTAAACTGGTGCTCCAACCAATTTCCATGTGGCGACCTTCAACAGCGCTACTGACGAATTTCAGAAAACATTTTAAAACGTTGCATGTATTTCTTTTTGCAATTCACAAAAACAACACAGAGTTCTGTTGGGTGTACGGTGCGTCAAATTTAAATAACAAATATAAAATACTAGCTACTGCCCGCGATTTCGTCGCGTCAAATTTGATATACCTACTATCTCACGAGAACTGCACATTTTTCCGGAATAAAAAGTATCCTGTGTTATTCCACACTAAAATCTATCTCAGTAGCAAGTTCCTGCAAGATACGTTTAGCCGTTTAAGCGTGTAAGAGTAACAAACAACCATCCATCCATCTATCTAAACGAACTTTCGCATTTATAATATTAGTAGGATAGTAGGAGACGTAATAAAAATTCCCAAATTCTTCAGTAAATCATGTCTACCTAAATATTAATTTGATAAGATATGAAACTAGCTTTTACCAGCGACTTTGTCTCCATGTAATTCAAAGTTAATCCTTTCTTAATTGATCCCACCTATAAGCTACTTATCTCTTAAATTTAAACTTCATAAGTTAAGTAGTTTCCGAGAAATTGTGTTTAGTCTGTGAGTAAAATTCGCGTTTATAATAAGATAAAGAATGCAAACAACTTTATAAATAGGAGGTTAAACTCTCAAAGCTGTTCGTCGTTTGTTTTAATTACTCTTTGTGAATATTCTCCCATCCCGTTACAAAGGTAAACAGTGGAAGATGTAAGTAGGTGAAAGTCAATGCACACGAGGAGGGAAGGCATTTGCCCCGCGGTTTTAGCTCAAGGTGCCTCAAACCGCTAACTCGCGTATACCTAAACATAGTCTTATGTTGTCCCTCTCATTTACGTTATAAGAGAACAGGACGAGGTTTGTACATACACGCAGTAATGTGAAAAGGAAATAGCTCGTGGCTTTCTTTGTCCATTCCTTCTTTTTGTTATAGTGTTAAAATGCATTAAGGGTTGCTTTTGCACAGTCCTTTGTTATGTGCAATTTGCAAGGAGCCATGAGAAGATGAAAAAGTAGTGATATATTTAAATTTGGGTACGGACGTTTATTGTAAATTAATTTTCCTACAATAATTTGTACAAAGTAAAACTGAGTAAAATGATGAGACACCTTTGGATTGAAATAAATATGAACGATTGATACGATAACGATTGTATCGGCAGTCATATTTTTTTTTTTGTAATTTTATCAGTCATCGACGTTATCAGTGTTCAGCCAACAAAGAGTCGGGCTATTGATTCGGGCCCGTAGGCGTCTACGAGGCGCTACGACGCCGCGGCTCGTAGCAGTGTCTACGCTCGCGCTACGCTCAAATGAATCATTGAAATGCCTCTGAAGCACTGTGGACAAAAGAACCACAACTACGCTTGAATCGAGAAATTACGCCGCTTAAAATTAGATTTATTTCATTCTTTTTCATGTAATGTTAAAGGATTTAATATATATTAAGGGGTTAAAAAGAAAAGGTAGTTCAAGCCAAGATATTTTAAAAATAGGAACTACGTAGGAAAGCCTAACATATTTATTTATAATGAATCGAAGTCAAAAAAATTACTTCATTTAATTTTTTACCAACAAATTGTTATAATTCTTTACTTTGATACCGCGATATTTTCATAAGCGAAACATTTCATTTGTTCTTTGGAATGTGCTTGTGGCGTCTCTCGCGTTTTTAATGTAACTTAAAGCATGTAACTACAACAGGTGGGTGTCTGTCGCTACCCCATCTGCATTGTCTGTCGCGCAATCCCTAAACTGGGCATTAACCCGACTGTACAGTACTGCGTACTCTTTGAGGCACTTCTCAATTGAGGTCCCGAAAGTCTTCAGAAGCTATTCCCTCACAATAGGCCTAAAGTTTGAGCCCAAGTTATGTCCACCTTGCCCTCGTCCTTACGAATAAAAGATTACCAATCTAACGTCGAGATGTGCAAGCGGTAAAGGCGCCCGTTTTTCAATAGGTAAGCTTTTGGGTTCAAATCCGGGCAGTTTCAGTGTGCCTGTTAGAATCTATTGTACTATTTAAGTATCTTGGACATGACTGATACCGGTGATGGAAAACATAATGAGTAAACCTGGATTTAATATAAGTCTGTAATCGCTAAGTGGGACAGTATTAGTTTTAAGTATCCAGGCAGCCATCTTGCTATTTATTTAAATTCTCTGTGTGAGCTGTTAAAGTCAAGATTTTTAAGTCACCCTATTCTATTCCGTTGAGCCTCGTCCGCTATGCCTGTTTTTGAGCGCTGTATAGTTTCGAACTCGGTCTGTAATTTAACACCTAGTGTATCTACTGCGCTTTAGTGCTCATTGGCAAACCTTAATTTGGACTTCTGAGAGTTAGTCCAAGGCCAAGACTGTGCGCTATAGGCGAAGACGGCGTAAATCTTAAAAGATTTATAAGAAGAATAACTAAGCGAAAATAGAGGAATGAAGAATAATAATAAAATTCTCCGGAACGATTTCGGTCACGGCGGCTAATGTCAATGGAAACTAGCCAATTACGCAGAAACTATTATAGTGCAGTTTGTGCGCAAATACAGGTGCACTCCCTTTTTCCTAACTCCCACAGTCCGATAGGATGACAAAACCGGGGAGAGATCAGGCGCAGGACCAACGGCTGTACGTACTTTCCGAGACACGGGAGAGTTACATTACCAACTTCTGTACTCCGGGCCGCTAATGAGAAATTCGTAGTGGAAAAGCTCAATAACACTTTTTGCCCGAGCTGGGAATCAAACCCAGGACCCTACGCTTAACAGTCGTGCTAGCCACGACGAGGCTAACGGGGTAAAAAAGTAACACTCCAGACCGATTCCGGCCACGGCGGCTAATCTTAATGCAGACTAGCCACGTACGCAGGAGATATTATAGTGCACAAGTGTGTGCGCAAAAACAGGTGCACTCCCTCTTCCCTATCTTTCATAGTCCGATGGGACGGCAATCCGACACGACCGAAGAGAGATCAGGCGCAGGACCAACGGCTTCACGTGCTTTCCGAGGCGCGGGGGTGTCACACCACCAACATCCAAACTTCGGGCTCTAACTGAGAAATTCCTAATGGAAAAACCCAATAACACTTTTTGCCCGATCTGGGAATTGAACCTAGGACCCCTCAGTCGGCAGCCGCGCTTGCGACCACGAGACCAACGGGGCAGTCAACGGGGCTAACGGGGTAACTAGTTTTAGACACATCACACAGCCGTTTACGACGTATACTCTCTATCAAACGTAAGAAACATTGAGCAAAAGTATTGCTAGAATTTTACTTTTATTTTGGTTATGAAAAATCATTATTTATGATTAAGTACGCGCAATGTATATAGAAGCAACAGTACAGACGTACCTATTGTTGCTTGACATTGCGCCTTACATTAGCTAACGACGACTCCTCGTCAAAACTTGTTTTCGTGTTTGAGCTTTAATATCTACGGAGATATTAAAGCTGAAATTCCCAAAGTTTTTAACAAAACAGTTACCTTTTGCTTACGGAAGCAGACGCTAATTGTTTTGTTTTGGATCATACCTGGAAAAGGTCTGATCCAAAAGCTGGCTTCTGGATCAGTCCTTTTTCGGGTACTGGTTACCGTAACTAGCCTATTGTGCGAGATTCTATCACAACGCCCTTCAAAAAACATCTGGTCCTGGTCTGGTAATTTCTGAGCCCCTCCAGGATCTGCGCCCTGTGCCTGGGCACCGCTGGTACTGCCCTAGTTACGGCAGTGTCCAGAGCGATAGGGAGAGCACATATGTTATATTCCGTTTTACTCACTCTACTGTATTCGCCCCAATAGATTTAATTTACGCCTGGCTTATTCACAAATTAAAGCGAACTAAGCACCCAACTTTGTGGTTAATTCGCCACATATTTACTTAGTGATTGTTAAAGTTTAGCGTTACCAATGATTGCTTTAGTTTGTAACTATTTACCTTTACAGGCCTGTGCCTGTGAAATAATTAGCCCGCGGTTTTAAAATGTTATTTGAACTGTAAATTACATTACACTTTCATTTGTTTTTTCTGGCCTACTATGTCCATATTCTGGGTAAAACCTCCCCCAAGTCCTTCCAAATATTCTTTGCATTATATTAAAATGATGTAAAAGTACAGGTACAAGTAAAAATAATGTATGGGAATTAAAAAATAATTATGCTTCAGTCTGAAAATATTCCAGTCATAAAATGCAAAAAATGTAAAACGTTGTCCTCATTTTATGAAGGTACAGTCAAGCGCTAACCTTTAGAATTTACTCCGGGAAATATGACAAATATTTTCCTTTCAACGGTGCTGGCTCCCGCGGCTCCCATCAGCGCTCGTTGCGTTAAATTTTAATTTTAACCGGTTAACGTTCGCCATACTGCATTGTTTCAAGTTCCATTCACAAACCCAGCTGACTTTATAGCAATTATAGCTAACCGTAGATTTCCCCGAATCTCACGAATAATGAAACGGTATTTCTTCAGTCTGTTTTCGTAAATCCTAGGAGATTGTTTTTTAATTGTTTAAGTATTAATAGAATAGTTCTTTTATACCTATAATAAATGTTTTTAATTTTAAAACTAGTCGTTTGCCTGTTGATTGGGGATCCGAGTTGCAATCTATTTTTAGTTATTAGTTAATTCAATTGGATCTCAATTATCAGGTTTTTTTATTTAATAAAATACCTTGTTCCGTGCCCGGGATGGTCTATCATTAGTACTTTTGTTTACGATTTGGGATTTTAAAAATAATACGAAATACTAATAATAGTAAATGTTGAAAAAAAAATATGCAAAATTATGAGGTTGCCTTTTTGGTTTTTGTTTTTAATGATGTTTGTAAGTTTCCTTTTACATTTAATAAATTTCATAATTATGTACTTTTCAAAATATTTCTAATACACTATGTTAAATACTACGTACTATTACTATGATTATATACTATATAATATATTTTTTATTTATGTATAAGTACTGCGAGTTTACAGTTTCATAAACATTTTGAAGGTGGCTTTGTAAATAATTTATAATTATAATTTAATTAATCTAGATATAAAATATTTTTATTTTACTTAAATGTCTTATTCATATATATATACCATCACGCCTGTATTCCCCGAAGGGTTAGGTAGAGGTGTCTTATTCATAAACATTTCTAAAATCCGTTTTCATTAAGATCTCGACGGCACCTACTTAAATGTAATGAATAAATAAGAACGGGTTTTGGAATTTCAGCGTCGAGTGTAGAAAATCCAACAGTACAAGTATTTAGGCATTATATTAAAGAGCGGTCTAGAGTTAGTCAAATGGACATATGAATATGCATTTAATGAGTTAATTAATTTGATAATACTAACAATTTTATTTAATAAACACTATTCCGGTATTAAAAGGAAATAAATTTAATGAATAAAACAAATAATAATACTAAGTCCAAAATATTAATTATATTTATTTTATAATAGTGTATAAAAAATATATCAAATAATAAATATTAACTGTAAATCCAAAATATTGCACCGTTCGCTAATTTAAGTATAAATTAAAAATATATAAATAAATAATAATATCATAAATATCAGAAAATTAACACAGATAACATTTTTTTTATTATTAAAAAAAATACTTCAAATAATTTTAACAAAAAATATTATTTAATATTCTTCGTCAATTTTAAATTTAGAACTTAAAAAAAAATACCTACTTTTACCAATACCATAATAACGCACTTGACACCCACTGACCTACTTTCAAAGTTTTGCCACTAAAAGTTTTGCTCGAAAATTTTTTAAACATCATCACTGTGTTTGACTGACCTGTTCTAGCGGTGCAGCTGATGGAGGGCTGCATCGCCTCCTGCATCAATCCTCCGTTCATATTCGTGTAGAATTCTAACATTTTCATAAAAGTCACTGTTCACTGTCGCGAGCGCTGAGATGCTGCCAGCGCGCCGGACGAGCACACAATGGTGCCAGGATCAGCTTGCTACCCTCGACATGGTACCACAGAGGGGGCTGCCCTTCAGCTATCCACCAATGCCTGGCCCCCTTTCTTGGCAGCCCCGCCCCTTCTGGCCGTGACACAACCTACCTATTATACAGATCACAGTGATGATATTTTGACGCTCAGTTAAAACGGCAAAAAATTGAGTTTTTTCAGTTAAAAAATCCTGCGGATGGACGGCCGCGGCGCTAACAGTTATTATTAAATTCTGTTTTTTTTTTCGAATTTTATTTTAATTGTGTCTACCACCGTATCCATCTCGCCCACCGTGTCATAATTTAACTTGATTAAATTATTAATTCATCTTGTGCATTTCAACTTGACTTGCATTATCTCATTCATTCTATCCGTAATTCCGTCCGCGAGCTCTCGGTTGTCAAACAACACACCTGTACAGAGGGTAGGTACGTACCTAAAGCCATGGAATTTCTATCGCTTTAAAACCGAGTTGTGAGCGCGCTCGCCCAAACACTTTTAATCATTTGATTGCAATAGTGTGGGCTACGTTTTCTTATTACTAGATAAAAATTTACGGTGATTATGAGTCGAGTTAAAAAATTAAAATTCAAAAGTAGGTATATAAAATACATTCCATTATTTTAATTGAAAGCTGGTGCAAGAAACTCCTAAGTACATATCTATAAATAAAACTGACATATTCATTAATTTTTAATATGTAGGTTATGAAAAAGTACAGCCAAGTAACTGCATGCTTACTCTTTTCAAATAAATGTTCTACATTATTTTAATAAGGGATCAAACAGAATTAAACGCGAGCACGCTGAATAAAAACGCGTTATTTATCTAGCTAAATACTGCTTACTTTTCCTGTCATAATAAATGTTACAGTTACATTTATACAAACGCCAACTAAAAGTTTCAACGTAACAAAAAGTTCAAACAAAAGGAAATGTTCAATTTTTATTTAACCTACAATAAAATTCTAAACAGATAAGTACGTAAGTAGTAAACAACCACGGTAAAGAAAATCCAGTCATTACTTTTAAAAAACGTACTAAATCCTCTTCTTTTAACCCTAAAACGCTACGACCTACCCGCGATTACGTTATAAAAAGAATTAAAACATGTTATTGGTCGGTTAGCAGACACAAGTGGTATCTCGACAGGGGCTGCGCATGCTATTGTGGTTCGAGTGGGCCAATTCTCCCATTGAACCCGTACTTGCACCATCCGTCGTGTAAACATCACAGATGTGGATTTAGTTTAGCTCGCCTGTGGATACGGTATTAACTAATCTTTGAGAGTTTCTAGAAAATTTTACAAAGGAAACGAAATATTGTCACTGTTCTTAAAACTGCTGAACACTTGTTCTGTACATTACGTTTAAATATCTAGTGGTTCTTTCAACAACAAATGTGTCAATAAATTATTGTGTACTAACTTTATCTAACTTTATCTTTTCTCCTACTTAAATATCAACTTAAAAGTAATATTTATCAAAAGTTAACTTTCGAAGTTAAGGTTATAAAAGAAGAAAGTGTTTTCCAGAAGCAAACTGGTAGACTTAAAATAACTTAATTAAGTGCTGACATTAACGCTTCCTCCGACAGAACTGAATACCGCGAATGCCGCGTCCAACCCGCGCTATTCGCGTTCAGAATTCTCTAACATTCATTATAGTGTTTTCATTGCTCAAATTCAATGAATAGCGCTGCGTGTATTTTTTGTCCGCCATTCGGCCATTGTGCCATGTTGGGTTCACCACTTCAAGGGAAACGGTGTGGTGATCAAGAAAAATGGTGCGCGGTTGACGGGTTGCAATAAAAAGAGGAAATATGGTTTAACCATCAAATACACAAGTGATTTGCCAAAAGAAATCCGATTTGTATTGACAGTTTGTGAAACATTAGCAAAAAAGACTTGAATGGGTTACGAGCTTGTTTTGTGGCACAAATTAAAATCCAATTTGAGTGGGTAGGTAGCTAGTTGTTTTTTTTTGGTTTATAAAAGGGATGTCTTGAATAGTGCTAACTTATTGCGTAAGTAATTCCTATAAATCTTTAGAAAATATTTTTAATTTACCGTATTTCAAACTTAATTGCATCGGTGATCACCAGTCAATTGACATACATACTTTTCATAAGCTGTGAAAACGCGATTCCCCCGTAGACTTAATATGGTTGTAGCAAACTCATATTCAAACTCACGTACTTGCTAACTAAATTAACTAACTACATATTTACTGAAATTTAAATAATTAATGTTTCGTGGCAAATAAAATGTTTTTTAAGAAAAGTTGCGTCATAGAATTACTTATTTGTTAATAAAATCTACTCCCAATTATCAATAAACAAAGCTGGTGTAAGTATTACCTTCTTTATGTACACTATTTTACAACACATATTCAAATAGATAGCCACTCCATGCATACAATCACATGTAGTTCGGTGTTCAATTGTCCGTCCGTGTTTCTGTTACAATAAAACAAAATCTGGCATGTCGAGCGTCATTCATCAATGCAACGAGAATGACGTTAACGAGTGAAACGAACTAGCACCATTCGTAGGTGCTTACCTACGTTAGGGCTCGAAACCATCCAACACGGGTAAGTTTTGCAATCAATTCGCTGCTCCCCTGCAAAATACCTTTGCCCGTGAAACAAAAATAAAATAAAAGGTATTTTGTAGTTGCTAGTTTGTTTTTATAGATTGGAGTGCATGCGCGCGAGATGAAGTGAGTTTGAGCCCCACTCGTTACATTTTATGAAAACTATTGTTGACCGTTGGTCGGTTCGCGTAGTGGCTGAGCCGTTGACTAGTGCGGCGTGTTGCAGGTTCGATTTCGCACGGAACGGATGTTGGTAAGTAGGTACCTACAGAATATAGTTGATCCGAGTCTGGCTGTTTGTGCATGTGAGTTTATATAATTGAAACACAAAATATAAGAATACCAATGATACAGGACAAATTCAAACCCATTGAATATAAAGCTATCTATCTACAATATAGCTAAACCTTTAAATCATTTCCACATTTTCCATTTCGTTATTCCACTGTCGAGAAGGCAGATTTTCCCAGGCACACGGTTCAATGAATATGACAGCATTGTCATTTTGTATTGTAATAGCGAGCGAGCAACGCTGAATATTCTAGTTTCTCTTCAACTTCAATGTTTATTCGGTTCGGGTTTGGGTGCTCTCGCTGCCGACCCGCCCGACCCGCAGCCCCGACCCGACACTAAGTGGCGATCAATGGACGGGTGTAAGCGTGGAACGTTAACGTACCTATACATACATTCAATATATACGTCTAAAACGTTTAGATTACTTGGCTTAAGGTTGAATTTCGCGTGTTTTTCTGGTGTGAAGCAAATTGAAACAAAAGCCTTTTGGGTGTGACTAAACGGGGATAAACGGAAAAGATTTAGAAAAAAAAAATAGCAGTCTAATTGCCAAAGGCTCTCTCTCTAATAGTAATTGCTTTCATTTGACAATTTAACAACGTCAAAGGGTTGATTGTAGTGAATTCGCCGTGTAAAATCGGGTCATCAACGCAACACGTGCATAGCTATTGGTGGATTGTCATGTGTCGACGTTTTGACGCTGTTCTGTTTTAGCATTGTTCAGATATCGTCAGGTAGGACAATACCGACAATAGATAATCATGTTCCTGAATTGATCACGTGAATTATTCGCGTTTGAAAATTTGAAATGAATAGGTTGCATTGCATTCCATTTAGAAAACAATGGTAGGCTAGTTCTATACCTAATTTCGTAGGTATTCGCTATTTTCAGTAACATAAAGGCGCTCATCCACCGGGACCATTCGCCTGTAATCTAACAGTTCAGACTCGAGCATTGATCATTTAATTTTGATTTAATTTTAATTTTATTAATTTTATGTGTAATTCTTATTTTCTATGGACCCTGGTCTGAAATAAAGTTTTATTATTATTATTGCATCAATGAGCGAGAAGGACCGAGCATTACAGTGCACAAGTTGAAATAATACAATTGGTTACATTGAGACGCTCCTCGACCGGGAGCATTCGCTTCTAACTTAACAGTCCAGATTCAAGCTCATAATGAAATATTGATGTTTTACATTATTGGCGATTGCACGTCACTCATTTATGCAACATCCTACTACTATCATAAAGGCGAAAGTTTGTAAGTATGGATGTATGGATGTATGGATGTATGGATGTTTGTTACTCTTTCACGCTTAAACGGCTGAATGGATCTGAATGAAATTTGGCACAAAGATAGATTATAGTCTGGAATAACACATAGGCTACTTTTTATCCCGGGAAAATGTACGGTACCCGTAGGATAACACATCAACTGTGACGCGGAGGAAGTCGCGGGCAGAAGCTAGTTATACATAACGTAATCCGCAGAAATGAATAGCTCACAGGTAATGTTATCGCCATAACAATAAGGTAGGCAGCCGGTAGGTAAACTGCAGGTATATTGTGGTGTCGACTGTACAAAATGAATGAATTATTATGCGAGTGATACATTGAAATTCTGAAATATAATAAATGCCAAAATAAAATAAATATCTTTCAATTGATAGTGGTAGATTTTAAATGGCAATATACTGTACCTGCAGAATATTCTCTTAAAATAAGGCTGAAAATCGTATCAACGTTTACTATCTGGTTGGCCTAGTGGTCCTAAGCTCTTTGGTAGAGGTCTTGGGTTCGAACCTATGATGCAGGAGAAAGTTAGTAATCCCGGATAGTATTAGAAAAAAAAAACAGTAGGTACTTACCTATTTCTATCTTAATTTCCATTTTCTGTTATTAGATCTCTGTTCTACAATATCTATATGATATCCTCGTATCCTCGTATATGAGTAATACCTGGCAAGTCAAATGTGTGATATTGAAGTTTGAATTCGAAATGACATAGCTCCAAACTAAACCTCGATACGTACCATGCAATATCTTTGCCCAAATCAAACAGGCGATATTGATGGTCGGGCAAAAGCTTTTGAGCGGCTATTCCCTTTGATTCAAAGGATTTCGATTGCCGTTATGAATACAGTCCAAATCATAAAATCCCTGCAAAATTAAACTTAAACTACGTCAATATTTAAAACTTGCTACAAAAAAAACTCCTTGAAGACACAGATGTAGAGCCGACTGACGGTTTTGGATACCAATAAAGAGGGAGCAAGTATTTAAAGCAGGTGGTATTCCGTCTCCCTGCGTGGGAGGAGCGCAATCTTCAATAAAGGACGAGAACCACACGTGCCATCGATACGGAAAATTCCGGGTCTTAGTAACACACAACGCACTCTTAACCTTATGAATAAATAAATAAGGTTGATCTTTAAGCGAAGAAGTCAGAATCTTATGCGAAAAGGGACTTGCTTTCCCCCATCGTAAACACTGGGCTGTATTTCGTTGCAGAATAGAAGGTTGTCAGTGCGCAGATGCGACGAAATATCGAGTACCCGGTATTAAACTAGTTTAGGTAGCAAGAATGTCTAGCAGACTAGAAAATCAACAAAACATTACATAAAACAATAGAAACTCCACAAAAGGTTCGCGATGTCTGAAAAGTTTTATAATAATCAACACCAAACTAGTTATATTTCGATTTCAATTCGATATTATACAAAATGTATTTTACTCTACTAAAACTTGAGTAATAAAATACTTACAAAAAACTAACAAACTGAACGAAAATCCCTCCCTGAGGCTATGTTACGTTATGCATAAAGCTCTGTACAGGGGATTTTCTTAAAACTCTTTGTTTTAAACGGCCGTAAGCATTTTTAACGGGTGGGCTCTGCACTGCGCCTGCTTGCCAACTTCAATCCACGTTATTTTTTAATATATTATTGTATTTAATGTTCTATTAAATGTTCTCGCCGTAGTGCATCGGCTTAACCGAACTGCACAGATGCGTATAATATAGTTTATTTTTTTTTCTACCTTCGCGTATTACCTACTGTATGCAAAAGAAAACTGTCATAAATATAATATAATATACGACAGTTTGTGCAAATAGGTGTATGTTACCCTTTCAAGCTCATTGGAATTTGCTAAAATTAGGTAAGATCGGACTCAGTGGCGCCCCTTGGGAGAGGCCTTTGCCAGCAATGTACTGCGATAGGCTGATGATGATGATGATGATAATGTAAAGCATAAGCATAATCTAGCATAACATAATATTTATTCCATTTTTATGTTTCCGTGACATAATAGAAAACTGAATTAATTCTTAAGTTAGACGAAACCAGCAGCAAGCAGAAGCTAATTCAAAATGATTATGTCCTGCTGTCCTATATTTTATCCTGCAAGTCACATAACATAACCCCGGTAACCTAGATAGCTCACACAAAGCTTGACTTTGTCGTGCGAAAGGAGGAATACCAATACCCTTTGAGTCTGTGTTATACAGGCGTCAAAGCCTTGTATGGTGTTCTAAAAATGAAAGCACTAGAATGTACATAAACAATGCACGAATAACAGCCCTCCATCTATCTGCTTCGAATAGATTTTTTGTATACCTACTGATCCTCTCAAAGCAGCAGATCTTTTCGTAGTAAAATTCCCAATAAAGTCTGCCGTTTGTGAACCGTCAAAGGCGATTAAGAGGTAGAAGATAACTGATGTAATGACATCGATAACCCGACAATAAAAGTTAACTTGTACTGTTTTACAAAAAAAGTGACATTCCGGATCGGAAATCGAAACTTGAAAACGAAAATGCCGAAGCACCCTTAAATAATAGACGGCCATTTCCATAAAGGGGATGAAAGTGACAAATAATATAGGAAGAAAAGAATATTGGCGTAAGTACGAATTTAGATTCGAATTCGCGCGGAAACGCACCCTTTGATTAAAATTCAACGATTGAAATCACTCAAACGATCCCAAACTTTAAAGTTCTGAGTAAGTACTTACGCTTGCAATACTCGCATACAGTTAATCGTGCGTTCACGCGCGTGTAGTTCCGACTTCGAGACGACATCTTGTATCGTCGCGCATAGAAAGTAAATAGAGGGCCGAGCACAAGTGTATTGACGTAACAGTATTTGACTCGTGTCGATTTTCCAATTGGAATATCCGAAAACATTTTGGGATATTTCATACGACAAGCACAATGAGAATCACCCCTCATATTGGCGCCTTCGAATTTCATAATATTATGTGCAAAAAGGATATTTAAAATTAAAAATCGAACGTGCACTGATCGGCTGATGTGTTTCAAAGAATTTTATTTTTGACAATGAATAGAAGATAATTTTCATTTAAAAAAATACACTGAAAAGAAAACTATTTTTACATACACGCAGACTGGCGAAGAATTCCAGTGTTCTCAAAGGAGCTAATAATATTTCAACGATACTTTTTTTTACGTTCCCATTAGCCTTAGTTTTCAAAACACTAGCTACATTACAGTTCCCTGGGACTGCGAATCTACGAGCTAGTTCAAAATAAAACATTTTAAATCAATCATCACTTCATTGGCGAACTTCCCAAGATTCATTTGACAGATTGTCAGCAGTAACAGCCCCACAAATATCAATCTGAAAGCGATCGCCGTCGTGTGAGGCGGCGCGGGGCGGGCTGCGCACGCGGCTGCCGCGTGGCGCGATTTAACTAAAAACTATATATCCGTTTAACCACCCTAATTTTAAACAAAAAGGGACATTAATCGTTCTTGTTTTGATGTGAAAAAAGCACCTGCATTGAGTTGAGAATTACGATGAAATTCAAAAGTGAAAGGGATTTAGCGTTTGTCCTCAAACTAGCTCACATATTCCTTATTAGACTTAGACTTTTAATAATCTTATTGTAAAATCGGCCAATTGGGAATCGAACTCGCTCAAAAGGGTTACGTTTCGTTATATCCTTTCAATTTTTAACACAACATACACACGCTCACGTTTCTTGTATGGCGAGCCTCTTTTATATTTAACTTTCTTTTAGTTTTATTATTTGTAGTTATAGCGACTATAGTAATCTGTGAAATTTTCAAGTGTTTACTTATTACGGTACAAAACTTATAGTCCCGTAATCCCGTGACAGACGGACATACAGACAGCGAAGTCTAAGTAAAAGGTTTGGCACCCTGTTTATACGAGTATGCTACCAAAATTTACCTGTTTAAAATTTATTGACACACACACATACATATTTACAATCACGCCTGTATTCTCTTTCAAGGCCAAGGCTTGTGGGTGTACCGATGTACTTACACCCACAGTTCGCCGGTATGTTTTGAGGTCCAATGTAATAGGGGGCGAGCCTATTGCCGTTAACCGGGCACAAATCCAAACACCGAGCTGCTACTGAGAATATCATGGAAAAACCAAATAACTCTTTTTGCTCGACCTGGAAATCGAACCCAATTAAGACCTCTAGCGTAGCAGTTTTGCTTAGAACCACAAGCATAACGAGGCAGTTAAAATAATAATTATTATAGAAATAAAGATTAACCATTCTACCTACGTGAAGCTATGACCTATAAAAGAGATCTTTTGTACGGAGGCATGTTTTAAAAATTACACAAGTTAAATGTAATTGTACAGGATACCTGATTCTATATACATAAAAACTACTTTTTCAAACGCAACACAATGTTGAAAAACAAAATATATTTTGAGTGTTACCAAATCCTCTTCGACTGGAACCTTTTGTTCATGCGTCCAGCTGCGATCTTTTTAATTTCGTCGCTTTATGACGTCACGCTGTGCCCACACCCCACAGATTGCGAGCGTTAAGATTACGGGCACGGATCACACAAAAATTGGCACGTTCCTACGATCATAGGATTATTCTCACATAGGGAAATAGTTGGGAATAATTTTACTATCTCTGACGTTTTAATAAAGATTTTTAGTTCATAGGAAAGTAGTAATCTGAATGATTGTATCGATAATCTTTATTACTACATAATAAAGTAGATGAGACTTCTTTTTACATATACTTACTTGCTCACGCCTTTTTCCCATGGAGGTAGGTAGGATTAAGATTTTTTTTCGTTTTATTTGAGCGTTTATCTCTAGAATTGCTAGGATTGCAAACATTATTTTTGTAAATGATAGCTAGATTCATGAGGAACACAGAAACACTCTAAAACCCACGGCAGCGGAACAGTAACTAAAGACAAAATCGGGGGGTAAAAACCACACGGTCAAAGTCGCGGGCAAAATCTAGAAATATTATAAAGTTGAAAGGCTTATTGTATTTTTATTTGAACGCGCTAATATCAGGACATGCTGGACCGATTAGAAAAATCCTCCAAAAGCAGTAAGCAAAAACGTAAATTAAGGCGGGTGACACCGCGGAGTACAGTAGTAGAAGCTAGCACATAATAACTTTAATCGTTAAAAAACTTTTTTACAAAAAAAGACAACCGCCTTCAAAAACTAAAAAGAGAAAAATAACTTTAGCTTTGGAAGTCAGCGGCTTTGGTTCTGTTTGTTGTTTTGTATTGCCGCCGACTTCCAAAGCTAAAGTTATTTTTCTCTTTTTAGTTTTTGAAGGCGGTTGTCTTTTTTTGTAAAAAAGTTTTTTATTTCTGGCTTTTTAGTATCAATTTTTTTAACCAAATCCATGAAGAAACTGTCATGTCATGTAAATTAACATGACACCGCTAAAAAAAGTCATAAGAAAGCAGAATACGCGATTTCGTTTACTTAGATGAGAAATTTTCAAATATTACTGTAAGTATACATCTGTGTAACTCTTTCGAGTGTACAGGCGCGATGATATGTTGTGTAATTGCGTAAACAATGCATATTTAAGCGATAGCAGCAATCGCGGTTGATTTGCTGAAATTTTTTGAAGAGTTCCGTTGTCTGTCTCTGTAATCCATCATCAGATCTATATGAAATTTAAATGGAACCATTTGGGAAGTTTACCCTTTCCAACAAAAAAAGAATAATCAAAATCGGTTCATAAACGACGAAGTTATCCGCGAACAAACATAATATAATAAAAAGTCCCTATCTCAAAAACTACTACCGTTAAGGAGTACTGTAGCATCATCACCAGGACAGCAGCATCAGATGTTGACACCCTGAAGCATATACCTGAGTAAGACATGATTACGTAACAAAAACACCATACGAGCATACAATTTTCGGTGGTTGCCCTCGATTTCTCCTGGATTCCATCATCAGATCCTGGACTGGTGAAAATGGGACCACCTCAGAAGTGAACTCTATCCAACAAAAAAATAATTTTTGAAATCCGTCTATAATTGACGAAAATATCGGTGAACATACATAAAAAAAAAAAAAAAATATTATACATACAGACGAATTGAGAACCTCCTCCTTTTTTGAAGTCGGTTAAAAATAAATGAATTAGTATATATTTACTCAGATAAAAAATGGTCCATGGGTTAGTTTAGTTAAGAAGTGAAAACTATGTGACTAGTAGCAGCTCGGAGTTAGGATTTGTGTAATATTCTCGCCCCCTATTACATGGGAGCTAAACATACCGGCGAACTGTGGGTGTAGGTACATAAGAACACCTCTGCCTAACTTTGTAAGTCTAACTATGACTAAGCAAATACACTAACATTAGCTGACACCGTCTAGAGAGCAGGTTAAATGCAAGTTGAAATAACACAACATAATTATTCGGTCTACAGATTTAATCAACTGAAATCGTTCGGAAACAAATTGAAAGTGATACAAAAACGCAACAATTTAATACAACAATTTAACACAATAATTTAACACAATAATTTAACGCAACAATTTAACTTTCACACGGCGGAAATTTTTAATATATCATCTCATATATACGGGACGCCCGGCGCTTTGAGAAGGGCGTGTTAATCACGTGATTATTAAAATGTTACTGATTGAATTTTCATTAAATAGTTTCCAAAGCATACATTATTTTAATTCAGTGCAGTTTTTGATTGTTATGAGGGCAAGGATTCTGATTAGAAAATTACGACGAAAAAGCAAATATCAGTCAATTCCTTTCTTTATGAAGTTATTTATATGTAAACTACCTTGTTAGCTAGTGGTCCTAAGCGCGACTGCTTCTTTAGAGGTCTTAGGTTCGATTCCCAGGTCAAGCAAATTATTATTAGGTGCTGCTATGAAATTCTCAGTAGCAGCTCGGACCTAGGATTTGTGCTCAACCTGTCGATGTACATCGGTACACCTCTGCCTAAACCTTTGCAGAATAAAGGCGAGATGTTATGATTAGTTATGTTATTCATGTGATCGAACCTTATTTAAATGTTTTTTTAACTTTTGTAACTTGTTTTGTAACCTTTTTATACTTTACATGTACTGTCAAACGGGAACAATATTTTAAAAGGGATTTTAACATTGGAATAACTACTTTAGTAACTACTTTTGAAAATAGAGAAAAAAACAGCCAAGTGCGATTGGGGCTTGCGCATGATGGATTCAGTACCATTATCTATAGAAATGACGAAAAAAACACGTTTGTTGTATGGGAGCCCCCTTAAATGTTTGTTTTATTTATTGTGTGTATGTAGTATTTATTGTGTGTATCTATTTTAGCGATATGTAAAAATTGTTAATTTGTTAATCGACTTTTGTTGCTGACCGTATGTCCAGTCAGAGTTGAACAACGTACAAATCGCTGATTTAGGGATTTCATTAACAAGGTATTCTATAAATTTCACGGTTCAGTAACATTTGAGTAACGACATCTATCTACCAACTATTTAGAGCTATACGAAGGTACAGATGTGGAGGTACTCCATACAGACCACAAAAAGGGATACCAGGTCTTTGCCCTGCAAAGAGATTTTATAGTCTAAAATATGAAATTATAATGCTAAATCTATTCATAAATACCACGATGCTTACTTTAACGTCGGTTTTATGCTAAACTGCATCATTTATGTAGATATGCAATGAAATGAAGGAATTCAAAGCTTGTCCATTAAAATTTTACCGCCGCCCGTGTGTGCCAGATTCCTAGCGGGGTTGAACCGCACTAGAGCGACCATCGCGGGCGCGTCACACACGGAATACCTCCTCGACGCAGCGCTGTTGCCTGCAAAATATTAATTGCAGGACTGTTGTGTCTTGATTAAAATTCAACCTGCGCTGCGTTATATTTTCATGAAAATCGTGAGCTCGCTATATGAAAACGGAACGAAAAATTTACGAACTAATATTTCGAAAATGATGTGCTCCCACATTAACATTATAGTTAACTGTCGGTTTTACATTTAATAAAATAACATTTCGCATCGGAAAAGTTTAGGGTTGCAATTTTTAGATACCTACTTTCTATCAGAAATCACTGTCAAGAACTTTTTTTTTATAATTTCAAATTCCTACTGAAACAGTCTTAAAACTAACCCGACATTTAAAAGTTTCATTTTGAATTAAGAATGTGAAATGGGAACTGAAAAATACACATAAAATACACACAAATATTCATTTACTAGCCATATTAACTGCAAAAAACCATCATACATTTACTAGCCAGCCGAATTAAATTAAATGGCCATTTGTTTACCAGTACTCCACATCACCCAAGGGTCATGGATGGTCAGGAGTAAGAACGCCCGCAGCGCGCTGTGCCGCGTCCGCATCTGACCAGTTGGCCTGATTGACAGCCCTGAGAGGCCGAGGGTACTACTTCTTCTGTTTAAGTTATGTCTACAAACAAGAGAAACTCAACTGAGTTTCACGTGTTTATACGAAATCAGACCTTATTTTGTTTTACTTCTTTTTTGTTTTATTTGTGTTATTGGCTTTTTCTATGAAATTCTCAGTAGCAGCTCGGAGTTAGGATTTGTGCCCGGATTATGGCAATAGGCTCGCACCATATTATTTAAGATCTAAAACATACCGGCGAACTGTGGGTGTACATTGGTACACCTCTGCCTAACCCTTCGGGGAATACAGGCGTGATGATATTTATGTCTATTTCAAACTAGATATGAATGGTTGCGTATTTTGTTCGTATCAAGCAAAGGTGAGGTTTTTTTATCACTATTATGATTTCAGCCAGGAATCACACATTAATCATTGATAATAAAACACGTGTATTCTGTAAAATCTGCTCCAGTGATGGTGATGGGATAGCCGCTCACCTCACGCTCACTTCACCTAAATTCACCGATAGAGACTTTTACAGAATATATAAATTTTTTATAGGTGCCTTTCTTTTTCCTTGTAGGTAATGGATGGTCTGTATGCTGTGGTTGAAAATCAAATCAAGTTTTAAACTGAAATGAACACAATTTAATAGATAAAATGAAATATTACATGAGGTGACTGCAATGAAAAAATATATCAACAAATACAAGCAAAACAAAAGCACAAACTTCGAATTTCAAAATATAAAATAGGTTTTTATAAAAATAACTAGAAGCAAGAAGGTTGTAACACTCCTATTAGTTGTTACTATTGTTAACCATGAAGACTTGTACAAGCCAATGTAATAACCACCATGGTATTAAATAAGAAGATACCACTGTTATCCACGTTAGTACCGTGTTTATTACGGTAGACTGGAGTGAAAATAAATTTAACCGGTTTTAAAACCGGGTAAAGCCTCACCAACACGCTTGACTGCTCGAGACAGACATATTGGAGGTTTTATTAACTTTTTCTCGGCTCTTGAGCGGAGGACATGTAATATCTAAGGATCTGCTGCCCTTCAGCTATTACCCTCGCTTACGGCAACCGGGTTGCTGTGGCAACCGAGCGGTAAACGAACGTGGGGCGTCGCCTCTAGCACCAATATCATGTAGGCTACTAAGACGGCGGGGACACGAGCTTGGTTTTGGACCGAATTTTATTTAATCTAGCAACTGTTGAAATGACTTGTCTTGAAATTGAACGACTTCTTTTAAAGTTAACGTACCTAATTTTGTGACCTTTTTAACTACGCCAGGTAATGGGCGGGCTTCCTCCGCGTCAATGTCGGAAATCTGTAAGTAAGAATCAGTCAAACCATATCGGAAATTAGGCGAAACAAACAGTCAAAGACAGAAAAATAAACAAAACTGGTTTTTAGATATAAAAGCACTTTGAACAATCATACGCATTTAGCAAAAGCTGTTGTTTTACATTAAAAAGAGACACTTCCAATGATGAGATTAATAGTAATCATAATGAAGTACCTATACCTATGTTTTATTTACACTCAACTTACAACTGTGGGGCAAAGACCTCTCACTTAGAGAGAAGGCATGAATGAGGCATGAGCATGGGCTAAGCTTACTCATGACGTATGGCGGTTACAATAGGTCTAATAATAATCACATGATCATTACTTCCATAAGTAAGCTATTAGTAATTAAGTATTTACAACCGAAGTCCCGTTTCTATTGATCCATGTCAGTGATGTAGAAAATAAACGTAGAAAAGTGTTTATTATGCTACTTGACCAAATTACAGACTGTTAAATATTTTGACCACGGGACCATGGGCTCTCCACCAACGACCGATTTTTTATCGGCGAAAAGGGAACATAATTAAAATATAAATATATACAAATATACCATCACGCCTGTATTCCCCGAAGGGTTAGGCAGAGGTGTACCAATGTACACCCACAGTTCGCCGGTATATTTAGGTCCCATGTAATAGGGGGCGAGCCTATTGCCATTAACCGGGCACAAATCCAAACTCCGAGCTGCTACTGAGAATTTCATAGAAAAACCCAATAACACTTTTTGCTCGACCCGGGAATCGAACCCAGAACCTCTAGCGTAGCAGTCGCGCTCAGGACCACTAGGCCAACGAGGCAGTTAATTAGGGAACGAGGGAACATAATTATGAATTCTAATACATGCACACGGCCTACAAAAAGTCGGTCCCACGAAACTATGGATTTATCGAATATGGCTTATTACTCCCGCCATAAGTTCCATCTTTGGTTAATGCTCGGCTCCCGTGTGTCGTACAGTGATGGTAAATAGCCTATGTTTCTCAGGAATAATGTAATCTAATCTAGACGAGAGAAAAAAATGAAAAAATCGGTCCAGTAGTTCCAGAGTCTATTCGTTATAAACAAACAAACAAATCTTACCTCTTGATAATATACTCGATCGTGGGCGTAGAGGTCTATTCTCATGTTGAACTCATGCAGTTACTGCCAAAACGATCCAGGAACACCAGCTATTGCACAATTAATGCTTAACTATTAGGTAGGTGTGTATTGATTAACCTCGAGGTGTCAGATTGCGCGTGTCTCCGCAATCGAGACGCACATTAATCTTTCGGTACCGCTATTCAAACTAATAAAACTAAGACTCTTAGAACATAACATGAAGGTATCTAGAATTTCCACAATGGCATTTCTGAAAGAAAGAAAGAAAAACCGTTTATTCGCGTAAGACGCACATATCTAAAAAAAAACTCTGGTTCTTGGGAGAAAAGTTCGACTTTTATTTTAACATTGAATCTGACGATATTAAATAAAAAATAAAGCTCATCACAGACGTAGCTATAAGATATATTATAGCAAGACATTTGACGATATATTTTTCGTAGTAAGAATGGAGCGATCATAGAGGGAGCTATAATATAGCACAGTATATTTATATTATAGCTGCGTCTGTGACGGGTTCCTGATTGTACAGTCAGCAAAAGAGATAAGTAACCATGCCGTCATATATAGTTTAAGTATTTTAGACACTGAAGGATGGTTTCAGTTAAATTTTGTTTTAATGATTAGAAAATAAACCGATCATTAATTAAAATTTAATTTAATTCGCCATCCATCAGTTTGGACAGAAAATTCAACTATATCTGTCACCCTCGTTACTTATCTCTTTTGTTGACAGTTAAATTAAAATAAGTGATCAAAAACTACTACCTAGGTACTACTAATGCTAACTATAACGGTTAAGATAAATTAGTGAAATTGAGGCATTTAAAAAAAAAAGAGTGAAATACTCTATAACTCTCCTCAAGACAGGCAGATTCTTAACCTTAAATCTGCTACTTTCCTGGCCCCAATTTACACAAATATTGAGGGCCTTAGGAGGAATCTCTTGAAAACAAACAAATTGCCCCGGTATTGACTTCAATTCTTGAAGGGAAAGATATTCTGTAGTCTGTTCCCAGAGAAATGTCAACGTGTAAGTTTTCAATTGGTTGTCTTATAATTTTTATTGCGGTAAGATAACCAAACGAGATAACAGTTTAATAATTATCTGTTCGAGCAAATTTTTTGTTCCAAAAACTAACTCTTAATTGTTATAAGTTAAACTGTAGGTTGTACCAGTTGTACACGTTCATCATGTTAGGAAACCGACAACGCTTCTATTTTGTAGTGTATTATTTTATTGGAAGTTTTCGTAGTTCAAGTGTTTTTTCTGACGAGCAAAAACAAAATTGAACTATTATCTCATCATCTATATAGCCCTCGGGAACCCCATAGCATCATAATTTCGTAAAACATAATAATATTCATGCCTTACAATTGTACATAAAAAAATTAAATGCGTTGTTTACATCGTCAAGCAGACGATCTTAGCTTATAAAGCAACGGATTATTAATTTCCGTCAAAATCATTTGGATTGACTTTGCGATTGGGTACTTCACAACATTAATCAATCATTTCAAAACATAACTTCTCCGAAAAAACATTCATTTTTGCTCTAAAAACCCTTTAATATTTCAATTAAGTGTAAATTAGTTGCTACAGAACCGATACACATACCGGCAATTGACTCGACAAATATGTGTCGTTACAGGTTGCTATTGCCATTCAAAATCAACAGGGGAATCGCGATTTACCCGCAGTTAAAAAGTAAAGTCAAATGATTTTGACGTGAACTATGCAACTACTCCACAGGTGTGTCACATTCACATCGTTACTACATTATTGGCACTCCTAATTGTCAAATATTGTCAGTTTGCTGCGGACTGCCACCACGGGCCAGTGGACGCACAAAGGTAATCCAATGATCTGCTCTTTGCGGCGCGGCTACATACAAATTGTGTGTTTTAGCGTCACGGGCGCGCTGTGAAAACTGACGGTGGACATGGTTTTCTATGCAGGTACAGGACATCGTTTCATAATATACTAGCGCGCTTAGTTATAAAAAAGGAAAAGGACAATTTATTGGATCATTGTAAAAAACGACAAAATTCATTTTTTTTAAGGATAAAACATATATAAAAAAAATAACAACAAAATATATATTTAAAAATATATTAAAATATATTTATGAAATATATTTTAACTTCTTCCCGCAACGTGAATTTTCTTACGGATTTCTATTTTTTTGTATTAGAATTTAACCTAAGCTTACTGTGGGATAACGTAGCTTCCTATTAGCGAAATATTTTTTGGAATCGGACCAACAGTTCCGGAAATTTGGGCGTATAAATAAATTCTTTCGCTTTATAATATTAATACAGATTAAAAAGTTCCTAGTTATTCGTAAAGTATGCGCACCGTAGCTATAGTATAGTTATTTATTTCTTCAGAATGTATAGAACTACACTAAACTAAAAGCACCTATTCGATTGAAATCAATTTTCGAATTGGAAAAACGATTTTCTTAAAAAGCATTTTAGTAAAATTTTATCTATTGGTAACATCGTTAGTAATATTATTTCAATAAGTATGATGCATAAATATGAATAAAGCTTTCAAATGGAATAAATATTGTGTTTGAAACAGGTATACCATTTTCAAAATCGATTGAAGTTTAAGTTACTTTCACTTCGAGTGCTCGTGCGAGGTCCTCTTAACAAAGTAATTTCAATCTATCTTTAAATCTTCATAATAATAATATTATCAGTCTATTATTATTATCATAAAAGGTCTCTTCCTTTCCGGCACGAGTATTGATCAACACGCTTGCTCAAGGATGGCGATTTCAGATTCGTATTAATAAGACGTTTTCTTCACCCAAATTAGTAATGTCCAAGATAAACTTAGAAAACATCTGCAACCTCACTTATGAGAGGGGGATGGACCATCCTGTCATTTTCACCACTCATATATCTTTTCCAAGTAAATAATAAAGAAAAAGTGATAAGTACACTCAAATTTTTTCACTTATTTTTAAGACTCATATAGATTCTTAATATGTGCAGAATTTGAGTTTGAATTTGTCATCGTCATCATCTTTATACCGGCGGAACAAAGCTGGATGTGGGCCTCTCCTAAAGATGACACAATTACCAATTCTGCGCTGCCCGCATCCAGCAATTTCCCGCAACCTTTAGCAGGTCTTTGGTCACACTTACCCTTCTGCTTCTCACACTTACCCTTCCAGTGCGTGCTCCACTCAAGAACCTTACGCCTCCCGTCCGCTGTACCAGCTATATTGCCATATATGCCCATTACCACTTGAGTTTCACAATTGTTTAAAAAGTATCACCCCAACACAAAGTACGTACGTATTTTTATGAGCCGGCTAATTTAGCAACATTTAATCTGCAGCACGACTTACTATCAGATACAGTAACAGATAGTGTATCGTCAAAACAAATAGGGACGTCAGTTCACAAGTGGAAATAGTTCCCATGCAAAGATTCATTGTGATATAATATATTCGCAGTACAATAAAATTATTAGGACGATTGGGGGCCCATAGATTATGTGGGAGATGTGACAATCGAATTTGATGTTGACATTCGTATGTTGGTAGGTTGGGATAATTTTATAGGTAATATTTTTATGAAGTTTATGACTACACAATTAATATATCATGAAAAATACTAGCAATACTCCACTATGTGTTAGTCTTTGATTACTGCTCCGCTCCCGTATGTGGTAGTACGCTAGTACTTATTATAGCTTATAAATATAACCTATAACCTTCTTCGATAAAAGGGCTATGTCATGCAGAAAGACTTTCAAATCAGCCCTGTTGTTCTTGAGATGAGTGCGTTTAAAGAAATGAACAAACTCTTCAGCTTTATAATATTGGTCATATATGGATAAAGGAATCATCATTGTTTGTGGACCGTGCTTATTTTGTTTAGTGTTAGTCCAATGATCGCTTATGATGAGCAGATGATGATGTTGTTAAGTTTCCGAAAGCCGCTCGCGAGACCCTATTACAAATCCTTTGCTGTCCGTTCTGTCTGTCTGTCAGGCTGTAGGTATATCATAAACCGTAATAGGTAGAGAGCTGATTTTTTTTGTAGAGTGCGGATTCCAATTGCCTCTATATCAACAAATCATAAAAGTGTAATACGTCAAGTTGTTCTGAATACTGACTGTTCAGCAATAATTTATATCGTAGTTAGAACTATTCTGCCTACACATACCCCTCTGTGCCCCATATAATCTGTACAGGTATCGGCACAAGGGGAGCGCACGCCCCGGGCACGCGTGGGAACGCCGGCGCGGGCGCTGCGATACCATCTATGTTAGCACTTGTCTCTGTGATAAAACGATCACTTTTCACTGGGGTTAATGAAATAGACAATCCGTAGGGGAAGTCTATAGAACAACAGGTAGATGCATCATGTGAAATTATTTTATTGATGAATGTAGGGTTTCGAAATTGATTTTCTAAAATATTACTTAGTTAAAAAACTGCCTCGTTAGCGCGACTACTAAGCTATGGGTCTTGGATTCGATTCTCAATTCGAGCGAAGTATTATTGGGTTTTTCTTTGAAATTCTCAGTAGCAGCTCGGATTTTGGATTCGTGCCCAGTTAATGGCAATAGGCTCGCCCTCCATTACATGGGACCTAAACATACCGGTGAGCTTTGGGTGTACATTGGTACACCTCTGTAGTAGTGGAAACACCAAGCAAGCAAGAAACTCCATGCCACTTTTGACAACCACATTTTTTTTACACAGACCTGGATAATTATTCTTCTAGTTTCTAATTCACATTAAGATGAAGAAGAATATGAATAATTTCTAATTCACATTAAGGTGAAGAAGAATATGAATCAAATGAAAAATAAAAATATAAGTCATGGCAGTTTTATAAGTGATGACCAATGTCAACAGACAGCGCCCGTTCTCAAATAAGACGCAAGGCGGGATTAGCAATTAGCACGATTTAGTTCAAACATCTTGAAGGAGCCGAACTGCATGCATTACTTGTCGGTTATTATAAAAATTCTGCTGTTTTAATAACACAATGAAAGATGTCATCGATGATGAGTTCAATTATTGAACATATATATTATTGTATTTGTTATTTTTTAATTTTATGTTTGTGTTATGCGTCGATTTCGCGGGAATAAATGGTTTTTCTTTCTTTCAATTCTGGGCTAAATTCATGGTAAGTTTTCGTTGCCATATACTTTCCACACGTTATTTAAGTTTAGCAATTCTAGCTTCTGCCTAAGATTTCTTCCGCGTAAAAGTTATTATATTATCCCATGGGAACCGTATATTTTTCAGGGATATAAATAGCCTATTTGCTATTCCAGACTTTAATCTATCTCTGTACCGAATTTCATCCAGATCTGTTCAGCTGTTCTTGCGTGATTGAGTAACAAACCCACATCTTTCCAAACTTTCGCATTTATGATAGGTAAGATGTACCCCTACTTTTCTTATATATGAAGTTATTTCGGTCTGTGGTAGAAATCACAACAAGCATTTATTAATAAAAGAAAAATTGTATAAAGTAAATTGCTTTTCTATCTATCAATAAAAATTTGAATATTCGACAAAATCACTTTAACATTTTTATCATATTACCTACATATAATATACGAGTAATAAAGCTGATCTGTATTTTTTTCGCTTGTTTGTTTGAACGCTCTAATTCCTGAAACTACCAGATGGATTGTAAAAAATGTTTTTGTATAATATGATAGCTACATTCATTAGAAACAATGTAAGAAGGAACAGTCTATTACAACATCACTCGATGATCCAAGGGAGCAGTAGTGTGATTCTCTAAAATGCAAACTCGAAAACGAGTCTCACTAAAGTGATCGCGCTCACTTCGATAACGAACCAACCTGTCATTGGTTTGGTATTCGTACGCCGTGGTGACGTCACCGGCGTGATCGTGTTTAACAGAATACCATTTTTGTAATCTCACTGCGTGGATTACGAAGTGAAGCTTAGAGAATCACACTGCAGAACAGTAACCAAAGAAGTGACTTAACGCGGGAGAAAAAAAAAAACACGCACATGAAGCTAGTTTAATAAATAAATATGGGCATTACATTATTAAACGTACCATACGTACCAGCACGCCTGTATTCCTCGAAGGTTTAGGCAGAGATGTACACCCATAGTTCGCCGGTATTATTAGGTTCCATGAATTAGGGGGCAAGCCTTACCGGGCACAAATCCTAACTCCGAGCTGCTACTGAGCATTTCATATAAAAACCCAATAACACTTTGCTCGACCTGGTAATCGAACCCAAGATCTCTAGCGTATCTCAGACGTGCTTAGGACCACTAGGTTAACGAAGCAGTTATTAGTCTTACATTATTATTTTGAAGGAAAAATCAGAATTGCAGTAACATAAATAGGCAAAGCTTGAACATTTCATCTGCCGAATTTACAAACAAGCTTTAAACATTAACAAATTCAAAGTACACGAGGTTAACAGTCAGAATGTAAGCCGAACTCATATTTCAAACGTTCCTGTTGCTAATTGCAATTTACGCTACAAAGAGGTTTAAATAAAACCCACGAAGTTGAACCAGGAACCGCAATGTAACTAGGTGGGTTAACATTTTTTCTTAGAACACCCTTTACCTTGTCATTCTGTACGGGACCCCCCACTACGTTCACGATGAATCGCAGAACGCCAATATTTCAGTTAACAGTAGTTTTCATGGTTGATCTTGATTTTGTTTTACTATTTGTAGTGGTCTTGCTTGGTTTAGTTTTGCTTAGCAGGTAGGTAGATATGTCATAATTTATTACATAAAAACATGAACTTTATGTAGGTATTTACTGGTATCTTCTTTTTTTTTAAAACGGGAAATCATCAAATAACTTCCCCCGCCCTGGGCGGGGCGGGAGGGAGTGTCAGACTTTTACTGACTAAAACCCGTCTATGTTCCTTCATGTGCCCTTTGCGTTCCGGGGGCGCGGTATCTCTTTCGAACAATCCGCAGCCCCGGCAATTTACTGGTATCTTCCTATAGCTTTGTAGCTTTCTATGGAAAAATTGCCTTACAGTTCATCGGAACAGTCTGTTTGTCTGTTTAAATTAGATGAACAACTACTACTGACTTCTAACTGCCTCAGTAGCCTCGTGGTCCAAAGCACGACTGGTCTTGACTTCTTGAGTTGGTAGTCTAGCAAAAAGTACTATTGGGTCAGCCAAAATTGAATTTTCAGTAGCAGCTCGGCGATAGGAATTGTGCCCGGTTAATGACAGTAGGCTCGCGCCCTAGGACTTAAACATACCGGCAAACTGTGGGTGTACATATATGTAGGTATACATCTTTGCCTAACCCTTCGGATCGGAGAATACAGGCGTAGATATTTTTTAATCGAATTGAAATTGGATGGAATACGATCAATAGGAGGTAGAATCTGAACCATGAACACATTTTAAGTTGTAAACAGGATAACGCAACCTTAAGAAAATATGCAGTACTAGCCTTTGCCCGCGACTTCGCCCTCGGTTATCGCGGTCGCAAATAAAGAAATACCTAGCCTCTGTCCTTTCTTGGGGTTTAAACTTACTCTGTACAACATTTTTGAAGCTGAATATTTGTCCGTCTTGCTTTGGTACAAAATGTTCCAGCGTTTCAGAGTCACACAAATTCCTATAACCTAAGTATTTATGCAATTTTTCTGCTAAAATATGCTTTAGAATGCTCATAGAGAAGAAGGCAAAACCATTTCCTAGCCGTCTCTCAAACAATGTTTGTGTAAAAAGCGGAGTCCCGTCGACAGTGCATAAAATTCCACCCGACCCTCGCTAGCTAGCTTGCACTATATCCGGGCTAATGCCGCTGTAATACCGTATATTATCAGAGTACAGACCAATATTGTTCCCACCGCTGGGAACGGCCTGCTTTCTGTGAAAGACCTAGTGTGGGTTACTGGGACTATGTTTCACTAGACCGTTTTTCTTTTTGTTTAACTTTGCCCCGCATTTGGGTTTTCTCCCGTATCGTGGGTGCGTTCACAAATATTTAAACTCATTTTCATATGAACTCGCAACAACTATCTGTAGACATAGGTATTTATTATTTATGCCGTGTGGGAGTCGAAACCGCGAGACGCGGCTTCTGCCAATCGCTCAGCGACTACGCCAACCATGCCGTCACGCCTTAAAAAAGTCACATTGATACTTGAACCGCAACCTCATGATGAGAGGCCTTAACCAGTGAGCCAGCACGACTTATTTACTGCTGAGCAAAAGCCTCCCCCATCTCCTTCCAAATATTGTTTTACTACTTAAGATAAACAAATTCGACTGCAATTCTACTGCTTCGTAAGCCAAGTGGTCTTTAGCGCGACTGCTACGCTCACCGCTAGAGGTCTTGGTTTTGATACCCAGGTCGGGTAAAGTGCTATTGGGCTTTTCTATGAAATTCTCAGTAGCAGCTCGGGGTTAGGATTTGTGCCCAGCTAATGGCAATATTAGGCTCGCCCCTTATTACATGCGCTCTAAACATACCGGCAAACTGTAGGTCTACATTGGTAGACCTCTGCCTAACCCTTCGGGGAATGCAGGCGTGATGGTATGTTTGTTTGGTATGTATAAACAAATTCCCAGATCACGGAAATCGTGAAGTATCCTCCGATAGCAGCCCTGTAAATCGCCGTTATCTGTGCTCAATACGAACAATCCTTTTATTTGCTAGGGCTGATACACAACATAAACATAACCTGTTTGTACAGGTGTCATTATCAGGCTGATTGTTAAGACAATATTCATTTCAAATGTTCAGTGGTAACTTGATAAAGGTAAAGGATGTCCAGTTCACCAGCTATAAGATAATGTAGTGCTTATAATTCCAGCCTATTATTGTCCCACTGCAGGGCAAAGACCTTTTCTCATACAAAGAACACCACAATCGCTCGAGGGGGATTGGCGATTTCAGATTTATATTAACTTAATGTAAGTTGAGGTTTTCACACTATGTGATCCTTCACCTTTTGTAGTGATGTCCAAGATAAACTTAGAAAGTGCATATGAATTGTAAAGGGCACATTGGTACTTTCTCTGATTTGAACCGACAAATTCAAACATGAGACGTACGATGTCTCAGTAGTTGTGGCACCGTTTAACTACTGAGCCATCACGACGACGTTCTTGTAGTGAAAACCGAAACAATAACAAGGTCTAGCATTTTTACTAGAAGTTCTTTTAAAAGTAAAATTTCGTTGTTTGTGTGAAGAAATTAAGTACAAGACACCAACTTTGCAACCCCTCTAAATTAAATAGGGTAATAAAAGGACGACATCAAAACGGGTCATACGATGTGAACTAGCAGCGAACCCAATTCATCGTTGGGGCATTATTTTTATTCGTCGCATGGTACAAAGTACAAACACGGTAAATCCACAAGTCAGTATTTGCGAAACACTAAAATCTGTGCAGAAAATGTTTTCCCATCAATTGACACACTATTTATTGTAAACAACAATGAGAAACATCCCACGGGCAATAAATGCGAGCAAACAAGGGCGGGTGCACACTAGCTTACTTATCAATCGCTCCGTTTGACGTTTAGTGGCGCATGAGCGTCGGCCGGCTTAAGGGCGCGTGCACACGCCGCTAGCGCCACGCGGCGCGTACGCGTATGTTATGGAAAATACTTAAAAGGGTGGCGAGGCTGACGGGGCTGGTGTCTGGTAAGCACGTCTGGTAATAAACTAACCAGACTGGATTATAAAATGTTTGATCCAGAAATTATTCATATCATATGGCAATTATTTCTAAATCTGACATTCATCGTCATTTTTAAATGCAAATTCAATAACATTAGACACTTAGACAGATAGAGATATAAAAATAGAGCATCGTCGCTGTGTTTTGGTTTGAAGAGTATTGGTGCCAGTGTAATTACAGGCACATGAGACGTTATAACTTTGTCTCTAGGATAATAGCAACGTCTTTACAAGGCTTCTAGTATTGCAAAATTCTATAGGCAGCGGTCTGCGGTGCTGGCTTATTGTACGCCATCAAATGATCTTAATTTTAAAAAATGACAAATACTGATTCAGCTGTCGTCCGGGAGGCGTAAGATTGAGCTTTGCATTTGTGTGAGTAATTACCAAAAGTGTCTACTTGTGGTTTTTTACCCAGTTAAAACCGGTTTCAACCAATCAAAGACGTGTCGCACTCTAGGCCGACGTCACACCTACACTCTCCGTATGGGCACTCACACAAATGCAAAGCTCAGCTTACGCCTCGCGGGCTGTACCTACTGGCATAATAAGTACTAGTATCAAAAAATGTTCACCACCTCTGTGAACGCAGGGGTGTGCATACCAGCGTAATCTTGTTTCCCTAACCATGCCACGTGTTTTATGAACGCTGCCTTGCCGACCGTTGGCGACAATATTAGCTCGCCAGGATGGGAGGCAACAAGTTTCGTTTAGGGATAACGGGTTCTGTTATGGGAATCCGCCCCAGGGAGTGACCGCTGTAAATTTTCCGTTGACTCATTTAATGGTACAAAGTGATGTCTTTACCGCTGATCGCATAGCGCTCTTATAAGATGGAACCAGAATAATAAAAAGCGTAATAAATATCATTGTTATAAAAATCTAAATACTCTGATAGTGAAATATGTAACCCATGTGAATCAGTAGTGGGACTCCGTTTTGCATAGCATTAATTGTCTCTATAAACATCATGAATATATATTCCCTAATAGGCTGGCAAATAAATCGCCGTTGAGACAGAATCGGTTAAGTCTGTTGTCAGCGTGACTTAAATCATATACCTGTGTCAGATTCATCATCATCATCATATCAGCCGCAGGACGTCCACTGCTAGACATAGGCGTCCCTCAACGATTTCCAAAAGTGCCAGTTGAAAGCGACCTACATCCAAATTAGTACAGGCTAAACTTACAAGTACCCGCTACAGTGTCTAAAGTAAGGGAAATAGTATTTACTCAGACGTAAGTATAACTTGCAAAATTTCACTTGGCATTAGCAAAATCGTCGACATCAGTATTGTTTGAAAGATTATAAAAATAAAACTTAACTATGAATCAACCAAAACTAAAACAAAACAAACCAAGTCAACCGAAGCAAACAAATGAAAGTGTCTTAGAAAAAAAATCAAGTAGATAAGAATGTGGAGTCAAGAGAAGCAGCCATAGTCAGTAATATCATCACTACTTAATTCTAATATAGAACTAATAAAAAGCTAAAGTACTTTTGCCAGCTGCTCTAGAAAATATATACCTATATAGTTAAAACTAGCAAGGAACTTCATAGGCCAGGACTTAATAGTTTTTTTTTGAAAACCACAACAAAAGACCGGCAAAACTATCACGAGAATTTCAATGAAAAGGTTTTTTAAAAATCCGGACAGGGTAAAAAGAATATCAAAATTCCAGTTAGTAGTAGTAGGTGTAGGTAAGTGCCTACATCTCTCCATATCTAACCTGGCTTAAAAAAAAAAATCCATCTATGTTCCTTCATGTGCCCTTTGCGTTCCGGGGGCGCGGTATCTCTTTCGAACAACCCGCAGATCTAACCTGGCTAGTTTTCTTCCAAACAGTCGTCGAATTCCATTTTCGAATACGAATGTAATGGAAAAGAAACAGTTTTTTTATTGAAAGCACTGGTTTGGCCACCTTCGAGTCAGTGATATCGTACTGAAATACATTAATAAAGTTATAAAGCGTCCCGTGTCTTTAAATGTTATAGTTGGAGTCCTATATGTGTGTATACCGTGGTAATATCGTAGAGTGACCACAGTACCAATATTGCCGTAGAACATCTCTCTCTGACTGCTCTAATTTGATGTTGGCTTAATGTAATCAAACCAACCAATATCGGCAAATAACATGCATAACTAGAACACCTAACATTCACATGCTAACTGATTAATAGACGAAGAAGTTACTGATCAATACTGCGAAATTAATTACTGCATGAAAGCACACAGAGGAATGTAATATTATATAGCATTTCTATGTACATTTCTACTTGTTAGACTTTTTCCAGGTAAGAAAACAAACCAACTGAAGTTAAAAGTAGTTCTAATAAGACAAAGTGCCTACTTAGAGAAATTTCGATCCGACGTTAAAGCCAAATTATTTATTTCACCACTTTGGACATAATTATGAAGAAAGCTGAATTAAAATTTTCTTCGACATCGTCTTCCACAGCACATTTGACACACATCTCTTTGTGTGTCATGTACCATTCGCCACGCTTCTGTCTCATCCTTCTAAAGAGGCTGATCCTACCCTTGAAAACAACTATATCGTTCACACAAATTATACTTGGAAACTAAATCACTTATCACTCTCCTTGTTTACATTGCAACGTGGAAGTATGAAATCTCTGCATTCGAGAATTACTTACATTTTGTCTAGTTCCAAGAAAGTCCCACTCAATTGCTTGCCTTTGGCAGTGACCTTGATTTCGCTCCAGTTGTGTCGAATTGCTGTCCCTTATGAGAGGAAAAAGAGTAAATGAAGAATGAGTGTTTTGACCGAAATTTGGTCGTACGGTTTATTTCTTAGTTAAAAAAGAAAACTAAGTACTATCAATCGCAGCGACGAACTACAATTACCTACCTACATTATCAACGGGTTACGTGGCAACTCAGCAATTAAAAACTACTTAAATTACTATCAACTATTGTCACATAACCAATTACAGCTAATAAATTCAAGTATAATAGAAATATTTGCATCAAACTCAAGAACGTTTCAAGTTCACTCCGCATTAATTCTGAACCATATTCACGTTAATAGTAATTATATAAAGTAGCAAGCAGTGCAATATATCAATTCATAGTGGGGTACGCACCGCAAATTAAATGGAAGCTATTAAAGAGCTCAGGATTGTCACCTAGGGCATGAATTATTTATAACTGAATTATGCGGATGGTGGGAAAATGGCGAGCTGCGACAAAGGGGCAGTAATGATTTTGTCAGCGTCGTTCTAGGTAATCCTTTTGGCATTTAGGTATGAAAAGAAAGTACGGAGGGATTTAACGCAATGGCTGAACCAAAAAGAATATTCTGAATTTTGTGAATTTTATTACCGTAGGTTTTGGGTAGGTACCTTAATAGGGGTTTTTGTACTTAACATTATAAATAACTTTTACAATGGTATTAACCGTGAAATCACGAAATAAGCGAAAAATAAGCTGATCAATAATTACGTGTTCACTTAGAAATCAACCAAATATATGGGGCAGCTTATTTTTAATCACGGTTCCTATTCATGATAATTTTCAGTCTCAGCTCCGTCACGATTAAAAATGCATTCATTATGAGTAATCTCGTAAACTATTCGTTGCTCTCGAGAATGAGTCACAGTAGTAGTACCTACCAGAACGAGCTCCTTCACAAAGAGCTCTAATATCTCTTTGTGAGGGGACGGTAGGGAAGATACTTATACATATTTCTGGCGTCAGTATTACTATGTTCCGGTTTGAAGGATATGGGTGCTGAAGTGTGAATAACCAGCACATGAGGCTATTCAGCGTGGGCTCTGGGATAGAAACGCAAATGCGATACCGTTCCAATATTGGCAAATACGTGAACACTAAATATCTTTCAACATAATGTAGTCGCCGTTTTTTATTTTGTAATATTTCGCACATATTATATAATAGTTTTGTGCATGGCACATCATGCGGAAAACAGGATCACACGATTACGAATGAATACGATTGATGAATTGTGAATACGATTTCCGTGGCAATATTATGTCAGGGACATTTACGTGTAATTCTATGTGCAAAATATTATAAAACATCTATTTCAAAGAGTAGAAGGATTATTTTCCAAAGTTCGTTTTAATGGTCTAATTGAATATACCTAAGTATACGTTTTTGAAACGAATATTTTAAAGCATAAACAATATTTAATAAAATTATTGTTTAGCCGAATGGTTTTAGTTATGTCCCAATGTACAATAGCATACTTTTTAATTACCCACCTTTGGCAAAGTTTAATCCGTTTATATCGTCAATTCTGACAGTGAACTTTCTGCGATATGGGGGTATGGATATAAAATGTATGCCTAAAGATGATTCTAACTTACAAAATTATGAGTTTTGACTGATGAAATAGTTTTGAATGATTGTAGGCAAATGATTTTCTGCGAAATGAAGTTTATGCTATACGCTGTTATGCAAAATAATTTTATGACATAAAAAGTTCTACTGTAAGAGAGAGAGAGAGAGGCTCATTTTGCTCTGATACCATCACTCAATTACTTATAAAAAGTGAAAAATGAAAAGAAAGACACTGCAAATGTAATATTTTTTATGCAATTTAACCGAATCTCGGTCGATTCCAGTTAGCTGATTAAATTGTTTTTTTTTTCACGAGTGTCTCGCACGGTTTTGTTTGGAAATGCTGAACTGGCTCGCCATATTTGAAAGTAGGCGTGTTTTAGTGTAAGGATTCTCTGCTCCTCCCTGGCCCTCACATGTGCGAAGGTTTGCAAAAATGCCTTGCCTTCCGCACATTACATTTCGAGTTATTATTGTATATACCTATGTCGTAAGTTTATGATAAAAACATGATAAACCTAACCAAGTTCAGGTTGTAAGTGGAATTTCTCAGGTGTAATAAAATTAAGTAAAAATTTTATCTTCTGACGGTTCTTGATGAAATACCTACCTGATTTTTAACCGACTTCAAAAAAGGAGGAGGTTCTCAATTCGTCTGTATGTATAATATTTTTTTTTTTTTTTTTTTTTTTTTTTTATTTATGTTCACCGATATTTTCGTCAATTATAGACGGATTTGAAAATTTTTTTTTTTTGGATAGAGTTCACTTCCGAGGTAGTCCCATTTTCACCAGTCCAGGATCTGATGATGGAATCCAGGAGAAATCGAGGGCTACCACCGAAAATTGTATGCTCGTATGGTGTTTTTGTTACGTAATCATGTCTTACTCAGGTATATGCTTCAGGGTATCAACATCGAATCGTCCGTTGAACTGCATTGCGAGTGGACCTCTGTCGGATTTCGTCTATTTTTGTTTCCAAATTTTGCTTTGATTTCTTAGTCTGTTGTATTACAAAGTTCGGTACCTCTCTTACTATCTTGTGGAAGTGCCCATTAGTGCTCGGCGCCATCTTCAGATCTGTATAGCTCCGTCCTGTTCTACTCTGGTGGTGAGTCAAGACACAAATCACATTTAAACACAGAATAAACTTTGAAAAAGTGTTCTGTGTTACTGGGGTTTGAACCTGCGACACGGCGTGCGCTAAGGCCAAGGCGCCGCTTGGGACCGCTGAGCCAAGAGTTAGTGAGAGGCGCCGCGCGAAATTGTTGACCAGTATCGACACTGTTGGTTTTTTGAAGCTTTTAGTAACGTGTTTGTAACATAATGCACCGATCGCCCTCTACATCTGCTTCTTCGCCAAACCTAAGTAATGTTACTGGAACTCCTGAGAATGTAACCCAAAGAAAGAGGAAACAACCTGAATCGGAAATAACAAATGCTATAAATACTCTCAACAACGATATGAATATTAAATTTAATGAGTTGAGATCTTATTTTGACTGTGCCATGTCTAAATTAACAGAAAATGTAAATACTATAAAAAGTGAATTGTCCACATTGACCGAAGCAACTACGGAAATTAAAAATGAACTTAATTCACTGCGATCTGATCACTTATTACTCGAAAAACATGTAAATGACAGGCACAATACTTTGGTCAAGGAAATTTCCGACTTACAAGTTTCGTTAGAACATACATCCGCCTTACAGGGCGACTTAAGGAAACAGGTCGACACCATATCCATACAAAACAAGAATACAGAGGTTTTGAATGAAACTATATTCGGGTTGGAAATGAAAATTGACTCACTTGAGCAACAGGCCAGGCAATGTAACGTGGAAATATGTAATCTCCCTGAAAGGCGATCTGAAAACCTGATAACAATTATGGAGAATATTAGCGCTAAAATAAACTATTCTCTGAATCAAAGAGACATAATTGCTATTCACCGCGTCCCGCATGCTCGGAAAGATAACAATAAACCTAAAAACATTGTTGTGAAACTTAGCTCCCGTATATTACGGGATAATCTACTCAGTGCATTCCGATTGGCAAAGGGGTTGAAAACGGATCAGCTAGGAATCTCTGGAACAGTACAGTCTATTTATATGAATGAACATCTCACGTTGAAAAATAAGCAGTTGTTTCGAGCCTGCAAAGAAGCCGCAAACAGTTGTAAGTACAAGTTCGTCTGGGTTAAACATTCCACCATTCTTGTGCGAGAGGTGGATGGAGCGCCTGCTATTGCGATTCGATCTACTAAGGATATTTCTAAAATTAAATCTAGCACCCCTCTTACAACTGTTACAACTAGTAATTGAAGTTAACGCTTTGAAGATTTGTTATTGTATACTATTTACATATTTTCATAAGGATTGTTTTTTTAAAATGTTAGTCGTTCTTAAATATTATTTACTTTTATTATTTACATATTTTTATAAGGATTGTTCTTTTAAAATGTTAATCGTTGTTAAACATTATGTAATTGTATTCTTATTCTGTGCCACAAGGTTTGCTATTAGCTGGTACCCTATTATATACAGGATAAGTTTTTAACCAGTGCGTAAATTTTTTTTGGTAGTTCAGTGTCAGTAATAGAACACATTTCCGTGTTTAGTTAAAAAAAAAATAAAAAACAATTTCATCCTTATCCGAGTTTGAAATAAGCAAAACATGGACATAATCTATTCGCCATACTATCAATGACAACTCTTGGCCGCCGCCCGGGCGCATGGCTGGGGTGAGGGGGTGGGGAATGCGCTAGCGCCGAGTGACAATAAAATATGGTTTTTAAGTATACATGTTTCGTAAGCGATAACTTTTTTTTTTAGTACTAAGACATATCAAAATAAAATATACGTGTTTAATAAAACGTGTTGAAGTTTATTATGGCAAAATTTACGCACTGGTTAAAATTTTTTCCTGTATAACTATGTTATTAATTATAACCTCAATGTTGCTCATTCGTATCTGCCTCTACATCTTTCCATACTAGTTATGTGTCTTATACATAGTCTGGATTTCATGTATACGTCCGACAAGTGGACATTGGCTCACTTTAAACTTAAATTTAACATTTTTAGGTATCAACCTTTTTCCTGTGGATAATTTAATTGTATATTATCAGAATTGTAGGGGTATACGCACCAAACTTAATATACTGTACATGAATATTTTATCGAATTGTTACGACATTATAATCCTAACGGAAACATGGCTTACTCCACATATTTCTGATGGTGAGTTCATAGATAACCGCTACAATGTTTACCGCTGCGACCGTAATCGCACTGTCACCAACAAAAAAGAAGGTGGAGGGGTTTTGGTGGCAGTGCTTAAAAGTTTATCATCCACACTCGTAGCCCTGGTACAACCAGTCAGTCCTTTTATTGAACACATTCTCATACAATTACCAGGGAATAAAACTGATGGAAACTGTATTATTAGCGGAGTGTATATTCCACCTAAATCACCCGAGGAAATTTACCAGGGCCACTTTAATCTTCTACATAATGTTCTATGCAACCTTAACACTAAAACATTTTATCTCTTTGGAGACTATAACTTACCCGATATTAGCTGGCTACCTAAACACGGTGGTGACTTGGCTCTGCAATGCTTTTTCAGTGGTTCTTCGACAGCTAATGAACATATGAGCAATTTTATTTCTGTACTCAATGCGTCACAATTCAATAACATGAAGAATGACAATGGTCGTATTCTAGATTTATTAATTAGCAATACTGATTGTACTACATACACTCCATCCTTTACATTGCTGCCCATTGATAGTCATCACCCTCCTTTTTGTGCTACTATCACATATAAGTCCACATTTAAGACCCTTGCGCAAGCAAAAGCATACAAATACAATTTTTACAAAGCAAATTATGATCAAATTAATCTCGATTTATCTACAATTGATTGGATGGCTAATTTTAGTACTTTGCCCGCTGATGAATGTGTAGGTGCCTTTTATGACATTTTATATGGCTCGATTAAAAGGTATACTCCCAAGACTCGTGCTAAATCTACTAAATTCCCTATTTGGTTTTCTAAGTCGCTAATTGGTATTTTCAAATCTAAAAATAAGGCCTGGATCAAATGGAAGACGTACAAGAACTTGTCAGATTACGAACAATTCTCCTTTTTAAGACGTAGATTTCATTCTGAATGCAACAATAATTACTGTAAGTACATAGATAGTGTAGAGCTAAACATTAAGAAAAATGTTAAGAATTTGTGGAGCTATGTTTCTAACCGTCAATCCAGTAATGGTATACCTATTTCAGTTTTCTTTAAAAGTCAAATTTCAACTGACCCAACCGTAACTTGTGACTTATTTTCAGATTATTTTCAGTCAGTCTACGAAAAATCTACATTAATTGGCACTCAATGGATACCTCCTGAAAGTTGTGCAGATAATTGTGTTGTTATTAATCGCATTTCATTTAGTCATGAACAAGTTTTAAAAGAGCTTAATTCGTTGGATACTTCCAAAGGACCTGGTCCTGATGGGTTACCGGCTTACTTTCTGAGACAAGTCTCTGCGAATATTTCTACACCGCTACACTTCATATATAATAAATGTATTATTGAGGGAACATTCCCTAAATTTTGGAAAATTGCTAATATAACACCAGTACATAAATCAGGCTCCAAACAAGACGTTGAAAACTATCGTCCTATCTCAATCCTACCTGTCCTGTCGAAGATTTTTGAGAGGCTTGTTCATGACGCAATTTACCCTACACTACACAACATTATAATTACTCAACAACACGGATTTGTCCAAAAAAGATCTACAGTTACAAATTTGTTGACTTTCACAAATTATTTATTTAATAATATGGATCAACAAATACAAATTGACGCTGTATACACAGACTACCAGAAAGCTTTTGATAAGGTTGACCATGAGTTGCTTCTGGAAAAGCTTGCGTACAACGGAATTCGCGGAGATTTACTTCGCTGGTTTATATCGTACGTAACGAAAAGAACTCAGCGAGTCGTAATTAGGGGATATCAATCCAAATTGATTACAGTATCCTCTGGCGTGCCCCAGGGCTCAATTTTAGGTCCTTTACTTTTTATTATATTTATTAATGATGTCGGGAATTGCTTTTTGCATTCGAGATTCTTACTCTATGCAGACGATCTCAAAATTTATAGAACGATTCGAACTCTTACCGACTGTGATTTGCTTCAAGCTGATCTGGATAGATTCTCTGCGTACTGTATTGATAACAAGATTCAACTAAGCACTTCTAAATGTGTATCAATCACATTCACAAAAAACAAAAATGTTATAAATCGTACCTATATACTTGGCGATGCTCCTCTTACTGAAGTTACGTCAGTGAAAGATCTAGGGGTAATGTTGGATAGTAAGCTCCATCTTGATCAACATATTCACAAAATTATTAATAACTCATACCGCATGTATGGTTTTGTGATGAGAACCGCTTCAGAATTTAAGCGTCCTGATACCTATATGCACCTTTACAAGTCACTCATTAGATCGCAACTTGAATACGCCGTATTAATATGGAATCCTTTATACAAAAAATATATAGAGAGCTTAGAAAATGTACAGCGCAAGTTCCTCAAAGCTGTGCGGTACCGCTGCCGCCATAATTTGATCCCGAAAGACTCCTGTATCGATGTTAAGTTGATGGATTTGAAGTCTAGACGCCTTTTTCTTGAGATGATGTTTCTGTATGACTTGTGTAGCAGCAGATATGATTGTTCAGATTTGGTAAATGGAATAAGTTATATTGTACCTAGAACTGTTGTAAGGCGCGAGGTGCGCGAACGCCCTCTTTTCGCTATTCCATCTTGCCGCACCAATGCTGGAGTTCGTGCACCTCTCCGTCGTATAGCAAATAATTATAATACATTTTTTTCTGATATAGATATATTTACATTATCGCATAGAAAATTTCGAAATACTATAATTCAAAAGTTGACTAACTAAAACTAATTTAAGCTTATTTTCTAACTGTAACCTAAGCATAATAATGTATTGTGAAATCACTCGCATGCCTTGATAGTTCTAATGTAAAAAATAATAGATAACATGTGGATTACGTTGTGAGTTACGCATATAAAATTAACATTAGATACTAAGGATTATTAATTAACCAACTTGTGTAACTGTTTGTTTTCCCTAAGAAAATAAATAAATAAATAAATAAATAAATAAATCTGATACTGCTGTCCTGATGATGATGCTACAGTACTCCTTAACGGTAGTAGTTTTTGAGATAGGGAATTTTAACCGACTATTTATTATATTATGTTTGTTCGCGGATAACTTCGTCGTTTATGAACCGATTTTGATTATTCTTTTTTTGTTGGAAAGGGTAAACTTCCCAAATGGTTCCATTTAAATTTCATATAGATCTGATGATGGATTACGGAGACAGACAAAGGAACTCTTCAAAAAATTTCAGCAAATCAACCGCGATTGCTGCTATCGCATAAATATGCATTGTTTACGCAATTGCACAACATAACATCGCGCCTGTACACTCGAAAGAGTTACTCAGATGGTATATACTTACAGTAATATTTAAAAATTTCTCATCTAAGTAAACGAAATCGCGTATTCTGCTTTCTTATGACTTTTTTTAGCGGTGTCATGTTAATTTACATGACATGACAGTTCCTTCATGGATTTGGATAAATAAAATGATACTAAAAAGCGAGAAATAAAAAAACTTTTTTACAAAAAAAGACAACCGCCTTCAAAAACTAAAAAGAGAAAAATAACTTTAGCTTTGGAAGTCGGCGGCAATACAAAACAACAAACAGAAGCAAAGCCGCCGACTTCCAAAGCTAAAGTTATTTTTCTCTTTTTAGTTTTTGAAGGCGGTTGTCTTTTTTTGTAAAAAAGTTTTGTCATACATCTGCGACTTTTATATTGTTATTGCTACGCAGTTTATCTAATGCGTATTTAGTAAACGTAAAAAATATAATAATCTAAAACAACCTCCCTACAACTGGGCTTTTAATCAGGTGATGATAATAACTTTATCAACGCACTTGCTTAAAGTGGCTCATTACACGAGGGCTTTTTATATTACATTACCAGACTAGTGCGTCTTGAAAAACCTCGTATGAAACGCGTGAGCATTTTTTTATCACACGGTCGGCTCCATTACAAACTCTACACTTGTATCACAAACGTGAAAAATAAACCACAATGCCGTTTCAGCAGTTCTGATACAACACTACAAAGATAGACCACCCTAACCGGTAAATGCAACAAGATGTCACAACAATCAAGTTGTCCCATAAACTTAAACATAAAATAGGAATATGTGTCTACATAGAAGAAAACATTAACACTCAGTCACAATACGAATCGTTTGACCGTAGGATCAGTACGGCCCAACGGGTTTATCATAGTAAGAATTAAAGACGTGCAGGTATGAGAGACATACGATTCGCTACAGCCATTCTCATTATAATGAAATGACTTAACGGTTAGTCAGTTCCTAACGTTGCACAACTTGCGTACGCGCCGGCCCACATTAATACAGACAAAACAGGAAGGTCGTTAAATGTCTAGGACCTAGGAGTTTTACTTTGACACTATCTACGAGGAATTTGTTGTAACGGTTCTAGTGTTGTAATGGGGAAACGGAATTATTAGGTTTCTGTTTTTATTTGTTACTGGCTTATGCACACGACTTCGTTCGTTTGTTTGTCGGTTTTAACGTTTTTCTTTCGAACGGAACCCTTATTCTTTTTCTAAAATGAATGGTGATAGTTTCTAAGACGTGTTTTTATAAATTTGTTTTAATAAATAAATAAATGATAATAGACAAATACATAAATAAATAAATACATACATACAACACAACAACAACACAACACACACATACATTATAACATTATTTTGTAAAAAGCTGTTACAAAAAGACACTTCAATTTTATTTATTTGTATAGATAAGTTTCTTAGTTCCTCATTTATCCCGAACAACAAAAAGTGTAGACATCGGCAACATCGGTCCAGAATAAATACGTAGTGTGGGCACTGGCAGGTAGGTACACCATTTTGTGCACTCGCTACAGTCGACACCCGGTAAATTAGGGTGGGACCCCCGATCGCTCTCTATGCTTTAAAGCTTCAGAAACACCGGTGCCGGAATCCGATACCGAAACGTTGACAAGAATAAAAAAGAGAAATAAAAAATGTAAAAGTATGTGTTTATGTAAAATAATCTACAAAAGGACAAAGATAGATCTAGGTAAACAAATATTTTAATTATGAAGCTGAGTTTGTTTATCACGCTTCCACGGCTAAACTACTGAACCAATTTTGGTTTTTGGACAGACTAAGCTTACACATCAAGAAAGGTAATCTGCGGCTTCGTATGCATCCACGATTACCAAGATACACGCGGAGAAAACCGCGGGTAAAGGCTAGAACATAAATGAAATGAAAGGACTCGAAAAATTCGCTTAGTTGGCACCACTTAATCGATTCAATATCCTGCATTTTCCTGCTTATTCTCAACTTAATGAAGTCTGAAGGAAAGTGAGTATTTAATAACTTAACGCGTCTTCTATGCAAGGAGAAGCGAAGGAGATTACCATTTTATTAATCCCAACAGTTAATTTTATTGAAATTAAATTTAATGAGATTCTCACCAAATGAATCTGCTGAGACGATTCAAATTCCTGATGGTATTAAACATGAAGTTTATGGAGTGGGTAGCGACGGGAACACCAAGGTAATTATTAGGGTACCCAACTATTTTATGATCTTATTTTAAAGTAGCGAGCGCAGTTAATATTAGTGGCGTTTATAAAATAAGTGACAATTATTTATGGTTCAGGCAGACTACAAGTTAATACATTATTTCTTGTTATAGTGTTGATTTTAGCGTGTAAATATTTAGTAAAAACCTTTAATCTTGACAACGTTCTCGTTTGCTTGTATTTGTTCTCTCATGTACGAGGCTTCTCTATTTCATATCTACTTTCTAAGTTTAACTTAGACATCACTGACAACGGTGACGGAAAACATCGAGAGGAAACTTGGACATAAAATTAATATACTCATAAGCCTGAAATCATAAGAGCGCGCATCCAGAAAGTTGGCAACGTCGCAAACAGCTGTCAAATATTTCCCTGTTTTGATTAATTTGTCAATATTACTGTATGAAAATGAGAAATATGGCTTACTAATGCACTAGAATATTCATTATGAAATGCAATAATTAATATCGTAACACCGAATATTTAGTTTTAGATGTAAAAAAAGTATTTGGAAACTTTACAAATGCCTTTTTTACACCTAAAACGGGTACAACATCAAATTCAGTGTTTTAATTGCAATTCATTATTAATATTCTAGTGCATTAGTAAGCCATATTTCTTATTTTCATACAGTAATATTGACAAATTAATCAAAACAGGGAAATATTTGACAGCTGTTTGCGACGTTGCCAACTTTCTGGATGCGCGCTCTGCAAGCCTTGTCATCAATACACGTGCCTTCTTTGTATTAAGAAGAGGCCTTTGCCCTGCCGTGGGACAAAAATAAGCTGGTATTATTAGTGTTTACATTGTATATTCACATTTTAAAATAAAAATCAGTATCAAAATATTTTGTTTGATTTAAAACTATGAGTACACCTGAATCAATGGCAAATATTTGCAGTAAATAAGATTGTTGATGTATGATGGTATGCGACACACATGTTTTTTTTTAAAAAGAACATCTCTTCGGCAGTCTTTTTTTGCTTTGTGCTCAGTGCTCTGGTAACACAGACACGGGTAAATTTTTATCAATTATGGTGTTAAGCGAGTTGTGTAATTGTGATTTTTTGTTTTATTCGTATTGTACCTAAACATAAAAGTTACTTTGGCCGGTCAATTTTATTAGCTTTTCAATGAATAGTATAAATAAATAACTACAACTTAAGTGTTTTTGTTTGTAGTGTCAAAATAACAGCGTTTTTACGAAATAAATATGAATGTTTACTTGGTACGTACCTACACAAAAAATCTTACTTACTTAAAAATCATACATTTATTTGTCTGTTTGTTCCGGCTAATCCCATCAGCTGGAGCAATTATGAAAGGACACAGGATTACAGGTTTAGGTTAGGCCTTCTATTTCTCTCTATTCAGTAAATTAATTAGGGTAACCGATATTCAAGCTATTATTTCAGATAAAGATGAATATCTACTGACTTGCTTACTATCCGATTGAGTGGATTTAAATAATCAATATTCGGAGCTAGTTTGTGGAAGCTAAAGATTAAATGTAAATACAAATATCCACTCCAAAGCGGCTTCCTGCCCTAACCCTATAATTATTTTCGTTTGATTGACAGCTCTTATTAAAGGAATGTTTCCATACATGGCTTTCCTATTCCCCGTTCTTCCTTTATTTATTCACCAACCTCTTAAACATAATAAAGCTAAAGTACTTTGCGCTTTCCAAAAAGGAAGATGCTATTAGGTAACGGCTAGGTTCTCTATCGCTTGGTATTATATTCGATCTGCGACCGAGAACTATGGACGTCTGCGCAGAGCCTTAAATTTTACTCTTTTTATTTTAAATAAAACTTTTCCCCGTGCTATCTATTTCTTCTGTATCGTAGGTGCATTGACAAACATATAACAGTCAGACACGGAACAACTAACTGCAGGCCATATAAATATTTGCTCCGTACGGGAATTGATCCCGCAACACACAGCAAAGCAGCCAATCCCGCAGCCAATGCGCCAACCGTGTTCTTAAAATCCCACATGAGTAAGGACGTAAAACAAACTTCACCAACCAAGTAGCGCAAGTAATAAAAACCGAATCAACAGAAAGTGTAAAATAAAATGACTTGTATAAAAGTCGCGCGTGAAAGTGATGCATAGACAGATGTCGGGTTTGTTGGTAATCGGATTATCCGACGCAGCGTGACGATGACGCGACGTGGACGACACGACGTGTTGCCGTCATGTGGGACTACTGACAGCGGGCTCCGCATCTATGTAAATGGATACGGTATTTAGAACGCCGGCTTTCCCCTAACTTGAGGACCCAACGAGGTGTTCGCAAATTTGAAGGCCTAGTGCGAACACACGGGGTAAATTTACCACCTGACTAGTTGCAGAAGTGTTTTTTTTTCAAATATTTTCTATTTATTTTTATGTTGTTTTCTAGAGTCATGCTCCATGATATAATTATTTTGAGTTATTTAATTACTAGACTTTCTGGTTAGCCTATTATTTTCGGCTGTAACAATCGTGACTATTAATATTTAAGTTAATAAAAAACAGTATTGATCAATTTTAGAATCGAAAATACCCATTCCGTACATAATATTAATTTAATTTGAAGACCTTATTTATATCAATCGTGCTTGTCAGATATATATAGGTATTTTTAACCGACTTAAAAAAAAAGAGGTTATCAATTCGACCCGTATGTATGTAATATTTCTAGAACTGCCCAGTTTTCGTATATGTTAGTCTATATCAGCGTCTGGACAAATGTGCCAAATTTCAAAAGTGTATGTATGTATGTATGTTTTTTTTTATGTTTGTGTTTGCATATCTCCGTAACTACAAGTCCGATTTAAGTAATTCTTTTTTTGTTGTATTAGGTTTTGTTAAACTTAGGGAATACTGCAAGTTTGATCAAAATCGATTCAGTAGTTTTTGAGATAGGGAATTTTAATCGACTTTTTATTATATTATGTTCGTTCGCGGATAACTTCGTCGGTCGTTTATAAACCGATTTTGATGATTTTTTTTTTGGAAGGGAATACTTCCGAAATTGTCCCATTTAAATTTCATATAGATCTGATGATGGGTTCCGGAGACAGACAACGGAACTCTTCAAAAAATTACAGCAATTCTACCGCGATCGCTGCTATCGCATAAATATGCATTGTTTACGCAATCACACAACATAACATCACGCCTGTACACTCATAAGGGTTACACAGATGTATACTGTAGTAAGTATTTGAAAATTTCTCATCCAAGTAAACAAAATCGCATATTCTGCTTTCTTATGACTTTTTAGTGGTGTCTCGTTAGTTTACATAACATGACAGTTTCTAAATGAATTTGGATTATAGGAAGTTGATACTAAAAAGCGAGAAATAAAAAACTTTTTTACAAAAAAGACAACCGCCTTCAAAAACTAAAAAGAGAAAAATAACTTTAGTTTTGAAAGCCGGTGGCAATACAAAACAACAAACAGAACCAAAGCCGCCGACTTCCAAAGCTAAAGTTATTTTTCTCATTTTAGTTTTTGAAGGCGGTTGTCTTTTTTGTAAAAAAGTTTTTAATATGTTATTTGGAGTCGTATTTTCAATTCAAAAATTGACTCGAATCGCATTTTTACGTCGTTGTCGGTTCACTCATGCTAGGCCAACCAAGCTCCCCTAAACACATTTCCCACCTAGAAAATAAACAATTTTCTGAATGTGTGCATGCCTATCTACTTTTTTGGTATATGAATTGGAGTATTGAAAAGAGAAATTGAAAAGAGTGTCCATGGAGTTTCTTGCTCGTTCTTCTCTATAGAGACCCACGTTTTGGAACGAGCAACTAGCTTCAACATTAAACTGTAATTTCCTGACAATTCAAAAGTGCATGTAAGTGGTCTAATTGAAATAAATGCTTTGACTTTGACTTTATTTAATTCTCTTCATATAGTTACCAGTGTTTGGTTCCAACTTCCAACGTTCATACACTGCGTAAAAATGATTTTTAGAAAAATTAATATGTCTAATATTAATTATTATTCCATATATCATGTTCCACATGTTCAATATTATTGTAACTATTTTAATTCCGGATACAAATAGCATAGAAATAGCATCCGGATATTGAGGTTTGAAAGCATATTAAACAGTCTCCGTCCTGAAATATTTGTACAAAACGATTACCGGAAATTGCTTAAACTCAAATATTAAATTCAATGTTTGCCTTTATTGATTTCGTTCTAAATGCCAATTTTAGAAATTAAAAACTAAGACTTAAATCTAAATATATATAATTCAAAGGTGACTGACTGACTGACTGACTGACTGACTGAGATAGTGATCTATCAACGCACAGCCCAAACCACTGGACGGATCGGGCTGAAATTTGGCATGCAGGTAGATGTTATGACACAGGCATCCGCTAAGAAAGGATTTTCATCAATTCTACCCCCAAGGGGATAAAATAGGGGATGAAAGTTTGTATGAAACTTTGTCAATTTTAAACCGATCGAGCTGAAACTTTGCATGCTTAAAGCTACTATGACGTAGGCATCCCCTAAGAAAGGATTTTGATAAATTCCACCCCTAAGGGTATAAAATAGGGGATGAAAGTTTGTATGAAACTTTGTCAATTTTAAACCGATCGAGCTGAAACTTTGCATGCTTAAAGCTACTATGACGTAGGCATCCCCTAAGAAAGGATTTTGATAAATTCCACCCCTAAGGGTATAAAATAGGGGATGAAAGTTTGTATAAATCTTCTTAGATTTTCGACTGATTGAACTGAAATTAAAGATTGGAGCTACTATGATGAAGACGTCCACTTAAATAGGATTTTGATAAATTCAACCCCTAAGGGGATAAAATAGGGGATGAAAGTTTGTATAAATCTTCTTAGATTTTCGACTGATTGAACTGAAATTAAAGATTGGAGCTACTATGATGAAGACGTCCGCTTAAATAGGATTTTGATAAATTCAACCCCTAAGGGGATAGAATAGGGGATGAAAGTTTGTATAAATCTTCTTAGATTTTCGACTGATTGAACTGAAATTAAAGATTGGAGCTACTATGATGAAGACGTCGCTTAAATAGGATTTCGACAAATTCTACCCCCAAGGGGATAAAATAGGGGATGAAAGTTTGTATGAAACTTTGTCAATTTTAAACCGATCGAGCCGAAACTTTGCATGCATAAAGCTACTATGACGTAGGCATCCCCTAAGAATGGATTTTGATAAATTCCACCCCTAAGGGTATAAAATAGGGGATGAAAGTTTGTATAAATCTTCTTAGATTTTCGACTGATTGAACTGAAATTAAAGATTGGAGCTACTATGATGAAGACGTCCGCTTAAATAGGATTTTGATAAATTGAACCCCCATCGGGTTAAAATAAGGGATGATGGACGATGTAAACATATTAGTTTGAACCTATCAGTACCTAATGGAACGAAATACCTAATTAATAATAATACTTCTTAACGCGAGCGAAGCCGCGGGCAAAAGCTAGTTTAGTTTATAAAGTAATGACAATAACATCTCAACGTCAAAAAAACAATGTAAATTAGAGGAATTTTGACAAATTGAGACAGAGATTAGAAAGCTATCCTAAACATTTGTAGAATTGTCTCCCTTATTAAAAACTGGAATACGTAGCAACGTATTTCACCTGATTGTGAACTGAGAGTTAGCAAGTTCTCAGTTAACAATCAGGTGCAAAGTCAAACTATTATATACTAGCTTCTGCCCGCGACTTCGTCCGCGTCACAGTTGATGTGTTATCCTACGGGTACCGTACATTTTCCCGGGATAAAAAGTAGCCTATGTGTTATTCCAGACTATAATCTATCTTTGTGCCAAATTTCATCCAGATCCATTCAGCCGTTTAAGCGTGAAAGAGTAACAAACATCCAAACATCCATACATACAAACTTTCGCCTTTATAATAGTAGTAGGAAGTTATATATATGCAGCACCAGCTACACATGTTTACCTACGTTAACAATTTAAGATAACGTTATGAACTAAAAAAAATGAACATACATAATTAACTGTTTCTTTGGCAGAGAAGAGACGTAATAAAAGTATAAAACGGACCTTAAAACATCGAGTACCATTGCACGTTTTTGCTGCCTGGGTGGTTTTGGAACAAACAAACAAAATGCACGTAGCTCCACTGGAACGCAGCCGCCCACCGCATTTTACTTAGCAATTTCTTTTATCCTTTTGAAAAAGCATTTAGCGTACCTTCTTTTACTCCCGACTTTTCACAAAAGGTGATTAATTTTTTCTTTCAACCATTTTCAAATGCCTCATCTACGTAGAGATCGTTTGGAATTTACAGGTGGAATTTATTTACTAGTACCTATCATTAACACGTGCCTTTTTGTTTGCGGCCAATGAGCGATTAATGCCTTTTGTTTATAATTTGTGGGGTCAACCCATTTACATGTGAATAGAGGTTTTGAAGTTTATACGTTTGAAAGGTAGTGTAATCCCTTTGGCTCATTTTGCAAAGGACATAAAATGTTTATAGTCTCTAGACCTTTAGTTTCATGCTTTGCTCAAAGAAGATGAACTAAAGAAGCTGCATAAAGGTGAACAATTTAATTGCTTATTTCATGAACATAGTAAAGAAATCAAAATAGCAATATGTGCTGCATATATGTATGTACTTACCAAGATGTACAAATTGCAATATATTACTTTGAGAACATCCTATATAAATTTCCAGTAAATTGACACATATGAACACGCCTGTATTTCCCGGAGGGTTAGGCAGAGGTGTACCAATGTTAATCCATAGTTTGCCAGTACGTTTAGGTTCTATCAAATAATTAACCGGGCACAAATCCTAACTCCAAGCTGCTACGGAGAACTTCATAGAAAAACCCAATAACAGATCTGCTCGACCTGGGAATCTAACCCAAGACCTCTAGCGATACAGTCGCGCTTAGGACTCCTAGGCATAGATTCGATTATGACGAGACTTTTGTGGATTGTTCTACGTACGATCACGAAGATGCCTGGCTTAGAAAAACATCGAGAGCGAAGTTGTTTTTTTTTACCCGACTGCGACAGAAGGAGGGTTATGTTTTTCGAGGGTATGTTTGTATGTATGTATGTATGTATGTATGTATGTATGTATGTATGTATGTATAATTGTTTGGCACGCTCTGCAGCCTGAACGGCTCAATGGATTTTAGCTTGAGAGGTGTCGTTAGATTCGTATTTACTGCGAGAGTGACACTGGGTATATCAAAATAAAAAAATCAAAATGGCGGATTTTTGGCGCCAAATTCAAATGTTTGGATCGCTCTGCAGCCTGAACGGTTCGATGGATTTTAGCTTGAGAGGTGTCGGTAGATTCGTATTTACTGTAAGAGTGATACTGGGTATATTAATTTCTTTTTTAAAACACTGAAAAAATAAAAAATAAAAAACGGTAATTTAAAAAACTAAAAAACCCGACTGCTATTCTTTAAAAATCCCTAAAACAAGATAAATTGTAGCAGTCGGGACCCATTCGGGACCATCTGCAATGTAATATAGGTATGTGCTCTCAATTCACTAATCCTCCATTTCTAGAATGGGTCCCGACTGCTACAATTTATCTTGTTTTAGGGATTTTTAAAGAATAGCAGTCGGGTTTTTTAGTTTTTTAAATTACCGTTTTTTTTTATACCTCTGTAGGTGGCAAACTAGCTAACGGCCCGCCTGATGTTAAGCGGTCACCGCTAGTTGTGGCGAGCAACTAGTTTCTTTGTTTTTTTATTTTTCGTTAGCCTATTCTGTCCCACTCCTGAGGAAAGGTCTCCCTCCACTTCTTCCATCCTTCTTGCTTCAGCGCCCCTCCAGTTTTGAAGGAATCTGTCGAGTTCGTCCCGCGTCTTCTTGGCCTACCGCAACCCCGACTCACTGTCTCGAGACAGGTATATGCAAGCTTATGGATCTGTGTATTCTCTCGTATTTTGTATCTTGAATACTGGAAATGTGTTAAAGTAAAGAACTGTTATTTTTTTAATCAATTTTCTATGGTCACCATCCAAAAAACATTCGCTTTTTAAACTGTACCACACCGGCTAGGGCTGGCACGCATGACGTTAATTCGTTGGATGTAATTGATGAGCGCAGGCGCATTCAGCCACACGTTCCGTACACTTGCGCACGATAGGGTCACCAACCATTAATTATAATATGTCACATTTGCTAATAATTTGTAGAGCGATGATTTTATAGATGGGTGGTGTAATTTATTTGTGTTCCAAAAAGGATTTAACTTCTGTTCTACTGAGTTAACGCCAGCGTGTTATTTAACTAGCTTTGGCCCGCGATTTTATCCGCGTCAAAGTTTATATTTATACCACGGGAACCGTATATTTTTCTAAAAAAAGAAGTTTAAAAAACTAAAACCCGACTACAAAAAATTCAGGTTCTAAAAAGTATGAAACAAGAAAACATTCACATCTGAAAGCCGTGGTCGTATGCCACTTTGCTCTAAACTTTAGTGCTAAAGATTAATGTTCTATTACTATACACATACTGTTTTACCGGAATAGGTGGCATACGGCTTTCAGATGAGAATGTTTTTGTTTCATACTTTTTATAACCTGATTTTTTTGTACTCGGGTTTTAGTTTTTTAAACTTCTTTTTTATTTAAATTATTTTGGGGTTTAAATTTAGATTAGAATTCAAATTAAGCCCTTGAATTTGATATGCAAAACGACCATAATTGAAAGAAAAAAAATATATTAATCCCAGTAATTCACATCTTCATGAGCACATAAAATTTATTGCAACATAACATAGCCTGGGGACAATTTAGACGCTTCCAATGACACCTCGTTTGTCAGTTTCCGTTAGATGGTTTAGAAGTTATGAGGGAACAGATGAATATCCATACATACATACATACATACATACCTACCTACATACATACCGGTCAACCTCATAACCCTCCTTTTTGCTTCGCCGTAGTCGGGTAAAAAAGTACCCTATTTGCTACTCCAGACCATGCAAAAGGTAGTTTAAATTCTGCGATTTTTGTGAGTATTATTTCAATTATTTTACAACTCTGTAATAATTAACTTAATCACAAAACTTAACTTGCCTTTTTTGCGCGTTAAACCATTTCATCCCATCAGATTCACAAACACAAGATTTGTAGAACACATGTACTATTTGCTTACCTTTATTTAAGCACATTTAAATCGCGTTAAGCGGATTAAATTTAAACTAGTCAAATTATTACTTTTTACATTCTCTTCACCCTTATCGCTGAAACAATAGGGTTGAGTTTTCATAAGCGTTGTTGCTCCGTCTAAAAATAATTTATTGTGTAAAAGCGATAGGGGAGATTCTCTGGGGGGTTGTAACAGGTGGTGTAATGTCGGAGACAGATCAACCCTAATTTTTGGGGATGATTTTAAGTAAAGCTTTTGCGTGTCAATACATTTGGGTCGTAGATTATCAAATTGTGATAAGATTTTTTTGGGAAGTTATTAGATTTAACATTTGATTTATGCGTAATATAGGGTTTTATTGATCAAAATGACGTCATGGATCGTTTAAAATTAAAACTATCCTACTCATCAGTGTTGCCGACTTTTTTTCTGGCGAAGCGGCATGTTGAAATTTTTGTGTAAATGCTGGATTATTTCGTCAAAAGCGGGATATTTAAAAAAAATAAACATAAAATACGTACGTACGTATTTCGCGAAGGGTTAGACAGAGGTGTACCAATGTACTCCCACAGTTCGCCGGTATGTTTAGGTCCCATGCAGTAGGGGGCGAGCCTAGTTTTTTTATACCACTGAAGGTGGCAAACGATCTAACGGTCCGCCTATTGTCATTACCCAGGCAAAAATCCTAACTCCGAGCTACTACAGCGAATTTCATAGAAAAGCTCAATAACACTGCTCAACCTGGCAATCGAACCCTAGACCTCTAGCGTGGCAGTCGCACTTATTACCACTAAGTTGATGTCCCGCCAAAATCGGGATTTCTTGTAACCCTGCTACCTCTGGCACGTTAAGTATGATCTATCTACTAACATGACAAAAAACACGCAGTCAAAATGGCGGGCAGAACTCAGTGACACTTAAACCCCTCCCATATATTCACGACTTTTTGTCATCAACAAGTGGTACAAAAGGAGAATCGCAGTCAATCGATCCACGTGTTCATTACGTGATGTCGTCCGTCCACTGTGTTAAAGCCAACCCCCTACAACTAACCCATAGATGAGATACCCAGCACCACCACTGTATGTACTTCTTCTTCTTTATCGTGTTGGCAGTAAGGTCTAATGACCCCACACACCCTAGTGTCAGAGTTTCTAAACCGCCGCAAGGGCCTCTGACATGGTTATCGATGTCAGTGATGTCCAAGATAAACTTAGAAAGTACATATGAATTAGAAAAAGTCACATTGGTACTTGCCCGTGCCCGGTTGCGAACCCACAACCTCGTGCATGAGAGGCGGGCGCCTTAACCACTGGGCCATCACGACACTACTAAAGAACTGAAGAGGCTGTAATTAACATACATACAAACACGCCTGTATTCCCCGAAGGGTTAGGCAGAGGTGTACCAATGTACACCCACAGTTCGCCGGTATGTTTTTAGGTCCCATGTAATAAGGGGCGAGCCTATTGCCGTTGACCAAGCACAAATTCAAACTGCGAGCTGCTACTGAGAATTTCTTGGAAATACCCAATAACACTTTTTGCTCGACCGAGGAATCGAACCCAAGACCTCTAGCTTAGCAGTCGCGCTTATGACCACTAGACCAACGAGCCAGTTCTGAGGCTTTAATTAAAATTAGCCAATACAACCTTAATATTATACATTATGATATTGATACCGCTTTGTGATAGATTTAGAAGTAAGTAGGTGTAGGAAATAAAATAGTATTAAAATATAATATTAATTTACCGCTATAGTACCTACTTAGGTAGGGTTGCCATCACCTAAATTGTCGACGCCGGGAAAAAACTTCAAAACCCGTCCGGGGTTTTGAAGTTTTGGCCATTTGAATGAAATTTTGTTCTTTTCCCGAACGTCCCAGGATCTTCTTCTTCTTTATCGTGTGGGCAGTAAGGTCTAACGACCCCACACACACCCTAGTGTCAGAGTTTCTAAACCGCCTCAAGGGCCTCTGACATGGTTACCGATGTCAGTGATGGGTGGAGTGGTGTCCCAGAATTATTATTATTATTTTATTTATAGCTTATCTTTCAATTAATCGGTCTATCTTTCAATTGAACTAAAAGTGTCCGGGTTTCTGCCGGACATTTTTGACAACCCCTCCCGGCATCCCCCGGACGCCCTCTAAACTAGGACAAATCCGGGGCAACCCGAACGGATGCCAGCCCTATACTTAGGTATATCAACAAACTGGTTTTACTCACAGAAAATTGAGAGTGGTAAAGGTACAGCGATATTAAATGAAAGTTATTAAATGCTTTCATTTGACTTGCAATGTTAGTCAGTTTGTTTGGGTTAAAACCTGCGCAAATTCAGTCGGAGCCACTTCCGATTATTCTACGGAGTTGATAGTTGTTGGTTTAGTTGTCCACACAATGCATTTTCTAGTAACCATGACTTGAATAGCCATTTTTTTATGATTTTAAGCTTGTCGCGATGTTTTCCTGTTTTTTTTTTAAATATACAAGTAACTAAAGTTCCACTTAAAATTACTTGTGTGTATTATTTATACCATTGCTACAGAAATCGTATAATCTAAAAAAAACGATGGGTTCAATTTACTTCAAAACTAAATTTCCTTCTTTTTAGACTATTTTATAAAACTTGTTTATGGAAAAGTTTTACATACATACCTACATAAATTCACGCCTTTTTCCCATGGGGGTAGGCAGAAACCACAGAACGCAACGCCACCTGGTACGATTCTTACATACCTACTACTTTCGCCTCATCCACGTTCATACATCGTTCGAAAAGTTTTATTTTTTTAATAATAGGTAAATATGATGGTTCTCATTTGACTAGATAAGTACTATCTCACCAGCCCCCCTAGCCAAGTCACAAACGATAATCGTAAACGCTCGGTAGGTACCAATAGATTTTAAACTTTATACCCCAGAGCCTTAAGTTAAAAATCTATTAAAGATTTCTAAGCGTTAGCGACTGGAAAGAACGAAAACGCTATGCAATCTTCATTAGATCTTCAACTTAAAACCAAGCATATAAAGTTGAAGATCTATTAAAGCCAACGAGCATACCAGATTAAAGCCTACTCAGCGTTTGCGTTTATCGTTTGTTACATGGCTACAGGTGCTGGATGGATAGCGATATTGTGCTTGACGAAGGTCGCCCCTTACTTGTGCTTGAGGAAGAAGTAGTTCATTCAGCTTGCAGCTATCTGTCTATAACAAACTTCAGCAGATAGTTCCATTCTGTATGCACAATAACCGTATTCCTAAAAAGCTTAGTCCGTAATAAAATTGAACTTATTAAAAGTACGTGTTTTGCAGATGAATGTGCAGCGTTGAGAAAAAAAGAAAGTTAATAAGGGATTTCACGGAGGTCCGGAGACCGACTTCAACTTCAAAAGGTCGGAACTTCCGATTGATTTTACACCCGCCTTTGATTTCGGCTCCGATACTTTTGAATTGCAATTTATTACATGGGACCTAAATATAGCGGCGAACTGTGGGTGTACATTGATACACCTCTGCCTAACCCTTCGGGGAATACAGGCGTGATGGTGATGGTACTTTTGAATTGACGTAGCGACAGACTGCGTCTGATTGAGTGTTGTACATTCGCGTGTCATTGCATATTACTAAGAAACAAATTATGTAAATTTTTATTTATCTATATTTGCCTAGTGGTTTCAAGCGCGACTGTTACGCTAGAGGGTCAGATACCCAGGTTGAGCAAAAGGTGTGATTGGGTTTTCAACGAAATTCTCAGTAGCAGCTCGGTGCTAAGATTTGTGCCCGGTTAATGGGAATAGTCTCGCCCCCTATTACATGGGACCTAAATATGCCTAACTGAATAAAGGCGTGATGGTATGTGTATATTCGACTTATGTTTCTTTTATTACATTATGCTTGCCATCTCCTCCATCGTTGACTCCGACACAGATATAAAACCCCGACTTCGGTTCCGGTATAACCTCCGTAACACCCCTGGTTAAAATATGTTGTAAGCCGCCTGCAAACAGTCGGAGCGGCGCGGCTTACACCCAGCTACTTCTATTCTTCTCAGAACAGATTAATTTACATAGGAACCTAGGATGTTGACTTTCAAGAAACTGAATATAATAAAGCAAGAAACGCTTTTCACAAGTTAATCCATAAAAGAACTTGTCAAGAAAATGTTGCTTTCATCTAAAGCGGTCGTGATGACTAAGCAGTGCTGATTCCTTTTAAAACAGAATTTATCCCCCACAAAAAGGTACACGGATTTTTTCGGGCTGTTTGAATAAAGATTACAATTGGGTAGATGACCACTAATCACTAGACGTTTTTTGTAAGAGCTGTCAAAACGCGATTTCTCCATATACTTAACTATGACGTCACTTTTTTGATATCTTAATTCACTAACCATTTATTGATCTCAATTTTTTTTTTAATGTTTTTACCTCGAAATTCCCGACTGGGTGAACCGATTGTCATGATTCTTTTTTATTTGAAAGCTGGTGCTTCCCGTGTGGTCCCATTGCCACCATTTCAATATCTGATGATGGGATCTTGTAGAAATCGAGGGAACTCTTCAATAAATAACAGCAGATTAACCGCGATTGTTGCTATATCATATCTAAGCATTGTTTATACCATCACACAACATAACATCACGATTCACGCGTGTACACTCGAAAGGGTATCACAGATATATTCAGCAGTATTCGAAAAATTGTCCTCCAAGTAAACGAAATCGCATAAGTATTCTGCTTTCTTATGACTTTTTAGTGGTGTTAAGTTAATTTACGTAGTATGACAGTTCCTTCATGGATTTGGATGACAGGAAGTTGATACTAAAAAGCAAAAAATAAAAAACTTTTAAACAAAAAAAAAAAACAACCGTCTTCAAAAACTAAAAAGTGAAAAATAACTTTAGCTTTGGAAGTCGGTGGCAATTCAAAACAACAAACAGAACCAAAGCCACCGACATCCAAAGCTAAAGTTATTTTTCACTTTTTAGTTTTTGAAGGCGGTTGTTTTTTTTTGTTTAAAAGTTTTTTTTTTAGAGTAGTTCTTTCTTGGAATTATACATAGTTTAACTAGCGACCCGCCCCGGCTTCGCACGGGTGCAATGCTGATTCTAAATACACTACATAAAAACGTTGTTCACAAAAACATAGCGGCCCGCTCCGCTGCAAACGCTACGTCTAGCAATTTTTAAATCTGTAATATCTTCGAAAATATTCATTTAAATCATATACTGTAGAAGGCCATTAAATCAACAATGTATTTAAGGTATTTAATTGGATAGGGATTAATTCTGTATTGGTTAAAATTGCTTCTAAAATTAGCCATTATTTTTTAAATGACAATAAAATCTTATTGTGGGATATCAATAAGAGATAGACATATACCATCTCGCAGTTTTCTGTAGACCTTTTCAAATTGTACAACACTTAGTATTATTAGTTACTAGCTTCTGCCCGCGACTTCGTCCGCGTCACAGTTGATGTGTTATCCTACGGGTACCGTACATTTTCCCGGGATAAAAAGTAGCCTATGTGTTATTCCAGACTATAATCTATCTTTGTGCCAAATTTCATCCAGATCCATTCAGCCGTTTAAGCGTGAAAGAGTAACAAACATCCATACATCCATACTTACAAACTTTCGCCTTTATAATAGTAGTAGGATTATAGAATACACCTTCCTCTTCAACCACTCTATCTATTAAAAAAAAAACCGCATCAAAATCCGTTGCGTAGTTTTAAAGATGTATAATGACAAAGGGAATAGGGACAGAGAAAGCGACTTTGTTTTATACTATGTAGTGATTAATGTTGTCTACCTACTACCTAATTTGTTCAATCGTGGTTGTTGACCTGAAATTCCAGAAAATCTCCATCTATTCCAATCTATAGTTGTATGTCACACTTTGTTTGTCCGCTTGATGACTTCAGCTGGCTTCCGTTGTAACTTGAACTGTCTGCAACCCTCAACTAGACTTAGTGTTGGTAACAACTGCTTCCAAACTAATCAGAGAGCGGAAAATTACCGTTTAACTTTATCCCTGAACTCTAAAGGAAGTGGTGTACAACGCTTCTTATTAGAAGTAAGTATAGGTATACTAGGTCCTATGTGGAGGCTAGCTAAGTCGCATTTGATGGAAATATAGACTGAAAGTTGAAACGCACACACTATTCGCGCCGTCTCAATCCGGATTGAGGCAAGATGAGTTTTAGCATCGGATAAAATGAAAAATAACCCTAAGTAGGTAGTCTATTTTTCCAAGATCAAAAATAAATTACAATAAGTTTATAACATAACATACCGTCACGCCTGTATTCCCCGAAGGGTTAGGCAGAGGTGTACCAATTTACACCCACAATTCGACGGCACATTTTGCCATTAACTAAGAATTTCATAGAAAAAACCAATAAAACTTTGGTCGACCTAGGACTCGTCGCAGAGACCTCTAGCGTAGCCGTCACGCTTACGAACACTAGGCTAACGAGGCAATTATAAGTTTATTATACGCTTCAGAATTAGTGATACATTCAAATATTTGATCCCCACATTTGTTGAAACAATACTGAATGGATGTTATGTAAGTATCCATATTACTTAGACGTACAGAAGGTAAAAAAGGAAAATTAAAAATAGGCCGTAGTTATCAGGGTATGATGCAAAGTACTATCAACTCTTGAACTCCAGTAACTCTTGTACCAAACACATGTGTGTCGCAGGCCTGGGGAGGTTTAGGTATTGTCCTCTGTCACAGCATGAAAGTGCATAAACTCATGTGACATAAGCACTTCATCATCTTCGTCATATCAGCCTATAGCCGTCCATTGCTGAACATAGGCCTCCTCCAAAGAGCGCTAACCATCCCGGTCTTGGGACCTACTTTTTATCTATAATTACTTAGTTACCAGACAAAAAATACATAACAGAAATGTTCTCCCAAAGACCTTGAATTAACCAAGAAATAAGACGTATACGTACATGTCGAATTTTAATAAGTTCGGCGGGTTCAACTGTTATGACAGGGGTATCAGACAGGTCACACGGACAGTGTTAGTGAGTGTCGTCAGTGTGTGTGCTCTGGGTGTGTGTGTAAGTGTATCTTTGCGATTGCACGTGACGCCGTGTCGTCGCCACTGCGATATTAAACTAGGTTACAGCGGCTCCCAAACTTTGCGTAATTCGGGGAGATCTTTTAGAGGTTCGGAACAGGACTGTCGAAGATGAGGCGTCAATGTTCTTGTACGAGCTTCTCCAACCTGGCTACAAACGATATGATTATAAAATGGTTAGTCATTATGTATGCTGATGTCCAGATTTAACATAAACTGTTGGTATGATTATATCAGCTGATTTAACTTTTGAATACCTATTTAAACCTAGGTTCTGTTGTTTTGTAGAGGCAACTGGATAACGTCTTGTAATGCTGCTTTTTTGCATTAGGACGGTATGTTAAGCTTTTTACATTTTAAACAACTTTACAAAGTATCAAATAAATTAATTACTTATAACACAGGCACAATGGACTTCCAATACTTTTTTCCGTTCTAAATAGGCATTTCTGTAACGAAATCTCCGTATCCCTAAAGAGTGGCACTAATAAGCACTAATAAGCTCACCCCGACAAAACCTTTTTTTTTTCAATTCAGCTCAACTTTGAGGTGCCTTGGCCCCCACCCCCCGACGAGAGCGCCGTTGCTTGGCGAACACACTCGCCGAGATCGCGCCAGAAAAATTTAATTGTGAAATACGACCACCTCCCCCCCTACCAACCCCGAACTTTCACCCCCGTGAGCCGAAATCAGCGCGTTATTCAGGTGGGCGGGCCTTAGACAACGGCATGAAGTTCCTTTGGAAAAATCAAGTGCGTGTTGTCATTACGCGCTGAGATTTAAGTACCCGAAGCCCAATAAAATTTCTCGTACTTAATTAAAAACGTTGAGAATCTAGTCACAATTTTATCGCGGCGACTGTTAATGTCTAAAATTTGACAAAAATTTTGTTGTTTCGAACGTGGTTACAGTAACCCAGAAATACCCCAAAATTAAAAGTAAACATACATATTACGTGGGTTGGTACATTGTGTTGAGTAGAAACGTTATGTCTTAGTTTATCTCTCGGTCATTTTAACTAAACGAAGATAAACTTTTTGTTGTCTTTAGTATGTCTAACCAAATTTTGAGGTTAGATCAGTTTAGCATAACTACGTCCAATTCTGTCAAACGGACACTGAGGTTAGAATGCGATCGCTATTTAATTAGACGGGAATTGCCCCCATAATCTCACTAAAGCTATAGCATTTGTTTGTGTAAATAATTACGACATAAGTTGACATAAAAAATCAAACAGAATTCCAGGGCTTACACACATGTGAATTTAAATAAAAGCTTTTAATTTTTTTATAGTTAATAAACATAAAACATAAATAATAATTAAATTACTAACTATATAGGTACTGTTTATAAAAAAAAAACTCGTTGCCACGTTGTTTGGCAATGCTAATTAGCAAACGTGTTTTTTTTTTGGCCCAACAAAAGGCCAGGCCTCTGGTCACGTAAGGAGATGACCAGTCGCTTGGCGATGTCCCGAGAAACTAGATGAGCGCTGGGACCCCATGGCCCTAGTGTTTCAACCCAAACTTCTCAAAAATATAGCTTCCAAGACGGTTATAAATGTAATTTAATTTCGAATAGAATTATCTTATACTGTAAATTATCAAGTCTAGTTCGTCTAAAGAGTAAAGCTGCAGAGCCGCGAGCACGAGTGCACAGAGTGGTAGTTAAAAAAAACGGTAATTTAAAAAACTAAAAAACCCGACTGCTATTCTTTAAAAATCCCTAAAACAAGATAAATTGTAGCAGTCGGGATCCATTCTGGAAATGGAGGGTGAGTGAATTGAATACCTATATTACATTGCAGATGGTCCCGAATGGGTCCCGACTGCTACAATTTATCTTGTTTTAGGGATTTTTAAAGAATAGCAGTCGGGTTTTTTAGTTTTTTAAATTACCGTTTTTTATTTTTTATTTTTTTAGTGTTTTAAAAAGAAATTAATATACCCAGTGTAGTGTTTGTAGATTATATTATATAGTTCTGTCGTCTCATGCGTACACGCCGCGCGCTATAGTGTGGTGGGGAGCGGGGCATACTCCCCCTCCCTCGCACACTTTGCTTAGAGCCACCGAGCTGAGCGGACGCGCGTGCGGCGAGTTAGGCAGTGAGCCGATACCTTAAGATGAGTAAGTGCACAAACAGTACATTTTGGCGACGAGTATTGTAAGTACTGTGTTTTTTTATTTATTTATTTAAAAAAAAAAAATGCGAAATTGTCAACGTTTATTTTTTAGTAAGGAAAGGCCATACTACTAAAGAAAGAAAACCTAATATTAGTGTGCAAGTTCATAATAATTTAACGGGGGTTATTTATGCAACAAAACTTTGCTTGGTCGTTGTGAATAATTAACTTTTGCGGGAAGAAGGACATGAGTTAAATATTTATAATATACGTTGATGATAATGCATAGCTTGGTCATTTTTATATACAGGAAAATTTTTTAACCAGTGCGTAAATTTTGCCATAATAAACTTCAACACGTTTTATTAAACACGTATATTTTATTTTGATATGTCTTAGTACTAAAAAAAAAAGTTATCGCTTACGAAACATGTTTACTTAAAAACCATATTTCATTGTCACTCGGCGCTAGCGCATTCCCCACCCCCTCACCCCAGCCATGCGCCCGGGCGGCGGCGGCGGCCGCGAGTTTTCATTGATAGTATGGCGAATAGATTATGTCCTGGATGTTTTGCTTATTTCAAACTCGGATAAGGATGAAATTTTTTTTATTTATTTTTTTTAACTAAACACGGAAATGTGTTCTATTACTGACACTGAACTACCAAAAAAAATTTACGCACTGGTTAAAAACTTATCCTGTATATAAACGTGGGTAGTATCATATAGTTTTAAACATTTTTATTTTATCATGTGATAAGATCATGTTAAAACGTAAAAGGAAGTTGTTACGTAACTATGTAAACAATACCATCTAACGTCTACATTTTGTAGCATAATATAGACATTATTCGAATTACATTTTAACAAATATAGTGCTAAATGGAAACAAATACCAACAAAATGGTAGTTGTGTATAATTCAGGTATACCAATAATAAACATACAGTTAATTAGGATATTATAAATCTGTAGTTATTCTACCTACCCACTATCCTATCGGGTTCGAGTCCCGATTAAATCTGTTGATTTCTGGTTATCATAACAATTAATATTTATTATTTGAAGTATGTTTTTATCGTACCTACCCACTAGTCTATCGGGTTCGAGTCCCGATTAAATGTCTGTTGATTTCTGGTTTATAAATTTAACAGCTTTATATTATGGCATTATTTTTCCATTGTGGGTATTTATTATTTAAAATATGTTTTTTATGGTAATTAGTTAAATACAGAGTATCTGGTGGCTGTTGCTAAAAACTTGAAAAGATGATTGTATTATTGTAGAACCAAACGGTTGAAGCCGTATTGTTTACATATTTTGAGCGATAAGGTGTTGATTAATGGGTTGGTTCTTTTTACATCTAAAACTAAATATTCGGTGTTACGATATTAATTATTGCACTTCATAATCAATATTCTGGTTCATTAGTTGGCCATATTTCTTATTTTCATACAGTAATATTGACAAATTAATCTAAACAGCGAAATATTTGACAGCTATTTGCGACGTTACCCACTTTCGGTATACACGCTCTTAAGAGTACCTATTTGACAACGAACAAAGATTAATAGATTAGTATTCTTATAATAATGTGGTTTAATAAGCACATTGGCTTACAAGGCACACAAAGTACCTTGTACATGCTTTAAGCTTTTAGCTACACTTTAAACCATTGAGCTTGTAAAAGGCTAATGTTTTATGTATAGGAGGTATTTGATAAACCGTACAAAATAAAACGCAGATAATTAGGTAAAAACCTAGGAACCTAGGAATATAGAATAGAAATAATATGGTTTTTAATGATCTAAAAAAAAAAAACCATCGCTACGGGTCACCACTAAATTGGAGACAGATTATGTGGTCACCATTAAATTGGAGACAGTTTATGTGGTCACCATTAAATTGGAGACAGATTATGTGGTCACCATTAAATTGGAGACAAATGTTGGTCAGAAAGGTTGATGACCTTTCATGACTTGAAGTTAAAATGATGTTGGTCAGAGAGGTTGATGACCTTTCATGACTTGAAGTGTTAAAATGATGTTGGTCAGAGAGGTTGATGACCTTTCATGACTTGAAGTGTTAAAATGATGTTAGTCAGAAGGGTTGATGACCTTTCATGACTTGAAGTGTTAAAATGATGTTGGTCAGAAGGGTTGATGACCTTTCATGACTTGAAGCGTAAAATTGATGTTGGTTAGAAGGGTTGATGACCTTTCATGACTTGAAATGTTAAAATGATGTTGGTCAGAAGGGTTGATGACCTTTCATGACTTGAAGTGTTAAAATGATGTTGGCCAGAAGGGTTGATGACCTTTCATGACTTGAAGTGTTAAAATGATGTTGGCCAGAAGGGTTGATGACCTTTCATGACTTGAAGTGTTAAAATGATGTCGGTCAGAAGGGTTGAAGACCTTTCATGACTACTAAGTTAAAATGATGTCAGTCAGAAGGGTTGAAGACCTTTCATGACTACTAGGTTAAAATGATGTCAGTCAGAAGGGTTGATGACCTTTCATGAATATTAGGTTAAAATGATGTCAGTCAGAAGGTTTGATGACCTTTCATGAATATTAGGTTAAAATGATGTCGGTCAGAAAGGTTGATGACCTTTCATGACTATTAGTGTTATTATCAGTAGTGATTGAAGCTTTCGTAAAAGTTGGTCAGAAAGGATGCCCTTTCATGACTAAAAGTATGATGATGAAATGTTGTTGGTTAGAACGGATGATGCCGTTCATGACCAGAAGTATTATAATGAGTGATGATGGAAGCTTGCATAAATGTGTTTTCTGAAGTCATAGAACGGATGGTGCCCGTTTTGTGACCTATTTCGTTAAAAATAACAATGGCAAATGCTGGAATTATGTTCTGACTCTTGACCTATCTATGAAAGCGAAAGAAGTTATTTTAAAGATGCATAACTTGTCAAAAATTTACAAGACCTGAATTGAAATTGACCTGACTGCCCCGTTAGTCTCGTGGTCGCAAGCGCGACAGATGAGCGTAGGGTTTGATTCCCAGGTCGGGCAAAGGAGTGTTATTGGGTTTTTCAATAAGAATTCCTCAGTGGCTGCCCGGAGTTTGGAAGTTGGTGGTGTGACACCCCCGTGCTTCGGAAGGCACGTAAAGCCGTTGGTCCCGGTTGTCATTGGTAGATCTTTGACAATCGTTACGGATGGTCAGAAGCCTAGATGTCTGACAACCAGTCTAACGAAGAGGTATCGTGTGTGTTATTTATAAGTCCCTACTATGGTACAGTTTGATATGGTATTCCGTCGCGGTGGCGTGGTTATGTCATGGTATTGGTTCTGAGGTACTGGTAACTGGTAACTGTTATGGTGGTAAGGTGGTTCGAGGTATGAAGGTACTAGGTAACTGTGACAGGTACTGTGTCACTACATATTCCTTTTACGTCCAATCCTATTAAAATGTATACCCTAAAAATGATTTATTAAGTAATGAAATTCCACCAGCAGGAAGATATTACTAACCCTTTACAGTTAAAACAATAATAATAAATGATAATAATAATTTAAAAAAAAGATTTATATTTAATTTAAAATCTTTTGATAAGTTCATAACAGTTTGCCATTTTGAGATGGAGGCAATTAGAACTGTAATAAGGTTAATTGATCATAATTATTATATTATGAGCAACATAGATGGCATAACGTTAAGGAAATCAAATCAAATCAAAATCGTTTATTGCAATCCATAATGTACACCTACAGGTGGTAGTTAAAAATATATATTTAGAAACAATTATGGACCCTGTTGGGCACAGCAAAATTTTAAATAAGAGGAGAGAGGAAGAACGCTTTAATGATTTTCTGGTTACCATGTTACATTATTTTATATTTCCATTTATCTACAAATTATTAAATTCGAAGTAATTATTTCTATATTTATATTAAATCATATCTATAGAATGTAAATAGTATATCTTAAAACATGATATACTTACATAGAAAATGTCTCTGATTTAATTTCCATGACATTTTATAATGATGCATTTACAGCATTGCCATATATGGGTTGTGTATAGCACCCAGTGTATTCACCAAATTACTGGGAAATTACAACTATTCCATATGTATGGTACAGTCAGCAACAAAAGTAGATAAACATTTCAGATTTTTTAATCCTTATTATTAAAAATAAAAATTGGCTAAAATTAAGGAAAATGAACTCTACGTTTTGCCTGAAATTCTGTATAGCAGTGAATTGTATAATTTTGTGTCTATTTAAATGATATGTAAAAGTAACATTGTTAATAGATTGTTTTGCTGACCATACATCCAAAACAAATGGAAATGTGAAATACTTAACATTTATTAATTCTAAAAACAATTATGATGCTTCTATGACATTATGGTGATTCTATTGGACTTTCACAGGTGTATAGAGATGCATTTCTATTAGGTTGGGGTGCTCATTGCAACATTGAGAGTGTTGGATGGAGACCTATACTTACAGTCGAAACCAAGATGACATGTAAACAAATCAGTATTAATGGCAGCTTATTTTGGTTTCAAATGCTTACAAAATCAAGAAGTAACTGTACTATTCCTCTTTAGATTGACAAAAATACCATCATAGATGTGGGTGTACATTGGTGCACCTCTGCCTGACCCTTCGGGGAGTGCAGGCGTGATGGTATATATATATAGATGTTAACAAAATGGGTAAGTGTACAATTCCCACATCTCAATGATGTAGGAAGAAATGGAATGGGTTCAAAGCTAGATCAATTAATTTCATGTGTGTTAATCCTATGAAAAAAAAAAAAAACTAAAAATAATTTCTAACATTTATACTGAGTATGGATTATCAATAGATCCATGGAAACAAATTAAAAGAAAGTTTGGCAAGCCTACTACTGATCTATTTGCTATGAGAATTTACAGTTTATGTTTTTAATTCGATTAACAGTTTTTGCAAAAGGCATAAGATATGTCATGCCATGGAATAGAATATAATTATTTGCCCGAGACAAGGTGTGTGTACAAAGGGGTTAATCCTGTACAGTACTGCATGTCTAACCGTTTTTAACGGTATGCAAAGTTAAAGTTGAGAATTACATTTTACGTCAATTTACGTTAATTTTAAAATGTAATTGTTTATATTTTTAAATTTTACATAAATTATATACAATTTAAATTAGGCAGTTATTTAATAGGCTAGACTAATCCAAATTACCTAATAATTTGTTAAAAAGTCGAATAGCTGTATACAACTGCAATTTGCCTTTTACAAAGTAGTTGAAGTTTGAATTTATTGGGGTTTCGTGCCTCAGCTGTCATAAAGGGGTATAAAGCATTTAAAAAGATTCCTTCAAACTAGACTAGAGGAACTATTTTAATAGAACACCAACCATCAGGAATGATGAGAAATATTTTCCATTTATTAACTAGTAAGCAACCTTAAGTGAAGTCCGATTACAATTTTATGAAGGGTGATCTGAAATATAATCACCCTACCAGCCATCCTGTTTTGGATCAACATATGGGCCATATATATAAAAAAAAAACAAGAAATGTGTTATGAGGTTAAATGTTAATAATAAAAGATTAATTGGGAAGTGAAGGAAGTATTCAATCGATTTAGTTATTACAAAGGGTTTGTTAAAACCACAATATTGGAAATATTATTGATGGTATTAATGTTATGCTTATTCGTAAACTTTAGTTGATTTTGATATCTGAAGTTTATGGAAAATTAGTGATGTCAATTAAAATGTAGAAGGTGGTTATGATGATCAGATAAAGATGTTACTAAATATAATAAAAGTTATTATATCTAAAACTTTCATTAAAATAAGGAAGAGATGTAGTGTTTGTAGATTATATTATATAGTTCTGTCGTCTCATGCGTACACGCCGCGCGCTATAGTGTGGTGGGGAGCGGGGCATACTCCCCCTCCCTCGCACACTTTGCTTAGAGCCACCGAGCTGAGCGGACGCGCGTGCGGCGAGTTAGGCAGTGAGCCGATACCTTAAGATGAGTAAGTGCACAAACAGTACACCCAGTATCACTCTTACAGTAAATACGAATCTACCGACACCTCTCAAGCTAAAATCCATCGAGCCGTTCAGCCTGCAGAGCGAGCCAAACATTTGAATTTGGCGCCAAAAATCCGCCATTTTGTTTTTTTTTTATATACCCAGTGTCACTCTCACAGTAAATACGAATCTAACGACACCTCTCAAGCTAAAATCCATCGAGCCGTTCAGCCTGCAGAGCGTGCCAAACAATTATACATACATACATACATACATACATACATACATACATACATACATACATACATACATACATACAAACATACCCTCGAAAAACATAACCCTCCTTCTGTCGCAGTCGGGTAAAAATAAGTAAACGGATTTTATATTAAAATACCCGCTTCTCACAAAATATTTATTTACTTTGAAAATTTTAGTTCAATCAATGGGTCTAAATAAATCACGCCTGTTTTCCCAAGAGCTGTACTGAATGTACATCCACAGTCCGCTGGTGTGCTTAAGTTCCAGGTGAGCCTATTCCCGGGCGCTACCCTGACCAAATAACCTTGAGCATTCGTTCCCTTTGGCGGCACACTAACGCGGCGCAAGAGATACGTAGGAAATACGCTCAGATTTTAGAGTAAAATCTATATAAAATCAAATTTTCGTGTTTTGAAAAAAATAAAACTAGCATAATGTTCTTTATTAAATTGCCTAATTATTAGTTTAAGTCGCAAATCAAAATAATGTTCACTTTACGAAGAGATGCATGTCAAAAATTATTATTTCTCATTTCTGTAGTTTCGTTATGACCCTATAATTAAGCATTATGTTACTAAAAAGTTAAAAATAAATCTACCATTTTCGAGTCAAGAATGTGTAGAAATTTAACGTATTTTTTATTAGTTGGTATTTCTATTTGATATAGAGAAGTGGGCTCCTAAAAAATGCCCTAAAAACGGCTGCCGCTGCGTTTTGCACGGCCACGCGCCATCATAACTCCGAGCTGCTACTAAGAATTTCATAGAAAAATCCAGTAGCTCGACCTGGGAATCGAACCCAAGACCTCTAGCGTAGTAGCCGCTTTAAGAACCACTAGACCAACGAGGCAGTCGTATAAAAATAAACCAAATTACTTTATGATAATTGTATTTCCATTCGAAAGACGACTGTAAGTGAAAACAGGTTCATAAATTAGAAACATAAATATTTAGCACATTGAAAACTTTTCTTTTAAAAATGAATCATCTTAATCAGACACAGATTAATGGTATCTGATGCCCCAAATCAGCATCATAATGACTTATTTCAATATTGCACCGCCTTGCTTGCACCCTTGCACGTAGCACGTGTGCCCCGGAATGCACCCGTGACCACGCTAGGGGTGCATCCGATGGGGTGGATAACAATGGCCCAGGACCCACCCGTACAAACATATTGGCATACATTTAATAATAATTCAATTTCGTGGGGACAGTAATTAATAAATTCCGGATGAAAATTTGCACACATACCGGCAGATTTAGGGGACGCCGCGTTGTTTATGTGTATGTTGGGTTTTTATACGTGTTGCACTTGTTGCTCTTTTATTACACAGCTGACCAATAAAAGGTGTTCTGTTTTGCAAGATGACTAGGCTTCGTTCGTGTCAAGTCAAAGTCAAGTTTAAATACAATATGGAAATATAATAATGCGTTTTTTATGTTAATATTCTTTTGAGCTCCTTCTCAAGTCCCGTGGAAACTTTCAACCCTTTTTTCTAAAGGGGATGATAATATGATCAGTAAGAAATACAGGAATAAGTGTCTCGTACATTTATGAAAATAATCTAATTTTAAAATGTTGAGTCATGTCAGACATAAGTACAAATTCACAACCATTTCTCACTTTCTTATCATTGTCGTCTACGTAAATCTGTTTCTCTTTTAATTTCGTTGGATGGCAAACAACCCCACCCGATATTAAGTGATCACTTCTACCTGCAGACGTCTGCAATACTCTAAGGCATTACTAGAGGCCTTTCAACTGCGGTGCCATCCCAGAGACAAACTTGAAATGTGTCTCATGTTCTTGTAATGTCACCGGCGGCGCACGTACCCTTCAAACCGGCACAGCTACTCTGCTTGGTGGCAGAGATAGCTATCTACCTAATGTTATTTGAAGTTTTGACTTGTTTCACCCTATTTATTAATCCTTATTTTATAAATATAATAAACAACGTATGAATACAAAAAACACCAACGGCACGGTTGGCGCGGTGGCCTAGCTGCTGCGTGTGTCCCGGGTTCGATTCCTGCACGGAGCAAATATTTGTACCCATGCCCTTCTGAAAGTTGTTCCGGGACTGGCTGATTGTGTATGTTAGTTTATATGTTTGTAAAGGCACCCACGAGACAGGAGAAATACCTACAAAAAGAGAGACAAGAGTTCTAATTTTACTCCAAGCGACCGAACTTACTTTCGACTTTGATAAAGGTTATCAATTTTATATTTAGAACTTTCCTGTCGCAATAAAGGTCAAAATAGAATATCTGGCTGAAAGATTTAAGCTTGGAATATAGTTAGAACTCGTTGTGTAATAAAACAGGTGCCGTGTAATTACAAAATGAATATTATTCATATTATTCACTAGCTTACGCCGGCGACGTTGCCTACGTAAATATCGGTTATCGCGGATACAGTCGCTGATGAAACCAAGGTATCTCTCAATACTTCAAACACTTAGCAATAAAACTGATCATTGGATCGGATCTTATCTAGATTCGCGAAACCCCTTTTTTTAAATGAATGTCAGCAATCAAGCTGTGAACGTCCGAACAGAATCAGTCAGAAAAAAGGGGACAAAAAAGATTTTTGCGCTTATGAAAACTAGTAAACATTCATCCGTACTCTATTAATAAAATTATAAAGAGGTAAGTTTTTTTTGTTTGTTTAACATTCACGCTTCGACTCACGGGGGTTGTGCAGTAACCGAAAACGTAACTAAACGCGGGTGAAATAAGCCATGCGGTGGAAGTCGCGGGCAGTTCTCTGGTAAAATATATTTAGTAAAAAAGAACAAACATACATACAAAGCCTAATTTATAAACGTCCCGAAAAATTCTGTTATTTTGCTTACAAACATACACTTCAATGTTATTTATTTGTATAGATGTTCTAGAAATAGCCAAACTATGTCTTGCGCTAGAACACTCGGTTATATACCTACATAGTTTGAGGAACGCGAATATTAAAGTTCTGCGAACAATTTCACATTAGTTTTACTTTGAGAGGTGTACTCGTGTTCACAGAACAGTAATGTCAATTAAAGGTGTGGGTTTGCAGGCAAATAATTATCCAACACATCACTAAACAATATCGTGGTTTAATTTTTAGATATAACACGTTTTATTAACTGCCTCGTTAGCCTAGTACTCCTAAGCGCGACTGCTACGCTTGAGCTTTTGGGATCGATTAGGTAGAGCAAAAAGTTTTGTTGAGTTTTTCTATAAAATTCTCAGTAGCAGCTCGTAGTTAGGATTTGTGTCTGGTTAAATAGCAATAGGATCGCCGCCTATTACATGGGACCTAAACATACCGGCGAACTGTGGGTATACATCGGTACACCTTTGCCTAGCCCTTTGGGGAATACAGGCGTGATGGTATGTGTATGTATGCTATATTACACCTATGTACATCTTTACATAATTTAAAAATAAAGTCGCTTACCGCCGTCTGTAGGCTTAGGTTTTCTAAACGGATTTTAATGCCGTGTTAAGATACGTAGAGTGATTCAAGAGGAAGGTTTATAAGTATAGAATATCATGCTACAGCCAAGTGGAGCGAGGCAGTAACCAGAGACGTAACTGAACGCGGGTGTATACAGGGTGATCTGAAATTGCTCGTATTCCTCTCGGGAGAAGAAACTATGACTAATTTAGAATGATTTAACCCCTATCACTTGGGGGTCGAAAATCCGCCATTTTCGAGAAAATCTACTTTGTTTTTATTTTTAGAAAAATCCGAATTTTGGTAATTAACATTTAATAAAAAAAAAAAACACTTTTTAGCCAAAAAATTTCTATGATCTGATAGCTTTCTAATTGACCAACCTCTCTAAAGCTGAAAACTGTATAATTTACTGTTAGATTTAATGTTGTATGTTAAAACTTGCAATAAATTAAAAAAGAAATCTGATAAGTGATGAAGTTTTTTTTTTATTAATTTTTAATTATCAAAATTCAGATTTTTCTAAAAATAAAAACAAAGTAGATTTTCTCGAAAATGGAGGATTTTCGACCCCCAAGTGATAGGGGTTAAATCATTCTAAATTAGTCATAGTTTCTTCTCCCGAGAGGAATACGAGCAATTTCAAAGCACCCTGTATAGTTTACTATAAACTTAAACTAGCTAATACACGGCCACGCGTTACGCTTTAAAAAAATATTTAGGTAAAAAATCGAGAAAATAATTATGTTTTAAGTTTGACCAAATTACACATAGTACGCCAAGCATGAAAATTTGTTACGTATCTCCGAAGTTTATCCCGGACAAACATAGCGACGCGAGATTTTTAAGTGAAAAGAATATCAAATTGAAGAGCTTATTTCTGTATTTACTGGTCCAATTCTGCAAATTCTGCCGAATAGGAAGCTACGCTATTCCCGAGTGCTAAAGGTCATGAAAGACAATGGGATTTGTAAGAAAATTCACTGAAAACGGAGTCGCGGGTTAAACCGGGGATTATAATAAGATCTTAATCAAAGAGAATACGTTCCTCTTGTTTTAATTAATGCATTCATGTTTTGATTAGCTCTTGCTTCCAAATCAAAAACTGCATTATTACGTGTACAACAATAAGCAATACTCCAAAACTTCCAACTAGTACAAGTTAATTTGTTCTGTAATTTACTAGATTTAGTTGTAGGTTATTTCAAGTTTGTATTTGTTTTAAATATAGATATACTCATTCTATTCTATTGCTTTCACAAACAATATAGAAGAGGGAGGACCTCTGCTACAGGTATCTCCATACCTACTTAAAATAAGACCCCACACACACTTAAACTTCACATATGAAGGGTCCACTGCAATAATGATGAATGTCCAAAAACATTTAATTCTTAACCAGTAATGCCATTCGGTCCCTTGACTATGTAGTTAGAAATATAGTTTACAAACTTAGCAATACCGCTTGCAGTCACGAGATAAATATGTTTTTAATATTTTGGCTTAAAACGCTCAACGTCACGGTGTTCACGGCAATAACCGACCGTTTTTTACACCGATTACAAATTTAAAACCCAATTATCTTGAAACAAAAGACAAAGGACATTCATCATTATTGCAGTGGACCCTTCATATAGAAGCAACAAGAATATTGTAACCAAGATTTTGTAAAAACCTATTGGAAAAGATCTTGAACTTTACTGCTCGTTCTTCTCCATAGAGACCTACGTTTTGGAACGAGCAACTAGCTTCAACTTTCTGTTTAACTTCTTGACAATTCAAAAGTGCCTGTAAATGGCTTAATTGAAATAAATACTTTGAATTCGACTTGACCACAACAAAGATTTTATAAAAAATGTTGATGATGAAATAAACTTTTCTTTTTTATTAAGGATCACTTTTGCGCACCTTACCCGAAAATATCCGTTGTTTGTAGTGAATGCTACAGACACGATCGGTCATGGCCTAAATGTGACTGTCACGTTACCTTTAACTCGAGTGTTCGCATATTGTTATAATACCTTACTAAGGATTAGTCAAGCGCGATCCGCGTCGGTGCGGGAGGGATGCTAACTAGGCGTTGCGCATTATACTGGGGCCAGGAGAGCGGCGGGTTCAGATAGAAAGAGGAATTTGTGAATATAAGAATGAATGACATCAAGGTGCCTTTTTATTATAAACATGTTGACAGACAGACGTCATACTACGAAATTTATTGGAAACACAGTGTCTACTTGCGGCTTACGTGGTGCCTACGCGGTACTTACGCGGCCTCTACGTTGTAGGTACCACCGCCTACGGTATAGCTACCAACAAAAATGAATACTTTAAAGTTCTACGCACCATTTTTTTATCTAGGTAAATTAATAATAATAATCTCAGCCAATTTCCCACTACTGTCTGGCAAAGGCCTCTTTTTATACAAGGAAGGCACTAGGATTGATCACCATACTTGCTCGGCGGATTAGCGAATTCAGACTTATTATTATAACTAGCTTTTGCCCGCGACTTCGTCCGCGAGGATTAATAGTTCCCGTTCCCGAGGGATTTCCGGGATGAAAACTATCCTATGTCCTTTCTCGGGTCCAAGACTATATCTGTACCAAATTTCATTGAAATCGGTTCAGTGGTTTAGGCGTGAAGAAGAGACAGACAGACAGACAGACAGACAGAGTTACTTTCGCATTTATAATATTAGTAAGGATTCTTTTGAAGAATAAATATCTTTTACAAACTATTTTAAGAGGAATGATTTTTTTGTTTGTTCATAAAAAATAGGCTCCGAAACTGCTGGACCGATTTTTATCATCTTTTCATTAATAAATAGCTGCATTATTCCTGAGTAACATGGGTTATATAACATCATGCTACGACCCACAGGAGCGGAGCATTAACCAAAAGCCTAACTTATGGGCGAAATAAGCTACTTGGACGAAACCGCGGGCAGTTAGGTAAGTAGCTTGTTAAATATATTTTTGCCACTATTTTCAGCACGCTACCCGCTTTCGTCCCGTTTCCTAGCCCCACGGGTCCACATAACATGCAATGTCACGGGTTGACACACGATTGGCGACGCGCACGCGTTCTCCCCAGTTGTGGTGGGCAGCCGTACGCCTGCCGAGTTTGTGCAGCCCTAACTCGATCCATTACGAACTTAACAACCCCGTAATTTATGGATTCAAACCAATTATTCGCTGTTGAAGGTTAGATGGGCAGGACGGGCTGTTTGTTTTTGTTACCTAGCTATAATATCAAATGTGCAGTTCGTTTTAAAATGTAAACTATTCTGGGGTTCTTAAAAGTAGTTTTGATTTGGATAAAAGTATGATTATGAGTCAGGTACGCGACACGTGTAAATAAATAATAATACAAGCCTATAATCGTCCCAATGCAGAGAAAACGCCTTATCCCATACAGAGAAGACACGAGTGTCCATCATCACGCTTGCTCAAAACTGATTGGGGTTTAGACTTATGCTTATTAATAGTCTCACGAAGTCTTTCACCGATGTCAGCGATGTCCAAGATAAACTTAGAAAGTCGTGGTTGAGAATAAAGAAAAAAACACAATCCAATACATAAAACGAAAATATTACAGAATGAAATGAAAATATTTTATTGCCATTTTTTTTATACCACTGCACACTGTAGGAATGCCATGGAAAAACAACAAAAGAAAAAACGCAATATATGGCAAAATAAAACACAAAACAAAAATTGAACCAAAGAGTTCGTAATACTGCAGTTACACAGGAAGGATGAAATAACGAAACGAATTCAAAATGTTTCATCAATTTAATCAGGTGTGTGATTGTGTTATTACCAGAATGCAGAAAATTGTACGGACAATTTTAAATCGCTTTTCATTTCTGGAATTAAATCGCTTTTCGTTTCGTTTATCTGATTCTCTCGAATAATACTCATCGTATTTTTCGTATCCAGTTGGCATTCCATGAAGAATCACTTTTACATCTGATGCTTGTTCCAATGCTTTTAAAGTCTACTTACTAGCTTTCTTGACTAACTTGATAGTTTTTCTAAAATATTACTTGTCCTAATTGTCCTAACCTCGATTGCTACGCTAGAGGTCAGGGTTCGATTCCCAGATCGAGGAGTCTTGGGTTTTTCTATGAAATTCTTAGTAGCAGCTCGGTGCTAGAATTTGTGCCCGGATAATGGCAATAAGCTCGCCCTCTATACCATGGGACCTAAACATACCGGTGAAGTGTGGGTGTACATTGGTACACCTCTTCCTTCTTCCTTCGGGGAATACAGGCGTGATTGTATGTAAAAATATATTTGACGAATTTATTTTATTCTTCCGCTACCTACTACCGGTTGGTTCAATTAACTGCAATTTTAGTGTTGAGGATAATAAGGCAAACTTATCTATACTAATATTATAAAGCTGAAGAGTTTGTTTGTTTGTTTGTTTGAACGCGCTAATCTCAGGAACTACCGGTCCGATTTGAAAAAATCTTTTTGTGTTGGATAGTCCATTTATCGAGGAAGGTTATAGGCTATGTAACATCACGCTACGACCAACAGGTGCTGAGCAGCGAGGGTGAAACCGCGGGGAACAGCTAGTCTACTATACAAAAATTGGAGACACAAGAGGCAAAACGTTTTTTAAAAATATACCAATAAACAACATCTCGCATTTTTTTTTGTTAATCCGTAAAGTGCAATATCTTGATAACCGTTAAGTTTGGCATGAGTTTATTTCGGGTTTATTAAAAAGGGCAACAAAGTTTGTGCCGATACGTCAATAATTTCAGACTTTTCCTAAAAAGTAAAAAAAATATTCATTTATTTGCATATCATAATGTGTATAGAGATGTTACATAAGGCTTAAAACTAAAGTGCAGTACAGTTATGGACCCTGTTAGAGTAAACACACTGTTAGAGTAAGTACACTGTCGGAATTAAATTAAAATTTGTAAAGTAAAAAGTTAAGCCCTAGTTATTTGAGCATCTGTGTAGAGGCAACCCTAGGCATTAGCCACTGGCGCGTGAACTATGCTAGCACTTTGCACTGTCGGCGCCAATATACCACACAGTTGTAATTGTTGCAATACACATAATGTCGGGTGACCCATAGATTGGTTATACCCAATCAACAGGTCAATCATCTATCAACTAATTGATACTGAACTATTGTAATTATTACAGTACGTATTGTCAATAATTATCCTAATGATTGGTTATATCAGTACACCAATCGACATAATTATATTATTTACTAGCTTCTGCCCGCAACTTTACTCCCCGCAGGGTTAGGCAGAGGTGTACCAATATACAATCACAGTTCGCCGGTATGTTTATTGTTTAGGTCCCATGTAATAGGGGGCGAGCCTATTGCCATTTTCCGGGCACGGGTCCTAACTCCGAATTTCACAAAAAAACCAATAACACTTTTTGCTCGTCCTGGGAATCGAACCCAAGACCTCGCGTTTAAAACCACTAGGCTAACGAGGCAGTACAACCAAACCCTGTTTGTATACGCACCCACGATTGGCCACGATCCAGGAGAAATTCGTAGTGTGGGGCAACGCCTTTTTCAAAAAGAAAGAAACAAAGAAGAACTGCAGGTATAGAGTCTAATAGCCGTGTCAAAATCAATTTCCATATAAATGAAAGGGGGCCTGCATCTTTATGCAAATTGATTTTCATTTAAAGCGCCGGGCGCGCGCTCTCTCGTATACGTGCAGAGTCGCGCCGGGCCGAGTGCGCTTGATGACGGACACGCAGCGTGGTTTCGGCAAACAACAGCGCCCAAGCATATTGACCAATCAGAGAAAATTGCTTTCTACGGAAATTGGGAAACATATATTGTTTCGGGGAAATTGCCCACTCTTTACTTTAAAGCTTTGGTTGACTACACAGCGTAATAAAACGCTCTCTATTTATCGAAACGCCCGTGGCTTCGTTCGCGTGGCTTTTTTCACCTGCGATAAGCTATGTTTTTGGTTCTGTGGGTCGTGATGTGTTATATAGCCTATGTTACTCAGGATTAATGTAGCTATCTATTGGTGAAAATATGGTTAAAATCGGTCCAGTTTCGGAACCTATAAGTAACCAACAAACAAACAAACAAAAAAAATAATATTTAATTTATAACTCTTTATAGTTTTAATCACCCGTGTCAAGTTACGTTTTTAGTTACAGCTCACAACGTTGCTGCAGCATCTTATAGTTGCGTTATGGTAACTACAAGATGTCTTTAAAATAAATTACATAAAAAGAAAACAATGATAATAAAAAAAAAGAAAAAAAAAGAAACTGAAACTAAATACCATAAAAAAGATGTCTGCAATAAAGTTGTTCGCGAGTAACACCGCGCCTTCGCTGGGTCTCTGGTGGTTGCATTGTGGCTGCAACGTCGACGATATCATACACGCGAGTGAGTTTGACGGCTAAATATGGCATATATACGTACAATTTAGCGCCCGTACCCTTTGTCGTTGTGTTACGTATGAAACAAGCCTATGTGACAGCATATAGCGTTAGGAATCGAATGAGCAAAGCATCTACCACATTACAGGCTCTGCTACTGTACCAACAAACAGATGAATATAGCTCACACATAGACATACCATCACGAATGAATTCCCCTACGGGATAGGCAGAGGTGTACACCCACAGTTCGCCGGTATGTTTAGGTCCCATGTAATAGGGGGCGAGTCTATTACCATTCAAATCTTAGCTCCGAGCTGCTACTGAGAATTTCTTAGAAAAACCCAATGACAATTCGACCTAGGAATCGAACTTAAGACTTCTAGCGTAGCATTCTCGCTTAGGATCACTAGGCTAACAGATAGTCACGAACATAGCTCTCTTGAATTATAACATACTAGGACCAAGTATCGGAATAGTCGCTACGTATCGTGATGTCTAAGGGGCACATAATGCGCGAAGCTGTTGGTTCGCAACCGGGCCCGGTCTAGTACCAATGTGACTTTTAGAATTCATAATTATGTACTTTCTAAGTTTTCTTTAGACATCTATAACAGAAAAATCTTAAGGAAACCTGAACTTATAATTAATGTAAGTCTGAAATCGCTAATCCGTCTTAAGCAAGCTTGGTGATAAATGCTCGTGGCTGGTTTGCATTAAAACTATGGGGAGAGGCCTATGCCCTGCTGTGCCTTTAGAAAATGACGGTTGCTAGAGACCTTTCACTATGGTAATTATAATATTTGAATAATAATTTTAAGTTTTGTAATTTATCAATAACTTACATACTATCACCATCACGCTTGTATTCCCGAAGGGTTAGGCAGAGGTGTACCAATGTACACCCACAGTTCGCCTGTATGTTTAAGTCCCATGGAATAGGGGGCGAGCCTATTGCCATTAACCGGGCACAAATCCAAACTCCGAGCTGCTACTAAGAATTTCATAGAAAAACCCAATAACAATTTATGCTTGACCTGGGAATCGAACCCAGGACCTCTAACGTAACAGTCGTGCTTAGAACCACTAGGCTATCGAGGCAGTTCCTAACTTACATACCTATTTCCAAAATTGAAAATTATCATCCAAAAATACAGAATAATTTCGTATTCGAAAAGCAATATCACTCCCCAAACAAATGTTCTCATGCACGAAATCAAATGATTAAAGCTGCTACATCAAATTATTTCGAGAGGCGCTCTCAGCAATGGGATGCATAAAACGGACGTTTTTAATATGCAATTTTAACGGTGTAAAGCCAGTGCATTTTCGCAAACAGTACAGTCAGCGACAAAAGTTTAACACTGAGACTTTTACATATCATTTAAACAAAATCAACTGGTAGCTAATTAAATCATAAAACTAATTTGTTTTGACCAATAATTGTTTTGCTCCTCGACCTTAATTCTACATTTGAGTATAACTTACACACTTATTCGCTGTCTTTGAAATGTTAGAAGCGATCAACTACGATCAAAATATTGCCGTTAAATATTATAATAATTTAGCTTTCATTTCTAATTTGTAGCACCGAGTACCTACGTATTGTAGTACTTTGAGTGACTTTTTATTTTTGATAGATCGTTTTGACATTTATATATAAATAAATAAATAAATAAATAAATATCTTGGGACAACTCACACACGGCTATCTGATCCCAAGCTAAGCAGAGCTTGTGTTATGGTAACCAGACAACTGATATACATACTTATATAATTTAGTGGAATGAATTTAACTATACAACTTATTGTAATATATTGTTTTTTAAAAGAGTATGTATAGAGTTTCTAGCCCGTACTTCTCCATATGAAACTACCTTTTGGAATGGGCAACTAGATTCAATATTAATGACTTTTTTATGTAATGACGTTCAAAAGTGTCTTTTAATGGCCTAATTGAAATAAATGATTTGACTTTGACTTTGAAAACAGTCATGAAATAACACAAAGCGTTTCTTTAGTCATAATTTTACATTCATTTCTCTGTGCTGAATACTGCTGAATAAAATAAAAATATATATATATATACCATCACGCCTGTATTCCCCAAAGGGTTACAGAATAAGTAGGGTTTACTTATCGAGTTTTGTTGCTGACCGTACCTACCTACCTGAGTGTAGTGTTCTTAACGGCTATATTTCCTCAACATGCTACATGGAATATGCTATATTTATATAGCGTGTTAGTTTTGATGCTACGTTATAACGAATGACATCGAGGATTGCGGAGACGTTGTCAAGTTAGGTGCGTTATATTTAATCGTATGTATATTCTGCTAATTTATAACATGATCAGAATATTGATTGATATATTTGAACGTGGTGGGTTAATCACTGTAGGTACTTAGGCACTAAACAAAACACCAACGTGAGTTCATAATCGTAAAATAACTAAAATTATATTTACACATCAGTCAGTACACATAAACAAACATTATTTACACTTATTACATAAAAATATATATACAAAATGTATGCGAAGTCTCTATTCAAAACGCCTACGTAAGTACGTAACACGACTCACAGACTGAGCTAGCGTCTAACTGATTATTATTTCAATATTTATAACGAACGCAGTGAACGAAGTTCCGACTATTGCGTGCGACAACATCCGATTTCAACCGAAGTTAACCGAACAAATAGCGCAGAGCGATCGACAGCGCCGCGCGGTAGATCAGTGAGCGCGCGTCGCGTAGGTATCGTTATAAAGCTATAACATAACCGAACCAATAGCGCGCGAGCGAGAGCTATCGACAGCGCCGCGCGGTAGATCAGTGAGCGCGCGTAGGTATCGTTATAAAGCTATAACATAACCGAGCAAATAGCGCGTGGCCGCGCGCGATTGACAGCGCCGCGATCGGTCAGTGACCGCGCATTTCGTTATAACATAGCATCGTATGAATAGATTCATAGCATGCGCTGTTCGTTGCGAGTAAATAACACGCTATATTTATCAGCTATAACGTTATTTAACCACCACTGTACCTGACATATTACCTACCTGACATATTACCTACCTGGACAATTAAATTATGTCAACCACACATATCTGTGTATATCCATACAATGCACTACGAATTTTCGTAATTGCAAAAAATGAGCTTGCGATGAGTGAAAATCTGTTTTATTATTGCAAAATATTTCCCTTTTACCAATTATTGGAAATATTTGAGCCGGTCTATATTTTTAATGCGTTCCGACTGCTATTGAACAGATTTCCAGGCTACTGAACTTTTTTCTTTTTAGTTTTTATTTAATGTCCGTGTTTTTACTCAGTTGGCATTTTTGTTTAATTTTTATGTCATGATGGCTGTGTGGTTAACGCGCCCGCCTCTTTTCCAATTCATAATAAGAAGTAGGGACTTATTAAGTTTATCTTGGACACATCACATTCATTGATGAAGGAAAACATTATGAGGGAACCTGGATCTCCACTTATTATAATTAAGCTGACGAGTTTTTTTTTCTGTTTGAACTTAGTGATCTCCTGAGCAGGAGCCCCAGAAAAAAATTAGGAAGTTACGTTTTCTCTAAGCGTTACTAAAATTAGGGATCCGCAGGAAAGTTCACGCGGCTGTAGCTAGTATATACGTCGGAAATCGCTAATTTGCGTTAAGCATACTCTTGCTTTAGCTGTATGTGAAAATGCCTCATGCAGTAGGACACTAATAGTTTGGCATTTTCTTTAAGTACTCGTATTTGTGCTCGTTTATAATGTATTAGTACAATTTAACCGTATTTCAGCACCTAAGTATGTTTTCTAAACGAAATCACGTGTAATTCCCTGCGTAATTCATCAAAAAGTCTCATAAAAAACTCTGGTTGAGTTGAAAATACTTTGTATCAAAACAGTCTGGCACATTGCACGTGAGTGTGCCATTTGCTCTGTCTATTTTTACACACAGCTTTCCGAGCAGCTTTTATTTACTCCCGCCTCCGACTGGCCAAAACATAAAGTTTTGTATTTGTACATTCGCTGAAATTGTGTACTTAAACTCTTACTTTTCATAATATTTACTTATTCATGAACACACTTTTTACGTTTATTCCATATTAAGCTAACATGTTTCTTGCTTATTTTATTTTCCTTTTAAAATGGTAAATATGCCATTTAACATTTTAAAGGGGAAAAAAATATCGTTACATATGAAAGAGAATCCTCTAACTGACACGTTAGCCTAGTGGTGTTAAGCGCGACTGCTACACTAGAGGTTTTAGTTCGATTCCCCGGTCGAGCAAAGTCTTATTGGGTTTCTCTATTAAATTCTCAATAGAAGCTCGGAATTAGGATTTGTGTCCCGTTAAGGGCAATAAGCTCGCTCCCTATTACATTGGACTTAAAACATTGCGGCGCGTGGCGGACTGTTGGTGTACTTTGGTACACCTTTGGCCAACTCTTTGGGGAATACCCGCGTGATGGTATGTATATTTCCTGTATGGTATATTTAAAATTTTAAGGAAAAATATAATAAAGAGAAACCTCCTTTCATTGAAACAAAGATGGAATCTTTCTTAAAAAAAATACGGGAATTACCGCCTCTGGTGCCTCCGATAACAAATAAGTATTCATCTGTAGTTAAAAAATGACTTCAATAGGAAAGTATGACCGAGTAAATATGACACTAACTTGAACGACCAACAACAATTAATTCCCTGCCCACCCCACTACTAGTTTGCACGTGCTATACCCCAGTAGACAGACGCATAAATTCTGCCCGCCATTGTCGTGACGTCATCCCTTCCCCTTGACAGGCAACATATTGCTGCAACATATTCGAGTCATGGGGGCCTAGTACCTATAGCAGGTCCGCATAGCTTAGGGTACCTCTGAGCTAGGGAATGCAAATCTAGCGAGATTGAGGCTCAAGCGAAATCCCGCGAGTTTATGAATAACAATACTGCGAGTTCTCGCGAGATTTATAGTTTGGTGTGATTTTTTTGCAAATAATCACAATATTTGAATAAATTAGGAAAAAATAAATAAATATTATAAGTATTATTATAAGAGCAAATGGAAGGAATTGGGGGAGGCCTTTGCCCAGCAGTGGGACAGTAAAGGCTAAATAAAAAAATAAAAAAAGTATTATAAATAATAATATGATAAACATTTATTTAAACGAATTTTTTCAACACACTTTTATGCATCAAACATTGTTTGACGTATCTGTCTATAATTTTGTAATAAACTTCTAAGTAGTAAACTTTGACATACGTATCTATCAAACAACAAATGAAAGAAACAACCAGTCTTCTCTTCTAATATCAAATATTTTTTTTTTAGTAATAAAACAGTTCTTTTTTAAGACGTTTTTATACCCAAGTGCAATCTCGTTGAACTCGCAAGATCTCGTCTTTTTTTCGTCCGAGATCAATCTCGTTAAAAAAGGCCAAGATCTCGCGAGAACGAGATTGCATTCCCTACCTCTGACGCTTTGACTTTGGCTTTGACTTTGACTTCAGCTAGGCTTAAGTTACTGTCCCTGAGTGCCTACCTTCCTTTTATATCAACAAGCTTGGCGCAGTGGCCGAGCGATTGAGAGTCGAGGAGTCGTTTTTGCGCGGTATACATTTTTGTATCGCTTACAACAGATACTTGTTCCGGGACTGTCTGTTTGTTTATATGAGTTTATACATATATTTATAAAGGCCTATTCAGCCCTAAGCGGTATTCGCTACCGTCTGCGGCAGAGAAAACCCAGTGGGTACGCGGTAATATTACTGTTCAGACCTAAGCGGTATTCGCTAAAGTTCGTAACCCGCGCGGTATGTACCTCTACCCACAGCGGCAGCGAATATCGCTCAGGTCGCTCTAGCCGCGGTACTTGATACTAAATACCTGAGCGAAACCCGCGCGGTATGTACCTCTACCCACAGCGACAGCGAATATCGCTCAGGTTTGAATAGGCTTTTAATGCACCCACGATGCAGGAGACATTCCTAGTGTGAGGGCTACGTACCTTAACATTATATAAAAGAAAGCCGCTCCCGCTGTAGGTACGATTAGATCTTTTAAACTTAGCAACGAAATTCAATGCACTTTTCAGAAATAGAGTCATTCAATATAAAGGTTTATACGTATAGAATATCACGCTACGACCAACGGGAGTGGAGCAGTAACCAAAGACGTAACTAACCGCGGGGCATATAGCTAGTTTTGAATACAATGGAAAAAGCTAAGACCTAACTGTATTATGAAACGGCTTGAAAATGTTTAGATTAAAGAAAATAGGTACCTAGATGGTAAGATATCTATTTTAAGTAAAAGAAATGGAAAAAAACACCTAGGGATGTTTTGAATTTTATTGTACAAAAACCTTTTAAGTTAACCTAAAAATAAAAATATCACAAACAATGACAGCAACGTCCGGACACAACTTTATAGGCCAAATTAACTTAATACTTCATTGATCAATAATGTTTCTGATTCCATAGCTATTCGGAGACTAAATTAATCCCAGATTAACCATCAAATCCGAAAAAAATATCGATGACATGTAAAAATACTATTCGATAAACTAATCATAATATTATATGCGAAAGTTTGTGAGGACTCATGCATGGGTGGATGTTTGTTACTCTTTCACGTTTAAGCGGCTGAACAGATCTGGATGAAATTTGGCACTGAGATACACTGTAGTAAGTAGTAGGAATAGTACATAGGATACTTTTTATCCTGGGAAAATGTACGGTTCCCGTGGGATAATAATGTCAAATTTGACGTGGAGGAAGTCGCGGGCAGAAACTAGTTCATATATATTTTTGTATTTCGAAATTTCTCACATGACTTTTTCACGCGTTATGTGACGTTCACAGAGGTGTTCAACGAAGCATGCAACGCTGTTATGATTCACACAAGATTTCAAAGCGTGCAAAGCATTCCTGGCATTCGAAATTCCGAATTCGAATTTGAAATAAATAGAATAGAACGTCTGGCTGAAAGTTCAGCGTTTTGACTTTGACGTTTACCTTTCTGGTGCCTTTGTAGTACCTACAGAGGTGAGTCTGAAAACTTTTACGACTGCCTTTAAAACCTCAAAATGAAAGCACAGAATCGTGAAAAAAGGAACAAATGAAAGGACCAGTCATACGGAATTGGCTAAAAAAACAAAACCATGTATCGGTGGTTTCGGAAATTGCCTCTTTCCCAATAATACGGCTCGATAGTCTGTCAAATACTGGAAGGGATAAACCAAGTTTAAATTTTAAAAAAGCAAACTTATTCAAACACAAAATTTATAATAAATAATAAGAATTGCAGTACAATGCTGATTCTTTGGCCCAAGAGAAGGCCATGTTTGGACTTAATTAATTTATATTGATGGGAATTTACGTAGTATTACCGTTCCTTCATGGATTTGAACGAATAGAAGTTGATAAGTACTAAAAAGTAAAAAAAAATCACTTTTTTACAAAAAAGATAACCTGAAGGAGGTTAGGTTAAACTAGAAAGTGAAAAATAACTTTAGCTTTGGAAATCAATACAAAACTACTAGCGGAACCAAAGTCGCCGACTTCCAAACCTAAAGTTATTTTTTAGAACCCTGAAAACTTCCACAAGCAATCAAAACATTTACAAGGACTGTCTTTGTAAAAGTTTTTATTCAAGGGCTTACGCGAAACGTCAGATTTAATAAGTGATAACAAATGAACGTGGAGATATCATAAATTATATGTTTATAGAAACTTCATTTCAGAGCAATACCACAGTGTTTACTTGGTACCAACAAATAGTCAGTAGAGTGCAAAGTATGTGTTTCAGTACAACTTTGCAACCTGAACGAATACTTGATACCACATAATTATGGCCAGGCAATTTCATAAGAATTTATAACAGACTTCGTTAATAACCAGAGTTTTTTTTTCGTTTGTTTATACGCGCATACCTATATTTTTTATAGATGGGAAATCATCAAGTCAACTTCCCCCGCCCTGGGCGGGACGGGAGGGAGTGTCCCACTTTTACTAACTAAAACCTATCTATGTTACTTCCTTCTTGTGCCCTTTGCGTTCCGGGGGCGCGGTATCTCTTTCGAACAACCCGCAGCAAACGCGCATACCTGTCTCTGGACCTTGCAGTCGTATTGAAAATAACTCTTTTTCACGGATTAAAAAAAGGAGGAGATTATCAATGCGGGGTTTTTTTATGTGTTCGGGGGCACAACTCCTTTAATTACTTAAACAGATTTGCAAAATTATTTTTTTGTTTAAAAGACGGTTATTCCGAAATGTTCCCATAATTTCCCGGTTTAGCAGCTTGTTTTAAAATCAAATTAACTGAAAAAAAGATGTCATCCAAGTAAACGAAATTTCGTATTATGCTTCCTTGTGGCTTTTCAGTAGTGTTTATCTTGTTAATCTATGTGGTGTTACAGTTTCTTAATGGATTTGGATAATAGGAAGTAGAGACCAAATGGTGAAAAAAGAAACAACTACAGGCTTTTTTTACAAAACAAAAAATAGCTTTAGTTTTGGAAGTCGGCGGCTTTGGTTCTATTTGTTGTTATGTATTGACACCGACTTCCAAAAGTTGAGTTATTTTCCACTTTGTAGTTTTTGAAGGCGGTTAGTGTTTTTGTATACGATATTATAACAATACGCTACGAGACTACGGGAACGGAGCAGTAACCAAAGGTGTAACTTAACGCGGCTTAAAAAACCAGTACAAAGTCGCAGGCAGAAGCTAGTATAGAATAACGCACTATCAACATGAGTATAACCAAGTTTGTATAACGTTATCGTATCGTTATCGACTCGGTTTATCGTCGTATATCGCGCACTCGAGTGCTGATCGCGATAAAATCGGCCCAATTGATTTTTCCGACACAATCGAGCTTATTTGGCCGTTGTTTTGTGTGTATGAGCTTTTATTATCTGTATAAATTAGTTTTAGCGTAATAATATGTATTTACGATATTACCTACCTAAATCTCAGGAGTATTTGATGAGGCGGGTGGATCAAAGCTGTCAAAACTAGCTATAATACTCCGTGCTCCGCGTACCGTTACGTCTTTGGTTACTGCTCCGATCCGGTTGGTTGTAGCGTGAAGTTCTATTCGTAGAACTCTTCTTCTTGAATCACTCTATCTAATGATGAAACGTGTTAAAAGATCTAAGCGGGAGAGACAGACTACGGGAAGCGACTTTGTAGAGACGTAGTACCTAGAGCAAATAGTTAGGTACCTGGAGTAAAGTGGAGTACCTAACTATTTGATTCGACTTGCATTGTTAAGACCTCGCTTTCAGGGTAGTCGAGTATTTGAAATCATACATACATAAACTCACGCCTTTTTCTCTTGGGGGTACTGGGGGTAGGCAGAAATCACAGAACGCCACCTGATACGGTCCTTACATCGAAAGGATTATAATCCTTTCGCCTCTTCCACGTTCGTACATCTAGTCGTACAAGCACGCCGGTTACGACTACCAATAAGGTTAGGTCTTTCTAGGGCGATCCCTCCCGGCATCATTCACCAATAGTACCAAGACACGATTTCTCTAAAGAAAATACTCTATTCTAACCAAGAAAATCTTATTAATTTTCTCTTAACAGAAAAAATTGGTTTTAAGTTTCTTTGACATCGATAAGTATTTAATGCAGCGAGTTGGTAAAAACCGAAAAACGCTACAGTTTGTGTGGTTCGTCTTCCATATTAATTGCCTCGTACCCTAGATGTCCTAAGCGCGACTGATCGCTAGAGGTCTTGGGTTTGCTTCCCAGGTCGAGCAAAAAGTGTTATTGGGTTTTTCTATGAAATTCCCAGCAGCAGGTCCGAGTTAGGAGTTGTGCCCGGTTAATGGCCTCGCGCCTATTACAATGGACCTATAACATGCCGGCGCACTGTGGGTGTATGTACATTGTTATACTTCTGCCTAACCCTTCGGGGAATAAAGGCGTGAATGTATGTTATGTTGTCTTCCATACTAATCATCCAAACGATTGGTTGACACTTCCCGTGACCCAAGAATTTTACCTTGGCTAGAAGCATTGCCATTCAACGAGGCAATGCCGCCAGTGTTTTGGGCACATTTACTGTGGTCGGCGATGCGAAGGAATTTTTTTATGCCGTTTAGTTTCGCTTTTTTCTATAGTTTTTATGTTATGTAAATATTGTAGATACATAATAATATAAATAATAAACCCGTCAAAGTAAATTTAATATTAAACTTTATTACGACTAGCACAAATCATAATGAGCCCCGAGCGACCATTAACGCGGCGACATACAACTGTAAAATTAGACTTTCTAATGTTTAGTAAGTAATTCGGTAGGTAAACATAGTCTAATGATGTCGCTGACAGCATTACGGATCTCCAATAACCCTCTCTGAACATTAATCTTGGGTAAAGTTTCTAAAATTTAGTAGGCTATAAATAGATTTCATTTTGGAACGCAATAATAGATCAATCTAGTCGGCGGTGGCGACACACTGTACATAAGAACTTTACAGTGTATATTTTGTCGTAGATAGGTTTTTGACGTTTTCAGGTCTTTGAATTTGTAACTGACTGAAATAATAAAGTTAAAAAGTTTTTTTTTGTTTGTTTTTTTTTTTCATTTAAGCACATCAATATTACGGTTTGATTCTGAAAATTCTTTCACTAATAGGAAACTACGTTATCTCTGAGTGTTACAGGCGAAATTTTATATTAAAATAATAGGGGTCATAGAATATTCACGCGGATAAGTTGTGTGCAGAAGATAGTTTAACTGATTTGGACCCGGTTCCTGATACCGGTGGAGTAGGTACTCTTTTTTATATGTTTAAATGATTTTACTGATATTTTTAATCATGATATACTTAATCAAAATAAGGTTAAAATTATAACAAATATGACCAATGCAAATAAGGCCAACATTTTAGTATTCTGACGATCCGAGTGCTCTCAGTCGATACACATGTAAAATAAAACCCCCAACACGTTTCCTTAAACACGAGTTAAACACAACGTTTAACTTTCAAAGTCTTTGACTACGAAATGTCTTCCGAAGGGTTCGAACTTATCAAACTGTGTTTAAAAGAAGTCAAAATTGTCCTCGGATCTCTCTGAAGGGGTGTTAACACAACATCGCATTGTTATTCCATCATAACGAGTGTTTGATCTGTCTGTTCAACAGGTATCGGATTTGCGATTGGATAAACAAATTTTGACGATGACTTTACTCTAGCAGCCATAGGTTTGTAAAGAGCATAGAGGCGGCAATCGCTTGCGGTTATTGAAACGAAGTTTGTTTACTCATCTTGCGGTAGGAGTTAGCTGGTAGACATTTTTACGTGAGGAAAAAGCGTCAAGCCCACTCCATTCCCTCTCTTTCTTTTTCTGTCTGTATTCTTCTGTTATATACCGGTGGGGGTGTGAGCGTGCATGTATGGAGCAAGCATTGTGCGTAGCCAACTGTATAATTGTATTTAAAATGCATTTAAATTTATTGACTTACTGAAAAATCAATAAATATCCCATTCCGCGAACACGTCACAGTCAAACGTGGTGGTCAAGAAAGCGTTAAGCTGGTGGTACACGCGTGGTGGGAGACTTGGCACAGGCGACGCGGGTTCGCCTCACAGGGCCGGTGAACGAGTTGTGACAGTAGCACGGAAATTTTATATTGGATTTTCAATGCATTTAGTCCATAAAACACTAAGTACTACAGGTGGCAAAATAATTTGTCATTGAAGTTAGAGATTTAAATCGTATGCAATAAAATGCTTCTTTTGATGATAAGACTACTTTTACTTGCAGTTGTCCATCCGTGTGTAATATGATTATGAACTTAAATCTATGTAAATAGAAGGGCAGTTAGATAATGATTCTTAATGAAAAATGGTACTATATACTTTCTACAAAAAAAACACTAAGTTTTTTAGCCGACTTTGCCTCAATATTTTTATTTATTTTAGTTCCAGTATCCACTCTAATATCTTCATAGGTCTACTTTACCTTGTTCAGAAAGTTCTACGCTTCTTGTTATCTCGTTTCAAACCAACTGTGAATCTGAGGTAAACATTATGAGGGAGAGGATACATCAATTGTAATATTAAACCATTCAAGTTGGCTATAACTGTTTCCATCAATATCTATTTTCCTATAAAAATGTGATAAAGTTTTATTTTTATGTTTTCGACGTTTATTTGAATGCAACGGCGGTTCCGAATCCAATTAAGTATTTTTGTTTTTATTCAATATTTTTGTAGAAAACTTGCGTTAGCTCAGTATGTTCGAGAATTGTTGAAAAATATATTGTAAAGATACACTTGTTCTAAATTCCAAACCACTTAATTTTGTCAAATTAGAAACTTTGTATTTTGTACCGTATTTCGAACTTACCCTAAGAAACCTCTTTCTTTAAATTAATTAATACCTAGGTATTGTACCACGTGAGTAATTTTCAAACAATACAACATACATCTTATGAACGAAAAAACGACACACGGGATTAATTTTTACAAATCTACAAGTTTAATATACTATGACCCGGAGGTGTACTGAAATATTGTAGGCACTAGTCGATACCCACTACGGCGTAGGATCGTAGGCCCGTAGCACGGGACGGGCCGTGTCCTCTCCATAGCTCGTAGCACACACTAGTCATTCGCCACTTACATCAAGCTACAAACGCAGGCAATAAGTCGTTCCTACAAGCGCTCAATTTGTCGTCAACTCGCTAGACAAATAGTCGCACGTTCACAGACCCCTTTGTCCTTCACAAGGGCGTCTGTGAACGTGGGTTGAGCTAACAAAATACCACACCACTAACAGGGTTTTTATGACAAATCGAGGACGAATTTGTTTGTTTTAAAACAGAAATAATTATGCAGAAGATAATCAGGTAATGATTACCGCTTGAAATCTATACAAATAAATAAAATTTAACTCTCTTTACGTAACATCAAAATATCAGCTTTAAAAAAAATATTATAAATGTTTATGCTCAATTTGTTTTATGCGAAAGAATTTTCAGAGTCAGACCAGTAGCTCCGGAAATTTGCGCCTTACCTATAAAAGCGAACTGAAAAAAATCCCAGGCTGAGCAAAAAGTGTTACTGGGGTCTCTATGAAATTCTCAGTAGCAGCTTGGAGTTTGGATTTCTGCCCGGTTAATGACAATAAGCTCGCCCCCTGTTACATGAGACCTAAAAACATACCGGTGAAATGTGGGTGTAGGTACATTGGTACACCTCTTCCTAATCCTTCGGGGAATACAGGCGTGATGGTATGTATGTGTGAAAAAAAAAACATACAACACTAAATCTCCCTCCACACCATAGCCCAAATGACAATAACAATAATCACAACTGCCAACTCAAATATAACCTTTAAAACAACGCAACGTGGCAAAAATCTGCGAGCGGGTAAAAAGCAATAAAGCCGTGGCCGGGGGCAATGGATAAATATCGGAGCGTTTGCAAACACCCTAGCGTGTGCCTAGCGGGATCGTTGTAGATCAGCCGTCGCGGAGAACTGTGGCCACGTGCCCACCACGCGCGCCCGACGCCCCCGAATATCCAATGTTTAATCTTTGTTTTGTTACCCTGTTTAACTTGACAAGTCAATAACCTTTTAGCAACTACTAATGACATCTTCAAATGGTTAAACTGTTTGGTATAGGTGTACAATCTCATAGCAAAATGGGAAATCAAAATTTGTAGTTTGCAATACTGTGGAAATTAGATTTTACGATCTTGGGATTTTTTATCTGTTATATTGCGTATTGTGTATTAACGAAAATGCTTATTAATAAATAAATAATAAATAATAAATATCTTGGGACAACTCACACACGGCTATCTGATCCCAAGCTAAGCAGAGCTTGTGTTATGGTAACCAGACAACTGATATACATACTTATATAATTTATAATTACATACATATTATAGATAAATCACACCCAGACACAGAACAAACAATCATGCTCATCACACAAAGTTTGTCTTGGGTGGGAATCGAACCCACGACCTCCGGCTTAGCAGTCAGGGCCACTAACCACTAGACCAACAGGCCCGTCTATTAGGTATTATTATTAGGTCGTTTATTGTTAAATAAATCAATCGTGTATTACTTTCCCGCTTTAGCTAAAGTGACGATCTGGTTTAGTTTGCGGGGCGAGCATGGCCAGATATCGCACGAGACAGAGAAGTTTGGAAAGAGAAAGGGGAGGCCTGTGCCCAGCAGTGGGAAATTTGACAGGCTAACAAAAAAAAACTTTCCATACGTATAGTATATTATTTTTTCTTGCTTATGCCCGCAACTTCGTTTGCATGATCGGTTATCACGGTTTTTTTTATTTGCGCGGAACCCTCAATTATTTATTTAAATACTAGTAATGCAAACACTAAAAATGAAAAATATAGAAGTTACAATTATTTAAACAGAAGGACACCATTACTATTGTCATATGACACACGTACCATCACGCCTATATTTCCCGAAGGCAATGAAGGTTAGGCAGAGGTGTACCAGTGTACACCCACAGTCCGCCAGTATAGGAGGCGACCCTGTTGCCATCAACCGGGCACTAACCGCAGACGTACCTCAAGGCCCTATAGTAAGCAAATGTAATGTCATGTCGACAAAATGCACCGCGGCAGCAAATAAGATTCATAATAGCGATGTAAGCTGTATCGAATAACCACCAAAATCAAGTAACTTTGAGGTTTTCATCAAATTGAGAAAAAAATACACGGCTCGGTGGAATAATTTATACATAATTATGTCTTTAGTTCATGAAATTCCCTATAAGTAATATAATTACATAGGTAGGTACATTAAATTATATAGTTTACGTTTAAAATTTTGAGATCTACGCATTTTTTTTTTCATGGTACCTACCTTTTCCTTTACTTTCATGAAATATTTATAGTTAGATGAGTTTTTGTCTTTTTTTTTAACCCTTTAGTATACCTACACTCAATTTCACATTCATAGTCATATTCATTTATTTTTTATTTTTTTCGGGCTTGTAATGTTGTAATATGTACCAGAATATTCTACAAAAAAATGAGTGTTTTCAGTGTCCTGTGTTGGGATAGTCCCATAAACCGGATAAAAAAAATCACGCGTACGAAGTGGCGGGCAAAAGGTTCTATGATAGATAAGTACGGAAAACCTACAATAAAACACTTTCAAAAATTGCAATCTCGTAGGTTTGTAGCCGACTTAAAAAAATCAATATCAATTCGGATGTTTATTTTTTTTTTGTTTCAAAGGTTTTACTCAGACTTCGTAAATCGTTATGAAAATGCGCAGTCAAAAACAAAAAAATACACCAATGACAGGACGTTGACTTAACGTGTTGGGACAATAAAAAATATGTCTAAAATACAGAAATAAAAAATACAAAAAAAATGAAAGTAATCTACGATAATATAAGAAACTAAAATTTAATTTCACTAAAGACACCATCCTGCTTAATAATGGCTACGTAAGTAAATTGTGTGTTTCTATAAAATACATGCATCAGACAATGTAGATTGTATGTGACCATTTTTGAATTCTCTACAAAACATTGTGGTGCCTTACGGAATTGATGTATTTATATTCTTATTATGTGCATACAGGTGTTGCCCATGCTCAAACAGACCGTGCAGCAGTGGTGCAGGTGGCAAGGCCAACCTCCCACTAATTTGCCTAGTGCCCCGTGATGACGCGCGCGCCGGTAAGCAGTTAGGTTCCAGTGGAATGCCCCGGTCGGGCTCAGCCAACACTGGCGGCGCGCAAGGTGGCTTCCAACTCTTGGATGAAGATTACATTAAGAAGCACTTCAAGCTGCCTGCAAGAGCCCTATATCTTGACCCGTTTAGGTACGACAGACAATTCTGTTGTACTAGGTATTATACTTACGTTATAAATCGCTGAGAAAGATCATGGAACGGAAATGACATACATAATAGGCTTTGTCTCATAGTCTCTTATGCAGTAAGTACAGCTGGCGACGAAAGACCGTTTAGCTTTTTGATGGTCCACATTATTGCCGTTAAACACCCCATACGTATATGAGCAATCATTGTTACTGAATAGCTCAAAGATACGGAAAGCACGGTAAGGGTTTGGAGTTACGGTAATTTAATATGGGTGGTATTTAATACTTTAACTGTAAATCCCCTTTTTTCAATCAAAATATTCGAAATTACCACCAAAAATACTGAATTGCACACTAAATTTGCTCATCAAATAAATCAATTATACTATACTGTTAGATCTTTAAAGCTTAACTGTTTTACTGAATGACTATCTCTAGAGATAGATCCCGAGCCCTCGAGGCTTAAAAGGCATAGTCGGGGAGACCCGCTACGCGGTACTCAAGGGCTTGAAAGAAACCACGAAGTTGATGGCGGGTCCTGTTCGCTCGCTTCGCTCGCTCTCTAGACCCCGCCATCCTCTTCTAACCTAACCTATCCGAGTCGGGGTGCCCCAAGTCCCGAGTTTGTTATGCAGTTTTAGAAAATAATTTTGGAAATTCTGTTGTAATATTGTGTGCAAATCAGTATTTTTGTTTTAGGGTGAGTAATATTGTTTCAAAATGCGTATATCTGTGGTTTCAGCTACATTTTTGCTGTAAATTAGATAAAAAAGCCATCCGATTTTGATGAATTTTAATCATTTTTTAGTACAACATGTTTAGGTAATCAAGTAGTTAATTTGTAGTAACTACAGTCATTTATTGGATATGCAGTAGGTTATTAGTGGAGTAATTTTGTTTGCTTAAATTTCTAAATAGAGGTGCAGTTAAAAATTCCCCATTTAATATCACGATTCACGTGAACCTGGAATCGATTCCCAGGTCGAGAAAAAAGTGTTATTGGGTTTATCCATTAGAAATTTCTCAGTAGCAGCGCGGAGTTTGGAAGTTGGTGGTAAGACGGGTGTCTTACCACTAACTTCGTGTCTCGGAAATCACGTAAATCAGCTCGTGTCATGTTTGACCTCTCCTCGGTTGTGACGGATTGAGGTTCCGTCGGACAATTAGTGCGAGGGAAGAGGGAGTGCACTTGTGTTTGCGCACACGCCTGTGCACTTATAATATCTCCGACGTACTTAGCTAGCCTCTATTGAGATTGACCGAAATCGATAATTAAAATCCTACTACTATTATAAAGGCGAAAGTTTGTATGTATGGATGTATGGATGTATGGATGTTTGTTACTCTTTCACGCTTAAACGGCTTAATGGATCTGGATGAAATTTGGCACAAAGATAGATTATAGTCTGGAATAACACATAGGCTACTTTTTATCCCGGGAAAATGTACGGTACCCGTAGGATAACACATCAACTGTGACGCGGACGAAGTCGCGGGCAGAAGCTAGTAATACATATTTACCCAACTATTTTAAAGTTTTTCTCCTCAGGCGGCCCTTAATCACGTTTCCTATGACACAAGAAACTACCAATCATTTCAACTTGGCACGAAAGTATAAAATCAATCAACAAATTCTTGACGGATATTTGGACGGACGCCAAGCCATAAGTGCGCCTAGTGTCTTCGTAAGTACCTTTCATTTTTTCCGGGCAGCAGTGTGATTCTCTAAGCCTCACTTCGTAATTTGAAAGCTGAATCCGCAGTGAGATTACGCGATTAGAGAATCGCAGTACTGTGTAGTGCGATTCTCTAAAATGCAAACTCGAAAATGAGTCGACATTTTAGGATTTTTGGATCTGGATCAGATCGTCTTAGGTTCTGTGGATTCTACCTATATTTTGTTTGTTTTATTTGATTTATAAAGAAACGTTGCCTCACACAACACTAGGAATTTCTCCTGTGTCATGGGTACGTTTACAAACATATAAACCCACATGCACAAACATCCAGACCCGGTACAACTATCTGTAGGTCATACAAACATTCGATCCGTGCGGGAATCGAACCCGCGACACGCAGCACAGCAGCCAAACAAATATCCCGTTGCGCGTGACGGTAGTCGGTAGCCAGTCCACATTACGTTGGACAAAAACTTAGAAATATTTTCTATTTTGGTCTGTATTCACAGGCATTAAGCTTTCCGGCCTGGCTTATCTCTTCCTAAATAAACCCTGTATCTTTTAGTATCTGGAAATGGTAGCATTCCAATTGGAAAAATATTTTTGTATGATAACCGGATTCATGAGGAATAGTATAGATAGGCAATAATATTACCCACGGGAACAGAGCAGCAACCAAAGACGTAAATAAACGCTGGTGAAACCGCAGTAAAGCACTAGTATGAACCTTCCTCAAAGATACCGACAGCGGACTGAAGTTTACGAATTAAGGGCACACTAACGCCATCTAGGGACTTAAAGTAAAATTATTCTCTCAAGCCAAAGCTATGACTTGCCCTAGTTTTTGTACCATCACAAGCAGCGTCATGTCGATGTTATTTGTGTTGATAGATGTCGCTATTAAAAATCATGGAATTAACTAACAATTAAAATGAAATGGAGGCACATTCAAATTATTTATTTATTAAAAAAGGTCCACCAACTGCTTCTAGGTGTTACATATATAGGCACTGGTTATTAAGTCTTGGAGTCACATAGTTGTTAATTACTGGTTAACCAACATTTATTCTACTTTTTAGTAAAGGTTTTCGTAATAACACAGATTAAATAAGTGTAATAATTTGTACTTTGAATATTTATTTTACTTACAGCCATATGCAACATCTAATACGAAACCGGGAGAAGCAGCTGGCGAAAGCGAAGAAATTATTTATATTCTCCAACTACCAGATTGGGAATACAATTGCCCTATTCACAACACGACGGTCAGGACTCCAAGGTTTGCACAACTTAGGCGATTCGCACACTGCCCCGCGCTACGCTCCGTGGTGCGTGCGTTCTTGTGAGCGTGCGTTTGTCAGTGTGTTGGACTACGCGTGTTTTCTATACAAACGCAGATATTTGCAAACATCGTGCTCCCGCGCTACGCTCCGTGATGCGGGGCAGTGTGCCAATCGCCTTACATTTTTTACTTTTATAAAACCTTTTATTCAACTTCACTTGTATTAAGTCCTGGAATTTTGCAATCAATGTTTTTTACCAAACTACGGCGAGTGCCAGTGTGGATTTATTGTGGAATGTAACAGTGTGTTTGTACTGTGAGGAGCTCAAAAAAGAGTAGGTAATGTTTTTAGTTGCTCTCCTTCGTGCTAAAGAACTTTAAGGCTACTTTAATCTTATAAAACAGTATTATTTTAATATTACTTTGTACATTCCACTGTTGGATTTTTAACTTGAGCCGACAGTTGAAAATCTAACAGTGCGCAAAGCAAAGAAATATTATACTGTTTTTAGGACATGGTGGTAGGGCCACACTCTGAACAATATTCTTGTTCAAATTTTAAACTCGCACAAGTCAACTTGTCTGTTGTGACCACAAATGACAGATACACTTGCGCCCATTCGTCTCACACTTGTGAAACTTTATCATTCGTTACACGTATAAAAAAAATAACCACGAAAGGCCAGGAGGCCTACCACCATCTCTGAAATCATTATTGTTTTAATATTTCTTTGCCTTCCGCACTGTTGGATTTTCAACGCTCAGGTCAGCGTCGAAAGTTGGAAATCCGATAACTGAAATTACCAAGTAATATTAAAATGAAATCCACTGTTTTAAGAGATGAAGTAGGCCTACACCTGTACAACGCTAACGCTTTAATGTACGATTTATGAACTAGGTACATCTTCTTCAACGTCATACATAGTATACCCAAAATTCGTTTTAAAAATTGAGGTAAAACTTTTTTTGCTTCCTTGCCAGATTTATTTGGCACTCTTGCAAGAAGAAGACGGAGGAAGAAAGCAACGAACCAAAACGTGGAGGTGGACCAATGAACAAGCCAAAACCTTGGCTGCTAAGCAGACACACAGATTTCGATTTACAATCTCAGTGGTAGCATTACATAGGAACACACGCTCTGAAAAAAATAACCTGGATAAGTTTAATGAAAAAATAGCATTACGTATATTAAACAGTATGGGGCCTTTAGTTTGTTTTTTTTTACTTAGTCATATTTTGTTGGGTAGTTGGCTTTGCCACTTGCGTATTCGTTGAGATTGAGAAGCAATTGATGCATATTTATTGACGTGAAAGTTTTTTGAAATCTCATACAGGTTTTCTTAACATTAGATTTCTTAACATTGTGATCAAATGTTTGTTTAGAAAATGTTTACTTCTGTTTGTAAACATTTGTAACAGCAGTGTGGGAGTACCATTACACTAAAAGCTACTCGCTGTCATAGACATTTCTTGTTAAATCTACAGCCAAGTGCCGCAATCCGCACTGGCGATTGGGCCCTCAGACTAAGGAAAAAAGAATAGACTCGGCATAAACATCTATATACGAACATGTCATGTATGTCATGTCTATTCTTTTTTCCTTAGTCTGAGATTGGGCCACAATAACACGAACTACAATAATCGGGCCCTCGATCTAGATGCACATCAACACCGCTCCACCTGATTTTTTCCCGGTATAAGAATGCCTGTGCATGAAAGCGGAGTGAGGCTGCGGCGCGAAGAAACAGAGAAATATTAACTAATAGAATTGCATAACCGAAATAATGCGGTGATTTTATATAAGTTCCACTGTCCCACTATTGGGCAAAGGCCTATTCTGATACAGAGAAGGCACGAGGATTCAAAGCCAAATCATTTATTTCAATTAGAGTTAGACCATTAAAAGACACTTTTGAATGTCATTACATAAAAAAACATTAATATTTAATCTAGATTGATCACCACGCTTGCTCAAGGCAGACTTTTATATTCAGTATGTTCAGTCAGTCAGTGTGTTCAGTACTTAGTGTACGTTTAGTAGAGCTCTTTGTGAATTAACTCGTCCGGGGAAGTACTGCCACCATACCTATTTCTGCCGCAAAGCAGCGATGCTGTTTTCCTATTTGAAGTGTATGGGTGTCGGTGTAATTACAGGCACATGAGACATTTCAACTGTCTCTGGGATGAAAACGCATTTGCAAAGTCTTTGGTATTGCAGATGTCTATACGTAGCGGGGACCACTTAACATCAGGTGAGCCGTGGGCTTGATTGCCATCCAATAGCATAAAATACGCCTTAGTTTCCTCACGATATGTTTCTTCACCGATGTCAGAGATCTATCTATGAGTATATCAAGTATATTCCGAAACCATTGCTCGTGAGTTCAGTGACGCAAACAGCCAGACGCCGCTGCGTATCCTCCGCTATAAGTTTAGTCGGCACATCTTTTGGCCGCAGAACCCTAATACAATGGTGCCTGACACACAAACTACTTTTATTTAACAAATACGTGGTTATGGTACCGTTTCCGTTACTACTATAAGCCACCGCCTCCGTCTCCCTCCGTCTTTTGTCTCTCGTCGCCTCCGTCTTTTGTCCGTCTATCTATCAGCTGGCTGAATACCTGTATACCATGGTACAGTAACAGGTAGAGAGTTTAGAGTGTGTATTGCTATAGTCGCTGTAACAACAAGTAATGAAATAACACAACAAATGTGTTTTTTACAGTACCCTTCAAGTACGAGTCCGATCAAACCTTATTTATTAATCAAGAAGGTTTTATCTTCAATAAAAATAAAATATGCCACTGTCCATTAGGCAATAACCATAAATAAGAGTAGTGTCAAAATAAAAAATAATCATAATTTTTTACAAAAACTATAGTTGGTAAAATTTATAAGTTTTAAGAAAAAAATATATCTTTTGTATATTAATATTTTTTGTTTGGTTAACCTTGACCGTAACTTTTCACGATGGCTGATAAAGTGATGTCAAAACTAGCCGATGTGTAAGTATACATTTTATAAACATTATTGTATCTACAGTATTTATCTTTCTTCTTCATTTCTGACCACCATAATGGCTCCATCCGCCATACCTATAACTAGCCCCAAGAAACTTCCTCATCATTATTTATCACTTTTTAATGGTTATAGTCCAACGAGAAGGTTTAAAAATACCAGTGTACCACTGCAATGCAAAAACAAGGTCTCTACTCAGATAGTGAAGGCATGATGTTTTTCCTTCATCGATATAAGACATATTTTTCAAGATAAAATTCAGGCATCCCTGAGGAGATTTTGAAGGGGTCTGTCTGTATTTCACAAACTCCATTCTTAGTGGCGACCACGACTTCTTTGTGACGAGGGGACATCTCCCCTCGTCACAAAGAAGTTGTCGGGGAGTTTAGGGATGCGGTATCTTGAGAAGATTATTATCCGACCTTATCCCCAAAGTTCGGGCGCCTTTTGAGATTTTCCCCAAGATAAAAAAAGGTGTGAATGATACACTACGTATATAACATCACACAATGACCAACGGGAGCGGAGCAGTAACCAAAGAACTAATTGAACACGGCGACACCGCAGGTTAGGTATATAACTAGTAACTAATCAATGCTTTTTAACTGCAGTCCCATGGCAAAACCTGGCTTCGAATCATTGGGAATGTCGGCCCCTTTCATTGTACAAATGAATCCTCAAGGCAAATGGGAGAATAAAAAGCCAGCAGACCTGGACGAAGAACGACTAAAATCCATAGTTCAGCATTTAGTTAGCTCTAAGGCAATAGCTTCAGCACAAAGTTATTGCTGCCAATGTGATGCTGAAAATAAGGTAACGTATGATATTATTTTAGTGGGAGTGATATGAAGTTTCGAATGACGTTATTTCGACACAAGCTATTTCGAAAAAAAAAGGAGTGGTACGCCAGTTCGAAAACACATTAAGTCGAAAACCGCTATATCGAATGACGCTATTGCGACGCACGCAATTTCGAAAAAAATTAAGAGTGGTACGCCAGTTCGAAAACACATACCGTATTGAAAACCGCTATATCATATATTGAATGGTATTGGCGTACCATTCAATATATGATATAGCGGTTTGAAAGTCTTGGTATCGAAATCCACTGTTGCGAATAGCATATTCCAATCTGAATTTGTCTGGGGATCGAACTCGCGACCCCAATAAACCCTTATCTTTGTTTTGGGTTTGGGAAAAAAGAATAATAAGAAGTAATTATTATTTTAAGTTAACTTTTTAATTTCCATTAAGTATAGTAATCAACAAATCAAAATTATAGGTGGTATACTCATTACCAAAAATATAGCGGTTTTCAATACAGTATGTGTTTTCGAACTGGCGTACAACTCTTAATTTTTTTCGAAATTGCGTGGGACGCAATAGCGTCCAAGGACGATTTTAATATGACAGGAACAGTGGAAATATTCCATTCCCGATACTTTTAGTGCAGCCTATGTATTGCATGCCGTAAGCAAAATGTTTTACGCGCATTACATGGCACTGGTTTTTTTTTTCACACCAAAAATAAACCCAGCAATTGCTTAACTTTTGACGTTGAGTTTGGTACTATTGATGGGCAGTATAAGTAGTTAACTGCTATTGTGATGTCTCTTGTTATACTTCGCATATCTGCGAATTGTAATTAAGTAGGTACCTATTCTTTTAATTTCAGTTACCGAAATCCACTCCAAAGTATGTACCTGTAGTTATGATGCCAATATACTCTGCTGACCAATGCCCTTTTGACATGAATTGCGAAGTTCAGAAGATAAAAGATGCGGAGAAGAACAAGGGGAAACCAGGCAAGAAAAAACAAGCAGAAACAAAAGAAGAGAAAGATGATGAAAGCAATAAGAAGCCCCAAAAGCGGGTTCATCAATTACAACGGCTAACAGATTTCGATTTACTATCGCAATGGTGAAAATGTATTAGATACCCATCTACTTACAAAAAAAGGTTTGTAAATGTAATGTCAGTGAATGATTGTCTAAACTATTTTGTACGTGAGTTTGAGATCGATTAAATTTTTTTTAGCGGATCCCAGTTTTATTGAACCTTCCATCGAGTCCATCATCTCATGAAAAGTTTAAGCAAAACAAACAAAGACAAGGCGAATTAGTGCTCCCACACTGATGTTAAAAAATGTTACAAACATTTTATAACACTAATACATTTAGTAACAAATGTTAGGAATTGTTACATTCTATTAGGAATTGTTAGACTTTTTGAGTGCTCCTACACTTATGGAAAATGTTTACAAACATTATTAACAAATGTTTTGTTTGTTAAAATTTAATAACTGATAATTTTGTTTAGAAATGTTTACTAATGTTACCAAATCATTATTAACATGAAAACATTTCTTAACATTGTGATCAAATGTTTGTTTACAAAATGTTTGGGTACTTATGTTTGTAAACATTTATAACAGCAATGTAGGAGCACCATAAGTCTTTGTACAGCGCATTTTGAAACTTAGCTACAATTTTGAAATAAATAGGTACTTCCATAATCTATATAGCTACCTATTGATTTTTTTCTTAGGAGCGGAAGGCTATTATCTAAAACCTATTATTAGCTTAGTTGTCATAGGTTTTTTTTTAACTGGTTAATAAGGCAACACACAGATGAAACAAATTGCCCAACAAGCGTCTTGGAAATAACTAATTATTATGATCAATAAATAAAATATCATTTTTCAATGAACTAAAGAACTCTCACTGGTACAGTTTATTTACCCTCAATGATTGTGCATTTTCCTCGGCCGGCAAAAAGCCTAGAAGCCGGCAAGTATTATTACCGTGCCGACTCGCCGTCACCGGCTTTTGAAAGGTGATGGAAAAACGAACCACACATTTTATTTAAAAATAATGCTTTTAATGCCTACTTGCGCCAGGCAGGATTATTTTTTAATACCGAGTTATATTCATATTCATATTAGGTATGTCATTTTGTAATAAAATTTACCATGTGTCGATAACCTTGCAGCCATTCCATATTCTCAAAATGACGAGATGTAGGGGCGGCTGCTACAGTTATCGAAAACTTCAAACGGCGCAACCTTAACAAAGTTCTTGGAAGCTATAATTATGTTTGAGTCAAAGGTTTGAGTCGATTGAGGTTAAAACATTAGCACCATGGGGTCTCTTTTGGACACTTGACATTTAAAAAAAACACTTTCATTATGCCTTAAAACTCGATTAATTTTCAAATTATCTGTAAAAACAGATTTTATGTTGCTTTTATTAAGTTGAATTGGCGAAGAAATCGAGCTTGTGATTGAGTTTTGACAGCTCGAAAACTTATGTCAAATTGTTTGGTGGTGATTATTACCCAACAGCAATGAAATTATGAAACATAAACCTGCTATTCATTGTAATACATAAACCTGTTTATCAAAAAATATAAATAAGTATAAGTAGTGAGTTTTTTAATCTCAGAGACTGATTTGACGGCTTCTTACGTCAAACTTGAAAATAGTATGCCTTATGTCTATGAGCCGAAAGCACATTATTTTTATATTTGACGTATGAAACTGTCAATTTGGTCTACGAGATTAAAAAACACACTAAAGATGTGCCACGTGCTGTCTAAGGTCACTGTGTGTCACCGTACTTATGTCACGCATTATAAATAGCAATAAAAAGAACAGAAAACCACCAAAAAACTCATGCATTTTGTTGAAATTGCCGTTTTCATGAACAAACAAACAAAACAGGACCATAATTTGACGCGGCAGGAGAACCATTGAAAAAAAAAACATTTATTTTTTCTCCAGGTTTCCTCCGGCTTTTAAACAGTCGCAGTAACATGCCGTGTCGTGCCGTTGCCGTGTGATTGAAATACAACTAACTAATTCGTTGCGTTTCTGTGCCATAATTCACTTAATTTAATTGGGATTACGTAAGTGCCATAACTGTGCCTTACGTAATTTGAGTTTTTGAGAAATTTCTATGAAAATTTATAAAATCTACAAATTAATTCCCTGAGACCAAACTACCACCTACCTACTAACCACCGTCACCGGGGAATACTAAATTAGGAGCCCTTAAGTTTCTTTGTGATCCGTAATTAAAAAGGAAACTAACCGTTAAAAAATGGTTAGATGAACCCGTGTGTCCCATCCCAACAGATCTAAAAATTGTTGCAAGATTTAAAAAAATCTTAAAGGCCCAACTCTACGTTTTACTCTAGGTTGTTTATGGTCGATGGCCGACCACGGTGTTTGTAGTCAATGTTATAGATAGATTGTTGCACATTGAATTATTATTTTTTAATTCAACCAATATTTTAATAATGTTTCTATAACAAACATAATGCAAATCTAATCAAATAAATAACACTGCAGGCCGCCATACAGGTACGTAACGAATTTTATAGTGTTTTGAAGCTGACGTGAGGCACGTAATAGGTTCCCCATGCCACTTTTTATGTATTCACGCCTTTCAAAATCCCAGGCAATGCTATTCGACTCTCGATGCGTTTCTGCGCATCCAGCTAGCTATTGTACCTATAGGTCAATATTGATTGATAGCGTCGGTCTGGAGAATAATTTTGCTGAGGCTAGTAAATTTCGCCATCAAATGAGAAATTTTGCCCATATTTTTTTTTTGTTGAGACGGATGCAAGTGAATCCTGCGTTTTCAGTGATAAAAAAAAAGTTCTCACGGTCGTCTCTGTTGCGTCGCATTTTTTATGGGAAATAATATCCATGTGATATACTTCCTGTACAGATGCACGTATATTAGCTCTTAGCTCTGCCCAGGGGCCCGCGTTTGATGTTTCGATCGCATTTCGCGTCGGTGCATGGAGTCGTGTCTTTGTATCGCGGTTAACGTAGTCTGTATTTTATTGTGAGATTTGTTGCTTACATTTTTATTGAACATATGATTGTGATGGCCTTGATTATGACATTGCCTACAGTTGTTGAGCCAGTGAAACAATTCAACACAATGGCCTTGTAGGCTTGTTGTTCCTTGTTACTCCCTTATGCCTTATGATTGCAATGTGCTCTCAATACATTTTACAAATCAATAAATGTTGCACATCTACTGTATAGCTGATTGGGTGTTTAGGTGTAGTCCTGTGTGCCCTGCCCAGTGAATATTGATTTACTTCACTTGATTGTTTTATGCATTTCTCATTATTCAGTTCTTTCATGGCTTTAGATCTTGTTGAAAATGTATCACAATTGTTATTGATATTGTTTTAAGTGTACAAATTGGTTTTTGGTGATTTATTTTTTCTAACAAAAGGCAAGTGTAGGCTTTTTAAATCACAGATATTATTCAGCTAGTTTAAATAACCTGGATTGTTTTGATGGTACATTTTATTAATATAATACAAGTGCAATTGGACAAAGGACGTGATAAATTACTAGTTTTCTATGAAGTGTTATTTACTTCACCTCTTTACTAAATTTGATTACTGTATGAAACAGTATTTTTTGTTATTCATCTGTCAGTGTTTATAAAAAAAAATTACGAACAATACTTTTATACACCTTTAGTTAAACCATAGCTATAAATTAATAGTGAATAGGTTTTTATCAATGGGTCCAAAAATCAATCATCAGTTCGTCCAAGAAATGTAAAACATCTTTTATATTAAGTACTAATATCTGCTTGTGACTTTGTATGCATACACTTCAGAACAAAACCAAGGTCCTCATTATTCCCACGAGAACATAAAATGGGACCAAAATAATCCTGTGTATTGTGCGTGGCTCATTTCATTTAACCAGTGTGGCAGACTAACAAACATCCATTCATCCTCACAAACTTTCATTTTTATAATAGTTGCTGAATTTTGTGTTTTAAACTTACCATCTTAGCTAAGGATTACAAAACTTACAAAAGAAATGAAAATAAAGGAATTACTGCAAGTGAAAAATAAAAATGTGATTCACTTTATTATTTCTCATTCGCTACTTGTTTTTTTTTCAAAACATAACAAAAATCATTGTTTGTGGCATCAATATAGGCAACCAAATTTTTATTTTAAGTTAGATTTCATATGTAGTACTGTTTAGTAGACATGTAAATTGGAAATCATTATGCTTTTTAATCATAATCTTTATGTTTAGAAGGGAATCATCAACATCCATCATCTCTATAAGGTCTAACACAGGTATTTATAATAATTGGATAATGGATTTAAAATAAAAAAATTACAGGCTACGGATTCTTACAGAATAGGTAGGTAAGGTTATGTTTTGTAATGAGGTACATACATGCAATGTGGAATCTGTGTTCAACATGAATTCACAAGCTTGTGCAATAATTCATGTTTAACATCTCAGCCAGATCCTATATTTTTAAACTGGCAATTAAGTAATAATAAACTATGTTTACAGTATTGCCTTTTGTCCTATACTTACTTTGTATCTTGGTGGTCAATGGCATTTTTAGGGCAGTTATTGTTTTTTAAAGCTAGGTTACACAGTGCAAGCTAGCAGACAGTGCAGTGCAGCTCCTAGCACCACCACCATGTGGGTTACTGTCAAGAGTGAATCGGTCAGCTTCTTGAATCCCAGTTGCTACATTTTCTAAATTTCATTAGCACCATGTGCCTTGTGAGTTACTGTTACGTGCAAGTCAGTCATTAGCTTGTATCTTGTGTATATATGTAGTAGTTTACAACTGCCTTGTTGGCCTAGTGGTCCTAAGCGCGACTGCTACGCTAGAGGTCTTGGGTTCGATTCCCAGGCTGAGCAAAAAGTGTTATTGGGTTTTTCTATGCAATTCTCAGTAGCAGCTTAGAGTTAGGATTTGTGCCCAGTTAATGCCTAACCCTTTGGGGAATACAGGCGTGACGGTATGTTATGTTATGTATGTTACAAAATTTTTTCTTTGACTCTACTAACACTATGTGACCACTTTGTGTAAGTTACTATCATGTCAATAGGTTGTTTCAAAGTTACTAGTACATTCTTTTATTGTTGCTCTACTAACACCATGTGACCACATCTTGTGAGTTACTGGCTTGTGCGATTAGGTCAGCGACTTGTATACAATTACAACATATTCTCATTTTTACTATACTAACACCATGTGACCACATTTTGCGAATTATTGCCATGTGCAAATCAGTCTTTAGATTGTATTGAGGTTACGGTTGTTACTCCCAATATGCAAGCCGAGCTACTGCCATACTAGTACACAGAGTCAGTTTATAGCTGTCTGCTGCCAGATCAGCAGTTTGTACTGTGTAACCACTTACCTACTCATTAGGGCAGTGGTCGTCAAACTTCGGCCTGCAACATAGCAAACAGTTTTAGTAGACATTGACAATATTGCTTTTCTTTCTTTTTCATCAGTATTCACATATATTGCAACTTACGTTAATCGTAAGTAGTGAGGTAGTTAACACTAACAATACCTTTATTTTAGCCTTAAAATATGACTATTTTTAATAGGTTTTTCGAGTTTCCGGCACTAGATGTCACTACTTAGGCCTAGGTGGTCTTGGTGTGCCACTTAAACGTTTTTACCTAAAATTATTGTTTTTTGCACTTTTTTCTCCAAACGAAACTACTTTTTTTTTTGGTAGCGGTAACTAGATTTATACTTTTTTTCCCTTGTAAAAGACGTTCAAATGCGAATTTTAAATTGGCTTAATTGAAATAAATGATTTAACTTTGATACCAGCATTCTCTTATGTGGCCCTTGAAAGCGTGACGACCACTGCATTAGGGATCATCATCATTTAATATTACTACCATAATAACAATTATCTTTTGTAATCTTTATTTTTAATTTATTTGGTTTTCCTTTATGAGTGATTGATGTCTCCAACATAGAAATAAACTGTGTGTAGTGTGTGTGTGGTACAATTAGTATTGTCAAATGAATATTATAAAATATTCATTGACATGTTTGTTGCTTTTGTTGCATTACTTTATCACGTTTGTTTTGTGTTAATTATGCATACTGATAAAAGGTGCAAAACTAATTATGTACTGTGAAAATAATATTTGAATTTGATGAAAAGATATGAAGATTGAACTTGTTCGAAACATCCAAAAAGGAATTAAATATACTAACTGCTGCAGTGTTATCAAAAATCACAAAGATTTCATTGCAGTTTTGTTTCTTAGTCTTTTATTATGAGATGACACTCAAGAATTGAATGACCAAAATATATGTATTGATTACATCAATAAATGAAATTACTCATTCATACATAATCGAGATTTATATCAGGTTTTTAGCAGTCTTGCCACGAAAACATAGCGCTTGTTCACTGCATATCAAACACAAGTCAAACTGCATACATTGTTATACAGATGCTTAGCCTAAAAACGCGAGTTTGTAGTTACAATGTAGTTAGATGTCAGTTACACCATATATTGCATGTAACAGAATATTTCATAATACTAACCTTTGACTTATTTTTCCATTATTTACAATTTCAGCTTTCATTTCAGATTATCTTCCACATTTTCTTCTGTTTCATTGGTTTTGGTACATACCATGTTAATTTTATCTTTTCTTGTAGCTAACTAATGCTCACATTACAATAGTGTGTTTAAAAGCATTGGTATAGAGCACATTGACACTTATCTTCATCACTTTATTATATGTTGACAATGATAGTACATCTTTGAGTGTGAAAAGTGAATAAAAGACATTTTTAAAAATGCAGCAAGCAGGCAAATTGTTTTGTATCAAATGGGTTCATTATGAAACTCAAATGAATGCTAGGTAAATATGCCACTAGATCTGTAGCATACCTACGCGAACTCTTTGGTCATACTAACGAATGGTTTTATTTTACAGGAATCCTGCTCATGCACACCGTATAACTAAAATTTATCAAAGAATTGTGAGTATGAAATTTTATTAATTATACTTATACTTTGTCCGCGTAAATGTGAGTTGTCGCGGATGCAGACGAAGTCGAGGAATATAAAGTAGCCTTTCTTAGGGTTCAAATATATTTCGTACCAAATTAAAAAAAAAATGGTTTAGTGGTTTAGTTTTAGGTATAATAAAAGACAGAGATATAGATAATATTTATATGGATGAATTTAAAAAATCGTACCCATTATCATTTGTTGACACATGATGACATTGTCCTAGGATCTTTAATTTGTTTTATGACGTTTACAAGATGCAAGCAATTATTAATAGTTAATTGTGGTTACAGGAAGAACCCTTTAGCATGGATCCACCATGTCCACACAACGGGTCTGAGATTTATGATGGGGCAAACAAAGTCCCCCTCGATAATAAACAAGAGATTAAGACTGACAATGATGCTGTTAAAATTGAGAAACCAGTGAGCTCGCAGAACAATGGAAGACAGCCGATCGACGATATCGAACGGCAAGACTTCGATGAAGAGAACAGAATTCTTAAGCGTTGTTCGGAAATGGTCGTGGAGGGAAAGAGAGCGGCGTCTGCGCACTATTCCGGAAACCTGTCCAGTGCTAACTCGAGCCTGGCGTCTAGCTCCGAGACAATATCAAATCTCTCCAACCTAATACCACATGATTACGGCCACGCGGGTTGCAGCAAAGATGGAGACGACTCCAACACAACAATAAAGAACATGATACATTCAAAAAAATATGTGGTGCATGAGCAAAAAGAGGATTTTATGCAGAAGTTGTTGAATAGCAACACAGAGGAGAAAAAAGATTTCCCAAAGGGGAAGTTGTATAAAGGAGATAAGTTAGATTGCGACAACAATGAGGGTTGTGATATAGATATGGGTGGTCCTTCAGGCAGGACCAGCTCCAATGCTTCGAGTATAGGAAGCTCGAGTTCAGATAGCACCAAGGGGTTCAGTGTGCCGTCCACCTCAAATGCTGACAAGTTGCTTGGTCTCGATGATAGCGGGAAGAATGAGCCAGGTGTTGTAAAACATACGGTACGTATACAAGAAATGTTTGTTTATTTATTTATCAACTGCCAACAAAGTCAACAGCTAAAGATGTGAATTAAAAAAAAAAATGTTATGTTCAGCCAACATTATGCCTCACGGCTATAAATATAATAATCCCGTAGATCACTAGCAGCAAGCACAAAAAAAATAAGAATTTTATTATTACAAACGTTTATGAGAATCAACAAAAATAATTACTGAATTGAATACCAGAGGCTAGTTACATGGATTAATTATAATAGCTATAATAATATTGTATTTATATTAGCTTAATGTAATAATGATGATTCTTTTGTTTCAGCCCTTCACCTACATGTCCGGCGAGGAGAGTTCAGAGGATGATATGATAGAAGAAACTTGGTGCACATGCCTATCCTCCCATGATGTGAGAAATTCATATTATTTCAACTCATTTATACTCTTTTTCTTGTCCTATAACTTCTAATCTTAGGATCATTTTGGGGCCTACCTACTACAAAAGCGATGAAGTGAATATTAGTTAGGTACACGACAGTGTAGGGATGCGGGCGTGACGTCATCACCACGAATAACCTTCGTAGCCAGTTCAACAACGTTATTGCGTTGGTCTCGTTTTGCATATCTTATTTCGTAAATAAAATACTATGTGTACTAAATAGAAAACTGTTTACACTTCTATTAGGAAAACACGCGTTTAGTTACACAAATTTCCGTCACGTTCCAAGCAACGTGATTGATGGTGGTTTTCCAATTTTATTGATGGTAAATTCCCCCATGTTATACTTGTATGGCCCCAATCACTCACCCACCCTCACTCACTAACGAAAATTTTAAACTCAAATTAAACTTTCTAATCATTCTTCTATATGTAGAAACACGTTTTACTGAAACCATTGATTTTCAAGGAACATTTTGTGTAGGTAGGCTTTTTTGTCACGTTTTTATCGTTTCATGATTACCAAGATCGTTCTTGTATCGCTGGCTACAATATTTCTTAGTATACTCAAATATGCCCTTTATACAAATACCCGTTAATTACACATACTGCCCATCAAAGTAAGTAACTTCGACCATTTTTTTTGCTGGGAAACTGCCTTTATGTTTAGTGTGAAATATGAATTACTCTTTATGGTAGTTCTCAATGTACAAACACTAATCTGGTTTTTTGAAATGAAAAACCTTTGAGCTTCAATCTTCAATACCTCCGTAGCCTGACGGTATCCAGGTATGCTCAATGGGGACAATATGTGTAACTTACAAGTCATACACTGTACATGTTTAATGTATACAAATAAAATGCATATTTCAGGAAGACGAGTCGAGTGATGACCAAGAGCGGGAACTGGAGAGACCTTGGGTAATATTATATATCCTGAAAAGCATAAACTACACCGTTTTATTTATTCTTAGTGTTGGTGTCCGCTAAATGAACCAAACGTTTTTGATCTCTCCGTTCTTGAAAATTTACTTACCTTTTTTAAGTAGTTGTGTCGTTAGAAAAAATATTGATTTTCTATAGCCACAAATGCACATGATCATTTTAATAAACATTACCTTCCGTCGAGTACCGCCGCGGTCGGGCAAAAAATATCCTTACTAATCCTTTTTGTGAAATTAAAACGTACGCGGGAATTAGTTACATACGCATTAAAAGCGTTATAGCAAGTAGTAACATAAATCCCATTACATAAGTATACTTTTATATCCGCCGGTATAGTTGTTATTATGGTAATATAATACATTAAATACGTCAAGTATTTTTGATATTAGCCTCGTTGCATTTCTGTGTGTTTGCAACGTAACATTTAATTGAACAGTCATCATAACACTGAATCAGACGTGTGTAACGACAGGAAATGAATTATCCAACTGATCATTGACAACTAAACTTTAGCGTAGGCGTGACGTCAGATCATTGAGTATTTGATGTAGATTTATTTTTTCAATATAACTATAACATAAATAAAGTAAACATGGACGGACACCGCAACGTAACTAATACCTGTGTTAACATATTCAGAAAGTCGATCTCGATCATGTATAACATCTTAAGCTAAATACATAAAAACATCTATCAATAGTGTTGTCCTAATCTCTCTCTTCTATTTTTTTATCCTATTTTCTGGCGTTACTAGCGTTATTCTGTCAAAAATACACAATAAAGTGAAAAATAACGGTAACGGTAATTTACGGATATTGATAACAAACGAAGTCGAAGAACCAAACGCGCCAACTTCCCAAATTAATGTTATTTTTTCTTTGAAGTGTTTTTTTGAAGGCGGTTGTTATTTTCTCTTCTTATTTTGTTCGCTTGTAATTTCTTTTATCGCGAAGTGTTGGTCCGGGCTTTTCACTTGTGATTGAACACAATGAGCGGCAACATGATCGCAAAGTCCATCTCTCACTTAAATCATTGTGTAGTCCAGCAAACATGAGTTGTAGGTACGTGTGAGGTCGCCGATCCGAATACGCGGATATACCACGTTTTAATCCGATTGTCAATTTAAATCATATTCAGAGGTGATTGACGACGCGTGCGTTGTGCATTCACAGTTACATACAGCTCATTTGATGCCGATAGGAGTCCGCACAGTGGTGCCCAGTTAATACGAACCCTTATCATTGTCATCGTAAAGAGTGAGAATATTACATGATATTAGTTTACTGATTATATGGGGTTCACGCTACTAGAGGCCCCCAACTAACCTGGAAATGCTTGCTTGCAGGGTAAGTTTTTGCAACAGATGTAGAACTCGAAAAACAGGACTTTATAAATTGAGAAAGTTGATCAATTTTGCTCGGTTTTTGAGAAATCTATTTTTTTGAATTGTCGCTATAATCTTACTCTAAATCGAACAATTTCAAAAGGTATCAAATAAGGGTTTTCTGTATTAATAATCCGATATTTTTGTATTAATTTTCCTTTATCATTCCATTTTTCAATGACTTGCATCTCATTAACATATTTGATTCCACAGAGGAAGCGTCGTAACGAAACGCCCCTGGAGCAGTCATGCAAGAAGTTCTGCGGGGAAGGTTCGTCATCATCTGCGTATGGACCGGACGGTTGGCCGATCCCAGCCACGACTTCCAGCCTGTCAAGTGCTGTGCTTGAGGAAGGACCGCCGGAGCTAAAGCCGTGGCTTGACCGGTAAGTCAACCCGCTAAGTTTGCGTTCTTAGGCCCGTTCTAGACTGGAACGAAAGTTTAAATGTCAATTATTTCTGAAAATAATTATGTTTTTTCAGTATAACCCTTGATAGTCACTAAATAGTCGATTAAAAAAAAAGACTTCCTATTTGCCTGGTTCGGGCCAAAATATTAACTGAAGCATGACATCATACACTAAATATTTTCCAACAAACATATAAAATCAAATTTAAAAATAGTTTTTACTATTAGCTTACTAACTGAAAATACAGTCTTAACAACAAAATTAGACTAAGCACTAAAATTCTCCATTCTCCTCCAGGTTCAACAACTGGTCCAACGTGGAGAAGATCCAAGCTATCGACGAGCTGATCACCTGCTGCGACTCGAACCAGGTGCGGCACATGATGAAGGCCATAGAGCCGCTGTTCCAGCGCGACTTCATCTCGCTGCTGCCCAAGGAGCTCGCGCTGACTGTGCTCGGGTACCTCCAGCCCAAGGACCTGCTGAGGGCTGCACAGACTTGTCGTTATTGGAAGTAAGTACCATAACCATCACGCCTGCATTCCCCGAAGGGTTAGGCAGAGGTGTACCAATGTACACCCACGGTTCGCCGATATATTTTGAGGTCCCTTGTAATAGGGGACGAGCCTATTGCCATTAACCGGGCACAAATCCAAACTCCGAGCTGCTAATGAGTATTTCATAGAAAAACCCAATAACACTCTCGCCCTGGGAATCGAACCCAGGACCTCTAGCGTAGCAGTCGGGCTTAGGACCACTAGGCCAACGAGGGAGATAAAGAACGTTAACGTGGAAGTAAGTTACGCATCCATAAATAGTATGTCTAACAGTGTTACTACACCAATCGACCGACGTCGATCGATGTCATCGCCCGATGGTAAAATGGGTTGGTTCACGTCAATTGGTATAGTAGAAACTATCGATCGACGTCAAATAAACCATTTTACCATCGACCGATGACGTCGATCGATTGGTGTAGTAACACCCTAAGCCAGTAGTATTCGCGGCCGGTGCTTGGGTATGGCTTGGTTCAAGGCTAAAGGAATTTTATAAAGATCAAGCAACCTATTCTATAGACTCTACCTACCTCTTGTGGGAAAAGGGCGTGAGTTTAAGCAATAGTCAAGCCACCAAAACATTATTAGGCAGCAGTCTCATTTTAAACCCTTTAAAGTGTCTTCTGACATCAATAAAAAATCATAATTTAATAATTCATCTAGGGCAATTGTAATAAATGCTTTGACTTTGACAGTTATTGTTGTAACTGAAATGCAGTCAACAAATATATTAAAGCTCATTTGCCATCTATAAATAAACACATGCAAATGTTTGCATTTGATGACTTTTTATTACTTTGATTGGTACACAATTAAACTTGACCGATCAATAAAAACAATCATCGCTTGTGTCAAAAGTTCACAATACCCGTTCGTAAATGGCACATCACGTGTGGCAAACATGCCAATTTTACTGTTCAATAATTGAGCTGAAATTAGAGATGCAATTTTATTTTATACATATAGCCTGGTAATATCATCTTTCTTTTTACAGTCCCGTCTTGAATCATGTGATTTGTCATCTCTTTAAGTGGCTAACAATTCTCAAACGCACCTCAATTTCGAGTCGCTTCTAAGTGTTATGCTATTTCTGTCACTTTAAAGTGTATTGTAGCACCAGACATCCATTTAAGAATGTCTCAAAAGTTAAGAGACATTTGAGATGTTCTGTGCCAACTCGATTTAGTTTGCCATCTAAATGCTAAGAAGAATAAAGAAATAGATAAAAATAATTTATGGTCCAACTTTGCATACCCGGATCAGCACCAGTCTGTTTGTCAAGCTATATGTCGCAACACCAGCTAAAACAAAAAGCAAAGCTATATGTTGTTGTAAGTACTCTTACTCTAACACACGTACCTTATAGGTTCCTCGCCGAAGACAACTTGCTGTGGAAGGAACAATGCCGTCGCATCAGAATCACCACCTTGAAGAAGTTGCCTCGTTCATTCCCGCGCTGCATCAGCCCTTGGAAGGCTGCCTACATGCGCCAGTACCTCATCGAAAACAACTGGCTGCACAAACCTGTAGCCACGCCCATCGTCATGCGGGGACACGACGACCACGTCATAACTTGCCTCCAGTTCCATGGAAACCGCATCCTGAGCGGCAGTGATGACACCACACTCAAAGTCTGGTCCGCAGTCACCGGCAAGGTGAGTACAGTAAACCTTATATCAAATATATTGCTTTTTATCAGTTTCTTGAGTGCAGTTAATAAGCCAAGTTATCAGATGTATTGTCCATCAATTGTAACGATTGATAATACAGTCTGAAGGTAAAATCAATTGAGTTTTATTGTCGAGCTAAATTATCAAATGTCAGAATAAATTTTGTATCTTGACTTGATAATGTGATGTGTGCAACGTGATGTTTTGCATTATGACGCACAGTGGCTTGCTGCAATGGCATGTATCGCGGGTTTGACTTCCGCACGAAACAAAATTAAATACTACTATAGATAATTGTCCTGGCTCTGTGTATTTGAGACGCACCCAAAAACAGCAGAAATTAATCACATCCTTGATACAGTTCCTAAAATGTTGATGAAATCTTGAACAGCCAATTAATATGTAACAAAAATCTTCTCGTCAGTGTCTGCGCACCTTGGTGGGTCATTCTGGCGGCGTTTGGTCATCGCAGATGATCAACGATCTCGTGATCAGCGGCTCTACTGACCGCACCCTGCGCATATGGAACGCAAGAACTGGCCAGTGCCTGAAGGTCCTGGCTGGTCATACTTCCACCGTGCGTTGTATGCATCTGTACCAAGACAGGTAGACTATTCATCAGGGTACTATTTTAGTAGTGAATGGCCAGCTCTTTTGCCCTTACCGCAATTCGAAGAAAGCAAAAGTTGCACGACATGTTGCAATACACGTAACTGGTAATATCTCGCAAGCAACAAAAATGTTTTATTGATTCTAAACCATGTTTTAATTACACCCGCTTTCTTTGGATTGTATCGCAGTAGTAAATGAGTTGGCTAATTACTCTGAATTGGTACTGTTATTTTATTTTTATGCTGTGCTTTTTTTTAGTTTAATAACTAACCATGATTCATTGTAACTAACACCATATTTTATGATGCCTAAGCAAATACACGGAAACTTAATTTTATTGAACAAATATGATTATATATAATACTATTTCTAATAAAAAGTAATCTACATTTTTACAGTTTACGATGGATCGTGTTGGTTTTCTATTTATTTTTGAGTTTCTTTTACACTAAACATGACACAATATCGTCGTCTTGTACTTGATTTCGTAACATAACCCATTCACAAAACAACCAATGCTAAGCGTTTCTTAAAACAACAGGGAAACATTATAAAATATATTTCTGATGAACACACTAAAAACAGACTATAAAGTAAATACTAACAAATCTTTCAATACTAAAAACAGCTTGCGCCTAAGTAAAGACAATATATTTGTATAGAAAATTGTAATGTATAATAATAGTATTATAATGAAACATCTTGACTATTTTATTTGTAATATTTACAATAATTAAGATTATTGTGTTTTTCAAATTTTGATTTATTATGATTTGGATGATGTCGGTTGCGAACGAACTGCATTGCAATCATTTTGCTAAGAAAAATTTCTTGTTACATTGGCTTTGTAATAATAACACAAAAAATCACTATCTTTGCTATAAGTACTGTTTTTAATAAAGAAAATGTATAAAAAAACCAGTTATTTACTTTTGCACAAAAGGAAAAATACGAATAATATAACTAACGATTTTTAATGAAAGCAATAATAAATCAGCTGAAGCATTATTTTACTCCAATTACATGAACAGCCAAATTGCAAATGTTATCGTCATCAAATTATCGCTGCGAAGTTTTTTTTTTTCATTTTTGGCTTACTGTAACTTTCTGTTTCAACATCTACAATTACAATATTATTTTACCATTTTTTTTAATGAATAGGCATTTGTTGTTTTTTCGATAATTGTTAAACATGGTTTGTAACCCCCTGGTGATCGACGATATTGTGTCATTGTATGGAACTTATTTGGACGGTTGTCGATGTCTAATACGACGTTCGACCACCGTCTGGTTGCTTAGACTTGCGCTATCATAAACATGAAATTAGAATCCAGGTTGACTCCCTTCGATCTTTTCAGGGTGATATCTGGATCCCGTGATGCCACCTTGCGGGTGTGGTCCATCCCTGAAGGTCGTTGTCTCCGCGTGCTCATGGGGCACTTGGCTGCAGTGCGCTGCGTGCAATACGATGGGAAGCTGGTCGTCTCGGGGGCTTACGACTACTTCGTCAAGGTGTGGAACCCCGACACCGGGGACTGTCTGCACACGCTCGCTGGACACACCAACCGGGTGTACAGCCTGCAGGTAAGATACTGAACGTGTAGGCAGAGATTAAGGTTGAAATCGCACCTACATACACATATCAGCAATTTTTCGGTAAATCTATGTCACTTTAATTACAGACGTAATTTACTGTTGGTAGTGTTTTCGCACGAAAGCATAAGTGTTTAAGCAGCACTTCGCTCTAGTGACAGTTGGAGATAATACTATGGAGACAATTGTACAGAAAAATGCTGATCTGTGCTCGTAAGTGTGATTCCACCATAAGGTTAACACTAGTTGCTGTTTGTTTGTCATCCACGTTTAATTTCAATTGTTACCCTGTTATTTCAACAGTGAACCATTTACACAATATTCCTCCACCATTTTCAGTTCGACGGCGTTCATGTAGTCAGCGGTTCTTTGGATACTTCCATTCGCGTGTGGGACGTAGAATCTGGTCAACTGAAGCACACCCTCACCGGGCACCAGTCCCTCACGTCTGGCATGGAGCTGCACTCCAACATTCTGGTCTCGGGCAATGCTGACTCTACGGTCAAGGTTTGGGACATCACTACAGGACACTGCCTTCATACACTGTCTGGTGAGTCACCTTTAAGGATGTTATAATTGAACTCGTTTTTGTTTGAAGCCACATTTTGCGGACTTTTAAGGGAAGCCATTTCAGAGTTAAATATTTGGAAAAACAATCGTTATAAAAATTATAGTGGTGTAACTTTTAAAAAGTCTCTTGAAAAATCTGTTGATGTTTTGTTATAATTTTCAATTAAAAACAGCTCATTTCAGCTTATTTTTAAAGTATAAAGAAATGAATGAACTTCCAGCAGTTTCATCAATCAGCCGCGTGAAACATCGTTTACTCTTAAGTCTCAGAGAAGAGAGATGTATGCAATTTGAGTACCATAGAATCCATGTATTTTTATAAAACACTAAACAGTCGAAAAACTGCTCCTCCCAAATGATCCTTAGTCTCAGAGTATGCATTTAATTCAATTGAAATTAGTAATAGTAATTTAAAACTACCTTGTTATAAACTACTGTTTCATTTTACAAAGAATAATTGTCCCTTGTTAAAGTGACTATGAAAAGAAATAGACCCAAGGTCCATGATATCAAATTTTTAATATAATTTTGTTAATAAATAATAATAATGTGGTTGTTGTATGCATTTCTGAAATGAAACTATACTACTATTTCAGTAACTTAATATTGTCCAAAATGTGGCTTCAAACAGACTTTCACCCCTCGACATATTTCCACCTGCAGGACCCAACAAGCATCAGTCAGCTGTGACCTGCCTGCAATCGAGCAACCGGTTCGTGATCACTTCCTCCGACGACGGCACCGTGAAGCTGTGGGACGTGCACACGGGTGAGTTCATCCGCAACCTGGTGGAGCTGGGCTCGGGCGGCTCCGGCGGCGTGGTGTGGCGTATCCGCGCCTCCGCCACCAAGCTGGTGTGCGCCGTCGGCTCGCGCAACGGCACCGAGGAGACCAAGCTCCTCGTTCTCGACTTTGACGTCCCCGGCGCTTGCCGCAGATGTGATGAATAGCAGCGACTGAACCGACACCTCTTGCGTCGATACGCAAACCTTTATGCGCCTTGGCACTGTTGAAGTGCCCACATTGTGCCTGGGTCGGTCCCCACGACTGCTGCTAACGTCCTCAAGTTTGTTACTCTGAATTTTTACATTCAGTTGTTGACGGTATGAGGATGAATGTCCATGTGTTATGCTGTAAAAGTTGTGTGATTGGTTGTGTGTTAGGAGTTTTAACAATTGACTAATGATTGTGAGTATGTAATGTGACACGTTACTTAACTTTTACAGCATTACAGTGGACTAAGTATTCCAGTCAACAGACATTGCAGCAAGACATCAATTCTTCTTGATAATGACAGTAACTTACAAGTACATAGATGGCCTGACACAAATAATGAATGTAACCAGGTACTTGCTATTCGACACACCCCTAGCAGCCGGTAGCATTACCGTTTATAGAATGGTTGGAACTTTCAATTTTTTGTATGAGGTCATCCCGTCTGTTATCGTCATTATGTGAAGTAAAACGTAATTCGACAAAGTACGATATTTTAAAAATGTGACGTAGCTATCTTGTACCGGTACCCTTCATCTGACATTACACGACGCCGACATACGTCACTTGCCATTAAAACGTCTTTGAATGTCAAATAAAGGGACGTAAGGTCACTAATTAGAGAGTGTATAGCACCACAGAATGTCATACCGAAGACCAGTACTTGGAGATCTTTCTATTCAGTGGTGCATATTTATAACACATAATATAGTGTAACGAAGATATAAATACAGCTTTGTCTAATTGCGTGTAGTGGACCGGCCAGCATTAAGTATAGCGTAAGAGGTTGAGGTTCAGTCGGTTACCCGAGCAGAAGTCTGCTGGGGAATGTCTGCATCAATAATTTTGCACGAGGTGTCGCGGAAGTGTGAATGAGAATGTGTACCGTCGATGTGGCTAGGGGATCAGTTGTACCCACCGGACTGTTGAAGTGCAACGTGCAAATGGACAGATTTTTCTTACTATAGTCTTGCGTAACTCAAGTATCCATGATGTACTCAAATAATAATCAATTCAATACCATTACTGTAGTTCTAGTTGTTAAAACGTTCAGTAGATAAAAATGGTGGCTAAACAACCATGTTGCATTGCCAAATTCCTTTATTTTTTACTCTGTGTTCCAAAGAGATGAAAATCGGAATTAGATGTTAAGTTTATTTCTTTTTATTTTATTTTAATTTTTAAGATGCTTCCCCGTGATGTTTTATTATTCGACACAGTATAATTTTGAACAATTTATTAGTAATTCAGTTATGAATGTCATTTTTTACATGATTAATCTTGTTTATGATAATAATTTATTATGAATATTTCATTAATTATTTTGTCCGATAAAGTTTATTATCGATTGATTTTAATTATTTGAACATATTGTTAGTTTTATTTCCTTGACATACGACAGCAACTGCGCCTGTCTGCCGTGTATGTAGTATAATATTTATTTTTATGTCATTTTACTTCTTGTTATTGTATCGTCCTCAAAATTCGACATTTTATTTTATCCTATTTTATTACCAATATAATTTCAGTTATTTTATTTTGTTTTGTCACCAATATTATTTTAATTATAATTACAATGATTATTACAATTATTATTCATTTTATCTTATTTTATTACCAATTTTATTACAATGAATTCTGTGTTGTACCCAATTAATTATATAACAATGAATACTGTGTTGTCCCCAAATATCTCAATTTAATGGCCAGCAGTTTTATCGCTTAACTTCTTTAATAGTCACTTAAGATAATAATTGTATGTCTAATATTATAAACATTAATCAACATTTCAGACTTTGTAATGATACCGAATTAAGATTTAAACAATTTAAATAATCATAATTGTCGATGGTGTTAGTATGCGCGTATGCAATTGCACTTTGCGATTTTAACGTAACGTGATGCGGCGGGTGGCTATAATACATTCGCTGTACACGTATTTATTTGTTGTATATATATACAAATAATAATGTGGTCATTGAAGGTCGCGTTTATGTAGCCGCTACTCTTCATAAATGGCTGTAATATTAAATAATTAAACGAAGACTGAAGCATAGTTATAGTGTAATATTTAAAGTATTAAATTGTAGTTACTCCTGTACTACCGACCATCACACTCAGCTGTATGTCTTTGTTGTCTACACTTTCCACCACTTTTATTGTAAAACATTCGGTCTCTTATTTTGTTATTAGTTTTTAAGAACACGCGAACATGTCGCGTCTGTAATGAAATGAAATTTTAATTAGTTACGACTTATATTAGTTCTTTTTAATTGTAAATGTAATTATTACATTAAGTATTTTGTAAAACCAAAATGTTTCCATAGCCGGGGTTAGAAATTAATTTATTTTGTGTAACCTTTACCTTCTCGATGTGTACATCGTCTCGCGAGTACTCTTGCGTAGATCGTAACCCAGGTGATGGAAGCGTTACGTGCCGCTAGTGATGCGCCCCATACAGTGCCACGTACGCTGCCTGAAGCTAGTGACGTGACTCATACAGTGCTGCATACGCTTGTTCATTTTCCACACATTGCTCAAGTTTATCATAGTTACAATTTCTAGCCCCGATGTATCTACGGCATTTTCCTTCGAATCTATTTAATTTATAATGTACTTCATTAACGACTTTTATCAAATAAACGGGCGATTGTACGCCGTGTAATCTATAACACTTATGTATTACTGGAAAATTGGGAAGAGAATAAAATCGGGCAGTTTTGATCACATAAACAAATTTTGTTTTTTTTTTAAGCATGCGCACATGGTGGACTATTTGCAACGGCACTTGTATACTAAGTTTTATATTGTTGTTGATGCCCGTTGTAATGTTCACCATCAAGAATTAGATAAATCATTTGAGCCAAGAATGTAATGTTTTGGGCTTTATATTGTCCTGCAATGAGGCAGGTTGAAATTATGTAATATTATGTTTAGTAGCGAGTCGTTATCTTAGTGCATCTGGGTCGCTGAGTCGCCCCTCGAACAAACTTACAGCTCAACTGTATGTATGGTGGTACTAGACGGCGATGCTTGATTGTTATTATTTTCATTTTATTTCTTCAATTCCTTTTGCTTTTTTAATGTATAATTATTGATTAATAAATCCAATTGTTTTCAAGTTTTTTTATTTTATTTTTTATTTCGCTTGAGTTTTTTTTGTAAGTTGCATATTAAGCGTTGCTTGGTTTGACGTGTGCAAGGTATAATTTTGCATGGCTTTTATTATTTTGCACACAATCGCGCAGTAGAGAAATATGCATTTTTTTTTCATTTTTATTCTATAGTTTACGTTGCTCTATAATACTTAAAAAAATATTGAACACCAATATAGTAATTAAAAATAACCAACCCACACGGGCACTTTAAACGCCCGCCACTTAGCGCACTTGGTGTGACGTCATAATTCATGACAACAGACAAAAAAGCGGACAGAACACTTAACTACGCACTCGGAATTGACATTTACATTTAAATGTGACTTAAGAATTTTTTAGCACATTTTTTTTCAAAATTAATTTCTTTCTCAGTAAGAAATTATTGTGAAAAATATTGATGGAGGCATAATTCTGAAGTAATAAAGTTTATAAAAAAATATTTGTCTCTCATTTGAACCACATGCTTATTTCTTCTATTTGGTACAGTCAGCAGCAGAAGTAGATTAACATTTCAGTTTTTTTTTGCTGCTGACTGTACAACAGCTCCAACCAATAATTCCAATACATAACTTCTCCAAAAATCACACGGAAAACAATCATTCCAATATAGAGAGGCAAGACTTTGTTTTCTGTTTGTACCCAATACGCTCCGAAACTACTGGACTGTTTTTCATTATTCTTGAGTAACATAGGCTCGAAACACTATACTGCGCTTTAAAACATGGATAGCTGACGTGGCTAAAACGGTTGCACAACTCAAATGAGACTGGGCAGGGCATGTCTGCCGGATGCCGAACAAACCGTGGGGCAAAATAGCACAAAGCTGGTGCCCCGAGACAGCCGGGGTCTCGGCAGGTCACGAAGGAGATGGCGAGAGGAACTCGACAGACTCCTCCAAAACTGGAGAAACGAGGAGCTTAGAAGATAAGGATGGAAGGAGTGGAGGGAGGCCTTTGCCCAGGAGTGGGACAGAATATTCTAAAAAAACATATGCTATATAACATCACGGTACGACCCATAGGAGCGGAACAGTAACTCGGGTGAAATAGCCACGTGGACGAAGTTGCGGACAGTCCGCTAGTCTATACTAATATTGTAATTATTATGAAGAGGAAAGATGTTTTTTGTTTGTTTGTTTGTACCGAATCGGCTACGAAACTACTGAACTGCTTTTAGCAATTTTTACGTAATGATTGCTCATCATTGATCGCTTGATTGTCATTATTCCTGAGTATAGTTGCAAATAAACCGGGTTTAAACCAAAACCACGATAAAAAAAGAAAGAAAAGAAAAGGTTGAAAATCTAACCGAAGCGAGGTGTTTAAACTATCATAATAAATATTATTTTAAATAATACATTGTCCCCATACTTAGAATTTCTACTGTACCGTAGGCGTAGGTGCGTTTACAAACATAAATTCACGTACACAAACAATCCGACCCGGGACAACTTTCTGCAGCCGGCTTATTCTGTAAGAAATCTCCCTCAGTGAATTAAGGTGAAGTGAGCTAAAACTGGGCTGTCACTATACGATGCTAGGGATTGACAAGTCGCCACACGCTCACTTCACGGAAGAAAGGTTTTAAAGAATAACACCGCAGGTCATACAATTTTTCGATGCGGGTATCGAACCCGCGACATGCAGGGGAGCAGATAATCACCAGATTACCAGTTTGCTTCACTGTGTTGCATCCTGAGTTCTCTTCCAAGGTAAAGTATATCTTCACAGGAACTAAAGTTATAACACAGGTTCTTATTAGGGCTGATAAAATCAAAAAGAGATCCAGTGGATCGCTCGTAGCACACCAAACAGAATAGGGATTATGCATTAATTTGTTTAATCGCACAAAATATGAAGATAACGTACCTAGTAAAAATGACAAATAGTGAAATTAAAATTAAAATCGGCTAAGAAATACCGGTGATATAAGCATTTAAAACAATTCATTACGCATCGATTATACAGAAAGATCCGACATGGACTGTGTCGTCACAATAACACTACGCGGTCACATAAACTTCGTGTTAAATTTCGTTTTGCTAGAAAGAGTTGGAAACAAATCTTCAATAGCTAATATCTGTTTTAATTTCATAGTTATTCAAAAAATAGTTTTACTGAACTGTTTATGACATGAATGAGGACTATGTTTTCAAATAAATAAAAACATGCAGGTCCCCTTTTCTTGGTTTCTTTCGGGTGTTTCGCTTCGCACATCTGTATTCCTCTAAGGCAGGGTTTCTTAAACTTTTTGTAGTCACGGACCACTTTCACAAGTTAAAAAATTCCACGGAATATTTGGAAAAAAAATCTTATTTGTATTAATAAAAATCTTTATTTGGTACTTAAGTACTACTAAAACTAATGAAATAATACTAATGAGAAGGGTGCTGCTGTTTGGCTTCAATCAGAATATTAAATTGTCTGTGATTGCGTATTGAATTCGCCACTCAACAACTACAATGCGTCTCGTCGAGTTTACTACACAATTTCTTAATATGTTTACACTCTACAAACTGACCTACTGCGGACCCCTGATACACATGCTACGGACCCCTAAGGGGTCCGTGGACCCCACTTTAAGAAACCCTGCTCTAAGGGTTAGGCAGAGGTGTACCAATGGACACCCACATTTTACCGGTATGTTCAGGTCCCATGTAATAGGGGGCGAGCCTATTGCCACTAAGCCCACGAATCCTAACTCCGAGCTGTTACTAAGAATTTCATAGAAAATCCAATAACACTGCTCGACCTGGGCATCGAACCCAAGGCCTCTAGCGTAGTCTGTAGCCGCGCTGCCTTTTTTATTTATACATATTTTGTGACTACTTACCATAGAAAAAAAAAAGAAATTCTCCAGACCAAATTCCTAATGGGAAAACCCAATAATCCTTTTTTTGCCCGGCCTGGGAATCGAACCCGGGACCCCTTGCTCAACAGTCGCGCTTGGGACCATGAGACCAACGGGGCAGTCTGCGGGTCGGGTCAACGGGACTTACCATAGATTCCTATACTGATAGTTTTACCCATCCAGATTCCTACGTTAACACTTACATTTTGGAACGAGCAACTATCTTGAACTTTCTGACTAACTGATCAATTCCTTGACAATTCAAAGAACCTGTTGATGATATATGTAAATGCTTTGCACATTTGAATAAGAATAAGAATAATTTTATTGGTACATTGTCTCAACACAGAATAAACATGAAAGTACTTAATATTATGGTTCACTATGTAACAAATTAAATTTAAAAATGTATTATAAATTGTACGGCGGTCCCCAAACTAGGCAGCGCCTGTATCTTGGGGGCCTGAGTTGCGCTTACATAAGCTTTAATTCGCTTAAATTCTCAGTTGCATGGTGTTAGGGCCGCCATCTGTCCAAGATTCCTTGAATTAGTCCAGGTTTAAGGGCGTACGGGGGTTAAAAAAAAAACATAATACAGGCGAACAAAAAGTTTTTATTTTTGGTGCAGCTTTTTTGTGTCTATGGCCGATACAATAGGAATATATAGACATACGTCATTTTAACTCATCAGCTCTAGATAATTTACTACCTTCATTTTAATTTTTTACCGCCTTACACACGTACCATCACGCCTGTATTCCCCGAAGGTTTAGGCAGAGGTATACCAATGACACCGACAGTTCGCCGGTTTGTTTTTAGGTCCCATGCCAGCGAACCTATTGCCATTGCCCGCCTTGTTCGCAAATAGTCATTATTACAATAACATAGATAAAGTTTTATGTTACTAGGTATTTCAGTCCTGATTTATTTTGTTATGTTTGTGGTGAATACATACTGAAAGATCAGCGTAAAACGATTACAATAATGTGTATTTTGTACTTCGGTATTGAAATTCGACACTAAGATGAAGTGTGGGTGCCTCATAGTGCATGTAAAATATGCGTTGAACATCTGCGACAATTGGAGATAGACATTACAAAATTCAAGTTTTACGCTTACAACCACTTTTTCCACCGAGCCTATGGTCTATAGCAGCCTTTCCCAAAGTGGGCGATAACGCCCCCTTGTGGGCGCTGCAGGCCTAAAGGGGGGCGGTAAGAGACCCAGAGAAAAATGGGGGCGTTGTGTAGAGGTTTGGGGGGCAATATAGGGGCGCCAAGTCTTTAAAAAATTTCAACATTCAGCCACTATAGAAGGCAAACTTGCCGATTAATTTCAGTAGAGCCCCCCCCCCCCCCCGTCATGACAAATTTCTAAACGGGTATGGAAAAAAAGGGGGGCGCTAGAAAACAATTTATTCTCAAAGTGGGCAGTAGACAAAATAAGTTTGGGAATCTCTGGTCTATAGAAAGAAATAACAACTTGTTTCTTCCACGTATTCAAAACAGTGGAGAAGCCTGACATCGCCGTAATATCGAACTAATTCGTATCGTAATAGGCAATTTTGAAAAAAAAAGTAATATGGCCGCGCCTGAATTTATATATTATTGTAAAGTACCTACTTCGTATTTACTGACTAACTAATACTAACACATGTGCAATTGATTAATTTCAGAAGAATACTACTAATAATTAATACCACTTAGGTACCTAGACAATATTTTATAAAGATCGTACTCATAGAAAACAATGTACAGTTGAGGTACTAATATTTTTGATTGTTACTTTGTTAATAATAATATTCAATGTTGATGTTGACAACGAATTTGTTGATTTTATTTAATTACTGCTTAAATATTTTTCTCTCTTCGAGAAAATCAATCAAACAAGGCAATTTCTTGATGTTTAATAGGCATTAAACATCAAGAAAAAAAAAAAACAATTTTTACAAAATATATAGAATATAATTATATTTTGTAAAAATAGATTTTTTTATTTATCTCGGGAATTAGAGGTGATAGAAGAATCCGATTACATTTTTGATATCGCCATGAAAGCCATGCTTAAAATCAGGACTAAACTCGGGCACTAAAATGGTTGTACGCCAGATGTAAACCATGTATTTTTTTATAATATAAATAAAATGTCAGGGGTTTTTGAAGTGTTATTATTTACTGGTGTAGTAAAACACTTCTACACTTCAGTTTTTTAATACCGTATATTCTTAGATTTAGGTAAGTACACGATTAAAACATTAGTACACGATTAAAACATATAAACATTAGTACACCAAATACGTGGCCGATTTCGAAAGCGATGCGAGCCCGACTGAAGCGCGCGCGCTGCGTGTGTTGGCGGGACGCGGCCGCACGGTCCGCACAAGGAAGACGCGAGTACCTAGCTACGCGTCACTATGTGGTTTTAGCGCGAAATTTAAAATTGTTCCTACATACTCCCCCTTTTGACCAAACAAGTGCCCTCACAGTGGGTCAAACATCAACAATGACACGTTGCTTACGAGGCCTACCACGAGAACGTTTAGGAGCAACCGGCTTTGGAACCTCAGGACATTCACTCTCCCGTGAATGATACCTCCTTAAGTCGGAAATGTGGTATTTACCGATGATTTCATCCGGTGAACCAGGGAACGTTAAGAGGTAAGTAGTTGGACTAACCTTCTTCTGCACCAAGTAAGGGCCATCCCTTCTAGGCATGAGCTTGGAGCTGACTCCTTTAGCAGCACTACTCAGGACGTGTGACTTCATGAGGACAAGATCACCGACGGCAAGTTCCTCAGCCTTTCGTGTCTTGTCCTTGGCAGCCTTCCGTAGGTCCTGCTGACGCTCGATGCACTCTTTACTGTTGCAGAGTGTCTCGGCTAGCTTCAACAGATACGGCGTAATCTGTGGAACATAGTTTTCAGCTTCTATCACAGCACGCAGATCGCTCTGTACGGCAATAGGTGAGCGGAGTTCACGAGCAAATGTAAGGTAAGCTGGAGTCTGTTGCGTTGCCTTGGTTATTGATGTGTTCAACGCAAATCGAATGAAGGGCAGAGCTGCTGGCCACTGCTGATGGTGTCCCTCCACCAAAATCGCCAACTGAGTCTTGAGATCGCGATTTTTACGCTCGACGGGGTTGGCTTCAGGATGGTAGAGAGGCACAAGGCTCTGCTTCACACCAAGCACAAACATTGCATGTTGCATGACATCGGCAACAAACTGCACTCCGTTATCGGATATGAGACGCCGAGGAACGCCAAAGCGTAAGAAAACATCTTCAATGAGTACCTTAGCGCATGCTTCAGCTGTAGCTTCTGAGAGGGCGAACAGCTCGACCCACTTGCTGGCTGTATCTTCGACTATCAACACCCACCTCTCGCCATTAGGTCCTTTGGGTAATGGCCCGAAAAGGTCGACAGCTAGGACTTCGAAGCGCTGAGCAGGAACTGGAGTCTGTAAAAGTCCCGCAGGTTTCTCATTTGAAGGTTTGTAGCGCTGGCATTCTATGCAGGTTTTCAAATACTCTGCTACGTAACGTCGCATACCGGGAAAATAAAATCTCTGACTTATACGGTGCAGGGTTCGATCTAAACCGCCGTGACCTGAAGTAGCTGCGTCGTGACATTCAACCAGTACCTGTTTCTTTCTATTTTCAGGAACGACGAGCTGCGGTTCTTCTGTCTCCGCTTCAGTATACCGGTATAGTACACCTCTGCACGTATGGTAACCTCTCTCCGTCCATCGGGTAAGTTCTAATTCGTCCTTTCCTTCCAGAGCCTTCAGGATCTTCGCCACTTCAGGGTCTGCGAGCTGATCTTCACGAAGAGTAGCGGCATCCCAGCGAGGCGGGTCAACGAGCACCATGCAGACTCCACAGGAATCGCGAGCCTCCTCCTCACACGGCGGACGACTGAGCGAATCAGCAACGACGTTTGCTTTCCCAGGAGTATAGTCGACTTGCAGATCGAAGGACTGGAGTTTCATTGCCCATCGTACGAGACGACCAGCAGGCGACTTCAAGGTGAGTAGCCATTTCAGGGGCTGATGGTCACTGCCGACACGTACTGGATGGCCATCGATGTACCCTCTGAACTTCTCAACTGCCCAGACAACTGCCAACGCCTCCCGCTCGGTGGTAGAGTAGTTCCGCTCCGCCGGTGTGAGGAGACGACTGGCGTATGCGATGGGTTTCTCTTCTCGCTGCGACTCCCCCTGCAGTAGAGCCGCACCCAGAGCATAGTTACTGGCGTCAGTCCTGAGAACGAATGGCATATTATAGTCTGGCTGAACAAGAATCGGAGGTGAGGTGAGTAATCCTTTTAGTTCTTTAAATGCCTTAGCTTGTTCTTCACTCCACAGCCAGGACTGGTCCTTACGCGTCAACATCGTCAATGGCTGCGCAACTTGTGAGAAGTTTGGCATAAATTTACGGAACCATGAGCAACTCTGTAGAAAAGATTTTAGATGTTTTACATTAGCTGGTTCCTTCATATCTGTCGCAGTAACCTTATCTGGATCTGGAGACACTCCTTCTGAGGTAATAATGTGCCCTAGGTATTTCACACTCTCTCGAGCAAATGCGCACTTATTGCGGTTGGCGTGGAGATTAAAGACACGTAAGCGTTCGAATACTGCTCGTAAGTCCTGGAGATGCTGCTGAAATGAGTCAGATATAACTATCAGGTCATCAATATATCCCAGGAGTGTAATCCCCTTAAGTGATGACGCAGAACGAAATCGATCGATTAAACGTTGAAACGTTGCGGGCGCGTTGCGCAGCCCAAACGGCATGCGAGTGAACTTGTAAACTCCAAGTGGTGACACAAAGGCAGTTTTATCTTGGTCTTCAAGTCTCACTTTGACCTGCCAGTAACCCGATCGAAGGTCAATAGTACTCATAAAACAGCTCTTACCAGTGTACTGAAGAAGGTCATCGATCACTGGAAGCGGGTAGGAGTCACTCTTCGTTACGGCGTTCAGTCTACGGTAGTCAACGCAGAAGCGGTAAGTACCATCCTTCTTCGGTACCAGAAGAGCTGGTGCTGCCCATGGAGATTCACATTCCGTGATGATACCTTCGCCAAGCATCTTCTCTATCTCCGCTTCCATGATGGTTTTCTTGGCAGGGGTGAGGCGATACGGCGGCACCGCAATCGGCGGGTGATCACCGCAGTCGATGCGATGCTCTGCGAACGGTGTAGGTTCTCCCCCTTCTGCGAAGATATCTCCATACTCCTGGAGCAGCTGAGCAAGACATTCCTTGTCTGAAATTGACAGCATCGAACCCTCATCATCACGTAAGACATCCGCGGAAGCGCACCCTACGAAGTCACGTGAAGTCTCACACCGCAAGGGGTGAATGACCTGAGGCCGATCAGCTGTGAACCAAGTATTGTTCGAAACGTTAATAACAATACCGGCTTTACGCAAGAAATCAATACCGAGCAACGTGTCATTATTTATTGGATTAGGAAAAACAACAAAATTAATAAGAATTGTCTGCCCCTTAAGTAGTACATTAACCTCTACTAATAGTACTATGAGTTCCCGCACTATGCCATCGGCAAATTTTACAGACATACAGGATAAGTTTTTAACCAGTGCGTAAATTTTTTTTGGTAGTTCAGTGTCAGTAATAGAACACATTTCCGTGATTAGTTAAAAAAAAAAAAAAAAAAAAAATGTCATCTTTATCCGAGTTTGAAATAAGCAAAACACCCAGGACATAATCTATTCGCCATACTATCAATGAAAACTCGCGGCCGCCGCCGCCGCCCGGGCGCATGGCTGGGGTGAGGGGGTGGGGAATGCGCTAGCGCCGAGTGACAATAAAATATGGTTTTTAAGTAAACATGTTTCGTAAGCGATAACTTTTTTTTTTAGTACTAAGACATATCAAAATAAAATATACATGTTTAATAAAACGTGTTGAAGTTTATTATGGCAAAATTTACGCACAGGTTAAAAATTTTTCCTGTATTACTACTACGGAACGAATAGTTAAGTTTACGAAGCAGTGCGTACCAGGGCTGCCAGATTGTATAATTGGATACAAAATCTGTATAATCAGTTGGTGTATTGTATCCATGATCATTTTGTATAATACGATACAAAAACATACGGCATGAAATTTTCATAGTTGTCAATAAGTTATCATCTGAGCTTTGCTCTTGAGATTACAAGACTATTCAGTTAGAGATTATAAAAGTAATAAATAAAAAGAATCAGCATTAAAGTACAGGTAAATAAATATGTTCGTTTTAAAAAATACCATATATACCATCACGCCTGTATTCCCCGAAGGGTTAGGCAGAGGTGTACCAATGTTGTTTTAAAAAATAATGAAGAAAAATCGATTTATAGAATAGTTTTGTATAATGCGATCAAATTCTGTATAATTGCAAATACTAATAGGTATAGCCGCCATTTATTTGCTGGCAGCCCTGGTGCGTACAGACTCGAACCGGCTACACTACGTTTGGCAGCCGTATCAATTAACCCCGTACCGCGATAACCGTCTATTTCTATATCGAGTATCGGACGACCGTCAGTACATAAGTTCGTCGAGTTCCCTACTCGTATCGGCAACGCACCGCGATCGACATTACATGTACAACTACAACCACAACAAGCAGACTGAGACACATTACATACATTATTATTAATAAAAGTTTCGCTATTCATATGTACGTAACACTTTGAATTATTATTATTTTTACAATCGTGTGACACAACAATATGATTATCAGAATATTTACAAACTCTAGTGGGTTCTAACGTGTTAAAATCAACAACTGAAATAGATTGTTTAGCATTCACTGAACATTTAGAGCAATTAGATCGGATAACACCGATGGCTCCGCAGCCGTAACACTTAACACTTGACTCGGAAGTCGCACTTTTATCGATTTTCTTTTTGCAAAAGTCGCGAGTATGTCCGCCCTTACGGCAATAAACACAAAAAAGTCTTTTACCTTTGTCCGACGAGTTATTTACCACAGTCGGCGGGGTTGCAGGGCTGCTCGTAGCACACGATGACACCGCAGGTGCCGGAAGCGGGGCCGGCGCGGGCGCGCTCGTCGCGGAGCCGGCGGAGGCGCGGGCTCGCGGCGACGCGGGCCGCGGTGGCGCGTGTTGATGTGGCGCATGCGCGCGAGCAGCGGGGCCGCGCGCGTCCTGCGACACCTCGGACAGCGATTCTTCGATGTTTCGCGCCTTCTCGATTAATAATTCCAGATTACAGACAGATTCACGGGTTACGCGTTTTCTTATTCGTCTATGCAGTAAACCGTAAACCATGTCGACTTCCATGTCGTTTTCCACTTTATATGGAAGTTTAACAATCAGCGCGCGAAGGCGAGCGACGAAGACTTCGGTACGTTCTTCTGTTTGTTCCGCGGCAAATATATCGCGGAATAGTTTGTGTGGTGGTCGGGGCACGCCGAACATGGCGCGAAGTCTGTGTAGCGCGTCATCCCATGACGTCACCGAAGATTTTATGCCTCGAAACCACACAGCTGCTTCACCTTCTAGAAGCATAGGGAGGCCGCGAAGCGCATGTTCGTCACTTATGGATGTACATTCCTTATATATTGTGATCGAATCGACGAATGCTTCGAGGGCCTCTGAGTCTTGGCGGGCTCCGCTAAATCGCGGACGCGCCGTACAGCGCGCGAAGTTTCCGTGTTTTGTTGCTGGTGCAGACGATGGAGACGGTGAAGCTGTGCCGTTGACGGCCGACGTAGCCAGCAGGCTCTGAACCAGTTGACGGTTCGATTCCGCTTGAGCCTTGGCGAACGCCTCCAAAAACGACGTAAGCGTCCCTTCCGATAGCGGCGCGGGCGTCGGGGACGCCGGCGCGCCAATGTCATCATCGTTGCTTCTACTTTTGCGGCGAGGCATTGTAGTACACAATAGTCAATTAAACACGAGGAAACACTGTTCACGTCGTACGTAATGTGCACTAAAGTTGATAGCGTCCACTAAGAAAACCGTTATCGTTGTGTAGGTACTTGGGTTCGCGTCGCGTCGGTTAGGTAGGTACGCGTGCCGCGTTGGAGCGCCAGTTTGTAGTAAAACACTTCTACACTTCAGTTTTTTTAATACCGTATATTCTTAGATTTAGGTAAGTACACGATTAAAACATTAGTACACGATTAAAACATATAAACATTAGTACACCAAATACGTGGCCGATTTCGAAAGCGATGCGAGCCCGACTGAAGCGCGCGCGCTGGCGCTGCGTGTGTTGGCGGGACGCGGCCGCACGGTCCGCACAAGGAAGACGCGAGTACCTAGCTACGCGTCACTATGTGGTTTTAGCGCGAAATTTAAAATTGTTCCTACATTGGCCGATTTCGAAAGCGATGCGAGCCCGACTGAAGCGCGCGCGCTGCGTGTGTTGGCGGGACGCGGCCGCACGGTCCGCACAAGGAAGACGCGAGTACCTAGCTACGCGTCACTATGTGGTTTTAGCGCGAAATTTAAAATTGTTCCTACACTGGGGATTTCTTCTGCAACGTGGGTGCATTTTCCCATATACAAAGAGCCAGGAATAACCTGTAGGCCTTACAAATATTTTTCCGTGCGGGAATCGAACCCGCGACATACATACAAAGCAGCATCCAATCGCTTTTTAAGCCCTAACTTGATTGGCTAATTATTTGCTGTGTCTAGCGCTGCTGTTTTGATGAACATGGACCTACCTCGGCTCGGCCTGGGAATCGAACCGCATGGCGTTGAAGAATGCCCAGGCAATCAGTTTGCAAGTAGGCAGGTATATTGCTCTGAGTTTTGAAATAATGCCATCACGTTTCAGCTTTTTCATTGAAAAGAGTGTCCGTAGAGTTTTCGTTCCTTGTCGTCGAGATCTACCTACGTTTTGGAACCAGCAACTGGTTTCTAGACATTTCATAAGTGACTGGTAAATGTTTTGCTAGTATTTATTGTCCCACTACTGGGCAAAGGCATCTTCCCATTCCTTCCTATTTCCTCTAAGATATTATGCCTCCTAAGCTTTTTCTTATCCTTTATTTTAGTGGCCTCACGCAGTTCTCGGCATAAAAATGAGTCTTTAATTATATATATATACCATCACGCCTGTATTCCCGGAAGGGTTAGGCAGAGGTGTACAAATGTACACCCATAGTTCGCCGGTATATTTAGGTCACATGTAATAGGGGGTGAGCCTATTGCCATTAACCGGGCACAAATCCAAACTCCGAGCTGCTACTGAGAATTTCATAAAAAAACCCAATAACACTTTTTGCTCGACCTGGGAATCGAACCCAGGACTTCTAGCGTAGCAGTCGTGCTTAGAACTACTAGGCTATCGAGGCAGTCTTTAATTACAAATTAATAAAAATATACTTACATACTCCAATACTCCAACTTTCCAGGTTTTCATTGCATTCATACGGCAATACTATTAGAGTTCATTTTGTTTCTGCTTTTTTATTATAGCAATAGAAATATAACAGCTGTTATTGTGTTATATTGTTGAAATTACAGCATTTTGGTGACAAGTATGTAAGGGTGTGTAGGTATGTGTATGTGTGTGTGGGGTATTTTCTGTTTTCTATTATCCTACATTGCTAGGTATGTAGGTATTTATCGTGAACCTTATAATACGCCAACAATTAAACAATAATAGCGTTGTAATTTTATTTAGGTGCAGTATAGAGTTGAGAATTGCTTTAAAATACCTATTAACAATGTATGAGAAGAACCTATACAATAGATGTGTTGTGTTTATAACAAAAAAATAGTTCTTTAATTAATTGTTAACTATGTGTTTATTTAATTTGTTAATATTTGCATGCCAACAACAAATGAGCCATCTCTATACCTACCTACCATAAATGATTTCGTTTTTTTTTGTAATGGCATCTCGCACTTTCACCATGAGGCTGCTGAATCGAATTTTCTTGCCATTTCTTAAAAGTTCAGGCCTCTAGCCAGGGCCTATTTTCATGTGGTTTAATAAAATAAATAGAACCAAAGAAGGCGAATGCAAAAAAAAATTGGATATGAAATGAAACAACACATATTTGCTCTATTTTCATGTTATATTATTTATTCAGACAACGGTACACTGTGACAATAACAAACTTAAATTAATGAATTTAATTGAGACAGATATACTACTATAACGGCCACTAAAGAGTTTTGTTTACTCGGGTACTAGACGAATATCAGTAAAAGTTTGATTAAAAGATTACACCAATTTTCACAAATTGTACTTAAGATAAACACTGAATGTATCGATATTGCTGTGCCACCTTTCTGTAGAATACTCGCTTTTTAACCCAGTTGTTTTCTTAAAGAAAAAAAGAGGCAAAAATTTAACAAATTTTCATTTAAACGAGTCAAATGTAACAAAGAAAATAATTATTAAATAATTAATTTACATATTCGTTCAACTGTTAATAATTGTAAAATTAACATCAATAATTAACCAGCTACGAGTAACAAATTAGAAATAAAGTTAATCAAAAACCGTAATCGCGGTTTCAACTATCAAGATGTCAAAAAACTTAATAGTAGTACAGAAAAGACGTGGGGTTGTAGCGACTACTCTACCGAGATCTATGGTTATATTGTAGTGTGGCAACAGCCTAAACATTACTTAATGTTATTATAATTATACGTGTTTACCTACATACAAACAGGTTACACCATAGGTAATCAGGAACACAGATTAGCAAAAATGTGACGAAAATTATCTTAACAATATTAATTGAATGAAACTGTATGTTTGTGCTGACCGTGCTGTAACACGCGCGGTGCAATCGCAGCGTTCCAATTCATAAAATATTGTATTAAGTAAAACGCAGCGTCAAACCGCTTGCGAGTGTGGAGTCTAATGACAATAGCTAAGTATATCGCAAACTAACCAAGTTAACGTTCCCTTTAATTATAATATTGTAATTAAATTATAATACAGTTTCATTATTTCCGTTTTATCCGCTTTGTCATCCCAATATAAAGGGCGCAACCATTTGATTTTGGTGAAATGAAACCAAATGATTTATTCAACATAACATAACATATTCAGTGGTACCCAGATAATTATAAGAGAATGAACAGTAAGTAAATAAATAAGAAACTATTAACACAGGAGTCATAAAGCTGACGGGAAAAATAATATTCTAAGTAGGTACCATGTACTGGGGTGACAAATCCGATATTGACGAACTGTAGGTGATGTAGATAATGATATATAAATCATTATTTGTTTTGTTATAGCCAAAAGCAGTGTAGATAATACTTAGGTACCAATACATTAGGATACCTAACGACAATGCCACTTACTAACTAAACAGTCGCACATTAAACACTGGAATAGTTACAGTAAAATATTTTTGGTTATAATGGACATGCTACTAATAAAGTTAACGTGAATATTTGAGCCCAACGGCGGCAGTTGCGCTAAATAAAATAAATATTCATAATAATCCAAAAGAGCAAATAAATCGGTATACTATGACGTCCTTTAAAATTATATATATCACAAAAAAAGTTAAGATTTGTCATGCAGAATAACACATTGTAATGGTCGCCAGTAACGATTAGATTAACTAATATAAAAAAAATCATAAATTAACATCTATTCATATAAATTACAAACCAACCAAAACCGCCTCAGAAGGTGTATATTATATTACTACAAGTTTTTACTTAACTATCACGAAAATAACACATAGGTACTTATTTATGTAATCCAAATGTAGGTATACTTTTTCCAATACAATAAATTAATGATTAATTATAACTACAAAATCCACATTGTGATACAAAATAATATGAACCATAAGTGATTTAGTTCAAAACAAATGGCACTTGCATGTCTGCATTGCTTACTCAATGGATTTTAGTCATCGTTTATAAAGAAATAGGATCAATTTGGACACCGAATAGTCAGCTAACGCTTGCCTGTCAGGGTATTACCACATCGGCCAAATATATAATTTTATGTATATTTTTTTTCTATATAATAGTCATATGTATTTATCTTTTTATATAATAATTTTGAATTTTTTATTCTAACGTTTTATAGTTAAGCACGTTCAAGCGGCAGCAGCAGCGGCGCGGCGCAGCCGGCCGGCTGCTGCTCGCCGCCCCCGACCCCTCATCGCCGCATCCCCCCCAACACTTACTGTGGTCAAAAATTTGGAAGGCACTTTCTACTTTCAAAAAATTTAAATTTTAATTTATTTTTTTGAACACATTAGCCTAGACTTACACAATAGAAAATATGCGTAGTAAAATTTACCAAAATCTACGCAATTCGTCCGAAACGTTATAGGCCCAGTATATAATTTTTTTATTTTTTTACCTAGATTAAATTTATTTCCAAAAGGACAGCCAAGTAGTTTTAACATTAATCTGAATTGCAGATGTAATAATTTTTTCATCAAATTTAATAATTTGGTCTTTTTTTATATTCTAGTTCCAAACTTTAACCGAACCTGATATTCCAAATACCAAATAATAATGAAGTATCAAGGCCACTTGGAGACTAATTATAAAACATGGTCACCATGTTTTGCGACGAGTCCTCGCTGAGGCACGCGCGCCCGCGCTGCCTCGGCGGCAGTGCGCGTGCGCGCCCCCCTGCCTCCCCACAACGCGACAAGTGAATACGTGAACGCCAACAATTTCCGCCAACAATACCTAAATCGTGGATACCCCTGCGGCAAGAAGGTAACACTAGTAATTTTTTCATCCAAACTATGAAACGAAACTATGCGTCCAGGGAAGAAGTTGGTAAAACAAATTTGTACATATACACCTTAAAGTCCTAGCGACGGTGAAATACCCGAGTCTAGGCGCGCGCGCACCTCGACCGAGTTTTATAGCGTCGAATAACACTGGATCAGATCGCTACGAGTAGTTACATAGCTAATCTAAGTAAATTGAAATGTATAACCTTAACTATGCGTAGGTTGTATAGCAGACAGATGAATGATCAACATTCAGTACTTGGCGATTTCAGTGCATCTAAATCTAATGCGGCGGGCCGCGCTTCTGGGAGTTAACGCTTAACTACAGTAGTGCGGAGCTACTGAATTCGGAGCTAATTCTAGTTATTTCCAGACTGAGAAGAAAATGATTAGAATCTTCCGATTAACTGACTTTGCAACATAATCCTAACTCACACAGATAATCTTCAATGATTACGTGCTTTCTGTGTGCTGGCGAAATTAGACGGTTAAGTCCGGATTTCAGACAATCAGACAAATTGATTACTTTACAGGTTTCGGACCCGTAACTTGTAATGTTGCAGAATGTTAAGCTACCACAAACTTGAATTATATAAAATCATCTTTATACGTAAGCTCCGTAAAATAATATTTATTTGTAATCTTAATAAAATAATACTATGTTTTATTGATAAGCTTTATAAACAATCTCAATAATGTAACTAAATTGTATCTTAATTTTATTAAAATAGGTACTTTTAATACTTTATTAAGAAAATGTAATTGTGATGTTAATTTTAGTGTGGCAATATTTTTGGGGCCTACTGACCTTAGCTTGTTTTATTACGAGTAAGGTGAAAGAGGACAGGTGACCTTAGCCCTTGTTACATGTGTCTAAGATGTTATTGGCATATGTCTTATTGGCAATTTGTTCCTTATGTATTTTCTCTCGTTTGATAGGTACATTTTACCACGTAGATGGTGTCCTACAGGCATTAGATGTAACGGCAACATAAACGTATTCCTGTAATGCCAATTCGTAAAAACTTAAAGAAATTTTTGTTCAAAGGTCCTAAACGTTTGACGAAAAATAGAGAACTAAAATATTATAGCATCAAAATATAACCATAATTTAGAGGCGTTTTAAACGCCTATACAACAATTTAAGAGCCGAATTGATTCTAAAATATTTTAGAATAAGCACTCTACAGATAGTGTTGCCACACTAAAAAATAGTTACAATCAGAATTATCAAAACTTGTATCAAAATTCCCGAAGTCAAACCTCAGAAGTGAATTAAGTAATCATAATTCTGATTTCTTTGTCACTAACACAAAACTAAGCAGAGAAATAAACAGGGTTGTTAACAGATAGAAGCGGGCACCGTCGCGAACGCCTAATTTAGCCTAACATTTGGAACAATCACTACTGACTAACGATACATCTAAATTACATTTGGCGATCACTAATTCTACATGTATGTGAATCGCTGCACGAGCAGTGAACAGTGAGCTTGGTGCGGTAATCCGCAAGCGACAACACACAATATTCACTAAACGGCTACTCGTATTAGAGAAATTGACACCGACCTGACATGAAATTATAGGATCTATACTTTAAAGGATTACATCTAACACTAATCCACATTTATTTTTTTCTTAAATATGTTTGCTGAATTATAATGAATAGGTATACCGAACAGTCTCTTGAATCGGGCCGAATATATATATACGTATATATAATATACTTTTTAAATTTTGATAATTCCTACATTCACAGATGGATCTAGATTGTAATGTATTAGATAAGCTTACACGTATATCGAAGTTCTACTTATGATTAGATAATAATAGTGTTGGGAAGCCGGGCGGCGCCGGCGCACTGGGTGACCGGCGCGCCCGTGCCCATCAAAGAAAATTAAAGAAAATCTTAAAATAAATCAATGGAACACAATACATAATGATTAAAATTATAATAAATCCATAATGTTACAAAAGTCAACTAATAACAAAGCATGTATTGCACAGCGAGTCCACAATAATTTATTAAATATGATCGTAAATTAATGCCGATTTGAAATATTGATTAAAACAACTTCGGCCGTCTCGGCCCCGTCACGTGATCGTCCCTAAACTCCTCCGAGTGGTAACAGCTCCACGTCGTCCTATGGAATGTGCAACGGCCGGAACGAACCTCGATGTCTGCTTATACAGACACACACATCACACAATTATATTATTCTTTGCTTGCAATCCCATATTATATCCGTGGAATCGCAACATTTTTGGCATCTCGCGGCTGGTCGCTTCGATACGCCTGACGATGACGGCAGAAAAACTATTCTATGACAACGTTCGTGTCGTGTATTTAAAGTACCGTCAATGTTCGTTTGCTAATACTCACCGCAGTTTCTCTACTAACTCGCAAAAAACTTAAACTTCTCAAATAAAAATAAAAAACAATACAGCTTTACTCATCTACTCTCTGCATTTAACAAATAAAGGTTTATTTGAAAAGGTTAGTTACTGCTTGTAAAACATTTTAAAAGTTTTAAATCGTTCAATTACACAGTCAGCATCACAAAGCGTGCTTTAAGCTTTAGTGTAAATGCAATAATTTTCAACTTACCAATGTTAATGATGCTGACTGTACTGCGGTGATAAAAAAAAAATGACGTCGACAATTAATATCGGCTTCTAACTAAAAAGAGAGACATAATGCATCAGGCTAGAGGTTCACAGAGGATCGTGACCACGTTACTGCAGACACTCGTACGAGTGAGTACAGTAACTGTTCTCTGTAGGTGGTGGGAACCTCGCAGCCTCAGGGTTTAATAATAAGTGGAGCTGTTTCCGTTCGGGACGAAGTACTTGTAAGCGGGCATCGGTATCGGCGGCGGCGGCAGCCCGAGGGGCGGCAGCACCGGCGCCATGCCCGCGGCCCCGCTTCAGATATCCGCGCGCCCGTCCGATGCGTCCAGCTCGGAGGGCGACGATCCCTGGCCGGAGCCCTTCCTGGCGTGGCCCTGCTGGCCGTTCTTCGGCGGTCCCATCAGCGTGATATCGGAGGATGTGTCGCGGTCGCCGTAGCGGCTATCAGTCGGGGAGGCGAAGGGGCGGAACGGGTCGGGGTGCTTGGCAGGCTCGAGCGCGTGGCCGGGTGGCGGGGGCGAGCACAGCGGGGACTCCAGCCCGGTGGACAGCGGCGACGTGAGCTGCGGCGAGGACTGCATGGGCGGGCCCAGGTGTGGTGGGTGGTCCGGGGGCCGCTGGCCCGCCACCATGTTGCACATCTGGCGGCGCAGGCCGTGCGCCACGGCGGCCACCGCAGCGGCGGCGGCGGCGTTGGGCGACATGCGGCCCTCGCGCCCGTTGCCACACCCGATGTAAGCGTTCTGAACGGCCACACCGTCCTGGAACACGCATCACCCACGTACAATGCTTGCTCGACACACCGGGAAGCGCATGCCAATCATACTAGATATTCGAGATAAAGACGTTTACCGCTGAACGTCTTCATCTCGAAACGTGTGTTCAAGTAAATAATAATAACGTTATCATTCGTGATTCTAAAGTATTATTAAACGTCAGTAAATTCTGTAATCAAATCTAGCCATAGCAACTGCCGAGCCAATTATTATAATTGACGATCGCAATGGCATATTCGCATGGCTGCGGAAACAAGGGGTCAACGAGATGACATGAGACTAATAAAACAACAATAATAAAAATTTGGTTAGTTTTGAACAACATTAATGTTATCGTAACCCTACGTCACACACTTGTTGAACAGTGATCAAATGCAACGCGACGTGTGGTGACGTAAAGTAGCGAGGTAAAGCCGAGAGTACACTGAGCGAGGCGGTGTACTGCCGGCTTGCGCAAGGGTTGTAATACTGACCGGTGCGATGGCAGGGTAGCCCGGCAGTTCGATCTCTTTAAGGTTTGTGGCCTGAGTGGCGCAGGGCGCGTGGGTGTCTCTGAACACTACCGCGCGGATTACGCCGCGAATGTGCTCGTCGGGCCATACGCCCAGTAAGATCCTTTGTGGCCGCCCCCTTCCCTTTGGTCTTAGATCTGGAAAGTCGCATAATAGTAAAACGTGAACACGTAAGGTATTTTGGCGTTATTTGTATTGTTGTACATTAGCATATTCGAAATATAAAAAAAATAACAACATTTAGGTTGCAGGAACTACCGTTTCATTTCGAACAATCTATCTATAGGAAATAGGGTTCAAAATTAACAGGACGTATCGACTGTGCGAGGCGTTATTAGCGAGACGGCTCGCATTGTCGATTTAAGAAAATCATAGGGCGATTGCAGTACATAAGCGCAGAAGGTTACTTGACATAAACAATTTGTGTGCATCCAACGTTTCTGCCGGTAAGCTGCCAACACGACACAAGAAAACTACGCCAAATTATAAATAATAAACTGATGACATTGAAACATGAATTAATTAAGTATACATCTAACTTACTTGCAATTGTGAGCTCTTTAGTAGTGCCGCAGAGTAAAAAGAAAGAAAAATATTATTATTTCTATAACCCTGCACAAAAAAGGATGCATTATTTGAACTTAACTAATTAGGCCTAAGTAAGTTCAGATGGTAGAAATCTGAGAAGCGCTTTTAGAGCGTACGCCTAGACATCCTTATATCGACCATGCAGCTGTCCACAAGAGCGCGCGTTGACGCGCGTTTACAGTGGTACGCAAAACTATCGTTAACGCGCTGCGATATACAGCGTGTTTTAACCGCGCGTTAACGCTCCTTATCAGATGTCAACGTCGACGTTGCAGTGTACAACCTGACGTGACTTGGTCAACACCACCTGATGGAGTAAACGCACGTCATCTGCACCCCTTCCAATTTCAAATGTTGATAGTTACATCTGGAGGACAATTCTACTAAATATAAATGTTCAAAATCCAAGTAGATTTTGAATCAATCTCATCTCAGCGACTATAAATGTCAAAAAATGTTAGTAGATTAGAGGCATTTTTGACAGATTAGATTGCGATCGTTCCTGAAAGTTAGTAGAATTGCCCCACTAAACTTAAGGGAGACGCCCAAAAGGAACAAGAATCGATTGCACTTTTAGAAGTCGTTACGTGTGACTCATCACGTTACGTAGTACTGCCCAATATTTCATTGCAATTTGCAAATTCTTTGGCTCCGGTTAAAATTTTCTAATTTTAACCCTTGACAAGCTTCCGGAATTTCAAATATGTATGGAAATGGGCAACCTGCGCTTGTTTTGTTTTTATCTTATATCGGTAGCTAGGTATAGTAGTGCAGTAAGAGGGTTACATAGTCCGTCAGTTCTGTGAAGTTATTTACTATCAAACTCTTGACCAGCAATATTTTAAATATATTTTCAACACACCTGCTAGTAAAGGCCTTTACCTTTCAGCTTTTTCGCACGTGTGCTTCTTATATTATATTACAGCACTGATGCAGTAATGGTTTAGATATATAATTACAAGATAATTAATAGTAGTATGTTAATGATAAATAGACATTACATATCATAAAATTAATTGCTTATATAAAAAAAAAACAACTTGCGTTCTATATCCATAAATATTGAAATTAAATGAGGTTGTTTGGCGGCTTCGTCTGTCAGCTACGGGCAAGCAACCTCAGGGTTCGAATTATGATTTAAGAAATCTGCAGGCCATTTTTCACCAGTCTTTGACCAAAATACTGGAGTTCAAGAAATTTTTCTTTTACTTATTTTCCTCACAAGTGTGTTGAAAACCCTCGTATGAAACGGGTGAGCATTTTATCATTACAGTCTCGGCTCCATTGAATCAATCCAGGCTCGACCGTAATGACAAATTTACCTCACTAGTATCATAATGCACTAATAGTAACTTTAAAAAATTATACTTAAATTAATTTAACATTTCAATTAAAAAACAATCTCTCAGTGTATATCATTATACAGGCTGACTTTTAATTCACAGCGCATCTTTAAAGGGGTAAAAGTGCTCGTAAATTTTACAATGGGACCAACTAAGAAATATAATTTAAAAAATATAAAAATGCGCATCACGATCAAAATGTTTGAAAGCGCAGTTTTTTTTTATATTTTAAGGTTGGCCCCATTGTAATTTTTTTCGTATTTATGATCACTTTTACCAAAGAAGCGGAGTGATTAAAAAGTCAACCTTTATCGACAAAAATGTATCTTAAATTTAGTCAAAACTGAAAAACGTTTTCTTGTGTCGTACCTCTAGGTATGTCGTATCCTTATAAGGCTAGAGTTCGTTTTAGAATAGCCTTATATCCATAATACGTATACATATTTATAATGTTTCACACGGTCACAAATAACACTCGATATGAATGTTGCACTCGCATAGCAGATAAGGTCGCAATGCTAAACAATAATATTTATTTCGCACACACCTTATAATTATACACGTACCTACACCGTACATTATTCATTATACCGATTATTAATACTATTATCATCTAAAAGGCTTTTACAGAATGTTGTATCACAGGTTATTTAAAATTTTCTATGTACTTAAAGTTATGTCTTTAAATTAATCGTTAATACACGGTGACAGACTAATCGATAATTTTGCTCAACAAAGTCTAAAGAGCACTTACTTTCAGCTTCAAAGATGGAATTAATTTTGTATTCTGCATTCAAGCTGTATTAAAAGATAAATAGATAATATTAAAACTTGTATAATTACCATTTAATATCATCAGGTTTATCATATACTTATCAATAAAAATAAAAAAATTGAATGTCCATTAATTCTTTACTAAGAATGATACAGTCGAACATAATCGATGTCTAATTAGAAAATTATAAAGTAACCTGGTACAACATTCACGACAACCGGAGATGTTAAAATGACGCACATCTGCGCTTGTCATTAAGCCGGGATCAGACTGGCGGACGCGACTTGCAGTAAAACAACAAAAAAGTGTCTTGACGCTGAAAATTTTTCTAATTAAAGTAATGGTCAACATTGGAGACAGATTTATGTTAAACGATGGAGGCTACAAGGGGCTTTCGCCAGTAATCCGAGCTTTTGTAATAGAACAATGGGGTGACATACCTGCGCCGCCGTCAGCGCTGGGCCCCAGCATGTTGTGCACCCGGTTCGCGTACAGCACGAACGTCGGGTACGGTATATCGTATTTGCGGGCCGCCTGCGACAGGGAGAGCCCCTCCTTCAGCACGGAGAAGATGGCCTCGGCCATGGTCTCGGGTCGCCAGGACTTGAGCGGTCCACGCTCGCGGAATCTCAGGTTGTGCACCAGCGTCTGGGTGTTCCAGCACTTCTGCCACATCGACTGAAGCTGGTATTGGTAGCTATCTGCAGAGGTAATAAAGTGTCGTGTTAATATTTTGGACTATTGTGCACCTAGAACTTTTTAGGATAATAAATAACATTTTATTATAAAGAGTAATAGTTTGTGTGATTATGGATGAAAAGGGACAACATTAATGGACGGATCAACACATTAATTAATGTTAATTCATATTCTGTTTGTTTTTTTATTTCATTTGCTGTTGTTTTACTTTAGATTTAATATAATTGCTTACTTAATTTTTTTTTAATTTTATAATAATTCTAATTTCTATGATTAATGTCTGTCTATTTCATTTTGTAAAAATTTGACATGTTTTTGTTCTTAATTTTAATATGATTTTAATTATTTTATGTTAACTTTTTACAGTGTTTGTTTGTTTTTTAACTGTTAATACAAGCTGGTTATTTATAATGAATAAATAAAAAAAACAGTTTTATCTTTAAGCTTCTTTCTTTCGAATTGACTTTAGGTAAATCCTTTTTATTTATAGTACTTGGCCCCAGTACGATAAACGTGGCCACAGTTTATCGCGTCATCATCTTTAAGCTAATATACTAAAATATAAAAAAATATAATTTCACTGCAGAACCCGACGATAGCTTCCGAGCTTATTAAGCTGCTTACAGAAGCGGGATCCATCTTACCGCTTCAAGTATCTGTTCAAGGTATATCTCGATTGGAGAACTTATCGACTGTGATCATTTAAGCAGTGTATCATGCAGTCGAGTTGTATTCGCGATATCGAGTTTATCGGCTTCATGCTTTGAAGTCGATTGACTCGTCGCGCTATCGACTAATCGGCTTCTATCATTTTATATTACATTTTATTTGTGTGTTTCTATGCTACATTAAAGTTCATATTTTGTAATTATTTTAATTATGCAATGAGTTATTTGACTGTTGTTTTCGTATTTATTAATTTGGGCAGAAGGACTTTTAGTGTTCTGTAATCTTAAGTCATACTTAAAGTTTTAAATCTGACGACTATCATTTTACTTTCAGAACATACCTTCTCAAAAGTATAGTCATTTATTTATTTTAATATCGTTTCATTATTATTTTGTATATTTACTTATTCGTTTTCATTTCGTGATCAAGGATCTCTAAGCCCAACACCTGCTTACCTAATTAACCAAGTAAGGAATAAGTACTATAAAGTTGAGTTTTTTATTTACTTCCCGGATAGATCTTCTGCATTAATATTATGTATAAAACTAAATAAAACACTGAACTTTGAATTATACACTTTCGACTCTTTTTATTAAAATATATTTTTTTTTATTTATTTGTTGTACCTGCACTTCTTTTGTACATTATATTATTACATTCTAGTTGCTTTTCTTTTGAGATTTCGTTTATTTCGAGATTTGTCAATTCTACCTTTCGTTGTCCTGGTAAAAAAATAAGTGCGAGTTACTTAAGCCCTTATATTAAAAACTTTGGTTCGAAACGGAAAAATGTTTGATGTTACTAAAACATCAAACGATTTTCCGAAACTTTAAAAAAATACAGAAGTAATAATATAATTTGAACTAAAAAATATTTTTTCCAACAATAATGTCTATTGTCATTCAAGGGGCGGGTAGTTTTTGTAAAACATTTTTTTTTAGTTTTGCTTTTAACGTTTTAATGCAGGACTAAAGTAACCCGCATTTACCCAGTGCATAACATTATAGTAGAAAGTTTTTAGATTCTTCTGAAAAGGTACACATACAAATATAAACTTCTCCGGTACATGCAATCAATAGGAAACCACTGTAGGAAAAAATATATATCTCTTCCACCGGAAAAGTCGAAATAAAAATTAACAAAAACATCCTAAATACTGACCTCCAATGAGTACCTGTTACTAATAGAAAAACAAACAAAAATTAGAGGAATTAAAATAAAACTGCATTAAAATTAAAGTCATAAAGTTTTTATGTATAATACAGTCTTATGATTAGGACGGGAGATGGCGTTACTATCGCTTACAACTTAATATAATTTAAAAAAAACTAGATAATTGACAAAGAGCTGCATTTAAGGTCTAAACATGAAAAAAAAATGTTCTATCCTTTTTTACAGGACGTAACTTTTGTTTTATAACTATAATAGTGCAACAGTCTATTGCTCTCTCACTCAATTGTCATGTATATGAAAAAGACAAATAGTATCAAAGTACGTATTTGTAAAGCTTACTTATATAAAAAACGGTAATTTAAAAAACTAAAAAACCCGACTGCTATTCTTTAAAAATCCCTAAAACAAGATAAATTGTAGCAGTCGGGACCCATTCTAGAAATGGAGGATTAGTGAATTGAGAGCACATACCTATATTACATTGCAGATGGTCCCGAATGTGTCCCGACTGCTACAATTTATCTTGTTTTAGGGATTTTTAAAGAATAGCAGTCGGGTTTTTTAGTTTTTTAAATTACCGTTTTTTATTTTTAATTTTTTTAGTGTTTAAAAAATAAAATAAATATACCCAGTATCACTCTTACAGTAAATACGAATCTACCGACACCTCTCAAGCTAAAATCCGTTCAGCCTGCAGAGCGACCCAAACATTTGAATTTGGCGCCAAAAATCCGCCATTTTGTTTTTTTTTTTTTTATATACCCAGTGTCACTCTCACAGTAAATACGAATCTAACGACACCTCTCAAGCTAAAATCCATCGAGCCGTTCAGCCTGCAGAGCGTGCCAAACAATTATACATACATACATACATACATACATACATACATACATACATACATACATACATACATACAAACATACCCTCGAAAAACATAACCCTCCTTCTGTCGCAGTCGGGTAAAAAGTCAATATTTTTACGGAACTCTTTCATGCACAATAGCCAATAGGCAAATATTTGAAAAAATAAGCTAATTTATACATAACAATTATGAGGTTAAGTTTCACCAAAAAGACCCAACCGACGATAAAAAATTCTAATTTTTCGAAGTAAAGTAAAATGTACATACACACACAACACACATAATGTACATTGTACAATAAACACGGATTTATTTTAAATCTATCTTTTGGATGTATACTGGTCTGGATTCCTTTTACATAATTAATTTAATTACTAAAAGATTGTGGGTTAGCTCCTTTTGGCAGAACTAAATTGCACTCCGATCATTTTAATGAACCTTTAAGTACTCATTTACGTTAAAGTATTGTTAAATTTTGATCAACACAAACCCGGCTACTGAAACGAAAATCAATTGACAATTCCAATTTAAACGCATGTCAAGTGAGCTGATTGGCAGTTGATAAATACAGACACCCACTGACAGCAGTTGATATGCGTTTGACAATTTTAAATTTCGAAAGCCATTATTTGTGTTTATTTTCGTTCCAGACGTAAGTACCTATGTAATTAATTGTAAGTAAATCAAATAAATATAGGTTATTAAAATGAGCGCTTGAACATGTTACTGTTTAAAATGTACCTACTATTTTACATTTCTTTGAAAAAAGAAACTTGCCAACCAGATTTCAAATCAGTCCACTTTGTGATGTTAAGTTAAAGCAAAACATGATTACTTGCCACTTCTTAAGGGGTTATCTTTAAATTCCGAGTTAGTTGATAACATACGTGTCCAATAAGTGATATAAAAAATAGTAATTTAATCTCGTGTTAACAACTAACCTAGAGTTAAAGTTTTGGCACAAGTGGGCCTAACTTCAGAAAGTATATTTTGAACGAACGAAGTAAAAAATATTAATTAAATAATAAAGAAAATACTATTCTCAAATTATAGCTCATGTCTAAACGAAACTAAATATTTTATTTCTCAGTTTTTGACCGAGTTATTTTAAAGCTGATTCAATACACTTGATGGCAAATAAACGTATAAGCAAAATGTTTAAAGATTCTTAAACGCGATAGTGCATGAGGCTTTAAACATAAGTTAGTCTTTTACCTACCCGTTTGATAAACCCAGAGTAAAGTTTGAACAAGTATTAACTTCAGTTTAACCAGACCTTTTTCAAGGATTAAGTTTGGTAAGGGGATTAAAGTCTGTGTACCTTGTTCATGTATACGCTTAAGTTTTGAGATTGAACAACGTTAACTGACAATAAATAATCAATAGAAGTAATTAATAACTGTTTGTGCATTGTACATAATGTTATTTCACTGAATGGCTCCTAATCGACATCGTTAGGTACCCACATCAACCATTTCCATAAAACTGAATAGTTTTAAGTGTACAGACACTTAAACTTACTTTTACGTTACAGACAAAACGCTTGTAATTTTTAACAGAGTTTTTTACAGCGCAATCGATAGTTTTTATTTGTTTTAATTCATTTTAACTGTGTCTGTAACGTGTATTTTTCATCATAATTTGTTTTTTTTTTTAAATATTTTTATGTTTTTATCCCATACATTTCTCAAAATGATATAATTCCAGTTATATTTAATAAGTATTCGTTTTTACTGTAAGAGAGTGGAAACTATGACATATTTTTACATTTTATTTACTTTTAAAATGTAAGAATAGTAAAAACATGATACTAGAGCGATGCGCAGACGCAGCCGCGCAGGTGAGGTAGTGTGTAACAATGCAAGAAAAAGTGAGAATGCGAGCGTGCGTTTAATTTATATTTAGCGATAAAACATAATTGTGTAAGTATTTCATTGAAAAATATTTATGCGGTAAAAACATTTTTCTGCTTCCTGTCAGGAGTGGCATTCTATAATTATTAATATGATGTACACAACACAAACAACAACAAAATGTTGCTGCTACTATCTTTTCGACCTCGTCTTGCCGGTCTGCTAAAGAGTGCCAAAACTAATTATATTGCAATAAGTCTAATATTTATGTGCCAACATTTAAAACAAAAACTGGGATAGTTTGAAACAAACTTTGCAAATATTTAGGTATGTCATTTGGAACTGTCATTACTTGAATAAAGTTTTGTTGATGAACAAATATTATAATTTTAATATTTTAATATTTTTTTTTGTCTCCGGAAATTTATTGTTATAATAACAATACAATCGTTCTGCATCGAATATCTTTTTTAGCGAATGCATTATTTGTCATATGTTTAGGTGTAATGTGTATTTCGCTAACTAAGAAATTCTTACCATAAACTTTGTACAGTGTCGAGCAAAAACATAAGCGCAACCCGGCTTTAAATTCCAACTGTTATAAGTAACAGAGAACTAAATAAAGTTTTCACAAAGAAACGGCAATTTTTTTATCGAATGACTACAGAGCCGTGGAGGGAAATAATAAACTTAGCATTTTTAATAATGCACCAAAAGAATCTGAATTATTTTTTGAAGTAATTAAAATATCGCGGTCCCGTTTTTATTGGCCGCATGTGTATTTATTATTGCTATTTAAAGTAACAACGTGAAACATAATATGTTTTCGTGTTATAGAATCTACTTATGCAAATCTTACAAAAATACGAGATGACTTAACAGACGGGTGACAACACTTAAAACTTAGTATTAGTTAAATTGAACTTTATTGTATTCTATGAAATTAACTTTATTGTTGGTATAACTATAAGATTCCCTCATTAATATTCAAGTATTTTATTGAGCATTAATTGTGAATAGTAAGGACACGGTGTGACATTTTTCATTTGATTGACCACACTAGATCCTATTTTTCGAATACAATATTTAGATACCTTCAGAATTGGGCAACTAGATTAATTTTCTTTTTTTGTAAAAGTGCATTATAATGGCCTAAATGCATTGACCTTCACGACATCTACGGGGTTTGATTAGGGTTTGAAATATTTTTAAGACCTACAGATAGTTGTTCCGTGTCTGGCTATTTGTGTATGTGAGTTTTTACGAGTAAGTCTGTAAGCGTAAACACGATACAGGAGAAAATCCTAGGGTGGGGCCAAATTTAAGAATACGTTTTTATATGATGATTACAAAAAAATATTATTTGAGTACCTAACTGTTTATGATAGTATTATACCTTGAATACTATATATATAGGTTCTGTAACTACATAAATAACAGTCAATTGACCAACATTTGTTAAATTATATGAGCCTGACAGACTACTGAGTAGGTAAAGACAGTATCTTTTGATTGATGTCTGAAAATTGAGGCTTAAAAATATATTACCTCGTTCTTAGTTATAACCATAATTTTTTATGGTAAATTACATACTGCGTCTCGCCGTTGACATACCATTTAAGGGTCTCAAGTAAATGTCAAAATGTCTTAATTATTCATGTGTTTATAAAATATTCTTAAACCTCCGATGTTACAGGTGATGTTCGTACCCTTATATTATGTTTTAATACCGAGGTATTTTATTTATCTATATGTTTAAAACTAGCCATCCATCATTATGGGAGTTGACAGCTTTTATGATTGAGCGAGTATCGGTGACGTCTTGAAGACTTATTAAGTATCTAAGTGTGTATTCTTGACAATAGCCTAGGTATATGATACAATTTCTAGATCTTTTAGTTGAGAAATTTTGTCTTCTCACTATATCACATGACCTAAATATAAAACTGTATAAAAAAATAATAGTAAGTACTATCACAAAAGTAAATTATATCAATAACTTCATTTGTATAATTATTTATTAAATGCCAACGAACACGTTGTTTCTATCTTTCACTTATAAACTAACATTTTATAAAAACAAATGGCAGTTTCCGAATAATAAAGTTTTTACATTTATATTCTAATTAATATTAGACTTACCTACTTGATAATTAAATGCGTGTTTAATCTAAATAATAATAACTTTAAACTTTAACAAAATTAAGTACTTTTATTAGTATTATTTTGTAAATTTACCTAAACACCCAAATAAGGCACACGGGGTTGACGTAAGCATGTTAAACTAACTAAATATGAATCAGTCTTAAATTCTAAAAAGTTAATTAAGTACAAGTGGAAACAAAATAAAATAACTTTTAAAAAAGTTATTGTCTCTGGATGAAATATTCTATTCTACCATGGAGGAATGTGTCAGTCATTTGCATTTTACATAAAAGGCTTAAAGTACAACGTTAAAAGTTAACGAAACTAACGCTACGTACATAAAATATGAGAGAACTCTATCATTTATCGGAGGGTGTGCAGAGCCCTTTCGGGTCACTCGTCACTCGAGGCACGGGGACGATGGGCCGCCAACCTGTTACTGCTCATTGCATTGATCAACTTTTATCCCTATCTCATTAATTTGTGCCAAAACGCGGTTTGGCGCCGCATGCTGCGTAACCCGTTGAAGTACATCAGTATAATGAAGCGACAGTAGTGGTCGAAATTTGACTGTAATAATTATAATAACACATGTGGACATGTGGGATGTAGATCATGTAGACCCAGCGATCATTGATTGAAAATATTTGCCGATAGTAGTTACAGTCAATGGCTTAATTGCCAAGAGCCTTGACTAACATCTAAGAAGGCTCTCTTTAGATGGCTGGGGCAAGGACTTGATTCAGAAGGCAGTAGGTACAGCTACGAGGTTTCTCTCTCTGAAGCCCTGACCGCCGGTGGGTTGGACAATGTCTTTGTTACCGGTGTGCTACTAATTACTATACTACAGAGAGCAGGAGCATTGCTCATCACGCTTCCCCAAGGCGGATTGGCGATTTCAGACTTATATTAATTAAAAGTCCGATGTTTTCCTTCACCGATGTCAGTGATGTACAAGATAAACTTAGAAACAATATACTCGTATGAAATAGAAAAAGTCACATTAGTACTTGCTCACTATTATCAACGGAAATTCATTAATTTTTGTTTTTAATTTTAGCTTTGTACACTCCTGCTCCCGATAAACTATAAACAGTACTTTGTGCGAGCAAAATTTTTTAAAAGGGGAATTAAGTTTTCTCTTCCTTTATCTATACCAATATTATAAAGGGGAAAGATTTTTTATTTGTTTGTACCGAATAAACTCCGAAAGTACTAGACCGATTTTAACCATTTTGTTACCGATAGAATGCTACATTATTCTTGAGTAACAAAGGCATAACTTCATGCTACGACCCGCGGGAGCGGAGCAGTAACCAAAGACGTAACTTAACGCGGATGAAATAAGCCACGGACGAAGTCGCGGGCGGAGGCTATAGTTTACGTATAAAAACAAAGTCATAATTGTTTATAGACAAGCAAATTACAAGTTAATTTTGGCGATGTAATAAATAAGATAATAAAATGTCTTGAGAAAAAATATATCTCCCCAATTAAACTTGTTGAATTTTTAATAACAACCGCGCGCACCTGTCGTTTTAAGGAGTTATATGGATTCTTAATAAGAAATTAACAATGAATTGAGAATCGAATTAGCTATTAATCGACAATCATTTAAAAACGGACTTAAATTACTTAATTTCGTACGAGTAACATTGAACGCGAGAAAAAATGCAACACGGGACCGAAGTGTGTTTTTTATTTATGATAAAATTATGTTTTATGACACAGCATGAAAGTGGCGAAGCCTCTATAGCCCGGGGTACATGTCAATCATTACTTGTATATTAAATTAATCTTTACACATTACGGTTACTTTAGTGAATCAGTTATTTTTTATAGAAAACTAGCGACCGGCCGGCATTACACGAGTAGAAAAGGTTACATTATTCCAATTTTTGAAATTAAATAGGTATAGCTATATAATAAAATATATTAACTATTTTTGTTATTCGTTAATAATGTACCATTCCATAGGTGAAATAATTTTTAAAAATGGTTAAGAAATTTTAAAGTTTATCTTTTACAAACAAAAATACAAATATGTTCTCTTTATAAGTACCTACTTATTAATTTAGGTACATTTAGGAACGAGATCAACAGTTGACACTACACTTCTCTAAACTTGTCTACAGAGCAGTAACTCGGTCAAATACGAACTTTTAACCCGCGCACTGCTACGGGCTAAGCAGCTTACTCAAAGAGAACAGAGATGGCGCCACCTGTTGCTATATCACGACTCATCGTCTGGGTTAAACTCAGTCTTAACTTTCGGGTTTTTATTCCTAAGCGACCCTTCATAGTACAAAGACACTATAGAGTGTTTCTTACAAAAGGCCCACCACCAACGGAACCCTGTTAGACCTATGAACGAGAACCCCGGATCCCTTATCCTTCTCAATTTCTCTACGTACGGCAGTACTTCTTTTAAGGACTTTTTAGTGCGTCTGTTATAAGGGGAGACGTTGGTTTCGCAGCAGAAGTCTAACACGGCTCTTTCTTCGTTGGCTAAGAGACTGGCTTCGTCTAAGACGGCCATTCGTTTGGATTTCCCTAGTATGTTGTCGTATAGAGTTCCTTTAGGTATGCCGTAGTGGGTGGCGGCTTGCGTGAACCTCATCCTTTGAGTGACGACTGCTTGCACAGCTTCCTGGAGCTGACTCTGGGTCCACGTGGGTGACTTCAGCTTGCGCGTGCTATGACCGTGGTAATCTGACAGGTAGGGGGAACAACACATACTTTCAACATAAATAACTCCGTGTCATTGTGATGCAGTAGTTAGATATGAACAGTAGACAAATATTGATATATTCAATACAAATGCACGAGTGTCGTGCATGGTGTAACATAACATGGCTAATTTTGATCAATTTCAACCGTATGTCCTTTGGCTAAAGTCTCTTTTTAAACTAAATAAAATGAGTACACATTCTCGGATTGTGGGCTCATTTTTTTAACTTTTTATATGTTTCCGTATTTTTTTAAATTATTAAAACATTATTATCAATATTTCTTCTACCGATACTTTGAACATTTTGCTATTATTTTATGAACAATAAAATACTTATGGACATAATAAGTATCCTATAAAATTTTTTTCATTATTACTTTATAAACAGTAAAATATACAATAACCGTTACCGTAGATTGAAAATACTCTCGAAGATTGTCTAGATTAAATCGGTTTAGATTTGTCCTAGAATTTCTGAATAAAAAACGTGTGTGGAATATCAGCTAAAGGTTTGTGCTATGCCTATGAATGAGATAGGGGATGATGCAGTAGTAGCTCTTTGTGAAGGAGCCCGTCCGGGAAAGTACTACCACCATACCATGCAACAAAGCAGCGTTGCTGTGTACCGGTTTGAAAGGTGTAAGTGCCGGTGAAATAACAGGCGCATGAAACATTTCAACTTTGTCTCTGGGATGGCAACGACGCATTGAGGTGACTTAACACCAGGTGGGCCGTCGGCTTGTTTGCGTTCGAAAGATGTTTGAATCAAAATTTAGATATAAGCACATGGGAATATTTTAAGTCTTAATTCGTTTGTAAGGGCGCTTATCTATCGCGACGTTTTTACCGCGCACTGGATTTTAAACGCTCGACTCATCGCCGGGAAGCCGATAATCCAATAGCGTGCCTTTTTAACGTGATTGTGTTTTTTTTTTCTGTATTCTTTTGGCATCACGTAATACGGATACTGCGGGATGAAAAAGGCTACAGTTTAATGAAGTACTTAGAATTTAGATATGTATTAAATGTTTTGAATAAGTTTAAAGGCATAATTAGTCAAAACACTATTAATTAACAGCCTATTGAGCCACAAAAGAAGCAACTTTCATATTTCGCAAGACAAGGGTATCTACATTACTACATTGCTAAGTTTTTATACCTTTAAAGATAAACTATAAATTTCACTAACACTACATACAGCCATTAGAATCGTAATCCTAACAATGTAGTATTGAGATAATATTATAGTTTTTCTATATTATTTTCTCACGTTATAATGACAGTAAAGAATAAGAAGTTATTATCAATGAGAAGTATTTGCAATAAAATACAGTGACTGACTATGTTTTGCTATTTATTATTGTATTATAATGCGCGAACTATCAATAAAATGACTATAGAAACGATTCAGTCATTAGAATGTCTATTATTGTAGTCACGCGCAAATATGATTCTATTTTCAACATTAATTACTCATACGAACAGAGTATTAGGTAACAGTTATCTACTGCATCAACAATACACGGACTTTTGAACTAAAACAAAAACTACAAAAAACACACAATAATCAAAAGATAAATCAGTAAAAAAACACAACTTTTGATTTGAATCTCGTAACTTTCTTTCTACTAAAACTATAGTGACAGTAATCTCCAAATCTTTTTCATGATTGGAAGACAAAAGTAGAGTTAAAAAGAACAACGAACCTGCAATTGCTGCCGATGTGGAGGCTCCAAGCCAGGCCTGGGAGTTCTCAATCATTTTGGCCTGCGAACAAAAAAAAAGCACGTTAATAATCTATAAAATAGCCGCTTGTAGTGTCTGTCTGTGTGTCTACAGTTTAAGGTTTTGGATGTAAGTAGGTAGGTAGGTACATAATAAATTTAACCGAAGGCACAGAAATCTCCGATGATCCGTGGTGACTTAAGCTACGGTTGCAGTGGATGAGCGTTGCGGGTCACAGGTTCGATTCCGAACCTAGAGGAAGTTTTGATAAATTGACACTGAGATTTGAATGCAAATATTTGGAGGTTTGGAGGTCAATTGTAATAACTAAAAACTATCAAAATCGAGTTGCGACAATCAATGCCAAAAATGTAAGTAAATTAGAGGTAGGATTTGTGACAGATGGAGGCCGCAATTAGTATGTAAATGTTCTTAAAAATATATCCCCGCTGATCACCATAGGATCTGCCCAACTAAAGCCATTTGTATTTACCGTTGCACTTGTCCCCGCCGTATGTGCAACCACAGAGATTTTTTTACAATAGGTATGTCGTGTCATATTTCAGCCAAAAAGTTTGTACGTGTGTGAGGGGAAGCGGGGGACACATCATGTGGCAAGAGGTGTCACACGCAATAAAAATATCATTTTTTCACTGAATCTGTTTACGCTTTGGCCTGTGAATCAACCGAACGGATACCGTTTATTTCAAATGAAAACAATACAACGTGAGGAAAACTCACACTTACCAATTAATGGCACAAACATCAGAAACAAAATGGAGCTTTATTCCCTTTCATTAACAATGTAATGGAGCCGCACATAGGTAGTAAAGTATATAAAACAGCGTTCTAAATCTTGTGCCGACACAATTACAACAAAGGTTTAACAAGTCGGCTTCATTACCGTACAATAATAATAACGGTCAGATGAAAAAGAACAATTCGTCAGTTAATTTACAATTTCCCATCTCGTACAGGAAGTTTACGATTGCACATTTTATCGATCGCTACTGTAGATCACGCGTCGATCGGACGCGCCGCCCGCGCCGCCGCGCCGCGCCGCTCAAGCGCACGTTTATTTACGTCCACCCTGTAATTGTTGGAGCAAAGAGCGGCATTTCTTTGTGCCCAGCGCTACAACTAAACATTATCGAAGTTTTAATTGTGAACGCAGACAAAAGCCGGCCATTTTACGGCGGCAATAACGGAACGCAGTTCAATCTACAAATAAAATCTTTTATTAAGTTAGCCGGGCGACGACGCGCGCGCCGCTAGTCGTGTTTACGAAACGCACACGTGCCCTAAGTACCGGTTGAAACGTTCCGATGTATTGTTTGTTTACCCGAATAAAACACTAAAATCCAATTCAATAACAAAGAATTAAAGATCCCGAAATAAAATTTATTGCCAGTGTACGATAAAATAGATTTATGTAGGCGCAGGCGGGTAGAGGGGGCCAGCAGGGGGTAAGGGGGGGCGAGAGGTGCGGCGGAACGCGACCGCCTCGATCATATTATTAAATTAGGTACACTCGGTCAACTAAACAACAATCTGTTAAATTTTTATGATTAGAGCCAAGACACATTGTCATGGTACGCAGGAATCGAGAAGTGTGTCAGAGCACGTGTAGCATGGAGCTTGTAGTGTTAATAAAATGTCGGAGATGTGACGCGTGTCGGAGGCGACGTGGTCGGGAGCTGCAGCGGGTGGGACATGTATTGCTAACTTGTTGAGCCGTGGCAAGTCGCCGCCGTAAGCAGCTGGCTCGCCGAGAGCAAGGGGGCGACCTGCAAGCTCCATTACCTTCAGCAAACATAACCGCTAATATAAAACAAGATGTCTCTCGTTTGTTACTCTCCTTACTACCGCAGGTTTTGAAACAAAGTCGTTTACGCACCGGTCTTCCGCAAATTAAATGTAAAATTGTATCTGTAAACTAATTTAACTTTAAATGTAATTTATGGTAAGAAAAAAGTCTATCCTATTTTATTTTTATCATAAAAGATTGTGGCTGTCAAAACGACTTAAGCCACAATCTCTCAGTCAAATTGGACTGAGAGACTAATAGCAATGGTAAAATGTACATATCCATATGCTTAGAATAGATGTAAAATTAATCCGTGTTAAATAAATATAAAAAATCATTACAATAAAACTTCAAAAAAATTTGGAGAAATTTTAACGTATTTTGGATGCAAGTCCTCTTTTCCTAAAAGTCAGTTGTCAAGTTTCCTATCATTGTATATTCAAGTACCTACTTACTACTACTTAAATGGTTGAAATAGTGCAAGTAAAAATCGAAGTAAGAAGAATCTAATAATTTCATAAATACGCTATTATACACGGTAACCTTAGAACGAAAGTAAACTACATACTAGTAAGTTACAAAAATTACCTATTTTTTAAATTATTCGTATTCGTATTTCATTCTTAGATACCTTCAGTGCCCAACTACCGTCCAGTGTCCAAATTGAATGTCACAAAACTTAGTTTTCTAACTAACCTAGTACAGAGAGAACTAGTAGAGAGGGTAACTAACTATGTAATCTGATTACTTCAACTGTTTTCAACAAGATGTGAACTTCAAACCGATTCTCTTTTTTATTTTTCAATAACGCAACTCATAAACGCACAAAGTTTTTTGTATATGTTGTCTCTTCGTGCTTATTTTTGAATTCCAAAAGCACAATATTACCTATAATACTCGTATAATACTGAAATATAATTGAAAAACATTGAAACAGTTTTATTATGTACATTGTTTTAAATTTAAATTCTTACAAGCGCGTCTCCAGCGCTATACAGAGACTGTAATATATGTTGAGACAGACGGACCGATCTTGTATCTATACGCAAATGTAACCCGAGTTAATCAAACTATATAATTCATATATCTATCTGCAAGTACATATACACATTTGCTTCGCTGACTAGAAACTAGAGCGCTCCGGATTATGGGTGCTATCCATTGATGTCGGTAACTAACTCGATCACTAACCATCAACTACCGCCCGATGGCTGCTTTGACATGGCCACGCCATAATTAAAACCACTTACACAAGTTGCGTTTCCAGGTGTAAAGAACGACTGAACCAGAAATCCTGTACATTTTCGGGCGGAAATTCGTAAAGCATATCGTCAAACTGGTCAGATGGAAATTCGTGGTACTTTTGGTGGAATTTCAATTAACATAGCTTTGCTCTTGCATGTGCGTAAAAGAAAAATCTCGCACCATCTGTGCGAATAACTTCCTAGATAGCAAATGAGTGCAATCCAGCGCATTAGTCGGTCATTATTTATGTTATTCCGGCGGCTGCGCGGCGTGGCGCCCCTCTAATCGAAACTTTGCGTACGAAACGCAATAATAAACTTCCGCGGTACCGCGCAATTACTGTCTACGTATGTATACGCGTAATAAGTCCGCGTCAGTCGGCCCTAGCGTACGATTTACGCGAAATTTAATTTCGCTGTTTTATAATCAAGGTACTCACTGCGCTCTGACTGCCTATCGCTGGCTAGTGGCCGAACATACGGACAAACAAAAAGAGAATGCCTGTGTTGGCTTTGATTTTGAGCTGGTAAGAAATAGCAGAAGACTAGGTCAACTGATAATATCGTGTCAGCCTCGCCTAATGAATTATGATTTATAATGAACTAACCTTGGTTTTAGGTTCTATAGGGTAGATTTTCCCTTTATTTTATTCCATATTGTGTAACCATCCTGCGAGTTCCTTTCAATTTGCTATAATAATGCTTATGCTATTTCCCCGTTAATACAGGGTGATTCATTTGTTCCGAGATACAGTTGGCGAAGAATGGCGGGGGAAAGGGGGTGAGGGGGGTGAAAGGGTGACGCTCCGAGGGGCGAAGGATAAAACTAATCACACATCCTCTTCATAGAGTGTAGTGTGGGGTCACTTTGATAGACGGCAGCGGGAGGAGCCGCTGAAAACATACCGAAGATTTATGTGGTGACTCTAAATTGAGTCCAGTCTAACTTCTTGACTTCTATTTTTATTTTCACCAACGGTGGAATGAAGGTTATGTTTAAACTTATGTATTAATCTTCTAAAAGCGACTATTTGACATAAGTTTTTTAATGTCAAATATTGACATCACAGACATACCCTGTAAATACTTACGCCTACGAAAAAAAGGCGTAAGTGCAAACTCATTCTGTAATGTCATAAAGTAGAAGCCTACCCATCACAATTAAAGCCTGTCGGCCGTGGCACAGTGGCGCTCCGCCTCCTCGGCGCTGCTGCATTATCCATTTCCGCATTAGTGTCTTTTTGTTCCCCGTTTGATTGTTTAAACGTGCGTCGATGCGGTATCCAGTGGTTATTATTTCCACTCGTCTCACTCGAAATGGCCTTAGTCGATTGTGGAAAAATGCTTCTCTTATTGTTAGTGAAGGAACAATAAGCGCCTTCATTTTATATGTTTACAGCGTCTGAAGCTTGATAAGCACTTTACCTCTCTATTACACATACGCGGTCCGCGCCATTGTTCGTGTCCGACGTTTCGTTTTTTCGTTTAAAACGTTTTAAGTAAAGTTTCGTGTGTTAACTAGGGGTGAATTTGGTTATTGAGAGGGGGGGGGGGGGGGGGGGTTCGGGGAATATATTTATTAGGAAGTTTAATGGAAATGTTTTTACTAACTTATAGAGGGTGAAATTTTGGTGGGTACTAAATATCTGGTCGAAATTTTGAGGTGATCTTTTTTTTCGGTTGCTGAAATTAATTCAATGAAAAGTTGATTATTTAAAATTCTTGCAGGTCTTCTTTGTAACTTATAATAATAACTGTATAATTTATAACGGTTTGCATCTCGTCCCGTTCCTTGGTATACATGACAAAATAAATTATACGACAGGCATACTTATTAAATATCTGTCATTACCTATTGTCCAAAGATAACTACCTACAAGTACTTCAAAATACATAGTTATTAAAAAACCGCAAGTAAGAAAAAACACGACACATGCTGTATATTGCTACACGAATCACATTTTGCTTATAGCGACCTTATACTTACTAACCATGGTCTAATTTCCATTGGTACAGTAATAATCTTGTGACATTTTCTGTAACATTTGTCATTCTGAAATTAATCCTAGTTCGTATGGTATTAAAGCTGATATTAGAAGGGATCATTATGTTTTTGCATTGTTATATTGAGTTGGGGTTATAAAGAGCGGAATAAACCATGGTCGTGAAATTATTGTTGTTTACGACCAAGATACACAATTTTCCGCTATTCATATTATTATGATAGTGGTTCGAGAGATATTAACTATTAAGTGAACAGAATATTATTTTACCCATATTTATATTCGCAGCTTGGTTTTGTCTGTAAGGCATGTTTTATGACAATCTTGCAAGTTATTCGACCGTATTCATATTTCGATGATAGACTTGAAGGAAAGTGTGTAAAAATCCTTTATAATAATTTGTAATCACTTGGTTATGATTTGATAGAGAAACTGTTGTGGGTCCAAGTGATTGAATAAGTCGATTATATTTTATTACTTTATTTTTTATTTTTTAAATAAAAGCTTTTGCCCAGACTGTGTCAGGTGCTGTGACAGATATGCCTATATCTCCTGTATCGTGGGTACGTTTACAAACATATTAAGTCAGCCAGACTGAGTACAAACTGTCTGTAGGCCATGCATATATTTGCCTCGTGCGGGAATTAAATCCGCGACACGCAGCGCAGCAGCCACTGGCGTAGCCACTGCACCAACCGTGTCGTCGTATATAGTTACAGATAGTTTATGTACTTACAGCGTAATTTTCCCTTTCATTCAGAACCCATTTGCCTACAAAACACACGTCAATTAAAAAAAGCTTATCAGGTTCTTATTTAACGGTGGGGAGTACTAGTAATCCGGTGTCCAGGGACTCTTGGACTAGAAATCACACTCCGCGATTTCGTCTGAGTGTTTCTTTTCACCCGCATTAAGTTGTTAAATTATTTCAACTATTTCAACAACTAACACTAGATTTTTAAGATTTCTCTGTACTAACAGTATTTCTAAAAGTATTTTTATATATACCATCACGCCTGTATTCCCCGAAGGGTTTAGACAAAGGTGTACCAATGTACACCCACAGTTCGCCGGTATATTTAGGTCCCATGTAATAGTATGTGTATTTTTATTTATTATTATTCTATTGGCAGAATAACGTGACCAACTGTTCTATACTGTATGTGTGTGTGTGTATTGTTGAACTAACATACAACAGATCGTATATTGTAGTTCTAAAATGTTTTCCCTTCACAATAGTCGACAGGAGATACAAGTGATTGTGGCGTTTTTCAATAGCGCATGGAGTAGCCGTTGTTCCTGACTTCCGAAGGGAAACCGGTAGGAATCGAGTTGTATGGAGTCCTCACCACTGATATTGACTGTAATTGCAATCCTATGAAAAGGAACATAAACAATACATAGAGCAATCGTCAAATAACAATGTCTATTTGAAGTGGAAAAACAATAGGCTTTTACTAGATCCACGTGAATATTTTCATGGTACTCAGACAAAAAAAAACCACTTCGTTTTTTTTTATTTCTGTCTCTGACGCAGGTCTCTATCTAGTCTCCGAAAAAGTTAGATCGTTTTTAACAGGCTGGGAGATAGTTGATTTTTTAATTTAATTGTAGAGTAACTTAGGCTACCTACTTTTATTTAAGAAAAGGAATTAGTACACACACACACACACACCTACCATCACGCCTGTATTCCCCGAAGGGTTAGGCAGAGGTGTACCAACGCATACCCACAGTTCGCCGGTATGTTTAGGTCCCATGTAATAGGGGGCGAGCCTATTGCCATTAACCGGGCACAAATCCAAACTCCGAGCTGCTACTGAGAATTTCATAGAAAAACCCAATAACACTTTTTGCTCGACCTGGGAATCGAACCCAGGACCTCTAGCGTAGCAGTCGTGCTTAGGACCACTAGACTAACGAGGCAGGAACGAGGAATTAGTATAAAAATACAAATGTGATAAAGGACATTAACGCGAACAAAGTCGCGGGCGTAAGCTAGTATAAAATAAACGGAGTGAGTGTTGTAGTAAAGTAAAATAAGTAGGTGTTTTTATTATAATTTCTCACCAGCTGTAGCTAATTCTACATTGTAAACTATATTTTCTTGATAGTGTAGATTATTATTGTGAAAAGTGGGCATGAATGTGTGGATGGAAAATTGTATGCTTCAGTGAATGAATGAATATTATATTCTTTTGTTATAAATGGAATAAAAAAGATAATATGGATTTAATCTACTAAAACTTTGTCCAGGTGAGCTCACGATTGATTGGATTCCCAGTCGGAAAATGTTAGTTGAATGTACCTATAATCAGACCTTTTTGTTGTTCAGTTATATCTTTCGTTACTGCCACTCCCGTTGATTGTAGCGTAATTTCTATAAATGTAAAAACCTTCCTTTTCAATCACTCTATCCATTGATGAAAACGTATTACCGCTACTGTGTACTTTATTTTTAATCTTCTGTAGTACACCTACATTTCGAACCATAGTTCCTCTGACTACCCTTCAAAGAATACAAGCGAGATTATGTTAAGCATTTGTACATACACGGCTAAAAGAAAAACAAACTGGAAATCATTACAGCACCCGAAATCTTTTAATTCTTAGCATTAATTACTAAAAACAAACGGTCGTCCCGTACTGATGTTTGTTTTAAACATTAGTATATATGCTTATGTTAAACGGGAGGAAATTTATTTGACTTAGGCGTAGTTTCAGTGTTGGCGACGATGTAAGCAAGACAAACATGTTAATTTTCACCCTCTCTCGTATCACCCCCACACACCCTACTGCCGAGTAGGGCTGCCAAATATCTCTTTTAAATAGGACATTTATTTTGTGTTTATAAAGTTATCTTAGTGCCTTCAGTGTTTACGCTAAATCGTCTAATTACGTAACACACTTTCTTATGTAATTGACAAATGTCTATTGCCTTATTGTAAAGCAGGTGTTATGAAGCAGTGGATTACAAAGGAGAAGGATAGGGCTTCATAGTAACTTGGGCCCAGGTGTTAACTCAATCAAACTAGTCCTATTTGAAAGAGGATATAATAACAAGACCTCACTGAAAAATTCTTGAAATTTGGCTATCCAGGAATCAGTTATGTGAAGTAAAGTAAAAGTGAGCGCCACTCGTATATTATTACTAAATAGATACTGAATCATTGTTTCAGCGCAACTGAAATACTGCACTAAATGCACATAACATGGGCGCAGCAGCCTACAGTCCTTCTACCTAAAATACAATTACAATAATAGCCTAATATTCAATCTCGTTCTCTTCGATAGTTGTCAACTAAAATGTAAACAAAATATGTGCTGCGAGTATATGGCTTGATTTGAATAGGTATTCACAGGCTGAGATGCACCCCACTGATGCGCCTCATCGTCCAAGAATCTTGTCATCTGTCAGTTGGTGACCAGTGTTGCTAACCAAAGAAAAATTAAATAAACTCTATTCGCTATGATTCCACGAAACGATTGATAAGCACTAATTATCACTCGAATTTCATACATATTTTGAGATTTTACCGAATTATTCACTATCGATTACTTAGAATTCAGGTATGATTTAATCGATTTTCTGTTTAGGGAGATAAAGAATATTTTGTATAATAATATTCCATATAAATGAAAGAATGCGTGTGTGACAGTTGTCTATAATTTTTCAACTCAGTTTTGACATTTAATATAAAACAAAACAAACCAAAAAAAGAATAAAAGTAAATACGAAAATGAGGTTGTATATGTATGAAAAGTTTGCAATGAAAAAGGTATGTATAATATGAGTGATATGTCCACATCTGTTTAATAGCAATTTTTAAGTTTTCTCACTTCGTAGATATAAACATGGTACAGTTTTTTGTGATTTCCTTTAGAAAAAAATAAGGGATTTTTTAAGACCCATTTCAACTAGTTAACTGCTGGGCCCAAGATTAGCCTTCTCCTTTCCTTTAAAGTCTTTCGGGTTATGATTGCAAGTGTTATGCAATTGGGGAGTTGAATGAAGTAGGTACTGTAGGAATTTTTGTTCTACTTGTAGAACATTTATTTGGTGGTATATTGCATTGTCATAAGGTGGTGTTCCAAAGCGATACAGGTCTGCTGTCTGTAGGTAAGTATTTCGGGAAGGCTTAACCATTTTGCCGAGGTTTATCGGGTATCCAGTTCATACCGACACCCGCCGTACCTCGGCCCGCCCGGCTCCATCTAAGCCTAGTCCCGCCTGTCATTCGTAGATCTTTGACAGTTATTAAGGGTTGTCAAAATACTGAATATCGGCCAACCAGATTAGGAGCCGACCTCAACATAAGTTGGGATAAGGTTGGGCAAGTGTTGTACTCTGGATGACAGCCCTATCTAAACGCTTCCAATTACAACAAGGCCTGTTAGAGGGCGCCCTGAATTATATACCGACAACTTTGACGAACATTTATTTTTAATTTACAAACGGCTCCCGTGCCGTAGGATACGATAGCGCACGAAATTACATGCTCGTTGTATTATTCACGATGAATGTCAAACTGACTTTCTTGCATATGTATGAACATACTGAATTAGGTAATGTGCTTATTAATATTTAAGAATAAAACAACATTAAATGGTTATGTTAGGGAGAACGATTGCAAGAATATATTTTTAATATCATACATGCAGATTCAATTAAGTGGATGTTATTTTTCAGATTCTTTTTCACAGAAAGAAAAAACAATGATAATACATTTTTAAAGAATTTTCCAAACGGTTCAAGGGTTGACGTTTTCCGAGACTGAAGAAGCTGGCTTTTCCTGTGGCCAGATGCTCAGCATTGCCATTCAACGTGGCACTGCCGCCAGTCTCTTGTGCACATTTTCAGTTGACGACGATGCGGAGGAATTTTTTAATACCATTTAGTTTTAGTTCACTTTTTTATGTTATTTTATTTTTAGCCCGTCAATGTTTTAGCTGGTATGCCTTTTTATGATATTTGTTTTCAATGTTTGAAAGTCACGCAACACCTGAACGTCACTGAACTAAGTGATCAAACAATCACTCACAGGTCCGACGTAAAAAATTGACGAATACAATCGTATCAGCACAAACTCTGCTTCGGAAAAGTTAGGAAATTAAAAAGTTGGACGCAATTCACGCGGCGGGCGACAGCCATTAACGTCAAATACGACTTTTCGGTATTAGTATTTACGCAGAAAGTGCTTATACCTTTCTAAAAAGATAATTGAAACGTGAATGTTTGAAAGCACGTGAACGTACCATATCCGTTTTAATTTATATCAAGGGTTGATCTGGAAAGAGATTTAATAGTTTGATATTTCATCCTGTGTTAATCTAAACATACGTATAATTGCACGATACATAGCATAGTCCCATAATTACAGATAGCATTCATTCAACCCCATACGATCACAGGGGTGATATAGATCTATCCGTACAACAATTTCTATAGTGCCTGCGAGATTATCGGCCCGATGACAATATCGCTCGTGTGGGGGAGACCTTTCAACTCGTCCTGTAACAGACAAGATGAGAACACATCGCGAGACGTGTCGCGTGTTACCTCAACACGACCGTGAAAACGAACGACACAACACACGTACCTCCTTAACCCTAATTAACCGGACGAAAGCGAAAACGCGCGAAAAAAGAAACGTGTTTTATAATTCGGGAAGCTAGTTACCCGCACGTCGAGACAGGCCTTTTGTTTTTTAATTAGTTGCCGCTTAAACTTTGGCGCGTTTTTCGCTGTTCATTTTGTTTGCTACAGTTTTTTTCCCGAACCCTTTTCTATTGCGCTTCGTAACACTATGCATTAAGCTTTCGCGCGTCCTCGGGTGTTCACTAATACAATTTAGGAACTAACATAACAGTTTAAGTTCAGACATAAACATGATTAACAAGAACATTGTTTCCGTTTTAATTCACAAATCATGGATAGGGGAGAGGCGTTCAGTAGTAATGATTTAACATTACACCCCATTTGCTTAAGGAAAACAGAAATAAAATAAGATGATTTTATCATAACAAGAGGAAGGCGAGGCGCCAGTTTCGCTTACATTATTAAAACAAAACAATAGACACACAGACGAACATACGCAGTACTAATGTAGTAAATTAATTATAAACAGGGCGCGGAAACTCTCCGTCCCCGTCTTAACAGACGATTAGTAATTGCGTTATCGTTCAATTTGTGCCATTACTTGTGGAGCATGGCCGTCGACGAATGAAATTTCGATTTATTTAACGTCCGACCTTCTTTAGTATTAATATTAATTAATATTATTACAACGGACGTCGCAGTAAGTGGATGCTGAACTATTATAGAATGAGGACGCATTGTAGCGTTCATGTTAATATCATTGACTTTTCTTAAATAAGCATATAATTTAATAGGTCCTACACTTTACAAACTATTGAAAATAAAAATATCACAATCATGGACTCCATTTATATTGGAGTAAAATATCAGCCGGTTTGTCATTAATACAATAATATTAAACAGCTGCAGACTCACATGGATACCAATAGAAAAATAACATATTATTATAACTTTCATAATTGCGTCTATTTGCACGGAATCGTTTGCAGATAATCGCGACAGATGGCGCCTATGATACTGTGACACAAATTATAATAGACGATTCATTACTACAAGAAATGAGTATATTAGAAAAGCTAAAGAGGAAAAATGCATCAGTGCTTCATTTGTTTTTAGAAGTAGAGAATTAATTCGTAGAAGAATAAGGTGGTAATCCAACAGGCATGAGAACAAGCGGGTAGACAGAGCCTATTAAACCAGAGCCGCGGAGTAAAGAGGTGTCGCAGAGGCGTCGGCCGCGCACAATACGTCTCGCCTCGCGTCCCAACAATATCCTCGTGTTTACATTCCCGGCGTAATTCCTTTGAACTCGCATGTGGGCCCGAGGAAACGTAAAATAAACAGAACTTTCTCGTAATGTTTAATTAAATTAATCAGTTGGTTGATTAGTCGATGGTTCGCCGGCGTTGGCGTAAACAAAGCGCGTCGGCGGCGTGGCCGGGCTTTGATCTAGCGACTCACTCTCATCTCCACTATTGTTATATATTTGTGAGGTTCCCGCCGCACGCCGCCAGCTGCCGGCGCCTCGCGCCTCGCGCGCCACAGGGATGACACGCATCAGCGTTTTGCATTTATACACCGAAGGTGTAAGGTATTTTCTATGGCAAGTACTTAGTTCATCATCATCATCATATCAGCCGCAGGACGTCCACTGCTGGACATAGGCCTCCCCCATAGATTTAAAAAAAGAACGGATGGAAGCGGCCTGCATGTAGCGTGCTCCTGCGGTGTTAACCAGGTCGTCCGACCACCTTGCGGGTGGACGTCCTACGCTGCGCTTGCCGGTGCGTGGTCTCCATTCGAGAACTTTGCGATGATGATGATTCAAACTACCTAACTTTCTAAGATGATCAAAGCTAGACATACCATAGCTAGATAGTACCCAAATCTAGGTATAGCCATTTAGGTACTGCCGTTACTCCATTCAAGGCATGAATACAATTCACAGATCAGCTCAAGCAGAACAGTTGGTTTCGAGCAGATAATGGCAATCAAATTAGTGCTGTGTTCCATATCTCTGGATTAATTACTGGTAAGGAGCAGTGATCATGTGGTTATTGTTAAATCAAGTAGGTAATGGATAGATATCATTTAGATAGCTATACCCGATATGATATATTAACAAAAAAAAGAAACGAATCTATCCCATTTTTTTAACCTTATTTTTGTGGTCACTGAGAAGCTTAAACGTTTCACAAACCATCATTCAAAGGCTTGATATTAACATTGAGTTTTTCGTGTGCATTATTACCCACAAAAACTCATAGATCGGTATATTAAGGTCTTGAATATTAAAATACATAATACACCATAGTTATTTAATTACAAATAAAAAACGCATTTTTTTAACGTTTTGACTAGACTTGGTTTAAAAGGCTGCCCAGCTTAAATGGGAATTGGACACGTCTACCGCATGCCGAGCGGCTACTGGAACCCAAGATAGGTGCCTTGGTGCCCAAGGCTACGGTACGCCACGAGGGACACAGCCGGGGACGTCGACGGCCGGCAGACGTATTGATAAACCGAGACCTTTGCTCAGAAAAGGGATAGTACCGAGCATATTAATAGTCATCATCATCCTTATTATATCAGCCGCAGGCCGTTCACTGCTGGACTTAGGCCTTCCCCACCGATTTCCAAAAGGACCAGTTGGAAGCGGCCTACATCCAGCGTCTTCCTGTGGTCTTAGTCAGGTCGACCGTCCACCCTGGGTGGACGTTCTATGCTGCGCTTGATGGTGCATGGTCACCACGTGATGGTAGTGGTGGATAATATTTTATTATTATTCCTGAAAGGAATTAGTTTATTTTTTCTTCACCGCATTTCTATCAACCATCATCTAAGTCTTAATTTCCTTCCTAAGGAGCTTAAAAAATTTGGAGAAAAAAAGTCAGCTTCGAAGCAAACTTTACCTGTGCTAAAGGAAACTTGCGTATTATTCTGCCACCCCTACGACTGTGCCTATCTGTCAAGCACTATGTTTTACTTTCACTAAATACTACATTGTGAATGACATGGTGTATAGCAATTTTAATTTATGTCAGAACAGAGGTTTTGGCACTTCTTTCATGCTGACAATCTTTTGTATTAAAAAAGAAGCTTAGCTTTATATTTTTTAAATTCCATTTTACCTTGACGTAGATTATTAAAAGAAATTGTTCTTCTGTAGGTTACGAATTGAGTTAGTCAGTTGTAGGTCTCAAAAGATTTTCTTCTAGTTTTATCTTATAGTTGACTATTGTATGCTTTTGTATGTACTACGCAATCAGTTTTTGTCTTTTGTAAATGTTTTCTATTCTTAATTCAAACTAAGTTCTCCCGCTACTTCATCCGTGTGATTATTTTTACACAAATTAAGTTACGCCTTCGGTTACTGGTCCGCTCTTGTGGGCCTTAGCGTAATAATATATAGCCTTTACTATTACCTTTCATGAATCTGGCTATCATATCCAAATTTTGTCCTAGAGATAAGCGCGTTTAAACATTTAATAAACTCATCAGCTATATTGTATTAGTGTAGAATAAACTGAATCTCCTAAATAATAAATTGCCAATAAAATTATAATTTCAAAAGCAGGTGCCTAATAAGCTGAATCGATGAACGGATCATTCATTTTAGCATGGTCAGCGCAACAGCGTGTCAGCAGCATGTTAGACTAAATGTAGATATTATTAGCGTACGGCTAGCGGCGCCGGCGGCGCCCCGGCTGTCAGCCACGGGACAGCTATCTCAATCTAACGCCCATGGTTCACACTTTCACCTATTTAATGCACTATTAATTTCCTCTAATATCAACTTTTTAAATCAGCCTATTACTGGCCCAGTGCTGGGCAAAAGCCTCTTCTAGTCTGGCACGAACTATGTCTACTTCTCCAAATATGTGCAAGCATTTGTAGTTACTCAAAGCACTAGCGATTTGACTGTAACTCAAGGACATATTTTTGGAAGAACACAAAGTATGGTTATGCCTCCAAATATAGAAGAATCCAGCCAGACCTCAACGACCAAAACATTAGAAGCGTGCTTAAAACAACTGCGAAGTAATATCCAGCTCACAAAATGACCACATCTCAACAGCACATTAATAAAAGAACATGTCTATATTTGTTTGTACGTACATAATCAACCAATAACTGAATAAGTAATAAAAAGCGCGCCTTTCAATGGACTCAGTAGCGACGCGAAATTCCGTCCGGTGAACGACGTATTGTTGTAAGCCGTATTTATAGCTTTAAGGAACCCCCCCTTGGCACCGTGCGAGCAATCAGGGACGTCGTATTAACTACGAAAATTATAATATGTGTTGTAGTGTGTTAGTTGGCTGAAAAGCAACGGTTTACGAGATTAGGCGAAAGTTCTGGCATAAATTTTCGAGTTCCAATGAAAAGTTAGCGCGTTTTCCTTAACGTTTTAAACTTTCTGATACGCTAACATAAAAAAGAATAAAGAAAACTATAAATATTTATTGAAATAAACTGAATACTACGGTCGCAACTTGCGTTTTATCACCGCATTGAGCCGTGAACTTGCAATGTTGAATACATTGAGCAACCCTGCGCTCAAGGCGCGAATAAAATCTAAATTTGAAATACCGATGTTTTCAATCAATTCAGCGATCACAATTATAATGGGGCGCGTTCGGTCCATTCCCCTGCCTTGGACGTTGGACGGTAGCCTCTGAATAAATAACCATCGTACGAGCTCTATGTAATGACTAACTGGATTACATGAAGTGCCAATTGTACAACATTCCTTGTTTAATCTGAATGCCAATTCTACTAAATACAAACGTTCAAAATCTAATCACAATCTCATCTCGAAAAATCTAGGTAATTTAGAAACACTATTGACTGAAATTAGATTGAGATCGTTCTTAAAATTTACTAGAATTCCCCTCCTGGTTCTATGAAACAAGGCGTAGCTTAATTTTATGGTATTTGCATCTTCAAGTAACATCATTACAAATATTTGAAGTACGGCTACTTATTCGATTTGCTTAGGTAATCATCAAACAGGATACGGTTGATTCGAGAGGGCCCGCCCTCATAACTGATATTACCGGTCGTCAAAAATCGCAGAAAGGTTATTAGCGAAGTTTGATTAGAAACAAGAGCGGTCCTCAACTTCAGGCGCAAGTTTTAATCCTTTGAGCGGATTTTTTAAGAACCTTGTAAACAAAACTCGATTGCAAATGCATTGCAAGGCAGATTTCCTAAAAGCGGATGGTTGATTAAGAGTGACGGACAGTCCATAAAAGTGGAGAGGAGCGCAGCCGAGGATAATAGGGTGTTATTACTGCGCGAAGCACTGCCGTGTGAGTATTGATAGTATCCCATTGCTTTATTTTCCTCTGCTTCACTGATCTCTGCTTCGTTAAACTGTCATCCTTGCATTCAAAAGTTAAAGCTGCCCATAGCATTGGAGTCTCTTCCAATTCAAATCAAATTGAATTGCAACTCTCCGGTAACCTTCCATAAATTTCAAATCATTGAGTGGGCTAGATGCATAAAATGAATTTTACATACATTGGGAAACAAGATGGAATGTCTTATCTAGTTTTTAGATAAAGCTGCATTATATTACTTGCACTTTCAACCCTGCCAGCTGACAAGAAGAATAAAATATTAAAATTGGCAATCATGATACGATTCAACGGTCCATAGTCAATTAGGCATAAGATAGAGCTAAATGATAACGATTTTCCAAGTATTGCGTTTTCAATTGTTTGTAGTACTAATGTTATTCAAATGAGAGCACGCGTGATGCGGGAGGCACCATTCTTCCGGGTATGAGGAGTCTCAGTGAACGCACCCGACCGGAAAATTGCCGGCAGAACGGTCCGAAATAGTAGAAAATATTGCCAGATATGAAACAATGGCATGTTTGCATAAGTGGCGGATCGAAAATTACTTTTATGAATAAGAAACCGAGTGTGTTTGTACTAGTGTTTTAGCGATATAAGATGTTGAGTGAATGTTTATTATGACGCTTTATCTGCTATATCTATGAGGATAACTTTTGATATTATTGTCCCGATTTCTAAATGTTATACAATTTATTTGTTATGATTTTTGATCGCTAAGAAACTCCTTATGCTACGTCACCTTGTCATTATGTTTTATTAAAAGCTCAGTCATTCTGTTCTTAGGAAAACCTGTGTCGAATATAAGCATTTAACTATTCATAAAAAAGTAAATCAGAGTTAAATTTCGATGCCCGTAATACAATTCCGATCCCGCTTAACACATCTAATGGAAAGAATTCAAAAAATTAGCTTTAACAACGATACGATAGATTTAAAAACAAGTAACAATACTAAATTGAAGAATTTCATGGATCCAGACGATAATGAAAATGTAATTTACGTAGGTAAAGCAAAAAAACGCGAAAAAAACAGGGCAGCTCGGGTAAGTTGATGGAGGCAAACGAGATATTTGCAGTGTTTTGCATAACTGCATTAAGTGTAGGGCCGAGAGGCCCGCTGAAGGCACGTACACTCGCCTACTAAAGTGCAATAAAAGCCTTGTAAAAATTGTAATGGCGCTAATAAAGACTTTTTTGTCGCTCAACACTTTTGCCCAGTTCTTTCTGGTTGTTATTTTTAACGTATTATGAATTGCATTTGTAATTCAAGTGAAAATGCGACGGCTGTGCGAAATTAATTGGCACGAATGTTTTTGTAATCGGCTCGAGAATTCTGACTGACGTGTGAACTAAAAAAACTAGCTCTGGACAAGTACGTTGTGGACTAAATACAGAACAATTCGGATGAAATTAGTTTTTGCCATCCCTTTTCTGCATTCACCTGTTTATACATTTCTTTTCTTCTTAGTTATGAGTGGGCACCTTACTATACAAGTACATTTTTTGTTTTTGCGCTCAAATGTCACGATATCAATTGACGTGTTGCAATAAGTGAGCAATTAATAGTATACAGCCAGTTAAATAAATCGAACCATCAAAACGGAGATAACATAAAAAGGCATTCAATTAAAATGGTGTTCAGTGGAAACTTTAAAATCAACGCTGCAAACTAAAGAGTAACCGACAGATTCAATTAGAGACTTTCGCTCTGAATATTGCTATCGCCACAGAATCATTTTAAGTGTAAGTTAAAAAAGTGATTATTAATTTGCGAGTGTTGAGCGCTCGGGAGTTTTGCGAGCGATTGTACCCACCTGAAGATATCTCGTACATTGTTTCCGTTTGTGAAGTACAAATTGTTTCTATTGTACTCTATTTTCCATAACGTATGGGGGCCATTACGATTGGCGTTTTCTTATAACTGAACGGTATTGTGGAAAATTCTTTGGAATACCTTTTGAATAGAATGCACGTCTATTATGAGAGTAAGTATTTGTCGTTGCATCAACCACTTTGCTTGTTTGTTACGTATTGCTATTTTCCATTACGATATGCAAACTGTCTGTTTTTCGGCATAGTAGTTTATTTGCGAACCTGTGCGTACTTAAGTGGTAGGTACGAAGATTAGGTTAATATCAAAACTAAACTTAGATTAATTTTATTCCTCGAACAATCATGTGCTATATTAAGGATCGGGTACAAAATCATATCTTTAAATATGACTTTGAATATAATATGTAAAAAAATATTTTTTACGTGTGATCGTAAAATGATTAGTTCTCTTATTTAACAGGCAATGCAGAACATTGCTGATCGAAGTACACACTACATGCGTTAACTCTTATAAATGGAGCTTTTATCAGTTTTCGACACAACGTATTCTAATCACGGTGTAAAATCACAGAAACAGCTCACGGATCCGCAACAGCGCGACATGATCCGTACTACAATCGCACATTCACGCCTCACGAGACCCCAAAAACGTGTGAGTATAAAAATCACGACACGGAGCTGTAGTTGCTATACAAGGATGAGTATATCGGCCCACCGCAGTGGGCGATGTAAACAATTTCAATCGAATCGTAACAGCTACTGAACAATGAACGTCGGATCACGAAAAAATCATCTTACAAGTTAGTCGTGCGGCCGGCCCACGGTAGTCGTGTGTCCGGGACCGCGGGGCGCGCCTACTGCTGCTCATACCACTGCCGGTCCTGACAACCGACTGTTTTATGACCTTTTCGGGGCCTGATCGCCGACGGCGCTGGATGTCAGAATCCAAATGATTTTATTCGCCACGAGATACCGGGAAGTACCCATGCAACACAATTATGTTTATTGTTGTCAAGTGCTCGATGCAGCGATAAGGAAAGTTTATTCTAAAAAATGCGCTACAAAAAATCAAACCTAAGTAATTAAAAGTTCCCGATTTTCTGCTTTAATTTCAGCTGTTCAGATTATAAAGGTAAAAAAGTAGAGCAAGCGAGTTTCTAAACTAGTTTGCGATATCACATGAAAGTTTAATTTGAAAGCAAATTGATACTAAACGAAGCAGCCAAAGCGACACAGGGAAACCTCCAGCTTTAATCCAAAAGAGAAACAAAAATACAATGGGACATTGAATGAAAGTTACACTTGCTCTCAATATCAAGTCAGCGACATTACTGGAAAAAGGATTCACACGAATGCGTCCTAGGCAATACAAAGTATGGAAGTTCCGACAGTCTGTATTATTTTTTATACTGCAGAGCAAATTTTACAATACAAACTCTTTATCAAAAGCTCGTTGACGCGGCACTTTTGAATTGTACAAGGGTCCCCCTGGAAGATACAAAGTTAGATGTGTATTCATACAGTAGATATAAATTGCTTATTGTGGTAACAATCTCATTAAACACTGCTAGGTAGAATAAAATAAACATGATGTTGTTATCATTCTAGACTATTTGATGTTGAGCTATAATCTACTTTAACAAGGCCCTCGGGATGGAAATTGATTCTTGATAGGCACCCAGACCCTTCATTTAATATGTCAATCTGTCGCCCCTGGCTACCCTCCAGGGAAAGAAGGTACGGAAGGCCCTTGACCCTGAGGTCTCTGACCCTACAGAACAGAATATGTCAACACACCTTCATAGCACTCACATACCTCTATTTTTTGCGATTAACATACACTCAAACAAATTATATGTCTGTATATTTGTTTAAACAAAACACAAGGGCTATATTTTATAAAATATACAACAGTTTAAATGATAATTTATACTCCATTGTTATTCATTGATGTTATTATATGTATATTTTGCCATTGTTTCAAATCAGAGCATATTTCATGCATTTAATGTTTAATTCCGCGCTACACTGGGAGCTACGCCGCGCTAGATAGTGAACGCGAAGATATTTGATAGTAAATGAAAGTTGCATATCGCATGGCCGTGTTTGATGAATACGTTATCCACATGCATTATTTATTGAGATGTATTGGTTTAATTTAAAATTGTAATACAAACATCACACATGCACATAACGGGTGTCTTGAAAACATGTTTTGATGATCCCTATATTTTTTATGCATGAAGACTTCTGTTTTGATGAATTGGAAATATATGAGCATTTCCAATGTAAATTGAATTTTCATGGTTAATAAGTTTGCAGGCGAGATATTCATGTTGCATCTTCATGTGAACTTTAAGCAGTTGTTTATGTCTTTTGTAACGGTATCTCACGATGCAGGTAACTCATATTTTTATTCTAAGAGTACCTGTGAGGTATTGATATTCCATGCAGTTACATATACAGGCTACTGAATCAATTCCAAGCTGCGAATATATCTCCATATCGCATTGGGCGCGCTGTGTAGCGAGTCCAAACAGCTCGTATTGTTTCGCTTGCTTGTGAAATGTAATTCGTGTGCTGTAAACACACACAAATCTCGCACACACACACGTACAACAGTTATTTATATTTGAGACGCGGAGGTCGCATGTCGTGGGCATGTTGGTACAAATATAGAAACTATACGCGATTTATTGTGAATATTAAATTTGGCACAATATAATTGAGGGCGTATTGTTGTTTCGAGGGCACTTGGAACATTCTTCTTCGTGTTTTGAGTTAATCATTGTTTTTTTGTCAACTAAGAACATGCAATAACTTCCTAAATGAAGAATATTTTTAGACTGGGTTTTATTTAACTTTTCTCATTTAATTTTGAATGTTACAATTGTTATATTTCGGAATGGAGCTTTAGGAAGTCCTGTATATTAACGCTTTAGGGTAAAAAAAACCTTTGTTTTTAGAAACATTACATCATGCACAATGTAATTCTAATGTAGTTCCTTAAAACGCTTTTCCTATTTAAAATCCTGTGAGTTTGGCTTTGGTACGGTTTTTAACCGGCTTTGGGTGTAATGCCCATTAAACCTCAATTTACAGGGACTTAAAAAAAATACAAGTTAAAACAACGTTTCGAGGAAAATCCGGGACGAAAAAACCGTTATTATAGGACAATACTGAACTCGTCTTGAGCATAGGTAGTAAAAGCCATTTTATGTCAAGTTTTTTGGACATCATACATACCATCACGCCTGTATTCCCCGAAGGGTTAGGCAGAGATGTAAAAATGTATAATTTATTTTTTTGGTTATCGTTTAGTAATAATTAGGTAGGTAGGTACCCTTCCTCTCTCAGGAGCCCTGACCACCGGTAACTTAGATCCTGTTCCCGATACCGGTAGGTTACTATTTTTAAAACGTTTAAAAGTTTTTATTTTTATATAAATATTTAAAAAGTATATTGTAAATTATGAAATAAAAATTATAGGTAAGTACCTAATGACTTAATACTTCTAACAAACAGCCGCAGTGACAAATAGATAATATTATAATATTCTTTCCTTATTTGTGGCCTCGGTCAGCCGTGGAGTAATTACCGGCTACTTTTATTAGTTTTAATAAAACTCACATAATTGGTGTATCAATATAAGTGAGAAAAAGGAAAGAATGCCAGCTGTCAGCGACTTCTTATGGGCTCAAGTACTTAAGGGGAAAGCTCTTTCTAAAGATATTTTTTGCAAATTGCAACCTACCATCGGGTGGTACGGTAATTAAAAAATTAAAGCGACCCTAACATGTAACTATGTAGGTATTTACACAATTCAAATCATCAATATAGATATTCATCATTCAAGAGGAGCTCGTGGCTAAATAATTACAGCCGCCTAGACCGATCTTCCAGGTTAAGCCACGCTTGCCGAGGTTGGTCTGTGGATGGGTGACCATTTACCATAACGAGTTTCCTCCGTGCCTCGGAAAGCACGTAAAGCCGTTGGTCCCGGCTGTCATTTGTAGATCTTTGACAGTCGTTAGTCAGAAGCCAGAAAGTCTGACAACCAGTCTTACCAAGAGTATCGTATTACCCATTACTGGGTTGTGGAGGTCTGATAGGCAGTCGCTCCATGTAAAATACTGATATTCAGCTGCATCCGGTTAGACTGGAAGCCGACCCCAACATAGTTGGGAAAAGGTTAGGCAGATGATGAATATAGATATTCATCATCGGCATATGAGCCGTAGGACGTTTACTGCTGGAATAATATAACTCTTCAATAACCTGTAAATGGGAGAAAGATATGTTCTAAGCATAGCGGCCTAGTATGAATATTTCACATAACGATGGTAATGATTATAATATACTTAATACATTTTTGGTTTTGTCGGTCATATTTTTTTATTTTAATTCGAGTTGGGTAAGCTCTTGACTCTAGTCTAAGTCAGAGGTAACAAAGACAAAGTCTACGATGGAGTGAGTTTACCCAGAAGAAGCCTGTGCACTCTAACTTTGAAGAACTCAAAGCTAACAGACTTAGCTACATATAGAGCAATAGAGCGAGATCTTATTAAGCTTATGAAGACTGTTTTTTTAATATTACCATAAAACCTGATACTAAGGCGAAAACCATTTAAAATTTAGAATTTCGTGGGGCAATTTTAGCACGTGCCTCTTAAGTTAAGGAAAATGCGACGGCACAATAGTCAGGGTCAGTGGCCAGAAGCTCCGGCGGCGCACTCGTCACTAGATCCGACATCTTACCGAGGACACCTGGCGATAATCCCTCATACCCTCGTTAGAGCTACCATCACGCGATGACTACTTATTAAAACAACCCCAAAATAACGGTCACCACTTAACGTTTTATTAAAAAAAGAAAACCTTATTCCCTTGCCCCTTCCGAATTATTAAAAACCCAAAGGTAACGGCAATTAAAATAAATAAAGCAATTATAAGTTAGTACCTCCTGTAACTACATCTCAATTACGTTCCTTTCATAACTATTACAAAATACAATTCTGTGTAATTAAATTGTTCTGAATAACAGGTGGTCCGAACGAACCACCCATTAATTTTATTATTGGTAAAAATTTACGTAAGATATATGTACCTATGTGTAATAAGTACGAGCCCTGACATACCGATGGGCTATTAGTAATAGATGCTTTTGTACATCTATAATTAATGAACTAATACCAATTAACTAGGAAACACTATTTTATGCAACCAAGTAAAATTTTATTGAATCTAGTACTACGAGTATAGCTAGTAAACACCTATACTAATTAGTAAGTTGAATAGTTTTTTGTTTGATTGTTAATTGAATTCGAAAACGAACGAAAAACGAAACGACAAATTAAGAAACTGCTATGGATATTCTAGACCAAGATCTACTGAGTCTTCAAAAGCGCTTCAAAAGACTGAGGAATCTAGTCTAGTCAAAGGACTGAGACGAATATAATTCTATACAACCCATAAACGTGTGGGCAAATGTCATTACTTTGTATCTAGTTAAAACAAAAGTTTATTTGAATTCAAAAGCCTTGCTTTGCTATCTTGCATTCAGATACCCCGTTCCTTGAGTTAACCAACCAAAGTACTTCCAAGATCTCATAATTACTTTCATTAGAACAATCTTGTGCGCGTTCGTTCAACGAGAATTATTTTCAAGTTACTTTGCAAGGCAACCCACACAGGAAACAATACAAACAAAAAGCAAAATAAAAGAGCTTATGACTTATGAATTAATACCCAAAGCAACACGAGCCAGCCTATTAGCCGTATTGGTACGAAAATATTGAATTACTGCTATAAATATACACACGAAAATATTGTTTTTATGTAAATACGCCGTACTGCAGTAACAAGTCTTGCTAAATCACAATATGAAGTTGATTTATATCTCTATACGGTCGGTTTAGCTTCATGGGAGGCCCATAAAAACCCTATACGAAAATGCTTATATACGTACATACGTACAGGAGTCGTTTTGTAACATTTAATTGGTCACTTACGAGGTAACAATGCGACATAAGGCTTGAAACCCTACCGCAATGTGATGTAGAAGTTGACCTCGAATTTGATACATTTTTTCGATCAAGCTCCGTTGGCTTCCTTAAGACGGGTATCGTATGAATGAACGTTTGGATTTATTGCCATTTTTAGGGTTCTGTACCCGAAGGGGGGCAACGGGACCCTATAACTGAGCCACGGCTGGTAGGTCTTCTGTCTGACAGTCGTCTATATCTTTTAAACCGTAATACGTAGAGACCTGAAACTTTCATAGAGTGTGTATTTCTATTACCGCTTTAAAAGCAGATATTAAAAATAAAATTCAGGAAGCCCTGTCACAAGCTCTTTTAATGTTCGGTTGTACGGAACCATTCCTGTGCGCGTTCGACTGGCACTTGCCTGGTTTTTTATGTTATTTTATGGAATTTATTATTTTATTGAAAGTTACCCCACACTATGATGCTTCTTATCGAAAGCAGTTAGTGACACATTTTACTTTACACTTCCGTTTCTGTGCATTGCATGGTGAGATACAGGTTAATCGGTATTTTTTCTTAATACTCGACCACTTCAAAGTAAAAACGACTGCTACGCTAGAGGTCCTGGGTTCGATTCCCAGGTCGAGCAAAAAGTGTTATTGGGTTTTTCTATGAAATTCTCAGTAGCAGCTCGGAGTTTGGATTTGTGCCCGGTTAATGGCAATAGGCTCGCCCCCTATTACATGGGACCTAAATATACCGGCGAACTGTGGGTGGACATTGATACACCTCTGCCTGATGCTGAATACAGGCGTGATGGAATATATATTTTTTCAAAGTAAAAAGGAGGGTAAAGTTTTCGACAGGTATGTATGCATGTTTTTACCTTTCTAGTTTTTAAGTCAATTCGGCCCTGGAACGCAAAGGGTGTTAGGAGGAACAGGGATGGGTTTTAGTCAGTAAGATTCTGACACTCCCTTCTGCTCCGACCAGGGCGAAAGAAGTGATTTGATGATTCCCACCCTTAAAAAAAAACAATTAACTGTGTACTTTTTGGGGAAAAAAAAAATCCCGTATAAACGTTCGGTATAATTTATATTAAAAAAGCTGTAGTTTAATAACACAAAGTCGAGTCGATGTCCTGACGGCAGATATTACTGTATCCATTACAGGCAATTACTATTGACGTATGACATGAGCGAGGACAATGTACAGTAGTGCGATTCTCTAAAATGCAAACTCGAAAACGACTCTCACTAAAGTGATCGCGCTTACTTCGATAACGAACCAACCTGTCATTGGTTTAGTATTCGTTCGCCGTGGTGACGTCACCGGCGTGATCATGTTTAATAGAATACCATTTTGTAATCTCACTGCGGATTCAGCTTTCGAATTACGAAGTGAGGCTTAGAGAATCACACTGCTGATCAGCAGATCAGTCAAATGATCTCCTGCTTTATTGGCAACTAGCTTTTGCCCGCGACTTCGTCCGCGTGGATTAATAGATCCCGTTCCCGGGGGATTTCCGGGATGAAAACTATCCTATGTCCTTTCTCGGCTCCCAGACTATATCTGTACCAAATTTCATTGAAATCGGTTCAGTGGTTTAGGCGTGAAGAAGAGACAGACAGACAGACAGAGTTACTTTCGCATTTATAATACCTATTAGTACGGATAAGTGCCAAGTGAATATTAAAAGCTTTCAATAATAGTTTGTTTGAACTCTCCGCTGTCAGTTATTATTACGAAGCTTTATTTATAATAAATTGTATTTAAAGTGTCGTGATGGCCCAGTGGTTAAGGCGCCTCTCATGCACAAGGTTGTGGGTTCGCAACCGGGCACGGGCAAGTACCAATGTGACTTTTTCTGATTCATATGTACTTTCTAAGTTTATCTTGGACATCACTGATATCGGTCACCATGTCAGAGGCCCTTGAGGCGGTTTAGAAAGTCTGACACTAGGGTGTGTGGGGTCGTTAGACCTTACTGCCCACACGATAAAGAAGAAGAAGTGGTTTTTAGAATATCTGTTTCAATTATTGCTAGTTTATTGTGTTGCGGAACCGTAATTCTTTTTTAAAATATATAAATACATTAGATATCTGTTATTGAAAGAATCGTCAAAATTGGTCCAACCGTTCCGAAGATTAGCGGAAGCAAACAGACAGAAAGACAAAAATGTTTTCTCGGGTGAGTAAGTACTGCATAACTATAACCTGTTATTTTGACATTCGAAGCAGACACTTCTGTTCTGTTATCAATTATTCGCTTCTGACCGCGACTTCGTTGGCTCGGTTTAATTCACCCGTGTTAAGTTACGTCTTTACTTACTAGTCCGCTCCCGAGTATCGTAGCGTGATGTTATATAATCTATAGCCTTCCTCGATAAAAGGACTATCCTACACAAAAATATTTTTTGCATTCGAACCGGTAATTCCTGAGATTAGCGCGTTAAACCAAACAAACAAACTCTTCAGCTTTATAAAATTAGTATAGATTTAACATTATTCCGTAAATTAGAACCAGTTTTGAAGGTAGACTTACAAATGAATAAGCCGCATGCGTAATTAATAGGCGCAGTAGATCAACAATGGCTACACAATAATCTAGCTAGGTATCTCATCTTACGGACCCACATGACTAATTATTCCGATTGTTAGAGCTCGTAATGAGTGGTGCGACATATTAAACCGTAGCGGCCATCGGGTTATACATTGCGCGTCGCGCTTCAATAAACAATGCCCACCGGCGAACCGGAGGAGACAACTAATCGCATTAACGAACTAATCACGTGCCGCTCTGACGAGGAAATTCATTAATATCCTGAATCCAGAGCCAAACAGATGAAAAAGTATATGTATGGATGCGGGAGGCAGTACAACGTCGACGCAGATAGAGTTTTCATTTTTTATTGAGTAAATCCCTTTGCAAAACAACCACACTTGATCTTAATATTAACATAATGAAATGGCATTTAATAAATCTTTTAATCCAGTATTTTTGCTGGAAAGATTTTTCTATTGTTCCTGCATTTTCTTTCAACCACAAATGCTTTCAATAATATTAGGTAAGTGCCTACATTATAGTTTGACGATCCGGTTCTCTTCAAATAGGTATTTGAGAATTTTCTTTCATTAATAAAATATTGGAAATATTAGCTATGGCATTTCAAGTTGTCTATAAAAGCAATGAGACCCGTTTTTTACACTTTTATAAAACTTTTCTGTTGTATTTTTATTTAAATAACTTGAACAATATTAAGTTTTTTGAAATTGTATACGTTTACGTTTACGAGAAAAGTTATTTATAAAACAATACTGGAGTTTGTTTGCTATGTTCGAGAGCTGATTAATTAATGGTAGATTCGACATCACCATGTAAGCTGATTGGCTGATAATTTTTGGCGTATTATAAACGCGAAGTTTAGATGCATGGACAACATTGATTGATTGATTGATTGATTGTCAACATACAAAAAGAAAAACAGCATATTTGTTTTTCAATCCTAAGTTATTAAACTTTTTCCATATACTAGTTCTCTTTATACATATACTATATTGTATATTGGTTTTAAGAAAACTTAGTTTGTAACATTTTTTTCTTTCAAATTATCCTGCTCTACATGGCAGGCCGTCATAGACAGAAAGGCACTCAATATAAATATTAATCTAACGCATTTGCATACAAAGTATTGTGAGGTAAAATAATTAAATAGATGCTCTTTGTTGTACAAACAATGCACATCTTAAAGTGCACAGTACAGTGTGAACAGTGAACGCATACGTACGGCGATCATTTTATACTCTGCACTAGTTAGTGAATAACAACTGACGGAATATAATATTCGTTTTTCCATCAGGGTTTGGCTTTTCAAAAACTGTTCAAAGGGAGGATTTTATAAAACTTTTATAACAAGAATTACTTTTTTATCTGTGGAATAAATTTGACGTTTGACACTTTGTGAAGGGAATAACTGTCAAAAATTCTAAATTAAAAAAAACACTGTTCTTGTACATTTTTAACATCAATTGTCGCTGTGATGAGATTGCGACTAGATTTTGAAGGTTTTTAGTCGCTATACCTAAAATGACGTAATTTTAGCATAGCTGAACCACCATTATATAAAAAAAGGAAAAGTGTTTTTTTCCGGAAAATGAGACACACTTGAAAAATCCTTGCCCAGTTTCATTCACTCATTGCAAGAAAATTATTTCTACAAGACTACTGATTGAGTACCTACTGCTTAAACTTTTACAATGCATTAAAATACAATGTACCTACAATATATGTATGTGTTGAGAGTGATTGTCATTAATTAATATACGATATTTGCAATCGTGACGAAGCGGAATGTAATTTAATATTGTTTATTAATTGTTCATATGTATGTATTAATGCCGTGATGGCCCAGTGGTTGATTCACCCGTCTCTAATGCATAAGGTGTGTAAAAGTGTAAGTGTAAAAAATTTAATCATAAATTTTTAAGTCAATCGTGAGGACATTAAATATACCTAATTCTGAAATCGCCTCGAGCAAGTGTGGAGGTCAATGCTTCTCTGTATGAGAAGAGGCCTTTACCCAGCAGCGGGACGATAAAAGTCTAGTTTATTAAAGGAAAATTAAAATATATTATCTTACATATTAATAAATTATTAAGCACTTAGGTGGTTCACCATAATGTTCCTGGTAATTCAAAGGTATTAATAACTATTAATTAATAACCACTGCAGTTACGTGTATCGGGGCAGATTTTATTGAATATCATTTTGATCAAAGCGAATAATAATCCTCTTTGAAGCTTAAATTGCATTTTAAATTAAACTCATTCTGTTTTCCGTTTTCCAAAGTATGGTATCTTTTGTAAGTACCTGAAATTAATAGTGGTGGATATAGTTATTGTTAATTCTTTTATTTATTCTCAAAATTATACTTAAAATGTTATATTAAGACTTACATTTAAATCTTTAATGTAATAAATAATGTAGTGTTTAATGACAAAGTTTAGCAGTAGATAAAACTGTAATAACACATCAAATCAATCTCTTTTACAAATACAAGCAAAATCGAATTAACCCTTTCACGGCCATAAATCACAGTTCACAAATAAGTTATTAACAACATATCGCCAAATCAGTTTTATTCGGTGTCGAGTTGGAAAAACGGTCGGGAAATAATCTAGAGAGGAGTATCGAAATCGGAAATTGCACCATTTGCCATTCTAAAAGGTGTCGAGATGTAGGGATGTGGCACGAAGGCGGCGACTCGCGGTCCTGCTAAAGTGACCAGCCGCTATTATGTACTTAAATTACCCATAGAAATTATTGGAATGTTCTAAGTAAATCACAGTCTGATTACTATAAAATTAAAATATCTTGGAATCTTGAAACACTTATAAGTTTGTATTGTAGACGGTTTTATACACTTTTATTATTTTATCTTGACTTTTCTGTTTTATAATTTTCAAAAGTTTTCCTCTAAGTGAAAGTAACGTAAAATACAAGATAATAAGATCCTTGTATGATTCAGCTCACGTTGAGCGTATCAAACGTACAGTTGCATGTCATGTATTATATCGTCGTCACATACTTCCGTCTATCGAAAATATTCACTTGAACCAACTCATAAATAAATTAATGAAGTATGGTAAATTTAACTTTGTGTTTCTTTTAAGCTCTTGTTGAAGGTAAAGTAAAAATATGTTTACGTGCTCGTAAAATATAATATAATGTAATATTTATTATAAACTATAAACACCGCGGTGATACCCGCGGTACTGCCATGGTACCGTAGGTCGAAGCGTGATGCTCTATACGTTTTAACCTTTATCTTAAATAACTATCTCTTCATCAATAAAAGCGCATTTAAATCCGTTGCGTAGTTTAAAAGATCTAAGCGTGCAGAGAAACGGACGGCGGGAAGCGACTTTGTTTTATACACGGAGCATATCAACCAGTTTATACGACTTCTATGTAGAGAGTGCGTTCATCATTTGTCAAAGAATGCACGCAGATATAAGAGTGAAAAAAGAACAACTTGTTTGTTTTTTTTTCTATATTTTATTAGATGGGCCCGTTATCCGTGTTCTGAAGGCAGAAAAAAAGTCTTTTTTTTTCTCAAAGCCACTACTTTAAAAAGCGTATTAAAAAGTTGGCAGTTTTCATTTTATTGACACGTAACAAAGCGCAAGACTGTTAACTCACACAAAACAGCGAGGTAATGCGGCGGTAACTGCTAAACATTGGCTCACTCACTCCCTCGGCCGAGGGGCCCCACTAGTGCGGCTAAAACAAGAATCCGACAACATTTTCGGCCTGCCAAAAACGAAACCTTTAATACTCGATATTTTCTTCTTCTTTTTTTTCGATATTTTGACCGAAGTGCCAAATGGTGGCTGGTTTGTTTCATGAACTGATTCGTATTAATAGATCTATGTTTACAAATGTTGTTTGGTAACAAAAGATAATTTATATTATTAAGCTTCCATAGATTTTTTTTTACATACGAATGTGAATAATTTATTAGTCTATTGTTGTAAAACAAAACATAACTAACAAAATTATTAATCTGTATAATAGTGTGCTATGATTACTACTTTAGTTTCGTAATTATAACTTTTATGAAATGTGTTAATCACTGTAAAGTAAGTAGCAAAAATTTGAGACTTTCATTTTTGATGTTTTCAAGAGGCGCGTTCTATTTTCTTCAAAAAAAAAATCTTCAACGTCATTCTCCCCAACTTTGCATGCTTGCATTCCCACAACAACCGCGAATCGTGATCCAGCTCCGCGAATTATCGACGTTCAGTTGCTTAGGTACAATTACAACACTATTCGCGGGCGAACAGGGGGTGAGTGAAAGACCGGGCTATCGTACACTTGATGCGATCATAATGATTATTAACATGTGAAGCCTGGTGCCAGGCGGCGACGTACGCCGCGCCCCAGATATGTTTGACATAAGTCAGTTATTTTAATACAAGCAATTAGAGGTTCCCACTGGAAGCCGGCGAAGTTTTCGATTAGTAGTCTGCGGTTGTCTTTAAGTGGATTTTAAATTGCTCGCCGAATCGATTGACGGCTAGATTTGTTGGGAGTAGCTGGTTGCGCTTTGCTTTCTGTGTTGCTTTTTTGGTAATGTAGCAGTTGAGGGTTATGAGTGGTGTAGCGCTGTATTATATTAGTGTTATGAAGTGGTCACGTAACTTTTAATGATAAGTGATTTTTTTAGCGTTATGTTTACAAGATTATTATTGATTTCAGTTGTTTAAGTATTCTAGTTCTTTTACTTTATTTATATGTTTGTAACTCAATTAAGGACAGTGTCTAAACGCAGTAACATTTATTACCACATCGCCATCCCACTTAGTGGCGACATGACAGTTTTAAACTAGGTTCACATTACAAAGCGCTGCAGTCAACAACTTGCTCAAACACAGTTAAACATTCCTTACTAGTTTCCATTGTAGTCGGCAAGGTGACGATATGATAAAGTTACGGGCATTTGGCCGAAGCGGTTTGTCGCGGCCGAGTTTAATAGTGTCGACATTTTAGCGCAATGTCGGACACTTAAGATGTAGGAGTCTACCCTCCAGGCGGCAAGTTCGGCGCAAGTTTCAGACAAGTTAGAGTGGGGTGGAGTTCGACGGCGTCGCGGTGGTTCGTGTTTGTGGTGATAAGGGCTAGAAGCTGCTGTCGACTGGGATTTTCTGTATAAGTCATTTTTGCGTCCAATAATTCGAATAGAAAAAAGGTTGCCGAAAATAAAAATGTAAATAACCCGCGGCGCGTCACTGTTTTTTGTCTTTTTTCTTTTTAATTTTGTTTGCCCGACTACCGCTTACCGCTGGGTCGAGCTTGGTATACCAGTATAGGTAAAAAGGTCGAAACAAATATTGATGCCACAGTACGGATGGATAGTTATTCGTAAAAAATAAAAACAGATTTTATTTTGCACCCAACACGGAATAGAGTGGCTACTGGCTACCATTCAAGCGCGGCTCAGTTACGACTGGAGCTAAGCTGACTATTTTTAATATCAACGTCCACACAAACCTGTGAAATTCCTATTCGTCATAAAAATGCTTTGGTTGCAGGCCTGGAACTGGAAATTCCTTTGTGATAGGCGCAAATACTCTACTGTATTGATAGGAGATGCTGTGCCTATATTTTGGTAAAAGAAAATGGCTAGGAAATTAATTATATTATAGTGTCTCCCAGTTTAGGCCATTAAACCATTTTTTTTACAGTTTTCTTTCTACTTGCCAAACTAACATTGTCTTGTAAAACGTAAAATTGGAAAAATTAGATCGGGTTTTTAAAGCCTCTTAAGCCTGATATGGTTAACTTCAAAACGACAGATGACTAAAAGAACTGTTTTGGTATGGTAAAAAAGTATAGGTATGGCTAACTTTAAAACAGCAGATGATAAAAAGAATTGTTTAAGTACAGAAAAAAAGGCATATTAATATTACAATAAAGTCTGAACAAATAATAATATCACAGTGGTGTAGTGGAGTTAGCTCAAGTTGGCAAGGAATGTTGTTTATTTCATTTCAGCAGGGTACACTGCGTTTTACAAACAGATGGGGTTCACTATTATATTTTTCTGTTGAACTTGTTCTGTGAGTACCAATTATTTTAGCAGACCGGGATGTAAGGGCAGGCTATAAATTTCCATTATGTTTATACTAATTTATTACTGCCTTTTAAATAACTAAATGGCAATCCGGTCTGAGAGAAAATACAGGAAAATAAATATGAAGGTTGTAATATCCGTCGTGAAATTCTAAAGAAAAAAAAATAATATGGATTTATTCGATACTAGCTTTTGCCCGCGACTTCCCGTTTTGTTACCGTTCCCGGGGGATTTTCGGGATGAAAACTATCCTATGTCTTTTCTCGGGTCCCAGACTATATCTGTACCAAATTTCATTGAAATCGGTTCAGTGGTTTAGGCGTGAAGAAGAGACAGACAGACAGACAGAGTTACTTTCGCATTTATAATATTAGTAAGGATTTTTTATGCAATAACAGTGGAAATAATGTATTTTCATATGTCTATAAATTAAAGTAATAGTTAGCGATTATGACTTATTAACTAAAACACTATTAATTGGAAGCTTTCAACTTGATGTTATAGTGACAAGTCCTTAAGGTTGTAGTTAAATTTCCTATAGGTTTCCTAACATTGTTGTTACATTTGCTATCGGGTTAAGCGGATTTACTTAAAGCTACATGCGAGAGCGAATCAACATGTTTACTGCATCTGTGATGTTATTCTCTTTCAAAAATGAGCTTGTTGATGCTTTTACACGAAAGTCAGCGTGTTTCCTCTCCCGTATATTGTAACATATGAGTGCTTGAGGATCGTTCTACTGATAGGAGGTATGAGGGAAACAGATCAGCTACTAAAAAAAAACAAACTACATTGCGTAACAATTACTTAGACAAAAATTCACGGCAATTGGTTAATATCGACATAAAACGCACCCGTTCATAATCTTCTCTAATCAAAAACGCAACGCAGCTTTCAGCCGCATTGAAGTTGAGCAGAACCGCGTGCGTCGCACACTCATATCGAAAATATTAGGACGGCAGCCACTATTGTCGCGCGGTCGATCGACCCCTCGGCGCCGCCGCCACTCCAACACGCCTCGCGCCTTAATGAACTTTGTGTCACTATTCGCCAATACAAGTACACTTTTCTTTGCCACTATCGTGTGTTAGAACGAACAAAGCGGCGAGTGTGAAGTCGAACGAAAAGGGTTACCCACCTCTCCTGCTTTTATTGTTCAGCCCACAACTCTTTTTACGAAGTCAAATAGGCCGGTGAAACGCATCAAAGAAGGAATGGAGGGAATGTCATGGATTGTCATGTGTGGGAATGCGATGCCGGGACGCCGGGACACCGGGATCCGGGATTTTCGGTCCCGCATGCCATATGCGGGACCGAAAATCCCATTCATAAATTGAGTGGGATCTGCGGCGGGTTTTCAGGATTGAGGAGGAACGAAGTCCACGTTGTTCGCGCGGGAGCTTTTTTCACGCAGTTTGAAAAAGCATTGATCTCATTTTTTTTTACTTCCGAATTCTTTGGTACATAACGCTCATCCAGTGACGTGTCCCTGCACATGTTTTGTTTGTTTTAGTGCCCGTTGCAGTTCGCCAGTATGCCAGTTTTATTGTGCGCCGCAAATCGTAGAAGAATAAAATGTGATAAGCTGTCATTTCGTCATATGCCCTTTGCTGGCTAAAATAAAATTATTAAAGACATTATTGGACTGTTACTTTAAAAATCATGTAACTCTCTCTTGAATGTTAATTTCTTAAAATTAAAATGTTTGTTAACAATATAAAACATAACATAAGCAAGAATTTAGTAATTTAATTCGTTATCATTTCTAGGTTTAGTATCTGTCAAATTCAATTTAATTATATTAATGATATCCTCCCAGCCGTATTGCCAAGGCAGCCAATCTTAATGGAGACTAGCCAAGTACGCAAGAGATATTATAGTGCACTAGTGTGTGTGAAAACACAAGTGCACTCCCTTTTCCTTCACTTTCATACTTCCACAAGACGGTAATTTGACATGACACACATACCTACACCCCATCAACTTCTAAACACCGTGCTATTACTAAGATTTTTTTTAAAGAAAACCCCAATAATTTATTTTGCTTGACCTGGAAATCGAAGCCAGGACAAAACTTAGCAGTCGTGCTTGCGACCACTAGACGAGGATGTATCTATATAAATATCGCTGTCTACCATAAAAGAAGTACGTATTTTATGGCGTGATAGTAAAATATCTTAATTATAATACGGCTCCTATTATTATGTCAAATTAAATAATAATTTGATAGTAATTAACGAACTGAACAGGCAGGTATAAAAGGATCAAAATCTTCCAATAAATCGAATGAATCATTACGTATTTACTACAATAAAAATAAAAACAATGTTTAAGTAAAAGTTGTTGCGTGCAAGTTTAAAAAAAGTAAAAAAAACGCACTTAACCCTTCCAAAGGCTAATAAAACAAACGGGCCACGTAACAAGGACTACCTGTGTATACGAGAATACAGAACAAAAATCCCGATGGCCTTAGCAAATTTGATAAGCGATCGAAAAAGGGATTTTCACGGAGGTAAAATGGAGGCTGTATAGCGCTACCCATTTTTTGAGCTGAAAGCCTGACCGAGGAGTTTTTTTTAGTCCAGGCTGTAATTAGGGCTTGCTTTCGGTCTCACCTTTATACTTAGTTACAGGGCTACAAAAAACTTTGGTAATGGCTTAATTTTTTTAATATTTCGAAAAGAAAGAAGCTTCCAAAAGATTTTTGTGACGATATAAAATTACGTACTGCCTAACAACAAACTTAATTAAGTAAACTAACGTGTACAAAAATCTATTCATATTTTAAACAGCAACGATAAAAACAATAGTGAATGCATCACTAAGACTCTCAAAGGAAGAGAAATTCCCACTAACGCCCGAGCGGTAATTAGACCTGGTTTGATGCAACACACAGCAGCACAGTACCTATATGTACCTAACTACTCCTCCCATCTATACGCCATTGCACCATAACAAGTTGTACCTCGAAGCGCGAATTCTAATTACCACAGAATAATATCCACTGTAGGAATCGATCTAACGGCGGTCTGTGGCCCCCTCCTCTAGAGCCTAGTGCCTGGCCACCCGCCTCCCCCCCACAATGCAGGCCGAACTGAGGCTTTGCCTATAGGTACCTAGATTAGAAGTCATTGCTAATGATTTGTTAATGTTATTATTATGTGCTAGAATTCGCGCTCGGAACGCCACAAGCACGCGTTCCATTGGTCCAACCCTCGTGATTATACTGATTGCAAACACGTAAGTTACTTAATTCACCGCTGAACTTTTCCATTTCTATTGTTCACGGTGGACGATCTCCTCTGTGCGACAGACGTGATCTAGCTAACTTTTAATCTGGTGTTGTTTTCCGAAAATATGATATTCTATCTGTGCGACGCGGGCGGCTTCGATAGTCTTTTAATTAAAAATCATTCTGTATAGGAGATTCGCATCACATGTTCCGCTTTTCTTCCTTTTGGCAGATCGTCAAAAATTCAGCTCACTTTTTAAAAGGGTTAAAGAAAACAGCTTTTGCAATTCCAACGGGTGTTTCATTTTGTATTTCAAAACGGTATATTTGTCATTTAAATCGTCATCGATGACGGGGAGATAACAAGATTAATTATTTAGATTAACATACGCGTAAAAATGATTGAATCAATAATTTAAGCATGAATAAATGAAAGCGCTCACACATTTTATTCATGCATAACTTATCGGTTTTATAATTTAATTTTCGCGTATTCGTTTGCATGTCATTGTTTGGTGTTACAGAACATTTAAGTTACATGCACGGTAAGGCTGTTATAGTATTTGTGACTGCGTAAATGGGATTTACTTCTTTTTTCGTCAGTTTGAAAAAAATAAAAATTTGTCCTTATGACCCGGTGATTACGGCGTCCCGCTTCTTTTGCATGAGATTACAGGTTCGATACTGAGCAAGTACCAAAACACTGACATCGATGAGGAAAAAAAACATAGTGAGGAAACCAATACTCATAATTGATAAGTCGCCTTGAGCAAGTGTAGTAATCAATGCTCGTGCTTTCACTGCATGAGAGGAGGCCTTTGCCGTACAGTGAGACAATAATCTAAGCGTATAACTCCTCACAGATACTATAGGTATGTCACAAATACCTATAAATCGAATTCTGTAGCATATTACAGTATTTAATAGCGGTAGTGCGTTCGATCGAACCCACGGTACGGGGGGGTCGCCAATTAGAACATAATTACATACACTTAGTATAATTACAACTTAAACCATATATTAGAACTTAGTAGTAGTACCAATACCTAGTATCGAACTGAAAACAGAAACGATACGTACATGAATTGAAAATATTGCTTTCGATACCCTTTCTCGTAAAGTGGCTCTTATTGCACCGACTTTAGGGTCATAATACGGTGTATTAAGCATGCGTGCTTTTAACATTACGTGACTGAACGTTTTACAATACATTTTTTTAATCCTCCTTACATGGGACCTAAACTGTGGGTGTACTTTCTTACACCTCTGCCTAACCCTTTGGGGAATACAGGCGTGGTGTGCATGTGTGTATGCGTATGTAATTCTCGATATAGATTTTAAAAGCTCTTAAAACATCTTTCAGTTTTATATCTCTAGGTCCTAGGTAGCAAACTAATTACATTCTAGGTTTTCACGATGAATGCAGAATGCTTTTCTTTTCGTTTTGGAGAAAAATCGATGCAGTTTTTATTTAGTGAGCCCAATTTGTAAAGCTGTTTGTTTTTGGTAGATTAATGTTTGTGTACCAATATGAGATTTGTATGTTTGTATACACCCTCGGTATTGAAGAAATTAGGTACCTAGAGTACCTACTATATTGAGGCACCGTTTAAAGGAAAAAAATCCGGGAAACCCAACAGATTTGTAATCACCAAGCAATCAATGTTTTATTTATCTCATTCTGTTTCGTAGCCGATTGAAATATGGCCACGTGTTTGTTCCATTTGATTCTAAAATTGGTTTTTGAATTCTAACTAGCCTTCTTGCCGCTGGGTGTAGGCAGGCTGGGTGAGATTAGCCCGCACGCACACAGTGATGTAGTCGCGGGACAATGCCTAGCATACGCAACAGGGCGATTCTGTTTCTTGAAAGAGGTGTATTCTGAAATACTGTCAAACATGAACAACTAAAATGACTTTTATATAATCTCCTGAAATTTGACGAGGATACAATACTTTACTATGTCAATAATTAGTATAAGTACCTACTTAGATATTCGTTTTTTTATTGGTGATTCCAATAATAGACCTACATTAAAAAAGGCAGTTGTTGGGATCGCTGAGAATCGAGCCGACGCGATCCCATAAGTTTTGACCGTCCGAAAATAGTTTTACGTGGGTAAGAACGCTTTTACTTAAAAAATATAGGTACCCAAGCTACTTGTCAAGCACAATTTAATGCTTAAACAAATTATATTCTGCCCACTTTTCTTTTATGGACCCCTCTGCTCGTTTCAGCCTACTGAGTCAGGATAGTACAACAATATGAAATCTAATAACCAGACGCAGACCACTAGAATGATTAGGTAAAACAGTTTAAAAAGTAAATTAATAATCCATTGCCGCGTACGTTGGAAAAGTTAGTCTGCTTAACAACATACGTAGCACAATGAATATTTTTTAATCGATAAAATGAAAGAAAGGCGTTAGACATTGTTGTGTCTGCGGGTTATTCGAAAGAGAAACCGCGCCCCCGGAACGCAAAGGGCACATGAAAGGAACATAGACGGGTTTTAGTCAGTAAAAGTCTGACACTCCCTCCCGCCCCGCGCAGGGTGGGGGAAGTTATTTGATGATTTACCGTCTATAAAAAAATATCTAGGGGACGCCTTTCTCCAACACTGGACGTCGTCCTGCTGATATGATGATGATGATGTTCCGAAATTAGAATAGAATTTGTATGAAATTATCCGCTAATTAATTTAACCGGAACTTTATCAATACAGCGTGTACCTAATACAATAGTGTACCAGATTTCAAAGATTACACCCCAAAACCAAAGGAAGCAGGCTGTCTTTTAATTCGCTATTGCCGATTTTGAGGGACAAACGTATCTACCGATGTGCCTAAAGACATACAGGGTGCTTTGAAATTGCTCGTATTCCTCTCGGGAGAAGAAACTATGACTAATTTAGAATGATTTAACCCCTATCACTTGGGGGTCGAAAATCCGCCATTTTCGAGAAAATCTACTTTGTTTTTATTTATAGAAAAATCTGATCTCGAATCTTTTGATAATTAAAAATTAATAAAAAAAAAACTTCATCACTTATCTTATCTTTCTTTTTTAATTTATTGCAAGTTTTAACATACAAGATTAAATCTAACAGTAAATTATACAGTTTTCAGCTTTAGAGAGGTTGGTCAATTAGTAAGCTATCAGATCATAGAAAATTTTTGGCCAAAAAGTGTTTTTTTTTTTTATTAAATGTTAATTACCAAAATTCGGATTTTTCTAAAAATAAAAACAAAGTAGATTTTCTCGAAAATGGCGGATTTTCGACCCCCAAGTGATAGGGGTTAAATCATTCTAAATTAGTCATAGTTTCTTCTCCCGAGAGGAATACGAGCAATTTCAGATCACCCTGTATGTTGATGCCTAAAAAAATGCACTACTAACTACACAAACAAAATAAACAGAACATTTAAATTGTTTTTCATAATTTCAGGGTAAGTCCCAGTATAAACGTTGTTCACATTCATTAGAACTTCCACCCCCTGAAATATCGATAGCAAATTAATAGCCATATCGCATATTAGAAGGTATTAACATAGGCCAAGGATAGAGTCAAGGATAAAGTAGAGAGTCTAGAATTATTAAATTACTGCCTTGCAGAAGTCAATTTTATAAAGTAAAACCCTCAGCTTTTATACAGTTTTATGTAGGTACATTACAATTAACCCTAACACAAAACTATCAATGATGATTAAATTACAAAGTATGTACAATTTATAACATGTGATTTATATGTATAACTAGCTTCTGCACGCGACTTCGGCCGCGTGGAAATTTTTTACTCGCTTCAAGGTACGTCTTTTGTTATTGCTCCGCTCCCGTAGGTCGTAGCGTAATGTTATATAGCCTATGCTACTTACGAATAATGTAGCTATCTAATGGTGAAAAATAGTTAAAATCCGTCCAGTAGTTTGGGAGCTTATTCGGTACAAACAAAAAAAACATTTTATAATATTAGCATAGAATTATAATGACTGACTATACCGGACAGAATAAGCTGTGTGTATAATAAAATAATATGTAAGTAGGTAGTTTACGCTTCGTTGTTGCGTTGAAAGCTCAGCTATTACATGCAATAAGACAATTTGTCTTACTTCGTTACACCAACGGGAGCGTTGCGTTTCACAATGTTAAACAACAGCGGATGCCTTGTTTAGTTCTCGCAAATCGTTTTGTATGAGAATAAAATTGCATGATGATGTTTCATTTTGAGATACGGAACCCTAGATTTGAGTATCAACTTTATTGTGGATGGTATTTGTAACAGTTTGTTTTAGTTAAAACACCGTTTATTGTTTTAGGCCCAATTTCACCAAAATCACTAAATATATTAAGCGCTAAATGTGTTTAAATTATCATTCTGTCTCTGTCACCTTCTAACCAATGAATCCAATGATGTTCCAAATACGTTTAGGCACTGATTGTATTTAATGATTTTGGTGAAATTGGGTTTTAATGTCAAATCAGAGAGTTTTAGGTAATACAATAATGTCCTTTACTATACCTAATTTTAATGCTATCTTATTTTATTTTGAATTTTTGCTGTTATTATTATTTTATTCTATTATATTATATTATTAGTGCTTTTTTTTTGTAAATTGTCTTACATGGGCCTAGTTACCCGAGCAAAAATTAATTTCAATTTTAATTTCACTAAAAGATTCCGAATAGACTTTAAACGTTTTTAAAAAGTAAAATAAAAAATCACTTTGTTTTTAAAATTCCACCACTACCATTTCATAGGAGTAAGAAATTGTGAAAGAAAAATACATAAAAGTAAGTTCTTTACACCTTTCCTTTTGTATCAATGAATAAAATCCAAAGCGTCTGTCGATGACGGTGTTGCCGACAGACGTCTGGCCGCCCCCTTACTACTTTGAAAAGCTGTCATTGCCATCGCAGACCAATAAAAAATGTAGCTCTTTGCCACCTTTACACTGTGCGCCCATGTCGGTGACCGATTTTTTTGTAGGGGAGAATAGAACATATTTATGAATTCTAATATTCCAGTCCTTTAAAAAGTCGGTCCCACAAAACTATTGATGTATTGAATCGGTCCGATAATCGAGAACGGTATGAATTATTTTGTTTTTTATGTCCGAACTCCGTCATTTATGAACCGTTTTGGAAATTTCTTTTTTATTTGATAGAATTTTCACCAAAATCGGTTTAGGTATCGGTACCTAGTTTGTTTTTTAAATAACAATAACTGAAAAATATATTATGTCAACCAAGTAAACTAAATTGCATGTTTTGCTTTCGTATGAATTTTAAGTGGTGTTTAGATCTTGGTCATGTATGTTACCGTTTCTTTATGGATTTTGATGATAGAATGTAGAAAAAGCAAAACATAAAAATAAACTTTTTACCAAAAAAATACAAACTTCAAAAAGTAAAATGTGAAACATAACTTTAGTTTTGAAAGCCGGTGTCATTACAAAACCAACAAACAGGAGGAAACAAACAGGACCAAAGCCACCGCCGCACCGACTTCCAATACAAAACTTATTTTGACTATGCACTTTTTAAATGCGGTTGTATTTTATGTAAAAACGTTTTTCCTGTAATTCGTTTAAGGTTCTACTTAACGTCACTGCAGGTTGTGGGAAGGATGGGCATTTTCCCACACATTAAATTAATTGCGGTAAGTTACTAGTAATAGAGTTTCTTTTCTTTTATGTATTAACCTGGTTATTTGCTCACTGTAAAGGCTTGCAGGTGCTTATGTTCACGCGATAATATACAATTTCCTTTATTTTTACATAAAGGAGCGTTCATTTGAAAATTAACTTTTCTTTGTGACTATAAAACTAGCCTCTATTAATTTGTTGCACAAAGGAAAAGAAGATTACAGAACTAAATAATAGATAATGCACCGTTACACCGGTTGAGGCTTTGTTTTTTTTACTATAAGTATTGTTTTTTTTTGCTTTATTATTCTTTTTACATAGCTTATCTTACCGATTAAGAACTTGTATAAAATAATAAGGTAACCAGTACATTTCCGAGTTGACAAACAGACCATGTCTTGCCACTAACTCTATTAACTTCTAGGAGTTTTCTAAAAACTGCAAATCAAAGTAAATACTGCCACGCAGATAGATATTTGTACAAACTCCCAACTCATGACAATGCTGTTCATTTAGTTTACCACAACTCATGCCTAATAAGCTGCAACTATTGACAATGCCATTCATTCACCGAACGCCACCTTGGTTGGCGACCCCTGGTGGCATCACACCGCTCTGGCGCCACACGTTGGCAAGACATTTTCCGTTCAACCTTGTCTCTTTGTGGACGCAATCAACGGGCATACCGAGCAGAGGCATAGCCGCTGCCCAGCAATTATTCAAAATACATCGGGCAATATTAGATAGGTGGGCGGCCGATGCGTTTTGCATTGCGAATCAGGCTGACTTTGTGCGAGTGGCCCTGGGGAGCTGTAGTGTTTATGCGTGAACGTCACAGGCAGATTGTGGATTCTGCCTTTTGCTGAATTATCCGTGCGCTTGGGAATTCTGTTCGCTGTCGGCCACGTCTGAGCACAGACCAGTCTAGCTGTAGTAATGTGTGCGATTTAGTGGACCGCGATTTATTCTGTCTTTAGGGGACGGCAAACTAGCGGGAAAACAGTTGCAGCCAAACAATACAGGGCTCTGTTGACAATTATACAAATGGACGATTGAAAATTTCGCTAATCAAGCACTTATGCACCTGCGATGCTAACATGTCACTTACTTATTTTAGCACAAGATACTGTTACAAACTATGAAAAGTAAGTGTGAATAAAAATACGATAAATGTCATCCTAATGTGATTTTTAACAGGCAGGTACATAGTCAAATAAAAGTAACTGTGTCTTTGGCAAGCCATTGCGAAATATAACAAGAAATTTTCTTACAATGTATTATTATTAATATAGGTCTGTAACTACTATTATTGTCGTTTTTATACTGTATTTTCTCACGCTTTCAATGAGACATTTAATCATTGTTTAAAGACATTAATTGATTCTTATTTTAATATGCGTTTGTACAAACGCATTAGACACTAGATTTACTCCGAGGTTTCACCCGCGTCTGTTACGTCTTTAGTTACTGCCCCGCTCCGGCGAGTCCTAGCGTGATGTTATGTAGTCTGTTCTAATTGCTGAGAATCTGCATATCATTTATAAAAAGATTGTATCTCATCTGACAGTCCCAAAGATTAACACGCTTAAATTAACAAACCAAAAGCTTTTCAGCTTTCATAATTCAAGCGTTTTATTGTCCCACTGCGAGGCAAAGGTAAGAGCATTGATCACCACGCTTGCTGAAGGCGGATTGGGAGTTTCAGACTTTTATTTATGATGACTCCAGGTTTTCCCATGTTGTTTTTCTTAACCGATGTCAGAAAGGTCCAAGATAAACTTAGAAAGTACATCTCCATTGAAAAAGTCACTTTGGTATTTGCCCGGAATCAAACACGCAACCTCATGGATGAGAAGCGGGTGCTTTAGCCACCGGGTCATCACGACATTTACAGCTTCAGATTTATAATATTAGTATAGATAGGACAGACCAAGAGCAAGTGCAAGCAGAAAGACGCTCGATACAGGCCGCTTTCAAACGGTCCTTTTGGAAATCTATGGGGGAGGCCTATGTCCAGCAGTGGACGCTCTGTGGCTTATATGATAATGATGATAATGATGAAGTCATGAAGTCCGTAAGAATTTTCGTAAAGTTTCAGAAAAAATTGAAGAATTTAGGAAAAAAACATTGTTCTACCCACATAAACATACATTTGTAAGATTCCAATGTCAGTTATCACAACAGTTTCATTATCAATAACCTAAGAGTGGTTAACGATGTCATTGTAGTCAATAAAATCATCGAGTTGTAATATCAAAGGTTTGGCCTGTCTCCAATGTAAAATCAATTTGATTGTAAGATGCCCGATTGACATAATTAAAGTCTGAAAGAGAGAATTGGTAGAAAGAGAGGTAGTCCTTTTTATTATCGTAACCATTCCTTGAAATAAAAAGTACTAGTTACCTAATTAGCCACTAGCTAAAACGATAAAAAATTTAGTCGCAATCTCAATTCAGTGACAATCAATGTCAAAATTTGGAGCCATTTTTGACAGTTTGAGAATGAGATTAAATTGCGATTGTTCTTAAAAGTTATATACAGTTGCTCCCTAGATGACAAAAAAAACATTTTTGACGAAAAAATTACAACGTTATTTGTATTATAAAACCGGAGAAAATACCTAAACAATGTAGATTTATAAATGCAAATCAATAATAATCTCTGTACACTAATTTCTAAATCACACAATGTTTATCTGACCGCGGTCTAAATCCCGTCCGTTTTTACCTACATTCGTGCACAAAGTAGATCAAGGTCGGATGAAGGTCAAGTGCCGCCCCATGGACTTCGTGTCCTAATAAACTAAATGGTCCATATTTTTCACCTCGGGCAAGGATTACCCCCACACGTGCTGCGCTTAACTCGAGGCTTCTCCTTTTCGCATCGGTTTGAATTTTCCCTTTTCCCTCTTTCGTACCGGATTATGTCGCGCATTAAAAAACCTCGGAGAAATTAATGTGAAGGAGACATTTTAATGAAAAGTTTGTGAACACATTCTTTTGCTTTGTCGAAAGTGGAACTTTTATGGGATCGCTTCGCTATTACTGCCGCCTTTGTCAATGGGGTAGGGGCTGTGTATTTTTTTTACTTTAGTTAAGCAATGCTTTAGGTAAACACGCACGTGCCCTTTAAGACGCAAACAATTGGTTTTTGTTTTTAACGCTAATTGAAAGCAAAGGTTACCCTTTGTTTTCCATAAACAATTACGCACAAAATTCAACATTGAATGTGACGTTGGTCTCACGTTTGTCACATGTTCACCATGAAAGGATTCTTTAAAAACTGAAAAGAACCATTTTTCGGAAAACAATATTAAAAATGTTGTTTCACTAAAATATTTTTATTGGTTTAGTTTCACAACAACAATTTTCATCAATATTTACAGGATGCCCAGTCTGTTCCTTTAGTTTGACCTCGATTGCAATATCCGAAATAGCTTTACCGCGCATATCCGCCTCGCAGAACTACTTCGAACATGAACCAAAAGTGTTCAACATCCGAGAAATGAACCTACACCTACGGCCGGAATGATATCCGAGTTGATGACTATTGACCGGCGAGGAATCGCTAACCAAAGGTTTAGGAGATAGATCAACGCACTGAGCCTTAGGCAGTCAATTTGACCCTTCAGTAGGTTCGGTCGTACAGATTAGTAAATACAAAACCGCCCGATGTCCGCAGGCAGTTAAATATGATTTTAGCTTCTGAATGCTGAAACATTTTCAGTAAATAGTTTGCGAATTTATGTACGAAAATTAGTTAGTGAAGCTGGAAGACAAATTTCAAGTTTTACTCTAAATTGGACCCTGATGAGGTCGCGGCAGATTAAGAAAAGATTGCAGGAAAAGTGTGTGAAAGTATGAAGGAGGTACGTGGATTAATGGCGAAAACGATCTTTCTAGCCCCTTTTTTCAATCTAAAAGTTCACGTACTTAGGGTGAAAAACCTTAAAAAAGATTGTCTAGCCGTATCGCATACCCACGGCTTCCCGTATTTTTCTCATCTTCTTCTATAGCGCACTTTAGATGGCTTTGGGCGCATGTAAGGGGTAATTTAATCTTTAAGAACGTTCGTATTTTAAAATCAGTCTCAATCTATCAAGAATAGCCTAAAGGCCAATTCTATTTATTAAAAACGATATAAAATCTAGTCGCAATCTCCTTTTAGCGAGAATCGATGTTAAAAAATTTGGCGCATTTTTTTTCCTTTTGACCGAATTTTGGTCCCATGTACCAATATGGTAAATATGCGATTGAGTTTTTCTTTGGTAATAGTAAACCTTTGCTACACATCAGCATAGTTGGTCAATTCACTGGTAATTTTGATTATAAGTCAATGTATATCAGTTGACATTTCTAGAGCTGCACTATATTGAAGTGCTTTGTTAATTACTTCAAATATTCAATCAGACTGATGTGTTCCATTCAACAAAATTTTGTAAATTAATGCTTTGCTTTCGATGTAAGTACCAATACCACTGATTAAATTCATATACCTACACTTTCTAAATGACCTATACGGCAGCTGACCCCAACCTAGTTGAGAAAAGGCTAAGCAGATGGTGATGTCACTTTCTAAATGAATCTTGGACATCACTGGCATCAGTGAAGGAGAACCTCTAAGGAGAGGTTTTCTCTCTCGAGGAAATCCGAATCGCATCTTCTCTATGTGAGAAGAGGCCTTTACCCTGCAACGGGACAGTTATAGATGGCAATTTTTTAAATTCTAATTCATAAAGAGAATATTTCATAATTATCTTCTAACTAAAGATTAAATTTCTCCACCTAAAATAAAAGTTGTTTCCTAGTAATTATTTTTACTCAACGTTACTTAGTTTCATGGGAAGTATGCGTAGTTAACGGCTATGTGTCTTTTTTCACCCTCTAGATTGTCCCACCCCCACCCTTCCACCTCGAAAGATGGTTCTTGAAAAGTTCTTACCGGATCCCAGTGCCGTAGCGACATTCCGGCACAGCCACCTATATGTGCCTATTCACAAAGGAATTCATGCATTTTAATTGCATATTAAATGAAGTCAATTCCAAGCCGACCAGAGCTGAGACCACTATTAGAATGTGAATCATTGGAGATTCATTTGAGTCCCATAGTTCCGCAGCTCTGCCTATATTGGTATTCCCTTGCACAGTTTGTTGCACTACCGAACATTATTTGTACACACTAAGCATGAAATGTTGCCAAGCAAACGTGTACGTACTCGTAGTATTTGCGGGTAGGTTTAGGAAAGGTGGAGAGTAGAGTGGGCGGGTGGCGGCGCGCCCGGCCCCGCCGGCCCCGCGGTGCGTGCACGTACGAACCATGAGGAATACCCGCATCGCCCGCTGAGGTTTCAATATTCCATACCGAATTGCATTCAATTGCAACATTTTTGGACAAATAGAAATAGAGTAAAGCGGCCGCTCCGTTTGGACTCAAATCTTGAAAGGTTTTAAAATTGTGTTTGTCTTTGTTGGAATTTAATTTGCTGTGAATTGGACGAGGACAGCCTTTTACAAATAAGTCTGCAGTTATTGGGGGAATTATTGACCTTGCCTCAAGCGCTGATGGCCTCGATTTGTTTGCTTTGCCTTTGTGGGATTGTCGGAATGTACATGCTTGCTGCGTTGGATATGGCTTTTGCTGGCTTTCTTTCGATTCCAGTTGGAATGCTTTGTCCCATGATTTGGTTAACTGAGTTTGTGTGAGAATTTTTCTGATTCCTTTATTTATTTATAGGTCATGTTTATTCACAAAGACTATAATAAAAATATTTGCTGTGAAAATGGAAATGTCTAAGATTAGTACGGTATTCGGAAGTATTCATATAGAACGAGATAAATTTGAAAATATATTATCTGAATAAAGTACACAAATTGACCATCATTCAGCCCAGGAGGGCAATTCTACTAACTTTTAGGAACGGTTGCAATGTAATCTCAAACTCAATCTGTTAAAAAATCCTCTTAGTTTTTATATTGATTGTTGCTGAGATAACATTGCGACTAGATTTTGAATAATTATAATAAGAAAATATACATTAGAACCTATGACGGTTTGATATGAGATGCGTCTATAAAATTATTTTTCATTTTTTTTTTTTATTTGTCTATATTGTCCCATTATTGGGCTATATATCCTCCAAAATCTTGAGCCCTTCTAAACATTCTTCCATTGCGTTGCCTTTATTGTTTCAACTAAAAAAATCGGCCGATTTCCGCTCTTCTTAGTATAATCTTATAAACATTCGCAATCTATTTTCATTTATGTAATTCGTTTCGCGATCTAAGTACAATCAGTCGCGTTAAGTTTATTTACCTGTATGTTACATATGTATATACTCAAATTCACAAGTTGATGAGCACCTTATTACCGAAATGTTTGGTTTTTAGTCAGTAAAAGTCTGACACGATGGGTCATGTGATGACTTCCCATCTCTAAAAAAAAAAACCCTATCGGTTGTCTGCTGTCTGTCTATCGAGATTCTGTCCGAAACTGCACACAGGGTGCTACTAATTAACGTTCTCTCCGAGACACGGACTAAATTAAACAAAATCAATCGGAAAAGAACATGTTTACGCCAAGAATAAAAGCATTTTAACCATTTAAAAAATCGTATCTAAATGAAAAAGTTACATCGATACTTGCCCGGTATCGAACCCGTAACATGAGAAGCGGGTACCTTAACCACTGGCTTATACGACTTTTTCAGTTCATAAATTCTTCATACTATGTTTATCTTGGTCATCACTGACATTGGTGAATGAATCATAATCGTATTGCGTCGGTTCTTCTCTAAATGGGAAGAGGCCTTTGCCCTGCAGTTGGACATTAATAGGCTGATATTGTGATTATTGAATAGTATTTGTCACATATTAAAAAAGGACCAACTACTTTATTAATTTAGTCAACTTGACACAGGTACATGGGATAACAAAAACGGCTGTCATTCATAGATCTTTGACAGTCGTTACGGGTAGGCAGGAGCCCGAAAGACTGACAACCAGTCAGATTACCAAGGCGTACCGTGTTGCTGAGTAACTGGGTTTTGGAGGTCAGGTTAGAGGTCCAGTAGACCCCAACATACTTGACAAAAGGCTTGGTGTTTTCAAAAGACTAACACTCGAAAAATCAGAAGATAGATAACTCATTAAGTTTTAAAGTTGCAGACTAACAATTAATTGGATGCCTACCGCGGACATCTCGATCGTGTCAATCAATTAATCATGACCGCTAATTAGTTTAGGGAGGGGTTAAGACCCGAGGCTACTGGCGCGGTAAGGACGGTGCAGAACTGCAGTAATTGTATAAACTGAGCAGTGAACGTTTTGCTTAAGTTCCCGTGCAGCTTACAGTAAAAATAGCTTTACTATTTTACACCCGCGTTCTTTGGGTACTGCTCCGTTCCACGTGTGTCTCTATCAGATACAGTTTTTTTTTCCAATGTGACGTAGTTCCAGGCACCGGCAAGTGCCGTGTACGACGTCCACCCACAAGGTGGACAGACGACCTGATAAAGACCGCAGGAAAACGCCGACAGCAGGCCGCTTTCGGCCGATCCTTTTAGGAATCTAGGAGGAGGCCTACGTCCAGTAGTGGACGTGATATGATGACTGGTAGTTCCAAAGGTTAGCCCGTTTCAATAAACAACCAAAATTATCTTGTTCTTGAATATATTAAGTAAGTAACATAGATAGCTATGTTATTTATTATAAAGAAATTGCAATTACTTAACTTTGTCGTATACTGCTTATTACTGCCGTGATTTTCTTCATGTATGCAAAAAACAAGCACCTATCTGGCAGGAGGGCTTAATATTTTGCGAACGTATCCCTGTATTGCAAAATGGTGTTCACAAACCCGCAATATTTTTGACCTGTCCAGTGACACCCCTCACCATGGTATAGGTAAACAAGAAAAATAAATCATCCCAATGGACGTGGAGGGGAGGTAAGTACCAAAAAGAACCCAAATTACAAAATTTTGTTTGGTCACTTTGCTTATTACCTATACCAAACTAAACCTGTTTAGTACTAAGCATCTCTGAGATAAGCCACAAAAGGCCTAAAAACCAAAAAAAAAGAATTAGGTGCTAACATAGTATAAGTACCTAAGAGCAATTTTACTTCTATTGGATCCTGGTCCTTGAATGCGCAGTATTTCACGTAGCTACAATACCGAAGGCTCGGCCAAACTTACATCCTAAATCATAATCATGGAATGCAAAAAGTAAAAAAAACCCCGCATCTGGCGCAACTGGCCTACGATACCAATTGCATGTAGAATTTCCATTGAGCAAATAAAGCAAAACGCTGCCTTGCAAATACAATACGACATAAATACAGCTATAACATGGAAAATATTGAATCGATTAACAAAAAGGACCAAAAATACGGTCGGGAAACGAGCGATTTTGAGGAACTCGAACAGTAGTGCGATTCTCTAAAATGCAAACTCGAAAACGAGTCTCACAAAAGTGATTGCGCTCACTTCGATAACGAACCAACCTGTCATTGGTTTAGTATTCGTTCGCCGTGGTGACGTCACCGGCGTGATCGTGTTTAACAGAATACCATTTTGTAATCTCACTGCGGATTCAGCTTTCGGATTACGAAGTGAGGCTTAGAGAATCACACTGCTGCACACAAATATTACGTGAGTGTAGGCTTGTTTCGCCCTTCCCGATGTGTATAAAACCTATGGTTTACAGGGTTTTTGGGAAGGCAACGCAGTAACAGAAGTTTTGGGAACAAAATATATGTAACCTACTTCTTAAAAGGACTAGAAAGATAACTGTTTTAGTATTAGTTACAAATCTTTTCCAAAACTGGTTCTGATTTGCACACTAGAACGAGGCCACGGACTAGAAGACGATCACCAGTTAGCCCCCTTTCATACGTTAGATGCAAATGAGTTTCAAGAAGCGTAACCGTCGGCGCGGGCTTGTTTTATGTAACGTCGGAGCAGACTGACCGTGCAACGTGCAACACTGTGGGTTCGTGTTACATTTGCCACAAGAACATACTGCGGACGACGACGTCTAATTTTCATAACAAAACAAAAGGAAGGAACAATGCGACCCGGCGAGATGTAGGGACCCGCGACTGCGTACCACTACTTAGGTTTGATTGAACGCATAAGAATGTGGGAGACGCGGGTAACACCGCGCGCAAGAACGAGACGGCACCACGAGAGAAAGAGAACAACACATCGCAATTACCTCGTGAGATTGTTGAATAAATTTACATTCAGTTGATTGAAATAATAATGAAATTGCCCCGGCACAGAACGTTCATATGGGATATTTAAATTAATAATAAAATCATAATATTATACAAATCGCGCACGTGATCCGTACAGCTATTTCTGTTTTATTTTGGAGGTTTCTAAGAAAAAAGAACCTTTTCTAATGTTTGCGTAATGTAAATGTATTGAATGTGAAATTTTTCATTCGATATTTTTAGATATGCGTGTTATTATAGACATGTTCGCATTAACTGCGCCCTGTGTATGTTCGGAATTTTTTGCAGAGACACAATCAACCAATAGGGAACGTTGAATTATTATCAGACACCCAATTGAATTGGCTTCGATTTTCAAAGTGTAATCGCACAATGCTCGTTTGCGTTCAAACTTAGCTTAACATACAGTTCCCATTTCTTCGCCTGAATGAAACGACTACATTCAACAAATTGAAAAAAATAATCCTTACACACTATCTCATTCTCATCTCGTGTATCAACGCATGTCTGGTCTTCTAACTTATACTATACAGGGTGTTAGAACTTGTGCTACAAGACACTTTACATAGCTGTTAACTAAGCTCATCATCATCTCAGCCATAGGACGTCCACTGCTGAACATAGGCCTCCCCTTTAGATCTCTACATATACCGGTTGGAAGCGACCTGCATCCAGCGTCTAAACTAGTAGATGATGCTAGAATAATTGCTGAGAAATAACATTTTTGTTGTTTGAAAAAAAAAGTTTTATATCTTCTACCTATCTAAACTGTATGCACCCCCTTGCCCGGTTGGTTTCAATCCTTGTACTGTTGCAAACACAATTTTGACACGACTGGTCAATCGTGACAAACGCCGTTTTTTGTTTTTGTCTGTACATAAATAATAGATCCTATTTCACCATGCTGCTAGTACAGTCTTGTAAAACTGAGTCGTAGTAATAGGACACATTTTTGGCACGGACTTTTCCTTTCTGTCCGTAATAAATTGTTTCAGTAAATAAAATATTAGCACGGCTGTCTATGGCTATTTTCGTTCGAGTTTATAGAAAGTACAGGCATGTTTTGAATAATAATACTTTTATTAATGATCGCATTCAATACTGCAGGATTTCTGGGAAACGCCATTTGCTTTTCTTTATTTTAACTATATGACAAGTTATCAACTAGGTTACTAACTAACAACGTGACAGACTACCAATTCTTTCATGTTGTCATAAAAAGACAATTGAAAACCCAGTATTTCTTTATTTTATTTCTCTCATTATTGTTTCTTTATTTCCAACTTTTTTCATATTAATTAGCGTATTTGTTGTATTTAGTCATCTCTATGTATTTCTGCTTCGTTTAGTTTTGTCGGATATAAAATTCCCGTGCCTTCTAAACTAATGAGGGAAAAGTAAATCTTCTGTTCATTAAGCGAGATATCTAGACAACTTAATCCAGTAGAACTGAGTAATAATTACGGTACGCTATATCGGGTTCTTCACGGGGTGAAGTGGTGCAACAAAGGGTTTAACTTTATAATTGCACGCTTCACTTGTATCTATTAAAACAGAATCTTCACAAGTTGGCGAAGTACCCGCTGCTGATTTTTTTTACATTTTCATTTGCTTCTACGTGTTTATTTACCTAAATATACCTAAACTTTTAACTACATTTTATAGTATGGGTTTCTTCAACTGAATAGGTGGAATCTTTCAGTACCGAATCCTAAAAATATTGAAACTATAGAGAAGTGCAAATCCACCCGAAAGTGTTCAAATAAGGAAAAATAAAAAGAACCTTATTTCAGGGAAAAATCTTTTACAAAAGACTCGAAGTCAGATCTAGAGATTGTAACAATATCATTGACAAAGGGGAACTGAGGCAATGTTGGAATAGGTAGTGAGTGCTCCAGGCCCTGGGGACGTGTTGGTTTCCTAGGGTAAGGAGGTGCACTCAAGGATTCCTCAACGTGTTTAGGCTAGATAGAACAGTAAATTTTAATGGCATGAAAGAAAATTAATTGATTCTTTTCTCTCAAAGTATTCAATATTTTATTATTACTTTATAACGTGTAAACAATATTAAGTTGGAAACAAAGAACCACTGAAATCTAATATCGCCTTATCGATAAGCGAAAGAGCTAAAAATTACAATCGTGCAAAAAATGTTTTCCTCAAATAATCGCATTACAGATTCGAAAACATTTTGCGACGACCCCAAATAACGTCGCTCAAGGGCAGGACAGCATGAGAAGATACTAACACGCACGCATTTATATGTACACATCCTTGACCTAACCCAGCAAGGGGTCAACAGACGCGACCCATCAGACGTATCAGAAACTATCCGAACGGAAAAATCGGGCGGGTCGGCGACGCGGTAAGGCAAGTGGCAGCCATTGAGGAGAGAGCCACGTGCGTGAGAGACGCGCGCGCGGCGGGGGGTCAGCGTAAGGCGGTGCAGATGTCGCGGGCCGACCCTGACCTAGCTCAAGTGCTGGGCGGGTCACGTGGTCGGGCGGGCGGCTAACTTACTCCGGTCGTTCACCTTGAGACGGAGTGGGTAGCGAGAGGTGGCGACAGCGATTCCTCGCTTATCAATGATACCTCCTCCCTCTAGGGTTACCCGCCAAACAAATACCCATTTTACAATACAACAGATTATGAAGACTCGTGTTTCATACAAATTAAAGTAGTAATCACGTCAACCGCATCGTAATTTGAAACGATGCGAGTACATGTGTTAATTTAACGCGTCTAGAGAATTGCTGCTGTAACGAGTTGCTATTGAAACTCTGTTTCTCGTATCAGCAACTAGTAATTACGAATAGTACTTATTGATAATTTAATTTCATCACGAAAGGTCTTTGCTTGGCACAACAACATTGATAAGCTGTTATTAGTACAATGTTTGGTGAAGCAATTACGATAGAATTCAAAAAACAACATAAAATTTTACATAACAACAAGGTGTCACATAATTATATACGCTGATAACAGACGCTAATAATATTTTACAAAGCAATTACTACGTCTATCAGATAACATTCTGTAGCGATACATTAGCTGCCTTTAAGACTTAAATCGATTGTTAATATGCAGAATGTTCGAACACCAATAATTTATAATATCTATTAATTGTGTATAATAAGTCGGTATGCCATCCGTTCGGACGTGGCAGGTGGCTATTTATAAAGTTATTAGCTTCTCTACGTTTTTCTCCGCGACTCGACTTTGTATACAGCGTGACATTTTTATAAAAATTGATATCGTATTTTTTTAAATGTCAACATTTTACAAACATAAATAATATGTTTTTATTTACGCAGACGAAGTTGAAACGGGCAGTTGTAGGAATTTCACTTAGTATAATAACTACCAACTGTGTTAATGCTCAATTAATTAGTGAACACGTCTTTTGAACACAACATAGGCCATCAATTATAAGTCATTTGATATTTTTTCATTGCATTTTTATATCTTATTGACGCTTGTTAAAGAAATAGTTTCAACCGGCAGAAGTATGACATATAAGTATAAAATTATGTACTTTTTACAAATGTTACATTCATCGGAAACCTGTTTTTGCCCCAGAAGAATATGTTTTGTAGTGATAATGAGGCAAGTAATTTTGATACTTGATGATAAAATTTAAAGATATATGCATACTTAGATCCTAATGAAGCTAAGCAGGGCGGTTTTTTTCTTTATCTTGTCACCATATTATGGTAAGTTTCATCTACATACATACCATCAAGCCTGTATTACTCAAAGGGTTAGGCAGAGCTGTACCCACAGTTCGCCGGTATGTTTAGTTATGTATCTATAGTTATCTACTACCCGATATTTATAAAAAATAATACGATCGGAAGAATTTCCTCTTGGAAAACTAATTGCAGTTTTCAATAACTTCGTTCTTTCATAAATAAGAAATTCTAGGCAATAAGTAGATTAAAAATTTTCCTCTTAAAAGAATTTTAACAGAATTATGGCATCTTCGACGAAGTTTTTCTTTTCGTTAGTTGTATTTATTACGTTTCATTTAAAATGGTTATGCGGAACCTTTAACAGGGAAAACACATTTTTCTACTATGGAATTTGTAAATGAGCTTGAAGCTCACTTGATGGTCTCCCGAAGCACTTTTAAAAAGTTAATAATTTAAAAAGAACCAACCAAGAGCAAAGTTGACTCACACACGACGGATTCCGTACCACCGCATTATTCTTAACACTTCATGTTTTTTAAATAGTTTAGTAAAACAACTTGTTTACTAGGTACATGGAGATTCATCTTTAATTTTTGGCTTTATTTTATTTTTATTATTAATTATTGGTATAGTAACAAGTGTCCACCTATGACGGTTTAAAAGATACAGCCTTGTGACAAATGAACGGGCAGACGGACAGACAGACATTACAGTCATGGCAATAGGGTTCCGTTTGGGTGCGGAACCTTAAAAAGCATGGTAGATACTTAAATATTAACTAGCAATGAATAAACACTTTGAGAGCTGAATTAAATATGACATTATACCAGTAGTATCTATATTTAGCAAATGGGTGGTATTCGGGAAAACATCTGTCATTTTATTAAAGTAGGTAATAAATGCCCGTGGGTTCGTTCGCTTTGCATTCGGCAAACATGAGTAAGTAGTGGTTTATAGACGTCGGTATTTATAATCCTTTGCTGATGAAAGCCATTTAGAGTCCGTACAGTAAACATGGGGCGGTGAATAGAATCAATAGTAGTTTTGAAAAGTATCAAAATCTATTGTGGGGTTCCTTTTTTACATGCAGGATTTGTCATTTAAAAAATATTACACAGTAGTTAATTATAAATATTTTAGGCCATCCGTACTAAATGAAAATCTTAGCTGTTCGGTGTGATCTAGTATATAAATTCAAGTTACCTTGGTTCGTTACAAGTAACTCAAAAAAGCGCGTTTTTTATTGAAATATATTTTTAAAGTTATCTTACATTTATTTATATAAGTAATCCTATCCTACTAAAATATTATGAATGAGAAAGATCCTGAAAATGTTTGGATGTTTGTTACTCAATCATCTCTCAACTGAATTGGCACATAGAAATAACATTTCCTGAATTAACACATAGGATGTTTTTTATTCCGGTAATGTGTTACCTTGGGATTCAAGTTTGATGCAAACGAAGTTGCGGACAAAAGCTAGTTCAATATAATTTGACCAGTGACACCTTGTAAATAGCCTTCAATTACGTGTTTTTCATGAGAGCTATTTACGACAAATGTAAGCCTCCAAAATAAAAGAAAATCTCAAAACCACGACCCAAATCCTTTTATAAAAATCAATTGTAACCATTTAGCGAGGGCCATAGCAGAGCAAAAAGTGTCCGTCCATTTGTAACCGCTACGGACAACCGTAAATGAACGGAAGTGTGTATGCAGACTGAATGGCCGACATCCACCTCCTTGCTCGGACAGGTTGTAAGGACGCGTGCATACTTGCAATTACGTCTGACATTGAATCCGTCGCGTTACGTATGTTTGTAAATTGAATCAAAGGAGATGGAACAATAATGGTCCGGTGCGATTTGTTTGTCTTTTCTATCGCCATTGCTCTTTTGAACAACTTTTTTTTTTCTTAGGCGAAACTAAATGGCTTTTACATGTTATTTTTCAACAAATTCAGGACTATTATGGACGTTATTAATCATTTCCTTGAATTTAATTAATACGTTCAAGAAGTTGCAAATTGATTGTCTACTTTTCTAACGCGTCAATACATTTAATGCACCAATAGATAATCGATCCACGCGAAAGATATCCGAGGTAGGTACTTTTATTAATTTCTGAAATGTATAACCTCGCTTTCAATAACTGCTATACTCACTCGTTATGACAATTACGATAGTAGGTACGCTAGTTAACAATCTACATTGTGCCCGATGACAGGACGTTTAACCGTAATCGATAAAGTAGAAAAACGGTAAGCTAAAGTAAATTACTCGAGTAATGTAGTAAAACCAGCATTAATATATCATGAAAACGAGAACGCCACGTTTATTTTTTATCGTAAATTAAAATCGTCAATCGTGTCTTTCTATAGTGCGAGCGATTCATCGTGCGATTAAATTGATAATTTAGTCGCTAATGTGTGCTGTGTCGAGTATTTTAGAAGAATGACTACAAATGACACATATTTTTTGGCGTATGTTCTATTGTTGTTTGGGAAGAGTCGCTCGGTGTCTGTATTTTCAAATGTATCGTTATTCAAAGCGGTTTCCTACTCTAAAATAGACCAGAATAAAAATAAAAAACAAACCACGGGTTTTTAAGCTAATTGAACGAGTTTTCAAAGGACGGGTTATTATTTACAGTAAAATGTGCAGAAACTTTTGTCGCGGTGTTGTTGACCAAATGGAAGTATTTTTGCCAAAGTTATTTTTTGCGGGCAGTCCAACATTGGTGCATACAATTCCTTAATTTGCTTTGACTTCCCAATTAATTAAAAGGAATACCTTTGACTGAGCATCGGAAAGTTTTGATTAATTATTGACTGATTTTTTATGTTTCCATTTAGGTTGTTTGGTTTGTAGGTAAATTAACAACCAGTTTTGCTAAAAATTACATGGAAATAGAACGCTGTTCAATATTTTACACCAAAAGAAACTTTCAAACGCGGATAAATATACTTTTCCGGCGACATTTCTTGTGTAAATACTAGTATTTATTCTGAAAAAACTGTAGTATCTGATAAAAACTGTCAGACAGTAATTACCGACTTTATTATTATTCCCTGACCGTACCTTTGATATACATGAGACGTGTAAACATATTAATAACGTATGGTGTAAGATGACGAAAATTCCAATTCACGTTGCAAGAGAGCCACTCACTTTCGTGGTACGGGCCGGATCCCGGCGGAACTGGGATTTCCGGGCCGTGCCTTCGTGGCGCACCGGTTCCGACGCAACCTTGACTCGACCACGACGCGACCTATCGGGGAGTTAGTTAGAGATAACACTTTGTTCCCGTTTATATTGCCAGTGGGACAGTAATAGGCTGGTTTTATTATTGTTTTTTTTTTATTTGAGAGACCGTGTTTTGTTTTTGAAATGTTTTTTTTATTATTTTCGTGTGGTCACCTCTGAGTCTGCAATACTAGAGGCCTTGCAAAGCTTTGCCAGAGACAAAGTTGAAATGTATCATGTTCTAGGTGCAATTTGCTTTGTGGCAGAAATAGGTATGGTGATAGTTACTTCCCCGGACGAGTTCATTTACAAAGAGCTCCTATTACTACTAAATGATAATGGAATGTACTATTAAACGACGGTAATAACTGTTCGTTCAAGGTTAAGCTACACTTGCCGCGGTCGGCACGTGGATGGGTGACCGTTCATTGCACATTGGGAGACACGGAGGGGTGTCTCGTAAAGCCCACTCGTAAAGCTGTCGGTCCCGCGTATTAACAGGGTTGTGGAGGTTAGATAGGTAGTTACCCCATTTCATATTCTAGTACTTATTCAACTGCATCCGAAGACTGGAAGCCGTCCCAAAGCAAATAACTGCTTTTTATTATTTACTAGCTTTTGCCCGCGACTTCGTCCGCGTGGATTAATAGTTCCCGTTCCCGGAGGATTTCCGGGATGCAAACTATCCTATGTCCTTTCTCGGGTGTCCCAGACTATATCTGTACCAAATTTCATTGAAATCGGTTCAGTGGTTTAGGCGTGAAGAAGAGACAGACAGACAGACAGAGTTACTTTCGCATTTATAATATTAGTACGGATTGCATAATTGAAAAATAACGCTAACGTGTCCGCTTCGAGAATCGATAATAATATCTAATACTATCATGCTACAGTCAACGGGAGCGGAGCAGTAACCAAAGACGTAACAGAACGCGGGTGACACGCAGGGTACAAAGCTAGTATTATCGAAAAGAATTCCTAAGCAAATAAACCCTTTGCTACAAAAGCTCATTAAAAAAATATTATAATGTCACAGTGGAACAAAACTGAAGGTATAACAAATAGGACGCCGACAGTAATTACATAATATATGCCTTACACTGTGACTCAACACTTGATACTTACAAGATTTTTATTTTTCACGTGTCAGCGAAACAAACTACAGTTCCGGACGTTTTTAAAAGCGAAAATACACAAACACAAACATATTATTACCTTGATCGATTGGAAATTGTAACTTGTATGCTTTAATGGTTCAAGAGAATTTATTGTTCTAGGGTTCCGTATCATATTTTTAAATTCTTAAGTTGTAATACTTTTCACGTATTATGTTAGGTATAGTCGTTTTTATGAAGGCTTATTTGTGTTTATGTGTAATTCTATACGTAAATATTGATTTTAAAGGAGTCATAGAGTTTCTTGCCAATTCTTCTCCATGCGCAAACTAAACTACCTTTTGGAACCTACCGTTTAACTAGTTTTCTTTTTTCTTTCTTTCTTTCTTTCTTTCTTTCTTTCTTTCTTTCTTGTAAATGATTTTCAAAAGTGTCTTTTAATGGCATGATGATTTGATTTTGACATTAATTTCCCTTTTGCTAAGTGCAGCACAACTTTATCTGTTACCGTCTATCATGGGAATATATTTCAGTCAATCTTATGTCTGAATCTAAGTAAACAACGATACACTAAAAACATGTATGGTGTAATCCCTCACTCTCAGGTTCGTATAAAATTTCTTTTATTTTTAATCAACGTTTATTTCATCGGTTTTTCTCATTCGCTGCCAATTTTTGAAGCTAGCAGGGCCGCTGTCTAACCTGACACTTAGTACCTTTATACATTTCGAGAGTATCCGTTTATTAATTCAAATATGGAACAGAAACGGAACCCACAGTGCATGAATAAAGTTGCCCTTAGGCCGCTTACATAATTTGACATTTGTGTGCGAACCTCACTTAAGTTTGAATGACTGACTAGACTATTGTAATGCACCGATTTTATGCAAATAGTTTCATTTTCTTTTAAACTGAGTAAATATGTACATTTTAAATGTTCGTCAGGACATTTTGTCAAACGTTTTAGATCCAATAAATGTTGCAAAGGGGAGTCCCGAATTTTTGCAGATAACATTGATGAAGCTTCACTTATCTTACATCTCGATGCGGGTGACACAGGGCTAATTACGAATATAGATGACCTGTCGGCAGCAACCCTCAAACCGTCAAGCACGACTCTCAAAGCTAATTCCTAGATACTGTAGTCACCGTTGACGCCTTTCTGTCATCCGGCCACCCGAAAAGCACTTTCCAGGCGCGTTAAGCACTCGACTCGGAGGGGAGAGTGGGGTCTCCCTCGCCCCTCCCACTCTCGCGTCGCCCGACTTCGAAAAAAGGCGATGCACTTCATATTGTTCTTTTTGTGTCCACGATCGATCGTTTCGGTGAAGGAGTGAGTTTTTATCTGTTCGGCCCTGCTTCAGTTACTTCACACGTGGTGGGCTAATTGGTGGATGCGTTCGGACCGCTCAATTAGAAAATAGACGAGCCGCAGGAGTGGGGGGGGGGGGGGGCAGCTTGAGATTTTTGCGAGGACACGCTATGGGGAATTGAGATAACGCAGAGTTCGATCAGCACGGTCTTATTTTATTTACACCCCCGCATCGGTGCTTATGATTACACATGAACGTTTTCAATCACCTCTGAATGCAAATTGGCTGTATTCGGAACGAGTGAAGGAGAGAAAATAAGATAGGAAGCGGTCCAAACGAAAAGCTACAATCGTGAACCGGGTTCGGTTAAGCTTTATCTGGTTTGCGGAATCAACGTTGACACTTTCAACCTTCAACTACAAATGCGCGCGTTGTTCTTTAAAAGCCGGAGTTGTTCCCTCACCTGTATTTGGCGGGCCCCTTTGTGTGTAAGGCTAATGACGCACAGTTGCACGGTGCGCCTGCAGCTGGTAATCTGACGTATAGTAAGCACGTGTGATTGGCCAAAGCCACGTGGTCCCGCCGCCGCCGGATTATCGGCAGTGCCTAGTTTGTCTTCTGCCTTATTTGACTAAATGATGCAAGTGATTTGTTTTTCTTTCTGGGAGCGGCATGAATGAATTTACTGCTCATTTCATTTATTATAATAACCATGGAGTGCCCATTTATTCTTATAGGTAATAAAGTTTTAGGAATTATTTGTGACATTTTGGTACCATATTTTAATTAACATGATACCCTGGAGTAAAATCACTTGGTTTTTATTATATTAAATCAATATTATTACCTTTGAGAATCACACTGGTTTTCTAAGCACGTGCCAATATCCTCGACGCCGCCACGAACCAGTGTTACATGAATTAAAATATTCGTACCTACCTACTTACGCCGCACGAACCAAACACGCGATCGCACTTACCTGTAAAAGAAAGTAGTTTTCAATTAAACACAGTTCGCAAATCACAACATAAAAGGAAGAAAATTTTATAACTATAAATTACAAGATACTTTGTAGACACGATCATATAAAAATGCACCCTATATTATGTAGTCAGTAGTCATATTTTGCTTTATACCTAACCAGCTTTTACACGCAGTTTTGGGCACGTGCAACTTTTGCGTCCCACAGTAAACATGCTTCGACAACACAAAATGGGTCCTGAAAAAACATGTACATTCCTCCCGACGATGCCTCTGTTAGTTAATCTTTTGCTTTATTTTACGCGATTGTTTTAACATTAGGCTTTGTTTAAAGTGGACTCAAATAATGTGTTTTTAGTGGGATATGCCTATGAGGTTTTAGGGGTCGATTAAGTATTGTTTATTTTGGGGTCTAGGGTAAGTAGTATGATCAGTATGTTAAGAGATAGGTGTATATGACCCCACGATTAACGTCAATGGATCACAGGTTTTACGAAGATTTAGACATTGCTTATTTTATATTTTTCTTTTATATTTTTAAGTATGTTATATTGTATGCCTTTAATTATTGTAATTGGTTCACTTGTAACTGTTTTAACTAAAGTAAAAATAAATAAATAATAAATTGCTTTTGCTATGCCTTCGTAATTTTTTAAACGCAGTTGCGGTAGGTGCTTGTTAACTGGCAGAGGTCGTCAAGTAAGTAAAATGCGTTATGCCTCCTCCAGGCGACCTTCCCTTTCTGTATGTGTCTATTACATGGGTGTGTGTATAATTACAACAATTACATTTACACATGTAATTTTTTTTTAATTCACTTTTTTCCTTATCCTGGTGCTCCGTGCGACTGAAAGGACCAAAAACTTCAATAAACGTTCAATTCAAAAACTCGACACACTTCATGGATAAGCTCGATCATATTTGTGCCAGGTGTATGAGAAAGAAAATATGTATAGAGTCGGGCGTATAGTGTGAATTAATATATTATACACTAGCAAACTGCCCGCGACTTCGTCCGCGTGGCTAATTTTACCCGTCTTACGTTACATCTTTAGTTACTGCTCCGCTCCCGTGTGTCGTAGCGTGATGTTTTATAGCCTATAACGTGGCTTTCTATGGGTAAAAGAATTTTCAAAATCGGCCCAGTAGATCCAGAGATTACCCTCTACATACAAACTTACAAACGAATGTTACCTCTTTATAATATTAGTTTATTATACATGAGTGTATCATGCATGTTGGTACGTATTCGTAAGTTACGTACGCCGCTTGGGTGCATCGTACAATGTAGTTCTTTACTATCTCCACGCCATCTATTTATAATAATTTAATGTGAATATGCAATTATTAAAAATATTGTGCTGGGTTTAATTTTTCTGTTGGTGTACTTTTATTACTGAAGTAAGTTGATTGGCAGCCCGGAGTTTGGAAGTTAGTGGTGTTAGTAGTGTTTGGAAGTTAGCCATCAAATAAACAACTAGCAAAAAATCATTTAGAAAAAGAAAAACTTTACAAAGTAAATAGTTTCTCTGAATCCATTATTTAAACAGTCTTAAATAAATTAATGCTAGCAAAAATGTTATGATTCTACAGAAAATCATCGCGTGTGACGAAGATCTTAAAGCGGTCGCCTATCACACCGAAGTTCTTTAATGATTGGTGAACGAATAGGTACGAGTTTTAATACAAACTGCGGTCCCTTGCACTGTGTAACAAAACCAGCTGTTGCATACATTTTGACCGTGTAAGTTGCATATTTGTGTGGAACGGGTTTATTTTTATTACCGACGATACATTTCTGTGCCTCGTTAGCCTAGTGGTCCTAAGCGCGACCGCAACGCTAGAGGTCGTGGGTTCGATTTCCAGGTCGAGCAAAGTGTTATTGGGTTTATCTATGAAAATCTCAATAGCAGCTCGGAGTTAGGATTCGAACCCGGTTAATGGCAATAGGCTCGCCCCCTATTACATGGGACCTACACATACTGGCGATGGTAGGTACACCTCTGTCTAACCCTTCGGGGAATAAAGGCGTGATAGTGTGTAATAAAATAAATTAATGTTAAAAATGAATGCAGAGATTGAAGTAACGTACTATTGTATGTTGTTTCAAATATTGTACAGTGGTACAGAACCCTTCGTGTGCGAGTCGACTCGCACTTGGCCGGTGTTTTTTTTTAATAAATTAAACATAAAAGTATTCGCTCTTTGCATTCAACAAAAAACTCACGGTTTAGAAAAAGCAAATGGCCGCGTATTATAAATAAAGGTCGGTAGTTTTGCAACATAGTTGCTTTGCAACAAACGTAATAGGCCAATTAATACTCTATACTTTAATTGTTATTGTTTTATAAAGTTCCCCGACCCTGTGCGAGTTTTCGAATTTTATTACTTATCCATACTAGTACGTAAATGCAAAAGTAACTTTGTCTGTCAGTTTGTGACGCTTTCACGACTAAACTACTGAACCGATTTTGATGAAATTTGGCACGGAGTAAGTTTGAACCCCGAGAAAGGACATAGGCTACTTTTTATTCTGCGTCTTCCTCTGCATCCGTGCTAACCGACATTTACGCGGCGAAGTCACGAAAAAGCTACTAGGACTTAGATTCCAGAATAGTCAGATTTCTGTAATTTTTGGGTTAAGTTTAGCAGGGTGATGACAGCAGTTCCTAGGACAGGCCTAAACTAGACGACTAAACAATTCCTAGCCCGATAAATAAAATTCACTAAAAAGAAAAACAGTTCAAAATCACCAAATATTTTTAATCCGATGCTCACAAGTCTTGTTAATTAAAAGGTGTTTAAAATTCATTAAAAGCGTTTAAATATTCAGCTCCAATAAATATTATATCGAATATATTCTACACGTTATCTCGCAGAATAGCTCTGCTAACTTATTCATGCAGCGCTGCCCCACTTTTGTATTGCATATTTTAAAAAGATAATATCATCGACGTACTTGTAATGATAAAGAAAAATTACTCCAGCTATATTGTTCGCTTTAGGTTTACAATGTTTGTGTACCTAACTATGTGAATTCTACTAATATTATAAATAGGTTAAGTATGTTAGGATGTATGGATGGATGGATCTTTGTTACTCTTTCACGGTTAAACGGCTGAAAGAATCTTGATGAAATTTTGCTTATAAATATATTATACTCTAGAACAGCACAAAGGCTACGTTTTATCTCGAAAAAAAAATACGGTTCCCGAAAGATAATATATTAACTTTAACGCGGATGAAGTCACGCTAGTTTACTATAAAGAAAAAAAGTATCTTAATTACAAGTTATCTTAAATGTGTTTATGTTTTTATCCCTGATTGTCTTGTAACTTAAGCGTGGTAAATTAAAAAATCTAATTAATGAATCGCCAGAAATTGATGTTATAGAACTTGCAAACACGAGGTTCAACTACAAAATATAATATAGTGGTTCTTTCTTAGCTTTACTAACTCAGAGTTATAATCATGATAAGCGTAAGCTGACCTAAGTTACATTTTAAACTTTTGCTGCATTTATTTTTTAATTTTAATTTTAAATGCTATTTCTACAGGCTTACAAATTTCCAATAGAAAAGCCCGATTACACTCTACCCGACCTGAGAAACGAAGCCAGGATCCCAACACTCAGAGATCGCACTTACGACCACCATTCACGTATACATATAACAAGTTTGACTGAACCCACAAACAAACTATAATTTCCTCTGAACTGGTTAGTACATTGCTTATCTTATAAATAAATTCCTGAGACACAAAGGTACCATTCTAATACTTTCCCACATATTAGATTATTTACTCATATAGTAATAGGAAAGGTATACCATTCAATGTATTTGGAAAAACATGAATTACTCATGGGAAATGGTAATGGTATTTGCTACCATTTTCTTCGGTGTGAATTCGGGTCGTCGCCCCCTCAGTATGGGTGGGTATACGCCCGTAGTTGCTTGGACAAATTATGTATTATGTAGATAATATTTAACGCATCTAGCTATGAGATTATTTCATTAAACGTTCTGTCGCTTTTTAGTTATGCTTACTGAGATCTGAATAAGACTTAGAACTGCTGAATTATATGTATGCATAAAAAATTGTACCTAGTACAATTAAATATTATACATAAATATCTAAATTAATTAACATCAATTTTATTTTTAAATCACATACTGCGTGTGAATAAAAAAATAAGGATTAAGAATTATTATTCTTATTAGCCTGTGGTTTCCCACAGCTGGGCAAAGGGGCCCCGTCCTCTCTGTCTCTCAGTGCCATCTTGCTAATTTCTGTGAATGCAAGTCGTTATACACAAACAAACTCCATCTTGAATTTAAGAAGAAAATAGTACATTTTTCATAATTTCTTGTACAAACAAACAAACAATTGCAAAATATTGTTGCGGTTGAAACGTAAGCAAATGTATTGCGATGTTTAATCAACGTATCTTTGAATCCATTCAGCTGAAATTTGATATGAAAACCTGAATGCCATCCTCCCCGCGGGAATTCGTGTAAAAGGATGTGGATTATATACCACGGAACCACCTCTTTGTTTTGTTTTTATTTAACCTACAACATATAATACAATGGTTGAATAACCTTAGCTCAAAGGTGAAAATTTTCCTTTTGAAAAATTTGCGTGTGAAAAGCGAGTAGCGAGCTACTTATTAGTTATGAACATACCGAAATATAATTAATTATAACACATTCAGCAGTATTAATTCTAATTATAATTAATCGACGATAAAATAATTACACAAACAAATTAGACGTATCATCCTCCACTAAGGTTAATGATATTTTCTGTTTGAAGATGCGGATGGCATACGTTAGCCACATGAAATAATTAGGGGCGTGACATTGCCGGGGTGCGCCGCTTACGTCGAATGAAATCGGACACTTAAATTTGGTATTGTTGATAAATGGTTTAATTGTTTTGGCAATTAACCACGATGGGGGCGCGGGGTGCCGGAGAGGGGTTACCCGGTTGTAATTTAGTTCAAATTTGTCGTTTCATCTACCGGACGCGATTAGGCCGTCTTCAAGGCTCGAGTCGTATGCTTGGTAAAATAACCAAGTAACAAACTCCAATATACATATTATTTGCAGGTTTAATCAAACAAACTTTTTGATTGAAGTATGCGTAGCAATCGTAAGCTCGGGCCGCCGGGAACGCTTGTCGCCGGCCCGGCCCGTCCCCGATTTCATTTTAATAACAGGATAGACAGATCGTATTGCAAACATTGGACAGATTTTAGTGTGGGCCCGTGAAAAAGGCGCTAGCGGTCAGTTATCGTAAACTAACAGTGATACCGGTGGCGATAATTGGTCTCGCCAATTAACCCTGCCGCGCCGACCAGCGCACCACCCCGGGACAATGGTTTAATTTGACGCGAATTTTTAACCGCTATCGGGACATATCCCGCGGTGTGGACGATTGACAATCAGAGTTCAACCATTTGAGGTGAGATAAAAAAATTAAATTTTTCCCGCACTCGATTTAAAAGAAGCGACTTTTTATACAGTTTAGGATTAAATGCTTTTTCGTTTGGGGTTTTTTATTGTTAGATTTTTATCAAACTAGATTGGAATAACGCTTTTCTCTCAGTTAAAAAAAAAAAAACTACTTTATGGAATTGTGATGGCATCCTTTGGGAAGATAGTAATCCATATTTAATCATGCTATAACATGATTTCAATATCAGTATTGCACCTATGACTTACAATTACATCGATTTAATTGATTAATTGATTGATTGGACATAGCTTTGACTGCTTACAGTAGCTGCAAATTGCATATCGATTGAGCTTAATCGTATTACCTGATAAGCACTTAGCCACCGCATTATTAGTATTGCCTAAATCATACGATTGATTACATTACAAACCTGCTAACACTAGTAATTCAATTAAAGATTCACCAAGCACATTTCCAATACGTATCATTTTAATATTCTCCATTGAACAGTAACGCAGTGGTCTCACGAACGGATGGCTGCCCAATGTTGTATAAGTATCACGGTTTTGTTAATGTTTCGACGTTTTAAATGATATAATAAATTCGTATTATCACCGTTGTCGGGACAAAATTGTTTTCACACTCGCCAGGCTTAATTCATTAACCGACTGGATATACTATGAGCGATAAAATACCGTTTCGCGCGTCGGGATATTACTGGATGTGGCTGGCAACGGGAGGGTTAAACATTCTCTTTTCAATAAACTTTGTTGCGTATAGTTTGTGTATTGAAATAATTGGAGTGAATAAATTGAGGTTTATCTTTGAAGACGCTTTAACTTATGTAGCGTTGACGTTACTCGTTAGACTGAATTTCAAATGCAGTACATTACCAGGTATGAATATTGAAAGCTAGGTGGAAGTAGACGCCTTGCTAAGTAGCGCAAGCTCTGCTTTCTGCAAACTTAAGCTTAACTTTTCCTCATTCCATATTTATCATACTGCAGCATTCCCCATCATATTTATACATGTAATCCCTGTTGCATAGCGAACTGGGATCATAAAGCAGTGCGACCAATCCATTTGATTACTTTCTTATTGACATGAAGCGCCTGGAACTACGCTCTATCCGAAGGATTACAGTTGATAAGTAAGTATTAATTCCATTTGACATCGATTCTTTCTTTCTATGAAACTTTTCTTTAAAATTCTCTCTTCATTTTTATTCTTTAAGCTTTTTACTTTAACGCTCTGTTTACGAACACTAGTGTTCCGAATTGTCAAAAACGAGCAAACTGACTGAAATTAATTTAAAAGTAGCTTATGCCCGTGACTTCGTTAACCTGAATGTCGGTTGCCATAGTGATCTTTTTCTTGCGAACCCTATTCTATTTCTAAGTTCCTCCTTATATCATCAGCAGCCAGTGAAAGTCTCGTCAAAATCAATCCAGCCGTTTAGGAGATTACCGACAAGACACAAAAAAAATGATTCTTTACTTACGTGTCTTTAAAACGTTCATACTATTTATTTTGTAAAAAAATGGTTATTTTGTCATCTTGACATTATAAACAAAAATTCCATTTCTTTTTGTATCGACGTTGGTACTCGTAATTTAAAAGTAAAACTTTAACAAAAAGATGCTTAACTTAAAATTCATAGGCTGTACATTTCCAAACTGCCTCGTTGGCCTAGTGGTCCTGAGCGCGACTGCTATGCTAGAGGTCCTGGGTTCGATTCCCAGGTCGAGCAAAAAGTGTTACTGGGTTTTTCTATAAAATTCTCAGTAGCAGCTCGGAGTTTGGATTTGTGCCCGGTTAATGGCAGTAGGCTCGTCCCCTATTACATGAGACCTAAATATACCGGCGAACTGTGGGTTTACATTGGTATACCTCTGCCTAACCCTTCGGGGAATACAGGCGTGATGGTATATTATTTACATTTCCAAAATCACAAGTGCTCACAAAATTCCGTGCACATACATAATGATGTAGATAATTAAGTTTGACCTTAATCGGGAAATGTATAATAACTAATGCACAAGTCTCCATAGGAGCGTGTATTATAGCAGTGATACCTACCTATCTACCTACCCACTAGTGTATTACCAAGCTGGTCGCCACGGCTGAGTTATGTGATGCGTGTTAACGATTGTCTCTTTCGAATAGGCACGGAGGCTGCATCGCTGTATTTGTGATATTATTGTATGTTTATGCCTTGGATAGGAGCTTAAGAGTACCTAAGAATTAAAAACTTACTTAGGTAGAAGGAGTGCACTATTATAATTATCACTATTGAGTTTAGCCGAAGTGACCGAAATCGGTCTGGAGTATATTTATTCTTGCGAAACTACCTCGTTAGCCTAGTGTTCGATCCCCAAGTTGAGCGAAAAGTGTTATTGGGTTTTTCTATGAAATTTTCAGTAGCAGCTCGGACTTAGGACTTGTGCCCGGTTAAAGCCTGTAGCCTCGCTCCCTATTCCATGAGACTTAAAACATACGCCCGTACTGTGCGTGTACATTGGTACACCACTGCCTAACCCTTCGAGGAATACAGGCGTGATTTCTTGTAGGTATAAACGTGAAATAAATCGGTAATTAAAAAAATAAACCGCAACCACGTCATCGAAATCGTTTAAAAAGCTATGAAACCAGTACTCAGTCATAGCACAGCTCAGCTTATAGTATCACAATTCATTGGAGCAACATTTAACGGGGCGAGTAATAAAATGAAATGTATACGTTGTTGTAAAATGTTATATGCGACGTGCACGTTGATTGCACCGATATATCAAGTGCAAAAAGCTTCTGACATCCGCTGTACGCACACTTAAATTATGTACGTTTTTTTAATAAATTAATTATAGCCTATGAACTGGAGGGTTGAACGGTTTAAAGATTAAACGTGTCGGGTTAATTATTGTACGTCTGACGATTAAAAAAATTGTTGTATTTTGTCAGTTAATATGGCATATCGAATTTGACATCATCCTCATCATCCACTGCTAGACATATGCCTGCTTTAAAGATAGCCACAATGACCGGTTCCGCGCTGCCGGCATCCAGCGATATTGACCACGTCATCTGTCCACCTTGTGGAAGAATTGAAATCAAAATTTGAAAAATTTAAGCTGCAATTTATAAACTGCTTTCGAATTAAACAAAAATATCAAAGTCAAAGTCAAAGCAAAGTCAAAGTCAATGACATGGTATGTTACATTTTTAATGTGTACAAACGGCCGGCCCCTTTCTTAGCTAGTCGTAGCCTATTCGTTAACAATCGTAGATTATCCGTAAACAACCTTAGCCTATTCGTAGACAATCCTAGCTTATTCGTAGACAATCGTAGCCTATTCGTAGCAGTGCTCAAAAAGTTCGCCGAGGACATTTTAACTATATTTGTTGAGCTAAACTAATAACAGAAGAATTAAAATGTTAATTTACGTATCAATTGTTATAAATTAAATTGCAGCATTGTAATTTCGTGGTTAGGAAATACAATTTGCGGTTTTATGCCTGGTTTGAATATAGGATCGAAATTAGTTATAATAATGATAACATAATTATAGAGCAATTCTCATTTTAAAGTTACACGCTTCAAAATCAGTAGGTCACTACTAATACGTGTGAATAATCTCCAGAATAACCTCTTTAAGGGATTGGGGTCCGTACGTAGATCGATGGAATGTTCAGGGTTAAAAAAAAACATTTATTTGTACAGAATAAGGCCGCATTTCGTAAGACCTGGATAAGACTGGCACGAGAGTTATGAAGAGAAGCCTGTACCCAGCAGTGGTAGAACTTGTCTTGTAGATGATGATGAGACCAGGAGGATCATTCTAACTTATAAGAACAATAGCAATCTATTCTAAGCAACTAAATTACCATTTTTTTTTAGATTAGAATTTTTCTAATTATCAAAACCGGTCTTCACGCCCAATAAAAAAAGACGTAACAAAAGAGAAAACAAAAAATAAAGTCAGTTAGCACACACCAAAGAAAATAAATTTAATAATGACATCGGAAAATGGTACCTACGCTCGGTCCAATCAAATATTTACCACCGATCAACACGTAACAGTTCTGCCGCGAAAAACATTTCACAAACAAATAATTACCGTTGTAACGAAAGCGAGACCCAAAACCCATGTGTATAGTTCACAAATTAGTGTGGCAACGTGAAAAATTGAATTGAACCGACCATTCGATTGCCATGTCCCGGTCTGATGTATTAACATTTATTGGTTTACAAATTAAAGATAACTCTTGGACTGGCCGTGCCAATATTGTGTTGGGGAAATTTTTTGTGTTTAAATGTTCGCTAATCGGCCGGCTATGAAACTTTTAATATCCGATGCGAGTTTTTTTTTGTTGTTCATGTACCGTTTCGGTTTTATGGTTGCGGGTTATATAAATTGAAATTGTATCCACGAGTTCAGGTAGGAATATATGTACCTATGTAAACTCTTGACAATTAAAGAGTGCCTGTAAATAGTCTAATTGTAAGAAATGCTTGCTACTATGGGAAGGAATTTTTTGATGACTTATAGTTTTAGTTCTTTTTTTTATTATTGTTAAGGTAGAAAAAGGAGACATTTCTACGAACTTGAATTTTTATTTCTGTGTGTCACGGCTCTTTAAAGTCGATAAATATCTACTTAAAAGAAATCAACAAACTGACTTCATTATGTCACCAATTGATACGGTATTCCTATTACCTTCAATTTCATTGTGAACACTTTAACAAGATAATTTCAGTTTCAACCGATACCAGTCTATAAAGACAGTGGAGGACACGTAATAATACACTTTCAAGGCCTCCGATCGATATTGATGACAATTCAAGAATGACAATTTTAAGTGACTTTAAAAATGTAACAACCCAAAGTTAGTTAGTGCCGTCTAATCCATAAAATAGCTTGCCCAATATTGAACGGTAACTTTGACTGACAGAGAGCCGGAGTTATTAAGAAAATTAGGGTTCCGCGCAAATAAAATTACAACCTCGGACGTATCCGAGATTGGACGAATACGCATGGACGAACTCGCACCTCGTCTAGTCGATAATAAAATGACGTCACACCCGAGAAAACGTCAAAATTTGTCCAACACTCTTGTAAAATAGTCATCTATCAGAGGGAACCAATTATGTTGTCATGTATTCGAAAATCTATTGGTCTCAAACTAAAGTTACGATCACACTAAACGTCTTAAAAGTTAACAAATCCTTATGAATGACATCTCAATTGAACAGTTACCGAGCGAGTTGGCGCAAGCCGATGTTTGTGAACTTTATGTAAAACAAGGGAAATGATTAAGTCCTATTTATTACAAAGAGACATTTGTAAATGGAAATGGATACATATGTGTACAATAGCCCTATAGAGGATTTCTTGCAAAATAATTTATAAAATGCCAATTACAAATGTCAGTGGAAATGCCAAATGTCATGATGGCGCAGTGGTTGAGGCGCCCGCCTACCGTGTATGAGGGTCGCAACCGGGTACGAGCAAGTACCAATGCGACTTTTTCAAATAATTTGTACTTTTAAGTTTATCTTGGACGTTACTGACATCGGTGAAGCAGAAAAATCATGTATAATTTACTTTGTAATCGCGAATCCGCCTTTGTGGAGCCTGGTGATCAAAGCTCGTGCATTATCCTTGCGTGCGCCATTAGGAGTGATAAGGACGGGTACACACACACACACTCTAACCGTTGTACCATACCGAAATACTACTACAGTCCGCTGCTATCCTGGTACAACAAGTAACTTTCGAAAACTACTCCGTAATCATTATGGCCACTCAGCGCACCCCACCTGAAGGAATACAATCATTACTGTTGCCAAGTATTTTAACACAGGAGTCTGACTCGGCATCCGACTGTGTCGGCTCTGATCCTGACTGCGGAGGACAAATAAACATTACACGTCGTATGAAACGAAAATTTGATGACTCCACATTAACCGACATAAAGGAGATGTTAGCAAACGTACAGCAACAACAAAAAGCTCAAGCCTTAAAATTTGATACAGAAATGAGCAAAATGGTTATACAAAACACGGAGATTAAAACCTCAATTGAGACCATGTCGGCGAAATACGACGAAATTTTGCAAGAACTCAAGCAAACTAAATTGGAAAACACTACGTTCAAAAAACAAATAAAATCATTGGAACAAAAGGTAGAACTACTGGAACGAAATGCAAAAGCATCAACTTTAGAGCTCAAAAATGTACCACTTCAACAAGCTGAAAATAAATCAACCCTAGTCAGTATGGTAAAAAACCTAGGAGACGCTCTGAAGATTGAAGTGCAGGAGTCCGATGTGAAAAACATTTTCAGACCAAAAATGTCGGACAACAAAACAGCCCCAGTAATAGTGGAATTCTCAGCGACCACCCTTAAAGAAAATATAATGAAAGCCTCGAAAACTTTCAATAAAGAAAGCAAAGAGAAACTGAACTCTGGACATTTGAAATTGATTGGTGAATCGAAACCTATTTTCATATCGGAATCTCTTACAACAAATGGAAGGCGCCTACATTTCTTGGCACGTCAATTTGTAAAAACCCACAACTACGCAGGCTGCTGGACTTCGTACGGAAGGGTATATATTCGTATACACGAAGGTGACCGACCCAAATTAATCTCTGGTGAAGAAGATTTATCTACGCTGAAATTACTATGACTATTTAATTTAATATCCTTTAACTATTTTACAAAGTCATGTTGTACAAATTTAAAATCTAAAAATCTTGTTAGTAACATTTCAAGCTACTATAGTGGCTACAAATATCTATATGTAATTTCTCTAAAGTACTTGCATGTGCCTGCCTACACTCTCATCTCACTAATACACCACACTCTACGAGCATACTTGCAATATTACACAATAAACACATACACAAACTTCACCACAACACATACTAATATTATGTTATATGATATAACATATTTTTATGATATACCAATTCTACATATTTACATACTATACACTAATTCAAAACCCCTAATAACCCCTAATTTTATTAAAGTTTATTTACATACACAATGTACTTTCTTCCGATTACAAGAAACGGACTATGTCTACATTAGTTTAGTTTACGATGCCCTTTTTCACTGCGCTCTTTCTTACCTTTACTTCCAGATAATAACAATAAATATTATTTGTATTGTAATTTCACTAGTAGCAATAATACGCTTCATTCGATACCACAAATAATTTAATACAAAACATAGACCAGTTTAGTATTTCTGCACCTGTTTCTTGTGAACCGGAGGAATGCATCGAATATCTCCACCATCCCACTCGATATCTAAATATCCTACAGCAGAATATCCGCAGCCTATCCTGCAACTTCCAGGAGTTTCACGTTCTTCTTAACCGACTAAAATTTTCATGTGACATTATAGTGCTGTCAGAATGTTGGTTATCCCATGTCGTCAACCTGCCATTGCTGGAGGGTTATAATGCGTGCAAAACCAATGACAACTACAATCAAAACGACGGTCTTGTTGTTTATACAAACAGTGACCTCGAATGTACTGTAGAAGAACCCTACCTTGCTGAAGCAAATTGCCTGACAATTAAGATACAAAACCACACTATATTGATTGCGATTTATAGACCCCCAAGCTTTAGAAGCCCTGATACTTTCATTGATTCACTACATGCACTATTAGAAGGTTTTTCGTCTTTCAAAAACATTATCATAGTGGGAGACATAAATATTGATCTAATTAAAACAAGCCCTACGTACACGGCGTATATGGATACAATTACTTTTCACGGATTACTTCCTGCCATCAACGCCGCAACTAGGGGAAAATCGTGCTTAGACCATGTGCTATTAAAAACGAAATTAAGTGCTTTTACATTTACTCTCGGAACCAGTATTACGGATCATGAGTCTGTCTTGTTTAGTTTAAAAATAGGCGTTTCTATCAATAAATTAACAAAACTAAAAACTATTCATAAAATTGACAAAGAAAAACTTATAACCGATTGTGAAAATTATGATTTTGTGGAAGTTTATCAAGAAGCTAACTTACATATCGCAATGAGCAAATTCATTTACATAATACAGCACTTAGTTGCTAAAACTTCGATAAGACGTTTAACCCCTAGAAATAAATTTACGATAAAACCATGGATAACTGTTGGTATGTTACGTTGTATACGCACAAGGGACAGGATGCATAAAAAATTAAAACTTAATACAAATAATGAAATATTAAAAATATCGTATTTAAGATACCGAAACTATTGTAACAATTTATTAAAAAAACTTAAGAAGCAGTATGAGAGAAGTCAATTAATAATGTCTAAAAATAACTCAAAAAGGCTTTGGTCCACCATTAAAACAATTACTAACAAAAATAACAAAAATGAACAACCACTACAACTTTTAAAAATTGCTGACAATCCCAAAGAGTCTATTAACAAGACTAACGAATACTTCTCCAATATCGGCAAACGTTTGTCTGACAAGATTTTGGCCACTCGCTTTCCAAAATATAAAAAAATACTTGAACCTCCCCTTAAATCTTTTGTTCTCCTACAAACTGACCACGAAGAAGTGGAAAGAACAATACAACTTTTAAAAAGTGACTGCGCTCCAGGCTGGGATCAAATCAGCGCTGAGATTCTTAAAATTACTTCCAAGTCAATAACACCTGTGCTTGTTTATTTGATAAATCGCTGTTTCGAGGCTGGGGTCTTTCCGGATTCTTTAAAAAGAGCTGTAGTACACCCAATATACAAGGCAGGTGATAGAGGCAGTGTCAGCAATTATAGACCGATTGCAATATTAACTTCCATATCGAAATTATTTGAACGCATAGTCAATACCAGGCTTACTAAATTCTTAGAAGACGGTAATCTACTTTCTAACTCGCAATATGGTTTCAGGGCTGGCCGCTCAACAAATAATGCTGTACTTGATCTTGTTAACTTTCTGGTCAATAAACTTGATAACAAAAAGAAATGCTTGACTATATTTCTCGACCTTGCTAAGGCCTTTGACACTGTTTCTGTCCCCTGCCTTGTAGAGACGCTGGAAGCTCATGGTATAAGAGGCATCACACTGGCACTTTTTTCTGATTATCTGCACAATAGAACACAATGCGTAAAAATAGGTGACAACATCAGTGACGAACTCCCAATTACATTTGGGGTGCCTCAAGGCAGTATACTTGGACCGACGCTCTTCCTCTGCTACATAAATGAGCTCTGCGCACTTGATATTAAAAATTGCCGCATTTCAGCTTATGCAGATGATACATCTGTAACCTTCTACGCTGATTCATATAAGGAACTTTTTAATTATGCGCAAGAGGGTTTCAACAAGATCTGTCATTGGCTAACATCACACTACCTCACTTTAAATGATGACAAGACAAAATTCATTGTGTTCTCTATTCAAAATCGAAGAGAAATAGCTGACCTTACTTATAACATATATGCCCACAAATGTAATTTCCCTCCTATCCCTAGCTGTACCTGTCCCAAAATTACACCTACCAAATGCATTAAATATCTCGGAATCGAAATTGATGCTAATTTAAATTTTGATAACCATATACATTCAATGTCAAATAGAATCCGAAAATTAACATATATTTTTAAAGCTCTGCGTGACGTAGCAGACAGACAGACCATAAAGTTGGTATACGAGGCCTTGGCGCAGTCAGTTATATCCTATTGCATCACTACCTGGGGAGGAGCATGCAAAACTAAAATTATTACCCTGGAAAGAGCGCAAAGGATGATACTGAAAGTAAGCCTATCTAAGCCTCGGCTTTTCCCTACCTCTGAGCTTTACGAAGAAGCGCAAGTCCTCACTGTGCGCCAGCTTTACATAATGCAATCTATCCTTCACAAACTGAGTGACTTACCAGAAGATAGAAGAAAACACATAGCTCAGACTAGAAGAAAGCACGCGGTATGTGAGACGGCTGCTGTGAACACCTCATTTGCACAAAGATTTTTTCCATTCCGAGGTGCTATGTTGCTAAACAAAGTAAATAAAATAGTTCCGTTCTCCAATAATTCGAAAATAGAAAGCAAAAAAATAATTTATAAATGGTTACTGACTCTTAATTACTCCGAAACAGAAAAAATCTTAGAGGTACAAATATAAACGGAAGTGTTTATTGCATTATTATATTATTATTTCATTACATATTATAAGAAGCAAAATAATATGATAGCAAACCTTGCATATACTTTAAACCTACTTACGTTTTTATATATATTAATCATTTATATATCACTATTCTACACTTACCAAAATGTTACTTAGCATAATGCTCCATAAAACTAAATAAATGTGTATAAACACGCAAAAACAAATTTTTAACAAAACTACCCGCCCTTTGACACATACATACACACACCCACTCCCAAGCACACCCTCATTTATACCCACACACACACACTCACCCTCCCACACATAGACTCACCCACGCATTACTCCACATCATTCCACGTTTTACTCAATCATTCCCACTCTTTCCGTCTTTCACTTGTTGACAATACATACAAATGTTATGAAATGGGGGGCCTGGAGATCTATAGTACAGGCCTCGGCTTAGTTTAGACTCCAGATCTCCCACAAATTACTAATTTTTCGACAATTTATCTTGTCAACTTTATACCTTGATGTAATTTGTGGAGATGAAATAAACAGATTTTTATTTATTTATTTATTTATTTATTATCTGCATGAAAAGAGGCTTTTGTCCCCAACAATAATAGGCTGGCTATTTTTTTTTGGGAAATGACATTTAATTTTGGTGCAATGAAACAATCCCTTAATCTATTTATCTTCTTCATTATCACATTGCTTCTTCTTCCTCTTCTGTTTTAAAGAAGAGAAAGAAGACATTGTAATTTATGGCACAATGAAAGAACCCTTTATACTTCACCCCACTTCATTATCTACGTTATCATATTCATTAAACATTCGTACTAACGTCATTTTAAAAAGCTACCAACATACTATTATATCATACTCGTAGTTTCATCTACATGTAACCAGTCGCCGTCAGGCCGTGGCGAGGGGTGGACTGCGCTAGCGTGACGGCCCAAGTTTTATTTTACGTAAATCGTAAATATAATTAAATGCTACATCGTGTATTTTGTAGCAAAATTGCAGTTGGCATAGCTAGGGGATTTTAGTGACCTTCTACAATGAATTAAAGGCTAATTCTATGAATTAAAACAGATCAAATTAACAATCAAATAAAAAAAAAATTGGTAAATCAATGGCATTTTTGACAGATTGAGACTGAAACTAAATTGCGATCGTAGCAGACTACTAGGTAGTGGTTAAATTTTACGAAAATATATTTCGTGACATATTTTGAAATAAAATATTTTATGGAGCTTTTTGCTTGATCTTCTCCATAGAAACCTATAACTGCTTTTTTTATTGCCTCGTTGGTCGCGTAGTCGTAAGCGTGAGTTTAGAACGCGAGGTCTTGCGTTGGATTCCCAAGCCGGATAAAAAGTGCCATTGGGTTTTTCCATTAGGAATTTTTCAGTAGCAGCTCGGAGTTTGGAAATTGGTGGGGTGACACCCCCGTGGTTACGGAAGAGGTCCTGCTTTTTTGACGTGGCGGTCAAAACGTTAAATAGTCTATTTTCCTTGCTTTGAAACTGTGGAAATGTTGAACTTTCCAATAAGTGTTCAAATGCCTTAACATGAAATATGTCTATGTAACTGCCACCGTCTCATTAAGAACTCAAAGAACTTGTTGCATTTTGAGCCTATTTTAAGCTATCGTGAAACAAAGTTGGAACCTCTCTTTAATTATTCACATTGTGTATTTATATTTGTTTCCCAAACAAATTATATTGAACAACTTTACCGTGATACGGACTGGAAATAGGTTTGAGTTCGAGTGTAGTATATGTAAAACTAACAGATGCATTTAGATTTCCGAAAGTTTTTCGCCGGTATTAAAACAGCTGGCTTTACTTCGGCATGGAAAATTTATTATTTATATATATAAACTAGCAAACGTTGTTTTGCCATATATTTTTTTTTTTAGGGATATGTAAAATAGATGTTGGCCGAAATAATTTCATCAAAATCGGTCAAGCCGTTTCGGAGGAGTATGGCAACGAAAACTGTGACACGAGAATTTTATATATTAGATAATAAATGCCAGTTAACTGGCAGATAGCTGGGGATATTGTCAGACTAAGGGTTCCACGCAAATAGTAATATAAAGTCATTCAGGTGGTCGAAGTACTCTTCAACATTCATTATGAGGTGAAATTTAGGCTATTTTAGGAATAGCATTAGGGTTCCACGAAACCACCCTTTGAACCCACATTCACGCAAACGATTTAGCACAAACTAGTTCCATCCTAAAACTATTCGCAAATTTCCACTGAAATATCATATTGTATCTACAATAAATTACTAGCAATTCATCTGAAGTGCTAGTATTAATAGTTCCTATTAAACTACCAATTCCTATCATGGTGTATTGAGTATGTAAAGTTCCATCCTCTCATTTACACGTTTTGCATTTTAAGCCTATTTTCAGCAGTACTGTATCGCAAGGTTAGCCTCTCTTCCATTATTCAGAGGCTAAATATTGTGTGTCTATATTTAATGTTGATTGAATGATTGAAGGTGTATGTTTATATTCTGACTGATTGCATTAAGAATTGGTTTTGCCAAAAATAGTTTATCCATAATCTGTCTATTATTAAAATATATCATCATCATCATCTGCTTAGCCTTTTCCCAACTATGTTGGGGTCGGCTTCCAGTCGAACCGGATGCAGCTGAATATCAGTATTTTACATGAAGCGACTGCCTATCAGACCTCCACAACCCAGTAATGGGTAATACGATACAGACTGGTTGTCAGACTTTCGGGCTTCTGACTAACAGTAACGACTGTCAAAGATCTACAAATGACAGCCGGGACCAACGGCTTTACGTGCTTTCCGAGGCACGGAGGAAACTCGCTATAGTAAATGGTCACCCATCCACAGACCAACCTCGGCAAGCGTGGCTTAACCCGGAAGATCGGTCTATGCGGCTGTAATTATTTAGCCACGAGCTCCTATTAAAATATATAAATTATTTATTGTTGGTTGGCTATTTTCCAGTAGGTACAGTAGTAATGTTTGACTGGCCTGTTGGTCTAGTGGTTAACGGCCCTGACTGCTAAGCCGGAGGTCGTGGGTTCGATTCCTACCCAGGACAAACTTTGTGTGTTGAGCATTGTTAGTTCTGTGCCTGGGTGTGATTTTATCTATAATATGTATGTATTTATAAATTATATAAGTATGTATATCAGTTGTCTGGTTACCATAACACAAGCTCTGCTTAGCTTGGGATCAGATAGCCGTGTGTGAGTTGTCCCAAGATATTTATTATAATGTTGAAGAAAAAGTCAGTAGGTAAGTAAAAATACTATATCTCAGTTATATGACTCAATTTTATTCGCGTCTGTGTCTTGACGGCCCAGTGGTTAAACTGCCCGTCATGTATGAGGTTGTTCGATATCGGGTATATACCAAAGTGGTTTTTACAATTTATAATGTACTTTCTAAGTATATTAAAAAAAAATCGCCCACCTGCTTTGAGGTCTTTGCGTTGCAGTGGTATAATAATAGGCTGATATTAAATTTAAATTATTATTCGTGTTTTGGGGGTGGGTTTAGTGAGGTAAGAATCCCACACCCCCCGGTCTTATCCCCAAAGATAGCGCCTTTTGAAGGTTTACCCCCGAAAACAAAAAGTTATACTATTGCATCAAATCTAACATGGACACTCAATGGACAGTGAAAGACCACTGTAGACGTTGTATACCAACAAATGTCACCGAAGTTCTTTCAAAAAACTTAAAAAGACATTTCAAATTTCCTTTACTTCCTAGACACACGTTGCAAATATGAAATTGAATTTTATAAAATTGAAAATAAAAAAGGCTCCCGAATGCCGCCCCCACCGCGTGGCGTTCAATCAAACGACGTTATTACAAAAGCTATAAAACATTCTGCTCGCCACCGAACACAGTTCCGATGACGACTGTCAACTCGAAAAAACGCAATATAGACTTCAATAGTTTCCATTGTACTGTGTCCACCACGGAAAAAATCTCGCACCGTCCAAAGTGAAAAAGGCACTTGCAATAACGAATTTGAAATCCAATAAACCCCGATCTAGTTGCGGCATTCTTTTGCTAGTAATGAAAGTTGAAATAAAAAATAACTACACCGTACACCGGAGGTGAGTTTTGAATGGAACTAGGTATATTATACTAGGTTCCTGTTAAATACGTTTGTTACCCTGAAGCCTTAGTTAGGTGCTCTAGTTATTTCTTATAGCGCACGTTGTGAAGAATCTCAATGTAAAGGTGGTTCATATTAGATACCTACTTTTACTGCTACAAAAATTAATAATAGATACTTCAAACCCAAGACCTTTATCTTAACAGTCGACTAGATACTTAATTTATGTAGCAATGTAGTTCAATGTTGAACGAACAAATATTTCGAACTGAATATTTTCATCAAAGATTGGCGAGACGTTTATTGAAATGTTTAGCTGCATTAATAGAGTGCATTTTACTTTGCAGAATAGATATGCAACACAGTGCCAGCGGTGATCGGTGCGGTAGGTACATCTGTCGGTGTGTAATGGTCAGCGTGATTAAAATTTTCGCTCATCCAATCCACGCGTCATCTCGCCGGATTAAAACCACCTTAATTTTCAAAATATCTTAAATCTTTACCCTATTTTATTACTTTTCTTGTTGATAAAAAAAAATCACAAGCGGCAATAATAATCTGATATTTAATAAATTATCATTACCTAATTCAACAACATAATTCTCGTTAAGTTTATAATTTCACGGGCTATACTTAAGGAATCTCTTTAAAAATATGACATTAACAAAAGCTGCATTTATATTTCAAGCAACAGATAAGATGAAGGAACTAGATATAAACTTTATATTGGATTTCAGCAAAAACCTAAAACATAATAAAAAAAAATCTAAGTACAGAATGCCGACAGTCACTACAGCTTTTAGGCCCGACTTCCTATTCCACGTTCAACGCCTGGCTTAGAATAAATGATTTAGCGTCAATCACTGATCGCAAATGGGTAGTGCGTGTGAGTAAGGGTAATCCTCATCCGATGATGAACGAACTTACATTAATGACATTTCGCAGACATGGCGCAGACATGATGGCAGAGGACACGAATTTGGAGACAAAATTACAAGTCCACTACAGTAGGTATTTTTTGTTGCATAGACTAAATAAACAAATTAGCAGACTTTTTTCTTGTTTATATTCTAATAGGTCACCTAATCTTAAGTGATGATGCGACCTTAGGTGGAACACTGAACCTACATTCTTAAAGAGAAACTTACAATACTGCTTGACCTGGAAATCGAACCATGCTTTAGCTATGTTTGGAACCACGAGATCAACAGAAAATATTTTCGTCATAACATATTTTTTCCACCATCGTCATCTTTTACTAATATTGTAATACTGCAACTACCAGTCGAATTGGAAAAAGAAGTGCCAGGTTCACGAGGAACAGTACAAGAGAATCACTTCACTGAGTCGTGGAACACTTGGGAACATCACGCTCACGACCCACATAAGCGGAGCAGTTACCAAAAACATTAAAAACACCACGCGGACACTAAAAGTTAGTAAAACTATATGCAGGAGGGTATTTTAAAAGAGGAAAACACGGTGTAAAATGTCGGCAATCCAACCGAACACTGTTTATACAATTGTCGCGCATAATCCTCTTTCTAAATGCAAACGAAATGTTGGCACTATGCACCCTGATCCGGCCCTGTCCTCGGCGGACGTACACTGCCTAAATTTAAATTCTAAATGACAATCCCTACGTTAAAGGCTATTTAGGACATATTCATACATCTATTTCTGGGTGGATGGAGAGAAATGGAGAGTTCTAAGAAAAAACGGATGAGTTAGATGAAGAGTTATATGAAGGAGAAGGGAGTCAGTGATATCATGACGATTGAGAGGACTGAATGGAAGAAAATCTCTCGTTGTTGTCGTAGTTGCAAACGCGGCTACTGGGCGGCACTGGGTTCGATTTTAAGGTCAAGCATTGCAGCTTTTTCATTAGAAATGTCTCAGTCTTCAGTTAGTCTCTTAACGCGAGCAACGCAAACATATTTTTTTAAATCGAACCAGTACTTTCTCAGATTAGCGTGTTCTAACAAACAAACTATTTAGCTTCATAATGTTAGTGTGGATTGATGGAATATTCGAAGTTAGCGTGACTTTAATTTGGCAGGTGTCGAGCACAATTTGGTCCGACACCGGCTCAACCCGTGTACTGCTGCGAGGCTTCAGCTCCCGATTAATCCTTTGTAGATAGGGCTTGTAATTTTCGTGCAGCCCCATTAACGAATATTCACTCGTGAAATACAGTGATAATATCACCATAGTGCGAATTATTTTACAATAATATGCGGAGTGGTTTATTGTTTTATTTTATTTTAATAGAAATTGTTATTAGTGGTTGTTATTGGTCCTAAGCGAGATAATACGCTAGAGGTCTTGGTTTAGATTCCCACGTCGAGCAAAGTGTTATTGGGTTTTTCTATGACATTCTCAGTAGCAGCGCGGGGTTTGTTAGGGGTTGTTAACTGTGGGTGTACATTGGTACACCTCTGCCTGAAACCAAAGACGGGTATCTAAACGCGGGTGACACCGCAGGATATATGTATAGCTAGTTTTATTATAAATAGATTATATATAGTATGTGTGAAAGAAATTTTGGTATAAGTCCTTTTAGATAGTTATAAAACTTACCTAATAAGTTTTTCAGATTTCTTCTTTCTGTTTCTTTTTTAATGTAATTTAGTTTATCATAACAAAATACCTATATACCAGTGTTATAAGCTAACAAACACTTTAAGGTCTTTGCATAAGCCTGTGTCTCAAATAGGCCTCTTGCCTTTGCCCAGCAGTGGGCCAGTTAATTAATGATTGGAATTATTATTGTTAACTATTTATTAGGTAAGGTCTTAACCAAAATATCAATTTGAACTGCATTTTTTTTTAAATGAGTTTATGATCAAAAATTCGTTCACAGCGCTGTCCCCAAAATCGTTTGAATTTATTTTTGAATTATTTTCTAAAAATATTTAGATAAGTATTTGAAATTTCCTACATAGGTGCAAAATCATTGTCGTTTGAATATTGTTACAAACGTGCGAAACTTACACCTATGTAAAATTCAGTGGAACAAACAGCACAATTATTCGAAACATTAAATTCCAACCAGAATAATTTAATGAGCTGAACTTAGCGGATATATGTGTTTGTTGGATAATCTACACATTGTTTCAAATATTCTAACGAAACTACTGATAACTGGGATATCCATATTCTCTCTCTCCCTCTGTTGCTTGTATATTTACCCAGTTTTCACTACAAAAACATATATATGGTATATAAAATGTAATGTAATTCTCCAGACCGATTCCGCCACGGCGGCTAATCTTAATGCAGACTAGCCACGTACGCAGGTAATAATATAGTGTAAGTGTGTGCGCAAACACAGGTGCACTCCCTCTTCCCTAACTCTCATAACCCGATGTGACGGAAATCCGACATGACCGAGAAGATCAGGCGGAGGACCAACAGCTTTACGTGTTTTTCGAGGCACGGGGGTGTCACACCACCAGCTTCCAAACTCCGGGCTGCTTCTGAGAAATTCCTAAATGGAAAAACCCAATAACACTTTTTGCCCGACCCGGGAATCGAACCCGGGATCCCTCGCTAAGCAGTTAAATATATAAGTATATATGGTATACCAACTTTATTTGGAGGGGCCACTAAAGGCCGATGCCTGCCAGGGCTGCGGGTTGTCCGAAAGACATACCGCGCCCCCGGAATGCAAAAGGCACAAGAAGGAACAGGGATGTGTTTTAGTCAGTAAAAGTCTGACACTCCCTCCCGCCCCGCCCAAGACGGAGGATGAGATTTGGTGACTTCCAATCGGTAAAAAAAATATACCAACTTGATGTAGGTACATACATCCGTGATTTTTGACATAACAATGTCGCCCTCAAGTCAGTCTCTGGTTGTACACAATCGGATCGGATTCCCGCGCAGAACGAATAGAAAACGACCAAGATCAATTAAAACAGCCTCGCCCTGTACGTACATTCGCCGACGACACTTGTGAACAGATTTTATATAGGTTAACACGGGAATATTTAAATGATTTAGTTTGAAGCAAATATTTAGTATTGAAATTTTTGAGAGTACCTAAAACTAAATTAAATCAACGCACGGTAGGTAGGTATTATAAGAACTTAGTAGTTATATGTAAAGCCTATATCTAAAAAAAACTGGTGAAATTATACTGAACTACTAAGCTAAGATAATTTTTAGTTTCGGAGTGCCGGGTTAATCTTCAGTCACCTACTATCTCAAACACTTTATTCTACCTATACCAGATACTCAAGGATTCATTCAAATTAATGGATGCTCAGTCAGGAAGGTTTATGTGCAGCAGTGCGTCACGAGTTCGAGTACCTGCCTCTATTTCCTGCTCACTGCCTCAACTAATTTATTAATTACTCCACTTAATAACCAGTTGACAATCCTAGCCACATCTAGTCATCTACGTTACTGAGAAAACGCGGCGAACATCTAATCAAAGAGCAAGCGTGTTCCAATATTTGAAATTACCGGACAATTTAGAAGCGCTAACACTTGACACGGCGACAGTACACAGAGCGCGGAATTAAAAGCTAAACTTCGTTACTGTCCAGTTTTGTCGTTTGCAATTGGAAGAAACTTGTTACATCGTCTGTATCATTTCAATTCAAAAATGGATCCCACGCTTTGATTGGTTGCTCGGGTTATGAGGAACGAATCACAGGAGTCGTGATTGTTCCCAATTACCTGGACCTTACATAGGGAACTAGCGCCAAACGTGTGTCTGTGATTGAAGACGAGAACAGTCTTACTCTTTTTAGATACGAATTTTCAACCCTTCAATTCTGGATAGTTCTGGTTCATTTTTTCATTTTCATTCTTTTTTATACAAATTGGCAGAAATATGTCTACAGACTTAGATTAAACTGTGGGAGTTACGTTTCTCTGTTTTAAGCAACACTTAATTGGGTTTATTCAAAATGAACTAAGCCACAATCAAAATTACTTCCATTTTTCATGTTTAAAAAACATCTGAATATAAGTTTTTGATTTCCATTATACCTGGTGTGTCGGTTAGCTCGCTTTGGCAGAACTAAGCTCAATTGTCAATTTTGGAATCCAAAAGACATAATTTACCAAACCCACCAATCACGTAATGTAAGTAAAACAATTTTATTTAAAAATAGTTTCTGCCCGCTGCTCCCTTCACGTGGATTTTTGCATTCTAATTAAGTTACGTCATTGGTTACTGCTCCTCTCCCCTGTGCCGTAGCGTGATGTTATACAGCTTATTGCCTCATGAATCTGGCTATCATATACAAAGTTTTTTTCCAATCCGACTAATAGATAGTTCCAGAGATTAGTGTGTTCAAACAAACAAAAAGCTTTTCGGCTTTATCGTATTAATTAACATTTTTTTTTCCAATTCATCAGCTAGTTTCAGAGCTTAGTGCGTTAAACAAACAAACAAACAAAAAAGTTTTCGGCTTTATAATATATTTAACAAAAACATTTATTCCAATCCGACTGTTAGTTTCAGAGATTAACGCTTTTAACAAACAAACACACAGCTTTATGATAGGTGTATAGATTGATTCGCATAAATAAAAATCTCTCGAATCGAGTAACCGCTCCGTTCTTCTCGATAAAAATAATACAAATCCGCCAACTGACTGAAAACGCTTCAAGTTAAAAAACAAAAACAAATATTCGAAAGCTTCGTTATCTGGTTTTTTATTCAGTGTTGCAATCTTTTTAATCTGTTATTACCGTACGTACGTGGGGTGCCATCAACACCTCTAGTTGACATCGTTCGAATATAAAAATACCGACATAGCTCCTCCTACGCAAAAACACAACTTGACTTTTACAGAAAATAAAAACAAATACAGTGTAAAACAAAAGTTCCTCAACTTTACATGTACGTCCCCAATATTTCTTGTTTTTCCATCAAATATACATAAAGTACACATACCAAGTTAAATAGTGTAACGCGTATGTACACGCTTGTCCCAGTCATTAACATTTATCCGAAAGCTACACAAATAGGTGGAAAACTACACAAAGTTTGTTGAATAACGTCGTAACTGGGTAACTTTATTAAATAAAATATCACGCGGTACTAAGTGTGCCCGCCCAAGGCGTTCAACTTACACAAAACTATTGCATATTTTAGTGGTAAGCCTTGTATCTAATCATTTATTCAGGTACACATTCCCAAGTCACGGCTGACTTTACCTATTGACTGTACATAATGCATGTCATGTAAAATGTTACATGTAAAATCATATATTATAAACCATTACACGCCAATCCACGACAATATTTACGTAGCGGTATTCTTTCAGAATACGTTAACAGTCCGCCTCAATTCTACGGTTAGCCGAGTACTTACGATTCGAAAATAAAAAATAAACGAACTACTATCTAAATTCTTTAGACACTTTCCAAAATGGAGTGAATTAGGATTCCACAAAGTAATTTAGTTACAAAAGACTGCACATTTACACAACCTTTTCAGAGCGTTTGCATTATTTATTATGTGGAAGGCGTCTGTATGTAGATACTGGAAGTCCGATAGTCTCGCTTCTTTCATTGATATAAATTTCAAGTCAGACTCACTCAGTGTTTGTGGGAAAATCACTGAAAAATTACTGAGTAGGATGTTTACTTACATTGTGAAAATCGTATCATGCGTTTACTAAATGGACAGACGTGCTATGCTATCATAACAATACTGTGAAAAACAAACGATGATTTATGATTTTGTACGACGACTGCGCGTCAAAAGTTCTTACATTTCCAGGCGGAGAGTAGATCTATCACTATTACAAAATGAGATGTGACGTGAGCGGTCGGGGGCAAATGTCAGTATCTAGTTCTAGTCTGAAAAGTTCTGTTCACACTATTTCAGGATTTATTTTACCCAGATCCAGCTTTAGATCTCAGACCACACATGGCCAAACTTCCAGAACTTCCAATTCGGAAATACACTACACAAATATCCTCGCTAATGGAATTAGAGCAACCTATATAAAATCTTCTAGTTCATATTTACGTAACAACCATTTTAATCCTGAAGCACTATTTTTGCTGAAAGACACAACGCTGGCAGTAGATATCATTAACTACAAGCCCCTCACGTTTATTTATTTCCAATTAAAGCATTATTCATCACTATCTTCATAAACCGTAGAAATGAACGTATAAATAAACATTATTAGTATCATTGTCCGCTTAGTAAGACGGGTGACAAATTATTCATTGCATTATTGAGCAACTGGGAGAGAGAGGAACGTGCACAGCATCCAGTTAATATTTTCAGTAAGTTCGTACATAGTTAATATGTTTTAAGTTCTATTTAGTCTCCAAGGAAAGGATATTTCCTTCAACATAACTTGCATGAGGTTTTTAGAAGTTTTAGAAACTATCGATTCATGTTTAAATTCTACCAGTGGGTATACAGATTAGCCTAATGATTAAACGTTTATTATTATTCGGTAATCAGTATACAGTCATCCATTAACAGATCAAGAACACGCTAATAAATTAGTAGTCAAACAATATCATGACGGTGCATCGCACAGACCGATGATTTGATGAGTCGCGGGGCGTAGGATGAGGACGATGACCATCGATATGAAGCCGATAAGGGAGGGCCAGTGCTGAGGGGGGCTCGCAGGGGACCGGGAGGGTATCCAGCAGCATTATCTTGAGAGGGAAGCAGGGTACGTTAGTCGCTTACTTCGTACATTTTGCATGAAGCGCGTCGTGTGCGCTGCGGGCGAGAGAGAGCGCCCTGCGAGAGCGGGACACGCTCTGGATCTACATTTAAAGCGCATTGTAAGCAAACGCATTATTAATGTATAAGTTTTAGTTGTCGGAGAGCAGAGGCACGCCCGCCAAGCCCCCGGTCGTTCATGTAACATGTATAGTGTGTTCATATTTGATTCCTTTTAATTCCAGACGTCTTTCGTCTAGTTAAACGGGCCGCTATGTTGTCAGATTTCCTGTGTCATCATTTTTGTTAGGGTTTAGATTGATGTTTGGGAAAACTTTGGTTATGGTTTTGATAACTGTTTGTAGTAAGTAGACGTATTTAGTCGATGGTAAGGCAATTATTTGGAAAATGTTAAAAGGCTTATAATGTAGAACATTAGTAACCTCTTGTGCCTGCATTACCTTCATACTTAATGAAATCATTCTTTTTTTACAAATATATAGGAAAATATATTTAAAAAGGTGCTGATTAAAACAACATGCATTTTTCATATATCTCGTCTACAAAATATTTTAAAAGTATAAAGGCAGGTGGTGAAAAATATACACATAGTATTATGTATTTATAGACTTGTTATTATATTTATAAGCTATGTGTCATGAATAATTGCTGTGTGACAGACAGTTAGACAGACATGTACCTACCGAGACTAGACAGGTCTATTTTATGTTTTAAATATGAATAGAAAAAATCCTAGACAATTTTTAAAGCATTTAAATTGTTCTTTAATTTTAAAGCTTCGTGTTTTCGTTCGCCAATATTAGGTGACACGTTTGTTTTCAGAACGCAAGACCCAAAGTCTGAACTTTGTCATCTTGAGACGGATTACGCGCATGCGCGATGTGTCCTAATGAAATATTCACAAGGCCCTCCGATGGAACGGGCGCTACGCTCCTCCAATTCGACAATTTCCCTCCAAGACGGAAATCTTGAACTGTAGACATGATTTTTATAGCCGTTGTGTACTTATCTTTATTCCTACTAATAATAAATGCCATGACTTCTGCGTGCCGCTTAATAAACGAGGATTTACGTAAACAATTTTGATGTACCTCTACCTACCTATTCTCGTGGTTCGTGCTGTTTGCAATGTAACGGGGATTTTCATTGCCACCGCTATAGGTATACAAATAAAATAAATGTGACGAATGCTTCGACGCCTATCGATATTTATGTATGTGAATAATTGTCTAAAACATTCAAATGTATGGTACCTGAGTGACCGTCTGTCTGTCATTTCACGGCCTATTCAAATGGCTACTTGTCACCTGCACGAAATGATAAAAAAACAGACATGATTCCAGATACATTTATTCTGTTACTGTCTGTCTAATGTCTAAACATCAAATGTTCAAAATGTCACATTAATAAACATGCAAAGCGTTCGAGATTCGTGTGAGTACGTAGGTACCTAATAAAAAAATAGTGAGTGTATAAAAGCGGAGTCGTAGTGAAAGGAGCCTAAGGTAGGTAGAGTGAAATGAATGAAAGGCGTAGAGCAGAGGGACCCTTGTAGACGCACGATATAACACTAAGCATAACTATCAGTACTACTTCGATATTTTTAGTCGTCGCCCATTGAAATTCTGTGCAACGCTGACACGTCAAAGGAACTGTGTCTGTGTTGGATGATTTTTTTTAGATTGATCTTGTAACGCCTGTTTTAGGGATGAGCGATAAAGCGACCCAGTAGCAACAAGATTTTTTATAAAGTTATGTTTTTCGTAGATACTTTTAATGGGTATTTTTAAAAATAAAAATGCAATCACCTCGAATGCGTCGTTAACCTAGTGGTCCTAAGTGCGACTGCAACGCTAGAAGTCTTGGGTTCAATTCCCAGGTCGAGCAAAGTGTTATTGGGTTTTTCTATAAAATTCTCAATGGCAGCTCGGAGTTAGAATTTGGGCCCGATCAATGCTTGCCCCCTACTATATGGGGCCTAAACATACCGGCTAACTGTGTACTTTGGTATCTCCTGGCTGGGCCTTCGGGAAATAAAGGCGTGATGGTATGTATGTTTGTGTATTTTTTACTATGACATCACAACACTGCACATTAAATACCTTAGTAGGTACATTACAGTAAAGTATATCTCCATTATGATAGAGAGATATATTATTGTAATGTAGCTATTAGGTTTGTGATATGTTAAAAACAGACTTACATTTACTACTATTATTTGACACGTCAAATATTTTCTTCAACTACCCTAAGAAACACCGAAACAAATTTAGGGGTCAAGATGTCACACCAAAACATTAACTTGAAAAGCTACAAGACTAGGAACACGAACATTATCGACTTGGCGCCCCACACGCGGGGTTAAAAAGGAAAACATTTTGAAACAATCCCCCGCGACTCAAGGCGGCAAAGCCTACCGCACAAAGGGTTACACTCCACAATTTTCTGGGAAAAAAATCTCGTGTCGTGAGCGCGAACTAACCCGGAGTGCAATTCAAATGACTCGACCCGCACCTACGTACATAAGTTATTAAAAAAAGTATGCCTCAGCTTGTGGGTTTTAATAAAAATAGTCGCTCGTCACTCTTTGTTTGAACATCAGAGGACGCGTCATACGTCTATTAGTGCAGCAGCGACCTAAGACGTACAGATACGGATTTGGGAGGTCGTCATGATGGATGGAGTTTATAGATTTATCTGAACTCCAATTGAATTCTACTGATTAAAAATGTTCAACCTCATCTCAGTGATAGTCAATTTAAAAAAAAAAGATATATCGGAAGCAGTTTTGAAAAACTGAGATTAGATTGTGATCTCAGTCTTTGTGATTTTTTATGAGTAAATCCATGTTTAGTTTAAAAAAGGTCTACTAAATTGATTGTTGTATAAATTATTTAGAAGCAACGCACACGTCCTGTGGTTCCACGACACTATGGATCTATTTAATCGGTCCTACGAAAAGTCGGACGTGTGTGGATTGAAAACTGCATCAATAAATTAATTAGTTTTTGAACCAAAAATATTTGATTTACAGCTACACATTTCACAGGCAACTTCATAGAATTTATTTAATAACACAAAGCCTGACTCGGCGAGACCATTTATGAAAGTATTTAATGCACGGCAAATACAAAGAGGTCAACCACGGAGACATATGTAATTATGAACAGCTCACAACCAGCCGAATGTAGTAAACCTTCTCGTATGTTGAACAAACGTATTTTAATCGAGCCGCCGCCACCCGCCGACTCTTCTGTTAAATGCATCCAAAATTGAGCTCCGGAATTCATATTTGTTTATCTTTTGTATTTATGAAAAGTTTACTATGGTACTACTAAACAAGTATACGTAATAGAAGGAAGGAACGTTTGGAAGTCAGACGTAAACGTTTTGAATTTTATTTTTTATTACGACTACTTTTTTATTTTCTATTATCTTGAACGGTGTTGAAATAAATATTTATTATGTTATCTCAAGGAAAAGCAATAGTAAAACTTAAAAGTATCTTCCAACGCACTAAATGAAGGTCGTGAAATATTCAGGAGTCGACTACCAATATTGGTCAGTTTAAATAATTCGGGAAATTCCTGCCTAGCTCCAACCTTCATAATGTCTTCAAGAATATAATTTATATACATAAAACAAAGTCTGGTTATTTTTTACACCATTTCATAACTCAAAAACGGCTAGACCGGTTTTAATAAATACCAGAATGACTATTAAAACATGGGAAAATTCACAAAAAATAAAACGAAACACAACATTTATTGGTCCTGAAGCGGTACGAAGTTTGCCGGGCCGGCTAGGCAGCTAGTATACACTAAATTAACCTAATCAATATGCAACGTTTGTTGTCATAGCCTAACCCCACATTGACGTCGACGTCAGGACCGAAACGTCACGTACCTAAGGACCAAAGACGTTACAGCTAAGCAGCCCTAAATACGTTCCTGCGCTAAAATCGTGCAGCGGGGCGATTCCTCTCGCTCGCACACTATATATGAATGAATAGCACTGAGGTCCTTTTCATCAAAGAGCTTCTTTGTGACATTGCTACTCCGCGAATTACTAACTACATAAAATATGTACGCGGCTATGGAACTATCAAAGTTTTATGGTGTTTCGTAATGGCGGTGATGAGTATTAGTGCAAATGTGCAGAGCAGCTAATTAAAAATGGGTAGGGAAAAGGTCCTCGATGATTTCTGTTTTTAAACGTTCAAACATTTTTCATTCCGAGTTTAAATTCAAATATAGAACCGTTGTATTTATAATACGTGTAAACCAACTTCTGCTTTTTTATTTAGATCTGATGCGAGCTGTCAAGAGGTACTTCGATATTTATGAGAATTTAATTCATAATTTATACGTGATATTATTAAAAAGTATTTCAACCACTTAGAATGCCCGTACGTCTACAGTAAGCCGCGTCGCCGTTTACCTGTAAAACTTTTCATCTTTCAGAATTTTCCGATTTAATTTCATTTCCGAAGCCTAAGGAGGTTTTAGTATGGCTTTTCCCTAGCACAGTGTATAATTCAATTATAATGCTGGAGAGGCAACATAACGCAGTTTCCGGATGAGCAGACTCAAAGACGCGTTATTTAAATGAATTAAAATACTAAACTTGTGTGCAAGGCGACCGAGCACGTCGTGGTTTGTGTACGTCTAGCGTCAAGAGCGAGAGGGGCACTAGTTATACTCTACGTACAGTCAGCAACAACGCACGTTTGGTGAAAATTAAGTGTTCGCACTAACCATATTTTTTATTAATTTTTTCCTGCAGTCAAACTGTGAAAACGGTTTTGTGGGGCATAATTTCTAAGTTGAGATTTTTATAAATTTTGTTTTTAATTGAGAGGATTCAAAATACTACATCCTTAGTTTTAGATAGTTGAAAGTCGCCTCGATCTCACTTCACCTAAATTCAGCGAATGAGATCACCGACTATAACCGGCGGGTCGGCTAGCTTAGATTGAGGAAATTGAATTTTATATTGAGATGTGCACTATAGAATTCAATTTCATCGGAACGGAAAATGTCACAAAGCTTCAAGGGCAAGAGAAAGTAGATTAGCAACTAGTTCTACAAGGAAAGGCCACCATAAAATACCTATAAGGCCTTAAAGTAATTTTTGGTCACCACAGGATTGTCCGGTTAGCAGCTTCAACCTTAGAGAGTTGTTGCACTTCGACTACAAAAAAAAAACTTAAAGAGGCCGAATGTTACAACTTAATTTTGAGATTTTCATTAAGTTTTCAAAATACACGGCTCAGTGGAATAATAAGACTTACAATTTTGCTTTTTTTCGACTTACGAGTAGGCTTTTGATTTCTTTGATTAGTGGAATGATTTTAGTGGCTTGATTTGGCTCAGAGGTGATTGATTGTAAATGACTTTAGTTCATGAAATTCCATTAAAAAAAAAAAAAAAAAGATAGTTTACGCTCAAAATTCTCAGATCTACGCGATGTTTTTGTGCTCCGTTGCTTTTTTGCCATGATACTACTTTATTTTCATGAAATAATTATAAATAAGTCTTTTCTTTGAACCCTTGATAAATACACTCACTTTTTTCAGGCTTGTAATATGTATACGCCAGACTTTGCGACAAAAAATATGTCTTCGGTGTCCTCTGTGTTCGGATAGCCCCTAAAATCGGTCCTTTCGATCCGGTAACTAACAAACCAAAAAATAATTCCTCTTTATTAATATAGAAAAACCAACTTCATTCTCATTTAGCGCCGACCATTGCGGGTCAGGGTTAAAGGCTAATTAATTTGCTTAGACCCTAAATCACCCTTGAAACAGTAAAACATTGATGACCCGGACCCTATTATCCGGACTCCCGAATATCCGGATTGTTTTTAGCACGAGATTTGTGAATAAGTAAAATGTTACCGAAAATACTTTGCGAAATAAATGCAGCCTCCTTCCCCATTTGCTCGTTGTCCTGATGGCCTAGTGGTTACTGGAGCCTGTTTCTCATGTATGAGCCTGCGAGTTCGAAAACGGGCAAGTACAAATGTGTTTTTTTAAATTTATGTGTACTTTCTAAGTCTATCTTGGATATCGCTGACCACGGTTAAGAAAACATCAATCCGCCTTGCCTTCTCGGTATGAGAAGAGGCTTTTGCTCAGCAGTGCGACCATAATACGTGGGTATTTATATTTGCTCTGTATAACTTTACGTTTTTTTTTTCATCATCTTTTTTACACGCTCATTTATACTTGGAGTTTCTGGCCTGTCATCGTGCAATACAAGTCAGTCTGTGTAATCGAGGTGAGAATTTCTTCTCCAGTAAGTGTGCCCACTGAAAAAAGAGGCGATTAATATCCGTTCCTTCTTGGTACGAGAAGAGACAGAGATACACCATATCTCCGATGCCGGAACCGAAAAAGTGTGAATTGCAATAGAGTTTTTTTTTTCACCCATATTCAATAGACCAATTTATTCGTTTAAAATTTTTAATGGCAAGTAATTTAGCCATGAGGATAGATTAATTTGTGATTTTGAATCCTGAAGAATAGATAAGAATGGTAAAGTTAGTCTTCCTCACAAAGGCAAAAAGCTTCTTAAACTTATTGGAGACAACTTTTACGAAGACGTGTCGACCATTGGACGTGCATCTCGCGGCATGCGCGGCTCACGCCTGGCCGTCCCGCGCGGCTCACAATAAACCATTTGTAGCACAAGTATCACAGAAGCGGTGTGAGCACTCAAGATTTGCATACGAAAAGATAACCCAACGGATGTGCCCGTAATGATAATGTTTTTTCATGGGGGGTCATACAATTTGCAGCATTTTTTCATCCGACATAATCTTAACGCGTGCTCCGTATAAATGGAGACAACCCTAAACGTTATGACGGCAATGAACCGTGTTACATAGCAATAAAGCTCAAAATTGCGCACCATACACTTCCACACATCACTTAAGATATTAATGAGTGCATCCGTAATAGGCGAAACATACATATGAAATTCAAATTTGTAGCGGGCTGGGAGCGAGCTCTTCTACATATTTTAGTAGGCAGCAGAGTGTGAATTTGAATCTTTTGTTAGCGTTTAGTACGTCAGTTTATACAGGAAAACAATGTTTTATCACAAACGAATATATTTATCAGAGATTAAGGCGAGAGCGTGAGTGTGGGTGAGTGCGGGCGAGTGAGCGCGAGCCACGCGACCAATGTCATTACTGCGCGCCTCCACTCCCAAGTCCCAACTCGATTAAGGAATGAAGATTTATAGTTTCTATAGAAAAAGTAATTAGTGAAAACGAAAGAAACGGGGCGTCGGGAAAAGTCATCGGACATAATTCATAACAAACAGAAATAACGGAAAGCCGGTTCGGCGGGGGTAGGCAATGAATAATTCTCTAACTGCGAGCACCCTCCACACCCCTCGGAGGGCAGGGGTGCCGCGAAAAAAGCGCACAACCCCGGCCCAGTTTTATAGTCACGAAAAAATAGGAGGTAGCCAAAATATCTATATACGGCGCATGCAAAAAGTAGAAAAAAATTACAATCCCGCTCGCATGAATAAGTGAGTGGACCTTCATATAGAAAAAAGTAAGGCAACAAAAATAAAAGTGGCGGAGGGGTGCGCTGCGTCGTCGCCGCACCGCTACGTCCGCGCGCCGCCGCCGCCACGCACGCTACAATGCACTGCTAATGACACCTGCCTCACCGCTAATGTTTTTAGTGTCCGCGCCGAAACACCTGTGACCTGACACAACTTACTTACCCAACTGAGCTTAGGCAACTTGCAAACGTGTGCCGATTGTTTACGCCCCGAAAAGGTGTAAGACAAACGAGTTTGCATAGAAGTTTATACAACTTAAATAGAGGTGGGTTACGTAAGAGCTTGAATGAATGCACTGTTTAGAATGTAGACCAAAAGTTAACAAAAGGTGGGCCGAAGAAGCATCGAAGATTCAAGCCTAATTAGTTCTCACAAAACCGTTTAAGGAAACATAAGTACATTAAAATCATTACAAAAACGCTTGAAGTTTTTCAGGTTGGAGCGCGCCATTCGCGCTTGTCGCACGTTCGATCATTCGCGCGCCTTACAACTCTAATTCAGGATCTACAGTCACTGACCCCACATTAAAACCGACCGACCTAAAAGGGAGCGAATACAAGTTTTCGAAATTAGCTCGGCCTGTATCGAGCCCTGGCTTTACGCCATGGTATTTAATCACTTTATTAAAGCAATAAACTGAGCCGAGAGGCGAGAACGCCACGCCACACAATGCCCACCATGTGATCGCTATAAAAATGTATCGAATCATAATCGAGGCACAATGTCACTTACAGTCTGATATAATTAACTTAATGCGGACATGTTGTATGTATGTGAGCCACCGCTGCTTGTACGAATATTTGCGAGCACAATGCTTAATTAAAAACTTCGGTTTAATGATTTATAATGAAGGCGTGAACGGGGAATCGTCACGTGCGGACTTGGGATCAAGCTCTAGTGTTACTTGCGGATTCCGTAAGGAACTCGTACGAGCCTATCTACTTATATAGGCATATCGAGAGGAAGCCTTCAGTGCAGGAAACATACCCCCTTCGGAATGCCTTTAGCTATATGATTGGTGTTATTATTGTACAGCAGCTACACGCAGGCGTTTAATATTTGAAAATTGTTTGCCAATGGGTTTTCGCACCATCGTGCGTCTAAATATTCGCATGGAATGCCGAAATATTGGCTTTCATTCGTTCTGTTATTTATAACGTAGTACCTATTAGTGTTTTAAGTAAATCAATGTTCTAATTTTAATTGATAGGATCATGCTTTGTCCAATGTGTTCCATACAAGGAAGGTATTCTGAAGCGTTTACTTAATAATGAATTAATCTTGTAAGAAGTAGGATGCACGCACGCAATATAATGACTACTGAGTGCAATTCTATTGTTTGTAAAGTACATGTTATTAAAGTAAAGTTCTATGAATGACCATTGAAGCTGAAAACCTCTGTGGCTACCTGAACTCAAGTACCTAATCAAGATTTAGTAAAAACCTAATTAAAAAGAGTATGCGTGGAGTTTCTTGCTCGTTTTTCTCTATACCTACATATTGAAACGAGCCACTAGCTTCCACTTTCTGACTAACCAACCGACTCTTTGTCAATTCAAATGTGCCTGTAAATGGTTTATTAAATGCTTTGACTTTGGCTTTGATAATTTGCCAACCTCTAAAATGTAGATACTGAACTGTGAATTCACGTTAGCGTAAATACGTATGAGGTCTAGTCTGAACAAGTCAGATCCGACCGGTAATGGCTCATTCGCATCAATCAATTAAGAGCTAACTTCGAGAAGCTACAAAATTGGTTGTGGATTTGCTGAATTCAAAGCAAATGAACGTTTCAATAGCACTATTTTGACTTTATATTTCAGTTTACTGTGGATATTCTGTCTGGCTGAGCCATGTTCAACCTTATTTTGTTATTTAATTCATGCGGATATACCATCACGCCTGTATTCCCGGAAAGGTTAGGGAGAGGTGTACCAATGTACAACCACAGTTCGCCGGTAAGTTTTAGGTCCCATGTAATAGGGGGTGAGCCAATTGCCATTAACGGGCCACAAATCCTAACACCTAGCTTCTACTGAGAATTTCTTAGAAAAACCCAATAACATTTTGCTCAACCTGGGAATTGAACCAAAGACCTCTAGCGTGGCAGTCGCGCTTAGTACCACTAGCCTAATGACTAAAGAGGCAGTATTATTTAATTCCTATGAGATAAATAAACGTTTAAAAAAAACAGATTTGACGGCTCGCCATTATGGCTAACAAAACGCGATTTAAATATTTTAAATACCATCTTATAAATAATTGATTCAATTAAGGTTCGCAATAATAATCTAAAACCGTTTCCATTATGTACATTGTTTTTCTTGGGACAGAAATTCTGCGTCTAGGGATTACATTACCTACTTTGGAAAAGCTGTCAGCTGGTATTTTTTTTAAATATGGCGTTTTTTTTTCTCAGAGTCGCAAATCCCAAAATTTTTCCTCTTATATTATCCTTGCGTCGAAAATATCTCAAAATATCCGACAGAAAAATGGTGTTTTTTTTTTTTCACCTATCGATTGGACTATCACCAGTGTTTGCGCAAATCTGTATAATATCAACCAACACTAGAATAGTTAAATTTTCCTGATGAAGAAATTAAAGAAAGAAAAAAAAAAGAATTTTGTAGCGAGCCTAAGCTTTTTTGATTGGTTGACTGAATTATGAACAACCAAACACAGTAGCTTACGCGCTCTTGTCAATTTGGTACCAGGGCCGGACTGTGCATTTGTGGGGCCCTAGGGTCACACTACTTGGGGGCCTACTTAATTAATAAAACATTTTTTTTGCTAATACCAACTACCTCGTTAGTCTAGTGGTCGTATTGGCAAAATAATTTTATATGATAACCAGGTTCATAAGGAATATAAAACATCACGCTAGGACCCACAGTTGCGAAGCAGGAACCAGAGCAATAATTTAATGCGGCTAAGAAAAAAGAACAGTTAAACTAAAATTTCCCATTTAACAACAAGATTTTATTCGATAAAAAATAATCTTTCTGAATGCAGTGGGTGCCTCACCTATTCTATTGTACAAAACAAAGATTAAAAATAGAACACAAAGTGAGTTTACAAAGCTCAGCCACATGTCTATTGTCCATGGTTTTACCAATATCTAAAGTATTCGCCCCAATAACCACAGAGGACTTGATTCGAAAATATTCCTCACTGCGAATATGAAAGGTGCGTTTGACAGAACAAAACACTTTTGATCGGACTTTTTCCGTCACTTTTCCTTCGGTTTCCATTTCCTGTAAACTCACACGTTAGCTATAAATTCAAATAAGTAAAAATGAAATGCCTTTACAAAATCATATACAAAATGTTCTATAAAAGTTTTCAAACGTTCCTATTGAAAACTGTGGGAAAAAACACCATTTTACATTTGAAAGTTACTTCCCTTTTCACAGTAGTTGGTGCACGCGATCCCCGTATTACAGGACAAGAGTAGGCCTGATCGCGGCGAACCACCGTTGGCGACCATTTAAAACACCTTTTAATTCGTAAATAATAAATGAGTGTGAATCGTTTCAAAGTAGTGGCGAGTGTCGACTGTAAGTCTGAAGTCGTCGCGAGTAATTAGCTCTTCACTATCAATATAGGGACCGATGAAAGGGCAATATCAATTTTGTAGAATTTAATTTATACAGTTCACCGTTACCGTCACCGTTATAATGATAGGCTCCGTAAATGATAGGGCTAACCTGAAGGTGTCGTGTCGTTGCAATTTACATTATTGAGCACCATTCAATGTCTACAGCAAACATTGCTTAACAAAAGGAAAAAAATGTTTAAAAATCCGTTTTTACCCCAAACCTTTCGACTTATTCCGTTCCCATTTTACAAATCCAATAGATCTCCTGTTCTTTTAGGATTTATCAAGCCTTCGGTTCTGGTGTTTACTTTATTTTTGGAGATAGCAATAAAATTCGGTACGTCAGTCAAACGGACGCATCAGGACCGCCAATCTCATCTATTGGCACGTGCGGGTGTATCTACAAATGTTGTCCTAGCAAACAGCCGGGGTTATGGCCATCCTAAAGGCTGGTTATATATAAATACAATTTTGGAACGAGCGAGCACTGCTATGCGATTTGTATAGCGATTTGAATATTTTTTTTTAGTATTTTTCGTTGCGATTTTTTATCGCCTTTGGGCACACAACGCAATTCGGCGATTAAGTTATCGTTCGGAATAAAATCTCTCTGAATATAAAGGCTCTTAGTGACACTTTTTAGGTCAGTCTTGCATGACGATAAGATGGAAAACAATTGTTTGTTTTTGAGTGTATAAACTGTATCGATGTGAAATCTAATGTAGGTACTTATGAGGTGAATATTATTAGGTATACGTAGATATAGATGAGTTAGATGCTAACTATTTAAACTTGTAACACACTTTCAGAGTTATGTTCATCATAAGCACAGGTTTCCTCAACATGTTTTCCTTCACTAAAGTCAGAGATGACTAGAAGTCAAGATAAACTAAGAAAGCATAATTATATAAATTGAAAAAGGTAGGTACATTCGATTATCGAATCACAGTATAATTAATAAAAGATTGATTAAGGTCCTCTAGAATAGAGCTACTAAGTATGGGACCAATTCTCTGAAATCGAACAACATACAAAATATAAAAATTGATCTTCCGTTTGTATTGTAAGCACATTTCAGAGAGTTTTCGATTGATTTACTTGGAATTTGCGCAAAACATTGCATAGGCAAATCAGAAGAGTGCTTTTGAATACTTTTTCACCGAAGCACGAAAATTCCGTGAGTTTTGGATCAGACTGAATTAAAATAAAACAGCTGTTTCAAACATTTTAATCATGTATTTGATATTTGTTGTGATAAGCATCGACCAATGTGATTTTGTCTGTATGTATTTTCTAAGTTTATTTTGCACACCACTGACATCGGCGAAGGAAAACATCGTGAGCAAACCTGCCCCCCTAGCCAAGTCACAAACGATAAACGCAAACGCTGAGTAGGCTTTAATAGATCTTTAACTTTATGTGCTTGGTTTTAAGTTGAATATCTAATGATGATTGCATAGCGTTTTCGTTCATTCCAGTCGCTAACGCTTAGAAATCTTCAATAGATTTTCAACTTAAAGCTCCTGGGTATTAAGTTGAAAATCTATTGGTACCTACCGAGCGTTTACGATTATCGTTTGTGACTTGGCTAGGGGGGCAGGGCTATAATAGATCGGTTCGGTGATATAATAGATATACTAATATTATAAAGAGGTAAAGTTTGTGAGGTTGTAGGGGGTAATGTCTGGATTTACTAAATCATTTTTAATTTCTTTTTACTCATGGATAGTCACGTTCTTTGAGAGTGTCATAAGCTATATAACATCATGCTACGACCACAGGGAGCTAACAGTAACCAAAGATGAGTGAACGAGGGTGAAATAAGCCACGCGGATGAAGTCACTTATAGTTCGCTAGTCATCATCATCTGCCTAGCCTTTTCCCAACTATGTTGGGGAAAAGTACTTATAGTTCGCTAGTAAATATACATATTAAAATAGTAATGTATGGGAAGATACCTTTGTCGTGCAGTTTTACCTATAATTAAAAAACCATCACGCCTGTTTTCCGCGAAGGGTTAGGCAGAGGTGTACCGATGTACACCCACAGTTGGCCGGTATATTTAGGTCCCATGTAATAGGGGGCGAGCCTATTGCCATTAACCGGGCACAAATCCAAACTCCGAGCTGCTACTGCTTCTGCTGCTTTTATAATTGATTGATACTAATATATATTGCAACGACGAAAGACGAACTGTTCGGCGAACTGTGGGTGTACACCTCTGTAACCTAACCCTTCGGGGAATACAGCTATGTGTTATCTATTGAAGTTTTTGAACGGAACGGTTGATTTTGACGTTTTTACTTGGTCCAATAGGCAGATGCTGATCTTTCACGTCTTTTCTTTATCTCGTCTACAGTGAATATCGTTAATGAACAGTTATCACATTTAATTGTTCTCCTACTCCCATATAAACAATTAGTTACTCTAACCGCTCGTATACATGTTTTTTCTCTTCGTGTGTGTAGGTATTAGTATTATGTTGCGCACGTATTTTTCCCATGCGGGTGAGCTTACGTTTTTCTATTACTTAAGAAAGTGTAATTTGCTTTTATAACTAAGTATGGTGAATGGTGTGTTTTCCCGCCATAACGTGTGCCTTTTACATATTATGACATGTCTTAAGTAACTTTTATTGTTACTCGTAAATTAGTTCCCTTTAAATTGCACGTTTGCTTGCGGCCGGTTCTAACTACCACTTAGGGTAGTCAATTAATATTTCTAACTTTTGTCTGCTCTTTTACTTGACAGAAAAATCAATGTGTTTGTCAGAAATCTATGTAGTATTATGGTTGTTCTACTGCATAATAAAACAGTATAATCTTGGAACTAATCAGACCGATGACAAATGCAGTCACCAAACATCGTACATTTACAATTTGCCGTCAGTCCAGGGGTGGCACAAACACTTAAGCATACGTTACCACGCTAGGGTTGTCAACAGCAATAAACGTGAACGCCTGTAATTACTATTGTAACAAAAAACCCACAATTCCACAATGAAAGAAACGTCGCCTATCTACAGCATTAGCGGTAATTTATCGACGAAGAAAACACACAACCCTATTAAAATAGTCGTTATATTGCATTCATCATACATTTTTTTTCGTTCTGTTTCTTACTAGTCTTTGTAAAGGTTAATGGTTCGATTCGATTGTAATTCCCCTGTTTAGGGTACCGTTAGAGAAAAAAAGGTTTTTGCGAAATCCATTGGTTATCTATATGGCTTTGTAATTGACTTGGCGTGAACTTTGTTTAATTGTGCTTACATAATTAATGTAGGTATGTTGTTTGTTTCTGCGAAAGTATTTTTAAATCGGGACTACGGGGAATTTTCATTATGGTGTGCAATAAACTGCAATGAAAACGAAAAGAATAAAAATCAGTCAACTTCTCACAGCTCTTTCACTGTGGGCCAGAAAAATGTCAACAGCAACAGTGGCTACTAATGATCTAGATGTTTGGTTACTGGTTGGTGGTGAACTTGATCCATGATGGAAACGATTCCAGTCGGGATTCGCGGAAGACGCGTACGTTCACGAGATCCCCGGCTAAGGGAACACCGGGTGTTGTTTAAGTCAGTTAAGAGTCTGACAGGCCACTCCGTCTAAACAAAGGCGATGTACATAAAAAATAAAATGATGGAAAGCATCGGCTTAGGTGAGAGATACTTCGGAAAAAAGTTAACCGGATAATGGAAAATGTGGATAACAAGTCTATCAAGAACGCAACGATGGAGAAGAAAATGCAAATGATGAAGCTATTTAAAAGTCAACGGTTTAATACTTTGAATATGCATCGTCAGGGATGGCGCGTGAAGACGCTGGATACAGGCTGCTTCCAATCGGGTTTTTTTATCTATGGGGGAGGCTTATGTCCAGACGTGGACGTCCTGCGGCTGATATGATTATGAGGGTTGGCGCAGTCTCTGAGCGATTGGCTGCTGCGTTGTGTGTCGCGGGTTCGATTACCGCATGAAACAAATATTTGTCCGGCCTACAGGCCTACAGCCCAGGCCAGGCCAGGCCTACAGGTTATTTGTGGGCGCAAAGATGCGTTGGAGGAGGGATAAAAATTTGACGAATTATTTTTATTGTTGAATATAATGAGTATATTTCGTGATATTGTTTAACCGGTCAAGTCCCGGAAAAATTAAAACAATTGAACAACAATGGCGGTGCGATTTAATACGCCGGCCGGGATGACCCTTTAATTAAATCGTCTTAGGGTCAGTAAGATGTTGCACTAATTGTTAAATTTAAATAAATAAATAAATATTTGTAACCGCACCCACGATCCAAGACAAAATTAGTGTGGGTAACGTATTAAAAAAAAAACAAAACCTAAAATATCTTTCGCATCTATAAAAGTTTTTGCTATCAACAATTATAAGGTCAACGAAGCGAGGTCGTGATCGCGTGTGCGCCTCGGAAATGACGAACAAATACAACAGGGCCCTTTTAATTTTCCGCGATCCCTTTGTCAGATACCTTTTATCATCGACACTGACAGCCCTGACTCGTAATTTAGGCTGGCAAGTTTTCTAAGCATCAATCGCGGATCAAAATAGGGGTGCTACGTTACATTAATTTTTATTTTTTTGTGTGTTTTCAGTTTATAGTTAAATATTTGGTGTTTTTTTTTTGTTGAAGGTAACTATTGTATTTTATTGAAGATAGATTGATTTTGTTTTTCGTTTTCGCGCTTATCTATTTTTATAAGCTCATGAATTTAAAAGTAAATTAATATTGGGCTATTTCCAGTCGTTCCTTTTATATATTTCAATGTGTCCTCCCAAGTTTCAGACAGACGATCTACAAACCCAAAAACCAAAATTCTACGCCAACCAATAACACGAAATCACATAAGCCTTAACCCTCACTCGCCGAACAAACACTACACAAAACCGCAAAGCATTGTGACTAAAAGTGGGACATACTCGAAGTACGAAATCAGAGAGCACGTTGCAACCCACGTCATTAAACCCGCCGCGACAGGCAGACACCTCTGAAGAATGCACTCTTAATAAGTCATCAGCTAAGTAGCGCACCCCAGCAGGTGGCGGGTTATGCAGGGGGCGGGGGCGGGGGCGAGACGCGAAGCGCGCCGTTCGCACAAAAATGTCACAAAGTATAAAATCTGCATGCAGTAATGGGAGTAGCCTCTGAGAGGCTCGCAGTGTACAAAGATCAAAGGTGCATTGGCTTTTCTGTTCGCCTATGTTCATATTTTTCTGCAATACTATAAAGGGCCACCTCATCAATTTTAGTGACGCGAAGACTTTCTTTGGATTCGTAGTCAGTGGGAATGTAGTGCATGCTGCAGCGTCAGCTATAAACTGTAGACTTAGCAGCACATCAGAATAAAAACAGTAAAAATAAACACAGCTATCAATTTCCTTCCAACAGCAACATTTCATATCATCACGAACTTACAAAATAAAACACAGTACACACCTAAACAAACACAAAAACTTAACTGAATAAAATAGACGTAAACGTAGAATACACATATTTAACATTAACATTCCACGTTTACACGATCGGGGACAGCCATTCACAAAACAAAACTTTGGGGGTTCAATAAAAAGTGTAACAAAAATATGAATAGATAAACACAGTGGAGCAAGGAGCAGTGTGACAACAAATCCCTCAACGCCTCCCTACTCTGTGACACTATTTATTGTTACGTAGACACCGTGACGTAATGTGAGTAGTTGGTGAGATAACGCATTGTTCCCTTTAGTGGGTATTACTTGTGTTGTGTGGCAGACAGTGTAGTTAGTGGAGAATGCTCCCCCCTACCACTTCAAATATTATTATCCGTGCGCTGTGTTAGACTTAGCTGGCCATTCCAGACCTGCGATATCTTGAGAGCGCGTAATCAACTGTATTGTGGTAAAATTCGTAATTTTGAAGGTTTCAGGAACTGGGCAGGTGTCAATGTGACTTTTTCAATTCATATGCATGTACTTTCTTAATTTATCTTGGACATCACTTACATTGGTGAAGGAAAACATTGCGAGGAAACCTAGAATGGTTACCGTTAAGGTGGAACTGCGAGATGAGAAAAATGGAAATGTGCATCAGAACCACAAGACACTTTCACAGTCCCGGTGCATAAGTTCGTAACTGAATATCTTCTATGTTTTCCACTAAACAGTTAACACAAATGAACATGTGCAACTAACTTACCTACGATCAAAGATAATAAAAACAATCATAATTATTCATGTATTCTTAATTAAAAAACTTTAAAAAATATGTTACATGTTGTTATATGTTGTTGTGACTTGTAAAAAATTTTAGTAATTGAGAAGTGGAGAGTATTCAATGATCGTTCTAATTACGTGAAAAGAAAAATGTACTTAACTTTTTTTTTATCGATTATCCTTAGTGGTTTATACAGGTTATTTGGATACATGGAAATTTGTTTCTCAATCTCGTCAGAATGGCTAAACAGATCGGGATGAAACTTGGCCGATCCAGATAAGCACTTGGCTACTTTTCGTCCCTGAAAAAATATTATTTTTCTATTAACTTTGATAACTAAAACTTAAATTAAATTCATATAAATCAGAACTCATAACTCTGCAGTTATTTAATTAAATGAACCGGCTACTTATTAGCAGTATTACTTTTCAAAGAATTATTTACTTTGCGATTGCATGCAACGCTCCACCCTCCACTGCCCTCCAGCGAAACTACGAGTGTACCCAGCGGTGGAAACAAATGCTCCTCATCTGAGCTCAGTATTAATGTGATTAATTTAATAAACTATCAATAGGCGTACATTGATGTAGTCAAACTAATTGGGATCAGACTAACGATGTTCGATATCACGTTGAAAGGTAACCGGGAGGGATGAATAGAATTCTTTGACTCGAAATGATTACCAATTCAAAACTTTGTTTGAAGCACTGGGCTTTAATTAGAAGGTTCCATTGAGATGAGGGTTTGGAGTTGAAAAAAATATTGAATTTGTATCGCAGAGGCGCTTGTAGCTTGTACAGCAGTGCCCTCTTCACGCCTCTTGTCCTGTGGTATCTATGAAGGTGAAAATATCTGAGAGTGGTCAAATTGAGCCGTCACTTTGGAACGCTAATTAGGGACAAAATGTAACTAAAAGTGTGTTTTCTTGTCATATTCGCATGACATTTTTTTTTGGCGTATTTTAAATTTTCCCCTATAAAGGTAATTTGGTTAAAATTTTACAAAAAATTCATTTGAAATGTGAAAAATTAACATAGCTTATTTTTTTTTCTTTCATTACATTAGTTTTTCGATACTGAGCAAGTGCACGAAATTTGTAAAGTTGATTTTTTAACAACTTATATAAAACGTACGAATGCATCAAGTTACTTGAAGATATTCATATACAATAACGAACAAGCAACCATCCTACAAAATAACGTGTACCCAATCCATACTTAATATTATAAATGCAAAAGTAACTGTGTTTGTCTGTCTGTTACACTTTTGCTACTAAACCACTGAATTGATTTTGATAAAATTTGATTCGGTGTAAATTAAAACCCCAAGAAAGGACATAGGCTACGTTTTATTCCGCGACTTCATCTGCGTTCGTAATAACCGACATTTATGCGGAGGAACTTGCGGGCTTTTGCTAATTTAAAATATGTTAAATAAACTGATCTAAACCACTTTTCAGTTAATTTACATTATGACCTAAGTGAACGCTTTCAATATGTGTCTATATGATATATATGTGGGGTAACTGCATTAAGTAAATAATCGATATACCAAACTGCGTAACTCCATTTTCCAGGGTGAAACTATCGAGTCCACGTAGATTGAAAGTAGATGAATCAATTAATAAAGGCGTTAGTTTAAAAAAATAATGTAGAAAGTGAAAATTTTAAACATATACTTTTATCCTTTACTAGCTGTTGCCCGCGGCTTCGCTCACGTCATCATCATCATCATCATCATCTCAGCCATAGGACGTCCACTGCTGAACATAGGCCTCCCCTTTAGATGTCCACATAAACCGGTCGGAAGCGACCTGCATCCAGCGTCTTCCGGCGACCTTTATTAGGTCGTCTGTCCATCTTGTTGGTGGACGTCCTACGCTGCGCTTGCTAGTCCGTGGTCTCCACTCTAGCACTTTCACTTCGCTCACGTCAGCCTTAGTGTTACTTAACCAATTAAGGATTGAATACTATGTCTTCATAGTCTTCCAACTGTCAAATGGTTTCTAAGGTTAATAATAGTTACGACTGTGGGTTTTAGAAATTAGTCAGTAGACATCCGGAGTCTGATTTTTTGTCCGGTTGGTAATGAGCTTGCACCATACCTGGGATTAAAACATATTAATGCGGAGGGTATATGATATGGCTTTTCTATTTCTTTCGAAAATACTGTGATGTGGTGTCAAAATTTACTTGTTTTTCTTTCTCTAACCGTTGAAAAGCATTTTTAATAGGTTCTGCTTTAACACTCACATTGTAGCTTCGATCTGTCTAGTATCAAAACCGTAGAAATGAATCTTGTAATCAGAGCAACTGCCAACTAAATCTGAATTTCGTGTTATAACCAAGTTAATAATAATTATGTTGTTGGGAAAAAGTATGGACAAAAAACAGTAAGCATACGACTTATTAAAAGGCTAAGCAAAGTTTTACCTCTCAAATTACCTTTCATCTATTGCAGAAGAACGGTAATAGGTAACCTTCATTTTCATTTTGAAGTTCATTTTTAAGCATGCAGAATATGGTCTGTTGACAGTACCTACCTATTAGAAGAAATTCTGCATGCGATGCATGATTAATGATTGATGCATGATTCTACATGTATCGTGAAAGCTTGAACTCTGAGAGCCATTTTTTATACAGGAAAAGTTTTTAACCAGTGCGTAAATTTTTTTTGGTAGTTCAGTGTCAGTAATAGATCACATTTCCGTGTTTAGTTAAAAAAAAAATTAAAAAAAATTTCATCCTTATCCGAGTTTGAAATAAGCAAAACATGGACATAATCTATTTGCCATACTATCAATGAAAACTCGCGGCCGCCGCGCCGCCCGGGCGCATGCATGGGGTGAGAGGGCCCACCCTCTCACCCCATCCATGCGCCGGCGCTAGCGCATTCCCCAGGAATGCGCTGGCGCCGAGTGACAAAAAAAGATGGTTTTTAAGTAAACATGTTTCGTAAGCGATAACTTTTTTTTTTAGTACTAAGACATATCAAAATAAAATATTATACGTGTTTAATAAAACGTGTTGAAGTTTATTATGGCAAAATTTACGCACTGGTTAAATTTTTTTCCTGTATAGGTACGTATAGGTTTAATTAATTTTGGTCCTGTTGTAGCTAATTTATTTCTGTTTAGCTATTGGAATAGAAGTATGCTTTTTTGGTAGCGTAGCGCAGCCCAGACAGTATAGTATTGCACACATAACGTTTGCAGATAAATCGTACGACACTTGTATGAAGTGTCGAGGTTGGTAGGCCCACGGTGCGGTGATACTTCTTTTTTAATGATGAAAAATCGTCATATGAGTTTTTCCGTTCTGGCGGAAGGGAGTGTCAGACTCTTACTGACTAAAATCCATCCGTTTTCTCCTAATGCCCATCGCGTTCCAGAGCCGCGGTGAATCTTTCGAACAAATTCCGCAACCGTGGCAGGCACTGGCCCTAGCGGGCCCCGTCTTCTGTGCTAATATCTCTTTGAGACGTGTGTGAAACACAACGCGGCATCGGCACGGGTATGGTTCTGATCGGACGGCGAGCCACCCAACGCTCGCCGACCGCAGGCCCGTTGCCGTCGATCGCCTCTATGACGACACGGTGGTGTTCCGCCAAAGCAGGGCAGACCTCCACCTTATGCTTCACCGTGTCCACCGGATGATCGTCACAATGATATTACTCTGGCGTGTCCTCATGTCTCATGTCAACATGTCCGGAGAATAACTGCGTCAGAGCATCATGGTGTTGCGGCGATCCTACTATCGATATAACTTGGTAACTCTTTAAATAGTCTGAGGCGCCGTTTTTTACTTACGAAAAATATTCTTAGCGTAGCTAGAATTTGTGGAATCAAAAGAATTCTGTTCCGGTCATTCCTCTTCAGTCGAACCATGCATATTTTTTAAAGTTATGTAAGGGGGAAATCTAAACCCGCCTAAACCTGTTTTATTATAATATTGAAATCATAATAACAAAAAGTAACAATTGATTGGAACTGAACCCACACAAAATATTTTACATGGTTTTCATTAAACAGCGAAACTATTCACTTTATTTAAGTAACAATTAACTAAAAATAACTATTCCCATACATGTCATATTTGAACTGCCCCGTTGGTCTCGTGGTGGCAAGCAAAACTGTTGATCGTGGGGTAATGGGTTTTTCCATTACGAATTTCTCAGGAACAGTCCGGAGTACGGACGTTGGTGGTGTGACACTCACGTGTCTCGGAAAGCACGTAAAGCCGTTGGTGCTGCGCCTGATCTCTCCCCGATTGTGTCGGATTGCCGACACGTCGGACTATGAGAGTTAGAAAAGAGGGAGCGTTTGCTCACACACTTGTGCATTTTAATATCTCCTGCATTGGCTAGTCTGCTTTAAGATTAGCCGTCGTGGCCAGAATCGGTCTTGTATTGAATTCTATTACACAATTAACTGCTTAACTCCTTGTGGCTATGACTTCATGATTTTTATTTCATAGGATAAATATTATGTTAAAAATCTTCAATATTTTATGTATTTTATAACAGTTCCGTGGTAAAATCTTTACGGACAATAAACATAATGCAATAATGCTTACCTACCTAACTCCATTATTTGTTACAAATACCCAAATAGCCTCCCTATTTATTACAAAACCCACAACCCAAAGAGAGAAGTGGATTGTGGGAAGGAAGACAGCCACCACCTCATGACTACTTGAAGCTGCCAGAGTACCTGCTTCCCGGTAGTGAACTCAGTGATGTATCTAGAAGGTATTGTACATGTCTCAACTGGTGTAAATTATTGTTAGGGAGATCATCGATGCGAAAATAATTCAATCGCGTTATATAATACAGCCATGTGTTGCCCGACATTTAAAGACTATTTTGTCAAAATTTTATTTAAAGAGTCAAACAGACAGATTTTTTTTACGTATATTTGCCGCTCTACTATCGTTCCCACACCTATCAGTTTGTTTATATTTTTTGATTTCGATAAATGAATAATTTTGACTTCAATATTGTTTATATGAAACTATGATTGTATAGACATTATTTTTTGCAGAAATAATAAAATATTTGAAAAATAAGAAAGCAAAATGTTATGGCGGAAGAATGCATACTTCAATTTTATTAAAGTTTGGAAATGTTCTAGCATAAAAAATGTATTAAAAAAATCACAAAAAGTAAAACAGTTTTTGGGGTTCGAACTCAAACCCAGCGACTTGTAAGGCGGTCATCGAACCATTAGACCACATGCTTCGATAGGAAATACTCTAAAATAGCCGTTCTAGTCTGTCACGATTAACTGCTTAGCTCCTTGAGGGTATAGCGTTATGATAATTATTTCAGTAGTTTAAGCCCCAGCTACCTAAAGTATTCTTATATTTAGTCTCGTATTTTTATAATCGCAATGTAATTTGCAGGAGAACAAAACATAATGCAATATTGCTCAGCCCCCAAAGCAGATAGCGTGATAATTTATAGCCTACGGTCAAATTTGGCCTATGTGAAATATATATACAAAAATTGATCAGAATCTGTCCGGCAGTATTTGCGTGATGCTCTAACAAACAAACAGACAAACAGACAAACAGACAAAAATTCTAAAAATTGTATTTTCGGCATTAGAATCATTCCCCGACCTCGTAGCAATCACTCTTTCTCAAAAATATTAAATGTACAGTTTTGACATCGCTACAATTTTATTATATGTATAGATTATAAGGTTGAAAAGTAGTCAACCGCCATTGTGTTTGGTTGTACCTACTAACTAAAAACCAATATTTTTTTCAGTAAGAAAAGTGTGTTTCCTTGTTCCCATTTCCATGTGTATAAATCTACTTTTACAAAACCTTTACCAGTGACAATAATTGACCAAATATAGAGTCTATTATCTGTGACCGAGATTAATAAATAAGGTTTCATTAAAACAAACAACCAAAAAATGGTATCCAAACAAAAGTTCCACGTGTCTCGACCCTTCATGCATACTACAGGTAATGGAAAATAAATAATAAATATATTTTTTAATTAAGCCACTAATAGACAATATGGCCGCGCCGCCTTATTCATTACTTATAATGTATTAATTACAAGTATAATTAGTGTATAGTTTGATTAGAGCTAAATAATTTATTAGAGTAATTTGGGTGGCTATAAAGAAAGTTTGATAGGTCTGACGTCATAGCTGGTCATTTAATTATTCGAAATGTAATCGGAAAATGAACTTTTATGCTACGTTTGCTTTTTAGATGCCCGTTTTTCATGAGTACGTCATAATTAGTTGACGTTGAGTACCACAAACTGGCTGAAAGTTAAAGAAAAGTTTTAATGACTTATTTAAATGTGGTTCGACTGCTTGTACTCGGCACTCTGTGTCGTCCGAAGAACAGCGGGTACCCACCACCTATACCGGGAACATCAAACATTTATCGGGAGCAATACTTTTTTTAATTGGTTACCGACGTACCGTCTCCCCTACTCCCGAGGGAGGTAGTAAAAATATATAGTATTATTTTGAACATTCGGCAGGCGGCAGTAATGTTCCCTCTTGCTCCAATTTCTTGTTCCTTTTTCTTTTAATTCCGCATATTTTTATTTGCTATGATAAATTGTAACTGCGGCGAGGTGAAGGGGGGGGGGGGGGGGGGGAGATAACCCCCGTTCGCTTTTGTTTCGGTAATTTTTTATGTCTGGTGTGCTTAATTGCGTGGCGCTAGGCGGAAGCGTATTGTGCCGATGTGGGTCAGTCAGTGAGCCGCTTCAGAAGGACCGCCTGACCTCTTTACCTTGCAACTTCATTATCGAACATTGATGATTCGGGATCCTTTGTTTCAGGCACGGAGGCGAAAATATTTACCAAAATTTGAGAACTCTTCAAATACCGCAGCAATAATTTATGAAATCAATTCCGTATAACCCGTCAAATGCAGCATTCCGAGTATTTCGCTCAAGCACGTAAATATTTTATTACTACAACAATGTTCACAATTATGCGGAATAGATGCGCATGCGTTCATTATTAGTGTTACGTGTGAAAAGTAAACAATATAATACCGAGCAGGATATTATGATCAAGTAACAAAACTATATGTGGTGAATGGGCCATGTGATACTGCCACGCGATCGCGCGGATATGATAAAGTGACGCCTGAAGACATTGTAATGCTTACTAACCTATTGTTTAGTTTGTAACCAACTGCTCAACTGGGGATTTTTCACTGAGAAATTTATAATGACTACTTTATTATTTTGTTTTGACTACGCCTTCTGTCCATCTTGAACTTGAGAGCAGAAATGTAGACTTAATAATTATTAAGCGTAGTCTTATAACTACCGAATGTAGACCCCAAAAATATACACAGTTTATCAAATATTGACCCCGTTACTTCCAATTATAGACCCCACTACAGCTCCTAAATGTAGAAATATAAAATGTAGATTCCCCAACCTCCAAATGTAAAATAGTAGACCCCTCAGCTCGGGGCTGCGGGTTGTTCGAAAGAGATACCGCGCCCCCGGAACGCAAAGGGCACATTAAAGAACATAGATGGTTTTTAGTCAGTAAAAGTCTGACACTCCCTCCCGCCCCGCCCAGGACGGGGGGGGGGGGTCATTTGATGATTTTACAATCTCTAAAAAAAAAAAAAAAAAAAAGATCCCTCAGCTACTAAATAGAATGAAGCTACTAAATTGATAAGTAAAATAGACAGTTTATTGCGTATTTTGCCAATTCTTAAAATCGTTAGTAATTTCATAAAAAAGGAATTAATATGAAGAGTAAAAATAAAGGTATTGTTTCGAAAATATGAAAAACTTTATTTAATTTTCAGTTAAAAGGTTTCTGGAAATTGAAAAATGTTCTCCAAAAAATGAATGAAATGTGTTCTCGAAAAATATTTGATGAGACAAGGTATTTAAAACATTTTAGAGAAAAACGCTTCAAATGGCTTGTTTCTACAAAAACTGTAATTCCAAGTAGAGAGGGCTCGTGAGTTGACTGAAGTGTTTTTTAGAATTCAATAATCTACCTAACTCTACGGGTCCGATTCTGAAAATTAATTAATAACGTCATCCCTGATATAGGGTACAATTTATTACCAAACAAATTAGCTTAAGAAAATCCATACGGACATATTGCGTATATTGAATGGCTAATACCTATGTACCTATATACATATAGAGCCATTCAACATACGCAAACGGAAAGTGCATATTTTAATAAATCTACCTACTCTAGTCATAACATAGGCCGCGTATTGCTCGTAGAACAATAATAATATATGTAATAATGTCATCTAGATGGAACACACAATTGGAATATCTGACACGTTTGACACTGTGGTGTCCAATTTCGCGAGAAATAATCGCTTCAAGGGCGAATCTGACCAATAGTCGGCCCGTTTCGCCTGTAAGTTAACCCCCCAATGCCGCGGGTGGTCACAATATTGAGTTAACTTCGAAGCACCATGCAGGTAATACGAAATACGCGTCATATTTGACGCAATGTTTAGACCACAGACTAGGCTATTATCGGACGCTGAGATTGTGATGAAGTGTATTAACGATATTGCTAGGGAATTTTAATTAAATAGACAACGTCATTATTGGAATTTCAACCGCACGCATTTAACATAATTTTTGGGGTTGATAAATCGGATCGGAAGCTTATTTTAAAGTAAAGTGCATCGGGCGAGGGACCAGTGTTGTGAGTTTTTGAATTGATTAGAAACGTTCTAACAGCTACTTAGTAAAAGCTGATGTTAGGCGAGGCTTTGGAGCCAGTAGCTGTTGGTCCGACAGCTTCTTAACAATCAGTCAAAGTAGGTACACCACCATAAGCTCTCAGTTTAAATGAAACTGTATCCGTAACCAAACGTAATAATTTGAATGTCTTACTAAGCTATTACTCTTCAAATTGCATGTGCATTCTAAATTTAAAACATCAATGTTCCTTTTTTTTAATTTAATATTTGCAGGACTTAAAGTTACAAAAAAATGTAACGCATTTCATGTACGTTCTATATTCTATCAAGTAAAGCTACCATTCATTCATCCATCATTCACACGATGGTTACCACCCAAGGGCCGACAAGCGCGAGCTCGAAGTTTGACGGTCGCTCGTACCGTTCGTCAGACTTCTACTTCAGCTTGGGCCGAGTTAGTTATTATTAATTATTTTTGGATTAAGTGTATCTTTATTAATTAGTTTAATAGTCGTTAATTATGAATGTTGCGTCTAACCCGTTGCGCGGCGGGCGCAGGCGCTGGCCCACCGGCGCGGCGTGACGCTCGCCATAACCCCATTAAAACTGCTTCGGGCCCCGCTTGCGTCCCTCTTCATGAAATATTAAAAATTCAATTGCGCTTCTCTTTATTTTAACCCCCACCCCTGCGACGCCTGCCACGCGTTCCCGTACAATATAAAATGAAATATGTATCCGAAAAAATAACGTTCACCTATTATTTATAATTTGTGTTACACGTTACCGCGCTCGGTTCTCCCCCATCCTCGCTCCGCCCGCTCCCGTCAAGGTTGTCTTTTTGTAATCGCACGCGAAATAGATTTTAAGGCGGAACTGCAAAGATTCTGAAATATGTAGGTCTATCCACCTACCTCATTTAGTTTTGAGAGGCAATTCGGATAAACCTCTCAAATATTAATTAAAACCTTTTATAAGGAGAACTTGAGACTTTATGAACCTAAAACTTATTTCATAATCGTTTAATAAAAAATAAAAAAAAATGTTTGATGGCGTAACCGAGTTTAAATGTATAAAAACATTTTGACGCAATAAAACGTAGAGTTTGTATGTTCAGAGGCAACGCTTAGTTCTACGTGTCGACTATTAAAAAGTTTCCACGTCAAAGTTCGCCGTTTTGAACTGGCAACAAATTAAAAAAAAAACGCTGCCGTACGCGAGCGTTAATAAGCAACTTATTTGTATCGAAAATTGTATAACTCACACGGCATTATTTTGTTAACTTTACTAGATAATGAAGCATGCGGGCCGCGTTAACGATTTTTTCATAAACAGATAACAGAGACATGTTCATTTGTTAAATAAATTAACTGCCATGCAACACTAACGTGATGTAAGTTCAAAGTGCACACGTTTAGTATACAAACATGGTCTGTGTAAAAATGTCTCATTTTGATATTATTTAATGGCTTTTCACGAACAATTCAAAAAAAGAACGTTTTAACGTAAAGGAACGGTTCTTATTTTGAAAGTGAGCGCGCGAATTGTGTGTCTCTGCACTCGGTGGTCCTCGAGGGCCGCAACAAAGGTGACGCCTGCCCTATCTATACTTGCCCCCGCAGCCACTCCGCTGCGAGACACTTTTATGCGCGAATGTCCATTATTGTTACCACTACAGTTGAGGTTTATTATTATTTTTGGTGTATTGAAATTGACACGGAGACTCAACACATCTTATTAATTGAATTTTAAGCATCTGTGTGGTGTTCTGGAGTAACATTTGCAGTCTTAGTTCAAATTGATTGATTGACTTTGACTGGGAGTACGTCTTGATTGCTAGAAATTGGTTCTGTCTCTCACAAGGTTTGACTCGTAACAATGGGAAACTCTCGTCCAACAATTATGTTGCAGCTATGCATAAAATAACATTGAAATATTTTTAACCAAGAACATTTTAAAGCGCGGGCTACTCGCCATAGCGGGGAGCCAACTTTCGTACCGAACTTCGCCCGATTCGAAATCGACGTTCTCTTTTTCAAGTTTTTTCGACGCGGTACGCTGCCGTGTTTTGTTTTACCCCGTTTGTCATTGTCGTTTGTGTGAGTAATGTGTTAATAGGTACCCCCTCAGCCCGCGCTTTTTACTGCTTTTAAGTTTAAGCGTTTGTTTGTGCGACAACGAAACTGAAAATGGCCGCTAGACCTCTCATTTCTGTGCTTTGACGATAAAGTGCGATGCAAAGCTGATGCGAATCATATTTCTGTGGATATTGTTTTTAATGTGGGAGATTTTATGTTGTTCTAGATTTGTTGGTGATAAATAACAGAATATACATATAATTAATTTAAATATTACGGTACTTAATTAACATTTTCTATTCAAGTTTAAAATTTTGTTTAAAACAAACTATGAGAATATTTAATTGAAATAACTTGAGAATGAGATTGATAATTAACAGGACCTATACAACGATTATAAAAATGTCAAGATGAGAAAATTGCTACGTCGCTTTACCGTCAAGCTTAATTAAAAAAGTTGCTTACTCACCGGAGAGCATGCTAAGAAAAACAATCTAGATGTTTTTAAGCGCGAACAATAAAAGACGATAAACAGAAAAAACCGTAATTTCTTTACCACCGCGCGCAACGGGTTACCTCAATGCAAGTAAAATTACGTGCGAATCGTGCACTTTCAAATTGCATTGTAAATTATTGATTTACCTCACAATAGTTATAACTGAGACAGATGATATAAGTCCTAGTACTTTATACAATATAATGTATTTCCAAGTAAAGTCAACAATCAACGCATGAAACGCTCATTGTATTAAGTCCATGAGTACATTACCCACACACGCACACCTCACACACACACGAAACATAAAAATACTCACGCTCATTGTTATACTGCTACGAAATCGGTCGGAATTCTAAACAGGTTGGATTTTATGGTGCCGAACTTACCTGAAAAAGAAGAAAAAATGTATTACAATCACTAATAAGGAAAAGAGTACGAGCCGATTGGTTATTTATAAATGTACACGAACAATTACGAGCAGTGAGGTGGACGGTCTAGTAACCAGCCACAATGCAGTGAATGTGAAACATTTTATTTAAAACTAGCTTACCGCCCCGGCTTCGAACAAGTGCAAATCGACGTTCTCGGCGGATTTTCAAAAAATAATCTGTGAGACAAATCTTGACCGGAAAATTAGGAACACAACAAAAAAAGAAACAGCCAAATCGGTGTATACGTTTTCGAGTTTTGAGCCTAGCAACATATTTAGCCATTTATTTTAATTTCTAAACATTAAATTGTTATATTAAAACCATAAAGAAATTGCCTTAAAAATCCTAAATATAGGCCGCAATAAAAAAAAAATCTTCAGTGACAAATTAAGTAACGGCAGACACATAAGTACAGTCAACTTCAAAAACACACTCGAAATAGCGTTGAGGAATGCCAGTACAGCGGCAGTGCCGGGCAGCCACAGTGGCGTCGAACCATCATTTTGCTAAATACCTTACATATTCCGATTCTCGTGCGATCTGCGGTGGGATTTTCGAGATTTTCAGTTAGATCGTTGAGCCGGAGGGCCTTGTTAAGAATCCAACGGTTGAAATTCGAATTTGGACTGGTTACTTCAGATAAAGGCAATTCATCGGATAGGCAAATCCCACTCATGGACTCCCTAGTGATGTTAATTGCGTGTCCGACATTACATCCTGCTAATTGACTTTAGGGGATTTGAAAATCCTGGAAGAGCTATTTAGGACGTATTTGGGTTGAATTGGTAAAAAAACATGTTTGCCTTTATTTGTGAGCTTACCTTTGGCCACTTGAAGCTTTTAGCATTTAGGTTATGTGATAGATGTTCTATTGTTTTATTTTGCTGTACCTACTATTAATTTTGGTGCTTAGGTAAATTAAATCCTTATGAGTGTTATCATGGCAGTTGTTAAGATGGACGCCTCTCATGAATTAGCTAGTGGGTTCGATAGTACCGATAGGGATTTTTCAATACATTTGTATTTTCTAAATTTACTTTGGATTTGGACATTTAAGTAAGTATTGTAATAGTCGTGTCTGTAAATGTAGATGTGTATCTGACCTCCATAACCCATTTACTGGGCAACACGATACTCCTTGGTAAGACAGGTTGACAGAATAAAAAACAATTATACCATGCCTCAAATAAACAATAAAAAATAGATCCCATCTTAATTAATCTGAAGGTACTCTGCTCAACCGCTGTAATCAAAAAGCATATTAAAACAGCTTAGCATACCTCAGCAACAACTAGCAAAATAAATTAATTACCCGAACCGAAAAATAAACGCGAAAAAAAAAGTAAAATGACAAACGAATCGCACCTAAACAAACGCCATTCGAACAACAAACAGAAAAACGCGACAAAAACATAAAACTAAAGAAAAAAGAAAGAGTAACACGCAGTCTTCCGCAGACCATAGACCACAGAACAAAAGGCGACAGCGGGCTTTTATATTTGGACAATAGCCTCTTGATATCCTCACAGAGTAACTGACGTTGTTAGGCCGGCGACGCACGGCCGACGGAAATAACGCGTCTGTCACAATCTTCCCAACGCATAGCCGAATGTGCGCCGCTGTAGTCTGTGCGTACACAGCCCAAGCCGGGGTGCTTTTGTGTTGCAGGCGATTTTTCTTGTGATAGTACACGGGGCTGCAGTGGGAGCTATTGGATTATGATGTTATCTAAATGCATTCATTTTTGGCACGATGAGTAGGGTTTTTTGACGTAAGTGACCAATGAACGCATCAGCAACCGACTTTTGTCGCTGACTGTGCGTGTACAGTCACCAACCAATAAACATAAAATTAATTTTAAGTAATAGCTGAGGGTTCATTTTACTTCCATTTCGTTTGATAATGTGGTTAATAATTAGGATTAAAACTTTTGTTACAGACCGTACTTAAGCGGCGATATTTTTGGGCTATGTGTCACCTTAAATAGGTAACACATATGTACTTTGGAGTAATATGTAGATGAATAACACTGTGGAGCTTTAAGTAGATAATGAAGTACTTATTGCATGTTGGCAAATGAGGTGTTTTTTGAATAGTGTGGACTGTACGCACGACGACGAGCGTATGACTGTACGCTGGTTCATATTCGGCTCTAAGAACCAGTCGTAATGTTTTAATTTATGTTTTCTCTTTATTTATGTCATATTTATTTATCTATATTTTATTTATTAATTAATCGATCTAAATAAATAAATATGAATATCTAAATGTTTTGCTAAACGGAAAACTCAAAAACGGCTACACCGCTTCGGCTGATTAATTTTTCTTGTTTCCAATATTTCCCGGTCAAGGTTCGTATGAAAGAAATTCTTCGGAAAATCCACCGGAAAGATCGGAAATTTGCACTCGTGCGAACCCGGGGCGGTGCGCTAGTAGGCAATAAAGACAAAAAGGTTTGAATTTAGCCTAAGGTGAAACTTTTCATTTTGCACCGCAGTTTCATTTCCTACTGCAAGGCAAATGCGTTTTCTCATATATAGAAGGCAAGAGAATAAACCACCACGCTTGCTTAAGGTGAATTGGTGATTTCAGACTTATATTATTACCTACATATAAGTTCGGGTTTACACACGATCACATCGGTCAGTAATGTCTAAAATAAATTTGGATAGTACATATGACTTGAAAAAGTCACATTGGTACTTGCCCGGTATCGAACCCACAAACTCAAGCAAGAGAAGCGAGCCAATTTTAATAATATAAGTGACCTTACAAGAATTCTACAATATTTTAGTAGTTAAACCAAGGACGTTATTCAGTGGACTACAGTCTTGGAAGTTAACAGCGATTATACTGAAAAGTTTGAAGCGTTGCTGAAAACAGGCGCCCACTTAAAATATTAACTAGTTTGTCTTATAAATTTATACCTGACTAGCTGCTGCCTGACTTTGTGTGCGTGTTACTGCTCCTCTCCCATAGGTCATAGCGTAAGGTTAATCTATACTTACTACTCATGAATCTGGCTATCATATACAAAAATATTTTTTCCAATCCGACTGGTAGTTTTAGAGATTAGCGTGTTTAAACAAACAAACAAAAAGCTCTTGAGCTTAATGATATATAAGCATTATGATCATCAAATGATTTCTCCCGCCCTAGTGTCAGACTTTTACTGACTAAAACCCATGCATGTTCCTTCTTGTGCCCTTTGCGTTCCGGGGCGCGGTATCTCTTTCGAACAACTCGCAGCGAGTATAGATTAGCTATCAGTCCATTATTGTTGATTGCATTGGAAATTTAACATTACCACGCGCTCATATGTCAGTAGAAGCTTTGATCTTAAAGCGTCTAGCTGAAGTCATGGCCCATGGAAAGTGACTGCCTATTGCTAGGCACTTTCCGTGGGGCATATATGTAGCGTGGCAACTACAACATACAAGATTTCGTATGTCGTATTTAGCAATCTGTGTATCGCGATGGCCCAGTGGTTAAGACACCACCCCCGCCTCCCATTAAAGAGGTTATTCGATACCGGGTCATATGATATTTTGAATTCATATATGTAGATTCTTTCTTAATTTATCTCAGACTTAACTGGCATCAGTGAAATAAAACATCGTGAGTAAAATCTGGACTTATTGTAATATTAATATAAGTCTGAATTCGCCAATCTCGTTTGAGCTTATTATTTATTTATATTTATTGAGTGTAATATTATTTATTTAATAATATCATGTAAAACATTTTAAAAACTAGTCGTCTTACTCCAACGTAACTTAATATAGCGAGTGAGGTAAGTCGAATAATTCTATAAAAACTAGTTAGTACAAAATCAAATTATTTATTTTAATTATGCCATTGACATTTAATTAGGACAAAGTCATGAATACGGAAATAAATCTAAACCTTCTCAAAGGGTACATTCGTATGATAAGAATACACAAAATAATCCATACTATTTTCAAAAAAAAATGTTTACAATAATTTGTACAGGTACATATACGCATACAAAATATTTATTTATTTTATCCTCAATAATATGTCCTTAAGTCCGGGATCTCAGTCTAATCTAAAAAAAAATCACTCAGACCCTCATTAAACACGTAACATCAACAGATTGTGTCCGTTAATGACCGCATATATTACTACGTAAACGAAGTTACAAACACAATCAGCTACCCTAACGATATGAAAATGAAGGAAAACCCAATTTGAATATAAACTAGCCATACGTTAGTTAGTACTTAACCGTGGTACGTATATTTAGTGACATCACGAAAGACAACGAGTACAAAAGCGTACAAAAAAGAGTTTGTAAGGGAGCGAGCATAAACAACGGCGTGTGTGACAGGAGGCTATGCATAGAGTATGACCGTGGTGCATTATTTCCACACGTAATACTAAAATTGTCTAAGCATAGCCCCGCTGCCTAAACCGGCTCACACAGAGACAACACGCACACAGCCACATCACACCCCATGCCACTTGTATACAGCGGGATCTACTACTTACCGCGATATACACTCGCGAAATATCGTTAAGCTTTTCTTTACAGAAATTCACTTTTTGCTTAATCGTTGATGTCTTTAAGGTGGGAATGTATTTTCCACTGTTTATTCTTAAAAAAAGTCTAATTATATTTAAATGTCAAACATAATTTAACCACATTAAAATAACGAGATTCAATATTGTCGCATGCCTCGATATTTAAAATGCAGCGCAAACTTACTGCAAAACAAAGGACAATCCCATCAATATTCTAAATTCTGTTCAAGCTCATAACTCTTTTGCACTTCAAAAGTGGGATGATTTAAAGGAGTTTTATTTGGTGAAATAAGAAGAGCGGCTTCGTTCTGGGCGTCCGAGAAAACGAGGCAACAAATTCGTCAAATTCGTTAGAGTCGGGCTCGTGTTTTGGAGCAGCCTGTGTGTCGGGGAGGCGCGCTGGGCGTCTATTTGTTTTGCCATAGCTTTGTCGGGCCTGGGACATGCAGGTCATTAATTGTTGTGAACGCCGGCTCCTAATCGATAGCGCACCACGTTCGATTCTAGTTTATATTAGTGTTATTTGCGCTAAATGTGCCTACCTAACCACGGACTGCGCTAAATATCTAACGAAGCGTCATCCGTGATACCCGTTTGTCTGATTTATAATTAATTCAGTTGACATCCTGAATGTATGAGATGCGATGTATTTAAAGGATGAGTCTAAAATATGGCTAGATTAGTTTGGTTGGGCTGGACGTGAACTTCTCATAAACTATTTAAACTCAGATTACGTTATTAAAGCGTACTTAATAATAAGTTACTACATACCCTTATATACGCAATAGTAGTTAGCATATTATTATTTCGTATATACATAAACACAATGTTAACCACCGTGCCGGCGGGACACTTGAAATAAATAAACGTCATCGTTCCGAAATAGGTGTTGAATAAGCGAATATGAAGCGGCCATCTTGGGAAGTGCACCAATTATGGCCCTATCAAAAATAATGGCTTCGACGCGCACTCGAACTCTTCGGGAGTAAAAACCAGGAGAATTTTATCCGTAGATTGATGTTACTGTGCCATTTTAGACCGGGATGAATCGACTGTTCGTTCTTGTGTAACAAGAAAAGCTAGCTAACGTGGAATGGGAAAAATCGCTCCCGGTGAAATTATCAACACGGAATACTTATATAGTCACTTTGATACAAATCAAGCGGACACACGTCTTGACGGTAAACGTTAACGTTTGGTATTATCTACAATTTATAATAAACGAAAATAACTTTTCATGGAGTAATTGAAAGTTACGTAGATACGAATGAAAAGAAATAAAGCTCCTTTTTAAAAACTTTACATATTAAATACATGACATTTATAATTGTCATTATAAAGGGTGCAAGTAGCTCTTAAATTCTCAGCCGGCCATTCCATTGCCATTTTTCATAGATATTGGCTTTAGGAACACATGACAAAATAGACAAATTGTTTTCGTGAGTAACAAAGCGTTGGCTCGCGACTTCACTCACGCGTATCTCGATTGTAGGGTTCGCAAACAAAGTCACGGATTAAAAACTAGCCTATGTGCGTATCCGCCTACCCCCAGCTACCTTTTTGGCAAAGTGATCGGTTCAGTGGATTTGCTGTGATGGGGAAACAAACAAACAGACAGCTTTCGAATTAGCATTCTAAAGAGAATAGGTTCCCGATTTTAAAACAGCAGTTTTCATTACTGGCCAGTTCCCTTTTTTAATTAACTCTGTTGTGAAAGAATTAAACGCGTAGGTGTGAATGAAAAAAGCATTTTAGTGAATATTGCAAAAGTGTCTATAGAGATACGGAATATAAGAACTATAATATACGACAATAACAATATATAAAAATATCATCATCATCATCATCTGCTTAGCTTTTTTCCCAACTATGTTGGGATCGACTTCCAGTCTAACCGGATGCAGCTGAATACCAGCGTTTTATCGCCTGTTTATCTGACTTCCACAACCCACTGGGCAATACGATACCTCTTGGTTCGTCTGGTGGTGGAAAATATTCAAATTAACATGTTCTAAAATTAAGCTTTAAGCTACCTACACCGTTTTTTCGTTCCCGTTTTGAAAATGAGGCTTAGCCAAAAATGTTATTTTGACAGGTACATCATGAACCTAGAAATATATATTGCATTTTGCCAAAAATCGTAATTTTCCAAAGAAATTGCAATGAGCATTCCCGACGATAATACAGCAAGTTAAGTTAAGTTAGTAATTATCATCACCTTTACCAATAAACAAACAGGTAAGATTGCGATAAAGAAACCAATCGGATCATCCTCATCTGCTTAGCCTTTTCCCAACTGTGTTAGGGTCGGCTTCCAGTCTAACCGGATGCAGCTGAATACCAGTGTTTTACATGGAGCGACTGCCTATATGACCTCCACAACCCAGTAACTAGGCAACACGATACCAATCGGATATTAAAACTAAATTGCAATCAACAAAATCAAGTCCCGGACGCCTCCCCACGCTCTCTGTTTTTTTAATTCGATCAGGCGAACGCTTTGCTTACCGCATTCTGCAACGATTAATATGTCAACAAAATTCTTTCTATTGTATGTACATTGTACTGTGTGTGTATTTGGAAAACCTGTCAGTTCACTGTAACTCGTTCACCGTTATTGTTATGATTCTGTTTGTTAAGATTTCAAAACTCGTCTCCATATTGTAATGCGAATTTCTGTTAAAATGTAAACTGTCATTGTTCATAATTGTTTTGCTGTAACATGATCGCATGTTTACACTGTTTTTGTTTAACGTTTGCGCCTATTTGTCTCCTTCAATATGGAGTACTTGACTTGTTAAGTACATACAAGGTTATTTGAGATTGGATACAATTTGAGTTCTTCAAGAGGCTTATGAACTCATATACAGCTCAAGATTATGTTGAGCTATCCATGCCTGATCCATTCGTGTCAATCAAACACTTCAATAAAAACCCTGACCTTTGATTGGTTGAGCATTGAACATAGACCAATTAAGTTGTAATTACTTCTATGAATTTAACTATCACTATTTTAACGTACCACAACTCAATCAGGAACGCTGTGAATTCTTCGAACTACACCAATAAACGTTCCACTCAGCAAAATTTCCTGAATTTCTCATCGATTTAGCTGTGTATAGATTGTTTAATAGTTGTTCTATTCGAGGTGTTAGGCGACGGGTTAGGCATCGCCGGCCCAATGAGGCCTCTATTACAAAATTGCACAGATGCACATTGGAAGGCCGTGGCGCTCCAAGGGTTTTTGACAATTTCCGCTGCGTCAGCGGTCGACGATGCGAAAATTGAATATGGGCGCGATTGAAGGGTTGAGTCGAGTACCCTGGTGGGTTAACGTTAGTTGGAGATGAGCGTTTATAGATACTTGAGTATTCGACGCCTTAAATTGGCATCAACAGCATAATGACAGGTCAAGTGTTGGACATTGAAGCAAACGAAGTTAGGGGACAGAGTTAGTCACAACCGTTTCCACAGATTGATTTTATGATTGAAACAGTGTTGAATACAATATTATATCAATTTCATGTACAACCGTTAAGCTCCTCTTTAATTCCTGATCATAATCTCTTCAGTACAAAATTAACAATAATATTGATAATTAAATTTATTAAACTACCTATTGTAACGGTAATTATTCTGATGTAATTAACTATTTACCTATTATTTGAAACCGTTGTATTTTGATTGGAACATTTTGTTTTTAAATCAATTAAAGTTCGACTTTTTACTATAAATATATACCTACTAGTGTTTTTGTTACTACGTCATGTTTATGTCGCAGTAAGATAGATGAAGCCGTAATATAGTTATATCCCTAGGGATATAATTATATATCACACTATAGGACACACTAGGATTGAACGTAGATTTCCATCGTAGTGAATCTTGTGCTTGAAATCCACGAGACTGACCTTGATTTGAAACTCCATTATGCCCTAATATCACTTATGTGGTCGGTCCTCATGACTACCTTATAAACGATTAGCAGAAAATATGTCTTCAAATAAGAAAATTGCATCTTCATCACTACGTTGTTAATCATTTTAATGCAAAACTGTAAATGCCAACATTAAGAAAAAAACATGAACACGCTAATCTCAAGAACTACAAGTCCGATTCTGAAAATTCTTCCGCCATTACAATATTATTCCTGAGTTCTTAAGTCTATATTTATTATAGAAAAAACTAGGGATCAGTTCGTAAATTCAAGAGCATGCAATCGCTGGTGAAAGCAAGTAATTTTTTTTTATAATTTTGTGAACTTCATTTAAAAAAATACTTATCTATACGGTTAAACGTTCAATGGTTATCCTAACTATAGTGAAAAAATATGGAAAAAACATCATACGAACCGACAAAACGAGAACAATATCATAAAAGTCAGCTGCACAAAGTTAAGTGTGGCTACCTTATCAATCAAAACAAAGAACAAATTCATTGTTTAAGTAGGTACCTACAGTTATTTCTCTTAGTTGCCCTAATTGAATATTAATCGTTCTTATTACAATAGCGAACTTCGCCTTCATAAATATGTTTCTTGTATAAAAGATTGCGTGATACCAGTCCTACGAACCACTGATAAAGTTAACAATAAAACATTTAAAAAGAAAAATTATAAAGGTGTTTGCTTACTACAGCGTAACATAATAGCCATGACCAGGCTCAGGGCCGTTGCTTGCTGGGGCTGCGGGTTGTTCGAAAGAGATACCGCGCCCCCGGAAAGCAAAGGGCACATGAAGGAACATAGATGGGTTTTAGTAAGTAAAAGTCTGACACTCCCTCCCGTCCCGCCCAGGGCGGGGGAAGTTATTTGATGATTTCCCATCTATAAAAAAAAGGCATGGAAAGAAGCATGTCCAGTAGAAAGTTTCAACCGACAGTTGTAGTCTTGTTAGTCGAAGACGGAACGGTCTAGCCTTATCACCATCATCATGCTATCACGCCTCTATTTCCCGAAGGGTTAGGCTGATGTGTACTGATGTACACTCACAGTTTGCCAGTTGTCATGTTTAGGTACCATGTCGTAGCGGGCGAACCTATTGCCATTAACTGGGCACAAATCCTAACTCCGAGCTGGTACTGAGGCATCATAGAAAAATCCAATAACACTTTTTCAATACAAAGTTTTCTTGGCTCGACACGTTCGTAGCAAGGTCACGATACGGTAGGTATAATAGGCAGACTCCTTTATAGTCAATCTATTCTAGGTTTTCTACATAATTAACCTTATTACAAGTACCTACAACTGTATTTTCTTCATGTTATATCATTTAGTGATGTTCTTTTGAATTCGATTATTTGTTTTATCTTATCATCATGACTAGAGATTACGCTTTCATTGTTTTATGAATCGATTTTCGTACTTGGGTAAGTTTTTACTAATGCGAGTTAAGTAAAGCGGAGACGTACAGAAAATTTAATTTGTAAATAATCTACCTTGCTGCATTCAGGTGACGTGAGTTTTAGACGACCTGTGCAACTGACGCAAGGGATTTTTCAAAAGAAAACGTTGTCCCCCACTAGGTATTTCTCCTGTATCGTGGGTTTAACAAACATAATTATAAACCCACATACACAAACAGCCAGACCCGGAACAACTACACGTAAACCATACAAATATTTGTTCCTTGCGATAATCGAACCCGCGACACGCAGCGCGCTTAGCCACTGCGCCGTGTTAGGCCTTGAATTGACAGCTCAACTTAAGCTCACTTTACATAAATTCGTCGAGTGAAAATTTTACGAAATAGCAATGCAGGAACCGGCCAATCACGTTAGTACGACACGTTAGACGGGACCAGAGACGCGATGTGAATTTCCGATATCCCATCTCCGGACTCGTCCGTTAATAGCCGACCCCTCACCGTCTGCGAGGCAATGGAAACGAACCCTAACCGTCCGTTTGTTTAGATACCAATTTTTTATGACATTAAAGCTTGCAAGCTTGCATCCAAGTTTTAAAACTGCTTAACAACTTTAGTTAAATTATTAGGTACTTGCTGTATTTAATTAAGGTTATTATATTAGTGTGAACGTGCCAAATTGATTAGTAAATTAATCTCTAAATAGTAATATCAAAATAGAAGTGCGTGCAGCTCAAATTTCGACAGCATAATATTGATTGTATGTATAATTAAAACAAATGTTTATAATTAAACGCAGGGACGGCACTATGTTATAAATTAATTATACACGATCTATCCATTTTGTCATAGACAGACAAGTAGTACAAACGTTGGCCGGTTAGGGTTGGCACGTATATACGAATTTAGGAGACTATAAATAACGAAACGACGTTTAATAAATGTTTACAACATACATAAACTCACGCCTTTTTCCCATGAGGGTAGGCAGACACCACAGGCCTTACATACTACTTTCGCCTCGCCCACCTACATCCGGTCATACAAGCACGCCGGTTACGAGTACTGCACACCCGACCTTTCTGAAGAAAACTTTAAATATTTCTTTTAATAAATTCGTTTTCCCATAGCTTTATTCAATGAAACTGCGATATAATATTTTTTTAAGTATTACTTTTGTCTATCTCACAACACTAAAAAGTGAACAAAAAAATTTTTCAAATACTTTTTAATATAGGTCTATAGATCCTAAATCACCGGTAACAAATCCTGCTTCCGACAGCGGGGAATCAATAATAAATATATTAATTGTTTACTTAACATATTACAACTTGTTTACTGTACTGATTTAATGTAAATCAAAGTCGCTTCCGCTGTATGTACGCTTAAATCTTTTAAACTCTCAATTGATTTTGATTAAGTTTTCAGCAATAGATAGAGTGATTACGAGGAAGATTTATTTATACGTATAGAACATAACGCTACGACCAATTACTACCGCAAATTAATACGATAATAATTAATACGACCGCACATTATGGAATGCAAATAAACGAATATGAATATGAATATGAAACCAACGAAAGACCAGCGCAACAGTAATCAAAGACGTCGCTGAACGCGGGCTATATAACATGATTATGTACTAAAACTGTACAGTACATATGAGAAAAGGCCAAGCACGTACACAGGATCACTGTGGATAACAAAAGAGGCCTATGCACAAAAGTAGGATGACTACAATCTCAGTTTTTAATCACCCTAGCTAGCCTAGCTCCTAAATCACCTATTCCCTATGTCACTATATATCCGGGCAACTTCCGTTACTGTCTGACTTTTCGGTTTTGGTGAGTTTACACGTCAGCCATGGGATAGTGAAGGATATATGAAGAACATATCCCGCTTGAATGATGACAGGCAAATATCAAAGTCAAAGCATGAATTTCCATTTAAACATTTACGGGCGCTTTTGAATTGTCCGTTAGTAGGTTGAAGTTAGTTGCTCGTTCCAAAATGTTGGTAGGTCTATGGAGAAGAATGAGCAAAAAACTCCACGGACTTTTCAATTAAAGTTTTACAAAGTATTGGTTATAGGTATTATTGTTTTTGCTTCTTATATGTGGAAATAATAAAGGTGAAAAAAATTATGTAAGGCAAGGCCGTTGACCAATCCCAACTGGCAGCGCTCGTTCACGAACGTAACGCGTGGTTCAGCACCATTTAACTCAACTATCTTGAAGAGAAATCGGTCCTTTTGGAAATCAATGGGGGAGGCCTTTTTCCAGCAGTGGACGTCCTGCGGCTGATATAATGATGATGATCGTGATGGGAATTGAATAAAAACATCAAAGATATATTGAAGTGAGCATAACAATGATATGCAGTAATTTCCGGTATTAGGACCAGTAGGAAATGCATTTTTGCTTGGTTTCCAAGCGCTATAGTGGATCGAAGTCGTCATGTTAAACCTCGTAAATAAAGCTAAGTTACGACGATACATAGTTTGGCCATTCGCCACCGTTCGTTGGACTCTTAAGCCAAATGCTTCGTTTGATACCCTGCAAATCGGCTATGGCGAAATTGGTATAATAACTTTTACTGTATACCCAGATTTTTTCTTTTCTCTTCTTAAAAGGAATTCGTTGTTATTTGTCATTTTTCTTGTATCGTGGGTACGTTTACAAACATACAAACTTAAATGCACAAACAACTAACAAATGGTAACTTGAAATAGCATTTAAAATAAGACGTGGCATATCTTCTGGAGTTTCAAAGTATGTAAATATGGAACTGAATTTAGGATAGTTACTAAAATGTATAGGCTTACTAAATTGAATTACGTGGTTTATTAAATTGAATAATACTTATTTATGAGCCTTCACACTAGGCGTTAGGTAGGAAAGCAGTTCTTTTCGCGCACGATACTCGGAAACAAAAGCATACTATACAATCTATACGTACACACTTAACTTTATCATCGTAGATACACTAACAAAAATATATAGCCTTTGAAAGATCTATCAACCCTAGGTTGTGTGAGCGAGCGGCGAATCTAAATTCATGAGTACCAACGTGATTAGAACGAGGGTAGCTTTACCAACTATCTATATATTATAATATATATACTTTAGTTCACCCCGTGCGTTGCATTGTGTAGCGTAGACGTTATCGGCCGATTTTGGACGATTAATCGATTGGAAATTCAGACTAGTTAGACAGGCAGTGTGGTAGTTTTCAATTAACGCTGAAAGGAAGATTTTTTCCACAAAAAAAAAAGCATACCGGCTAACCTAAACTGAACTCTTTTAGCTTTTAAATCTTATTCATTTCCTGCTCTATTTTTAACAGTAAAAAGCTTTAAAACCATTTCACCTATCGTAAAACCCTGATTAAATATGTAACACAGGTAGAATGAACATGGCAAACTGTTCGGCGATGGCCCAAAATTGAATCTTGCGTCTATAAAACACGCTATATATTACGTAAATTTAGTCGCGCGACTAAATCGCACTTGCCCTGAGCGACTGTGTATGGCGGGGCAATGTTTTCGCATGCACAATCTGAATTATGTGCTAATATTTAACGGTAACTGGCGGTCGTGGCGCCTATTAGATTACAAATTCACGCCTCTACAGCATCTCAGATACTATATTGCCAAAACAATGAATAATTTAAGACTTATGTGAATGTCATCATTCTCCTGAGTACGCAGCTTCTCTGCCAAAGTGTCCGACATCTTAGTTATAGATCACCTATCTTGTTCGTATTATCTGTGTCACAATTTTGCCTTCAAGTTTAAAACAATTATTAGTTTTGAATGGGAGGGCAAATCTATTATCTTTTAAGAACGATCGCAATTTAGTAAGTCAGTATCTGTTAAAAAAATGTCTCTAATTTATTTATCTACATTTTATGACATTAATTGTAGCTGAAATGAGAGTGTGACTAGATTATGAACGTACGAATTTGCAGGCTAAAGTATAATATTATAAAGAAAATAGATATGTATTTTTCTTTGTAATGGATAAACTCCAAAGCTGAACGGATTTTAAAAATTCTTTCACCAATGGAAAGCTTCGCGATCGGCGAGAAACATAGGCATTATTTTTATTTTTTAAAAATTGAGGTTCGTATTAAAATTCACGCGAAGAAAATCACGGGGCAAAAGCTAGTTCAAAATAATTTGGACAACATGGTAAAGCAATAATCATGGTACTATTTAATCGGCGACCGATATAAGTACAATGTTTCTTATTGAATTCCTTATCAAAGTCACCTGTTTGAAAACGCGAAGGCAAAAAGACTAAGACGCCTAATGGTGGAAGGTACTTAGAGCTTGTGCAACACCGTGTTATCAGCAACTAGAGTAGCTGATAATCACTTTACACTTAATTGTATGTAAAGAAATAAGGTTCATTTTACTTTACTCGCGATGGGAAATTAGAATTTGATTTGATATGAAACTGCTCTAGAATAATAATATATTTCTCTGCCTAGCCGTTTCCCAACTATGTTGGGGTCGGCTTCCAGTCTAACGAGATGCAACTACCAGTTATTTTCATGGAGCGACTGCCTATCTGACTTCCACAACCCAGGTAATGGGCAACACGATACCTCTTAGCGAGACTAACAAATGACACCCGGGACTAATGGTCGGTCCACACGACACAGACTTTTGTCTGCACAGACTATAAAGTCTGAGTAAAAATTTTTACTCAGAGGTCTTTACTAAATGTCTGTGCAGAATTTTCATCAGTTCAGACTTCGATTTTAATGAATAAATTAAGTAATTCAATAATCATAAGTTTTGCTCCGACAATCGTACAGACATGTACGCAGACTTCCGACTTTTCTGATACACCGACATTTGTCTGTACTGATTTGTTGTACAGACAAAATTCTATAGAATTCTGTGTTAAGTCTGTGTCGTGTGGAGCCACCATAACGGCTTTACGTGATTTTGGAAGCACGGGGGTGTCTCAATATGAAACTACTTTAGAGAACTAGTAATACCACCTTATTGTCCAGCTGTTTGGTAAAGGCAGTAAAACAATTTATACGGGCGAAGCCGCGGGCATAAGCTAGTATTTTTTGATGGGGAATTACGATACGAGCAATCCAATTAAGTTAATGATTTATTACTAGAGAGAGTGGTAGTAATAGTAGAGGAGATAGGTAAGCTCTTGACTCTAGTCTAGGTTAGGGGTGACAAAGGCATGTTTTTTGTGAAGTCTCCGAGCACTAGGGTTGACACTAACTGCATTTAAGAGACAATTCTCTCTACACAAGGTTTTTATAAAACACAATCATGGTCCTTTTACCACGCACCGGCAAACGCGTAACCTGATCACGCAGAAAAACGCGGGATGCAGGCCGCTTTGAAACGGTCCTTTTAGAAATCTATGAGGGAGGCCTATGTCCAGCAGCGGACATCCTGCGGCTGATATGATTATGATGGTGATCCTTTTTCTCAAACGGGACCCTATAATTAAGATTCCACTGTCTGTCTGTTTGTCCGACTGCCACCGGGTTGCACTTTTCAACCGTAATAGGTAAACAGTAAAATTTTAACAATTCATTGTAGTTAGTTAATGAATGTTCATCACAATACACACTGTGACATTCATAGAAGGTCATGAAAATTTACTTTTCCACTGAAAACAAACATAAACAGAGTCACACAGTCATAATAACACCTACAATGACGTATGTTGGTCTATCTTGACCAATTGGCGGACAATTCGTCCGATTAAACATAATTCTGATGCGGATGTGGACCAATTACGTGCGGATACGAACGATCCGCGGTAATTTCTTACGGCGACCCATTTGATGCGCGCGCGCTTGTGACGTGACGTTGCTATGGCGACGGAGGTCAAAGTAAAGATAGTAATGTGTTTAGAATGAAATAAATTTGTACGGATTTGTTTATTATGTACGAATTGTGTAAGAAAGGTTTGGAAATTAGAAAAAGAGTTCAAAATATATGTATGCAGGTTTCAAGAAAATTAGGTAATTTGTAAAGCATAACACATTTTTTAACAACAAAACTAATCTGTTTGTAATGTTATTCACCAAAATTGAAATTATTGAAATCTCTTAATTTGAATTTTATAAATATATTTTTGTTATTTTAATATATTTTGTAATAATATACTTAACTTCTATATTTGCTTAATGTATATCTGTTGGTTTTCCATTTGATAAATAAATAAATAAAATCTATCTAATGAACAACGCAACTAAACCTAAAATTCGTTTCATATATCTTAAAGAGATAAATAACAACTATTGTAAGATCTAGATGTAGCTCTAATCACTTTTCTTTATTCCAAAAGTATCAGTAATTTAATGTAAGGCCCTAAACGCCAACCACACTATACCTAAGTTAATTAAAGTTTCAAAGTCAAATTCTTACAGGTATTACGAAAGCATTCAACTAAACAGAAATCAATTCCCTCCCCATTTAAACTGACTGCGCTTACCCCAAAACAAATCGATAACTACCAAATTATTATTTACACGACACCAATCCGGCTTTGGTCTTGTAACGACTAACGTCGACGTCAATCATGTAACACCGACGTCACCTAACGACGTCCACGTCGCGTCGCGTTGCCCCGAGCGTGTGGGGTGCGATTGAACCATCTACGAGCTACGGGCTACACCGCTACACGCGTAGTTTCGTAGCGGCTACAGCTGTACGCATTTTGAGCGTTGATTTTTTAATCGGTTTAGAAGGTTGGTTTGGTAAGTAACATCTTTGAATTAAAGTATTGTTTTTTATTAGCTATAGAGCGTGTTACGGAAAAGGTACAGCATATACAAACGGGGTGAAGAGTGTATCCTAGCATTTACTCCCCTTTCCACATCAGCATCAAACTTTCCATCTCTTGTAAACATAATAGCCAAGCATACAAACTCATTCATTTGCTCCATACTACACATACACACACATACTTTTCATTTTTCACAATTCATTTATTCTGAACATTCATACCAATTTTCAGCTCTATGGGAATTAATGCAACCATCAATGTCTAATCGTGCTTGTATGACTAGATGTATGAATGTGGACGAGGCAAAAGGAGTATGTAAGGATCGTAGTAGGTGGCGATCCGTGGTTTCTGCCTACCCCCATGGGAAAAAGGCGTGAGTTTATATATGTATGTATGTATGTCAATGTCTAATTTGAATAGACTAATTAGCAACGATAAATAGATAACGTTCCAAGAACATACATATCCCTATAAATGTCCAAAACCGCATTCAAACCACAGAATCGATTTCCCAGCTAACAGCCAGTATAACAAGATGTTCCTACCGCTGTCATTGGAGTACCTAGTAACTGTATCTTCCTAGAATCACGACTGCCTTTGCTTTAGTTACTAGGAAAACGGTAACCGAAACTTTGAGGTACAAATTAGGTTTGTAACGGAACCTCGCCTCCGCTTCTGTAAGTGCGGAGCTTCCGCGAGAAATCTTACCTAAGCATCCGTAAAAAATTGCGGAGTTGGAAGAGGCCGCTCAACTGTATTGAGAGCGAAATGGTCAAGATTTTGCTCCCGTCGTCTGCACTTACTTATAGGTGTGAAATATAATTTGTCTCTTCTTTATTTCGATAGTAAAGTTTGTATAGGATAGTGTATGTGCCAATTTTAAATAAAGACGTTTTTAGCGAACATACCATCACGCCTGTATTCGCCGAAGGATTAGGCAGAGGTATACCAATGTGCACCCACACCACTAGACTAACGAGGCAGTCTTTAATAAATCATGAACTAATCATTTTTTCCACTTGAACTTCCGCGACTGCTGTGCAAGGGGTCCCGGGTTCGATTCCCAGGTCGAGCAAGAAGTGTTCTTGGGTTTTTCTATGAAATTCTCAGTAGCAGCTCGGAGTTTGGATTTGTGCCCGGTTAATGGCAATAGGCTCGCCCCCTATTACATGGGACCTAAATATACCGGCGAACTGTGGGTGTACATTGGTACACCTCTGCCTAACCCTTCGGGGAATACAGGCGTGATGGTAACTTCCGCATCTGTTAAGCTTCATATCCGCCTCCGCTAAAAAGGCCCCCGTCACAACCCTAGCATATATGCATTTCTAGTCAAAGACGAATTTCTCTTAGTTACCATTTCACAGCATATTTGAGTAGTATGTGGAAAATATCATTACTTAAGAGAATTTAATTAATTTGACTGCTAAAATAATATGTACCTACATTAATTACACCTTGCCCTAATGTGAAGGTAAAAACAAATTTATTATTATTGACCAATTTTAATGAAACTATTTTTCAGTAATTATGTTTACTCATTATGTAACACGAGTTTTAATTCGTTTTACATCTTTCAGGGGGTAAAAGTTTTCAGGAATATAAACAACTTTTATTAAGGGACCTACGCTAAAATCCAAAAAAGCCAGATGTTCTCTAAAAAAATCACAATCAAAATGAACACTAGATTTTTCATTCGTATTAAAAATTGTAGCTTTTATCCGCGATTGCGTAAATATCGGTTATCACAACCGCAGCCGAAGTGGGGGAACAAAAAATAGCCTATGTCCTCTCTTGGAGCTCAAACTTACCCCGTACCAAATTTTATCGAAATCGGTTCAGTGGTTTGTTCGTTAGGCGAAACAAACAAAGAAGTTAACAGACAGACAGAGTTACTTTCGCATTCTAAAAGAAAACAAAGTACGGAATTATAAATTAATAGTCCTATTGCGTATCCTCAAAACATTGAAACACTCAGTGAAACGAGAAAGCACTATCCTATTCGTAGACAATAGCAAACCATCTGATATGAAACCTACACGACTAGAAATCATGTGAAACGACGACTCGGCTCAAAATATCCATTTGTAGTATAACCATAGCAAATAGGGATGAGTGTGTGTTATCGATGCTTACCCCTCCCGCATTGGTGTGATTGCTACCTATAGTATTGTAGCACGGATTCGAAGTGCGGCCTAAAAGTGAATTAGGACCAAGTCAGGTGAACACCGCACCTGGCGATGCTTAAATCTAGACAATAGTGGCCCCTATCGATGTTGGTGCAACTCTATTTATTGCTTGCAATGCCTATGATGGCTTGTTTGTGGTGTGAGGCTGTGATGTAGTATGGTAAATGAAATGCTGTACATTTAACTAACTGAGGTAACTGGCTTCTGAAATTGTTCACTTAGACTCGTCGACTTAGTGTTGTACTTAAATAAATATAATAGTTCATTTATTACGGCGGGTGCTTATGTAGATAGTTTTTAAATTAAATAAATATGTACAAGGTTTTGTACATTAGGTTTCTGGGTTTTTTTTGTACCCTCTCTTAGTAGTAAGTTTTAGACTTAAACTGATTTATTTCTGGAAGGTGTTAGAAGACTTAAGGATTGAGGAGACAATTCTCTTCACACAGAGCTTTTATAAAACCGCTTCTGTTTTTAGGGTTCCGTACCCGAAAGGTGCCAAACGAGATCAATTTCCTAAAACTCCGCTGTCTATTCGTACTTCTGTCACCGGACTTTATTTTTCTTACCCCCTAAAAAGTAGATACTCGATATTTTCTTTAATGAAAAAGTAGTACAAGTAACCTCTTTTTATGTATGTAGTGTTATATAGTGTACGGTGTTACCGAACCCTTCGCGTGCGAATCCGGCTCGCACTTGACGGGTTCTTTTCAACTTTTTCATAAACGGAGAAGAAACGTGCATCACATTTGGCCCAAACACGTTACACCTCATTTAGACCAATCAAAATTGAACATCTTTTTTTTTCAAAATGGTTAAGTATTACACGATTTTAAAGTTTCTTTTATACCTTCTGAGATAAGATTTCAAAACCAACCATCACGATCTCTTTCATTCGCTTTAAGCTCTCTGATCACACGAAAATCATTGTAAAATATTTACAACAACAGTGCACACGAATGCACATCACCATCAAAACAGCAATGCGACCAAAACAAAAGGGGTCACCTGACCTTACGCCTAATACCTTCAGGGGGTGGTAGGGGGGCCCGATAAAACTGTTCTCAAATCAGTAGAAGCGAGGCGAGCGGGGCGTCAGGGAGAACCCGACAAAGCGGACCTAATCATGCACATTTGTTCGACAAACTGGACTTTGGGACAACAGGGGGATTTAGCCCCCTCTTCACCTCCCACCCCCCCGTCGGTGCAGATAATTAACAGTACACATCTATTGTGAAGGCACTAGACCTTGTTTGTAGATTTTTCTTTAATTTTTGAAAGGATAATATTTGATCCCGCTCTTTGTACAGATGATGTTTTTAGGTTGTTTGATATTCGTTGTGTACTCGAAATGTGTTCCAGATAATTAGGTGAACATTTTGATGGAATTGATTTTTATGTTTTGCCAAATTTTCGCTTAATTATAACGTTATGAAGTGGGTTCGTCACTTTGAATAGCAGCTTAACAAGATAATTTTTGCTGTACTAGTAATTTTTACCTTCTAGTCGTTTCCTCTTTAAAAGCTTTGTCACAATAAGAGACTATCCACTACTGAACACGGCCGTACTAAATAATGTCACAACTACAAATGATTCGGAACCTATCCACGTATGTTAAACATAGTTTGCCAAGTACATTGCGTTGTTTAAGTTGTCGAGCAGACACAATTTAAAACAAACAAAGCAATGTATATTTTTGTAATGTCAAAAAGATAAAAAAATAATTGAATGTCGATGACCCATCATTTCTATTTTTGTAAATATGTACCTGCATGTTTGTATATAAATAATCACAATAATACCAGGCTATTATTGTCTCACTGCAGGGCAAAGGCCTCGTCTTATACCGAGAAAAGCATAAATGTTTTATTTTCTTCATAAATCGGAATTTCACAATTAAAATCCACAGGATGTCATCCCAGTGCAGTGCAGCTAATGTCCTGATTAGCTAGAATTTTCTCGCAGAAAAGACGACGTTGCGCTATTTATATTAAGTAAGAAGAAAACAATAGAACTGCTGTAAAATAATAATTGTTCAACTTTATTTATAAAAGTGTGACATCGCAATCTATAGATAAGTAGGTATTAACTAAATAACAATGTATTTTACAAAAAGTCATTGACTTTGTTAAGGGACCCATTCGAGCTTTACGCCGCTCCTGGCTTTGACTAATAACCTAATATCAAAGTCCTGTGTTTACTACTGTCTAATCAAATGATCACATATTTAAACAGTTGTATTTTAAAAATTGCCTAAAGTAGATAATCGACTCAGATTGTTAAAGAAATTTCAGAGAAACAGGCTTGAAATTAAAGTAAGTCTGAAATCACCAATCCGCATTGAGCAAGCGTAGTGATCAATGCTCGTGCCTTTTTTATAAGATAAGGCCTTTGCCCTGCTGTAAGACAGTAATAGGACGAGCTTGTTATTGTCACACAGCAGGGCAAAGGCCTCACTACTCTTTTCTTTATTTTTTATTGGTTTCGATGTTTGATTGATTGATTGAACGTCGCTGAAGACGAATGTCAACTGAGTGAACTTGCACACTGAATACTGAAAACAAGACGAAAAAACGCGTAGGCGAGTCACGAGCAGACGAGCACAAATAAGTAAAAGAAACCTTTGCAATCATAACGTTTCAATTGGAATCAATTAGGAGAGCCTATGCCTACACAATTACATATACTTACCTAAGTGCATTGACCCTATGTCTGTCATCGTCTTAAATGCATCGTTGAAAATGATTTGTACATTATTATTTGACACTTCGTGAACTTTTACTTGTTAAACTTGGCAAAGGTCGGGCCATCTCAATACTGATTGCCGATACTTTACTACATGTATAGCTAGACATGCTAAGGAACTTTGATCGTTCAAAATCTTGCCTGAAAACATCATCGAGCTTTGGTAAGATTGGTGACTTGTTGATAATGAAGATTATGATTCTCAAACTCGGAAGATTATGATTGGCAATAGGCTCGCCCCCTATGCGACCTTAAACATACCGGCGAACTGTGGCTGTACATCGGTACACCTCTATCTAACCCCTCGGGGAATACAGGTGCGACGGTATGTTATGATTCGGAAGCAGAAAAATCGAGTAAAATCAAGGAGCAGAATCTCAATAGCTTCATTCAGCGGGATGCCGCCCATCGCTTCCTGCACCGGGCGCTCCAAGAAAATCAAAAGTATTATTTACGAAGTGGAGTGCGGGGGACGTATCATAAAATTCATAATAAATAATTCAGAGCCACCATTACGCCGGGCCCGGAGAACCCGACGAGGAAAACTACGCCTTTAAATATTTAAACGCAGACGTTATATGTATTGTAATTTTCATTAATGTATAATAAGGAATTTGGGTGGAGGGACCGATTCACCGATGGGTCAGCGGCGATTAGCTTATTAAAACTGTATAGTACTTAATTATTTAAAAACTTGCTCCAGTGTATTGGAAGCTGTGCGCTTCGGTGGAGTGCGAACTGTGTTTTTATATAAGTAACAAGGAGGTTATCTTTACATTGTAGAAAGCAAAGTCACTCCAGCGTCTGTACGCTTAGAACTTTTAAACTGCACCACGGATTTTAACGTGGTTTACATCAATACATAGAACAATTCAAGAGGGAGGATTATATGTATATGGATATGATGTAGAACATCACGCTACGTGTGACGGGAGCGGAGCAGTAACCAAAGACGTAACTGAACGCGGGTGATACTAATATTATAAAGTTAAAGAGATTGTTACCGAAAAGGGCCCAATTTAAAAATGATTTATAACACTTGTCTCGAGGAAGGTTATATATTTATAACATCACGCTACGACCCACTGGAGCGGGGCAGAAACCAACGCGACTTAACGCGAGGGATATTGCTGGTATTGACATGACGTGTTTTAAGAATTCATATAGTTACGTATGCGTAGTTATAAATGTCTGAAAATCAGAACGTCCTTAATACCAATTAGGTCGTAGAAATAGTACATAATATCTAATATTCGATACCAGTTCCAAGTTTTACAGAATTAATCCACGTATATACCGCTCAACAAATTGATTGAAATGACGACTTATGGAACTTTTGAAGGCAATATTTTTTTACCAGGAATGGAAGACTAGGCATTCAGCATATTAAATTCGTCTTCTTTGGAAAATGTGAATAAAATATGTGCTGAGTTCCGCAATTCTTCTATTCTTGGAAGGCAAACTGTAACTGCAGTGAGGGCAGGCGTTTAAAAGTTTTTAATTCGTTCTAGGGTTCCGTGGTGAAACTGGTACAAAATGAAGGTTACTTCGACTGTCAGCCAGTCTGTGATAGCTGCTAATTTTAAGAAATGCTGAAGTAATCGACTTATGGACCAGTTATACATGTATAATGATCGTCCATTTTCATTTCATTGTAGTGAAAGAGTAGGGGTTTTATTCTGAGTTACTAGGTCCGGATATGGATCAGCTTCGTTCACACATAATAAAACATATTTTTATTTTCATTCATGCCACATAGTTCTTGACTTACGACGAATAATATTAGCAAAAATAATAAATTCGGGACGCAGACCCAAATAAAAAAATGTAACTGTGAACATTGAAAATATTTGCCCTGTTATGGTACAGAACCACGACTCCGCCAGTGAGACCAGCACTTAGCCATTTCTTTGAGATAGTTAAGGTCTTGACTCTAGTCTAGTTTGTTTTATAATGAATTATATCACGTCTTGGGATTATGTTGTATATTTGAACCAATAACGGGTGGAAATGAGATCGTACCATTTTTTTTTACCATGCATTCAGTAGGTCATTGATTCTGGACCGTATGGGTCCTCGTATTGGGATGTCATTTTTTGTAGGTTATTAGAAAAATAAATATACTGGTCTATACAAAAGTGCATATACGGTCAAAATTTATGGAATAGCTGATTTCATACCCGGCTCCCGGGGGGGTCTAGTATCATATACAGAATGCATGGTAAAACTTTCTTCCACCCCATAACTTAATACAAAAACCGATTAAGAATAAGTACTATACTAACATTTTCGCATGAGTTTACCATAATAACTTATGTTAAAGCAAGTATACTAAGTTGTAATAAAAGTTTAATAACTCTCGCACACATAAACATAAACTTGACCTGGCTCGCCTTCTCATACATAAGTAAGTTGAACCAGCGAGCTTGTATAAACTTGTTAATCTAAGGGGGGCTAATGCGGCGAACATCCATATTGTATGAAAAGCAGTGAGACGGTGTACTAGGTATATTTATTGCATTGTGGAACAACGCTCGTGAACCGCCCTACAGCGCACCTGTTCATGTCGACTCTCGTTAATGTACCAAGTTTAGATCCGAAATCCGAATTGACAAGGAAAAGATTCACAGTGTTAAAAAACATTGCAAAAACACGAAATTGAAACAAAACATTAGCTATACCAAACATTTTATTCACACCCCTCAATCCAACTAAAACGATATTCAAAAGCCCCCATGTCAAGTTAATAAATAATTAATCCTACTAATGACGGGTGGTAATGAGAGTACCATCCCGTACAATTTACTTAACTCGAAGGTCCTTTTAACAAACGCGGGCGCTCAGTCACTCGTTATCGGCTTGTCGATAGCTCAAACTTTACACACGGACAAACAAAGGAAACTTCGCATAGACGAGACAATCGGCAACAATGAGGCTGCACTGATGTCCACTACAGATGACATGCCCATTGTACACCGACATCTATTCGCTCCCGAGTTTAAAGGTTTTTAGAAACCCAAATGGGAATGAAATGATAAGGCAAGATGAGTTAAAACTTGAACTTCTCGTGAAAGACGAGTTTTGAAGCTGGACAATCGGTTGCCGGTGTATAATCTAACAAAGCCGGCTTCAAAATGAGTTAGAAGCTAAGTAAGAAGACTATAGATACAATAGATAAAAGAAGGATAAAACCTAAACACAACAGCGATACACAATGACAAAATTGAGGAAAATAAGCGGCATTTTTGAACAGATTGAGACTGAGATTAAATTGCGATGATTCCTAAAAAATAGTAGAATGGCCCCCCTAGTATAACATGTCACAAAACCAGATGGGTTACGGTAGTCTGCATTGAAGTAGTACCTACGAAAAAGTACCAAAATTTTATTAGACGTCAGATAGCATTGTCTCGCTAACGATCATTCCTGGGCTCGTACTTTTATGCACTTTTTCGGCATCTATTCGTATTTTCGATCAATCAAAATCACGGATAACGTGTTTTATTTTTCGTTTTCCATAGATACATTTTTCGTTTTGGAAGAGCTCGCGAGAAGGTGATGCGTATATTTTTACAAGCTTTTATTTAACTTGCAGAATGCTTCTGTGTCTTTTTGATTCATTTGTAGTGTCGTAGATATGGCGCCCTTTCCTTTTATTTCGCATGTCTGTGGGTTACATCAAGCGTTCCTAATGAGAGTGCCCTGGACCCATCCACTGTGAATAGTTTATTTTGCTGACAACTAATGTGTGCTGTGAATGTTAAACACTTTGTTTGCCATACTTTGTTATTCTATTAAAATATAGTTCTGTGTGTTAGGAAACCACTCCTGTTGTAACAAGCGACATTATTGTCATTTGTGGGACACGTTTTCAAATTCAAAAGTGGTTTTTGAAGCTACGTATTCTTTAATATTTATGTGGACGGATGGAAAGGAAGATGGAGGCCAATGAAAAGATGGATGGATTGTGTGAAGAGTGGAAGGTATAAAACAGAACGTAGTCAGTGACATCATGGTGGTAGACAGGGCGGAATGGAAGAAGAAAACGTATTGCACCGACCACAAGTAACTTGGAATAAGGGCCGGAAGATGATGAATGATTTCTTAACTTTGTTTTGTTATACATGTATGTTTTAGCATAGTATCTCTCTGGTGGGTTAAGTAATGATTTTGATTTATTTTTACCAATTTCTACGCAGAGTGCTGGACACGTAAATGTTTAACTAGTTGCTACTTTTCTGGTTTCGGCATGAGCTTATTATGGCTAACTGGGTCCTTCTTTTTGTAGCTTCTTCACCTGTCGTGCCAAAATCAATAAGCACGTACTTTTTGTCTTTTATTTAATATGTTTCATAATGTCACGGAATCTCAGACTAAACAACAGTTGTCACCAATATCAGTATGCTAACTTTAAATATCTCTTAGCCTAAAGTTTAGAAGCGAACTTATCCTGCAGATTGTTGATAGCAGTTATCCATTGGTGTCTTCGAAACAAGTTAAACCGCGCCACCGAGAACTAACAACGGCCAAGTTACTTTCGCTGACAAAAGTCTAACTTTCAGGCCAAGTATAAAAAAGTACGTTGTAACACATAATCCTCGTTGTTATTTTATTCCTTTCACTGACAGCTAACAGCGGGGGAGTTAAGGGTTGTCACAAAAAGAATCTGAACGTATAATTAATAAAACATATAATTCTACCCTGACAACACAATAGGTGTCAATCAAAAACATGTGACAATTTTGTCGTCACTTGTTTTGTTTTATTGGATAATATGCCTAATTAATGCCGGCTACCATGAGATTGCGAGTTCGATTCCGGGCAAGTACTTGGACTTTCTCTTTGTAATATTTAAGTTTATCTTGGACATCACTGACGGCTGCGGTTTAGGAAAAATATCGTGAGGCTGAAATCGAAATGCCTTGAGCAAGCATGGTGCTTGTGCCTTCTCTGTATGCGAAGAAGCCTTTGCCCTGCTGATAGATTTTTTCTGAAGAAGAACGATTAAGAAACTTTTAAACAAGATACAAGTGAATGTTGTTCTTATCACAAACAAAGCAACGATACACAACGGATGAAACCTGACAATATCTTTTATAAACGCGAACACCATTCGTAGAATAGAATCCATACGAGCAGTGTACTACCTACCTATTAACATTACACAGACAAACATTAAGAGGGGGTACATTTTGCAATTCAGATTCTATATCTGCACCGAGGGTGTGTGCAAATCATTATAAGAGCGGACAGCCTACGTGCGGCGCAATCCGTCATCAAACATTACGGTATTGTGAATATTGTGATCAGGGACTGGTAGCAAGTGTGCCTACCTATAAGACTGTTAGGCATGTGTTTATTTTTAAATTAAGTCTTTTCTTTAGTGACCCAGAATGGTTTACGCTGTAGTAAGTTTAACGGATGAAATATGAGAGTTACAAGTCCTTCCCACCCCTGCAATCATTTTTATTTGACTTCGAAAAAGGGGGAGGTACTCGAATTCTCGAATTCGACTGTGTGTTGTTTTTCTTGTGTGTTTGTTTCGTGATCATTCTTGCGATTTGGATGGTTCTTTTTTCGTTTGATAGGTCATATATTTCAGAGATGGTCCCATATAAATTTTATCGAAAATGATTATGTAGTTTGGTAAAAAAAAAAACCGTAAAAATATGTCATCCAAGTAAACCAAATTGCATAATTTACGTATAGACCGTTCCTTCGTGGGTTTGGGTGATAAGAAGTTGATACTAAAAAGTTTTTTTTTTTAATTCTGAACCATTCCTGGAAACCTGTTAGTTACGGTGATTAGTAAATATTTTACATTTTAAAGTTTTTTTTAGGAAAGGAGTTTTAAAGGTCCTAACTAAATTTTAATATCCTCACATCCCCTATTATATGCACCCGTACCCGCACAATGTTTTGACAACATAACACCAAGAACAAATTCTTTAAGTAAAACTTGATTCCTAGTAATAATTCCTTCTCAACGTTACTTAGTTTGACAGGAGGGCAGTATGAGTAGTGAGCAGTGCTACGTTATGTCTTTTTATGCTCTGTATTAGTGAACTGTCTATCGAAGGTGCGCACAGGACGCGAAATTCAATTGTCGCCTTTCAAAAACGTAGTGACATAGGCGTAGCTTTTTTTATTTTATTTCTCTTTGTTACAAGTTCCGTTTTATTTAAAGGCTAGCTCCTAGCTTGTGCCCGTGACACCGACTGCATAGACTTCAGAGTCAAAAGTCAAATAATTTATTCCAATTAGACCTAAAGGCACTATTGAACGTCAATTAATTAAAAATATTGAATCTAGTTTCTAGAATTCAACCAGTCTAAAATTATCTTACGAGTACGCGGGAATGGGATAAAAATTCTAAGTGATAAGCTTAATGACGTGAGGCGTGTGTTAAGTTACACCAATTTTTCAGAATTGGGCCAAATTTCAGCCAATTCCGTTCAGCCACATAAGCGTATAACATGAATAATACATGGACCCGTCCTTACAAGCTTTCGCGTTTATAATAGGAGGTAGGATTTTTTTGTAAAATCTTAGTGAAAATCTACATAGTTTCTTTTGCCTTGAAGATCGATTGATTTGTTCAATGCATAAGGTCTTCTACTATAAATAATGGGTACTAACTCACTATGAGGTATCAGCTTTCTCATCAAATCTACTAAAGATTCAGGAGATACTGTGTGTCTGTATGTTTCAGTGCAGAACTTTTCAATTAGTGAGATGAAAGGTACTACGCTGTCTAGGTTGGGAGGGCGTTTTTTTTTCTGTACTATTTTCTGAGCGTATGTATCTAATAGCTAAACAAAAAGTTTTACATATTTTTGAGTCTTCTTCTTTTAGAATCGATAGGATTTCGTATTTTTGTTTTATGTTTTAAAGTAGTTTCCTTTATAGGCCACATTTATAGCGGCATTTTTAATTTTATTTTTACGAATACATTTTTTTTAAAATCGTTGTGTACTTATTAAGTCTAATTCGGGCGTAAAGTACTATGTTTCTAAACCGTTGGTTTGCTGCAAACAAATATGAAAAAAAAAGCATAAAGAAGTAACCAATTAAACAATAAAGTTAACGAACTTTTGAAAACTACGACTATTGTTTCAAGTTGCTCTACCAAGTACTTGAGAATCAATTGCCATCGAATGGATGTCACATACAGGCCATTTCGTATCACAATAGCTTACACGATTTCCACCAGGGATGAGATGTCAATCAAGCAATTATAATGGTGCCTATTGAGGCTGTGTGCTCACTTGCAGGAAACGCAGTGATTGCCTTTGTACATGAACAGTTAACAACATTATTGGCAGTGAATGTCAAGGTAATAAGCCTTGACACTTGGTGGTATTGAGGAGGGAACACTGACAATTACTTGCAGAAATGGTGTATGAATCTATACTTATAAAGAGGCAAGATTTATTTTTGTTTGTTTATTTTAACGAATATGTTCTGAAACTACTGGACCGATTTTGACAATTTTTTCACCAATAGATGGCTAGTGTTCCTGATTAACATAAGACATAAAACATCACGCCACAACCCACGGGAGCGGAGCAGTTACTAGTGGATAATAATATATTAATACCATGCCAATTATTGTCGCACTGTAGAACAAAGGCCTCTTCTCATACCGAGAAGGCACGAGCATTAATCACCACGCTTCATCATCATCATCATCATCAACCGAACGACGTTTACTACTAGACATAGGCCTCCTCTAAAGATAGCCACAGTGACCGGTCCTGCATTACCCGCATCCATCGATTTCCCACACTTGCTGAAGGCGGATTGGCGATTTCAGATGTACTTCCGAAGTTAATCTAGGACATCATTGACATCGATGAACGAAAACATGTAATGGAAACAGTAAATATTAATATTGACTCAAGTATTTACTTAATTATTTGCATAATTTAAAACTGTCACTGCCATTTACGATTTTACCGTATTTTATTTTCCAACGATTTTACCGTACGTTATTTTACCAACTAAATGGAATTAATTAAGTTATTTAAATGTAAACGGGACGCTGTTGGATTGAGTTATTGCTAATAAATACTAAAATGCCAATGCCCAGGGGTATGAATGCTACCTATTTTATTCATTGATTGATACTGACAAAATTAAATGTTGGATACGAATTAAATTGATTCACGGAACATTCCCGGACAAACGCAAAATAACTCACCATCGTTTGTTTACAATGGGATCAATGATTCAGAAAACCATAGAGGATAAATATACAAACTATTATTTAATTAAATACTCAATGTAGTAAAGATATAGTGTTCCTTTTCGTTGTTTGTTTAAACGCGTTAATATCTGCAATATTCAGTCGCTTTGGAAAAAATCTTTTTGCATATGATAAGCAGATTCATAAGTGATAGTATAGCTAAACATTGTTTAACATACGGGCGAACTGTGGGTGTACATTGGTACATCTCCGCCTAACCCTTCGGGTAATACAGGCGTATAGTCTTTGAAAAAGAACCACCTACATCCGACATGAAGTACCTAATATATAACCTAACAACTCAAAAATAAGACATTTTCCTATCTCTCTAACTGCACAAATAATTCGTCTGTCTGTATCTCTCATTAACCTGTGCATGAGGTCAACTAAAATTTAACAGCCAGTTAATTTAGTGTTCTGTGAAGCGAGCGGTTTGCGCAGGCGCCAACAAATCAAGTTTACCTCCCGTATCCCTGGATAATTTGTTCTAATTGATATTCAAGTCATTGACATAGGCACCAGACTTAATCGAATTTCTAGAAGCATATAGACGCACTCAGTTACGTCTGGTCTGCGAAGAATGTCTTGTAGGGTTGGCAACCAATAGAGTACATACTTACATACTATCACGCCAGTATTCAAGTGTTAGGCAGAGGTGTACTAGTGTACAACACCCACAGTTCACCCGTATTTAAAAATAATATAATACCACCATTATCACCATTTTACTGTCCCGCTGCAGGACAAAGGCCTCTTCTCATACAGAGAAGGCACAAGCGTGGATTGACAATTTCAGACTTATATTAATTATAAGTTCAGGTTTCTTCACGATGTTTTCCTTCACCGTCATTAGTACTCATGATAAGCTTAGAAAGTAGTTTGGTACTTGGCTGGTATCGAAGCTGCTAACTCTTGCATGAGAGGGACTTTACCACTGGGCCATCACGACCTTCTCAATTATTCACTTACAAATCAAATCAAATCAAATCAAATCATTTATTTCAATTAGACCATTTACAGGCACTTTTGAATTGTCAAGAAGTTACAGTTTAAAATTGAAGCTAGTTGCTCGTTCCAAAACGTAGGTCTCTATGGAGAAGAACGAGCAAGAAACTCCATGGACACTCTTTTCCTTCCATTTGGTTTTTACAAAGTCTTGGTTACAATATTCTTGTTGCTTCTATATGTGAAAACAATGAAGGTGAATATAAAAAATAACAAAATTATAATAACGATGTAAGACATGGCAGTTAAGAGATGACCAATCCCAACTGACAGCACCCGTTCACGAATATGACGCGTGCATCAGCACCGTTTAGCTCAACCATCTTGAAGGGAACCAAACGATCCAACCCACGCGCCACCGTCAGCAAGACATTAAAGTGAGCATGACAAAGCTCTCAACTGCCATGCTCAGTGTCCAACACATAGTAACTTAACAAGTAAATGGCTCCATGGTAGTCACATTTACAAAATTGAAATATATGATGTAAAATTATACAAAACTAAGGTCATCAGCGAACCTTTTCAAAAAATAAACTGTAGTAAGTAGAAGAAAAAAGTCAGTAAAAATTATAATAACGGTATACGTTATTAAGGTCAATAAAAAAGGTGCTAATAACATCGTTATGTTTAGAAAAAAATGTATATTAATTTGTGTGCCCGAGTGGCTGTGGAGCAGGACTAGCATTAAGCCAAGCATTTTTATCATTTATATAATCTTCTAATTTGTAATATGCTTGACTGCATAGTGTGCGTTTTATACATGTTTTAAACTTTCTCTCATTTAGTTCGAGAATATTGAGCGGTATTTTATTATAACATTTTACACAGTACCCCATAAAAGAAGTGTGTACTTTTGACAATCGAAAACTCGGTTGCTCTAATTTATTCCTATTTCTAGTATTAAAATTATGTCTATCACCAACTTTTCTAAAATGATGAAGATTTTTCCGAACATGCATAATGTTTTCATATATATGTCGGAGAATGAGATCTTTTTGCTGCTTCTGAAAAGAGGTTGAATTCCATCTATGGATTGGCTACGCCCTCTAGTGTGAACTCAGGTACTTACTAATGGAGTTGTCAGTACCTGGATGGGCGTCGGTGACACAGTCTGGTGACAGAAGGCTTGAGAGAGCGGGGTTGGTCATGGCGGACTATTATGATGTCACTGAACCTGTCGGTTCACTCTAAGAGTGGTGTTTTTATATTGTGTAAAGCTATGTAACTAAAGTAAAACCATTGTAAACCAATACCGTCTTTTGCTTGTCCGAGTAACCCAAAGAGAGAACACTAAAGATTCGCCCACGCGTCGACATCAGAAGTGGGATTCGCTTGGACAGCAAATCGTTCTAGAACATTCTAAGAAAAATTGAACGCCGGAGATCAGACTGGATATTTTTATCGCAAGCCTGAATGATTTTTTTCCACATTGGCGGATTGTGAACAGACATTATTGGCAGGCAGTTCAACGTGATGGAACAGCTTTAAACTCCTGGAACTAGCTTAGAAAACTGTAAAGAAACCTGACCAAGAGGGAGAGAGTGAAATGTCTTTCACAAATGCCGTAACTGTGCGCTGAATAGCTCGATTATGAGGCTCGATGAAGACAAATTAACTACAGCATTGTCGGAATGAGCAACGTCTATTTACTTAGCAGAGATATTAATGTAATTTGTTATTATTTTAGAACGAAGGACCACGTCTGTGCCGTTACGATAGTAATAGTAACACACCAGAAGCAGGTGATGACCACGTCGCTTCGATAACAAGACGGAATCGTGTGCAGTGCATCGTACGTCGTGTGTTGGTGGTAGCGCTGAGAGTTGCGAGCTTGTTGCGCTCGGACGTTCAGCGGTACTTCGGAGCGTCGCGGGCTTAACTGCGAGGTGCAGTCTGAGATGGCACATGACTCGTGTGAGTCGTATTCATTTTGTTGTAGTTTGAGTTGAAGTAAGAAGACAAGCGAGTAGCTTGTTTCTTGTAAAGTTTAAAGGTTGTACCGTACTCTGTCTGTCTGCTGCAATAGAGTTTTGACTCGTTGATATGGTGCTCATGCTGGTGAGCATTGAGATTTTCCAAATGTAGGAAGTCTTGGCAAGAGCTCGAAATATGGTTTGTATTACGATGCTGTAGCAAATTGTAGCTATAATGCTAGATACCCCTAACCTTTTGAGTACGGCAGCCGTGATGGTGAGTTGATGTTATTTAATTTACCGTTTTCAATTACGTAAATTAGGCAAATGAATAAAATAGTGTTATTTTTCAAATCGTAAAGCTGTGGGTAGACAAGCGTGCCTGGCTGGTATTCACGCCGCGACAAGACTGGTCCAATAATTCATTAAATCGAAGTATTTGCCGGACACGAGTACACATCGTGGAGTATTGTCGGTACATATTTTGTGCGTTTTATGTGCGTGTACCTATTTTATTTTTCAAAATTTGATGCGCAGTCTATTAATTACAATGCAGGTAATCGTTTTTGCTACTTTCCGTCGTGCGCGTTTTCATTCGAATCGGTCCGATAGTGGAGCCCCACCTTTAGCAGGCAAAAGTCCGTCAAAGTAATTATGTCAGTTATTATGTCAAAAATAAAAAAGATTTTATTTAAAGTTTTCAATGGTCATAGCAATGGCTATAGTACAAGTTAGTGACATTTGAAATAACAGATTTTGCGTAACCATGACTACCATCGAATTTGATAGTTTTGATTATTTAGTCCGTTGGTCTCGTGGTTGTAAACGCGACTGCTGAGCGAGGGGTCCCGGGTTCGATTCCTAGGTCGGGCAAAAAGTGTTATTGGGTTTTTCCATTAGGAATTTCTCAGTAGCAGCCCGGAGTTTGGAAGTTGGTGGTGTGACATCCCCGTGCCTCGGAAAGCACGTAAAGCCGTTGGTCCTGGCTGTCATTCGTAGATCTTTGACAGTCGTTACGTATAGTTAGAAGCCAAGAAGTCTGACAACCAGTCTAACCAAGAGGTATCGTGTTGCCCAGTTACTGGGTTGTGGAGGTCAGATAGCCAGTCGCTCCATGTAAAACATTGGTATTCAGCTGCATCCGGTTAGACTGGAAGCCGACCCCAACATATTTGGAAAAAGGCTAAGCAGATGATGATAGTTTTGATTACTCAGTAAGACCGTGAATGCGTTTTTCTTCAAGTTACCGGTTTTTCCAATTATTCGCGTGAAAACAGGTTCATGATCATTTTGAAAAGGGCATCCTTTTCAATGGAAGGGCCAAGCACCTATTGAAGTTCTATTAAAAGACGAAACGGATGTTGAGTTGGAATTTATTTAGTTTGAATACTACAGGTTCTCAGTTCGATGGGTCAGAGAGATTATGGAATCAAGGATTGATTCGGCATTCCGGTGGGAAGTGCGTACTGTGTAGCAATTGTGTTTGCTGAGCTGTGGTTGTTGCTGATGTTGACCACGAATGAGACACCTGGAGTTTAGTTTGTTTGGTTTGGTTTTTGAAAGAAACTTGGTTTCTTTGTGAATAATGATGGTTCAATGATGCTTGGTCTGTGTAATGTTGAATATTGTTCAAATTTGATCATATAAAGGTAGTGTTGTGTAATTAAGTTTGAATTAAATAAGACTAGGAGAGAATAAGATTACGAGTTTGATTAGTAAGAGTAATAATTAGAAAGTAATCAAAGTTTGCAGTGGTTGATGGTATTGTTGATGGTATTATTGATGGTATTACTGATAATTATTGGTAAGTAATATCTGGTAGAAATAAAGGAATTTAGAGCATACTGTCGAAATTGGCCTTGGTATTATTGGTAAAATATTCAATTTGGACTGTGGTATTGTTGATTAAATATTCAGTTTTAGTGTATATTGACAAATTGATTATGATTATGTTGTCTGTTGCTTGAGTTTTTATTTGATGGTGTTTGTAAAGTTGATGATGATATTGGTTAGAGCCAAGTATCGCTATTAGAGGTGATGGCTTATGTTGTGAAATTTTGAAATGGAAACAGATGTTTTAAGTTCACTGATGATGCTTTTAGAAAATTCCCATATGTGAGGTTCCCGTTGAAACGATAACTGAGATTAAAGTGAGTAAAGTGATAGTGCTAGTGAGAGCACTGATGTTGTTGTCGCTGGTTAAGCGTTAGTGGGTTAATATCGCTGGTTAAGCGAGTTGGTTATGTTGGCTATCGCTGGTTAAGCGGTAGTGGTGTTATCGCTGGTTAAGTGCTAAGGTTTTCCTATGCTGGTTAAGCATAGCGGATAGTACTGGTTAAGTACTGGATGATTTTCACCACTGGTTAAGTGGTGATGCAGAGCGCTGGTTAAGTGCTATTGTTGTTTGACGTTAGAGCGATAGCGTCACTACGTTTTACTTTGCTAAGCTATGATTATTGTTATTATTGAACTTTTGGAGATTTTGAATAACACGTGTGCAACGGGAACGCCTCATTGTTTTTGTTGTGGTTTTTATCAATTTAAATATGTTGCCTGGTGCATTGTTTTGAGGTCAGGAAGGCCGAACGGTCTTATATGAGCTGTGGTACCTCAAATTGTTCCCTTGTCTACAGGTTACACGAGGACGTGTAAAATGTCAGGATTGGCCGTGTCGGAGGGACGGAATGAAGTAGATAGAACGATGCTCGTCCCTCAACGTCACACGAGGACGTGTGAGATGTCAGAATGGCCGTGTCGGAGAATGAGATCTTTTTGCTGCTTCTGAAAAGAGGTTGAATTCCATCTATGGATTGGCTACGCCCTCTAGTGTGAACTCAGGTACTTACTAATGGAGTTGTCAGTACCTGGATGGGCGTCGGTGACACAGTCTGGTGACAGAAGGCTTGAGAGAGCGGGGTTGGTCATGGCGGACTATTATGATGTCACTGAACCTGTCGGTTCACTCTAAGAGTGGTGTTTTTATATTGTGTAAAGCTATGTAACTAAAGTAAAACCATTGTAAACCAATACCGTCTTTTGCTTGTCCGAGTAACCCAAAGAGAGAACACTAAAGATTCGCCCACGCGTCGACATATATATTGACAAGGTACCGTCATGATATTAATTTTTTTAAACAATTGCCTTAGAGATTCGCGTCTGCCAAGATTATAGATGGCTCTGACAGCCCTCTTTTGCAAAATAAAAATAGATTCTATGTCTGCAGCCCGTCCCCATAGCACAATACCGTAAGACATGATACTATGAAAGTAGCTAAAATAGACCAGCCTCGCGGTATCCACGTCTGTCAATTGACGGATTTTCCTGACAGCGTAAGCGGCTGAACTCAACCGCCCTGCAAGAGATGTTAAGTGAGGACCCCACTGCAGCTTTGAGTCAAGCGAAACCCCCAAGAAAACTGTCTTATCGACGAATTCTAGTACTTCCTTATTCAATATAACGTTACATGCACTACTTCTAACGTTCGGTAAAGCAAATCTTATGCATTTAGTTTTCTTCTCATTTTTCACATTTACCTAAATCAAGTGCCAACCAGCGATAGTATAGACAGGTTGTTTGAAAATGTTTAAAGATGTATAATGCAAAAGGTATCAGCCTCATAAAATAATGTGGGCAAGACTCTTCAGAACATCTTTAGATGGCTAATAAGCTGACGGCCCATCTGATGTTAAGTGGTCACCTCCACCTCTATAGGTATGTCTATACATATGCAATACCAGAGGCTAATAAATGCGTTGCCATCCTAATATCAAAAAATGTTTCATGTGCCTGTAATTACACCGGCACCCAAACCCTTGAAACTAGAACACAGCAACGGCAGAAATAGGTATGGTATGGTGGCAGTACTTCATCAGATGAGCTTCTTCACAAAGAGCTCTACTACTCTAAACTACTTATAAGAGTACAACATATAGGTGTAGATATCTCATAGTGGTGAGGCGACCTTATTAAAGCACAACATTAGATTACTCCCATAAGTGAGGTATCATACAACTCCTGCAAGGTATAGCTATTCCATTAGCAGACCACTTTGACATCACTAACGCAATCGATGACGTCACAGCAAGGCTTAACAACAATCTCTTAAATGGATCTTTATCGGAAACTAGAGACCCGCCCTGTCTTCGCACTAGTGCAATTTGATTTTAATTTGTTGAGATTTTCTTGCAAAAATACCATTTCCGATGGAATTTCTGAAGGGAAAGTAGTAGGAATTGTGTTGTAATGATAATAAAACATATTCTCTAGAACGACTTCAGTCACTGCGGCCAATCTCAATGAAGACTAGTCTAGTACGTAGAAGATCTTAGGGTGCACTAGTGTGCGCGGAAACACAGTTGCACTTCTTCCCTAACTCTCATACTTCAATGAGACGGCAATTCGAAAAATCCAGGGAGAGATCAGACGCAAGACCAACGTCTTAACGAGCGTTCCAAGACACAACGCTGTGACACTACCAACTTCCAAACTCCGGAAAGTAATGACAAATTCCTAATGGAAAAACAAAATAACATTTTTGCCCGACCTAAGAATCAAAACTAAGACCCTAGACGTTTGCTACCACGAGACTAACGGCAGTCGGTCACTGCACGTTAATGAATGTTCATCACAATACCTACACTGTGACAATTTCATTGAAGATCATACAAAATATCTTCTCCACTGAAAACAAACATAAACATAGCAATAGTCACAATAACACCTACCATGACGTTTGTTGGTCTATCTCCAATTAGCGGATAATTCGAACCCCATACTCCCGACAGTCTAGCTTGCTACCACGAGTTGCGGTAGGCCCATCGTTAATGGTGTACCTATAGTCCTATCCCTAACCTAGGTTAACAATTAAGTCTCCCCATTCGTGTTGCATTCGTCGTTACCTGTGTTGCAGAGATTGGCACTGGTCTACGCCGACCATTAGTAACCTGAGCCCCGATTGAGGGGATGAGCACAGACAGCTAAACACAGCCTCCCGTTGATTCGGAAGCTCTGTTATGCCTATACTCCTGAACGTTCAGTATTACCAAACGCGTCAGAGTTATACAGATAGTTTGATAGATAAGTTGTTGCAAGTTTTAACACTACAAAAACTTGTAAAAGAAATGTAGACTAAAATAAAATCTAAAAATAGAACATTAACTTTTGTTAAAACTTCTGCCACATTTTGCCGATGGGAAAAATAGCAGTTTTTTTTATTTATGTATTATAACAACTATTGCGTACCCACCCATATTTGCAAATAAAGTTGTATTCTATTCAAATAATTAACATCGATCGTAATTGACAAAATTGTAGATTGTAGATCCCACGGGCCTAGTGAGAGTGTGGTGCGCCTAATCAGACGATGACCTACTTACCACAGTACCCAAAGTGCCCCTACACCTGCAGTTTATACGATAAACGTGGTCACCTCCTGTGCCCAAAAAATATACGATTATCTAAAATTATCGACTCGAAAAGAACTAGAAGATTCACCAAACAAAAGAGGTACAGTAATTTATACATGTATTTAAAGTAATTTATACATAATATATCTATACAAAAGTGGTCCTTTACACAAAAGTTTAAACGTCTGAAGCCAAAATAAGTAGTAGGTATTTCAGCTTTCAGAGCCGATTCCCTCGAACAAGAAAATTTGTAGCCAATAGATTTTACAGTAATCGTATTTTATTGGTTATTTTAAATTATCATCAGTGGATGTGTAGATGTGAGAAAACCAAAGTTCAAAAGTTAAAACTTTACCTTTATGAATGTTAATAACAGACAGAATACAGAATAAATAAATCTAAATAAAGCAACTCTCAATCACTATTTAAAGTAAAGAAAACCTAAGATAATTTTCCATCTTCGGAAAAGTTTAAAACAGGTATAAAAGTACACCGACCTTCTAATTTGAGGTACTTTGGTAAGTTTGTTTAAATAAAAGTATCGAAAAGGAGGTCGTAATATAAATAAAGTTTTCGGCCTTTTCAAGAGCTTTGAACTCTTTGAACTTTTGGATGACGTGGTTTAAATGTGACGTCATCTGTTCTTGTGTTGGTGAGAGCTGGTAACGTTGGGAGAAGATGAGCTCGGAAGGCAATATGGTAGTGTAATGGTAGTTGGAGGCACACCGTGGGGTTTCGTCGGTAGGAGTCCGACACAGCCCTCCGCCTATCCCGAGGCGGAGGCAATGAGATGTACCTTGGATAAAAACTATTATATCGTATTAAAAACAAAGTATTACAAATTAAGAATTGTGATTAAGTTATGTTTAAAGAAACATAGTGTTCACGTGTAGTGTATAAATATTATTCCTGTAGACGATTTTTTTTTGTAAGACAGAGGTAGCACCTTAACCTTAAACGTCACCTCAGCAACCACACCAACACGGTTCCTAAGCCAATCAGCGAAAAGAAAGCGAAAATAAACAATTCCATTTTCAAAAACGCTACAAATCCCCCCTACATAAGCCGAAAGTAGTTGCGGTGTGTGATAGCGGTGGCAGTTGAGTCGCGCGGGCCTGTCAGCGGCCCACACTAACAGGTTGCTAGATTTGCCCACTATTTTTACGTGTCCCGCACTAGTGATGTGACACGTCACACCTGTTGTTGGTCTCACTTACAATAGCCAACTTTTTTTCGACATTTTTATTAGTAATCGGGGTTTGTTTTGCGTGTGTCCCGTTTTTTTGAAATTGATCATGTTACGTGACGTAAGCATCGTATCTGTTTTCACTGATAGCGTAGAAAGGACCAATTATAGCTGGACACAAAATCTCTTTACACCCACACAGAACACAGGTCATAACAATCTTAACGCGTGCCTGAAGATATTATCTGGAAAAGATAAGTTGGTAATAAACTTTTGTTGTTGATTTCTTGCTATTTATAGAATTATATGAATATCAATCCTACATAGATAATTATGTGGGGCAAATTGTAATGGAACCTCATTGCCTTCACCGAGACGAGTACTTAGTCACTGTCACTCAAATAAATGCGGAGTGTGAAGACACATCTCATACTGACCATCAGAGTCAGACTAAGTGAATTCGAGTAATTTTTTGCTGGGAAACACCTTTTTTAATGTAAGACTCTGTACTTTAGGGTAAGAACCACAACCGAACTCATGGGAGTATTTAAAAATTAGTTAAACCATTTCTACTCTGATCTTCAAAATCTCCTTTATCAGTCCATTCCAAGGTATACTCCACAACAAAAAGACTCGGCTCACAACTAACTTTTTACACCAGCGATACCAAAAAACAAAAGATACCACAAAACAAGACTGAAAAACTAAATTTAGTCCAACTTTCAAACGTTTCCATGTTACGCACAATTATCGACAGGGGTACATCACTAAAGCCGAGTACACACACGCAGTGATACCGAATGATTCGGTATCGCGTACACCGACCAATTAAACAGTTTTTGCTCCTCTACGCGTTTGTTGCGAATAATGTCGGCTGTGTTTATGCGTCCATGAATACGATGACCACTTATTGTGGTACCAATATGCAGTGGTTTTCAAACTAATATTGTTAACTAGATAAAAAAAAAAATGTGAATCGGTGTACACTATACCTAAGTTCTTTTTAGTTTAGTAGTAGTAGAGCTGTTTGTAAAACACTGGTATTCAGCTGCAACCAGTTAGACTGGAAGCTAACCTCAATTTAGTTGGGAAAAGGCTAAGCAGATAATAATGATTAGTAGAGCTCTTTGTGAATGAGCTTGTTAAAGTACTACCACCATAGTTCTATCTGTCGCAAAGCAGCATTGCTGTGTTCCTATAAAATCCTAGTTACAATATTCTTGTTGCAGCTGTATGAGAAAACAGTAGAGGTACACTTTTCGGAGTCACGTAACGCACCCAGTCTAACCAGGGGATCAAATTATCTATATATCTGCCTACCGTATGTTTGGGTCGGCTTTCAGTCTAACTACCAAACTAAAATACCAGCGTTTACATGAAGTAACTGCCTACCTAACCTCCACAACCCAATAATTGGGCAATACGAAACCTGCGTCTTGGTAAAACAGGTTGTTAGGCTTCTCGGCTTCTGATTATCAGTAACGTGATGTTACAGGTAATAAGAAGTGTAGAAACGTAAATCTTTGACTGAAGTCAAAAATCACTAACACTTTCTTGGTGTCACACCACCGACCTCTAAGCTCCGGGCTGATACTAAGAAATTCCCAATAGAAAAACCCAATAACACTCTTTGCCCGACCTGGGAATCGAACCACACGCTCTTCAGGCGCGCTTGCGACCACGAGGCCAATGAGGCTAAAACGCGGGGCGAGAGACGGGACACATTTCCCATAAAAAAAAATCAGCTGCTAAGCACAAAAATACTAAAACTGACTTCGCATTTGGTTTTCAGCAAGTTTAATGTAGTACCTTCTTGCAAGTCTAGGTATTTTAAAATTTCCATAGAGTACAATTGGGTCTCATTTCAAACGAAACACGCAATTTTCCGTACGTTTTTATTGATTTGTAAATTTTATCATTATTTTATTATATATCGGAAAAGTTTCTTATAAAAAAAAAGAAAAAAAGAATGAAAGAATATGCGCCGTCTCTAGGAGTAAGTAGGTACCTTTTAAATTTTATTATTATTTATAAGTTTTGTGTTTAGGTGAATTATTATGGGAGGTAGAAACTTATGTAGATAGTTTTCAGTGGGTATGTATGTGTTATTGACTTTTAAATATCACAGTAGTAATATTGGTAATGTATACCTCACTTTAGATGCACTAGCTAGATTATGAGTTTTTCATTTCACTGAAGTACACAAAATACATTTACCTAACTACCAGAATGTTCATAATATAGAGAAGTATTTGTTGAATTGATATCTAAATATAGAGGTATTAGACACATTTTCTATTTTCAGATGTGTATACAATTTTGCCATGACGGTTTCGAAATATCTACCTAATTATTTTTCTGGAAATTATGAACAAAATTCGTTAAAACTCTCAAATCATTATTCCAACAAATATCGCAATTTTTTGGCACCCCCAGCCCGGAACCATAATTAACCACGTCAGCGTGGTGCCATACCAAAACGTAAGGTAAAAAACCGAAGTTTATAACGATCCAGGTAAAGCCAGATAACAAAGTTAAGCCAATTTTGGTGGTAAACAGTGGTAGCCAAAATTACCGCTCGAAGCATTAATTAGCATGAGTCGAGTATCTATACGCTGTGTTATTTTTCATGTCCAGAAAGTAGACGAGTTTCAATACTAGTGATACCATGACGTCCCATTGATGGTCAAAGGTCTCTTCACACAAAACACATGCCCGGTTGCGTCCCACAAAGTTGAATTCAGAATTCCTCAAACCTTTATAATAACCCACGGCAATCCGGCCGGATAGCAGCCCGGTGGTCGTTTGAGTTCAACTCAATCAGTAAAACCTGCAAACACCGACTATGACTGCGGGAAGCGTGCACGTGAGTCCGGTGTTACACTACGTACACGGCATAATCCTCGCTTTGAAGAGCCTATGGCGACAGAAAACTGAGCTTGACACAACATAAATACGCGCAAAAGACTAACATGGCTTAGGTATAGTTGGCATGGCTAGAATCTTTCTATGCACTATCAAATGACCAGTCAACTCGCAATAAAAGAGAACATGCCAAACAGTATTTTTTCAGATTAAACCGATTCCAATAATAAATACTATTAATACCAACCTATTATTCAAATTCGAATTCAAATTGCCCGGATTTGAACCACTTGGCCATCACTATTTTAACAATTTATTACTAATCCCTAACTGCTAACCAATGTTCAACCACAATGTTACAAGTTACATATATGTATGCATTCACGTGATATTTAAACTCATCTGATCAACAATTTAAATGCAATCTCCGCTAAAATCGCGGTAAAAGCGCGGCGGCGTTAATTTAAACCGGCCTGTCAACGGTTCATCAATATGTCAGTTAAACATGATGAAAATGATGAATTAAATTCGCTGTAAAACTCGTGTGATCGACGGAAATCTGAGGTGCGAAACTTAATTAAAATATCAACTAGTATGTACTCCGCTTGATGAAAAAGGTATGGTAATGATATTGTCACCTTATATTGATTTGGTTGGAAAGTGTTTTTGGCAGTGATGGTTTAAAAATGTAGGTATATGAAGGTCCTGTCAGGGTTGCCGAATTTGTTTACAAGAGTCACTGCAGCCCTGGAACGCAAAGGACATTTGGAGGAACACGGATGGGTTTTAGTTAGTAAGAGTCTTACACTCCCTTTCGATCCGCCCAGAGTGGAAGAAATCATTTGATGATTTCCCATCCCTAAGAAATAAGAAAAACGGTATGTGAATATGATACAGTATCATTTAACTTTTGTAGTGTAATAATGAACAAGACCTGAGATACCATACCAATACTAAAAAAAATGTGTTTAATCATCCGAAACCTGCTATAATTGGTTGTTGAGAAATCAAATCGCAAATGTGCAAGAAACTATTAGCCAATGTCAAAATTCATTAACTTAAAGGCCTTAACTGACTAAGACATTTCCCAATGTCTATATCAAAATGCGTATTTGTTGCAATGTATGCGTGTGAGTGATGGCCATACAACACGTTGTCGACAACCATGTCGACTCTTGACTGTTTTTGCTCATTATACTGACGAATTTATTGCGTTACGCCTCAGTGGGCAAAAGCTCGTATAAATCTTCGGGTTCGATCACATTGTTCTGTGGGTGATATTGCGTTCTGGATCAGTGGGATATTTTATTATTAATTTATAAGTGGCTCTAAAAAGTGTACTTAAGTGGTTTTGCGCTGTTGAATAGAAATATTATAATTGTATGTTGTGAAGTTTACACACGACATACATTGAGTTTAATAAAAAATTCAAGCTCATTTTATAAAAGACCTCGCTTGTGATATTCGGAATAGATGTCTAGAGTTTAAAATGCATATTTTTTACTAATTTCAGTCTTGGTTTATTCTAAGTATTTTTTTATTTAAAAAACAAAGGTTGACTTGTCCCTTAGAGACCATTTTTTAAATCGTATTTTTTATTTTTTATCGTAGTATCGATGCGTAAGAACCGCACGATATTGTCTATTTACGCAGAATATAATAGTTTTCTCGATCAACATAGGTCAGACTTCTGACTTCAGTAAATAAACTATATGAAATGGTGTTGCTATCATTAGAAATGTTTACTCACGTCTTTTGTTTGATTTCGGAGATGAAAATAGATAACAAAAGATGCGAAAGCGAACTATTAATAAAAGTCGAAATACTAGATTGCTGTACACCTCACGGTGTCACCCGAGTTCAGTTACGTCTTTAGTTACTGCTCCGCTCCCGATGGTCGTAGCGTGATGTTAAATACGTATAAACCTTTCTTTTGAATCACTCTATCTATTGTTGAAAACCGCATTAAAATTCGTTGTGCAGTTTAAAAGATCTAAGCGTAGGTACATATGGCAGGAAGCGACTTTGTTTTATACAACATAATATGTAACGCAATGGAAAGATATTACTAGAATTAATTAACGAGCCACACTTAAAAAGTAAATACTAACAGAAAGTCTAAGTTTAGTTCCCGTGGATTAATATTAATACACTTATTAAATTAGATGCGAAATAAGTCGTGAGAAGAAGTTTCTCCAAAAATGCTGCAGAGTAAAATTTTGCAACATGTCTTATACCTACGAGGTAAAATTGGTGAAGTTAATAATAGGTATGCACATTAATTTTGTAAAGGGGAGGCTTGGGGCGACCAGACACGTAGGAATCGAAGTCGCAAAAATGAAATTGAAAATATCGCAACCGAAATAGATCCTACTGCCCACAGTTCTCATTGAGAGGAATAATTAAGGACCAGAAATTGGAAGTAATTACTGCCTTTTCAATAGGCACTAGGTACCTCCACCCCTCATGCTTAGGTTTCAAAGGGATGTGCAGGGATGAATAGCACCCGTCTCACTTGTCATCAGTGATGTCATTGATTACAATATCTAAGTGGTACCTGACCTATGAGGGCGATTCTATTGTCATTAATCTAGGCCATATCTGGCCTAGATTAGTGATAATAGAATGACCTAATTATGATCTAGGACGTCATCGAGAACTTTTAGAAATCCTGGAGAAATATCCCTGTGTGCCCAATTCGGTGATCTAATTGAACTTTCTCTAGACAGAAAGAACTCCAAAACCGTCCATAAACATAGTAATTTCTTGCCGGTATAATTACTTAATTCATAGTTTTGTATTACTTTCTACGGGGAAAGTAAAAAAGACACTTTTAATAATATTTGTATTACTGTTTCGACTAGGATTTCATTGAATGAAATTGAAAACATTGAATCAAAGTGGAATATTTTCACAACATACACTAAAGAGTATGAATGAAACAGATACCATAGATAAACTTTACTCTACACATCTGTCATTTACATTTGACATTACAGCGTTTGCCGCGGTTTAATTTGCAATATTTTATCATTTTGAATTTTATTACGGATTATATTTTTCTATTAATAAAAATTATTAATTTTAAAACACTTATAACCATAATTACGAGGTGTACCAAATAATATAGCCTATAGCATTCAGGGAAAACATAGCTTCCTTTTAGGGAAAAAAGTTTCAAAATCCTACTCGTAGCTCCGGAGATGCACGAACGTGGACAAGGCGAAAGGAGTACGCAAAGATCGTAGCCCGGTGGCGTTCTTTGGTTTCTGCCAACCACCATAAGAAAAAGGCGTGAGTTTATGTATGTAGTTCCGAAGATTATTAGAACATAAAACAAACTCTTTTTCATTATAACATTGGCAATAAGTGTAGATAGTATTACAACATCGTCACTAGTAGGTTTAGTTCAGATTAATTGGGGGACTCACATACTCTATCATAAGTAGGTATTTTAGAAACGGCAGAGAAAAAAATGAACATACGTACTTGTCCCTACCGACAACAAATCGTATCTAAACAGAACCCACATCCCGGTATTTTTTACACACACAGATAAAAAAAAGGTAAAAAAATAACATAACAAATTGTCGTTAATAACTGGTAAACACAATGTTTTGTTAAACAAACGAATCAACTTTTATATAGGAAAACACGCGGGGTTTTTATTCGCCCGCTTCAAAAATATACCTACAGGAGAATATTCATAAAAAATTCAATAATTCCGAGCTTGTCGCGGGTGCCCAGTGGTCGGTATTTGAAGCACAAGGATTGTATTTGGATTGAAACAGATTGATAAAAAAATGTTATCATATTTTTTGACGCAGCTAATCCCGCCGCTCACTGTCCGTTTGACAGATTTGATAAATCTTCCTAACAGTATTTCGCCGAATAATACTGAAAAGATAAACGGGAGCAGGGGAACAACTTTAACTTTAAAATCTATACAAATTAATAAAATTAAAGTATCTTTGTAATGTCAAAATGGCTTTGGCTTTTTAATAATTGCCAAAAAAATAAAAAATAAATTGTCTGCCCGTCTGTTTGTTCCGACTAATCTCCGTAACGGCTTTACTAATTTCGACGACATTTTCACTGTACGATAGTAGATGTTACAAGAAGTAACTCATGCTTTTGGTTTTTTGGAAAAATAATGCAGGATACCACGCAAAAAAAACCCGCAGATACGGTTATCTTTAATGTCGGTACGTTCACGCGAACGGAATAGCAGGCTAAAGCTAGTTAAATAAATAAACGTGCTCGTTCTAGAGTAAATATAACGAGCAGCACCTCGAGGCAACATTATCGCATTTATTAGCGCTGTTTATATAAAATATCGCGTGCGCAGAACCCGGTGAGACGACTCAACCAATGCAATATTAAAACAACAAAAAAAAAACGCGAAACAATCTAAGAGATTTTATTGTTCCGCAAAATTTATTGCGCACAATAAAACGTAGTATAAATGAATTATTAACTATCTTTATATTAATAATTCATGCGATATAATGTTATTGTAACGGAAAAATTAAAGTTTATTTTTACCGAGTGCAAGTAACGCTTATGCGTAAGAGCTTCAATGGCCCCTAATTAAAATTAATGTTAAATAAATTCAATTATGTGTGTATTGTTGGTGGTATTCCCGACCAGTCATATAATTATTTCCTAATAAGTAATACTTAGTTCGAACTGTTTTGAAGTCAAGCGGAAATATTACTAATTTATGCAGGCATTTAAATATCATAGACTGACAAACAATGTTCATTGCTCCGGTGATTGTACTCATTACATAATATCTACATATAATATGTATGAAAGCATTTTATCTATAACCAAGTTTGATTCTGAGCCGAACTAATTTTCTTGATTCTTTTAACAATTCTGTGATGCAGTGTGGTTTTTTTTTTTTTTTTTTTTTTTTTGTCATTGACCGGTCCTGCACTTCCCGCATCCAGCGATTTAAAATACCGCACAAAAGAAAATTAAAATCTTATATTTTTAAATCGCATTTTACTGTTACCTACTACTATTATCGGAAGTAAAACTACGCAACAACATCGCTACCATTGGATTCATCAAAGAAAAACCAGCTTTCTAATAAACTCTTAAATAACAATCACTTCTAGGAACGTTTTTTATTCAAGCGATAGAAAAATCGTGTTTAGATCCCACGGTTCAGCGGTGGTATGAACCCGGCTAGAGGGCGGGGCACGGCGAGCAATGGTTAGCAGCCTGAGACATTGTACAATTTACAGCCCAACAAACAAATAAAGCTTATAAAATTAAGTCTATATGGTCTAAACTCTTGTACTTGTTATAAAAGAGCATTTATTATGTTAATGTTCCTTATAGTGGCACATTATTAGAAGATTTGGCTATATTACCTGTAGTCTTATAATTTGGCTGGGTAAACGTTAATAAATTCAATTAATACGGCTACAATAAGGGTTCGAAATGTGTTCTTCTTGTAGAGGCTAGTTACATTGCTTTATAGCCATATAATATTCTAATTCATATAAAGGCTTTTAATATGGCCAATTATTCTTATAAAAGTAATGTACAAGGTAACTATGTTGCTTTTTAACTTATAGAAGCATTTGATAAGACGTCTATCCATCAAACGAATTCTAACATTGTATATAATCTTTACAAGGATGAAAGCAATCTGTATTCCCTTATACAGTGATAGTGACAGTGAATTACACCCACCACCTCTACTCCTATGATGCTACAAAATGACCAAGCAGAAACCAACGAATCAGCCAGCGGTTCCGCAGAGGATTATTTTATAGAAAATGAGAATGAAAAGGAAACCATTGAGGAAATAATAAATGTCAACATAATATTGACATATAATTTGCCAACATCTGCTAATACGTATATGTATACTATCATTGCAATATCTGCGGATGAACATATTATATATGTAATTATATTCTTTATTTTGAACTTACAATTATAATTATATTTCAAACTTAAAATTGGTACACAAAAGTAAGCTTATCCCTTTAAAGAGACTTCTACCAGCCAACCCACTCATAGTGAAACATACATTTTATACATATGGGAAAAAAACAAGCTAGGTTCAGGATTTTACTCGTGAGAAAGGAACCCTGACTGTATGTAAAATGGCGATAGCATAAGCAACAAATGTGGCCATTATAAAGTCTTCAGCCTCATAGACTCCTTGTAGACGATGTGCGAATCGTTTTGCCCTCATAATAGCACTATTAGAAACATAACTAAATAATTCATAACGTTTTTAGCACAAAAACATTTTCAATTCAAGGGCGGGTTGATACTACAAGACCTAGCATGCCACATTTTATCATGCATTTGAATTCCCATACACTTTTCACTATAAACGAGCACATAAATCAAGTGAAAAGTACATAAGTAAAATGGTTGACGTTTCTCTTCATTTCGCCCAACTGTTGCAAAAATGTAATAATCACTAAGAAAGAAACTTATTGCATAATCTTAAACAGACGGCTATAAGGGGCCTACGGATTTTTAAGAGCCTTTGATTTGCCGCAATGAGTGTAACTCCTTTGTATCGGACCATAATAAAATACGTATAAGGGTGATCGCCCTTATTAACGCTTTCTATATGTTCCTTTCAAGTGTGTTGGATTTTTAGGAGCTTTTTTCTTGCCATTATAAATTTAACTTCCTTGTTCCTTGTCATAATATGTAACGTATAAGGAAAAAAAGTGATCAATAAAGCAACTATTAGGGGGGAATAAGGTTATTGCCTTTATAATTTGTGCCCAAACGCACACTTATTAGCGATAATGCGGCTCCTATAAGAATATTATTTTTGGGAATATAAGTCACAACAAGAGCAATTTTTGTTTGTTGGGAGGTGACAGCAAAATGAACCCCGTCATGATACCAAACGACAGTATTGCGCCGATAACTAGCCCTTATTAATTTATGCGACGAATAGCAAGCACGTGACATTGTAATGACGCGTTTCTAGCTTTTCATTTCAATCTGCGATTTAACTACCATAATAGAATTCTTCATTAAAAACATGTCACTAACATTGTGCAATTGATACAAAATATGGTTAATACCATTATTTAACTTTTTTTTTGTTAACGAGTGAGCAATAAGTTAATTAGTGTAAGGATCTAGGTAATGATATCCTGCTGCGCGTAGTTAGCAGACACAATTAAACCAACATCCACGATAAGCAGCTGATACAGCTTACAATTAACCGTGTGTAGTTAATTCAAGAAATTAATATGCTAACAAAAATGTACCGTGACCTTCATTAGAACGAGCAAAAACTATTTTCAGAGTAAACAAGCGAACGGAGCTAGTATTTTCTGAGACAAAACATTGCTATGATGGCAGGACTAAGGTATGTGCACAACGCTAAAAAGGGGCATCATTCACGACACGTTATATCATACCCAGGCCTTTATCCGGTTAGCCGGGCATACATATAAAGTTCTAAAAACACCAAAAAGTGTATACGAAGGGCATTAGTCGTACGTAAAAAAAGTCATGACGTGTGTATATTTCCTGAGCACCCCGCATGCTGTTCCATTAGACGGAAATCAGAATACACGCTCAGAAGGTGAGGTCCGCCAAAAATTCCAGAGCCCCCATCCAAAGAATAAAAACAAAATCTCGCTGCGAGTATTGATTTAATACGCACGTGGACTCGCCCCAGGGCAGGGGGTGAAAAAAAATAAAATTAAAAAAATATGCATAATAAAAATTTGGTCGATAACGATGCGTCCCTCGCGACGGTGGCGTACAGACGCAGCCAGTGCGTGGGGTGGGGGATCGATTATTTTAGAAATTACAAATACGCTCGCCATTAAAAATGCAGCTTGATACGCTTTTGTATTCTTCTGCATTTCAAAGGAATATTGTATGGCGGCCATGTTCCGTGGATCGCTGTTTCCGACTGGAATGTTAAACCTCCCTTTTAAAAAATCTGCTCTGAAATTTTATGGAATAAATTGTTCAAAAACACAAATAGAATTAAAATTTGTTGAAAAGTTTAGAGTTTATATACCTAGCCAATGTTTAACCTGCGCAGCACTTCCTTAGTTTCTAGTAAACCGGGTTGAAAAGCTCAAACATTTTAAGGCCAAAATATCAATATCTTAATGTTCAAGCGAAAGCATTTATTTAATAATATGTACAAAATTTTAATTAAGGTGGCATGAAAATGAAAAAAGTGACTAAATAAATATGTGCCGCTACAAAATACAAGATAAAAACATTTGTACAAGCGTACATTTTAAATCTTTTGCATCACTGATTGCAGAGCAGTTTGTTTGTAATAATTGCTACTCAATTAGGCAGCAATTGTGCTACAAAAGGATCACAATACAAATGACTAAAGCCGATCTCTTCACGGAATAACAATGTATTTAACTGGAGCAGGGAATTGTAGGAACACAATATTTTTTTAAGTATTTTGTCTCCAATATTGTATTTTTTTTTTGTGTTTAGCGATACAGTCACCGGTTGTGAACCGATTTGAATGATGATTTTTTTGTTTGATAGAGTTTTCTCTTGTTGTTTTCACTTTGGTTTAGATGGACCTTCAGGATGGAGTAAACCCACGATACCCATAATTTACCCATCTACTATATGAATACTTAAAGTAGGTACTTTAAGTATTCATATAGTAGATGGGTAAATACTTATACTTTCAACGTTAAAAAGCGATTGAAAGATGCAATCAGTTAATCTTTTTATACAATTTAATTTACTTAGATTAATAATACAGATATATCGTTATCTTTATATTGATTTATATTACTGTGGGTGTACATTGGTACACCTCTGCCTAACCCTTCGGGGAATACAGGCGTGATGGTAGATTAATAATTTCGTACGCGAAAACGAAGCCTATAAATAGAGTGAGTCTATTGATTAGGATTTGCTTTTCAATTGAAAGCTCAAAAGCATCAGCCTTTCTAGCGAAGTACAGAATAAGCTACCCAACTAGACTATTTTAAATCCAACCTCGTATTCATTAAGGTACAATTTAGGGTTGCAGGACACATATCGCATAAACAGTTGCACATTTTCGGGTGTAACTTTGAATTTTGTAGTCCCTGCACTGCAGTCCCTGGTCGTGACTGCCATGTACTCCTAGCGAGTCCCATACAAATGTAGTCAGGAGATATTTTGGTGAATACCTGTGTAATTAAACACGATGAAGGCTTGTAGTCAGGATACGGGGATACGTGCATGCGGGCACTAATAATTATCTAGCCTGGTTGTTCGTCAATTTCTCGTGAAATACCTAACTTAATTTCAAAAAGATACGAAACTCAAAACACTAGATTTTTACGTGTGACGAGATTTCTTTTTGTTTGTTTGAGAAATAATTAATTAGATAAAACAGACAAACACGTTGGTAGAAGAATAACAAGCCACAATTTTAAAGTTAATTTAAAACATGGGACCCAAAACGTACCGGCGAACTATGGGTGTACATTGGTACAGCTTTGCCTAACTCTTCGGGGAATAAAGGCGTGATAGTAAGTTATGTTATGTTAATTTAAAACGTAAGTGCACAAAATAATTTGATTCAATCAATAAAACTTATTTCTTTTGATATTTTTTAATAAAATTACAAGAACTATAATAGACTCATTCACCACAATTTTCATTTCCATGTAGACAAGATATGAGTGGGCTATTTTTGTACGGAATGCGCAGCTCGTGTGGTCCCCTAGCTCACCAATCATAAATGCAGATGACCAGTTAAGGCCAAGACGTTTTACTGACGTATGTATTCTCCATACCGATTCCGGTCACGGTGACTAAGTCCGCCGCGGGACACGCTCCGGGCGTCGGGAGCCGCGAGGCGACTCCCGGCCACCGTACACGCGGGTCTGTGGACGGCGAGCAATGGGTAGCGCACCGTCCGTACGTTAACTAACGACAGACCGTGTCGATGGCGCGTCCGTGTTCCAAGAGCGCCTTAAAGAGATGTCAGCAAATATTTGCCACTAAGGGCCGATGCCTGATGAGCCTGCGGTTTGTTCGAAAGAGATACCGCGCCCCGGAACGCAAAGGGCACAAGTAGGAACATGGATGGCATGACATGACATGACTCCGTCCCGTTGATAATGTCTTTTAAAGTGCAGGTGTAGGGACACTTCGGGCACTATAGCCCATGGCCCACCTAATGTTAAATGCGTTGCCATCCCAGAAAAGTAGAAATATCTCATGTGCCTGTAATTACACCGGAACCCACACCCTTCGAACCGGAACACAGCAACGCTGCTTTGCGGCAGAAATAGGTATGGTAGTAGTACTTCGCCGGACGAGCTCCTTTACAAAGAGCTCTACTACTACTTGATACAAAGTACTATAAAACTGTCATTTACCCACACGTCGTCGTGATGATGATGACGGTAAATAAGCTTACATAGCATGTCAGTAATAGAGCAATTTCCAAACTCCTGTTAGTTAGATGTTTATCAAAACGTGTGTGAATGGATCCTAAGTGAAGACGTGTGACGTCAGAGGAAGCGGCGAGCGCCATATTAGGGGCTCTGATGAGTGTGTGGGCCAGTTCCGTTTGAACCAGAGCTAGAGCGCGCTGCACACTGCGCCAGATCGCGGGGTATCTAGAAACCACTAGAAACTTAATCCTACTTATATATTAATTATAAATGCGAAAGTATGTGGGGATGGGTGGTAGAATGGATGGATGTGTGTTACTCTTTCGCGCTTAAACGGATCTAGATAAAATTTGGCACTGCGATAGTTTGTAGTGTGGAATAACTCATAGGATACTTTCATCCCGAAAATGTACGGTTCCCGTGGGATTATATAGAAAATTTGACGCGGAGGAAGTCGCGGACAAAAGTTTGTAGGTACACAATAAGTATGTCGGTGGTCTTATTATCAACACTTCTATGTGAATGTATGAATGTACTTCTATACTAATCATGTAAAGCTGAAATGCTCAGAAATTACGGATCCGACTTATCGAGAAAGGTATATAACATCGTTCGTTTATTTTTCCAAATAAAATAAAACATCACGCTAAGACCTAAAGGAGCACGGCATTAACGTGTACTCTGTGGACACTTTTTTTTAATTTCGTTGTATTAAAAGCAGCCGAGGGTCCATCTCATGCATGATATGTGGTCACCCCTACCTATAGACGTCTGCAATACCATATCAGAAACAAAGTTAAAATGTCTCTTGTATCTGTAATTACACCGGCACCCAAACGGGAACACATTGACGCTGCTTTGCGTATGGGGTTAGTACTTCCCCGGACACAGTTAATCCCTCTTTGATTTTGTCCCATGGCGGCTGCAAAAACGAATTAAGCCGCAAGTTGCATGATATTTTTGAAAGGAAAATACGCATCTTTCAGCTTAGTTGTTTTTTGATCGGCAATTTTGCAATGATAGCATTGCGATCATTTTTTTCGTGCGGGCCTATACCTAATCCAGGAACCCTTTCGGTTGGTGGAAAATGAAGGTTCATGCTTTTTTTACTTAACCATGTTTGTTGTGTTGTCTGTTTTATGCATCCGCATGTTTTGCGTAGTACGCGCTAATTTAAACAGTGATTTTTCAAACCAAAAATCATCAGTAGGAAACGGCTGTCTTTTCTACACTTAGTAGAAATATCTTTATATTCCAATTACGAAACAAATGATTAAACTAGTGCGTACGATGTAAGAGAGGCTGATTACCTTCCATGGTCAAGATTACAATCATAAACTAGCGCTAAAGGAACAACTGCAACTAGCCACTTAATCTAATTCCTACAAAAAGCGCAATCACCCAACCGATAGTAGCCCGCGCACGTGTCGCGTGCATGCGATTCATCCGGAAACCTGCGCTACTCCGTAATGGGCGTACTCCTTTATTTTCAAGTATTAAATAAGTGCCCTAATAGACGCATCCGCGGCCTGTTCCTGTCGTCATACAAAGTCAAATTGGCGCTTGTGCCGCTGAAGCGAATTGAAGAAAACGGTATCGTCAAGGACGTGCGCGACTTGTCTTGCGATTAGCACAATTTGCGACTTTTATATGCGTCAATGTTTGATTTGAGAGTTCCGCTTGCATCTCGACTGAGGAAACGTTTACGGTTGCTGCAGTCAATTGAAGAAGATTGAAGTCCCCTTGAAGGTCTCTTTTAACGGACTTCAGTATGGACGACGTGCTTACATAACGCTATTGTTCCAGAAAGTAGAACAAACAAGATCTTACAATATGAAAGCATCTGTCTAATCAATCATTATTTTAATAATTAAGTTATAGTTTATCTTCTGTCGGCGAATTTAGTCCGTGCGAGATATAAAGTATCCTATTTCCTAAACACATGATCCACCCGTGCGCTCAACGAAAGCCGTTCAGCCACTGAGGCGTGTTTGACTAACAAACACCCGAATTTCAAACATTCGGACTTCCATATTATTTAATAATATTATAGTAGGACGGGATATGATCCAAACTTTCCGTAGCTCATATTACTAATTCATTATTTGTGTAGCACATTCCGTATTCAAATTGGAATTTCCTTGAAACATAAATTTGCATCGCCTGACCAGTTATAATTATTATTTTGAATCGCTTTACAGAAGACGGAAACATTGAATAGATTACCTATTGCAGGGGTAAATGGTGGAGAATACAACGTGTATTGGTGCAATAACGGGTGTGTCAGGTGGCGCCACCTCCTCAGTTCCCATGGTAAAGGTAAGCTCATGGATAATTGCATTAAAGTGATTCTGAATTCAGGGAGGAGGAGTGTCAGGGAAGTCATAACATTTATCGTCTATTAGCTATTATGTTTACCTCTGTCTATAATTAATTTGTTGGTATTTTGATTTTAGCCCTAATGGATAAAATTTTAGGTTTCTATTTAAATGAAAGTCAACCGTCGCATGTACCTATTATGAAAGATCAGTAATTGATCATTTTGAATTTGTTTTTGAGTCCGTAATTGTTGGAAGAGATTTTTCTATAAAAATCAAATGTATAATTTAAGTTTAGAAAATTTCATAAAGTTTCTTCAGAAAAGCTCAAAAATTGCTTATTAAATGCGAGTTAAGTGTGTGTTAAGTTGAGATTGTTAATGGTTTTCTATTCGTTAGTCATATTTTTTTGACACCACTTTCCCGAAGAAAACTACGGAACCTTTGTTCAGAAATCATCTATTCTGTGTAATTGTTCGATCATATATTTCAGCACCTTAATAATAATGCAGGTTTAACTGATTTACAGGCAAAAGTAATTTAACAAGAAAAGCGCTGATACAATTCAGTAACGTGGTCCTGTAAACTCACCTTGGTATTGTAAATATTCACAATTGGCAGTGCAGGGAAACTGGTGTATGAGTAAAAGCTTCTTTGTCATATTTTATGAATGCATGGCTGATAGAATAGAAAGGAAACGAGAAGAGTGTGTTAAGGGTTTGTCCCGATGCAATTGTACATATTGCAAATCAAATTAATATACTGTGAAATTCAATATTGTATCTCCAGCGTTCGGAAAATATGTGTGTTATTTTAAAAGCTTTTGTTTACTTTGTTCAACATTCTTTTAACGTAAACTAACTTTTGTCTTCACTTTGGCTTATAAAAGCCAGTTTTTGTTTGTAGATTTTTTAGGACTTTGCAGTAGAATACTACGAAACTGCTTCGTTAGCCTAGTGGTCGTGAGTGCGACTGCTACCCTAGAGGTCTTGATTTTTCTGTGAAATTCTCAGTAGCAGCTCGCAGTTAGGATTTGCACCCGATTAATGGCAATACGCTCGCCCCTATTACATGGGAACTAAACATACCGGTGAACTGTAGGTGTAGGTGTACACCTCTGCCTAACCCTTAGGCGAATACAGGCGTGATATGAATATGTATGTATGTTTTAGCAGCTTTTTGACCCTCTTTTACTGGTGAGGTTTAGGACTAACCTGTACTCCACAGGCATGATGGTATGTATATTAGAAAACTCTGTTTCGAACTTGTTTCTGTGCTTGATATATTAAGGTTTACTGCCCTGACATTTGGAAGTTCGTTCGTAGAATTCTATCAGTGCAGGCTTGCATTAATTAATCGGTTAAGAGGTATGCTTTGCGTGTTGCATTGCTCGTGCATCAAAGCGATGTCTTACTAAGGGCACACCTACACGTTCCATGAATAATCTATTGGCGTTTATACCGGACTTCAACGAGCTTATTACATTACTTTCGACATTTTTTTTAATCAATTTACTTAGAAGCTTAAACCACGTTGCTATGGATTTAGACTTAGACCAATAATTCCTCTTAAAAAGTAATTAATTTTATATCAATATTTTTTTTATAAACCATTCGTTTTTATCAGTAAAAATATCAATACCCACTTAAAAAAGATAAACGTGTCTAGGTGTTAGTAAGCACTTAAGGTCAATTTTCAAACTCTCCCTCGCTAAACGTAGGTGGTGGGCATAATTGGCATAATTGTTAATAGTCGGTATCTGGGTACCATGTAACGTGTTGACTAGGGATGCAGGGGTGAAGCGGGTTGAAATTTTAGACACATCACTTGGCTATTAACTACGTTACGCATGCCCTTCGAACTCAGTAATTTTGAGCAAACATTTTTGCTGGGGAACCACATTTTCTTTTTTTGGTGTGAAAAATTACTGCTTGTGGTGCGCAATGTGATGCACGCAATATATTATTAAATATTACTTTTGGGTGCACGCAACATTATTTATAACATTTAAAACTAGGTTTCGTAAAAAAACGCGTCAAAAAATTGGAATTTTGACCTTCAATATCTCCGTTACCAGAAAGTTCCCTGGTATGGTATAAAACAAAAAATGCACACAATGATGGGAAAAACATGTTATAACATTCTACTACGTTAAGCTTTTTACACCCGTTATTATGTCAACCTTAAAATCCATTTTGATTCTCCCTTGCATCTTTATTCGCCCCTTTTTAGGTTCTCTGCCCAAGATCGATTTTTTGACGGTTTTTATACCGATTTTTGTCAGATTTCTTCTCGCTGAAAAGAAATCGGTAAAAAAGTTTATTGTGGGCGGTGAGGCTGAGGGTAGCTAAAAATACTGCCTTGCTGACCAAACAGACACATAATCGATGAAGTTATCGTAAGTAGTATAACCAGGACCGATTATAATATATAATTTTATAATCGGAACATGCAATCCTTTCTTCACATGAATTAATAATTTTCTTATTACTCAGTATTGTGAAGCGATGTGACGATTTTACGAATAGTTTAGTGATTACCAAACTATTCGTTACCTTATCACTTGCACATAGAGTTCATATTTGTAGACACGTTGTTGTTATATAATTTATGTAATGGTTTTAAAGTGAAGGAAGTCCTTTAGGGATTCTTAATAATGTAGAGTAGGTAGGTACCTATATAAATTTTGAAAAATGTGAAATGTATAAATAACATCGGTTTTGTCCGTTGATAGACAAATGTGTCATTATATTAAAAGGAAGATTTTACAAAATTTAATAAATCTGTGGAGAAAATACCAGCCTAATTCGACCTAATGTGTGCCGGTGCAATTACAGGCACATGAGACATTTCAACTTTGGGATGGTAACGCATTCGCAAGGCGTCTGGTATTGCCGATGTCTATAAGTAGCGGTGACCATTTAACATCAGGTGGGCCATGGTTTGTTAGCCATCCAATGGCCTAAAACAACTAGGGTTCCATATTGGTACCCTTCTGTACGGAATCCTAAAATGAAATATGCAACAACAAACCTAATAAAAAAACTTTTGAACCCTGACTGATTCCCAGAAATAACATGTTCAGTAACTAGATATAATAAGTCTGAAATCGATAATCTAACAATTTATGATGAGCGTGTACAGCTGATACGATGAGCCTTCAATTACGTAAACTAGCTACCCATCAGGTTTTCCTCGAAGAATCATAGTTTCGCAGAACCGCTTCGATCCCTATTTTAATATCCGAAGAATATTTACATGAAAGGCTAGTACTGATTATGTGTAGCACGGAATTTAGGTGAATAACAAATAAACGTAATTTCCTCGTTAGCCTAGTAGTCCAAAGCGCAACTGCGAGAGGTCTTAGGTTCAGTTCGCAGGTCGAGCAAAATGTTATTGGGTTTTTCTATAAAATTGACAGTAGCAGCTTGGTGTTAGGATTTGTGACCGGTTAATGGCAATAGACTCGCCTATACATGGAACCTAAACATACCGGGGAACTGTTACCACCTCTGCCTTACTCTTCGGGGAATACAGGGCGTGATTGATATATTTATAGTTAAGCTAAAATTGTTAAAAGATTGTGATATTAATAGCTGTTAGTAAGAAAGATATGGGTATATACATGTATGTAGATATATGTGTGTATATATATACATATATATGTGTGTGTGTGTATATATATACATATGTGTGTGTGTGTGGATGTAGATATATATACGTAGATATATACATAGAATATATAACTAAGGAGAGTGAGACTGTACGATCCCTCAGTCAAACCGTCTAGACGGTTTTGGGAGACAATTCCTACTTTAAGTAAAAAAAATTTGTATGAGTAATAAATAAATAAATAAATAAATGGTACGTAACAAATGAACGGTTAATGCCGTAAGTATGGAAAGCTCAAGGGGGCAGCTATACTAACACTAGCTTAAGCCCAGTTTAGCCTATGCTTAAACTTAGAATGTCGTGGTGGCTCTCTGGTTTAGGCGCTCGCCTCACATGGATACTTATGCAAAGCACATATACTAATCATATTTACTTTTAAATGTACTTTCTCAGTTGGTCTTGTACGTCACTGACATTGGTAACGGAAAACCATGTGAGTAAACTTGGAGTTGTAGTTAAAATAGGTCCGAAATCGCCAATCCGCCTTAAGCAAGCCTCGTGATTAATGCTCTTGTCTTCTCTGTATGAGAAGAGACCTTTCCCTTGCAGCAGTACAATAACAGGCTGATATTATTAGTTTATGCTTGCGACTTTGTCTTCATTCTTTATTTTTTATCGCCTTTTGACATTTATTTTGTTCTAAATTGATCAAATAGAAAGTAGGTTGACCTGTATTTGAACACTGAATGCGTTTACACATATACCTACGAGTTCTAATTTTCTTGCTAATATGTAGAAAGGCGAAATAATGAAGTATTCGAGCTTTAATTGGTTGTAATTAACTATTGTGCAATTAAGAGGCGCACTTTGGCAATTTTACAGCAGATTGTAATGCTGTTTTTATTTTTTTGGAATAATAACCCTATAGCCCGATTTAATGGTGCATTATAATTAATTTTCTTAGTAAAAGTTATATTTTAATATCATTGAGAACTTCGGTAAGTACTTCCGACCTTTTTACCTTTTAATGATCTAATTGAAATAAAAGTTTTGAGTTTGACTTCATGGCTGAGTAAAGAGAACTTTACACTGGTTTAGCGAGTGTTAAGTCGTGCGAGCCTATTATTACCAAAAAAATTACATAGATATTAACGGTGCGAGTGATCAAAGCCGCCAACACTTTCTAGTCATACAAACATTTCAAGAAGCCTATATTTTTCACATGCACATTCAAATTATTTTCAAATAAACCCCTCGCACACTAATCCGCAACGCGGGCCCCCGTATTCGCATAAGTAATGCTATTTATTGCATAAACAACAAAAGAGATTGACCTAAAAACGCACCCCGCTAATAAAAAACAAGTTATCCCCATATGATCGCCAGAGTGCGCCCTAATCGATACTAGTCAGCTGAGCTAAGTTTGCGCAGTGAATTGTCCTCGCCGCCTGCGCACTGGGCTCGAAACCTCGTACTGCGCAGAAACAACATGGCCGACAACCCTAAGACCGCTACTCATTAATTCTGCGCCCCTACGCATTGTACTCGCACCCGTCGTAATTATAATACAACAGACACTTATAATTCACGTTTATAATATTAAAGCAATTTTTTTGAGCGATTATTTTATCATTTTTTAAATTTTCATTTAAGTACTTAGTTTCTTTTTAATTTTTGTTTTGTGTATATTTTGATGTAAAAAATACTAGATGCTGTTAAAATAATGGGTGAAGCTTTTTCAAAAGCCCCTCCATTCTTGGAAACAAAAAACATTTATAGTTCATAAAAACGGGCGAAACTGATATCTGAAAAAATAATATAACAAAATAAAAGTCAGGTTAACACTGGAAAACCATGAAACAAGTATAAAGAAAAACCAAAAATGAACAAAAACATCGTGCTCGTATATTCGGAATGTACTCTGACGTACTGGCGTACATTTACGAAACATGATGCGGCCCGTAATATCTCTATTTTCAAATAAAACAACGCATTTTATTCCAAAAATCCACATCACATTCATTCGCGAAGCTGTGAATTTTTTGCGTTCAAATATTGAAATAGCCGCGTTTTTAATAAGTCGCAGCGTTCAACATACTTTTGTGGCTGTCCATAATCTTTTAAATTAAACCGAGTGTTCAAGTAAACATTAAAATTTAAAAAATAAGATTCATCTTGTATAAAATCTCAAAGGCTTAAAAGTACGCGGTGTAGTGTCTTAATTATGTCATTTTGTATGTTAATCACATTTATATGCAATGTATGACAGGTTGGCGGCGCACGCGGGTTGAAAAGGCCCCTCTCATTAAATTAGTCCAGTGGTTGGAGCACTATGCCTTTACTTGAGTTACGCACTGATTGACGTAAGTGTGAAACACGCTCTCTCGAGCCGCGTATGAATTAGCGAACATTGCCTGAATGCCTTCTATAGAGGCAATAAACACGGAAGGAGAAATAGTGTTGGGCTCGCGGCTAATTTTTTTATGTGCGCCAGCGGCACCGTAGCCCTCCTTTGTTGTACTACATTTATGTCAAGGGATTATGAAATGCCTCGTTACCCTAGTGGTCCTAAGCGCGACTGCTACGCTAGAGATCTTGTGTTTGATGCCCAGGTCGAGCAAAAAGTGTTATTAGGTTCTTCTAAGAAGTTCTAAGTAAAAGCTTGTAGTTAGGATTTGTGTGGGCTCGACCCCTATTACATAGCCTAAAACATACCGGTGAACTGTGTTTGTACATTGGTAGACCTCTACCTAACCCCTTCGAGAATACAAGCGGAATGGTATGTAATGATTAAGTTTTTTTTTAAACTTCCTATTGGTGATCGTGCTATTTTTTTACACAGCTTGGGGATTATTATATTGCTTGACCAGCAGATTTTTGTATAGCTAACAACATTTTCTAAGTACTCACAAATTCGAAACTTTGGATGTTTGGTGTTCAATCACGTCGGAACGTGTGGAGGAGCCTGAATGTAATTTGGCACATAACTGGATTTTGTCTGGGATAGCCCATAGGCGGCCGGTCACAGGCTAAGCAGTACGGATCCAGTTGATTTAATAAATCAACTTTGACAAGGCCTAAGTCGCGGACAGGAACCAGTGATAGGTAACTAGGTATGCAAGTGCAACAAACATCATCAGACAGGCCTGTTGGTCTAGTGGTTAGCGGCCCTGACTGCTAAGCCGGAGGTCGTGGGTTCGATTCCCACCCAGGACAAACTTTGTGTGATGAGCATGATTGTTTGTTCTGTGTCTGGGTGTGATTTATCTATAATATGTATGTATTTATAAATTATATAAGTATGTATATCAGTTGTCTGGTTACCATAACACAAGCTCTGCTTAGCTTGGGATTAGATAGCCGTGTGTGAGTTGTCCCAAAATATTTATTTATTATTTATTTATTATTATCAAAGTTGTTAGAATAGAGAATATAGTTATGAGTCCAAACTAATACATGTATAATTTCAATTAAAAATGTTTACCAAAGACAAGGCAGTACGAGTACATATCAAATAACTTTCAATTAATTAACTTAATTTACCCTAATTGCTAATAAAACATGATATCGGTATCCACTTAAACTAAAATTTTCTATTTAACAAGTCAAATGAGAGCTTTGGACAATCGTTAACAAAAATAGTTCTTATTGAATAAATTAATGTGTTATAGGCAAGTAGGTGCCTCAATTATTAGTAAGATAATTATTTAAATACGATATAATTATCTGGAAAACCAATTATTTTCTAGTAGGTGTGTCTATAGATAAATATACTTATGAATGTGTGTGTGTGTGTGTGTGACTGCCTCGTTGGCCTAGTGGCCGACTGCTACGTTAGAGGTCTTGGGTTCGATTGCCAGGTCGAGCAAAATGTTATTGGGTTTTTTCTATGAAATTCTTAGTAGCAGCTTGGAGTTAGGATTTGAGCCTTTTTAATGGCAATAGGCACGCCCCGGACCTAAAACATACCGGTGAACATTGGTCATTCTGCCTAACCCTGTGGGGAATACTAACGCGATATAGATTATGAAGAATTATATGATAGAAAATAGATTATTTACCTTGCTACGTTATGAACGGTTGCATGTTGGTGAGTGACATTGTTGTTGTTGTTGTGTATTGTTGTTGTTGTAGTTGTGTTTGTTGTTGTTGCTGTTTTTTGTTAAATAAGTTTAGTACAGCCTAAATGAAACCTCTTTTAAAAGAAAATCCCTAAATTTTGTAATGCTTTTGGATATTTAATGCTGATTAATTTTAAAACTATTCTTAACATAACTTTTGGATGCACATACTTTGGACTGTTATCTGGATAGAAATGCGTCATTGAGCTTGTTGAGTTGATTTGACGTAATTAAGATAAATATTAAGAGATGTGGGTTGGCTCTTTTTGGCAGAATAGCTGTTTTTTTTTTACTTATGTTACACTGGGAGTCTTGACCCCATCTAAGTACTGAATCCATGGTAACCCCCCCCCCCCCCCCCCTTCTATATATTTAGCAATAATGGTTCACATGTGGAAAAAAAAATGACAGTAAAGTTTTGATTTCAATATTACAAGTCACTTTTCTCTTTTCTCTATATTTGGGTAACGTTCAACTCGCTTTAAACTGCATTGCTGGGAAGAATGCCGTGGGATTTTAGTTGGTAAGAGTCTGATACACCCGCCTGTCCTTGGGGCAAGGGAACTCCACGAGGATTTTCCCAAGAAAAAAAAGTGCCTTAAGTTGCAACCTCCACGGTAACCCGCGAAATTCAAATATTCTTACGTTTTTTGCAATTTGCAAGTCAGTATTAGGTTTAATGTTGATTAAAGTAAGATTCGCGGGCGTAAGATGTATGTATTTTCAGAATCATAACCATTAAAATCAGTAAAATAACTCCATAAGTCGGTATAATTCCAAAATGTCAAGATTTCATGAATTAGTCATTGTTTCGGTTTACCTGGTCCTATGGAGTTTTATTGCTGACTTAAATGGTTATAATTCTGAAAATACATACTTGTTACGCCCGCGAATTATACTTTAATCAACATATAACTTAATACTGACTTGGAAATTGCAAAAAACGTGAGCAAATTTGAATTTCGCGGGCTACCGTGGAGGTTCCACCTTAAACGTGTCAATCCCATTTTGTTATTTCCCCATTTCCCTCCAATCCGAGCTGACCTCCCATAACCGGTCACCCTAAAGCTGCGGTCATTCGATATGATAATTATTCAGCCAATACAATTAATTAGCACTATGTAAACAATGTATCAGCTTTCTATTACTGTAATGGCCCCATAATTATGTAAGACAAAACCTTGGCCGAAACTAGGTTCGGCCGGATTGTTGGTGACCAAATGTCCGATATTGGGTTACTATTACTTACGATCAAAAACATTTGCAGAGTTATACATTGTTTGGAGAAGAACCTACTAAGGGTTTGCCCATTAACCACGTGATGTTTTGTTTGCCTTGTGGTTCTAAGCGCGACTGCTACGCTTGAAGTCTTAGGTTCGATTCCTAGGTCGAGCAAAGTGTTATTGGGTTTTTCTATGAAATTTTCAGTAGCAGCTCGGAGTTAGGATTTGTGTCCGGTTAATTGCAATAGGCTCGCCCTATTACATGGGACCCAAACATACCGGCGAACTGTAGGTGTATATTGGTACACTTCTGCCTAACCCTGCTGGGCAAACAGGCGTGATATGGATGTATGTATGTTTTAGCAACTTTTTGACCCTCCCTGCCTGGTGATACATGGTGAGGTTTAAGACTAACCTAAGGTAGACTGTACGTAAACGAAACGCAACTTAAGGTCCTTATGCAAAGCACGGTAACTAAGTAAAAAATAAATAAAATGGCTCGTTTTTATTCAAATGTCTTTCATTTCATTTTTCATTTACATCGACGAGCGCTTTCCTTTCTGTGGAAGCATTTTAGCTCCGAATGGTTCTTATAATACCTACCCGCAGAAGCTTAGAAAGAAACTACAAAAATAAGAGGGAAATAAGCAAACAAGCTTATTTAAAAAGAACCCAAGATGGCTGTAATAAGAAACTAAGTTGGTAAATAACATAAACAGCTTATAGATCACTGTAGGTATTTAAGGCTTTACAAGATGTCGTGATTATGACGTAATGTTAGAACACGTAACGGCCGGAAGGCCGGCCCGTCCACATTAGCTAGTCCGCCGGGCGTCCGGCCCGATAGCTTCTGCTTAACTCAAATGAATCAGTGAAATCAGTCTTAAACCGCAACGCTACCGCAAAACTGTTTCCCAATCGCTTCCACGAACAGAATGGTAGATTTGACAATTAGAAAATAATGAAGGGTCGGCCTGGGATATTACCTATGTGCATATTCCGAATAACGTGGAAATTACACACAATTTCCAGCACTTATTCAATTAGAAAGCTCTGAAGTTTACAAACATAGATCAGTCTCAAATCTCGTTGCAAATATAAATTCAAGTCAAAAGTAAATCACAGACTACAGAACCCAAATGAAGCAGTACATAGCAGGTACATGGCAGGTGAGCGTGAACGAAGCTCGTTTAAACTTCCCCAACACAAATATATAAAACCATAATGCTATATAATTGAGGCACTTGCATCTCGCGATACATTTATTCAAACGCGTCGTCTGAACGCGACAAATTATCGCGCGCGCCGACAAAGTGTTGCATGACGTCACATCACTAAAAACATTCCCAACGCGCCATTAAAAGGGAGAGATCTAGCACTTTTGTCGCGCTAACCCAAAGCTTTGCAGTGCTCAATGATCCACTAAAGCAGTGCGCTAAATTGAGGGACAATACAAACCGACGACGTGTATAAGTGTACATGTTTTGGGTACCGCAAGCTTAATGCCGTGCGAATTATCTCGATCGTCGTACTGTGAACGGGCAACTAATTGGTAATTGATTAAACCCATAAGCAATATGAGGAAAGCAAGTACTTGTGAAAACTTGAATTACAGTTTGGCTTGCTTTTACCAAATCAATTATTCAGGCAAATGAGAAGCAAAGACACGATTTGAAAATGGAATTTTCTTAGTCAAAGTCTGAACTGGGAATTCTCTAAAACCATGCGGAACCAAGTAGTGTACTAATATTTCTACGCGTGTCTGAAAGCAGCTTTTACACGGCTAGTGTTGGGTGTTATTAAAGGATAGGCGGCGGCGCGTACCTACAGATAAACAAGTACAGTTAGACTTGTATAAAATAAAAGCGTCGCGCGGGGGACACGTGAAAGGGGTAATCGAGCCAACGCTTACAAACCACCGTGTAAAAAAAACTTTAAAGCGTTATTGTTTTAGTAAAATCAACTCAACGTACCACATGACAGCCGTTTTTAATTTTAATTAAGGTTCAATTAACGCCCTGTCATTGTTCATCCCAAAACCATACGAGCAGGAAAATTAAGCCGTGTAATTCGGAAATACAAAACCGATAATAATGTGTACAAACAATATTTTTAATCAAGCTTTGGGAGACGGTGCACTTTGTTTTAACAAGTAACAATGTACTTACATAATTAAGTATAATGGTGGTCTGATTTCAGCTTAATGTCGAATTCCAATGATTTACCATCGGACTGGTAGTACTTACCTTTCACGCGAAGGATTTCTCGTTGTTGTTGCGAATAATAAAATACATACCTGGGAACAAAAAACAACATCGTTGTAGTATACAAAAAACAAGAGAAGTTTTACAAACGTTAAAGTCAATTTCCCTCAGCGAAAAAAGGGTAGTTAAATTTATTTAACAGATGAATAATAAATAAGAAAAGTAATGTAATTCTTTCGTTTATAATTTCGGTTGCACTCAAAGAATACCCGCTTGCCTGCTGAAGATGGGCTGGGCTCTATGTAATTAGACCAATTTAAATCTTAATTAATATTAATTGTCCGACGGCGGAACGAATCTGTCGTATAACGTACGGTTGTGGAAAAAAGTCTTAGTGAACATCTTGCATTTTATTAAATTAACGGTGCTAAGGAAAATGTTTAAATTTTGAGTTTGGAACGCGCTTTTTCAATGGTCGGCAGGTCTGTGTCGTCTTTAAGCGTTGTCGAGGGCGCGTGTCGAGTTGTATGACGTCGTCGCGCTTTAAGATTTTTTCCCTCGACTGTACAGTAAAGTAATACGTACTTTTATCCTCGCCGTGCTCATTGTTGCCGCTTCAATACAATGCGATGCCCCCGTACTCTTAATACGGATGTTAACATTTATTATTCTATTAAATTATCCACTTGCCGCTGTATCAAGTTTATTTTGTAATACCATTCTTCATCAATGGAAGATTTAACATTATGTTTCTAGGCAACTGGCCAATAGATGACTATATCGATTGTTTGTTTGTCAATTTGAAGAGTTCTAGAGTTTCTTCTAATTTAGGTAGGAACTATTTGTATTTTAATAACATTCTATTCTATTTTGTATTACTTATATTTTTTACGTAACGTTGTAAGTAGTGTATACTCTACTACTGACAAAGTGTTGAGATTACTTAATTATATAAGTACTCATGCTGTTCATTGTCCTTAATAAAATAAACTTTCGAAGTATTTCTTATAATTAGGTATTCTTATTAAATTATAAGACCACACTTTTGCTAAATATAGTCTTTAAAAAATAACACTACCTGTCTTGCAAAGGCACGACAAGTGCTAATAAGGAACAATGAACAATATACAGTTGTTAATAATAAAACAATAAGCAACAAATGGCGTAGAAAGTTGATCAGGAATTAACAGTCATACAATCACCCCCTCCCTCCCCCAGCCTCCCCTCACCCCCTCTTCACCTTACTATGTTATTAATTTAATTCACACCCGCGTTTCTTACGTCCTCATTGTGTTAAATGCACCTGTAGTGGTGCCTTAGGGCCGTCGAATACGTCTTATTATTTGTTTTTAGAACAAAAGTTTAAAAAGACTGTGCATTTATTCGATATTTAGAATAAAAATCTTAAAATTATATGTTGAAAAATTTAACGGATTTCAACAAAAAATGTTTTGAAGTAGCAGCAACAATGTTAGAATTTAAATTTCGAATTAAATGTTGGCTTCGATGACAAATGTCGTTAACGGACAATGTGTCACACACACATACGCGAAACCCACAAAAACTGCAAGTGTGTTAAAAACGCTAGAAAAGAAAACTAAGTTTTAAATTAGAGAGTTTTTGGCAGCCCTGATATTTTATAGTAAGGTTTTTTTTAACGGTACTTAATGTTAGTTGTAGGTAAATTCATAGTTTTTCTTTTGTGTCTGAGTACCTACACTAATTAGGACCTGGGAAGTATACCTAGCAGTTGGGGATTCTAGATATAGGATCAGAAGCATTCAATTCCGAAATTTATGTTACAAAGAATGATCGATTTAATTTACGAATTAAATTCAAGACCTCTGAATCATTATAATTAATGTCTACGACAAAGTCGCGGGCAAAAGCTAGTAATTTTGTATACCTAAATTGCCAAAATTTATCAAACAGCTGTTTTGACTTCTGTCGCATCAAAGCAACAAAAGCCGTAATTAAATTTTGCATGCAGATAATTCAAAAATAATGCACTCGAATAAAGCAACTTTTTTAATTGACTATAGGTTTGCGCAACAAACAATGCACTGTGCCACCAGTACAACAAAACCATTAATTATAATAAGAAAAAAAATGTATGAGTAAAAGTGTGTATGGAAATGTGGCACGAGTCTGATACAAAATAATGAGCCGCTTGGAAAATGGACCGCGACGCTCTGTAGATATAACAAAACAATGGATTCGAAGAAAATTTAGTCGTAAACAGTGTTCTAAGCGCGACTAAGTGCTGCGTTAATTATTAGTTTAAGTATTCATAAAAATGTACGTTTACGCCGACCCCCGAGGCGGAAGGCGGCAAAAAGTTTTATTTCAACTTTATTGTAGTACCACAGCTGGCGTTTCGGCGGTTCACGCGACTTGCGACTTATCGGAAGACCGTGCATGACCTGCGACTGACTAGTCGCATCTCAGTGTCATGTATGACACAATATTTAGACGACAATAATATTAGTTTATTATAGAGGGGAAGAGGGACGGCCAAAGAAAAGATGGATGGATTGTGTGAAGAATGATATGAAAGAGAAGAGTCAGTGATAGCATGACGGCTGACAGGACGGCATGGGAGAAGAAAACGTGTTACGCCGATCCCAAGTTACATTGGATAAGGGCAGGATGATGAATATTAGTTTATTATTGTCCAACTGCAGGGCAAGGGCCTTCTCAAATGGAGAAGGCACGAGCTTTCAACAAGTTCACGAACATGACGCGTGGTCAATAGCATTCTGATTCCTGATTATAGCAGCAAATATGCTTGAAGGCGCATTTATAAACCGTAAAGGTTTTCGAAGGATACACGATAGAATCACAATCTTCTTTTCTAAAATCAAGTCTTGAATATTTTTCTAATAATAGCTTGATTGTAATTTGTTACTAATATTATATACATTAATTAAGTAGGTACGTCGCCCCAGCCAGCCGCAGTCTTGTCTGTCTGTCTGTCATATCACGTCGTAAAAACACAACCCAAAGAAATATTATAATTTCGTATTCTGAGAATCAAAATCAAAAAGTTCAACTGTTACTCCGCTTTCACTGGCCTTTGGAGTCTTGCGTTTAGCTTTAAATATACGAAAAAAATCCTTTGTAAAAAGGAAGTTAAACGAATAGGTACAGCCACCAACACAACTGTCGGTGACTGTAGTATGGGTAACTAACAACGAAACGAAAGTGTAAAAAAATAATACAGCTTAATTTGTTTACAAAACTTTTATACGACAAAGAAATAAAAAAATATAGATAAACAAACATATAATATTAGTATGTACGTACGCGTGTTCAGCATCACTCATTCTTAGTAACATCATTAAACCGCTAAAATGTAAGAAACAGTTTTAATTTTGTTAACAAAAATAAACAAATTCAACAAAGCAATTGTAAATCAACTTCCAAGAAAATGAGAGAGTTATGTGTATAACATTTCTTTCTTTTTTTCGTGCAAAACGCGAAGCAAGTTAAACGCAATATATTTTAATACGTTTTTTTCTCCGAACGAACGTCGGTTGACAGCAGGTTACTATAAATAAGAATATGTACACGACGCGTCGCACTGAATTATACCATCTGTCAAGCCATATTTGATATTATTTGTATGAAAATAGATATCTATTATAATGTCGTATTAGGTTATAAGAAATATATGGCTTATGGAGCTACCAGCTACATTATACTAACTTCTAGCCGCGACTTTGACTGCTTGGGTGTTCACCTGTGTTAAGTTACGTCTTTGTTTACTGCTACGCTTCCGTGTGTTATAGCGTGATGTTATATATCCTATAGGTACTATTCCTAGTGAATGTGGCTTTCATTTACAATTTTTTTTTTCATTCAAAACTGCACCTACGTAATAGTCATAGTCATGATACAAAAATATCAGTACCTATTGTTACAATAGCACTCACACCCAGATGTAGAAAGATTTAAAAAACGCTTGGAAAATCTTCTATAAAACCGAAACACCACTCACTGATTAATCACGAAATCTTGATTTAAAAAACAAAGCAAAAACTGCTCCAATCTAAAAGAATATAGTGGGTTATTTAAAAGCAGGTAACCTATTTCTTAAACCACAACCCTTCTCTGAGAATTTCTCCTGTATCGAGGGCGCGTTTAAAGTTTAAACTTACATACGCTAACTAGCAGCCCCGATACTAAGCCATACAAATAAATACATACATACATTAACTCCCGCCTTTTTCCCATGGGAGTAGGCAGAAACCACGTAACGCCATCTGTTACGATCCTTACATACTCCTTTCGCCTCGTTCACGTTCATACATATCTGCGCACCCGACCTTTCTGAAGAACCTCACCAATAACGTCAAATATAAGTTTTAAAGAAATCGAACTGAAGACACGCAACGCAACAGATAACAGTCAAGCGCATCAGTGAATGTTGTAACTCATTGAATCATTGCAAAGACGCAATACAAGAGCCTTAATCCACACCGTCATGTATAAATAGTTAGCATGTGTTTCCACCTCTTGAATGGAGTCCTCGTTGCTATCTTGCTAAACGAATGCGTCAGAACAATCCGTTTAGTCCTAAGCAAGCGTTTTGAGTGAAGCGCTTATCATATGCACAAGATGGCTAGATACGGGAGAGCCATCCTTTAGTAACTGTATTGTCGGTGCTCGCTCTTATCTACTGCTCGGTTGTATTGTGCTCTTGTGCTACTTTGAGATGGTTTCGAAGCTGATTTCCTCGGTCTGTGGATCAGTTGAGAATAGCGTGACAATATCGTGTCAGAGTACTGACCCTGATGGATCGAGACAAAGTGTCACTGATCTATCTTATTACTGAACGTCTTTCGACTATATTCGGTACAAGCGCATTATTGTCTTGCGGAATTTGTTCGAAAGAGTTATCACGGCCCTGCAACGCAAAGGGCACTCAGGCAAGGGTTTAGGAGGAACACGGGGTTTTAGTCAGTAAGAAACTGACATTCCCTTCCACTCCACCCAGAACGGAAGAAATATTTCGAGGAGGTCCCTATTGTCCCTGTAAGGCAAAGACCTCTTCTCATAAAGAGAAGGCACGAGAACTGGCCACGCTTGCTCTGCTGCCATGTTCGAGTATACAATTTATATCTCTCTCAATATTTATTTACAATACACGTTGTTTATAATTAAAAAAAAACACATTGCAAATTCGCAACAACAGACGGTGCGATTAACAAAACAATAATAATTATAATGTACATATAAAATAATATAAATAACAATGAGGTAGATTGGATATAACGTTAATTAGTCTATTGTTTAGCAGTGAATGGAAGTGGTAAGAACGCGAATGAATGATGCAAGAACGGATACGATACGACGCCCGTGGCGTATCTAGGTACCTAGATTATGTTGTGACAAATATCTGTGGGCATATGCAGTAATTCTGCCCCGTTGGGCTTGTGATCGCAAGCCCGGCTCCGAAGCGTGGGCTCCAGGGTTCGTTACAAAAGGAACTCTACCGCCATTGATAAATTTCGTACTCAGTAGTGGCTAAATCTAACTAATATCCTACTAATATTATAAAAGCGATAGTTTGTGAGGATAGATGGATGATTGCTACTCTTTCACGCTTAAACGACTGAACGGATCTGGATAAAATTTGGCACTGAGATAGACTGTAGTATTGAATAACACAAAGGATACTTTTTATCCCAAAAAAAGTGGGTTAATATATTGACTTTAACGCACACGACCCTACAGGTTTTAAAATAGGTTAATTAATAGTGAACTAAATATATCAATCAGGCGTTTTCCTAATATGTATTTATAGAACGCAGTCAGCAGTGAGTACAGTTCTCTTTAGGTCCAATATGTCAGTCACAGCCGGATTTTTTCCATACCATTCGCCTGACCGTCCCAGAACAGAATGGAATAAGATTAAGCAAATTGAGCAGCATCTAAGACCTCTAGACTAAGCATTATCACCTCATACTCCCAACTTACCGGTCTTAATGGTTATTACAGCTACAAACGCATCACTACAGTGAACAATCAATTGGTTGTCGATTAAACTACGATAGTTCACGGGATTAATTAATTAGGGATGAAATCTGGAGAACACTCAAATGACCGTGTCAGACAAGACTACCACTATTTAATTAATGACTACCTAGTAACAGAGTCCGATGTTGTAATAGTGATTAATTATTTATTAATAGTATCCGCAATCAAGTCCGCTGCAAGCACAGTGACCGCTGGTAAAAAGACCGGGTGCCGATAGCCAGATCGGCAAAGGAAGCGGTGACGAGATGTCCTAGACGCGCACCGTGAGAACTATAGAAGCTAAGAATATACCTGGAAGGATTCGGGGAGGCCTTTGCTCAGTGGTCGGACATGACGAACTAATTCAAAAAAAGTATCAGCCTATCCGATTCCGCTACCTCTTCCAAGTTACACGGCATTCAATTCAATGATAAGTACAAACTAGCAACACTTCGGCAGTAAATCGACTAAGGACCCTAAAGGAACTCAATTATGAATACCCACAAGTAAATATAACTTAAATTGTTCACGCACACATCGAAAAATAACGCAAGATGCACACTAAAAGCAAAAACTAGATGAGATACACAGTTGCACACCTCACACTAAAAGCCTTGTAGTCCGAGTAGGAATAAAAATAAAATGTAATTATAATTATTATTTGCCCGCATTCGTGTCAGCCCGCCATGTCTGTATTGATAGTAATAGTTAGGGGAACAATAAAATATACTTTAATTAGTGGCGACGTCGTACCATTCGGGGGGGGCAACGACCCCGTCGCGGGGCTTGTAAGAAGGGTACGCGGGACCCGATACGATACGACTTAACTATTCGACTAATGTGATGACAAGCTGTTTTTGAGAGTTTAACTTCGCGTGATTTCGCCGGATAAAAGTTTGGTGTTAGCTGCTAAAGTTTAGGTCGGGGTGATGGTTTAGATAAAGTGGTAGGCATTTTGTTGAATGGCTGTGAATTTATATCAAGTAATGATAAGTTCATTTTGAATTACATAGTATGTTTAATTGTTTTTTTTTTCTTTTCATATTAATTTATTGATTAGGCAGAATGAGTACTGAAATTATTTTGTCAAGCTATTTATTTATTTATTTAAACTTTATGCAACAAAACGTACAAAGGCGGACTTAATGCCTTAGGCATTCTCTACCAGTCAACCAAAGGTGGTGAAGAGATAACACGGTAGGCTATAAGTATATAGTATGTATGTATAGGCGGTAAGCTATAAGTTATTATAAAAGGCAGGCGCAAGTAAACATACGTCGGTACAGAAAAGCTAATTTACACTCGGTAATAAATTAACCGTCATAATAAGTAACCCGCATAAACGGTAATATATTTAACAATTTATTAAAATACCTCCATGATGGAAAACTAGCTTCGTAGAAAAAAATTACCAATCATAAACAATAACCTATCTGTAACGGTGGCGGAACGACAATCGCTTACTACAAACAGGTTAAGACTAACATGTATAATTCGATGCAACAATGTTGCAATATGAAAAAAAAAAACGACTGACCGCGACACTTGGCTGTTGCCACTTTATTATTTTTTATTAATAATTTTTTTATGAATTTTTAAATTTAGTGACACTGTCAATGTGTGCAACCGGCCCAGTTATAGTGTAATCGATGTTGATGGAAAAATGGACAAGTTTTTAGTGGAATCGACTTTTTATTAAGAATTTAACGGAATGTAGTAATTATTAAACTTCACGCTAGTTTTGTATTGTGTTGTGAGTTGAATTCTATGATCAGTTTGTTTATCGAAGACCACATGTTGAATTAATTAATTACATTGAAATGTCAAAATAAAAGCGTTTAAATAAATGCATAAATGGATGTGTAAGCGGTATTATCTATACACAAAAAAATATTTTGGTGTATGTCTGTCAACTTGTTCCAACTACAGATAGTTGATGTTATAAAGAGTTAGTTAGTAAGTAGTTAGTTTTATTTTAGAAAAATAATTAGGGTTCTGCGCGAAAATAACCACACAAAAACATCGCCGATAAGTGACATTGCGGGCGAAGTTACAGGCGTAAAGTTAGAAAACAATACGATTAACTTAACCAAACAATGCATTTTTAAACAGGGAATCCTTTTAGTATTGCCATGTCCGACTGTCTATGTATCACAAACTTTTAAATTTCCGAATAAAAATGGCTTTAAAACCAGCAATAGTTAAGGATTTAGTCGTAGTCGTAGTGACCAGACAAAAGTTATTTGTGTATTTGTAAGCAATTTTGCATAGTGGCAACATGTCACAAACTTCCTAGGTATTTTTATTTTATACTTCACTAAGTGACAACTAAAAATAACGCCTAAAAATAATTGCACTCTCGAATTTTCAACACTCGGCGCTAACACGAGGGTTGAAAATCGAACAATGCCATTTTATATAATATGTCAAGAAGGAGCCTCATGGTTACGCGACAGCTACGGAACAGCTACGCGGCAGCTACGGAGCAGCTACGCGATACCTACGGAACAGCTACGCGATATTTCTGCCTCAGCTACGCTACAGTTATCTCTGCTACGCGCTACACTATCTGTACGTACACATTTTTTGATTTTTTTAGGCAAGTGATCGCCTAATCACCTAATGTAAAGCTCCTAGTTTAAACTAGGAGTTTTATTTTCGCCTTCTTTGATTGATAACTTCTTAAGAAGTTAGGCGAAAATTCATAAGTGCCTGTAATTCAATTCAAAAGTGCCTGTAAATGGTCTAATTGAAATAAATGCTTTGACTTCAGCAGTGTGGGAGCCTTCTTAGCTCTTTTGGTTAAGCTGCAAAACTAAGCTTGAATAGGCCGTTTATGTATGTAAGTTTTGTTTTGTTAAAGGAGAAATTTCTAAAGTTGAAAAAAACCCAGCTACAACGTGTAGGTAAACTGATTAGGTTTTTACAGAAATTATAAAGTTTGTTAACTTTATAATTTCTGTAGAAACCTAATCAGTTTGTTGTACGAGTAACAATTACATTAGTGAATTGCTAATGACATTACAAGCAACAACGGCCGCTTCTCTTAAAGATTTAACTGAAAAACTAAATTGATCGAATCTTTGTAACGCATGTAACCAATTACCATATACCGATTGTTAAATTGGCAAAAACTTATCACGGCTTAAATACTAATGTAATTTTAATTTTAAAGTATGTTGTATACAGTCGTAAATAGGAAAAAACCTTTAATTTGTATTGGCCCACATGAGTACAATTATAAATTTATTTGTTGTAACTTATGACTTTTTCACGCTTGTTTAAGTTTGAAAACATTTTATTAAGAAATTTTATGACTCGTTTTTATTTAATTACTTTTTCGGGACTTCCAAAGTCTCCACGAGACGAGACGTCTGGCCTATACTTTGGCCAAAGAGTCAGCTTTGCATAGAACGTTACACAGTATGCATACACAAATCTCCGAAACTACTGACCCGATTCGAAAAATTCTTTCGCTTATATGAAGCTACGTTATTCCTTAGTACTAATAGGTTATATTTCATAATAAAATCCGTAGGAAAACGAACGCGGGCGCACTCGCGGGCAAAAGCTAGAAATAAGTAAATGTGTCTTTGAATAATCTGTAACTCACAGAAATCACGGAGAAATCGGTGTACAAATATACAAAAAGAAACTCCGAATACTTAGACTCCTCCCTTTTTGAAATCGGTTCAAAAAGAGGTAGCTGTTTAAAGATATTGCTAGTTCCAACCGTCTATAGCGAAACAGTATTCCAAAATAGTCAAAATCAAGACTACAAGGAACTAAGCTCTAAGGTGATAATTTATTTAGCAACACCTAACCTTCCTTGGCTTATATAAGTTCTAAAATGGATTTGGCAAACAAGAATAGCACTAAAATTAGGTGAACGTCTTCGAATGTGCAGTTAGGTAACCATTACGTCAATTCTTCACTAGAAGAAAGAGAATTTTGTGAGTTATTAAAGATTATTGGTGGTGTGACAAGTATAAATGACTTTTAATCTTTATTGAAGACAAAAGTACCTATGGTATTTTTTTTTTACCTGTCCGGGCTTCTCAAATTTTACAAGTAAAAAAGCCACTTTCCAATGTGAGATTGACCTGAAATTTTGCATAAATGTGTAATTTGAATGACAATGCAACTTAATGATGTCACAGAGCTGGTCTGTTGATGGAGCCAGAAAACAGCCCCAGGAACTTAATCAAAGCTTACAAGTTTTGACCCACTTCCCGGTATTCGATTGAGCTGGAATTTTGGACGATGCACCATAAAAGCTTGTTTATTTAAATAGTCTTTTGGTTAGAATTGCTTAACCTACGACATTTTCGGCATGACTGGAGTTTTTAAACATCGATAGAGTAATATGTACCTTAGTAGCTTCAACACTGGGCCCTTTTTCAGGTATCACGCATAGCAGGAACTTCGGAACTAGCTTTCGGATATCACATTTCTTTCTTTTTCGTTATAATGTAATGATTATTTTTCTCCAGAATGTTATGGTTTCGCCTTCTGTGAAATATGTGGGTAAGACACGTGTAACAATACAAAACAATCATACGGATTGCCTTGACCTTTACCTATCTGAGTACCTACTTATATTATATTCATGGAAGTGAGGGCCGCTTGCACTAGCAGGGTTATGCTAACACGTGCCAATTTTGCAAGCCTATAAGGGTCATAACTTAAGCTTAAACTTTACCTCTATAAAATAAAAGTATAGATGGCCATACTTATATTATAAAGAAGTAAAGTTTGTAAGGTTGTAGGGGGTAATCAGTGGTTCTACTGAACCAATTTTACCCATAGAAAGCCACATTATTTGTGAATGTCATAGGCTATATAACCAACCAGTCTAACCAAGAAGTATCGTGCTCCCCAGTTACTGGGTTGAGGAGGTCAGATAGGCAGTCGCTCCATGTAAAACTGGTATTCAGCTGCATCCGGTTAGACTGGAAGCCGACCCCAACGCAGTTGGGAAAAGGCTAAGCAGATGATAGGCTATATAACATCTACATCATGGTACTTGATACGTGGGTTGAGCAGTAACCAAAGACGTTACTTAACACGGATGAAAATATCCAAGCGATCGAAATCGCGGGCAGCTAAGCTTGTTATAAATAACTTTTACTATGATCAACCCTCATATAGCGGAGAGAGAGAAAAAAACTATCTGTCATTAGCTGCTTTTTTTCTTTAATATCCTAGATGCTTCACAGGATATTGCCTGACAATTTCAGTGCGCTATAACTTTAATCAGACGCATTTTCAATCTTGTAAGTTAGTGAGGTGCTTTTTGTAAGTGACGCCCGGAAATTGGCCCTGGACTGGAGATATTAAATACACGTTCCTGTAGTTCTGCACTTATTTTCAATGACGTTAGATTGTGGTGACTGTGATTCGTGCCTGTGACCCTCAAAGTACTTAAAATATTAGTTATCTCTACATTGCAAAAATAATCCTCCCCAATCATAAACTGTCAATAGCAGAATGTCTCGTTAGCCAAGTGATCCTAAATGCGACTGCACCGCTAGAGGTCTTGGGTTTGATTCCCAAGCAAACCTAGTGGCTTCTCCGAGTCAAAAAAAGCCTTGGCCCTGCAGTGGGACAATAATAGGCTGGTATATTATTTATACACACCATCACGCTTGTATTCACCGAAGGGTTTGACAGAGGTGTACACCCACAATTCGCCGGTATGTTTTAAGTCCCATGTAATAGGGGGCGAGCTTATTACCATTAACCGGGCACAAATCCTAACACCGAGCTGCGACTGAGAATTTTATACACAACCCAATAACGCTTTGCCCGACCTACGAATCGAACCCAAGACGTTTAGCGTAGCAATCGCGCTTAGCACCACTAGGCTAACGAGGCAGTTGACCAAAACCAAAATTGTCCTACCAAATATCAAAGTTGGAGACTTATTCATATTCACCAATAAGTTATTTGAGTCAATAAAAAGCGGAATGGTACACGAGATTTTCATTTTAACAGCCTCCAGCCTTTATGATTGGGGATTTGTAATCAAGTTCCCGAAAACTCTAGCCTTCGCCGCCCGATATTGAAGTAGACTTTTTATCCTTATGATCCAATCAATATCATAACCAGTCAATCAAATAACGATTGCAGCGAACGAAAGTACAGTTTAAATGTTTCAAAGGCTTTGCATGAGATTTAAAAAGGACATATTTGTTAAAATGGTGTATGCGCAATTATTTACAAAGCTATTTAAGTGAAGCTGAACTTTCAATTGGGGGGAAGGAAGGGGATTTGTTTGTGAATGTTTCCTTTTCTATAGTGTGTTTTTTAATCTCAGAGACTGATTTTGACGGCTTCTTACGTCAAACTTGAAAATAGTGTGCTTTATGTCTATGAGCCGAAAGCACATTATTTTTATATTTGACGTATGAAACTGTCAATTTAGTCTACGAGATTAAAAAACACACTATAGGCGTTTGGCGTCATCTTTGACTTTTTACAACGTGTTTTTAGGGTTCCGTAATTCAGTAGGGCTCTCTTGCTGTCGGTCATCCGTCCCTCTGTCAAAGGGCTATATCTTTTGAACAGGTTTTGTGTTACTTTACCTACATAGTACTGATTTGCCTCGTGAGCCTAGCGGGTGTCTTGGGTTCGATTCCTCAGGTCAAGCATAGTGTTATCGGGTTTTTCTATGAAATTCTCAGTAGCAGCTCGAAATTAGGATTTGTGCCTGGTTAATGGCAATAGGCTCGCCTCCTATTATATGGAACGTAAACACACCGGCGAACTGTGGGGAACATTAGTACATCGATTCCTAACCCTTCGGGGAATACGGGCGTGATGGTATTTAGTACTGAATAGACATTAAACTCAAAAGTAATTCTTCAACAGGATAAACTATAAAGAAATAACCATTCAATCATTGCATACTATAATCCAACGAGAAATTAACATCGAGTCGAGATATTAATATCTAGAAGACAAGTTCAAACACAGATTTCCTCAGATCAACAACTCGCCCCAGACACTAAACATAACTTTAATTAATCGCATTGTATGTACATAACCTTATATTAAAACAGTTGATTTCCTTAGCTCTGTTATAAATGACAATAGGGATTTATTCTCAAATTGAATACACGAACAAAATTGAACCCTAACGCTAAACAATAAGAATCAAATTAGTTACAACAATAAACAAATTTGCGATCTTACAATGATACGAGCGAGTTCGGTATTTAAAAGTTCGAAGCGTAATCGTGTTGCAGCAATTGACATTGTACTTTAATGTAATGTAATAAGGTTGAAGCTTTCTTGGGGTAATATGAGAGTTAGATCTGTATGGTTGTGGTTTGTTAGGATCCATTACCGACGCGATCAAGTCACACAGTAAGATTTTAAGTTCGTTCTCGCAAAGTTTTTATTGAATAGCTTTTTGAAGACACAGTTATATGTACACTATTTATAGAAGATAAGGGTAGCTTATAGGGTAGGAAAACCACAATGATATTTGGTACTTTGACGGTTGGTTACCGTTAAAGTACCAAATATTGGATTGAATCAAATAGAAACTTGCCTAGCAATGTAGAAGAAAAATGGTAAAAGTACTTTAGTTAAACAATTTCATGTTTTCTGTCTGTTGTTCAGTCAACTGAAGCGAAAACGTACTTTCAATATTGCCTTACAAAAATAAAACAAAACTAGTTAGTTCTCCGGAAATTGTCTGTAGCAGCTCTGCCAATGAATCCTTTGATCAATCTTGTTGAACACTAGAAAAATATTTGTTTTTACTTTTTTTCTATCGACACTGCGATTCTATTAGAATAGGTAAGAATCCTATTAGAATAGGTAGAACTTTTGTCTTATATTAGTTTATCGGAAGTATATTAAAAATATACTTTTATAATTAATATTTTTTTTAAATATAACGTTCCTCGGTTCTCTGAATTCCTCCTGTACCGTGGTTGCGTTTAAAAATATAAACTCACATAAACAAACAGCCAGACCCGGAACAACTATCTGTAGAACATACGAATATTTGTTGCGTACAGGAATCGAACCCGCGTGACAGCAGCCACAGCACCAACCGTGTCGTCAATTAAATATTTAAAACATATTATTTAAAGCAACATTTATAATTACAAGATATCTTACATAATTTGTAACATTTAATCTACTATTATACATCCGCTCAGTTTTAATAAGCGAATCAGTTTAGCATAAAAATCTTATTACGTTTTGTTATAACACAAAATTATGACAGAGTTATTCGTGTTCCTTCAGTCATTACAAATAAAAACGTGCAATTATTTTAAAAACGACGCCATTAATTACATGAGCGGGCCACGCATTAAATTAAAATTGTTAAAACAAATAGAATTGTTTTCACGAAAAATTTGCTCATGCGCCTGGTGTCTAATGACATTAACGAACTATACATCATTTGTAAAATACAATAAATTAATTAAAATAAGCGTGTTCGCACAAAAAACTTTCGGAGAAAAAAAAAACTTATACACCACACCGCCAATTGTGACACTAATGACATACAAACATTTCGTAGCTGCCGCGCGTCCACCCGTGTGGAACGATCCGACTCCCACATACCTCATTTGTTATAAGCCACATTATAATCACACATTGTGTTGGATAATAAATAGAAAAAGCGACAATAGAAATAACGAGTCACAAATAGGCATCTAATAATGAAATTGTATTGCATATAAATATATGGTTATATATCGTGTTTCTCGCTTCGACGGACCGTTTAATAGTCGCTTGTTGTTTATTAGCGATGCTTCCTGGTGCCTGGGACAGAGTTAGCACCGGCTGCTATCTTTTAAAATGTACTATCATGCTATTATACATTTAATTTGACGTTTTGAAGCTGTGTGTGGAATGGACTGTTTAGGAAGCAAATGTCGCAGTACTGACTGATGATGTCTGAGTTACAGTGTGGTCGCCTTCTTTCACAATTATTTATTCGTTTTGTCTGTTTGTCTATAAGATTTTGTAGATCAATTAATTAAAAGTAAGTAATAAAGAAAGCATTTTGCCTGTTCTTACGCCTGTCAATAAAAAAATGAACAAAAGTAAAATTATGATAACTTTTTTGTAGTATTGATTTATTCAGGACGAACTGGATAGATTCCTCCAAAACTGGAGAGATGAGGCACTGAAACGTGAAGGATAGGAGTGGAGGGGGAGGCTCGTGTCCAGGCGTGGGACAGAATAGGCTGACAAAAAAAAAAGGGTGGCATTGCACTGTCACCCTGTACGTGCATAAAAAACACAATTTAATTTCTGAATAAAAATACAGCCTGTTACTATAGCTTTTCAATACACAATAAAGTATAAACGTAAAGGATACTATTAAGAAATTGTTTACGACGACATAAAAAACGCGTTTGTCGCGGGAGGCGTGTAGGAATATTATGAATATTTTTTTTTTTTTTTTATCGTGAATGTACTTAGGTATGTAATTAGAAAACATTGCTCCTTATTTGGGGTAAGCAGCGCGCAAGTATGTAGCGAGTTCAAGGATTGCAAACCGGATGTAACGCTGAAGTATAAATAAAATGAACGTTTAAATATTTTATATGGGGAAGGGCGAAAAACGTGCACATCTGATGGAGTTGTAAGGGCGGCTGCACACGAACGATTGTGTTGCTCGACTTTTAAACGAACGATTGAATTTATTTATGAGACGTCCTGATTTTCCTGGGTCTATTTACGCAAATGGAAATAAATTGATGATTTTACATAACTTTGTACTTTATAAAGACAAGAAACTAATTGTATTTAAGTAAAGTGCAGATAACGTGATTATTATAAAAAAGCTTCTTGCAATTAGAACTAAGACCCAGAAATTCAAAATTGTATACATTTCCTGTCATGACAGCCTTTAAGAAAAATCTAATTGATTCGGTCCCATATTCAATCAATCACAAATTCACGAGCCCACACTGATTGTTATTAAAACTTAAGATGTCTACAAACTTAAAAACGGATCAATAGTTGGAATACAAACAATGCTGGTTACCATGCAGACGGTACCGGGTGGAAAGTACTTGCGCGGGGCTCTTGTATTTTTAATATCCCCCGATCCCCACCGCCCCGCTTTAACATAATATAAAATTATAAACGATATGAATCACGATAATGTTCCGTGAGCCTGTGTGCGCGGCCAATTCACAACTTTACCGGGCCCTGGGCGTACCCCCCATGCCTCCAGTCGCCCCTGCTGCACCCCGCCACAGAGCCTCCGCCGCCAGTAGCGCAACTACTCAACAAACACAACCAAACAACATCTCAAACTATCCTCTATATTCAAAGGAAGCTTCATAATAAAATGTTAAACACTCCACGTGTGAATTTCTAAAATGTGTGTTTAGTATTCAATTGCTGTCTTCGTTAAACCAGCTGCGGAACTAATAAACTCACCTCGTAACTCAATAGACACACGATGATTAAGCTAAATGATATTTTGCTTGTTAAAAGTTAACTCGAGAACAATACATTGGTCAAATATTAATCATACTAATTCATAAGAGAGGATCGCACGCGGAAGCGTTGACACGCTGATCGATAGCACACTGTGACGCCGCCCCGCGCCAGCAAAAAGAAAAGTTTTATTTTTATAAGACAAGAAATTTATTATGGCTGATGCTCGTGTCGGTTTCGCGTTTCTTCGGAAATAGAACGTAAAATGTTGTTCGCATCGATCCGTACATTCGCGTAATTTAAGCGGAGTCGTGGAGAAGGCCTAATGTTCATTTACAACTTAATAGTTTTGATCGAATTTTATTAAAACTAGGGGTCCGTTGTGATATCGATAACCACTTAAGACGGCATAAGTCAGTTATTCAAGTAAGTTTCAAGCAGAATTTTCACGCAAACGTCCACAACATAACACGTAATAAAGTACAGTGAGAGAGAAAAATGTGAAGCAAATCGGTACGACAATTAATTCGAAGATACAATAATCGATTTGTTAAGTTATTATTTTCCTTGCCCATATAAAAGTCTGCACGCCTTACAGCAATAAGTATACGTACATACATAACTTTCTCAATGTTATCTTGTCGCATTTTACACTGAAGTTTAAGATAATCCGTGTTAAGCAGAATAATTTAAAAGGGAACAAGGAAAATTTGACGCACCGCTATTATTCGTAATCCAGATTGTTATTTTCCCCTTAATTAATATAAATTATTTAACAAAATGGCGATCGTTAACTCGTAAAGTGCATACGTGTCTACCTGGGGGACTGAATAATTGAATAGAATTCGTCAATGACTAGGTATTTACCAATTCTGTTTTTTTTTCACATGCTTGTAGTAGGGATACTCATGTAAATTTAGACTTAATTTCTTTTACATCTAAGTAACTTTTCATTTTGCAAAAATTAAGAAATGTTTGCTCACATTTTTTACAATCCTTTCGTTCTTGTCTCGTCTTTGCCTTGTTCGTTAAATAACTAACGATGAGGTTGACACTTGTCAAGAAGTAACTTTTGTTCTTCCCTCGTGGCTTGAAGTCTCCCGAAAATACCTAACTATGTGGAAACACAGACTCCGGCAAGACCTTCGGTAACTTTAGCTTAACACAGTGTAAGTATGTACCTAGTAGTGCACACTGGCATGCGCATTATTCCGCGGCAAAAAATGGTACAGTCTTCGACAAAAGTGTAATATTGTCACAAATATTTTTCCAAGAAACTAGAGAACGTGTTCTTTTTTTAAATGTAGCCATTTTTTTTAACATGTCAGTTCAGGAATAATTGGAACTGTCAGATATAAATTAAAAAAAAACAGTATCTATTGTTAGAAATTATCAGTTTATTTTGTCTTCTATTTTGTTTTAAGAGTCCTGTCCGTCACATAATTCCATAAGATCGTAACGAAAAACGAAAATTTATATTATGTTTTAAAATGAATCATTACTGGTGTTTGCAAAAGCAAGTTTTAAAACATTGGCTTGCACAAGCACGGGGCTCGCGATATTTCGAAGCTTCCGCCCCTATTTTTAACGACCCATCCGCCGCAAACGGGTGCTGCTTAACCTCGAATATTGATCGATGTGATGACTTGGCACTATACTACCACGATCAACCGTCAAGTCATAATGCGTAGATACCTCCTACTCTGCAGAGCCTTTAAGATTTTTCATTAATACGAAAATAGATAATAATTACTTAGAACAGATTTTTATTAATTAATGATGTTGATTAGTAAAATAACTTTTTCTTATAATATTTTGCAAGTGCTATATCCATAAAAAATATAGAATCACATTTTTTTTATCGTAGGTACGTACCTCATAATTTATACATTGTTTTTTATTTCTTAAATTGCTAAACACAAGAGAAAATACAACAGATGGTTCCCACGGGAGTCCAGAATAACCCCTGTGGTGAGTGGTATAAACCTGCACCACAGCGCGAGATTTCAGATGACCTAGTAATGCATAGAATGCAGTAATTCATCTTATTTAATACAAATATATTGAACAACTGCCAAATGCAAAAGTAACTCGGCCATTATGAGAGTGCTCTCTTATTTATTGTTTACTTCTATGTGTGTGTAAACGCGTTCATGTATGTACAGACACTTGCAGAAATTAATAATGTTGACAAAAAGTCCAACAAAAAATCACTTGCGTTACGGTACAGTCGCGCACATAAACCAAATGAACTTCTCATTTTAAATTATCGCTTTATACACAACAGATTAATATTTCGATCAAACAATCCTAATTTTAAAATACTCAACGTATTGTATCGCCTTGGAACAAAACTAACCCGAGTATTCCCGACGGGCCCCGAGCGTCGCCGAGCGCCAGCATAATGCCGGTGCAAGCCGCAGACATTGTCAGTAATTGCCGGTGCCGCTATAATCGCACTTAATTACAACTATACAACTCACAATCGCGCCCGTTTCAAGTATTCATTATTAATATTAATTCGCGATAAAAACAGGTTTGGTCTCGAAGCCCGATACGAGAGTTCTCATTGCGCCACTTATAACTCAAAACCCGTGTCTTATTTAAAATTTAATTATAGAATAATTTACTTTGTGATTTAAAACAATAAAATTAACTACGGCCGTTTTGTTCAATTATAATATATGTTGGAATTAGCTGTAAAATATAATTGTTTTGCGCAAGTCGAGCGAGCAGACACTAAACACATTATGTAGCATGTTTAATTTTTTACGTCTTATTGAATGACATTTTGTATGAAAACGTTGCGTCAATGGTATTATTTATAATCGCAGCAATCTAAACAACATATTACGACTTAATAACAATACTACATTATTAGATACATTAAAAAGTAACTAATACGTCAACACAGAAACATCTGTGATACTAGTTTCGTAATATTTAGTTAATTTTAATGACATAACTACAATAAAATTAAATGTGTTACAGTTAAACAGTACAGACGGACAGACAAAGAAATTACGCATACCGAATAAAAATTCCATACAACATTTTCATTTTATCATCTAAATCGGCGTTTACGACGGGGAACAATGCCGTGCTCCGAACCAAACAAAAGTGGGACGCAAATAAAGAAAACAATAAAATTAGAATATATAAACACATAAAAACTGGCGTCCAGAATGTTCGCGGTGCGGCGGGCAGCGCATGCGCCCGGCGCCCACCGCACATTACATCAAATAAATTAATATCAACTCCAACTGTACATACGCAAGCGAAGGGTTCGTGTTTATTTGAAATAACTTTTTTTAGTGTATTGTTTGTGTGTACGACGTGTTAGTCCTCCGAACACTTCTCTTTACAGCACTATTTTGAGATACGAGTGTGTTCAAAAGACACAAGCAATGTATCGAGGGGGCTTTATTACCTTCCTTTACAACGCACAATGGATTTTCAAATTACGCTCCTAATTTGTACAAAATGGTAGATCAAACGTTTTTTCAGCGACTGTACTGGCCAGTAGGCGAAATAAAACAGCGCTGGTTTAACGGCTAAGTACAGTCGGAAATAACTTTAAAACCTTCAAGGTCGGTATTACTAATGGAGTTGTACCTATAACAGTCCATATTATTTAACTCTAATACAATGCGAAACGGCTAAAACACAATCCATAATCAATCTAATACGCGTAAATAGTCCTAAAAGTGGTTGTGGGCCGTTGAATATTATCTACAAGACAGTCCAGGAGTGAAAGTGATCAGTGTAATACAAAAACAGCCGTAACACAATAGAAATAGAATACATTTTGCCAAAATTACGATGCCATAAAGTTTAAGTGGTAACTGCCGTCTGTGTACGGTCGACGCGAAAAGTGCTTGTTCGGGGAAAAAGCTGTAATGAAAACAGTTTTGAAATTGATATAGCAGATTCTTATCTTCTATTACGTCTACTCGTTGTTTGCATTCAATTTTAACAAGATTATCAAACTTATTTTTGTTTAAAATGAGTTTTCTTTTATCCCCTTTCGTACCTTAACTCTTGTCGTAAAAAATAATGTACTATTTAAAATATATTATTATCAAGGTACAGAAAATGCAGTAATTTTGCCTGAGTAATTTATACAAAAATAATACCAGCGTACTATTGTCCAACTGCAGGGCAAATGCCTCTTCTCATAAAGAGAAGGCTCGAGCATTAATCACCACACTTGCTCAAGGCGGATTGGCGATTTCAGATTTATATTTATCAATTATATTGGTCCAGATTTCTTCAAGATGGTTTACTTTTACGTCAATGATGTGGAAGATAAACTTATAAAATCCTTAAGAATTGTACTTTTTCCCAGAATCGAACCCAAAAACCTCAAGTTTTATAAAGCTCTATACTTACATAATATTACGTCGCTGTAGGTCCATAATCAGATCTACAACGACTAACCATTAATTAAAACTATTTCAATATAATTTTGATTGACATTCATTAGGTATGCATTTTAAAAATAGCTCACAAAGAGGTCAAGATCGGGGCAGAAAGACTAATTTATAATCCCGATGACATAATGCCCGCTTTTTCGCACAATGTTAATTGGATGTTTATTTCCACATACACGTGCGATCGTTTTCCAACAAAATATTTTGTTCGTGCGATCGGTAGGAGCGTGTCGTAACTTTTGATTTAGTGTTATGGCCTATTTCTTTTATTAAATTGTCTTATGACACATGTGATTGCCAATTTTCGTTTCACGTTATTATATTGTCATAAAAATAATTATTAGATGAATGACGAGTTCAATTTAAGTAGGTAAATATGTGTGATGTTTAAATAGACGCATTACAACTAGTCAATAAACAAATGTCATTTTTATTAGTTTACAGTTAAAATTATTTTTTATATCATAATAATTATTATTGTGGTATTTTGTTAATGTGTTGTGCTTCTGTCGGCGACTGTACGTACAGTGAACGGTGCGCTACGTATACTTGTATCAGATAAAATTATTCAAATGATACGATCTATTGTGTTTCAGCAACAATGATAAATAATAATATTATTACATATGTATTATTGTAAATATTTATGTAAGTAGGTTTACGAGCCTTAACTTACGCAGATATAAAGGTTGATTTGTAAATTACATACATGCACGGTGATTGCAATAATCCAAAGAAAATTATTATCTTGAAACGGAAATGAAGACAAAGTGCTATTTCAAACAAGGCAAGGAAAATTACGAGTGTTATAACGTACTATTATTATTTAATTAAATGTATTTATATCAACATTCACATGCAATTTTCGTAATATGTTTACTAGATGCTACGTATACTGAGATCAGGAATACTTTGAAAACAATTTGTGGGTTAAAAATACTCATTTATTTTTAATTTGCTTTTCATAATCTTAACTCAGATATACCTACTTATAGGTATCAAGGTACAAACATACACATCGATTGGTGTTGTGTACCTAGATCATCACAGGAATATTTATAGTCGCGCGACATTGCCGTAGGTATATGAAATACTTTCAAGCCAAAACAAAAAAAACAATATGATTTATTTGACGATTTACGTATTTTAAGACATCCTCCTGAAATTTGACAAGGATGCAAATCTTTATTTTGTATTACACGCGACTGTACCTGCCCTAATAACTATACTAAACAATGCATCACGGTTGTCAACGCGAACCTTGCATCTTGAAATAAAACCATCAACAGTTACTCAAAGTGTGACGTAACAAAGAAAATATATTATTATTTTGAGGTAGTTTCACAATTAGATTGAATTGTTTTTCTTGGTCTGCATCCAATACATTTTAGATCACACTTTAAATAATTGAAAGGCGCTATAAATGTGAAAGTATCAATGTTTGTGAGTTTGAATGTTCTTTATTCAAAATTACTAAACTGATTTCGATGAGTTTTGGCACGGTCGAGCTGATTGGATACATTGTATTAGGGTATCCCAGTACCCGAAACGGGCAACTGCTTGTAAAATAATTAAAGTACAAACAATATTGAGTGTTATTAATTTGTAATTATCGTAATTCTAAAACATGGTTACAATTACAGTGCAGGTGTTCTTATTGTAAACTAATTGGGTTTACACTTATTTATTTACAAAGAGCTAGGTATATTAAGAAACGGTAATCGAATATCATTTGCCAAAGTATGACTTATTTTAGGTACCATGCAACCTTTCATTTAAGGGCCTCCGCCCACGACCGATTTTTTTGGACCGATAATCGGGCAGAAAAACGGGCCCGTTTTTTCAAAAATTTCAACGCCCACGACCGTGTTTTTGTCGGTGACTTTCGAGGGAGGAGCTTAAATAGCGGTCAAATTTTATATCGCAACTTTTATTTGACAGAGTTACCGATAGTATAAAAATAACGTTAATAGATTTAAGGTTATTTAAGTTACAATTTATCGTTAAATTTTTTATTGACGATATTTTTATCGTTTTTTTTAAACAATTGATCCTTCTAAGATGGAAGTAGCGCCGGACGGAGGTGTGGCGGGTCGCCCACCTTAGCGTCGCGCTAATGTAGTGCCTAACAATACTTTGCCCGATTCTTACGAATGAGAATTGTACACGCTTACTTTTACATCGTTCTGAAATCAAAAGCCATGAGATCCATCATAGTACCTAATAGAAGCTATTGGCACTATTATTTTCGATAAATAACAAAAATAAATAAGATAACTCAAACATTTTTGAAATAGTAAGAACGCGAAGTAACGCTTCCTTGCAGTCAAGGCATATTTGTGTGAAAACCTTATCGACTATACATGCGTAAGGTAGCCTTTAAAGAATACATTAATCGATCAGACAGGAGCGCTACTAACATTTAACTCGAATTAACAAAAGAAAGTGACGAATTTCCAACATCTTTGAGACGTCTTAAAAAAAAACACGCAATAATAACTATTACTCGACTGGAGTTCCAGTGGTTCAGCTGCAGAACGATGTAAAAGTAACCGTATATGTTATTATTAGACCTGGTAATCGAACCCACGACTTCACGCTGATCAGACGCGCTTTGCGACCACAAGCCCAATATAGTTAGTCAGTGACATTTAATATAAACGTACAAAACGGCAACTTACCTAATTTAACGGTAAAAATAACGATTAATTCATATTCTATATTAATGTTAATTAACATTATATTACTGGTAATGTTATCAAATAACGTTTTTATAAAGTTACTTTTTTCAAAATTTTCGAGTTCATGGAAATTAACGTTACGTAACGATTATTATTTTTTGATTTCATAACGTTAACAAGCCCTGGATTTAAGTCATTACATATTTAGCAAGCTTAGTCGTTGAAAACGAATGTTATTTTCATTCTTAAGAATTTATTAAATTCGTTTGATTATATATTATTTGTTTAATCCATTAACGTTATTTTTATATTAACGGTAACTCTGTCAAAGGTAATTTTATAAATATTTACACAATACAATCAACACAATATTATTTACTTATTGAAATCACAGACGATTAATTTAGAAAAAATTGATTTACCATATTATTAATAAATAAATAAGCTTTTTAATAATAAATTATTGTTATTATTCAAATGCTTCAAACTCATAAGTACTAACTTAACATAACACCACGATTGTACACTTAATTCGCAATAACTGCTTTTGACTTTAGACTTTTGACTTTAGCAATGACACAACGTTCTTCCCTAGTAAATCCATGACGCATAGGGTAAGTGCCCCAGTGAATGAACACACCCGAGTGAATTAACAAATCCGAGTATTTTCCAAAAAATAATAAACTAAGATATTACCTTCTACCCAACGCAGTATTTTTTTTTTGTAATTGCTGCTCTTTATTCTAATATAGTAACAATATTCATGTATTGCGATACTGTTCGTTTTAAAATGACGAGCGTTTAAAGTTGGCAGTGCTGGTGTACATTTTCTTTGTTCGGGCAAGAATTTAGGACTTGGGTCAGACGCAAATTTTTTGATATCACTTTGCAGCCGTAATTAAAGTATGTACTATAAGTTATTTATAAATTCGAGTAATGGGTAGTTATAATATATGTATCAAATCAATTTCATTCTTGCAATTTTAGCTAGTTTTAAGTAAATTATTGAGTGTTCCAGCATTGGCATTAAAAAAGGTTTGAAATCCAGTGAATAAACGACCGTTAATTCACTGACCAATCGTTAATTTCATGAAATCTAGTGAATAAACTAACATTTTCACCATATTAAAATATAAGCTTTCGTCATAAAAATGTAACCAATAAATAAATGAACACCACATTTTGAGTTAGTAATCATCATTTTAGAGAACGGAGAACTAACAAATAGATCAACGCTCTGAGACTCTACTCCCAAGCTCATAAAGGAAAGACGGGAACGGAACGGGCAGTCTTCAGTGGATGCAGGTTCAGTCGGAATAAGCTCGGCTTATAAGGCAGATCCTGAAATCCATCAAACGAGACACACCTCAAATGCTGACGAAGCTGGAGACTAACGATGGCAGGATCATCTTGTCTAAACTAGAGCTTTTAAGGGAGGTAGAGAAGTTCTAAAAACCCGTCTCTAGTCCAACAAAAGACCCAAGAGCTAGACTGACCTGACACTACACCGATGAGATCCCGGACGTCAGCCTATATGAGATAAATGGATATGGCTTCTTAACAACTTAAGGACAACAAGGTGCCGGGGAAAACGGAATCACTTCTGTACTACTGAAGAGGCCTATGTCCAGCAGTGGACATCGTTCGGCTCATATCATGATGAATTGATTGTTGACGTTGGGTAGGCTTATGAAGGTATATAATGATTAAGTAAGAGATTGAAGGCTTAAACTTTGTTAAAAAAAAAAATGATTGTAGCAGATTTAGAGGCTAAGGATTTATGTTCATTTATTTATTCCATTTTGAACTGCATTTGATATAATAATAAGGATTTTTCGTAACTATTAATTAAACAAAAACTTGTGTTCATTCACTGGTTCTAATGCTGTACATTTACTGGAAAATTTCATTCATTCACTGGAGTTTTAGGGTATTTTTCAATATATTGCCAAATATCTAAAAAAGTATACAGGTTATGTCGTAAAACCAAGTTAAAAAATATTTTTTAGTAGACATAGATTACCAAAATGTAAAAACCGCATACTTTAGAGGCAACATAATGTAATGATTTTTTGAAGTCTGAAGATTGCTTAAGTGTTCATTCACTGGAGCATTTACCCTATTTTCTATTTTTCACCGATAATCGGCGGCCAGGATGCGTAGATTTTGTTTTTGGACCGTTTTTTTCTCGGCCGTGGGCGTTGATGTACTAGAATCCATACGTTCCATTCTCGCCGAGAAAAAATCGGCCGTAAAAAATCGGTCGTGGGCGGAGGCCCTGAACCTTAAAAGAAAAAGGACTCATTTTATGAAATAGACTCAAACTGCAATCACGCAAACACAAAAAGAAAATTAAGCCTTATGATCAAAACATGTAGGTCTGTATTGGCACGAACGATCATATTGTAATATAAGTGCGCTCGGGTACATTGCATCGCAGAATCCCGCATCCATCTATCAAATGTTGGAGCATTTAAATAATATTATAAATTACAATTACAATGTACAGTGGAGTCATCGACCTTAGAATATGAAACGTCTAATAGTACGCACACGTTGAAGTACCCACGCACACAGAGAAGGCTTATGAGTCACAGTGCTCAGCTGATCGGACAGTAGGACAACTCGTAAGTTTGCGAAGTAAAACTGCCGTTGGCGGCGCTCGACAAATTATTTGCATATAAATCAAATTAAGATTACAAGTTCTTGCGTTTTAAAAAAGGTTATTATAACTTTATCCACGTTTTTATCGATGAAAATATCTTTTAAATAAACGATATTGTAACAAATTTTATACTCTATTTATTGTAACACTGGTCAAATAACGGCAGTTATTAAATGCATCTTGGTGATAAATATAGTTTTTGTAAATCATCGTTAATTAATTACACTAAATTGAAATAACGATGGCGTTGTAACGTTATTTTTCAAACGTTATATGGACGTTATGTTATAAGTACAGTGTACTTTTAACACGCTTACCCTAACAAAACGCAGCACAGTTTCCAAAAACGGAACGAATCATTGCGTAGGGAACTGGCAAAGTCATTGTACTCGTACGTATTAATATAAAGCAATAACGTTCTAATACAGGGATCATAAATGAAATCGACCTTCGCCACGTAACGTCTTCTTTATGGAACGCCAATGGTACACCGCAATGCCTAAGATCTGTGATAGTATGTTGACAAGAAATGATTTTATTAAAACGCATGTGGTTTTAAAATGATCGCTGTTATTGCTCGATTGTTTGCAGAATGCTGAGATTGTACCGAGTTTCTCCCAGCTTTCTTGTTATTTATTTGTGTTTAATATACTTTTATTTTAACATAAAGATAAAAAAATAAAGGTCACTTTTTTTTAAGAATCTATACTTAAAGCGCAAGAGATGTTTGTTTGTTTAAGACAGCTAACCTCTTGATTTACCGGTTGGCTTGGCAAAAATCATTTTTGCATATATTAGCCAGATTCATGAGGAATAGTCTGGCTAACATCAAGCTACGATACACGAGAGCGGAGTAGTAACCAAAGACGTAACTTAACCCAGGTCAAAAATACCTCGCGGGAGTAGTCACAGGCAGAAGCTAGTACGTTGCCAAATAATCGAAGAGACATTTTTTAGTCTAGGTTTATATTTCAGCCATTTAAAAATATAATTGCATGTTACAAAAAGTAGTTAGCAATTCAAAACAATAAGAATTGTCTCATAAATCCTTCATCTTAGTTGACAAATGAACCATTATGCGAGTCGTCTCAGTAACAGACGGAGAGTAAAGGCAGTCGCACACACTACGATTTGCGGATTGTTAAAAGTTTAGTTTTAACATTTGGAACATATTTTTTAAAATTAGTTAAAACTTTCCCCTTTGGTATCTCCATAGCCAGAAGGTCACAGATTCAGAATAAAAGATGTCTCTTCACTTTTTTATAAATTTTAACTTCTTGTTTTAACCAGTAATGAACTTTTAACAAACACATTATTGGCGGAACAATATACTGTTTTCTTTTTGTAGAAAAGTACTTTTTATTTGTAGTAAACATATTTCTGATGGGACAATATAACTATTTTTTTTGTACTACAGCCAAAGCCGGATTACATTTTATTAAAAATGTATGCACATAATGTACAAAATTCACTGTACATGGACGTGCACGTGCGAATCTAAAGCCACTTTAGCTTCAAAAAATGAATATTTTTATTCCTCTTTTTAATACTGATTTTATACTATTGGTAGTCTTTTATTAATCATACATATAAGCGTATTATAGTACAATGCAGAATTTTGGATACATTGATTTTAATCATATTTAACGTTGTGTCTGTACGGACCTGGCAATGGTTAATATATTTTCTGCACAGATGGCTAAAATGTTGGTGCATTTACCAATAATATTATAGCCACAAAAGTCAGCTGTAATTTATTAAATTTCTCTATTTTATTTCGAAATCGTAAATCCATAAGAAAAATAGCAGAAGAATAGAAGTAGACCTCAGTCTACTTCTCACAAGAATCTCTAGTCCTCACAAGAATTTAAAAAAATGGGGGGGGGGGGGATTCGAATTATAATTTGAGTAATATTGACTCAACAAGTGGCAGACTTTGGTTTTGGAGGTGCTTGATCTAAGAAAGGACAACAGTACCCTTCGTTTATTGGCCCTTATTCTTTAGAAGATTAGAGGATATAAGGATAAGAGCCGCACTAAGGAAATATTATTCTAGACTCTTAACTTTCGAACTTGAAGTTTGTTTGCGCGAACTGCGAGCGAAGTCGCACGGAAGAAATAGTAATCCCAGTATCCAGAATATTATAGTACCTATAAGGAGTATGTAAGGATCGTAGCAGGTCGCGTACTGTGGTTTCTGCGTACCCCCGTGGGAAGAAGCCGTGGGTTTATATATGTTTGTTCATATCTACTGTTTCGTTAACTTTCGTTTTGCGGTCGTGATGGCCCAGTGCTTATAGCGCCTGGCTCACAAGTATGTGGATTCGATATCGGGAAATTACCAATATGACTTTTTCAATTCATATGCATGTAATTTCTAAGTTTATCTCAGACATCACTGACATCGAGAAGGAAAACGTCGTGAGGACTTATAATTAAAAGTCTGAGATCGCCAATCCGCCTTTAGCAAGCGTGGTGATGCTCGTGCCTTCTCTATATGAGAAGAGGCCTTTGCCCTGCAGTGGGACAGTAATAGGCTGGTATTATTTTACTTTAGTATAAAAATAGGTACGTATTGGTTGCGTGCACACAATAGCAGCAGTAGCAGGTCTCGACTCAATTTAAAATGTCAAGCTACAGTGTTGCCCAGTTTTTATATTATCGTTTTATATACATATTATTATAGTTTAATACAACCGGTTGTTATCTCGTTTTTTTTTTTCTTTTATAACCGCTAAAGTGTCTTTATAATTTTGTAATCAAAAGGACGTTTATGTGTAATTTTTTACTTGAGAATTAAAATTCTGTCTTAATTTATTTTGTATATTAAATATAGTACTTACCGTTCTGGTCCGGATAATTGAGTCCTGTGCTAAACGAAAAATTCGCCGACATGTTAAGGTTGTCATTAAATAACCCAAGTAGCACAAAACTTCATTATAAGATGTCACAAGAGGTAACATCGGTAACTTTAGCACTTATGAAGAGTTATTACAGTACACTCGACCTGCAATAGGTGAAAAGTGAGCTTTTGCCTGAATAAGAACGTTATTATGTGTCACAGAGACCATACTGTAACGCTTGCAGCATTAATATAGGTAACAAGTTAGTATTGTACAGCTTTAAGCAATTTAAAGGATTTTTGTGGACTTTAACTAAACTATATTCTGAACTGAAGACCACAAGTGTACTCTTAGACCACTTGCATTTTAATAAAGAACACGTGAGCTACTATAATGTAATCAGTTATTCTGTGGCTTCAAATAATAAAGATATAATGCCTTTTGCTGCACACAGTGGAATTTGTGTAATGTTAATCAGCTTGATACACGCAATCGTATAATAGCTCTTATAAAGGCCACATGATCACTATGGGTGAACATTATATGATGCTAAGTTAAAGCAAACTGCTCTATATTAGCTCACATGTTACCCTTAATCTCCGTGAGAGCTGAATACTTGTACTATCGTTGACAATTAATCTACTAGTGCCGTTAAATAAGACCTTGAAGACTTCCTTATTCAGCACTTCACATCACACTTCGTGATTACCTACAGTTATTTGCATACATGTTACCCACTATCAAGCATTACGTGAATCTGTTGCTGACTTGTGTAACACTAGGACCAACCATAACAGCTCGTTACTGATTTATGTACCACGAGTGGACACTTAAACAGCTCATGCCGTTTGATTGTGGTTACTAAGGTACACATTGCTTGTCTGCCATTTTTTAGATTCTAACCTATCTACATACAATATTATAATAATTTGTTTCTATTTAGTCAAAGAAAATAACAACCGAATTTGAATAGAAAATGTAATGATTTTATACGTAAACAGCGTATTGTCAAATTACAAGGAAAAATAAAAAGACTTTTTTTTATAATATTATCATCAACCTATTTTATACTATAATTAATTAATTAATTTTCAAATAAACAGTGATATTTTGAGAGCGCGTGAAAATTTTCGTCTATAATTGTATAGTATTTCACAATAAACTCTCTTTCCCATTCGAATTTCATGGACATGGAGGAAAAACAAAGTTTTACTTAACGTTATTCTATATTTCTCACAAACAGTTTACAAAATGGTTCACAGAAAAGATGTCAAAATAATATTAAGTAGTAGGGTGAAAATTGTTTACAATTTTGCCACTTGTGAATTGTCAGCTCCTTCAAAGAGTTACTAATATCCTGGAGTGTATTTTGTGCTGAAAAATAGGTAAAAAGTACTCTATTATTCAGCCCTTGTAGTGTAAAAAAGGTAACGCATACCCTGATAACCAGTCATTATTCAGCTCTTGGGGTGACTGTTACCTTTAATAAGGCTCAAATAACGCTGATATAGTGCAACCAGCTACATTATTCAGCTAACAGCTGATTAATTTGTGCCCAAATCAGAGTTATATCTGCTGAGTAGGCGCCTTTAACGCTATTATTCAGCAGGTTTATTCAGCATAAAATTCCATTGTGAACAGTGATTCAGCTACTATTCAGCGCTTCTGTGCTACTTGGGAAGGAGCTTTATGCCCTTAAGAATACCTATTATATTAGGTTGTGTTTCATCATACTTTACAAATTGGTTATTTTATTCAATTTGTTCAATATATAAGTAATAATTGAAACAACTTGTAATATTAAAACTGTCAGCTGTTTTGTAGTAAAGACGTGACATACAAACAGACGGACGAAAAGTAAAACGCGTACTTATTAACTTAGGAATTCGGCCCTGGGGATAGTTAACACCAGTTTTGTCATAACTATTATTTAGCTGAAAACAATTAAAATATAAATAACTGGTAACAATTTAAACATATTTCACATTCTTACAAAATCTACTAATTTGTAATAATATTTATGAAGTGGCAACCCTACAATATATTATTTACGGTAAACGCGGCGTGTTTCTTGCTAGGGGCCCGTTGATGCGTAACTTTTGTGTAACTATATTAATTATCCATTGTTGTTTGTATGTACCTTAAGTTGTACAATCGGCCCCACAAGTGTGTACAACATCTCTTAAATTTTAAAAGCAAAAAATATGTAGTAAAATATATTTAAATAAGAAAAAAATCATTTAAGTAGAAAACAACTATACGGCAAATAATTAATAATAATAAAGAAAAAATTTACTGATTGAAAAAGTCTTATTTAAATAATTTGTGGTTCTATAACTTAGAATGAATTTTGATATTTTATGTTCCCGTCTATTTCTTGTTGTGTTGTTATCTTACCTGGGGATACGATGTTACCTTTAAGAAAAAGAAAAGAATAGATGTTTTATTAGAGTAACAGATATGAAAAAGAAATAAAAAGCGAGATATATGTTAATACAGAGAATATATTGTGCTGGTAATGTGCTATTATTTACATTTTACTTTGCAAAACTTGAGTTCAAGAACTCTTGAAATCGACCGTTAATAAAACGGTCAGAGACACTACACAGAGCAAAGTTGTAGTACTTATACATACACTATATTTTAAACAAAAACAGTTGTACAATATTTTACTGAAGATAATAATTAATTTAAACTTTCATATATCATAAAATACGAAATAGTATTTTATGTTTTTAATCATCTATACACGTTTCAATAATACCTTGTTTAGCGTAAAATAAATATGGCGCCAATCACCTCATCAGCTGTTCGTCGCGCATGCGCTGTAACCACATAGTGCGAGCCGCCACAGATAATGCAGTTGAACAGCTGTTACGCAGTCTAATATTTAAATTATTCACAAATTTTGCTTTTGACCATGTGGAGGGAAAAGTTGTAAAATAGTCATAATCTTAGATTTTTTACCTCATGAAATTATTATTTATATAAGTACCTAAATATTGTTAATGAATATTATTTAACTACATAATTAAATGTATAGGTATATAATGTCACTATCTAGTAACGTAATTCAATAAATATATTTTAAAAGAGAAACATCTTAAATCGAAAAATGATTATTTTATTTAAAACATTATTTTGTTAGGAGACGGTATGCAAAACATTTTATTTTATTTTATTAGACGTACACATGCGTAAAACAGTCATTGTGATACTATTTTTAATTTCGTAATAAAAGCTTTACAATACGAGTGTACATAAAATATATTCGTCATATTATATTTCTTCTGCAAACACCGCTATCGTCGAAAGTACCTACACTAGTTTCTATAAAAAACCGGAGTATACAATGCTGTTAAGATTTAAATAATGATTTCAAGTATACATAATTATACTGATTGTAAGTTAATTGCGGAATTCCTAGTAATATATTAAGGGGGAGCTGTTATTTATAAAAATATTTTTATTTACATTATTTATTTTATTTTTTAATGGTATAGAGTATTTTAAAACAATACTGAGAGTAATTAGATTATTAACATATAAGCATTTTTAAATTAACAGTTAATTTTATTTGATTACAAACCTAGGTTTTCTCATACATCAATAAATAAATAACCCACGCGTTGGTAACACATACATAGTAATAACCGTTAAAATATTTTGTATTCTAAGAAAATAAATTTCAAATACACTGTGTAGCAATTTATTTGATTGCATACATCGAGGTGCAATACATAATTTAATATATCCAGTTTCTTTGCAAGCGAGTGCACACGATCTCACACTGTAGTGCAGAAAAACACATGTTACAAAGTAATTTATTTTCAGTTTATTAAAATTATTAAAAAGTAATTTCGTATTCAGCGTTAGTGTGGTATTAAAATCATTGGATTTCTTTGTAAAAACTCATTTTTCATAAGAGAGACGATTGATCTACGTTTATTACTGAATCGCGTTTATTCCAGACGTTGAGATGCATTTCATTATATCTATTAACATAATTAGATGATAATAGATTAATTAAATTAAAAAAAAAAACCCGGTCGCTCACGCTAGGCCAGCTGAGAGGCACAACAGCCGCACCTCGCATGCTCTCATTGATAGTAAAAAGCGTACTTATTAATATGATTCTTCACGGCTCTTGCACACGGCTTATTGTGTTGCAAAATGTACTTGCTAACTGACATATGATAAGTCTTATTATACTTTAATATTAATGGGAGAAGGAAGTTGTGGGTATGGCAGTCACTGTGTTTGAATGGTAATTGAACAGCTTTGCACTCAACCAATGCACATCAAAATGACACCCTTTACGTCTCCTATGTAATCTTACTACTGTCATAAATGCGAAAGCATGGATGGACGGATGTTTGTTATTTTATTACGTTAGAACGGCTGGACGGATCTGGATGAAATTTGGTAAAGAGATAGATTTTAGTCTGAAATAGTATATAGACTTTTTATCCCGAGAAAATGTACGGTTTCAATGAAGTCTCGCGCAGAAGGTAGTCGCTAGATAAGATTGTATATTTTGTGCCCATAATTTATTTATGTGAAAAACGAATCAAAGTCAAATCATTAACTTCAATTTGAGCATTAAAAGATACTTTTACACGCCATTTACATGGAAAATTAATAGGTCCAGTTGTCGCTCCCAAAAAGTGGAAATTGGGGAAGAAATTCGATAGTGTACTTTAAAAAAAAAAAACATTGTACAATCATTTGTACCTGTGTAAATGTGAAGACAGCAATTAACAGTAAGTTTCCCGTTTTGTACAATTAATTAACTGTCGAACGTAATTTAATTAAATCAGTCCGGCACCCGCGCTGTATTTAAATCTCATGCACACACACACACGTCTCACGGTAACAGTATTTAATTATTATATTTTACACAAAGTGTTACCTCTACACATCAGTGCAGAAAAAGTGTGTGCATTGTTGCAATTTTATTATGACGAAAAAAGTAATAACTGTATCGGTGCATTGAATATACTGATTAGAATGAAGATAATGGAGAAAATATTTTATAGTCGAGGCGTGCAACGAAAACAACGTTTTAATGAAATGCGAGCAAAAAGTGTACGCACACAAAAATGTTTGCAGATAATTATAAAAAGAAAAATAACTGTGCAAATGTACAATCGGCATTGTAATTCATAAGTAGATACACAATAAAACATGTCAAATTATTTGAGTTTCCATTCATTATTTAGTAACCACTTTGTACAACGATCGTTTATTTTTAATGCTGACTGTATCTAATTATTATGACTTACGAATCCGGTCGTATGATTAAATTGTGACAACTCAAGCAATATGGAAACATACATTCATTTTGTATATTGATATCGATATAAACTTATAGAAGATGTAATTATTTAAAATATTAGCCTTTGCCTGCGGCGAATTTTCTTATGGATGTCTAATTTTTAGGTATCACTCCGGAATAATGTAGCTTTCTATTGGCGAAATAATTTTCAGAATCGAACCAGAAGTTACGGCAATTAGCGTGTTAAAACCAACACGCTCTTCAGCTTTGTAACATTATCTGTATTAGCATTAGTATAGACGTTATAGAAGAAATAACAAGAATGAGGAAAATGTTTAAAAAACGCTAATCCATCCATAATAGACCGAAGTTTACAAAGCAACAATTCAGTCTAAATGATCTGGCTTGTTACTTATACCTACCTAACGGAAGTTTCAAGATGGTCGCCAATCGAAGTCATTTTAGCAAGCACCTTAAAGTTCCGACCTTCAATGCGTCTAGCTGAACTTATGGGGCTCGGAAAGTACCTGCGTATGATGATTTTTACCAACATTCTATAAAACTTGTATAAAAACAAGCCGACAGATTCAAATATTTTTTCAATTATTTTTATTTAACAATAATTCAAACAGCACTGCAATAATAATAATTAAAAAAATTGTACGAGCTAAAATCTATGGGTGTATGTAAACAATGTTGACTTGCCTTAAATCAAGTTTTTTTTTCAAGTATAAGTAAGATACCTGAAAAATTGGCCCATCATTGAAACAAGCAACCACGCATACCTATATCCTAATAAAGACATATTCCCCTATCAATTCACAAAACTTCAGCCACACCAACATAAAGTAAGTCTGGTGACCCTGAGATTTCAGTCCATACGGTACTCATTTCTCAATTTCAATTGTAACGAAGTAGCTAATTTTAAAAGTGGCCTGCCAAAGTGAAAGGTTATTGCGCCGAAAGAAATTTAATACGATCAGAACTGAAGCACGCTGTAGGCATAACATTGTTGCAAAATAAGTAGGTAATTGATAAGTTCAGCGAGATCAATTTTACAAATAAAACACATTGACCAATTGAGAGACCGATTTAATTCGTTGCTATTATTTGTTTAGATGGGCCATTTATTCTGACGTGCATTGTTTTTTATAACACGTGTAATAAAACACTTATTGCGTTTATTTTTTTTTTTGTTTTCGAGTATACCTGGAAACCTTTAGGTTATGGAGATAATATATCGAAGTTACCAAGACGTTTCGAGGCGGATTTTTGCGAAATAATAAATTCTAATGTTAAAACTTAACATTAATTACTCCCACGACCTCTGTACAGTTGAATAGAATCGAATTCGAAAGTACAATGTTTAGCGTGCTTTAGATTGCGAACTACCATGAAGAGTGGTTTTTCACATCAAAAACAAAAGTTGCCCAGTAATAATTCTTGGTCAAAGATATTCAGTGTGTATAATTAACGGGTAAGTATTGTGACCCTTTACACTCTGTATACAAAAAAAAAACTAATGTATTGTTTCAAACCTAATCCACAAAGATTTGTAAAATTAAATGTGAAAAGTTTAGTATGTGTGTATGTGTAGTTCATATATGTAATGTGGTTAATTTTATTTTATATTATTTTATTTTTAATTTTGTTTTTTTATTTTTATTGATTTATTTCTATTTAATTTTGCCAGTAATTATTAATATGGATTTTATAATTTTAATATGAATATGGATCTTGAAATCTGAAATAAATGAATTTTATTTTATTTTATTTTTTATTTATTTAGTACTCAAAATTTCAGCTCAATCGAACACCGGGAAGTGGGTCACATTCATATTTAACTTGTAAGATTTGATTAAATTCCTACGGTCACTTTCCGGCTTCATCATCTGACCAGCTCTGTGACATGATATTGCTCAAATTAAATTGGCAAGATTTGATTACACCTGGACAGGTGTAAGTTAATTAAAGCTTGTAAAAATCACTTGTGTACGACCAGATATATGAATGTGGATGCAGCGAAAGGAGTATGTAAGGATCGTAGCCGGTGACGTTCTGTGGTTTCTGCCTACCCCCAAGGGGAAAAGGCGTGAGTTTATATAACTATGTATTTAAAAATCACTTGGACTTTGTCACATTGAACTTGTTATATATTCATCAATTGGCTATCTTCAGTTGGGTATTTCAACGACGCGTAATTTTTCACCGGTCACTGACATCGTTTAATTATGACAGGGTTCTAACCATGGTCAAGGTCGGGATTACACAATTTACAGGTAGAAGATAAAACAAATAAAAAATAAATAATACTATTTCTAATTTTATTGTACAACCAGATGTCTTTCCTTGATGCCTTCTGACTTATTATAATCTATACTAAAATATTAAGGCCATAGAATATAATGTTAGTTTGCTTAAACTCGCTTATCCCTGGAACTACCACGGTGATTAACAACTAATTAGATCAACCAAATATCGACCCCAAGTTATTACAGATAAGCTCTAGTTTGACCCGTCTCAAGGCATGCGTCTAATTAACAATCACCTTGTTTATGATTAGGGCTGCTACCAACTTTAAAAACTTCGGACATTTGGGTGAAATTGAGTTCTTTTTCATATACGAAAAGAGAAAAGCTTTTTTTACATTTTAATTTTTCTTTTTTTTTACTTATGTTTCAGTTAATCGGTAAACCCTATATCCAAGAACGATGTCAGCCCTATAACGAAGACTTACAAATATCAAACAACAAAGTAACATTCACAAAAACAATTTAAATTCAAGGCACATTCAAATACAAAGACGTTTCTTGCAGAATCAGATTAAATAAGAACAATACAGGGTAATACCCGAAATAGCCTTTTGAGGAAAGAGCTATGCAGATTTGAGTAGTCTTGTCCGGCCGTTTGTAGGCATGAATAAGTGATGGCATAGCTCACACCTATCTTAGGTAGCTCAGTGAACTGCCACAACACTGGAAGTAGGACATGAGCATAGGCAGGACGAAATGCCTAGTTGCCTATCAAACATTAATGATGCATGACTCACACGCATAGGTAAATTGGAGCTAAGGCCTGTTGGTACCTAGTTATCTTACCAAGAGATATATTAAATTGATGCTTCTGTTTCTAATATCAAATTAACAGGTTTTATAAAAATGTTTACACGCTACATATAACCAAAAAGCTATTTTTTTATCTGAATTATTGTTCCGTGAAAAGAAGTTATGACACGCGATAACTGATAACCGACATTAACGCGAACGAAGTCGCGGGCATAAGCTAGTAAATAATATTATTGAGAACAATATGACAGGTACCTAAAGTGTTGAAAGATGTTAACCATATTGTTCAGAATTAAAATTGTGAATTAACTGTCCGGATGTTAATCAACCAGGCAAAGCACAGTCCCGCAAAGGATTACCCGTCTATCTGGTTATCCTTACTTATGTAATATCTTGTTTTCTTGACCAACATATCATATTCTTTTTTGTTGTATATGACGTTCAAAAGTGCCTTTTGATGATCTAATTGAAACAAATTATTTGAATTGTAACCTTACAAATTTTGTCTAAAATCCAAGCACAACAGGAACACTTAGAAATAGTTAGCTTTATAATAGTGACAACCTCTTAAACGGCTAACCCTTCTCGAGAAGCCTAACCGGCTAACCCTACCCTCCAAAATAAACAAACAAACCCAACAAATACATCTTAATAAACCATTTACAAACAATCAAAAAATCCACGCCATATTTAATGTCAATTTAGACCTTTTAAACATAACTGAAACAGACCGTTCTCTGTTTTAATACTCTCAATAAATAATAAAACGACAGACATCATTGCAAGTAGAATATAAATTGTGTAATTAAACTTAAATGCTTGGTATAAACTAAATACAGAAGCGGGGTTGTGAGCAGACAATGTGAATAGGTAAGGATATTTATTCAAAATGGTGTACTACATAGATATTTATATGAGGCCGGTGTGTACACGGCTCGCGAGATGCTAATTTAATCGATTGCTTTTCTTTCTTTCGTCAGATGTTTGTTAGTTTCGAGCTTTGGCTTTTTTGTAAGCAATTTAGTGAAGCGAGGAATTTTAATTTACATCTTTAACTATATTAAAATAAAGCTGAGGAGTTTGAGTTTTTGTTTGAAAGCGTTAATCTGCGGAACTACTGATCCGATTCTGAAATTGTTTTCTAATAAGAAGTAACGTTTCTCTAAGTGCTTATGTGGTATATTTTACTGTCAAAAAATAAGGAATCCGTAAGAAAATTGCGCAGACAAAGACACGGGTGAAAATTACTTTTATTTTACTGTGATAACAATTCCTGGCATGTGATTTTTAAATATTTAGTTCAATCTATTCTAGGCGACCCTTTTGAGAAGGCGTTCTTAGGTAAGCATAGTGCCTTATTTTTTAAATTTCATTATATTTGCCTCGTTAGCCTAGCGGTCCTAAACGCGACTGCTGCGCTAGAGGTCTTGGGTTCGATTCCCAGGTCAAGCAAAAAGTGTTATTGAGCTTTTCTATGAAATTCTCAGTAGCAGCTCAGAATTAGGATTTGTGCCCGGATAGTAGCAATAGGCTCGCACCCTATAACATGGGACCCAAATTATACCGGCGAACTGTGGGTGTGCATTGGTACACCTCTGCCTAACCCTTCGGGGAATACAGGCGTGATGGTATATTTAATGTTTGTTACTCAATCACGCTAGAACGGATCTAGATATTATTTGGCACAGATATAGCTTATTGTCTGGAATAGCACATAGGCTACTTTTATCTCAGAAAAAATTACGATTCCCGAGGAATAATACATCAGCTTTGATGCTGACGAAGATGGGGGCAGAAGCTAGTTTTATTTTATCTCATCTCCGGTACCTAACTAATCATTTCCCACTAGCTTAATACCGCGTTCAGTTACGACTTTGGTTATTGCTCCGCTCCCGTTGCTCGTAGCGCGATGTTCTATAAGTATAAACCTTTCTGTTGAATCACTATATCTAATTATAAACCGTATTAAAAAAATTGCGGAGCTTAAAAGATCTTAGCAGAGGAAGAGTCGGCAAGACGCTACTTTGTTCTATGCTATGTATAAAATGAAAACAAAAACCTACAACTTCCCAGTCTTGTAACATTTTTCAATAAAAGTGTAAATAAACTTCCTCTACAGAACAGCAAGGGAACGGAGGAGTTCCCTCGTCATGCATGAAACCTATAACTTGGTGCCTAGTGCCTCCGCGAAGTCATAAGCGAGCGCACCGCGCGACAGTAACCAATCGGAAGCGCCGCCACACGCGTCGCCGGAGCTCATCTAATTACAGGCATTTATTTCCCCTACTCGTTAATTCACTGATAGAGCAGGCGTATGAGCATTCCATTTACTTCTCGTTTAGCCAATTCGTGGCTGCGATTCTTCAAATCTTTGTGCTACTGGGAGCTTCCCCATCAGTACCAATATGTCGAGTCTTTTCCCGATCTTTCTTTTTCCCGATGCCCCTTCGATGTCAAACCTGGTTTCGTCAGTGTTTGGTTTGTGATAAAAGGATTAGCCAATGGACAGGAGACCATTGTCCAGGATTCAAAAGTCAAAGAGTAAGTACGTCTCTCTGGGAGGGACTTTTAATCCACCCCTATATCCTAGCGTCACGAAGTAATGAGTGTCGAAGTTTGGTAAATCTTGTTCGCTACACAGTGATCGGGTTTACACTTTCACTGCGCATGATACCCAGTTAATTGTCTCCCTGCACCATATGTGGCTCATGGGACAGGTTAATGCGATGATCACGTTAGCTATTGAGACTTTGTAGTGTTTTTGCTTAGCTGTTGAGAGTACGGACAAAAATCAACTGCAAGGATCGGAAATTGATGATGGAATGTTTTTTTGCAATTGTGTTCTAATCTTGTTCAGGTTAAAAAAGCTTTTTTTTTCTTCGGATACTAGCCATCGGCCCATCTGATGATAAGTGGTCACCTCTGTATAAAGACATCTGCATTAACAGAGGCCTTGCCATTCAAGACAAAAAGTTTAAAATGTTTCGTGTCCCTTTAATTTCAGATAACAAGCACATGACACATTCAGAAGAGAGAACTATTCCCTCAGTACCAATTTAAAGCTAAATCCAGAGCTTAAAAACAGGAAACAGTTAAAACAAACATCAAAAAACTAAAAGGACACAACTCGAAAGTACAATTTCCTTGGACACGCGTGACATTTCGATACGCCGCTTAAACACACGGACATTTAAACACTTACACATGAAATCAGCACTATTTGTACTTGTATTATAGCCTGACACAATGCTCCAACTGACTCACAATAGCAAATTATGTATTATTTTAAATTGACGTAATTGAAAAATATGCAGCCGCTCGCGAGCTGTGCACGAATAAATTGATTCATAAGTATAATAATAACAATGAGTAAATAATTAAATAGATGGGACTCGATGGTACTTGTCTACGGACGTATTTTAAAACGTGCGCATTGATTGCGATGCTCAAAAGGGAGAAACAATTATAATTATTATGATAATGTGTTTTGTTTTTATTCAAATGCTTTGCTTTTGCGTGAAGTAACTGGTTTTATGGAGTATGAACTTTCGAGGAGTATTATTAAAGTATACATTTGATTTTGTGATTGAATTTAGTTAACTAATTAGTATTTAAGGATATTCATTTATGTTACAGTAGCTTATGACCAGTGACTTTGCTGGCGTGATGAGATGACATAAATTTCTGTCTCCTGCGGAGTTTTTTTAATAAAGGTAGCCTAAGTTATATCCTGGAATCTATCTGCAAGTGAAAGTCCGGCCAAAATAGTTTCGCCATTTAGGATAATCACCGGAACTAACAGACAGGCAGACAAAAGTTTAAATAGAACCGTTTTTTACAAGCATATAGCTGTTATTTTGACATCACAAACAGACAACTGCCTCGTTGGCCTCGTGGTCCCGTCCGCGACTGCTACGCTAGAGGTCCTGGGTTCAATTCCCAGGTCGAGCAAAAAGTGTTATTGGGTTTTTCTATGAAATTCTCAGTAGCAGCTCGGATTTTAGATCTGTGCCCGGTTAATGGCAATAGGCTCGCCCCCTATTACATGGGACCTAAATATACCGGCGAACTGGGGGTGTACATTGGTACACCTCTGCCTAACCTTTCGGGGAATACAGGCGTGATGGTATTTTTTATATATATATATTTACAAACAGACACTTCAGTTTGATTTATTTGTATAGATTGTCTTAAAGTTAACTCTACATGCTTTCATTACATTACAGTAAAGTAGGAAGGAAGTAGGTAGTAATCTGGAACCAGTCTATCTAATTACCAATCCTATCTAGATTGTTCTGACCTAAAAAATCGCAACAGTTCATTAAACACTATGATCGCTGTCAACGTACCTCCGCCATCGTCTGCGGCCTCATGACTCACATTTAATTGGTATAACAACAAATATACCTAATGGTGGACTTGTTTACTCTATGACGGAGGGCCAACGTACCATGTCATTCACTAAAACGAATAAAATGAACGTTATTATTAACAGGATCACGTTATAGAAACATTGTAGGCTAGGTACAGTCGCGTGGATAAAAGTGTACGCAACGTGGGAAGCGCTAACTGCAGTTGTTTATTTAGTAACGTGCTGTTAGGTAGTAAATTGTACTAGTGGTAGATAGCTCGGGTTGTTGTACATTCGCCACAAAGTAAATCCGCCACATTTTGAAAAATCCATTCATTTAAAGTAAACTCGTCACATGTATTTAAAATATGTGTAAATTCGTCATAGATGCATGAGGGTTATAGTAAAATTGACACAAATCCTCATATATTTATTTTGATGTAGCGATAGCAACCAACATTATTGATTTTTAGCGCTCGAAATTAAAGATATTCTTGCACATGCTATTAAGCTCTTGCCAGTTAAGCACATGACCTACACCTGAATGACATAGAACAGAAAAGGCACTTAGCCATGTGTGCTGCATTAGCACTTATAAAGGAACAGGACATTGAAAACGCTTGGTTCGTCGGCGATGTGACGAATTTACAACAAACAAAATTAATATATCGAGAATTGTGACGAATTTACACATACATTTTTTCGTGGCGAGTTTACTATGTGACGAATGTACAACAACCCGATAGCTCAGGTAGACTGGGAGAATAATAAGTAACTTTAACGTGTTTAACATCTTGGCAAGTAACCGTGAAAGTTTTTCTAAAATAAATAATAACACACACATAAAAATACCATCACGCCTGTATTCCCCGGAGGGTTAAGTAGAGGTGTACTAACGTACACCCATAGTTCGCCATGTGGGTATGTTTAGGTCTCATGTAAAAGGGAGTGAGCCTACTGAAAAATAAATAATAATAACAGCCTTTTACTGTCTTCTTATACACAGGAGGCACGAGCATTGATCACCACGCTTGCTAAGGGCGGATTGGCGATTTAAGACTTATATTACTTGTTAGTACAAGTTTCCTTACAAATTTTTCGTACACAGATGCCAGTGATTTCCGACACAAGCTTAGAAAGTGCACATAAATTGGAAAAGTCACATTGTTATTTGGCCGGTATCGTACCTGCAACCTCATGCATGAGAAGCGAGCTCCTTAACCATCACGACTCCTAATTAAGCTAGATAGAGTAACGTCTATCTAGCTTAATCTTAAAAATACTTACTTAGATACCTATAAAAATGCAGGTCTTGTGAAATTTTAGAATCAAAACAATTTTATTGATCTTAAATGTTTGAATTAACTATCATACACGCGCCATTTTGCTTTCAATTAAAACTTTATTCAAGGACAAATAGGCAAATAAACAAACCAACTTTCCACAAACATGACAAATAAGTTGTTCCTAACACGACTGCAAGTCAACAGGTTCGAGTTAAAAGACACACAAACTAAAATACATACAAACACGTCCATACAACACAGCAGGAATAATTTTAACGTCATAATTAAATTTCAACTTTATCTCATTCATTTAAAAGCTATATTTATATGTGCGGTTGATTAAAAAGTTGCCTTAGGTTTGCAAACAAGTGTTGTATCGAGCCAGTTGCGCTTCTTAGTTAATTAGCAACTTACTTTCTTAATATATACATAACTGTGTACCTGTGTGTGTTCGTTATGTAGGCTATTCATATGTATAGGCGTCCGGTACCACAATACAACTCGATAAGATAGAAAAGCGCTGCGTTTTATTTCTACTTTTTAAATAATGGCCCAATGGTTAGGGCGCCTGTCTCTCATGCATGGGATTGCGGGTTTGATTCCGGGCAAGTACCAGTGTGACTTTTTCAATTCATATGTACTGTCTTCGGTTATCTTGGACATCACTGACGTTAAGTGCAGGAAAACATTATAATAAAACTGGTAAGTACTTAAAATTAGTATACCTAAGTCTGAAATCGCCAATCCGCCTTGAACAAGCGTGGTGATCAATGCTCGTGTCTTCTCTGTATGAGAATGAGAAGAGGCCTTTGCTCTGCAACGGGACAATAATAGGGTGATATTTTAACGTCATATTTTATAAATATTTTACTAACATCTTCTTCGTTATAATGTGGCCTGCCTGATCTTTAATTCTTTCTTAATTTTATTCAATTCTTAATATACCGGCTTAATAGACCTAAATATACCGGCGAACTGTGGGTGTACATTGGCACACCTCTGCCTAACCCTTCGGGGAATACAGGCGTGATGGTATGGTATACAGGAAAAATTTTTAACCAGTGCGTAAATTTTGCCATAATAAACTTCAACACGTTTTATTAAACACGTATATTTTATTTTGATATGTCTTAGTACTAAAAAAAAAAGTTATCGCTTACGAAACATGTTTACTTAAAAACCATATTTCATTGTCACTCGACGCTAGCGCATTCCCCACCCCCTCACCCCAGCCATGCGCCCGGGCGGCGGCGGCGGCCGCGAGTTTTCATTGATAGTATGGCGAATAGATTATGTCCTGGATGTTTTGCTTATTTCAAACTCGGATAAGGATGAATTCTTTTTTATTTATTTTTTTTAACTAAACACGGAAATGTGTTCTATTACTGACACTGAACTACCAAAAAAAATTTACGCACTGGTTAAAAACTTATCCTGTATACAAAACTAAGATTTATACGTATAGAACATCACGCTACAACCAACAGGAACGTAGCAGAAATCAAATACGTAACTGAACGCCGGCCGGTGACAAAGCGAGGTAATATATAGCTAGTATATACTATTAATCGTGTCTATAATTTCTTTCCTACCTAACCCTTTACTAAAACGACAATCATTATAAAATGTTAACCTTTCATTAACTACAGTGTATAGGTAAATACTACAAGTCAATAGTTATGCCCAGTACAAAGCAGCGATGTAGTGTATAATCAAGCAAATTGTCAGTATTTACATTGTGTGGCGTAGTCTAATTGTCTCCATAATTCCTGCTTTAATTCCGACTTTATACCCCACCCTCAGCAGGTGACTACGTAGAATATTATTGTTTTATAAGCTACTGTTGTGGCTTCTGTTTTGTTTCACTCGCGTTAAGTTACGTCTTTGGTTACTGCTCCGCTCTTATGTGTCACAGCGTTATGTTATATAGCCTATACTATTCCTTGTAAATCTGGCTATCATATACATAAAGATTTTTCCAATCCGACTGGTATTACCAGAGATTAGCGCGTTTAAACAAACAAAGAAAAAACTATTCAGCTTATTATGTTCGTGTAGACTGCTTGATAATTCACAATCGAAGCCACGTTTGTTTTTGTTTACACCTTGCTAACAAATCTAATAATTAATTGGTAGTTATTTAACTTCGTTTTCAATGAAAAATTGGAAGTAAAAACACCCAGTCATTGGTCATTTCGAATAAATATTTTTGTAAAACAGGCGGCGCAATTAATTAGAACAATGAAGAACAAAGACCTTACACTGCTAAGAAGTGTTTGGCAAGGATTCCTAACAGCTCGATTTCTATATCTTCGCGAATTTGGAACAACAGCTACTTCACCGCCAATAAAAATGGCGTTTAGGTACCGTCTACCAATTAATTGAAGGTAAAAACACCCAGTCATTGGTCATTTTGAATAAATATTTTTGTAAAACCGGTGGCGCAATTAATTTGAACAATGTTCTTCGTTGCCAAAGACTTCCCAAACTGCTACTAAGTTTAGCAGGGACTCGATTTCGATTTCTACTCTTCGCAAGTTCCGAACAACAGCTACTTCACCGCCATTAAAAATGGCACAGCCAGTAGTGTTTACCGTTTACTAATTAATTGGATGTAAATACACCCAGTTATTGGTCATTTCAAATAAATCTTTTTTTTTACTAATTCCAAACAATACAGACAATTATAATTAAGGAATTTTAACGAGAGTTTTTTTTTGCAAGCCTAAATCCAATTACTAATCGTTCAAAAATACTGAATGTCGTTAAGTAGGTGCTGGTTAGATATCTTTGGAAAGCAAAAGCAACAATAATAGAAATAAGCACAAAGATCTCACAAAAAATAATTCCAACTTATTATCGAAACGTGGCATCCACCTCCAATTCACATGACAATAATATTTTTTATTGTTATTATAATTTTATTTCATCAAAGAAAAAACATGTTAATAACATACGGAACTGCTTATATTGAACATAATTATAGTAGTACGCTCTCGGTCCGATGGTTAAAGGGTTCTTTGGTGCCGAGAATGGTAAATACCTTCGAATTTTTGGCTATCGGCCTTAGGGTTGGCAAACCGCAGGCTAACCAATAGGTTGGTTGTTTTAAAAATAAAATGACAGCATTTTATATTGAATTTGCATATGGAATTTTAGGGTTAAGTTGTACAATAAACTACCTTAGTTAGAATTGGATGCAATTTATATTTTGTTTTTATAAAATAGTTATTTAAATGGCCAATTTGAATTTAGAATTGTGTTTTGCAAATAAATATTCGTCACTTAGGTCTTATTTTTGTATGAACTGACTGCCTAATATTGAGCTTCGTATTTCAAAAATAGTTTTCATGCTGCATAGTCTGCTTATATTCAAGTGAGAACACATAAAGCTTAGCTGCAAGATTAACACACGAGCGTTAGCAACTGGCACATCACTCGTTGCCAAAAACTCTGACGATATAACCAACAATTTGTTATCACGCTATATAAAATGCAAGAAGAGAGTTACTTTTATAGAGAAAGAGAATCATTGTCACAAAAACTGAAAAGGTTTTGTTAAACAAACCTTAAAAATATTGCTAATTATTTCCGATTATATCCCCCCATGAAGTAGACCGACGACCTAGTCAAAGTCGCAAGTAATCGCTGGATGCGAGCAGCGCAGAACCGGCCATAGTGGCTATCTTTACGGGAGGTTTATGTCCAGCAGTACTGTGGGTGTACATTGCTACACCTCTGCCTAACCCTACAGAGAATACAGGCGTGAAGTTGGCCTATGTTTAGCAGTGGACGTCGTTGACTCATATGATGATGATATCCATAATGTTAATATTTTTATCGCGTCCTGTATTTGAAATGTTTATAAGGCCGATACCTGTCTAAAATTAATTCAGATGAAAAACAACAAATCAGCAAATTGAAAAATAAAATTTTAATGAGTTGTTTGACTTCAGAAAATAAGAAAGAAGTGTAAAAACAAATTCAGGAATAAGGCCACCAATTAATTAAATGGAATCACTGAAACGGCTAGACGTGCAAACAACGTCTGTTAGACCATTTTTTCCAGAATAACACTTATCTATCTAGACCAGTGGTTCTCAAAAGTTGACTGGACTCACCTAACAAAAAGTTCAAAATTCGAAGCTACTCTTTCTTTCTGAAACGAAAAAGGAACATAGCTTTATGAATAACGGACTGTTTTGGCCCATCCAATATTCGCTAGCTACCTCTACTTTGAGAACTACTGATCTAGACAAAATATGCATTTTTTTTTAACTAAAACTATTTATAATACCGCCGTCCTTCCATGAATAACTAAACTGCCAACAAAACAATATGAACCTTAATATTACCCCTCGTATTTAGTATAACTGTAAATTATACATTTGTGTATCATTATTTATTACGATAATAACATGAGTAACATTCATAAAGAATAATATGAACATATTATTTTAACTTATAATCCACACGCAAGCAATTACTGTGCTCGCCAAATAACATATAAGAATACGTATTATGTTTCTAATTTGAAACCGTCAGCGTATCTTTATAATAATATTATATTATATTATTGCCTTGATGTTACGGGTAAACTCGATCAGAAAATTATAACTTTTAAATTATTATCTATTATATATAACATAAGCCTCAAGGTCCCGGTCAGTTTTGCAAGTTGTTAAAAGACTATTTTGCATACCATCGTTGTTAAAAAATCACGTCAAAAATGTCTCTCCTTATCCCTTTACTAACCTATTGATAAGTGCGACTGCTGCGCTAGAGGTCTTGGGTTCGATTCCCATATCGAGCAAAGTGTTATTGAGTTTTTCTATGATATGCTCGGTTGCAGCTCGAAGTTAGGATTTGTGCCCGATGAATAGCAATAGGCTCGCTCTCGCCCCTTATTACATGGGACCTAAACATACCGGCGAACTGTGGGTATATATTGATACACCTCTACCTAACCCTTCGGGGAATACAGGCGTGATGATGATATGTTTACTTACTTATTTTCTGACCGTAGTCATACATGAATCTATAATTGTATCGTACCTCTAAAACAGGGAAGAGCCGCAAAAAGCAGCAAATAATAAAGGTATTATTTTCAAATGACCTACCTTCCCCAAGGTAGGTCATTGCTATTGCCATTAATAAATTAATTACTTAGTTAAGTACTCACTACATTACTAATATTTTTAATTTCCTGTAATTATTTGTTAGCAGATTAGCTTTACGTTATACCTATACAGTTTGGCTGCTGAAAAATTGAACAAATTTTTAAGGGAGCTCCGAAAAACTGGACATCTTTTACTAGGGGTTGAAACCATAGTAAAAGTGGTGCCTATTGTAAAAGTGTTGCCAAAAATAGTAAAAGTAGTCCCCATAGTAAAAGTTGGCCCCAGAATGAAGGTTGGCCATTTGTTGTTCACCACTTTTGTAGACAGCAGTTGGCTCGAAATATAACAAAAATACTTCAAGCTATATTTTTGTTTTCAAAATTCTCCGTAAAAAAGCTCAAACATCGACACTGTACCTCTTAAATTGAAATATGTATGCCAAATAAATATTTTGAATGCATCCAGTTGTCGTCCAAGCGTGGTGGCTTCACTCCACCACGATTTATTTTAGAAAGGCCGTTAAGTAAATAACGTGTAGTCAGACGTTTACTATAAAAACAAAGGGGAAAAGGTCCGTGACGATCAAATAAAAAACAAAAAGTCCGACTTCAAAGTTGTCCATTCAAATTCTCGAACTAAATATTATTGTCCTCGCTCTATTATTTTAACAAAAAGCTTATTATATTAGACTTTTCCAGTAATTTTGAAGGACTGTATTTGATTTTTAAGATCATCGGCACGGCTCAGACACAGCAAATAATTTGTCATTTTAATTAGGGCTTTAAATGGTGTGGGTTAAAATATTTTTTATTATGACTTGGTAAAAAAGGTGACGATTCGCGGATGGTGTGCTAGTAGCTATCGGTTGAATTTTTCGAGGTGACGGTCGGCTGAGCCGATGCCGTATCGCAGCGGTTATAAATGAGTGGTGATCATTAGGTTTTAATATTACGAGGAAATAACTTTTAGATACCTATTTTTTTAGCATCTAAGATCCAGGTGCTCTAGGTCAATGGTAATTAATTAAATGTAGATGCCAGTGCTTAAATTGTAATAGGTACTTTGTGCCTTTTTATTGACTAATCTATAGTGGTTTTTATTTTAGTTACATCGTTTTCATATTTCTTTAATTATTTACTTAAAGTCATCATCATCTGCCTAGCCTTTTCCCAACTATGTTGGGGTCGGCTTCCAGTCGAACCGGATGCAGCTGAATATCAGTATTTTACATGGAGCGACTGCCTATCAGACCTCCACAACCCAGTAATGGGTAATACGATACTCGATAATTATTTACTTAAAGTAATGTGTACATAATATTTCCTGTTTATATTTTAGTCATCTTTTTTTAAAGAGTTTGGAACTATGGTCTTTCTTGTGCATACTTTTCCATACGGAAGTACCTATTGGAAGGGACAAACAGATTATTTTTTATTTATTGTAAATGACATTCACAAGTGCCATTTAATGGTTCAATTGAAATAAACGATCTGACTTTGACCAAGGGTATTGTCTACCTAGGGAAATATTAATTTCTAGTCTAAGAGCTAATTTACTGTCTCGAGACAAAAACAAAGCATAGTATTTTAATCAAACTGCATACGGGCCGATACAGTGCATTAATTTGTAAATTTTCAAACTAGTATGTGGGTAGGTGAGTAGTATCTACATGATTTATGTTATTTTTAATCACCTACTTATTTTATGATATAATTACACTTATTAAAGTAGACAACCTTGAAAAAATAATTATGAAAAACCATCTCATTTTTGCTCTGAATATAAAAATGCAAATGTTGCAACATAATTAGTTTATAATAATAAAAGATAAATTTAAGTACCTATAATTAAGTATATTATGCATAGTTCATGTTCGTATAAACACCCTATGTATAATTATGACTTACTCTATTTAAGTACGTATTTTATCTCCTCTTTTTGTATAAAATACATCTACGAACATCATTTCATTCGTAGAAACAAGAATAATAAAATACGAGAGAACATAATGTTGATTTAATAATCTATTATAAAAATCTCGAGAGGTAAATTTCTGTGAACTATCCGTAGAAAAAGGAACTGTAACACTAGGAAATAGAGATGAGTATACATCAGCGTCATGATTATGTAGACGTAACAAAACTTATAATTATTAGACATAATGATCGAGCGAACGGAAAACATTAAAACCAAATACAATATTATTATTTGTATACGTATAGAATTCATAACATCGTTCGCTTTACAATGTATCGTGAACAATAGATATTATTGTAATAATAAAATATAGGCGCTGTAGCTACGACGACGTAATAAAAGTTGCATTCGGAACGGAGAAGATGTTAATAATTAAATAATCTTATAATCTTGATTGTTATTTTAATAATAGTCTTGTTCGAAGAATGTTTTGCTATTCAAAGTATGCGGTTTTCAGGGTTCCGTACTGCATGGGTGCCGAACGGGCGTCCGCGTCCGTCCGTCTGTTACTGGGCTATATCTTTTGGACCGAAATAGATAGACACTTCAAATAAATTACATTGTGTATTATTACTATGGTCTCTAAAACAACAAATATTAAAAATAAATGAAATTTAAAGAGTCCCTTCGTGTGTTAGTTCGAGTCGCACTTGGCCAGTTTTTATGAATGAATTTTTACACAGCATTCGCACTCATCTCTGAATGTATTATTGTATTTCAAATGCTGAAGTGAGATTGCAACATTTCCACTGCAAAACTAATAATGATGAGTATTGTTTAGCTAAACTGCCGAGTCGATTTTGATGAGATTAGGCGAAGACATTGCAGCAGATCTTCTTCTTCTTTATCGTGTGGGCAGTAAGGTCTTACGACCCCACACATCCTAGTGTCAGAGTTTCTAAATCGCCTTAAGGGCCAGCAGATTAAACACATTTACAGGATAGCTTTAAATTAACTTCCACTTAATATTACCGCGACTTTTCCCGCCAGATTCATTACGATCGGTTCAGTGGTTTTACTGCGATAAAGGTAAGAAAAAAGAAGACAGATTTACTTCCGCATTAATATTAGTGTGGATGGATGTATAAAACAAACAAAGTTGCAACAAAGATTCAAAGAACAAGCTGTCCCGAGCCTGGCGGGATTGTAAAAAGTTAGCACAAAAAACTGTGAATCCGTTTTGAACAAAACTCCGGCCGCCGTTGCTAACCACCATCCTTAACCGTTTCATTTTGTTAAGTACTGACAACGAAAGGTTAAAATCGTCACCAAACTGTCGCTGGTAGAGTCAGCGGCTCGTACATTGTTACAATCGAGAACACAGCGTCTTATTGACGTAGCAACACGAACCACTTTCGTACTTTAAGAGGAATGCAGTTGAGCGTATATCGGAAATAATATGTTACTTTTTTGTTGGTATATTTTAGAATGTCAAAGACACTATTGAACGCCCTCGCTAACAATATTTTCGCAAACCACAGGTTGTCAATGTGACGCCATAATAACAACCCCAAAAAATGTAAATACAAGTATTTGTTCAACCAAACGAAACCAAAAAGTGGAATTTTTGTTTCTCACGTTTTTTATGGTGAGTCTGTAAAGGAAGTTGCCGTTTTTGATGTTGAAACATGTCGCCATGACACTACAGGATGCCCAAACCTGGGTAGGCTGTTGCACATTGGATTGCTTTATCTAAAGACCTGGTATCACTGGAGTAAAATTTAGAAATGAAAGAGAGACAGACATCAACAGCAGAAAATAGAAAAAGAAATAGAAGGAAATGAAAGAATATTTTTTTAATTCGAGTTGGGTAAGCTCTTGACTTGTCTTGGTCAAAGGTGACATAGACAAAGTCTACGATGGAGTGAGCTTACCCAGAAGAAGCCTGTTCACTCTAACTTTGAAGAGATTAGGGTTGAATGCGTTCGGAAATACAGACGCAGGTAGAGAGTTCCACTTCTAGGTTCCGTCGATTCCACTTTAACCTTCAACTGGTCTAGAATGGAGCTTCAAAAGAATAAGTGGTTATCTTGTGCTGGTTTTAGGGGGTCCGCCACGACGACTTTTTGCTGCGATTGAGTTGCACGTGTCGTTATCGCGCGCCTGCATCGCTACTATCGCTTGACTGTGTCGATGTTACATCGCGTCTGTACAGAATCGTGGTTACGTGGGCGATGCTATACGACCAGGGCGAACATCCCGACTCTACTGCGATTGCATGCAAAAAGTCGCCGTGGGCGACCACTCTTAGTGGGAATGTGGAAGTGGGACAAAACACGTCAGAGGCATAATTTTGATTAATCCTTACAATAAAATCTTATCTCCAATATCAACGCAATTGGGACATTTGTCTTCTCCAACAAAAGCCCATACTAAAATGGACCTTATTTAAATATCAATAAATTCCTATCCTATAGTTTCGTAGCATCACTATGACATGAGAGCATTCGGAGGTTAATAATAACAGTTATCATCTGCGGTACAGGAATGAATGACACAGGGTCAGAGGCCCGTCGGTGCAACGTGTGCGATGCAAGAGGTTGCACCCTACCAGTGATCGTGAAATTAGACGTCTGTCATGTTTATAATGGTTCTAGTGTATTTTTACTGATATAGCAAAACGGTGGAGTGTAAATTTATGCCGTCGAAAAAATTGATTATTTTTATTTTTTTAATTATGTTACGTTTTATAAATCACTTGTTCAGTGTTGAATTTATTTTAAATAATAAATAAGAAGCAATGGGTGTCGTCTTTTAAATGCAAAATACTAAAGCTTTTTTAAGTTTGTAGTTAAGTTCGAATTATGGTTTTCATATTTTTACTTAGTGGCGTGCCGCGCGTACAAACAGTAGCTTAACAGCAGGATATCTAGCTACAAAAGAACAAGATTACATTACATTATCTAAGCTCAAACTTTAAAAATTAACCGAAGAAAATCTGCCGGAAAAGCTTTGTGAGCCTACCCTAATGTGGTGTAGTTAATAATTAAATTTAAACGAACGCCACCGTTAATGTGGTCGCTGTATTCATATGTTAAAAGGTAAATTGAAACGTTTTTATAACGCGTCGACACATTGTGGTCACTATAAATATTAAAAAGTTCATTAGCAGTTCGATTGTTTGAGTTGAAAAGTGGCACCATATCGCAGCGAGCGGGCCGCACGCCGTCGTCGCGCACCCCATTATAATAATCTGGGAGAAAACGAGACAGAAACAATATTAGAAAGGAACAATCGTTGCCATTACGTCGAATAAAAAGAAAAGTTATTATATTTTTTATTGGAGAGGGCCCCCGCCCTCCCGGCCGCCAAGAGGGGTTATTTTTATTTTATTTGAAAAGTTTATTTTCCATTTGTTTTAACTTGTATATTCGCGACGCGAGGGTGGAACGCGGCACGCACTCGCTCGCCGCTCAATGACTCACTAATGCGTACAGTATCATTATATTTTTATATTTAAACTTTTGCTTGAACAACATTAAAATGAGGAAAGTTTGCTGAGTGTTATTGTGATAGAACCTCTGCACGCGGGTTCGCCAACGTTTTTATTATTAATATTTCATAACGTGCCTCCTGAAGTGGTAAAGTGTTTTAGGAAGGCTGCAGCCATGTTTTATGAGCTGCTACTTTATATCACGTTAATATAATATTATCAGCGAAGTTTTCATTACAGCGAAATATCTATTTAATATTTCTTGCTGAGAATTTATTCATCGAAGGAGAAAATGTAATTATTCTAACAAGCCCTACATTGTTATTAGTTTGTATTGGGCAAAATGGAGAACATTCCATTATAATAACGTTCTAGATACATAAAGGACGGACGGAATACGAGTTTTTATTTTAGTGTATAGAGTGAGCGAGCTTCCATATCGTTTGAAGTGTTAATATTTGTTGGTTTATTTCTTCACGAAGTTCTCCGGGAAATTCGTTTTATATTACAAATCATTTTAACTGACTACAAAAAAGAGGACGTTCTATGTTCAACTGTGTGTTATGTGCTTTTAACCGACTTCTTATAATGTATGTTTACTGACTTCACCGCCATTTGTCGATCGATTATCAAAATTCTCTCCTCAACTCCTCATTGATGGACAGCAGAAAGAGGATCATACGGGCGGAAGACGAAACATATTTGCTTGTTCATTTGCGTAATGTTAACCATATCTGTATGGATTTGGATGAGAGGGGCATGTACCAAAAAATAAAAATAAAAAAGTTTTTACAAAAAGACAACCGCCTTCAAAACCTAAAATGTGAAAAATAACTTAAGTTTTGGAAGTCGGTGGCAATTTAAGACAACAAGCAGAACCAAAGCCGCGCTTCCAAAATTAAAGTTATTTTTCACTTTGTAGTTTTTGAAGGCCGTTGTCTTTTTTGTACTGATCCCATTTAGTAATTATTACTACCGTGCTAGTTACTTTGATAAGAAAGTAACTAGTCAATTATGACTAGTAACTTTCTTATTACAGTAACTTGGAAATACCTAATTTCATGTACTTATTTCTGTTTATTAAAACAGAAATAAGTACATGAAATTAGGTAATTAATCATTTACCTAGGTTACCTATGTACAACGCAAACAAGGCTCGTTGTAACCACTAAGTATCATGTCATGCTCAGGCTAAAATTAGGTACAAACAGAAACAAACGATAGTCGATAAGCAAATTAGAATCAGCTGTTTAGGCTGTAAACGTTAGCGATAGTACCTAATAATAATAGTATGAACAGTGTACCGTGTGTACAAAGCCGTAATTAATAACTGGTGTTGCTTGCAAACTTACAATGTTCCCTAATTAACCGTAGCCACCTTTAAACTTGTACAAATGAACATAATCACCAATGATGCCTTTCGCATCCGCCGCAGGTTAACACGCCTAATCATATTTCCGACCGTTTAAGACTACTTTACGGAAGCCGACGCGCACAATACGCAAGACAAACAAGCTCCGAATGCGTGTAACGCCTAAGAGTACCCTTTAGCGTACAGTCGGCCACAGCGGGCACAGTCCACGTGTGGCCGCGACCGACCACCAGTGATAAAACCACGAAGCCGTGTTAGCATTACTCTTTACACCACCAAAGGTAGTCTGTTTGCCACCAAAAACGTGGTAGTCTATATTTTTAACGAGTAAACCCGAACAAAAGTGACTACCTCGCAGCCACACATCGAGGCCCCGTATTGACATTCAACACAAATGTTACATAACAATAAGAGCGAGTAAAACGCGTCTAATTGTCATAAAAACACGAAGCTGGAGGCGCAGTATGACTTGGAAGTGATTATTCTTCATCCATAAAGCAGTTTCACAAGGGTATGTGAAATATTTAACTTAATATTATAAGTAAACATTAAGGCAGGCCGGGTAGAACCCTAACCGTTGAGAGGGCACGCATAATCTTGATATTTTAAAATTTGTTTTGATTCATTGTATTTGGATTATTTTATTCATTTTTTTGTCATCCGTTGATTGATGTTTAGTGCTAAGTGTAAAAAACTTCAATAACTAAATTTGTATTGAGCTTCGAATGAATAGTATTGTATTAAAACAACAAATATCTGGGCTAAAACTCTTTTTAATACGTAACGTTTAATAAAATACCTAAACAAACATTTTATTATTCCAAACAACAAAGGAAAAGATTTATATTGCGTAATAAAAGTTTATAAAATATAAATAAAAACTCTTTGATGTGATTTCGCGTTAAAAGCTAGAATACCGCAGTTTTATAATATCTTTTGTGGGCACCGACATCTTAGAAATTGTATAAACAATGCTAAGTTTTAATGCTTTTGTACGTACTACTTGGCTTCATTTGAAGGAAATGTATTTTATATACTTGAACTTGACGAGTTAAATTCGTAAAGCTACTGTAATAACTAACTGTGTGTAAAGAACAATTTTATTTCTGATGGGAATGGTTTTATTGTCGATCATGTAGGGTGTTCTCCACAGACAAATTTTAAGAAGTAGAATCAGTGTCAAACTATTGATCAAAATTGCTGCACCAAAAAAAACATTATGTCTATTACCTCCAACAAAAGCTCGGCAAGTATCAAGCCGTATCGCGCGCACTAAGCAGTGTTTCAATTAGGCACTATGCATAGTAGTAGATACCACAGAGCCCTTTCACACCGTGGGGCACTGTGTTCTCCCTTTGTTTGACTATACATTTAAATACTATAGCGCAGGTTCGATGCGTCCGGCGTAAAAAATAAATAAACACGGACCAACTCAAATATTTGGAAGCAAGATAATTTATTAGTCAGGGGTCTATCCAAAGTTTTCGAATGTTATATTTATAACCTATAGCGCAATCGTTCAAGGATCCCAGTTTCTGACGGTTCCAGATACAGTGGAGTACAAGATTGATGTGTAATATTCGCATGTTGGTATTTTGCCAACCCTTGCGAATACTGCCGTAGGTAGGTATTACTCAGCTCTTTTGAAGCTGGCTTTCGTGAATACACCTACTATGGTAGCCGTTGATACGCAGGCTTATTAAAATAATAAGAACACCGTTTTTTGAACAATAAAAACGAAAAATGCGAACCAATAAATGGTTAATGTCATCACATTACACCATACATGGTAAGTAAGTACACGACATAACATTTTGGTCCCTTTTCATCGTACCTGTACTACATACCTACCTAATTATAACTGTAACCTATCAGACACACGTCTGACAGGCATTCATCCCTTTTACCTTCACACCTAAACACGTAGGGTTTGTTTTGGAGGGGTGGGTGCGCTTAATTAACCCTTTAGTTTCTAATGGTCGTTTATTAATCAAGATCAAAGACAAAAATGCAATATACGATATGAAAAGGGTGCTGCAGGGGTGCAAGCGCGAAATAAGTAACTGGACAAAAATAGAGAAGGGTAATAACGAGATAGCCCTCACATCGTAGGTGCCTACTGTCCAATATTTGATGGCCGAATCATGTTATGCCAGACATGATCACGAAAATCAAAAGGGATACAAAAAAAACCACGTTACCGACACTAATTTAATGAAAGAAACCGACTCTGTTGATACTGCAACGAGGCAAAACCAGTGAACCGATCGTAATGGACATTGACAAAGGGACAAGGTAGCTTGGGATCTAGATAAAGAAACATTAATTGTTTTATATTGTTCTTCACTTACATTGTTTTTACGTATAGGAGCAACAAGAATGTGTTGCCAGGATTTTGTAAAGAGTCAATTGAACCGTGTATCCGTGGAGTTTCTTGGTCGTCCTTCTCTATTGAGACATACCTACGTTTTAGAACGAACGAGCAACTAGGACCGCTCCTTGTGGTTATCTCTAGGGGAGGCCTTTGACTAGCAGTGGCCTTCGATCGTCTGAAATGATGCTGTTGAACTAGCTTGAACTTTCTTACTAACTGACGGACCCCTTGAGAATTCAAAAGTATTTTATTGTTATAATTGAAATAAATGTTTTGACTTTGGTTTTGAATAGGCTTTTTTAAAAACCGCTATTTCCTCTGCATCCGTTAAACCGGGTAAAAAAATGTATATTGTAATACAAATTGGTAAGTTAATTACGCGTACTGTCGTATTTCCAATGCATTGTTTTGTATAAACAAATCTAAGTCACTTGAACGCTTTCGTCAAACACAAAGCAGCATCTAATTGTTGGTACAAACGGAAACCTTCATGTGTCAGCATGGTCATGGCCACTGGTGGTTAACTATACTGGTTTAGCGCCAGATAAATAACCACTTAGCTTGAAACGGAGTTCCTAAGTGGGTAATCTGTTGTGTGGTGATGAAACCGGTACAATATGACGACCAATTATATTAGGAGCTTGGAAGACTCAATTTTTGTTTGTGTATAGAGACAAAACACGCCACCGAGCGAGTCTGGAGTGTGTACCTTCTTATGAGGTAGGGGGTCTGTGACGGCGATAGAAAGTGAAACTATAAGACTGTTCTGGAGTTAAGAATCAACAATATTGTTGCAGTTGAATTTGAATCGATATCTAAGACGAGAATGGAAGGTTCGATGAGACTTTTAAAGATCAGTAAGAAAGTACTTTTAGAAATACATGGAAAATAAAACATTACGCCATCTAATAACTGGAATTCATTAATGGTATGGCAGTTAAAATAGTGGTCAATGTGGAGTGGAGTGGAGTTTTTTTTTAATATTTCAGATTTTGCCAAAGGTTATTCGGCTATTTTTAACTGACTTCAAAAAAAAGGAGGTTATTGCCCCTAAAAATTGACAGTGAATTAAAATCACATAGTATGGTCTACTATAAGCTCATCTTCACAAAATATTACAAGTTTCAAATGCATAAAACCGCCGCCGCGTGCGCTGCGCCCCCACCTCACCGTGTCTCCAACTTTACAGTTAAATTCAAACTGTGCAAACAACATGCAGACTAAATCATTCGTAGACAAAACATTCACCTTTTTATGTTCCTTGGAATTTTTTAATGTAACTAAAACAATGAATAATGTAATTCGAAATCCTTGATATGTTAAAATAGATGTTTTTTCTAATTCGCCATTTGTTTTTAGTATAATTTTAATGTAGTATCGAGGTTAGAGCGCGTGCCAAAACAATGTCGCATGATGAATGGCGCACTGACGAATAGAATGACTAAATCTTGTGTCTCAACTCAACTAGAGATGCGCCCGCGCCGGTGCGAGAGAAATTCGCATTCGCATTCGGCGAAAACTACGCTGTCTCCTTAATTTTGATACTTTTTCTTATTCAAAGTCATAATTGTCGATAATTATTAAAGTGGCGTTTTCTGTCAATAATTTATAAAAATTATAAGTTTGAATTTGTACACCAGGCATGGTTCAACATATTGAACTAAAAAATACCTCGTAACACCTATAATAAGCATTATAAAATGTTTATTATCTACACATGTTTCTACCTAGTGGTCCTAAGCGCAACTGCTACATTGCTATGGTCTCGGGTACGAATCTTAGATCGAGCAAAGTGTTATTAGGTTTTTCTATGAAACTCTCAATAGCAGCTCGGAGTTAGGATTTGTGCCCGGTTAATTGCAAAAGACTCGCCCCCTATTACATGAGATCTAAACATACCGGTGAACTGCGGGTGTACACTTCTGCTGGACCCTTCGGGGAATACAAGCGTGATGGCATGTAAATGAATCTGAATCTTAAATTTTGAGTCTTGTACCTAAATTAACAAGTATCCCTTTTACAATTCGGCAAACAACAGTTCATTAGATGCTTCTCGCCGAATATTCGGAGTACTAGTAACATCTCTATTACTGAAACAATAACTAGTATCATATTGTTATTATTATTATGTAATATATCGCTCACAACAATATCAATGTTATGATAATTAACATTTCCGACAATTAATCTACCGGTTATAACAAATGTATGTGTAATAAAAAATAAGTATATATATAAGTCTATTAAGTACCTACTACTGTCTCATTGTTACTGTTATTTTATTTTCTTTCTTTCTTTAACTAACTTCGTGTCTTACTTTTTCTTTAACTTTACATACATACCATCACGCCTGTATTCCCCCGAAGGGTTAGGCAGAGGTGTACCAATGCACACCTAAAGTCCGCTGATATGTTGTAGGTCCCATGTCATAGGGGGTGAGCCTATTGCCATTAACCGGGCACAAATCCTAACTCCGAGCTGCTACTGAGAATGTTATAGAAAAACACAATAACACTTTTTGCTCGACTTTTTGCATTTTAATTGGTATTGGAGACCAATTTTATGTCGAAAACAAAGTGGACAGATGGGATGAACAACAAAACCTCCAATAATCGTCTTCTACGACGTCCGTCCCACCGCACTGGTTTTCTTAAATCATCTTTTCCTGTCCAGGCGGTTTTCCTTTGGAATGCACTACCTCAGAACATCAGGATGGCCACCAGTCGGTTCACATTTAAGGTGAAAGCTCGCGAACACTTACTTAAGGAGTTGGCAGACTCGACCCACTATTAGTTTGTTTTCTATCTCCACTATGTATTTTTATCTCTCTCTACTTTGTATTTTTTTTTTTGTTTGTATGTATGTATATATGTATTTATTATTATATTTTATATTGTAAATTTTCTGTTTCTGTTCCCTCTTTCTTGCACCTCCTATGTTTTGTCTCTGCATCACCCTAAGGTAGACTAGTAGAAGATGCCTAAGGCATTAAGTCCGCCTTTGTACGGTGTATTTTTACATTTGTGCATAAAGTTTAATAAATAAATAAATAAATAAATAAATAAAAATCCCTACGCAGATTTTCCACAAAAGTTGGGACTATTGAAACTGTCCAATAATTGGTGCTACAAAAGCTGTAACGTGGGCGAAGGCTCTTATTTGGCTCAATTCAGCTTTTGTCTGTTAAAAAACACCACTTTTGTGTCGAGACAAGTACACGTCAAAAGTTGTTCAACTTAGAATTCACGTGGACGCAATATTGAGCTGAATGGTCTATGCAAAACACAAACAATATAGGTACATTTATTATTGTCAATTTTTTCATTTTGTACTTTTTACTATTTTTGGCGTTTGTACGCTTAGATCTTTTAAAGTACGCAATGGATTTTAATGCGGTTTCCATTCAAGAGGAAGGTTTATACGAACATCAAGCTACGATAAGCGTCATGAATCTTGTGTCTTTTAAATTATAGTTGAATTTTAAATTGAAGTATTTCCTCTGCGTCCGCGATATCCGACATTTTCGCGGACAATGTCGCAGGCAAATGGTAGTGTAGTTTATAGATACTTCACGCGATATCTCTAAAAAACATTACTAACAAAAAAACCAAGAAAGCTCATCTTAAAATTGACGTTCACTCACATTATATTTATATAAAACTTGTTTAAATAGTATAGTCATGTGTGATCTACCTACCATGAATTGTCAAAGTCTTATTAAAGTCAATAATTGAGAGCAAACAGATGAACAAAGTAGGAGCGGAAACTAGTAGTTGTAGCTACGAGTAAACTGACAGAAGCAATGGACATACGAGTTTGAAACGTTTTAACGTAGTAATGATAGATTTACTTTAACAAATTAGGGTGAACTCATCTAACTTCGTGACAAAAGCATTTGAGTAATAAAATACCAATAAATTATTAATTACTTTAATTCAGACTTAGCATGAGTTTTTATCAGACTTTTATGAGGAATATAGGTCTTACCAAGAGTATCGTATTACCCATTACTGGGTTGTGGAGGTCTGATAGGCAGTCGCTCCATGTAAAATACTGATATTCAGCTGCATCCGGTTCGACTGGAAGGCGACCCCAACATAGTTGGGAAAAGGCTAGGCAGATGATATGAGGAATATAGGCACAATTAATCATAATCAAATCATATGGTTGTATTTCAAGTAATTGATTTTACACGTACAGCCTATATATATAGCGCTCAAACCAAATATCACCGAATTAGGCGAGTCACAGAATTAGATAAGTTCACTATACTATAAAAAATGTATACAAGGCAGTATTCAGATATTAGAGTAGGTAGTGGGCTCAAAATCAAATTATTTATTTCAATCAAACCATTATAAGGTACTTTTGAACGTCACTTACGTCGGCGCGGCGTAGGCGCGAGCTGAATATGATGCCCTGGGTTCAATTCCCACGTCGATCAGTTTCTCAGTAGCAGGTTGAAGGCTAGATTTTGTGCTAGGTTGATGGCAATGGGATTGTCAAAGGCTTTAACATAATAGCGAAATGTATGTACGAGTATGTACTCTAAGTACAAATCTGTCCTACCATTTGGGGGAAAAAGCGTGATGTCATAAAGCTCTATTTTTGAGAGTAGTTTTTTTTTAATTACTGATGGTACGTACGTTAACGCCAACCCTATTATCAAATTACAACAATAAAACAATTATTGCAAGACTAGTCTATCTCCCGGACTTCTCTGGTTTTCACAAAACTAACTAAGTACTTATATTCGCTGATTAAAATTCATAAAGCTGTCAATTACTTAAGACAAATTACTTTATTATTTAAGTACTTCCCCGAAGCTGCTTCACAAAGCGCTACAAATAGCAATAAATGAGATACAAATGCCTCAAGTAAAAAAATCGCGCTAAAATACAAAAGTAAAACTATTTTTAGCGCAGTCTCAATCTAACAAACATACAAACAGACCAACATTCATCGACATTTTAAAAAAACGGGAGCGATGTACATTTTTATTACACTACGCTCTTTTAACTGTTATAATTAATGTACGGTGTAATAAACGAAGAACATAAAAAACGAATAATGTATGGACGGCCGTTAAAAATATGTTTAGCGTTACATACTAGCGTTTAAGTGCTGACAAAACAATAGAGTTATCGCAGTCCCATCTAGTCGGATGTAAATTTTATTATAGAAACAATTGTTGCACTAATTATATAAAATATGTTAATAAAAATATGCTCAGTGGTAAAAAAGCTAAGTATTTTCCTGTAAATTTTTATTAAAGTTACAATTTGTTGCACCAATTTTGTTAAATACTAGCTCTTGCCCGCGACTTCGTCCGTGTTATTTTTTTTGAGAACCCTATTTGTTTTAACTTACTTCTAGTACCTACTACGTAGCTTCCTAAGAAATATTTTTTTTACAAGGTGTCTAGTTCTTACGGCGATTATCCCTTTTAAAAAAAACATACTTTTCAGCTTTATTACAATAGTAAGTAAAGATGTATTTTTCTTACTGCTTTATAGGAGAAATAGGTTAGAAAAAATAGACTATCAACTGAAAACTGAACACAAAAAAAGAGTATAAAAAGGTATCACATAAAGCAACATATTATGCGTTGACCGAATATATTCGAGTGGGCTTCGCTTTATCTGTACTCTAATGTCATGAGTTTAGCCATCTCTCCAGAGACATATCCTTAGGACTCTCCCTATGAAGCGGGGACGCATTGTAGTTTGAGATTTGGTGTTAATCTCATAAATGATTTTAAAGATACATGCAACATACAATCACGCCTATATTCCTCAAAGGGTTAAGCGGACGTCTACCAATGTACACCCACAGTTCACCGGTATTTTTAGGTCCCCTGTAATAGGGGCTTATTGCCATTAACCGGGTACAAATCCTAACGCAGGGCTGGTACTGTAAATTTCATAGAATAACCCAATAATGCTTAGAATCACTAGGCTAATGAGACAGCTTATAGATACGGCTGGTTTTAAATAATACAATTAGAGCTCTATATGTGACGTAACTATAATCCGGTATAATGTCACAGTACCTACTACATATAGTAACTGCCAAACTAGGGCAACTATCCAGCAGGGGTGCCCTGAATTTGAACAGTACAGGGCGCCCGGGGGTCGTCTAAAAAGGGTTGTCAAAAACTGACAAATCCAGACACTTTTATGTCCGGGGTATGCAGATTAATTGAAAGATAAGCAATAAATTAAAAGAATAAAAATGTAAATGATGTTTATTATTAAAGTTTATTTCTAATTTAATGCAATTTTTGAAGAAAGTCTTCATGATCAATGGAACGTTTCTGATCAACCAGACACTTTATGTAGATGATGAATGGCAACACCGGGAGGGGACGCTCTAGAAAGACCTACCCTGACCTTATTGGTGAGGTTCTTCAGAAAGGTTGGGTGCGCAGTACTCTCGTAACCGGCGTACTTGTACGACCAAATGTATGAACGTGTACAAGGCGAAAGGGGAATGTAAGAATCGTAGCAGGTGACGTTCTGTAGTTTCTGCCTACCCCCATGGGAAAAAGTCGTGTGTTTATGTATGTAAAATAAAAACCTATGTTACTATCAGTTGGCTTTAAGAATAGATGGGCCAATAACGACATCTTGATTAGCACAGTATGTAAATTAATTATGTTAATTGGTAGTATTTTCATATAAAACAATTTGCGCAATGGATGGCAACTCTATGCTCTGTGTGTAAGACAAGAATGGAGAGATTTCAACAAACAAAAATATTCTAATAATAGTTTATCCATTTTTTTAGTCAGTCAGATTTACCGATCAATTTGACTTTAATACTACATTATAAAAATGTAGATATAAGAAGTACAGTTCCGACCAAAACAGTTGTAACATTCTGATCGATATTTATAGGTACAGTCAAGCAGACAAAGATTACAGTTTTTTTTTAACTTTGTGAACATTGTATTTCTTTTTTCCTTAATTTGAAATAAATTATAACATTCTCACAAATACCTAAAGTTCCCACAGATACATAGTCAATGAACACTTTTACTATAAAAATGTCATCTCTATTTCACGGTACATAGTGCGGTACCACTTTGTATGTAATTTTGATCAAACTATAGATAAGAGTTTATTACAAGCGGCGAGCTGTATACATATACATATATATGCATAATAAAATGGGGATTAAAAGGTTTTTGTACAACTTAATAAATTCTGTAATACGGTACAAAGTATAATAGAATAATTAAGCAAATATGTACAGCCGACCGCTATAGCTTTGTTAGTGATTTTTTGCAAGATTGTTATGTTAGGTTTCGTTGTGTTTTTGATGATTTTCCTATACATTATATTCCGGTCTGAACGCCTAGAAAAACTTTACAAAAAATGTTTTGATAGTTTTTTTTTATTGACAAAAAGAATTTTGATACTCTCTTTTCATTGACAAAATGAGTTTTGATACTTTCATTTCATTGTCAAAAAAAGTTTTGATACTTTCTTTTTGTTGAGTCCATCGAAACTCTTACCTCCAGAGGCGACTGCAACAGTGAGCCTTGCTACCTATCAATGTACAGACTAGGTATGAGCATATGGCTATAGTCTTGTGCAGCGTACGAGGCGTGTGACGATGTTAATAGCCAATAATCGTTTACCTCCCCCATCAAGAGTTCTTTTTTTTATTAGGATCCTTGTTTCCCGCTGCTGGGCAAAGGCGTCCTCTTCCTCCTTCAAGTCCTCCCTATGAGATCGCTGGCCACGTTTGCCCCGCAAATGATATTAGGTTGCCACACCACCATCGGTTCGTTCGTTTAGTTATTTCTAAAATAGATGGCCACCTGTAGCTCGTTAGGTGTGGCCTAGTTGTGATCGTCCTCCGTGCAGGTGTTCCATAAGCGAAATAGTAGTGTGTGACCTTGACATCACGTGAGGAGTGCTTTGACTCTCAGTATGTCTGCTGCTGGTTGGGAGTGAGGTGCTTTCCTTGCTCTTTTTGACTTTGGCATCTTGAGTCATATTCTTGAAAACAAATCTCTTTCCGCAATGGAGAGCACATGGGACCTTCTGGTCTGAAGAAGGTAATTTCAATGACAACCGCATATTAGGTATTATCTGTTAAGGCAATACTTGACGACATTTTTTCTGTTGCTCTACAACGGTGTCTAAGAAGGATAGCAATATGCCCAGTGTATTATATTACGAAATTATGCTAATGTTAAAAATCTAAATCTTTTAACTAGCATTAACTAACACTGGGTTTTTATTATTTTTATTAGGACAACGCGGTATGCTGTGTATAAAAACAAACCCATTTTAATATTAACATAAAACAACCATTGGCCAATTACATTAGTACGTAGCATTTTGGAAGTTTTACACAGGTCGGTAGTAAACTTTAAAAGCCACACTTTTGCGATCGTCTGTACACTAAAGAATAAAAACAAACCTTGTCTTCTGTGGCCGCAAATAACATTGTTGAGTAGAATTTACAATTATACATACCTGAAACAAGAAAGACATACATTTAAAAACACAAAGATCAAGATATTTTAAACTTTGGCCAAGGGTAACTCCAGTCCGTTCAATAATGGTTCAGATCAAAAGTAGGTGCACTAGGCAGTCTAGAACGGCAGCTGGTGGTACGTGGTTTTATTTCTTTCAGTTTTATTGTGCGTAATTAATAAACTCACGCTTGCTCCTAAAGTATACGTTAAATGACAATGAAGAAATTGATCTACAGTATAATATTCTGCTAACGTTTATCAAGATTTTTAAAAGGGTTACTAGGTATTGAACCTTAAGTTTTAGGGAATAATAGTCACTATGCAACGGTGAAATATTTGATGATAAAATAAAAAGTATAAGAAAAAAGTGTACTACATACCTACCTAAGTCAAAGGCCTTTTACAAGTACCTTTATTCTTACACTTTTTAATTTTATCATTAAATATATCACCATTGTATATGACTATCATTTCCTATAACTTAAGGTTCACATCTAGAAAGCGTTTTTAAAATGGTTTACTTTAAAAAGTTGGATAGATTTTCAGAAAAATGCTTTAAAAGTAGTATTTAAAGGTTCCGCTAAAGTGAACCCTAAAAAACTTAAAAGAAGTATTTCTTATCAATAATAGGAACAAGGATTAACCGCACAACAGCATGTTGACATTACGCTAGCCCTGTATTTTGCTAAGTAACAAAAACTGCTATAATTTCAAGTAGAAAACCACTTGTTGGCTGCAATGAGAAAAAACGTACAATTGAAAAAGAATATCGACAGTAAGTAGCTTCCCCTATTAGTCCGTACTTTGTACTTTAAATACTCTCTGGCTTTAGTTTCAATACCGAATACAATTACAATAATAGTTGACACACCAACAAACGATTCCAAGACTCGTCTTCTTCAAAAAGTCACTCAATTTTCATAACATGGCAGACCATCCTGTATTTCCCGATGGGTTAGGCAGAGGTGTACCAATTTACACCCACAGTTCGCTGGTATGTTTAGCAAGCCTATTTCCATTGACCGGGCACTAATCCTAACTCAGAACTGCTACTGAGAATTTTATAGAAAAACCAAATATCAATCAAAACCTCTAGCGTAGCAATCACGCGTAGAACCACTAGGCCAACGAGTCATTGCCACTAGGATTCAGAGGAACTGAATTGAACTGAATTCAATTAATTGCAAAATTTGATTTTTAATAACTTTAAATCAATAAATAGTCAATCAATAAAATTGAATCCTCAAACAGTGACGTCACAGGTCGCTACTGCCACACAAAGTCTATGAAGGAATCGCGCTTTGACAGCTGATACCAGGTATGTCAAATGATAAATGCGGTCAAGTACCCAATTACCTTTACTTCTAGTAGTCGAGAAAGTACACCGATACTTCAATTCGATACAATATACGTAATAATACCTATTAACATCCATTAAAACCTTAAATAACAGTATTAGTGATATTTTTTACGCTACAATTGAAATAACACGTCTGTTTACAATGAAATTGATTAAATATAATGCATTATTGTTTATATAAATGGCGGTACAAATTGCGACGTTGCAAATTGTATGATAAGATTTGGAATCGACCAATCGAGAAGCGAAATCGAATTATTTTGACTAATCGATTTTTTATTGATTTTATTGCACGTGTGTTATATTTTATGATTCGATTTGATAAGCTGTGATGTGTTACTTGTTACTTCGATCTACATTCGTTTAGATCGAACTACGTACCTGCGTTGTTTAAATAGTTCATGTAGATTTTGTGCTACGAAATAATTTATATAAATAAAAATGAATAGCCAAATGTGTTTTGCGCAAAACTCTAAAACAACTGGACCGATGTGGCAATTTATTTATTTATAATTTCCCTAAAAAGGTTTTTATAAAATTCTTGATTCTTTCTTTTTTCATTTACTGTTTTGGTCATAAATTTACACCCGAGTGAAGCGGGGCGGTTTACTAGTTGACGATAAAATAAGAAAATAGTCAACTGGTAACATAACATCTTAATTATCATCACGATATCAGCCGCAGGACGTCCACTGCTGGACATAGGCCTCCATAATAGATTTCCAAAAGAACCGGTTGGAAGCGGCCTGCATCCAGCGTCTTCCTTTCTTCTTCCACATAATATTTGTAGGTAGGTTAATACAGCTTTGATTACTAAACTCTGTATTCTGGTAGTTAACTAGGAAACATATACAGTTTGTATGTGTACCTTACAAAAAAACATATCTAAGTAATTATTTTGCTCAACTCATAAAACAATTTTATATGCAAATAAAAATCTAAGTACCCAACCAAATTATATTTTTCTGTAACACGGCAACGTTTTTTATTTATTTAGTATAGATTATCAAATTTTATAGTATACATTAAAACCTATATCGGCAATAAAGTCCCCGAATTACGCACTCGTAACGTAACGTTATAGTTTACATGAATATAAAACGATAAAATACAAAACAGAAAAACTGGAGAAACGAATTACACATTTAATAAAGGCAGGCAGATTTCGTAAAAATCTAACAAACAAAGAATGGGTGTTATTTTTAGATAAAATTAACGCACATTATGAGCGTACGCGCTGCTACCGAACGTGAATCATTTTTATGTATGGCCCCAGTGTTAGCGAGCGAGGAAGCGATGTATCATGCTACACTCTTACACTTTATTAAAAAACTTGTAGAACAACGAAGCCTTGTAATTCTTTACTTAAATATGGTAATATTTTGTAATTTACAGTGAAAAGAACATAATTTTCTCTTATTAGTTTATAGAATATAGAGAGCGTTAGGCCCAACGGAACCTAACAGAGTCAATACAGTCACGTTCAAAAAACGGATCGCTCTGCTAAGCTGGCCGCCAACAATGACACCCCACATTAAGCCCAAGGTCCACGTCATCGCAATAACAAATATTTTCCACTGATTCTATTGTATATTGTTGGCTTTTCCTATTAAAACATTAGTTTCTTTTAACCTACTTCCAAAGATAATGGTTCCGCATGTACTGTTCAAATGTTTATACATTATTGTTGGTATTCAAACGACGTAAAAATTGCCTAATTTGGCTTTTTGCCAATTGAATGACGTCATTGATGCTTGTATCTTTATTAAATGATTAAATGGTACTTGTGTTCAAACTGGTAGGTGAACGGGTACATTGATCTTGTGAAATCAAGTATCATCGTACTGTTGAAATGAATTTCTTTGAATTGAACTTTTGTTGTGAACAAACATAAGTTGTATTTTTATTGTTATTAGTATCTGTTGCAGATATTCAATTTTGATATGATTGGGTTATTATTTTATACATAAGGTTGGTAGACACAGTATACAAATTATTGAAATCAGAGATGTCTCAAGTTTAACGGCGAACTGTGGGTGTGCATTGGTACACCTCTGCCTAACCCTTCGGGGAATACAGGCGTGATGGTATATATTATAGTCAGTGAAGAGAAGTGATGAAGGAAAACATTGTGGGTGAACTTGGACTTCGGTATGTAAGTAATGTATGTAAGTCTGAAATCCCCAATCCGCCTTGAGCAAGCGTGGTGATCAATGCTCGTGCCTCTATTATATGAGAAGAGGCCTTTGCCCTGCAATGGGATAATAATAGGCTGGTTTTTATTTTAATTTCAATTAATCCATCACTGTACTCTTATCCCTTTCTTGCAATTGGGTAGATGACACCACTAATCAATTGACGTACTTTTTATGAGCTGTCAAAACGCCATTCCCCCATAGATTTTCTATGACAATACTCAACTATGATGTCACTTTTTTGTCATCTCAATTCACTAACTATTTATTGATTTCAAAACAATTAAAAATCGTTTTTTATAGTTATTTAAAAAATCATCGTGTTTTTAGTGCTAAAATTAAATGTTTTTTTGTGAAGTTGTTTCTTGAAATTATTGGTTAGTGGTGTCATCAACCCAATTTAATTATAAGGAAAACCAAGAACAACTTATAAGAAAATTATAGAAAAATAATTGTATTTTATCACCAGTATCTATGTTGGATACAAAATAACTTTCTAAACATAGACTCAAACGCCCTTATCGAAAGGGGGTTATGTAGAGGAACGACGAGATATGCAAAACAACCGGTCACTCCGCACACTAACCGCAATTGGTACACTAGTACAACTATGTAATAACCGCTGCGTAATTATAATATTATAAATAATAAACGATTTGCATTCGGCTTCCTTCAATTATGGCACAAGGTACTTTGAATTCCTGACTCCGAGCTGGTCGCGTCAAGTGAAATCTATACTAGCTGGGTATACTTGATAATTATGGGAGGAAAGCTACCAATGAAGAAGTAGTAAAAAGGTCGAGAACATACTTGACGACAGACGTTTGTAGTAAGAGGTGAGAAGTTTGTTACCGCTATTGTAGTAAGGAAAAAAGAGTTACAAAACGGAAAAAGAATAATGCCAGTACTTATCTATTATAAAGAGGAAAGATATGTGTATGTATGTATGTATGTAACAAATAAACTCTAAAATTACTGGACCGATTTCAAAAACTCTTTTACCTTTTAATTAGAATGCTACATTATTCCTGATTAACATAGGCTATATAACATCACGCTACGATCCTCGGGAGCGGAGCAGTAACTAAAGACGTAACTTAACGTAGGTGAAAATAACCACGCGGACGAAGTCGCGGATAGTCGGCTAGTAATAATATTATAAAGAGGAAAGATTTGTATGTATGTATGTATATCTGACGGGCCTGTTGGTCTAGTGGTTAGTGGCCCCGACTGCTAAGCCGGAGGTCGTGGGTTCGATTCCCACCCAGGACAAACTTTGTGTGATGAGCATGATTGTTTGTTCTGTGTCTGGGTGTGATTTATCTATAATATGTATGTATTTATAAATTATATAAGTATGTATATCAGTTGTCTGGTTACCATAACACAAGCTCTGCTTAGCTTGGGATCAGATAGCCGTGTGTGAGTTGTCCCAAGATATTTATTTATTTATTTTATTTTATTTATCTTATCCCAAAAACTACGATCTTTTGATTATCCGAACTTGTCCTAGTCCCAATTAGTTCGGATAATCGAGGTTCTACTGTAAGTATTATAAATCGGAAAAATAATTTGTCTTAATATTTAATAGTTGTTACTGACAGCTAAGTGTAATGTGAGCAGAATGTTTTCAACTGTTTATTCTCGTATATTCTATTTGCATAGGATTTCTTGCAGTAAAATATGTTTTTATTATATTCTAGTCTAGTATGATAGTATTTCATAATACATGACATTGGAAACAATACGACGACTCTCCACAAGCTACAAATCAAAACTTGTACTTTTTTAAATTTTTTAATTACTACTCATTTCTCGAGCGGAAATGTTAATTCTTTTTATTCTCTTATTAAACACATAATGAATAATAAATAACACATTATTTATGTATGCAAAGCCACCAATATAAGAAAAAAAATACCCCATACCAACTGGCGAATGTAAAAAAAAAGATCTTGTGTGCCTGTTCGTCGTACACTCGCATCGATAAACCAACTAACAAAAAGTATTTGTATATAAAAACTATCTCCACTATAATACTTTATTATGGTCGAGTGAAGCAAATATGTGTGGCAATTACAAAGTTTTCTAACCGCATTGTATCAGTGTTGATCGTGTTAATGTGTCATAAAGGCATAGCAAATAATAAGAAGCTATTATTGAAATAATTATTGTAACGTTCGTACGGTAAAAAATGGGGCTACCGTCACGGCCAGTAAATGATACATGACTATCGAGTATCGATGTATTGAAGTCGAAACAAGTAAACAATAATAATTTGTTTCTGGGAAATAATAGGGTCGATTGGAGCGGTGTAATTACAGTGACATTGCGGCCATGACTGTACGCTGAAAGTTGGCTAGTGGCTGCAAAGGTCAAAGGTTTTCATTATTATCATTTTTAATCATGATAAATATTATGATGATAATGATGAGGGACGCCGATAGGACCCTATTACGAGGCTCCGTTGTCCGTCTGTCGAGCTGTCAGCAAGCCGTATCTCATGAACCGTAGTAGTCAGAGATTTTAATTTTTTACGGGTTCTAATGCGTATTTCTATTGCAACTTTGATTTTTATTAATTAACAACAAATAACTCCCTCGAGTATGACTGCCTCGTTGACCTAGTGGTCCTGAGCGCGACTGCTACGCTAGAGGTCCTGGGTTCGATTCCCGGGTCGAGCAAAAAGTGTTATTGGGTTTTTCTATGAAATTCTCAGTAGCAGCTCGGAGTTTGGATTTGTGCCCGGTTAATGGCAATAGGCTCGCCCCCTATTACATGGGACCTAAATATACCGGCGAACTGTGGGTGTACATTGGTACACGTCTGCCTAACCCTTCGGGGAATACAGGCGTGATGGTATATATATAACAAAAAAGGAAAAAAACAAATGGAAGGAACTGGGGGAGGCCTTTGCCCAGCAGTGGGACAGTACGGGCTAAATAACAACAAATAATAAAGTTAAAAATTAAAGACAGGCCCCAATAGAAACGTGTCGCATGCAACGCGAAAAGAAGCAAATAGTTTTATAGTTCCTAAGCGTAATGTCAATCTCGGCTTTTTGTTTCATTTACCTATCTCTTCAGACAGAAACACGATGAACCAGATAATTTGTGGATGCTCCTTCCCAACTTTTTGTCAAATTCAATAATAACGGCCAGTAGAAATTTATTATGACTTATTTAAGTTTCTTAAGAATTCACCTTTTTACTTATTCAAGTCATATCTACTTGGATTTGGACATCTCGCTAAAGTTTGCTACTTGAGCAAGTTACCATGTTTCTGAATTTAATATGAATAATTACGTACTGACCGATAGTTGCTTTATTTATGTTATATTATTTTATTTTAGGGGGCATTCTGCCTAGGATTGGAATCGTGAACTCTGGAGTTACTTACTTCTTACATTTTAAGGGTCTGTATTTTCGGAAGGGTTAGGCAGAGGATTGCCAATGTACACCCACAGTTCGCCGGTATGTTGAGGCAACATTGCGAACCTATTATCGAACTCCAAGCTACTACTAAAGACTTTCATAGAAAACGCCAATAACACTTTGCTCAACATGGGAAAGAACCCAAGATCCTATTCGCGCTTAGCACCACTAGGCTAAGACTCAGTCGCGAGCAGTAGCGGGAATAAATGTAACAAAGGTGTTTGTATTTTAATCAAAATTTCATAAACAATTCAGTTTTGTCCATTTTGTATTTACACATTCCAAACAGCGTCATAGCCTTAATTAGGACTTGATTAAGTGGACTTCTCGTGTTTGGGTCCCCCCGGGCAGGCAGCCCGGGGCGGGCGGGCCCTTCCGTCGGGCTATTAGTGCCCGGTTGCAGCCTGCAGGTATCCTATCCATTTTTCTCGCCCCGTTGGCCACGTCTAGTTCCAAACATCACCAACGACTGGCATTCGATTAAATACATCTGTTAACTTTGCCACCGTGGTGTGTCCGTGTATCTAGTCTACTTTTTGCGCCGGCAGCGTCCACCCCACGTTTACATTATAAAGGTAGATCACGCGTCGGTGCCCGCAGTAATAGCCGTTCGCGTACCTAATTTTAGTCAGTTAATTGTGTCACTAGGTATTATGCATTTGATCCTCGGCACATCATTACCGTTGGAATCTGTTATTGGCAATAAATTAACTTGATAACGGTTAATTGGGAAATTTGTAACAGTAGTTGTAAATGACAGTAAGAATTTGACTAGATGCCTTGCGATATTTTCCACTTCGGGACCAAAATCTATATTAATCAAATCTGCTACCAATATAGGTACTCTAAGTCTACATCTACTACCAATATATCAAATCTGAAGAGCTTGTTTGTTTGTTTAAATCCGCTCATCTCTGAAAGTACTAGTCGGATTGCAAGAAATCTTCTCAAAAGGGAATAGTATAGGTTAAATAACATCACGCTACGACGGAACAGTACCTAACCGAAGACGTAACTTAATGCTGGTGAAAAAAACTAGTCGAAGTCTGGGGCAGGAGCTAGTATTATAGGATCGACTATTTGTGGGACATCTGCGTTGGTATAATCGTCGTGATGGCCCGGTGGTTAAGGCGCCCGCCTCACATGCATGAGGATATAAGTTCAAATTTCAAAACAGTACCACAAGTACCACAAGGCAAGTACCACAGTGAATTTTGCAATTGATCCGTACTAATATTATAAATGCGAAAGTAACTCTGTCTGTCTGTCTGTCTCTTCTTCACGCCTAAACCACTGAACCGATTTTAATGAAATTTGGTACAGATATAGTCTGGGACGCGAGAAAGGACATAGGATAGTTTTCATCCCGGAAATCCCCCTGGAACGGGAACTGTTAATCCACGCGGAGGAAGTCACGGGCAAAAGCTAGTTAAAAATAAACCTGCCAATTAGGTACATTGCTAAGTTTGTCTTAGATGTTACTAGAGGTGATAAAACCTAACACCGTGAGGAAACCTTGGCTTATGATTAATATAAGTCTGAAATCGCCAATCCGTCTTGAGCTTTTGTGGTGATCAATGCTCATGCCTTCTCTGTATAAGAAGAGGCGTTTAACCGGCATTAGGACAATATAATATACGATAAAGGTCGCTATTCCTTATACGAAACTAAACTGATACAGTGTACATCGTAACGTAACCGTATGCTTATCCAGTGCACAAGTGACTGCGTTGATGCGTCACTAAAACTAAAATAACAAAATCCCCTAGTGTTTAAACCCCTTCAACGAAACTGACCAAGGGCTACTAGAGCCAGCGACTTCACTGCACAGCAGGAGTGATTGTTTTCTCATTTAATTTAGTTCTTCTATTTAGTCAGAAAAATCAATAAAAAATCTTCAGAAACCAATCAACAAAAGTGTTTTTACGATAAAAATCAATGGTCAACAGTATAACTGTTAAGAGGCAGTTTGCCCTACAGTGGGACAAAAAAAACTGGTATTATTACTGAAGATGAAAGTTTGACGTAAAAACACGTGCAAATTATTTTGGCTTATTACGCGTGATGTTATATAGCCCATGTTACTCAGTGATATTGTAGTTTTCTAACTGCAAAAGAGTTTTTGAAATCGTTCCTGTAATTTTTGTGTTTATTCGTTACATATATAAATCGTTATATATATAAATGTTAGTGTAGATATAGATTGGAATAACTTAACTAATCACGTTTTCTAGGCACTAGTTACCAGCATTCCATCATTTCAAGTACATTTTTCTAACAAGAGTCTGATCATGCACTGTAGTAGTACATTTGTCATTTAATTGTTACATCGTGCCGTACCTAATTGACCTGTTTTTTACAATATTTCAATGAGCCAACCGTTATGAAGGACGGATCATGTAAGCAATTAGGGGGTTAATCGCTACTATTCGCTACAATTGTGTGTTCATTTCAGTCGCACTGACAGGTTAATAAGAAAATAATCAACTATTGTTGTGTGAATATCACATCATGACTGACAGTCTATTGGACATGCACTGCCCGTTAGGTCGCGTAAACGAAAGCACGATCCCTGAGTGCGATTACGTGGGGTTTGATTTCAATGTCGGGCAGAGTAGTTGAAAGTTGGGGGTGTGGTAAATGTGCCAATTCTTCCCCATACGAAACTATATTTGGAAGAGGAAACTAGATTTACTAATGATTACAATTTGGTTTTGACCGTAACCAATCATTTGACCAAATCTGATCACATGACAGAAATAATCTTTAAAAATAAATATTAAGAATTGTTTTTTATTATAGTAAAGATATCATGAATAATTAGAATTTTTAATTTAGTTAAAAAAAGTACCTTCATGTGAACCACCCGTATGACGTTCAAAAGTGCCTTTGATCTTTCCCCTGTCATGTTGGGTTGCCGTCCCATCGGACTATGAGAGGGAGGGAGTGCACCTGTGTTTGTGCACGAGTGTACGTGTGTTTTAAATCACATTTATTTCGGACAAAAAAAAAATATTTTGACATTATAATATCTAATAATAACTGCCCCGTTGGTCTCGTGGTCGCAAGTGCGACTGCTGTGCAAGGGGTCCCGGGTTCGATTCCCAGGTCGAGCAAAAAGTGTTATTGGGTTTTTCTATGAAATTCTCAGTAGCAGCTCGGAGTTTGGATTTGTGCGCGGTTAATGGCAATAGGCTCGCCCCCTATTATATGGGACCTAAATATACCGGCGAACTGTGGGTGTACATTGGTACACCTCTGCCTAACCCTTCGGGGAATGCAGGCGTGATGGTATATTTTATTTTTATAAGTAAGTAATAATAATAAATTTATTTCTGATCATAAATCCATAAACAAACATAATTACATTTTTAAAAACAAAACATATACCTACATACATGAAAACACACTATTTTAAATAACGGAATGACGCACAATGAGTGGTCATCCATTTCCACATGATTGGGCTGTCCATCCTGTCGGCTACTATGGCCACCAAGCTGTTGGAGCTGTCGCGCACTCGCCGTATCAGGGATGCTATCCGTGCCGCATCAGTGCGTAAAAAATCTGACACTCCATTCTCTGCGAACATCCCCGATGCACTGCAAAAGCGCGGCAGCCCCAACATAACTCTGAAGGCGTTATTATATTGGCCTCGGAGAGCATTGTACGAGCTTTTTGTATAACTGACCCATACACACGAAGGAGAAGGAGCCACTTCAATATTATTTAAATGTTAAAATTCAATCTAAATTCAGTATTCAAACAAAAATGTTACGCCATCGTAACAATATAAAGCCAATAAAACATAATTAACTATTAGAAAAATATAAAATTAACACAACACGGCCCCCACATAACAATTACACGGTGTTATCATACAATCTACAGCGTTTCTATTATATTACACCCGAAAGTGTCCAAACTAAATATATCGTAGGTAAGTAATTAACGATATTATGAGATACGGTAGCACCGGGCCTGTGACTCCGTGAAGTGATACAGGCAGGTAAAAGATTCATAGAGTAAACAATTCAAACAGACGCGTCTTATCAAATAACGCACAGACCCTCCCTAAACCAATGGTTCTTAAGCTTTTAGTGTTGAATGAATTGTCAAAATTTTGTCTTGCCATGGACCACTGTTTGGGGGTAATATTAGTTATTAAATTAATTAAAATTAAGTCAATCATATTATACTTAGATGCTGTAAAGTTATTTTAGTTTGTCTTTGTTACAGTGCTGTGTACCACTGCATAGGAAGCCTGGTCAAAACATCGCACGCCCTTGCCCCAACCAAAAAAAAACATACTAATTATAAAAAAATGGGAAAGTAACTCGTTTACGCTATCACGAGTAAACCACTGAACCGACTTCGATGAAAATTGGTACGGGGTGAGTTTGAACCCCGGAAAAGGACATAGGCTACTATTTATTCCGCAATTTCATCTGCGCTTGCGATAATCGACATTTACGCGGATGAAGTATCAAGCAATCTATTTCTTATTATTTCTAACTGGTTTAGTTCGAAATAATTCAAAATGTTGCCCCTTGTATTTACCCCTCGATGCCGTCGCTCACAAGGGTTGTCAATAATGTCAATATTAGATCAAGCTCATAGTATTGCCACAAGCGTTGATGCAATACCACAACTCAAAACGCTTTGACCAAAAGCATTTTGACTATCAATACGATAGAAATGTTTACATTCGTAGGTACACAAGCCGTTTGACATCTACAGGGCTCGAATATTGACTTCATATATATTTAAAAAAATACAAAAATATCTGACCAGTATCCACTTGGAGTTCAAAAGTGTATTTTATTGGTCTTAGTGGAATAAATTATTAGGAGCTCGTGGCTAAATAATTACAGCCGCATAGACCGATCTTCCGGGTTAAGCCACGCTTGCCGAGGTTAGTCTGTGGATGGGTTACCATTTACTATAACGAGTTTCCTCCGTGCCTCGGAAAGCACGTAAAGCCGTTGGTCCCGGCTGTCATTTGTAGATCTTTGACAGTCGTTACTGTTAGTCAGAAGCCCGAAAGTCTGACAACCAGTCTTACCAAGAGTATCGTATTACCCATTACTGGGTTGTGGAGGTCTGATAGGCAGTCGCTCCATGTAAAATACTGATATTCAGCTGCATCCGGTTCGACTGGAAGCCGACCCCAACATAGTTGGGAAAAGGCTAGGCAGATGATGATGATGATGAATGGAATAAATTATTTGACTTTGACTTTGAGGCTGCCCTTTCTATCCCTTCTATCCTTTCTTACTCTATGGTAGATCTTAATCGGGGGTCCCGTCGCGCCCGCGCCGCCTCGAACACGTGTAGGGCACGCTAACCCACCGCCGGCGATCACTGATACCTACTGCCCCGCTGTCAGCACTCAATACAACTGACAAATGTTATGTAACATCGAAGATTAAAGCGGAGAAGCCGGGTTCAGTAGGGTTTTTACCGTTTTACCATAAAGTATGGGGATTTTATAACATCAGAAGCTGACTCTAAACCTATACCTGCCGGTTTTTCTAAAGAGATACCGCGCCCCCGGGGCGTAAAGGGCACAAGAAGGAACATGGATGGGTTTTAGTCAGTAAAAGTCTGACACTCCCTCCCACCCCGTCCAGGGCGGGGGAAGTCATTTGATGATTTCCCATCGGTAATAAAAAAACCTTTACCAGCATGATGATACACTTACATAGATACCATCTCGCCTGTATTCAACGAAGGGTTAGGCAGAATTGTACGAATGTACACCCACAGTACGGTATGTTTTAAGTTCAATGTAATAGGGGGCGACCCTATTACCATTAACCGGGCACAAATCCAAACTCCAAGCTGCTACTGAGAATTTCATCGAAAAACCCAATAACCCTTTGTCCGACCTGAGAATCGAACCCAAGACTAGCGTAGCAGTCGCGCTTAGGACCAACGTCGTCGCAGGAAAAACATCAGCTTTGTCCAATACAGGTATTTAAATAGGTACTTATGTGAATAAAACAATATTGAAACTTAATATTGACAACAATATCCCTATATTAACGTTTACTTTAAAACTATTTATATACTTGTTGGTATTTCATACAAAGTTCAATGAAAGCTCTCGCGGCTTATTGTGAGTGTTACATACTCACATTAAGAGTAAATGTCAGTAATTAGCTTACCTGCTATATATTAGTCATCAATTTTATCCGTTACACACCATCACGCCTGTATTCCCCGAACGGTTAGGCAGCTACGCTAGAGGTCCTGGGTTCGATTCCCAGGTCGAGCAAAAAGTGTTATTGGGTTTTTCTATGAAATTCTCAGTAGCAGCTCGGAGTTTGGATTTGTGCCCGGTTAATACCGGGCAACACAACACACTAACACTTCGCCGATATATTTAGGTCCCATGTAATCATGGGACCTAAATATATCGGCGAAGTGTGGGTGTACATTGGTACACCTCTGCCTAACCCTTCGGGGAATACAGGCGTGATGATGGGTATTAATTAAATAACCCTTTAATCTTTTCTATTTCCAAATAAAATGAGGCGGAGGTAAGCTTCTTTGCTAATTATCTCAGTAAACTCAAGGATTTTAAGGTTTTCCGTAATTTTAAAGTCGTAACGATACACCTGCTCTTCTGGTTTAATAATCATTTTATAATTATTAATAATTAATATGCAAAATATCTGCAGTAACGTTAGGGTTAAGCTGAACCGAAATTAAGAAAGTCACCATTATTTTTGAAGGTTAAAATAATTAAAGTTAATTATAATTTATACTTACAAATAAATTAAATTTAAGTGTCTATTTTTAATGTCAAAATAATGGCTTTTTACTAAATGCATGGCAAAAATAAAATGTTTGTCTGTCTGTCTGTTCCGCCAAACCTCCAAAACGCCTAAACCGATTTTGACGGAAAAGCTTCTTATAGCTGATGTTATAATTAGTAACTGAGTATATATATTTTTTTATACCACTGGCAAACAAGCTAGCGGCGGCATGGTATTTTAGAAAAAAAACTAAAGTTACGCGAGTGAAGTCGCGGGCAAAAGCTAGTAAGTAATCAGAAATGTCGTCACATGAGTAGGTCGCACTCGCACTAGTGCGTTTTTATAAACTACATTCTAATTTATAACACTCACATAATATGTATTATTGTACTTAAGTGTTACTTATGACACTTGTCTTAAAATCACAATCTCAATATCCTGGTGACGTGCGAATCACTCAAGTATACACTAGGCGGTGCCCGCGACTCTGCCCGCTTGGATTTTTTTTACTGTTGTTACGTCTTTGGTTACTGCTCCGCTCCCGTGTCTCGTAGCGTGATGTTATATGCTTATATTATTCCTCATGGATGTGACTCTGATATACAAAAAGAATTTTGAAATCAGCAGTGTGATACTCTAAGCCTCACTTCGTAATCCGAAAGCTGAATCCGCAGTGAGATTACAATATGGTATTCTGTTAAACACGATCACGCCCGGCGACGTCACCACGGGGAACAAATACTAAACCAATGACAGGTTCGTTCGTTATCGAAGTGAGCGCGATCACTTTAGTGAGACTCGTTTTCGAGTTTGCATTTTAGAGAATCGCACTGCAGACCCGAAGTTTCCAAGATGACGTTGAAACAAACAAACATAATCTCTTCAGTTTTATTATATTAAGTACAGATGAGTACAGAGTATGTAGTACGTCCCACTCAAGATATTATTATATTACCATAACTTATGATGATGACGTAACAGTTTTTTTTTAATCTCATACGCCGACGACGTCGATACATGATCCTATAACGTTTTAAATGTAAATTTCGACTTTAAAAAACTTAAAATGTTTGCCCGTCCCGACGTGGATAATGCAAAAAATATTCATAAGGGATATTTTAATTATAATTTCACATGTATTCAAGTTATTTAATCCTACCGGAGTTGGATCAATCGACACCGGTCCAACAGTAATATATTGGCAATATGAATAATTTTAATATTAAAATGTAATTCGATTGACTCCATGAGATATCGATATACGGGGACGCGTCGGTTGCGTTAGCCATTTTAATGTATCTGGGTTTCCACGGCCGTACTGCCTGATCTATACTAATAAATACAATTTAAATGTTTGTTCGTGATGTTAAAAAAACAACAACTTTTTACTGAATTCATAACACTAGTTTACAGTACATCTGTTGCCGAAGAACTTTTAGCTGTTGGTGACTACATATGATACGCTATTTTCAAAAATATAATTAGAATATTTTTATCATTTCTAGTTTCTGAGTTTCAGCTATGTAGGTCTAATACAGAAAAATACACGTATTTACCAAGAAAATCTTTACTAACAAAAATAATTAAGCATTAACTTTTAAAAAACTCTGTTTTAAAGCTTTTTTCTGATGTGTAGACTTTAGAAAATGAAGTATCAGAGTCCTACAATAGTCAGACATCATATTCGTATCTCAGAAACCCTGATAGCGCTCTTCCACGACGCGAAGTCCTGATGCATAAGTTCTCCCTGCTCCAATTTTTCCGGAAACATTTCCAGGAGATTTTGGAGGAAGTGAAGTTTTATACTCATAATTGCATCTCATATTTTTAATTGTAGCAAAAGATCTTCAACAATTTCAAAGTAATTTTCAGATTTGTCTTGTTCGAAGCGTTCAGATATATTTTTAGGTACTGAAGAGTCAGGTGAACGCTGCACTGAACGTTGAACCCAACTAGTACCTACTTGGGTACTGCCATTTACCTCGATTTTTAGTGTTTAAACCGTTTGTGTTCACGCTACAAAACAAAAGGTATTCGAGATGATTTCGTGGTTTTAGCCAAATACTCGGTGTTCCAAATTTAAAGGCACTTCTTTTACCCCTTTTCCATAATCTTAAATATGCCATACACGATTTACAAACACAATTGTGAGCCCAAGACTTCTCATTTTTATCCAAGAGCATCCCAAAATACTCCAAATAGGTATTTTTCACCAACTCCGATATAACTTTTCTACAATTGTTAAGCACATATTCTCCACATAACAGCAAAAATGATCTGGATTGTTTAAACAACGTCTCTTTAAACTACTTATGACGCAAAAACTTCAGATACTAATCTTAACACAGTAAAATACACCGTTATCGATTAAAATATTCGCTTAAATGATTAAAATCAAAAGCAAAATAACTCGAGCTGATCAAAATATTTTAAGGGTTGATTTGACAAAAACAAGTCATAAGTGAACATTATTAACCATAAAATTCGCGGCAACAGACAAAAAGTTAAATTTTGTAAACTAGTGTAATGAATGATTAGGATTTCCTACACGATAGGTACCAACTTATAAAAGTAAAACTATTTTTTTTGTCTGTCTATCTGTTTGTACCGGCTAATCTCCCAAACGGCTGGATCGAATTTGACGGAACTTACACTAACACTAGCTGGTGTTGTGGGAAGTAGCTTAGTACCAACTTTCAAAATATGTGTAGGTAAATAAAGTACTTATAATTACTATTTTATTTGCACGACCGAAAGGTTGAATAAAGTGTAAGAAACTAATTACATAACACCTGATGTAAATCCTATCCTATATTCTAGCAAATAAGATATCATTCATGACTGCCTCGTTGGCCTAGTGGTCGTGAGCGCGACTGCTACGCTAGAGTTCCTGGTTTCGATTCCCAGGTCGAGCAAAAAGTGTTACTGGGTTTTCCTGTGAAATTCTCAGTAGCAGCTCGGAGTTTGGTTTTGTGCCCGGTTAATGACAATAGGCTCGCCCCTATTACATGGGACCTAAAAAATATACCGGCGAACTATGTGTGTACATTGGTACACCTCTGCCTAACCCTTCGGGGAATACAGGCGTGATGGTATATGTATATATATTATTCATTCATTAAAACCCCTCAGATAACCTTCATTTACGCGGGCGAAGTCGCGGGTCTAACCTAGGTCTAGTAAAATAATATGATACAATAATATTCTTAACTATATTTGCGATAAACTACAGCTGCTCCTAGATATGCTGAGTATCGTAAACTGCCGTCAGCATGCGGTCAATTATGTAACTTTAATAAGGAAACTAGAACTTGTGCCAATGAAAGAAGACTTATTTTGCTTTGTTTCGAAAAAGTTTACAAAAAAATCTCACTTTTAAGATTAGTAAAGAATTTTTGCTCTTCTCGTGACAATTAAAACAAGGAGGATATTAGCGTTAGCAATACCTATTACTCTTAAACAGTTAAACAGGTTTAACCCTCAAATAGTAATGGTCTATCTTTTTTAATAGACATAGATATTTTTGCTAAAACGTCATTTTAAAGGCTTACTTTATAATGTACTTGTTTTAAATTTCCAAAAAATCATAAACTAATCTAATTCCGAAGTATTCACTACGTTTACTTACAAGATACAGGCACCACCTAGTTTGAGGACGACTATACCATCACCATCACGCCTGTATTCCCCGAAGGGTTAGGCAGAGGTACCAATGTACATCCACAGGACAGGACTACTATTTCACTAATAATGCGAACTGCCAAATTTTACCAAATTATTTCTGGATGCAGGCCGCTTCCAACCGGTCCTATAGGAAATCTTTTGGAAAATATTACGGCTGATATAATGATGATGTTAACCTAATTATAAGGTAACCATTGCAACAACGGTTAATAAACTATATTCCGAACAAATGTCTCTTCAAGCAATCCCAACTACAATAAAGCTAGAAATCGATAACCTATGTGCTTCACTGACAACCCATCCATGATTATAAAGAAAGCTTGCCAACCTAATTGCTATAAGACTTGATAAGCCTGATTAGCCACAAAGTAATATGGTGGACCTACTTTCCTGACAATTTGCAATAATAATGCGTTATTTGACGGATGCAAAGGTTCAGTGGGTTGAACCTTACCGGAATTGTTCCGGATACGCGTTTATCGTGAGCCAGGCTGCCTATTATTAAACTATGATTACTTAAGCCTCTGTCATGGTGAAGTTCAAAGCTACATACATTATTTTCCATAATTTTTGCAAGTTTATAAGTTGTGATTTTCATACTGGTTTGTTCTAAAAACACGGTGCACGGTTGACTGAGCGATTGGCTGCGCTGTGTGTTGCGGGTTCGATTAACACACAAATTATTTTTTTATTAGGGACTTTGTAATTTCAGTTGTCGGAAAGTGTCCTAGTGGTTCTTAGCGTGACTATTACGCTAGAGGTCTTGGGTTCGATTCCCAGATCGAGTCAAAAGTGTTATTGGGTTTTCTATGAATTTCTCAATAGCAGGTCGGAGTTCGGATTTGTGCCCTGTTAATGACGATAGGCTCGTCCCCTATTACAGGGGACATTGGTACACCTCTGCCTAGCCCTTCGGGCAGTACAAGCGTGATGGTATGTATGTATGTTTGTTGAAATCTATAAAGAAGCCGCTTTTATTGTAATGTGCACTGCATGCTGTATGTACATGTAGTACCTACCTATGTTCCTACTATGTAGGCCTCTAATTTATGATTACCTGAAGACTAGGCTGACCACACAAAACGAACAACACAGAAAATAAACATTAATCAAAAAAATGGTCAAAACTGAGTTCTATTGAAAAAAAAAGTCACTTAAAAAATGAAAACAGCTGACATCGGTCTATAAAAAGTTCAATTTTATTTAATAGAAGCACGACATCCGCGAATGAGCAGCATTTAAATTTCGAACGCTCATTTTAGATCCCACGTAGGGATGTGTTTATTAATACTGGCTTAGAAATCGAATAAGAAAAAAGGTCTCAAATCTGAGTGAGTGGTATCCATAAATTGAAATCCTGCACTACACACATGATTTTAGTGAGTATGGATTTGTTTGTCGAAATAAGACTGAAAGCGCCTCGAGGTTTGTTCCTCTGTAGCATTTCACTGCCTATTCATAAACTAGATCGACTTTCAAGTGATTGCTTGAGTGAGTGTAGATTGTAGATTGTTCTGTTTTATTTTTTATTGGAAATATATCGGTAGTTGTTCAGATAATTCTAGAAGTATGCTGTTTGGATTGTAAAAACAAACCTTAATAATAACTTAATTTCTAATCTGTGATAAGAACAAGTCTTTCATTACTAGTATACAATTTCCCAGAAATCGGTCCAGTGTTTGTGTGCGTATTAAATATAAGTTTGTTTATACAGATTAATACTCAACTTATCGATACAAAAGCAATAAAAACGCTGAAAATATTAATAATCGTAACGAGATATTTTATAATGTTCAATTAATATTTATTTGCCCGTGAAATTAAAAAAAAATATATCGGTTGTGCTTGTGATATTAAAATTCACGCAATATGCAATTCTTTATTATTTCAAACATTAATAAAATTGTATTTATTACTTTTTGTTAGAATATGTAGGTAACAGTTTTGTTTGTAAATAGGTTAGGAAAGTGGTAAGCCATTTATGTCCTAGTTGGATGAGAGTGCAAACGGTGTAGTCACATCACTATGACACCGGTCGCACTTCGAATATTTCTACAACTGACCATGATTTTTTTCACGGCCATCTTCAGTCAGAGCAACGTATACAATGCATTGTGCAGTATCATTCGCCACAACATAATATTGAATGCTAAAGAAAATCTGACAATCTGTTTGTAACTTCATTACTGCAAAACCACTGAACAGATCGTAATAAAAATTTGATAAAGAGGTAGAATGCGTACATAGGATACTTATTAATCCGAAACTATGTGTTTGCAAGGACGAAGTCGCGTGCAAAAAATAAAATCGTTAAGTCATTGTTGCATCAAGTATTTATGGAAGTCGGCAAAATATTAATATTTAATTATGATAAAGGTTTAATTCGAGATAACAGCGTCATACGCATCGATGAACGAATAAATGAATGAAAGACGAGTTATAACTAGGGCGTTCGATTCGAAATTTAAATTTGACTGAATGTCATGCGCGGTCGTCGATCCGTTCTACCCGATCTTCAAATCATATTATGCGCAATGTGATCAGTCGATTTTAATATTGTTTCATGCTAGTCTGTTCTCAGGTTCAGGATTCACGACCTGAAAAGGGTACATGTTAATCTAAGCGTTTTTTTTCTACGCTTTTAGGGTTCCGAGAAGTGCCAGCGGAATCCTATTACTTAGCCTCTGCAGTTCGTCCGTCTGATTGTCAGCGGGCTGTACCTCATGAACGGTAATAGGTAGAGAGTTGAAATTTTCACAGAGTGTGTATTTCTATGGCCGTTACAACAACAAATGTTAAAAATAACAAAGTTTATAAAAAATTAGTAAAGTTTATAAACTTTAAAATAAAATAAATCTAAAGGGATTTGCCGTAAAAGAAACGTGTTAAATATTATACGGTAGTACTGAACCCTTCGTGCGCAGTGGCACTTGACCAGTACCAATAAAATTGTATTACATAATAAGGCCATTGATACAACCTCTATTCTTACTTATACGGGGAACAGGCAAAAGGATTTATTTAAGTATATTATCATAACTCCATTACTCAATGCAAATGATATCTTTTTACGTTATCATCGTATATACAATGATACAACATGCCTTACACAATTTGTCTAGAACAAACTTGGGCGGTACTTTAACTCATTAAGCCTGAGCACACATCGGATATCTCTTTAATTAAAAAAAAACACGGATAACATAAAAAAGTGTCAGTTCCTATGAATTAAGGTTAAGTTTTTATTGACTTGTCGATTCTTGTGACCGCTGGTGTACCAACAACTTGACGGCGTGGATGAACGTTTGTCGGAAAATAATATTTGACTCACGGGGCGAGTTTCTTTTGTTTATGAGTAATTTTTTATTGTGTAAAATAAATTACTGTTAGCCATTTTATTGCATTTATTTCTAAATAATTGCAACTTCAAATATGAATAACTACATAATAAGGGCTTGCTTTAGTTGATTGCTTCGCTGTACCTAAAAGCCGGTTTTGAAAAAGCAACCTTAAAACGTTTACCATATAATTAGAATTTGTACAGCATACACTATTGTCAGAGTAAACACCTAATTCCTAAGAAGATATTTCAATAAGTTTCAAATGTTGAACATGTATGGTATTAACCGCGGTATTTACGCATAACGGCTTAAGTCCAACATCTAAAGATTATATCTTAGTTTAAACAATAGATAATACACGTTGTAATTACTTTATCTTATCTCTTTGTAATATTTAGCCGCGTGAACGAAAAAGTTGGATTATTATTTTGGCACTGAACCCGATAAAGACAGACTGAGAAAAAACGCATTTTTTCATACAACTTTGAATGCTAAACTGGGTTAATCAGAACAAGATTTCAAAAGGGATTTTTACATTGGATTAATATAGTTTGCTATAAAGAACACTGGATCATTAATTCGTCGTCGTTAAACACATTGTGAACTTGACATAGATTTAAACAAAACTGTTTATTATTTATCATTTTTAAATTTTTTAAAATCTTATTTATTTATTTATTTAGTTATAATTAAATTAAAAATTGAGTGTTTTTTGTCAACAAATCAGGTATTATAACTTGACACTGAAATCTCTTAAGTTTCGTTCTGATTCACCCCGTGTGTTCCTACTCACCCCGTGTTACTATACTTGTATGATTTTCAATAAACAATTCTCCCGTGATAAATTATTTAAAACCACTTTTACCACGATTAATTTAATTTTCGAAAGTTTTTATCAAACGGTGTTCACAAAATGAGAAAAAAAAACAGATTTAAACCGACCCGTATTCATGTAAATACTTTATATCTAGACTTTTAAATCTCTAAAAAGAAAAACCACCTTTTTATGCAAAGGCTCAAATAATACCCTCTTTAAATTTTCCACCCTTTATTTGATGAGACGTAAATATATAATGTATAGAGCTTAGACACATTCTAGTGCTGTAAATTATATAGGCAAGTGAGCAGGCAGTCATTCGGCAAAAATGTCCCCTGGGGTCGACGACCTCGTGACCTTTATACCCCTCCTGCACTCATTCGAACCCTTTAGTTGGAGATAAATAACACCGTTCAACTAATTGTTTATGCAATCAGCAAGAGAATAAAGACAGATTTCATTATAATTAATTTTATTAGGCGTTTCGTATTATAATTGTACTTTGGACGTCCGATTCTGCTTAACGTGTGTGTGTATACTAAAGATGTGTAAGAGATTTAAATTTCGAACGAAATATTTTTATTTTATTTTTAAAAAATATGCTCTGTGTGTTACTAGCCTTCTTTATTAAAAACACAACGGCAAAATGGTAAGTAATTACGAATTATATTTAACGGTTTTTTTTTTAATACAATTTTAACATTTAAATCTTAAATACTGTTATCAAAAAGATTAATGTGACATTTGAATATGCAATTTTATGATTTAATTAGTAATAACAACTCGCTCATTAGTTACGTAAAAACCGAAATGTTGTAATCTATTTTTATTAATGTGTAATTATTATAATAAAAGTATACAGCGTGTGAAAAACGTGGAATTATATTTACACACCAAAGAGGGCGCCATCTTGTTGCTAAAAAACTTATGTTTAAAATAAGAACATCTTTATTGTCTACTAGCGAACTGCCCGCGACTTCGTCCGCGTGGCTTTTTTCACCCGCGTTTAGTTATGTCTTTGGTTACTGCTCCGCTCCTGTAAGTTGCAGCGTGATGTTATATAGCCTATGTTACTCAGGAATAATGTACTTATCTAGTGTCAAAAAATAGTTAAAATCGGTACAGTAGTTTCGGAGCCTATTCGATACAAACAAACAAACAATTTTTTCCTCTTTATAATATTAGTATAGAGGTTTTTAAGAATTCTTCCTTGTCTTTGCTTTTCCTACTCTATGTCTCAGTCAACGTAATTAAGGCCTAAGCCAAAATTAGTTATAGCGAATGGAGTGGTGTCTTTGTCGGAACTAACTTAGTTATCTTCGCAGGTCAATTAATGGGGTGAGTAGATCTATCGGTCCATCTAAGATAGACCTATCACTATTATATGACGACACGGCAGTGGCTGATCGATTGGTTGGCTGCTGTTCTGCGTGTCGCAGGTTCGATTTCCGCACGTAACAAATATTTGTATGACCTAGAGTTGTTCTAGGTCTCTGTTGATGTATGTGAGTTTATGTTTTTAAGTAATCACGATATAGGAGAAATTCCGAGAGTGGGGCAAAAGCCCTGTTTAATTTAATTATTTAAGGCTCTTCAACGACTTTTTACCAATACACTAACAATAGCTAGCTTGAAGTTATTGTATTCCAGTGAATTTGTTATTTATAAGGGTGCCTAGTACTTGGAATTAGAATATCAATTCACTTGAAGCTATTGACGGTATAACGTAACTAGAAAAACAATTTAATAGAAAATGGCGAACAAACAAATTGAAAAGAAAATTATGATAAGTTCAGTTTTAAACATACCATCACGCTTGTATTCCCCGAAGGGTTAGGCAGAGGTGTGCCAATGGACACCCACAGTTCGCCGATATGTTTAGGTTCCATGTAATAGGGGGCCAGCCTATTGCCATTCCGACCAAGGAATCGAACCAAAGATCTCTAGCGTAGCAGTCGCGCTTAGGACCACTAGGCTAACGAGGAAGTCCGCCGCCAGTTAAGTTTTTAAACTGTTATTAAAGAAATAGTATCCTTGAGAGATTAGAATTTTTTTAGCTTTAGAAGTGACCAGAGAATTCAATTGTACAAGAGACCAAGAGACACTCACTGTTGTGGTGGGGTATGAATGCTTTAATTAACTACGTCACAGCAATGGTAACGATGGTAGTGGAATTCCCCTTACAATAGAATTTGTTTTTTTTGTTTTTCAAAAAAACTATACGTATGTAGTAATTTCATATATTTAGAACAAAAAAATATTTTTATAAAAAAATAAAAAAATATTGGCATTCAAATTTTATCACCTTAATAAAGTACTTCAATTTTATTCTCTTTGTTCTGAAGATTTCAGCCGATGACACATAGGTTGACGTACATAAAACCCATAGAAATAAGTAGGCCGAACAGTCACCACCATAAAACGGCTCACAGCTTACTCACATATCGGCTAAAATAATGGTCGAAAGCATTGAATCACGATATTCACGATCATTAAGAATGTAATTACCATTTTATCTTTATGAGCAATGAACGCGAAACTATTGTTAGAGCTATACAATATTTACATTAAACATACCATCACGCCTTTATTCCCCGAAGGGTTAGGCAGATATGTACTAATATACACCCACGGTTCGCCGGTATGTATAGTTCCCATGTAAAAGGGCGAGCCGTTTGCCATTAACCGGGCACAAATCCTAACTCCTGCTACTGAGAATTTCATGGAAAAACCTAGCAACACTTTGCTGGACCTAGGAATCGAACGCAAAACCTCTAGCGTAACAGTCGCGCGTATTACCTCAGGGACAACGAGGAAGACACATTCACATTAAAATTGTTGTTAAAAATTCATTGCGCAGTCAAATGTCGCGAAAGTACGTACCTAATTTTCTTAAAGGAATTTCAGGGATTCTTACAAAACCCCATTGTGACAGACGAACAAAAAGTGATCTTATAAGGTTTCAGTACTTTTCCTTTTGATTTACGAAACCATAGAAAGTTCTTTAGTCATAACTAAAGAATTTCTAAGAACACAAAAATACTTATATAACCTTTAGTTTACTCTCACAATACAGAAACAATAAAGACGTCATTCATAATTTCAATGGCAAAAAATATAAACCAAGGCATTGCCACCCAACGTGGCAATGCGGCCAGTCTTTGGTTACTTTTCTAATTGACGGCGATACGGAGGGCTTTTTAATTCCATGTAGTTTTCATCCCATCATTAAAACGTAGGTAAATTGACCAGCTTGTAAAGCACTATGAAGTTTGCCACGCTGTGGTAGCTAATCCTACTACAAAGTAAATATAACATAATGTAACATATTATTATTATTAAAATGACTCAAAATTCATTACTTATACTTTTCTAGCTATACCACCGCGGTTTAAGTTCGCACACTTACTGCTCCGCTCCCATGTGTCCTAGCCTGATGTTAAATAGCCTGTTCCTCATGAATATGGGTATTATATATACAAGAAGAATGTTCCCAATCCGACCGGCAGTTCCAGAGATTAACGCATTTAAACAAACAAAAAAAAACTTTTCTCTTTTATATAACTATAGATGAGCATGACCACGGTATTTGAACAGATGAGACATAAGCCCCATCTCCCTTAGATTATTAAGTTGAAAAAACTTAGCATTTCTAGGAGACCTGGAGCCAAAGTAAAAGCCATAACTGTCGTCCAATACCAACTGTTCAGATTTCAGTCGAAAACAGATTCGCGGAATGTTTTAGAATAGCGGAACTAGTGTGGAAATATGTGCCAAGTTTTTGACGCGCCGGCCCAAGCCTGCCACGAGTTCGCAACGCATTGCCCTTTGAAAATATTTCCTTTGACAGCATGCGAGATTGTAACCCTTTTTTTGATCACACAACCTATGATATTTGTCGGTTTTAGAACTCGATATTACACGTTACACGTAAATACAAAGGAAAATGGATACCGTAACCAGGATTTTGTAAAAACTTAATTAAAAAGTTTGAGTTTCTTGCTCGTTCTTCGCCTTGAACCACCTACGTTTTGGAATGAGCAACTACCTTCAACTTTCTGACAACTGACCTACTCCATGACAATTCGAGAGTGCTCTAATGGTTTAATTGAAATAAATACTTTAACTTTTGACTATATTTAGAAAATGAAAATTCCCAATACCGTATTGTCATCACAACGGACTCTATGGAAAGTTTAAACTTGATAGGGTAAAAGGAAAATGGCCAAAAGTACCATAAAACTACAGAACATACCTACTTCCATAGATGCTAACACGAAAAACTTTAAAAAAGCTTCTAAAATTATTCAATTGAGTAGAGCAAAATCCCTAAAAACGTAAAAGTCGTACCTATTTTTGTTCAGCCTTTCCGTATGTCTATTATTGATTCCGTATTGTTGGTACAGTCAGTAGGTAATAGCCTCTTGATCCTCCCTCAGTCAACAGCTACTTCCAGGGGGATAATCAACCTATTTTCCCATTCCCTCTGCGTAGGTACACACGTCTCCTCCCAGTAGGGTAGCAACACTTGAGTAAAACGCTCGGAATCGCATAGATGGTTACCGTGAAGGTTGTATGCCACTGCCAACTGGCTGGAAAGTTTAACATTATTCAAACACTCAGCCGAATTCCATTTAGGATTCGATTTTTAAATAAATAGGCGATTGTGATTTTTTTATTTTTATTTTGGATAGTTGTTTGCCCAGCGTCGGCAAGTGAGCACGATGTTTTAAAAGTAATAGGTATATTTTATTCAAGGAAAGTTTTACTTTGCATTTGCGTAAAAAGTCCCGCAGACACACAGGTAAGCCGGGTACCTCGGTCACAAGTATAGTGACCACAGTACCTACTTACCTAATTAAAAAAATAAAGTCCGTAACAGGCCGTCATGAAATATCTTTTAATTTTATATTTCCTTTGAATTTTATATTCTTTTTCTTAGTGTAAGGACTTACGACAATTAATGTTCACATTCTTAAGTTAAAAGTAAAAGCTAAGCATACAAACAAACATAAGTTTATTGGTCTTTACTTACTTACTTTAGTTATGTAATTAGTTATACATTATTTATTATACGGTAGGGCCCAAGCTAGGCAGCGCCCGCATCTTGGGGGCCAGTGCAGCGATAATTTATATTTTTTGTAAAAAAATGAAATTAATTGTTCCACAATACAATCGTATATTTTAAATACTTACGTATTTTTAATCCTATTACAATACAACTGTTTCTTTAGCCAATAAGAACGTTACATTCTAAAACGTTAAACTGATCGCACAAATTGCCATATCATTGCGAAAATTAGCAGAATCTTGACAAATTGGATTTATTTATATCGCAGCTGTCGATGAACTCGACGTTCCTGCCTAAGGATTATTTTTTAAGTAAGTATTTCTTCTTCTTTATAATCCGCTATCCGATATTATTTTTTACACGACTGTCAATTAAAATTACTGTAATTCTTTTGATTTTATCTCGTTTCTATTTTTTTGCAACTAAGTACTAGATTCCTTCACCTAAAATACCATACAGGTAAAAACTGTAAAGGTTGTAAGACAATGCAACCTGGCCGAAAATATTTATAAGTTTAATTATAACATTCAAATGAATTCCAGAATGAATTCAAATTAAAATAATAGGCGATTGTGTTTTTTTTTATTATATTGGAGTAGTGGTCTGTTTAAGCTCATGTAGTAAGCACGTTATTTTAAATATAGATACTTAATATAATAATCCAAAAACTGCATTTTAATCTATTGTACATAGTTTTGAAGCCGCACACTTGCACCCGGTACCGTATCCACGTTCCAATAATTACTTAAGACCCTATTACTTTATTCGTCATTTTCCAAAACTTCAACTACCTTAACTATAATTGTCACCCTTAAATAAAGAACTATAAGTTCAAGTTTAAATTATCGCCAACATGATTGTCCATCTTCACTTAACACTAGGCGTCACCTAAATGTAATGACTAAATAAAAGCGCTCTATTGGATTTTCAACTCTCGGCGCTGAAGCGAGAGAATCTGTAATCCACACTAATAAAATTAAAAGACTGTCTGCCAGTCTGTAACCCCGGCAAAACCACTGAACCAATCGTTATTTAACAAAACGGTCACGTGGAATTAAGGAGTACCGGCTTCTTTATAATACGCGACTTCGTTAAAAAAGCTAATATGAATTGCATACATACCATCACGCCTGTATTCCTCGAAGGGTTAGGCAAAGGTGTACCGCTATACACCCGCAGTTCGCCGGTATGTTTAGGTCCCAAGTAATAGGGGGCGAGCCTACTGCCATTAACCGGGCACAAGTCTTAACTCCAAGCTGCTACTGAGATTTTCATAGTCAAACCTAATAACTCTGCTCGACCTGGGAATTGAACCCAAGACCTGTAGCGTACCTAGCAGTCGCGCTTAAGACCACTAGGCTACCGATGCAGTAACAAAATCGTCGTAATTAAATCGAAAGAACTAATCCTAGCTATTGAGGTTTTTGTCCCACTAACAGAGGTAATTAAGTACTAAAGTCTCAGGACCTCAGCATAATTTCCAGCTATGGAGGTTTTTCAATTATTCAGGTCCCACTATATTAAGTTTTACTGTATTTTAGTTCGTGTTAAAGGAAACTATGATACTCTCAGACTCTAACACCTCTGGATTTACTTTTAGGGCTAAACTAACTCGTATGGTATAATGAGGCTTAATCTGATCCACCAACAGGACCTTTTTCATCAACTTTGTGATCATCGGTACTAACTTGAAAATCCAACGAGCGGACAACATTAGGCGCTACGTCGGTGTACGCCGAAAATGCGCAAAAAAATGTTTACCGTCTTGAATAAGTAATAAAACCGATCCCCTTATCAACGTTACTTCGGCCATTGGATATTAACAGAATTAATCATACACCAAGTATAATAAATAGGCTTATCAACTGGCATTAATAAATCTACTACTTAATACTATATTTTTTTTATACTCTCTACTTACATTTTTAATTACGAACGTTAATTGAAATCTGCATGGTCGTGCCACTGATTTCATATGCGGAATTAATGTTACCTAGTTTGTTCTAGAAATAAAAATCAGCAGACTAATGCTAGGACACGATACTTCTGATTGGGATCACTAATCGAAAAAGAATAGGCAATCGATAATTAGATTTGATGGTTTTTAATTAAAAATCTTAATTAAAAATTATTAATTTAATTAAGTTCTAATTTCTAAGATTTCTAATTTGCAGCTCTAGAATGAGTTTGATTGTTAGATTTTTTATAACGAAATTGTTCTTATTTACTGATAAAGATAAATGGGTACCAATTATGTGAGTGTATAAGCAGTAACACCCATCGGTGTGATAGTAAATGTGTTATCACTAATCATTAATCTGTTTGACAAGATTCGTTTATGAGAAAATCTCCAACAAAACAAAATGAATCGCGGTATTCTATCAAAGGGTATTTTTTTGTAGCTAAGTAGCAAACATTTGTGGCTTCATTACCCATAAGTTTCGTAACAAGTTAATTGTGATTGCCGTAAACATAGAAACAATAAAAACCAACGTCCAAATATTTCTCAAAGACTTTTAGTGAAGTCCATTGAATGAAAGACTTTCGTAATAAACTTGAGATGAATAATATATAAGTTATAACAATAAAGACAAAGTTCAATTTAAATAATAATACAGGAGATGTAGGGACCGTCATGAAAAACGCGTACGTCTAGTCAAGAGTTTTACGACAACTCGTTGAACATTAAAAAAATTAAACTTGTTAAAATATTAACAAAATCTTATAGATCTACTACATTTTAATCACGAACGGGCAAAGTTTCAGAAAGGTGAGTTTATAAATAAGTAAATAAAAAATGTTTAAATTCCTAAGATTTCAGACTTAAATTTTCTAGACCAGTTAATAATAAATCTTTATTGGAACAAAATGACATTTTACAAACTAATATTGTGTACGTAAATAGCTACATTCGTTACAAAACTGTGTCGCAGCTATTAACGCCCTTAATTAAGTTATTTTAAGGTTTTTGTTATTAAAGATCCTGGTTTGCCCAAAATAGAGCTTTGACTAAGTATTTTTAAAAGTACTTAAGTAGTACTATGTTAAGTACCACAGATATAAGGTCCTATTGTCTACGAACAGGATAGTAGCTTTAACATTCCCCTTTCGAAGGAATTATTTATTTAAGTTGCAACTTGTCGACTTTGCTGACATTCATGACATTTTTGAGACAATTGTAGTGTCATCGGGGTGCTCATAAGAGGCTTACAGTCGCACTAATACCCCCGAAGTCGAAAGCTACCTCCCGTATTAAACGTCTGTGAAGAGAATTTCCAAAAACTTAAATGTAAATTGAAAATGTAAAATGATATCTTCTTTGTCTCCGTTCGTCGATTGAACTAAGTCTCTACATATAAGATACTTAGTATACCTACTAGTTTTACTGGCTTCTATTGTAAACGAGAGAGTAGGGAAAATAATTTTAACTTACGCTACATGATTTCTAAAACCGAGGTTAAATATTAAACTGTAGTAAGTCGTAATAACCCTCATGTTAACTAACCGGAGTACATAATTATTTATGCAAATTTTTCGTATTAATTTTTATGAAATAATTCTTAGCTATATAAAAAACAGCATCAAAAGTCATTACATACAATATAAGTTACTTGCCTACGTGTCGTCTGGTAGGGAGAGACAGACAGGTGATCATACCTACTCGCCCGAAGGCAATTGATTAACCAGTACAGGTACATAAGTACCCATAAGTCGTGAACCAATCGTGTAACTATTTGTTCAAAGTTAAGTTCAAATTATCAACGCTTCAAGTTATACCGCTTGAGGGAGAAACCTCCCGCTACGAAGGAGAGGAGGTACAAGCTCTTAAGTGGACGTCGGACGAAAAATAGAGAGGTGAATGTCGACTCGGATATTTGTATAATTTACCGCCGAAACGTATCCGAATTAATTCAGAAAATTTTATTTTGTAGCTAAAAGTCATAATGTGTTTTTATTTTGTGCAAATTTATATAATGGTAACACAAAAACTAACTTCCTTCTTTCATGGAAGCGCAAAAACAGCCTTGGGCTTAAACGAACAGTTTTTCAATGACGTGTAACTTCCAAACATCACAATTAGTCGGAAACAATAGTGTTCCCTGCACGCGGCTGTCCGGCTTCGTCAGTTTGGCCAGCGGCTAATATTCGACGGGTCAATAAGTCGGCCCCTCATTTTCCAACGATAAAGTACTAACAAACACTGCTAAAATAATCGTAACATTTTTTAACAGGCACTGGAATAACGCAAACATTTACTTATCTATGTTGATTGCATTGCTAATTGTACTGAAACAATATCCTTTTGTTACAAGAAAGACCTAGTTTTGGTCGCGAAACGCTAAATTATACAACTTTGCACTAACAATGGACGGTTAGTATTTATATTTTCAACAAAAAATTATGTTTCTACTACTGCTTAGTGGTTTAGTGAGCGTTTCTTAGTACCTACTTCTTGGCCGTTGTTATAAAATAATGGTTATTATTCAAATGTTAGAGTTAGTTACATTCGAGAAACATACGGTGCTTGTAATAAATTGATTACTTCGAATGTTGCAAAAATAACGTTCCTTAATATTGTGTAGTTTGATGTATTTTGATCTATTTTTAATTCGTTTTGTCGATAATGCGGTTACCGAGCCCGATTTATCCGACAACTTCGTAGATCCGACGATATTTAATATTCTGACTCTGAATGTGGAAGTCGGGCCATGGTCGGGCCTTTTAGGCCCAAGTCGAGTTGCATATGTAGGTATTTGGTGTCCGATACTTACTTTAAAATTTAATGAATATCGACTGTTAGGTACGCATTTAATCTCTAAAGTATATCTTAGTGTTGTGCTACATGAGACAATCATGTATCAGTTACCTATTTATATCTCTACAATTTTTTAAGCTACTTTTTTAAACTTTCAAACAGATGTGTCTAGAATGATATCTTTATACATAATTTCTTTAATTTTATTACATTTAAAAAATTACCATAGTTAAATATTATTAGATACCAGACGTCTACAAAAGTCGTAACTAATTACTTAATATTTTTTTTAATATCTAGTCTTTTTATTGGTTTTAATTTTTTTTTTCTATTTTTTTTTCTCTAGTCTAATCTTAGCTATGTAAGTCGTTAAAATAATAACTAACAATAAAATACTTACCTTAATAATGCAGATTAATGATATATACGGCTAGTAGATTAATTATATACAAAATTATTTTATTCCTTACCTCAATGTTGAAAATAGAAGAAAATTCGAAAGTTTTCCCGCGCGCCCTTATCCGTTTATAACTCTCCTTTTCCGACCTCCTCCTTTTTTTAAGACGCGCGATCCCTCTTTCCTCCTCTTTTATCTTTAGGACAGTAGATTACGACAGATACATACCTCTTTAGCGTTTTTTTAAACTAGGTCTACGGTATGTATTAATTTTTTATATCATTAATTTCTCCTACGCAATTTTTATTTTTTTAGTTTTAAAAGTATTTTATTTTCCGATTAAATATTATAACTAATTTGTACTTATTTTTTACTCTTAAAAATAATTTATTTTGTTCATTATATGAATTATATTAAAAAATAAATTAACTTTTTTTACTTAAGTATTGTATCGCGCTTTTTTTGTTCGGAGCAAAAATCTACGAGTGCAGCTTTCACGTAACTTTTATAAAAAGTTGGTACGTAGTTATCTTATTCGTATTAAATAATTTTGAAAAAAATAGACAACTACTTAGGAACTTTTACTTAATTTCTTACCTAAGTATTTCATAAAATAAATATTTTACCTTTTTCCTAACTAATAATAATATTCACTTAGTGAAAGTGATACTAACTAAAATAACTAAATATGCAATAAATACAGGTAAATTGCAAATAATTGCAGAAACCTGACTAATTTAAATTTCACAACTTTTTTATGAGTTTTTAGTTGTGCAAGTGCACTAGTAACAAATTGCACATAACGGAGGCCTATATCGACCCGACGATGTAAGAAACACTATTATAACTTTTACATTACCGTTAACAAAGTACTTAAGTCAAATATAATAAATTAATTACGTAATGCGCTACTGTATGGAAAGTTTGGCGAGGGGGTGCGAGGCGCGCGGGGCGGCTCTCCGGACGGCGGGAAAACTTTTGAAGCGTCTCTCGGCGAAGTGGCGCGCCCGGGCTGGACTAGAGCTAGTGCGGACTTACCCTCTCCTCCTCGCGGATCATCTCGGCGATGCCAGGCCGGATGTCCACGTCGTCGGGGTGCAGCGGCGGCAGCACGGGCGCGCTGGCGGGCTCGGCCGGCGGCAGCAGCTCGGTGGCCGGCGTGGGGCTGGGCGTGGGGGCAGGCGCGCGGCTTGAGCCCACGCTGGCGCGGTCGTCGGACATGCGGCGCCGGGACTTGGGGGGCGAGTCCGCATCACGACTGCGCTCGGGCCTCTTGGCGCTGCGCCCTCCTGGCTGCACCACGGCATGGTCTCCGCTCACGTCCGTCAGCCCGCGAATCTTCAGCGACTCCGCCACCTTCAGCAGAGCTGGGATCTGCTCCTGGGACACGTTGATCTCGCCCCGGTACATGAAATCCACAGCAGCTTTGAGATCGCAGTATTTGGTATCACGCATTATTATTATCGGGTGCTGGCAGGGATTGTCCATAAACAACGACTGAAAGTAGGGGCTGCATGCCGACAAAACCACTTTGTGTGCTTTCAAACTTTGTCCATCGCAAGATAGAGTCACATCCACGAAAGATTGAGTTTGCAAAAGTTGGTCAAAGCTGCTGGTAAGGTTGCTCTGATAGTTGTTCCACCGCAAGCAGAACTGCTGCGGCGAGTCGACCGGCTCCCGACACTCCATCGCCGCGGGGTCCTCCTCGGCCGGCATCACTTCAACGACAACGGGATCGCATCTGCAGCGGAAGGCGCGAGTTAGACACACTACGCATGCAACACTGACGACGGACCGCGAGGCACTGAACGACGAGCCTCAGAGCTGTGCGGCGAGGCGCGGGGCGGGGGGCACGCGGGGGCGGGGCCACTGCCGCGCTCTACGAATAGGTACTCCGCTTTTCCGCCCTCTGACGCCACGCCCCGCGCCCCGCGCCCGCGCCCCGCGCCCCCACGCGACCGCCGGCCGGCGCCCGCGCACCACGCGCTCACACACACGTATTGTACAATGTTCGCGTTACATTTGGCGATAAATTACAATTAAATGGCAATTCAAATACTCTAGCTACCTAAGCTACCGCAATAAATATGACATTTTAAATTGTTAATTATTTCATTAGATGAGTGGCGTTCGCAGGTAAACGGCGGTGATGATACAAAACAGTTAATTAGTTAGATTCGAATATAATTATTCTGGCTTTCAGTGTCATTGTGCACGATTTCATGTCACCCAGCTAGGTAAAAATTATAATATTGTAACATTGATACTATTTAAGTAGGTAAATTTTGTTTACTGCCTTACCTTGGTACATATAAGTACATCAACAATTGAGTATAGCTTTCTTTTCGTTCATGCAAATTTACCGTGCAGACAAAATAATTTGGTCCAATTCAATTAACATGCAGGTTGACTAAGCATTCTTAGGTAGATACCTGAGTATTATTATAATATCTAACTACAAAACTAAGCCTGCTTATCTGCATAACAAAAAAAAGACCTTGCGTTAAGGTTATACTAAAGGGAAGGTATACGAAAAGTAAGATTAAAATGTACATTTTCTCCATTACACACCTCATGTTAATATACTAATACATTTAAGTACTACATAATTATGTAGATATTATACCCAATAGAAATTGGTCCAACTATACAAATACCCATCCTACCTTTTCACCAATAATGGCAGTTCTTTCTAAAAAGTGACAGCGCGTAAAAATGATGGAACTAAGTCATAGAGTAGAAATGCAAATTAGTAATCGTGTTTTTAATTTAACTGTCATGTCATTTGACATGTCATCTACATTGCCTATGGTTTTTGACAGCTGTTCTTGTCTCTTTCTAACTGTATTAAAGAGAAATAGATAGCAATAGAATAAATGAAGTTTTGTCTTTAACTTTTAACTTTGTGTATATTTGTAGGTAAGTTATCAATTATTTTTCATTATCAACTTTCCACAACCGAATTAAATTAGTTATCAGTATCTAGCTGCATTAGGCTGGATGCCGACTCTTATACGGTTTACTCGCTCCTTGAACGATAGCTTTTCTGATCTATACAACCCAGTTTTGACCTGACCATACCCGTTGTTCCGAATTTTAGATCCAATCATAAATATGTACACTGATTACACATCACTGACTGTTATTTGTAATATTATAGGTAATAAATTTAAAACCATCTCTACTTAGCGTCATCTTAAGATGATTCCTTCAATGTAATAATAATAATACCAGCCTATTATTATCCTACTGCAGGGCGAAGGCCTCTTCTCATACAGAGCAGACACGAGCATTGATCACGACGCTTGCTCAAGGCGGATTGGCGATTTAAGACTTATATTAATTGTAAGTCCAGGTTACCTCACGATGTTTTTCCTTTACCGACGTCAGTTATATCCAAGATAAACTTATGAAACAGAAAAAACAATCATTGGTCACTCTTGGTCGTGCCTTTTGTGAATCGACAGCCTTGTAGAAGAGGTGGGTGTCTTACCCAGTGGGCCGTCACGACAATAACATCCTTCAATATAACCTGAAAGAATACTTTTTCTTTTTTTCTCAAACTCCAAATCAAAGCATTTATTTCAATCAGAACATTTACAGGCACTTTTGTACTGTCAAGAAGTTTGGCAGAAAGTTGAAGCTAATTGCTCATTCCAAAACGTAGGTCTCTATGGAGAAGAAATAGAGAAAAAGCAAGGAACTCCGCTCTTTTCATGAATTGAAGTACAGTTTTACGTTTTATCCGTATCTTACTAGTGGTGGTTAAGACCCAGATTCTACCAAACAAAGCGGTCAGTAGAGTAGATGTTTCGTAAACAACTACTGAGATACTGTGTTGAAGCTTATCGATGAGATGTGAAATAACGCAAGCCGTTTGATTGTAAGACACATCTCCTCTCGTCTCCGCTTCGAAGGAGACCGGGCTTAAGACTAAGAGACTAACTAAACCAATACAGCTCAATTCAGCTATGTCTATAGAAAATGCCTGTCTTGTATCGCATCCGTTCAGACGCGGAAAGCCGAACGCATGTGTAGTACGCATCTCCATACTAGACTGGTGTTTTACAAACAAAAAAGCTGAATTGAACTAAATAATATAGCCCATAATACTCTATATTTATGACGGATAATGCCAATAATATAACTGTTTATTAAATTAACAAAATATCAGACATTCATTAAGCACCACTTTGCAGGTATTTATTTGAAACACTCCACCCGTGTCGATCCCACTGAATAATGCTTCAAACATTTCGCATGGCCATGCCATTACATTCCCGTTTGATTCAAAATGTCAAATAGATCTTTATTAATAGTTATTTAGCCAAATTATCTTGCTACGAATATCGAAATGGTAATTGATTTGATTACAGGCGCGTACGTCCGTACCGTTTGGCAGAAATAGTTGGATACCGCGGGTTATTGGTTACCCGCGGTATCCAACAGAGCGATTTTCAGAATGCCTGAACAGCATTGGTGCTTTTCAGGTATTCTGAAAATCGCTCTGTTCGGTATTACGGATCCCCGCTATGCGCTGGTAATAGGCAACGTAGTACATACCTCATACTCACATGGAACGTTCCCTACACATGATTTCATGTTACCTATGTTTAATTAGGTACTTACCTCTTTGGAAATACAAACGAATGAATGTCAAGCGAATAGGCTATCGTTAGGTGGCTCTAGGTACATGTGCGTGTGTTCCTTAAACAATTATATGTACCTGTTTAATTATGTATACCTACGGTTATCGGTACCTACCCATATTTAGATAGGTAGGTACCGAAATGAATTTAGGCATAGCTGTACAGTTAAAAATGTATGTGTACTTGCATGTATAATATTCACAGACTTCTAAACCAAACAAAAATAACAAAACGAAACTAAATCTAAACGTCTTCAAAAACTTCTTATTAGTCAGTAGTAGAGTAATCAGTTCTAAGTAGAAGAACGAGCAAAAAACTCTATAGACACTCTTTTCAATTAAGTTTTTCCAAGATCCTGATTAGGTACATTAATCTTGTTGCTTTTCTACATGTGAAAACAATGTAGGTGAAGAGCAATATAAAAGTATTAAGATGAAGGTAAGTAATGGCAGCTAAGATTATAAAAAGTTCCGCTTTTTCGAAAGCCATTATTCAAAACTGCAGAGTGTAATGACCTGAATTGACCAATGACCACCCAATAACGTGAACGGGTCATTAAAGTCGTTTATTGTAAAAACAAAACAATACGCAGTTTCTCAGGCGTGTAATTAATACTCCAAAACGTTTAAGTTGGCGAAAGTTACACCAAAATGAATGCAGTCGTTTTTGAGATTTAACCAAACAATTTTAGACGACGCTTTAAAAAATAAAAATAGATTATTGATTTATTCGAGCAACGGAAAATTGTAGGAATGGAGAGGGGGTTTTCCTAGGAATGGGACAGAATACCTAGAATGACATAAAAAATACGAAAATAAAACTTAAAACCCGACTTAAAAAATCAACAAAGGTTTAATTTCGGAAGTCGCTGGGTTTGATAGCTTTTGTTTCGTCTGATTTTGTTTGGCATCTCACTCCCCTTCGGTTCAGTATCCGTTCAAGCCTTTAGTTCAAATTACGTACCTATGTTGTAAGTCTCTCTATATTGCCAATGGAGTAACAAAAACATTTCCTTCTTTTAAGGAGAACTAATTAGACTCCGCGGAAGCGTTAAAGGAAATTCTACGAAGTTGAATGGAAACTGAAGGAATCTGATCTAGTCTAGAACACAAAGGTAAACACACCTTCTATACCTATTGAACTTACCTGGAGAAGCGAAGATAAATAAATGTGGAGAAGGGATCATAGATTTAGAAGGTACATTATGTAAGACCCCTCTGAGAAGAAATGATTAGTTGGTTATTAAAAAAAAACTGCTGTAACGTAATTATAAAAGTGCAAAATGTATGGAGGTGTTCTTTTTATAATAACCGACAAAATACCTTAATGTTTCTTATCTACACACTATTAGGGGTGAATTTCTTTAAACTTATATAACAAATAAATATGCTATTGTATTCTATTGTACATTTTAATAGTGTTTTTTTCTTATATTCACGTCTTTTTGTTTTTACGGACAGTCATGAATTAAGTGTAAACATTTTGAGACATTCGTCCTGAGACAAATAAGAATCTTGTCATTAAAATTCTAGATTCTAGAAGAGATAGAAACACAAAGGGTTTTTTTACTTTACTTAAAGATGTTAATATACGTTCAAAAGTAATTTGGTAATTTGTGAAGAGATACGGTGGATTACTTTTAGAATCTCAGTTGGTTCAAAAATAGTTAAAATTTTGTTTATATTGGTTTTCACTATCTCGTTAGCCCAGTGTGATCCTAAGCGCGACTGCTGCGATAGTGGTCTTGGGTTCGATTTCCGAAAAACTGTTATTAGGATTTCCTATGAAATTCTCAGTAACAGCTCGGAGTTAAGATTTGTGTCCGGTTAACGGCAATAGGCTCGCCCTCTATTACATGGGACCTAAACATACTGGCGAACTGTGGGTGTACATGGTACCTAACCTACCCCTTCGGTGAATACAGGCGTTATGGTAAGTCATGTTTATTTTCACGATTCTAAGGTCTCTATTTCAAAGATATAAGTAGATAGGCGCAGTGTGTAACCGGTGTTTAGTAATTTAACGCCAGTGGAGCCACAGCCTAAGTAGGCTATAGGGAGGTCGTTCCTCGTTCCTGCAGTCGTTCCATTTTTCTTCGCTAATGGAAACTATCAATAGAAACAATGCATGGTGCGTCACAGCCTTTCTTTTATACTCTTATGAAAGCTTATTAATGTCGTGTGTGGGATGCAATCTAGGTAACAGTCTTCATATCGTTGGCTTGTGTAGGAAGACTAGATATTTCTTTTATCTTTTATATTTCACAAGCTTCAGCCCGCGACTTCGTTCGCGTGTTTTATATCTTAAAATTGCTACGTACCCGTGTGTCGTAGCGTGATGGTATATAGCTTGTACTATCGAGAATTTGCCTTTCTAAGTTTATCTTGGACATTGCTGTCATCGGTGAAGAAATAATCCGTGAAACTTAGGACTTGCAATTGATATAAGTCCGTAATTGCCAATCCGTTTTGAGAAAACGTGGTGATCAAAGCTCGATCCTTCTCTTTATGAGGAATGGCCTCTACAGTGGGACAATAATATGCTGGCATTAGTAATGGCGGTGGAAACTCTAAGCTGAGATCAGAGACAATTTGAATATTCAAAAAATGAGGGATCAGTAAAAACATCTCCAAAAATTAAGTATTTTTTTCTTCGGCTTCTTTCTTACAGATATTGAAACTTCGCAACTATTACCTAGCATTTCCTAACCACTAGTTACAATTTAAAGGAAGTTTAAAGTCACTCAACGTTCGCCCCTTGCACCTACAGCGGCGGGACGGCCGTCCCATCCCCGTGGGACTAGCGCAAAGTAAACAGTTGGCGTACACGATGAGCGACCGACTTACAAAACGGGGAGATATTCGAGTGAGTGAGTGACAAGGGCAACACAAGTTCTTATAAGTGTTTATTCACCTTTTGGAAGTCAGGGAGGCAATTGTAACAGGTTTTTGGTACGATCGCAAACTAATCTCAGTTTTAATCTGTCAAAACATACATATATATAAACTCATGCGTTTTTCTCATGGGGCAGAAACCGCAGAATGCAACCTGCTACGATCTTTACATACTTCTTTCGCCTCGTGCACGTTCATAAATCTGGTCATACAAGCATACCGGTTACGATTAGGTACTGCGCACCCAACGTTTCTGAAGAACCTCAATAATAACGTCAAATAAATAGGTATTTCTAGAGCCTCCAAAAATGCCTCTAATTTGGTAAATTTCAGCGACGGAATTTCAGGTAGGTAACATTGTCGCTAAGATGAGGTTATGTATTTTTTTTATTAATAGAATTGGCCTTTATTGCATTAGAATTAGCATTTACTGGATCAGAACGATGAACCAAAAAAAAATTGACACAGAACCTCCATAAACTGACTTGGATTTTTTGTTATGAAGGTATTTATTTTAATGTTATAAAGTAAAAACTTCATAATACTTTCATAATATAAACGTAAAGGTTTGTGAGGTTGAATGTGTGGATGGATGGATGGATGGATGTCTGTACCTACTTCAGTTTGCCGGTGATGTTGCTTAGCGCATTAAATTTTATCTCGCATTTCTGTTCTCTTGATAACATATCAACATTGACTCGGCCGAAGCCGTGGGCAGTAGCCAGCACTATTAATAGAAGTTATAATAACATTTCCTATCAATCGGTAGCAGATGTCAGCAAACTTGGTAGGGGCCACTGAGGGCCGATGCCTGCCGGGGCTGCGGGTTTTTCGAAAGAGATGCCGTGCCCCCGGAACGCAAAGGGCACATGAAGGAACATAGATGGGTTTTAGTCAGTAAAAGTCTGTCACTCCCGTCCCGCCCAGGGCGAGGGAAGTTATTTGATGATTTCCCATCTATAAAAATAAAAAAAGCTGTCCTTTTTAAAAGTTGCTCGTCTGTTGCTCAAGCTCAAAAGCTGTTCTGCTCGTCGCCAATATCGTGTAGCCTTTACCTAGAACATTCAGTTTAAGACCCCTTTAAGTTTAAAACAGTGTTCTCTAATAATGTTATCGTGTAAGTTGGGCGCGGCAGTTAATATAGCTGTTCTCACTACTCCGGCTCACTCAAGTCCACCAAGTAAAGTATCTGTGAGACAGCCAGTGCCCACTCAAAAGCGCGATAACCCTTTCGCGGCAGAGATAACAAACAAAATGCAAGCTATCAAAGACAAAAGAGTAACACAAGCCGTGGTAACATAAAGTCATTCTAGGAACCCAGTCGCTTGTGTTTGGACAGGGGCAATATAAAATATACAAGGGCCCTCGGTGGACGGCAAACAAATAGAGTACGCATGCGGACGTAGCTTTAAGAGCGGACTAGAAGCGACACCGGCCCCGCCGTGTGTCGCGTCCTCACTAAAAATAATGCATTTACTCCGAACTTTCACGTCTAGGGCTTTTAGATCTGATTTTGACTTCCACTATGAGATTGGGGGGTTAAACGAATCTCGCCTTTTATGTAAAGATTTTAAATGACTTTTAGTCTGAAAGCTTACTTAAAATTCGTTTTCAAAAGACAAAGGGCAAGTGCATATCTCAATCTATTTTTGTATGAACGTCTATTTGCATTTGTTAATTGATTTGTTAATTTTGCTTTTAGTCTTATGTACTAATATCCTACTTCTTACTAATATTATAAAATGCAAATGTTTGTGAGGATGCATAAATATATAGACGGATGTTTGTAACTTTCACGCTTAAACGGCTGAACGGATCTGGATAAAATTTGGCACTAATATAGATTGAAGTGTGGAATAACACATAGGCACGTAGGTTATTGATTTTGACGCGGTCGAAGTCACGGGCAGAAGCTAGTCCTTAATATAATTATAACTGAATACCAGATTACCAGCCCCACAGTACTACATAGATGTAATTATCACAAGCTAGTATTGTTACCTTGATTGATATGCAAAGGGCATCGGGGTGGAAGGTAGGTAGCAGTATACCTGTATAATTTTACACCACACAGGGTAGAAATATTTGAAGAGGTATTATAGTTATCTGCTGTTCTGCTGTTGCATTTTGACCGTGTAAAAGGCATCAAATAATCTCAGATAATGATTTGACAGCTTTTTGTGTCCAGCTTGAAAATAGTGTGCTTTAAGTCTATGTACCAAAAGCATATTATTTTTATGTTTGACGTATCAAACTATCAATTTAGTCTCTGAGATTAGAAAGTACACTAAAGGTGTTGCACCTTTCTATGGAATAGCTGTTTTTTGGGGACTAGAATCATGAAGGATCCAGCAGGATATCAGGGCTAGATGGATTTGCTCGACATATGCTGAGCTGGAGAAGTTGCACCAAATGGGGGTCCATTTGGTGCAATTTTGATACGCACAGCACTTCTTTTCATTTTTATTATTTTATTTTTATGTTGGCATCTTGTTTTTGTATTTATGTTTTATTTTTATGTTTAAATTGAACATTTCCTTACGATGTCTCTTCAACCTGTGATAGACTTAGTAATTAATAAAATCAATTGACTAACAAAAAATACGATTCCCAAAAATAAAACATAATACATTTTATTTTATTAGCGGAATCATTTAAATCCGCTCTCTAACTTTTATACATCTATGGTCGGGGTAGAAAAATTCATGGTGTAAGTATATAGTACAAATATTATAATAGTTTTGGCTCTGTACAAATAGTTAATAATAGAATTGTGTGCAGCGCTAGACGGACCACCGGCATTGAAGGTTGTTTGTGGGACTACCTACACACTTGAACGAAGAAAAAACTGAGAATGATTTTTTATAATATATAATGTTTATATATGTTTTTTTTTATATTAAAATATTTAATATTATATATAGGTCGTGATTTTAGTGTTTAAATAAGTATTGTGTTTAGGTTAATTGTTATAATTGAAATAAATGAACTTTACTAACGAGATTCACGAGTTTTTTATTTCTAATTGTATTTTTTATGTACGGTGTAAATTTTTTGATACTGAGCACACAAAAAAGACGCAAAAGTACACACGTAGTACACGGTAAAGTAGATTTGTTTAAACCATATATAACATTGCCATTAACAGAATTGGGTAGGTGACATTGTTAACTATAATAATACCAAGATACAAATTATCAAAAAAAAAAATACTCTAAAAGATTTTAGCTTAAAAACCTGATTATTTCTAAATTAGATTTCTAGTAGCTTTGAAATCCGATAACCGAGATTCAAGCGGGCGAAGTCGCGGTAATAAGCTAAGTCAACAAAGCGCGCGCTTCGAACTTCAAACCTGCGATTCGTATTATAAGTCGGGTTCCAACGTAGTTACTATGCCACACGCCGCTCCCAGACTTCACGGTGATATCAAATAGTACCTGCTATGTCTACAAGCTAAAGCCCCAAGGATGCTGCTAGATTTTCATTCCAAAATCTAATTACGCCGGCGACCAATGAAATCAATTTCTGAGATTTGATCAGAGACGTAAAACGAGCAAGTTTGTATAGTTAGCGATATTATGAGCAGTATTTTTTCTGAATAAATGAGTATCCACAAGTCGTGTTGGCCCAGTGGTTAAGGAGACCGCCAATCATGTGGGACTGTGGATTCGCAACCGAGCCGCCAATGTGTCATTTTTTATTTCATTCGTACTTTTTTAGTTTATCTTGGACATCATAGCGCGACTGAGGAGCATGGGGTGACGGGTTCGATTCCCAGGTCGGGCAAAAAATGTTATTGGGTTTTTGCATTAGGAATTTCTTTGTAACAGCCCGGAGTTTGGAAGTTGGTGTTGTGTCACCCCCGTGCCTCGGAAAGCACGTAAAGCCGTTGGTCCCGGCTGTCATTCGTAGATTTTTGACAGCCGTTACGGATAGTCAGAAGCCAGAAAGTCTGACAACCAGTCTTACCAAGAGTATCGTGTTGCCCAGTTACTGGGTTGTGGAGGTCAGATAGGCAGTCGCTCCATGTAAAACATTGGTATTTGTTGGCATTGACTCCAACGTAGTTGGGAAAAGGCTAAGCAGATGATAATGATGATCTATATCAGGCTGTAACCTAGTGCGTCAGTTAAGAAGATTATCAGTGATGTCCAAGATAAATTAAGAAAGTACCGACTTACTTACATATAAATTAAAAAAGACTCATTGGTACTTACCCGGATTTGAAATTTGAACCGATACATCCATCCATCCATCCATTCATCGCCAAAATTTAATTACGAGTGCCCTATCTATACTATACTCCAATATTGTATGAAAACTATCGTAAATTTCACTTTAGTTTCTGAATCCACACCGCATTCGCATGAAGGAGATTCGGCGAAGTAATTATTAAGTGGTCAATAGGCTCCGAAATTGGTTCCCTCGTATATTCTGTAACAGAGACTGATAATGGAAATTGCAATTCGACCAACAACACCCCGGTACTGTTGCACACCTACTAAAATCGTCAGTGACAGTAACTTCATCAATATTCTTGTATTGATGTGAATTAATATCTAAGCGCCGCCGGCTGAATTCATTTCAGTGAAGTGCATATGCAACTACGCACTGTACCTACTATTTAAACTATAGTAAAGCTAAAGAGTTTTCGTTTATTTTATTAAACGGTATTCTTTGGGACCTAATTAAGACCGCAGGAAAACGCTGGATGCAGGCCGCTTCCAACCGGTCCGGTGTAATAGGGGCAAGCCTATTGCCATTAACCAGGCACAAATCCTAACCCCGAGCTGCTACTGAGAATTTCATAGAAAAACCCAAAAACACTTCCTGCTCCACCCGAGAATTGAACCCAAGACCTCTAGCGTAGCAGCTGCGCTAAGGACCACTAGACTATCGAGGCGATTTTCAGTTACAAACTCAATTTAACTAATAAACGTTAAATAGATCCCGCTTAATAGAATTCGCTATCGCATTTGGTAGGTAATTTCGGAAAACTATCTACGTAATTTAATTTATCGCGTTCAGCCATCATAATCAGCAGTCACGGATCCCACACACATTCATTACCCATCCATTATGATTACAATTTCACTTATAACCAACATCCATAAACATACAGTACTAAATCAAACAGGATATAAAAAACTCTTGGTATTTTTCATTATTTTACATCAGTCGTAAAGTGTATGTGACGACAATACCTGGCACGCGAGGTAGGCGAACATCAATTAAATTGTACCACATAAAATGTTCTAAATCATAATCTCGACTACGGCCGTCAGGCGAACACGTTATTAATTAAGTTATAAAAAAGTCATGGCTGTATTAGCATATTTATGGATCTATAAAGTCGGGGGCGGGTCGCTACTGGGAATGAATGCCATCTAGCGGCATTGGGTGGAACTTAGTGCCGCTACATCGTTATGTCGACCGCTTGCATTTAAAGGAAACTTTCTGCAATTAAAAACTTTGGTCACCTTTTTAAGATATTGTATGTCAAAGATATGAAGTAGGAATTTTCAGAAATTATTTATAGCATACCTAACATACAGCAACAGTTCGCCGGTATGTTTTCAAGTCCCATATAATAGGGGACGAGTCTATTACCATTAACCGGGCACAAATGCTAACTCCGAGATGCTACTGAAAATTTAAGGCTAACGAGCCAGTCCAATCTATTTATATACTATTCTACTTTTATTATTATGACTCGGTCGTAGGCAATCGCCTACGCGTTATTATCAAAGAGCTTTTCTCATACGTCATCCAATCCTTATAGTTCATTACAAACAACGGCCAGCCACAACTATATTTTCCCTTTTAAAAACAAGAACAACTTTGCTCCACATAAAGAATTTCTCCTGTATCGTGGGTACGCTTACAAACAAATAAACTCACATACACAAACAGCCAAACCCGGAACAAGTACCTGTAGGCCAGACAAATGTTTGTTCCGTGCGAGAATCGAACCCGTAGTACGCAACACAGCAGCCAATCACTTAGCAGTACATCAACATTTAAGCTGGGAATTAATATACTGGGCATCGAAATAGATTACGTATTGGTATACCTTTACTTGCGCCACATTCAATGCAGCATATTCAATAAGAAACAACTGTCAAGTTAAGCAATAGTGCCGGTACAAAAATTACTTGTTCACAACCTTTAAAATGTTGTATTGTTTAAGACAAACTGCATTATAATAACGCTGTTAGGTTACTAAATGATACGAAAGTAAATTGTAACTCTAAATATGTTACTTTAAAATGCAGCAATTTTGCACATTTTTTTAAAAGTTTTTTTTTTCAAATTTGGCTAAAGTAGAAAAGCCAGAAAAGCATCGAGGCAATGAAGCTCGACGAGTCCCGGAGAAACGATTCAACTGTCTTAGATACCGCAACGAAATTAAAGAGAAAAGATTGGTGGAGGTGTAAGTAAAGCATAATTTTCGCCACGGATCACAATTGTCAATAACTTAATGGGTCCTAATGTGCGCTTTTACATTTGATTTGGCTAAAATATGGGTATAGGTGGTATAGGTTTAAAACCGCAAATATGAATACGAGTAGTTCATGTAACGTTGGGTTCAGTTAAACTAGAATTAGATACAATTAACCCCGGCTTTCGAATGAAAATCAACGCACAATTAATGTGACAAATTGTCAAGCGAGCGTACGCTTCTGTAATTGGCTAACTGAATTATGAACCACCAATCGGATCACGAGACCCGCGTACAATTTTGACACGTCGATAATCTTTGTTAGAGGCCCTGTTTGACCAACATAGTTATAGGCTTCCTAGCAATTAAATTTGCAACAAAACTGGTCGTGGCGTTAGATGCAAAATAATACCCGCATAGGTATTATTGTCCCACTGCATGGCGAAGGAATCTTCTCTATATTATGAAGTCTTTAGGAAGGATTTCGAGAATATTATGGTTGGAGAAGTAAATCAACGGAAGGTAAACGTTTTCCAAATGTGATGGTATTATCATAGTAGGTACTTGTATTATGCAGGTTATAAGAATGAGTGAAAGGCAACTCATCATCATCTGCCTAGCCTTTTCCCAACTATGTTGGGGTCGGCTTCCAGTCGAACCGGATGCAGCTGATTATCAGTATTTTACATGGAGCGACTGAATATCAGACCTCCACAACCCAGTAATGGGTAATACGATACTCTTGGTAAGACTGGTTGTCTGTCTTAAGAACAAAAAGAAAGGCAACTAACAAAAGGAATTTAAATGACAGGTGTAAGTGCAAAGCAAGGGTACGTCCTAGAAAGACCTACACTTATCTTATTTGTGAGGTTTGCAGTACCACCGTGCTTGTATGACCGTGAGATTTATGAACGTGGACGAGGCGAAAGGAGTATGTAAGGATCGCAGCAGGTGGCGTTCTTTGATTTCTGTCTATCCCTATGGGAAAAAGGAGTCACTTTAGGTATGTACGTATGTATGCAAGGTACTTCTTTTCTTTTTTTTTTCTTCTTTTTTTTTCTATTTAGTGACAACATAAAAGACTTTACTTTAGTAAAAAAATGCATAAGTAGAGAAAGTTTTTTATGTACGTGTTTCTGAACGAATTGACTTCTGCTCATGGAAATCTCATCATCATCTGCCCTTATCCCATGTTATTTGGGGTCGGCGCAACACGTTTTCTTCTTCCATACCATCCTGTCAGCCGTCATGCTATCACTCACTCCTTTCTCTTTCATATCATCCTCCACACAATCCATCCATCTTTTCTTTGGCCTCCCTCTCTCATGGAAATCTCATCTACTTTTAGATTTATTGTCATCCACGCCTGCTTGTAGATAGTTTAATTATCTTTGAAGACATTTCCTAAGCGATTAAAAGTTTCCTTTAGAAAAAAACCAAGATTCTTAGAAAAGTTCCATGATTGAAGGTTTTTATTCCAGAACTCGCCATTGCTTTATAAAATGCAATTGATGTTCTACCTTGGAACGTAAAATATAAATTGCTGAAAAAAACTTATATTATAAATAGGTAAGATTTTTTGTTTGTTTGTATTGAATAGGCTATGACCTGAACCTACCATCACGCCTGCATACTCCTAAGGCTTAGGCAGAAGTGTACCAATGAACACCCATTCCATGTAGAGCAAGTCTTTTGCCATTAACTGGACACAAATCTTAACTATGAGCTGAGAATTTCATTAAAAAACCCAATAACACTTTGCTCGACCTAGGAATCGAACCCAAGACCTCTAGGCTAACATCATCATCTCATCATCATCTTCCTGCCCTTATCCCATTTTACTTGGGGTCGGCGCAACATGTTTTCTTCTTCCATGCCAACCTGTCAACCGTCATACTATCACTGACTTCCTTCTCTTTCATATCATTCTTCACACAATCCATCAATCTTTTCTTTGGCCTCCCTCTTCCTCTAACAAGGCAATTTAATAATTAATCCACAGTAAAAAAACTTGTCGAAGTAACTTTGTAACGGCGAGCGTTTAAATTCCTAAAAAATGTTATTTCAAAAGCTCTTCAACGCGTTTATTCATAAAACATGGCGGGACGAGAATCCACTAATATTTGTCCAGAGTGTTTAAAAAGACGCATCTAATTAGACTCGTACAAAGCGTTTAGAATTTATTTCCGAGAATGAAACACAAACGGACACCGCTGTTGTAAATTAGTGTCGCGTACAAATTGTTAATTTAATAAATGTTTTGTAACCGCCTTGTTAGCTTAGTGGTCATCAGCGCGACTGCTACGCTAGAGGTCTTGGGTTTGATTCCTAGGTCGAGGAAAAAGTGTTATTGGGTTTTTCGATGAAATTCTCAGTAGCAGCTCGTAGTTAGGATTTGTGGCAATAGGCTCGCCCGCTATTGTATGGGACCATACCGGCGAACTGTGTGTACATAAATACACCTCTGCCTTATCCTTCGGGGAATACAGGCGTGATGGTATTTAGGATGTTTTGTAAAAGGTCGTGATGGCCCAGCGGTTAAGCCTCGCATGCATGAGGTTGGTTCGAAACCGAGCAAGTGCCAATGTGATTTTTTTATTCATATGTACTTTCTAAGTTTATGTTGATATGAATGAAGGAAAACATCGTGAGGGAACCTTGATTTACAATTTTATTAAAATAGGTAAGTCTGAAAACGGTAATCTGCTTTGGGTACGCGTGGTAATTAATGCTAGTGCCTTCTCCATATAAGAAGAGGCCGTTGGCCCTGCAGTGGGACAATAATAGGATGCTAATATTGTTATTAATTTGTAAAAAATAACGTGATTGTTGGAAGTAGATGCAAGATAGCTTCCCACATTTCTTTTATTTTATACAATCTACGGGTAGGTATACTAAAGCTCAAAATATCTTGTATTTGACTAAACGCGCTAATACCTGGATGAAGAAAATTGATGGAAAAATACAGTAAGTAAGTATACTACAGTCAGATTCATGAATAATAGTATAAGCAATATAATAACATCACGCTACGACACACGGAAACAGAGCAGAAACGAAATTGCCACGTTGTATGGCAATGCTGATTCTTTGGCCAAAGAATAGGCCAGCCCTCTGGTCACGTGAAGAATCGACCAGTCGCTTCGCGATGTCGCGATAAACTAGATGAGCGCTCGGTCCCCATGGCCCTAGTGTTTCAACCCCAAACGGCTCAAACATATAACTTTCATGAAGGTTAATATATTTGCGCCGTTTGAGATTTTCCGCACCAGACGCAGCCGCCCCAGCACAACACGTCGTGCAAGGAAGATGGGATGGCGCAAGGGTGTCGACGCATGTTGCATCCCACACCAGAGGTCTACCCAACTTCCAGGGCATTATAGTCATCCCATCTGGTCTCTTCCCATCGTCGCGTGCCAGGCCAATTGGCTCCAAAACAGCTGGCACTCCGGCGGAGACAAGAGCACGACGGATGATGTCATTAATGCTGGCGTGCCGTGCCATGCGGCCAGCGCTCTTTTTGCATGACAGGCCATGGTGTCCGAGGCAGTCGACAGCTTCACCGCACTGACAGCGGTGCGGAGCCCCACAAGGTGCACCCAGGCGCAGGCATGTAGCGAGCCGGAAAGTAGAGTCACTCAACATAGTGCCTATGTTGGGCGACGGTAGTGCCTGAAGCCAGAGACCTTTTGAGTGTACAGGCGCGATGTTATGTTGTGTAATTGCGTAAATAATGTATATTTATGCGATAGCAGCAATCGCGGTTGATTTGCTGTAATTTTTTGAAGAGTTCCGTTGTGTGTCTCCGGAATCCATCATCAGATCTATATGAAATTTAAATGGGACCATTTGGGAGTTTACCCTTTCCAACAAAAAAGAATAATCAAAATCGGTTCATAAACGACGAAGTTATCCGCGAACAAACATAATATAATAAAAAATCCCTATCTCAAAAACTACTGAACCGATTTTAATGAAACTTGCAGTATTCCCTAAGTTGAACAATACCTAGTACAACAAAAAAAAGAATTACTTAAATCATACATACATACATACATACATACACTGTTGAAATTTGGCACATTTGTTCAGACGATGATTAGACTAACATATACGAAAACTGGGCAATTCTGGCAATATTACATACATACAGGTCGAATTGATAACCTCCTTTTTTTGAAGTCGGTTAAAAAAGATCACAAAGCAATTACAGAAATAAATAACATGTACACAAATACAAAATAATATTACAGCAATAATTAATGAAAGAAGTACCTACTAAATATTTCAATAATACTTCGATTCCTGCATCTCTACAGTAATTTAGTCATTTTACTTTGTGATCAAGGCACCGATTCTAACTTTCGGCTGTGAAGGGCTCCAACTGTGTTTAATTGAAACACTGGTTAACTTTTTAATGGTATACTGAATTAATTGAAACTATGCGCTCACTTCACGAGCGCAACCAAACAATTGAACAATCTTTTATTTTCAATAATTCGAATCTCTAATGGAATTCAACTGAGTGTTTTGAAACTTTTCAGCCAGGCTCCGTGGTATATAACCTCCATAGTACCTGAATATTTAGGTATTTTGTTTGGATATATTATTCCTAATTTGAACTAAGTACTCGTATATTAATTACTTTAGGTATAACAATGCTTGATGTATGTACCTGTTGTGACAACACGTTTGGCCCAATGGCTGCACGCGACTGCTACGTTATGTCGCGGGTTCGATTCCCGCACGGGACAAATATTTGCAAACGTGTATGTGAGTTTATATGTTTGTAAACGCAGTCACGTTACAGGAGAAAATCCTAGTGATGGGGAACATTTTTTTACTTAAATAGATTAATAATATTTTGTTCCATATTGTACTTTCTAAGTCATCATCATATCAGCCGAACGATATCCACAGCTAGATATAGGCGTAACCTAACTGCTGCTGGCTGCGCTGCCCGCATCTAGCTATATCACGGATCACGGATAAACGTGAAGTTGCGGACACCAGCCCGTTATACCTTTCCTTTATTTTATGAATAAATAAAATAAACTACATTAAAGATACCAAATATAAAAAAAAAAAAAATATACCATCACGCCTGTATTCCCCGAAGGGTTAGGCAGATTTGCACCAATTTAGGTACACCCACAGTTCGCCGGTATATTTAGGTCCCATGTAATAGGGGGCGAGCCTATTGCCATTAACCGGGCACAAATCCAAACTCCGGGCTGCTACTGAAAAATTCCTAATGGGAAAACCCAATAACACTTTTTGCCCGACCTGGGAATCGAACCCGGGACCCCTTGCTCGGCACTCGCGCTTGCGACCACGAGACCAACGGGGCAGTTATTAAAGATACCTCGCTGTGATTAAAGAGGCCACGTCTAAAATAAAGTCACTGAAAAAAAAAACGATCAAATTAAGAACCTCACCAATTTGTGAAGTCGGTTTAAAACATGAATGAACAGAAGGCAGCCTTCTTCCCCTCGTTTACACTACACATATTGCCATGTGTAAAATACAACATAAAACTGGTCGTACACGTAATAAATTAAAAGATACATACGGCTGATAATGTTTTATTGTGTACAAATGACTCACGTTATGATACTTAATTAAAATAGTTATTTTGCTATCGCAGAAAATGCTAGACGGTAAGGTAAATTGTATTTAAAATTGTGAATTTCTAATAGTTTATTGCAATCCATAATATATATAACTAGCAAACTATATATAACCTGCGACTTCGTCTGCGTGTCTTATGTCACCTGCGTTAAGTTACGTCTTTGGTTACTGCTCTGCCCTCGTGGGTTGTAGCGTGATATTATATAGCCTATGAAATTCAGGAATAATGTAGCTATTTATTGGTGAAAAAATGGTTAAAATCGGTCCAGTACTTTCGGATCCTATTTGTTACAAACATAAAAACAAAAAATCAAGTAAGATTTCTTGAAAATGCTGCCCCACCAGAGAAATTTCTCCTGTTTCATGATTGCGTCAAACATATAAACTCACGTACACACAAACAGCCAGACCCGGAACAACTTTCTGTAGGTCATACGAATATTTGTTCAGTGCGGGATTAAGGGTCGGTTCATATCTGACGGAAAATGCGTCGAGCGTATCGTCGCTCATATGTAGACGCGCTAACGCATCATCGGTTAGGTGTGAAAGGTTGAATGTTTTATTATGTATTTGACTGTTTTGGCGTTACACGACCGATAAAACGCGACGCATTTTCCGTCAGATATGAACCGACCCTAAACCCGCGACGAGCAGCACAGCAGTCAATCGTTGATCCACTACGCCAACCAAGCAGTCAAATTGTATATATCTCTTTCTGTTTTTAATTATTACAAAAAATAAAGTTAATATTTTAATGTCTTACTAGATGACCCGGTAAACTTCATACTACTTATATTTTTTTCTTTGCCATAATTTCTCTTTTACTTTTCTTTGAACGTGGGCGAGGAGAAAGTAGTATGTAAGGATGGTAGCAGTTGGCGTTTTGTTGTTTCTGCCTACCCCCATGGAAACAAGACATTAATGTATGTAATTTCTCTTTTTGTTACCCACACCTGTACGTCGATTCTGTAAAATTCAGACATGAACTCGCATCACACGTTGCTATTCACCCTCACTTCGCTTAAGGTTCAAAATGACATTGATTTATTTGACACTTTGAAGTGCGAAGTGAGCGTCGAAGTGACGGTGGAATTACCGTATAGCATTCTATACGATACAGATAAAGTATGAGATCACGTAAGAAGTGGCATTCCACTTCTTACGTGATCTCATACTTTATCTGTTAAAATTTCCCCGTCAATTTAGTTCAACTGCTGACACGCTCGCAAGAGTGGCGATAGTGTAAATTCGATTTGTCAACCGAATTTTTAGAATGCCAATCAAGAAAGTCACAGCGGATTCAGATTCGAAGTTTAGAGCGAGGTCTTACAGAATCACACAGCAGTATTGAACGAACAAAAGAAAAAAAAGAAGTTCATATCTTTTGTATTTACTATTCTTTATGAATTTGGCTGTATTATAACAAAAAGTTTCTTTCCAATACCGTTGGTAGCTTCACAAATAAGAGCGTTTCAACAAACAAAGAAAAATAATTCAGCTTTATTATAATAGTATAGGTGCCTAATGTATGCCTTTGTTAAATATAAATGAGCTTAATTCTGCCACACCAAGCCAACCCAATAGTGCTCAATAATTAAATCAATTACGTGAAACTAATTCAGTATGGTGAACCTGTATGTAACCTAGCTAGCTAACCAACAGTTAACAGTTCAGTTAGGTACATTGTTCATTTAAATAATGCTGATTTAAAATTAATCAACCTCAAATAAATAAAATATCACGATTATTTTGAAAAGTGGGCGAAATTTCGACGTGTGTCTCATAAATACAAAAATCTCATATACTTAAAAGTCAAACACCATCTTGCCTGTATTCCCCGAAGGGTTCGGCAGAAATTTACCAATGTACCCACAGTTAGGCGGAATGTTTAAAGGCCCCATGTAATAGGGGGCGAGCCTATTGCCATTAACCGGGCACGAATCCTAACTCCAAGCTGCTACTGAGAAGCTAGAAAAAAACCTAATAACACTGAGCCTGAAAATCGAACCCAAGACAGCGTAGCAGTCGCGCTTAGGACCACTAACTAACGAGACACTCCAAAAAATCATTAACAAAAACCGAATCAAACAATTGTCAAGTCGCAATTTTTTAAAAGCCCGCACTAGCAAGGATGTACACCGTTAGTTAGCACGCCGCACGCCGTAAGGATATTTTTTATTCATCCATACTTGCGATTTGTGAGTGTTGTCGCAGTGACGCGCGGTTAATTGGAAAGGGGTTGTCGGACGGACAGCAGTCGCACGATGTCGCGACACGTCGATATGTGTGAACAAGAGCTTTGTGCGCAACTTTTTTACGTTTTCACGACTATTTTTGCAAGACATTAATTGAAATCACGAGCGCGCATATCTATGAACTGCGTGGTTATGTTTTTAGAGTCGCAAGTGTAAAGTGGAGGACTAAACGATTTTCGATCATGAAGTTGGAGGTTGATCGCAGATTAGTTTTTGCTAGTACTTATACAAGACTTACCGTATCGTATGTTAGCAGTTTTGCAATGGAATTAAAAAGATTGAAGAAGATATCGACAAGTTTTAAGTCCTCAGTGATAATTGGATACATTTTGAATTTGTTTTTTTTTTTGGCTCTTTTTACTTTGTATATTTTGTTTCTATGTATGTATATATGTATTTATTATTATATTTTATATTGTTTTTTTTTTGTTTCTGTTCCCTTTTTCTTGCACCTCCTATGTTTTGTCTCTGCATCACCCTAAAGTAGACTGGTAGAAAATGCCTAAGGCATTAAATCCGCCTTTGTACGGTGTATTTTTACATTTGTGCATAAAGTTTTAATAAATAAATAAATAAATAATTACGTAGATATAAGTTGGTGAATGTCTCGATAAAAATCATTACCCAGACTTTTCTTATTATCCTACATAAAAAAATTAGATACAACTGTTTTCAACAGTTGTTTGTTTGTAATTCCACGCCAACTATATTTTCTTTATTTTTTATACGTGAGCAAATCTGTCTAAAATCGTGAATCCGCCTTCTTCTGCCAATTAACTTAAACTCAAGAAGCCGTAAAGAAAATAGTTACAAAAACAAATGCTACTAGATGAAAACCGTCCAAACCTACCGTAACCAAACCGTTCCAAACCTGCAACATTGTTTAACATCACAAACTCAAGACTGGATTTCCACCTGGCTTTCCTTTCACTATGAGGAACTCGACTTCCATTTCAGTCCAATCCAAACTTGAACAATAACTTGCAGAAACCTCTTCAACACGATAATGGTGCGTTTAGTTGGCTTTGGAACAATTAATCAAAGGGCACGTCTTTGCGTTAGGTCGGGCTTACATCGGCCGAAAGCATTGTAAGGAATATAATGCATTGTGGTTACCTGTTGCCTCTGCAACGCTGCAGGCACCATGGGAATCGAGAAGCAGTTTCGATGAAAACATAGTTGTGTTGGTAAATAAAAGAGTTATGGAAAACCAGTTTTGCATATTGGAATTGGATTGTTGACTATTTTGTTTTAACATTAAAGTATGTAAATAATGTGTATTTTACAAAATTTGTTTTTAATAATATTGCCTTTTGATAAAATAATGTAATAATTTACATTAAAATTTTAGAAAGAAATTACTTTCTTTTTTGATGTAAAAAATTATTACATTATGCTTATGGCTACACGTAGGGTTACCATATCTCAGGATTTGTCCTGAGATCTCAGGATTTTTGGACTCTTCTCAGGATTGCGGCCGGATTTTGCAAATCTCATGAAATCTCAGGATTTTTTGAATTTTCAATAAAATATAGCTTACATTTTAAAGATCTCTTTGATAAAAAATTTTACAAACTAAAAATAATCTTCCTTTGGTAATAATTGCACAATTAAAATCAGTACTTATTTATCCAAGTAGGTACTTAATCAGTTTTATCATACTTAATATGTGATGATACATTTTTAACCCCCGACGCAAAAAGAAGGGTGTTATAAGTTTGACGTGTCTGTCTGTCTGTCTGTGTGTCTGTCTGTGGCATCATAGCTGCCGAACGGATGAAGCGATTTCAATTTAGTTTTTTTTGTATTAAAGGTGACCTATGTGCGAGTGTTCTTAGACATGTTTGATGAAAATCGGTTGAGCCGTTTAAAAGTTGTAGGGGTGAAAGTAGGGAAGAAAAACTGAATGTCTGTAAATATACTCGAGTGGGATCTCAAACTTAACAAAATCGACATTATAATAAGTAGGTACCTATAAAAAGTATAAAAAAAATAACAAAAAAAAATACGTCACGTTGGGGGACCGATATTGCATTTAGGATACGATCGTCCCGAGCGGTCCCCCAAAGTGACGTATTTTTTTTGTTATTTTTTTTACTTTTTAAAGGGAACTTAGGTTTTTGTGTTGGGGGTTTTTTAAATTTTAAATTTATTTTTTTATTTTATACTTTTTATAGGTACCTACTTATTATAATGTCGATTTTGTTAAGTTTGAGACCCCACTCGAGTATATTTTTTAAATTTTTAATTTAATTTTTTTAAGTAAGATCCACAAAAACGATAGTATTACGACTTTATTAAATTGTTAAGTAAATTCGAGAGAAAATTTTGATAATGTAATGGATCTCAGGATTTTTCAATGAAAATCAGGCCTTTTCTCCGGACTTTTGATTTTTTCATCTGGTAACCCTAGCTACACGTGACATTGCAGGTGTCGTGGATTTTAAAGTATAGTTGTCACTTGTTTTCGTAAAAAATAGTAAGAATTTTGACATTTAATATCTCCGTAAGCAAGTATGGTCCAAAATAAACTAAAAAATACAAACACACCCCGTTACGTCTCTTACAAAAAATCTTTTTCAAAAATCTCTTTTTGCAACAAAGAAGTTCGTTAAGTGCCTAGATTAATGGAACCACCAACGCTTGCCGCCCACTGACACTTAGGAAAGGAAAATCTGCATTTTTTGTACCAAAAAAATTATGGTTGGTACTCCTGCATTCACATGGGATTAGAACTGTTATCGGAATGCTAAGTGCTTGCATGGTTGCACCGCGGCCCTTCAGGGATCAGTGCGCTGCGTAATGCCGGCGAGACGTGTCCATTCATCATTCATGAGTTGACTAGTCCGTCTACAACAGTTGCTTGCCGCACCACCTAATGTAATCCGCACTTTAACGCAAGAGCACCACCGCACGCCCCTCCCACACTTTTACATTCCATACCATAAACCATTTTAATGGAAAATCGATGATATAATTCAATTACTGGTTGGCACAGGCACGCCACAAATCAACTGGACGTTTTTCTGGAGTTTTTTTCTTCAAAAACAAAACAATGTCGCGCTGAGAGGAGAAAACAGTTGAAAAAAGACTATAATCAGATTCAACGAGTCATTTGCTAAATAGGTTAAGTGTTGGCGACTTGCAACAGAACACTGGATTTGTTTGTCTTTCCATTAGCAGGACAAAAAAGGACTCCTTCGTCCGGAACCGATATTTTCATTGAGTTCCTGATTATTCTCTGTGAAGGTAATCGTTTTGCGGATGGTTTATGGATTGTCTATTGAGTTTGCATTGGCGTTAATGAAGTTTTACCAGAACGAGGGAACTCCTCAATAATCGTATTAATCAGACTAACTTAATAAGCCAAATGTTGCTTTACTATTCAACTATAATAGTTTATTGTACATTTGATACTTATGCTCGGAATAGATTTAAAATTGATCAGCGTTAACTATCTATTTGTTTCTACTATGAAACATATTTTGACGTAGTTTGGTTCGATTTGGTAGAGCCCAATATCAAGTTTAAACGAACTACAATGTAATGTTGTTTTTTATTTTTTAATTCGAGATGGATAAGCTATTGACTCTAAGGTAAGGTAAGGTTTTAGAAACAGCTAAATAAGATCTTATGATCAGAAAGAAACATACGAGTATATTAAGATCGAGCAAATAACACAAACACACATTTCTTATGTAACCCCTTCAATAATTGTTTAATTTTTATTATTTGTTATTATAACTGTAACAGAAATATAGGTACACTCTGTAAAAATTTTAACTTCCTACAGGTACAGAGCAATCTTCCACACTCCAAAACACACATCTTAACAAACAAGAAGCCTATTAAACCCTGCAGTGGTCGCGCGCGATTTTTAATGATTTCGACAGTTTTTGACTGTCGGGTGGTCAATTTTTATATGGGCGGCGGTTAGTTCACGTTTGTTTAAACTGACATGACTTTTTGCGTACTTTTTTTCATAGCTGATTTAAACAAGATCGTTGAAGATTTATGATTGTTTTTCGTTTTAATTTCATTTTGGAGTTGTTAATTTGTCATATTTTAATAAGAAAATAATAATAACTGCCCCGTTGGTCTCGTGGTCGTAAGTGCGACTGCTGTGCAAGGGGTCCCGGGTTCGATTCCCAGGTCGAGCAAAAAGTGTTATTGGGTTTTTCTATGAAATTCTCAGTAGCAGCTCGGAGTTTGGATTTGTGCCCGGTTAATGGCAATAGGCTCGCCCCCTATTACATGGGACTTAAATATACCGGCGAACTGTGGGTGTACATTGGTACACCTCTGCCTAACCCTTCGGGGAATACAGGCGTGATGGTATATTATATTATTATTATTAAAATAATAATACAATTGAATTTCATTTAAAAAACGACAAAACAAATTGCTACATATGTAGTCCGCGCGACCACTTACGTGACTTTTTAAGGCGCGACAACTGCAGGGTTAACTAATCCAGTATGTATTAACACCTAATCATAAAAAAAAGCTACGATAAATAGGTGTTTGCCACTAAACAAAAAACAAGTCACCCTCAATACTGTTTAAATAGTTGGACAGACGTTTGAAAGTTAGGTTATAATCTCAAAAAGCGCAGTCAGATGAAAACGTACGAATGTTAATATTGCGACCACGGCCCGCTCTAGTGTGACTGCGAATAGAGCCGCCACAGGGATGTAGTAAGAACCCTAGCATGGACATGACCAATAACAAAAAAACTATTTTACAGAAAAAAGACAACCACGTTTAAAACTAAAAAGTAAAAAATACCTTTTTTTTCCACAGACTTCTAAAACTAAAGTTATTTTTTACTTTTTCGTTTTTGAAGGCGGTTGTGTTGTTTTATGCAAAGGTTTTTTTTTGTCACTTTTTAGTAGTAAGTATCTAGTCTGTTTCATCCAAATCCGTGAAGGAACGTTAATTTAAAACAAGACATAACTTAAAAGTCACAAGAAACCAAAATATGCAATTTCAATTACTTCGTTTACGTAAATCAAACTACTTAACCGATTTAGCACAGTACGAGTGCGGTGATCCTGATCAGACGATGGCCCACTTGCTACAATGCCCAAAGTGTCCTTACACCTGCATTTTAGAGGACATTAACAACGCTACTGGCACCACAATAAACGTGGCCACCTACCGGGCCCAAGAATTATAAGATTATCTTAAATCATCGACTTAAAAAGAAGAAGGAATACTGAATGTGCGTTGAGACTGAGGACATGTCAATTGCCCTTAAGAAAGTGATATGTTAGTACTCGTAGCCTGTTAAATACCGCATCCAAACGTAGAGCGCGCCAAGCACTCCGCGGGAGCACCGCGGCGCACCGCCGACTTTTATTCTCTTTGTTACGGGTTCACGTTATTATTAAAAACAATAAATCGCTGAGGGCGCCACCTACCACTATTGCTTCGCTTTCACTTCGCAATACACCCCCTTTCGCCCCCGACAGGCCCCCAACACCCCCTCAGTAATTACTGGAGTGGAACACGCAGTCTTTATTTGAAAATAGCACCTCAATTGTTGATTAGTTCGAAATTTTTAATGTAGTATCGAAAGCCATTGGCATTTTAGCGTGCACGAGACAGCTGTTATTGGGGTGTAAAGCGCACCCAGTTCATCTAGTCGTTACGGAAAGTTGCAGACTTGTAGTTAAACTGTTTGTAAGGTGCATTTAGTTTCGCTGAAATTGATCAGGCATAAATTGTGTGTAATGTAGCCACTTGATGCGACAGTCGGGCCTGTTGTTATACAATTAGTCTAAACTACTTGTTGTTGCACCTATATGAAAGTCTAAAATGGTTTCGTGGTCGTGGTCTAAAACCTATTTGTGACATCGATAACAGATCATAACATGTATCAAAAGACACTGTCTTAACATAACTAGCCGAAAGTTCTTCCTCGTAATTCATACTTGGAAACCTTCTCGTTACGGATCTATAAAGGTCAAAGTTGCAACTTTTTGTCACATTAAATATCACCAGAGGTGGCTCAGGAAAAGAGCAAATGAAAGGAATTGGGGGAGGCCTTTGCCCAGCAGCGGGACAGTACAGGCTAAATAAAAAAAATAAAAAAAAAATATCACCATGACTCTTGCATGTACCCGAAAGCACAATGTTTATTTAACGTAAGTTACATTGCGTATGAAACAGTGATTTTAACACTAAAAATAAAACTCGTTTCCTAGCAGAAATATTTGCCCAAAGTTACTTAGTTCGATGACCAGATACATTAACGACTATATGATGTGTCTTATTTACACTCAATATTTTTTTACCGACTTCAAAAATAAGGAGTTTAGGTTACGTAGCAATAAAAAGCAACGAATAGAACCAAAGCCGCCGACTTCCAAAACTAAAGTTAGTAGTTGGCTTGTAGATTTTGAAGGCGGTTGTCGTGTTTGTAAAACAGTTTATTATTACAGTTCATGGTAAAACACCTATGATGGACAGATGTCTTGATCTCGACCAAAATCATCTTTTAAGTCGAGGTCGCTTCGTTAATGCATCCTTTGCCTGTGGACTCCTAGATCTGCTTCACTAATAAGCGCATTGTGCATTATTGACCTTCTCCTAACTATGGCATGTAATTTGCAGCCGACACTAGCAAATAACTGGGTCGGACATCCCTAAACGGTGTCAAACCTGTCATTATTCCGCTGCCGTCCACATCTGACACCACGTACGGTAATTATGTCTGTCATGGTTATCTACTGAAGGTAGGCTCTAATACTTAATTAAAAGTTAGAATATAAAGTCCTCCAAAAGGTAAATACAGAATGACAGGTAATTCAATACATGGTGAAGATGGAGGCCAACTAGACGTTATTTGCAAATGACCCTAAAACCTTGGATGACACTGTACTTTTATTTTTATTTGAGGTTGGTTTGCTCTTGACTTTATTCTAGGTCAGAAGCGACAAAGACACAGTCGACCATGGAGTGAGCTTACCCAGAAGAAGCCTGTTCACTCTAACTTTGAAGAGCGTTCGGAAGTACAGACGCAGGTTAAGACGTTTGGAAACGCTTACTAAATATTGGTGGAGTGGCAACAAGGTAAAGATAGTAATTTACAGTGTTTCTAGATGTCCGATGGTGGAAGTGGGCCGCTGATATGAGGTCGTGAAGTTCTTGGGCACAAGAACACCATCACTTTCATCGAAGTAGGATTTGTGGAAGGTTGACAAGCAGACAACCTTCTACAGATTTAGTATTATTACACTTTTATTATTTTTTAACGATGGGGAATCATTATGCCATGTAACATGACGTACGACACAAGAGAGCGGAGCAGTAACCAAAGACGTAACTTAACACGGGTGAAATAAGCCACGCGGACGCTAGTTATCTATAAGTTTTGTGTTACTATATTTAAATAAATGAAAAGTAAACAAAACTAAAAAAAAAGGTAGAAATTATATGTGTCTCTAGTAAACTTCACAGATTTGACTTTGAATTTTCAATCTATGACTATAGAGTATCACTTTGTATGTCTCTTAGTTTTCAAATGTATTTACTCACAAAGTTAACAAACTGCAATTGATTATGTACTAGTAAAGCAATGAATGTCTTGTACTAATCACTTACGTGAGTACATAAGTAACTAAACAATACAAGATATTTTAGAGAATGTGAAATTCGTAATAAATAAACACTGCTTAATTACTATTACTTAAAATGAGCTGATTAACAATTTTAGCGCTCATTATTTAAGCCACGATTACTTAAGTTTTTTTTTTTGGGAATGTGCTCGCCCTCTTTCATATGGGACCTAAACATACCGGATAACTGTGGGTGTACATTGGTACACCTCTGTCTAACGGTTCGGGGAATACAAACGTGATGGTATGTGTGTGTTGGCATTATTTTTTCTACCTCTTTCAAGCAGTAGGGAAACAGCATACGGCCTACCTGATGGGAAGAAGTTACCGTAGCCTATGGACGCCTGCAACACCAAGGGCATCATTTACGCGTTGCCAAATCCTTAAGAACCTATCACTACCACCTTGAAGAACACCATATTTCAGTCGCATTGGAAAAACTCAGCAGGGAACTCATTCTACAACCGAAACAATCTAGTTTTTTTTTGTTACTTGGTGGTTTAGTTAAAGTACAAAACCACCAATTAAAAAAGAACTTGAAACCAAATCAAATCACATCGACGTCAAAATGCCAATTTTCCTTCACATAAAATCATTTTCTCAAATAAGAACCTGCCAAACATTCCGACCGAATAAATCACGTTTTAACATGTAAAAAAATCTCCATGCAGATCGAAAATTTCCTAATTAAAACCATTTTTAATTAGCCATTAAGGTGATTTAGCAAATTAAGCTCGCGCGTACGAGACGGCCCTCCCTTGACGATGTTAATATTAGTAATTGGTAGTCTGTCACGCGCGAAATATTCACGCCATCGGCATCGATACATATTGGTACTAAAACTTAAAACTAGTTAACTTTAGTTAATGATTTTGTAGAGATTAAGCAAATAAGTTTTTGACCAAAGCTTACAGTTTATTTGTTTAAGATCCGCAACAAAAGATACACGTAAATCTTAACATTCAAAGAATATTCAACAAAAACTTTTAACAAAAAAGTCAACTGCCTTCAGAAACTAAAAAGTGAAGAATAACTTTAGTTTTCGTCGTCGTCGGCTTGTTGTTTTATATTCCCTCCGAACTCCAAAACTAACGTTGTTTTCACTTTTTAGTTTTTGAAGGCGTTGTCTTTTTCAGTATGGGACTACCTCTAAAGTATCACCTACCGAAAAAAATGAACCATCATAATTACTTCGTACAAACATAAAAAAAAAAACAAAAAACGTAGGTACAGTCGAATTAAGAATTACGTCCTCCTTTTAATAAGTCGGTTAAAAAGGTATTACACTGGTGTAAACAATACACTTACACACACTCATGCTGTGGCAATGCACAAGAGAGTTAAACACTAACAAAGTTATTAGAATAAAATTTAGTAAAATCTAGAAACATAATAAAAAGTTTTTTCCCGACCTTTGTACATGTTTATTTGGAAGTCAAAGATAAATTGAAATAATTTTTAGCTGTCGTCTTCTGCCAGTTCAGTCAAGCAGTTTTCAAGATTTCGAGTTTAGTTAGTAGGACACCTTTCGCTTTTATAATATTTATTATAACAATGTGTATATATAGCCTATAGATAGACCAGTATGTCGATTCCGTAAAATTCAGACATGAAGTCGCATCTCAAGTCGCTATTCACCCTCACTTCGCGTAAGGTTCAAAATGACATTGATTTATTTGACACTTTGAAGTGCAAAGTGAGCGTCGAACTGACGGTGGAATTACCGCATAGAATGCCACTTCTTACGTGATCTCATACTTTATCTTTAGTTCAACTCGCTGACACGCTCGCAAGAGTGGCGCTAGTGTAAATTCGAATTATCAAAAGAGTTTTTAGAATGCCAATCAAGAAATTCACAGCGGATTCAGATTCGAAGTTTAGAACGAGGTCTTACAGAATCACACAGCAGACTATTAAAGATTATTCATGCAAAATTTCAACATAATGTACTCAATAGTAATCACGTGATGCTCATTACCATTTTGCTACTAGCTTCTGCCCGTGCCTTCGTCCGGATGGTATTTTTCAACAGCATTTAGTTACCATGTGTCATAGCTTAATTTTGAGTCTACATACTAATCTGGCTATCAAATATAAATATACCATCACGCCTGTATTCCCCGAAGGGTTAGGCAGAGGTGCACCGATTTTAGGTACACCCACAGTTCGCCGGTATATTTAGGTCCCATGTAATAGGGGGCGAGCCTATTGCCATTAACCGGGCACAAATCCAAACTCCGGGCTGCTACTGAGAAATTCCTAATGGAAAAACCCAATAACACTTTTTGCCCGACCTGGGAATCAAACCCGGGACCCCTTGCTCGGCAGTCGCGCTTGCGACCACGAGACCAACGGGGGCAGTTCTGTTCTGGCTATCATAATTATGCAAAAATATAACTAAAAATATAACTTGTTGAATCCGACTGACAGTTCTAGAGATTAACGCGTTGAAGCAGACAAAAAATCTTTAAAATTTTGTTATAATAATAATAGATATAGAAAAAATGCCTTCAGATTTGTTATATTAATTAGTACATATAGATTAAATACTTTATTTAGCAGTAGAAGAGACTAGATGAAAAACAAATTGTACACTTAAGGTGAATGCTCCGACCAGCCCGCGAAATTTAAATTTTCTTACGTTTTTTGCAATTTGCAAGTCAGTATTAGGTTTAATGTTGATTAAATGTAAAATGTCAAGAATGAAATCTTGACATTTTACATGAAGCTTGACTAATGGAGTCATTTTACTGATTATAAAGGTTTTAATTTTGAAAATACATACTTCTTACGCCCGCGAATCATACTTTAATCAACATTAAACCTAATACTGACTTGCAAATTGTAAAAAACGTAAGAAAATTAAAATTTCGCGGGCTGGTCGGAGCATTCACCTTAAGTAACATTTAAGACAAATATTCATACATACACACACACACACACACACAAACCTTCCGCCATGCCGTCTTGCCGCCCCAACAAAGTGAACTTTTACAGTCAACGTATGTTCTGAAAGAAAGGAAATAGAATTTACGCGATTTTTATTGAGTTTGGTATGTAATACACACGGTGACTGAACTCCGGTAGTGTCGCCTCGTCACTCCTGCGTTTTGATGCAATTCAACTTTGCCTGATGTAGCTGTGACATTGACACTTTTGCCGCGGGAGTTCGCCGTTCATTTTTGAGGTGCCAGAGACAGCAGACTGGCGGCAAAGTTTTGCGGGATAGTCGCAATGTAAATACTACGCTTGTCGTAAAAAAAACTGTTCTACTAGCACCCACACAGGCTCGCCCTCTATTACATCACACATGGGACCTAACAGTGGCGTGCACAGAGTTTTTTAGACAGGGTAGGCAAAAAAGGTACCTACCAAAAACACCTACTACATGTTGGTTTTAGTTCGTCGCCTTGTCGATTAAATAATGATGTATATGATTTGCCACCTCAAATATTTATAGATTGGCTGATATTAATCATCTACGTATACGTATTTTATAGGGTAGGCAATGTCTATTTGCCTGTATGAACCGCACGCCACTGGGACCTAAACATACCGGCGAACTGTGGGTGTACATTGGAACACCTCTGCCTAACCCTTCGGGGAATACAGGCGTGATGGTATGCTACGTCACAGTATTGTTTGTTAGCTTTATTCAGCATTTTAAAGATTGATTAAACGGAGAAAATAACTTCACTTTGGCATGTTAAATATACAAGCAATCATTACTAAAGTAGTCGAGTCGCCTTTAATTTTATGTTGTACTAACGTACCGCGACTTCGTTTTCGTGGCTATGTTAAATGTTAAGTTACATCTTTGGTTACTGCTCCGCTCCCGTGTTGATGATGATGTTAAATAGCCTATGCCACCCACAAATAACGTGGCCTTTTAGAAGTAAAAAAAAATTCAAAACAGAGATTACGCCCTAAAACCTCACAAACCTTACCTCTTTATAATATTATTAGTATAGACTAGCTTTAAAATGTCCTAAAATCCTATGTGTTAAAAATTAGTCTATGTCCTTTCTTATGGTGGGTCCACACGACACAGACTTAACGCAGACTTCTATAGAATTTTGTCTGTACAACAAATCAGTACAGACAAATGTCGGTGTATCAGAAAAGTCGGAAGTCTGCGTACATGTCTGTACAATTGTCGGAGCAAAACTCATGATTATTGAATTACTTAATTTATTCATTAAAATCGAAGTCTGAACTGGTGAAAAGTCTGCACAGACATTTGGTAAAGACCTCTGAGTAAAAATTTTTACTCAGACTTTATAGTCTGTGCAGATGTCTGTACAGACAAAAGTGTGTCGTGTAAACCCACCATTAGGGTTCAAACTTACCCCGTACCAAATTTCATGATAATCATTCATTGATTTAGTCGTGAAAGCTTTACAGACAGACAGACAGACATACTTACTGTCGTTCTGATAGGTACTAATAGTATAGATGTCATTGTCATGACAAACGAGCCGGCCGGCCCACCATGATTCTAGTAATCCTACTTCTAATATAAAGGCAGTTATGAGGATGAATGTATGTATGTTTGTTTGTTACTCTTTCACGTTTTGACTGCCCCGTTGGTCTCGTGGTCGCAAGCGCGACTGCTGAGCAAGGGATCCCGGGTTCGATTCCCAGGTCGGGCAAAAAGTGTTATAGGGTTTTTCCATTAGGAATTTCTCAGTAGCAGCTCGGAATTTGGAAGTTGGTGGTGTGACACCCCCGTGCCTCGGAAAGCACGTAAAGCCCGTGGTCCTGCGCCTGATCTCTCTCCGGTCGTGTCGGATTGCCGTTCCACCGGGCTATGAGAGTTAGGCAAGAGGGAGTGCACCTGTGTTTGCGCACACACTTGTGCACTATAATATCTCCTGCGTACGTGGCTAGTCTGCATTAAGATTAGCCGCCGTGGCCGCAATCGGTCTGGAGAATTTCATTTTTTTTTTACTCTTTCACACTGAAATTTGCCACACATATACAACATATAACTGGAATAAAGCACACCCTTGACCAACTCAATGAAAAAATTAAGGTACAATCATAATACGGGCACAGAAATTATACTTTCTTGTGCTTAATTTATAAATTTTGTTTTCCTTCTCCTTTTAGGCGATAGTATAGAGGCGCAGCATTTTATGTTTATTTTTATATACAACTGCGTTTTAAAAAGCCTTATTGCATTGACTTAAGTTTAATTTTCGATTCTACTGTTCAACGGAGAGATGACTATAATTAATGTAGTTTTAATTATTTTAGTATAAAAATTACCTATTTTAGAAATAAAGCGTTGGCCTAGTTTTCCTGAGCGCGACTGCTACGCTAGAGGTCCTGGGTTCGATTCCCGGGTCGAGCAAAAAGTGTTATTGGGTTTTTCTATGAAACATATTGTGGGTGTACATTGGTACACCTCTGCCTAACCCTTCGGTGAATACAGGCGTAATGGTACTTTTTTTCCTTTTTTTTTTAAATACCTGAAATTTTTTCAGTAGTTTCTGAGCAAACTAATTTCAGAATTCGCGATTATTATGTTATATGTTACACGTTGTAGATACTGATTAAGCTTAACACAGATTTTTTTATCATTTTTCCCTTTTCGTGGCTGAGAGATATGATGTTGCGCTGCATGTCGCGGATTCGATTCCCGCACGAATCAAATATTTGTATCGCCTGATTGTTCCAAGACTGGCTGTTTGTGTATGAGACTTTATGTGTTTGTAACCGCACTCACGATACCGGAGAAATTCCAAGTCTGGGGTGCCATTTTTTTAAAGAAATAGGTAATGATGTAGTGTTTGCAGACAAAGCTGCAGGCAGAAGCTAGTTCTATTAGATTTTTCTAATCAAGCAACCGTGACACCAAATGCATTCATGTTTAATAACAAGCGTGGACATATACAATCAAAATAGTACCAAAGTTAAATGCATTGTACGGTGCTAATTAAAAGACAGTAGTAACTGGCCGAATGTACAGTCTAACAAACTATTTGGTATACGGGCAGCTTACTTGCAATTACTTTTAAACAATGTTGTGAGTGCACTGAGCCGACAATTCTTTCACATCAGTCTTTAAGTGTGTCATAAGCTTAAAAAAATATGTATTTACTAGCTTTTGCCCGCGACTTCGTCCGCGTGGATTAATAGTTCCCGTTCCCGGGGGATTTCCGGGATGAAAACTATCCTATGTCCTTTCTCGGGTCCCAAACTATATCTGTACCAAATTTCATTGAAATCGGTTCAGTGGTTTAGGCGTGAAGAAGAGACAGACAGACCGACAGACAGACAGAGTTACTTTCGCATTTATAATATTAGTATGGATTAATTAAAACTTTATGCACAAATGTAAAAATACACTGTACAAAGACGGACTTAATGCCTTAGGCATTTTCTGCCAGTCTACCTTAAGGTAATGCAGAGACAAAACATAGTAGGTGCAAGAAAAAGGAACAGAAAATTTCCAAGATAAAATGTAATAATAAATACATACAAACAAACAAAATATACAAAGTAGAGAGAGATAAAAATACATGGCGCAGTAATATAGCAAAATAAATGTGGGACGAGTCTGCCAACTCCTTAAGCAAGTGTTCGCAAGCTTTTACTTTGAATGTGAACCGACTGGTGGCCATCCTGATGAAATAAACGCATACAAATAAAATGAATATTGCAGTGTAATAAAAGACGAATAATTTTGCCTGTAGACCAAATAGTTTGTTCGGCCGTACATGTTTGTACTCTACGCAATTACACAGCGGCGAATAAAAGTCACAATACAACTGTCAACAGTTCCTGTACTAGCTTTTGCACGCAACTTCGTCCGCGGAAGTTTCTACCATAAAGTTAGAGGAAAAAGGGAAATTGTTAATAAAACTGTTGCCATGGGATTAGTAAATGATTCTAGATGCGAATATTTTCTTTTTCGTACCATCACGCCTGCATTCCACAACGGATTAAGCACAGGCAGAGGTGTACCAGTGTACACCCACAGTTCGCCTGTATGTTTAGGTCCCATGTAATAGGGGCGAGCCTTTTAGGTACCATAAACCGGGTACAAATCCTAACTCCGAACTGCTACTGAGATGTCATAGAAAAACCTTATAACAATTTTTGCTCGTCCTGGGACTGGCACCCAAGACCTCTAGCGTAGCAGTCGCACTTAAGACAAATAGGCTAATGAGGCAGTTAATATTTCCAAAGGTTATAAAAAAACGGCTGTTCAATACATTTTTTTAAATTTTGTATGGGACAGCAGATTGTTTTCTATAATTGCTAGAGTTTCGACACTGAATCCATGGAAAAGTTTTCGTTGCGATCTCCCTTCCATTCAATGTACAATATCCTATGACACTCAACAATAATGTAGTTTTCTATCAGTAAAGTAAATCAATAAAATCAGAATCGGACTAGTAGTTTTGGAGATTAGCGAGTATAAACTAACAAACTCGACTTTATAATATTAGCATAGATACTGTATAGAGGAGTATATCTGTAATTATACATAACAATTAAAGGCTAACGCGTACGACAATCATATGGGTACAGTCGCCAACGGAAGTGTTAACTTTTCTTATGTTATTTTAATGTTGTTGTTTTTTTTTATGTAGTATGGAGTATCTTACCCATTCTTCACCATATGAAACAATACTATTATTATTTTTTATCATGAATGACCTTAAAAGTTCCTTTAATGGTCTAATTGAAATAAATTATTTGACTATGACCTAATTTTTTTCCAAATCAAGGATTTTTGCTATAAAAAATGTACGCATCGATTTTCAAGAATTCGAATAAAGGAGATATGGATACAGAACCCCAATTCCGGTACTCCATGCAAAATATGACCAAATAGAGTAACAGCAAACCATGTCAATGTGTACCTTTTTACAAGCAAAAACCTATTATTTAATAAAACACACGGAACCAAGTAAACCAAATAAAGAGCAGGGGCAGAGGGTACACAGCAAGGCGGTGAGGACTCCACAGTTCCCTCCTATAAATGAGCGCATCGGAGCTTTTACCCGAGTTGAAATCCCCTCCGCTTCCGCTGACAAACAAAATCTCTCCGACGACTCCCCTCCGGATAAAGGTACCTGTAGATTACCTACTTTATTTCAGTCGATAGCTAATGTAACAGCCTAAAACACTAACTTTTAACACTGTTGGCTGAGTGATCGAGCAGTTCGATTCCTGTACGTCGATTCTGTAAAATTCAGACATGAACTCGCATCGTCGCTATTCACCCTCACTTCGCTTAAGGTTCAAAATGCCATTGATTTATTTGACACTTTGAAGTGCGAAGTGAGCGTCGAAGTGACGGTGGAATTATCGTATAGTATGCCACTTCTTACGTGATCTCATACTTTATTTGTTAAAATTTACCCGTCAATTTAGTTCAACTCGCTGACACGCTCGCAAGAGTGGCGCTAGTGTAAATTCGAATTATCAACCGAGTTTTTAGTATGCCAATCAAGAAAGTCACAGCGGATTCAGATTCGAAGTTTAGAACGAGGTCTTACAGAATCACACAGCTGCACGGAATAAATATTTGCATGGCCTACGGATGGTTGTTCCGGGTCTAGCTGTTTATGTATGTGAGTTTATTTATACGTATGTAACCCGCTTTCTCAAAATGAATAGGCGATTTCAGGCTAACATTAATTATAAGCCCACGTTACCTCTCGACGTTTTCCTTCACCGATGTCCAAGATAAACTTAGAAAGTACGTATGAAATAGAAAAAGTCTTAGAGCTCGTGCCCGGTAGCGAACACACAACCCAGTGCGTGAGATGCAACCTCCTTAACCGTTGGGCCATTATGACATACTGCTTTTTTCAGTTCATTAGTGCGCCTGTAGTATCGCTGATCTAGTATAGCTGATCTATTGTGATGGTCCACTTTTATGGTACAATGATACACTTGGTTAAAGATCGCCACCAAACCCAATAGCTGTGATGAACAGAATCAGCTTTGGGGCAATCTCCATTATTTCATTCAGGCTTAGGTGTTTCTCCGACACAGTGTTTCAAATAATTCCAACATTTTCGCTCCGTTTTCCCCTCAATCAATCGTTTGATAGATGTAAAATCTGTCACTAACAGCCACTTTACTAAGACTGTTCACAGTCAGTGAAAAAGTAATGAAATGCTTCGATTGACTGTCCAACTCAGTTAGAAGTGTCATTGGCTGTTCAGTAAAAAAAACCCTGAACATTTTCCTGTTACTTTTCATCCTAGTAATCTGTGGCTTTTGCCACACAGTTACTTTTTAACCGTAGTAGGGTTAACACGATTTAGGGTTGTCGAATATTCTGTTGAGCTAAAAGCGGTGTTTGACTTTTGATCTTTGGAAGTTCTTTGGAAATACTCGTATGAATAACCTTTTAATATATAGTGACGATGGAATTGAACGGCATTTTTGGTTCTGTACGGACAGATGCAAACAACAAATTTTGTTGTTTTTATTTTTTAAGTACTTACTGCAGATAAATTAAAATTTAAGTTAAATTGGTTTGCTTTTATAAAAATATAAGAGCTCTTGAATTCTTTACTTTTTGACCAAAGTTTGTTGGTTACACGCTTATCTCTGAAGCTACAAGACGGATTGCAAAAAAAAAGGTGCTTATATGATAGTCAGATTCTTTAGGCATAGTACCTAAACATGTGTTCATTGGTACCTGCCACCTCATGCATGAGAAGCGGATACCTTAACCTGGGACACGACAAATCATCTAAAATGATATAAAAATCACTTTGATATAAAGTTAAATTACATTTTCACAATACCCAATCGTGTCCATGACAACCACTTCTGTCGCCACCTGTACACCAGACGGACTGTTATTAATAATGATGGCACTAATTAAACTTAACCCGTAGTTATGTGACGCACGGATTATGATTTCTCTTTAGTTCATCGGCGACATGTTTAGCCATGTTACTGGTATCGTAACTCTGTGTTTCCTTGCTTTATGGTGACTATGATGCACTTGATGGTGTTAATTACCATTTGTGACGGCAGGTGGCGCTGTTGATGATGGCTTGATCATACTGATCTACTCGTATATTCGTACTAATATTGTAAAACTAACTACCTCCGATAAAAAAAAACAACTACACACTCACGCGCACACAAAACTGACTACTATTATTTAACTGCCCCATTGGTCTCGTGGTGGCAAGCACGACTGTTGAGCGTGGGGTCCTGGTTTTGATTCCCAGTTCGGGCAAGTATTACTTATTGGGTTTTGCCATTAGGAATTTGTTTAACAGCCCGGAGTTTGGAAGTTGGTGGTGTGATACCTCGGAAAGCACGTTAAACCGTTGGTCCTGCTCCTGATCTCTCCCCGGTTGTCAGATTGCGGTCCCATCAGACTATGAGAGTTAGGGAAGAGGGAGTGCACCTGTGTTTGCGCACACATTTGTGCATTATAATATCTTCTGCGCACTTGAACCGGAATTGGTCTGGAGAATACAATATTATAAAACGAAACTTTTTTTTTTCATTAAAACGCGCTGTTTGAACGACTGGTTCGATTCGATTCGAAAAGTACTTCTGCATTATATAGCCCGCTTATCAAGGAAGGTTATCTATCCGTTACAAAACATCACGCATCGACCCACAGGAACGGAGCAGTAACCAAAGACGTAAATGAACGCTAAACCAAATCAAAGTTAAACCAAAGAAAGAAAAACTATTTAAAAAAAAAAATATGGACGGAACATATTTATAACTGTCAGCTTTGTTAGGTATATAATTTTTAAACTCGTTATCAGGGTTATCAAAATCACACAATGTCATGTAGGTAGGTACTTAAAAACCTGCTGAAAGTTATATATAACTTTAGTTTCTTTCCGCGACTACATTTTTCTGGGATAAAAAGTATCCTAAGTGTTATTCCACACTACAATCTATCACAGTCCCAATTTCATATAGATCCGTTCAGCCGCTAAAGAATGCAAGAGATACCAACATCAATCTCTCCATCCTCACAAATAACATTAGTAGAATGAAGCCAGACTTCCAAAACCTTCACTTCATCATTTATCGAAATCGGTTTATCGAATCGCTCAAAATGATACATTCCTCACATGAGGAGCCTGCAACACAAATCCTGAACCAAGCTGATTACGTATGTAAATCAAAAGCATCACATAAATAGGTAACAGTACAAATGCCGCAATTAATATCATCAATTAAGAGTGGCCACGATTGACGGACGATCTGAAATCTCTGATTCATATGCGAGAACGGACGGTAGCGCAGTTAGAATTAATAATGAACATGCACGGCTCGGCGGCAACGAACTAAGAATCGGTGGACGTGCCGACCACGGATATCGAAAATTAACAGGACATCTGGACGTAGAATAAGGTACGGTAACACTTCAAGATGGTGAGTTTTAGTGTCCTTTCCAGCTCACTTGGTGCATACATTTTTTTTAACCCCTGAACGTGGCAAGCAAGCTAACGGCCCGCCTGATGCTAAGCGGTTACCGCTGCCTGTGGACACTTGCAACACCAGAGGCATCACTCGTGCGTTGTTGACCCCGTAAAAACCTCAAACTCCTTTCTTGAAGACTGGGGGTCTTCAAGAAAGGAGTGTACTTCAAGATGGTGAGTTTTAGTGTCCTTTCAAGCTCACTTGGTGCATATGTTATAGGCAATGTGTAAAATGCAGGCATTCTATACAATACCTAGGAAATGTATAGAATGCCTGGGTCGTTCAGGCAATGTATGAAATGATGTTCAATGTTTAAACTATTTATACTTTACCTAGGAAATGTATAAAATACCTAGGCATTGTATAGAATGCCAGTTGAAGCATCGGCAATGTATGTAATCGATTTTTCTTCTCTATAATTTAGTTTAGATAGGTACTGATCTTTTGAGAGCTAATCCTAATTTCAACTTCCATTAGCAGACAGCGATAAGACATGTGTTCCATTGGTTTGTATGCCTAAGTACACACGAGTTTTTGCGTAGAGAGCGTTTCTCACATAGCAGTTGCCTTCGAATAAACATTTAAATTTACAAGGTACCAAAAAATTGTTGCAGAAAGTCGCCCTGTTCATTTCTTACCACTTGATTATGGAAATTTGATCATGATACGAAAGAAACCAACAGTTTTCATTTAAAATAAGCTTTTATTATACTTTTAATAAACTCATCATCATCTGCTTAACCTTTTCCCAACTATGTTGGGGTCGGCTTTCCAGTCTACAGGATGCAGCTGAATACCAGTGTTTTACATGGAGCGACTGCCTATCTGACCTCTACAACCCAGTAACTGGGCAACACGATACCCCTTTGTTAGACTGGTTGTCAGACTTCTTGGCTTCTGACTATCCGAAACGACTGTCAAAGATCTACAAATAACAGCCGGGACCAACGGCTTTACGTGCTTTCCGAGGCACGGAGGAAACTCGCTATGGTAAATGGTCACCCATCCACAGACCAACCTCGGCAAGCGTGGCTTAACCCGGAAGATCGGTCTATACTTTTAATAAACTGTAGGTAAAATAATTATAATTTGAAAGGAAATAAAATCTTAGGTAACATCTTTAAACAAACTAAAATAGAGTAATATGAAAATTGCAATCTAGTTACTTGTAGGTAAAATAATAACAAAAACAATAATTTTCTTAAATATCTTCACATGTTCAGTAATCGACACAAAATCTATGCGCTACGTTATCAAAGTAACATATTATTCAAAAAATACTTAGGTAAAGTTTGATTTATACCATTCAAAATCAACATTATTAAACTTTAATTTACCTAACACAAACATTACTCTAAATAATATAAATTAAAAATCATCTAAAAAGGTTTCATATGTGTTGTTCTTCTCATGGTCGTTCATTATACACATTGCCTGATGCGCTTTGGGCATTTTATACAATACCTAGGCAATGTATGAAATGAATCGTATTATATACATTGCCTGAACGTTTTAGGCAATATATATAATGCCTAGGCATTCTATACAATGCCGGATTATACACATTGCCTATAACACATACATTTTTTTTTAACCCCTGAACGTGGCAATCAAGCTAACGGCCCGCCTGATGCTAAGCGGTTACCGCTGCCTGTGGACACTTGCAACACCAGAGGCATCACTCGTGCGTTGTTGACCCTGTAAAAACCTCAAACTCCTTTCTTGAAGACTGGGGGTCTTCAAGAAAGGAGTGTACTTCAAGATTCTTTATTTATTTATTTTATTTATTGACAAGATGGTGAGTATTAGTGTCCTTTCCAGCTTACTTGGTGCCTACATTTTTTTCAATACCACTGAATTTGGCAAACAAGCTAAGCGGTGACCGTTTAACATCAGGCCCGCCTGATGTTAAACGGTCACCGCTGGACACTTGCAACACCAGAGGCATCACTCGTGCGTTGTCGACCCCGTAAAAACCTCAAACTCCTTTCTTGAAGAACAACTTTGACAACTTTGGTTGTCTTTAACGTTAATAGTATCTCTAAAGTTAATGATTTTTCCTATGTGATGATGACTTTTCTTTGTCTATAAGTTCGCGTAAGTGCTTAGAGTGACGTATTGGTATGTAACGTTGCACTTTTTCACTTCGGATTTTTTTATTATCAAGTACTTTTTAGCCTTATGTGAATGAGTTTAGAATTCATATTACCTTCTTTATATCGTTATCATCATAGGTACTGGGGCACGTTACACGTTATCATACACAGTATTCCGCGGGATTCCGCGGGATTCCGCGGGACGGCGCGGCTGGTCGTGCTATGCCGTTTCATTCAATGGATTGCGGCGGCGTGCCACCGCGTCCCGCGAGTCACATAGTCCACAGGATTATGACAGCTAACGCAATTGAAATAAGGTTTAAAACGGTTGCGGCGGTGTTTTCAGCGAATGCAACGCAGCCTGGGATTTCAACGGGATGCCCCGCCGTAGCGCGGCATGCTCTGCGTCATACCAAATGGTGCTTCGGGCATCGACACACGCTCTTTCGTGCCGTGAAATAAAAAATAAATAAGTATAAAGCTATACATGAAAAATATATCTTTCTTCTACCTATTACGGTTCAACAGAAACAGGCTTGTGACTGACAGGCAGACAGCAAAGCCTTAGTGATACTTAGTGGCTCCCGTTGGCACCCTATAGTACGAAACCCTAAAAAGAAGCACATGGTTCCGTATTAATTACTACTTAAACCAGTTACAGTATGCGTATAAAAAAAATCTACAAGTTTACAAAATGGTTTTCTCAATTATTTTATAATGACGCGCTACAAACAGAACACAATAAAACGCAAACAACAAAATAAGTTTTATTAAAAAAAGAGAACAAGAAACTTGAAATCTTTAAAATGGAGATCTATAAAAATGAACTTTTCATCCCAACAAAGTAATATTCATGTTCGTGTGTGAATAACTTTAAACCAAGTCATTATACTTAAAATAACTTTGTAGGGAAACAAGTCTTGTCGATAAAGATTGTACGATTGCTAACTTTGTATCCGATATTAAAATAATAAAAAGGTTGTTTAAACATGTCCTACCTGATATCAACCACCTTTCAATAACAAGATAATAACGCGGGACATCTAATAGATATTATATATGCGAAAGTCTGTATATATGTTTGTTTGTAAATTGTTGGTTATTAAACTCAAGGAAAGCTTATAGAACGTAAATACCTATGTATTTACTTACATGTACACGCTTTCTCGATACTTGAATTATGCTTCTTAGTAGCCGGGTTTTTAATTGGATAAATTAGTTGATAGTACTCATATGTACCTCCCTACTTAAAATTATAAATGCGAAAGTAACTCTCTGTTTTTCTCGGATTTGTCCCGTTCCCGCTCACAAACTGTGAAAACGATTTTGTGAGGCAAGTTTCTAAGTTGCAGTTTTATAAAACAAACCATACCGGCGAACTGTGGGTGTACCTCTGCCTAACCCTTCGGGGAATATAGGCGTGACAGTATGATGGTACTAGCTTCTGCCCGCGACTTCGTCCGCGTCACAGTTGATGTGTTATCCTACGGGTACCGTACATTTTCCCGGGATAAAAAGTAGCCTATGTGTTATTCCAGACTATAATCTATCTTTGTGCCAAATTTCATCCAGATCCATTCAGCCGTTTAAGCGTGAAAGAGTAACAAACATCCATACATACATACAAACTTTCGCCTTTATAATAGTAGTAGGATGTGTTTAAAATGAATAACAAGACATATCTAAGAACCACGCTAGGAAACCTGCTTTCGGCAAAAAAATCGCATTCAAATCGGTTCACCCGTTTAAGAGGTACTGTGGCACAGACTGATACACAGACACGTCAAAGATATAACACCCATGTGTTTAAGGTGAATGTTCCGACCAGACCGCGAAATTTAAATTTTCTTACGTTTTTTGCAATTTGCAAGTCAGTATTAGGTTTAATGTTGATTAAAGTATGATTCGCGGGCGTAAGAAGTATGTATTTTCAAAATTATAACCATTAAAATCAGTAAAAATGACTCCATAAGTCAAGCTTCATGTAAAATGTCAAGATTTCATGAAATTTTGACATTTTCGTCGTTAAGTCGGGGGTTATAAATCAACATTAACAGAAATATGAACAGTCACAAATGCCGCATGGGCAGCTCAATCAATTCCTAGTTCTGGTGTTCCTGTAATATTAGCACAATACTCTGTCCACCGACTGATGCTCGTCACGAATTAACGCGTGCATCGAGCGCACGTCACTCAGATGCTACTGAAGAATCACTTTGACAACGTCACTGCGCTATGACTTTTAATTTGATGAACACCTTTTATGGGGTGAGGGGGGGGGACTTATGTAAACAAACAACTTTTACTACAAAGATGCAGCTCGATGCAGTCAAAATATATGAAAATAGCAGTTATTTTTTTAGCAAGTCAAAGTCAAATCATAAATTTTATACATACGGTGAATTTTTTTTTTGAGTCGTGGGCCCTCTCTCTTTATTCGTCCTGTATTGCGGATGGCGGGTGGGGGGTTTGACTGCCCCGTTGGTCTCATGGTCGCAAGCGCGACTTCTGAGTGGGGGTCCTAGGTTCGATGCCCAGGTCGGGCAAAAAGTGTTATTGGGTTTTCCGTTTTTCCATTAGGATTTCTCAGTCGCAGACCGGAGTTTGGAAGTTGGTGGTGTGACACACCCGTGCCTTGGAAAGCACGTAAAGCTGTTGGTCCTGCGCTTGATCTCTCTCTAGTCGTGTCAGATTGCCGTCCCATCGAAATATGAGAGTTAAGGAAGAAGGATTGCACCAGTGTTTGCGCCCACACTTGTGCACTATAATATCTCCTGCGTACTTGGCTAGTCTGCATTAAGAGAATCGGTCTTAAGAATATTATTTTTTACATCGCGGATAGGTTAACAAACACATAAACTGCTACCTTAAACTAGATACTTACCACTTATTACTACGTTTTCGTTTGATGGCGAATCTACATTACACCTAGTACATCATACTACATTCGCCATCAAACGAAAAAGTTTGGCGAATTAAGAATCAAGCAACACCTTTGACAAAAAAATAAAAAATAAACCACAAAACAGGCAGACCCGGTACAACTATTTGTAGGCCATACCAATTTATACAACCTCTAAATGAATAAACGCAAGACCTGAAAGTAGTTTGCTCGGAACCGGCTTCTAAAACGGTTTCAGCTTTTTCTATTTTTTTTTCGTTTGTGTAAGTCGCTTGAGTTAATTTTTGTAAATAAACCTTACGCACATTGGTTATTTTTTACCGACTTCAAAAAAAAGGAGGTTATCAATTCGACCCGTATGTATGTAATATTTCCAGAACTGCCCAGTTTTCGTATATATGTTAGTCTATATCAGCGTCTGAACATGTGTGCCAAATTTCAAAAGTGTATGTATGTATGTTTTGTTCGCGCATATCTCCGTAACTACAAGTCCGATTTGAGTAATTCTTTTTTTGTTGTACTAGGTATTCTTCAACTTAGGGAATACTGCAAGTTTCATCGAAATCGGTTCAGTAGTTTTTGAGATAGGGAATTTTTCAGACAACGGAACTCTTCAAAAAATGACAGCAAATCAACCGCGATTGCTGCTATCGCATAAATATGCATTGTTTACGCAATCACACAACATAACATCACGGCCGAACACTCAAAAGGGTTACACAGATGTAAACAGTAGTATTTGAAAATTCCTCATCCAAGTAAACGAAATCGCATATTCTGCTTTCTTATGACTTTTTAGTGGTGTCTCGTTAATTTACATAATATGAAACTTTCTTCATGGATTTGGATAACAGGAAGTTGATACTAAAAAGCGAGAAATAAAAAACTTTTTTACAAAAAATAACCGCCTTCAAAAACTAAAAAGAGAAAAATAACTTTAGCTTTGGAAGTCGGTGGCAATACAAAACAACAAACAGAACCAAAGCCACCGACTTCCAAAGCTTTATTTTATGTTTAACGATATATTTCATCTACAACAGCGTATTAAAAGCCTTATTGCTTTTACTTAAGTTTAACTTTTGTTAGATTCCGCTGTTAAACGGGGAGGCGACTGGTGTAATTTTTTTAGGAAAAAAAAATACTCTTTTATAAATAGCTGAAATCGAATCAGTAGCTAATTTTGAGCAATCTCCTTTCTTTTCTTGCGTTTAATGTTATACGATGTATAACATATACATATACCATGCGGAAATCAAACCCGCGATACACAGAGCACAGTGTACGTTTTGGAACGAGCTTCATAAATAAATGGTTTTTCTTTCTTTCTTCAACTTTCTTTAGAGGTAACTTCTTGACAATTCAAAAGTGCCTGAAAATGGTGCTATAAACGCTTTTACTTTGACTTTATAGTTCATTATTAGGTTGTATTTTCATTTACACTACCCCGTTAGCTCAACTTACTGACTAGTCCTAAGCGCATCTGCTACGTTAGAGGTCTTGGGTTCGATTGCGAGTTCCAGCAAAAAGTGTTATTGAGTTTTTCTATGAAATTTTCAGTAGCAGCTCGGAGTTAGGATTTGTACCCCGTTAAAGGCAATAGGCTCGCCCTCTATTACATGGGCCCTAAACATGCCGGCGAACTGTGGGTGTACAGTTGTACACCTTTGCAGCACCCTTTGGGGAATACAGGCGTGATGGTGTGTATGTATTTTCATTTCATACGGACTTGAGATAAACAGTGCGATTATTCGCAAATTATGTGCGTCCATGATCAAAGGATCATGGGCAGACTCTGTAGTGTAAGTACTAGTGTACTCTCGGGTGTTATTTGTCAACAAACACGTTGCGTGTCACGGCGCCGTACACGCAGGGTTTACGTGAAATACCAGTTGGGATACACCAGTTACATTACCTACATATTTGGCACTAGTTGGTGCCCGCGACTTCGTTCGCGTTGTGGTAAAAAAACACGAACTACCCGCAATTTCACCCTCGTTAAGTTACCCCTTTAGTTACTGCTCCGCTCCCGTGTGTCGTAGCGTGATGTTATATAGCCTATAGAACTCACGAATAATGTAGCTTTCTACCAGTGAAACAGTTCTTAAAATTGGTTCATTACTTCCGGAGATTACCCCCTACATACCAACTTACAAACAAACGTTACCTCTTTATAATATTAGTATTGATAACACGAAATGAAAGCGGAACTTGTAATTTTTCAACTCAAAGGCGCCTTCCTTGGTGTGTGTAGTGGTTCAGCTTCTAAGCTAAGCATCGTCATCATTATCACCCGCAGGACGTCCACTGCTGGACATAGGCCTCCCTCATAGATTTCCAAATGGGACGCTTGGAAGCGACCTGCAACTAGCGTTTTCCTACGGTATTTATTCAGGTCAAGAAAGAAAAAGCATAAAAAAGCTAAGCAGTTAACTATACATTTGAAAAAGATAAAAAGAAATAAAAACACTTTAATTAGAAAATATACTTCTTGAATCTACTTGCTTGACTTCTAAGTAAAAAACCAACAATAAAAAAGGTCATATAAAAATAAAACTGAAAACACGGCAACTAAGAAACTACGACTAACCAACACAGGAGACAAATTATAATTGCCTGAAAATATTGATATTTATTTTGCCAGCCGTAAATTCTGAAAAAATAATCAGCTATTCCTTAGCTGCCTCGTTAGTCTAGTGGACGACTACAGCTACGCTAGAGGTCTTGGGTCTGAATCCCATGTCGAGCAAAAGTGTTATAAAAAAATTCTATGAAATTTTCAGCAGCAGCTCGGAATTAGGATAGTGCCCGGTTGCTCGCCCCTTATTACATGGGACCTAATAGTATACTCGCCCACTGTGGGTATACATGGCACACCTCTGCCTAACCCTTCGGGTAATACAGGCGTGATGGTATATTACATCGTAGCTATTCCATACAAGAGTGCCAAAACTATGATTGAAATATATGGAAAAGTACTTTTAGTTCTTTTACGTTACACGGTCGGAGTCATAGAGAAAGTACTTATACTTAGCATTCATGAGTACTTCACTGCCTAAAAGTTTATCCAATCGTTTACCTGCCATACTGAATAGTCGGGGAGTTTTATTTCCGCGCGGAACAAAAAGAATAACCCTACCAATTCTTTTTTTATTATTTACATTACATTCTGGAATTGACGCTGTGATATCAAACTTTTACCATGGATTTAGTTTATAGGTTCTCCACAGCTGTAACTTTTCGTCGGTTTTTAAAAAAATTACACAAGTGTACACACTCTTAAAATGTTTACACCAGCTGATTTAGGAATGTGCAATACCTACACGCTCAAATGTATAGAGCTGCTGATTTATGAATGATATCGTAGTGCTTTTCTAAATGAGATTTGAGTATGTTAAAAACAGAAAATGGTGGAACTGCCCCGATGGTCTCGTGGTCGCAAGCGCGACTGAGGAGCGTGGGGTCCTGGGTTCGATTCCCAGGTCGGGCAAAAAGTGTTATTGGGTTTTTCCATTACGAATTTCTTAGTAACTGCCCGAAGTTTAGAAGTTGGTGGTGTGACACCCCCGTGCCTCGGAAAGCACGTAAAGCCGTTGGTCCTGGCTGTCATTCGTAGATCTTGAACAGTCGTTACGGATAGTCAGAAGCCAAGAAATCTGACAACCAGTCTAACCAAGAGGTATCGTGTTGCCCAGTTACTGGGTTCTGGAGGTCAGATAGGCAGTCGCTCCATGTAAAGTATTGGTATTCAGCTGCATCTGGTTAGACTGGAAGCCGCCCCCAACATAGTTGGGAAAAAGCTAAGGAGATGATGACAAAATGGTTGCCTAGAGTGAAGCAATGTTGTGTAACTCTTACAGACTACTCTCTCTCTCTCTAGTCTAAGGGTATTATTAATAAACTTGAAGTAAAGTTACACCAGTATTAACTTCGATTTAGCAATACATTTTTCGGGGGTTAAGTTTAGTGTAACTTTACTCCGAGTTTATCGAGTCTAATCAACTATCAAAGCACACGACGAGCGTTTTCTGCTCCATACAAAAATATTACAGCTATTTGGTCAAACATAAGAAAAGCACGTCATCTGCGCGTTTAAAATACGCCGTATATCTACGGCCTAAGAGACGACGAGCAATTATTACAAAAAGGTAATAATGTCAAAATTGCTTTTTCTGTTTTAGACGAAACGCTTATTTTCCTACAAAATACGTGAATTCAACATCAATATCTTATAATAAACCTGAATTCCCAATAATGTTAAGTTAGTGCAAACAGGAATTAAGCTACTAAACTAACAAGCCAAGCCAATATTCAGTTCAAATACTCACCAACAATATTTGTTTCAAAATTTGATTCTGCATCTATTGCGTGGTAGCTCACTGAATGGTGTAACACGTTGCACTCCAGCTCGGTGGTTGCAGGGCTGCGGTTGCTGCTACTGCTCGCCGAACTGCCCGTCGATCCGTTCGCCGAACCGCCCGTCGTATCCACGCAGTCTCCGCGTACCACCGTTATCAGCTTGCCTTCCGTTCAGTTTGGCTACCACGCACCTGCATTAAAAAAGTAAGTTAGTAAATTGGACTGCGGAATTTGTTCGAAAAAGTCACCGCGATCCTGGAACGCAAAACTCATTGGGAGCCACACAGATGGGTTTTACTCAGTAAGAGTCTTACAGTCGCTTCCACTCTGCCTAGAGCAAAAGAAGTCGTTTGATGATTTCCAATCCTTTAAAAAAAGTAAGTAAATTGGAAAAACTTAAAACGAAAACTAAAATCGTTTTGGTTTTTATAAAAACTTGCCATCAACACTTGAAAGGGGTTAATTGAGTAATGTACCTTTAGAATACTTTTACAACCTGGAAAAGGTATTTCTTAATTGATGTCGTTTTAGTTTTATTTTATTGCTAGGAGGCTTATGCCCGCCACTTCGTCTGCGTGAATGCCGGTTGTCTGCGGAGTTTCTTTTTGCGCAGATTTCTAATTCTTTTTCTAAAATAAAACTAGCGCAAGTTCCTCCTTATAACATCAGCTATCAGCCCCGTCTAACTAAAATAACAGATTCAGATTCAGAGTTATTTATTTGTAAACATAGGTTACAAATACACGTGAGTGTGAGATGTTACATTTTTGTTGGTCCTCTATGCTTTGCCATAATATAACGATCAACCAATGTGACTTTTTCTAACACACATGTACTTTCTAAAATCTTGCACATCATTGACAGGTAACCATGCCAGAGGCCAGAGGCGGTTTAGAAACTCTGACACTAGGGTGTGTGGAGTCGTTAGACTTTACTGCCCTCACGATAAAGAAGACGCATCCCGTCAAAATCAGTCTAGCCGTTTCGGATCTCTGTTTTTTTTTCTTAATTTTTATTTAAGAAAAACAATATAATAATGTAGCAGAAACATGTTAACATTCATACCTAATGTGCATTTAGTTAAAAGCTTTTCCACAAACAGTTTTTTTTCCGCCTTCTAAAGAAGCCTACATCTTTGCAAACCACGTCCATAACATCACAATTTAATCGTTATCAATAGCAAGAGCTCCCATCATACAATTTCACCCACCCCTCCACCCATGTAGAGTGAATCACTCCTCACGGACCACAATTTCGTTGAGATAATCGAATTTGCATCAAACTGCATCACCGCTCTTAGAGGAAAAGACGATCATCGATGCACATACAAGCATTAAAGGCTTATAGATACGTCCTTGCCACGGTGGGACGTTCAATTGCGAAACAGGATGTGGTGGGTACCTCAATTACGTAGCCTACGCAAGCTAATCGAATTCCCGTGTCGGGTAGCCAAGACGGCCGGGTAGCCCCACTGACTAGCGCTAGGAAGGGGGACCCGTGACCTGCAGTTCGATTCTCTAAGCCTCACTTCGTAATTCGAAAGCTGAATCCGCAGTGAGATTACAAAATGGTATTCTGTTAAACACGATCACGCCGGTGACGTCACCACGGCGAACGAATACTGAACCAATGACAAGTTGGTGCGTTATCGAAGTGAGCGCGATCACTTCAGTGAGACTCGTTTTCGAGTTTGCACTTTAGAGAATCGCACTACAGTACTGCCCTGTCAATCCGCATGAACACTGTAATCCGATTAAAAACGGATCTTGTGGCGAGTCCATTTTAAATAAATGATGTATCGATTTGTGTATTAATTGTTTTTTTTTGTAATTGATTAGGTTGAGGCAGATGTATTCAAAATTTACTCCTTGACAAAATAATTTGTGTCTAAGTTACCTACGTAAAGTATATTTTTTATTCTGATTAGTTTTTTTTTGCCCCGTTGGTATCGTGGTCGCAAGTGCGACTGTTGTGAAAGGAGTCCCGGGTTCGATTTCCAGGTCGAGCAAAAAGTTATTGGGTTTTTCTATGAAATTCTCAGTAGCAGCTCGGAGTTTGGATTTGTGCCCGGTTAATGGCAATAGGCTCGCCCCCTATTACATGGGACCTAAATATACCGGCGAACTGTGGGTGTACATTGGTACACCTCTGCCTAACCCTTCGGGGAAATCAGGCGTGATGGTAGTTTTTTTTTGTTACTGTTTTTTAATGAATATATCTATCATTTGGTCTTGATAGTACAAACTACCTTTAATTTGTTTTTTTTTTTAATTAGCATTAGAAATGGCAGAATAGTAGTTGTGTCAACCAAATTCGAAAGTGACCTGGAAATAATGTTGTTATTTATTTTCTTTATCTTTTTCTTTTAAACGTTCATGGTTGGTGGTATGTTTTGTTCCTGGTATTTAAATCAAAAAAACTTTTTAATTTCATGTTTCTATATTGAGAACCGTTCTTCATTAATCATCATCATACACGACAGTTGTAATTCGTGTCCAGGAATTAAAACTGTCGCGCCATCTATCGCACCACACGCTGACTAACGTAGTTACTAGACTGACCTTTCCCTCCTTACAATATTATAGTTCCCCGTGACGTTAGAAAAACCCCAAAAACAACGGTCTGACATAGTACACCGAAGATCCCTCCTTTTCAATGGAAAACGTAGAACTTTAGACCCTGTTCTACATACCTCTAACGTTTAATTCACATTGAAAGAATGCGCAGAACCATTTGCACTACGACTGTATTCTTTGAAGAAGTAGGCAAACGTCTTATGTACAATGGATGCCCTATATTACCTGACCCCTCTAGAAACAAGAAGAGGGAAAAAGGGTTAAGTATTAAATTGTTGCGAATCGCCTATATTTAGTTAAGAGTGTGAGCTAAGCCTAAGTTCTATAAAATATCTTACATAGTACACTGTGGAAGGCTATCGATGAGTCAGGCCATACCATTTTGTTCCGTGAGGGTATCGAACCTGCATCACTAAGCACAGCAGTAAATCATTCAGTCACTGCATCAACCGCGTTATTAAAACAACCTACTAAATCGATTTTTGTACAATTTCGGGGTACAATTTAGGGGGGGAGGGGTTAGGGGGGGGGACAATAGTCTCGCCCCCTATTACATGGGACCTAAATGTACCGGCGAACTGTGGGTGTACATTGGTACACTACTCTGCCTAACCCTTCGGGGAATATAGGCGTGATGGTATATTATTTTATTTTATTTCTAAAGAACCAATCTGAAAGTCTATCCTCTCAAAAGAAAATTAAAAACAAAATTAAAAAGCTAACTATCAGAGCTCTTTTTGCTTTTTTTATTTGATATAGGTAAGCTCTTGACTCTAGCCGACTAGCTTCAATATTAAACTGTAACTTCTTGACAATTCAAAAGTGCCTGTAAATGGTCTAATTGAAATAAATGCTTTGATTTGATTTGATTTGATTTGACTAGTCAGTGACACAGACAAAATCGACAATGGAGTGAGCTTAACCAGACGAAGCCTGTTCACTCTAAGTTAGAAGACTGCTCGGAAATAAAAAACACAGAAAGAAAATACAACCAAATTGATGACCTCTTTTTGAAACATTGTAAATGTGCCACATTTTAGTACAGTAGAACCTCGATTATCCGAACCTTGATTATCCGAACCCTCAATTATCCGGACGCTGACTTACTTTATCCGAACCCTCAATTATCCGAACGCTGACTTACTTTATCCGAACCCTCAATTATCCGAACGCTGACTTACTTTATCCGAACCCTCAATTATCCGAACATGAGCGAGAATTTGTTGCTGAAAACGCGTTGCAGCTGTTCGTCAATTAAAAATTGACTATTTTATAAGTAAAGCATTTTATTTTTTTAAGATGTTTTATATTTCAATGTTAATCTGTATGTCACATTTTAATAGTCTATACAGTTTTTAGGTGAAATAGTGTTGTTTTTTTTTATCTTATCCCAAAAACCTACATTTCGATTATCCGAATTTTTGATTATCTGAACTCTCGGTCCCAATTAGTTCGGATAATCGAGGTTCTACTGTACTTAAAAAGCTAGTATTTAACATCTTCGTAACTAAGCTAAAGGCTAATTAGCATTCTACTAAATAAAAGAAAAAAGAAAGAAAAACCATTTATTCTTGCGAAATCGACGCACAACACAAAAATATAAAATAAATAAAAAATAACAATAATAATAATGTGTATACGCCACTACCGCGCGAAAAGGCTGACGCTCAGCATAAAGCCATAAAAAAAAGACACTGACTAAAATGACTAAATGTCTAAATGACTTCAAATTCTTTTTTAAGCCAGTAAAACAATATAAGCATCTAATACAGCATCTGCATATAATAGCTGATAAACCTGTCCCATTAATATTTCATCCCCTACCGTCTAACGTTATCTGTATCATATTTGCCGACAACTAGCGGTCTATACCTGTGTAGGGTCCATAGTAATCTAACGGGAAGCTTCACTTGAGAGCCTACTGACCCGCACCCCTCAGTACAATATCATTGTGACTACTGACAAACTAGCCAGTCACGCTTGTTTGAAACTTCCTAGAAAGGTACTACGAAATTCGATGTTGCTCTTTAATTTCACTAAATTAAGGTAGAATGTTCGCATATAATAAAAGCGCAACGAGGCCAATTCTGTACATTCAATATTTTTTATAAAGAGTAATTCTCACATGTTAAATACATTATACTGAACCCAAAAAAATAGTTTTTAGAATTTTTGTCTGTATGTTTGTTTGTTTGTACGTACGCGCATAACTTTTTAACTCCTACACCGATTTGAACAAAACTTTAGGCATTGTGTTGGCAGTAACCTGCGCTGTAATCTTAGATACATTTCATCACGCTATGTTACATAGGGGTTACACAGAAACAGTATGAACACTATTAACTTAAAAATACTGAACGCGAACGAAGTCGCGGGCAACAGCTAGTAATGTAAATAAAACGGGGATTTGGTGGGCACTGTGGGCACTTTACTAGGGACCGAGATACATACATACTTGGCTAGCTTCTGAGCTTCTTCATGAGGAATGGTATAGGCTATATAAGTGATATTATTTACCTTACAATTCTTCATGAATGTGGCCATCATATACAATATTGTTTCCAAACAGACTAGTAGAGCAAATAAACAATAAATCTCTTTGGTTTTATTATATGCTATTCATATTATAAATGCGAAAGTTTGTAAGAATGGATAGATGGATGAATGGATGTTTGTTTCTCTATCACGCTTAAACGGCTGAAACTGTACGTTACCCGAGGAATAATAGCTTGACTTTGACGCGGATGAAGTCGCGGCCAGAAGCTAGTTAGTATAATATTGGGAAGACAGACCTTATGAAGAAACTTTTACCATCACTCCTGTATTCCCCGAAGGGTTAGGCAGAGGTGTACCAATGTACACCCACAGTTCGCCGGCATATTTAGGTCCAGTGTAATAGGGGGCGAGCCTATTGCCATTAACCGGGCACAAATCCAAACTCCGAGCAGCTACAGAGAATTTCATAGAAAAACCCAATAATACTTTTTGCTCGACCTGGGAATCGAACCCGGGACCCCTTGCACAGCAGTCGCACTAGCGACCGCGAGACCAACGAGGCAGTTGAGTACGAAACTTTTGTCGATCAATATCGATGATGATGATGATGAAGTATTAAAATTATGTGCTCACCTTCTGCACGGGGGCCAACAACTGTCCAATATAAAAACAAAATCCAAACGCCCATTAGTTTTACTTTCGAATCCCAAGGAATTCGGCAGAATGTTTGGGTAAAGGTAAAATTTTCAGCCAGGTGGCAGTGATATGCAACCTTCATAGTACTCAGATAAAATATGTCACATAATCCTCTTTTCTGAACTTTTCATAGGATATGTATTTTGTATGTAGGTATACAGTTATGTATATATGTATGTAAATATGTATATGGAATAATATATGTTGAATTATTATAATATTATTGTTATTATACATTTAGAGTATAAATAAAATAAAATAAAAAGCCTTTTATTTCTTGCAAAATTAAAATTATCATCAACAGTAATTACAATAAAAAATTTAAGGGTAAAATTATTACTTGCATGCATACACGGTTTCTTTATTTACTTATTTAATATATTTATTTAATTCATTCATTTATTCATTTAATTATACATTATTATATTCATTAATTTGTAAATATACCATTTGTTACATCCATTTTGTTTTATTATTTATTCGTTTAGTGTATATATTTTATTTATTTATTTAACATTAACAGCAATTATAATGAAAATAAGTATAAAAGATTAATTGCATGCAAACATGGTTTCTTTATTTATTTACTTATTTATATACTTATCTATTTAATTCATTTATTTATTTGTTTGTTAAATTGTACATGATTATATTCCTCAATTAATTTTTTTTTTTTTTTATACATTCATTTTATTATTCATTGTTTATTTTTATATTTACCATAATTTTTAATTGATGATGGTGCAAGAACCCCTTTCAGATGAAGGCCTCCTCCAGTGCGTGCCATTTGTCCCTATCCTGTGCTACTCTGATCCAACCCCGACCAGCTACTTGTGTAATGTCGTCGGCCCATTTAGAGTATGGAGTATTTTAATTATTTTGTACTTGTACGTACATTTCATTGTTATCTCTTCACCACCTTTGGTTGACTGGTAGAGAATGCCTAAGGCATTAAGTCCGCCTTTGTACTTTTTTGTGCGTAAAGTTTAAATAAATAAATAATTATTGGCTATTCATGTTTGTTGTACCAATTCAAGTATCTCGTTGTGTTCATGAAGCCTGGAATAAAATCAGTCACAAAGACTGATTTTTGACGTACGGGTAACAGTAAAAGCGACTCGCTGACATGATATTTTTTTTTTCTAATTCACAAAACTAATCGCACATGAAGGCTTTTGTTTTAAAATTAGTTTCCACGATAAAGCACCACAGTAACTGAAACATCGAAAGCAACTTGTAATAAAAAGCTAGAAAGGACCAATTTAACAGCGAATCTTTCAGTGAACTAACTGAAATAATTACTAGAATTTTCGACGTTAACGCCTACACCGACGGTTCAATACCCAAGCATAAACCAACAAATAATAGGAAAAATACACAAAGCTACACATACCATCACGCCTGTATTCCCCGAAGGGTTAAGCAGAGGTGTCCCATGTATTAGGGGGCGAGCCTATTGCCATTCCCGCTCACAAATCCTAACTCCGAGCTGCTACTGCGAATTACATAGAAAAACCGAATAACACTGCTCGACCTGGGAATCAAACCCAAGACCTCTTGCGTTGCAGTCACGCTTAGGACAGCTCGGCTAACGAGGCCGGTCAGAGAAAATCACTAAACGAGTAAAAGAATCTAAATAAAAATCTAGTAAGTTTTCAAAAATCCTTAACGTCAAGTTTTTACAGCAACTATGCAATTAGTGTATGATTTCTATAGGTAGTAGGTAACTAGTCCATTGGTTATGACTGTATGGGAAACTTGTCAGCTCTGACTGACTGCGGCTTTATTTAATAACTACCTGTGCCCCGCGGTGTCACCCGCGTTAAGTTACTTCTTTAATTACTGCTTTGCTTCCGAGTAGCGTAGCGTGAAGTCATAGTTTAAAAAATTCTCAATAAACGGGCTATAAAACGCAAAAAGATTATTTTGAAATCGGTCCAGTAGTTTCTGAGGTATGTTCAAACAGATAAACTCTTCAGTTTTATAATATTTAGTAAAAAAAATATAGTTTTAATTTTTTAATTAATATGGTGAATAGTAAATTTTATATAAAAAATCCATTGGTTTTTTTTAAAGTCGTAGAAAATATTTAACGTTTGTTGGTGTAGTCTAGAAGAGATCTCTGCTTTTTAATAAGAAAATTAGAGCCTATAAATGGCCCATTTTCTAGTTAATTATTTACCATTAATATTCTTTGATAGTATTTGACTAAAGTATTTGGCTTATGTTCAGCAGTCAGTGGACGTCCTATGGCTGAGATGATGATGTTGATGATCAAAAAAGGTTTTGTTGACATACATTTCAAAGTCAAAGTCAAATCATTTATTTGAATTAGACCATAAAAAGGCACTTTTGCACTTCTTTTAAAAGAAAGAAAAAATTCATAAATTGGATCTAGTTGCCATTTCAGTGGCTTTAGACACTTATAACGAAGAAATCTGCATCGACGATTTATATAAATTCGCTCTCATTGCGGGGTCCTCCATTCGATTCCAACGTCGGGTAGCGACATTGAGATTTCATTAGGAAATTTCTCTGGAGCAGCCCGCAGTCTAAATTTGTGACCTGAAATAAATTGCTACCGTAACTCTTTTATAAACCCATTTTATCTACTTTTTAAACCCTTTAAGTTTTTCCATGTTTTTCTTGATAAAGCCAATATTATTTCACAGAGGTTTTAAGTACCATAATCCAAGAAAGATCTGCGGGTTGTTCGAAAGACACCGCGCCCCCGGAACGCAAAGGGCACATAAAGGAACATAGATGGGTTTTAGTCAGTAAAAGTCTGACACTCTCTCCCGTCCCGCCCAGGGCGGGGGATGTTATTTGATGATTTCCCATCAATAAAAAAAAAGAAAGTCCAAGAAAGATATCTTGGTTTCCTTTTTGTACACCTTTCTTGTTTTTGGTTGAAATCTGCTTTTGTACAGACAGCGCCATCAACTGGTTACTACCCTCTTTTCGAACAAATTTTAATTCGAGAGGGGTAACCAATTGATGACGCTGAGTGTACCTTATGTTGCATAACGTTTAAATAAGTCCACGGTTGAAGGTTATTGGATGAAAATCAGTAAGACAGAAATGCTGCTTTTAGCTAGCCTTCCTGCTATTGGTCCTCGAATAGTGTCCCCACAATCGGGCCACACTTTCTTCGCACATGTCACATTAAAATAATGACAAATACGTGAAAACCTAGACAATCGAATCTATTCGTGCGGGGTAGGTATGGTCACCCCATTGTTATTCCTAACACGGTCCGTCGTGATTTGCTCCACGACTCGTGAGAGGCAAACGTGTGCGGGCCCTACTACCTGTCTTGTCAATATTACCACGATACCCTTGCACGTTCGACCACCCTTTAAATACAAATAGTCAAAGTTGATATTTCTCTGTTTTGGATATATTGTTAAGTTTGTGTAGTTCGCAGAGGCATGCGTGACGTAAGGACGCGGTTGACAACAGTACAATGCATTTGTGGTAGCAAAGACTGTAACAGACATGGTCACTGATTGGTGTGCCTTAATATGGTAAAGGATTTTCGAATTGGAAATATTACTATAAGCACAAGCACAATTAATATCTCCCTTTGACAGAAATAAAACCTTCCAGGTATCTATACAAGGTGTTGATTTGCATCCTCGTCAAATTTTAGGAGCTTGTCATAAAAAAATAGAAGTAATCAAATATTATTACGATACCTGGCCAATATCTAATAAATACTTGTTTTTTTAGTTGCAAATATCAAATAACAGTATTCCAGAATACTCCGTTTGCAAAATTCAGAATCGCCCAGTTGCGTACGCGGTAGGCAGAGTTGTCGCGCGGCTATATCAATGTGTGCATAGCGCCTAAACCCTCTGGCGAGTTGGCTGGCCCAAATTAGAAAATCACGTCATAAAAAAAAAGCAAAACCAATGTATTTTATTATTGATTCGTGTTAAGAATCACGAGCATAGTTAACTCCTAGTATTTGACGAGGATGCAAATCAACGCCTTGTATAAATATGGTGTGCAAAACATTTATCAAAGTCAAAGTAGCACCTCTACCTACCTAGGTACTTCATAAAACTTAACTTAAAATTAAGACTTAGCCAGAAAGGCTTATAAGCTTCAACGAGCTTGAGCGCCCGCCTTTCATTCATGAGATTGCAGGCACAATACCGGCCAAGTACCTACCAATGTGACTTTTTCAATTCATATGCAATTATAATTTATATCACTATTTATCGGATATCACTGACAACATTGTAAGAAAACTTGTACTTATGATTAATAAAAAACAATATCACGCCTGTATTCCCCGAAGGGTTAGGTAGAGGTGTCCCAATGTAGGTACACCCACAGTTCGCCGGTATATTTTGGTCCCATTGGGGCGAGCCTATTGCCATTAACCGAGCACAAACCCAAACTCCGAGCTGCTACTGAGAATTTCATAGAAAAACCCAATAACACTTTTTGCTCAACCCGGGAATCGAACCCAGGACCTCTAGCGTAGCAGTCGCGCTCAGGACCACTAGGCCAACGAGGCAGTTCAGTCATAAAACTACATCAAATTAATAACCAATAGGAAACTCCTTTATTAAAATAAGCAAAAGAAGAAACCAGGTAAACTAAGGGTGTGTCTATGACGCACGTAAGGCTGAGTACAGCCTATAAAGAATTAATTTATTATACCACCGCCCTGCTATCATTCGGGCTGCTAAACATTTGCTTATTCCACACTTTACGACTTGAACTAGCGACATCGGCAGGTTAATTGTTTTACTTGCGTACTTTATTATTTTTGCAGTCGTATTCAATGTGGTTTTTATTTGAATGATTTATTTAGCTTTGGTACATTGTGATACGAGTGGGGGTTTGTTATTGTGTTCGAGGCTGAATTGCAGCGAGAACTGATGATGAGTTTACACGTTTATGAATGTTTTTACATGGTAGGTACATACACGAAAAGTATATTTAATTGTGTCTCTTTTTCTGTTTGTTTCAGCTAATTTCAGAAATAGTTGAACCGTTTTTGACTGGATTTACACTACAGGATAGCTGATGTTATAATAAGTAGTTTTATTCTAGAAAAAGAATTAGGGTACCGCGCTAATAAATAACGATAACTGGCATTCACCCGCGGCCATAAGCCAATACATAATATATATATATACCATCACGCCTGTATTCCCCGAAGGGTTAGGCAGAGGTGTACCAATGTACACCCACAGTTTACCGGTATATTTAGGCCCCATGTAATAGGGGGCGAGCCTATTGCCATTAACCGGGCACAAATCCAAACTCCGAGCTGCTGCTGAGAATTTCATAGAAAAACCCAATAAGTAACACGTTTTGCTCGACCTGGGAATCGAACCCGGGACCCCTTGCACAGCAGTCGCATTTGCGACTACGAGACCAACGGGGCAGTTAAAATACATAATATAAACCGATAGTCATTGCAAAGATTCAATATTGTCATCTTTCCATCCCACCCAAAACACCCATGGAAATATTAAATTGACCGGAAAATAAATCCCAAAAACTATTTTACCCTCAATCTCTTATACATATATGGAAATAAATAATTTGATTTATATACACCTTCAGGCACATACAAGCAATCAGACACATAGTCGCGCAAAAGGTGAAATATAACGGTCTCTTTCTTACTTACTGAAGAAAGATAAGGACAGAATCTTATAGGAAGTAAGGAGATGAAGGAAGTAATTCAGAGAACTCAATATTATAAAGCAAGGTGCGTCAACGGAAATCGAAAAGTCCTCCGGAGTCTATAGCTCGCGATGTTTGTGTCGGGGGGCATGTACCTGCCCTGCCCTTATGGAAGAAGGAGGGTTGAGCGATCGGCAGGTAATCGATAAAACACTTTAGTCATTTTTATTCAAAAAATTCGTAAGTAGTAGCTTTTTGTGAAGGAGCTCGCGCAGAGAAGTACTACCACCATACCTATTTCTCCCGCAAAGCTGCGTTGCTGTGTTTCAGTTCGAAGGGTATGGTTGCCGTTGTAATTACAGGCACATGAGATATTTCAACTTTGTCTTTGCTATCAGAGAAAATGTCATTTTCATGTTCGAAATAATTAATTAATTGAGTTAAATTATATGGTTTATTTCATAGCATTTTAGCAGGTCCTAGGTCCGACGCAGCTAAAATGAGTTCTAGGTTAATTTCTAGGTATGTATAAATATAATAGTGTATATAATATAAGATCCAGGATATTAAGTTTATAAATTTAATAAAGACTAAAAAACAGCAAACCCTAACGACCTACGGAACGAGTATCTGTAGGCATTACAATTTACAAATATTTGTTCCGTATGGCAATCGAAGCTGCGACACGCAGCAGCTAGTCGCTGAGCCACTGCGTCCACCGTGTCGTCAGGTGTCAAGTGAAGTGATAACAAAATATCAACTTACCGAAATTTAAATTAGTTGATATCGTGTCCCGTTGTCCGTTGTGAAGTAGTCCGGATATATCCTTATCTGTAATTAAATATTGTTCATGGAATGATTTTAAACTATTACCTTTAGATAAGAATTAAAACCACAAGCAAGACTTGGTAACCGAACCTATTATTTGACAAACACACATACCGTCACGCCTGTAAGTATTCCCCGAAGGGTTAGGCTAGAGAGATGTACCAATGGACACCCACGGTTCACCGTTATGTTTAGGTCCCATGTAATAGGGGGCGAGCCTATTGCCATTAACCGGGCCCAAATTCTAACTCCGAGCTGCTACTGAGAATTTCATAGAAAAACCCAATGTCACTTTGCTCGACCTGGGAATCGAACCCAAGACCTTTATCGTAGCAGTCGCGCTTAGAACCACTAGGCCGACGAGGGAGGTGTTTGTCATACAAGATATAAATATTCAATTAAAATACTTTATAAAATGTTTATGTTTGAAAATATTTTAGAATGAATCTCTTGAAAATATCAGAACCGTGTAAGTACTACTGTGTGCATGAAAATGAAAAACCTATTTATTATAATATTGAATTATGTTGAGGATCACTCCTTGAATTTACGAGTATGCAAAAATGCACCTTGTATGAACACATCTAATATCTTAATCATAATTAAATATAGTTTTCTACAAATCAAATCAAGCCAATTCATAATTTCTTAATTATTTTTTGTCATGTTCTTTTGACATGTTGTATTGGTTGGATTTATAAGAACTACATCCAAATAAGGTACCTTAAATACTCACTTAAACTCGCTCATTATATAGAGCCTATATCCCTTGCCAGTTGAACATTCTCGAAAACCTGTAACAAATAAACATGAGTTACAAACATGTATAGTATGTCATGTAAATAACTACTAATACCCGCAGTTTCACCCACGGTAAGTTACGACTTTGATTACTGCTCCGCTCCTCTCCTCAATAAAAGGAGTATATAACGCCAAAATATTTTTTAAATTGGACCAATAGTTATTACATTGGACCTAAATATACCGGCGAACTGTGGGTGTACTGTTCATTGGTACACCTCTGCCTAACCTTTCGGGGAATACAGGCGTGATGGTATATTTATACCAATAGTTACTAGGATTAGCGCGTTCAATCAAAGTCTTCGACTTTAAAATATTAGTATAGAGTAGATGACAAATCATATAATTTCAGTAAAATTACGAAAGATGACTGAAAAAGAGAACCGTCATATGATAACCTCAAAGAAAGACCGCGATACACACGATTGAACAGCTAACCTTAACTGGAGGTATAGCTACGTTGGATCGCAATGCCATTGGCCATGGTATACGCCCTTAGGTCACAGAAAGTGTCAAGCAAACGTTTCTAAAGATAAAAATAACAGTACCTATTTAAAATATTTCTTTTTTAGAAGAAAAAAGCTAAATTCTATAATCACAATATTTTTATTGTCACCCATTCTCGATTGCATTTTTTTCCTACGATTTCACAGCAATATAGCCACCCATACCCCGTGGTTGAAAACTAGTAATGTAAATAAATCCACTAAAACTTCACATGCTCTCAAGTGGTCCCAAGTTCCCAGCAATTTGATTCGCCCCAAGGCCACTCGATACTAACAATTACTGACAGAACCCGCGCTTTATAGCGTAAAATTCCAAATTCAAATTCTCCTATCCTATTGGTAGGGCGCCACGAGCTTCTTCGCTTCCCTTCTTGCTATTGGTCGTTGATAAACTGATGTAATTTAAAATATTGTCACCAACTTGACGGCGGCGGTTTTGCCTTATTGCAATTTATTTTACGTGGGGAAGATTATTTAATTTTCTCCGACCTCTTATCCTATATTAATAAACAGATATTGGATGGCGTGACGTGTTTGATGTATACAAACTTGTTTTTATTTGTGTAGGGAAATATACGACATCATGTAGTAAGGTACATGAGTCATCTATATACGTACATACGGCACGAGTAATTATTTGTAAACCACAAAGTTCCTACTGAAGATCAAATATTTAGTCACGATTTTTCATAGAAGCTATTTATTTCAGTACCTAAACTTCAAGTACACATGCCCTCACGCCGCCGTCAATATCCGGGATTCTCAACCAAAATATAAGAATCTGAATCGAACACGAAAACCGGAGACGAACACACTCACCAACCGACCTTTTAATTTCCTAATCAGTGCAATGTACTTATGGCAATTAAGTACTAAAAACAGGTTTTCCTTAGGTTACCTATACAAACATAGTGACAGGTACATAGGCTTTCAGCAAAATAATTATCACAGAACGTTACACGGAGAAACTCGGGAGGTCTGGGATCCTTCCGCGCGGATATTACAAGGCGGTTACGCCCTTCCCTTAACTTGACTGAAAGTACACCTTTTCCTACATACCATCACGCCTGTTTTCGCCGAAGGGTTAGGCAGAGGCGTACCAATTAACACCGCGTTCGCCGGTATGTTTAGGTCCCATGTAACAGAGGGCGAGCGTAATGCCATTTACCGGGCACAAATCCTAACTCCGAGCTGCTACTGAGAATTTCATAAAAAAACCCAATAACACTTTTGCTCTACTTGGGAATTCAATCCTAGACCTCTAGCGCAGCAGTCGCGCTTAGGACCACTAGGCTAACGAGGCAGTTATATTATTGAACTGTCTTTGAAATGGAGATTTTTGAAGCTTCAAGGGCACAGCTTCCGTGCAAGGCGCATATAAAATTAGGTCGGCTCAGTAATTTGGCGCCGGAGGGTCTGCTAAAAATAATACTGACTGTTGGAATTACTTGTAATTTTTTTATTGCCGAATGACTCATTTTTACTCCTGAGCTTTTTGGTGAGATGGTGATGATTGATGATGATTGATGGTGATGATAAAAATGATGCAGTCATAAATGAAACGCGTTGCTATACCTACTACAATTTACTAAAAGAACATGAGTTCAGAAAGCCATTCTTATAAATAAAAAGGTTCAAAATCTAGTCACAAAGTCGACAATCAACTTTGAGAATTGTAGGTAAATTAAGAGGCATTTTTGGCAGATTGAGACTGAGATTAGATTGCGAGTGTTCTTGAAAGTTTGTCGAATTGTCCCCCTGTACTTACACGAGAGACGGTAAATTAGAGTTTAGTCTTCAATCGCTTAAGAACTGTTTGTGTTATTCCATTAAACAATCTTAGGCATACAGGGATGTACGAGTACTTATTACATTATAAATAAGTAAAGTTTATGAGTTTGTGAGTTTGGAGGGGGTAATCTCTGGATCTACTAAATCGATTTTGATAATTCTATTACCCATAGAAAGTCACGTTATTTGTGAATGTCATAGCCTGTATAACATCACGCTACGACACACGGAAGCGGAGCAGTAACCAAAGACGTCACTTAACGGTGAGAGAAGCCACGCGGACGAAGTCGCGGGCACTTCGCTAGTAAATAAATAAAGAGCCAAATAATAATTCATAATTCATTTATTCATTTGCTTGAAATATGGTATTCTACAGATCTCATAACATATACACGTTCTTCATATTCCGCTTACTGAATTCGGCATGCAAATTTTTAGATAACATAATATTACAATTTTAATAAAATAATTAAATCACAATGTCAAATTGAATTATCCTGTCATACAAATTACCATATAAAATTATTATAAATTTAAACCAAACAATGAAATATTAATGTCAACAAATAATAAAAAATAATAATAATAATTAATGTCATGCAACCCTTTCACTTAAAATCCATGAATTCTTTAATATTATAAAAACAATTTTCGGTGAGCCAGGCTCTGAGATGTTTTTGAAATAAGCTTGTTCGCAGCTCTCTAATAACCTTTGGTATCTTGTTGAATATACAAATATCTACATGTTTATATAAATATCTACATGTTTTGAAATCTATACACAACTTTTTCATAACTTTACATTTTGTCAGGTTCCCTAAGGAGATAACAACAATGTAAAATTATAATGTCAATCAATCAAACAAAACGTTGGGAATGTGCAATCAATCAGACGAAATATCCAGCTCCTCTCGCTATAATTACAGGGAACTAGGGCTGTTACTGATTTAGTGATGTTCCTTAAACGATATTATAATTGTTTGGCGGATTCGCGATCTCATATAAAATATAGTAAGAAAGAAAGAAAGAAAGAAAGAAAGAAAAAAGTTTATTGACACAAACCATGATATAAGGATATAGGGATTTTTTTTAATGGTGATAACCATTGAATAGTATAATTTCTATCGTACGTGGTGACTCAGTCGTAGGTACTTAGGATCGTATCTTTATTAAACGACGGTTTAAAGCTGTCGTTTTCTAAGTGGAAGGCAAACTTTGGACTTAAATTCATCAAATATATGTTATAATGAAGTAAACTTAACTCTCTGTTGCAGCTAGCGATAGTTTCGTTACGGGAGAGGGAAAGGAGGATCCCCCGTCCCAGCGGCCGCCGCGGTAGACGCTCCGGGCGTCGGGAGCCGCGAGACGACTCCCGGCCACCGCAGACGCGTGTCTGTGGACGGTGAGCAATGGGTAGCTCACCGTCCGTACGTTCACTAACGACAGACCGTGTCGACGGCGCGTTCGTGTTCCACGCGCGCCTCAAAGAGATGTCAGCAAACTTGGATGGGGCCACTGAGGGCCGATGCCTGCCGGGGCTGCGGGTTGTTCGAAAGAGATACCGCGCCCCCGGAACGCAAAGGGCACATGAAAGGAACATAGACGGGTTTTAGTCAGTAAAAGTCTGACACTCCCTCCCGCCCCGCCCAAGGCGGGGGAAGTTATTTGATGATTTCCCGTCTATAAAAAAAATAAATAAAAAAAAATTAAAAAAAAAGCGATAGTTTCGTTCAGTGAAATTACTGACAGTACCTACTGTTGACACCTGGCTGTGATGGATATAGGTACTGCACTTACCTAAAGAAAAACACAGCAAATCTGTCTACGAAACTATGAAATAATCGTCCGATCCAATAAATCGGTTTTACAAGAAGTCCGACGAACGCCCTTTTTTACTAGATGGGAAATCATCAAATAACTTCCCGCGCCCTGGGCGGGGCGGGAGGGAGTGTCAGACTTTTACTGACTAAAACTCATCTATGTTCTTGCATGTGCCCTTTGCGTTTCGGGGGCGTGGTAACTCTTTGAAACAACGTTCAATCGTTTGTGTTCACTTGTCGCTTCTATGTTTTATTCATGACTATGCAAGCAATATGTTACTTAGTTTTTTTTCCAATAGGTACACAACACGACGAGTGACGCTTTACAAAGCCGAACTTTTTTTTTAAAGCCTTTAAAGCTGTACGAGCACTTTATTGCGTAAACTTTTTAGGATTCCCCAGTCGCGACAGAAGATCTCGCACTAAAGACAAGTGCGTTTCATCCCTGTTCCCTGTACAGAACCTAATACATTTATGAAATAGGTACAAGTACAAATGATAGGTGTAAATCAAGCTAGGCCGTACGCACACAGGTGCACTTGCAAGCAGGCTTCCAATTTGAACTGAACAATGTTTAATTAGTACCAAGCTATCGATTGTACAATGTTTGGCTGCTACCGCGTTCGTTGAGTACCGCATCGCACGTTCGCCAATCAAGCGGAAGTTCGGAAATCTAATCTGCTAACTTTCATACCTATGTCTAGGGTACTGATGATGAAAATTATGAACGAACATTTAACATTTCGATGTTGCGGAACCCTTATTAGATTTACGGATTCACGTGATATATTACCTAACTTGTGCACTTGTGTATTTTTCAACTTTGTTTTTAAATACTTTCTAAACGTACCTTGGGCCGGTGAAGGAAAACATCGTTAAGAATTCTGGACTTTATAATAAATATAAAACGCCTTGAGCAAGCGTGATGATGGTCAATGCGCATGCCTTCTGTGTAAGAGAAGAGACTTTTGCCCTGCAGTGGGACCACAATAAGCTTGAATTATTATCTATAGTATTTATACTGCAATATTATAAAGAGTAAGATTTTTGTTTATTTGTTTGTACAAGAATAGATACTGCCTCGTTGGCCTAGTGGTCCTGAGTGCGACTGCTACGCTAGAGGTCCTGGGTTCGATTCCCAGGTTGAGCAAAAAGTGTTATTGGGTTTTTCTATGAAATTCTCAGTTTTCTATGAAATGCTCGGAGTTTGGATTTGTGCCCGGTTAATGGCAATAGGCTCGCCCCTTACATGGGACCTAAATATACCGGCGAACTGTGGGTGTACATCGGTACACCTCTGCCTAACCCTTCGGGGAATACAGGCGTGATGATGGTTACGAATAGGTTCCTAAACTCCTTTAGCGATTTTAACATTTTTTTCACCAATAGATAGCTACGTTTTTCCTGAGTAGCATAGGCTAAAATCACGCTACGAGCTACAACCAACGGGAGCGGAGCATTAACCAAAAGACAATATGCCACGCGGACTATTATCAAATGAACACATTCCAACCTCCATCCTAATAGAGCATATCCCAGTCGCGTGTGTCATGTAAAAAATGAGTGTAGAAACATTCGCACGACAATCGCACGACGCCCGCACGACGCCGTCGCCCGCCCGCCACGGCCGGACTTCTAAGCAATAATTGTAGGGAGAAATAATAACGGCCGACACAGCGCGGCCCGTATCCGCTTGCAATAAAAATGTAAAACGTGCCCGATAAGCGACTACGCGAAAGGCTCAAATGTGAAACGGTAGTGATGTTACCTCCGACGGTGCATCGATATCGATACGGCCTTTCGACGGATTGAGTTTTGCGAGCGAAATGCAGACAGAACCGGATACGAATGACGCGCTTGTCAAACTGAAAATTTCCGAGTACTCTTCACTTTAACTTAGTTTCAGTGTTTGAAGGGGAGTTTGTAGTCACAAAAGAATTCCTACTACAATATTTTGTATGGAAAAATATCGTTATCGTATCGTAGGTTATAGCTTTTGCCCGCGACTTCGGTTAATAGTTCCCGTTCCCGGAAGATTTCCGGGATGAAAACTATCCTATGTCCTTTCTCGGGTCCCCGACTATATCTGTACCAAATTTCATTGAAATCGGTTCAGTGGTTTAGGCGTGAAGAAGAGACAGACAGACAGAGTTACTTTCGCATTTATAACATTAGTAAGGATTTTAACTCTCAATTCAAAAAGAGGGGTGTTCTATTTTTTTTAATAGATTTTCTATTTGTTATTTGGTGATGCTCTTTCTTAGGTGAAGCTCCATCGAGAGTCATCATGCGTATATCTCCAGGTCAGTTCTTTTAATTCATTTTCATTGTTTATAAATCAGTGTTGTGTCTGAGGTTTTAAAATATAATACAATCCTTCGACAGCTTGTCGTTTTAGACAAGAATCAGGCAATAATAGATTATATGCTATTAGTAACAACGCTTAACTTTGATACTGTTAACACAATCGGAATAGCATAATTATAATGGCAAATAAGTAAGGAATCATCAGTTTATCTTGGATTTATATCACCGACGTCGGCAAAGGAAAAACATCGTGAGGAAAGCTGATAATGAATATAAATGTGAAATCGCCAATCAAGCAAGCATGCTCGATCAATGCTCGTGCCTTTTTTGTAAGAGAAGATGCCTTTGCCCTGCAGCAAGACTATAAGAGAGAGGCTAGTATTATTATAATAAAAAAAATACCATCATGCCTGTATTCCCCGAAGGGTTAGGCAGAGGTGTACTAATGTACACCCACAGTTCGCCGGCATATTTTTAGGTCCCATGTAATAGGGGGCGAGCCTATTGCCATTAACCGGGCACAAATCCAAACTCCAAGCTGCGAGAATTTCATAGAAAAACCCAATAACACTTTTTGCTCGACCCGGGAATCGAACCCAGGACCTCTAGCGTAGCAGTCGCGCTTAGGACCACTAGGCCAACGAGGCAGTTATAATTATTATAATTATAACATAAATATAAATATAATATTATTATAATTATAATTATTATAATTATAACTGCTGTGTATTATTATAATTGATTTTTTTTAAAGAAATTATCGACACGACATACCAAAGCCGGCCAACCCTATAACGCGGACTGTTTGAGTTTTTATGTCCGGATCAAACCGCTAGGTATTTTGTCATACAAAATATAAATGTTGCATACTTCCTTCCTTCATTGGTGGGTTATCTCAATGATTAATTGTCGGGCTCCTGCCGGTATGCCTGGCTTTCAACGAGCTAGACAAATAAGAATAAGTATTAGCTTGAATAGCTGGCGAACTTTGAATAACTAGCTACTTTGTGTAGTTAGTTAAGTACACGATTTAAATACCAGATTTACTGTGTGTGAGTGTTACTGTTTCTGATAACTACTTGATGTTTGATTTGTGATTGCTAATTAGATCACAAGCAGTGTTTGGTTTGCAGAAGATGAAGGCTTGGCAGATGGGAAAGACATGTTACCCAAATATGTAGTTTCTTGCCCAGTCTTCTCCATACGAGACTACATTTTGGAAGGGGCAAATAGATTCGATTCTTTTTCTTGATTATGGCGTTGAAAAGTGTCTTTCAATAACTTAATTATATTGAAAAGAGACGTAAAAATTTTTAGCCTTTAATCTACTCCACAAATCGCGTTGTAATCCCCAAAACACATACTGACTAGTTTGGGATTCATTAGTAAACAATGGGGCAATAATTTACCTTTTCTTTAACGTGCTAATTACAGTATGAATTACGACTTGTCATTTTGTTTTTCTATGATGTTAAATGAATTACGACAGCTTTGAGCAAAAGTTTGTCATGAAAATTTTTGAGAATGTTGTTTAGAAATGCGTCATCTAAAACCAATACTAAAGAAATTATAAATGACTCTATGATGGTAACTCACAGATCTTTTATCAAATATTAGACTAGTCTGAAGGCAGAAGATTAGCATGCAACTGGCCGCGAGGCCTTGAGTCCACGACCTCCCCGCTCCGAGACTGACCAAATCGTTAACATATATACCATCTAATTCGAGTGGTTACTAACAAAATGCGGCCTAATATTAAGGCGAGCGAAGCTACCGACTTGCAGGCCATTATTACACTCCACAATCAAATTGTAAGTAATTTCAATAAATATGGCTACTGCAGAACTTCGCTATACTTACTGACCCTTTATATAGGGTACTAATAAACAGTTAGGCATCACGAGAAAGCCGATCGATCTTAAAATTGATATGTTTATTATGACTTTCTCACGATCCGCGGATAGACGAGCGTTTTGTTAAGTTTTTTTGCCTTTTAGGTCAGATAGTGAGCTGGTTTTTAGTGCTTTCGCTTCGTGGCTTCAACTACGTTTACCTAGCTATAGGCACTTGAAGTACCTTCGCCTGGTATTGCTATTAATAACGCAAGCAGCGAATAAACAAAATAAGAATAAATATTCAGCGACTGTTTGCAACACAAGTCTGTTTGCCGCGAATATAATTATATAATAGCCAGTAAGACAGTTAGTAATTTTCCCGATTACCCGTGGCGAAAGTCAAAAACGATTTCAGAATTTCATTTTGTAGACTTCATTTAGGAGTACTTAGTATAATTTGAATCATTTAAATTGTATGGTGTGGACGTGTGTCTTACAAGTCCGCGGCTCCGCATTTGATTGGCTAATTAACTGACAATACTAATATATACCTAGAGATAGTAACTGCCTCGTTAGCCTATTGGTCCTAAGCACGACTGCTTAGAGATCCTGGGTTCGATTCCCAGGTCGAGCAAAAAGTGTTGTTGGGTTTTTCTATGAAATTCTCAGTAGCAGCTCGGAGTTTGGATTTGTGCCCGGTTAATGGCAATAGGCTCGGCCACTATTACATCCCATGTAATAGTGGCCGAGCCTCACGCCTGTATTCCCCGAAGGGTTAGGCAGAGGTGTAGGTACGCCCACAGTTCGCCGGTATGTTTAGGTCCCATGTAATAGGAGGCGAGCCTATTGCCATTAACCGGGCACAAATCCAAACTCCGAGCTGCTACTGAGAATTTCATAGAAAAACCCAATAACACTTTTTGCTCAACCTGGGAATCGAACCCAGGACCTCTAGCGTAGCAGTCTTGCTTAGACCACTAGGCTAACGAGGCAGTTACGCATTTCGTATTGGACAAAAAAAAACGTCTCTGGATATCATGATTCAAGAGCAATGAAAATAAATTTTAGTGGATAATACCTATATGAATCTTTTATTTTAATTACTAATTCTAATTCAAAAAATAAAATGAATGTTTGTATAATTACTAGCAATTATTATTGCTAGTAATTATTTATTTTATACACAGTTGTTAAAACATACCTAACACAAAACAATTTTAAAAAGCTATGTAGGTATAGGTAACAATAACACACATCTTGTTAAAAATAGATCTACAAAATGTTGATAATTTTTTTTTTATTGTGATGCGTTCCATTATTGTCGTCAAGAACATACTTAGTTAATGGAGCGCACCACAATGCAAAAATATTTATCAACATTTTGTTTTTTGAATTAGAATTAGTAATTAAAATAAAAGATCCATATATTATCCACTAAAATTCATTTTCATTGCTCTTGAATCATGAATTCATGATATTCAGTGACGATTTTTTTTTTTTTATTGTTAATGTCCAATACGAAATGCGAATAAACCCCTGTACAAAGGGGGCAAATGAAACTAAATAGGTACCATTGACCACCGGGGTGGTAAACGCCACCTATTAGTGCCAACCACCACCCCGGTGGCAAACTCAAAGGGGGCAGATGGGAATAAACCGACCAGACGGCTGGCCTTTTCTTGGGCCAAAGAATCAGCATTGCCATACAACGTGGCAATGCTGCCTGCCTTTTGATGACTTTTTTTTTAACTCTTTTAGGATGAGATTGTTGATTCCTATGAGCTTTCTTTTTTTATGAACTAAATGACTTATAATTTAATTATTAGCCAGGTAAGTTATGTGTTGGAAAAAAAGAAATCACTTAACGCTAACTAATCAAAAACATTTGTAGGTTTGATTGGAATAATCAACTATACTGAATAGTGCTACTATTTGCCCTGTATTCTACCTCCATGGTATTTACTTACCGACGATTAAATTGTTAGCAAACTTTGCCCCATACATGAATGTAGTTGGGGAAATCAGATAACTTTGTGGTAGTTCGCCCTGCAGGCCTGTTCAAAGTATGACGTAGTCTCAGGGCAATCATTGTTACTTTTCACGCATAACATATACCATCACGCCTGTACCTATTTCCCGAAAGGTTAGGCAGAGGTGTACAGATGTACACCCACAGTCTGTCGGTATGTTTAGGTCCCATATAATAAGAGGCGAGCCTATTGCCTTTAACCAAGCACAAATTCTAACTCCGAGATGCTACTGAGAAATTCAAAGAAAAACCCAATAACACTTTCTTTTTGCTCGACCTGGAAATCGAACCCAAAACCTATAGCGTAGCAGTCGCGGTGAGGACCACTAGACTAACAAGGTAGTTAATTAGTTTTCGTATGAAATTATTTTTAAATCGATAAATAGAACGAGGAAAACACCATAAAAGTAATACTATAGACAGAATCTCTACATAGTACAAGACAAAGTCGGTTCCCGTCGTCTGTACGCTTAGATCTTTTGACCTACTCAACGGATGTTAATGATTCAAGAGAGAGGTTCATAAGGATACATCATCATCAAGCTACTAACAACGGGAGCAAAGCAATAACCAAAAACGTAACTAAAAGCGGGTGACACCGCGGACTACATAGCTACCTAGTAATTATAATAAAGCGAAAACTACAGTTTTTTAACTGCGGATACGGTGTCAGTGGTAACTGTAGCAAGCGATCAAATTCACCTCCAGTTACTGGGTAACAAAGAAACGTTAACATTAGAGTTATTGTATCCACTGAACTCCGTAATAGTAGCACTTAATTTTGTATATAAGTCAGTTTTACGAACTGTATACCTACCCCAGACTTGGTATGCCCTGGCTGGAGGCCTTAATTGGGTAGTTGACACCACTAACCAATAATTTCAAGTCACAACTTCTCTTAAAAGCATTTTATTTTACCCATGAAAACCGATTAATTTTCAATTTATTGTAGATTTCGATTTTTACTTACTTTAAAATCAATAAATAGTTAGTCAATTGAGTTGGCCACGTAGTGACGTCACAGCATGCTATTGTCATACAAAATCTATGAGAGAATCGCGTTTTAACAGTTCATAAAAAGTATAAGACCAACCCTGACCTTATTGGTGAGGTTCTTCAGAAAGGTCTGGTGTGCAGTACTCGTAACCGGCGTGCTTGTATGACCAGATGTATGAACGTGAACGAGGCGAAAGTAGTATGTAAGGATCGTAGCAGGTGGCGTTCTGTGGTTACTGCCTACCCCCATGGGAAAAAGGCGTGAGTTTATGTATGTATGTGTATAAAAAGTATGTCAATTGATGGTGGTGACACTAACCAATTGTAAGGCATCCACAGGATAGCCCGGTAAAGCAGTAAACAACCTCTTAGTTTGAACTGCGAGATAGCTGCAGAATGCGCCCTACCGAAAAAAAACGGTAGGTATACGGCAAGTACTGCTTTGGGCAATAATAATAATAATAATAATAAATCCGCAGGGCAGCTTGTGGCGAGCTGTTGGGCAGTAGCGACCCCACGGACCTGACCTCCCGGGAGAAGTCTTGTTCTTCATCTCTGGCTTGCCTTTATTGGCCGGCCGGAGTGAACACTGACGAGGAACAGAGCTCCCACCTCTCTCTTGCCTTCATTGGCCGGTTTGAGTGGAGATTCGCAAGAGCATTCGTGTTCGGGGGAAGGAAGTGTTTCACTAAGGTGCTGGTAGGGATCTTGACCGTACTTCCGGGATTGTCCTGATAGCCTTGAAACACCTCTCCACTCCTCAAGCACCTCAGTCTGTGTTGCCCTCTTGTCGCTACGTCACTACGTGCTAGCGGCCGTTTTAGGGGGCCCATTTATCGAGTGTGCTAGTCACCCCCTGCCATTTTATCTTTGTCATAAAAGCATTGATTGGCAGGGGCCATAGTCCTTCCATAGTGTCAGGAAACCAGTCCATTTTAGTCACCCAAACCCATAGCCCTATTTTTAGTTTCCATATTCTGTAATAGTCCTGCGCCAGCCGGGGATTGTCCTTGGGTGCATTTGCATAGTGCAAACAGGGATAATTGTCGGCTGGTGTTCCATTTCATTGTAAAGCCATGTAAGGGGCCTCTGCGAGTTGGCTTCGGCTCCTCGTACGCCTTCCAAAGGTCCGGGACCCTAGGGTCCCGAGATAAGTTACCAAATAAAAATAATAATAATACTAAACAACCACACGTCCTGATTGACCATCTAATCACGTGGGGGGCGGACACACGAATGAGAAATTACTGGCGTGGCTAACGTGGCTCTGGAAACCCACTTAAAAATGGAGTTACGGTCAAAGAAGAAACGTATAGGACCGCTGCCCGGGGGCGATCGCCGGGGCGCATCTGGAGCTGACGCTGGGTGCTACAGCATGCGAACCGTCAGCGGTGAGGAGTTGAACAGGCGGGCTCCCATCGATAAGGATGTTACAGCCGAAATCACTGACGATGGTGATACACAGACAGTTAGGACAGACACCCCTATAGAACCGTATAGCCCAAGTACAGTCTCATACACACCATCAAGAACATCATCACCATCGTTACCATCGTCACCACCCATACTATCATCACCCCCCATTACTAGTTTTAATTCAGCATCAACCACTCCGGCCTTGAATGTTGCGCGGGAGGTAAGTACCTTCTTACCCGCGTCCACCAAGGCTGGGAAAACAAGAGTTCGCATGAGATGGAGCAAAGATGTTAATATATTCATCATGCGAACTTACTTTTACATTACGAAATTAGAGACAGATATGACGACCTACAGAAAACAACTGCATGAACTTTTTGCACAACAATACCCAGAAATAAGCGTATCAGAACAAAGAATATCGGATCAGAGAAGAACTATAGTTAGAAATAAACTTATATCTGAAGAAGAATTACAACAGTTAAAAGAAGAAACAAGAAAACAACTACAACATGAATCAAATAATAACACAGACGCTAACACTACAACACCACAAACTATATTAGAAGAAACTCTACAACTACAGCCACAATCGCACACTCAACTACAACCTATTACACAATCCCAATCTTACAATTCGCAAGCGTACACTCAATCAACACACACATCCACACAAACTGAGCATATTACACTAATGCTAGAGAATGAAATAGAAACCTTGCCCATCGTCGATCAAAACTTAATAACAGATACGTATGTCCAAGAAATTCATGACAAGTTTACAACAGCACTAACACAATACTCTGGGATGGATCCAGCAGTTCGACCCAAACTACCTAAACTTAAATATAGCCCTAACCTTTTCCGCTTAGTTAATTTATTTAACGAAATTATACTAAAACAATTTATATCCGATGACACACAACTCATAGATATACACACACTTATATATTGCACTGCCGTAGTCATATCAGAAGAACTCAACTTTAAAATCACGGATCATACGGGGAACACAAGACGACGGCACGACATAAAACTACCATGGCAACAGAGGCTAGAAAACAGTATAGAAAAGTTAAGAGCAGATTGCGGCAGACTTACACAATACATAAACAACAACAGGTCAAATAAAGTCGTCAAGAGTGTCGAGGCTATTTTTAAGAACAATTGTACACACACTAGACATGAGAATAGCAACCGGAAACCAGAAGAGTATTTAGACACACTAAAACAAAAACTAGCACTTAAGGTTCACAGACTAAGAAGATATATGAAGGCACAAAAGCGCCAAAAAGATAACAGCGTTTTTGCTACTAATGAAAAAATATTTTACAGAAACCTACACAAACCACACACTGACACAATAGCAGAAAACGATACAGAAACACCTACAAAAGAAGAACTAGAAACATTTTGGTCTAGCATCTGGGAAGAGCAAATAGGACACAACGACAAAGCACCATGGATAACGGAAGAAGAAGCAAAATGGAGAGGCATTGACGAAATGGAATTTGAGGAGATAACAGAGTCCGACATTACACACATCACGGCTAGATTACACAACTGGAAATCACCGGGAATAGATAAAATACACAATTTTTGGTACAAAAAGTTATTTTCATTACACAAACTAATAGCAAAAAATTTAACAGACATAATATTAAGAAAACAGAATACACCCGACTTTATTGCAACAGGAATCACTTACATGTTACCTAAAACTAAAAACTCACGCCAGCCTTCCCAGTACAGACCAATCACATGCCTACCTACTATATACAAAATTCTAACATCAGCAATTACAAAAAACATTAACTCACACATTGACCGCCACAACATAATAGCAGAGGAACAGAAGGGATGCAGGCGCGGGCACATGGGATGCAAGGAACAACTCATTATTGACTCTACTATACATAAACACGCTACAACAAAAAACAGAAATCTTCATTGCACATAATTATATTGATTATAAAAAAGCCTTTGATAGTGTTCCTCATTCTTGGTTAGTCAAAATTTTAGAGATTTACCGAATAAACCCGAAAATAATTGATTTCTTACGCCAAATAATGCTACAGTGGAAAACAATACTACAGATAAATTGCAGTCACAGTACCGTCACCACACGACAGATATCAATTAAAAAAGGTATATACCAGGGTGATTCCTTAAGCCCATTGTGGTTCTGTCTCGCACTAAACCCTCTGTCTCATTTGCTGCAAAACAGTAGGGCCGGGTACTGCCTCAAACACACTACACATGAAACAACAATATCACATCTTATATACATGGACGACATCAAACTGTACGCAAAATCAGAAAAAGATATGAAAAATTTAGTAGAAATAACAGCAGAATTTAGTAGCGACATTAACATGCAATTTGGATTAGACAAATGTAAAACACTTCACATTGTAAAAGGCAAAGTACGACCTGGCGACTATGTAGTAAATGACACGGACACTATAACAGCAATGGAGCCAACTGATTTATACAAATATTTAGGGTACACGCAACTAAAAGGAATAGACCATGTAAAAATTAAAAATACAATAACAATAGAGTACAAGAAAAGACTTCACGCCATTTGTAAAACCCAACTCTCAAGTAAACATCTCATTAAAGCCATAAACACTTTCGCTATCCCTGTATTGACGTATTCATTCGGAGTTATAAAATGGACTAAAACAGACACTGAACAATTAGAACGCACCACACGCACTACACTTACGAAACATAACCACCTACACCCTAAGTCTGCCATAGAAAGACTTACCATCAAACGTCAACATGGAGGTAGAGGCCTAATAGATATCCAGCACCTGAGGCGAAAACAAGTTAGTCGGCTAAAAACATTCTTTCACACAAAATCTCGCACTAGTAATATACATAAAGCCATTGTCACAAATGATCTCAATTACACACCACTTAACCTACATGATCAGACAGACACACAAAACAACACCAATGATGACCGACAAAACCAAAAAATCGAAGACTGGAAGAAGAAAGTACTTCATGGACGACACCCTCATGACCTAGAGCAACCCCACCTAAACACAGCAGCATCAAATAAGTGGCTCAAAATAGGCATTTTATTCCCCGAAACTGAAGGATTTATCATAGCTATCCAAGACCAAATAATTAACACAAGAAACTACAGAAAATATATAATCAAAGATCCTACAGTAACAAACGATAAATGTCGAAAATGTCACACACAACCGGAAACTATCCAACACATTACAGGCGCATGCACTACACTTACACAGACAGACTACACTCACAGACACAATCAGGTAGCGAACATCATTCATCAAAAACTAGCACTCAAACACGCACTCATACAAAACACCAACACACCATACTACAATTATACTCCACAAACTATCTTAGAAAATACCACACATAAACTCTACTTCGACCGCGCCATACTTACCGACAGAACAATACATTATAATAGACCGGATATAACCCTACAGGATAAAATAAATAAAGTTACTTATCTTATAGACATTGCAGTCCCCAACACACATAACATACAGAAAACAATCACCGAAAAAATTAGTAAATACGCAGAGCTGAAGGAGGAAGTTACTAGAATCTGGCGGCAAGAAAAAGTATACGTAGTCCCCATAGTTCTTTCCACCACAGGCGTTATCCCCAATCACCTTCTCCATAGCCTCAAATTATTAGATCTTAAAGAAACTCTCTACGTAACCCTACAAAAAGCTGCAATTTTAAACACTTGCAGAATAGTCAGAAAGTTCATGCAGATAGAAGAACACGAGATAAATCCTCATCACAACATAACATCGTGAACACACACTCTACACACCACACGCTACATTTACTTGGCTTTGGCCCGTAGATGTAGCTAATACCAGCCTCGAGCTGAGAAGAAAAAACAACACCTCTAAATAATAATGTATTTATTTGTTAGAATATTGTTGTTACAAAGGTGTTACAAATCATTATGACGTCCATAATATTCTGCTGTTTCCAGCGTACAAATATTTCAAATAGGTAATAAAAATTAAATTAAGTGTATCGGAACAATATATCAAAATTTGTTGTTTAAACCATACAATGTCAAGGATAAAAAAAACGTTAGCTACTATCATAATAAAACTAGCAAAATACAACATCCAGGAATATTAAAAACAATGTCAAAAATGATTAAATACATACAACGGTAGGAATTATTAAACATAATGTCGTAGATAATATATTATATTGAATAACTAAGAATACACAGGCAAGTCGTCATCTACTTTAAATTTTGAATTAAATTTTTCATTTAAAAACTCATTAGTTGAGTAGTAGCACTTATGCAGCAGGAAGTTAAATAATTTCTTTTTAAATGTCATGAAGTTAAGATTTTTAAAAGCATTAGGTAATTTATTATAAACTCGAATTGCCATACAGTAGACATTATTAGAAAATAGTTTAATTCTTTGCTGGGGTACACATAATTTGTGGATATCTCGACTTTTCCTTATTATAACATCATTATGTAATTCAAATAAAGCTATATTTTTATATACAAAGATACAAAGTTCGAATATATACAAAGATGGGAGTGGTAATATTTTTAAACGTTTAAAGAGTGGGACACAGCTTTCTAATGGTTGGGCTTTAGTTAAAGCACGAATACATTTTTTTTGGGCTCGAAATGCTTTATTTATGTCAACAGAATTACCCCATATTATAATGCCGTAGCGAAGAATAGATGCTACGTAACCATGATAAGCATAAAGTGCTGCATTGATACCAACCACGCGAGTAATTCTGTATAAAACAAATACGAATCGTTGTAGTTTAGTACATAATTTGTCAATGTGTATTTTCCAGTTGCAGTATTTATCTAATGTTATCCCCAAAAAAGTAGCACTTTCAACATCTTCTATAGCGTCATTTGCATATCTTATTTCTAATTGTTGACGTAAGGCAAGGACAAGGGACGGGAAGGTAAGGAAGAAGGATGGCAAGGGACGAAGCTAAGCGGAATAACAACAGGCGGACTCCCTGTTGGGCATACAACCCCATCCCGAATAACTCTACTAAAAATCATCATCATCTCAGCCATAGGACGTCCACTGCTGAACATAGGCCTCCCCTTTAGATCTCCACATAAACAGGTTGGAAAAAAAAATAGCGAAAGTCAATTGCCATGAGGTTAGCCGAAACTAGAATTACTTAATTCTCTGTGTGATTTAAATTATAGACGTTTTCAGAATGTTTTTGTCTACTATCGACTTATCTATTTAAAATACCCGTAGTGTGACTATAAAATTTAGATATGATAGACAGTACTACTTGTTCCGAATTTCCGAAGGGAAGCCACGTGTAGCCTACACGTGGCTTCCCTTCGGAATTTCGTGTTTTATGATCATTTGTTAAAAAAAAAAACGTTTGAGCAGTCTAATTTAAATATACCTCATAAACGGTTTTATGTTATGTCCTTCTGAATAAATAAATATATGATTACGTAGGCATTACGGTCTTACTTTTCTTTTTCACCTTCCTTATTCACCTGAACGAAAGTTTACCAGCTCGCTCGATAGATGGCGTTGGCGTCGAATTAGATCGCGCTATCGTTGTGTTACACGCCCGAGTATAAGGTCTGGCGAAATAATCTGTTCGTTACCAAACTCCTTACCATCGATATGATGTACAATTTTTGAAAAACCGATGAATAATCGGTTTATAAACTATAAAGTCGTGACGCTAGTGGTCACTGTTAATCAATGATTAATTATTATTAGGTCCTTACATATGAAATAGTCGTTTTGTATGGGGAAAACCAAAACGGTTTTTATATGTTTTTTTTAAATTAAACAACCAAGGCATGAAACAATGGTCATCAATGCACTTTCGCCATTTTATCGGTAGTTCACTGATTCCTTTGCTGAAAAAAATTGTGGGAGCCAGAATCAATAAAAGCTTTGAAGGCGGTTTTGACAGCCTTATCGGAATATAAACTTTTTCCTTGCAAGAAGTTCTCCAAATTCCGGAAAAAATAGTAATCTGTTGGAGCAAGGTCCGGGGAGTACGGTTGGTGTCGGAGACATTCTAATCGCAGCTCTTCTAATTAGCGACCGTCTGTTGTGCAGTGTGTTGTCTAGCGTTGTCCTGAAGCAGCAGTGGGCTAGAGCAATTAACCAGTCTCGGTTGATTAACGGCTAGCTTTTCCTTCAAGGTTTGCAATGATTGACAATACAGATCTGCCGTAATCGTCTAGCCAAATCTTAGGTAGCTGTAGTGGATGACACCAGCACTGGTTCATCAGGCACTTAACATTATCTTTTTCTGAGTCAACTTTCGCTTGGGGCAGGATTTGGCCGGTTCTCCTGGCTTTAGCCATTGTGAAGAGCGTTTCCGATTATCGTACATTATCCATTTTTCACAAGTAACGATACGATTCAAAATCGCTTATTATTGTGACTATTGAGTAATGTAACGCAGCACTCGACTCGTGTTTGTTGGTTTGCTTCACTCAATTCCTGTGGTACCCATTTTTCGAGCTTTTTCACTTTTCCAATTTATTTCAAGTGAACTAAAATTGTTTTATTACTCACACCGAAGCCTGCCGCTAACTCATACGTGGTTTGCGATCGATCCGCTTCTAAGTTCAATTCTTCATTGTCAACTAGGGTCTCCGGCCGTTCACGGGGTTTGTCCTGTAGATTAAAATTTCCCGAATGAAAACGTTGGAACCAAAAACGAACCGTGTTTTGTTTTACGGTAGCTTCCCCATACACGTCATTAATCCTTTGACCTGTTTCTGTCTCTACTGTCAAAAACTGGGCAAAAATCGAAACATAAACCCAATGCCACGAACAATAGTTTAATTCGTAAGTTTGATAGTTTGAAACAATTAAAAGCTGCCAAGCGCTTCATTACATGTTGTTCATAATTACATACCGCTACGAGACCAAATTGTCATATAATACGACATGTTTTTGTATTCTACGCTCTGATGGTCAACCTGTCATTTCACCTGTCACGTTTGGCTAGTTATCAATAGAAAAGGTAGTAAGAATGCAAAAATTAGTAATTTTCCTTTTAAATTCTAGACTTGAAGCGTAGTTACTTATATGGTTTCGTAGTAAAGGACGATGGGGGGCTTGGCTATGACACTAAGTGCCTATCATCACGACCAAAGTGGGCGTTGTCATTTTTAACAAAGACTTTGATACTGATTTCTTGATGCGTGCTCGTTTAATCGGTTTTGTGTAGTAATTTGCTAACAAATAAGGCATTTTTGGTATCTATGCTAATATAATAAAGCTGGTTTTTTTTTGGTTTCTTTGTGTGTTTTTTGAAACGTGTTAATTTTTAGAAATACAAGTCGTAATAGAAAAATCTTTTTGTATATGATAGGCAGATTCATGCGAAATAGTACATATATTATAGTCAAATCAAATCAAATCAAATCAAAGCATTTATTTCAATTAGACCATTTACAGGCACTTTTGAATTGTCAAGAAGTTACAGTTTAAAATTGAAGCTAGTTGCTCGTTCCAAAACGTAGGTCTCTATGGAGAAGAACGAGCAAGAAACTCCATGGACACTCTTTTCCTTCCATTTGGTTTTTACAAAGTCTTGGTTACAATATTCTTGTTGCTTCTATATGTGAAAACAATGAAGGTGAATATAAAAAATAACAAAATTATAATAACGATGTAAGACATGGCAGTTAAGAGATGACCAGTCCCAACTGACAGCACCCGTTCACGAATATGACGCGTGCATCAGCACCGTTTAGCTCAACCATCTTGAAGGGAACCCAACGATCCAACCCACGCGCCACCGTCAGCGAGACATTAAAGTGAGCATGACAAAGCTCTCAACTGCCATGCTCAGTGTCCAACACATAGTAACTTAACAAGTAAATGGCTCCATGGTAGTCACATTTACAAAATTGAAATAGGTATATGATGTAAAATTATACAAAACTAAGGTCATCAGCGAACCTTTTCAAAAAATAAACTGTAGTAAGTAGAGAAAAAAAAACAGTAAAAATGATAATAACGGTATCCGTTATTAAGGTCAATAAAAAAGGTGCTAATAACATCGTTATGTTTAGAAAAAATGTATATTAATTTGTGTGCCCGAGTGGCTGTGGAGCAGGACTAGCATTAAGCCAAGCATTTTTATCATTTATATAATCTTCTAATTTGTAATATGCTTGACTACATAGTGTGCGTTTAATACATGTTTTAAACTTTCTCTCATTTAGTTCGAGAACATTGAGCGGTATTTTATTATAACATTTTACACAGTACCCCATAAAAGAAGTGTGTACTTTTGACAATCGAAAACTCGGTTGATCTAATTTATTCCTATTTCTAGTATTAAAATTATGTCTATCACCAACTTTTCTAAAAAGATGAAGATTTTTCCGAACATGCATAATGTTTTCATAAATATATTGACAAGGTACCGTCATGATATTAATTTTTTTAAACAATTCCCTTAGAGATTCGCGTCTGCCAAGATTATAGATGGCTCTGACAGCCCTCTTTTGCAAAATAAAAATAGATTCTATGTCTGCAGCCCGTCCCCATAGCACAATACCGTAAGACATGATACTATGAAAGTAGCTAAAATAGACCAGTCTCGCGGTATCCACGTCTGTCAATTGTCGGATTTTCCTGACAGCGTAAGCGGCTGAACTCAACCGCCCTGCAAGAGATGTTAAGTGAGGACCCCACTGCAGCTTTGAGTCAAGCGAAACCCCCAAGAAAACTGTCTTATCGACGAATTCTAGTACTTCCTTATTCAATATAACGTTACATGCACTACTTCTAACGTTCGGTAAAGCAAATCTTATGCATTTAGTTTTCTTCTCATTTAACACTAAGTTATTTATCGTAAACCAATTATGAACCTTAAGCATAGCGTTATTTACTTCGTCAAGGTGCTGTGCCCGTCTATTTACATTAAAAATCAGTGAAGTATCATCAGCAAATAACACCATTTTAGGTTGATTTTTCAGTAAATGAGGTAAATCATTTATGTAAACTAAAAAGAGAAACGGACCCAATATTGAACCCTGCGGAACTCCCATCTTTACTTTCAAGCCTGATGAATTTACACCGTTTATTTGAACTTGCTATAGTCGTAGCCAAATTCATGCGGAATAGTACATATAGCCGTAATAAAGCAAAGAATATTACAGGAATGTTTTAATTATCGGTTAGATAAATGAACATATTTGATACAGTTCATAAACATTAGCGTATCTAGAGATATAGTTTTCAGGGGGGGCCTGGCCCCTAAGATACGATGGCCGATGCGATGCAATGCGGTCAGGCGGAAGGTGAGCCCTACAGCCTGGGGTGGGCACAAGACCATTCTAGGGTGGGCCTGCCCCCCTTCCCCCCCTATATACGCCTATGGTCATAAAGGTATTTAATATATCCTTGAAAATAGTATGCTTTATGTCTATGTGCCGAAAGCACATTATTTTTATGTCTGACGTATGAAACTGACAATTTAGTGTCCGAGATTAGAAAATACACTATAATATGTAGTAACATATATATAATTATTACTGTACTTTTGTTACTGTGTGTACTTACGTATAAAAAGTCGTGCGCATTCTCCTAAATTGTGCGGAACCTTCAACGGCACGCCAAAAACGCTCTTGTTTTTTTTTTAAATATAGGATTAATAATTCCAAAAAGTAATTACAGTAAAACAAAGTAATGATGCTCACGCTTCTGTATCGTCCCAGGTCCGATTGAGAGCGGAGCGGGCTTTAGCACATCAGTGATGGTAAAACGCGGGAGGACTAGTTTTCGAAAATTAGGCGATTGTTTTTTCTAATAAAAAGAAACTATTGCTTTCGCTATATGAGTTGTGCTACGCAAATGTTCTTACTCGGGGTTTAGCTCTCGCCTATTTCCTTCTCTACGTAATATTAAATCAATATAAAAGATATTATACTGTATAAGAAGGATCTCTTAATTAATGTGCTAAAGTAATTGAATTTTTTATTTTAAAGAAAGAAAGAAAGAAAAAGTTTATTGACACAAACCATGTGCACACAGATATAGTAACAAAAAGGTTATTGGTTGGTTTGTGGTTTAGTAGTTGTTGAGCTTTTTGTGAAAATGCTCGTCTGGGGAAGTACTATCACGGCACATGGGACATTTCAGCTTTGTCTCTGTCATGGCAACGCATTTGCAAGACCTCTGGTATTGCAGATGTCTATGGCAGCGGTGACCACTTAACATCGGATGGGCCGTCAGCTTGTTAGCCATCCGATGATAATTTAAAACTCAAAGGTCGTTCCCCAAAACCCGCTTACAGTCGCACCTCGCTTATTTTAATACATAATAATTTGTGGTGAGTATCGGCTACCGAAACAAAAAGCAAGAACTGCAGGGGCATATTACTTATATTTTTATAATTCCTAATAAGGGAGTTCGCTTGCTTGAGGCGCGTACGCATACCCCGATCGACGTGAAATTGATCTTTATAATATGGTCAATGTTGCTGATATATTTTATGTGATCATTTAGCTATTGAAGTGTGAATTTCCAAAATACCAAGTAATGTGGTGTGGTTTTACCCGACTGCGCCCCAATGAGTGTTATTTTTGTCGAGTGTATGTATGTATGTTAAACCCCGACTGTTACTTAACACAATTCTAGACGACAGTCTTCGTTTTTTTTTTACACAGGTGTACTGCCTTTTCTTTCAGTCTTATAGTCTGATCTTCTTAGCGTTTCGATGACAAACTATAATAGAGGTATTATATTGTTCCGGCCCAGAATTTGGCCACTTTCACTGCGTTGTCGGTGGCAGTCATTAAATCTTCCTGCGTGCAGCTGTTAGGGCACGCAGGGCACGATGTGGGTAGTCTGATGAGACGGCAATTCGACACGACCGCCTTACGTTACGTCTTTGGTTACTGCCCCGCTTCCGTTGGTCGTAGCGTGATGTTATATAACCTATGACACTCAGAAATAACGTGGCTTCATATGGGTAATGAGTTTTCAAAATCGGTTCAGTTGAACCAGAGATTACCTTCTTTATTTTTAAGGATGGGAATTCTTCAAAAGTGTTCTTCCAATCTGGATGGAACGGATGAGAGTGTCAGACTCTTACTGACTAAAACCCATTCGAGTTCTTCCTCATGCCCTTTGCGTTCCAATGTCGCGGTAACTCTTTCGAGCAAACTCCGCAACCCTGGAGACATTACCCCCTACAACCTCACAAACTTTACCTCTTCATAATATTAGCATAGATAACACTTTTGCCTGGCCTGCTAATCATACCCAGGTTGCAACCACGAGACAAACGGGGCTGTTAACTGAATTAACAATAGAATTACGTAGGGAAAGCCGTTGGATTATCCTATTGTTGTCTTATTTGGTACAACAGCGCGCTAATCATATTGACCTGGTAACAATACGTGACATTACGACCATTGCATTGGATACTGTTAGAGTGACGCAAAGCTTTGTCGTGAAAGAGCACAAACGAAACACGCTCTGTAAACAAATTATGTAGTGAGAGATTAGGCAGAAATTGTATCCAGGGTTGCGGATTTTGTTCCAAATGGGTCACCGCGGCTTCGGAACGCAACGAGAATTAGGAGGACCTCGGATGGTTGGACGGGTGGTTTAGTCAGTAAGAGACTGACACTCCGCTTCTACTCCGACCCGGGTTGAAAAAAAGGCAATTTGTATTGTCATTGTTCAAAAGCAATTTGTATCTATGAAATTATTGAAAAGTAGCTATATAGGTATCTAGAGGCGAAATCTGACTCTGAAGAATGAGAACAATTATTATTGTATTCGTAATTTACTAGCTATGTACCACTTGGTATCGCTGCGGGTTGTTCGAAAGAGATACCGCGCCCCCGGAACGCAAAGGGCACATGAAGGAACATAGACGGGTTTTAGTCAGTAAAAGTCTGACACTCCCTCCTGCAAAAGTTATTCGATGATTTCCAGTCTTAAAAAAAAAAAAAAAAAAAAACACTTGGTATCATCAACCGCGTTCAGTTACGTCTTTAGTCCCGTCCAGTGTGATCTTCTATAAGTATTAACCTTTCTCTTGAATCACTCCATGTAGGTACCTATTGATGAAAACCGCATTAAAATCAGGTGCAAAGTTTAAAAGGTCTGAGCCACGGTCTGAGCACACAGACGGCAGGAAGCGACTTTTTTTTATAATACTATCTTTTTCCCGCGACTTCGTTCGCGTGGATTAATAGTTCCCTTTCCCGAGGGATTTCCGGGATGAAAACTATCCTATGTCCTTTTTCGGGTCCCAGACTATATCTGTACCAAATTACATTGAATTCGGTTCAGTGGTTTTTTCGTGAAGAAGAGACAGACAGACAGACAGACACAGTTACTTTCGCATTTATAATATTAGTAAGGAAATACGGATGTACTAGCTTCTGCCCGAGACGGCGCCTGCGTAAATATAGGTTTGCGCGGGCGCAGACGAAGTCGCGAAATAAAAAGTAGGTAGCCTATGTCCTTTCTTGGGGTTCAAAATTACCCCGTACCAAATTTCATTATATCCGGTTCCGAGGTTTATTTATTTACCTAATCAATAGTGCTAAACATGGGCCTTACTTATAAAAATAACGCTAATTCATACTTAACTACCTCTTATGTGACTGACTGAACGATGAAACACTATTTTAATCTTTAGACGGTCAGCATAGAGCATGACCAAATTATTCGACTAAAGAACGAAATCGAATGAACAATTGAGCATAATTGTCAAAATTTACAATAGAATCCATAGACCAAAAATGTCATCGTAACAGCTGATTGTTGCCCGCCATCTTACTCCCAAACTATACCTAAACAACGGGTCGCCGCTGTTTAAATTTTCTGTCGCTTAGGCAACATCTCATCGCTGATTAACGTTTATAGGTAAGATTTTTCATCTGAGACACCGTTGAAACTGTTGAAAGTGGTTGCTATGTGAAAAATAATTGGTTTTTAGTCAAGGATTTGAGAGTTAATCAATTGATAAGTAGCTAAGTATTATTTAGCGTTATTTTTATAAGTAACGCTGTAAAAACATAAAACTTTCTTAAACAATAATTAAGTTACAAACTATTAATAAGATTTATACAAAAAGGAAGCTCATAGGGCGTCAAAAGAATCGTCCGCGTCGCTGTCAATGGGGCAAGTGCCTCAGCGCAACATTGCCACATTGTATGGCTATGCAATATATACCAATGTAGTTTTTTTAATACATTGGTACTTGCCCAGTATGTGAACCCGTAAACTCATGCATGCGGCGGTTTCATCTTTGTATTGTATCTAAACAAAGTGATATCAAGTCATCTGCCTTCTAAATTGTTTCTCAAGTTTTCGAGATAGAAATATTTCGCAAATGATAACGTGGCAATAACATTTTCTCATGGGAAACAGTTTAGTAGTAGTTGTTTATAGGTATCTACTCTATTGCATTGTCAAAAGTACTCTAGACATTAGATTTAATGGAGTCAGCCGAAGGCGTGATTTTGTTTCCCGATTTGGTTTCAAACGATTTTCGAGTGACGTGAGAAACATGCATTTATATTGAACTTAAGTGTATCTATCACAAGTTTGTCTATTTATTTATTGAGAAATAACTCACCAGACATAAGTTATTGGTCAATCTAAACGTCTTTACTCACATTATAAAGCTGAAGAGTTTGTTCGTTAGAGCGCGCTAATCTCTGGAACAACCAGTCGGGTTGGAAATATTTTATTTAGCCAGATTCTTGAGGAATAGTATTTTTCTGTCTGTGATGTCTAAAATAATCTTAGAAACTACAAAAAATCACATTGGTAATTTACCCTTGCCCGGTTACAATCCCACGGCCTCGTGCATGGGAGACGGGACGTGTTAACCACTAGGCCATCTTATCATTTAAAATATTTAAAAAAAGAAAAACATTCCTCCAATTCTTATTTTTTCTTTTCACTCTCTGTATTCAGTCTTTCTCATCCACATATTAGTCGTCATCCACAAATCCCTTCATCCATCTAAAATCCTAGTTTCACATGCTAAAAACTCGGTTCGTCCTACACTTTACAGTGCACAGATTAAAGTAAGCGGCGCCGGCAACTTTAGCTCCACGCAGTTGCCACGGCTTGTTGCAAACTCTTTGACATCAATCAAGGAACGATTTGAAGTCGAATATGTATTATTTGCGCTAATATTTATGAGATAGAATTACACGGTACGGACGCAGCGAGCCAGGCATACATGCTCGGTTTAAGGGTGGGCAGAACTTGTGGTGTAGGAGAACAATTATGTTCCTTGAGACTGAGTTTTGTGCAAGTTAAGCAGTTTAATTTTTAGGTTCTTGTTCTCAGTTACATAAATGTGGAGTACAATTATATTGTGTTGTAAGTAGTATTGGTTAATGACATAACTTTAAGCTTAGGTATCTTCAGAATTTAGAAAAAGAAGGTATATTACCATCTACTAGCTCAGTGGTTAAAACGCTCGCTTCTCATACATGAGGTTGTAGTTTCGACTTCGGATCAGTTATGTGTGAATTTTAAATTCACATGTACTTTCTTAATTTATCTTAGACTTCACTGATATTTGTGAGGAAACCACAATCAATCCGTCTTCGGTAAGCTTAGTGATCAATGCTCGTGATTTCTCAGTATGCAAAGAGGCCTTTGCTCTGCAGCGGAACCATAATAGGCTGGTTTTATGATTGTCTTAAGGCAGTAACTGACTTTTTTTCTTAAACTGAAAATATTTAACACTCTTTTTCACAACCATGGCGGTATATCAGATACGCTGTCGTGTCAAAATTGAACGGTAAGTCGACTAGTTTTCCGCGGAAATTCTGATGTTAGGGTAGGTACCCTCCGTTTGGGGGGAGCGGAGACTGATGTGAAACCTAGGGAGAACCCTACCCTATCGTTTAGCAGGCGCTAGGGTTATAAATTGATGGCCTAATCACGTTGTTGACACAAAAAATAGTGAGGATTGCCGACCAAAGTGAAAATTTGACGTGTGATTACTATGTCGGTGTATATTTACATGTGTGTATCTAACTTATAACATTTGCCCCTAAAAATGAAGAAGTTTTCTCTTCAAAAATCTTAAAAAATAAGGTGATTATGCTCTGCGTTCATTGATTATGCTCTAGCATAATTATGCTCTGCGTTCATTGATTAAAAAAAATACTTTAAAGAGTGTAAAAACACACATAAAGAAGCCGAAAGTTAGCCACATGTCTTTACGTTCAAATTATTGTAAGTATTCTTTATTTTAAAAAAAAGCAAGTATGGAGTTTTTCACTCACCCTTCTCCATACGAAACGACCTTTTATTTCCTATCTCCGAGGGATTACTACATTTTATTTTATTTCCTTGTAAATGACGTTCAAAACTGCCTTATAATGGTCTAATTCGAACTTTGAATGTTATTTATCATAGTACATATTACCAACCCACTACGTCAATCGGCTTCAATTATTTTTAAGTTATAATATTGTATTTTCTCTGTAAGTCATTGTCTAAATCTTTTGAGGAAATACTTGTCTGAAACCGTAATTAAAACAATTAAAACAAATAATTTGACTTTTAAATCTAGACCCATTACAATCAGTGTAGGTACTAAAAATATGAAATTTAAAATGTATAGAACTCACGCTATAGAACAGTCAAGAGTGCACCCTCAAACTCTCAATGAGTTTAGTTTTCGTAGGTTCGCCACGGGACACAAAATAGTTATAAATGAAAAATATTTAAACAACCTATTAGATGCCCGCAGAGCACGCCCTCTGGTACTCCGAGGGTTTATCGCAAACATAACTGCTTAATGCAATACGCTCAGCGGGGTTCCGTTCTTGCAAATCATATGAAATGTCGGTTTCAAGGCGTGGTGGGTGCTCAATCACCCTTGGAATTATGTTATTGGGATTGAGAATTAGATTTGCGGGTGAATTTTCGTGTTTATTGATCATAGTAACAGAAAAAGAGACAGGATTTCTTTTTTCTTGTTTTGAAAGAAAGAAAGTCATGGTCATTTTAGCATGGCTGTAATTTTGAGGGCATATTGAGTTTGGTATAGGTGCTTGCTAATTTCGATGCTGGACATTTTTTGAAGTATCAAGTATATAAGGAAAGTACACGAACCGTCGTGGTTTGGTACTTTACGAACCTAAATATAATTTTAATTTTAATTTTATTTATTTATTTAGGATCGCTAACAATATATAAACACATATCACGGCGTAAAAACAATGGTGAACAAAAGATATTACGAGTACTTACGATTAAAATCAGTGCAAGTATACCACTGGACCATCCTAAATAAAATATCTCACATAGGGTTGAGAATCAAGATACTCAAAGACTAACCCTATTTTCTGCTAAATGAAGCCTTCGCTTAATTCGCGAAAGAGTCAAAATATATTTTTTCTAAAGCATTGCCTCGCAATCTGCACGTTCAAAGCCCTGTCATTATATATCGGTATTTATTAAAACGTATAATACAATTTTACCGTCAAACTGAATTTATTTATTGTAAAAGCCACGATCAGGCGCCCGCAACGTATAATTTTAAAGGTATTAACTGAACATAAAACGCAAACCTTTTAATATTATATTGTTGCAAACAATAAATATTATCATGACGGACAGACAGAATGCACTTGTTAAATAATAATAGTTAGGTTAGGTTGCAAGCGTGTTCCCTGGAGCTATACCTATTTCTAGACGAGCTCGAACAATTATAGTGCACGTAAAGTGCTGTTGAAAATGTTGTTATAATAAATGAGCGTTTTTACTTATTTATTATGACAAAGTGATAATACACACCTGATATGAAGTGGTAATTTATTTAAGAGTGTATGTCATAATTCTCTGAGAGTCAGTTGCTTCGGTTGTTTGTAAATAAATAGGTAATTAGATGGTGTTACTTCTAAATTATAGTCATCATCTGCTTAGCCTTTTTCCAACTGTGTTGGGACCTGGGAATCGAACCCGGGACCCCACCCTCACAAGTCGCGCTTGCGACCACGAGACCAACGGGGCAGTTCACATTGTGTCTATAAATGTGATGTAAAAATTCATGCATAAAATATTCCCTAGTATAATGGTAAAGGCGGCAAAAATTTAAAAGCCTATTTATACTATAGAAATATGTAAATCCGCCAATGGTCATTGCTCAACAGGAGTCTTATCACCACACCACTCCGACACGACAGAAACACCTCGAAAGTCTCAAGAAAACGACCGCCATAGAACACTACTAGCAGAATCAGCAGTGTGATTCTCTAACATTCACTTCGTAATTCGAAAGCTGAATCCGCAATGAGATTACAAAATGGTATTCTGTTAAACACGATCACGCCGGTGACGTCACCACGGTGAACGAAAACTAAACCAATGACAAGTTGGTTCGTTATCGAAGTGAGCGCGATCACTTTAGTGAGACTCGTTTTCGAGTTTGCATTTTAGAGAATCGCACTACAGGTGACCAGGATGCAGTTTGATGGTGGCAATCAACTTTGGTTGGAGAATCAATGATCCCAATTCCAATTTTTATTTTATTTCAACAGACGTAATATCGCTTTGTCGCTGGTCTCGTGGTCACTAGACTACTGAGCGTGAGGTCCTGGGTTCGATATCCGGGTCGGACAATAGGTTATTGTAATAATAAAATAATAATAAAAATGTTTATTGCATTTTCATAAGGCTTTTACATACAAGGTTAGGAGAACACCTTTTAAGCAAGAAGATGCTTGTGTTAGGTGTCTCCGCTCTTCCGCTTAACAATAATAAAAATATGCAATTCTAAACAAGAAAAAGAAAAATACAAAAAGGAGCGCGCTTGAGTGAGTGATTTGTGTGAGTGGGTCTTGAGTGTGTGTGTTGTGAGTGTGGGTGAGTGTACGCGAATATGTATATTGTGTGCGAGTTGTTTTTTTTGTTTGTATAGATATAAGTTAGGATTTCGGTTTGGGTTATGAACAAGGTTTAGGTTAGCCCTGCGACAAAGTCTTGGGATCGGAGGAAATTAAGAGTAACTTCCTCCACTAACGTTTACATGGCCAAATAGATCAAGGAAGCGACTTTAGTATGACCTCAATGTCATCATAAGATTTAGTTTTAAGCCATTCGGTTGTAACTGATTTACATTCACGGAGTTTCAAGGGATATATGTGCAGTTCTTTATTTAATAGGTTATATAAGTGGGAGGATTGCCTTGCGAACTGTCTCTTGGCAAAGACAGATTTAACTGGGACAGTAGGAGCGACCAAGTAGCACCTTCTGCTACTCAAGCTCGCCTTTGTGGGATCATACGAGAGAGATTTATGTTTTCTCAAAATGAGATGAAGAACATAAAGTTTTCTAACAGACAAAAGGTCAGAGGTTAAGTAAAGGCTTTGGGTAGGGAATCTGTAAGGTTTGAAAAACATAACCTTGAGCAGAGAGCGTTGCGCCCTTTCCAGTTCCAGAAATTTCATTTTTGTTGTCCCACCCCAGCATGGGAGACAGTACGTAAGTATCGACTGAGCTAGTGACAAGTAGACTTTTTGCAGTAGGTTCTTTGAGGCAATGTGACGTAATGTTTTAAAAGTCCATATCAGTTTCCTAACCCTTTTCATAATCAGTTCAGTATGCATGTGCCAGGACAGGCGCTGGTCAATCATGATGCCTAGGTATTTAGTATGCTGTAATCTGTCTATTATTGTACAGGAGCAGTCACGTGTTGAAGAGTTGGTACAGTAGTGAATCTTAATTTGGAAATCGAGTGGCGGTTGAGAGCGTGAGTACTTGGTGAAGCAAATGTAGTTGGACTTGGAGGCGTTTAGTGTAAGTAGGTTACTGTTGAGCCAATCGGCGACCTTTAACAGTCCGGTTTCAGCTATTCTTTTAACGTCTGGCCAAGATTTATCAGCGAAGACTATGGCGGTATCATCCGCATAAGAGAAAATGTGACCCCCGTCTATGTTCATATTGCAAAGGTTATTAATGTAGATAAGAAACAACGTCGGACCTAGCACACTCCCCTGTCCGACGCCGTACGAGATTGTTTCTTCTGTGCTTGTGAGTTCCCCTATTTTCCGCCATAGAACACTACTAGCAGAATCAGCAGTGTGATTCTCTAACATTCACTTCGTAATTCGAAAGCTGAATCCGCAATGAGATTACAAAATGGTATTCTGTTAAACACGATCACGCCGGTGACGTCACCACGGTGAACGAAAACTAAACCAATGACAAGTTGGTTCGTTATCGAAGTGAGCGCGATCACTTTAGTGAGACTCGTTTTCGAGTTTGCATTTTAGAGAATCGCACTACAGGTGACCAGGATGCAGTTTGATGGTGGCAATCAACTTTGGTTGGAGAATCAATGATCCCAATTCCAATTTTTATTTTATTTCAACAGACGTAATATCGCTTTGTCGCTGGTCTCGTGGTCACTAGACTACTGAGCGTGAGGTCCTGGGTTCGATATCCGGGTCGGACAATAGGTTATTGGAATGCTTCCATTTGGCAATTTCTCAATAGCAGCCTGGAGTTTGGAAGTTAGTGATGTGCCTCGTGCTATGAAAATCACGTAAAACCAATCATTCATCACTACGAGTAAGTAGTCAGAGAGCCCGAAAGTCTAACAACCAGTCTTACCCAGGGGTATCGAACCCACAACCTTATACATGAGACGTGAGCGCCTTAACCACTAGGCCCTCACGTTATGCACGATAAATACCTTTATTTAAATAAATAACACATACTCATACCATCACGCCTATATTCCCCGAAGTGTTAGGCAGAGGTATACTAATTAAATGTACACCCACAGTTCGCTGGTATGTTTAGGTCCCATGTAATAGCGGGCGAGCCTATTAATATTTTTTATGAAATAACGTAACCAACAATAAAATAACCTTTTAGCATCAGTTTAAAAGTTTCCATCACCGTTTGCCAAAAGCCCTCAACACAACACGACACCTGAAAACGCTACTAGTAGTGACATCTGTCAAGTATGAGCGGAACTAAAAGGCGACTTACCTTGCTGAAAATGAACCTGAGTTACAACTAAACAGTTTCTATGCAAAACGTCACAGTGCTGCACATTTCAATTTTATAATATTTTAAAGAACTGACAAAAATAAAACAAAATATTTTGCCTTTTCTTTATTTATTTTGCTCGATTTGTTAGACGTAAAATATATTCTGGGTACGTATAAAGTATTTCTTACGAATAAGTCTTGAGAATCATTAATAATGGACCTACAAAATCCCTACCTCAGACCTTTATTAATCACTGATTAGTTCAATGATTGTTGTTGCATGTGAGACGTAGTTTTAACTCAAATCTTAGTTCAGACTTCTTAATTAAAACCAATCAGATGGCTGTCAAATGAAAAATAACACAAATAGCATAAATTCGATTATGGACTTAACGTCCCACAATAGTTAATTAAAGAGCCTACCCGGGTAGCATTTCGTACTTCTCGGTCAACGTTTTGGGCAAAGACTATCCAACTGTGCAGACAAGGCGAATTGATTTTACTTTCTGCCTACACAGTTCTGGTCTAAAAGGCCGTTGGTTTAAATAAAGATGATTTCATTTTTTTTAAATTGAAGGGTCTGATTACCATTGCATTGTATGTATATATGTATAATATTTCATACATATCGAATACTTATCGAAAATAGTTAAAAAAATTAAAAGTTTGGATTTGTGCCCGGTTAATGGCAATAGGCTCGCCCCCTATTACATGGGACCTAAATCTACCGGCAAACTGTGGGTTTACATTGGTACACCTCTGCCTAAGCCTTCGGGGAATACAGGCGTGATTGTATGATTGTATGTAACAATTAAAAAAAAACAAGTGTTTTTTGGACTTTTACATCACACAGCAGTTTTTTTTACCCGCTTTGTCCTGTATTACTGTATCAGTTAGTCTACTCATTGTCCATAAGCAATTGTCGTTGTACTGGGTAGGAACATACGACATACTTAAGTATCTACTTAATTCAAAGTAGTGTCCGTTCTGGTTAGAATATTCTTTACCGCGACGATAGCCTGCCTACCTGGATTGCGATGGCGGCGCGGCGGCGGCGACGCGACGTCCCTTTCCCTCAAGGCTACACCAACGCATACGCAATTTCAGCCCTTATGCCATTGTGTTAGAGCACTATTTCCAATGGATAAAAACCTTATAAAGCATGCACGCCGGACAATCGAGCCCTAGTAAATTCGATAGCGACTCAAAGTTTAAAACTTAAGAAAAGCAACCACAATCAGCAGGTTTTTGGTAAAATTCATTCGCATCGGCAGAAATATTAACAAGTAAGTGATACTTAATTTATTCGGAAAGGTATTTCTAAGTAAATAAATAAGTAGGTATAATAGCTAATAGCTGTAGCTCGCTTTGTTAAATATATAGGTACTTATTTATACCTGGCACTAAAATACATTGACATTGATAAAAGTACTGCAAACTGACTTCAAAATAAATAATATCAACAACACAAAACATAAACAAAAACATCAGTTATCTGTCAGTGCAGCCTCGTGCGCGCGGGCACACAAAACTCGACTTTATTGTTAAAACATTGAAGCACTTACCGTTGTACTACGATCCAACAGCACACACACACTTTATTTAAGTCGAGGGCTTAGTCACAAGTTTGTGTTAATTTAGAAAGAGGAATTATGATAAAGCGTCGCGTCGCGTCGGCGCAAGAGTGTTGTAGACTTGTAGTAACGGAATCGAGCGTCGTCGGTCGTCGCAGGTGACAGGCGACGGTGGCGCCGCGGCGCTGAGCGGCGACCCCGTGGAACGCAGACGCCGCCGCCCCGCGCGCGCCGCCGACGCCGAACCCGTCTGGACCTCCAGTACCTTTTTTTTTGCGAGCGCAAGAAAAGACGCCTCGGACTGCAACGAGAAATGTTTTGATGTTATATTCACATAACCTACCTAATTCACGAAGGCTTTATTTAGTAGGACCTACCTACATTTCAAATTATTGTATTACCTATGTATTTTATGATCAGACACAAAGTTTGGCTTAGTTAGGCACCAGTCTTTCACAAATACGAGTATTATAAAAGTTACACGGGGAATTTTACGAAGAATAAATAAAAGCAACATAGTAACTTGCATTCATCTATTGCACTTTTTTATATCGAGTAAAGTTAGACACCGAAGCTAGTGATGAAACTGCCGCAGGCCTATTAGTCCGGTCAATTTAAACATTCGAAGTTACATAAAGTCCCAACAAGCTGAATTTCTGTGAAATTGTTCAAAACATAATTATAAACAATGTCTAGAAGTTCCCCATCATTCCCCTGTAAAAAAAAAAAAATATTCAAGGTCAAAGGTCAAAAAAATGAGTTTTTCGCGATTTTCAACAAAACGGTAAGTTTTATCATAAAAGTACCTCAGACAAAAATTGTAGATCATAAAATTATCTATAAAAAATGCATCAATACTTTTTTCTTACGAGCCACCGTTTCTGAGATATAACGATTCAAAAAGTTATAAAAGTTGTTATCGTTTTTTAGTAGGTAACAAGCCTGTGCCCACACTTTGGGCGCCATTAATTTATTACGTAAGACTATTATTGCTAGTTTTTGACCTCCTCACCCTCAGTATAAGAGGCCGACCCCGTCCCTTCTGTTTAATATTTATTACGTAAAAATCTGAAGGAAAAAATGAAAACACTCTTGGACAATTTTAGGAATATTAATTATTTGTACTTACTTACAAAGGAAAGGTAATAATTGGGTAGATGACACCACTAATCAATTGACGTACTTTTTATGAGCTGTCAAAACGCAATTCCCCCATAGATTTTGTATGACAATACTCAAATATGACGTCACTTTTTTGACATCTCAATTCACTAACTATTTATTGATTTAAAAGCAAATAAAAATCGAATTTTATAGTTATTTAATAATTCATCGTGTTTTCGGGGCTAAATTAAACTGCTTTTTTGTGAAGTTGTTTTTGGAATTATTATTTAATGGTGTCATCTACCCAATTTTGAAATGTAATTTTTTTATTAATTGAATGGCCCCTTTTAGGAAACTTTCATAACTTGAATCTTGAACTATAGAAGTAAGGGCGGGAAAAATATAAAATCTTTAAAGGTAGGTGATACTTGGGAAATTAATTAAAGAGTGCATGAGTTGGTGAAGAGTTTGAATGGAGCTTTATGTACAAATACAGAGTTTACGTTGAGAACATACGTTGTACTGATTTCGAGTAATAATGAGTTCTTTTGACCACGGTACGTATCCTTAGATCTAAGTGCCTGGGTATAGGCACTGAACTACGATGTTTTCATAAATTTTACTTACTTAATTTGCACCTTCCGCATCAAACACCAAGCCAGCTGTTTGATTATTGCAATTTGAGCCTTCGACTATCTTTTGCCGCTTCGCCGCATGACACAATGACTACATCACACGGTAACGTAGTTCTGTTCTACGGGGACCCAGTAATTTCACTTTGTAAGGTGCATTCTTGTTCTGCGGTGTTATTCTGTAAAACCCTCCTTCTGTGAAGTGAGCGGGTGGCGACCTGTCAATCCCTAGCATCGTATAGTGACAGCCCAGTTTTAGCTCACTTCACCTTAATTCACTGAGGGAGATTTCTTACAGAATAAGCCGGCTGTTCGTTGAACGGAGTGCGTCACGGTTGCCCGAACAACGTTTAGCGGAGGAATAATACTATATGATATGTAATTTTATACATTACACGTCGTATGAGTGCAAATTGACAGAAAGTTAATCATACCACTGACCCGTGAACTAGAATTACCCACGATGATTTTTTAGAGCACCGGGGCTTAGGGTAACCCCCCGTCACTGCAAGTCTATTGAACAACCAATACCAACCATCACGCCTGTATTTCCCAAAGGGTTAGGCAGAGGTGCACCAATTTAGGTACACCCACAGTTCGCCGGTATATTTAGGTCTCATGTAATAGGGGGCGAGCCTATTGCCATTATCCGGACACAAATCCAAACTCCGAGCTGCTACTGAGAATTTCATAGAAAAACCAAATAACACTTTTTGCTCGACCTGGGAATCGAACCCAGGACCTCTAGCGTAGCAGTCGTGCTTAGGACCACTAGGCTAACGAGGCAGTTCTATTGAACAAGTCTGGCGATAAGTCTTCAAATTATTTCTAAACCAAAACCTTGATGCGTCGGTAAAATTCGTATTACAGTTGGAGCAGACGTGATCTGGTGTACCACATGCATGCAAATTTCAGTAACGATGAAACTTTCGATCCGATGTAACTTTGAGTAAGTTTGTCATGTCACCACACATTATGCAAGTTTAAGCTTTTAAAGTTTGTACTCCTCTTCCTTTGTTGCATTTGACTTCCACGTGTCCTGTGAAGTCTTCTGCGTGTGGATAAGCATCTTCAGCGTGTCAGCAAAACCTGACACGCTGAAGATGGTGTATAATTATGCCCTGTGTCAATCTGTCATTGGATATTGCATTACAGTATGGGGCGGAGCAGCTAAAACTAAAATCTTAAGAGAAGAAAGAGCGCAAAGAGCCATACTCAAAGTGATGACTAGAAAACCGTACAGATACCCAACAACAGAGCTATACTCTAATTGCAAAGTCCTTACGGTACGTCAGATCTTCGTGCTTTGTTCGACTCTAAAAACTCATGCTAAGCTTCCACCGCCTAAGTTATACAAGCGAGTACAACTTCTCCCGGGACCTCAACACAAAACCGCCTTTTCAACGCATCAATTCTATATTTTAGGCACCCATATTTACAATAAAATTAACAAAGAATTAAAAATTCTCCAACTAAACTCACATGGGGTTAAAACAAAAGTAACAGAGTGGCTATTTGATAAAGTCTATACCTACACGGAGTCTCTTCTTACATACATCACCTAACCTATAATGCACCCCCCTTTTCGATACTAGACTTAAAAACATGCGCGCTCACTCCCTCACACAGTCATCCTCCACTACATACATACACCCACACACAATACTCACCTTTCACTACACACACACATAACCCCACCCTCACACACACACCTCTATTACAGGAAAACTACTCAGGTCCTATAAGCGGTAGTCCGACTACCTACATCCATTAATTGCTGTAACAGAAATAGTGTATAAGAATCTTGTGGCCGTTCACTGTCCCTTAAAATACAGGTTTATACCTAGTTTAAGAGGCAGGGTTCTCAATTTTTGTACAGATTTCACAACAAATAGTTTAAGTGGTTTAGATCTCTACCCATTGTTACCATCGCTATATGCATTGTAACTATCTGTAATTTTTGTGAATAAACATATATTATTATTATTTTTATTTGGTAACTTATCTCGGGACCCTAGGGTCCCGGACCTTTGGAAGGCGTACGAGGAGCCGAAGCCAGCTCGCAGAGGCCCTTACATGGCTTTACAATGAAATGGAACACCAGCCGACAATTATCCCTGTTTGCACAATGCAAATGCACCCAAGGACAATCCCCGGCTGGCGCAGGACTATTACAGAATATGGAAACTAAGAATAGGGCTATGGGTTTGGGTGACTAAAATGGACTGGTTTCCTGACACTATGAAAGGACTATGGGCCCTGCCAATCTATGTTTTTATGACAAAGATAAAATGGCAGGGGGTGACTAGCACACTCGATAAATGGGCCCCCTAAAACGGCCGCTAGCACGTAGTGACGTAGCGACAAGAGGGCAACACAGACTGAGGTGCTTAAGGAGTGGAGAGGTATTTCACGGCTATCAGGACAATCCCGGAAGTACGGTCAAGATCCCTACCAGCACCTTACTGAAATACTTCCTTCCCCCGAACACGAATGCTCTTGCGATTCTCCACTCAAACCGGCCAATGAAGGCAAGAGAGAGGTGGGAGCTCTGTTCCTCGTCAGTGTTCACTCCGGCCGGCCAATAAAGGCAAGCCAGAGATGAAGAACAAGACTTCTCCCGGGAGATCAGGTCCGTGGGGTCGCTACTGCCCAACAGCTCGCCACAAGCTGCCCTGCGGATTTATTATTATTATAAGCGATCGTGCCGCAGCGTGTTGTTATTAACAAGCCTGTTGTTATTAAGCCTATCATATAATTATGTTACTTCCTGATAATTCAGTTATCTATTGGTGAAAAAATGATTAAAATCGGTCAAGTAGTTTCAGTGTTTATTCAGTACAATTTACAAACATCCAAACAAAAAAAATCCTCTTTATAATATTAACTAACGAACTTTTCGCAACTTCGTCCGCGTGGCTTATTTCACCGGCGTTAAGTCTTTGGATACTGCTCCGTTCCCGTGGATCGTAGCGTGATGCCCTATGTTACTGTGATAATATAGCTTTTAAACGGCATTTTTTTTAATATTATTCGTTTCATACAAACATACAAATATCTTTCCTCTTTATAATATTATTAGTGTAAAAAGTGTAGATTGAGATGTAGGTAGATATAAATAAAACAAAATCGCTTCCAGCCGTTTGTACGCTTACACCTTATATACGTACTACGCACCAGATTTTAAGGAGTTTTCATCAATAGATAGAGATTCAAGAGAAGGGTTTATACGCGTATGTATCTAGACTATAGACCATCACGCTACGACCAATGGAAGCAGAGCAGTTACCAAAGACGTAACTGTACGCGGGTGACACCACATTTGGTACGTATAGCTAGTAAATTATGAATACAATATAATTGTTCTCATTGTTCAGAGTCCGATTTCGTTTGACAAACGCTGCATAATTATGTTTGTAGAAGTATGTTTATTTCTTCAAGAAGCTGCTGTTGGAAGGTAGTCAGAAAAGTAGAACCTTAATCTCATCACAGACTGAATGTTTATAGCTGAATTTGTTGCAGCATTCCTCTGGATGTTGCCCGCTCGTCACTACGTCACTACGTGCTAGCGGCCGTTTTCGGGGGCCCATTTATCGGGTGTGCAAGTCACCCCCTGCAATTTTATCCGTGTAATAAAACATTGATTGGCAGGGGCCATAGTATTTATATAGTGCCAGGAAACTAGTCCATTTAAGCCACCCAAACCCATAGCTCTTCTTTGTTTCCATATCCTGCAATAGTTCTGCGCCAGCCGGGGATTGTCCTTGGGTGCATTTGCATAATGCAAACAGGGATAATTGTTGGTTGGTGTTCCATTTCTTCCTTGGCTTCGGCTCCTCGTACGCCTTTCAAAGGTCCGGGATACGAGATACGGAAAGGAAATAAATAATAAAAAAAAAATGTGTTTGCAATTTGGTTCCAGATGTATTTTTGCCTCTTGATTATATAGGGGTTGTATACCTACACCTGCATAGTTTTTTTTACTTTACAGTCAAACACAAATGTATTAGCTAATAAACTTGAAGATTCCAACCTACTCCTAACGTACTTATTCAATAATTTCTCCTGGTTGAAGTCAAATCAACGCTACAAATGTTGGATCATTCCTTGACCAGTTAGGTTCATCCTGGCTCTCTTTAAAACACCGATAAGGGAAGTTTGTAGTGCCTGGACTGCTTCTAGTAAGTTGTACCTAGTTACCTGTGAGGTTATCAACGTAGTACGTTTAGACTATCTTCCGCCCGCGTCAAAGTTAATATATCGAATTGAGCCATTACCGCCGACTTTTCATCGCAAACGACATTTTAAACTATAACGGACCATGCCTCGTCGACCTTCCCGCCAAAATAAATCAGTTATTTAAGTTATAGCAAATGCTAATTCACATTAACAGCGCAATTATTAGCAAAAATATTTGAAAAAAAGCCTTCTCCTGTAAAATTTGGTTTTTGTCGGTTACGCTAAGTCGGCGGTAATGGCTCAATATAATTATTATCCCACGGGAAACGTAGATTTTTCAGAATAAAAAGCAGCTTACTTATGTGCTGTGCCAGAGATTAATTTATCTCTGGGCCTTTCATCCTGGTCCGTTTAGTCGTTCTGGCGTGATTGAGTACCTAACAAACATCCATCCAAACATACGCATTTATAATTGTAGTAAGATTACTGTGTTACAGGACGGGTAAAAAGTGTTATTGGGTTTCTCCATTAGGAATTTCTCAATAGCAGCGCGGAGTTTGGATGTTTGTGGTATGACACCCCATGCTCCGGAAAGCACGTAAAGCCATTGGTCCTGCTCCTGATCTCTCTCCAAACGAGGTATAGGTACCTACTATACTATTACACATAACCTGCGAGGCTGTCTTGCGAAAGCGATCAGCGAAATAATTTTGTATACTTACGAATCTTACTTCTATCTTAATTAAAAAAACGTTGCCCCACTAGGAATTACTTCTGTATCGTGGTATACAATAAACAAACTCACATACACAAAGAGCCAGACCCGAAACAACTATACAAAGCGTGGATTTGAATCCTCGTCAAATTCAAGGGGTTAAATGCTCGTGATTCTTAACAAGAATCAATAATAAAATAAATTGGTTTTCTTATTTTTTGACGTGATTTTCAAATTGGAGCTAGCCATCTCGCCAGAGGGTTTAGGCGCTATGTACACATTGATATAGCCGCGCGACAACTCTGCCTACCGCATACGCAACTGGGCGATTCTGAATTTTGCAAAAGGGTATTCTGGAATATTGTTATTTGATAATTGCAACTAAAAAAACAAGTATTTATTAGATATTGGCCAGGTATCGTAACTATTTTTGATTACTTCTATTTTTTTATGACAAGCTCCTAAAATTTTACGAGGATGCAAATCAACAGATTGTATGTAGGTAGGCCCCGGATTTGTCCAGTTTAGAGGGCATCCGGGGGACGTCCAGGAGGGGTTATCAAAAAGCGTCCTGGTAAAACCCGGACTTTTAACGTCATTGGAATCCCGATTAATTAAAAGATAAGCTTTAAATAAAATTAAAATAATCCTGCGATGTCCGGGAAAATAATTCAATTTTACCCAATGTCAGGGTTTTTGAAGTTTTTGTCCGGCGTTGGAAATTTAGGTGATGGCAACCCTATCTGTAGGCCATATAGTCTGGTCCACAGAACTGATTATTTGTTCTGTGGTCTGGTCCGTGCGGAATCGAACCCGCGACCCGCAGCGCTGCAGTCTATCGCTCAGCCGCTGCGCCAAACATGTCTTGTCGCAGTTTTGACTTTACTACGATTGTTCGTGCTCTCAATACAGGGAAAAAGCACATTTCTTATTTCCCTGTTTGTTTAGTTAGTAAACGGTTCCAAAAAGATGTAGTATAGATTTATTTTACTTTTACATTATGACTGGTTCTAAGGACCTTTCCTTAACAAGTAGGAAAGTTGTATTTTGTTTTCTGCTTTTTGTTTGTTTTTTCTATTATATTTTACGTACTGCATGTAAATATTTGTCAAATCATTCCAGTGTGTGTGTGTGTGTATGTGGGAAGGGGTTCAGGGAAGAAATAAATCAAAAACAATTAGATGGAAAAATACTTTTGTTAAACACAATCTTTAGAAAAAGGTGATTACATGGCTTAATCAAGTGAAGTTTTAATTTTAGCATTACATCTAAAATGTTTAGCCCGGTGAAGTGAGACGTCGTCGGTGATGTAGCATGCAAATACAACAAACAACGGGCGCCTGTTCTACCGGTGCATACATTCCTATATTAAATTCAAATCACACCTAGAAATCTTTACAACGTGAACATACGTTCATCAAAACTTATGAAAATATTAAAATTATCACTAAAATGTTTTACAACAAAACCAACCGTTGCGTAGTGGCGTCGGTTTGGTAATTTATAATAAACACTACAAAATACATATCGAAGTATGAGTACACAATTTATTAAGACTAACAATCGATTTAGCGGTTACTTTTAATCAGTCGATTTACTTAATTCGACGAGCTAGCTCTGTATCACTTAGTGTAATTTGCCTTAAAATAAGTGAGTTGGGTGTGTTGTGAGTCTGGTCGCAAAATGAATATAATGCAGCTTATTGAGTTTGCGACCGGCCGCACAAGTCACCCAACACGAGTGATATAAAACGTCGCGTAAATCTTACGGACCTATGCCACCCGCTGCACGCCAAGTGATCACAACATTCGCATTATGAAACGTCCACACTTTGAACCGCATTACTATTAAGAATATGAAATTGAAAAATTGTTCACTTTATTTCATGATTAAGAATTATTGTAGCCAAACACCAGTGGCGGTGTAACTAGTCTAGAGTACATCGTATGATTATATTGGGGAGAGCCATGTCACAGGCAGAGGTCGTCGCGAGTGCGGCGCCGGCGCTGGCGCCGGGTACGCGGTGCGAGTGTCGTATCGTCCTTGTGCTGCCGCGCGGACGCGGCGGCTGTGTCATATTGGGTTTTCGCGAATAGTCCGAGTTAACGTCTCAGTTTAGTAGTGCCGTCGCTGCAGGTTCCATAGAAACCATCCATAATCAACACCGCAACAGAACAATATCAAGCCATTTATAAAATCTAAATAGTTGGAGCATGTAATAAATTAAAAGTAGTTTAGTAAAAGTCAATTTTTACGCTACTAAAAAGTACAAAAAGGTAGTTCCTATGGAACCCTTACACATTTTAGCAGTGGCACGATGATAGAGACTCGACCTTCAGCGATCACGCTTATACACTACTTGCTTACAATATAACTAATTTTGTGATTCGACCACCGAACTGGCGAATTCTCGTACCACCGCGCAGACATTCCGTATGATTACTATTTTTATACTAATTGATTTTTGACATAACTCGACGCGTTTTTCGATTAAACCTTGTTCGAACGTCAAATAACTAAAAAGTCAAGGAATTCAATTTTAGTCACACTAATTAATTGAGAACCTTCGAATAATTTTTATTCGGATTACAAGAATTGAAACAAATAATTTTATTAAGATAATTACTTACACCAAAATGAACGCCGATCCAAGGTTGAATAGAAAATTAAAGCTCTAACTAGAAGTAATTAAAATCAAGTCATATGTGCAAAATTTACTGCAGCACTGAGTTGTTGTATCTCAATACAACTTGAAAATAATCAATCATTTACTTTCAATAGACCAGCGTATAGTAGCACACTGCAAATATTTATAGACACCAACAAAAACACCGAAGTGTATTGACCGACAGCATTCTAAAATATTCTGGTCTATTTAAAGTTAATAACTAATTAATTTGAAATGTCCCTAATTACCGAGGTTAGAATTTTATACAATGTTCAAATAATCATTATTTACAAAATGTTAAAAATAATCGAGCAAATGTCAAAAATCAACTAATGAATACACAAAAGTTCACAACTACAATATAAATATATTTACAATACAATTGTTCATCACTGATTTACTTCTTTTGAAAAAGTTTGTTCCACTGCAACACCCGTTTGGGCGGCTGGCCTGAAGTGGACGGCTGCGGCTGCTGCGGTTGGCTCGGTCCTGCCTCGCCTTGGAAGCCTGGAACCAAGGATACCATTTTTAAGTATATAAGTATGCGTAGATGAGTGGCAACATCTTGCCACGTGCATACTACAGCTGATGTAGACATCACGACATCAGCGCTCTTCTTGATATAACATACAACCTGTTTGTTATTATATCCCGTAACTTTAGGATATGAAAGAATCAACTGGCATATAAATTATTTTTCAATTATCTTTTTTATAATTATTTTCAGTTTTCATAGAAAATAATTCAACAAAACCACGTTTACTAATGTAAAATACCCTTTCGTGAAATATGATAATTTTTGACCTAAATTAATTATGATTGGTGATAACTTCAAAATTGTGCACTTTTGGAGCACATTGGACACAGGACTTTTTGTATTCTTTTTTACTCATAGAATATAACCGTTGAGTTATGGGATATCAAAAACCAGGTTGCATATAGAAACTCAGTTCATCCGTCCCGCAGTAGCCCACCCTTCTGGACGGGTCCAGAGATCCCTTTTCGATGGATGATGAGCAACTTTTCACCCTGTACCTCATAGCTTGGAAGATAATTTGTGTGTGGCATATAGTAAGAAAAACATCAAGAAAGGATGAGAGAAGACAACCCCGTAAATATAAATAAGAGAGCGCAGGGTTCCTTTAGAAAGTAGAAGACATTTCAAAGAAGGAAGACAAGGTGAAAAATATTCGAATCTAAGGATGTTTTTTTTTTTTCAACTATACGATAATTTAGAATTTGGATTACGAAATTGAACATACCTTTCTCGGCATAGCCTTTATACATGTGCTTATGCCGGACAGACTCCCAATTGGCGCGACGCTACTCGGCTATCTCTCTTTCCCCCCCTCCCGCACCCGTCTTGTCTACAATGCAGGAACGCGCCACAGACGCAAAGAGCCTGGCCACAAAAAAATGTTAGAATCCCACAGAAGTGACGTTGCACAACACCCAAACCCAAGCATGCTTTCTACACACCAACCTAACGCTAGACGGCGCCACTTGCACGCAATCACAGACTGCAGTCAATTAACTGACATTACGTATCTATTCTATTAGCAACATTTTTACAAATAAATTGCAAAATAATCTACTAACTATCGCTAGTACAAAAAAAAGCCTTTAAAATGCGTACGCGAAAGGGGCGCCATATAGTGATTTGCCCAAATAAACTGTTAGTTTCAATTGTATTAAATATGGCTTTACTGAATATGTGATGTATAATGAAGAGCATTCTAAAAGTGATTCAGATTTACCTTACATGATCCATGGCAGCATAAAAAAAAACATCAGACGATGCCATTCGCTTCTTCTTCATACAAAATATAAAAATATTTTTCTTGTTTTACTAAATTCTTTAATATTCTGTATGTTTTGCATATCATTTTGTATTGGAGAAGAGACGAAATACATTCATCTAGGTTAAAAGATTAGTAAATAAGGTTAGTTTTGTCCCAGTAATTACGTGCAAACAGGTGATGACAATATGCTTAGCTTTATTACAGTGTATAATTTTCTCACTTCTAATTTGCACAGAACACTAGGGACAACCAAAACCAGTACACAATCGTAATAATATCCTGAAATGCCTACTCCTATTAAAAAAGGTCATAATTCACGCGAAAGAATAGGATAATAAAGGTGATGGCTAAATGACTGCCCCCGGGCCAGATACATTCTGGAATGTATATGAATCTTACATAACCTCATAATTTTTAAAAAATCATTCATGAATTATGTAGTTTTTAATATTTTTCTAGCACTTTCGTGAACTATTAAACAAAATAAAGTATTTAAAAAAAAAGAAAAACTTTTTCATCACAAAGATTCGCTTATAAATATACAACCTCATTTTCGTTTTTAGTTGTATTCTTTTTCGAAAGTGTCAGTTGAAGAAAATTATATACTGTCACACACACCTTTTTTCCTTTTTAGGCAATATTATTTTACCATTATATTATTCCCAAAAAGTATCTGAAACTTTTTTACATGAAATACTAATATTTAGCCATTCAGCAGTACATTGTGCTAGGTACCATATTTATACATGGTACCTGACACATGGGGCAGTGGTCTATACTTCCATTTAGCCATCTCCTTTTGGAACTACACAGCCAGTACATAATTCAAAAATTTGGAAGTAGCATGTTACTATTTTTTTGTTGTTACTGTTAAACATAGAATCTCATTCTTCAGACACGTGAACTATATTGGGCACGAAAATTAAAATAAAACTTATAAAGCTAGGCGCGCATGGAAGCTAAGTCAGTCGCCCGATAAGTAAGCTATACGTGTTTGATATTATACAACAAAAGGGATGCGCTTCGGCAATCATCGGGTGTCTTCGGAAATACGAATAGGCAATGATGATTTCTAATCTTTTCATTTGTTCATCATCATGTTTTGGGCCTCGACAGCCTATTTAAAGCTTTTTTTTTATTTTTGTATATGAATTAGTTAAAAATAATTATGTACTAATTCAGAAATAGGAAGATTGACGAAGCGCATTCTTTTTTCAGTAGTATTGTAAATGACATTGTGCGCATGAATGCTAAGAAAATCAGCCGAGTTCAAATGTGTAACGAGACAAAACTTTACCCCATATTACAAAAAAGGGACACGTGACAAATGAGGATTCGATATTTAAATGTCAATTAGTGACATTCAGCTGTTAGTAATAGTTAAAGGCATAGCATGCAGATACACCGAACAGATACGTTTGGATGAGAAAATAAAATATGTATTAAGTAATCAATTTTGGGAATATTAAAGTTCTAGTAAATCAAGTTTAAAGGACAATCCTAAAAGATGTTTATAAGTTAGCCAATTAAGGGGTTACCCTGGTATCTACATGGCCCGAACGCAATCTATTAAATTTAAATAAACAAAACATATTGACTTTTGTTTTTAAATTATTACAACCACCATTAATATCCCTTCATATTAATTATCACTCATGCAACCAGTCTAATCTTTATGCTTTTCTGTTTTCAAAGCCAAATCAACTACTAACCGTAGACCAATATCTTAATTGGTACAAACACATTACGGGTAGTAATACACAAAAGATAAATAATACGAATAATTGTTTTTTTTACCCTCCACGTTTGGAACAGAACATTATTATACTTACTTTATTCTGCCCTCTGTGATTTAATTTTAACATATTGTTACTGTTAATCTTTGACATTTAAGAAGTAAAGATTTTTTATTTTTTCTCACAATATTTGGAGTATCTGCGTTTGGTTATATATTATATTATTATTAGTTTTACTCTGCCATTCAAAACCGGTCAATTGATTTAGTCTTCATACGCGCATAGCATAGCAGTGTCTAGTTAACTAGATAGGCCATAGGTTGACGACCCATTTTCAATTTATTCACAATTATTATTTATTTATGTCATTTTCTTAGTGTCAATTTGTTATTGGCCGTCACCATTCCCAACTAGCCGTACATAGCCCAGGACTAAACGAGAGCCGGTTAAGCTGCAGTTTCCAGATATTTTCGAGCAGACTTAAGCAAGCTTTACAACAGTGTGTGTGTGGAAGACGGCGCCGAACCGGTAGTGTCTTTTAGTCGCGGCCTTTGGCTCATTCCAGAGCGATAATTACTTCAACGCGGTCGGTAAGCGGTACAAGCACAGGCGCATGGATAACATTGCTACCTCAGCAGCACGAAATATCGCTCAACGCGGTTCACAAACGTGACAGTTAGATGCGATACTATGTACTCCATCCACCCACCGCACTTGGGCTACCTCCCGGACGCGTTCACGTAAGAATTGCCCTGTCATCAGCTTAGGGTGAAATTCCATTGAGGAAGAGGAAAGCAAACAAGGAAAAACATACTAATGAGATAAGATTAGTGTCCTTTCGGAATCTCACCCCAATAAAGGAGCACGCGCAACCAGAAAGCGGTCTGCGGTATGCGGCCGCGTGCGTGTTAGCGCTCGTTGCATAACGTATGAGGCAGACTGAAGAGCATGCGTGCCAGTGAGCACGCATGCTCTTCAGTCTGTCTCATCATCTTAGCGAATACGTATTGTAAAAACGGAATTAGTTATTACATTATTTATTAGTTACACAAAGCCTGACCACTGTATGATTGCGGGAATCCTCAATAATAATACTAGAATAAATATGAGCTGTCGGGTACTGCTCGAAGGCCATACTGAATTTTACAATTTACTCAATCTCTAACTGCAAGGATGGTTGCCGTAAGAGATTGTAGCCTAGTTTGAAAAATATTTTTCTACGGCAACGAAATCAAAAAGGGAGGATTTAGATTATAATTCAAACAAAAGATTCGTTGATACGTATGGCTTCGATCGGTACACGACCAGCATTTATAAAAGGGGGGCTAATTACCGCTCCAGGTGAAGTCGGATAGCACTATCAATAAAAAGAGAAAAACAAGATTATCTTCACCTGCATTTGTATTATTATTATGCAAACTTTATCTAATGCTGATTTAAACGTCTCGAATATTTATTAGAGTATGTTTTCACTTAGTAACCAAAAGTCAAACTTTCATTGTTAACACGTTCTAATTTGCTGAGAACATGTTAACAAAGTTTTTTCATATTCAGTTATTAGAGTTGACTGTCCAGTAGAGCTAGAAGACATTTAAATCACCCTTAAACATCTTAAATCAAGGTCATTAAAACAGTATAATCGCGCGCAATAAGATTTTTACCTCCAATGAAGGTTGTAGTCAATAGATTTTCATAGGCCTTTTTATTGAGGTTACTATGTATATGTGCTGCTGCATATAAAAAGATACACCCAAATTACTTGACCTCCGCTTTTGTGAAAGTCTTATATTGTTGTCTGTCTTATGCAATGCAAATTGTCTTATGCGATGTAACAGTTTGGTATTACTAAACGTTTTAGTTGTTTCTTTGAATAGCATCAGCTACGAATTACAAAAAAAAACCTAATTTCGGAATTGGAGAGATAACTCGATTTGAGTAACCGGTTTTTTGCTTTCTTTGTGAACATTGATTTGAAATTCTTGACTACTAATTTTATTATTTTATGGTGTGGTTTAAATTAGGTTACACTTTCACGCCTTATAAGGAATACGTCGAATTAGAGTCGGCATTTGAGACTCTATTAACATAACATGATAATGGGTGTTTAGGTCCTCAACAAAACCCGTCAAAATCTGCAGCACTATCAAAATCTTTTAAGTAAAAACTCCGTCAGACGTGTTGTTGTCTAATTGCACTCGACTATTAAGAAAGCGTAACGCTTCTTCAAGCATGCAGCAGTAAATTGATATTTGATGTGCTTCGACTGTAAACGTTTTACATGCGCTCAGAATGTTTCTCCTTCAGTGCATCCAGCCTCATTCTGACAGAAATAACTATTTCACCCCTTTTTTATGCCCATGGTCACCCATAGTTGACTAAATGACTGAATTTAAAACATACTGTCTATTAATTAAACGTATGTGGGCTATGTATGACAAGTACTAATGTTAGTCTAGTTTCTACTACTAGACTATGATTAAGACTGGCTGTTTAGTTAATGTCGGATTGTAAGCGATGAAGTGATAATGTGCGGGCCTGCGCAGTTCACATCGCCACTGTGTCGCAAGTGTTACGACGGCTAAGCAAACACACGCAACCCCGACATCTCACAAAGGGTGAATGCTATTCTATCACTTGATAGTACATACTACTCCGTGTTATTTAATACTTAATGACTGCGATAGCGCCTAAAATTACTTGGTTAGTATTAGAAGATGGTACGTACTTCTCAATCTCAGGAGCGCAGTGGACAAACTCGTGTGACCAGAATTTGTAGATGGGGTTCTTGATGAGTTCAATGAACGTGATGAGCAGTCCCCACGGGTGTGGTCTGTTCACGATGAGTCTCTCGAGAAGCATCCTGGTGATCTGCTCCTGCACGGCCTCGGAGTTGGCCTCGGCGAACAGGTACAGGAGGCAGCACGAGAAGTAGTGCGTGTGGCTGTTCGGGTAGCGCAGCTGGTTCGCGATCGCGTTCAGGAACAAGTACCTGCGAACGCACATTCCGCTGTATTGAAGGTAAGGGCGGCATGAACAGACATGCAAACAGCAAGGTCTAAATTCTACAAGGAAATTATTTATATACTTGAGGTACTCATTCGTTTTTATTGCAGCTCCTGGCGCGCTGAACACAATACCTGATATTGATTAATTGGGTATAGTTCTGCCAACAGGAACCAACTAAAGTCGAAGTTCCCATTTTTCAAAGCGATTGTGTCATATTGTTGATTCATTTTAACTCTATACTAAGTTTCAGATGAGATGTGTTGGCTCGTTTTGGCAGAACTAAGCTCAATTTAACCTCGTGGTATCCTGTGCTGGTCTCTGTGGTTGCATCACAAATGCAGTCAGTCTTATCTTCTTGCTTCGCCGTCACCACGGCCAGATGTCGCTGCCTGCTGCAGGTGCCGCTCGGTGGCAGATCGGGCTAGTCCCCACTACTTAGGTCTAGGTCTCGCGACGTATCAGACAGTATTCTAAGCTGTCCTATAGTTGTAATCTTAGTCGGCGACCCTAAACACGCATTCAGTGTAAAATACAAGTGTTACTTTTACAGGGGGGCCAAAGGCTAAGTGTAAGTGTTAGTATTTACAATCCCCAAAAGTTGTTCAATCTTACCGCCCTTCGAAGTCGAAATCCACGGTGAAGTTCTGGAAGATGTCCATGTGCGCAGAGTGTGCGATGGTGGACATGTTGGGGGTCTGTCCCTTGGCGCGGATGTGCGCGATGGCTTGCGTGCCCACGTACAGCACCACGGCGTTCATCAGCTGGCAGTTGTAGCGGCGGCCGGGCTCGTTCAACACCTGAGACACATAGTCACTCTTTCATATTGTTACATTGAAGGAATGCCGAATTTGTTATTCTAGGCATGTGAAGCGTGCATACCTGCATGTTGCCTCTCAGCTCTGACAGGAAGGTGACGGGCGTGCGGGCCTTCAGGTACGCATCCAAATCCTTCTTGAACTGCGACGCAGGAATGATGGTGGTGTAGTTGATGACGGCGCGCGGCGGCAGCGTGATCTCCGCCAATAGATCCACTTTCAGGTTGGGAGTGAAGGGATCAGGGAGACGCATGTTGCGCGGGAACGCGGACAGAATGAGGTTCCTCATCTGAATGCAGTTTGGCGGAATCTCATCACAGAAACCATAGTGGTAGTCACACAGGAACTCTGGGAAGTCGTGCAGGAGGACTAGAAGCACTTTCAGCGTGCCCTTGTACAGCATCATGACGGGGGTGGCGAGCTCTGTGTTGCGCAGGAAGGGGTCAAGGAACTTGAACAGGTCGATCAACAGCGTCGAGTACATTCCCCAGCCCTGCAAAGTATATTCAGCACTTGGAGCACGGTTCACTGTGACCGCCGCACAGCAGGCCGCTCTGATGTGCAGCGTACAACACAAACTGCATGCAACGCACGTGCACAATGTACTATCTGCCAATCAAATCATCTAAATACTAGCAGTTATTTCCTTGTTTGTGGAATATTTTACATTGAATTTTGATTGTTTTCTATATCTTGCATTTCTGCAACTCCTTTTACTTTTATTTTGCCGAAATTGTGTACTGAGATTCCTATGACTTAATAAACCCTGAACACATAATAATAAACATAACAAAATACTCATTCCAATATAGCCGACTGCATACAGATATCTTTATCATAACACGGTCATAAAGAGTATACCTGATTATGAAATGATAATGTATGGTGTAATTACAGGCTCTGTCAAGTGGTCCAGCTATCAAAATAACTGCCCACAAGCGAGCTAGACAAGTCCCGTGTATTCACTTAATTTGACTAATTTTGATGGAAAATGGGGGCAAAAAAATAACTGATTTTAGAAAAAGAACTCATCTTTCTACAAGAATAAAGCAAATATATAAGCGCTGTAAGCAGACCCATTGCGGCAGCAGCAGTAGACTTGTCTTTGAATATATATCAAATTGAACTACGTGATTTTGTCGGACGAACACACTACGGTGTGAAGTGATGTACAATTAATAGAGACGGGCCGAATGTTCGGTTCACAGGCGGCAATAAACTGGGAATCGAAACTATCGATAAGATTATAAGTTAGTATTTCATTAGTTTAGCACAAGCATGTATGATGATTATGATGGAAGTATGATATTAGTTTTAATGCAATTTTAGTGTTTCATGAATCGTATTCAACTCGTAACCGGAATATATTAAACCAATGATGAACTGCCACTCCGGTCAGATGTATTTGGCCCATCTCTAATAATTAGGCCGCTTGAGTATACACACAAAAAGTTAATGAATTTAATTGCCTGGCCTCCTGCAGTAGTAGTAGTAGTAGAAGAAGAAGTAAGCTAAAAACATTATAAAGAAAGTCAATACAAACAAGAAAAAGTGTGCCTATTAATGGTCGACTTGAATGAGTTACTTCCTAAATAAGCGTATGCAAAGTACGCGCCGAGGCGGAGTTGCGGACACCAGCCCGTTAAACTATATGATACTAAAATAATGGTTCCACTTGCATAGGATATCTGGTGCCCCATTATATCTCTTCACTTCTCATCTATGGGGTACAGTACTTTATTGGAGATGCTCTTATAAAGTACTCCCCCGTCTGCTGAAGTTATGTATTTATATTTTATAATCGAATAGTTAATTCCCATGGTATTAATTAAAAATTGGTTGTTAACATTTTTAACTTGCGCGGTACGCAGCTTCTCATCTTAAATTCCCGGCTTTGATTGAGGTCAGGCAATTATTGTGAATTATTGCTGAGTATGTTCAAAATAAAACTGATAATATGAGAGAAATCTGTTACTATCCCAGTCCATTCAGCATGGCGATGATGATACCTCGCTTTCTATGTTGCGACATAATAATGAAGCCTCTGTTCTTTTACCATATTTTAAGAAGACCGGCTGTTTGAGTAATGACTATAAATTAATGAGACATGATATTAGTTGATGAGTAATGGATGGATTTAAATGAGGTGTGATCCAAAATTTAATTACAAATAATCTATTTTGTTGCATATCAAAATCCAACGTTTTACCACAGAAACTTAGCGAAACTTCGTTCAATGCAGTCAATATAATCAAGTGAAAGTATTTATTTCAATTAGACCATTAAAAAGGCACGATTGAACTATACAAGGTGCAGTTTTGCATCCTCGTCAAATTCAAGAAGGCAACTATGCTAGAGATTCGTGCCATCTTGCCGCTGGGTTTAGGCAGGCGGGGAGTCGCGCGGCGCTGCCTACCGCATACGCACCGGTGCGATTCTTTTATGTACAGGAGTATTCTGAAATACTTTCAAACATAAACAAAAAAAACGTTATTTACTATTTATTGACAAGGTGTCCTTATTTTATTTTTGACAACCTTCAGAAATTTGACGAAGATGCAAAACTGCACCTTGTACATACAAGAAAAGCAGTTTAATCTAGTTGCCTCCTTCAAAAGCAATTTAATATGGAGAAGAATCGGCAAGAAACTATGCGTACTTTAAAAAAATAATGTTGTAAACAAAATAACGTCAATAATGTCATTCTTACGTCAAACTCCATACATAATGAACACGGTTTTGTGGTAGCAAGGGCAGAGTTTTTCAATTGCGTCCACAGCTACAAAAAAGAAATGCTTCACTTATTTGGATCACCCTGCATTGAATGCAATAAATGAATACTGTATAAATGTTAATTATGGGAATATTACATGGTTTACTTTACTATCCAATTTGGATGAAGCCAACTAATTGAAGTATGTAATTAGAAAAGTGAATCATTTAATGTTTACACTATTACGACGTTCAACATCTTACAACCCAAAATAATCAATATCAAAATCAATTAGTAAGCAAATGGAAATGAACATGTTATTTAATACACCATCAAGATCACAGTTCCCAGTTAAAGTGTCGTTATTATACGTATAACAAGCTCTACCTTCTGTTGTGGTGTTACCGCGAGTACGCGGTTGATGAAGGCCCGGTGTGCCACGACCTCGAGCCAAGCGTACGCAAAGCCAGGCGCGACGCTCGGACGGATGATGCGCAGCGTATGGCAGAACGCTGTGAGAACCTATTACAACAATTTAAGATTATAACACAAGTAGCTTCATATTGTTACAACACACAGGGACAATACAAAACGAACTACATATTATGAGTAATTTCACAGACCTTGACACGAAAAGTGATCTGTAAAAGGGCACGGAAATCAATTTAGACACAAGTAATATCAAAATTGATCAGTGTTTGAGGCAAGTATTGGTTATTACATAGCTGAATTTACCTGATAATTCATAGATTCTAAAACGGGTTCAGCCATATTCATGTCAAGGAATAAGATAAGAAGCAGACGATGATACGGCAGCTGCTGGAAGTTGGTGCCATGCTCTTCGTGGTCCTGGAGAAGGCATCCGGCGATGATCCCCAAGATCTGTGAAAAAATATACATTTACTGTAATCAAAACACAAAATGATGTGAATTTTGCTTTTGCTTACTATTAATTAGCCTCTTACTAAGTAAATATTGCTTATATAAACTCACCTTGTTCAACAGATTCAACTTAGGGGTTGGGTTGCCGCCGTCAGCTGTGTTCTTGATCAGCAGAGACACCAGCTTGATGAATGAGTCGCACATGTTGTAGTACTTGTCCCTCTTCGGAGGCAGGGGAGGAGTGTTCATCCTATCCTCATTCAGCTGCTGATACACGTTCTCCACGCACATCTGGGTCGCGATTCTAAAGAATCTTGTAATCATGTCGTCAGATTTCAGTATGCCGTTCATGTTCATGCGATGGACGTACAAGTTGAAATTCTGTGCGAGTTCGATTTCAGTCAGGGGGTTGAGAAGCACATTCCTCCATTCACGGAGAAGGTTCTCCGTCTTTTCTTGTAGGCCGGGTGGGTCGTCATAGTTCTGGGCCTGTGGATTAATGCAGCATTAATTAAAAGTACAATAAGCCGTCCACACCCACATTATTTTTGGTAATCTACTTCCATTCATTCTCTCTATGACCAAAGCGGTCTATCAAGGCTGTTGTTACTTACTCGCACTTGCAGGATTCCTGAGTGAATATGAGCAGTAGGGCCCAGCGGGGACCTTTCCCCGAGATAAGCGCTGGGATCTTGGTTCACGCGAAGCATCTCAATAAGGGAGCCGAGGCCCTCTGGCGGCGGCTGTCGCGGGTGCGTCATGACTCGGACCAGCGTCTCAGTAGTGTGGTACAGGTCAGACTCGTTCACGAAGATGTTGTTCCTGTCGTCGACGAGGTACAGTTGCACCAGCTGCATCGCGAAGGCAACGGCCATGTAGTTGTTACCGCCATCCATCATGTGCGCGAGCGCCAGGTCGTACTGATGGTGGGAAAACACATGTCGGTCAGTAATTATTGTTCCAAAGTAGATAGCTGCTCTAAAGGTTAGGTAGCAATGAGGTACCTGTGGCAAGTTGATCAAGTGGTTCCTGATAAGGCAGTCGACCGCCTCGATGTTGTAGCGCAGCTCCTCGCGGCACTCGGTGAGGCAGCACGTGATCTGCTTGGTGGTCCACACGTGCCCGTACACGCGCGCGTCCTCCAGCAGCTTCAGCACGCGCAGGTGCGTGTCGCGGTAGCGCCCCATCATCTCCAGGTGCTCATTGCCCATGTTAGGCTGCACGATGTGACCATCCAGCAAACCCTCCACTGCCTAACAGACAAATCACTATTAAAACAACTGCTAAATATTCATAGACACATGATTTCGTTCTTTTTGTCCACAACATTTAATTTACCGGATCCTCTCATGTCGCGCTTTTAGATATCTGTAAGTTACAAATGAGAAAACTGAATCATCAGAAGTGACGATATTGGGAAGAGAAAAATAAAAAAAATAACGAAAATAAAAAAAAATAAAAATTAGGACAGTTTTAAACAAAAAAGAGGAAATATAAAAAATTATGAAATCTGCAACAAATACGCATCAGTGAACTATTGAATCAAAAGTAATGCAATAGTTCCGACACTTTCGTTGCACATTTCGTTGTAAATTATGTCTATGTTACCTTCTGCAGTAAAGCGCATCCGGACAGAAAGTCGCGGTTCCTTCTTGCCATGCAGAGGCACTCGAGCAGAGAGTGCATGTTGGCGGCCTGCAATGCGAGCGACGCGACGCTGATGCAGTTGGCCAGGAATAGCTCGGTGGCCGTGATCAACGCGCTCATCTCATCGGTGCCGTACACCTGAGTCGGATTGATGACCTGACTGAACGCAAGTTGTGACATTTGGTCCTGAGCCGACGGCTTAGGTATAAACAATCCAACGTCGCGTACTGGCGTGAAGCCGGGGATGTTGCAGGCGAACTCTTCGTACACGGAGATCTGCACGTCGGTGGGGCCGCCGACGCGCAGGCGCACGCGCTCGGGCAGTCGCTCCGTCTGGTAGGCCAGCACCATGGGGTCGAGGTAGCGCCGCCCCTCTTGCCGCGCCAGCTTGCGCAGCTCGTAGTCGCTGAGCAGCCGCTTGTCCAGCTCGGGGAGAGCCTTCTCCACCGCCGTTTTTTGAATAAATGCGCAAGCTAGCTCCATATTTTCGGTAGCTAGAACAGCAGCTGCGCTTTCTATAACCTCCTTCTGAAATACCAGAAACTATTAATATGATAGTAAAATATCTTTTCGATTGCCATTATAGGGAACAAAATAAAAGAAAATCATAGGGCCTAGGTTTTTGTAAGTCAGTCAGTAGTTCAAGCAAAATATTAATTAATTGTCCTCATTACATTAGAGAGATTGTTGGAGGAGGATTTATAAAGCTAAAAATACAAAAAAAAAATAATGCTTTCGTAAAAAAAAATTAAAAAATAAATAAAAATTCGTAATAATGTTGCACCTATCATTGAATGGGACAAATAATTTTGTAGCCTTCTTACAGTGACATCCAGGACATCTCTTCACGATGATGCAATAGTTTTGATCAGCTATCGCGTACTAATGCACCTGTAAAAATCTTTCCCGCCCATGCTATATATGTCACAACCTACTTCTTACCTACCACCTCCATTTAAAAGCTTAGCGTACTTAGTTTGAGAGACAGATTAATTTGTTACCCCCATTTAAATAAAATTTTGTCCAGGCCAATCATTCCCTACACATTTGCCCACTACAATTTGTGTCCATAAATGTCTGATTTGTGTAGTATTAACATTTATGAACGTTGTCAACAAGAGATACTTATTAGAATACGACTAGTATTTCATATACATATAATACATGTTGCATAGAGAGCTCACAATCGCGAATCGGAGCCCTGTCAGCTCCCTATTCAAGATGCATTAGAGGCACTCAATTGGTTTTGTTTATGAAATACTAACCTGTTGGGGTGTGGAAGGCATCAGGGCGGTAGCGAACGCACCCTTGAGGTTGGTGCTGATGGTGCTAATGATCTGCTCGCGACACGTGATCATCGCCATGCCAGCGGTCAGGTTACGCATCATGTGATGCGCGCAGGTACGCATTCTCACTTCATCAGGATCCAACGCGAAGTCTTTCCTTATTATTTGCTCACAAGTAGTCAAAGCATACTTGATTGATCTATCCACCACAGGGTGGATCCATTCCTGGATCGACCTCTCGATCGCGGGCTTGACAAACTGCTTCAAATGGGGATAGTTTTGGAACAGGAGGATGTGTGGATTGAAGCATATCTTTTGTCCAAATGCAGACGTAGAAGAGACATTCACGTCCAAGTAATTAAATCTGGGTTCGGGAAGGCCGAGCACCCCCATAAGGGTAGGGTCGCCCATGAGGCCGCTAGTGGGAGTGGGCGCAGTGACCGTCATGTCCTCAGCGGGGATCATCGGAGGTTGCGGAGGCATCATCTGCATTTGCGGAGCCTGTATGATTGCCTGGTTCATGGGTACCACTGCCGCCGCCTCCTTATTCTGTTTCGGTTGAGATAATTGGAATTCGATCTGTCTTACTTTTTCAGGATCTTTTAGATAAATGGCTGGTTTGAGATTAGCTATGTCCAAGCCCAAGTTCTTACAGAGCACTTCTATTTCGAACTTTAAATTCAATTTTAGATCAGGTTCCTGGTGCAATTCAGCCAGGACATTCATCAAAGCCATCGTCCAGGGATTGGGTGGCTTGAAGACGATGCTTTTGGCGCATGATTCTAGAACTTTGGCGACAAATGGTACCACATACAGGAGTTCTTGTTGACCCTTGTGGTAAGCTTCAAGGACTAAGGCTTTGAGATCAATATCGACATGTAGGATAGGTTCATTTCGTGCCAGTGTCAGCATGCCAAGCCAGTGACCGAGATTTTTCAGTAATGAACGATCAGAAAAGTTTGCTATGCCTTTATCTGAGCGTAATAATACTTTGATGTTACGGTAAGTTTCCTTTGTAACCATCTTGTTGACATCGCGAATTTTAAGAACGTCAAGGAAATTGGAATACAGAGCATGGAAATTAAGTTCTATAGACGCTCTCTTCATGACTAGATATTGAGACAGCCAAGGGTAGTATTCGTCAGTAATTATTTCCTTGAGCTCTTCGCATTTAGTTTGCAAATTAAGCTGACTCAAATTGTTGAAAATAAAAGCGGTTTTGTCTTGAATAGGTTCTGGAGGCGCGTTTATCTTCTCTTCCCGGTCGGTGGCAGTGAGCAGCGTGTCGATGTTCGTAGCGTTCGCGATCGATGGCCGGCTTCCCATACCACCTGCGCTGCAATTTGCCACTTTTGATATTACAGAAATTGCTGGTGCAGCCCTGTAAGTTAAATAAAGGTTTTACGGACGATTGATGAGAACTTTTATCTCTGTTATACAATTACGATTCCAGTTTTTGTACAGAAAATATTTAAAACCACTGGACATTCACAGTTACTACAACCAATTTGTCAGTGAGGGGGAGGCCCTGGCATTCTGTGAGTGTGAGAATAAACAATTATTTGATAAATACATACCTATACGGAGCTGATACTGTAACGATCGCAGTTTGGTTCAACATAGCAGCGAGGCTCACCGGTAACACGGCGCCCTGGGGTTTCGACGGTGGCTCTTGACTCTGGAGTCCGTACTCAACGTACTCAATCAAATGTGGAGGGAATTCGCTAAAATGAGGAATAGCTCTAACATGTTCGCAGTATTTGTGATAATCCTTGAGACGCGACTTGAATCTGTCCAAGGCTGCTATACCAAAGTAGTACATTTTAGATCCCTCTGGCTTTCTTAAGGCGTCAAGCACAAACCTCAAAGCTAGGCCGAGTGAAACGTAACTGGGCACTAATCCTTTCTCAATGATGCCCCCAAAGAGTTGGGCAGTAATGTGAAGTTCTTTGTCAGGGTACTGAGGGAAGAACTTGTATTCTTCAAAGAGATTTCTCAGCATGCAAGAGAACACTTCTCGTTCCCGTTTATTCGGTGAGTCTTGAAACTTCTTCAGCATATCAAGCACTTCATCAATCGACAGAGTCGGATGTGGAGGGTGGTTGTAAATCCTTTGGAAATAGCCATTAGCTTCATCCTCTATTTCTTTGGCAACGTTGTGCATCATCTCGGGGAAGTGAATGGGGTCTGGGATGCGTGGCTTATCCATTGCTGGAGCCGGGGCCATTCTGGCCAGTCCCATATTGGCGACATTGGCGTTATGTTGTAACGGCATCATAGCGAAAGGGCTGTTGGGCCCGGCGCCCATCAGGCGCGATGGAGACCCTGGTGTGGTGACTAGAGGTCCCAAAGTACCGGGCATCGCAAACGCAGTGTTGGTTGGAGCACCCAGGCTCATGTTCGCAACGTTCGGGGTCAAATTCGTGATGGAGTCGACGTGCGGAGGAAACAGTTGGCCGCCCAATCCAGCCGGGTTGAAAGGAGTCTCCAAAACCCTGGTATGAGGCCGTGCGATACCGGCAATGGTCTGCCGCGTCTTGCTCAGTATGAGAGTCTGGCAGTTAGCAATCACATTGCAGATCGCCTCCTGTAACTCTTGTTGGACGTTGGGAATGCACAGTTGTAAACATGCCAACATCGTAGCGATAGTCTCGTGCGGTAATTGTGCCGCTTTCGGCAACTGTTCTTCTGGTCCTTTGCCAAGAACAAGCGGGCATCTCCTTTGCAAGAATTTTACCATGGAGGATACAAACGCTTCGCCATGGTCCCTGATCTTATCGGTCAACCATTTGTCCAATTTCAGGTACTCCCTCCGGGACGCTAGGCATGCCAGGTCAATCACAAAGGGAAACGACTGAACATTTAATAACAAAGACAGCGCCTTCAAATCCTGTGCGACGTCCAAGATCCTTGAAAGTTTGGATTGATCACAATCTCCACGTATATACCACTCTGCCATTGAGTGCATAATGACAGGCTTGATATTAGGATTTTGGTTGTGCCAAGCATGGTGTAAAATGATGCCAGAATTAGGATGGTTGCCCAAAAATATTGGTATCAGTGTTGAGAATAGTTCTTGTCTGACAACATTGACCGGTGGGCTGATCTGCAGGAGAGCCAGCATCAAAACGTCAGGGCAGTATTGCAAAGGAATCTTGAACAGATCTTGTATTTGCATGTAATATCCGCGCTCTGAAGCATACAGCAGTAGCTCGACGAGGTAAAGGCAACGCCACGTTCCTACATCTTTGTTGTCGTTTTCGGGAGGTGATTTCAGTAAATCAATAGACACCGGATGGAATGGGTGATCGGCGAAACTGAATATATCTGTGTACTTCAGTATGTTGGTGATGAGACTCATCTGTCCCTCCAAGTTTGTCCAACGACGGCACAAGTATTCAACTGGGAATATGTTGGCTGGGTAGCCCGCACTTTGAAGGCCGAGTCGCAAAATTGTGAAAAGCAAGCTTAGTCCTTGCCTGTCAGGTACGAAGAATTCAGGGTGATCAAGTTGTAGAATAACCTCTTTCCAGTTCAGGTTAGAGGCCAGATCCTTCAAAGTTTGAACCAGCACTTCTGCGTTCCACGAGTCGCCGTGTCCTTGTAGCATCTCCTTCTTGACTTCGTGCCAGAAGTTGCCGGGTGTCTGTATCGGTGGTCCATCTTGGACTGTCGTATGGTATCGTACCATTGTCGATATAATCTTGGCGACATCCGTAGCCGTAGGCTCCCGGGCGCCGAAGTTCAACATGTTGTTCTTGCATTCCTCAACGGATGAGGTGAAAGAATAGCCGATGTCTCGGATGATCTCAGCGAGCGAGTTGTCCATCATGGCTGCGGCCATGTCGTCAGCTGTAGTCATTTCCTCAAGAGGCGTCTGTGTATCGTCGGGATACAATAAGGGCGCGAGCACTATTGGCACTACTTCCCGAGGGAAATCGATTCGCAACTTTTTCAAAAACAAGTCTTTTGTCACTGCGGCTAAACGAAAGTTTTCATGCGCGAGATTAGTAAGAAGAGTTTGCAACACTTCAGGGCTGCACTCCTGAAGTCCGGCACGCTCCACTTGATGTCCGCGTTCTGTGGACCGAAACAACACGCGTTAACTCCGTTGTTTTGACGGAACAAACATCAATCATGATGAACATTATAATATCAACCTGGAATACAGACCTGCGTCGAGGTAGCACTGGACGAGATCTAAGAATCTCTTTTTAAGATGTTGCTTGGATAGATTTACGATTTCAACTTTCGACGAGTTCCTCCTCAGAACCAGCGAAAGAGCAACATCCTCAGCAGTGGTTAACTTTAACAATCTTGAGAGTCGATTGAGTAAAGTATTGGATGGTTTTAATATCTGTAAAAAATCAGCGCTTTAATAGTATTCATATACTAAGTTACTAACAGCTAGATAAAAGCACCGGAAAGAAATATTAAACTGCTTTTAAGTGCCCATTACTTGTTTGATCGAATTCAATATACATAATCTCGTATTAATTTATAATAATTGAGGGTCTTTAAACCTCATCTACACTATATCAATATAGTATGACATTGACATAGTAAAAACTTATAGTACCTACATCTGTATGGTGTGTTATGTCCTTGTGTTTATGATAATCCCCATGGCCTCCCGGCCAGCTGCAGTTAACAAAATATATTTCACAGAACATCTCATACCAACAATTACAAAAACTACATTATTTTGTATGTTATATAAAATATAGAGGCATAAGTAATCAGTGAAACAAGTTGATGATTTAAAAAATATCGACTGTGGAAAGGAAAATATGACCAAGTGTCAATTTGGCCGTGTGGTATATCCAACCATTATAAGGTATGTAAAGATTTTACATGTTATGTTGACATACAACACAGCCAAAATTGTCGCTAAGTAAATTTTTCCTTTCCACTGTTTATATCTTGTCTATGATATTTAATAATACTGAATGAAAACAACAGGGATTTAAGTAAAAACTACATAATTATATGGCAAATATATGTATGACTGTAGGGCATAATAATGGTATGGATTTACAGGACAAACATACGATACAGGTAAAATGGGCATTGGATTCTAGATAAGCATCTTCAATAACAGCTTGGGAACAGGTAAATAGTAGAGGTTTTGTTTCGTCGAGGTGTCGTACTTACCTTCTGTAGAGTTCTGGTGGGTTCGTCTACAGCGCGACAGATAACGGTCGACTTGGCGGGGTGGTTGAGCAAGGACGCGAGGTGCTGCGCGAGCAACGACGCGTGGATGCTATTGTTGGGAGTACTCCCTGGGCGATCGGTGTCCCAGGAGTTCTTGGCTGCCTCAGTGAGCAAGCACCTTAAGAGTTGATTTTCTGCTTCCAGCCCATATAGACTAACCAGCTATGACAAGACAGAAACCTCATGTTATTTTCAAAGGAGACCAACATTGACACAATTATTATAGAAATAAAAAAGAGGTGGTACATAATCGCCTAGCTTTTTACTGCTTTTTTTTCTGCTTGGCTACTTGCATATGTAGCTCAGGTCAAACAGAAAAGTAACATGACGCTAGCCATATATATGAAAACAAAATACTATCCACAGTAACATATTTATCCTGACCTTACTAATTAGTATTAAACTAAGTTGGTACCTAACCTATACAAAAATGTTTATATTACTGTGCGCACAGCTGAGTATTTATCTAACTTTCTTTATCTTATCTAAACTATTGATCGATTTGGACACCTAAAACGCAAAAGCAGTTCCAACAGAACATATCTAAATGAAATTAAAAAATATTGTAACTTCCTCGAATGATGATGACACATTCACAACACATCAAGCTTATGACAAACTGAGATATTGATTGCAGCAAAACGGACTCCTGCATTTTTGCGAAATGCGATAATTTTACAAAAAAAAGTGAGCTTATAATCAATACAAATCTGTATTCAAATTATTTCACTTCTCTAAATAACTAAGAAATCAATAAATAAGGTAATTTTAATGCATTATGAAAAATGTGACATTAATCGGAGTAAACTCTCAAATTCTTATTTTTAACTCCTGTAAGATATTGTTTAAGTAAATGTCCGTATCAACCTTGTTGCCATTGATATAAACTATAACAAACAGGTCTATTCTGTAAAATATCCCTTAAAGGATTTAGTCATTATTATTATATTTGAGCCATCCCACCACCTAATGCTAAGGATTACCAACTAATCTCCCACTTCACTGAAAAATATTGTTACTGAGCAGCACAGTATAATGAAAACAAAATTAAATCATAATGTCAAATATAAAATAGGTATGCCATCGCAGTATTATCTACCTTCAAGTAAACATTGAAAATACATAATATAAGATATAACAATTAAAACTGCCAATGTAGATGTAAGCGCGCGCTGATGCATTAGCTAGCTTTTGCCTTGATTACTAACACGTTCTGCACAATGTGATTACGAGGGGCGGGGCACGTGATTCCGATGTACCTACCTAAAGGTAACGGTACGGGTGGGTAATGAAGTCATTTTGTTCACAGTACCGAATAAACCACAGTCCAACACAGCTACGAACTTCGCAGACAGGGGGAGGTTATACAAAACACTAATTGGAATAGGTATGGCAGTATGGATCGTACGGTCGTACCGTTAGGGTTGCCATTGAGTAAAAATAAATCGTACCATTTACAAAATTATTGGTTTTTGTTTTCAAAATGCAAGAGATGTAATTTTATTAGTCTTATGTACAATTTTGTTTGTTTAAAACGCTATTTTATAAAGTGGACCAAATACGACTTCAGCCGAATGGATGGTAATATCGAACTAGGGATTGCAAACCCGGTTCTTTGAAATTCCAAAATAACTGTTCGATCCATGTCCATCTATGCCATAAGAACCAGGTTGAGTTAAAATTTTGCGCAGAGTAGGTAGATACGTATTTTTGGGTTGTTGTACATTCGTCACATAGTAAACTCGCCACCAAAAAAAGTATGTGTAAATTCGTCACAATTCTCAATATATTAATTTTGTTTGTTGTAAATTCGTCACATCGCCGATGAACCAAGTGTTTTCAATGTCCTGTTCCTTTATAAGTGCTATTGCAGCACACATGGCTAAGTGCCTTTTCTGTTCTATGTCATTCAGGTGTAGGTCATGTGCTTAACTGGCAAGAGCTTTATAGCGTGTGCAAGAGTATCGTTAATTTCGAACGCTAAAAATCAATAATGTTGGTTGCTATCGCTACATCAAGATAAATAAATGAGGATTTGTGATAATTTTACTATAACCCTCGTGCATCTGTGACGAATTTACACATATTTTAAATACATGTGACGAATTTACTTTCAATGTATGGATTTTTCAAAAATGGCGAATTTACTTTGTGACGAATGTACAACAACCCGTATTTCTATAACGGCTATAACAACAATTAATAAAAGTTAAAACTCAAGGGGATCCCCCATTCAAGAAACAAGTTATTTATTTATGTATGTTGTTTTGTATGTATGACTAATATAATAAGTGATAAGTTAGGTAGGTTTATTTGTTTATATTTTAACACTTACTTAGTTCAGGCAAGATCGGAGGCACCGAAAGGCAAAAGCAATAGAACAATCGTAGTTTAGGACCAACACAAGAAGTAAAGCCATTTTGTCTTCCTATCCTCTTTCTTTTATCGCACATAACATAGTACCGTTGTTGGAAACGAAACGGCAGCGACTAAAATAAATGGACTAGATTCTAGATTCATCAATAATGTGTACTTTAATACCTAGCCTACCATTCTTTGTTTGACGTCCACGTAACCATGGTATCGCTGCGACCGACTTTGCGAAAATGAACTTTATGTAGTGTCGCTAAAGTTTGAAGACCAATGTACTTCTGATAAAAACAAACAATTTGGTGTGACTAATTATATGATTAGCTTCCAGTCTAATCAAAGTCAAATCACGGTAATAAACACGTCAATATCAATGATTATATGCAACCTAATATACACTTTAAAACAATTGAAATAGAGTTTACAATTGCATACGAGTTAAGTGTGGCTAAGTAGGTAGATGTATCGTTTCGATTAATAGCCAGAAATAGAACCATCGCCACTACGTGTATTTTCATGAAAGGTTGGCTTCTTTCAAACCGTCCGTCCGTCGTTCGATCGAATCGTCATCATTTATGAAAGGGGAAATTATAAGTCAAACCGCAAAATTATTTATTGCCCACGTGAATAAACTTCTAATTTTATAACTAAGCAACGGGAAAATGTCATAGTCTCTAATAAACTAATTCGTATTTTTAACCGACTTCATAAAAAGGAGGAGGTTATCAATTCGACTGTATATTTACCCGACTGCGCCAGAAGGAGGGTTATGTTTTTCGAGACTATGTATGTATGTATGTTTGTATGTATGTATAATTGTCTGGCACGCTCTGCAGCCTGAACGGCTCGATGGATTTTAGCTTGAGAGGTGTCGTTAGATTCGTATTTACGGTGAGAGTGACACTGGGTATATCAAAATAAAAAAAAACAAAATGGCGGATTTTTGGCGCCAAATTCAAATGTTTGGCTCGCTCTGCAGCCTGAACGGCTCGATGGAATTTACGTTGAGAGGTGTCGTTAGATTCGTATTTACTGTGAGAGTGACACTGGGTATATCAAAATAAAACTAAAAAATAAAAAACGGTAATTTAAGAAACTAAAAAACCCGACTGCTTTTCTGACTATTCAGCAGATTATCCGCGATTGTTGCTATAGCATAATTATCTAAGCATTGTTAACACCATCACACAACAACATTACGCGTGTACACTCGAAAGGGTTAACACAGATATATTCAGTAGTATTCTAAAATTATAAGTATTCTGCTTTCTTATGACTTTTTAGTGGTGTCAGGTTAATTTACGTAGTATGACAGTTCCTTCATGGATTTTGATGACAGAAAGTTGAATACTTACTAAAAAGCAAAAAATAAAAAACTTTTGAACAAATAAAAACTAAAAAGTGAAAAATAACTTTAGCTTTTGAAGTCGGAGGCAATACAAAACAACAAATAGAAAAAGCGACTTCCAAAGCTAAAGTTACTTGTCACTTTCTAGTTTTTGAAGGCGGTTGTTTTTTTTTGTGGCGAATAATGCTATTAATTAAAAAGAAGCCTGTTTAATTAGCACCCTTTATAAGACATAACTCAATACTGTTCATGCTTGTCTAGACTAAGTCACAAGATGAACCAGGTCATAATGCAGGTTATTGATTTTAAGCCTAAAGTGCCGCGATCGAGAGACTAACATTTCATTCCGAACTCAAAATATTGATCACCACATTCACAACAATTAGGGCTGCCATCCGTCCGGGTTTTCCCGGATTTGTTCTATTTTAGAGGGCGTCCGGGGGGCGTCCGGGAGGGGTTGTCAAAAACGTCCGGGTGAACCCGATTAATTTAAAGATAAGCGACATACAATCACGCCTGTATTCCCCGAAGGGCTAGGCAGAGGTGTACCAATATACACCCACAGTTCGCCAATATGTTTAGGTCCCATGTAATAGGGGGCGAGCCTAATGCCATTAACCGGGCACAAATCCTGACTCCGAGCTGCTACTAAGAAAGAAATAAAAAATAAAAAAGGTTAAAAGGTAAGGTTAAATAAAGGTTGAAAGATAAGCGATACTTAAATAAAATAATTATAAAAATCCTGGGATGTCCGCGAAGAATTAAATTTCACCGCGCGAAAAAACAGAACAAAACAAAACAGACCGATCGATACAGCATCGCTTCCCACCGGGCGTCCCTAACTACGCAACGGATTTTAATGCGTCATTCATTTCATCAATAGTGATGCGAGAGGAACGTTTACACGTATATAACAACACAATACGACCAACGGGAGGGAAGCACTAACCAGACGTAACTGAATGCGGATGACGCCGCATGTATAGCTAGTTATTTATTTAATACTAGCTGTTGCCCGCGACTTCGTTCGCGTGGCTTATTTCACCCTCTAGGATACGTCTCGGGTTACCGCTCCCGTGTGTCATGGCGAGATGTAAAATACCCTATAACACTTATAACGCATTTTCTATGGGTAAAATATTTTTTAAAATCGATTCAGTAGATCCAGAGATTACCCCCTTGTGCACCGCAGTATCACCCGCGTTACGTTAGGATTTTGGTTACTTTTCCGTTCCCGTGGCTCAAAGCGCGATGTTATGTAGCCTATAATCTGTTATTTTGAGGCAACTGAGGTAAAGGCTACGGAATGTCACGCAGAGTCATTATTTTGCTGCGAAGTTATTTTAAAACTGTGATATCTCCTAAGATATTTATTGAAATTAAATGATGTAAAGGGCAATTTTGTTCAAAATTAAACACTTGTGATGAATAACGTATTTATGTTGGTAAGGATTAATACTATGTTTATAAAAACACCTTCGCAAATAATGCATTATTTTAAAACAAATTTTCTGCCCATAAAAATGGCTATACTGAGTCAACCTTTAAAGTTAGGCATATACTACCGCGGACTTTTTTTTAGAATATTTTAAGAGGAACAATTCTCTGATACATTATTTTTGCGTAACTTTAACCGTTTACGCAGCGCACGCAACAAAAGCCCTAAAAAAGAATATTTTTTCCCCGTTTTTGCCACATTTTTCATTGATGCTCCGCTCCAATTGGTCGTAGCGTGATGTTATATAGCCTATAGCACTCACGAATAATGTAGCTTTCTAACAGTGAAACAATTTTTAAAATTGGTTCATTACTTCCAGAGATTACCCCCTACATACAAACTTACAAACAAATGTTACCTCTTTATAATATTAGTATAGAAGTATAGACAACACATTAATATTTATTGATTGAAAGTAATTAATTCGAAAGTATCATCGTGTACCACAGTGGACATCAATTTGATTGATTGACAATTACTTAGATCCATTTACCCTCTACCTACAGTTGAAATGCGTCATTCCCTCACGATAGAAAACTAAATTGCAGCACAGAATATGTAAGTAGGTAATTGCTACATACAAAGAAAAGTCAATTTTCTTTCAAAATGGGGGAACGTTGGCAAATACAATTTGTCAGGTGCATTAGTTCCCAGTCACTTTATAGTAGCCTGACAAACAACAAAGGGGGACTTAAATTACATACATTGGGAACAGCTGCATATAATTGCTACACAGCCCAGGTCCGACATGAATCCATTAGGCATAATTTCTATGGTGGTTTGTTGACTTAAAAGGGGTTATCCATGACAACTTCAATATTTCTGTGAATTGTTTTGTTTGTATGTTGTATGCTTTTGTCTAAAGCCAGCTCAGCATATTAATGTTTCTTGATTTAGCAAAAAATACTGAAAAATGAGCTACTGTATTTTACATTGCTTAGAATATTTAATTTCAAACATTTTAATTGAAGATAACAGCAGTTATATCAAATATAATGAAAGATTTTGCTTTAGCAAAATTTTGGTAGGTATGTCATGACTAAATGGCAATAATCATGACCAACAGCATGACAAGAATCATAAGTATTGAAGTACTACAGATCTAAATGTCACTGGCATGCTTGGTGTAAAATGGATTAGAAATAAGATTATTTATAAAATTTAAAAAGAGCCTAGATGAGCCCAGTTGTAATTCTTGAAGTACAACCTGAATCTGTGTTGTAATATAATGACTGAAATCCAGCTAATGGATCTACAAACTAAAATCTTTGCAACAAGGTCTATCTATCTATCATGGGGGGGTTAGGTTTCCACACTTAGTCTGTGATAGTGGCTGTTATAAGATGCAGCATATCGTAACAATGGACTCCCAAAAAGTAACTTGATGAAGTTTTTTAAACTCTTGATGATATGCTTCATTGAAGCCGTTAGTTAATGTTATGTGTGTTATGTCATGCGACTTCCAATCGTCTATTATCGAAACCGTAAAAAATATAATTTAGGCATGCTAACAGATTTGTCTCAGTAGACCAACCATGCATCACATATTGCAGAATATAATTAAGGGAATAAAATTATGTTGTTTTTTTTTCTAAAATAATTTTCATACGAAGGATCCCTTTATTTTTCTAACCTATTTACAATTGGGAATTTCAGTAGCATTATTTTAATTAACAAATTTCTGAGTCAAACAAACCAAGTTGCTTGGTAACTCCCTTTACTATTAGACATAGATTTTCAAAAAAACAAATAATGCTTTATTATTTACATTAATTAGTAGTATGGTAAATAAAAATTTATCAATCACATTAATATCTTTGATTTTGTGTTTACATCTTGGGCAGAAACGGGTAAGGTTCACAATTACGTCGGAGGGGGGGGGCGGGGTTCGGGGGACTGGGGGCGTGGGGGGGGAGGTGCTGAGTCCCCCCCCACCAATTTTCGCCGCCGGAGATGCTCCACGGAGCCCTACTGGGGTTTTGTATCAAGTCACATTAATAGGGCCGTAAGGGGGGCGGGGAAGGCGGGAGGAGGGTAGAGACACCCTTCAGCCTTTCCTTCCGCCAGGGCAGCTCGACGGAGCCCCGCTTCGCGGGGCTCCTACCTCCGGGTGGTTTAAAAAAAAATAACCACGAAGGGGACGGCAGGGTCTGTTCGCTCGCTTCGCTCGCTCACTGGACCCTGCCATCCCCTTCTAACCTAACCTGTCCGAGTCGGGGTGCCCCAAGTCCCGAGCTCGCTTCGCTCGCTCTTGCGCACAATAAAACAACAAAATTTTATTTTGAGCTAGCTCGGGACTAAGGGCATTCCAACCCGGACAGATTTTAGATTTTTTTTTAAACTACCCAGATGTTGGAGCCCCGGTAAACGGGCTCTGTCGAGCCGCTCTGGCGAGGGGAAAGGCTGAAGGGTGTCCCTACCCTTCTCCCATCTTTCCCGCCCCCCTCACTACCCTATTAAGGTGACTTGATACAAAATCCCAGTAGGGCTCCATCGAGCATCTCCGGCGGCGAAAATTGGTGGGGGGAGGTTAAGATAAATCCCCTCGATCCCCCCACAGTTTCAGAATCCTCAAATTCGCGGGACGTAATTCGAAACCCAACCCAAGTGATAAGATTGGTAATAATTTAAGAGACATGCAATGTCTGATTTATATCATCTAATCTCAATAGAAAAGAACATTGAAATTATAAATAGTTATAATGTAAAGTCAAAAGGATCATAACTAATGAAGAAACAAGCATGCTGACAAACCGCATGAGAATGTCCTCTTTGTTCCTGTTACTGATTCTTATTAGAGGTATGTAAAAAATTAATTATAGTAGTTCGCAGTAGAAAAAGAAACTATTTTTGTACAGTAAATTGTGCCTATTATGTAGTTTTCAATTTTGTTATGTAGAATATCATATTGTTCCCACATTAAAAGCAAAATATCATTTTACTAGGTAATTTGAATAGGCAAATTGCAGTTTCATGCAATAGTACCTTGTGCCTACTATAAGTTATGCAGTTTCTTAGATAATGAACATTCTACTTGTCACAAAAACTAACAATTTACAGGGTTACATAACCTCAAAACTTAAAAAAAGAAGTGTAAACAGATTTGAAAGTAAATAATAAGTTTAGAAGTAGGTTCCTTTGATAAAATTCCCACGTACTGCTATTGTGATTGTTTAACCAATAATAGTCCTTATAATAATATTTTTAAAGTTAGAACTTCATTCTTTCATAAGTGTGGACAAAGGGGTCCCCCTATTCTAGTGCTCCCCCATCCAGCAGATGTTAGGCGGTGTTGTTATTAAAGTTATTTCTGGAATGTACTCTCACTCTTTATTATTTTGTTTTTCTAGATAATCCAGCCTAAAGCAGGTTAAGTAGATAATACCAAGCCATCTGCACTGTGGGCACTGTGGATGAATGGCACCCCCTCCCTGACTCCACCCTATTACATATTTGTTTTTTTTGGATTACTTAAGTATTATTTTATTTTTCCAATACTCTGATAGTAAGTATATTTCTAGATTTTCAGCAACTTACATTATTACTTTAATGTGTACAAAGACTTCCAATAACAAAATCTTATATGAATATCTTACGAATATTGGATTATTTTACTTAAAATAAGACGACTGGCTTACAACAAAGTGACCTCTTCTCCAGGACCCATTAAAATATTCTTTAACTAGGCAAATAGATTGTCAATCATCGGGGAACATTATTATTATTCTCCTGACCGAATAATTGTAATGGCGGTGAAGACAAGCCGACATAATATACATACACTCACTATTCCCTTATTACTTTCTAAAAATGTGGGAGAGATCAGGTGCACGACCAACAGCATTTATGTGCTTTCTGGGGAATAGGGGAGTTACAACACCAACTTCCAAACTCCGAGCTGCTTCTGATCAATTCCTATTGAAAGAACCCAATAACACTGCCAGAACTGGGTTTCAATCCTAGCTTAGTACCATTGCCGAATTTTTAAACAATATTTTTTTAACTTGGTGTGGATTTGTGTGGTGTAGCTAATCTCCGCCCATACGGCACTATGCAATTGGCGTAAGTAAAGCATCGCCTTACTGCATATGACTCGAAATTTTATATCATCCGGTTAATTAGGATGTAATTAACCGGATGATACAATATTTTGAGTTTTTAGGGCTATGTTCATGTTTTAGCAAAAATTGACTTTACTTATCTACAGAGATATTAATATTGTGCATTGTTCGCGTTTGCGATGTTTTACAATACTTATCATATTGCCTTTCAAAACCATCGATCGATTGTATAACGAAGTAAAAATGAAAAATAGAAAAGAAATATAACTATGTAAGCAAATAATAGCTGTGGCGGAGTGAAGCGCGCAGCTACCTACATCCGTAACATATCGTATGGTAAAGACCAAAATCACGTAATAGATGATTTGGCAACTAATATCGTGCATCGAAACACAATCCACGAATAATAATAGTTAACTATGACAATTATATCTATTTAGTCAATGCTAAATTACCAAACGATCATGGCTTACCGTATGCACAATATGGCGACAACAGAAAACAAAGAATAGCTGTAAAGTGGCAATATCTCACCTGAGACAACTCTTGATTCGTCTGCTTGAAGTTCTTCTTACTTAAATTTACAACGAGATAGTTGATTTGCGATAAGCTAAACGTTAAAGGGTCCAGGTTCATAGTTCCATTAATGCGAAAACGAAAGCTTCAAACACGTTTGAAGCTTTCTCGATTTTCGACGGATTACTACTGTAAACTTGTGTTCTTTAACAGTTTCTCTACAAACTAACAATAAGCCTAAGGCCAACATCACCAATTCTATTGATCACTTCGTTAACATAATTTTAGCACCCTACACTGCAATTTTTAACTTGGAAAATCAGCAAACGATGACGAAGGCACTCGCTCGCTCGCTCCATGCTCGCCCTCGCTCGCGACGCACAAGTCGGGTTCACAAAGGGACCACAGTCGCGACACGAAATCGGTTCCCACAATTTCGTAATGCCAACATAATCAATCAGAATAATGTTACCAGTTTATTTTTTATTATTAAGGTTCATTCATTTATTTCATTGCAATCATCGTAAAGACTGAATGAATATTTTATTTAAAAAGTCCATTATTCACATAGGGCACTAATAGATCTAACGATTTGTACCTGAACTACTCGCAGCCAGAAATCCCTGGACAAAATGTTGCTGTGAATGGATAGAATAAGTTCAGCCTTCGTAATTTAATGTAGTTTGGGACACAATACTACATGCACATGATGCATCAAAAACTTTTTTTAGCACTTTGAAACTCCCTACGTAATATATTACGTATTACGTATGTATTACAAAAACTGAGCAATATTCATCTGATAGTGTAATACAATATTTTTAACTTAGATAATAACTTATTTCTATTTACAGATCCATTAGCCTAACGTTTATTTAATTACCATTTTAAATCTAATAATCTAATCTAATACTATCTATTACACAAAACTTTAAAATAAAAAAATTTAAGGTTTATACAATTTATAATAGAGAAAGGGGGAGGCTTACAGGGCATCAAAAAAAACTTCTCCGCATTTCGATACCTATTTAATTATAGATCGGTCTTACCGGGTCTTACCTAGAGCGTGTCCATAAATACAACTCACATGCAATGATATAAGAAAATTGCTCACATGACGAGCCTCTAAAGCCAAAATGTCATTACAGTGAATTGTCAATTATTGTCATGGAAACGCATTGACACTTGTCAAACTCAATAAAAAATATTTGAACGGCGATTCCTGAAAGAATCGCTAAATTGGAGTTGGGTTAGTTTTTTATTTTTAACAATATAATTCGAGAGCATTGGCTTTAAACTCCAAAAATTGCTACATTTTGTAGATTTGAATCGTTCTGTTTCCAAAAATGTATCAACTAAGTATGATTAATATGAAATACATTTCAAATAGTTTTATGCCTTTGGCTGCTGGTAGTAGGCATGTTATTTTCTTCATGTTACTACATTATTCAAGAGAAAATATTTTTACTCACATTTTTTTCTCACCATTATGTAACCAACTTTCTTAAATGTAGTGATGAACCAAATACTGGGATTGAAACAAGGAAAGACTTGATTGCATTTGTATGTTGTATCACCTTAGACTGGGTAGGATTATTGATAAACAATGGTAGTATACAAGCAACAAAGATCATATAAAATATAGGCTTACATTATAATTATACTGTATTTAATATTTAGTTTTAGAATCACTCACCTTACCTACCAACCATTGCATAACTATCTAAACAATAACAAGAACTGTGACACCAACAATCTTAGCTTTTACTTTGAGCTTGGTCTTAAAAATAAATCTTACACTCTAGAATCAGTAAGAAAAATCTAAACAACTTATTTAGGTAGGCACCAAATCGGCACTATTCAAAAACTCTCAAACCTTGAAAACTCAATTCATTTTAGTCTATTCAAATAAATAAAATTAAAGTGTCTGATAAATGATACTTGTCGCAATAAATATTGCTTTATCCATTCTAGCTTAATGCATTATTTTGTATATTTTTCACAGGCAATGATAAGATTCATTCGCCGTAACCTGGTGAGCATATCTTTGCCAGTTTTGACTGCCACATCAATTTATATTGACTGGAGCCACACCAAGAACTGGAAATTACCGCAGAGAGTCTGAATTAAAATGGCTATCTTCGGCATTACCTTTCGTTATATCTGGTTTGTTGTACCTGTAGGGGGCTACCTGTTAGGCCAATACTTGGATGATGAAGAAACATTGCGAATGACTTCGTATAGAGACAAGTCAGAACTCTATAGATGTGGACACAAGGAAGGAACCCCACCATCGTGGCCCACGAAGTTCTATTAATTCTAGTAATTATGTTACAGATCTATATAATTAAATAGTCTTATTTATTATATGGTGTTTGTTTCTTTTATGAAGTTTGAACATCTAGAGCGTAGTTGTGATTGAAATAATAAAACTGTCAGGTATTATAACTGAACAAAACGGCCTTCCTTCACATTGTTGAACACTCAACTCGAATGATGCACACAGTGACAGTTGGATTCTAGGGAACTTCATGTGATTCTCAAACTTGTTTTTTTATTTTAAAGTTAAAATGTTAAGTTTTAATTATACAAAATGAAAACTCTCCTGTACGTGGAAAAATAAGAAAAGATCCTTTTTACCTTAATAATTGACTATTCCCAATATATTTTACTCTGGACCTCATCACATTCACCAACTTTTTACATTACATTGAAAATGAATTATGTAGTGATTTTATATGAGTGTTCATGGAGTTTCTTGCTTGTTCTCTTCCATAAAAACCTACTGTTTGGAACAAGGAACTAGTTTCAACTTACTGACTCCTTGATAATTCAAAATGCCTGTAAATGGTTTATGTGAAATAAATTGTGTGAGGAGAAGGATATTAAAAAGGGGTATTTTTAAAAAAGAAGTAAAAGTGTTTTGCTTTAATAGTTTATTCTATTCCAGTATTTCCCAAAACTGCGTCGCGACACCATAGGGCTCCGCGGAGATGTCCTGAGGGCGTCCCGCGACGGTAGGCACAGGTCGCCAGCAATCGACGTGCATTTCATTAATATTGTCATACATTCAATAAACCTACTGTTATATTTTCTAATCGGTACATAGTAATAATAAGACAAAATCTTTGGAGTTTTAATTAATTACATAGGTAAGTATTATTAATTAATTAAATGAATGAAAAAAAAATCAATACTGAAACAATTAAACCCGTAAAGGGAGTCGCAGTTTTAAAAGGATTGGGAACCTGTTGCCCCTTGGGACTTAGTAAGATGTTTTTTTTTGAACAATACGGTGATTGCTTGTGAAAGTAATGAATTCATAGCAATCCCCTCATCCGTGCTTTTAATATTAATCTAATCAGAAACCCATTAAAAACATCCCGATTAGAGCTACTATTTATAAGATTTAGTTAGGTATTTGTATTTTTTTTAAATCAACGTTAATTCAATGTTATAAAATATATAAGTATATAATATTATTAAGAACTTACCTTTCCTACCTAGTACCTATTAGAACAATAACTCGTGCTTCGTAATCAATTTGTAACTTTCATCTACATTATGGCTAAGCGGGTAAGCCAAGTTAAAGTTTAGCTACTTACCCGCAAGCTGGGAAACCCCCACCCGCTCACCGATCACATTCTTGTACTTGGTTGCTAGCCAAGAATGCCAAGACGCATGTAAACAATGCAGCCTTTATTTCTTGTCCCTTTCCTGTATGTTGGCGCGACTGACTGTCAATGTAATTCAATCGATAATTACAACGTGGGTTCGCAAAGTGCATTTACTGTCGTATGTTTCGTTAAAATACTTGTTTAATTACGTCAAAAACATTGAAAATGTTTCGTTTGAAATAGGTATTGTATGATATAGAAAATCAATTGTTTATTGTGGTACAAATTCCAGAAAAACTCGATACTCAGTGCTACCAACTTCAACATCTTAACGAAACAAAACCTTTTAATGCCCGCGAAATTTACGCTTCGTCCTAATATCGTGTAACTTATCAATCTACTATCTATATCTAGTACTCTAGGTGAATATCGCCTCGGTGCCGCGGTGTAGCGAGTAGCGACAGACAGTATAATTACGGTAATAATCATCATTACATACTTTAAAACAAAGTCGCTTTGTCCCTATTCCCTATGTACGCATAAATCTTTAAAACTACGCATCGGATTTTAATGCGGTTTTTTTTAATAGATAGAGTGGTTAAAGGTGGGAGGTTTATATGTATAATGAGAAATACTGTTAATTTTGAGGTTTCTAATGTGATGTCGTAAATAATTTCATTTTTTCCGCTTAAATTGCAAACGCAGGCTGAACAATACAATAAAATGGAACACCAACCGACAACAATTGTTTGCACTATGCAAATGCACCCAAGAACGGCTGGCGGAGGACTATTGCAGAATATGGAAACAAAGAATAGGGCTATGGATTTGGGTGGCTTAAATAGACCAGTTTCCTGACGCTATGAAAGGACTATGGCCCCTGTCAATCAATGTTTTTATGACACAGATAAAATGGCAGGCAATGCTAGTCCCCCACTAGCACACTCGATAAATGGGCCCCCTAAAACGGCCGCTAGCACGTAGTGACGTAGCGACAAGAGGGCAACACAGACAGGTGCTTGAGGAGTGGAGAGGTATTTCAAAGCTATCAGGACAATCCCGGAAGTACGGCCAGGATTCCTACCCGCACCTTACTGAAATACTTCCTTCCCCCGAACACGTATGCTCTTGCGAATCTCCACTCAAACCAGCCAATTAAGGCAAGAGAAAGGTGGGAGCTCTGTTCATCAGTGTTTTCTCCGGCCGGCCAATAAAGGCAAGCCAGAGATGAAGAGCAAGACTTCTCCCAGGAGATCAGGTCCGTGGGGTCGCTACTGCCCAACAGCACGCCACAAGCTGCCCTGCAGTTTATTATTATTATTAAAAACAATATTCACACTAAAGCAGGGTTTCTTAAACTTTTTGTAATCACGGACCACTTTCACAATTTAAAAAATTCCACGGACCCCCGTCAAAAATATATTTGGAAATGAAAAAATAAACTTATTTGTATTAATAAAAATGTTTATTTGGTACTTAAGTACTACTAAAACTAATGAAATAATACTAATGAGAAGGGTGCTGCTGTTTGGCTTCAATCAGAATATTAAATTGTCTGTGATTACGTATTGAATTCGCCACTCAACAAACAAAATGCGCCTCGTCGAGTTTGCTACACAATTTCTTAATATGTTTACACTCTACTAACTGACCTACTGTGGACCCCTGATACACATGCTACGGACCCCTAAGGGGTCCGTGGACCCCACTTTAAGAAACCCTGCACTAAAGTATGAAACATTAATAGCCTATTTCATGATCACTATCAGATAATTCAAAATTAGAGTCAATCATATTTGGTACCTGGATAAATTTAATGATTTACTTATCCATGGAGCCCTGGTCAATTAAAAGAAGAAATTTTATTTGTTCTGTTAATTTTGTTTCTACTCTTTTTCACCACCAACGTAGGTCAAATCCTACTACTATTATAAAGGCGAAAGTTTGTATGTATGGATGTATGGATGTATGGATGTTTGTTACTCTTTCACGCTTAAACGGCTGAATGGATCTGGATGAAATTTGGCACAAAGATAGATTATAGTCTGGAATAACACATAGGCTACTTTTTATCCCGGGAAAATGTACGGTACCCGTAGGATAACACATCAACTGTGACGCGGACGAAGTCGCGGGCAGAAGCTAGTAAATAAATAAAATAGTTATACGTATCACTACTGAAACCATTGTAGGTTTGCCGTTTTGCGACTCAGTGTACTACGCGAGAGTACGATAAATGGATTTGCGATTCAGTTTTGTGCGACAGAAGTACCGCGACACATGACATTATGAATGCTCGCATTAAACATAATAATAATTTCTTGATTTACTTACGAAATTGTCAATTTAAAAATAATCTGTATGAAAGTATTCGCGTATAATTTAAAGGTTGGTTGGTCTAGAAACAAATATAGACAGCTCTATATTTTTGTACTAATGTGGTACTAAGTGTGTAACTACTGGCACCCCCTACTGTCGGGGAGCCCCGAATACGCCTTTAAAGCCTCTACTAAGGTAATCTTTGGTTCCCAAACAACCCCCCGAAGCACATGGCGGGGCTCCCCGGCGAAGAGTCCTGTCGGCAAAGAGACCCGTTGATGTAGTCTTGTCGGTGTTGTCTGTCGGCGTAGTGTCTATCGGCGTAGTGTCTGTCGGCGTAGTGTCTGTCGGCGTAGTGTCTGTCGGCGTAGTGTCTGTCGGCGTAGTGTCTGTCGGCGTAGTGTCTGTCGGCGTAGTGTCTGTCATAATAAGTGGTTATTAACTTGGCTAAATTTAGTCGACTGAATTCAGTAAAGTGTTATCGCATTCAGTAAGTTAGTATCCTAAATTCATAAGCAAGGATGGTTTCTGACTGAATCATTTAGAAGCCTAATTAGAAACTGATGTAATCGCATTTAGATACTGAATGATGTCAGTCGCTGCGAAGATCTCCGTACGTCAGGACGTTTTGGTTTGTTGTTTGCTTTTGTAGTTTGTTTGATAAGTTTTAGTTGCCGATAAATTAAGATTGAACATTTTTAATAAGCCAGTAAGAATATTAACTAGGTTCCCTCTAATTTTCCAAATGATCTTTCTAATTACATACTTATTAGGAATTAAATAACACTTAACCATTAAAATATTTTATGTTGGTTAGATAATTTATTGACTGTTGAACCATGTTGGAAATCCTGAAAACTTTTTTCGCCGAACTTGGCTGACACTGCGGTGTGTTAAGATAGAATAGGACTTTAGTGTTCAACGTTAAATACGCCTAGTGACCGTTCATCCTGATGAAAACGATTTATCGCCTAATCAAGCGAAACTGCAATGTTAAATAAGAGTTTTGCCTTTATATTTTTGTCAGGCACTAAAAAAATATTGTTATATAACACTTTTGTTGATATCTTTATTGCCGTGATAGTTACAGTTCGTTGTAAAACATGTAAACGGGAAGTAATTAATGGCCATTGTGAATTTCAGTAATTCTATTTCACAAGGACACTACGACTCGGTGACCGGCTGTACAGATATCAGCACTCTTAAAATGTTGTTTTTCTTCTAGAATACGATGGAAGCAATTATTTGAAAAGGAAGCAAATAGAAGCAATAGGGAAGCAATTGTTAGGCATAAATTCAACGTTAAATACGCATAGTGACCGTTCATCCTAATGGAGACGAATAAAACAATTTGATTTAGTACCTTATTTTGTATATTTTTTGGTCATTATATAATGTCATTATTACAAAACTTTTTTTGCCATAGAATACCAAACTATAAGAAATGGAGCCCATAAACCAACACCGAAGAAGACAGAGAAAAACACAGTGGCTATGTACCTGTAAAAATAACACTAAATTATTGTCGATTAAATACATATTTGGTGGATTTGTTTCTTTATAGGATATGATTGTAGTTTCCTTTTATGTAGCTCATACATGTTAGGTTGTATAGTAAAAGCACTGCCGCCACCTGCGGAGTGGTATACGTATTTTGTTTCTAAACCGGAACCAGGGGCCAGCAAGGTTGCAGAGGAACTAGGGCATTCCCATATCTTTAAATACCATACCACCTATATGCGCACTGTTTGGATTTACTCAAAACGTGTACGGATATCATTGCAGTATCTATCTTAGAAGCAAGGAAAAAAGAAAACGTATCTTCAAGACTGTCTGCGGAGTCTGGAACATGCAGAAAAATCACACAGAAAAAAACTAACCTATTTAATATACGGAACGGCAAATTATCAAATGGTTGAGGAGGTCCTTCATCAGGAGTGCAATGGCACCTAATTTTTGCTATTCGTCCAGGTGTACGTATACAACTTAACACACTTCTTCCTCGCAAAGTACCTGAAATCATAGATCGTAATCCAATCATATCGCTTATGAGTATATTTATTTCTTCAGACAAATACGATGATACAAGTGTAAAACTCGGGAACGTTGTTGTGAAATGTGTTAAAAAATATGACATTCGTTGCTTTTTTGTTTTGGATATCATCTCATTTGTTTTATAGCATCTATTTAATACCTATTATAATAATAAAAAAAGAACACCGAACATGCATCTGCAAACAAGACAAATCAATAAATTAAAGCGGAACTATTAAATTACATACGCAACATTTGTGTATGCAAGAATGCAATAATATTTACTGGAGTCACCACATACTATAACCATGACTCTACCATAGATGTTTTTAGGTCAAAGTCAAAGTGACAGTGACAGTTTTGTTTTGGGTTAGCTTTGTAGCTATATAGCTTGAGGCTTGAAATCTCTGTGGGGTTAACCATAAACATAAGTAATATCTACCTTCTAACCTGTCCCACACCTGAAAATAGAAAAAATGAATAATAAAATTACTGCTTAGTTTACATGAAAAAATAAAGATACCAATGTACTTTATTTAAAAATGCTCTCAATTAAACGACTGCCGACCTTATCAGCATCTAAAATACAACCAAAACAACACTTTCTTCTAAGAAATGTTGTTGAAAAGAATATAAATAAACAGTGCCAGAATGATTTAGTGAATATTTGCAGATCTTTCTCTGTGTTACACAATCTTACGAGTCATTCTAGGAGCCCGGTAAGATGAAGATTTTATACAATATGTTTATTTCTTGGAAAATATTTTAAAAAATATTACCTAATAATGATGTAAAAGCTTATGAATTTGGGTTATTTTATTCTCAATATATTGATACTGATAACAGAAAATGCAATAAATCATAAATATGGGAAGGTATCATTTGGGTGCCTGTAAGTGGCTGCAACCCATATTATGAATGATTGTTCCCCTTGTATATATTTAAGTTCCCTAATAGTTTGATGTCACACTGAAATTATTATTTGTAAAGAAAAGCAAAAACGACCCACTGACCAAGCTTTTCTAACTCACTTCATTGATTTCATTTTTACATAAGATACAATACATGTAATACATTAATAATGTTGTGAAATCTTATGTGCAATGTTATGATGACATTAACATCTAATCTTACTTAATACTAGCTGTTGCCTGCGGCTTCACTCATGTCAGCTTTAGTGTTTCTTAACCAATTAAGGCTTGAATACTATGTCATCATAATCTTCCAAGCATGTCAAATGGTTGCTAAGGTGACTGCTAATAGATACAACTGTGGGTTTTAGAAATTGATCTATAAACGCCCGGAGTCTGGATTTATGTTCGGTTGGTAATGGGCTTGCGCCATACTTGTTACTAAAACATATTTGTGAAGAGGGTATATGATATGGTTTTACTATTCCTTGCGAAAATGCTGTGATGTGGTGTCAAAATTTACTTATTTTTCTTTCTCAAACCATTGAAAAGCATCTTTAATAGGTTCTGCTTTAACATTACAACTTACATTGTAAGTTCAATCTGTCTAATATTAAGAGCGTAGAAATGAATCTTGTAATCAGAGCATCTGCCATCTTGCATCTTGCATCTGAGAAAAAGTATTTGGCAAAAAACAGTAGGCATAAATATAACATACTAGCTTCTGCCCGCGACTTCGTCCGCGTCACAGTTGATGTGTTATCCTACGGGTACCGTACATTTTCCCGGGATAAAAAGTAGCCTATGTGTTATTCCAGACTATAATCTATCTTTGTGCCAAATTTCATCCAGATCCATTCAGCCGTTTAAGCGTGAAAGAGTAACAAACATCCATACATACATACAAACTTTCGCCTTTATAATAGTAGTAGGATTAAAAGGCTAAGCCAAATTTTATCTCTCAAATTACCTTTCATCTTTTGCACAATGACGGCAGAAGAATGATTGCAACGGATTTATTAAATGGGTGAAATTAATTTTGGTACACTTCCTGTTGCCGCTAATTTATTTCTAATTGATTAGCCATTGGAATAGTACGCGTTTTTGGTAGGGTAGCTCAGCCCAGAGATTAAAATTTGCACACATAACGTTTGCAGATAAATCGTCCGACACTTGTAGTGATCCTTTTTTTTTAATGATGGGAAATTGACAATTGAGTTCTTCCGTTCTGGTGGAAGAGAGCGTCAGACTCTTACTGACTAAAAGCTCCTTTACTTTGGGTTCCAGGGCCACAGTGACTCTTTCGAATAAATTCCGCAACCATGGCAGGCACTGGCCCTAGTGAGCCCCGTCTTCTGCGTTGACATCTCTTTGAGACGTGTGTGGAACACAACGCGACGTCGAACAAATTCTGTCCGTAAAAAACATACTGGTGAACTGTGGGTGTACATTGGTCCATCTCTGCCTAACCCTTCGGGGAATACAGGCGTGATTGTATGTTGTTTTAAATTTCCTTCTTTTGTCTCTTTTACAGCAACTGCGCCATTTCAATGCGGAATACAAAGCAGCTTGTGCTTTAATCAAGAGGTCTAATTTACCAAGTATAAATTTATTTTTCAACAACAACGTCCGAGGATTCTATTCTACTCCCCCAAATAAACAAAGGAAATCCGAAAATGAAGACCGGGTAAGTTCCTAGGGTGACCCTTAACAATGTTAAGCTAACCAGTGCATATTACAGAGGATGTTACACATTCATTGTAGGTGTACCTAAAAAAACAATATTGTATATTCTGATTTCCCTGGCAAACTAAAAATTTTGAATTCATTTGTGACATTCTGGCATACCTATAACTACATAATAATCAGAATCAAAAGTCCATTAGTTTGCAGACACTTAACTGGTCCTGCTAGTTTGATCTTTATGATGTTAGCTTTTAAGTATTGAGGAATATGAATACTCTATAGAAATAAATACAATTCACAATATGGATGTGTCATAAACAACTTCCAATTTGCTCAATTTTCTTTCTTTTTAGGACGAGAAAGACAAAAAGAAAAAAAATGAAGAAGTATCATCACTGGTGTTGAAGGCTGCCTTCTGGATGCTGACTACATGCTTTCTAATCATCATGAGCTCACTTGTAATACCCGGAGGTGACAACAGTCAAACTGAGGTACCTATAGTAATATTCATATTTAGTAAATAATTATTGAGTAATGAATTGATGTAATGATGATTGATAACCCTGTCTACTTGCTAGGTGTGAATCGACATTGTGGGGGTTTCCATGCAATAAAAATTTAAAGAACAGAGTACACCTATTTTACTTATTAGTACTTAATTACTTTAAAAAATGTTTCAGATGATACGCTATGTGTCTTGGAATGAGTTTGTTTACACAATGCTGGCCAAAGGTGAGGTTGAAGAGCTAATTGTCAGGCCTGACTTGGAAGTAGTGACAATTATACTCCATGAAGGTGCCATCATCAAAGGGAAACGGGTAAGTGTTGATTATAGCTTACTTTATAAGACCATATACAAGAAAGAAAGAGAAAGAAAGCTGGCAGCCTACCAGCGTTTATAGGAACCGGTCCATGCAGGTAACCGGCGCAGACATTTATAATATGAACAAGCCCGATAAGCGCTGTACGACGCTGACAAGTTACGAAAATCTTCGACACGTGACTATCAGTGCTAGCGCCACATCGACTAAGGGCATTACTTTGGGCAAATTTGTAGTTACATATTGTAGTAATGGCATTAAGCCTAATTTCTTATAAAATCCACACAGCTCATTCATTTTGGCCTTTCGATTCGACCCCGACCCCGCGCCGTCCCCGGTTTCATTTGTAGCTGTTTAAGATGCGCCGACAGTGCGCAAAGAGAAATAAGTAGGAGAGAGGAAGATTTATTTAATAATTTACCTTATATTATTCTAGTTATATATCTTTATCACTTATTTATTCTCATTATCATATGTGTAGGTGAGGGTATCTTATTAATTTTTATAATAAATTATATATTTTTATTGTTTCTTTGTACACTATTAATAAATAAATAATTTGTCTATTATTTTACAGTCCAATCATCGAGTGTTTCACATGAATGTGGGTGACATTCATCGCTTTGAAGAGAAACTTCGAGAAACAGAGAAGAGTTTTGGTGTTAAAGAAGGTATGCCAGATCATATTATACTAACTATTAATTGTGTAGTAGACTGCCTACCCACTTGACTAATTATTTATTGATTTCGATGCAAGTAGTCTAATTTTACAATAAATTGTAAATTAACTGGTTTTTAGAGCTAAAATTAAGAAGTTGCTTTTTTTTAGAGAAGTTGACACTTGGAAGTTTAAAGTTATCCAATCGACTTACTATTTATGTGCTGTCAAAACGCGATTCCCTCTGTGACGTCACTTATTTGCCAACGCAATGATGTAATTAAAAATGTAATCGTACAGTTCACTGACTATAATTTTTTTTTTAGAGAAGTTTTGTCTTTTAATTATTTGTTAATAATATCAACTGCCCAATTGATTAAAGTAATCTTACACTCTGTAAAATAAATTACTTTGATTAATGGGATTACTAGTAGTTATTTAGTGCAGTAACACAACATGAAAAAGTTAGTAAAACAACAAAACAATCATAATAATTTGTTTAAAAGCTAGACTAATCTATTTTGTGTGATTTTTTAACAGTGATGTTACAATTGGGTATTTGACACCACTAACCAATTGTAACATTTCAAGTCACAACTTCTCTAAAAAAGCACTTTATTTTACCCATGAAAACCGATCAATTTCCAATTTATTGTAAAAAGTCAACAAATAGTCAATTGAGTAGGCCACATAGTGACGTCACAGCGTGCTATTGTCATATAAAATCTACGGGAGAATCGCGTTTTGACACTTCATAAAAGTATGTCAATTGATGATGGTGGACACTACCCAATTGTTTAAAAAAAAGTTGTTATTTAGGTTAAATTTTAAGGTGCTTCGGGTTTCTTGTTTTCTAATTCTCTAAGTACATAAGTCTTCTTAAGTACTAATTGGCAATTAGCCACATTACATTTTAGTTTTTTTTTTATTAATTAGATATCTTGTGTTTATAATTGTGTTTGTTGTTCACAGGTGTTCGCGTGCTATACGATAGAAATGGCAGCATAGCCGGCAAGGTGATAACAACGCTGCTGCTAGCCGCTGTCCTACTGTCCTTCCTCTACTCCTCTAAATCAATGAGGATGAACATCAACCTCGGAGGGTTTGTTAGTATTCTCATTTATGTTTTATCTACAATGTGTAATATATTAAACACATTGGAGAGAAGAGGAAAGGTGTCCTTTCTGTCGAACAGTCAAATCGAACGAAAGTTAAAGCAAGCAAAGAAGAAGGGCACTTGGCCAACATGCTTGGACTAGTAAAATCTAACAAAACGAAACTTGATAACACATATGTCGTTTCATTCGCCTAAATAAATATAACTAAGTACGGCCTTCAATATATTTTTAAAAGGTCGAAGAATCGCGTAATTATAAAATGTTTTTTGAGGTTATGTAAATATTTTTTGAATCTGTAGCATTTATGTTTTTCATTGTATGTTATAAATAAATATTGCTCGGTACACGTCAGATAAGTCTGCGTGATTGTTAATGTAATTATAAGATATCATCAGTTTATTCTTAAAAGCTGAGGAAATATAAATAATCTTATTTTTAAAATACCAGTTTATTGATCAGAACGCAGTGTAAAATATCCGTAATTACTGACATTACTAGAGACCTCCATACTTTTTGTAGTCTATAATGATTTTATTTTTTAATCGAAATTAAATCCCAGTCAATTTCATCGAAGTTAAATATTTTGCACTGCGTTCTGATTAATAAAGTAGTATAAAAAATAAGATTATTTATTTGTCCGCAGCTTTTAAAAATAAACTGATGATAACCAGTAATTACCTTAATAATGAACTACTATTGGGGACAGTTTAATCTCGGGAACAATTTCTATTTTTTTCTGGTCCAAATTGACCGTTGTTCTTTACATTTAACGCACATTATCATTTATTTAATGTACACTTTTCTTGCATTTTTTTTCTAGAATCAGTTGGGCCGGGCTAAGTTCACTCTAGTGGATTCCATGAGCGGCCAGGGCAAAGGCGTCAAATTTGAGGACGTCGCCGGACTTCGAGAAGCCAAGACTGAAGTCATGGAGTTTGTGGACTACCTCAAAAGACCAGAACACTATAAAAGCTTGGGAGCCAAGGTAGGTACTGCGATCATACTACTGGTGGTTTAATATGATAAATGGTACGTGTAGTTCCCACGATACATTCTTAGGCGTTGTCGTAATAGAACGCGATTTCGCGATCTTTGCCAGTTCGCGCGATAGTTACTCGTACGATACCGCGATCATACTGATGTTGGATATGTATCATATTTGGAATTCGCGGGATGCGGTGTACGACTAAAATGTTTGCTATCCGTTCGAGAGGGTCGCAGCGCTAACTCGCGCGATATTTGCGTAGTCGCGTTACTTCTAATAAGACAGCGCCTCAGTGTGTGGGATTTAAAAAAAAACAAATTATTTGTAGGATCCATATTCAATTAATAAAATGAACCAGTTTATTTGTCCATTGATAAAAATATTCATTTGTGTCCTTAGGTCCCGAAAGGCGCGCTTTTGTTAGGCCCTCCGGGTTGTGGCAAGACTTTGTTGGCGAAGGCGGTAGCGACTGAATCAAATGTACCGTTCTTGTCTATGAACGGATCAGAGTTCATAGAGATGATTGGCGGACTGGGAGCAGCTAGAGTCAGGTGATTGTATATGTATTATTTTAGGGGGATGCTCTAAGACGCATGCGCGAAATGTGTATCCGTCATGTTTTCATAAAATGGCCACTAGATTTTACTCGCGACGAAACCGCGTGGCATTCTTAGATTCCTGTGATTTGGCCCTTCCGCGAAATCCGCAGAAATCACATCAATCCTCGAACATTTCAGCTTTATATTAGTTTTCAAGATTTCGTAATAAGTCAGTGAGTAAATGAGAACTTTTTGTTTTTAAATTCGGGGCTTCAAAATATACAGTACATATCGATTAACTACATCGGCTGCCCATCACAGTAAGTAACCTTTAAATTGACCCGAACCTATTGCTGGAAAACAACTGTACTGTGTGTGTGTTATTTTGGGTGCGAAAAAATCACTGTTTATGATAGCGCGCAATGTAACGCATGAAAAATATTAAAATATGTTATTTCAAACTCAATTTTGTTTAATAACGTAAAAAAGTTGAAACTTTGACTCTCAATATCTGTGTGACCGAAAGGTTCTCTGGGGAAACGTCCAGAACGAAAAAATATCACAATGGTGCGTAGAGTGTCTTTTCACATGTCTTGACTTAATGACTTTAATGATTATTATTCTGTTAATACATATTTGTTTTCGTCACGTCATTTTTTTATTACCATACAAACTAAAATTGAACTGGAAAACAAAGAATATAAAAAAAAAATGTTAATTGAATTTCGCGCTCTGCCTTAGCTCATTCCCAATAAAGAAAAAAACTAATTAATATTACAAACACAATTAAAACACTCATGAAATTCCATTATGGGACAGTTGGGTATAATAATATAACCTTTACCATTCCAGAGATCTTTTCAAAGAAGCCCTTTCCCGGGCTCCTTGCATCATCTACATAGACGAGATGGACGCTGTGGGACGGGCCCGATCCTCTGGGCCCACCTCGTTCGGCCCGGGAGGCGGGGAGGGGGAGCAGACCCTCAACCAACTCCTCGTGGAGATGGACGGCATGAAGAGTCGCGAGGGCGTTGTGGTGCTAGCGTCTACTAATAGGGCTGATGTTCTTGATAAGGTAAGGGTGGATTTAGTTGCTTTGATTAAGGGTTAGTTCATAGCGAGACGCCAGCAAACGCGACGCTGCGCGCACCTTTTGATAGAGCTACTCAGAGTATAACTTTATTTACTTCACGAAAAGATACACATTTCATTGTGAGAAGGTGCAACATATTCTGAATTCAAACAATGAAATCTGTATCTTTTTGTGTAGTAAATAAAGTTATATTTTGAGTCGCTCTTTTAGACAGTGTGTGGAGCGTCGCGTCGCGTCTTGGTGTGAACTGACCGTTAGGTTACACCACACACTTGCCACTGGTCATGATCATGTCAACCTTGGTCGCAGAAGCCGAGTTCTTAGCGAATACCATGTCAGCGCGGCCATCCTGGTCGTTATGAGTCTCACCTTGCGGCCACTGGCTGTTGTCGTGGTTTAAATACGAGGGATGTATTCAAACCCACGATAGTTCATGCTTACATGTAACAAATAAGATTTTGTATCCCGGAGTAGGGTCTCATGGTATAGTTTGGGTATTGGACACCACCAATCAATCGACATACATTTTATAAGCTTAAAAAACGCGATTCCCCTGTACATTTTGTATGGTAGCCTGAGACGTAACTTTTTTGCCAACTCAACTGATTAATTATTTAATGATTTCGATGCAACTATAAATCTAATTAAACTGTAAATTGAAAATTAATCAGGTTTTGAGGGCTAAAATAAGGTAGTTCTTGAACTATTGGTTAATGGAGTCAAATACCCAATTCCGCACACTATTAAGACCAACTCATATTCGTAAGATGCCTGAACTACTGGTGTCAGCCTGCATCAGCCCACTGCTGGGCAAAGACCTACCCCTGACTCCTAGCTCATTATGTTCCACAGGCCCTACTGCGTCCCGGACGCTTCGATCGCCACATTCTGATTGACTTGCCGACGTTGGTCGAGCGCGAGGAAATTTTCATCAGGCATTTAAAAAATATCGTTCTAGAAGAGTTACCAGATATCTATGTGAAAAGGTAAGATTTTAAAAGTGTAATGCTGGAAATTAATCTTTAGGCTGCTTTTTTGAGAACATTAAAAATGAAATTAAACTCATTCAAGTAATGTTAATGTCAGTGATAAGCCATGGCGCTTACATGTCCGAAATTATATTTAAACAATAATGGCAAAAAAATATCTATTAGATAAAGTCAAAATCATAGACATAAACATTATTTTAATTTGAAAAACATCAGTTTGAAAGTAAAAGTAAAAACACCTGTTGCAAGGTGTAATTTAAAACATGAAAAAGTGTAGTAGTACTGCTGAAATTCTTAAAAAGAATCTGCTGTTCCATGTATAACTCGGTCAAATGTTTTTGTTTGTGGCCCAAAAAAAATACTGTTTATAATGATAGTATAATGACCTCATTCCAAGATTTTCAGTAGTTTCAATTTGGGTCGGTTTGGCAGAGGTGTATCAATGTACACGGTATATTATATGTCCCATGTATTAGGGGGCGAGCGTATTGCCATTAACCGGACACAAATCTTAACTCCGAGCTGCTACTGAGAATTTCATAGAAAATCCCAGTAATACTTTGCTCAGACCCAAGACCTAGGCATAGCAGTCGCGCTTAGGACCACTAGGCAACGAGGCAGTTTTGTCTAATTTATTTTGTTAATTTTCAGGCTAGCATACCTGACTCCTGGGTTCAGTGGCGCGGATATAGCGAACGTTTGCAACGAGGCAGCCTTGCATGCAGCTCGGCACAAGCAGACCATAGTGCGACATACGGACTTGGAGTACGCCGTCGAAAGGGTCGTAGGTACGTAATAAAACCTCAAACCACTGGGGAACAATGCTGCCGTTCAGACCCTAAATCGCAGTAAAAGGCATCTTGTCTTTTTTATTTGTTGTATATTGAACCTTAATGAACACGTTAAACATATAAGAAACACGGTGATCTACAAAAAACCTTTTAGGGTCTGCACGGCAGAATAGGGAATATGTATGATTATTTAATCGCATTTATTAACAAAATATGAAAATACCGTAGTAGAGATGACAAAAGTCAAATTAAAATTGGCCAAGAAATACTGGTGACATAAACATTTCAAACTATTAATTACGCACAATTAGACAGAGAGATCCGATATGGACTGTGACGTCACATAGCACTACGGCCATATTATAAACTCCGTGTTAAAATTCGTTTTGCTAGAAATAATAATAGAATAGTTTTCCTAAACTGCTTATTACATGAATGAGGATTACTAATAATGATTACTAATATCGACGACTGCTTTCGTTGATTCCACTTCTAATTCCACCATTTACGTTTTAGGGGGTACAGAGAAGCGTAGTCACGCGATGTCACCGGCAGAGAAGCGAGTAGTGGCGTACCACGAAGCGGGCCACGCGCTGGCCGGCTGGCTGCTAGAACACACGGACGCACTGCTGAAGGTCACCATCGTGCCTCGGACCAATATGGCGCTAGGGTTCGCGCAGTACACCACCTCCGACCAGAAGCTGTATAACAAAGAGGAGGTGAGTGACCTTGCCATTCTAGCGAACTGCCCGCGACTTTCTGCGCGTGGCTTTAATCTCCCGTGTTAAGTTACGTCTTTGGTTAATGCTCCGCTCCCGTAGGTCGTAGCGTGATGTATTATAGCCTATGTTACTCAGGAATAAAGTGGCTATCTATTAGTGAAAAAAATGTTAAAATCAGTCTAGTAGTTTCTGAGCCTATTCGTGATAAACAAACAAACAAAAAAATCTTGCCTTTTTATAATATTATTAGTATTAGTATACATACTTATTGCAAGAAGAGACAATGGTTATATTATAGGACTCGTCGGTTATCCTTCGAATGAATCGGATTGTGACAAATAGGACGTGTCTCTCGACTAATTGGAATCCTTATATAGTATAACTAGCTTTTGCCCGCGGCTTCGCTCGCGTTAAGAAGTATTATCTTTCATCCCCTATTTTATCCCCTTAGGGGTGGAATTTATCAAAATCCTTTCTTAGCGGATTCCTACGTCATAACATCTACCTGCATGCCAAATTTCAGCCCGATCCGTCCAGTGGTTTGGGCTGGGCGTTGATAGATCACTATGTCAGTCAGTCAGTCAGTCAGTCACCTTTGAGTTATATATATTTAGATATCATAACCCTCCTTTTTCCTACGCCGTAGTCGGGTGAAAGTTTTTTTTTAGGAAATCCGCCTTAGCGACAGAAACTTGCACCCGTGAGCCGCCGAGGTGGTTCACAAGTGTATTTTTTAATATCAGAGTGCGTTATTTTTATGTTCCGAAAGCACATTATTGAAATGAAACTTAATTTTGTCTCTGATATTTAAAAATACACTTCAGTTATTAATAAATATATTTATTGGATGTGTAATGTGGGAGTGTATGCGTGCGTCTGTATTGTATTATTGTTTTGTCATCAGCTATTCGACCGCATGTGCATGGCCCTGGGCGGGCGCGCTGCCGAGGCCATCACCTTCAACAGCATCACCAGCGGCGCACAGAACGACCTCGAGAAAGTCACCAAGATAGCCTACGCTCAGGTAACAATAATTAATAACTAGCCTATTATTGTCCCACTGCAAGGCAAAGGCCTCTTTTCATATAGAGAACCCACGAGCATTAACAACTACACTCGCTCAAGGCAGATTGGTTTACAGACTTATATCAATTGGGTAGTTGGCACCACTAACCAATAATTTCAAGTCACAACTTCTCTAAAAAAGCACTTTATCCGTGAAAACCGATTAATTTTCAATTTATTGTAATACTCGTATTAGATTTTTACTGACTTTATAATCAATAAATAGTTAGTCAATTGAGTAGGCCGATAGGTGACGTCACAGCGTGCTATTGCCATATAAAATCTATGGGAGAATCGCGTTTTGACAGTTCATAAAAAGTATGTCAATTGATGGTGGTGTCAACTACCTAGGTGTGCCACTACAAGGCAAAGGCCTCTTCTCATATAGAGAACGCACAAGCATTAACCACTACACTCGCTCAAGACTGATTGGCTTACAGACTTATATCAATTGTAAGCCCAGGTTTCTTCACGATGTTTTCCTTCACTTTAAATTTAACATTAGTCAGTGATGTCCAAGATAAACTCAGAAAGTACATATGAATTGAAAAAGTCGTATTGGTACCTATCCGGTATCCAACCTGCACCCTCTCCATGAGAGACGGCCGCCTTAACCACGGGGCCATCACGACATTATTACTACTAGGTGTTATTATATAAATAAAATTGCACTGTTCATTTTCCCATGTTGATAAAACAACTTTTGTGGTCTCTTGTACAGTGGTTTGTCCTCGCTTAACGCTCTCTTAGATGGCAAGCCTGACTGTGATATGTTCGCGGACGAATGGTAGACGATCTTGTCAGTATGTTTAAGGTATAGCGAGATGCGCGTGTGAATGTTGTTAAAATTGAATACATTAGCTAAAGACTAGCTAATGTAATTGGCCAAAACACGTTTTATGTTAAAGTAAAATACCACAGACAACGTCAATTTTGTCTTGCCTAAAATCTCCCTTTTCTCCCATAGGTCAGAGTTTACGGCATGTCAAAAAAAGTGGGGCTGGTATCGTTCCCCGACCTAAAGGCACACGGCAAGAGTCCCTTCAGTAAAACACTGAAAAACCTCATGGATCTTGAAACGAGGAAGCTGATTGGTGAAGCTTACTTCAGAACCGAGAAGCTGTTGAGAGATAACAATGATAAACTTGTTCAGGTGAGTCAGTGATATTGTCAAATTCAGTATAATAGCAAATGACTAGCTTTTTCCCGCTACTTCGTCTGCATGTATGTTGGTCTCTATACTTTCATACTTATGACGAAAGGCGAAAATCAAGCAGAAGCTCAAATAAATATTATTTCAAAATAATTTTTCGGAGCTTCGCACAAAATAATAGTAGAACTATTTTTTGTTCCCCATTTTTTTTTGTTCCCTTCTTTTTTTTGTTCCTCACTTGCTTGGTAAACTTAAAAGCCACGTGTTTACAGTAAGGCTCTCTGCCCCCGACTGATTTTTTGACCGATTATCGGGCCGATTTTTGTCAGAATTCTTATCGCCAACTAAGGAATTTGTCAAAATTCGGTCCGATAATAATCGGCAAAAAAATCGGCCGTGTGCGGAGACGCTCAAGCAAACAAGTGAGGAACAAAAAAAAGTTGATGAACAGTCTCAAATATGAATATTTCATGCAGTTGGCCGAAGAACTTCTGAAAAAAGAAACCCTAAACTTCCAAGATATCGAACGTATTCTGGGACCATCGCCTTTCCCTCGCAAGAAGTTCATTGAACCCGTCGAGTTTGAGACAAATCTGAAGGGTTTGGAGACAGCGGCGTTGCCTGACCCCACAACGCCCATCGGGGCTCCGTCAGCGAAGCCTAAAAGCTCCCCCATTTGAATGTATATAGTAGATTGTTTGTTTTAAGTTTATTAAAAAAAACGTAAATTAAATCATGTTAGTTAGATTTTTTGTTTTATTTTGACAAAACAGACCTGAAACAGGCAAACAACACTTTTATTTAGGCGACACTTAAATGTAATTCCTAAATTGATGTGCACTGCTGGATTTTCGACATTCGACTCACTTCACTATGTTATTTGATTACACCGATAACGGTTACCTATCTTATGATCGAAAAACGTTTGACCGAATTTCATTTCACTTAAAACTTTTCAACTATTATCTTTTCTTCTTTTTATTTAATTCATCGTAGTCACGTATGCCACTGTATCAGTTGACCTATTATCAATTAGATATTTTCGTTACACCGACGTTTCATTTGGCCGTAAAACTTTTTGCCTAAGTTACACTTAGCCGAAATAACATTTGTTCGAAGTAGGTATTAAGTTTCCGAACATTAATTTTGCCACTGCATCAAGCAAGAATGCTGCATAAAATAATAAATAAAATAAAATATTCCATTAAATATTGTTTCAGTGTGGTGAAAATATGGAAAATAAATTATTTGACAAATTCAAAAAGTTCAAAAGAGGCTTCGGTCAGTAAAAAGTTATTTTGTAAATCGGCCAAACATACTTTGGTAAAATAATACCTCTGGCACATGATACGAGTACTTCGATGATCTTAAAATATGTCAAACAATGCATATAGCAAAAAAGACATCGGTCAATAATTTTCGGAAAAATGAAATTCGAACAAAAAACGTTCGGACAAGTGGTCTCTTCCCACCGATAACGCAAGCAAAGTATAGTTCGTATAAGGTAGATACGAACTGTACTTGGCTTGCGTCTTTCATCTTAATAGTGTTAAGAAATGACGTCACATGGCCTGCGCTTCACTTACATTTTTTGTCATTGATTGTCACTGAGATTGTAACAAGATTTTGAACCTTTACAATAAGTAAAAAAATATTGGTGTTGTCCGATATTGCTAGAGTCATGACCTAATTGCCCGTTCACCTGCACCCTGGACGGGCTGAGCAACGCCTCTGGCGCGGAACTAAACGTGGTGACCTAATGGGCCCAAGTAGTTTATATAGATAGGGTGTATTATAAATAATAACACCAGCCTATTATTGTCCCAATGCAGCGCAAATGCCACTTATACAGAGAAGCTACGAGATCAGAGCTACGAGATTGGCGATAAGGTAAGTCCAGGTTTTCTAACGATGTTTTCCTTCGCTGATGTCAATGATGTCCGAGATACGAGTAAACTACTTAGAAAGTAGGTACTTATGAATTGAAAAAGTCACATTGGTATTTTCTCGGTTTCGAACCCTCAAACTCATACATAAGAGGCGGGCGTCATAGCCACTGGGGCCATGATTATTATACAACTTGTTTTTTTTATATCACATAACTCAAGGGTAAAAATAATACAAATAGTCCTACAATATGTGAGATCCAAAGGCGTAGTTTCGAAGATATTGTTATGTGTTAAAATCATATGAAATATGTTAAAATCATATTTCACGTAAAGTATAAAAATAATTTAGCCAGTTGATTCTTTGAAAATGGTCTCATTCATTCTCAAGAGTTATGGGATATAAAGAAAGAAACAGTTTGTAGTATTATAATATAAAGATGTAGGTATTATGGATACCAGGAGAAGAGAGAACTTAATTGAAATATGCGAGATTTAAGACTTATTAATGGCGTGCCCCCTTTCTGCAAAGAAAAAATAACCGCGCCTCCCTTCCCTGCCTGATAATAATTTTAGGTTAGGTAGGTACTAACAAAGATTACACAGATAGAGCAAAAAATATTAAAAAACTGGCTGATGCCCGCAGCTTCGCTCACGTGGACATCAATACCATGTCGTCAAAATAAATATTTGCAAAGGTGGCTGCTAAAAGTTACGATAGTGGGTTTTTCCATAAGGAATTTGTCTGTATCTTCGTGTGTGTATGTCTGTGTACGGAGTCTGGATTTCTGCCTTGTTAAAAAATATATTTTGAAACGTGTATACCTACGTATACACACGTCACACGTCTAACTTTTAAATATAATAAGTATGTTACTAAGTTTGTATGAAATACGGTAGATACGGCGTATACGCTCGTAAACTGTTAATAAAGTTCTTAACTAGGTACGCTGGTGATTTAACTGCCTCGTTAGCCTAGTGGTTCTAAGCGCGACTGCACAAATCCTAACTCCGAGCTGCTACTGAGAATTTCATTGAACCCAAGACCTCTAGCGTAGCAGTCGCGCTTAGGACCACCAGGCTAACGAGGCAGTTTATGTTTATAGTTTTATCATCAAGGGTGTTTATGTAGCAGTTAAATACTGTTTAAATAATTCAAATCGGACATTTAATTTCGAAATTGTCAGGAGTATAAAAATGCAAAACTCGAAGCGTTCGACGCCGCCGCGACGTTCCCTGTCTATAGGAATGTATAACTCGTAACTCGTGTAGATATTCTAATGATACTGACGGATTTGCCGGTATTATTTAAGAGCGGCCGACCCGTCCTACTTTTCATACAAACTCGTAGGTAGGTACTCACGTACTAATGGCGTTGTGGCACATTATATATTCATTTTTTTTTTTTCATTTTTTTTTTAAACTTATAGGTATCTGTGCACTATATCTAGGTTTAGCTATATAGGGCAATCAAAACATAAAACAAAGAAACAAACAATTTCAGCATAAACCTCAAAAAATCTGTTGTTTTGCACAAATTTTACCTGAACTTTGACCATTCATAATATGCTCATAAAGTTGTGAAAGTAAAGAAAACATCATAATTTGCGTCATAACTTGCGTGGGATCTCGATCTCGATAAATTAATTTATTTTGCTTCAAACGAAAAGAACATAAAATATTATTTACAGGGAAGCCTTACAATGATTCCAAAGGTATTTTTACATTTCATTCTTATTTTCTTTCTTTGTTACTAGTCCGCGGAAAGGTTCTATTTTACATTATTGTTTCGTCCAATCAATAGGGTAAAACCGGGATAGTTGCCGCACTTTTTGAAATGGGCTCCTAATTTTAAAAGTCATTATTTAAGTACCACGAATAATCTCTACCAATAAAGCTAGTTTAGTCTTTTATGTTAAAATAAAAATAATAAATTATAAAATTTATTCTAAAACGTGATATAAAATTAATAGGTACAATTTTGCTTAATGTAAATTATATTTCTAAGTCGTACGTGTCTGAACTAGGTGGGCCTGTAGCTTAGGAAAGTAGAGCTAGAATACAAATAGTCTTAAAAATGACGCTAAAATGAAGTACCTAGTTGTAGGTTGTTGATATGTTATGCATATTTTACATATTTGCACTGGCAAATGTGTAAAAAAGTGCTAGTAGACAAATTATAATATGCTGAGTAATTATTCGAGATTTTATGACCGTACTGGCCGAGTTCTTCTGAACTGCTTGTTGTACACTTTCGATTAGGTCGGTACCACACATTACCTACATCATTCAAAACTGCGGATTTGCGGAAATGTAAATTGGGTCAAAGACGATATTGCATATGTCTTCCTCGTAATTAACGCTGCCTCTAGGCGCCTCAATCAAGTTTATTAATTAAGTTAGCTATTCAATCGAGTTTATACGTAGTGTTAAGGACTTTTATCAGTAAACTTCGCTGGTGCACTCAGAACACTGTTCTTACTTCACAACGAGTGAAATTTTTTGCAGGAAAATTTAGAAATATTTCCTTTTTTCGGCAGGTCAAGTTTGGAAAATTGCCCTGTTGCTTTTTTAGTCGTCCCTAATGGCAATAACGATATTTCTAAAGCTCCTAATTATACTGAGTCACCTGTACTTATAATAACTTTACAGGAGAGCGAAAAGAAGAGTGAATGGTTATTATTTCAAATGTTAATACAATTAGAAAACATAAAATCAATAACAAAGATTTAGGTAGATCTTAGGTAAAAAAAAAAAAAAAAAATAGCAATTGCACTACTCTGTACTTTCGAAAAATAGGAGACAATAATAAAAATAATCTAATAATTAGTTGAAATCTCAATAATTTAGGAACAGTCATCTTAATGACATAGGCAGCGCGGGACGCCGATTCATGCAAGCTTCCTCGACTTATCATAGGCAAGGCTTTTGATCTGGTTGCTGTTTGTGGAGAAAGAGAAAAGGATGAGTAGCCAATCAAGTTGATAAGCATCTTTAAATATTGCTACGGCAACCAGATCAATAATATACGATGGGCTGGAACATTTTTGAGGCCATACAGGTTGGAATGCGTGGCTCACCCGCAGGGAGGGTTCACCTACGCTTTTCAACTTTTCAATTTCATGGTTTTTGTTAAATTTAGTTTACCAGGTTTGTAGACATTTGATCCTTGTGATTGACCCTATCGATAAGTGCCATAAAAGTACAGGATGCTATTTTATCCGATTTTAGTCGGTTCGATTCTGGGTGTGGCAAGAATATTTTCAAAATTAATTAAATGCAGTTTTGTTTCTTTTTAAAAATAAAGGAATGTTTCCTTTCAGTAAAATTTGCTAACTCAAGTATTTAGAGTACTTTCCCTCCAGGTAGCATAATCAATTTCCACCCTGTAATATAAAATACCATTTAAGATTTTTATTGCGATAATGTTTAAATGTCACTGAAACTTTTTGTTACTTAGTTTGTACGAAATACCTAGGGCGTAAACGCTCGTGGTCTGTTAATATGCCGACCGATATTACACTGGTGGTCCACGCTCCCCTTTGCTGGCCTCTGCGCCTCCCTGGGGGGGCGCGCCTCCCTGCTTTGCAAACCCCTGTTCGTAACGTAGGTACCTAACGACTAGGGCATGCAAACCGAATACCCGGTTAACCGAAAAAACCGGATAACCGACGGATTTGAAAACCGGGCTTTTTATGATAACGAAACCGTTTTTTTCGGATTTTTCGGTTTTGTTTTTTATCACTGACAAAGGTCGACAGGACGGCAAGACGGCGTTAGTTCCAACGGCAATAATGGCCGGCAACGTTAATTTATACCGAAAAATCGCATTTGAGATCAAATATGTAAAACAAAGAAATGTCATTGCCAAAGTGGCAGTTTACGGTTACTCAACATTTCCCTAGTATAGTAATTCAAATTATTGAAATGTTTTTTTTTTTATGAACTTTTATGAAATGGTTTTGGATGAACTATGATGTGAAATATAGCCTAAGGTTAGTCCTAATGTTATAGGAAAGGTAAGCGAAAGGAATACTAAAGTTTTTTTTTTAGTAACAAGTTACGTTTCGCTATTAGAAAACACTAAGCAGTCTAAATGGTTATGACCACTGCCATATGCATGTAGAAAAAATAAGAAAAAAATATTTAAGGATTTTATTTCAAAAACAACTATATTTTATTCTATATTTTTTTATTAACTGCCCCGTTGGTCTCATGGTCGCAAGTGCGACTGCTGTGCAAGGGGTCCCGGGTTCGATTCCCAGGTCGAGCAAAAAGTGTTATTGGGTTTTTCTATGAAATTCTCAGTAGCAGCTCGGAGTTTGGATGTGTGCCCGGTTAATGGCAATAGGCTCGCCCCCTATTACATGGGACCTAAATATACCGGCGAACTGTGGGTGTACATTTTGGTACACCTCTGCCTAACCCTTCGGGGAATACAGGCGTGATGGTATATTTTTTTTTTTTTATATATATTTTATTCTTGGATCGTCGTTTACTTCACTAAGTTTAAAACTGTGTGCAATATTATATTTTACTTGTTAAAGATATGCCTAAAATTTTAGAACTATATAATAGTACTTTTGGGCAAACTGCACAATTGAAGTTATTATTTAAAATTGGCAACACCTTTGTTTAAATTATTGATCTCGAATTCGATTTTTTTTTCTCGGATAGATCATTGTCGCGCTACTCTATGCCATGCTGACGCCATTTTGATTAAACTTTAGCATTTTGATTTATTTACACACGAATTTCACATTTTTTTAATAAAAATGAGAAAAAAACCGAAATAACCGATTAAACCGGTTTCACCGGTTTTGTAAAATGAAAACCCGAAAAAACCGTGTCCTTTAAACAACCCGGTTTTTGCATGCCCTACTAACGACACACTTTATTAATCGTGTAATACTCTGACACGTTGTTTCACTTATTGGAAAAATGGAGTGTGTGGGTAAGTAGAGATGTAAGGGTGAATCGGGACGAAACTATAAAAGGTATGTCATCGTTGAAATAATATAGTTTATTGTCACAAGTATTACAAGTACGTAAAAAAAAAACGCCCCGTTGGTCTAGTGGTCGTAAGCACGACTGCTGAGCAAGGGGTCCCGGGTTCGATTCCCAGGTCGGGCAACAAGTGTTATTGGGTTTTTCCATTAGGAAATTTCTCAGTAGCAGCCCGGAGTTTGGAAGTTGGTGGTGTGACACCCCCGTGCCTCGGAAAGCACGTAAAGCCGTTGGTCCTGCGCCTGATCTCTCTCCGGTCGTGTCGGATTGCCGTCCCATCGGGCTATGAGAGTTAGGGAAGAGGGAGTGCATCTGTGTTTGCGCACACACTTGTGCACTATAATATTTCCTGAGTACGTGGCTAGTCTGCATTAAGATTAGCCGCCGTGGCCGGATTCGGCCTGGAGGATTACACACACACACACACACAGAGTCGTTTTTGGAAACCATAATCTTTAATAACCTAGCTAGGTGTTAGGGCAACCTATGACCCTAATCATCATATCTCAGAATCTATGACTACCATTTTCCTTTAAACACCCACCCGTAAATATAAATTCATACGCCACAATTATTTTTTGCGATATCTGTTTCACTGTAAAGCTGTACAGTCACAAGTAGAAACATGTATACACTTGGCAAAAATGAAAAGCAATTTTCTCGTGAATGAACAATTGGGTAGATGACACCACTAATCAATTGACGTACTTTTTATGAGCTGGCAAAACGCAATTCCCCATAGATTTTCTATGACAATACTCAACTATGACGTCACTTTTTTGTCGACTCAATTCAGTAACTATTTATTGATTTCAAAGCAACTAAAAATTGATGATAATAGTTATTCAAAAATTTATCGGGTTTACAGGGCTAAAATAAAGTGCTTTTTTAGTGAAGTTGGGTCTTAGAATTATTTGTTAGTGGTGTCATCTACCCAATTGCAACGTTGAGATAAGATCGATTTCATAGTAATATAGGATTCGGAATATGATATTCGTAACACCACTATATTTTATGATGCTCGTGACTGTACGTCCGTAACATGTTAAGGGGCTATCCGAACGCGGGACAATGAATACACACATTTTTTCCTGGCGTATTGGTACATAATAGGTACAAGCCTGAAAAATTTAGTGTTTAGTGAAGGACTAAACACTCAATTAATAAATAAATATATATATAATAATAAATAAATATATATATAACTAGCTGACCCAGCAAACGTTGTTTTGCCATTTTTTTTTTTTTAGGGATATGAAAAATAGATGTTGGCCTGGCCGATTCTCAGACCTACTCGATATGCACAAAAAATTTCATCAAAATCAGTCAAGCCGTTTCGGAGAGGTATTCCTCGTAGCGCTCCCGTTTTGAAGCGCGCCCATCTAAGCGCTACTGTTTTGTTCCTCGAAGCGCTCCTAAAAGGAGCTCTTCGAAGAAGGACTAAAAATATTAAAATTTATTTCCTCGTAGCGCTCCCATGATTAACTTTCGGATAGAGATGGGACTATACTAACTGAAATTATCGATAATAAGTAGGTAATAAGTAGAAAAAAAAAAATTGAGTTATGGGAAACATAATGGAAAGAAATCATAAGATTTCTAAACAATAAAAATATATGAATAGGTTATGTCGGCAGATTATAAGTAGGTTCATCTATTTGGTGGACTAAAGGATATAAATAAAACAAAAAAAAAAAAATACCAATCCCGTGCGAAGCCGGGACGGGCCGCTAGTTGTATATTATAACAATGTGTTCTACTTATTACCTACTTATTATCGATAATTTCAGTTAGTATATTCCCATCTCTATCCGAAAGTTAATCATGGGAGCGCTACGAGGAAATAAATTTTAATATTTTTAATCCTTCCTCGAAGCGCTCCTTTTAGGAGCGCTTCGAGGAACAAAACAGTAGCGCTTAGATGGGCGCGCTTCAAAACGGGAGCGCTACGAGGAATACCTCGTTTCGGAGGAGTATGGCAACGAAAACTGTGACACGAGAATTTGATATATTAGATAATAAAGGACTTATCTATAAATATTACATGAAAATAAAGCAGTATCATAAATCATGGTAAAACAATCGCAAAGGAGCGCATACAAAAAAATATTCGTCGCTCTCGCCTTAGATCACAAAACTTTGAGTGTAAACTATATAATTTGATGTACCGTAAAATGGGGTGTATAAGGATGCAGGGGTGAATAGAGATGAAACTTTAACCCTTCAAACGTCGTATGATCAAACCTTGATCATAAGGGAATTGTTTAACTAATGTGTCTATATATACTATCGTGCCACGGGTTAATAGGTATATACTTACTTGGTACACTTACTGGTTTACTTACTTGGTATATACTTTCTTGCCAACAAGCACATTTAATAGTAAATTATAATTTAGTAAAAACATTACACTCCTTTTTGGAAACCAATTAAATTAATTAAACGATAAAATCTACGAGTATTTTGAAGTTTCCTCCCGGTTCACCCCTGCATCCCCATACCCCCCATTTTACCGGTAATGATATTATGGGAAATTTCATGAACTGCGTAGTTATTTTAAAACTGTGATATCTCCTAAGATATTCATTGAAATGAAATGATTTAAAGGGTAATTTTGTTCAAAATTAAACACTTGTGATGAATAACGTATTTATATTATAAGGACTAATACTATACAACGTGTTGATTTGCATCCTCGTCAAATTCAAAGAGTTAACTATGCTCGTGATTCTGCTCTGCTTTCTTCTGCGTCTTTGGTTTCTGCTCCGCTCCCGTGTGTCGTAGCGTGATGTTATACATATGACCATCGGCGTATCTAGATTTTGTATTCAGGGGGGGCCTGGCCCCTAAGATACCATGGCCGATGCGATGCAATGCGGTCAGGCGGAAGGTGAGCCCTACAGCCTGGGACAGGTGACCAATCTGCGACCACGAGAAAAGCGCCGAGACAATGAAGATCGGCGAGTCCCAAAGAAACGATTCAACTGTCTTGGATCCCGCAACGAAATTAATCAGAAAAGATTAGTGGAGGAGTAAGAAAAATATAATTTCCACTTCCCTCCAAACAAGCAGGAGACAGAACAGAATTAGGCCAATAGGCACAAAGGGATTATTTACAACTGGGAGAAGCCCAGATTTCCAAGCACCAAGAGTTGTTTCTTTGTGTGTAGTTTATTGACACCGATCAACAGACTTGGTTTAGTGATGTCTCGTGCAGAATTCAATAGGAAACTTATTTTTGAAGTGAAAACTTCTTTAGCGGCGTTGTGCACTTTTTTTGGAATGAGTAAAAAATGTTAAACTCGCGTCAGGACACGTGACCTGATCGAAAATCTTACGAGTTTATCGTACACAATAATATTGTAGTGTACGTCTTTAGCGTTTTCACTTCTGCCGGCACTCCCGGAGTGCAACCCGTCGTTTTTTTTTAACTTAAGTAAATGTTTCTTAAATTTATAATTTTGTGAGTATGAAAATAAATTAATATACCATCACGCCTGTATACACCCACAGTTCGCCGGTATATTTAGGTCCCATGTAATAGGGGGCGAGCCTATTGCCATTAACCGAGTATAAGTATTAAAAAAATGTTGCTATGTGGTTTGCTAACACCGAAAGAAACTGTGCCTTTGATAATTATGTATGTATGTATGTAACACGTTGTTGATATTTTTTTTTAAATCCTATATTGATGTAGATTATCGGATTTAGAGCCGGCGCTCACTGCCGGCATAGCACGGCATGCCAGGGCAGATTGTGCTGCGGCATCCCGCGGCGTTCCGTGGCATGCCGTGGCGTGCCGTAGCATCCCGTGGTATCCCGGGGTATCCCGTGGCATGCCGTGGCACTCTGCTGAAAGCCCAGCCACGCTGGTACAATCAGTTTTGCTCCGATCGGACTGCACCCCATTAACCGAAATGACCGCTGCACAAGTTACAACCTTATTTCAACTAGCTTAGCAATCATAATTCCTCGACACAAAGTGACTCATACGTCTCGCGGCAATCCGTGGAATGAAACAGCATGACTCGGCATGCCGCAGCATCCCGCGGCATGCCGGGGCGCGTCGCGTCATGCCACAGTATCCCGCGGCACGTCGCGGCATCGTGGTATCGAAATAAAGTAACATAAATTCTAAATTCATTTAAATAAGATTCAAAATAATTTTATCTATACATATCCTACTACTATTATAAAGGCGAAAGTTTGTATGTATGGATGTATGGATGTATGGATGGATGTTTGTTACTCTTTCACGCTTAAACGGCTGAATGGATCTGGATGAAATTTGGCACAAAGATAGATTATAGTCTGGAATAACACATAGGCTACTTTTTATCCCGGGAAAATGTACGGTACCCGTAGGATAACACATCAACTGTGACGCGGACGAAGTCGCGGGCAGAAGCTAGTAAATAATAAAATTGTAGCGATGTCAAAACTGTACATTTAATATTTTTGAGAAAAAGTGATTGCTACGAGGTCGGGGAATGATTCTAATGCCGAAAATACAATTTTTAGAATTTTTGTCTGTTTGTCTGTTTGTTTGTTAGAGCATCACGCAAATACTGCCAGACAGATTCTGTTAAATTTTTGTATATATATTCCACATAGGCCAAGTTTGACCGTAGGTTATAAATTATCACGCTATCTGCTTTGGGGGCTGAGCAATGTTGCATTATGTTTTGTTCTCCTACAGATTACATCGCGTTTATAAAAATACGAGACTATATATAAGAATACTTTAGGTAGCTGGGGTTTAAACAACTGAAATAATTATCATAACGCTATACCTTCAAGGAGCTAAGCAGTTAATCGTGACAGAGTAGAACGGCTATTTTAGGGAATTTTCTATCAGAGCATGTGGTCTAATGGTTCGATGACCGCCTCACAAGTCGCTGGGTATGAGTTCAAACCCCAATAACTGTTTTACTTTTTGTGATTTTTTACATACATTTTTAATTCGAGAACATTTCCAAAATTTAATAAAATTAAGATGGGATTCTTCCGCCATAACATTTTGCTTTCTTATTTTCCAAATATTTTATTATTTCTGCAAAAAATAATGTCTATACAATCATAGTTTCATAATATTAAAGCCAAAATTATTAATTTATCAAAATCAAAAAAATAAACAAACTGATAGGTGTGGGGACGATAGTAGAGCGGAAAATAAACGTATTGTTAAAAAAAACTGTCTGTTTGACTCTTTAAAAATAGTCGTTAAATGTCGGGCAACACATGGCTGTTTTATTTATTTATTTATTTATTAAAACTTTATGCACAAAATGTATAAAATACACAGTACAAAGGCGGACTTAATGCCTTAGGCATTTTCTACCAGTCTACCTTAGGGTGATGCAGAGACAGAACAAAGTAGGTGCAAGAAACTGAAAATTTCCAAAATTTAAAAAAAAATATATATATATATAAATATATATAATATACATATAGGTAATATATACATAAATACATACATACAAACAAACAAAATATACAAAGTAGGGAGAGATAAGAATAAGTAGGTGGAGAAATATAATAAATCAATTATGAGACGAATCTGCCAACTTCTTATGTATGTGTTCTCGAGCCTTTACTTTGAACGTGAACCGACTGGTGACCATCCTGATATTCTGAGGGAGCTCATTCCATAGGAAAACCACCTGGACGGGAAAAGAAGATTTAAGGAAACCAGAGCGGTGAGAAGGACATCGTAGAAGACGATTATTAGTGGAACGAAGATTCTTACTGTGCGCGGTGCACAAGTATTGAAAATGAGAAGTTAGATAGGAGGGGGAACTAGGTGTTTTATATAACGCGATTGAATTATTTTCGCATCGATGATTCCCCAATATAATATACACCAGTTGAGACATGTACAGTACCTTCTAGATACATCACTGAGTTCACTACCGGGAAGCAGGTACTCTGGCAGCTTCAAGTAGTCATGAGGCTGTTTTCCTTCCCACAATCTACTTCTCTCTTTGTGTGGTGGGTTTTGTAATAAAAAGTGAGGCTATTTATAGTTTGGGTATTTGTAACAAATAATGGAGTTGGGTAGGTAAGCATTATTGCATTATGTTTATTATCCGCGAAGATTTTACCACGGGACTGGTGTAAAATACATAAAATATTCAAGATTTTTAACATAATATTTATCCTATGAAATAAAAATCGTCAAGTCATAGCCACAAGGAGTTAAGCAGTTAATTGTGTAATAGAATTCAAAACGAGACCGATTCTGGCCACGACGGCTAAATATAGCAGACTAGCCAAATAGGCAGGAGATATTAAAATGCACAAGCGTGTGAGCAAACGCTCCCTCTTCCCTAACCCCCATAGCCCGATGTGTCGGCAATCCGACACAACCAGGGAGAGATCAGGCGCAGCACCAACGGCTTTACGTGCTTTCCGAGACACGTGAGTGTTACACCACCAACGTCCGTACTGGCTGTTACTGAGAAATTCGTAATGGAAAAAACCCATTACCCCATGATCAACAGTTTTGCTGGCCACCAGGAGACCAACGGGGCCCTGTTCAAATATGACATAGTTGTTTTTAGTTAATTGTGTTACGTAAATAAAGTGAATAGTTCCACTGTTTAATGAAAACCATGTAAAATATTTTGTGTGGGTCAATTCCAATCAATTGTTACTTTTTGTTATTATTTTAATAGGTTTTTGTTTTGATGTAGTAGGATTTCAATATTATAATAAAACAGGTTTAGGTGGGTGTAGTTTTTTGCCTTACATAACTTAAAAAATATGCATGGATCGACTGAAGAGGAATGACAGGAACAGAATTGTACTGATTCCACAAATTCTAGCTACGCTAAGAATATTTTTCGTAAGTAAAAAACGGCGCCTCTGACTATTTAAAGAGTTACCAAGTTATATCGATAGTAGGATCGCCGCAACACCATGATGCTCTGACGCAGGTATTCTCCGGACATATTGACATGAGACATGAGGACTACCAGAGTGATATCATTGTGAGTATCATCCGGTGGACACGGTGAAGCATTAGGTGGAGGTCTGCCCTGCTTTGGCGGAACACCGCCGTGTCCTCATAGAGGCGATCGACGGCAACGGGCCTCCGGTCGGCGAGCGTTGGGTGGCTCGCCGTCCGATCAGAACCATACCCGTGCCGACGTCGCGTTGTGTTTCACACATGTCTCAAAGAGATATCAGCACAGTAGACGGGGCCCGCTAGGGCCAGTGCTTGCTACGGTTACGGAATTTGTTCGAAAGACTCACCGCGGCTCTGGAACGCGATGGGCATTAAGAGAAAACGGATGGATTTTAGTCAGTAAGAGTCTGACACTTCCTTCTGCCAGAACGGAAGAACTCATATGACGATTTTCCATCATTAAAAAAGAAGGATCACTGCACCGTGGGCCTACCAACCTCGACACTTCATACAAGTGTCGTACGATTTATCTGCAAACGTTATGTGTGCAATACTTTACTGTCTGGGCTGCGCTACGCTACTAAAAAACATACTTCTATTTCAATAGCTAAACAGAAATAAATTAGCTACAACAGGAAGTGTACCAAAAATAATTAAACCTATACGATATAAAAAATGTCTCTCAGACTTCAAGCTTTTACGATACATGTAGAATCATGCATCAATCATTAATCATGCATCGCATGCAGAATTTCTTCTAATAGGTAGGTACTGTCAACAGACCATATTCTGCATGCTTACAAATGAACTTCAAAACGAAAATGAAGGTTACCTATTACCGTCATTCTGCAATAGATGAAAGGTAATTTGAGAGGTAAAACTTTGCTTAGCCTTTTAATAAGTCATATGCTTACTGTTTTTTGTCCATACTTTTTCCCAACAACATAATTATTATTAACTTGGTTATAACATGAAGTTCAGATTTAGTTGGCAGTTGCTCTGATTACAAGATTCATTTCTACGGTTTTGATACTAGACAGATCGAAGCTACAATGTGAGTGTTAAAGCAGAACCTATTAAAAATGCTTTTCAACGGTTAGAGAAAGAAAAACAAGTAAATTTTGACACCACATCACAGTATTTTCGAAAGAAATAGAAAAGCCATATCATATACCCTCCGCATAAATATGTTTTAATCCCAGGTATGGTGCAAGCTCATTACCAACCGGACAAAAAATCAGACTCCGGGCGTCTACTGACTAATTTTTAAAACTCACAGTTGTAACTATTATTAACCTTAGAAACCATTTGACATGGCTGGAAGATTATGATGACATAGTATTCAATCCTTATTTGGTTAAGGTTAAGTAACACTAAGGCTGACGTGAGCGAAGCCGCGGGCAACAGCTAGTCTATAATATAAAAATGAATCGCAAAATGTGTTGGTAAGCGCATAACTCAAAAACAACTGGACCGATTTGGCTGATTCTTTTTTTGTTGTATTGGTAATTTCCCGGACAAGGTTTATATGTAAAAAAAACTACCGGATAACTCGGAAATCAGCACCCGTGCGAAGCCGGGGCGGTTCACTAGTTAGTAATAAAATCCTTTGCCCATGCCATGCCGTGCCGTGCCGGCAGTGAGCGCCGGCCCTAGGGAACGCCCTCTGTTTATTTAACGTACCTACCGTATATTATATTTTTACAAAATCTTAGTTATTATAAATTTTAATTTGATCTATGCCTTTGTTTGGTTAAGGTAATCTCCGAAATAGCTGACTCGATTTTGAGTAGAGTTTCGCCGGCAGCTTATAGCTAATGTTATAAGAAGTAACTAAGGCTTACCTACTTTTATTTTAGAAAAAATGTAGTGTTCCGGGCAATATAAATCGCCGACAGATGACCGACATTCATGAGGACGATAACGGGGGCATAAGCAGAAGTTAGTTCTAAATAAAACCAGTTAATACACAGTTAAAAAGAAAACAATTTAATTCATAAACAATTTCGTTACAAACTGTTATTTAATACACTCTGGGTACAGGGGGGAGCCACTTTATTTCGTTATCGTCCAAAGTTTTATCAATAACTGGTCGGAAGGTAATAGTAACCTTGCCAGAGCAAAGATCTATCGCGGACATTGAGTGTTTCCTCCAGTGTTGTTCGAATGCCTTCTTTTTCTGCAATAAACAACATAGATGCATTAGCACAGCTTTGCATCGTGCAGCATGCTTTCTCTTGCCAACTCTTTTCGTGGTGAAATTTGTACATTTACTGGTTCAGTAGCCTCAGAAAGGTCTAAACTCAGGGACTTAATAACATAAACATTATTTTGTATTTCTTTCATTTTAATTTTTCCTTTTTAATATACTTTAGTTTGTAATTATTCAAAAGACTATTTTAAGTGTGCATGCAGGATTCACATCTATTATGTATAGCAGTTTTGTGAATTACAATAAAAAAAAACAAGAAATGCACAGGAATTATCTCTGTAAAAGGGAATAGGGTATGATCCAACATCTGTGCCGGATTTCCAAGCAGGCTAAGTAGACTTTACTCTAAGGCGGCAGATTTTAGAAGAGGCAAACATATCGTTTTTTTAGGGTTCCGTACATAATCTCGTGAACCGTGATAGTAAGACAGTTGAAGTGTTCACAGATGTATTTCTGTTGCTGCTATAACAATAAATACTAAAACCAGAATAAAATTGATATTCAGGTGGGCTCCCATACTACAAGCGTGACAAGTTTGACGTTTTTACTATTGCCATACAAAATATATGGGTGAATCGGTTGTGACTTACCTGTCCCTTTGTCGGCTTGCTGTAATCCATCTCGTCTTCTCTATTAGGGAAATCATCCCTAAAATGTGCTCCTCTGCTCTCTGTCCTGTTCTTGGCACAAGCGGCCACCTGGACAGCTAGTTGGAGCATGTTCTGCAACTCCAGGGTCTCGATCAGATCGCTGTTCCAGTTCAGACGCTTGTCCATGACACGGATGTCGTTGAAAGCTTTGAACCATTTTTGAATTTCTGAGTCAGCTGTAAAAGTAAAAATTGTATGACTCAGCAATAAAAACATGGCGTCATCAGTTGGTAGTTGAGGTGTATGGTTTATGAATTAGGTGAACATTTCACCAGTCAGCTGGTTTTTAGGGTGTTTGGAAGCAAATTCACACGACATCATTTTTTTCGACACGGTTGGCGCAGTGGTCGAGCGATCGACTGCCGCGCTGCGTGTCGCGGGTTCGAATCCCGCACGGAACAAATATTTGTATGATTTACAGATAGTTGTTCCGGGTCTGGTCGTTTGTGTATGTGAGTTTATGTGTTTGTAAACGCACCCACGATACAGGAGAAATTCCTAGTGTGGGGCAACGTTTTTTAAAAGAAAGAAGAAAGAAATTGAGCTGCAGAACGTTCTTAAGATCTTAAGGTTCGCATAGTTCTCATTTCTTTTGAAAAAATATAATGCTAAAACGATCGGCAATGCGGCAAAATATCCCACAAAACTAAGTAACATTGATGCAAAAGCTATTGCTGGTAAACGAATTTTATTTTATCTGTGAAAAATCACTGTTTATGTTAGCGCATAGTATCTACAAGTCCACGGGTGCATTAAACAGTACAAAGATAATAAAAAGTTTAGTAATTTACAAGATATTAATATGAGTTTCAAATGACAGAGCATTAGAAAAATTTCAAAAAATTTGGGACTGGCCATCAGTTTCTCCATGACAAGAAAGTTTCAGGTTTGGTCCCGAACAAAAGTATCACATTGATGGGGAGAACATGTAACTTTCAGGTTCGTTAAGTGCCTTTTGCACCCGATAGGTATTTCAATCCAAACGTCAAATTAATGCCATGATTGATACCAGAGTTATCATCAAAGAAAACTGTTCGACCTTGTTGAGTCAAAGAACTATTACAAATAAACAACACCAGAGGGCCTACCACTATGTCTTGAAACAGCACTATTTTGATATTACTTTGCAATTTCAGTTAACTACCCAACAGTACGCAAGGCAAAATAATATTAAAATAATACTGCTAGGTTAGGTTAGTTGTAGGTTGTATTCAATTATGACGAACAATGCAATGTCCACTGAGCCACCGCTGCCCTCACACTTGCACGTACCTCCGCCCAATAGTTTAGCATCTCTAAACACTCCACATTTGTTCTGCATAGTGTGCCGCATTGCTTCCCTCAGCTCATGTGGTGGGGCACAACCTTTTGAATGTCTGACTTTATCAAAATTGTCCAGGGTTGCGTCAACTACATTCTGAAAGGGAAAAGTGCATTCATTCATTTTCAACACTCAGCGGCTGCCGTTGATAGTCAACAGTGTGTTCCTTAGCGCACTCGATTTTTTAAATCTAACATTTAGTAATTTCAATAGAGTTGGCCTTTAAACGTACGTTAGTTTACTAACATGTGCTAGATTTGTGTGCTTTAGTACACAAACGTATGGAGAAGAGCGAAATACTGTGAAGGTTGCACACCGGGGAAATCTGGCTGATACAGTTTTATTCCAAACACTTAGTCGATTTGTTTTGTGGGATTCGAATTTAGAAAAAGAAACAATGAGGTTTTTTTTTACATGCCACTTGTCTGACCGGCCAGGCAAGTGACATGTAAAGTTAAAGATGGAAGTTGTGTGCTCACATAACTGTGAGCACACAACAACCATGTTTAACTTTAATACGTGATTTTAAAAGTACGACGGCCGCGGCCTCCTGTTGTCGTCGTTGGAGCCTTAAATACAACGTGTACGTGCGAACGTGTACTATTTAAACGCACATCCTAAAACTAGTTTGCTAAGAATCGATTTCAGTAATTCTAAAATAGGTAATATTTTATCTAAATGTATTAAAACTACGTAAATTTAAGTCATCAATCAAATAAATCGTCTGAGCTCATAAGGAGTAAATAAATAAATACAAGCCGGTATCCTGGTTAAACAAAGAAATGCCCACAATACTCACATCTTTCAAACACTTTTGTTTGTCTCCTGGTTTGCAGACTTTTGCAATGGTTTTGGAAAGCGACCTTCCGAAGGCTACAACGTCTAGGATGGAGTTAGCCCCGAGCCTGTTCGCTCCATGAGCGTTGCTCACCGCTTCACCGGCCGCGTACAATCCAGGCACTACGCAGTCTTTACCATTTTGGTGTATTAACGCCTGTAAATTAATATAAATCAATATAAACATTGAACTATTTTACTCTAAGGGCCAAGGAGGCGGTCAAGGGGGGCTTTTTCTCTATTTTCGATAACGTTTGCATTACAATGCGCAAAGTTTGTGCATGACAATTTAAGATCAGAAGTTTTCGTGTCTAGTGTGGTTCAGTAGCCGGGTTTTTTACCGATGGGACATCATCAAATGACTTCTCCTGCTTTTGTGCCATACTTTTACTGACTAAAACCCATTCATATTCCTTTGCTAGTTCAAGAGATTAGCGCGCTTAAACAAAAACACAAAAATAATTCCTCCGTTTTATAGTGTAGTAGATTGACCTCTCCCTTACTCCCCGCCTTTAACCCTCCCCCTGCCTTAACTGCTTCGTTGGCCTAGTGCTCCTAAGCGTGACTGCTACGCTAAGGGGTATTGGGTTCGACTCCCAGGTCGAGCAAAAAGTGTAATTGGGTTTTTCTATGAAATTCTCAGTAGCAGCTAGGAGTTTGGAGTTGTGCCACCTATTACACGGGACCTAAAAACATACCGGCGAACTGTGAGTGTACACACACCTCTGCCTAACGCTTCGAGAAATACAGGCTTGATGATGATGGTATTTACCTCTCCGCGATAAGAAATGGGAATACCGCCCATTGTATAATGTACGGTGGGTAAGACCGGTACAGGCTGGGTGTAGACGTCGGCGCCGGTGAACGTGAATGCGGTCTCCGAGATCCCTGGCAACCTCTCCTTTATAAGTTCTGCTGGGAGGTGGTGCAGTTGGAGATATACGTGGTCTTTCCGCGGCCCAACGCCGCGACCTGAAAAGCAGATAGACACATTTGTTTGTAACCAGCGAATGTCCGCCACTTCCTCCACGTGGATTATTTCACCCGCGTTATGTAACGTTTTTGGTAAAGGAATTTCCAAAATTGGTTGATTATAGTGCGCGCGGTACTAGCTGGCCGCGCCTTAGGTGCGACTGGGGGAAGGGGCGGGTTGCCTACTGCTCGTAACGCACATTAGATTAGACAGCGATAGGTTACGCCTTGGTTACTGCTCTACTCCCGTGTACGAGCGTGATGTTATATAGCCTATATTACTCAGTGATAACGTAGCTTTGAAACGGCAAAAGAATTTTTGAAATCGGTCCTTTTATTATATTAGTGTAGAAGTGTACTCGTAGATAGAACCGCAAAACAAAATTTTAAGTATATTTTAAAACGAAGGTACACATAACTATTGTTTAAGTAAAATTTTAATAATTAAATTAAAAACCAAGTCGTTCAATAAACTTATTTATGAAAACGAGCGAACTACCCGCGACTTCGTCAGCCTGGCTAATTTCACCCGCGTTACGTCTTTGATTACTGCTCCGCTCCCTTGGGTCGTAGCTGATGTTATAGGTATAGCCTATGACACTCACAAATAACGTGGCTTTTTATGGGTGAAAGAATTTTCAACATCGGTTTAGGAGATCCAGAGATTATCACCACCTACAACCTCACCAACTTACCTGTTTACAATATTAGCATAGAAGTATAAATGAAAGTAAGTATGAAGTTCCTTGCTCATTTTTCTTTCTACAAAACTACCATTTGTAATGGGCAACTAATCTCGCGACCATGTAAAAGGTCAGATTTGACTCATTTTACATAACTTTGAAGTTTCTTGTCTCTGGCAGTTTTTTAAATATTTTAGGGCCCATAATGTATGCAAGGCTTCCAGATTATGAAGAGTCGGTGTGGTACTCTCGCTTTCTTAGGGACTAAAACACTATAGTAGCATGAAGACGCGTACGCGTGTTGTTCAGCTTTCCGCAGCTCAACGGATGCGATACATAACTGGCGATTATTATAAACAAAAGCTGAACGGAGCTGAATATGTGTATTTAGTTCCTTATAGGCTCGTCATGCGTTCGAGTGCCGAGTAATGACGAGACACTTATAAAATTAACCACTCTCAGTCGACAAGATTTGGACATTTGACACATCCGTTGACTCGGCAGGGTGTAACTAGGGCATGCAAAAACCGGGTTGTTTAAAGGACACGGTTTTTTCGGGTTTTCATTTTACAAAACCGGTGAAACCGGTTTAATCGGTTATTTCGGTTTTTTTCTCATTTTTATTAACAAAATGTGAAATTCGTGTGTAAATAAATCAAAATGCTAAAGTTTAATCAAAATGGCGTCAGCATGGCATAGAGTAGCGCGACAATGATCTATCCGAGAAAAAAAAATCGAATTCGAGATCAATAATTTAAACAAAGGTGTTGCCAATTTTAAATAATAACTTCAATTGTGCAGTTTGCCCAAAAGTACTATTATATAGTTCTAAAATTTTAGGCATATCTTTAACAAGTAAAATATAATATTGCACACAGTTTTAAACTTAGTGAAGTAAACGACGATCCAAGAATAAAATATATATAAAAAAAAAAAATATACCATCACGCCTGTATTCCCCGAAGGGTTAGGCAGAGGTGTACCAAAATGTACACCCACAGTTCGCCGGTATATTTAGGTCCCATGTAATAGGGGGCGAGCCTATTGCCATTAACCGGGCACACATCCAAACTCCGAGCTGCTACTGAGAATTTCATAGAAAAACCCAATAACACTTTTTGCTCGACCTGGGAATCGAACCCGGGACCCCTTGCACAGCAGTCGCACTTGCGACCATGAGACCAACGGGGCAGTTAATAAAAAAATATAGAATAAAATATAGTTGTTTTTGAAATAAAATCCTTAAATATTTTTTTCTTATTTTTTCTACATGCATATGGCAGTGGTCATAACCATTTAGACTGCTTAGTGTTTTCTAATAGCGAAACGTAACTTGTTACTAAAAAAAAACTTTAGTATTCCTTTCGCTTACCTTTCCTATAACATTAGGACTAACCTTAGGCTATATTTCACATCATAGTTCATCCAAAACCATTTCATAAAAGTTCATAAAAAAAAAAACATTTCAATAATTTGAATTACTATACTAGGGAAATGTTGAGTAACCGTAAACTGCCACTTTGGCAATGACATTTCTTTGTTTTACATATTTGATCTCAAATGCGATTTTTCGGTATAAATTAACGTTGCCGGCCATTATTGCCGTTGGAACTAACGCCGTCTTGCCGTCCTGTCGACCTTTGTCAGTGATAAAAAACAAAACCGAAAAATCCGAAAAAAACGGTTTCGTTATCATAAAAAGCCCGGTTTTCAAATCCGTCGGTTATCCGGTTTTTTCGGTTAACCGGGTATTCGGTTTGCATGCCCTAGGTGTAACGGATCGTGTAAAATTCAAGAATCAGCATTCAACTTAAAAAAAAAACAAATGTTCGTAGCAATTTTATAGAATAAGTTGGTAGCAAATATCTGAAATGATGACTTGAGGTCAGTCAAACCGCTTCGAATCGCCGCAAAAATTGTGTTAATTAGGTTTTACTACACCCTATCCAAAAGATAGGCCACTTAGATTAGCTGAAACTAAGTACAAAAACAACATTCAAAAATACAAATCAACGCCATCGCTATGGGTACGGTTGCCCTCAGAAAGACGTACCTTCTCGTAATTCGTTTGCTATTGACCTGGACACGACGTCTCGACTTGCCAAATCTTTAGCTTTAGGAGCATACTTCTCCATAAACCGCACGCCTTCAGAGTTGACTAGGTAGCCGCCTTCTCCGCGAGCACCTTCAGTCAACAAGCAGCCTGATCCGTACATGCCTGCGAAAAGGAAACAGGGTAAAAGCAAGCTTTTAAAAGCAGTGCAAAAAGTTTGTTTATTCACCATCACGCCTGTATTCCCCGAAGGGTTAGGCAGAGGTGTATCAATGTACACCCACAGTTCACTGGTATATTTAGGTCCCATGTAGCGAGCCTATTGCCGTTACCCGGGCACAAATCCAAACTCCGATTCCGGCCACGGTTGCTAATCTTAATGCAGCTTAGCCACGTACGCAGGAGATATTATAGTGCACAAGTATGTGCGCAAACACAGATGCACTCCCTCTTTCCTAACTCTCATAAACCGATGGTACGGAAATCCGTGTTTTCCGAGGCTCGGGGGGTATCTCACCACCAACTTCCAAATTCCGGGCTGCTACTGAGAAATTCCTAATGAAAAAACCCAATAATACTTTTTGCCCGACCCGGGAATCGAACCCAGGACCTCTAGCGTTGCAGTCCTGCTTAGGACCACTAGGCTAACGAGGCAGTGAACACGAGGTGACGAGACGGTGAGGAGACTACTGTTGGGTAAAAGGGCTTAGGCACAGGCCTAACTCCCAAAATAAGTATCTCAGAAAACTGAGCGAACATAAAACGCGTAAATGTAGTCACAAAGAGTGTATTACGTCAGTTTGACAGATACATGTGTGATTCACACTCGTGCGACACGTTCAGAAATTTATGAATGAGATGACTTTTGTATTTATATTAGTAAGATATAACACAAGTTAGGTCGAGGTCGACACAAGGTATAACACAAGGTCGAGCAAAAAGTGTTATTGGGTTTTTCTATGAAATTCTCAATAGCAGCTCGGAGTTTGGATTTGTGCCCACTCGCCCCCTATTACATGGGACCTAAATATACCGGCGAACTGTGGGTGTACATTGGTACACCTCTGCCAACCCTTCGGGGAATACAGGCGTGATGGTATAACACAAGTTATACCAGCGTTAATAACATTAAGGCCCACTTTCACCAAAATCACTAAACATATTTAGCGTTGAATGTGGTTAAATTATCATTCTGTCATGTGACAGGGATGCAATGATGTACTAAATAATTTGACGGGCCTGTTGGTCTAGTGGTTAGCGGCCCTGACTGCTAAGCCGAAGGTCGTGGGTTCGATTCCCACCCAGGACAAACTTTGTGTGATGAGCATGATTGTTTGTTCTGGTTTCTGTGTTTGGGTGTGATTTATCTATAATATGTATGTATTTATAAATTATATAAGTATGTATATCAGTTGTCTGGTTACCATAACACAAGCTCTGCTTAGCTAGGGATCAGATAGCCGTGTGTGAGTTGGCCCAAGATATTTATTATTTATTTATTTATTACTAGCTGTTGCCCGCGGCTTCGCTCACGTCAGCCTTAGTGTTACTTAACCAATTAAGGATTGAATACTATGTCATCATAATCTTCCAGCCATGTCAAATGGTTTCTAAGGTTAATAATAGTTACAACTGTGAGTTTTAAAAATTAGTCAGTAGACGCCCGGAGTCAGATTTTTTGTCCGGTTGGTAATGAGCTTGCACCATACCTGGGATTAAAACATATCAATGCGGAGGGTATATGATATGGCTTTTCTATTTCTTTCGAAAATACTGTGATGTGGTGTCAAAATTTACTTGTTTTTCTTTCTCTAACCGTTGAAAAGCATTTTTAATAGGTTCTGCTTTAACACTCACATTGTAGCTTCGATCTGTCTAGTATCAAAACCGTAGAAATGAATCTTGTAATCAGAGCAACTGCCAACTAAATCTGAACTTCGTGTTATAACCAAGTTAATAATAATTATGTTGTTGGGAAAAAGTATGGACAAAAAACAGTAAGCATACGACTTATTAAAAGGCTAAGCAAAGTTTTACCTCTCAAATTACCTTTCATCTATTGCAGAATGACGGTAATAGGTAACCTTCATTTTCATTTTGAAGTTCATTTGTAAGCATGCAGAATGTGGTCTGTTGACAGTACCTACCTATTAGAAGAAATTCTGCATGCGATGCATGATTAATGATTGATGCATAATTCTACATGTATCGTAAAAGCTTGAAGTCTGAGAGACATTTTTTATATCGTATAGGTTTAATTATTTTTGGTACACTTCCTGTTGTAGCTAATTTATTTCTGTTTAGCTATTGGAATAGAAGTATGTTTTTTAGTAGCGTAGCGCAGCCCAGACAGTAAAGTATTGCACACATAACGTTTGCAGATAAATCGTACGACACTTGTATGAAGTGTCAAGGTTGGTAGGCCCACGGTGCAGTGATCCTTCTTTTTTAATGATGGAAAATCGTCATATGAGTTCTTCCGTTCTGGCAGAAGGAAGTGTCAGACTCTTACTGACTAAAATCCATCCGTTTTCTCCTAATGCCCATCGCGTTCCATAGCCGCGGTGAGTCTTTCGAACAAATTCCGTAACCGTAGCAGGCACTGGCCCTAGCGGGCCCCGTCTACTGTGCTGATATCTCTTTGAGACATGTGTGAAACACAACGCGACGTCGGCACGGGTATGGTTCTGATCGGACGGCGAGCCACCCAACGCTGTTGCCGTCGTTCGCCTCTATGAGGACACGGCGGTGTTCCGCCAAAGCAGGGCAGACCTCCACCTAATGCTTCACCGAGTCCACCGGATGATCCTCACAATGATATCACTCTGGCGTGTTCTCATGTCTCATGTCAACATGTCCGGAGAATACCTGCGTCAGAGCATCATGGTGTTGCGGCGATCCTACTATCGATATAACTTGGTAACTCTTTAAATAGTCAGAGGCGCCGTTTTTTACTTACGAAAAATATTCTTAGCGTAGCTAGAATTTGTGGAATCGGTACAATTCTGTTCCGGTCATTCCTCTTCAGTCGATCCATGCTTATTTTTTAAGTTATGTAAGGCAAAAAACTACACCCACCTAAACCTGTTTTATTATAATATTGAAATCCTACTGCATCAAAACAAAAACCTATTAAAATAATAACAAAAAGTAACAAATGATTGGAATTGACCCACACAAAATATTTTACATGGTTTTCATTAAACAGTGGAACTATTCACTTTATTTACGTAACACAATTAACTAAAAACAACTATGTCATATTTGAACGGCCCCGTTGGTCTCCTGGTGGCCAGCAAAACTGTTGATCATGGGGTAATGGGTTTTTCCATTACGAATTTCTCAGTAACAGCCCGGAGTACGGACGTTGGTGGTGTGACACTCACGTGTCTCGGAAAGCACGTAAAGCCGTTGGTGCTGCGCCTGATCTCTCCCCGGTTATGTCGGATTGCCGACTATGGGAGTTAGGGAAGAGGGAGCGTTTGCTCACACGCTTGTGCATTTTAATATCTCCTGCCTACTTGGCTAGTCTGCTATATTTAGCCGTCGTGGCCAGAATCGGTCTCGTTTTGAATTCTATTACACAATTAACTGCTTAACTCCTTGTGGCTATGACTTGACGATTTTTATTTCATAGGATAAATATTATGTTAAAAATCTTGAATATTTTATGTATTTTACACCAGTCCCGTGGTAAAATCTTCGCGGATAATAAACATAATGCAATAATGCTTACCTACCTAACTCCATTATTTTTTACAAATACCCAAATAGCCTCCCTCACTTTTTATTACAAAACCCACCACACAAAGAGAGAAGTAGATTGTGGGAAGGAAAACAGCCTCATGACTACTTGAAGCTGCCAGAGTACCTGCTTCCCGGTAGTGAACTCAGTGATGTATCTAGAAGGTACTGTACATGTCTCAACTGGTGTAAATTATTGTTAGGGGAATTATCGATGCGAAAATAATTCAATTGCGTTACCCTATGGTACCCTAAGGTAGACTGGTAGAAAATGCCTAAGGCATTAAGTCCGCCTTTGTACGGTGTATTTTATACATTTTGTGCATAAAGTTTAATAAATAAATAAATAAATAAAACAGCCATGTGTTGCCCGACATTTAAAGACTATTTTTAAAGAGTCAAACAGACAGATTCTTTTTATTAACAATACGTTTATTTTCCGCTCTACTATCGTTCCCACACCTATCAGTTTGTTTATTTTTTTGATTTTGATAAATTAATAATTTTGGCTTCAATATTGTTTATATGAAACTATGATTGTATACACATCATTTTTTGCAGAAATAATAAAATATTTGAAAAATAAGAAAGCAAAATGTTATGGAGGAAAAATCCCATCTTAATTTTATTAAATTTTGGAAATGTTCTAGAATTAAAAATGTATGTAAAAAATCACAAAAAGTAAAACAGTTATTGGGGTTTGAACTCATACCCAGCGACTTTTAAGGCGGTCATCGAACCATTAGACCACATGCTCAGATAGAAAATACTCTAAAATAGCCGTTCTACTCTGTCACGATTAACTGCTTAGCTCCTTGAAGGTATAGCGTTATGATAATTATTTCAGTAGTTTAAACCCCAGCTACCTAAAGTATTCTTATGTTTAGTCTCGTATTTTTATAAACGCGATGTAATCTGTAGGAGAACAAAACATAATGCAACATTGCTCAGTCCCCAAAGCAGATAGCGTGATAATTTATAGCCTACGGTCAAATTTGGCCTATGTGGAATATATATACAAAAATTGAACAGAATCTGTCCGGCAGTATTTGCGTGATGCTCTAACAAACAAACAGACAAACAGACAAACAGACAAACAGACAAAAATTCTAAAAATTGTATTTTCGGCATTAGAATCATTCCCCGACCTCGTAGCAATCACTTTTTCTCAAAAATATTAAATGTACAGTTTTGACATCGCTACAATTTTATTATATGTATAGATTTTATAAATACGTTTAGGCACAAAACGTATTTAGTGATTTTGGTGAAAGCCGCTCTTAGGCTCCGTAAGACACCTTCTCAACTTAAAATCTCATTCTCCACTAACCTGTGGGGTGGAATTGAATGAACTCCATATCCTGGAGTGGGATCCCGGCTCTTGAGGCAAAAGCACATCCATCCCCAGTACAAGTGTGGGCGGCTGTGCATGAAAAGAACAGCCTGGGGTAGCCCCCGGTTGCAATCACTGTGTTCTTGCCTTGAAACCTGTTTTATTTTAAAACAAGTTTAAATTGTTTGCTGTAAGTAGTTGAATATCACGATAAATCTATACTTATAACATTACTAGCGATCCGCCCCGGCTTCGCATGGGTGCAATGCTGATACTAAATACACTACAGAAAAACTGTGAACGTTGTATAGAATTAAATTAAGAATTTAAAAAACCCCCGATACAAAATCCTAAGTTCCCTTTAAAAAGTAAAAAAATAAAATACGTCGCGTTGGGGGACCGCTTGGGACGGTCGTACCCTAAATGCAACATCGGTCCCCCAACGCGACGTATTTTATTTTTTTACTTTTTAAAGGGATAGGTACATACTTATTATAATTTCGATTTTGTTAAGCTGTAAGTACATACGTTCCTAATAATTTAATAACCACATGACAAATCATTTTTTAGTTTTTCTTCCCCACTTTCACACCCATAACTTTTAAACGGCTCCACCGATTTTCATCAAACATGTCTAAGAACACTCGTACGTAAGTCACCTTTCATACAAAAAAAAACTAAATTGAAATCGCTTCATCCGTTCGGGAGCTATGATGCCACAGACAGACACACAGACAGACAGACAGACACGTGAAACTTATAACACCCCTCTTTTTGCGTCGGGGGTTAAAAACATAGCGGCCCGCTCCGCTGCAAACGCTACGTCCCGCAATGTTTATATCTGTCTGTAATATCTTCGAAAATATTCATTTAAATCATATGCTGTAAAAGGCCATATAGATCTATATTAAATCAACAATGTATTTAAGGTATTTAATTGGATAAGGATTAATGCTGTATTGGTTAAAATCGTTTCGAAAATTTGCCGTTATTTATCGTAAAGAGTAAATGACAAAAAAATGTTATTGTGGGATATCCATAAGCGATAGACATATACCATCGCTGAGTTTTCTGTAGTCCTTTTCAATGTGTACAATACTTAGTACATTATTTTGATAAATCTCGTAGGGTTCAGCCTGCGTTTGCAATGTAAGCGGAAAAACGTAATTATTTACGACATCACATTAGAAACCTCAAAAATAACAGTATTTCTCCACTAATTAATGGATGTTAATATACATATAAACCTCCCTCTTGAATCACTATCTATTAAAAAAAAACCGCATCAAAATCCGTTGCGAAGTTTTAAAGATTTATGCATACATAGGGACATAGGCACTGAGAAAGCGACTTTGTTTTATACTATTGTAGTGATAAAGCTGAAGAGTTTGTTTGTTTGAACGCGCTAATCTCAGGAACTAATTATTCGAATTAAAAAAGCCTTTTTGTGTTACATAGGCCATTTATAGAGGAAGGTTATAGGCTATATAACATCACGCCACGAGCCATAGGCGCGTAGCAGTAACCAAAAACGTATGTTAAACCGGATGAGACCACGCGGACAAAGTCGATAGCAATAGAAAAATTAAAAAATTCTTTTGACGTTAGTAAGCTTCATTATCACTGGGTAACATAGGCTATAATATATAACATCACGCTACGACCCACGAGAGCAAAACATTAGCCAAAGACGTAACTTAACGCGGGTGAAATAAGCTACGCGGTTTTTTTTTTTTTTTTTGCCATACCTATTACTGGAATCAAATGTAACAGTTCACATTAGGACCCATTAAAGTTAATGATAATTGCAATCCGTGGTGCTTGGCAATCTGAGCTTCTCCCAGTTGTAAATAATCCCTTTGTGCCTATTGGCCTAATTCTGTTCTGTCTCCTGCTTGTTTGGAGGGAAGTGGAAATTATATTTTTCTTACTCCTCCGCTAATGTTTTCTGATTAATTTCGTTGCGGGATCCAAGACAGTTAAATCGTTTCTCTGGGACTCGTCGAGCTTCATTGTCTCGGCGCTTTTCTTGTGGTCGCCACTGTTGATTCTGGCTTACAGGAGTTGCAGTGGTTTGGGAACAGTGTGGCGGGCTAGTCCCAAAAAAAAAAAAAAAGCTACGCGGACGAATTCGCGGATAGTTCGCTAGTAATATTATAAAAAAGAAAGTTTTTTTTTGTTTGTTTGTACCAATTAGGCTTCGAAACTACTGGACCGATTTCAACCATTTTTCCATCAATTAATACCTAAATTATCAAAGTCAAGGTCAAATCATTTATTTCAACTAGACTATTCTAAACGACATTCACAAGAAAGAAAAAAGAAATAATATTAAATCCATTTTGGTATTATAGCATTTTTTTCCAAAGTCTGTGAATGCAGTTCAGAATATTATGTTAATTAGTTATGGATGATCTTCTAGGAACGTTTTCCTGTAACTATAACGGTTAAGGTACCTGCCCTTACTGTCCCGCCTTAAAAATCCAGCCTGTATTGTTATACAGGGGTCTGATTTGAAAAAAAAAACCTTTTTCGTACAAATTATTTTTTTCAAATCAGATCAGTATGTAGTTCCTGTCCTGAGATTGACGCGTACAATCAAACAAACCCTAGCTTTAAAATATTAGTATAGATTTTTACTTCAGACGTCGGTGGACCTTCCATAACCTTGTTCAAAGTGGATATAATTAAGGCCAAAACCAGCCAGCCCATCATTAAATAATTCAATAAGCAGAATGACTACATTACTATGTACCAATAAAGTTCAAAAATTTAAAAATTATTTCGAAAAGAAAACGGGAGAATCTTTGACTTGACTTTGTTTAAATTATCATTCCGTCATGCAATGATGGATGTTCAAAATAAGTTTAGGCACAATGGGTCTTACTTATAAAAATAACGCTAATTCATACTTAGTTACCTCTTAATTGACTGACTGAACGATGAAACACTATTTTAATCTGTCAAAGTTTACAATAGAATCCATAGACTAAAAATGTCATCGTCACAGCTGATTGCAGCCCGCCAGGTTACTTCTGAACTATACTTAAACAACGGGTCCCCGCTGTTTAAATTTTCTGTCACTTAGACAACATCTCAACGCTGATTACCGTTTATAGGTAAGATTTTTCACCTGAGACACCGTTGAAAGTGGTTGCTATGTGAAAAATAATTGATTTTTAGTCAAGGATTTAAGAGTTAATCAATTGATAAGTAGCTAAGTATTATTTAGTGCTATTTTTATAAGTAAGGCTGTAAATGTTAGTGATTTTGGTGAAAGTGGGCCTTAATATTGAGACTATTGTGCAACAATTACCTGTGAAGACTGCCGTCGTCCATTTCCATGGCTAGGCACCCTACCACCTCGCCATCTTGCACCATCAAATCAAGTACAAAGAATTCAGTGAACGTTTCGATATTCTTGAACTTCGTGGAGTATCCATAGAGGGTGTGCAGAAGGGAATGGCCAGTACTGGAAGAAAACTCTTAATCACGCACGTTTAAAACTATAAAACCTTAACAAGTCTGTAAAGACTAATTAATGGTGATCGCTCAACACCAGAGATCGCTTTAGTGGTAATAGAGCTTTGAGATGGAGCTCGTCCGAGGATGTACTACCATCATACCTATGCCGCAAAGCAGCGTTGCTGTGTTCCGGTTTGAAGGGTATGGGTGCCGGTGTAGTTACAGGCACGTGAGGCATTTCGACTCTCTCTCTGTTTTCTCTCTTTGCTGGGATGTCAATGCATTTCCAAGGCATCCTGTATCACTGATGTCTATAGGCAGCGGTGATCATTTAACAGTGTGCGTTCGCGCAGCGGAATGTTGTTGAATTTAAAGATTTTAATTATGCAGATATTTAGTGTATGACGTCGTATAATTGTGTATAGTAAAAAAAAATTTGTGCACGCAGCCATTGTGGAGAAATTCACCAAAAACTGATTCCGCTGGGCCAACGTTGTCCTGGCGGAACTTTTTTAAATCCGTAGACTTTAGAAGAAAAGAGATGTGTCCAAAAATTTGTGTGTATTTGTGTGTAATTGTGTATGTATTAATAAAATTAGTGCATGCATAATCTTCGGAGAAATTCAAGTTTCCGCTACGCGAACGTTTGGCCTTTAGCTAGTTTTCATATAAAGCGCTTACATAGAGAGCTGTAGAATTTTACAGACGTTGTTTTGAATTTGTTTATATTTGTTTAAAAAACAGAATTAGAAAAAATCGTAGGGCTTAAAAGATAAAAATATAAACGTAAAATACGCTTATTAGGTCTAAGTTCTTAAAGTACGCACTTTGGGGCCCAGATTTTCACGTTTATACAAGCCTTGTAAGTGTCTGCAACATGTTGCCAAGTCTCAATAATGTTCCGTTAGTAATTAAAGAGTTATAGAACAATTTACCATGAATAGATCACCGTTTACAAAGCAGTCAAATATCACGACGTTCTAAAGGAATTGCATGGTAATATGTATGCCAATATTAGTGTATTCATTCGTCTATTCACATGCAAAATTTCATGTCATTAAATTCAGTAATTAAAGAAAAACAATTATAATACTGACGAGGCATCGAAAACCTACATAACCCGACCAAGTAAGGATGGCTACAAAAAAGCGGCCGTGCCATATATCTAAGAAACGTTCTTAACCTTCCAATATAGTATTTATTAATATGGTACAGTTGCGTACACAAGCGTTAGAAAAAAAATAAAACAATTGCATTTCTTGAATGATTTTTTTTTTTAATAATAACGCCAGTATCTACGGTACGTAATTGCTTTTAAAAGAAAATGTGCATTGAATGTACGTTTTTGCCCATATTTGGTCTTCTAGTTCATTCGTCCAATTATTTTTTAACAACTTGTGATTTGTTGGTTCTATATTTCTGTACTCATGATAATCCATTAGAAATTTTACTTGAACTTCATCAGATTCGTCTATAATATCAACATTTTTTTCATCAGAATCATCAAAATAAGGTTTACTGGTGGGTATGTTTTCAATGTCGTCAAAAAAAATAAAATAATGGCGTTTAATTGACATTTGTATGGCAGGTTTCTTCATCTGGTAATTAAATAATTCAGCTAACTGCTTTTGTATACAGTCATACATCTCATGGCTAACAGAAGGAACAGATTTAACAAATGTGTCTTTATGTATTCGTACTACTACTTTCATATTACTTAACGGTATAGTACTTTTTCTGCCGGCCATTTTATTTTTTTCCTCCCACCGGTAGCGCCGCGCGATGTGTTGGATGAATTGGTTTGGTTTGTAGAATTAGGTTACACTATAACATTAATAACACACTTTGTCAATATTATTATTAAGTACAGAGAATTGGGTAGATGACACCACTAATCAATTGACGTAGTTTTTATGAGCTGTCAAAACGCCATTCCCCCATAGATTTTCTATGACAATACTCAACTATAACGTCACTTTTTTGTCATCTCAATTCACTAACTATTTATTGATTTACTTCACTCTATAGAGAAAAGTCAACACTTAACGCTATAATTACCTACGAAACGTTCGTGCGTGAGAGAGAGAAATAGCAATAACGCGCGTCATACAGCACAGCACTAGGGCTATCTATTTACTTAGACTATTTAACCAAAGGACTAGCCTTAAGCGTACCGCTTCGAACAAAATAATTCTGCATATTTTGGTGGGGTGCGGGGGAACACGCTCACATACATAAGCCACTACCAGTATACTTCAATTAAAAAATCGATTCAAGAAGTAGTTTTTTTAAAGTTATTAGTACCTACGTAAATAGTACCTACTTTCTGTCATAGTCAAATACATTTAAAAAAGTAGGTGTACAAAAATAAATGACCTATAAATTATATCGAAACAACAATTTTATTATCACCTGTACCAATAAAAAACCGGTATTATACTGTAAATTTTGGGATGTTACATAAATATATGGCACGGCCGCTTTTTTGTAGCCATCCGAACTTGGTCAGGTTATGTAGGTTTTCGATGCCTCGTCAGTATTATAATTGTTTTTCTTTAATTACTGAATTTAATGACATGAAATTTTGCATGTGAATAGACGAATGAATACACTAATTATTGGCATACATATTACCATGCAATTCCTTTAGAACGTCGTGATATTTGACTGCTTTGTAAACGGTGATCTATTCATGGTAAATTGTTCTATAACTCTTTAATTACTAACGGAACATTATTGAGACTTGGCAACATGTTGCAGACACTTACAAGGCTTGTATAAACGTGAAAATCTGGACCCCAAAGTGCATACTTTAAGAACTTAGACCTAATAAGCGTATTTTACGTTTATATTTTTATCTTTTAAGCCCTACGATTTTTTCTAAATCTGTTTTTTAAACAAATATAAACAAATTCAAAACAACGTCTGTAAAATTCTACAGCTCTCTATGTAAGCGCTTTATATGAAAACTAGCTAAAGGCCAAACGTTCGCGTAGCGGAAACTTGAATTTCTCCGAAGTTTATGCATGCACTATTTTTTTTAATACATACACAATTACACACAAATACACACTAATTTTTGGACACGTCATCTCTTTTCTTCTAAAGTCTACGGATTAAAAAAAGTTCCGCCAGGACAACGTTCGCCCAGCGGAATCAGTTTTTGGTGAATTTCTCCACAATGGCTGCGTGCACAAATTTTTTTTTACTATACACAATTATACGACGTCATACACTAAATATCTGCATAATTAAAATCTTTAAATTCAACAACATTCCGCTGCGCGAACGCACACCATTTAACATTAGGGGGTATTATTAGCTGTATCAGAGCCGTGCTGTTGTCATTGACGTATCTAGAGTTAAGTTTTCAGGGGGGGCTGGCCCCTAAGATGCCATGGCCGATGCGATGCAATGCGGTCAGGCGAAAGGTGAGCCCTACAGCCTGGGGTAGGCACTAGACCATTCTGGGGGTGGGCACAGCTCACCCGGCCCCCCACTATATACGCCAGTGGCTGTTGAAATAATTCATCTATTGCATAGTTTTCTCGTGGATTTAATTAAAATATAATAAGACCGTAGCGTGTCTGCTTTAATTAAGGGGATTTTGTAGACAGCGTGTTTCATACACAAAGTGTCATATTTTTATAATAAGTAATTAAAAAATAATAATATAAAAGCTTATTTATTGTCTACTGCAGAGCAAAGGCCTCTTTTTATAAAGAGAAGGTCCGGGCATTGATAGCCACGCTTTACTCAAGGCGGATTGTTGATTTCAGACTCGAATTTCAGGTTTAAGTGTGAACGAGTAACAAAGATCCATCCAATCATCTTCAAAAACTTTCGCATTTATAATATTATTAGTAGGATAGTAGGATCAGTAGGAAGATAGCGGTTCGTGTGCAGTGTGAGACTACCCTCGCAGTGCGTCACGGCCGCAGCAGTCCGGCACCAAACGATTACAATGACAGAGCTCTGAAGGCGGTCGGTGGTGTCCACACCGATGAGGCGAGATTTAAACCTTCTAAAAGTCAAAAATACTCTATTCATGCAGCAATATAGTTCAAAATTGTACTTGCAAATTTTTGAATTCTCGCCTCGTGAGTAGAAATATTAGTTCATACAACATTGAACTATAATGCTACAAAAATAGAGTATTTATTCTTTTGCAAACTGGATACGAGCGTGGCTTCAATTCTCCTTAATCCAATCGTCGCTTCACCGGTTTGAAACCACCTTGGGGGGTGGAAGTTTTACCGATCAGCCACTGCGCATGTTCTCTTGGCTATAGTCTTTCCGTAGTTGACGGTACCCCCTCCAAAAGGTCGTTGGTATATTTTTCCTTCTTTTGTCCTTGACCATGGCATGCCCATGTTCTCTAATTCGAACACGCAGTAGGGAGCTTCTCGTGTTAGGTAGTGTATGGAGTCCTGTCGGAAATCAAATGATTACTTTATACATTTTGTGCGTGAGTGTAATGTCTTCTAACTTGCGTGCTAATTAGAAATAAGCTACTTTTGCCGTGGTCATGCCATGGTCCATTACCAATGGACAAAAATACTACTGTTCAGTAGACTGAACAGTAGTATTTTTGCAGAACCGACATTGCTCATAAAAAAAAAAAGAAAGAAAGAAAAAATCATTTATTCTTGCGAAAGCGACGCACAACACAAAAAGTTAAAAACAAATAAGAAATAACAATAATATTAATCTATAAACGCCACTACCGCGCGAAAAGGCTGACGCTCAGCATAAAGCCATGCCATGCTCATCATCTCATTACTGAAACTGCTCTAGCAGTTTAAAGTTTGTTTCGACATCGATACCATGACACAACTTCTGTAAAAAAATCTTTTGTAGCTCTATTTAATTGATTGATTCTATTTTTGAAAAGGCTTTGATTAGTGGAAGAAGTCAGTTGATAATTTCCCATGGTTAGAATAAAAAACTTCTCTCATAAAAATTATTTCAGCCCCGGACCACAATTAAGGGGCTATCCCGCACACAGGACAACGAAAATACACATTTTTTTTGTTGCATTGTCTGGCGAATTTGTACATATTACAAGCTTGAAAATAAATTAAGTGTATTGCCAAGAGTTTAAAGTTAAGACTTTTCTATAAATATTTCATGACAATAAAGCAGTATCATAGTAAAAAAAATGCAAAAATGCGCATATTTTTTTTTATCGTCGCGTAGATCTTAGAATTTTCTGCGTAAACTACATAATTATATGTAAAAATACACTCGTATTATATAAATTATTCCATTGAACCGTGTATTTTATCTCAATTTAATGAAAACCTCAAAAATTTCTTGATTTTGGTGGTTATTTGATAAAATTTACATCGCTATTTTAAACTTTATTTGTTGCCGCGATACGTTTTTGTCTTACTCGTATTTGCTTATTATAGAATAAGCAAAAGTAGTAAGATAGATAATCAACAATATCGATGCTAATCTATACATATAATAAAATTGTAGCGATGTCAAAACTGTACATTTAATATTTTTGAGAAAAAGTGATTGCTACGAGGTCGGGGAATGATTCTAATGCCGAAAATACAATTTTTAGAATTTTTGTCTGTTTGTCTGTTTGTTTGTTAGAGCATCACGCAAATACTGCCGGACAAATTCTGTTCAATTTTTGTATTTATATTCCACATAGGCCAAATTTGACCGTAGGTTATAAATTATCACGCTATCTGCTTTGGGGGCTGAGCAATGTTGCATTATGTTTTGTTCTCCTACAGATTACATCGCGTTTATAAAAATACGAGACTAAACATAAGAATACTTTAGGTAGCTGGGGTTTAAACTACTGAAATAATTATCATAACGCTATACCTTCAAGGAGCTAAGCAGTTAATCGTGACAGAGTAGAACGGCTATTTTAGGGTATTTTCTATCAGAGCTTGTGGTCTAATGGTTCGATGACCGCATTACAAGTCGCTGGGTATGAGTTCAAACCCCAATAACTGTTTTACGTTTTGTGATTTTTTACATACATTTTTAATTCTAGAACATTTCCAAAATTTAATAAAATTAAGATGGGATTCTTCCGCCATAACATTTTGCTTTCTTATTTTTCAAATATTTTATTATTTCTGCAAAAAATAATGTCTATGCAATCATAGTTTCATATAAACAATATTGAAGCCAAAATTATTAATTTATCAAAATCAAAAAAATAAACAAACTGATAGGTGTGGGAACGATAGTAAAGCGGAAAATAAACGTATTGTTAAAAAAAAAACTGTCTGTTTGACTCTTTAAAAATAGTCTTTAAATGTCGGGCAACACATGGCTGTTTTATATAACGCGATTGAATTATTTTCGCATCGATGATTCCCCTAACAATAATTTACACCAGTTGAGACATGTACAGTACCTTCTAGATACATCACTGAGTTCACTACCGGGAAGCAGGTACTCTGGCAGCTTCAAGTAGTCATGAGGCTGTTTTCCTTCCCACAATCTACTTCTCTCTTTGTGTGGTGGGTTTCGTAATAAAAAGTGAGGCTATTTGGGTATTTGTAACAAATAATGGAGTTAGGAAGTTAAGTATTATTGCATTATGTTTATTATCCGCGAAGATTTTACCACGGGACTGGTGTAAAATACATAAAATATTCAAGATTTTTAACATAATATTTATCCTATGAAATAAAAATCGTCAAGTCATAGCCACAAGGAGTTAAGCAGTTAATTGTGTAATAGAATTCAAAACGAGACCGATTCTGGCCACGACGGCTAAATATAGCAGACTAGCCAAGTAGGCAGGAGATATTAAAATGCACAAGCGTGTGAGCAAACGCTCCCCTTCCCTAACTCCCATAGTCCGATGTGTCGGCAATCCGACACAACCGGGGAGAGATCAGGCGCAGCACCAACGGCTTTACGTGCTTTCCGAGACACGTGAGTGTTACACCACCAACGTCCGTACTCCGGGCTGTTACTGAGAAATTCGTAATGGAAAAACCCTTTACCCCATGATCAACAGTTTTGCTGGCCACCAGGAGACCAACGGGGCCGTTCAAATATGACATAGTTGTTTTTAGTTAATTGTGTTACGTAAATAAAGTGAATAGTTCCACTGTTTAATGAAAACCATGTAAAATATTTTATGTGGGTCAATTCCAATCAATTGTTACTTTTTGTTATTATTTTAATAGGTTTTTATTTTGATGCAGTAGGATTTCAATATTATAATAAAACAGGTTTAGGTGGGTGTAGTTTTTTGCCTTACATAACTTAAAAAATATGCATGGATCGACTGAAGAGGAATGACAGGAACAGAATTGTACTGATTCCACAAATTCTAGCTACGCTAAGAATATTTTTCGTAAGTAAAAAACGGCGCCTCTGACTATTTAAAGAGTTACCAAGTTATATCGATAGTAGGATCGCCGCAACACCATGATGCTCTGACGCAGGTATTCTCCGGACATGTTGACATGAGACATGAGGACACGCCAGAGTGATATCATTGTGAGGATCATCCGGTGGACACGGTGAAGCATTAGGTGGAGGTCTGCCCTGCTTTGGCGGAACACCGCCGTGTCCTCATAGAGGCGATCGACGGCAACGGGCCTCCGGTCGGCGAGCGTTGGGTGGCTCGCCGTCCGATCAGAACCATACCGGTGCCGACGTCGCGTTGTGTTTCACACATGTCTCAAAGAGATATCAGCACAGTAGACGGGGCCCGCTAGGGCCAGTGCCTGCTACGGTTACGGAATTTGTTCGAAAGACTCACCGCGGCTCTGGAACGCGATGGGCATTAGGAGAAAACGGATGGATTTTAGTCAGTAAGAGTCTGACACTTCCTTCTGCCAGAACGGAAGAACTCGTATGACGATTTTCCATCATTAAAAAAGAAGGATCACTGCACCGTGGGCCTACCAACCTCGACACTTCATACAAGTGTCGTACGATTTATCTGCAAACGTTATGTGTGCAATACTTTACTGACTGGGCTGCGCTACGCTACTAAAAAACATACTTCTATTCCAAATAGCTAAACAGAAATAAATTAGCTACAACAGGAAGGGTACCAAAAATAATTAAACCTATACGATATAAAAAATGTCTCTCAGACTTCAAGCTTTTACGATACATGTAGAATCATGCATCAATCATTAATCATGCATCGCATGCAGAATTTCTTCTAATAGGTAGGTACTGTCAACAGACCATTTTCTGCATGCTTACAAATGAACTTCAAAATGAAAATGAAGGTTACCTATTACCGTCATTCTGCAATAGATGAAAGGTAAAATGATGAAAGATAATTTGAGAGATAAAACTTTGCTTAGCCTTTTAATAAGTCATATGCTTACTGTTTTTGTCCATACTTTTTCCCAACAACATAATTATTATTAACTTGGTTATAACACGAAGTTCAGATTTAGTTGGCAGTTGCTCTGATTACAAGATTCATTTCTACGGTTTTGATACTAGACAGATCGAAGCTACAATGTGAGTGTTAAAGCAGAACCTATTAAAAATGCTTTTCAACGGTTAGAGAAAGAAAACCAAGTAAATTTTGACACCACATCACAGTATTTTCGAAAGGAATAGAAAAGCCATATCATATACCCTCCGCATAAATATGTTTTAATCCCAGGTATGGCGCAAGCTCATTACCAACCGGACAAAAAATCAGACTCCGGGCGTCTACTGACTAATTTTTAAAACTCACAGTTGTAACATTATTAACCTTAGAAACCATTTGACATGGCTGGAAGATTATGATGACATAGTATTCAATCCTTAATTGGTTAAGTAACACTAAGGCTGACGTGAGCGAAGCCGCGGGCAACAGCTAGTATACAAATAATCAACAATAAATAATCTGCTGGTACCTGATCTCCTAGCCAATCTGATCCCTTGACAGTGTCATAATAGTGGTATTTCCAATCGTCTTCATGCATGCTTCCTGAAGAATAAAAAAAAAAAAAATGAGAGGTTTAAAGAAAGCAACATGTACTGATTCGATGTAGTTCATGAACCACTGTGCAATGATTTTGAATGTCTTGTTATCGTGTGGGCAGTAAAGTGTAAACGACCCCACACACCAATTTGAATGTCTACTACATACATACATACCATCACGCCTGTTTTACAAACAATCGGTCCGATCTGCTACTGAGAATTTCATAGAAAGTCTGAATAACACACTTTGCTCGACCTGGGAATCGAACCCAAGACCTCTAACGTAGCAGTCGCGCTTATGACTAGTAGGCTAACGAGGCTCTACTGTAATAATAATTATCTAAGGAGGGTCTCGCTAGGCGGCTAGATCTTGATCCCTTGAAGTCCTGGGGTTTGATTCAGAAGGCAATACTTCTGGACACGGCCCGCATTGTTACGAGGTTTCTCTATCTGGGGCCCTGACCACCCGGTGGCTTGGTGACCATCCATACGCTTTTGAGGTATTCTGAACTGCCTTCACAGATTTTGGAAAAAATATATAGTCAGCGAAAAACATCAACCATGCCCTTATTGTCCCATCTCAAAAGTCCGTCCTGTATACCCTATATAAAGATACCATTCACGCGTGACCTCTCGTTTACTTCAACTTTTTCACATTATGCAGCCTTGAGTCGAGGCACCCGCATCGTTAAGCCACTCCGCCCCCACGACCGACATTTGGACATATTTTTCAGAGAAGGAATTATAACAATTCACCAACACACACTGCCGAGGAAAATCAGTCGTGTCGTGGGCGAGAAGCCTAAGACTCTATATACTATAGTATAGTTTTGCACTTACCAATAGCAGCATTCATGCCACCCTGTGCAGCTATAGTGTGGGATCGAGTGGGGAACAGCTTGGTTACTATGGCAACTGAGAACTTTTCTTCAGCCAAGCCGACGGCTGATCGAAGACCGGCACCTCCTCCGCCGATGACCACAACGTCGTGACAGTGGTGTTTGATGGTGTATGTCCCATTACGATAAATATCTAAATGACAATAAACGAATTAACAAGATAAACACTAGGCAGAATACGCAATTTCGTTTACTTGGGGTACATATTTTTTTGTCAGTTCTTTTGATTTAAAAATCAAGCTACTAACGATAAAGTTTATAGGATTAATCTGAAAGTCCCTGTTAAAAAAAAAAAAGATTTTTGCAGATCGCTTGATAAATGAAGGAGTTCTGAGGTAGCAAACATAAAAAATGATACAACTGAGAATTCCCTCCTTTTTTGAAGTCTGTTCAAAATGCTGAATGTTGTAGTCCAACGAAGTTTCCTTAAACGTATCTAAAGGTGAGAGTCAAAATGGCGGGTGTACCATGAGGAATTAAATTGTACCAATTACCAAAAAAATGTACCTAAAAAGTACTATTTAGTACCTAGCGTTAAAAAATTTGTACCTACTTCAGAACAAAGTTATTACCAAATTAAGGTACACCCGCCATATTGAAATCAAGACGGCGGGTGTACTGTAATATTTCATTATTTAACCATTTCTCGTAAAATATAATTATACCAAAAAATTGTACCTAAAAAGTACCTCAAGTAAAAAGAAACACACACTTGATCAGAGGGATAGTTCCTGAGAAACAATTATCATGATAAGTATATTGATCGATGGGTCCTATGTATAAGGGCCAAACTAACAATTTGGCCATTTTGACTTTTTTATGTTAAACGTATCTTATAGATGTAATGAATTATGTGAGCTATTAAAAAAAAAGATTTCTGCTTAGAAACACTATTTTTTATTACAGTATAACGGCATATTGTAACATGAATTTAAACGTACAAGGTCCTAATAGTCCAGTCAAATTAGTCCCTATCGATCCCACTTGTGCATTTTTTTTTTATTGACTGTCAAAGTTTTCAAAAATGGATTTTTCGCGTTTTTCAGCTAAACGGTACATTTTACAGCAAAATTAATTCTGACCTAAATTGTAGATCATCCGATTGTCTAAGCTTATTACTCTAAGCTAACCTACGATAAGCAAGGTTAGTAGGTTGATAGGAAAGGTCGGTAGGGGTAGGAGGTAGGTAGGGTAGGGCAGGCAGGTCTCCGCCAGATCCTGGTGGCAGAATGGGAGGATCAACTTGCGCGACCCAGCGCAGGGCACGCTGCTATAGCGGCTGTAAGTCCCGTCTTTAAGGAGTGGCTGGAGAGGCGTCATGGTGCCTTCTCCTTCCGGATGACGCTGGTGCTTTTTGGGCACGGGTGCTTCGGAAAGTACCTGTATCGTCGGTAGGGTAGGTAAGTAGGTAGATAGATAGATAGGTAGGTACAGTTTGGTAGAGTAGGTGGGGTTTTAAAGGGAACTTAGGATTTTGGGTCGGGGTTTTTTTAAATTTTTAATTTAATTTTTTAAGTAAATAAATACTATAGTATAAATGAGGAGGATAGTTGTCTTAGCAAACAAGCAAATAATCGTAAGAATCTGAAGTTATAGTAAATTTAAACTTAAGAAGCGTGTCCTGTAAAGTTGTAATTTTGCATTTTCGCCCATATGCATAGGATCCGTCGATAATATACAGGATGTTTTTTCGGAAGCGTACCTGTAGGGAAACTACTGTAACTACTGAAGACAGTAAATTTTTGTCAAAGGAAACATTGCTTTATTTTTTTAATGAAACAAAAATGCCTTTACGTGTTGCCACACCCGGGAATCGAAACGACTTAAACCCGAAAAAATGAACACTTAAGCTATTACCTTAAGACGCGGACAACAGCAATAATAATGAAAATAACAAAAATATTTTTTGTTATATTTAGCACGCCTTTTTTATTTCTTTCTTCCTATTCCAAAAAGTTAAACTAAAAATTACATAAATTGTTAAATAAATAATACAATAACTAATATTTGCTTCTAATAATAAAATATAAATCAACATAAACATGACAAGTTTTTACTTAAATTATGGTTTCAAAGAAACAAAAAACAGCCACTCGTGCTATACAAGATTATAACTAATATTTGCTTCTAATAATAAAATATAAATCAACATAAACATGACAAGTTTTTACTTAAATTATGGTTTCAAAGAAAAAAAAAACAGCATCTCGTGCTATATAAGATTCGAACTCGAGACATGGACAGTGAACTCTTCGCTTAGCACAAACAGCTACCAGCATATACATTAGATTTACGCGAAATTTTGCAGTGCAATGGTCGAAGACGGCTCGTGTCTATACCGCGCCCCCGGAACGCAAAGGGCACATAAAAGAACATAGATGGGTTTTAGTCAGTGAAAGTCTGACACTCCCTCCCGCCCCGCCCAGGGCGGGGGAAGTTACTTGATGATTTCCCATCTATAAAAAAAAGGTATTCAACTGCATCCGGTTAGACTGGAAGCCGACGTTTATACCATTTTTAGTTCTATGGGAGTGAATGTACCTTTAATGTCTTATTTGAGTAGACTACAACACGCTATTAAAAGTTATTCAAAATGAATTTCTTACAACAATTTCATGGTTTTTGTTTAATTTAATTTACCATGTTTGCAGAGAGATTGACCCTTGACCCTGTCGATTGGTGCCATAAAAAGACAGGATGTAACTTTTTTGTGTTTAAGTCGGTTCGATTCCCGGGTGTGGCAATATGTAAAGGCAGTTTTGTTTCATTAAAAAAATAAAGCAATGTTTCCTTTAACAAAAATTTACCGTCTTCAGTAGTTACAGTAGTTTCCCTACAGGTACGCTTCCGAAAACACCCTGTATATCAATATACTTATCATGATAATTGTTTCTCAGGAACTATCCCTCTGATCAAGTGTGTGTTTCTTTTTACTTGAGGTACTTTTTAGGTACAATTTTTTGGTATAATTATATTTTACGAGAAATGGTTAAATAATAAAATATTACAGTACACCCGCCGTCTTGATTTCAATATGGCGGGTGTACCTTAATTTGGTAATAACTTTGTTCTGAAGGAGGTACAAATTTTTTAACGCTAGGTACTAAATAGTACTTTTTAGGTACATTTTTTTGGTAATTGGTACAATTTAATTCATCATGGTACACCCGCCATTTTGACTCTCACATCTAAAGGGCATCTAATAATCTCAGAGACTTATGGGACAGCCTTATGTGTGCAATTTGAAAATAGTGGGCTTCATATCTACGTGCCGAAAGCACATTAATTATGTTTTTAAAGTATGTTTTATTTTTTATTTTTTTTAAACTATATAACATAATTATTGCAATAATAGTAGGATGCGCGAATGCTGTTTATACAATGTTGTGTCATAGACTTTACTTCATTTCTTTCATCAATATACATGGTAGACGCGAACGCTATGTTGTTTCTGTACTGCTGGGCAAAGGCGTTAACGTGTCTGATGTCCTTCCAAATATTCACCATTTTTTTTTGTGAGCGTAGAAAATGCCTAACGCATGCCACGCCATCCGGGGAGACAACGTGGTTATGTGGGGCTTGCACCCACTAAAAATTCCGCGTGTGCACCTACTTTCGCCTTGATGAATGGACCGCGAGAACTGCTACGCATGACGTTTGCGACCCGTCCAGCGTGGCCCACATCTGGGCTCCATCTTCTTTGCCCGCCTCCGGGCTCTCTCCTCCTTCAGCGATGTCCGGGTACACTGAGACATCACCACTACTCCAGGGACCGTGCAGCGAGGACGACCTCCTGCACTACCTCAAACCAGCCCTAACGATGTGTGCCTAGGTCATCTCACCACAATTTCCTGGGCTGGCCTCGGCGACTTTTCATAAGGTTAGAAGGTTACTAATAAAACTAACAGGAAAAGCTCAACATAAAAAATGATAATAATTATTATCCCGATGGGCCGAATTTTGGCCACTTTCAATAGACACTAGCCAAGTGCGCAAAACATGTTATAGTGCACAACTGCGCATATACAGGCGCGCTCACAGTCCAATAGGTCTGTAATCCGTCACGATCGGGGAGTGACTTTACGGACTAGACCAGCCTTTCCCAAAGTGGGCGATAACGCCCCCTTGTGGGCGCTGCAGGCCTAAAGGGGGGCGGTAAGAGACCCAGAGAAAAAATGGGCTTGGGGGGCGATTTGTAATTTCATCTAGCTAGGAGGATTCTTAGACATCCTTAGAAGGGAAGTACGCGGAAGACGTTGTTTGATTGATTTTAGTAGAGGACCCCCCCCTCCCCCCGTCATGACTAATTTCTAATCGGTTACGGAAAAAGGGGGGCGCTCAAAAATAATTTATTCTCAAAGTGGGCAGTAGACACAATAAGTTTGGGAACCTCTGGACTAGACGGTTTTACGTACTTTCTGAGGCAGTAGTGTGTCACACCATCGACTTCCAAACTTACTGCTAGTTCTGCTACTAACAAATTCCTACTGAAGAAACCAAAACACATCTTGACCTTTTTCTTTTCGTGTTGATATCATCATGGATACCCATCTTCCCCCTTCCAGGGAAGAAGAGAGAGTTAATTCTTACTTTTATTGACTAAAATCCCACGGGATGCTTTCTGATACCACGACTCAAGAGCCCGGTATTCGCTTGACGCATGATTTGTGCCCCCGACTGGTTTTGCACCGCCATTAGCAGGGTAGGCAGCACATTCCCCTAAAAAAGTGCGCTTGGAATACGGCGCGCCACCAGTTTCCCCAACCTGGGACTCTAATCCAGGTCTCCACGCTTAATAGTTGCGTTTGAGACTAAGAGACTGCTGACGGGGCAGTCATGTTATCAACAGCTTGTAAGTGTTAGGTAGTGTATAAGTATAATACTTACTTTTCATAGGTATTTTCGTAGGCAGTCGCGATATCAAAACCCGACTGAGATCCTGTTAAAACAATCGTTATTTATTATACCCATGTTTCGAGGAAGGCTATTTATAACATCACGGTACGACAAATAGGGGCGGAGTATATTGCAATGACGTAAACAAATATTCCTTTTAAGAGCTTCGGTTTATTGGCTGCGTAAACGGTTATAACGCAATAATTATGTTTTACGGAAATGTTTACCTTGCAAAGTTTAAAAATAGTCATCAATTTTTTTTTGTTTTTTTTTATCGATCTTATTTTTTTTAAGAGCTTTGAATGATATAACGCGGTTTCAAAATAACTGCAACAACTACTACACTAACACACCACACCACTACACTACACCACTACTACTACACTGCACTACTGCACTACTACTGCTGCTGCTGCTTTTAATAACTGTGGGTGTACATTGGAGGAGCTCGTGGCTAAATAATTACAGCCGCATAGACCGATCTTCCGGGTTAAGCCACGCTTGCCGAGGTTGGTCTGTGGATGGGTGACCATTTACCATAGCGAGTTTCCTCCGTGCCTCGGAAAGCACGTAAAGCCGTTGGTCCCGGCTGTCGTTTGTAGATCTTTGACAGTCGTTACTGTTAGTCAGAAGCCAGAAAGTCTGACAATCAGTCTTACCAAGAGTATCGTATTACCCATTACTGGGTTGTGGAGGTCTGATAGGCAGTCGCTCCATGTAAAATACTGATATTCAGCTGCATCGGGTTCGACTGGAAGCCGACCCCAACATAGTTGGGAAAAGGCTAAGCAGATGGGGTGTACATTGGTACACCTCTGCCTAACTCTTCGGGGAATACAGGCGTGATGGTATATATATATTCAAAATAACTATATACAATCACGCCTGTATTCCCCGAAGGGTTAGGCAGAGGTGTACCATTGTACACCCACAGTTCGCCGGTATATTTAGGTCCCATGTAATAGGGGGCGAGCCTATTGCCATTTACCGGGCACAAATCTTAAACTTCGAGCTGCTACTGAGAATTTCATAGCATAACACTTTGCTCGACCTGGAAATCGAACCCAAGACCTCTAGCGTAGCAGTCGCGTTTAAGACCACTAGGCTACCGAGGCAGTAGGCGGCGTACTCGTGAATATAATGGAAAACATGCAACTTTTAATGGCAATTTTTAGGATAAGAGCATATTTTTATAGATAACTAGTATCGACCCGCGACTTCGTTCGCGTCAAATTTGAAATATTATATTATAATCTATCTACTGCCCCGTTGGTCTCGTGATCGCAAGCGAGACTGCTGTGCAAGGGGTCCCGGGTTCGATTCCCAGGTCGAGCAAAAAGTGTTATTGGGTTTTTCTATGAAATTCTCAGTAGCAGCTCGGAGTTTGGATTTGTGCCCGGTTAATGGCAATAGGCTCGCCCCCTATTACATGGAACCTAAATGTACCGGCGAACTGTGGGTGTACATTCATACACCTCTGTCTAACCCTTCGGGGAATACAGGCGTGATGGTATATATATATATATTTTTTTATTATAATCTATCTCAGTGTTTAATTTCACCTAGATCCGTTCAGCCGTGGTTTCTGCCTACCCCCATGGGAAAAAGGCGTGAGTTTATGTATGTATGTATGTATCCGTTCAGCCGTTTAAGCGCGGAAGCGTAAGAAACATCCACCCATCCATCATCACAAACTTTCGCATTTATCATATTAGTTCAAATAATATTAGAAGGATAGTACGATTCCTCCTATAGCTATATACCCACATACCTATATACCTATATTTCCTTAGTCCTAACCTCTAATTTGCGAAATTGAATATCTTTATAAGCAAACGTGAGATCGATGGCGTTTTTTGTCACATATTGTGCAAGCGACCCGCCCTCGCTTCGCACCGGGTACCGTCGGGTCTCGTCGAGCATCCTTCTTTCTACTACCCTACTGATATTATAAATGCAAAGGTTTATGACGCTCGGATAGATTGATAGATGGAATTTTTATTACTCTTTCACGCTTAAACGGCGGAATTGATGAAAGGAGATGGCTAAATGGAAGTATAGACCACTGCCCCTTGTGCCAGGTACCATGTATAAATATGGTACTTAGCACAATGTAATGCTGAATGGCTAAATATTTTTTTTTTTATTTCATGTAAAAAAGTGTCAGATACTTTTTGGGAATAATATAATGGTAAAATAATATTGCCTACAAAGGAAAAAAGGTGTGTTTGACAGTATATAATTATCTTCAACTCACACTTTCGAAAAATAATAAAACTAAAAACAAAAATGAGGTTGTATATTTATAAGCGAATGTTTGTGATGAAAAGTTTTTCTTTTTTTTTTAGACACTTTACTATGTTTAATAGTTCACGAAAGTGCTAGGAAAATATTAAACACTACATAATTCATGAATGATTTTTTAAATATTATGAGGTTATGTAAGATTCATAGACATTCCAGAATGTATCTGGCCCGGGGGCAGTCATTTAGCCATCACCTTTGGCACAGAGAGAGATTGTAGTGTGGAACAACACATAAGATACTTTTCATCCCGGAAAAATGTACGCTTCCCGTGTGAGAGCATACCAAATTTGACGCAGATGATGTCGCGGGAAGAAGCTAGCAATTAAATAAACCTTTCATGAAAAAATATCTAACTGTTCGTGAAAACCGCAAAGAAATTGGCGCCAGCCGGACGTAACCCCCGATCGATGCCCGGCCGCTCTGCCCCCGCATTATAATCTCATATATCTTCCAAGATATCCATTTCATTGATATAATGTACAGGGCAATTTTGATAAACATTAAATGCACAAGGTATAGTAACGCTAAAAGGAATAATGCTGTATTGTTCAATATAGCTTCGTATAACATTTGTTTTGGAATTTATTTAAATGTTAAAAATGGTTACTGTGGGTTATCCTTAGGAGATAGACATATATCGTCGTAGATATTTTTGTAGACCTTTTCAATATGTACAAGTCCCGAGCTCGCTTAGCTCGCTCTTTCAAGCATAATTTCTCTAACCATAATAATGATTAAGCATAACAATCTTAAGTTATGCCGAAACAAATTAGTCTTTAAGATGATTATGCCAACATAAAATGTATGCTTAAAAAAAATATGCCGAAGTGTTATTATGCCAAAACAAATTGTGCCAAAATCGTTATGCCGAAGTAGGTATCTTAGGACAAAGAACATTATACGAAAAGAAGGAATCCCATATGTTATACATATAAACCTTCCTCTTGAATCATCATCTGCCTAGCCTTTTCCCATCTAATAATAATATGGGTAATACGATACTCTTGGTAAGACTGGTTGTCAGACTTTAAACCTTCCTCTTGAATCACTATCTTTTTATGAACCGCATAATACCGCATCACCGTTGCGGAGTTTAATATATCTAAACGTACAGACGGCAGGAAGCGTCTGGTTTATAGGTACCTACTTGAAGAGATTATACTCTCAACATTCGTAAAAAAAAAGCTTTTTCCAAATTGTTATACCCTTGAATATCTATTTATACGGGACTAATATATATCGTTAATCTTATTCTGCGAGCACGAATCAAAGACACTACAAGACATTTGAATACTTGTGAGAAGGCCAACAGTCTAACAACTAAAATACGACCAACGAATATATGGTATATAAATATATCAAAACCATTTACCTTTGCAGCAAACATGATTGTATATAAATAAAGTAAAACGTTCGTATGAATTATTTTGTAAGTATTTCGTTAAAACTCATAGACGTTACTGACAGTAAAGGAATAAAGTTGAGTCTCTTTTGTTATGTCACAATTTACTTTTCTTTTGTGCCTAAAAAGTTCCGGCCAGGTACAAGCCGGGCACACGGAGGGTCCTTCTATCACTGAACAATAATGAGACCAAATACAAGAAATGAGGTTGTTATTGAAAAATAAAAACCTCATTTCTTCTATGAGGTTTTTTATTTTTAACTTTATTTTAAACTAGCTTCTATTCACGGCTCCGTTCGCTGTGTTTTATCACCCATGTTAAGTTACGTCTTTAGTTACTGCTCCGCTCGCGAGGTTACTTAGCGTGATGTTATATAGCCTTCCTTGATAAAAGGACTAATCAATACAAAAATAATTTGTTAGTTCGAACCATAGCTTCTGAGATGATCGCGTTCAACCAACTAACCAAACAAACAAACTCTTCAGCTTTATAATATTGGTATAGATTTATTACTATCTTTTTGGAATACTTACTTTTTATTTGGGTACCTTTTTATTTTTCAAAAACGCTTGAACAAGTATTATTTCTTTTTATCAAGTGCCTTAATATAAACATAGAGAAATTGAATATGAGAGAGATATAATTGCGTATGAGAGTTATTATTGACTTCAATAATGACGAGCTCTCATACGCGATTCTCTTACAAACCAAACGCGTGGCACGTGCCTACTACGGCGGCAGGAACTTGCCCTGCGCCTCCCGACCCCCCGGGGCGGCCTCATCTGTTGCGGCGGTTGGGGCTCGAGGCTTCCCTCTCCCTCCAGCGAGCGGCCATAGTAATAGGTACATTTAATCTGAGAAAATTTCCAGTGACTGATTACCTATTACGGTTCAAAAGATACAGCCGGCTTATTCTGTAAGAAATCTCCCTCAGTGAGTTAAGGTGAAGTGAGCTAAAACTGGGCCGTCACTATGACGATCCTAGGGATTGACAGGTCGCCACGCGCTCACTTCACGGAAGGAGGGTTTTACAGAATAACACCGCAGCTCTGTGTCTGACGGACGGATATCCAGACGGGCGTAGTTTTAGATAAAGAAAAAAACCCCCGACACAAAATCCTAAGTTTCCTTTAAAAACTAAAAAAATTAAATACGTCACGTTGGGGGACCGATGTTGCATTTAGGGTACGACTGTCCTTAGCGGTCCCCCAACGCGACGTATTTAATTTTTAAAGGGAACTTAGGATTTTGTGTCGGGGTTTTTTTTTTTTATTTTATACTTTTTATAGGTACATGCTTATTATAATGACGATTTTGTTCAATTGTAAATAAATAGGTTCCTAATAATTTAATAACCCACATGACAAATCATCTTTAGTTTTTCTTCCCCAAATTCACCCCTATAACTTTTAAACGGCTCAACCGATTTTCATCAACCATGTCTAAGAACACTAGCACATAAGTCACCTTTAATACAAAAAAAAAACTAAATTGAAATCGCTTCATCCGTTCGGGAGCTATGATGCCACAGACAGACAGACAGACAGACATACGGACACGTCAAACTTATAACACCCCTCTTTTTGTTTTAAAAGAGTTGAATATTAGAGAAAAGAGTTCCGTTTGGCACCATTTGATTACGTAACTATAAGTTCAATAGTTAATATTGGATTAATAATTTAAATAAAATATTTTAGACTGCCTCGTTGGCCTAGTGTTCCTAAGCGCCACTGCTACGCTAGACGTCTTGGGTTCGATTCCCAGGTCGAGCAAAAAGTGTTATAAGGTTTTTCTATGAATTTCTCAGTAGCAGCTCGGGGTTTGGATATGCGCCCGGTTAATGGCAAAAAACATACCGGCGATCTGTGGGTGTACATTGGTACATCTCTGCCTATCCCTTCGGGGAATACAGGGGGGATAGTATGTATGTGTATGTATTTTAGACTGTAATCACTAGTGTGTTAGTGCCAAAACACATACACGTGATACTATGCCCCATCGTGTCACGTTGCGACGGCACGGTGTCCTGGAAGTCTATGACGTACAAACTTCTGCCGCGACTTCGTCTATTCAACTTCAAATCTAGATCCGTTCAGCCGTTCTAGTCCAAACATGCATCTAAACTTTCGTATTTAAAATATAGTACATACAGACCTATACTTATTTTTTTAACCGACTTCAAAAAAAGGAGGTTATCAATTCGACCCGTATGTATGTAATACCTATTGCCAGAATTGCCCAGTTTTAGTATATGTTAGTCTATATCAGCGTCTGAACATATGTGCCAAATTTCAACAGTGTATGTATGTTTTTATGTTTGTTCACGCATATCTCCGTAACTACAAGTCCGATTTAAGTAATTCTTTTTTTGTTGTATATACTAGGTATTGTTCAACTTAGGGAATACTGCAAGTTTTATCAAAATCTGTTCAGTAGTTTTTGAGATAGGGAATTTAAGTTTTATGTTAATATAATGTTTGTTCGCATATAAAGTCGTCACAACCGATTTAAAAAAATCTTTTCTTGTTGGGAAGGGTAAACTTCCCAAATGGTCCCATTTAAATTTCATATAGATCTGATGATGGATTCCGGAGACAGACAACGGAACTATTAAAAAAATTACAGCAAATCAACCAAGATTGCTGCTATCGCATAAATATGCAATGTTTACGAAATTACACAACATAACATCGCGCCTGTAGACTCGAAAATTTCTCTCCTTAGTAATCGAAATCGCGTATTCTGCTTTCTTATGGCTTTTTTATCGGTGTCATGTTAATTTACATGACATGACAGTTCCCTTATGGATTTGGATAAAAAAATTGATACAAAAAGTGAGAAATAAAAAAATACAAAACAACAAACAGAACCAAAGCCAGCTTCCAAAGCTATGGTTATTTTTCTCTTTTTAGTTTTTGAAGGCGGTTGTCTTTTTTTGTTGCGTAAAGTTTAAGTTTGACCTCTTTATGAAGGAGTTCGTCTGGGGAAGTACTACCACCGTACGTATTTCGGCTGCGATGCAGCGTTGCTTGTTCCAGTTTGAAGAGTAGGTAGGTGTAATTACAGACACATGAAACGTTTAATCTTTGTCTCGGATATGGCAAGGCGTTTGATACGCACCACGTAGCAACAGACTGGCCATCGGCTTCAGCCATCCATAAAAAAAATGAAAAATAAGCTATAAACTACTTTTTGTGATGATGCCTAGCTATCCTTGGGACACATCGCATTCGCACTGCCCACCCTATCTCCGACAGCCACTGTCCCCGTTGACGTCATCAATATCAATAAGACAATATTTTCTTCAACTAGTTATTGTAATCCTGTGAGTTTTTTTTCTGAGACATTCATCTAAATTAAATAGTGTTTTTTGTTCTTTTTTCGGGTGGGAAATCATCAAATGACTTCTCCCGCCCTGGGCGGCGCGTGAGGGAGTGTCAGACTTTTACTGACTTAAACCCATCCATTTTCCTTGTGCCCTTTGAGTTTCGGGGGCTCGGCCCTGAGTGGCCCGTCCGATTGATTTGCTTAGCGCGTGGAACACGAACGCGCCATCAACAAAGTCTGTCGTCAATTAACGTACGGACCGTGAGCTACCCATTGCCCACCGTCCACAGGCCCGCGTCTGCCCACTGTTGATTCTGGCTTGCAGTGGTTTGGGAAAAGAGTGACGGGCTCGTCCCATAAAAAAAAGGCCCGCGTCTACGGCGGCCAGGAGTCGTCTCGCAGCTCCCGACACCCGGAGTATTTCACACGGCGGCTGGAACGAGAGGACGCCTACGCCTCTGACGTCCCAAAATTAAATGGTGTAAGGGGCAATTTTAAGCTGAATTAAATACCTTGATTAACATGTTTACATGTTTCATATAAAGCATTCTTTTTGACTGAAATTATAATTTATCAGCTCCTGCCCGCTACTTCGTCCGTGTGGATGTTTTCATCCGTGTTAGTAACGTCTTTGGTTACTGCTGCGCTCCCGTGTGTCGTAGCATGATGTTACATAGCTTATAACACTCACAAATAACGTGGCTTTCTATGAGTAAAAGTCTTTTCAAAATCGGTTTAGGAGATCTAGAGATTCCCCCCTACTTCCTCACAAACTTTACCTTACCTGTTTAAATTATTATTATACGAGTAGGTCAACTTTAAAAGAGAGATAAATGCTTACGCGGGCTATTATGTTTTTTTTACTCAGATCTAATTTAAACGTTGGCACACGGTAACAAATTTTCAAAGTAATCGTTACATTTTTGGTCGAATTAAACGTTCGTTAAATTTAACAGGATTTCTTTAAAGCTATAATATTATTTCATATGAAATAGATAACACGTAATATCACAAAAATAAAAAGATATTGGTTTTAAACAAAAACACTACAAAATTTTAAAAACAAAAACACAAAATCAATAAAAATCTTTGTTTTAAACAAAATGCTCAAACTCTTAATAAAAATAAAATAAGTAAAACATAAGTTCTTCGAGAATCAAATTCAGCCTATTACATCAAATTAGCAATTGGAACTTTAATGCAACCCGCGAAATTTTGTGGTTAAAGAATCTTTATTTACTCAAAAGAAATTCACTACAAATTTCACATAATGAGAAATATTTTAACTAAATAAGAATAAATTCGTGAGCCGAGCTGGTATGACATGCACAATATTTAAGGAACACAACAACAATAATTAACATCCATAACAATACATTGAAGGTAGCAGTGAAAGATTCATGCGAAACAAAATAAAAAGATTGTGGGTATATTAAAAACATGAACCAGGGCCGGACTTAGATGTTGTCAATAATATAAGATTTTAACCGACTTTTAAATATTTGTAAACTTCCTGACGTTTTTATTTCTCGTGGTAGGTTGTTGAATATCTGTGCCCCTTCATACGTAATATTTTTCTTTCCGTAATTCGTACGTGTCTTTGCGAGACAGATATCATTCGCGCTACGGAGAGGCCGTAACCCTTCTTCGGTGTCAGTTTTAAAAATTAGCTCCGAGTGTATTTTCTTATCTTTATTTTTTTTTATTAAGATGCATGTATTATAGTAATAAATTTGTTTTATAGTCATTAATTTGGTTTCGGAGTAAATTTTATCTGTTGGTGTAAGAAAGTCGTAGTGAAACAAGATTTTTATTATTTTATTTTGTATTGTTTGAATGCAGTTTAAGTTAGTTTTGGCTGCGGAACCCCATATTTCTATTAAATAATCTAGATGTGATCTGACAAGTGAGTGATAGATTTTCATTGTTTATTATTCTTTTGTACCTCTTTTTCTATGCTAGTCTTTTTTATAAGCCTTTCTTCGTTAGTTTGCATCTTTAGTTTTGCTATTTCGAAAATATAGATCTAAAACAAGAAAATGGGATCAAGTGACAGCTATCCTACTACTATTATAAAGGCGAAAGTTTGTATGTATGGATGTATGTATGTATGGATGTTTGTTACTCTTTCACGCTTAAACGGCTGAATGGATCTGGATGAAATTTGGCACAAAGATAGATTATAGTCTGGAATAACACATAGGCTACTTTTTATCCCGGGAAAATGTACGGTACCCGTAGGATAACACATCAACTGTGACGCGGACGAAGTCGCGGGCAGAAGCTAGTTAATTATAATTATGCCACTTACCTGACAAACGCCCAGATTACACCTTTCGATCGTATTTTTTTGGAAAATTTTCGTTTTTACGAGAACTTTGTATGACTGACATACGCGGTCATCTAGAACTTCGCATGACTGACATATAGGTCAGCACTGACAGACGCGGCCAATCACGAGTCGATATTATTGTATCAAATATTTTGTGTTTAAGCTGAAATTTTGCTTGAACAAATTACGCCAGATGAATTATTATTTTAGTCGGGGACATTTTTTAAAGTAACGTAATTACGAATCAATACAATTATTTTAAATATAAATTTTCATAACGCTACGATTTTCAGAAGATGGTTAAATTGATTACATAGTTACATACATACACGTCGACCTAATAAAAGCGTGTTAAAATACAAATGTTTCCTCTTTACTAGTTTAATATAAGTGTAGATAGGTAGTATAGATTTGTCTATGAAATTCTCAATAGCTGCTCGGATTGGGATTGAAAGTGTTTTTACTTGTGATAACAGGCGGAACCTTGTAGTTTTAGTTTGTAAGAGTCCGACATAATACTCTCCATAAATACACACACATACAAGGCTTTTTATTTGCTTACTGTAATTTTTTTCCCAAAATCTGTGAATGCAGTTCAGAATACCTCTTAAAGTTATGGATGGTCTCCAAAGAAGATTTTCCTGTAACCAAAGCGGTTACGGTACCTACCCTTAGTGAACCGTCTCTAAAATCCACCCTGTATATGGCGACTGGTAATTAGTGACCGATACCTAAACAGATGATGGCACTCATGATAACAAACAACTTTTCCAAAGCAGTATTTATTTTTAATTTGCAAATCTCATGACCCCAAGACAAAACCATGACAAACCATCAGACAAACCATGACCCAAAAAGAATAATGAGTAACATATAATATCAACAGTAGTCTCGAAGAATGAACTTTGAAAGTTTGTATGAAAAACCTACTGTGCCTCGTAAACGCTTCTAAATTATAACTAGTTAGTTATAATAATAAATAACGATATGTGTGCAGGTATTACGGTCATAACTATTTACTTCTTTATCTTTTTCTCTCAATCACCCCAACGAGAGTTTACCAGCTCGCTCGATAGATGGCGTTGACGTCGAATTAGATCGCGCTATCGTTTTGTTACACGCCCGAGTATAAGGTCTGACGGAATAATCTGTTCGTTACGTGAAGACATTCGCATAGAAGCATTATAAGATTGATTTCTTCTTCTGTTTCTGGTAATTTTTTGGAATAGCCGACTTAAAACACCGGCTTTTAAACTATAAAGACGTGACGCTAGTGGTCACTAATGATAAATTATTAATATTGTCATGAACTCCATGACCATTTTATTTTAGACAAGCGCTTAACCGTCTACTTTGACTGCGAGGGTATTTTCAGCCGTGTTAAATTACGTTTTATTTCTTGCTCCGATCCCTTGTGTCGAACCTCGATGTTATGTAGGGGAGAGTTGGATATTACCGCGCGGTTGATAATTCCGCGCATCAGCATAATTCAAAAACTATCCACTAGTTCTGCGATGTAGTGCGTATACATCGAAGCCGGACATACCTACACCCTTCCCCAAGCACCGCCGTTACGGTCCCCGCGACGACGGAGACAGCATGCGCTGAAAATGTTTTTTTCGTAACTCCTTATAATTTTTCGTGTACTTTCGGTAAGAGGTAAGTAATACTGTATTTATATTGTAATACTATACATTTGTAATGCTTGTATACTGTAGAATTAATGTCTGAATACGTTTTTACGTACTGTAATATTTTCCATAAAATTATGTGGTTAAAAAATAAAATGATCAAGTTTGATAATTCCGCGCTGGGGGAGTCGAGCTATGAAAAGTATGTTTTATTTACATTAACTTGTTTTTACCTCGACAAAAGAGTTATGTATGATGTGTCTGTATGTGCGTCTGTTTGTGGCATTTTATATCCTAAGCGAAAAAACACAATTTTTATTGAATTTGAGTAATTTATTGAGTTTAAGATAAACAATTGTGTGTGATATCAATTGTTGTTATTAATATGACTTTTTGGATGAAAATACATATAATATAATGAATAAATAATAAACCTACATTTACTTTTATTACTAACTATTGTTAACCCTGGGCACGATATTATCAGACCAGTTTGACAATACCGCGTTTTCTCATTTTTTAGTAAATTGACAATAATTACTTTTTGTTTAAATTTTGGAAGTTTTTGTTATACGATATGCGTACCTGAATAAATGTCCTACTAATTACTCAATTTTGTTTCTTTTAATATCAAACAGTTTCCTAATTATAGGTCCAAGTCCTTAGGGGCTCGGTAATATCCAACTCTCCCCTACCCTATGTTACTTCCTGATAATTTAGTTATCTCATCATATCAGCTCCTATATATTGGAATAAAACGGTTCAAATCGGTCCAGTAGTTTCGGAGCGTATTGAGTACAAAAAAACAACAAACGATTATCAACGATAATAATTATCCTCTATATTTTTGATTGGGTAACGTATCTCGGGACCCTAGGGTCCCGGGCTTTTGAAAGGCGTACGAGGAGCCGAAGCCAACTCGCAGAGGCCCCCTTACATGACTTTACAATGAAATGGAACACCAGCCGAAAATTATCCCTGTTTGCACTATGCAAATGCACCCAAGGACAATCCCCGGCTGGCGCAGGACTATTTCAGAATATGGATACAAAAAATAGGGCTATGGGTTTGGGTGGCTTGAATGGAAATATAATAATATTTCCTCTATATAATTATTAGTATAGATTTATGTATTCAACTGGTTCATAAGTCGTGTAAATCTATTGGGCTTTGAGAACGCAACTAGGTATAAACTTTAAAGTTTTAAACTGCTGTTTTATACTTGCGGTTGTGACCAACCAGTCGATGTCCAAAATGGCTTGACTGGCATTGCACATGGTGTGCTGGTTCCTACACCTATGATTGGAAGTGAATGTTGGGTATGGTAAGCATGAAAGTAGGATTAATACAGCTGTGGAGATGCGTTTCTTACAAAGTATGGATGGATGGTGTAACGATGCGGCTTAAAAGAGGATGTAGTGACAAAGGTTGAAAATGCAAAGGTACAAAATGGATTTATATGGCAGATGTGTGAATAACTTTATACTTATGGCAAACGTGTATAACTTTCCATATTTATTTATTATTGACTGGTTTATGCCTGCGATTTCTTTGGTATGGTCGTCGTTATTACCCGGATTTATCTTTTTTGTGCGGTACCCTAATTTATTTTATAAAATAAAACTAGCTTAAGTTGCTTCTTTTAACATCAGCGGTCTGATAGTGAAATAAAATAATAAAGAAGTTATTTATTTATGGAATTCTAAATGTCTTATGAGCGGTTATATCTCAAATTTTGATGAGACAATTACTATTGCCATTATGAGTGAGTCACAATAATTTTACTTTTTAAAACGCCATTAGAAACATGGAGACAGGCAGTAGCTTTTTTTTTTCAAAATTTGCCAACTTACGGTTTTCACTTTGCTACGATTCCGTTAAATTGAGTGCAGAGTTAAGGTTTTCGAAAGAAAACCTAGAAGAAAGAAAAAAAAACAGATGCGTTTTTTATTCCTAATACAAGCTGTTGATTTGCATTCTCGTCAAATTCGAGGAGTTATATATGCTAGTGAATCTTAACAAGAATCAATAATAAAATAAATTTGTTTTAAAATTTATATTTTTTGACGTGATTTTCCAATTCGAACTAGCCATCTCGCCAGAGGGTTTAGGCGCTATGCACGCATTGAACCGCGCGACAACTCTGCTTACCGCATACGCAACTGGCCGATGCTGATTTTTGCAAAAGGAGCATTCTGGAATACTGTTTTTTGATAGTTGCTACTAAAAAAAACAAGATATCGTACTTTTTTTACCAAGGTACACCCACAGTTCACCACTAACCGTGCACAAATCCTAACTCCGAGCTGTTACTGAGAATTCCATAGAAAAACCCAATAACACTTTTTGCTCGACCTGGGAATCGAACCCAAGACCTCTAGCGTAGCAGTCGCGCTTAGGACCACTAGGCCAACGTTCGATCATACGGCTTAATGTGCAAAAAAATAACCGGTGCGCGAAAGTATATACGCCGCAGTATAGAATCAAAGATGTGCGTCGATACGCGTTTGTAAAGAAATGAAACAAACCCTTTCCCCGTTGTACCCGCGCGGGGGATGTTTTCCGTCGGCCTCGGAAAACAAAAACATTGTGTACTAGCGAACAGCCCGCGACTTCGTTCGGGTGACTTATTTCACCCGCCATAAGTTACGTCTTTGGTTAACGCTCCGCTTCCGTAGGTCGTAGCGTGATGTTATATAGCCAATGTTGTTAAGGAATAAAGTAGCTATCTATTGGTGAAAAAATAGTTCAAATCGGTTCTGTAGTTTCGGAGCCTATTCGTTACAAACATAAAATAAATTTTGAAAAATCTTACTAGTACTACTCTTTATGATATTAGCACAGAATGGATACGCAAAATATAATAAATAAATAATATAATAAATAACTTGGGACAACTCACACACGGCTATCTGATCCCAAGCTAAGCAGAGCTTGTGTTATGGTAACCAGACAACTGATATACATACTTATAGTTGACCCCTAAGCGTGCCTACGCTGATATCGTCGCCACGGACAAACCGGTGTCACAACCCAAAGAGGGGGTAAAGAAGAGCTGCAGAAATCCTGCTAAAAGGAGTTCGAGGCAGCAGGGCCTAGCTACAGCCACGTGTGACGAGGATGGCTTCGTAAAGGTGGAGAGAAAGAAGAGGAAGAAGCCTCCTAGTCGGAACCAGTGCGGGACCGCGCTGGTCGGACCCAATATGCTGCTGCGTCCAGCAATACCTACGACGCTGCTGTATGTGTCCAGGTTACACTACACCACAAAGGTTGAGGAGGTTGTGGAGTACGTGCGAGTCAAGACCAACTGGACTCTGAGGGTCGTGGAGTTGGAGTCGCGCCATAACACCAATTTTAAGTCGTTTGTGGTGCGCGCCCCGACTCATCATGTGGAGACTTTCTTCAAGGAACAGTTTTGGCCGAAGGGTGTCATGTTCCGGCGTTTTCGCGGAAGGCCACGTGACACCTCGCAGCGCAACACGACGCCGTCTCTTCGTGTGCAATAGTTTTAGTTTTAAAGTGTATTTTTTGTAACTTTTATATGGGTCTATGTAACCTGAAATAAATCATATATTATTATTATATAATTTATAAATACATATTATAGTTAATCACACCCAGACACAGAACTAACAATCATGCTCATCACACAAAGTTTGTCCTGGGTGGGAATCGAACCCACGACCTCCGGGAGCTTAGCAGTCAGGGCCGCTAACCACTAGACCAGGGTTTCTTAAAGTGGGGTCCACGGACCCCTTAGGGGTCCGTAGCATGTGTATCAGGGGTCCGCAGTAGGTCAGTTTGTAGAGTGTAAACATATCAAGAAATTGTATAGTAAACTTGACGAGACGCATTGTAGTTGTGGAGTGGCGAATTCAATACGTAATCACAGACAATTTAATATTCTGATTGAAGCCAAACAGCAGCACCCTTCTCATTAGTATTATTTTATTAGTTTTAGTAGTACTTAAGTACCAAATAAAGATTTTTATTAATACAAATAACTTTTTTTTTTATTTCGACAGGGTTCCGTGGAATTTTTTAAATTGTGAAAGTGGTCCGTGTCTACAAAAAGTTTAAGAAACCCTGCACTAGACCAACAGGCCCGTCGATATGTGTTTAGCCACGCCTCAATGTTTCAATGTTTTAGTGAAATATTTTGAAAAACCTCGTGCAGGAGCCGCACCTTTCTGTTGTTTACACTATGACCCCGATGGTAGAATACTGCAAATTAGCGAAGCCACCCCTTGTTCCCTCGACGACCACCGATCGATACGAAAAAACCTGCAAAGGGGAAATGGCCTTGCTTCTGTTTGTTTATTTTTTTTTAATTTGCCGGCTATCCTACTTTTACAAGCTGTGTGTGTAGGAGCTTGTCATAAAAAAAATAGAAGTAATCAAATATAATTACGATACCTGGTCAATATCTAATAAATACTTGTTTTTTTAGTTGCAACTATCAAATAACAGTTTTCCAGAATACTCCTCTTGCAAAATTCAGAACCGCCCAGTTGCGTATGCGGTAGGCAGAATTGTCGCGCGGCTATATCAATGTGCGCCTAAACCCTCTGGCGAGATGGCTAGCTCGACTTTGAAAATCAAGTAAAAAAAAAAAAAAAACAATTAAGGGTCATACTCAGAAAAAGTGTACATTTTAAATTTGTAACTAAACTGATAGGTAACGATACTGAGAATCTCCGTCACGAAACTGATGTCATAAGGTATGGTACACAAGGATTAGGCGAATAAAACAAGTGATTATATTTGGCTTATCAGTCTTATTAAGATCAATAAAAAATATCAGAAATAATAAAGGAATGTTATAATTTTAGTTTGGCAACGAAATTGTGCGTGCGCGAGTTTACCATAATCTTTGGCCAACTTACGAGCCGGTAACTATAGTTATGCACTTCTCGCTTTTGTGAACTAAGCTTAACAATTTCTCAGTTTCGTAACGTAACGCAAAATAACGAAAATGAGAATAAAATCTGAGAAATTATAACTTCTAAAAATATTTTTACGTAAACCACGGTTTTACCTTGCAAGCATTGAGTGTATTCGTTAAGATAATACAAAAAATAAGAAAAGAACATTTTAAGAAAACAAAAAATGTAATAAACTTATCACAAAAATCGACGTTTATCACCCTGAGGTATTATTTTGTAAATATTCACTTGATACACGTCTTGACTTCACGACTATGGCGAAAACATAATGGCTGCCGTGAGAGTGATTTTGACATAAGTAATAATTTTGCCAGAATAGGAAAAACAAATTATAGCACCTTAAATCATCGCGTTTAAAATTTTTTTACTTGTTACTAACCCTGAGTAAGGAAACTTCATAATTTTGGGACAACATTTGTTTAATTAAAATAAATTCTTCTTTAAATGTTTTACGAATAAAATTGGTCTTATTTAGTTACTTGATGATACTTGAACAATATAGCCACAGTCAATGTTAAGAAAAGCGATAAATATTCGTAACAATTCATCTCTGAAAATGTGTAATGGTCATTGGGACACTAAAAAAATGTATGAGGATATTTATAGCAATGTTTTGATATTCAACTTTTTTTATCTTTTGATGATAAATAAAGTTAAAATACCAGAGAAATCTTCATATTAATAAACTAACATAACAACAAGGGGCGGGAAAAGAAAACATATCATACTATTAGATGTTTACTTAAATCTGAAGTAGCGGGACAAGAAAATATATCAAATGTACACTTTTTCTGAGTATGACCCTTAATTTTACTATTGATTCGTGTTAAGAATCACGAGCATACTTAACTCCTTGAATTTGACGAGGTTGCAAATCGACGCCTTGTATAATAAACTAGCTGTGTCCCGCGGTTTCACCCACATTACATTAGGTTTTTGGTTACTAAACCGTTCCCGTGGCTCATAGCGCAATGTTATGTAGCCTAGAATCTGTTATTCTGAGGTAAAAGCTACGGAATGTCTCGCAGAGTCATTATTTTGCTGTGAAGTTATTTTAAAACTGTGATATCTCCTAAAATATTCATTGAAATTAAATGATGTAAAGAGCAATTTTTTTCATAATTAAACACTTGTGATGAATAATGTATTTATGTTGATAAAGATTAATAGTATGTTCATGAAAACACCTTCGCGAATTATGTATTATTTTAATGTCTCGCGTGTAGGTAAATTTTCTGGCCATAAAAATGGCTATAGTGAGTCAACCTTAAATGTTAGGCATGTAGTACCGCGGATTTTTTTTTACTATATTTTAAGAGGAACAATTCTCTCATACATTATTTTTGCGTAACTTTAACCGTTTACGCAGCACACGCAACAAAAGCCCTCGAACGGAATATTTTTCCCCGTTTTTGCCACATTTTTCATTGATGCCCCGCTCCAATTGGTCGTATCGTGATGGTATATAGCCTATATCTTCCTCGATAAATGGGCTATCAAACACAAAAAGAATTTTGAAATCGGACCGGTAGTTCCTGAGATTAGCGCGTACAAGCAAACAAACAAACTCTTCAGCTTTGTAATATCAAGTACTAGCTTTTTCCCGCGAGCGCGACTTCGTCCGCGTGGATTAATAGTTCCCGTTCCCGGGGGATTTCCGGGATGAAAACTATCCTATGTCCTTTCTCGGGTCCCAGACTATATCTGTACCAAATTTCATTGAAATCGGTTCAGTGGTTTAGGCGTGAAGAAGAGACAGACAGACAGTGAGACAGACAGACAGACAGAGTTACTTTCGCATTTATAATATTAGTACGGATAGATGCGAAAGTTTATTAGAATGGATAGATAGATGGATGGATGGATCGATGGATGTTTGTTACTCTTTCACTCTTAAACGGCTAAACGGATCTGGATGAAATTTGGTACTGAGATAGATTGTAGTCTGGAATAACACATAGTATACTTTTTATCCCGAAAAAATGTGCGGTTCCCGTGGGATAACTAATGAAATATGACCCGGAGGAAGTCGCGGGCAGAAGCTAGTTTCCAAATAAAACTATTACTGATAGAGAGATAGATAAAAAAATATATACCATCACGCGTGAATTCCCCGAAGGGTTAAAGGCAGAGGTGTACCAATGTACACCCACAGTTCGCCGGTATATTTAGGTCCCATGTAATAGGGGGCGAGCCTATTGCCATTTACCTTGCACAAATCCAAACTCCGAGCTATTACTAAGAATTTTATAGAATAAACTAAATAACACTTTTTGCTCGACCTGTCAGAGAGATAGAAAGATTAGTACTTTTGGATTTTTATATGTAACAAATAAACTTAAAAACTACTGGACCGATTTCAAAAATTCTTTTGCCGTTACAAAGCTGCGTTATTACTGAGTAACATAGGCTATATAACATCAAGGTACAACCCACGGGAGCGGAGCAGTAACCAACGACGTAACTTAATGCGGGTGAAAAATTCAAGCGGACGAAGTCGCGAATAGTTCGCTAACGTACGAAATTAATTGCTCAAAATGACCGCCGTTTTCACTTGTTTTTGTAGTTACTGAGATGGATTTTCCGTACAAAATGTACGGAAAACGGTTTAATTGGCGATTTCTGAAATATCTAGTACTTTTTCTAATTTTCCTTAAATTGTGCTAAATCGACTTTTGATGCCTACACGAAATAGGATCGATTGTTATTTTTTTTTTGTATTTTAGCAGTTCTTCGCTGACTGTACGTTTTCCACAAAATCTGTGAAACACAAAAAACACAGTAGCTTTGTTTGCAAAAAGTGATAGGTAACAAAATAAAATAATTTTTGTTACTCAGTATTAAATTATTTTTGTAACTGCCACGTTGAGAGAGTGGTAAGTGAAACTGCTACGCTAGAGGTCTTGGGTTCGCTTCCCAGGTCGAGCAAGAAGTGTTATTAGGTTTTTCTACGAAATTGTCAGTAGCAGCTCGAATTTTTGGATTTGTGCTCGATTAGTGGCAATAGGCTCACCCCTATTACATGGGACCTAAAAACATACCGGCAAATTGTGGGTGTATATTGGTGTACCTCTGCCTAACCTTTACAAGAGAACACAGGCGTAATAGTATGTATGTATCAATACTCTTTTCACAGAGCTTTCCTAATAATTCTACTACCTTAAAAAATAGTCTGCATTATTATACTCAAAATGCTGACTTCACCTCAACATCATTGTTATTTATTGCTTCTCGCAAGTCTGATTTCAATTTTAAGAATAAATAATACCTAGGTTTTATTCACTTGGGCCAAGTCAAGACAATGGTCGAACTCAGTGAAGGCGCATTTCCTTGGAAGAACACTATGTCTGGACGGGCGCGTCGTCATGAAACATCAACTCCTTGCGACGATTTTCCTCGACGTTTTTGTCTAGTAGCATTTCACAATTGATGTAGAAAGGATGCAGACGTGGAAACTATGAACTACAATCACTTGTGAACGACACTGATGATACATGTGTCTATTCTTGAAAGTAAAAGGTCGTAAGTCAAATTAAATGTCAAACTATTATTTTGTGGGATTGCTTATGGACCTTTGGTTGCCGCTATCCACAACCACAACCTCCACATCCTCCTCACGCTTCGTGGAGTGATTAAGCTGGACAGCATCTTGGGTGCTGTCAGCGCGGAACCGCACAGGTTCCAACAAGGCGGCTTCTTTCTCTTCTGCTTCTCCGCCTTCATGAAGCTCCCCTTTTTTTTTTAGGACTGAGTTAGTCGGTGTTTGTGTCGGACTTTTACTGACTAAAACCCATCCATGTGCCTTCTTGTGATCTTTGCGTTCCGGGGGCGCGGTAACTCGCGGTATCTCTTTCGAACAACCCGCAGCCCCGGCTGGCATCGGCACTTAGTGGCCCCTCCAAATGTTTGCTGAAATCTCTTTAAAGCGCGCGTGGAACATGAACGCGCCGTCGACACGGTCTGTCGTTAGTTAACGTACGGACGGTGAGCTACCCATTGCTCACCGTTCACTGACACTTATCACAGGATTTCATAATTGGATCTTACTGTCTCATGTCCTTGGTGACGGTATCCAAGAGTTCAGCTCACCCTCTCTTGTTTTTCCGGCTTGCTGTTTTGTTTGCGACACAGTAGGTTTGTGTGTGGCGAAAATAGCTGAGTAAGCACATTTAAGAGGTGACGTACCTACGTGACTCGCTATTGGTGCTGATGCAGCGACGGCACGTAGCAACACACGCAGTGTCAGCAGCGGGTGATGCAATGGAGCTCGCTAATTCGAATTTGCTGATGAAAGTATTTTGTCTGTTTACGTTAAAGGTGTCAGGTGCCCTAGTTTTCGGAATAGCTTTGCGCAATAACTCTCTTCGACACGTAGTGTATCTCGGCCATTCTCCGATTAGCAAGTTTTTCGTGTCCGGGCTTTACATAATCCATAATATTATCAAATTCAACCATTTAATTTTTTTATATGTTAGTTAGCATCTGTATCTAGCTGTAAACAAAATAACTGGCTTCTGTTGTAATTAGTTAAGACTAAATTAATTCAACCTCTGTTCAAAAAGCACTTTTTTCTAATTACCGTGTCATGTCCGCACACCAACTTAATGTGAAAACTTGCTTATAATTTTTGGAACATACAGATTTACGTTGATCCGTTCGACATTTTAAACTATATGAAAGAATGCGTATCGCATAGCAAAATATCGACTCAATAGACTCAGTCTGTAAATAATTATCATTAAATAACCGCATGTCCGCTCGAAACTTATAATTACCGTGACATTTTCTGTTCTCGGGTGCACATCCTTAAATAACAGTATTTGGTACATCCCTACTGTACGCGTCGCGACTCCTCGGTGTGTGCCGCGGCCTATCAGCAGTTGCAGGTCTCTAACGTTAGTGTACCGCCAATGAAGCACGTGAGAATATAATTACCGTAGCCTTAGTTAAAAACTTTTCTAATTACCGTTGTCCTTATTTTAATACTTTATTTTTTAAGTTAGACCCTAGTTGATCATGTAAATGGAGACAGCACTTTGGCCTCCGTACGTTGTAACAAGCCAGAATTGGCGTGCTAGGTCGGTTTTCAAAATTTTGAAGAAAATCTATCTTTTTCTAATTGCCATATACTAATTACCATGTGTTTATAATTACCGTTGTACGAAAAAATTATACTTGTTTACTAACTGTAGCCGCGACGGTGTACCAATAGAAAGTTTTCCCGTAGTTTTCGTTGATTTCTTTATTCATTTTCAATACGTAAGTATTATTTATATTTTTAAGCATTAAAAAAAATATATAAAAAATAACATTTAAAGATATAAGAAATAGTAGCCCACCGGTATCGGGAACAGGGTCCAAGCTACCGGCGGTCAGGGCTCCAGAGAATGGAACCTCTTAACAATGCGCGCCCTGTCAAGAATAAAGCAGTACTTTCTGAATCAGGCCCTTGATCCAACTCCCTAAAGAGAGCCTCCTGAGGTGTCTGTCGAGGCTCTTTTTTTATAGATGGGAAATCATGAAATAACTTCCCCCGCCCTGGGCGGTACGGGAGGGAGTGTCAGACTTTTACTGACTAAAACCCATCTACGTTCCTTCATGTGCCCTTTGGAAATTAACCCATTGGCCGACACGGCTATCCGCGCAATGATCGGTGAATCCACATCCCACCATGTCGACAACCTCGCGAGCCAAGCCAATATAATGGTTCTGCTAATCTTTCTCGGCTTTCACGATGTTCTTATAATGGGGGATGCGGGAACAATCACTGCATGCCGCTTTGATCGATCCACCACCACTATTGGCTACAATAGTTCTATCAGTGATGATGAACTGGGTCGGGCACATACCTGTGGTACGGCACTTCTGATTCCACAAGGCTGTATTTTAGAGAAATTTTCTGATGGATTATCCTGGCTACAAGGTTGTATCTATGCAAGTACTCTCCGTTAGCTAGACGAGAACACCCGGAGATAATGTGACGGATTGATTCGCCTGGACGGTGGTATGCCCGACATTTGTCAACCGTGCCATCCTTCACAATAAATCTCCGGTAGTTATTTGACATCATACTGAAGTTATGATGTCAAATAACTGTCACAATTACAAAACCTTCGGTTTCTCCGAAGAAGTGGGGATCGTAGCCAGGCTACGGACGCTGATAAGTCTACATCGGACCCATGCAGGGGCCGGAAAAAGCGTCTGTGAAGCACTTTGCTCTGCCATACCTCCCTGCGATCGTTAGTGTCAAGCACCACAGGTTTGCGCCTGTTCTCTGTAGCCAAGGAGAACGGGGTGGGGCCACTGTCCATCGCTACTGCATTTCGATGCATCCCCACGTCGACTTCTGGGAAATAGTCCCTGAAATTGCATATCTCGCTATTGTGGAGAGTCTTAGTCTCTAGTCGTTTAGAAAACCTCCACCGGTTTCAGTTACCTTCAGTTCTTCAACTGCAAATAGTTGGGGGCAAAAAGATTCAGGTCATCCATGTAAAGGAGCTGAGATATAACCTGACCTTCTCTTCTCAACCGATAGCCTAGACCTGACTCCTAAGGAAATGTGTGCTAAGAGGATTCAGGGCAAAGCAGAATTCGTAGATTATTATTATTGTCCGTAGATACGTATACTATATGCTGACCATTCATCGAGTTACTTAATTTATAAACTGGGAAAACCAAAAGACCAAAGAGGAAGTGGTAGAAATGAGAAGGCTCGCCGCACGACAACGTCGAGAACGAATGATTTGTCTTTTAGGTTGGTAATATTTTAAAGGTACCTTTAAAATATTACCAATTAAGACAATGTTTTTTTTTTAGTTTTTTTTTACCTGATTTTACTGAAAGTATATAATTTTTAATAAATAATAGCAATGATAAAGTGTTTTTTTTTTTACAATTGTTATGGTTGTTCACTGGTACATTGTTAATTCTAATGCTATGATTATATTAAACTAGTGCCCAAATTATATTATTATAATTTTTAATATTTTACATGGACATGATGATGTTTTCTAATTACCGTTTCATTAAATATTAAACTTATCTAATTACCGTACTCATAAAAATTTCAAGTCTCATTTACTAGAAAACCACCAATAATAATTAAATGCCACATTAATATATTGAATTCGTTCTTTGATGTGTTTCATATTTTAATGTTTTTAAGTCAAATCAGTGAAAATTAAAAAAGGGTACGGTAATTAGGCAAATAACGCCTAACCGGAGAATGGCCGATCTATGGTGGTTTGGTTTGGCTGTCACAGCACTTAGCCTCTTGATTGGTCCATTGTGCGTGTACCTTATGCTGGTATTCGATACTAGAACTAGGACAGTACCTCAGCCAGGTTTGCCTTTAGACATGTTATGTCCTTACGCAATCTGCTAAGTTGGTCTCGTGGTCAATAGCGCGACTGATGAGCGTAGGGACCAGGGTTCGATTTCCAGGTCGGGCAAAAAATTTTATTGGGGTTTTTCAATAGGTAGTTCTCAGTAGCAGCCTGCAGTTTGGAACTTGGTAGTATAACACCAAAGTAGGCACTATACAAAGGGCACGTAAAACTGTTAGTCTTGGCTGTCATTTTTAGATCGTTGACAGTCGTTACGGATAGTCAGAAGTCTGGAAGTCAGAAAACCAGTCTTATTAGGAGGTATCGTGTTACCCAGTAACTGGGTTGTGGAGGTTAGACAGGCATTCGCTCCATGTAAACCATTGGTATTCAGCTGCATTATTTGACTGGAAGCTGAGTCCAATATAGTTGGGAAAAGGCTAAGCAGATGATGATGTCCTTACGCAATTTGGTGACGTCGACGTGATCGAACGTAACGGAGGGCAGGTTTTGTAGCTTGGCTTTTACGCCACAGACATGACATCCGGGCCGATGCCATCATCATTGTGATGATATCCTGCACCCTCTTTTGGACACTATCCCTCTGTTGGGACTGTATCTAGTCAATTTTGCTGATGTTATTCTAAGCTGAGAGCTTTGAATAATATTAGCTTGGAACTGCTGTATCTTTGAAGGACTTATAATAGATCCACACGACACGGTTTGCGCAGTGGCCGAGCAAACCACTGCTGCGCTGTCGCGGGTTCGATTCCCGCACGGAACTAATATTTGTATGACCTACAGATAGTTGTTCCGAGTCTGGCTGTTTGTGTATGTGAGTTTATATGTTTGTGAACGCACCCACCATACAGAAGAAATTCCTAGTGTGCAACGTTTTGAAAAAAAACATAAGCGTAAGTAAACGTAAACATAGGTGCTGTCTTCATCCATGTCATCAATGGCATGCTTAAGAGAGTTGAATATTCCCGGATTTTCTTCCTGGATTTTTAACCTAGGGAAATAATATTTTATCCAGATATCATTTGTAGCAATGACGGACCATTTAGTTTTTTTGGATAAACTGATTTTTATAGAAGTTATGACCAACCAAATATCAATAAAAACGCAAATTTAAAATGGCCTTAAATAAACGTGTAATAAACAATTATATACTACTAGCTGTTCCCCGCGACTTCGTTCGCGTTCACTATTTCATTAGATGCAATTTATTTTACGGGTAACCTTCTTTTTTTACTATACTTAGTAAATAAGACTTGTAATTGGCTTCCTGTCATCTATGGTTTCCTTTCTATTTAGTTTGTTAGCTGTAAGTCTTCCATGCTGCGTTAAATAAATAAATAAATAAATAAAATTTCTGTATAACCATAATATACCATCACGCCTGTATTCCCCGAAGGGTTAGGCAGAGGCGTACCAATGTACACCCACAGTTCGCCGGTATGTTTTTAGGTCCTACTAAGCTACGGAATGTCACGCAGAGTCATTATTTTGCTGCGAAGTTATTTTAAAACTGTGATAAAAACTAAGACTAAGATATTCATTGAAATTAAATTATGTAAAGGGCAATTTTGTTCAAAATTAAACACTTGTGATGAATAACATATTTATGTTGATTTAATACTATATTCATAAAAAACACCTTCGCAAATAATGCATTATATTAAAACAAATTTTCTGGCCATAAAAATGGCTTTAGTTAGTCAACCTTAAAAGTTAGGCATGTACTACCGCGGACTTTTTTGTAGTATATTTTAAGAGGAACAATTCTTTCATACATTATTTTTGCGTAACTTAAACCGTTTAAGCAGCGCACGCAACGAAAGCCCTCGAAGGGTTTTTGTTTTCTCCCGTTTTTGCCACATTTTCATTGATTGCTCCGCTCCAATTGGCCGTAGCGTGATGTTATATAGCCTATAACCTTCCTCGATAAATGGGCTATCCAACACAAAAATATTTTTTCAAATCGGATCTGTAGTTCGTGAGATTAGCGCGAACAAATAAACAAACAAACAAACTCTTCAGCTTTATAATATTAAGTATAGATGCTCCGGTCCAATTGGCCGTAGCGTGATGTTATATAGCCTATAACCTTCCTCGATAAATGGGCTATCCAACACAAAAAGAATTTTTCAAATCGGATCTGTAGTTCCTGAGATTAGCGCGAACAAACAAACAAACAAACACAAACAAACTCTTCAGCTTTATAATATTAAGTATAGATGATTCCGACTGGATCGAGATTTGTTTTTGAATTTTACTTTCATCGATTTTGACGATTTTTGTTGGCTGTAATCCTTCTGGTCTGCGGTTGTCTCTTTCGCGCGCGGTATCTTATACATGGAGGCAGCGCGATAGCAATACATGTTGTCACATTTCACAGTTAATGGCGGGTCGGAAGTTAGCTGCAAGTGCAGGTTCGCGCAGGTATTTTAGTTGTAGAAGTAATTAAATGGAGCCTAAATGAATATTAATTTGAGTAAATATTACTTTTACTTAAAAAGCTTGAACAAATATTTATGTTTAACATGATATAATGAATAATTTGATGAAATATGATGTTTATTTATCATATTTTATGAATATGATAAATAAACATTTTTTAATTATTTACATACTTAGAAAACAATCAAAACTCTGTCAAATTTTAATTTAATCTTGTAAAATAAAATTTTGCCAGATAGGTGTTAAAAAAAAATTGTGAAGTGTAGTTAAAACCTTCTTTTTAACCCCCGACGCAAAAAGAGGGGTGTTATAAGTTTGACGTGTCTGTCTGTCTGTCTGTCTGTCTGTCTGTCTGTGGCATCATAGCTGCCGAACGGATGTAGCGATTTCAATTTAGTTTTTTTTGTATTAAAGGTGACCTATGTGCGAGTGTTCTTAGACATGTTTGATGAAAATCGGTTGAGCCGTTTAAAAGTTGTGGGGGTGAAAGTAGGGAAGAAAAACCGAATGTCTGTAAATATACTCGAGTGGGGTCTCAAACTTAACAAAATCGACATTATAACAAGTAGGTACACCTATAAAAAGTATAAAATAAAAAATTAAATTAAAAATTTAAAAAACCCCCAACACAAAAACCTAAGTTCCCTTTAAAAAGTAAAAAAATAACAAAAAAAATACGTCACGTTGGGGGACCGCTCGGGACGATCGTATCCTAAATGCAACATCGGTCCCCCAACGTGACGAATTTTTTTTGTTATTTTTTTACTTTTTAAAGGGAACTTAGGTTTTTGTGTTGGGGGTTTTTTAAATTTTTAATTTAATTTTTAAATAGTAAAGTTTTAAAGCGGCAATGTGGTGAGTTTGCCTCTCTTAGTATTGTCTCTTAGTGACGTCATTCATGTTGGGAGCATCGACTTTGCGAATGGGGCCAGAAAGGGGCGGTTTTCGCGCTTGCGCATCACATGCTATCAACGCCATGGTATAAATTTTACCCTTACCACACAAACATATTAGAAAAATCCTACCATATTAGAAAAATACCAAAGTAACAAAAATAAAAATTAAAAATCATATACTGTCCAAAAAGCGTTCCAAAGCAGTGAGTTTCAATTCGAGAATTAGAATTTAGTTCTATCGGTACCGCAGTACATCCCTTCGCTACCAGCCAATGCCGTGGTGGCTTGAGGGTGCCTGATGTTAGTACCGTAGTAGTACGGCGTCTGCCCACGCAGCTAGTAACTTTGTGAATATAAACGAGTTAGTAAAGTTTTTTTAACAAAAAAAAATATCTTATCCTAAAATTAATTTTATTTTAATATTAAATAAAACAAGTTATTGTGTTGTAAATTGTGAAATAATATTTTTAAATATATGTGATACATACTTTCTTCGGGCGGTGTATGTGTTGGTTAGTGATCCGACGAACAGAGGCGGTACGAGTCGCGTTTCGTGAGAACCTTAAAATTTATTTGTGAATATTTTGTGTGCGTTCCAAAGAAAGAGTGAAAATAAAGTTAAAGTGTGTGTTTCTGTGTATGTGTGTGATTAAGTTGGTGATCATTCCCGGTTTTTAAGGGTGAGTTATATGAGTTTTAAACTATTACAGGTTACCAAAAAAATGCGCGAATTTCATAAAAATGTGTTACGTATGCATTCTGTTTTTTTGGTATTTCGGTACATTTTTGCAATATTTAGGTAAATCAGCATACGGAACAAATTTTATTGAATATATTGGAAGTGCATACTTTGTGCCAGGTTGGCAGTTTAATCGCGTATTAAGAAGAAAGGATCGATAGCAGCTGCCGTATTAAAGATGTCTTATATTTAACATATCGTCCGGACTGAGATGAAATTATATGCATATTTTTTATTATGTTGGATTTTATCCACTATATAAAATTTATGTTCAACTTTTAACAGTATACGAAATTACGGCCGACTTTAAAAAAATAATTTAATATATTTTGGAAGGATTAAATTATTTTTTTATTTTTTTATTTAAACAAATAAAATCTTCATATAGAAAAAAAAATACATATAAAAGGTCATCAGATATCGGAGATTTTTTAGTAGGAAACATGATATCAGGTACAGCCATTTTTATTATATAGACATTTCGGATTAAAATTAAATTAAAAATGGTTTCGTATACCTTAGCTGAGAATTAATTGCAGGATAATTATGATTTTAGTTAGTTATTTTTTTAGTTATAGAACAAAGAATCTCATACCACGATTTTTTTTTGAACCGTTTATTTAGGTACATGTTATATTATATTAATTTATTGTACCTTTGTTCTTCAACGCTTAGACTGAATCGCGAATTTGTGTTTAACATTAAAGCAAGCTTCACACCTTTTGGCAACAATTTCGGGCAAAACACACTTACGTAACTATATACTGCGGATATACTCGCGATGTTTTATGCGGATTGCGGTATTTAAGCCAATATCAAAGCTACTCGTTATAACAAAGGCTGAAATTTTCTTATTCGATTTTAAACCGTGTAAGCGTGAGTTTAGAACGAATAATTTTACTTTTCCTTTGTCAAGTTACTATATTGAATTATCTGTAAGATGGGATTTCATTATATTTTTTAAATGACAAATAAACAAGCAAAACCACACTCGTACACCATAATTAATTAAAATTAAACAGTAAAAAATTATAAGCCAACACAGTTCAATTTACTTTACACGCCGCGGTTTCACGCGCGCCCTTACGACTTTGATTAGGTACTGCTCCACTCCCGTGAGTCGTAGCGAAATGATATATAGCCTATAATCTTCCTTAATAATTTGGCTAGAACATACAAAAAGATTTTTTTAAATCCGACCAGTAGTTACAGAGATATCGCGTTTGAAAAAACACAAAAGTTGTACAGCTTTTCCTGCCTCGTACAAATTTTAATCTTTGGTAGGCTGTATTGATTACTCCCAAATCTTGCCGCGCCATTCTTCCCGTATTTGACGGCATTCTAAAAATAGTCTCTCAATAGCCTCGAGCATGTTTAGGATATATTTTTTGCTAGGTGAACCCACCCACCAGAATTTATGTCTTTTTTTATTTGGTGTGTGAATTCGTAAGAAATGTAGTAAATAATAGTAAAAGTAGAAATAAACATGTATTGTCGTTGTTAAAGGTGGGTGTTTATCGTTAAACGTCTCCTTTTCGGTACAATTTTAATAATTATTTTCCCTTATGACGTCATGAAAGACCACGGTCGTGACGTGTGGGCTAAAAAAAATCCTGAAAGGAACATTCCGAGAAGTACTGCTCGTAAAATTTCTCAGTGGGAAACCTTAGTACTATTGTGTACAGTTTTCTTTAGGTTGAGCAATATTTTAGAGTTTTGTTAATGCTTTATTTTTTATAACTTCAACCTAAAGAGAAAATATTTTTTTGAGATTTTTCCTCATAAAAAACATAAAAGTAAAATGTGTGTAAAAAGACATATCACACTATTTATAAAATCCTTCCTCCAAACTAAGTGGTATTGAGCAAAACTTCTTGCTGAGATACGACTTTTGTTTTAGATATGAACATAAAAACAACGCATTAATCAAGAAAACAAAAAAAAAAAATTGACGTAATTTTATTTTCCTAAACGACAAAAAAAATTAGAACTTTGACTATCAACAGCTTCGTATTTATAAAATTTCCATGTGCGGTTTATTAAAATAATTTAAAACAATATATCTTCATGATGGATGGATGATGGATGGACGAACTTTTTCTTCTAATTCTACCCGGCGTAATAAAATACAGGAGTAATGATAAAATATATCTAGGTCATGCTTCATTCCTTGTCCGCCCAGGCAGCATCTGAGCATGCGCATGCGTCCTTGCCTGCAGTCGGGAGAATGCCCTGGGTCGGTGAACTCTATCGAGGTTATTTAGGTCATCTAGGCAACCTATCTAGGTTCCCGTATAAATCTGCAGTGGTTTACCATTTGATATTTTATTTCCGTTGAACAGAAAAAACTAAGATAGGTACAATATATCATATAAATATTGTTTATTACCAGGATTTTAATGAATGCTTAACAAACTAGAACCTATTTAAAGGCGACGCTAATAATACGGCTCCGTCTCGTATTTTGCCATTTAAATTAGAGCTTTAAATTGTGGGCGCTAAAATATATTTTCTTATGACAAAAAAAGAGGTGACGGTTTGCGAGGGGCGCGTTGGCAGCTAGCCGTCGGATTATTCGTGGCATTTTTTTTTTTTATATTGGACTAGTCGTTGCTGTGTTGGATTGGTGCTGCTGTTGGTGCATCCCAGGAGTTGATGGTTACCGAGGTATCCAATAATTCGTATTTACAAGTCTAGGCACTGATGCGTTAAACTCCATCAGAGTAATCCAATCAGGGCAAAAAAAAGAGTAAAATAAGGTTTAAATAGTAAAAAAAAAAACAAATAAAACCTAACTCAAAAATAAACTCTATTATTGTTGGATTTAAGGTCACAAAAAAGGAAAATAGACTACTATTTACTAACTTGTGTTCGTGACTTGATCGCGTGCAAGGCAAGCATACCATAAAACATAGCCTGTAGAGTTCCACAACAGTGTAGCTTTGTATCAGGCAAACAATTTTTGCAAACGAACGAAGGTTTGAAAATAATAAACAAACTTAACCTATAAATATAATATAAATATACCATCACGCCTGTATTCTCCGAAGGGTTAGGCAGAGGTGTACCAATGTACACCCACAGTTCGCCGGTATATTTAGGTCCCATGTAATAGGGGGCGAGCCTATTGCCATTAACCGGGCACAAATCCAAACTCCGAGCTGCTACTGAGAATTTCATAGAAAAACCCAATAACACTTTTTTGCTCGACCTGGGAATCGAACCCAGGACCTCTAGCGTAGCAGTCGTGCTTAGGACCACTAGGCTATCGAGGCAGTTTAACTTAATCTCTTTATAATATTATGTTATTTTTATTCAATGAATAAGTTCGAATTTTTTTAACAAAAACTACTAACAGTATTAAATATTTACAACTGTTAAAGATAGAAAAAACAAATCATTAATAAAAAAAAAGAACAGATACTAAAACTAACGGCATAGAAAAAATCAATTGGTTTAATAAATATTTTATAATATTTGTTTGATTAAGTGAAATGCGCCAACAGTACGGTTCACACAAAACGTAGTCACATGTTATAGCTTTGTAATTTCAGTTGTTAGATTTTCAACTCTCGGTGCTGAGCCGAGCGTTGAAAATCCAACAGGTACAAGGCAAAGTAATATTAAAATAATACAGATAAGTTAATGGTACTATATTCCGTCCAAAAAAAAAACGTTTCAAAAATTATTAATTTCGTAATCAAAAATCATTATCATACATACCACCACGCCTGTATTCCCCGAAGGGTTAGGCAGAGGTGTATCAATGTAAACAGACAGTTGCACCCACGTGCGCACATTGGCGGCACAGCATGGCAGAGTATTTTTTTGCGACAAATAAAAATAAAACTTAACTGTAAAGAAATAAAGTTGAAATTTCAATGTTAACGTTCGGAAGTACAAAAGCTATACTGTAAGACCGTTAACATTGAAATTTCAACTTTATTTCTTTACTGTTAAGTTTTATTTTTATTTGTCGCAAAAAAATACTTATACAAATTGGGCGCCGGGCCTAACCGAGCACAAATCCTACCTCTGAGCTGCTACTGAGAATTTCATGGCAAAACTCAATAACAGTTTTTGCTTGACCTGGGAATCGAACCCAAGACCTCCAGGGTAGCTCGCGCTTAAGACCCCTAGGCTAACGAGGCAGTCAATCGTTGGTATATTCAGAATATATCAAATAGTACCCGAGAGTAATGACTCTAGTTTATAGGTAACCTAGATTCAATGTCCCGAGTGCAAAGTTCAATGCACTTTCCCGAGCGCAGGCGTCAGGTCCTACGTAACTGGGACACTACTGGCGCCGCCCGGATACTATTTTCAGAATTAGGAGGAGCCGGGATAAACTAGATAATAATTTGCCCTAGATTCGTAGTAGCTCGGAGTTAGCATTCATGGGAGCGGCGAACCGTGGGTGTACATCGGTACACCTCTGCCCAACCCTTCGGGGAATACAGGCGTGGTCCCATGTAATAGCGGGCGAGGTAAATCCTAACTCTCTCTGCTACTAAGAATTTTATTGAATAACCCAATAACACTTTTTGCTCGATCTTGGAATCAAACCCAAGACTTCTAGCGTAGCGGACGCATCGGATCGGAACAAATATTTGTATGACCTACATACAGTTGTTCCGGGTTTGGCTGTTTGTCTATGTGTTTGTAAAAGCACCTAAGATACAGGTGAAATTCCTAGTAATTCAAAGTAATTTTTAAGAAAAAAAAAAGCATGAAAATTCAAAGTAACAGGGGGCCATCGCCATCTCTTAAAACAGTACCATTTTAATATTACTTCGTAATTTCAGTTGTTAGATTTTCAACTCTCAGCTCAGCGCTGACAGTTGAAAATCCAACTTCCAAAAGCCACTGAGAGGTATTTCTATGCAAGCGTCGCGCGTCGGGACCTCATTACAATTATTAGTAGCAGAGGTCGACTGTCCCGACAAACACTATCAAAACAGCAAAAAATCATTTTTTGCTTTTTACATTATTAGAAAGATAATTTAAAACTGCCGGATAAATTAAAAATAAAAATTTAAAAGTCATAATTGAAGAAGTTTTTAATCGAACAATATCGATACAGAGCATGTTGCGCGACTCTTGTACATCGATTTAAAATTTGATTTATTATTTGACTTTATTTTTTGCTTTGTACAAAGCAAAAAATAAAGTCAAATTAAAGAAAACTAAAATTAAACGAAAATTATAGAAAACTATTTATTACTATTTAGGTACCTATGTTTAATTTTGTTATTGTAAATAAATAGTTTTCTTAGTTTAAGTTCTTAACTGTCGTATTAGGCTAAAACCTGTAATGATACTCGTAGTATAAGTTGTTAACAAATACATAAATAAATAACTTTGAATTACTCTCCTTTGAACTAGGTGATTAGCAGTTTATTGCGGCAGTCGAGGTGTCACATATCCAGGGCCCATTAAGGCAGGTGTCGCTGTAACTATTATCCGTTTAGCCTAGCCGTTTATGTGCCATGGCTGTAAGCGGCAACCTCGCTCATAAGCCTCCACCATTAATTGGTTTAGAGTGTCCGGTAAGCGTTTGAAATTGCACAACAAACACGTGATGGAAATAGAAAAGTTTAAGAAAACTATTTTTGAAGTGAAAACTTCTTTAGCGGTGTTGTAAACCTTTTTTTGTAATGGGTAAAAAAAAAATTAAACTCGCATCAGGACACGTGACCTGATCGAAAATCTTACGAATTTATCAAGTTTTCACTTCTGCCGGCACTCTCGGAGTGCAACCAGTCGTTTTTATCTTTTTGTTTTTCTTATTAAAACGTCAAACTAAATTACGCCAAACTATGAATTCTACTACACCGTGGTTGTGTTTACAAACATATAAATTCAAATGCGCAAACAGCCAAACCCAGAACTTATAGGTCATACAAATGTTCAGTGCGGGAATCGAACCCGCGAAACGCTCAGGCAACCGCTCCCCCACTGCGCCCACCGTGTCGTCAATTGCCAGACAACAATACAACCTTGTTTTTTGCATACCTGGAAATAAGTCCTCGTACTGTAATTATGAACCATGTGCAGTAAAAAGAATTATTTAAAAAGGAGGGGGTCTTTGAAAACGATATTAATTCCTTTTACATTTTCTTTGCCCATCTTTGATTGCAGATAATAGTATTATTAAAGGAAATTACACCTTACGTAATATTGCACGGTTGCAATAAAAGGATTTCTTGCATTAAATAATCATGGATCTGAAACTCATCGTGCATAAAATCAAAGCATTTCCTCAGACCTTTTAAAGGCACTTTGTAATTTGCCTATAATGAGAAACTTAGTTGCATGTCAATGGGAAAAAATGAGTGGTCACTGAATAAATCATAATTTTCATTTGTATATTACGCGGACTTTAGCTTCAGAACGATTCCTGGCATTTACATGGACACAAAGAAAGTCGTGGGAATAAAAAGTAGCTCGATTGCTAAATAAAAGGGCCCAACCCCATCTTTTTGTTTTGTTATTTTGATATTACTTTGCCTTGCCACACTGTTGGATTTTCAACGCTCGGCTCAGCGCCGAGAGCTGAAAATCCAACAACTGAAATTGCAAAGTAATATTATAATGGTAATGTTTTAAAAGATGGTCGAGAGAAATTGCCGTGATGAGGGGTGGCATAAGACAGACTTACTTTCGTATTGACGATATTTGTATGTAAGGATTGTAGTGGTTTACAATCGGATTTAATATTCTTTTGGTCATAAAAATGTTAAAGGTTCGTGTTTATTTGCTGAATTAATACCAGACTGTTTATATTACCTACATAGAATTCTAGCGTTGAATTATTGAACGGCCTCTCCCTGTTTTTTCTTTACCGGTCAAAGGTTAATGACACGTCTTGTGAACTAGGCTACATACACCGAGTAGTTTACAGCGCCATCTATGAAAGCTAGCCACCTAGCCTAGCTTTCAGTACTACAACTAGCTTCTGTACCAATGAAGTCTAGTAGTGTGAGCAGCAAACAACAGGTGGCGCTGTGCCGCAAACTGCGGAAATTAGCGCTTCCAGCAAAATGGTCTAGCTTTAGTACTACAACTATACCGCTGAAGTCTAGTAGTTCGAGCGGTGAGCAACAGGTGGCGTTGTTTAGCATTTTCTATGATATTCCAGGATGGGAAATCAGCACTTTCAGCAAATTACACAGATGCCGCTGTCCTACAAGCAGTTACTTCAGTTTATGTGCGATAGGTGTCACGACCTAGTTTCAGCTACATACAGTTTCTTGCATAGAAGTTTATTCGAATTTCACCTTTGTCTGAAGGAGAAAAAAAGTCGAAACGAAACGCGCTAACTTTTTTTCGAAATAACATGACTGCGCTTTACTGCGCTAATTCACACCTAAGTTATTAGAAGATAATGAGCAATATATCGAAACGAGTTATGAATGTTTAAATTATTCTTTTATGGCAAAGGGAAGTCAACCCTGTATGTACCTCAAGATGAGAAAAAGGGTTGTATTGCAAAGACTTTGGGATTTTGGAGACTTTGGACTTTGGGTGCAATTATTTAAACATTACGCAATAAAAAAGTACAAAGGCGGACTTAGACATTTTAACTAAGCATTTAGCGGAATCGGTCTAGTTGCTCTCACGTGACGATCATAAGGGTCTTACTTATAAAAATAACGCTAATTCATCCTTTCTGGACCGTGATCTGGACTGAGGGCCCATTTTTTGAACCTTTGCGAAACGAAATAAGACTTATAGGAAAATTAGTTAAAAATAGTAAAGCAAAGGGCCATAAATTTCTTAAACGTGAATTAAAACTGTTACAATTAAATAACTTGGGCACTCAGTCCAGCCGCATGCATAAGTGGCATAGCCTAAATCTCAGTAACTATTACTACTATTATGTCTGGGTTAATAATTTTTAGTTAAGAATTTCTTAAATATTTTAAGAAATTCCTAAACCTGTAGAATATGACATTACAGATTTATGGCGGTATATTTACCGTTATACCCTCAATTCATAATAGCCTGTGCAGAAGAATCTGCAAAACATGAATTTATCTGAAGAAATACTACTTTCGAGGCAAAAGTAGTATGTAAGGATCGTAGCAGGTGGCGTTCTGTGGTTTCTGCCTACTCCCATGGGAAAAAGGCGTGAGTTTATGTATGTATGTATGTAAATAAATACATAAATACGGCTATAATATATTTTACTTAGATGCCTATTACAAGCTAACGGCCCGCCTGATGTTAAGCGGTTACCACTGCCTATGGACACTTGCAACACCAGAGGCATCACTCGTGCATTGCCGACCCCGTAAAAATCTCAATATACAGTTAAAAAAAAATGACACAAAAGTTAATTTTTAAGAAGTAAATGAAAGTCCAATTTTACTAAAACGTCTGAACTGAGAGCCCCATATTTTCAGCCTATTTGACTAGGCTTGATCAACGCAAATTAGAATAAGATTTTTATCTTTTTCTTAACTAAATCTAATCTAAATATATATAACTCAAAGGTGACTGACTGACATAGTGATCTATCAACGCACAACCCAAACCACTGGACGGATCGGGCGGAAATTTGGCATGCAGGTAGATGTTATGACGTAGGCATTCGCTAAGAAAGGGTTTTGATCAATTCTACCCCCAAGGGGATAAAATAGGGGATGAAAGTTTGTATGAAACTTTGTCAATTTTAAACCGATCGGGCTGAGACTTTGCATGCATAAAGTTACTATGACGTAGGCATCCCCTAAGACAGGATTTTGATAAATTCCACCTCTAAGAGGATAAAATAGGGAATGAAAGATAATACTTCTTAACGCGAGCGAAGCCGCGGGCAAAAGCTAGTTGTAACATATCGTCCGTTCTCCGAATACACGTGGAAACTGATTATATTTTTACTTCGTGGAAAGTACGCTGTAACTAAAACTCATAGTAAGGTTCTAAGTAATGCAAAATTCTAGAAATCCAGATACGACATTTGTCCTAAGTTTGTTTAAAAACGTAGCTGATCTATAAAAAAAATCAACAGCTACTCGGTGTACATTGGTACACCTCTGCCTAATCCTTCGGGGAATTTAGGTGATGGTATGATGGTGTCTTTTTTTTCTCGATCAAAATAAAGTTTTTTTTTCAGACGCTCTAATGTTTAGGGTTTTAATGCGTTTAGTTAAAGTCATACATGGGCAAAAAAAAGTGTTTGCCAATAACGAATATGGTTTTTAATATAAAAAAAATGAATATCCTGTTAACAATAAAAAACTAGCCTTCTCACATGAACATATGAGGTACCACACGCATATATATGCCATCACGCCTGTATTCTCCGAACGGTTAGACATAGGTGTACCAATGTACATCCACAGTTCGCCGGTATGTGTAGGCCCTATGCAATAGGGGGCGAGCCTATTGCCGTTAACCGGGAACAAATCCCAACTTCAAGCTGCTACTGAGAATTTCATATAAAAACCAAATAACCCTCTGCTCGACCTGCGAATCGAACCCAAGACCTCTAGCGTAGCAGTTACGCGTAAGGTATCTTTTTAACCTAATGCCCGAATAAAGGCTCTTACTTGGATATAAGATTTTTTTGTAAAATATCTTCTATACTGTAGTCAATTCCAAACAAAAAAAGGTTCTATTGTTACTTACATTAAGATAATTCTTATTCTACCCCTCTGTGTAGCAAAGCTCGTAGCAGCGTAGACGTGCTCGTAGTTGCGTAGCATGCTGCGTAGCATGGCTCGTAGCCGCTTCGATACACGCGTAGCCGCGTAGTCGCGTAGCAAAGCACAAGTATGTCCACATTCTAACTTCAACTTTCAAATTGTAAATAATCTGCTTCCATAATAAGGGTTAGCGGAATCATACGATCGCTTATGAACTACATACCATTAGAAATAAGATTGAAAATTGCTTAATAAAGATGTAAGTTATAATTTCCACGGAATTTTGTACGTAGCGAGATTTTAAGAATTTCACATCTATTTCTGTTTCTGTTTAATTATTCACTGCTTTAATGATAACTAGAACTGCATTTTGTTGCTTCAAATATTACTCACTTTGAATAAGACTGACCTTTAGTCAAGGCGTCACAAAGTCGAAGATGAAAATCTTACGTAATAAGTCACTTAATACAGATTTGCATTAAGTGTAAGTTCGACTAATGAGCATCCTGGGTTTTATTCCCAGGTCAGGCAAAAAGTGTTATTGGGTTTTTCCATTTCTCAGTAGCAGCCCGGAGATTAGAAGTCATCAATCGTGTATTACTTTACATAGTTACTTAATTATTATTTACTAGCTTATGTCCGTGACTTCGTTTGCATGACCGTGGGTTATCACGGCCTTTTTTTTGCGCGGGACTCTAATTTTGTAAAATAGTGTAGCCTAAGGTACTCTTTATAACATCATATCTGCCGGTGAAAATCAAAAATAAAGTAGTCACAATTATTTAAAAAAGGAATAAACTAAATATATCTACATGTCTCAACAGCGGATATATCTCTATACTTTTACTAATACCGGAAGTCACAATATTTTTTCTTTTAAAAATGCAATAGTGACAACTTCACGGCGAGGGATATCTTGAGGCGTTCGTCTTCCACGCGCGCCTCAAAGAGATGTCAGCAAATGTTTGGAGGGGCCACTGAGGGCCGATGCCTCCCGGGGCAGCGGGTTGTTCGAAAGAGATACCGCGCCCCCGGAACGCAAAGGGCACAAGAAGGAACATGTATGGGTTTTAGTCAGTAAAAGTCTGACACTCCCTTCCGCTCCGCCCAGGGCGAGGGAAGTCATTTGAAGATTTCCCATCGGTAAAATAATGGGGATATCTTACAGTGAACGGTGCGTACAGTAGGTAAAGGTGCGTCCACATTAGTGACATTTTGCCGCACCGAACACCGCAACCGTGACAAAGTCGGGTGTCTGTACCGTATGTTACGATCGTTTATCCATTTCATACACTCATACAAAATATTTCAATCTAAAAGTTCACCTGAAAATTATACTTAAGTCACAAATGTAGACGGTGTTTTGGTTATGTCACGGCCAAATGACACGGGTTATGGGCCAATCCATTCAAAGTGCATATTTTTCAAAGGATGTCCGGTACTGTCTGGTGTTCGGGATGGGTACACCCTTTATAGCAGAACTTTTTACGTCATTATTTTTGCATAACAACCGATAGCATAAACCTCTTTTCGCAGAAAGTCATTTGGCATCACTCATTTAGCATACATTTATAACTCATAATTTTGTAAGGAAGAATACTCATTATGCATAAATTTCATTCCCATAATAATTAAAAAGTAGAGCCATCATATTGCAGAAAGTTCACAGTCAGAATCGTCTTTTGGCATACATTTCATATCAAAGTCCCTAGAGATAGATCCAGAGCCCTCGAGGCTTATAAGCCATAGTCGCTACGCGGGGCTCAAGGGTTTACAGTAAAAATAACCATGAAGCGGATGGCGGGGTCTGTTCGCTCACTTCGCTCGCTCTCTAGAATCCGCCATCCCCTTTTAACCTAACCTGTCCGAGTCGGGGTGCCCCAAGTCCCGAGCTCGCTTCGCTCGCTCTTTATGAACATAATGCTAAACGAAATTATGCAAAATTATAACTATTCCAAAGGTAATTATGCTAAATAAAATTATGCCATCTTAAAAGTATGCCATTTTAAATTCGGACATAAAAACAATCGGCCAAAAAAAAATTTGGATTAAAAAGATGTTATGCCTTAAAAATGATCGTCTAAAGAAGTGAGTTATGCCAAATAGGTTTCGGAGTATCAAGTTTCTGCCAGATAGAAAGCACCCGCGCGGGATACGTCTACACTGCCACTTTTGTCCCGCGTACAAGCCTGCGTTTTATCGCGCTGGTACTTACATGGGCTTAATGGATCGAGCAAATGCATAACGTGACTCTCCGAGAAAACAATGCGACAATTTTTACAATCTACACTATCCGTAACAAGTCCGCGGCGATGTCACGGTGTTCGGTTCGGCGAAATGTCAGCAATGTAGACTCACCTTTACAGTGAACGTATGTAAAGCAAATAATAACGTCACAGGTTTGTACACACACATCAGTCGGAACTGACTGTGTTTGAGGGTCCGATTCCAGCGCGAAATTGTGAGCAAACATCGGCCGTTTGTGAATGTTAGTTTATGTTTGAACACGCAACCAAGATATTGGAGAACGTCAAAGGGTTTTTGAAATATATCATCAGTTACTAGCTAGCTATCAGCTAAATAAACAAACTTTGAATAACATGGTTCTGTTTATATTTTGTGGTTAAATATAAATTTTAACACGTGTGGGTATATCGCCCCTTACCCCTTTTTTTTATAGACGGGAAATCATCAAATAACTTCCCCCGCCCTGGGCGGGGCGGGAGGGAGTGTCAGACTTTTACTGACTAAAACCCGTCTATGTTCCTTCATGTGCCCTTTGCGTTCCGGGGGCGCGGTATCTCTTTCGAACAACCCGCAGCCCCGGCAGCCCCTTACCCCTACGGTGCGTGTTAGGGGTAGGCAGAAGTGGTGAGGGCTACATAGAACCTGGTACCTAAAGTATTTCTTTCAAAAGTTTGGAACATTACCTTCTTTACGCCATTAAAAATGGCACAATCAGAAGGGTTTACTGTAATTTACAAATTTAGTATATTAGTCCTGGTCATACCACAGGGACACAAATTTATATTCATAATTACAGACTATTAATATTACCAAAAATAGTCGGGCGACGGGAACTTGTCCAGACATCCTCTACCTACCACGTCTTTGGACTATAATAAGACAAGAAATAAAACTATTTGTCATTGTTTGAATACTTTTCGTTTATTTGTTACCAGTAACTTTAACATTTACACAATCACACATTACACAATTTATTTTGACATCAGGTTCAGAATGGTTAAAATAGGCCTTTATTTAACCTTGCGACTCAGTCTACGTGTGTTAACAATGTTCATCCTAATTATTTGTGCAGAGAAAACTTTAAATAACTTTAAATCAATCTAAACCTGTTTTTCGAAGCATTAATGAGTGTAGGTCGAGAGATATAAGTAGATGAAATAACCGCAGGGCGAAACAAATCCGATGTTTTGATATTTGTTCTAACCTTAATTGACTTATGTAGGAAGAATTTTGAATTTCGCGCCAAACCGCATAGCGACGCTTATGCAGTATGCTGAAATATATATTATGTCCAGCAAAAATAGGTTTTTAAAATATAAAGTTTATTAAAGAGCGCAAACAATAAAATAAATTGTAAGTACAATAATGTAAGACCACGGCACATACAACTGTAGCATCGTTGATACTTTGACTTGTACAATTGACGAGTAGCGGTGCCGTCTTTTTCACCCGATTTTGAGAACACGAACATTCATTACAAACGTTTGTCATAAAGTAAATTATTAAAAAAAAACCATGCTTGCACCACAGTATCAATAAAATTACTAAAACTCACAATTTACCGCGCTCTAATAGAACTTGTCGCAAAACTACACTAATGTACACTCTACACGCCGATGTCAAAACTACCATGTGTACTTTGGCCGTTGTTTAAATAACGGCTAAAGCTGCTGCCAGGACTACAGCGGAAAGCATAGCCTGATAGGCAGAGGCATATACCATCTTCATTTCCAACATTTTGGCGGTATTCCACACGATGTAGCGCATCGCGTTGAAGTAATGGAAGCCGAACGGTGCCCCAAGCAAAAATTTACCAACAATTATCGTGATTGTACCCAGGTTCAAGCTCTGTATCATAGTTACGAAGCTCTCGACGCCGCGGGGGAGGAACAGTGCGCCGAGGGCCAACGTAAATGCGTAGAATACCAATATGCAACCTGGAACACAAATTAAAATCTAATTACTTTTTTGCAGTGAAAACTTTTAAACCGCATTGAAGGATTTTTTATGGGAGCAAAAGTTATAGGTTCGCGTCACAGCCATGCGAGCGTCACCTCATTGCTGACATTCTGACGTCATAACGCCACTGACACGGTAATGTGACAGCATCGCCGTCATGGTAATGCGCCCGCGTCCACGACAAGCTTTTGTGGCCGTGTCATCGACATGATAGTTTGCACTCGTCACCGACTTGCTAAATAAGCCCACGTCACCGACGTACCAATACCGGCTCGTCACCGACATACTAATGTGTCGCTGAGGCCTCCACAAAACAACAACGGTTTTTTTAGCACTTCTCACAAAATAGGAAGTACGGTTATGAAAAATCAATACCTACGTAAAGCACGTACAACAAGCTATAGTGTACAATCATGGCCCGCGCCGCATCGCGCATCCCTTCATGTCTGGATAGCCTCAGGCAGTCTACCAGATCAATTATAGAACGATACTCGATCCCGCTGTGGGGGGGTTGTGGGGGCAAAAGCTGCCGAATTTCGGACAAGCTCGAGTATTTAGCGCGAATGTGAAGCTACAGCTCTGAGAATAACTGAAATTATTCTAGTTTAAATTATTCTCCTAAAACTACTTCTGTAAAATAACTATTGAAACTTCGTATTTCGTGGAGTCGATTTCATATTACTACGAAGTTAATTTCAACTAACACGAAGATCGGTAAACATTATGTTTTAGGAAAACTCGCTTTTAAATGTTCCTAAATGCAATCTAACAAAGTCGTACTTTTAAAGCATTACAAATATCACATAGCAATTTAAAAGTTAATTCGTTTATTTCATTTTCTGTAAACGTTGTGATAGGATAGCCCAGTTGGAAAAGCAAAGCTTCTTAAAGCACGAGAAAGGAAAACATCGTAATTGTTTGTTCTTTAAGAACTTGAGTAGGTACCGGTGAACAAAGCCAGTGCATTTACGAATTAAAACAATAAGAGGATACTACTACAAACAAGGTACTATAAAATGTAATAGAAGTTACTCATATTGCCAATAGAGTCCACTTAACTAGATAGTAGCTTAAGATTCTATTTTTGTTTCTAAAATATAAAGATAATTTATTTCAAGGTAGTCAAATGACTGTACAAATAATACAAATTTCAATTAAGCTAAATGTATGCTCTGTGACTAAAGGACTTTGTGTGAGGTGCAATTTTTTTGAGTGTATTATTCGTATTTGCATTACAAAAATGTGAACATGAATGTCAAAGGATTACCGCTTAGCTTTTGATTCCCAGGTTCGAGGAATCCTTTTTAGACAAAGGAAAATTTAAAAAAGTCAAATAGAGGAAGCGATGAGTCGCGCTGGTTTTCATAAACAGACAAACAAAAATAGTGAAACGTTCTTCCCTTTGAGCGATTTAACAATGCGATAAAAACATTGCAGAGAAAAATAATAGGACGCTCTTTTCAGCTTCAACAAAAAACATCTAGTAAGTAACTCGAAAAGGCGCTCGAAATGACAAAATACTCTTAAATAATAATTTAAAATTCGCATTTGCGCAAATTATTAGTTAGAAATTAGTTAGACGAAAGCTGTATTTCCATGAAAATGGCTTATTTTCATCCGTACTCTGCACGGATTAGGTCCGCATTCGACCTCTCATTTATACTTAGAGGCAGCGTACAAAGCTTCCGCGCATTACATGTTTCATGGAAAACAAATTTATAATGTTTACTACAAATTCACTGCAAAATGATGATGATGATTTTTTGATATATTCATGAATAAAGATTATTGTTATTAGGAGCTGGCTACTGGAATGATTCAGAGATTCGATTCCAATACCTCGGAACTTCCGATTAAAGTGGCTTTTGATTTTAGTTCAGACGCTTTTAAATCGGAGGTAGAAATCGATATGGCAGGAGTGACAGTGCGCGGCCGGTCACTGCCGGCACATACCAACACGGCTACGCAAGCCGCGCGGGGAAACCCGAGCACTATGTCCCTTAGTTGTATAAAACTCAAATGTCAAGAAAAATCCCTCTTTTTAAAGAAGATTTGTTTAGGTAGTTTTTACTGTGAAAAGAAATTTATTAAAAACTAAAATTACAGAGACTGAATTACGTTTGCGTTTGTATTATTAGATTGTCTTTAAAGCGCATCTCCCTCCAGCCATCGGCTTCGCCCCCGACTTAAAACCCAGTTCTGATTCCGCGACATTCCGATAAATCAAATTTAAAAACCCCGTTGCCGACGGATGTCCGTTGCGGCAAACCCACCTTTCGTTCCATCCCTCTTACTTATACACAGCAACTGGTGAATTATTATAGCGGGGGTGGGGGGGTGGTGGTGGGGACCACGATCCTAAATGGGGATTTGCTCGAGGGTCGTGGGGGACCTATTGGAATTTGAAGCTTAAATGATAGACGGAAATAAAGTTACCGGTGGGGAGAGCATCTACAGGGTTCGAAACGTTTAAACAAACAGCAAAGTGGAAATATTCGAGCGCGACTAGGTACGTACGTCTTCTGGTAGACGAATCTGATGGCATTCTAAAAAGTAAAAATATTGTAACTTTCTGGAAACAATAATATTATCAATTGTGGGTGCAGTATTGGATCTTTATCAAACAGGAGTTTGTTATAAAATCTTCGTCTTTTTAGTACATTTTGTTTGATAGTATTTCAGTACACCTCTTTCAAAGAAAACAATCGTCCCGTTGCGCAGGATGTGTCGCGCGACTATAATGACCGTGTGTCTGGGGTTCATCGACCCGCCGCGCCGCGCCAGCCTTAAGGCGCTTTGCACATAGAGCAACTATTGCAGCAACTGGCAACTGTTGTTGTTTACATATATTTCAATTAGACTACGCACACATAGCAACTCGTGTTTCGAGTTCCGTTAATCGTGAACAGTTTTCAGTTGCTGTAATGGATGTCTAAGTTAGTTCCTAATTGCCGCAACTAGCAACTGTTAAATATTATACCGGTTTTTAAAGATCGCTGCGTAGGTTGAGTAACTCGGTTATGAGAGTAGTAGATTGCCATAAAGTTGCGGCAACCGTAAACGTCATAGCAACTATAAACTTTTTACAGGAAACTTTTAAAGTGTTGAGAGTTGCCTCAACTTAAGTTGCTCCATGTGCAAAGAGCCTTAGACTGCGTGTCCATTGAAGCGGAGCAAGGCTACGGAGCGGGGAGACTGACAAAAAATTTGGAATAGGATTGCATAACCGGAGCGGGGTGAAGATTTTTTGCAATCCTGTTGGTTAATATTTCAATGGACAACCAACCACCTAACTCGGGGGCAAGATGGATATTTCGAATTTAAAAATCACCTACTAAAAAAAACTTATTTATTTTATTATTGATTCGTGCTGGCAATCACTAGCATAGTTACCCCTTGAATTTCACCAGTACGCAAAACTGCATATTGTATATTCAGATAAAAAACTTTTTTACAAAAAAAGAAAAAAAAACAAAAAAGAGAAAAATAACTTCAGCTTTGGAAGTCGGCGGCTTTGGTTCTGTTTGTTGTTTTGTATTGCCGCCGACTTCCAAAGCTAAAGTTATTTTTCTCTTTTTTGTTTTTTTTCTTTTTTTGTAAAAAAGTTTTTTTATTTCTCGCTTTTGATTTTCAACTTAAGGCTCTGGGGAATAAATTTGAAAATCTATTGGTACCTACCGAGCGTTTACGATTCGTTTGCGACTTGGCTAGGGGGGCTGCAATACCAGACGCCTTGCAAATGCGTTGCCATCCCAGAGACAAAGTTAGTTAGTTTATTGAAATGCATACATTTTAGCATCTTATATACCCCTCTCCTACCTGACGTGCTCGAGTATTCCTGACACAGAGTACACGGAACCCCCCCCCCCCCCCCCCCGCCCCTTCTACTACACTAAGACATAGTATCTTTGGATAAACATGAATACAGCTACTACTCCATGCATACTACTCTATGAACTAAAGTTTGCAATCTACTTTGTACCTAATAATACGACTCTTTAGGTTCAAAGAAGATTATGAACTCCATAAACTAAGTATAAATTACAGTCAAGTAAGTCAAAGTTAGAGACTTTTGACAGCATATAAGTTTGTTTGAAATGTAAAGGAAGTGTAGCATTTTATTTAATAATTAGCGAAAGATTCGCGTCTTTCTCGCGTGGCTAATTACACCAGCGTTAAGTTACGTTTGCTCCGCTCCCGTGTGTCGTAGCGTGATGTTAAATAGACTATGTTACTCAGTGATAATGTAGCTATCTTACGGCATTTTTTTTTTAAATCTTTCTAGTATTTTTTTACTTTATTCGTTACATACAAAATACAAATCTTTCCTATTTTTATAATATTTGCATAGACTATATGACTGATATGATATGGCATTGAGTGAATCTCATTCAAATGCCTATTTCAATCCGTTCACAAAAGAGCACGTTCTGTAACTAATTGTGAATTGTAAACCACCGTGATTGTCAAGGGCGCTGCGTCCGAATCAACGCAGTATTCAAAACAAGGGGTGCGTTTGAAGCTTGAATACGGCTCATTGGTCTTATTAACTGACCGACGCCGGCGACCGAGTCCAATTTATCCTGTCAGCCCCTGTAGCCATGTAACAAACGATAAACACAAACGCTGAGTAGGCTTTAATAGATCTTCAACTTTATATGCTTGGTTTTAAGTTGAAGATCTAATGAAGATTGCATAGCGTTTTCGTTCGTTCTAGTCGCTAACGCTTAGAAATCTTTAATAGATTTTCAACTTAAGGCCCTGGGGTATTAAGTTGAAAATCTATTGGTACCTACCGAGCGTTTACGATTATCATTTGCGAGTTGGCTAGGGGGGCTGGTCTAGCTTTGTTTTATGTCATCAAAACGTAACAATAATTTTACTGATGAGATTACCATTTCAGATTTTTAAATCATTAATATTGAGCACAATATTAAAGGAAATAATTGATCTGAAATTAAAATAAAACGAACACTTAGGTATTGCCTAGTATTCGGACTAGCAGTGAATTGTGTTATTTCGTGTATAACATGGTTAATCGACTTTTGTTGCTGACCGTACAACTTAACTAAAATATAAAATAACACCCTTCTTTTTGCGTCGGGGGTTAAAAAAGATGATCAAAATGCATGGCTAAGATCGTTGTAATCGTTTAAAAAACTTTTTTTAGCCCTGGTATGCGGCAGCCTATAGAAATCACTCAAACTGGGGCGTGTGCGAATTAAGGGCCTTACTTATAAAAATAACACTGATTCATACTCAGCTACCTCTTATGTGACTGACTGAACGATGAAACACTATTTTAATCTGCCAACACTTAGACGGTCAGCATAGAGCATGACCAAAGTATTCGACTAAAGAACGAAATCGAACGAACAATTGAGCATAATTGTCAAAATTTACAATAGAATCCATAGATCAAAAATGTCATCGTCACAGCTGATTGCAGCCCGCCATCTTACTTCCGAACTATACTTAAACAACGGGTCGCCGCTGTTTAAATTTTCTATCACTTAGGCAACATCTCAACGCTGATTACCGTTTATAGGTAAGATTTTTCACCTGAGACACCGTTGAAAGTGGTTGCTATGTGAAAAATAATTGATTTTTAGTCAAGTATTTGAAAGTTAATCAATTGAGAAGTAGCTGAGTATTATTTAGCGTTATTTTTATAAGTAAGGCTGTAAGTGATTCGCATGAAAGCTTGAAACTCGGCATTCCAATGAATTAAAAATTTGTTAACAGACTTTGCAAATCCTTAACTAATTTTTAAAATGAAAGTTTAAAAGTCAAAGCAGAAATAGTATATTCTGAAATATGTTTAACGGAATTTACTTCAAGCTATTCAATAACATTTAACTTTATTATTCGTTGTTTATACAACAAATGAAAAAACATATTTTTTTTCGACATAAATAAACTTTTTGAATAGATTCCTCACACGCACCGAATAAACAAAGAACAATAGTTCTCCAAACAGACCATCTTTCACAGTCCTAATAACAATAGTCCCGGGGAATATTTTTAAAAAAATGGTTAGAAATAACTCAATATTGAACCGGTTGTTGGTGTCACGTCTGACTTTTATTGCAGGTGGAAAATCGTATTTACATAAAATTCTCGTGTCACAATGTTAGTTACCATACTCTTCCGAAACGGCATGGCATAACAACGTTTGCTGGGTCAGCTAGTAAAATTATTAAAAAACACATTGTATTACATGGAATTTGAATATGCAGGGTGATTTGAAATTGCTCGTATTCCTCTCGGGAGAAGAAACTATTACTAATTTAGGATGATTTAACCCCTATCACTTGGGGGTCAAAAATCCGCCATTTTCGAGAAAATCTACTTTGTTTTTATTTTTAGAAAAATCCGAATTTTGGTAATTAAAATTTAAAAAAAACTTATCACTTTTCAGCCTGTTTTCTATGATCTGATAGCTTACTAATTGACCAGCGTCTCTAAAGCCAAAAACTGTGTAATTTACTGTTAGATTTTATGTTGTATGTTAAAACTTGCAATAAATTAAAAAAAAAAACTGATAAGTGATAAGTTTTTTTTATTAATTTTTAATTACCAAAATTTAGATTTATCTAAAAATAAAAAATAATAAATTTTCTTGAAAATAGAGGATTTTCGACCCCCAAGTGATAGGGGTTAAATCATTCTAAATTAGTCATAGTTTCTTCTCCCAAGAGGAATACGAGCAATTTCCAATCACCCTGTATATTCTTTTCATGTGTTATACTATGGTTTTAAAAAGTGCTGTGAAAAAGAAACTTAACAAAACAGCACTGAGTTAGAGTTTTTTGATCTGGAACATACCTGACCATAACTACTGAACATATCTTTCTGATATCATTATCAAAGTTCTTAGTTTCATTTTTTACATTTATTTTTTACAAAAATCTTTTAATTACATTGTAAAGACCGCCAGGGCTCCTGTACTGTTGTATGCTCCATTAAGCTCTATATAAAGTCAAAATTGCAGTTACTGAGACCGAAATCGGCTAGATGACATCATCATTATTATCATCAACTTAAGACGCGGTAACCGACACGCCGCAATTTAGTTCGGAGTAATACCAAAATAATCCGGTAATAATCGGTATTTTTTAAACCAGTACACAGCCTTCAATCATAATATTTTATACCAAAAATCAAAAATGTTCCTTAGCATTAGTCTGCCTATCTATTCTCTTTGTGTGTTCTGTTTTACACACCGTATGTCACGAACTCACGAGCTCTAAGGTTCATTGTAACTTAGAAACCTTGACTTTGAAAAGTGTTACAAATGGTCGTGTAGCCTGTACCTACGAGTGTTCAAATGGTTGAAGAACTTCATTGAAAGTCAAAGTCAAACATTCATTTCAATTAGGCCATTAAAATACTCTTTTGAACGTCATATACAAAAACAACTCTTTTAAAATCAAAGTTTTTTTTACACTATTTGTATACTGAATCATACAGAATTACATGTGACTACAATATAGCTTGCATAAAAATACTACTGTATTACGTAAAAAGGTTTACAAATTAAGACGTGACTAAGACGAATTAAGACGTCGTGAATTAAGACGTGTTTACAAATATTGGAACTGTACACGACTTCATTTCAAGCAACACCTAAATATTGTGTGAGCTGACGCCAATTACAATAGTAATACGGGAAATAGATTAGGATACGGGCAAACGACTGCACGGAGTAAGAATGAAGTTGACTGCTCACATTCGGAAACGGTTAAGCTAGAGAACATTTTTTTTTATTGTTTTAATATTGTCAAGGGACTTTTAGAATCTTATTGTAATAAAAACAGCCGTTGACAACAATAAATGCTTTGTAAGGAACAAAGCATTTAAAGTCGTCAGCGGCTATTTATTTGTTGTTTTTTGACGATGGAAATAAAGATTTAAGATAGTGGTGCCGTTTTGACGTCATTTTCGGCATCATTGCCCTCGAAAATCATGGGTATCAACACCCATGACGCATACTTCGTAAAATTTCGCGGCTACGATCGTAAACTTTGACTACGACTATATTTTCGGTATCAGTGTCAGGCGCTGATTTTGTTTTCGGAATCCCAACATCATTCATTTCTTTTTTGGTTTTGGTTCCCCAGAATCAAAGACATAACACCCATGATGCATATATATTGTACAGTTTTGCAGCCGCCATCTTGGATTTGTATTTTGAATTAATTTTAATCATCAACGCTCCCGAAAACCATAAATGACACTTACTTAACGCATCATCGCCCCCGAGAACCCTGGACACGACAGTCAGTGGTACATTATAGGTTATGAGTGTGTTTTTTATAGTTTTCGGGGACGCTGATACCGAAAATGAGGTTAAATCTGAATTCAAAATGACGGCCACTGATTTTGGCCCCGTTTTCGGCATCAGCAACCCTGAAAACCATGGATACCCACCCAGTGGTATATTATACGTCATGAGTGTTGTGTCTATGTTTTTCGGGCGGATGATGCAGCCGGGAAATTTTACAAAATATGCATCGGATTCCGTGGTTTTCGGGGGCGTTGATGCCAAAAATATGGTCAAAATGAAAATCCAACATGGCGGCTGCCAAATTTTACAAGAAATGCACCATGAGTCGTGTGGATGCTGATGCCAATGAGAGCCGTTTCTATAGTTTCGGGGATGCTGATGCCAATGAGAGCCATTTCTATAGCTTTTAGGGGCGCTGATGCCACTGAGTGTCGTCTCTATAGTTTTCGGGGGCGCTGGTGCCAATCAGTGTCATTTTTAATGCTTTCGGGGGCGCTGATGCCAATCAGTGTCGTTACAATAGTTTCCGGTTGCGCTGACGCCAATGACAGTCGTTTCTATAGATTTTGGGGGCGCAGATGCCAATGAGAGCCGTTTCTATAGTTTTCGAGGGCACTGATACCAATGAGAGCCGTTTGTATAGATTTTGGGAGCGCTGATACTGATAGGACGCTTTTCTATAAGTTTCGGGGGCGCTCACGTCTATCAAAGCCGTTTCTATAGTTTTTGAGGGGGTTGATACCAATGAGAGTAGTTTTTATAATTTTCGGGGGCGCTGATGCCAATGAGAGCCGTATCCATAGTTTTCGGGGACGCTGATACTAATGGGAGCCTTTTCTATATTTTTCGGTGGTTCTCATGTCTATAAAGGCCATTTCTATAGTTTTCGGGGGCGCTGATGCCAATCAGTGTCGTTACAATAGTTTTTGGGGGCGCTGATGCCAATTTTTCGGGGGTGCTGGTGTCAATGAGGGTCGTTTCTATTGTTTTTAAAAGCGCTGATGCCAATCAGTGTCGTTACAATAGTTTCCGGTTGCGCTGACGCCAATGAGAGTGGTTTCTATAGTTTTCGGGAGCGCTGATGCCAATCAGTGTCATTTCTATTGTTTTCGGGGGCGTTAAGGCCAATGAGAGTGGTTTCTATAGTTTTCGGGGGTGCTGATGCCGATCAGTGTCTTTTATATAGATTTCGGGGGCGCTGATGCCAATGAGAGCCATATCTATAGTTTTCGGGGACGCTGATACTAATGGGAGCCTTTTCTATATTTATCGGTGGCGCTCATGTCTATAAAAGCCGTTTCTATAGTTTTCGGGGGCGCTGATGCCAATCTGTGTCGTTACAATAGTTTTCGGGGGCGCTGATGCCGATCAGTGTCATTTCTAATGTTTTCGGGGGCGCTGAGGCCAATGAGAGCCGTTTCTATAGATTTAGGGGACGCTGATACTAACGGGAAGCCTTTTCTATATTTTTCGATGGCGCTCATGTCTATAAAAGCCGTTTCTATAGTTTTCGGGGGCGCTGATGCCAATCAGTGTCATTTCTAATGTTTTCGGGGGCGCTGATGCCAATCTGTGTCGTTACAATACTTTTCGGGGGTGCTGATGCCGATCTGTGTCGTTACAATACTTTTCGGGGGTGCTGATGCCGATCAGTGTCGCTGTCGTTCCTATCGTTTTCGGGGCGCTGATGTCAATCAGTGTCAGTTCTAATGTTTTCGGGGGCGCTCATGTCAATCAGTGTCATTACAATAGTTTTCGGTGGCGCTGATGCCAATGAGAAGATACAAATAATTTTAATTACTCATTTAAGATAAAATAAGACAATAATATAAAAAAAAAAAAAAAAAAAAATATACCATCACGCCTGTATTCCCCGAAGGGTTAGGCAGAGGTGTACCAATGTACACCCACAGTTCGCCGGTATATTTAGGTCCCATGTAATAGGGGGCGAGCCTATTGCCATTAACCGGGCACAAATCCAAACTCCGAGCTGCTACTGAGAATTTCATAGATAAACCCAATAACACTTTTTGCTCGACCTGGGAATCGAACCCGGGACCCCTTGCACAGCAGTCGTACTTGCGACCTCGAGACCAACGGGGCAGTCAATACAAAGACAATAATAATACCTAAATAGTTTTGTATATATTTTAATTTTGATTGTTCTTGAGTTATTACCTACTAGCTTTTGCCCGCGACTTCGTCCGCGTGGATTAATAGTTCCCGTTCCCGGGGGATTTCCGGGATGAAAACTATCCTATGTCCTTTCTCGAGTCCCAGACTATATCTGTACCAAATTTCATGGAAATCGGTTCAGTGGTTTAGGCGTGAAGGAGAGACAGACAGACAGACAGAGTTACTTTCGCATTTATAATATTAGTAAGGATTAGGATTTCTATATACAACCTTTTAAAACAGGGTCTCTTCTCTCCTTACCCAATGTTGCTGTGCCCTACAGGGTCCATAATGATCTCAATTATACAAATATTTACCACCTAAGAATACATATGGAAAAGCAATAAAGATATTGAGTATTAAGAGTGGTTTCTCTAGTTATCGGGGCCGCTGATACCGAAATATATATATATATGTCGGAGGAAGCACACAAAATGGAACTGATTGTTGATAATAAACGCGGGATGACTATTGTTTACCAAAAATGCTTTGTAAAATCGTAATATTATTTAATTTGATTAGTTACATTCTGCTACGATTTAATATCTCATGAATTTAATTAAAAGTTATTGTTTTGTATTCTAATTCACGACCAATCAGAGCAGAGCATACGCCTCGAGCGGGGTCGAGGTGCTATATTTGACCAATGGCGCGCGCATGCGTGTTCCCGCGCAGTTGAGCGGGAATATTAGAATGGTTGAAATACACAGGACCAATCAGGACGATTGTCAAGTGTGGTTATGTTAGCCTTTCGTATTGAAGAGTGGATCGGGTCGGATCCTGGAGACATGGGAAGCCTTATGATTTTGTTGGACGGTAAAGTTGAATTAGTGTCCCGAACCCGCTGCTCAAATAGAATTGGTTAATTAACGTGTTTACAAACTAGTTGTGAAGTACTTATTCGTTCAGTGACTAAATGTTGTAAAACTGTTATTAAATTGTACTAAAAGTGAATACGGACTTTGTTTTGTGCTCGCATTTCACCCAATGACGCCCACCAAGTCCTGACAACTAACAATGGCGTCGAGAAGGATGCTGTTTCTCCGACATCAGAAGTGGGATCGGTGCAGGCACAAAACGTTTATGGATTTATTGACGCGAATCACGGTTGGCGCGTTTTATGTGAGGCGCAACAAAATAGTATGCGTCTTCTTGTGGAAGCGCTAATAAAGCCGTCGCCGCGTCGGCGTCTGAAGACAAGGACGACATGTTGCCCGGATTTCTACCGGACGATGATGATGATGACACTGATGCCCGGCTTGGCTAGCAATTGTGGTTGTCCGCTTGTTGGTTATGATAATTATACAGGGAAGTAATGTTTTTTTTTTTTATAATCTTAGTACGTCCTTAAGAGGTTCAGCTGATAGCTTTTCTTGTATGAAGTGTACTTACAGAATTTTTATTTTTCAAAAAAAAAAAGGTTTACTGTTAAACCGTAATGAACCGTAATTTATGGTGAATGTTTTGCTGCATAATTATGCAAGCTATTTATTTACGTGGGTCAGATTGAGCCTCGGTTGCAATGCAATATAATTCCTAAAGAACTATGTATCTACACGCAGTAAAATGCAACGTAAAGTTATGGCGTTGCATATCGTGAGCGGAGTCCTGAAGCGATTACAAAGGCCGGTCCAGACACTATACAGGACGGCAAACGTCCTAGGTTGAGTCTTGCTCTTACAAAATGTGATTATTGTGAAATCTTTGTCTGAGGTCTTTTAACTGTTTCAGCCATTCACATAAAAGCAGCAAATAATTCTGACTTCCGAAGGCCTCAACAACGTGGACGTGGCTATAACAAAACCTGGCGTGGCGTATTGAGGGTCACGTGGCATCGCGATGCATGAGGGCGCCGGCTGCAGGCGGCAGCACAGAATCTACCGCCACAGCGCGCAGTGCAGCGAGTGGTTTGAAACCTGTCGCAACCTGTTGAAACCTGTGACCACTCAATTTGGTGAGGAGTTTTCATTTTGTTATGATTCTGGTGGTGATTGTTCTCTGGTTAAAAGAGCATCTCAGTTTGTGTGGTGCGAATTGAAACTGACTGAAAGCGGTATCCCATATTTCTACATACTTTACTGCACATTTTTGAGACAGCACTATTTGTTAAATCAAAATAGGTACATCTGTTTGAAACGACGCGACGTAACAAAGAGATGTGTGCTAATCAACATGGTACCTACAGACCTTTTGTTTGAATAAAATAAAACTTTTTGCTGAGACGAATTAAAGAAACAACTGACATACACGATTTACGCAAAAGAATTTCCTTAAAATATTGATTGAAAAAGACGCCTATTTCATGGTGAATGAATGATAAAATCGAATTATGAATTAGGTAGGTACCTTTTCTAATAATAAAATTTATTATTTGGTGTTTCTTAAAATTTAAAATTGGAATTAAAATTTTATTGAAATGTTTTTTTTGTTATGTTGACAATCTTAATTTAAATTATTTATTATTGCGTAATCATTTTGTTCGTTTTCTTTTGTTTGATAATCGATTTAAAATCGTGTTTTGATAATCGAAAATAATACGAGTATTTTGTCCGCCGATGACGAGGCATAGTGCTCATTTTAAGAATAACACAGGTGTTGGTTGTATTTAACAAATAAAATGTTTGTATTCGTATTTGAAATTGTAAACTTGTCAGTTAGTTACAATATGCGACTCTTTCTTTGATAATGAAAATTTTAGCATGTTGTACGAATGATTATTTTTACAAGTTTTATTTTATGTTATACGGTTATACGTAATGATAATCTAGCGAGTAGAGATAAGGCAACGTCAGCCATATAGGTTTTCTTCGTAATAACAAACAGCGCATCGCGTCGTATGTGATAGTATCAACTTCGTAACTAATGAAGTTCCTCTAAGGTAGAAAATGTAATGTGTTGTAAGAGTTTCACGACACGGTTGGTGGCTGAGCGATGGGCTACGGCGCTGCGTGTTGCGGGTTCGATTCCTGCACGGAACGAATAGTTGTATGATCTGCCAATAGTTGTTCACCGTTGTTCTGTTGGGTCTGGCTGTTGGTGTGTGTGAGTTTGTATGTTTGTGAACGCACCCACGATACAGGAGAGTTTACTAGGGTGGGGCAAAGTTTTATAAAAAAAAAAAAAAAAAAATACCTACTCTCAGTAGCAGCGGAGTTTGGATTTGTGCCCGGTTGGTGGCGATGGGCTCGCTCCCCCCCCTATTGAATGGGACCTAAAATGTTCCGGCGAACTGTGGGTTTGCATTGGTGCACCTCTGCCTAACCCTTCGGGGAGTATGGGCGTGATGGTGATGGTATTATTCGTTAGTGCGACTCGTAAAGCTTGATCTAAATTGTACCTACTAAGCTAATCGAAATAAATAGGTAGGTAACTAAAGTTAGCTTAAAAATCCGAGTACATTTTCATAGCTATGAGAGTTGGATTTCATGACTTTATTCACACAAAGGCGAAAGCACAGATTAAATAAGTACAGATACTTCACGCTAAGATAGAGAAAACTCAACACTTAACGTTATAGGTAATTACCTACAAAACGCTCGTGCGTGTGAGAGAGAGATAGCAATAACGCGCGTCACACACACAACACAGCACTAGGGCTATCTATGCTGAGAAATGATTACACAAAAGTATAGGTGACTATAAAATATTATGGTGTAGTATTATTGTATGTACTGAAAAATGAATTTTCTGTACACTACAAATTGCATTCCGAGGTTTAGACATTATTGAAGGCGCGAGTATCGTTTATTTTGTTGCGGGGTAGGTATGTACACTCAAGCGAGCGCGTGACAGCCGCCGACTGGATTAGATGCGCCCGGGCGCATGCAAGCCATAGGCACTTAAGAGAGTAACCTTGAACGAGTGACGGAGGCCTGGCGAAAGTTTGTATGTTTGTCTCTTCTTCACGCTCAAAAGGCTAAACGGATCTGGATGAAATTAGGCACTAAGATAGATTGTAGTGTGGAATAACACATGGAATACTTACTAGTTATACCGAAAAAAAAAAACGTACAGTTCCCGTGGGGTAATATGTCAACTTTTACGCAAACGAAGTTGAGGGTAAAAGCTAGTGTTTAATAATGATGAGATATTGTTAGCTTTTACAACGTTAGACATTTGATCATGCAAAAACTTATTGAATTACGCGCGTTGTCACTTTTATTTGTGAATAATGACTGTTCAATGATGCTTGGTCTCGGTGATGTTGAGTATTGTTCAAATTTAATCAAAGGCAGCGTTGTGTGATTAAGCCCTTAAATTTTGAATTAGTTTAGAATAAGACAGTGATAGAAAGAATCCAGAGTAGATAGTACGAAAGTACTTCCGCTATTGTTTGAATATGACGCACACTAAAATGACTAATTAACCTTTGTTAATCAAATTGTAGTCTGGTCGTAGTTGTAACTGTGATTTTATGACTCGTTCAGGGAGCAATGCGCAGTTAGTTGTATAGTGGCTGAGTCTATATGATTATAACTTTGGTCTCAAAAAGAGTAATGGGTCTCTGAGAGACTAGGTACTGGATCTGAATGAGACTACAGTTTGGGTCTCAAGGAGACTACGCTGCCGAGCAGCCGAGTCTTATTAGTGTTTCATAACCGAGAGTAAAGTAAGTAAAATGATAGTGCTAGTGATAGGCTGATGTTGTTGTTGATTGAAGCATCTTAACGTGATTTGTTAACTAGCCTGTGGTAGTAGTTTGTGGTATTGTACGGCCGAAATCAGTCTCAGTCGTAGAGCTCCAGCTAACCATTGCTGACGTAGACGTGCGGCGTAGGGCTGATTATGTCGTGGCACCGAGGTTTGATGACTGGCACGCCTTACGTGCTTCGTCGTCAGCCCAACTTGACTTATAACGGACCCATAAGTGGTGTGTCTAATGGAGCGAGGTGGCTCTTAGACAGTGTGACATGGTAGTCTAATGGAGCGAGGCGGCTCTTAGACTGGCCATGTGTGGTGTGTCTAATGGAGCGAGGTGGCTCTTAGACAGTGACATGGTAGTCTAATGGAGCGAGGCGGCTCTTAGACTGGCCATGTGTGGTGTGTCTAATGGAGCGAGGCGGCTCTTAGACAGTGACATGGTAGTCTAATGGAGCGAGGCGGCTCTTAGACTGGCCATGTGTGGTGTGTCTAATGGAGCGAGGTGGCTCTTAGACAATGTGATATGGTAGTCTAATGGAGCGGGGTGGCTCTTAGACTGTTGCCATGTGTGGTTTGTTTAATACGGCGTGGTGGCCATTTAGACAGTGTGGATATGGTTGTCTAATAAGGCGAGGTGGCTATTAGACTGTGTTGCCATGTTGTCTGGAACGGCAAGGTTTTCGTTCAGACGGTGTTGCTTTGGATTGGTTAAAATATCGAGATGGTCATTAAGACGATACACGAGGAGGTGGCTGTTTTAATAGTACGGAGACGTGGAGGCTATTAAAATTTAGATTTTATGAGTAAACGAAACATTTGACGTTGGAGGTTAACTCTATGGTTGTGGAGCACGTAGAGCATATTTTGAATGGTGACATTGTGGAGAAGGAGATATTATAACGAACACTTTCTATTTGGTCAGGAGTGGCCGAACTATGTCCTTTTGTATTGCCTTTGGTTCTTTTTGTATTGCCTTTTTTTTTTTTTTTTTTTTTTTTTTTTTTTTTTTTTTTTTTTTTTAGGTACTGATGTTGCTAGTCTCAAGATGACACGACGTGTCAAATGCCAGGACTGCCGTGTCGGAGGAAGTAGACGGAATGGAGTAGATAGAACGATGCTCGTCCCTCAACGTCACACGAGGACGTGTGAGATGTCAGAATGGCCGTGTCGGAGGAAGCACACAAAATGGAACTGATTGTTGATAATAAACGCGGGATGACTATTGTTTACCAAAAATGCTTTGTAAAATCGTAATATTATTTAATTTGATTAGTTACATTCTGCTACGATTTAATATCTCATGAATTTAATTAAAAGTTATTGTTTTGTATTCTAATTCACGACCAATCAGAGCAGAGCATACGCCTCGAGCGGGGTCGAGGTGCTATATTTGACCAATGGCGCGCGCATGCGTGTTCCCGCGCAGTTGAGCGGGAATATTAGAATGGTTGAAATACACAGGACCAATCAGGACGATTGTCAAGTGTGGTTATGTTAGCCTTTCGTATTGAAGAGTGGATCGGGTCGGATCCTGGAGACATGGGAAGCCTTATGATTTTGTTGGACGGTAAAGTTGAATTAGTGTCCCGAACCCGCTGCTCAAATAGAATTGGTTAATTAACGTGTTTACAAACTAGTTGTGAAGTACTTATTCGTTCAGTGACTAAATGTTGTAAAACTGTTATTAAATTGTACTAAAAGTGAATACGGACTTTGTTTTGTGCTCGCATTTCACCCAATGACGCCCACCAAGTCCTGACAACTAACAATGGCGTCGAGAAGGATGCTGTTTCTCCGACATATATATATATATACCATCACGCCTGTATTCCCCGAAGGGATAGGCAGAGGTGTACTAATGTACACCCACAGTTCGCCGGCATTATTTTTAGGTCCCATGTAATAGGTTGCGAGCTTATTGCCATTAACCGGGCACAAATCCAAACTTCGAGCTGCTACTGACAATTTCATAGAAAAACCTAATAACACTTTTTGCTCGACCTGGGAATCGAACCCTGGACCTCTAGCGTAGCAGTCGCGCTTAGGACCAATAGGCCAACGAGGCAGTACCGAGGGGTACCGAAAATGAGGTCAAAATCAAAATCTAAGATGGCGGCTGTGAAATTTAAGAACTATGCCTCAAGGGACACGACGTCCATGGTTGTTGGGGAAGTTGATGCCGTACATGTGGTCGAAGTCAAAATCAGCGCAGCTTTTAATCAATTTAATTTGACTTCGACTTGCACGCTGTTGGACTTTCAACGCTCGGCTCAGCGTTGAGAGTTGAAAATCCAAAAACTCAAGTTACAAAGTAATATCAAAATTATAATTAATCACTACCAATGTTAGTTTGATAGGCTTAGTTATTAGTATACCAAGTTAATGGCGATGTGAAGTGTCTTTTTACAAGTCTTAAAATATTTATTAACTAGCTGTTGCCCGCGACTTCGTTCGCGTTCAGTATTTTTAAGTTAATAGTGTTCATACTGTTTCTGTCTAACCCCTATGACATAGCATGATGAATTGTACCTAAGATTACAGCTCAGGTTACTACCAACACAATGCCAAAAGTTTTGTTCAAATCCGTGCAGGAGTTAAAAAGTTATGCGCGTACATACAAACAAACAAACGAACGAACAGACAAAAATTCTAAAAACCATTTTTTTGGGTTCAGTATAATGTATTTAACATGTGAGAATTACTCTTTATAAAAAATATTGAAAGTACAGAATTGACCTCGTTACGATTTTATTATATGTATAGATACTTTATGCACCAATGAATAAATACATCGTATAAAGGCGGACTTAATGCCTTAGGCATTTTCTACCAGTCTACCTTAGGTATTTTCTTAAATATTTCTTACCAGTGGCTCTCTGTCCAACCGACGTCATGGCGGGTAACGTAGGCGCATACTGAGTCAAGTGAGGTGACATCGGCCGTTTCAATTTCATATTCTTGTGGTCATGATCTGTTTCACATTTTGGGACATATGGCGTAATTTTTATACTATGATTACTTTTTTTACACTGATTCCGGTGTGAGCTTAAAAAGCCAGGAGTAACGCGAAGCAGGCCAAAACTGAAACAAAAGATTATAACTTAATACTCGTGATAGACTAGTGGTTAAGCCTGTCGACTCGTGAAAAAGGCCGGGGTTAGATACCGGACAAATACCAATGTGACTTTTGTAATTCATGTGTACTTTTTAAGTTTATCTTGTCTTTTTTTAGTTTCTTTAGCCTAGTGGTTCTAAGCGCGACTACTACGCTAGAGGTCTTGGGATCGATTCTCAGGTCGAGCAAAAATTATTATTGGGATTTTCTGTGAAATTCTCAGTAGCAGCTCGGAATTAAGATTTGTGCCCGATTAATGGCAATAGGTCCGACCCCTATTACATGGGACCTAAACATACCGGTGAACTGTGGGTGTATCTGTATATTGGTACATCTCTACCTAACTCTTCGGGAAATACAGGCTTGATGGTATGTGTGTGTGTGTGTGTGTAAGTTTATCTTGGACATAAATGACATCGTTGAAGGAAAAGATCGTGACAAAACCCTGGAACTTATCTGGTGGTGATTAGAACTCGTGGCTTCTCTGTATGGAAAGAGGCATGTGCCCTGCAGTGGGACAAAAGTAGGCTGGTATTATTATTAATTAGCTTGGCCACCACCCACCGCAAACCAATTTGTGTCCCTTCTGTCTTTAAACAAGTGGGCGAAGGGCAGTTGGCGGCCATTTGTCAAGAGCGTTTGAGGGTAGATGCATATCTGACGGAAGATACACTGCTCGTCGTCAGTCGTGAGAGCGCAACAGTCAAATAGATAATAGACATCTAACCTTACAATATAACCATTGATGCGTTTGTGCGTCGAGCATACTAACGACGATACGTGTGACGCATTTTTCGTCAGATGTGCGACTACCCTAACTTTCAAGCCAACAGCAACCAAACAGAATTAAAAAATGTCGCAAAAAATTAGCTGTTAGTTGTTAAAGTTTAATTAAAATTTAATTAAAATCGGGTGAATTTCTAAGATTTTGAACATGTATAATTATTTATTTGCGGCACAAACTATTCTTAATATTTTTTATTTATAACATAAGTATGTATTATAAAGATTGATTAACGTTATATAGAATTAGCTATTTGTTAATATTACATTCTTTATACCATTTGTTTATTAGTCTGTAAGGCTTCTGTGAAATAAAGAAAATAAATTCAATTTCAAGACTTTTATTATTTCTTTCTAGTTGTTGTAACGAACACCCTTGCAATCTAAATATATGTAACTCAAAGGTGACTGACTGACTGACTGACTGACTGACATAGTGATCTATCAACGCAGACCCCAAACCACTGGACGGATCGGGCTGAAATTTGGCATGCAGGTAGATGTTATGACGTAGGCATCTGCTAAGAAAGGATTTTGATAAATTCCACCCCTAAGGGGATAAAATAGGGGGTGAAATTTTGAATACCTCTTAACGCGAGCGAAGCCGCGGGCAAAAGCTAGTCTAGATATATAATTATCTGGATAACTTGTGTTAAGGGCACAATGGTAATCTTTGATACGCTTATTCTAAGGTATTGCCAAATAAAATCAGAATATCTACGTATATTTAAAGGCATAGGTAGGGGAGACCGGGTACAAAAGTAACACTTTGTACTTTGACTTTGATTTCTAGGTAATAATCACATTTTTGATGAACTGAATGTAGCCACATATAAACTTCGATTGAGCTTTATAAATTTGTATCTAAATTTACCACATTATTTGCTGTTTATTGTGAATGACAAAGATTTAAAAAAAAAATGACGTTTGTTACTTTCGACCCCGGGGCCGGGGCGAAAGTAACACGGTGTGGGTCGGAAGTAACATGATTAAAGTGTATGTTATAAAAATGAAATGCCATATCAAATCAACTTATTTATTAGAAAAACGTGTTTTAATAACATAAATGTTTATTTGTACCTTTAACATATCAATAGTACTTCTTTTAAGCGTAAACAATGTAAACAAAACAAAACTAAACATAGTAGGAATCTTAATCATATTATGAAATAATGAGATCAACTTTTATGAGATTCAGTTCCCTAGTTTACTCAGACTCGCAATTATGGCACACATAGTGCGCATCATCATCGATGCATGCAACATGTGACCATTTTTTGCATTCGATACATTGTATCCACTGCTCATTTCGCCGACTATTGCTAAAAGGCTCTAAACACACAAGACAAAAGCAATCTTCTTCGTCAGATGAATTGCTATGTTCAATGTTTTCTTTTTCTTTACTTGTCTTCTTTGTTCTTTTACCTTTTCCCTTCCCTTTTGTGGATGTATCAGATTGTAAAATTGTTTTCTTGGCTTTCATTCTTTCTTTGTATTCTTCTTCAATCGCATTTTTTTCGGGCGTGTCCGTCAAAATGGCAGTCTTTCGTTTCTTACGCCCCTTATTTGTAGTAGTCCTCGGTCCTGCTCTTGGAATAGGTCTAATATCTCGGGGTGAGACTGAGAAAGGAATTGGCGAGAAAGAAATTGGCGAGAAAAGAATTGGCGGAGAAGAACCCACTTGCAGTCCGCTAGGTCCTGCTACTGGCGAGTTAGCGATATCATCAATTGGCATATTCGGCTCAACCTGGAGAGCTGAGGGTGCGTCGGATCTGGTAGATAGATCACTAAGTGGAATTTCTTCGTTGACTTGCAAGGGACGGTCTGTCACAGAAGATGGCGCAAAGTCAGCATCAGTAAATATATTTCTATTAAATGGACTTATACCAGTGCAAGTAAACCCAGCAATAGCATTCTTATCAGTGACAGCAAGAGGAAATGCTTCTCTGACAATCCCAGGAATGTAGTGGATAGACATCGTTTGACCAGGATGATTTCGCATCCAGTTGTCTGTAGCAGTGTTTATCATTTTTTTGAATGGTCCAAATACTGCTCTATCTAGCGGCTGGAGTTTATGAGTGCAGTGGGGTGGAAATGACAGCAAAACTATTCCATTTCTCTTACAAAAATCTAGAGCATGGATAGATATATGTGATGCGTGATTGTCCAGTAATAGCAAGCATTTTTCATCAAATGTTGGCTTGGCCTGTTTTTTGAAGTGTTCCAGAAAAAGCAAAAATTCTGCTTCTTGCATCCACCCACTAGCATTCCCAGCACCAGCAGATCCAACTGGTCCTTCACGTATCATGTGGTCCTGATACCGCTTCAAAGGGAATACAAAAAAAGGAGGTATATGTCCTCCTTGAGCATTAATGGCAACAGCAACAGTAACTAATCTCCCACGTTCTGCTGAGGTTACTGCACCGACTTGTTTAATTCCTCTCTGAGCAACTATTTTGTTAGGTTTTTGGACTGTGGTCACCCCTGTCTCATCCATATTCCAAATGTCTTTTGCCTCAAAATTATATCTATCCATTACATCCGCTAAGTTATCAAAAAAATTGTTAACATTATGCTCATTAAAGCTCGAGGCTCGAGATAGGCTTGTTGCTTGAGGACATCTCAAAGATAGGGTCAAGTGTCGTTTCATAAAACCAGACAGCCATTCCTTACCTGCCATTTGAGTTTCATGCCATTTTTCGGGAATTTTTTTACAATTTTTAATCGCTAATTCGTATGCCAACTTACGTACTTCAGATGGGGTCAATCCAAAATAAACTCCCGAGCACTCAAGTAAGTAGTCTTGCAGTTTCTTTTCTTCATCTACAGTAAACACACGGTTGACGCAACGGTAGCCAACAGTAGCACTGGTATTTCCTGCCTTTAATTTTTTTATGTACCTGTACAATGTCACATGGCAAACATTGTACTTTTTTGCCAGGGCTCTAATTGCGGCATTATCCTTGAAATGCTCGTCTGCTGCTTTTCTGTACACGTCCATGTCAGTAGTCCCTCTTGCTGTCTTTCTCACTCGCTGTCGCGGCATTCTGGTGGTAAAAAAACGAATAATTAACATTAAACAATAAGTGATTTATACTCATTACATTATGGGGACAAAAGTAACATGTTACTTTTGTACCCGTAGTGCTATGTTACTTTTGTACCCAACCACGTTTTTGTTAATTCGTGAATGCCTACATAAAAATGGAACTTACTATTTCAAAATCAATAACAACACTGTGTAAACAATATAATCAAGAATTACACTGCAAATAGTCACATTGATATCATCATTTTAATACTACGTAACCACAAAATGAATAAATGTCAAAAAACTTACTTTTGGTTCGTAAAATCACGTGGCGTCCTCTTACACAACTTTACAGCACGGAGCGTGCGGGGCGACTAAATGCAGGCGGGGGGAGCGTCGCCAGCTATCTCCTGACGGTAGTGGGGCGACGTTTCAACCATTTGATAAACCTACAGAGCGTTTGTTACTTGCGACCCGCCGTTACTTTTGTACCCGGTCTCCCCTACTAGGTGTCTTGTGTAAAATTATTATAAATCTGAAATCGCCAATCCGCCTTTAGCAAGCGTGGTGGGTGATCTATGCTTGTGCCTTCTCTGAATGAGAAGAGGCCTTTGCCCTGACGTGGGTCAGTATTAGGCTGGTGTTATTTATTTAAAGGTACCAAATATTAAATTAATTTAAAATATGAACTGCTTTGTTAGCCTAGTGATCCTAAGCTGCGTCAGATGTCTTGAGATCGATTCCCAGGCCGAGCAGTGTTATTGGGTTCTATTTTCTATTAAATTTTCAGTAGCAGCTCGGAGTTAGGATTTGTGCCCGAATAATGGCAATAGGCTCGCCCTCTATTACATGGGACCTAAAACTTACCGGTGAACTGTGGGTGTACATTGGTACGTGTCTGCCTAAACCCTTCAGGGAATACAGGCGTGACGGTATGTTATGTTATCGCCGTCCCCGGAGAATAAAATGATAACTGCCATTATCTTAGTTTTAGTGTTAAGCTATTTTTGGAATCTGTAGGTGGTAATACATCAACTCAAATTTTTCGTAATTTTTTCTACAGTTTTTGAAGAAGTTACAAAATTATACAATAGTTTTAAGGCCAAAGCACACCAAATGCGTGGCGTGATGCGTGGCGTGCACGCACCAGTTGTAATGTATGAAACTGTAAGAAAGGTGTCAGACCAGATGCGTGACGTGTGCACGCGCGTGACTCACGCACGCAGAGCCGCATCTTGACACAAACCGAGTCCGTACGCGTGAGTAGCGGAACGGCAACGTCGCACACGCGCGTGCAGTGATGACGTTGTATTATATGGCGCTCCCTGTTAGATGCCACACCGGGCACGCACGCATACGCATCGGTCATTGCTGCACGTACGCACGCACGCAAAGTTGTATTTATTTACAAACAGAAAGCAGTTTACGAGTGTTTTTTTCGCAATGGAGACAATTTTAAAGGAAATACTAATAGAAATCGTCCGCAAATAATTCTCTACAACACCAAACATAAAGAGTACAAAAAAAAAGTTACAAATTATAATTATGGGAGAGAATTGGAAATACGCTGGAAATAGATGGTAAGTTCAAATTAGTACAAAAATTAGAAAATTTCAATTGATAAAGTATGTAAAAAAAAAATCTCGAATGTTTATTGCATTATTGGATGATCTTGCGTTAGTGCGTCTGCGTGCAGCAGTTCTGCGTGACGTGATGCGTGCGTGCGTGACGTGTGCTGCACCGGTCTTGGCCGGTGTGACAGTGCTCGCACGCGCGTATGCACGTCACGTCACGCATCACGTCACGCCACGCATCCGGTGTGACCCGGCCTTTAATAGTAGAAAAATATTCGACTAGAAAATGATAAATGCAGTTATTATTTTATTCTTGTTCAAAACCAACCAGACGCTTCGTATAAAGATGTGTTAGTAAAACTACGTTTATGGTTTTGAACAGTAAGACATATTGTCATCCTCTTCCCTCACTTAGATTTTACGCAAACGCAATTGCAATGACGGATACAATATTTATTTACATAGTGACAAATTTATCAGTGTGCTTTCACTGTACGGAGAACAAAATGATAATAACTTATAAAAAAAGAAAACTATTTATTTCAGACAATATACCCATAATATTGTTAGTATACAACTTAAAAACTATGTTAGTTAGTTAAACTATGTTGTTAGAACTTACAAGATGATTGATTTTGACTAACTTCTTATTTTTTAAATAATATCTAAAACTTAATAATTAGGCGTGTTTCACTAAAACATTTCGAACATACAAAAAATAACCTTTTTTCAAAGCTGACTATCATCAGTCTACGTTCAGTATTTATGGAGCACTCGACGAAAACTTGTTTTTTACTTTTCCTGAAAAGTTGCGTTTTTGTAGTTATCATTTTGTTCTCCGGGGACGGCGTTATGTGTGTTAAAATATGAACAAGACAAAGATCTAAACACACCAGTAGGATTCCGTTGTTATTTGCATCTCCGAGTTCTTTCTAAATATACTCGACTACGACTTGTTCTTTGTTAAGCTACTTAGGAGTGCAATTTTTCCTTTTATCTGTTATACAAATAACACCTTTGGAAAAATACGAGTACATTCTATCGTCCTTTGTAGTTCAAGTTTCAAACCATTGTTACAAGAAATATTTACGAGTCAAAGGCAATTTTTATTTTATTATAGGAACCAGAAAACATATGCAGGTATTTCTACACCCACGTCAAATGACAGCTTTCTAGTAAGAAATAAGTTTTTATAAATATGCATCAGCTTGTACGATTACTTATAATTAACTAATTATAATAGAAGTCGTATCCAATAGTTCTTAGCAAAAATTGACTTCCGATAAAATATATGCATACTATATTTAAAAGACTGCCTTGTTAGCCTAGTGGTCCTAGCGACTGCTACGCTAGAGGTCTAGGATTTGATTCTTAGGTCGAGCAAAGTGTTATTGGGTTTTTCTATGAAATTTTTAGTAACAGCTCGAAGTTAGGATTTTTGCTCGGTTAATGGTAGGCTCGCCCCCTTATTATTATTTGGGATCTCAATACGCCGGTGAACTGTGGATGTACGGAGGTACACCTCTGCCTAACCCTTCAGGGAATACAGGCGTGATGGTATGTATGTATAATGGTATATGCGAAACCAGAATATAGTTTGTTCAGAATAAGTAACTGAATCGATTCCAATAATTTTCATACCATGTTATATTTTGACCCAAACATTTGCAAGTGTGATGGAAAATGTTATCACCAGTTAATTATAATACAATCGCCGTGTGGCTAAGTACCTACTGCCAAATTATTATCAATGAGCGCAAGACGCGCGGCAAGATGCGCTGCGCCGCGCGGTCAGCATGTTTTTGTACGGACAACCAGGTAACATAACAAGCTTATAACTTTGTGATTTTTCATGGTAAGTACAGGTTTGAAATGTTGTATACAGATTCTTTACATAAAAATACTAGATAGGTGTTTCGGGTTTCCCATAATTATAATAATTATAATGTTGTATAACGAGATGAATAGGAATGCGATGGTGAAAATATAGTGTGTTGTCAATAAAGACACTAAATTGACCTTGGGCATAGTAACGCTAAAAGGACCCAAGCCACAAAACGCACAGTGGTTAAGCGATTGGCTGCTGTGCGTCACCGGTTTGGTTCCCACCCGATACAAATATTTGTATTGTCTACATATAGTTGTTTCAGTGTCTGGCTGTTTGTTTATGTGAGTTTAAATTATTATATTTGTATAAACGCAACGCAAAGGGCACAAGAAGGAACATGGATGGGTTTTAGTCAGTAAAAGTCTAATACTCCCTCCCACCCCACCCAGGGCGGTAGAAGTCATTTGATGATTTCCCATCGGTAACAAAAACCCAGCGTACGAGATAACTACCTTATGTGGATCAATATAAAAAAAGTATTTAATAAAACCGAACGCATATTTTAGTAAAATAACCTAATTACTACTGCTGCTTCAAAGTAATCGAAAAACCTTAATATTCAAACTCAAAAACTCGTAATGAAAAACACGAGTTTATGAGTTACCGTGTTTCGAAAATTAAGTTATTTATTAGGTGGGAAACTGATGAACCACAACGCTTATCTAGCTACACAACATTTCGCCGTAACTAATTACTAATTAATTACATCCTAAACAAAATTATGACTAGGTTGGGGTTAGCGTAGATAAGCTTCCAATGCACGCACGAGTATCCTAAATAATAATTATATTATTTCTAATACTGGGTACGGGCGAGTTTTTTTTTAGCTTTTATGAAGCTACCACATGCAAAACGCAATAAAACAATTTCTAAAAATAAAAATGCTTAGGAAAATTTTCACGCGGGCGAAGTCGAAGGCAAACAAATTCTAATCTAATTTAAATAAACGCAAGATCCACGTCTCAGCTGATTAGCTACATAATAAGTTGCAAAGCTTGGTTGTAAATAACTTTTCAATTGTTCCATTCGCCACGACTTCTAACGACGCCGATCAGGCAAGCGCTTTTTTTACATTGCGGCATTTAGCTGTGAAATAATGTTCTAGGCCAAAATGCTAACTTATATAAAAATAATGCCAATTAAATGCCGATTTTATAATAGTCCAACACTTTAAACTTTTTTCTTAGGGAAAGACAATATGACGGTTACAATGCAAAGATTTGATAAGTCGACAGGTGAATGCTGGAATCTTTACAAAAATAAAATTAGTTTATAGAGGCTGATATTTTCATATTTTAACATCATTTAATATGTGTACACATGTGTTCTGTTAAGATGCATAATTACGAGAGTTTTCCACAACTTAATCTTTACATAAATTAAATATAAAACAAAGTCTAAGTCAAGTCAAAGTCAATGCATTTATTTCAATTAGACCATTTACAGGCATTTTTGAATTGTCAAGAAGTTACACAGAAAGTTAAAGCTAGTTGCTCGTTCCGAAACGCAAGTCTCTATGGAGAAGTACGAGCAAGAAACTCCATGGACACTTTTCAATTAGGTTTTCACAAAATCTTGGTTACAATATTCTTGTTGCTTCTTTATGTGAAAACAATTAAAAACAATAGAAATAATAATAATAAAAAAGTAATTGATTCAGAAAGCAGTACTCCTAGACACGGCGCGTTTTGTTAGGAGATTCCTTTCTCAGGAGCCCTGACCACCGGTGGCTTGGACCCTGTTCCCGATGCCGATGGGCTACTATTTTTTATATTTTTTTATATTAATATTTAAAAATGTATTTAATATGTCTTAAAATAAATAAATGGAATAAAAAAGTAACATTAGTAGAAGTAATGATAAACCTTCAGTAATATTGCCGCCTCAATAGATTCATAAAGGGCCTTACTTATAAAAATAACGCTAATTCATACTTAGCTACCTCTAATGTGACTAACTGAACGATAAAACACTATTTTAATCTGCCAACACTTAGACGGTCAGCATAGAGCATGACCAAATTATTCGACTAAATAACAAAATCGAACGAACAATTGAGTATAAAGGCCAAAGCACACCAAATGCGTGGCGTGATGCGTGGCGTGCACGCACCAGTTGTAATGTATGAAACTGTAAGAAAGGTGTCAGACCAGATGCGTGACGTGTGCACGCGCGTGACTCACGCACGCAGAGCCGCATCTTGTCACAAACCGAGTCCGTACGCGTGAGTAGCGGAACGGCAACGTCGCACACGCGCGTGCAGTGATGACGTTGTATTATATGGCGCTCCCTGTTAGATGCCACACCGGGGACGCACGCATACGCATCGGTCATTGCTGCACGTACGCACGCACGCAAAGTTGTATTTATTTACAAACAGAAAGCAGTTTACGAGTGTATTTTTTCGCAATGGAGACAATTTTAAAGGAAAAACTAATAGAAATCGTCCGCACATTGTCTCTACAACACCAAACATAAAGAGTACAAAAAAAAGTTACAAATTATTATTATGGGAGAGAATTGGGAATACGTTGGAAATAGTTCAAATTACTGTTTTTATTTATATAATATAGTACAAAAATTAGAAAATTTCAATTGTTAATGCATATATTAATTATATGCATGAATAATTATTGCATTATTGGATGATCTTGCGCTAGTACGTCTGCGTGCAGCAGTTCTGCGTGACGTGATGCGTGCGTGCGTGACGTGTGCTGCACCGGTCTTGGCCGGTGTGACAGTGCTCGCACGCGCGTATGCACGTCACGTCACGCATCACGTCACGCCACGCATCCGGTGTGACCCGGCCTTAATTGTCAAAAACAATAGAATCCATAGATCAAAAATGTCATCGTCACATCAGATTGCAGCCCGCCATCTTACTTCCGAACTATACTTAAAAAACGGGTCGCGCCTGTTTAAATTTTCTGTCACTTAGGCAACATCTCAACGCTGATTAACGTTTCTAGGTAAGATTTTTCACCTGAGACACCGTTGAAAGTGGTTGCTATTTGAAAAATAATTGATTTTTTGTCAAGGATTTGAGAGTTAATCAATTGATAGGTAGCTAAGTATTATTTAGCGTTATTTTTATAAGTAAGGCTGAATGTGTAGATCTATCTATTGAGGCGGCCATTTTGTTTAATAAATTATAATTATAAGGATTTCATTTAATAATCTCGCATCAATACTACATGCTGCAGTGCGGTCTGACTTTATTGTTTGTTCAAACGCGGCTCGGTACACCACATAATTATTTCCAATACCCTTTGACTGAATATTTTTTTAATGCACACAACACGACAGACGCATAACGGAAAGGACTTCAAAATATATTTCACAGTTTACGGTAAAATAATAGGTTTAAAATTATTAAATTAGTGGAAAATTTATCCCAAAACTCATTTAATTAACCACTAGACTAAAATAATGTAAAGTTCTAGTTTAAATCCATCGCATCTAAAACTCACATTCCAAGCTATGCTGAAGGTAAACTAGCCAATGTGGCACGTGCACCTTTTGGAAAGGATATGATGTCAGTGAATAATCGCCAGAACACGATTCAGAGTTTTAGTATGGTCTTTGTGTATAACTATTTAGCTTCCGTATGTTTGAGTCCGCAATACTCGGGAAGATAGTCGATGGGTTGTGTTGACACTTTAATACAACATTGCATTTTAACGGAGAGTGTTTAATTACTTTTATTTTCTAAGATGGCGTATCTTGCCCGGTTTTACCTAGTTGTGTGTAAATATTTCGACAAATTAGTCGAGGTGCGTGTGGAATAGTTTCTGGAAGGACTTTTTTTTAACGGTGGGAGACAGGGCTGGAGGCAGTGTCAGACTTTTACTGACTAAAACCCATCCATGTTCCTTCTTGTGCCCTTTACGTTTCGAGGGCGGCAGGCATCGGCCCTTAGTGGCCCCTCCGAATGTTTGCTGACATCATTTGAGGCGCGCGTGGAACACAAACAAGCCGTCAACACGGGCTGTCATTAGTTAACGTACGGACGGTGAGCTACCCATTGCTCACCGTCCACAGACCCGTGTTTACGGACCATGGCTTGCACCAGAGCCGGACGCGAGAGTTCGCCGCCGCCGAACTGTTCATGTATACGAATAACTTTACCTTGTGATTTTACCTTGGTATATGAATAAAAATATGAAAAACCACCCACACGTTGTGTAAACTAGAAAATGTAAATATGAACGCAAAGGAGAAGTTTGCAAAGTGTTCAAACGATTACTCAAAAAGAAGACTCGCTGATGTTCCAAGGAATTGCTAACATCGTTCGACATTTATTCCAGTCTTTATTTTATTGATTTATCATAACGTAAAAGGAACGCGAAGGAAAAATGGAACCTAGATCAAATATGCAACCGTGGTAGATGATATTGACTGGATATTGAAAGTAATGTAACTTTTTAAGAGCGTGTATACAGAAAGTGGGCAACGCCGCAAATAGCTGTCAAATATTTCGCTGTTTAGATTAATTTGTCAATATAACTGTATGAAAATAAGAAATATGGCTAACTAATGAACTAGAATATTGATTATGAAATGCAATAATTAATATCGTAACACCAAATATTTAGTTTTAGATGTAAAAAAGTATTTGGAAACTTTACAAATGCCTTTTTTGCACCTAAAACGGTTACAACATCAAATTCAGTGTTTTAATTGCAAATTATGATTAATATTCTAGTTCATTAGTTAGCCATATTTCTTATTTTCATAGAGTAATATTGACAAATTAATCAAAACAGGGAAATATTCGACAGCTGTTTGCGACGTTGCCAACTTTCTGTATACGCGCTCTTAATAAATTAAAAAAAAAAACATTATGTCGTAGAGCATATTTTTTTGGAACAGTAGACTTTTTTTTCTTATTTTAGATTAATCTCTTTGGCTCACTTTCACGAAAATCACTGAACATATTAGGCATTAAATGTATTTAGTGTTTGGTGAAAGTAGGTCTTAATAAAAGATGTACTTACACCCCCAAAGACGGGTATCTTTAAAATAACAAATTAAATTTAAAAAAAAAATGTTGGGTGATGTAAAATAATTATCATACAATTGGGTAAACGACACCATTATACAATAATTCTAAGACAACTCGGCTGTCCCATTTCAAAACCTAGTAAAGGACACTTTTTCCAAAAATCGTTTTATTGCATAATTTTGCTAACAAAGTACGTCCCTACCAAATACAAAAACACCAGCGTTAAAAACTCACATTAAAGCGGTGAAATTTAATCTCGGTACCCAGTAAATGCACTACTCGTCTCTGATCTAATTTACGTTTATTCGCTCTCCTATAACATTTGGTTTTAGGTTCTTGCTAGGTTTTGAAATGGGGCAGCCGAACTTCACAAAAGAAAAACACTTTATTTTCGCCCCGAAAACCCGATGAACTTCTAAATAACTATAAATTTAGATTTTTAATTGCTTTGAAATCAATCAAAAAAGAATCAATCAAATCTTCAAAAAAGTGACGTCATACTTGAGTATTGTCATACAAAATCTATGGGGGAATCGCGTTTTGACAGGTCATTAAAAGTACGTCAATTGATTAGTGGTGTCATCTACCCAATTGACACTTCGCTTTACAGAGACCACAGTCTAGAATGTTTCAAAACTCAAACTTGCAAAGTTCGTGTAAACTTCTATAGTTCGCTCCACAATACTTGATTTGTTGGACAAATAGTTTCACAGTTCTGTCACAAGTACGATATTGGTATTTGATTTGAATACTACCGCATATTGTTTACTGTTGCCTAGTATCATTTCGAAATTGCCTTTGATACTCGATAATGCTATATGTATACCTAGCAATATTTCTATTGTAGATTACAAATGTTTTATTGCAATTTATCTTACTACTATTTTAAATGTGAAGGTTAGGAGGGATTTATCAAATAAAATGGCACAGATAAAGATAAATAGCACAAAGCTACTTTTTATCCCCGGAAAAAGATACGGTTCATGCGGGATAATATATCTTATTTGACGCGAACGGAAACTGCCTCGTTGGCCTAGTGGCCCTAAGAAACACAACTGCCACAACGCCACAACTGGAAACAGAACTGCAAACCAACATGTCATGTGAACTGCACACCGACTGCAATCGGACTGCACGGTTGGTTTGCAGTTCTGTTGCAGTCGTGTCAACTGCATTCAAACTGCATCCGAACTGCAAATTTGCAGTTGGATTGCAGTTGAAATGCAGTCCGTCTGTCTAGAGCCTAAGCGCGACTGCTACGCTAGAGGTATTGGGTTCGATTCCCAGGCCGGACAAAAAGTGTTATTGGGTTTTTCTATGAAATTCTCAGTAACAGCTCGGAGTTTGAATTTGTGCTCGTCCCCTATTACATGGGACCTAAATATACGGGCGAACTGTGGGTGTACATTGGTACACCTCTGCCTAACCCTTCGGGGAATACAAGCGTAATGGTATATATCTATATATATATGTAGTAGTAAGAAATAATTAAAAAAAAATATATTTATGAAATAAAATCACCTACACCTTTGCATAGATGTAAATTAGGTACATTCCTAAGTCTTACGTGCCTGAACTAAAGTGTATTTTTTTAATCCCAGAGACTAAATTGACACTTTGATACGTCAAACATAACAATAATGTGCTTTCGACACATACATATGAAGCATTATTATTTTTAAGTTTGTCGTATGAAACTGTTACTTTAGTCTCTGAGATTTAAAATGTGTACTTCAGCCCCCCTAGCCAAGTCACAAACGATAATCGTAAACACTCGGTAGGTACCAATAGACTTTCAACTTAATACCCAAGAGCCTTAAGTTGAAAATCTTTTAAAGATTTCTAAGCGTTAGCGACTGGAACGAACGAAAACGCTATGCAATCTTCATTAGATCTTCAACTTAAAGCCAAGCGCATAAAGTTGAAGATCTATTAAAGCCTAATCAGCGTTTGCGTTTATCGTTTGTGACTTGGCTGTTGGCTAGGGGGGGGGGGGGGGAAGTAGGTAATCCTGTGTTTTTAAAGAGAATTTAAAACAGTGATAGAAAAATAAATTGACTCAACTAGGTAACTAGTTTATGTGTTTCGCTATATTAGGTATTCGAAGATAGATTTGCAATAAAACTTCAGATGCTCTGCAAAGTGAATGCTTCCTCTCAAGAAAATTGATTTCAAGTTCACAACCGCCTAGAGATTTATTTATTTGTGAATATTCACAACCCAACCTTGGTAGTTGGTTTATCTAATAAAAACGATTTATTGAATATTTCTACTCGTGTCGTTTAGGGTAACCAATTAATGTTTGTTTATACCAATAATGATTAGTATAAACACACGTGTACACGAGTAGGAATGCCACAGATTTTCCTCCCACTAGGAAAATTAACACCACCTATTATTACGTCTAAGGTTTTATTACAATAATTATAAGTATCCCTAAACATACCGGCGAACTGTGGGTGTACATTGCGGAATACAGACGTGACGGTATGTGTTATAACAAAGAATGTAGAACGGTTATTCTACAGCAGTCAAAAGTCAAAGTCATTCTGCTATTATCTCATTGCACGGCAAAAGCCTCTTCTCATACAGAGAACGCACGTGGATTGACAAAGATATAACTATATTCTGGTATAGCACATAGGCTACTTCCATCTATCGCGCTAAAATGTGGGGTTCACGTGGAATAATTGTATTAACTTTGACGCTGAAAAAGTTGCGGGCGGAAACTACAAAAATTTTTAGTGGCGGGTTAGTGTTCGATATATGCCAATAGTAAAGTCGCAACGTTCAGTATTCCACGACTAAAAATATGTCGAACTTAAATTCGGGCTAAACTTTATAATAAAATTATAAATATTCTGTCGAACTTAAATTCGGGCTAAACTTTATAATAAAATTATAAATATTCTGTCGAACTTAAATTCGGGCTAAACTTTATAATAAAATTATAAATATTCTGTCGAACTTAAATTCGGGCTAAACCTTATAATAAAATTATAAATATTCTTAGACTGAAATTCAATATGGTACGAGTATATTTCTGGATTATTTCCACTAAAGTTACAGGCTGGCTTCGGGTAAAAAGGCAAACATCGATAGACTCCGGGATGCTTCTAAGAAATTCCTCATGGATATAGCCAATATCACACTGCCCTACCTAGAACCCCACGCTTAACAAGTATTGAATGTGAAAACGAATGATAAATATATTTCGTGCTTACGTCTTATAGTCAACTAGCTTTTGCCCGCGACTTCGTCCGCGTGGATTAATAGTTCCCGTTCCCGGGGGATTTCCGGGATGAAAACTATCCTATGTCCTTTCTCGGGTCTCAGACTATATCTGTACTAAATTTCATTGAAATCGGTTCAGTGGTTTAGGCGTGAAGAAGAGACAGACAGACAGACAGACAGACAGAGTTACTTTCGCATTTATAATATTATAGTACGGATTTATTTTAATCAGGCCATTAAGCACTTTTAACGTCATGTACACGAAAAATTAAAAAATGTATGTAGTTTCCCCTTGAAAAGGTGTTTTCTTATGGAGAAGAATGGGGAAGGAACTCCATACATGCTCTTTTAAAATCAAACATTTTCAGCAAAAAAGAAACAGCTGTTCCTTAAACATTTTTATCAAATTTGATCGGAACAGTAGTTTAAAAAAAATATATACAAACTTGACTACAAATGGACAAACGAAAAAAAAACACGAAACGAATAAAAACGAGTCTATAAACATATCTAATAATTTTCAATAAAACAGCTTATTTATTTTATTTTTTGAGATCATAGATTATATTCACATGAGCTGTGCTCACTCGCGCATCAGCAATATGTAGGTACCCTTCGGATGCAATAAATCTGTTTGCATTATTATTGAATATTATATTACCGTTCTCCTATTCACATTACAAGTCACCTGGCTGACACGCAAAGCGCGCTCTACTCAAGCATTTATCCTCTCTGGATATTGCGGATATTAAAGCGCTTTTACCCTGGGCGTACCTCCTATGTGTCCGTCGCAAGAGGATCCGCTAAAATTGCCCCAGACCTGGTGCAAAAGAAATGTATCTCAGATTTTAGTCTAACAATAGTAGAAATATTGTAAAATATCGCAATTTCCAAATTGGTGCCGCGGGAGTTCTTGCGGCGCCGTACCGAGCTCCATGTGATCCCAACGGCGCGGCGGAGTGGAAGGAACGACTTGAGCGCCCCAGCGCAGGGCACGCCTTGATTGCGGTGGACCCGTCATGGAGGATTGGCTATCACTTTCCGGATGACGCAGATACTGACTGGATATGGCTGTTTCGGAAAGTATCTGTGTCGCATAGGCCGCGAACTATCGCCCGGTTGTCACCACTGCGGAGACTGCCCGGAGAACACGGCGTAGCACACGCTGGCAGATTGCCCAGCTTGGGAGGAGCAGCGCCGTGAACTCTCTGCAGTAGTCGGTGACCTCTCGCTCCCGAACATCGTTATCTCGATGGTTCGGAGTGAGAGTGCGTAGGAGACTGTCGCCTCCTTTTGCAAGCAAGTAATGCATGCAAAGGAGGTGGCAGTCAGGGAAAGGGAAGCAAGACGTTTCCTACAACTATTGTAGGAAACGTCCGGAGATTCGGCCGAAACTTCGGATTTTGTCATTTCAGAGTAGACCCCCTGTTACGGATGCAATTCCTTTTAACCGACGTTCCGCGGCGGAAGCCTAATGTAAAGGCGAAGGTTTTCAGATAAATCCAATTTGATACTTAAATGAAAGTTTGTAGAGTGGAAGATATTTTTCTTACTTTTTACGCTTGAACGACCGAACGATGTTAACTATCATTATAATTGGGTACATAGATTGAGATAACACAAAGGTTAATTTTATGTGGCTTTATTTTTAAGTCGATGTACACGAACTCGCGTGCAGTAGGGTAGAAGTCGACGCAAAAAATGCTTAATTAATTGTGTGATTAAAATTATTGGCAAAAAGTATTCGCATTTTCAAAACACGTAAAGTGTAAATATATGAAAAAAAATTCAACAGTAACAGTAGCGAGATTAATTACATGCACTAATTCAACTTGCCAAACGTAACACGTAATAGTTCAAAGTTCAAATGAATGCTTGGAATAGATTTAAATTTACTCAGCATAAACACACAAAAATAAATGTTGTAGTGGGTTCATTCATTTCGGTGGAACTACGCAAACGTACTACTAACATAGTGAATGGCATGTCAAATTGACCCATCCGTTTGCTTCGTATGGGGATGCAATAGCAAGGTTACGCAATGTAAATGTCAAAACCAGACCACCTGGCATGTCAGTGGACGCTGCCCCGGGCAATAGTCACGGAACATGGCAAACACTAAATTAGTATCTCTACGTCAATTGACAGTGTTTAAAGGCATTGCTAGAATATCATGTTAGTTTGGACGTAAATCATTATACAAGCATGGATCTTAGATAGACAGAGGTAATTATATCTTACACAATATTGACGTGTTATATAGACCGCTAATTACATATGTAAATAATTATTATTATTATCTATGTTTTCCCATTGTCTTGTAGGGGACGTAGTCCTTCCATAGTCTCAGATAACCAGTCTACTTAAGCCGCCAAAACTCCTAGTCCCAACCTTTGTTCACAATCGCTTATTTTTTAAATTTTTACTTCAGCATACAACGGCCCTTGGCCAATTACATTATCAAAAGCCATAAAATATATACATATTAAACGACATTCACACGCTCATCTCCGGTATTCCAATCATACTGACAAGATTGTCTTCGTTTAAGTCAAACATAAAATTCAAAACTTCATTCTGAACTGGTAAATGAATACGAAATACTTGCATTTCTAGTACTTTAACAGATGAAGATCAAAGGGGTTATACATTTTGAAGATCTCCTCTAGCATTTCAGTTGTTCTGTCTTACCCATTTTTTTACTTTATTGTACTCAACAGTCGATACTATCCGAATAGAATTTTCTCTGCCGTCCTCTCCGCGTTTTACCAAGCGTGAAAATTGCGCGTTCATGCGAAATGGTCTGAGCTCTGATTTCGCCGTACAGAATTACCGAAGATGTATATGGCTCATTTAAAACCATATACATTTCCAGTAATTCTGTCCAGTTATTCCACTAATATAAGTCAAATACAAAATAAAATGAGCTATATATATAATTTTCACATGTGGCATTTTGGTTAAAATTTCAACTGAATTGCCTTTACATTGGTTTTCGGTACTGGGCAAGTACACGTGTAAAGTTGATTTTTTAACATGTTGAATAATGTGTTCTTATAACATACCTACTATTTTTGGTACTTAAATAAATAAATAAATAATAATAATACACTCGTTGAGCTATAAATAAATCTCGACTTTGTTTCTTGTACTGCCTCATATATATTGTGCTGTACTTGTATATTCTATAGTCTATTATTACGTTAATAATTATAGATATTCTGGTATACTGCTTCTTGATTGTTCGATTTCTATCGACATAACAGACAATGACTTGTACAGGACAATCAGGTTATTCACAGTAATCGGTGAGGCGAGCGGCTAGCTTTGCATGCATCCTCTCGGTCCGAAAGCTGTATGTACCGGAACACAATAGATAGCAGAAATGTCTAAATTTAGTGGTCTCTATTGGCGATTTAATTAATTTGTAGCCTAAGAGGATTATCCAAAGCTGGCTATTGTTTAGCAGCCGGTATCCAGAACTTCATCAAGTAGCCTCTGATTAGTCAAATATCTATTAAGTATTGCTAGAAAAATGATAGTTTCAGTAAACGGGCATAGCGGCAGAAAGGCGGAGGGGCGTCAGTACCATTTTAATATTACTTTATAATTTCAACTTAGCGTACTGTTGGATTTCCAACGCTCGTCTCAGCGACGAGAGTTGAAAATTAAACACTACGCTAGGCAAAGTAATCCTTACTAATATTATACCCTTACTAATACTAATATTATAAATGCGAAACTAACTCTGTCTGTCTGTCTGTCTGTCTGTCTGTCTGTCTGTCTCATCTTCACGCTTAAACCACTGAACCGATTTCAATGAAATTTGGTACAGATATAGTCTGGGACCCGAGAAAGGACATAGGATAGTTTTCATCCCGGAAATCCCCCGGGAACGGGAACTATTAATCCACGCGGACGAAGTCGTGGGCAAAAGCTAGTATTAGAATAATACTGTTTTACGACTTGGTGGCAGGCCCCCTAAATGTATAAGAAAGAAAAAACAAATCCCTTGGAAAGTTTTGCAAAAAAAAAAAACTTGAGTTGAGATCAAGCTTAAATTATTTTTTCATCAGAGCTCCGCGTTAGAATAAAAAGAAATACATATACAAGTATTTCTTTATTTGCTGAGTGATATACAAAATATAGACGCAAACTGTTTGTCATAATTACATTATAATGAAGCACCGATTATACTTGCGCGGATGTATGGAGAAATAAATAAAAAAACTAGAAAGAAGACGAAAAAAAGAAAGAAAGAATTTTGCCCGAAGGGTGTTGTGTATCGAGGGTTCCGCGGCCAGTTACGCGACACCACACAGCGCAATACGACGCCACGCGCCGTCACTTCGTACTTAATAGTTTATATATTTGTATTTATTTCTATGAATATGTATGATGGTCTGTCAGGTATTTATGTTATGGATCTTTGTTACCTGAAATTAATGGTATATTTGAGGCTCTCTGCCCACGATTTATTGACCAAATCTCGGACAGATTTTTGTCAGATTTCTTCTCACTGACAAAGAAATCCCCGATAATCGGTCATAATATCGGCAGTGGGCGGAGAGGCTAAATTATAAATAAGTAACCACAACCTTCAATAAAAATAGTTTACTATAGACTATTATTATGGCCGCCATAACAACAATAAAAGATCCGGAAGACAACATACATATCCATAAAAAATCATCTCGAGAAGGCAAATATTTATCGCAACTCATAAAATATTCTTGAAATTTTCACTACAATATAAGCAGGACCACTCGTAATAAAAACCGTTAAAAACCTATTCGAAACATCAGCGACAATGAATGTCAAAACTGTTAGCTAATTAGAGGTATTTCTGATAAATGGAAACAGGAATGAAATGCGAACGCTGTTACTGCATAGTCCCGTCTAAATATACCGAGGCTTCGTAATAATTGACATTCAATGTGTTTCATATTACGTTGGTCCGAGACAACGGCATGTTCATATTAAATCCCACAAATATGTTGGTAATATCAACAATCTATTTCTAGAAAACCACCTACACAACTGAACACAATAGGACCCATTGTTTCTAATAAATATTGAGCTTTAAACCAAGCGCAACATTCAGTGCGGTGGGACAGCAAGAATCGCACTCGACGTATGAAGTGGATGTTTTTTCAAAATAGTTTATTAAGACCGGCACTCTCTTTCGCTGAAACCAGTAGTAACTCACATTTCTGCAAAAAAATGATTACAACGTACCCTGTGACATGTTTGTAACTAGAAAAATCTCATACACGGATCTGGAATAGCTATTGCTTCGTGGCAAAAAAAAATATGTGAGGGAAATACAAGGAAATACACATCCTGTTTAAATATCAGCTTTCAAATTGGGATTGCTTGCGGAATTATAACGGGAGTAAAAACACTTACCGCAATCAAGTTACACGTTCTCCCAAAACATCATTCCGATATTTTTTGTTACGAAAAACAGTTGTACGAAGTAGTTGAGATTTTTGTGCAAAAATATTTAGTGTAAAGAAATGACATTGTTTCTGTAAAAAATAACCCCTCAAACAATAATCTAACTAATCTACTTAATCAAGTTGAAAGAACCTCCCCCCTCGTAGGTACAAAGTACAAACTTTTATTTTTTACATTTTGTACGAAACTCTATTTTATTTTATTTATTTCTTTATCAAAAAGGGTTAACAAAAAAAGTTTATAACTAAATTTTAAATATTCTCACGATCTCTGTTGTAACGCTTGCACTCAGTACGCAATGTTTTTAGTTCGTTAACAGAAACAGCGATTTACACATTCCATCACGCGTGTAAAGGGTTAGGCAAAGGTGTACCAATGTACACCCACAGTTCGCCGGTATTTTATGTCCCATGTAATAAGGGGTGAGCCTATTGCCACTAACCGGGCATACATCCTTACTTCGAGCTGCTACTGAGAATTTCATAGAAAAACATAATAACACTTTTAATCATACACAAACAGCGATTTTTTACACCGAAATAAAATCTCACTGCAATTTTTTCCTAAAACTTATGATCGGTTACTCTGTATGTATTGATTTATCAGGGTACGTAGCATACGACTGCGGCCATACTGTAAACATCACTAACAAAAAAAAAAAAACAAATAAAAATAATTGCTTGTTCCATACTATTAAATTTAGGATCGTGATTTTTCAATAGTCGGGTTTTAGTTTTTGAACTTACTTTTTATTTGAATTAAAATTAAACATTTTTGAAAGTATTTATCAAGACTTAAATTAGACACCAGTTGAAGTGGCAGTGGGCAGGGCACACGGTACGAGGTGTTACGCTATGGGGCTCCAAAGTTTTCGAATGAAGAAAACGCACCGGCAAGCGCAGCGTAGGCCGCCCACCCACAAGATGAGCGGCCGAAATGATTAAGACCGCAGGAACACGCCGGAAAATCCTTGGGGTAGGCCTATGTCTAGCAGTGGACGTCCTGCGCATGATATGATGATGATGATGATGATGATGATGATGATTAGACAGCATTTTTTTTTATACCACTGAATGTAGTAAACTTGCTAATGGCCCGCGTGATGTTAAGCGGTCACCGCTGCCTATGGACACTTGCAACACCAGAGGCATCACACTCCTGCGTCCGACCCCGTAAAATCCTGAAAACTACTTTCTTGAAGATATAATTACTTCAATTTAATTTTCTGAATACCCACGTGTTTTATTTTTAATAAAATGTAACGTCACATATCCTGTAAACAACGGAATGTCAAGACGGTTGCAACAATAAGGAATTTTAAAGGAACAGGATACACAGGATACGAACAAACAACACCCACATACATCCATTTCAATGAAACGGAAACTGATTGAGACTATCGTTTGTTCTGTTTGTGCGATCTGTAGAAATAACTGCAAAATTAGCAAGAACTAGCTTCAATTTCATCAAAACAATCTTGAACTATTTATTGTTTTCTCGTGAAACTTATTTCTATACTTAGGTAGCGGCTGTTCACTGACTGCGCATTACTGGCCTTCCAAATTGACATTAATGTAAACAATTTTTTCCATATTAATTATTGGCAGGTGTTAACGGGGTGTAACTAGCAGTAATGTGGTCACCCGGATCGAAGGCTAATAAGGTTAAAAAATAAAACCAATTTTAAAACGTGAGTGCGTGAGTGTGGCGAACTGTGGGTGTACATTGTTACACCTCTGCCTAACCCTTCGGGGAATACAGGCGTGATGGAGTGCGTCGCGTCGGCGTCATTCTCGTGAATTTTAAAATTTCCCTCGAACTTTCATGAACAATTTTTTTATTATTTCTCAATTTTTGTTTGTTGGAGTACCTATGGTTCTTATAATTTTCTGCTTTTCCTTGTGTTTCCATGTCACGAGTTGCTTTCTATGGAAATCTCTCAAAAACGCATTTAAGAACGAATTTCACTAAACTTAACCTAGTAATATTTGAAAATAAATTTTGAACGTTTCAGCTTAGCTTACCAAATTTACTACATGACAAACTCTGAAATGGATAAAAACATTTGTCAATAAGCCAATTTTTAAGTTGGACTTTAAATTTAGCAACAGGCAGTTCTCAGGTTCCAGGAAGAATTAATTTACTGGGGTCTCGTGATGGGTATCTTCTATCTGCACTCACTTTTTCAAATAAATCAACATGGGTTCTTACGAAAATGCCGATTTCAAGAATATAAAGACTAGCAACGGTCAGAACTTTAAGTAAACGAAAAGAAAAAAGAAAAAATAAAGTAAAAGAAAAGAAAAAACAATAAAAGATTTATAGTAAATATATAAAACTTTTTCAAAGTTCGCCATTATTAGCGCAATTATTCGTATACGCGAGCTTACACTTCCGCAACTATTTTTATTAGAGGAAACATATTTGCGACATTTGCTCAGATTTTTTAATTGTAAACTTTTTATGTGTAGATATTTATTAACATATAATTTTGTTGTTAGGTAGACATATGTTTTATTTAACAATAAAATTCTGTTTTAAAAGAAAAGAAAAATCGTACACCATACTTAAAAGAACTACATCTTAATCTACCTGCAACATAAAGTAAACTCGATCAAAGTCACAGGTTCCATATTTGAAATTGCATGCAGAACACTATGATTGGTCGCGTCCGGAGTTGCGTTGATTGGATCAATAAACCAACCACACGGTGGCGTGGGTTACACGATGACTTGCTGAAGTGAGCCAAGTTTTCGCCGCGCAGGTATCGATAGTACGATATATATGTACAAAGTACTCTAGTCATGTTTTGCATAAAATGTACGTCGTCATTAAAAATAGATAAATTATAAATAGAATAAGAGCACTAATTTATATCTAGAACATTAATTCACCAGTTTCGCAACAAAAAAAAAGAAAACCAAATGATAGGCAATTATTATAATTTTATAACATAAGTAAAAAAATATTTTTTTTTATTTTATGTTTAGTTGTTTTGATTTTATATAAACATTAAAAAAAAAGAATGTGTATAGTAATTAAATAAATGACAATAGTAATGATAAAGTAAAAAGTAACGGAGAAACTACCAAACATCATGCTCTTATTCCTGTCTACAAAATGTTATCGCGTTTTAATAACTTGTTGGCTAACAAGTGATTAGATTATCTGTCAACGATGCATGCTGTCGGTACAGACCACAAAATATCGGCTCGTCACAGTCTAACTCCTATTAGTCGGGGTAAAACGGTGCGCTGCTATTCGCTGCGACTGCAGACAGCCGTGTTTGGTTATCTGGCGGTGGACCGTAACTTTACCCCTCGCTGTTTATCCGTTTAGCATTCGATCGTATGTGGGCAGACGATCTACGTTACTACGTTAACAAGGTTAATGAACGTGCCATTAGAATGGACTTCCAATTAAATGGGTTCCGCTTTAAAGTCCTAGTTTAACAAAAATGAATGCATCAGTTTCGATGGTGTTTTTTTTTTCAACGACGTTATTCAGTATCTTGTGTACAAAGTAATATTAGTACAAGAAGATAATATATGGCTTATTTGTTAAAGAAGCTGAATTATAGGAAAGTAAAAAATAATAAATCTATTTCAAATACGCGTAAGGTCCAAAAAATAGAAGGACACAATTGATGCACATCTCTAATTATTAAACATTGTAATTGGTAACAGTACGCGAAGTCAAGTGAAGTGAAAAATCTATGTAAGAACACGGTATTATTAATACCAATGGCATGACCCCTACCAGGCCTCCTCCATTCAAGGTTACTCTCTTAAGTGCCTACGGCTCGCATGCGCCCGGGCGCATCCAATCCAGTCGGCCTGTCTTACGCTCGCTTCAGTGTGCATAGGTACCTACCGCAACAAAATAAACGATACTCGCGCACTCAATAATGTCTAAACCTCGCAATGCAATTTGTAGTGTACAGAAAATACACATTTCAGTACATACAATAATACTACACAATAATACTTTATAGTCACCTATTCTTTTGTGTAATCATTTCTCAGCATAGATAGCCCTAGTGCTGTGTTGTATGACGTGCGTTATTGCTATCTCTCTCTCTCTCACGCACGAACGTTTTGTAGGTAATTATAGCGTTAAGGCCGGTTATAGTGCTCCACTGACCGTCAGTACGTACGGTCGGTCCTGACGATACGCTTGAACCGACCGTCAGTTTGTATCATTCAGTGCTCTCCTGACCAACAAACTGACCGGACTGGTACAGTCGCACGCAATGGAACCGTTTACGAATTGTTTAATAGCTGCTTATTATCTTCGTAGACGTTTTAGGAATAGAAGAAGACGTAGACGATATCATGTACGTATCGTCGCCCAAAGAACATTACAAGGGGAATTCACTATTATATATTAATTATTGCGCGAAGATGAAGAAAAGTTTTTTTAATTACTTCAGAATGTCGATCAAAAGTTTTGATGAACTATCAGCGAAGTTACAAGACTACTTAAAACACGTAAACTTATTTCGAGCTCCTGTATCACCGGTGGAAAGACTTAATTTTTCGTCAACGATGATACGCACATCCGTGCGGTCGGTCCACCGGTCGGTGCAGCACTGAACGCGTTCATATGTTTCCATAGCGCGTCGGTCGACCGACGGCACGCATGCGGACGCGCTCGACCGACGGTCCTCGTACGCAGTGCGTACCAATATACGCGTGCGTACGGTCAGTCCAGCACTGTACGGTTTGTGAATTTTCATACAATGACAAGCGCGACTGACATACGCACCGACGATCGGTCAAGCACTGTAACCGGCCTAAGTGTTGAGTTTGGAGTGAAGTATCTGTACTTATTTAATATGTGCCCCTACTAACAAAATATTTAATTTAATATTAAGTCAATAATAGAAACATGGTACTGTCGCAACTCCAAGTAAAAATAAAGTGAAAAATAAAGACTATAGTGGGAAACAAATAAATAAAAGAAAAATCTTTTTCACCTTCACTTATTTATCTTATCTTATTTATTTTTATTTCACCTTTTAACCCCGTATCCTTGAGTCGTATTGACGGTCTGTCACGTTCTTCTTATTTTATAAATAGCGTTTATCTTAGAAAATAATGTTTATTAACGTTGTAGTCTTTATTCACCCAGGCAGAGTGCCTGCAGTGCTAATGATCATGATACTAATCGATTTTCATCTTAGGCAAGGTATTGTAGTTGTACCTACTGTTTAGAGTATTAGAAATATTTATCCATAAACTGTAGCGTCGGTCGCCTCTAACTAAAAGAAAAAGGAAGTGCTTTTACAAATTTCTTTTTTAAAACGTTGCCCCTTTCTTGCAGTTTCTCAAATTTAAATAACTGGTAACTTCAGTTCTTAGTAGTAACCAAGAATTAAAGTTCCCAGTAATTTAAATTGCTCAACAAAGAAACATTTACACTGTATTTATCTAAGCAAAAATGAAAGTGGAGTCTTCTTATAGGAAATACTCTTGAACAGTTTTCACTGGTACAACGGAAAACTTGCAGGTCAACCATGACTATAAAAAACACGAAAAAAGTTCTACACGTGGAAGGCAATTACGAATACGTCCTAAATTCGTATATTTTTAGAAAAATCTAATGTGAATTTGTTTTCTTTACTTAATGTTCGCTTTTTATTACTTTACTCCGAGGCGGAAAATTTGCAATGTCGTGTAATTATCAGTACATCGTCACAAGATAGAATTATATTATGACGTCCCGAAGTAATTAGAATACATGCATGCGTGGGTCCACGTGCCATGTAATTACAGCTTCATCCTAATTTTTATTTTTTTCATGTAGCAGTCGGAGGGTTGACTGTAGATGGTTTATTTCCTATTCTCAGTATTTTATCTGTCAACTGTTTTAAATTTGGGTGTAAAATGTTCATCTCACGAAGCCACTCGGACGCCATTTTGAATCGCCAAAAAATGATTATGTAGAAACATGTAGAAACAGAATATTTTGAAAAAAGAAAGTTTTGGGTAGAAAATAATAAAATAATTCAGTTTTAATACAATACAAAATTTAAAACTGAAGCCTTTCAATACTAAAGTTACGTTTGACTTTTGAACTTTTAACGATTGTTTTGAACAAAGGTCAATCATCCCCCCGACCAAACATGAAACCTTGAAAGTTCTCTGACCTACTAAGCCGAAATTAGGCGGATTCAATGTTTATAAACATTGAATCCAACATTCTTGGAACACTTCTGCTAAGATCGACTTTTTCTGTGTTTCTGTAACTTTCGATTTCCATGCGGAGGAATTCGCTGTCGGTTACTTCAAACGCTAACTTTAAAGCTAGCGCTTGTTATTCATACAGTTCAATGCAGCTGGATCACGCGGTTAGTAACAGCTTCAAGTTGCTTTCAATCGCTTTGAGTACGATTTTAAGACTAGAATCAAGGACGGTATTATGTATCACAGTCTCCTTTCTTAGAACATTAGCCAAAACCCGAAGTTATATATTATTCTAATATCTGCATTTTAGTTTTATACTATTAACTTGAGAACTGCCCGCAAATTCATCCGCGTGACCTATTTCGCCCGCGTTAAGATAGCCTATGCTGCTCTGGAATAATCTAGCTGTGAAAAAATGGTTAAAATCGATCCGGTAGCTTCGGAGCCTTCCCGGTACAAACAAACTTAGAAGTATATTTTCTCTTTATAATATTAGTATATACGAGTATGTATAACTTGTATAAGTACAGAATAATTATTAAAAACATAAAACCCGATATCGAAAATAATAATTGCTATTCGCTTTTATCATAATATCTGTAAACTCACAAAAAGGCACTATACAAAATATTGGAATACAGAAATTGAAAATATTTTGTGAATACAAAATTCCTGGCAATGGGTTCATAATGACGCGTGTATGATTAATCCCATTGACAGCGACCATTTCCAAAAAATAATTGTATTGCCTTTATGCAATATGGAAGTGAATTGAATAGTTTCGGGGCTTAAAAACGAAGCCTCATTATTCCCACTGGCTTTGAAGCCCAACCGCGTATGGAAAAAATCACCAAAGACTTAAATCGGACGCGAAAAGGGTTTTAACAAACCCGTTTGCAAAATGAATTTCAACCATTAATATTTAGGTGAGGAGGAGGCCTACGTACAGCAGTGGACGTCTATAGGCTGATATGATGATGATATTGAGGTGATAATATTTTTTACTACATTAAAATATTTCGTCTTACTTAATACCCATATTACAGTATCAAGCCAGGCGACTGTGGAATGTAGCTCCGACATTCAGTAGTTCGTTACAATTCGGAACGTGCCGGTCAAAGCTCTCACTTGTGCAACACACTCAACCTTTTGTTACTTTTGTACAAAACAATATGCATCCGTTGAGAATAGATTCATGTTAACTTATAATTCGATGCGTTTCATATCAAAGTTGTGTTACCCGCGCTACGCTGCTACGATATTAGCTACGATAAGTGCTACGAATTGCTACGTTGCTACCAAACTCTCTCACAATGCAAGTGGGGAGAACTTGAGTAAGGCATCACGTTATTTTATTTCGTCGAAGTGGCTATTGTCGCACGGGATCCGTATAATTTTCCTGGATAAAATATTTTGTAAAGAGGTAAAATGAAATTGAAAATGATTGAAATGATAATCACTGTGCCAAATTACATCTAGAACCGTTCAGTCATTGTGGCGTGATTGTGTAACAAAAATCAATCTAACCTTACAAACATTCGCCTTTATAATATTAGTAGGAACTTACTATTGTTTTTTTTAACTAAAAATAAAATTTGTAAGTTCGGAACAGATTTTAGGAAAAACGGCACAAAGAGCAGTTATCTGTAACTCGTACGTAACAATTCAAAGTACAAAGGGGAGTCAATAGTTTAGAATTAGTGAAGCGACGACGCAGTTTGACAAAATGCCTCGTGCCACTCGTGTGCACGGATATTCTTTGTCTGTTCGCATTTTTAGCAAGTTAGTCTGCACTAGAGTACTGAACTAATGCCAGGACTACTGGCACGTTCACAACATGTCTGGCAAGTATTTGAAACAAGTGAATATTGAGAGAGAGTTTCTTTACGCGACTAATGGTAACATCCTTTTATCGTATTGGAATAATTTAGAGTGTTACAAGTCAGGCCATAATTATATATTTTTAGGTTGGGTATATGTTGCACCTACACTGCTATTTCACTTATAAAACGCAATAATATAAGTAAATATAGTTATGGAAACTGAATTTCGGGAAAAGCTCAAAATAACTGCGAGACTCGATTCCTGAACTATTTATAATATGACCTATAAATTTCTACAGAACTGCTTGTGTACAGACTCGGTGGGCGAGGCCGACTCGCACTTGTCCAGCTTTTACACCAAGATATAGCGAACTTATCAGGAGGTAACATAGTCGTAGCATTTATAATTTATAAAAAAAAAATGGGATTAAGAAAATTGCAATAATGTTAGCCAAAGTAGCAATTTTGCCTATAAAATTATTTATATGGCGTGCGCTGAAAACTATCCATAATACATAAAAATATGTAAGTACTACATGATTGTAGTAAACCTACAAAAAAGTCCGCGATGTTAACATACTTCATACATGACGACATATTAACAAATAACAGCAACAATAGCAAATGAAAAAAAACAAAAAAATAAATAAAAAAAAACTAGTAATTAATTAATTAATTAATGTGATATTAATTAATGAATTAATTAATCAAAATATGCAATAGCAGCTCTTGTGTTTAATTAGATCGCCAGTAGAAACAAAAGTTAGTTTCATAATTATCGTAGTACTAATTTTTATTTAAATTAATTCTTTTATAAACAGGGGTTTGTAGGCAGTAGAATATTTTTCAATTCATGCGAATCGGAAATTTTGATATCGAAATTGTTACGAGTATAAAAATGCAATACGCGAATCGTTCGACTCCAATGCGATGTTCCTCATTCCATTTTACGCGGAAAAATTCGCGGGCAGAAGCTAGATTTTTATATTCTAGCTGTACTATAATACCCGGAGAACGTCGTACAATTTAGGAATTTTGTTTTAATTATTTTATTATGATTATTACGAAAAAAAAGAAATCTAATTTGTCGATTTTCGAATCAAATCAAATCAAATCAAAGCATTTATTTCAATTAGACCATTTACAGGCACTTTTGAATTGTCAAGAAGTTACAGTTTAATATTGAAGCTAGTTGCTCGTTCCAAAACGTAGGTCTCTATGGAGAAGAACGAGCAAGAAACTCCATGGACACTCTTTTCATTCAATTTGGTTTTTACAAAAACTTGGTTAGAATATTCTTGTTGCTTCTATATGTGAAAACAGTGAAGTGAAAGAATGAAATATAAAAAATAACAAAATTATAATAAAGATGTAAGCCATGGCAGTCAAGAGATGACCAATCCCAACTGACAGCACCCGTTCACGAATATGACGCGTGCATCAGCACCATTTAGCTCAACCATCTTGAAGGGAACCAAACGACCCAACCCACGCGCCACCGTCAGCGAGACATTAAAGTGAGCATGACGAAACTCTCAACTGCCATGCTCAGTGTCCAACACATAGTAACTTAACAAATAAATGGCTCCATGGTACTCACATTTACAAAATTGAAATAAATTATGTTAAATTATATAATACTAAGGTTTTTAGTGAACCGAGTTTGTGAGTCGAGTTTTCCAAAACTTTTTTTAAACTTTAAAAGTAGGCTAACTAAATACTTAGTTAGTTAATTGCTATGCGAATCCCTGCCTTATGGACGAATTCAATTTAAGGAACGAACTGCATTCACAGATTTTGGAAAAAAAAACAAACAGTGAAAAAAATGCTGAAGTACCAAAAAGCTGTTTTGATAGGTACCGCGATCGTTTTGCCGCATCCTGTACTTTTATGGCACCAGTGGATAGGGTCAATAACAAGGATCAAATCTCTCTGCAAACATCGTAAATTAAATTATACAAAAGCCTCCACGTCCTATAGAAGACAAAATTTCCTAATATTATTCGCAAATTGCATGTTTGTACGATAAGTTATTAATGAGTATATTAACAGGTTTGAAAATCATTGATTTTGAGGCAAATAGCGCGTGGACGGCGTAAACGCTCTTAAACTGTAGTGCTAATCAGTTAATACTGAAACGAAATACTTAAATTAGCAAGTTCACGGAAGCTTTCGAATAAAATTAAGGATCTCAATATTGTTCCGCTTATACTAAAGGTTACAGTTCAGCAGCACGGGTTTAACACATCAAATAATTTGCCAATCAAGTTAGAGTTTTAAACTGAGTTCGTTAAAATATGTTTAATATTGTTTGTTGATATTGTTTTTTATTGTTTATTGTTGTGTGTCGGCAGCGCACGAGTGATGCCTCTGGTGTTGCAAGTGTCCATAGACAGCGGTAACCGCTTAACATCAGGCGGGCCGTTAGCTTGTTTGCCACGTACAGAGGTATAAAAAAAAAAAAAATTACCCGAATAACGCGCTAGGTGAAGCGAAAATTTCTTTCAGGTATTGGAAACAAAAATAAATATTACAGCTTTAATTTTTATTTAGTTTAGTTTATTAAATAATTATTACAAATTACACGTCATGTTTTGAATAGAAAGAAAAGAAAATAATTGAAATAAATAAAATAATCAAGACAAGCAAATACTTGCTACTTACTACTTATTTACTACTTTCCATCGAGTTTAAACTTAATTGACACTATTGACTGATTGAAAAAAAATATCGGTAGAGCGGTAGCGAAGTGCAAGGGCACTACCTACATTTTCTAGAAACGCTTCGTCGTTTTTTTGCCCTCATAACTTGGGTTCGGATTAAATGAGATGAATAAAATTATCTGGATAAGAGGTCAATTATATAGTGAAGTTAAAAAAAAAAAGTTGTTTGAAAAGCTTTTATACATACTTTAGATTTTATTGATACCTAAAAAACTCCGATTTCTTCACTGACTCACTGATGACCATCAAGTTTTTTCGAGTACTTCCTAGAAAGCTGTAATTTGGTATGTAGGCTGGTATAAGTACACAAGCACCAAAAAAAATATCACAATTTTGGAACTTTTATCCCCAACCCCTTATACTGGGAAATGTAAATAAACTAAACGTCTGAAAATTGATATAGAGGCTCCTTGTTATAAATAATAAAATAAATTGCTATATCTGCCAACAAAAATAAAAAATAAGGAAGTCAAACAATTATTTTAAAGCAGAATAAACTAAAATTATCTAAATGCTTTAACACCTGTTATAATATCTCAAATTTTTACTAGGCAGTTATTACTATTGCCTTAAAAAAAGTCACAATTTTAATAAAATGCTCTTAGTTTCTGGTAGGTCTTTACTTTTAATTCAAAATCGGTATGCTTTTAAAATCGGTGGAAATATGTTTCCTCTGTACGCTAGTGATAAATAAAATAACATTAATATATTTCCAATAACTTGACGTTTGATATGGTTAAGCTCTTTGTTATACTTTCCAGGAATGAAAATTAACTTTGCAATTAATTGGATGTATGATGAGTTCCTTTTGCTGGTGGCATTTTATCAAAGCAAGCTTATTATAATAACGCCACCAACAAAGTAAAGAGAATACTGAGACTTGATCAGTAAAATGTTGTTTCAACATTATCCAAGTATATGACATATTGGTATCGGCCAGTTGTCCGGGATATTCTGCCTAATCAGTAATATTGAACGCCCAAATGCCTTTAAAAATAACTTAACTGATCCCATTTTAATAAGCCATTTTTAAATAGTTTTTTTTATGTACGAGATTTATATAATTTTAGTTAGCTAGTATGTTATAGTAAGTTCCTTATTACATTAGGTTAAATAAATACCACACTATCGCATTAGGTTAATCCTGTAATAATAGCCAGGTAATTATAAATAAATAAGCTGGAAACTGAAAACGCATTTCACGATATTAATTAGCTACTACAGTGCATTCAAAATACTAGTACAATGAAATTATGGTTTCATGAACCTGATATTTTACCAAACAATATCCTGCAAGCTGAAATTACTCATACAAACTGAAATTATACACTGCATGCCTTAAAATAATAACTATGAATAGATGATACGGCTGTATGCAATATTACAATCAGAAGCGACGCATTATATCGTGTACGTCCTTGTGTTTGATATCGATCACATCACAGCCTCAAGTCTAATGTCAGTGAAGTCAAATCATTTATTTCAAATAGGCCAATAAAAGACTCATTTGAACGTCTTGTACACGTTATATTGGGTGTTATAAAATCAACTTTGGAAATTTCGAGTACTTGTTCAATGTTCAGTATCGAAAAACTAATATAATGCAAAGAAAAAAAAGTAAGGGGCTGCGGGTTGCTCGAAAGAGATACCGCGCCCCCGGAATGCAAAGGGTTTTAGTCAGTAAAAGTCTGACACTCTCCCGCCCCGCCCAGGGCGAGAAAAGCCACTTGATGATTCAAATGACCCATCCCTAATAAAAAAACCTTGACGCACACATGCAAACAATCATGCATTTTCACACAGTAGGTGGCTATTTAACAGTAATTGTTTGTATTCCCCGCAAAGTGGATAATGAGTACTCAAGTGCCCCACCTTACGTGTCAAAGTGGCCCGTACTACCTATTAAGTTGTTTCATAAGTACTCGTAATCACATACTCTTTTTCTTTGTTTGATATTGAGCTCGTACTTTGTTGTTATGGTTTTATTTATTTATTTATATCTGTATTGTTTCTAAATTAGACGTCGATTATTTATTTTAAGAAAGTTATACTCAAAAGTGAACTGTCTCATGGTCTTTTTGAGTAATAAAGATTCTTAAAACCTGAAAGAATAATTGTTAAAACGATGTTTTAATTAATCTTATAGGGTTGTTTTGTAATCGTTTTTTTTTAATATTAACACTTGGTCAATTTTTACTGGTAGAATGAATGGCGGGAAACTAGTTCGCTCCGCGATCGTATGACGCGAGTCTATGTGTGGGCGAAAGAGAGAGCTAGATATGCTCGCTATAAGGGGTCCTTCCATTTAATCGTTTGGTTTGGGACCGCTGCGCTACGGTGCCGCGAATGCATGAATGGAGAGCCTTAACTTCGATCAATGAGACGACGCGCGGGGGATTTGGACCGTCGGCGTCAAAGATATTAGTTTTAATATTATAAGTTAAAGAGTATCTATATCGTGCTATCTGTTCTTCTCTTATATATATATATTTGATTATTATTTACAAACGATACACAGTTTTCATTGTTACCTACTTATCAAAGTTTAATACAAAGTTCTGAGTTTGATTTAATACCGTCTTCTCAGGGAGTTTAGTGCCCTTGAGAGATGTGCCCGCTCAGTTGTCAGGCTTTCTGGCTTCTGACTATCCGTAAAGACTGTCAAAGATCTACGAATGACAGCCGGGACCAACGGCTTTACGTGCTTTCTGAGGCCGGGGAGCAAATGCTGCTACTGAGTAAATGCTAATGGAAAAACCCAATAACACTTTTTACCCGGCCTGAGAATCTAACCCAGGACCCCAAGCTCACCAGTCGCGCCCGACTCCGAAACCAAAAAGTCAGAAGGATATGATAAATCATAGTAATATTATATCTGCATACGATACACAAAGTACTTACCGGCTGTGGATAATTTCACGGTGCAATACATGCGCCGAACACAAATATCGAAAATACATTATTAGAAAGTTATATATTCATAAACGATTTTAAAACAGCAAATGATTATATACTATATATTAATATATATGAATGCAATATATTTTATATTGTAAATAACATCGCACCGAACTCACAAATGACGGCATAAAAAATCCTGTCACAAGTGACGCAACAAAACAAAATATTCATTTAAAATGGCTAATATGTGAAAGAAGGTTTTATAACTCTTGTGAAAAGTAATATGTGTATCTTTCAGACCTACTTATAGATCGGTGCTGAAGCCTTTGAAAATGGTAAAAAATGAAATAAAATTATAGTAGGATGAAACCCATTGGAAAAGGAAGAGAATATAACAAAAATGAGAGGAAAAATAATTTACGGACGATCTGAGGTCGGGAAGTAGATGGGGGTGAGTATTTAAGGGTAAACATTGGTTTATCTCGTTTTCCGGCAAACCTACAAGTCCTATGGAAAAAAGATTAGATAGAGACCTATTTGTCCAGATATTCATGTTACTTGTGTAATACAAAATATACCCTATAACTTCACATTAAAGTTGTTTTTTAATTAGCGATATAACGCAATTTTTTGCATAATTATACGCCAGGTGAAGTTACTTGCAACATAGAAACTTTTAATTGTACCATGTTTGTAGCGCATCTAGTAGGCTGGCGAAAACACTCGCGGCGCGGTACAGCAAGAAATTTTTATGACGCAGCATAATATACCTTAACACTATCGCAAAAAGGTTCAAATCTCAATGATGATTGTATAGATGATACCCTAATCAATTCCCATACTTTTTATGAGTTGTCAAAACGCGAATCCTCCATAAGTTCTGTACAACAATACTAAACAATGACGTCACTTTTTTCGTTATTTTAATTCACTAATTTGTTGATTTTAAGCAATTAAAAAACGACTTTTATAGTTATTTAAAAATTAATCGTGTTTTCAGGCCCAAAATAAAAAGTTTTTTAGTAAAATTGTGTCTGGGAATTCTGTCGCTCGCAGTTGCTTTATCGAGCTTTGGAGAAAGCGAGACAGCTAGCAAGCGTAGAGTATTAGTGAGACAGAGACAGATACATAAACGGCGCTCCGTCCTTAATAATGTGAAGTATTTTTCTTACCAGGTAGTGCTTATAGGTTATCACTACTTATTACTTGATAATGTCAAAGTCAAATCATTTATTTCAATTAGACCACTATAAGATACATTAGAAAGTCAATTACATGAAAAAAAAAATGGTATAGAATCTAGTTGCCCATTCCAAAAGGTAGTTTCTACGGAGAAGAATAAACAAGAAACTCCTTACATACTTACTCTTTAAAAAAAATGTATTACAATAAGTTGTACAGTTACATCATTCCAAAAAAATGAAAAAAAGAGGAGGTTTTACGTTAATTCCATACAACATGGCAATGCTGCCAGCCTTTCGGGCATACGAATAAGTTTTTTGATGCCCTATGAGCTTCCCTTTTTTTATAAACTGTACATAGTTTGTAATTAAATTATTATTTAAGTAAATTTTATGTATTAAAAATAAATATTAACATTTCTTAAAAATATCCTAATATCAAAACGATCTATCAAAAATAAAAGTCATAGTTGTGTATATTTATTTACACACACGAGATCGATGAGGACTTTTCACAATTTCTTTATAATGGTATCCCTAACTTTCATAACTTCATACAAATTTTCAACTTGTTGGGAATTTATGTTGGGGATGAATGTCTATTTTAACAGGACCATTTCCTGTTAGGGTAACGTACACCGAGCGACCGGCTGCTGCGCTGCGTATCACAAATATTTGGATGGCCTACAGATGTAGTAGTGGTTCTGGGTCTGGCTGTTAGTTTAGGCAAGTCTTATACAAGGCATTGATTTGCATCCTCGTCAAATTCAAGGAGTTAACTATGCTAGTGATTCTTAACACGAATCAATAATAAAATAATTTTGTTTTAAAATTTATATTTTTTGACGTGATTTTCCAATTCGAACTAGCCATTTCGCCAGAGAGTTTAGGCGCTATGCTCGCATTGATATAGCCGCGCGACAACTCTGCCTACCGCATACACAACTGGGCGATGCTGATTTTTGCAAGAGGAGTATTCTGGAATACTGTTTTTTGATAGTTGCAACTAAAAAACAAGCATTTATTAAATATTGGCCAGGTATCGTAATTATATTTGATTACTTCTTTTTTTCTATGACAAGCTCCTAAAATTAGACGAGGATGCAAATCAACAGCTTGTATATGTTTGCAAACATATTCACGGTACAGCACAAATTCCGAGCATGGATCAAGGTTTTTTAAATAAATAATGATTGTTATAATATTTTGATATTTTATGTCTCGTCACATAAAAATCCCTTCATCCCAATTCCACGCCGCCTATGGGCTTGCCTACGGCGACGCGCTGGCTGGGGCGCCGCCGCGGCACGCTCAAAGGCTCGTTCACGGAGGCGCGGCAAATTGAACGTGACTCGGGAGGGTGTGCCTCACGTGACCCCTCCATTCATTCAGGAAACTCGTCGCGTGAACCGTGTACGTATAGATTTGTGACGCGCAACCCACGTTGATCACTGTGAGAGCGAGCGAGTCAGCTCTCCCTCGCTCTCATGATATCGAACCAGAGCTTCTTGTACGCTCTCATTGAATTGTTAGTGTATTACTATTAACTGCTAGTATTACATTACTGACTTTTATTAGGTATACTTATTTATTTATTTAAACATCAAAAAGATTATTTAAATTATTTATGCGACAAAAAGTACAAAGGTGGACCTAAAATTATGCGAGGCAAGTGCAAAAAAAAATAAGATTCACATTATGTATCACAGTAAAATAACAAAATTCTAATCTAATAAATACTATTTTAATGTAATAAAGATATGCCTTGTAGGTACTTTTATTTAGATAGTCTTAGAAAACTTATAAATAACAATTAAATTACAATAAATAAATAAATAAATAAATAAATATCTTGGGACAACTCACACACGGCTATCTGATCCCAAGCTAAGCAGAGCTTGTGTTATGGTAACCAGACAACTGATATACATACTTATATAATTTTATAAATACATACATATTATAGATAAATCACACCCAGACACAGAACAAACAATCATACAATGCACAAACAGTTTCTTAAAAAAAACGGTAATTTAAAAAACTAAAAAACCCGACTGCTTTTCTGATTATTTATGAAAAATCCCTAAAACAAGAAAGTCGTTGTACCCAATTGCACTTTAAATTGTAGCAGTCGGGACCCATTCGGGACCATCTGCAATGTAATATAGAGGTATGTGCTCTCAATTCACTAAGCCTACATTTCTAGTATGGGTCCCGACTGCTACAATTTTAAGTGCAATCGGGTACAACGACTTTCTTGTTTTAGGGATTTTTCATAAATAATCAGAAAAGCAGTCGGGTTTTTTAGTTTTTTAAATTAACGTTTTTTTTTTTTTTAAGTTTTTTTTTGGTATTTTTTTATATACCCAGTGTCACTCTCACAGTAAATACGAATCTAACGACACCTCTCAAGCTAAAATCCAGCGAGCCGTTCAGGCTGCAGAGCGAGCCAAACAATTATACATACAAACATACATACATACATACATACTCTCGAAAAACATAACCCTCCTTCTGGCGCAGTCGGGTAAAAACAGGAACAATTCAACTTCAACTGAAACTACACAATTAAATCTTCATAACTGTTGCGCTGAAAGTTTCGTAGAAAGTAGATGCCCGATACGAAATGCAATCAGTCGGCACTCTATCTGCAAACAATTATTTTAGATTCCAGTAAAGTTTGCTTAATTGTTCGTAATTGATACTCAGCGGAGGATTGTTGATGATTTCAGAGATTCATTTACGGCACCGCCAATTATAAGGTAATAATAGATAGTTATGTATTCGATAACAAAAGAAAGGGCGACATAATACCCCAAGATATTATTAGCACGACGCTGTTATTAGAAAAATGATACCTTTTAGTCGGTTGGTCACTTGATAGTATCAATTACCAGTCAAAATAATCACCAGACAATTAATAATTTGGTCATTTTTTATATGTTTTTTTGGTATGAAAGTTTGATCTTTTATTTTTGAAACACAAAACTTATAAATAATAATTAAATTACAAACTATGTACAATTTATAAAAAAAAGGAAGCTCATTGGCCATCATCTTTTTTTTAAACTTAAATCTTTTTCAAACGCACAAGGCGCAGCGAGTACTTCTATTCAACAAACAATGTTATCTCCTCTTTCATATTACTTTATATTACAGAGATGTACCTTCCACAAAAAGCTGCTTATGTTTGAGACTAATACCTGTAATACCTGCCTATGAAATTACAAATCTCTCAAAATGTGTCACACCCACGTGTCGCGATAACTTCTCGGAACACAAGAGCTTAGGGGTTAGTAACATAGAACGGAGTATACTAAAAGCACACATATCCTGTGTTTCGCGTTAAACATGCTGTAACTGGAAAATAACTAAGTTATTTTGGAAACATTACACTATACGAAAAGCTCGGACAGACATCTTTGTTAACAGTTTCCTGTTTGTAGAATATCTATTGTGCAGTACCTAGACATTATCGGGAGTTCTACAAATTCGAGGCAACTCGATATTACGGCACCTCAGGGTACTTACATATATTTTGACTTAGCTTGATGAAACTTAGCTTAATAGAAAACGTATACTCAGGAAACTCTCAGTTCTTCGACAACTCGTCAACTATTCTAAGCAATTTGTGCCTTCGATCAAACTAAGTCTCTGACTTACGTTTCCCCTCTCCGTTTACTTGTTTTATTATTTCGTACCAGATACAAGGCAGTTTAATAATGATAACAGTTCAGAGAGTCGCGCGTTTGCTTGACGCCCGGTTCCAGTCAGGCTTGAAATCTGGATCGTGGCTCAACCCACTTGCTCCATAAAGCCGGTAGTAACCCAAACATTATTATAGACTGATCACATGTTTACCGACGGTCTAATAAGAGCTAAAATTAACAAACAAATATACATTAATATCATTCTGAATGAATGTAGGATTGGATCCCGTGGTACTAAGGAGTTGCTCCTGATTGACATGGCTATCAGTCATCAGGTTCGCCGATCCCGAACGATCTATCGACATGTTGGATAAATTAAAAGAAGGCCTGTAATTCTATGCCACATACATGGCTACTAAGAATGCTGGAGTTGTAGAAGATTCCTGCAACAAAGCAACATGACGTCTGTAATTGACGTAAACACTACTCCATGCCTCTGTTCTCTGTTATTTGTAAATGTCTGTATTTGTGTTGTTGATGTGCCTTTATAATAAATAAATAAACATGCAACATGACAAACATGTCGTTACAAAGAAAGAAAGGTTGTGAGAATAACTCACATGAGAATTTGTTTAAGGATAAAATTACAGGTAGGTTGTTTTAATAATAGACTATAATTATTGTATTTTATTGCACTAAACAGTAAGGCTGTACTAAACTGTGTAATATCGAATATCAAATTCGCAGCACTGTTCGATGCCAACCAATTTTCATGTGATATAATAATTATGCTAATTAGAGCGGTTGCACGGATCTGGGTAAATGGCGCACAAATAGATTATAGTTTTGAATAGCACATCGCTATTATTATATCCGGAAAAATGTACGACACTTTCACACATGTGATGAAATATTATTTGTATTACTATCGTTTAAAACTTTGCTCTCGACATATTTTTTTTGTGCAAACAAGAGTGCTCTGTGAAAACATTAAGACTTCCAGGAGTAGGATTATAATCGTTTTATTTTTTTATTTTTTGTGCGGCAGATAAAACCATTTGTTCATGCGTTCATGGAATCGAGTCTTAGCAGACCTTCCACCGCTTACAGTAAACATATTAAAAGAGTAGGTAGGTACTTAGTATTTATAGGTACATGAATTCTTTAAAAAGTAACCATGGTTTTAATATCACACAATACTTTTCGCTGTAATACGCTTTTTGTGTCGAACGTACGTTTGTAAGGATTTGACTTTGTAAGGTCATACTGATTAGAATCCACAATCTGTTTTTCATTGTACCAAAATGTTCGTGATTATTTACTTTATTTTCATTGCGAATTCGTTGCGCGTATGGCCTTGTGAATACAAAATAGAAGCAACTGCAATATGATGTTTGAAAAATCCCTTTCCTTTAATTAAACCTGATCTTCTTTCAACCGAAATTCTCTAAGAGAGATTTCTTAGAACCGACTGGCTGTGTCGACACAGAAACGCAGTTGTATTACTGGCTCCTATTGCTTTTTTTTTAAATGGAACTAGATTCGCCCATTTGGCTGCAAAAAGTAGGTGGTGCGTCAGGGGTGTTATGGATTGAAAGGTTAATTTCAGCAGTAAAATCTTCAACAGCGCGTCGCCGTTCGGAATCCGTCCACCGAACCTTGCCATACCACAGGGACGATGAGGCGTTTACGTCCGCGCCAACGATAACTTTGCAGCCCGCAAGCGACCGCAAGACGTGACGGAGGTTGTGTATATGAGGAGCAACAGGGTCAGAATATTGAAAGTAACAGCTCACAACGTAAACTTTATGGCTAGCCGCACACACGCAATAATATTGACAATAAAGTACGTATTGTCAATAATATTGTGTGTGTGCGGCCTGTATTGCGGTATTTTTCTATAGATCTTGAAATTCTGACAATATTGGATTGTCAATATTATTGTGTGTGTGCGGCTAGCCTATAGGAAGCCGATGAGACCTCCGCAACGGCACAGTGAGGCGTCATGAGGTTACGCAAAGAAGTTACAGTAAAGTTAGCAGAACGCGCTACGTAAATTCCCGCTCGGGCTTTGCACTCCAGCTGTACTACCTTGTGACGTAAGCGCGCGTTTTGATACTCCTGAACAAGTACTATATCTAAGTTGTAATCGATGATTAATTTATCTAACTCGGAAGTCGCCACCCTATTGCTGTGAATATTTAATTGTTCTATTTTTAGACTATCCATCTTATTAGTAATTAGTAACTAGCTGATGCCCGCAGCTTCGCTTACGTGGACATAGGTATAACTTAAAAAATTAAGTATTCAATGCCATGTCGTCAAAATCCTCCAAACAGGTTAAATACTTGCAAAGGTGGCTGCTAAAAGTTACGATAGTGGGTTTTTCCATAAGGAATTTGTCTGTATCTTCGTGTGTGTATGTCTGTGTCCGGAGTCTAGATTTGTGCCTTGTTGCACTTGCGCCATACCAGGGAAAAAAGCTTGTTTGTGGAAGAAGAATGTGTGTTATAAATTTATTACCCTTTTCGAAAACTGATTTCTGATACATATAGTTTTTATGATTTCCTATAGTTGCCATTTCATGGCTGTGCCCGAGGTTTCGCGCATGTGACCTAACTGTAACTTAAGTAGGTAATTAAGTCTTTACTACCATACCATAAAAATCCTCCAAGGAGGTTGAATGGTCACAAAGGTGACTGCAGAAAAATTTGGAGTTTGGAGTCTGGTTTTGTGCCCGGTTAAGAACTGACTTGCGTCATACCTGTACTAGAAAGGTTTAGGTAGTTAACTAAAGGTAAAAAAATCGTAGAAAAGGTTTTTTATAGTTGACACTTCCTTTTTTAAAAATACGTTACAACAAAATCAATTCTAATTTCGATTTATACGACACTTTCCTCTTTTATTAATGTATGTTAAATTTTATCATTTTTACGTAAACTACTCTTTATAGATGTCATTGTTTGGACACCACTTTTTAGTTAGTTTTATAAAATAGTATAATATTTTGTAATCTGTCTATTGTAAAGAGCCTAAAAAGACAGGTTCCCAAAACCTTTTAGAAAATACGATGAATTAGATAACGTTGCTAAATTTAAGGTATCTATCCTCAGGCGAAACGTATGTCGGAGACATGTCGCTAAACAAGCATTTATTTCCTATTAGCGGAGCGACTTCCGCTAATAGTAAACGCTTGTTCACGGGCGGCGACCTGGGTGTTTTCATGGTTCTCCGAAATATTTCCCCTCCATGATCAGGAGGGTCATCATTATTCGTTATCATTATTAAACAACGACAAACTTATTAAAGTGAAGAAAAAAATTAAATAAAAAACACAGTAAAGTAACGCACGATTAACTTTTCGCGATACCCTAACACTAATAAAATAAATATACTCACCGATAGCTGACGAAATTAACTAATTACCAGTAATTATGGGATTAAACACGTATAAAAACTTACGATACCAACACTTAGCACAATAACACACAACTAGAAACAACTCACGAGCCGGGGATCAATCACAGAACACAAAAACCGTAATTACAATTAGCAGCGAAATAGATCGCAACTGCACCGTGCGCGCGCGCGGCGGAAGGCTCCTATTGTATAGAAATCTTGATGAAAGTTCGTTACAATCTATTTTCATCAGATTTCTCTTGAACTCTAAAATATGAATTCGAGATATAATGTTCTCCCAATAAAATCTTCCGAGTAGTCTTTACATTGTTTAACGTTATATTTCTTAGCACAATCCTTTGTCTTTTCACAAGTCCTCTCAAAATGGCGTCGTTCTCCGTCTCTCTGCCTCCCTTCCGTCTTCTATTCCCCTCTCACTCGGACATAGCATTCTCTCTTACTTCCGCTTGCATTCCTCTCATTTATATTTTCGCTGAAAATGTTCTAGCTTCAATTGCATTGGATAATGTCCTGTAAAATGCCAGTTATTTGTATTTTTTTGTAAAGTTGTGGGTTCGTTGAAATTATTGAATCTACTTTGAGGTACGCCGAGGATGTCGGCTTTTGCTTTTGTTTCGTAGAAAATCTAGAACGAATTTCTCGAGAAAAAAATTACCCCTTTGAAGTAAGTTTTATTCACTCTAGGAAATCATAAAAAACTAAATCTCGTCCACAAAAAATGCACGTTCTAAAAAGCATAAAACAAGAAAACATTTTCATCTGAAAGCCGTGGTCGTAATTCGCTTTGTAACATCTACCTATGTAATGTAAGATGTATGTATCTATTCTTTAGACTGATTTCAGTCACAGCGGCTGATCTCAATCGAGACTTACAAAGTGTGCAAGTGTGTGCGCAAACACAGGTGAGCTCCCACTTCCCTATATCTTATCTGATGGGACAGCCATTCGACACAAATGGGAAAATATCAGAAGCCGGACCAACGGCTTTACGTGTCACGGGGGTGTCACACCACCAAGTTCCCAACACCGGGTTGCTACTGAGAAATTCGTAATGGAAAAACGCATTAACACTTTTAACCCGACCTGGGGATCTAGGCCCCATGCTTACGGGGCAGTAAATATGTACCTAACATATAAATCAAACACAACGTAGCTAGAACTAGCCTTTTCATTACCTATGTTGGCTGTCTTCGCCGTAAACACATCTTCTTACCTGCATCTGGATGTCGTTAATTAATTAATATAACTTAACTCACGAGACATTTCCAGTTTAGCTTGAACTTGGACGAAGTTTCTAAGTTACGGGAACATAATCTTTAATAAATTACAAACTGACTCTTATTTGTTTGACTTTTCATCTTCAGAGAAATAACTTCCCCCGTATCATGTGTCATTATATACCGGTTTGGCTGACCCGTGATCTCCGAAAACCAACGATGGGCTTTGTGTGAAACTGCAAACCTTCCTGTCTAAGGGTCTATCAATATTGGTTACTGGTGCTAGTTGGAAAATTCGATTGCAATGGGAAAGGTGAGCGCGACGCAGTTTAGTACGTGGGTATTCCAATGTAGGTTTTAACTATATTTTGGGAACGAACGTAATCTAATCTGCGTCTAGATTTTTAAAAATGCCTCTTATTCACCTACATTTTTTTAACATTGACTGACGTAGAGATGAGATTGCGACTACATTTTTAATGTTTTTAATTACTACAGTATTAGTTTTTAGATATCATTTTTTTTAACTAGCCTTCCCCAATGTCCAGCCAAATATTCTTGCACTGCGCTTCCCGCGCCACCCCCACCCACCGCCCCCACCCTCTCGGTGCTATTCTAAATGATGACCGTTTAAACATTTGTTCTGCTTTTTCTAAGTTTTTGTTTTTTTTTGGTTTCATATTTCGTAGCGCGCAAAACATTGTGCGTACTTGCAACAGTACAGGGCTTGTTGGGTATTTAAATTTTAGGTATTTTATTTAGAACTTGTTTTCGTTTTTGTAAAAAAGATGTAAAATATTTCATACTATGATCTTCAAGGCCATGAACTAGTTCGAGCCAGGTACTCTGTAGGTTACAGTCGAATTAGGTCACCCGTTGCTACGTGTTATTACGTTATGTGGGAAGCGCGTATATTTAAGGGTCGGCGCTGACTGACGTCCCGGCATGACCAAAGGATTTTATTTCTGATCAAGTTCTTTTCATCCTTATTTCAATGAGATTAGAATTCATGTTTCTTTATTTCTGTACAATACCGCGCCAAGCATCGGCATGCTGCGACGTCGCATGCTACGGCTTGCCACTACGTCCTGCGAGCCGCTTCTGTTTCAGCATTATGACCGCTAACCCAATTGATATAAGGTTTAAAAAGGTGCGGCGCGGCGGGCGGTGCACAGTGGAAAATGGTAGACCATTGGCACATGAAAACCGTTAAAAAAAAATCAAAAATGCAGTCGACTTGATAACCTCCTCCTTTTTTTGAAGTCGGTTAAAAACACGTCACCTCGGCGAGGGCTATAGCTCCGTAACTACGTCTCGTACGTAATTAATTTATATGCCGTTGGATATATCAAAGAAGCCACTACTCAGATCAAGTATATGTGTGTATATGATACATAGTCGTTTCACGTTAAACCAACGGCTGTGTACAACGACACAGCCTCACCTATTTTTATTCTGCTACTTTGTGCTCGTGTAAATTGAAAATGTTTAGAAATTATTTGCAATTTTTTACAATATAGCGCCAGAAAGAGAGGTATAGTTCAATTCTCAGGTTGGGCAACATGTAATTGCTAAGGCCGATCGATGAAGGGCCTGAAGATTCATTGGTCGCATAAAAATACTCATGTATCTATATCTTGACTGAGCAGTAGGCCCGTACATAATCCTATGTCCTTGATAGTAACGGCAGGTGCGATTATTAAGTATGGCGGCTATGGGTGATATTGATTAGCATTTAGCGGGAAAGCCACTTTAGTTTAGCGATCATTGGAACTTTGATTTGTATTACAGAATAATTTTCAAGCACATTGGGCGTGGATTTTAAACCGATTTATATTTAAATGTATTTATCTTATTATGATTAACGTACTGTACTAATGACGGTTATTGGTAAGTGGCACTTTAAACATACAGTTGGATATAAAACCATTACCGTACAATACTAACCACAATAATATTTAACATACAACGCCGTAATTTGATTATACATTTTTAATTAATATTTGCCTCACTCTATTAATTTCTCGTGTATGTGGATGAGTTTACAAACATATAATAATAATACTCACATACACAACCAGCCAGACCCGAAACAACTATCTGAATACCATTCAAATATTTCTTCCGTGCTGGAATCGAACCCGTGATACGCAGCGCAGCAGAAAATCGCTCAGCTTAGTATAGAGGCTTTACTGATAGCAATACCATCACTACATAGTATAAAACAAAGTTGCTTTCTCTGTCCCTATATCCCTATTTCCTATGTATGCATAAATCTTTAAAACTACGCAACGGATTTTGATGCGGTTTTTTTTAATAGATAGAGTGATTCAAGAGGATGGTTTATATGTATAATAACATCCATTAAATAGTGGAGAAATACTGTTAGTTTTGGGGTTTCTAATGTGATGTCGTAAATAATTAATTTTTTTCCGCTTACATTGCAAACGTAGGCTGATCCCTACGAGATTTTTCAAAATAATGTACTAAGTATTGTACACATTGAAAAGGTCTACAGAAAACTCCGCGATGGTATACGTCTATCTTTTATGGATATCTCACAATATCATTTTTTTGCCATTTACTTTTTACGATAAATAATGGCTAATTTTCGAAGCGATTTTAACCAATGCAGTATTAATCCTTATCCAATTAAATACATTAAATACATTGTTGATTTAATATAGATCTATATGGCCTTACAGCATATGATTTAAATGAATATTTTCGAAGATGTTACAGATTTAAACATTGCGGGACGTAGCGTTTGCGGCGCTACCGGCAGGCTGGGGCGGCGCGCGGCGCCGGCCGGCGAGCGCGTGCAATAAGTAAAAATGTAGTGTAAGAATTTAGATATTCCAAAGATAGCAGGAAATCTTCGTGGTATAGGGAAAGGGGAATTGTTTTACCCCAAATTTAACTACTAACGAATTATTTAATTTAACGCGTGCGGGCCACGGGCAGTAATGGATAAATTAAAACTACTGGATCGATTTTAATCATTTTTTCAGTGAGTGACAGAGGCTATATATCTTATACAAGTGCGAAACCAGAGCGGGTCGCTATAAAAAAGTAATAATCTTTTGGTGAATAGGTAATTCAAACGATGTAATTTAGTTTGAAGGAAGCCACATATTTTTATTAATTTCGCTGAATCGAGTATTAGATTCGACGCAGATTTATAGTTTTGAATTGATTGATTAACATGAATTTTAATTATTGAGAACTGTTTGCGTTTAGCTAACTCTCGCTATAGCTTATGGTAACTAGGTAGGTACTAGATGGGCGCGTTAGTTAACTGAGATCAATCACACAAAGAGCTGTGACTTCAAGCGGGTCGCACCTTGTCGTCTTATTGTTGCATCATTGCCTAGGATGGGACAACAATAGTTTGTTATTGTGTAGGCTTACAGTAACAATTAATATCTGCAATATACTTCTTTTTAAAGTAACATGAAACTGCCTGGACTTCTCTTGCTACGATAATTACGTCTTTGGTACTTTGCGCCGCTGCTCCGCTCCCGTGTGTCGTAGTGTGATGTTATATAGCTTATACCATTCCTCAAGAGTCTGGCTATCATATCTAAATAGGCTTTTTCGATCCGACTTTCAGTTCCAGAGATAAGCGCGTCTCAAAAAAAAAAACTGAAAAAAAATCTCTTCAGCTTAATTATATAAGTATAGATTAAGTCCCGGTTTCCTTCGAAAGTTTTTTACACGTCAGAAATGTTCCAGATATATCCAGAAAGTACATGAGAATTGAATAATTACCATTGGCACTTGTCTGGTGTCGAACCCGCAACCACATGCAAGAGAGGCGAGCGCCTTTACCACGGAGCCTCCACGACATTCAAATATAATCCTGCTATTAAAATAGGTATAAGTATAAAAAAAATCATATACTTGATTAGTCTTATTTTATACTCTGCCTGTTAGTCAAACTATCATAATTATTCTTCAGAAAAAAAATTATCTACCTAAGAAACAATCAGTACTACTGTAACTATAAATAGATTTACATACAAAGGATCTCCGCAGCAAAACTAAACTGACACAATAATTACTAACATCTATACATATAATAAAATTGTAGCGATGTCAAAACTGTACATTTATTATTTTTGAGAAAAAGTGATTGCTACGAGGTCGGGGAATGATTCTAATGCCGAAAATACAATTTTTAGAATTTTTGTCTGTTTGTCTGTTTGTCTGTTTGTCTGTTTGTTTGTTAGAGCATCACGCAAATACTGCCGGACAGATTCTGTTCAATTTTTGTATATATATTCCACATAGGCCAAATTTGACCGTAGGCTATAAATTATCACGCTATCTGCTTTGGGGGCTGAGCAATGTTGCATTATGTTTTGTTCTCCTACAGATTACATCGCGTTTATAAGAATACGAGACTAAACATAAGAATACTTTAGGTAGCTGGGGTTTAAACAACTGAAATAATTATCATAACGCTATACCTTCAAGGAGCTAAGCAGTTAATCGTGACAGAGTAGAACGGCTATTTTAGAATTTTTTCTATCAGAGCATGTGGTCTAATGGTTCGATGACCGCCTCACAAGTCGCTGGGTATGAGTTCAAACCCCAATAACTGTTTTACTTTTTGTGATTTTTTACATACATTTTTAATTCTAGAACATTTCCAAAATTTAATAAAATTAAGATGGGATTCTTCCGCCATAACATTTTGCTTTCTTATTTTTCAAATATTTTATTATTTCTGCAAAAAATAATGTCTATACAATCATAGTTTCATATAAACAATATTAAAGCCAAAATTATTAATTTATCAAAATCAAAAAAATAAACAAACTGATAGGTGTGGGAACGATAGTAGAGCGGAAAATAAACGTATTGTTAAAAAAAAAACTGTCTGTTTGACTCTTTAAAAATAGTCTTTAAATGTCGGGCAACACATGGCTGTTTTATATAACGCGATTGAATTATTTTCGCATCGATGATTCCCCTAACAATAATTTACACCAGTTGAGACATGTACAGTACCTTCTAGATACATCACTGAGTTCACTACCGGGAAGCAGGTACTCTGGCAGCTTCAAGTAGTCATGAGGCTGTTTTCCTTCCCACAATCTACTTCTCTCTTTGTGTGGTGGGTTTTGTAATAAAAAGTGAGGCTATTTGGGTATTTGTAAGAAATAATGGAGTTAGGTAGGTAAGCATTATTGCATTATGTTTATTATCCGCGAAGATTTTACCACGGGACTGGTGTAAAATACATAAAATATTCAAGATTTTTAACATAATATTTATCCTATGAAATAAAAATCGTCAAGTCATAGCCACAAGGAGTTAAGCAGTTAATTGTGTAATAGAATTCAAAACGAGACCTATTCTGGCCACGACGGCTAAATATAGCAGACTAGCCAAGTAGGCAGGAGATATTAAAATGCACAAGCTTGTGAGCAAACGCTCCCTCTTCCCTAATTCCCATAGTCCGATGTGTCGACAATCCGACATAACCGGGGAGAGATCAGGCGCAGCACCAACGGCTTTACGTGCTTTCCGAGACACGTGAGTGTCACACCACCAACGTCCGTACTCCGGGCTGTTACTGAGAAATTCGTAATGGAAAAACCCATTACCCCATGATCAACAGTTTTGCTGGCCACCACGAGACCAACGGGGCCGTTCAAATATGACATAGTTGTTTTAAGTTAATTGTGTTACGTAAATAAAGTGAATAGTTCCACTGTTTAATGAAAACCATGTAAAATATTTTGTGTGGGTCAATTCCAATCAATTGTTACTTTTTGTTATTATTTTAATAGGTTTTTGTTTTGATGCAGTAGGATTTCAATATTATAATAAAACAGGTTTAGGTGGGTGTATTTTTTTGCCTTACATAACTTAAAAAATATGCATGAATCGACTGAAGAGGAATGACCGGAACAAAATTGTACTGATTCCACAAATTCTAGCTACGCTAAGAATATTTTTCGTAGTTAAAAAACGGCGCCTCTGACTATTTAAAGAGTTACCAAGTTATATCGATAGTAGGATCGCCGCAACACCATGATGCTCTGACGCAGGTATTCTCCGGACATGTTGACATGAGACATGAGGACACACCAGAGTGATATCATTGTGAGGATCATCCGGTGGACACGGTGAAGCGTAAGGTGGAGGTCTGCCCTGCTTTGGCGGAACACCGTCGTGTCGTCATAGAGGCGATCGATGGCAACGGGCCTGCGGTCGGCGAGGGTTGGGTGGCTCGCCGTCCGATCAGAACCATACCCGTGCCGACGCCGCGTTGTGTTTCACACACGTCTCAAAGAGATATCAGCACAGTAGACGGGGCCCGCTAGGGCCAGTGCCTGCTACGGTTACGGAATTTGTTCGAAAGACTCACCGCGGCTCTGGAACGCGATGGGCATTAGGAGAAAACGGATGGATTTTAGTCAGTAAGAGTCTGACACTTCCTTCTGCCAGAACGAAAGAACTCATATGACGATTTTCCATCATTAAAAAAGAAGGATCACTGCACCGTGGGCCTACCAACCTCGACACTTCATACAAGTGTCGTACGATTTATCTGCAAACGTTATGTGTGCAATACTTTACTGTCTGGGCTGCGCTACGCTACTAAAAAACATACTTCTATTCCAATAGCTAAACAGAAATAAATTAGCTACAACAGGAAGTGTACCAAAAATAATTAAACCTATACGATATAAAAAATGTCTCTCAGACTTCAAGCTTTTACGATACATGTAGAATGATGCATCAATCATTAATCATGCATCGCATGCAGAATTTCTTCTAATAGGTAGGTACTGTCAACAGACCATATTCTGCATGCTTTTTTTTTTTTTTTTTTTAGACGGGACATCATCAAATAACTTCTCCCGCCCTGGGCGGGGCGGGAGGGAGTGTCAGACTTTTACTGACTAAAACCCGTCTATGTTCCTTCATGTGCCCTTTGCGTTAGGGGGGCGCGGTATCTTTTTCGAACAACCCGCAGATTCTGCATGCTTACAAATGAACTTCAAAATGAAAATGAAGGTTACCTATTACCGTCATTCTGCAATAGATGAAAGGTAATTTGAGAGGTAAAACTTTGCTTAGCCTTTTAATAAGTCATACCTATACTTACTGTTTTTTGTCCATACTTTTTCCCAACAACATAATTATTATTAACTTGGTTATAACACGAAGTTCAGATTTAGTTGGCAGTTGCTCTGATTACAAGATTCATTTCTACGGTTTTGATACTAGACAGATCGAAGCTACGATGTAAGTGTTAAAGCAGAACCTATTAAAAATGCTTTTCAACGGTTAGAGAAAGAAAAACAAGTAAATTTTGACACCACATCACAGTATTTTCGAAAGAAATAGAAAAGCCATATCATATACCCTCCGCATAAATATGTTTTAATCCCAGGTATGGTGCAAGCTCATTACCAACCGGACAAAAAATCAGACTCCGGGCGTCTACTGACTAATTTTTAAAACTCACAGTTGTAACTATTATTAACCTTAGAAACCATTTGACATGGCTGGAAGATTATGATGACATAGTATTCAATCCTTAATTGGTTAAGTAACACTAAGGCTGACGTGAGCGAAGCCGCGGGCAACAGCTAGTACCCAATAAAACTCTAAAGAACCTTATAATGGTCCATAAACATTTATTCATTACGTCACTTCAACTGTAAACCATCCGGTATTCATCGTATAAAATGAAACTACAGAACAAATATGCGAACATCCCAATATACCTACATAATTGCAATTCTGAACACCAACCGTCAAATATATCACGGGTCAGTTACGGCGACGCAGCTTTGAAGCGAACGCGATATTAATTCGCTTCTTCCATAAAACAAACCCTATGATACTCGATAACTGTCTAGCTTTCTATCAGTGAAAGAATTTCTATAATCGGATCACTAATTCCAGAGATTGTCTCTTATACTTAAACAATTATACTCCTTGAAATTTTAAAATCAGAATTGACCACCTTGCCTTTCTGAAAGGTCATTGTATTTTCCCATATTATTTTAGATCTGTATTTCTGTTATCATAATTTTATTCTAGATATCCCAAATAAATGCGCACGTTCGGTTTAATTTCTTTGTTAAAAGTGCCGCAACATTCAGTTTAAAGCACACTAAACAAAAACAAACATAATTGAAAATCTTATGAGTAAGATTAATACTGACTATGAGTTTATTTCATCCAAGCCACATCCTAAACTACAGAAAACAACTGAAGTACAAACATTATTGTCAGTAATAACTTTATTACCTACTTAACACTGACATCAATAAACTTGAATAAATCTAAAAGTAGGTTCCGCTTGTGTTATAATACCTCCACACTTTGCCGTATTACCCGCCCTACGATTTCAGATTAGATAATAATACTCCTATATGCGTAATCCTTCGCGGTGACTACAGATTGAGTACCGAGGTGTGAAGAAACTTAGCTCAATTGGCTGTCGCAGTGAAGGTTATATTTGTCAACAATCAACAGGCGTCCCGGGCGTCGACACTACTTACGAGTAGAGCTGGCACACAGCGGTGGCCTTTGTTTACTTGTGTTCATTGGTACCTACCTGTAGCCATGTGATTCTTTTATTTTCAAACATTTTGTTTATACAACTTACTCATATGGACGACTAGTTTGTATGAAATACCTATATAATAAGTACGCAGATCGGCACATACATAAATAAACCTATGGCTTTTAAACTTACCGAATAGTTATTGTCAAATAGATCATAAGTTATTATCAAGGTAAAATGTTCCTGTTGTTTTGGTTTTTTTTTTGCTATACTTTTTTAATAATTCTCACACTTTTAATAATAAAGACTTGAAGAAAAACTCAAATTTTTCAATTTTTCTGATTGTTCGGTAGGAATTAAGCGATATTCTATAACTATTAATCATATCGAGCGATAGAATAATGTAGGTTGCAGAAATCATCTGGGTGTGTGAGCCTATACGAACATACTTCAAAATTGTTTATAAATTAAAATATTTTTAAATTGTATCCTAACAATAACGGGAATGAGGTAATTTTTTTAAAAATTTTCCCATTAAAGGCCTCATTAGTAAAAAATATACTTAGCGATAGTATATTTAAATCATAGATAGCTCAAATTTAATAAACACAAATCCGTTTTAATTCCAACTGGTAAAAAAGTTAAGTTAACCTGCCTACGTAACAGCAGTAAAAAAAAGTTAAAAAGAAATTAAAAGTAAAACTTAAAACATACACAACTGGCGCAATCGGCAAGAAAGGATTTTTTAAACGGAAAATATTTTTTTTTCGTTAAGAAGTCCGATAATACTTAATAAAAAATTACAGATAAAAATGTGACACACATAATTAAAAATTGCTAGAAGGGGGGCGTGACTTATGAAATGGGCGGGGACTAAAGTTTCACCTGCAGAAATGTAAATACAATGCAAAATTTATCCAGCCTTTAGCTAAAAAGCTGGTACTCTCGCTGTAGCCTGAACAAAGTCCGGTTAATCATTAGAGAACCCCCTATGCAGAACGGCGAGGCGCCATTTCGAAAAAAAATGCAGCCTCAAATATCCCTACATCAATCAACTAGGTATAGTTAACAGTGTGCCGTTGTTCTGATAGGGCCTCGGACGTATCGTGCGGCCAGTTCAGTTACAGCTACGCGATCGTAAACACCTCGTACTATATTTGAACCTCCTATTGAGCTTCAAAAATAAAAAATAAAAAAGTTGTGAACTATTAAATTTGACTAAATCGTGTACCTGAATTTAACATTAAAACAAATATATAAAACCAAAACCAGTGGAATTAAAGCGTGTGTTGTGAAAGTTTTCTGCAAACTTTAAAATTAACATAATGTATCACCGAAGGGAACGGCCAACCCCAGAGTTGTGCATCCCTTGCCTCCATATCGAATACGGGTAGGCAAATATTTTAAATATTATGATTTTTGAAATTTATAGTTGAACAAGTAGTAATTACCGTATTTTTTTCAGTGTTATTCAATTGCGAGACAACATCAAATATCGGATAGATCGGTGGAAAAACGGTCAAGGATGTGGTGCGTATTTTAAAATATTTTAAATGTTTAGATTATTATCACTTTTACTTTTAATATTAGAAACTGTTTTTTTTTTCTGTCTTATGTCAAGGGTCGTAGTTAATTTGTTTTTAGATTGTGCGACAGCAAAATCGTATCAACATCAACTCTATTATCTGTTACAAAATATGTGAAAATAGGCTCTTGTAAAGGTTACTCAATAAGTGTGCAGAATATTCCCTAAATAAAACTATTGTATGTACACGATCATGAAAATGCAGAACCTTGAACTTGATCTGCTTAGATTGTTATGGCTCGGAGATAAAGCAAGAGAAAACTCTGAGAAGTAGCTTTTACCACTGATTCAGAAAAAATACTTATATGATATTAATTTTCTTTTTTAAACCTTATTTCATTTCACTTAGTGGTGATGTTGTTTTCTTTTCACGGACAAAGAAGCGCTAGGGTTTTATGATGTGATTGCACTTTTCAAAAATCTTTTCTTCGATTTCACGTTCAAATCAAGTGTTGTTTGTTTTTTACAAAATGAAAATAATGAGCACTCAGCTACGTTAAGCCATATTTTAGCTCAATTTTCTAAACATAATTAAATAAGTACCTAGTCCTTATTTGCAAAAAAAATACCAATTGTCGAAATAGTTATCCGACGGTGTAAAAAAAACTAAAAATACATGCTTAACTTACCATGTTTAACTTACAATATTTTGTAGATATTTTCTAATAAACGCACGAACACTGGTCAGGAGTCGGCGCAGTAGGCGAAGTTTTTACATACAAAAATGTACTAAACGGATATGCGCCAACTCGACCATTACGCTAAAATCTGACCAAGTTACATAGCGGCAACTGTTCTTATATCGCGGTAATTTTCATAGCTATCATACAACAACTATCATACAACATTAATTCTATAGGTTTTTAGTTAGGTAATCTCAAAACTTCTGGAATCAAAGATTGGCGCGGCGGCGCTTCAACATAGGTAGTGAACTAAAAATTAAATACGCGCTGCAATAAGATACCCATGTCAAGGAGAACACAACTTGATTCCGCCGACTTCCCTTCTGAAGTTCAGATTAGATTCTTGGATATATGGCATATCTATTTTTTCTAATAAATACATAACAAACACAATGCAGGTAATTCAAATACACTATCAACTGAAATACCTATAAATTTAATTAACCAAAGGATTTTTTGCTTCACTAAAGGACACTTACACATACTCCTCAACTACGCATGTTGCTTATCAAAGTGAGTAACATTGAAAAGGAGATGGCTAAATGGAAGTATCGACCACTGCCCCACTGCCCCATAGTAATATATAAATATGGTACCTAGCACAATGTAATGCTGAATGGCTAAATAGTAGCATTTCATGTAAAACAAGTTTCAGGTACTTTTAGGGAATACTAATAAATGGTAAAATAATATTGCTTAAAAAGGAAAGAAGCTGTGTGTGACAGTATGTAATTTTTTCCAACTGACACTTTGACATTTTCGAAAAAGAATAAAACTAAAACCGAAAATGAGGTTGTATATTTATAAGCGAATGTTTGTGATGAAAAAGTTTTTCATCACAAAATTCAGGTATTGAAAACATATTTGCTAATTAAGATTATCTTCTCAAATAAAATCGATATAAGTTATAAATACAGCATTCTTCATGTTAATTTACTTTTTAAATCGTTTTCGCGTTATTATAATGCTATTAAGTATGTACCCACGTTTCGTTTCATCAATTCAACATACAAAAATACTTTTTAAGTAATGTTTTCCTTGCTATTTTACTTAAGATTTATTTTTAAGATTATTGCATTATGCTTTTTACACAATACAGTGTGTTTCTATTGAATAAGGTAAGAAAAAAAAATCGTGACGTAACGAAATGAGGCTTTATAATTAGGTCGAGTAACACGGTTCTGACGGCTTCGCTTTCATAACATCACCTGGTAAAGTAACAACCATACAAACTCGCATTAAGAGCACGTACTAGCTATGTTAGGTTTAATAATTTATATGGAAATAACACATGACTGGAAAAGGTTGTTTACAACTGTCTATAACTGCCAAAAAAACAGTTGCCTAGCAACAGTTCGTTTATTCTTTTTCCAATGTGGAGAAACTATATGTCATGTCAAACATAGTCTGTCAAACAAAAATAGCTTAAAAATCAATTGAGATACTTTATTATGTTTAATAGTTGACGAAAGTGCTAGGAAAATATTAAACACTACATTTTTTAAATATTATGAGGTTATGTAAGATTCATATACATTCCAGAATGTGTCTGGCCCTGGGGCAGTCATTTAGCCATCACCTTTGTGCTAGGAGACGACCTTTAGGCGCTTTGCACATAGAGCAACTATTGTAGCAACTGGCAACTGGCAACTTGCTGGCAATACATACATTTCAATTGGACTGCGCACACATAGCGACTCTAGTTTTGAGTTCCGGTGATCGTGAACAGTTTTTAGATGCTGTAAACAAGTAGCAACAGTTACATATTGTACCGGTTTTAAAGATCGCTGTGTAGATTGAGCAACTCGGCTATGAAAGTAGCTCACAGATTGCCATAAAGTTGCGGCAACCGCAAACGTTATAGCAACTATCAACTTTTTACAGGACTCTTTTAAAGTGTTGATAGTTGCCTCTACTTAAGTTGCTCCATGTGCAAAGAGCCTTATATTTGGTGTGAGAAATCGCTTTTTATGTAACGCATGGAAAACATTGTACTTATGTGTGTAGTTATGATGGTGGAAGCATTGTTTAATATCTCCGTAACCAGAAATCTATCTATCTCTTTCTGCACTATACACTATACATCTAATCGACTTGCATAAGGACCGCCAAATTTTATTCATAACTGTTGCGGTTCTGAAATAAGTCGATTAGCTGCGCAGTAGACAATTTTGAAATATCTGTTAGGCGAGTGATCTATCATCCGCCTACTAGATATTTCACATAACTATTGTTAAAATGATACTTATTATCATTTAATAACAATATCCACAAGGCTAGTAATTCCTTACGCTATGAACTTTTTAGTTTCATTACTTAAATATGCCATACTACTTTTGTATGGAACTCGCTGACTCCCCAGTTTTCGTTCCAGCTGAAAGGAAGAAAAAAGCTCAAAACGTACCAATTATAGTAATATTTGTTATCTCTTTACACACGAATTCGTAAACCTCCGCTTCCCGTCGGCATTGGCTACTTTTTTTTACGCGATTCCTACTTTGTTAACAGCTCTTAATAATATCTTGTTTATAAATACCGAAGCCATCAGATAAATACTTTTGTTTCCAATTCTTTAGAATGAAGTATTGGAAAAATCTGCAGCAAGTAATATGTCCAGAGCTTTTCTTTATTCTTTATTGAATTACTTGCTAATACAAATAACTTTTATTTTAATCATAGTTGGTAGGTAAACCTGATGCTAAGTCGGCACCTCTGCCTATAGATATCTGCAATACCTGAGGCCTTCCAAATGCGTTGCCATACCAGAGACAAAGTTGATATGTCTCATCATCATCATATCATAGATTTCCAATAGGACCGGTGGAAGCGCTCTGCATCAGCGTCTTCCTGCGGTCTTAATTAGGTGATAGAAATGACTCATGTGCTTGTAATTTGACCAACACCTATACCCTTCATACCGGGACATAGCAAAACCCCACTGTGGAAGTCCCATCGTACCATATGCACTTATATGAATACCGAGACTTCATTAAATTTTAAGCTGTGTAACATTATAGTTGTGTCAGTACTCGGTTCAGTTTTAGATCTACGAAAAGCAATATTTTACAAGCAATAAATTTAATTGCCTTACCAGTAGATCTCTATTATGTACGTACAAAACGGATGTGTTCTATTACTAGGTGTTGATTGTAGTTTTTCCACGAAAAATGTCTTCATTATATTCTGAAGCTAGTTTCATTCTCATATTATTGTATCTGACCAGATATAAAAGTTCGTCTAAAAAGAATTAGATATGTTCACATTTTCTTATTAATAGTCACTTGGTTAAATATTTTTAGGGTGTTCATTAAACTGGGGGGAAAACGTCCTAACTTTTATGTACAATTTCAGTCTCAATCCGTGTAAAACGTCAAAATTACAGAAAAAATTACATTGATGGTCGGTGAGATGAGATTGCGGTTTTTATTAGTATAGTTGACCTTCTGGTATTACCTACTTGATAGCAGTGTAACATAATATACAGGGTGGAAATTTATTATGCTACCTGGAGGGAAAGTACTCTAAATACTTGAGTTAGCAAATTTTACTGAAAGGAAACATTCCTTTATTTTTAAAAAGAAACAAAACTGCATTTAAATAATTTTGAAAATACGCTTGCCACACCCGGGAGTCGAACAGACTAAAATCGGATAAAATAGCATCCTGTACTTTTATGGCACTTATCGATAGGGTCAATCACAAGGATCAAATCTCTACAAACCTGGTAAACTAAATTTAACAAAAACCATGAAATTTCAACCTAAACTTATTTTATTCGGACGAAAAAAACGAGTACAGTAACAAATTGCATGCTAGAAATGAGCTTCACTTTCTTCGATGCACACATTCATTATTTGAAGGAATTCATTTTGAATAACTTTTAAAAGGGTGTTGTGGTGAATATTGAAAATTTTACTACGCTACCAAAAGTTACTAAATGATTTTTTTAAAGGAATAAATTCATGCATCCAAAAAATGAAGCTCATTTCCAGCAACTACTTTACTCGTTTGTTTCGTCCGAATAAAATAAATTTACAATAAAATTGCATGTTTTTATTTTATTTTAATTAACCATGTTTGCAGGGTTTTGATCCTTATGATTGACCCTATGGATTAGTGCCATAAAAGTACAGGATGCAATTTTTTCGAATTTTAGTCGGTTCGATTCCCGGGTGTGGCAAGAATATTTTCAAAATTATTTAAATGCAGTTTTGTTTCTTTTTAAAAATAAAGGAATGTTTCCTTTCAGTAAAATTTGCTAACTCAAGTATTTAGAGTACTTTCCCTCCAGGTAGCATAATAAATTTCCACCCTGTATACTAAATCAGTTTGATGCAACCAACTTAATTATTAAGAGGAAGGCTCGTATTGGCTGAACTATTATTATCAATTAATAATATATTGCTATATTGATTGGTAATGACTTAGTTGCGGGTTCCACGTATGTATCGGCCGATTACTACTGGGAAATGTACTAAGTTTATGTTTGACATTTTTGACATCGGTGATGGAACACATTAGTCAGTAAGCCTGGACTTTACCCCACCCTACGCGTTTAACTGGGGCGCGTACCGGCGCAGTATCGGGGCACTATCGGCGCAGTACCGTCGCAGTACCGCGCAGTACCGCGCAGAACCGCGCAGTACCGCGCAGAACCGCGCAGTACCGCGCAGAACCGCGCAGTACCGCGCAGCACCGCGCCGCCTGCCCGGCTTCCATTTTGAATACAACTCTGTAATCGCCAATCCTCTTTGAGCGAGCGTTTTAATAAGTTCTTGTGCTTTCTCTGAGAAAGTGAGAAGTGGCCTTGCCCTTCAGCAGCAAAACAATAGAGAAGGATAGTAATTATTGTAGTCATCCGATTTCCAGGAAAGGCATTCGGGTTCTCAAGTATTTAGTGAAAGCGATTGTTTTATAGCAAAATTAACTGTCGTGTCACCTGAGCTGAGGGATCGCAATACTGAAAGCGAAATAAATAAATGCAAAATGCATTTATCGAGTTTAAGAGAGTCGAATTCACAAACAGACAGACTTTCAAAGATATTTATTAAAGATATCATCCTATTGCATCTTACTTGCTAATAAATATTGAATTAGGGCTTTTTCTTCAATTTATGTGTTTGGTGCCGTATTGGTGAGCTCGTCCGGGAAAATACTTCCACCGTATGTGTTTCTGCCGCGAGGCAGCCTTGCTGTGTATCGGTTTGGATGGTATGTGTGCCGGTGTAATCATAGATACTTGAGATTTTCTAACTTTGTCCCTGAGATGGGAACGCATTTGCAAGGCCTCTGGTATTGCAGATGTCTATAGGTAGCGGTGATCACTTGACATCAGGTGGGCCGTCGGTTTGTTTGCCAATCTCTGACATAAAAAAGAGGGTATTTATTGGTGCCGGACATAATACATTTCAACTATGTCTCTTGGAGTTGAATGATATGTATTTCATTCATACATGGCTAATATGTGTGTTATGCATTATCACGTTCACATTTAATTATTCTCTCTATTTGATTACCGTATTTAGAAGTGTTATGTTTGTTGTAAAATTGAATATTCATATTTAAATTAGCATTCATAATATTGATTAGGTACTACAATATATCTATGATATTGATTACCTACAATATTTTTACCGATTTTTATATTTTCTTATAGAATAATGCTCAATAGGAAATAAGAATTTCTCCTGAATCGCGGGTGCGTTTACAATCACAAACTCATATACACAAAGGCCAAAAAATTTGTTGTTCCAAACGGGAATTGACTCCGCGATACGCAGGGCTGCAGCCGATCGCTCAGCCACTGCACCGAGCTTAATTCCGAATGCCAGGGCGTGGTCGATCTGCATGGTGATTAGATACGCAGGTGATATTATAGTGCAGAAGTTGTGTGATATACAGGTGCACTCCCTCTTCCCTAACTCTCATAGTCCGATGGAATGGGATATGACCGAGGAGAAATAAGCTCCGGACTAAAGTTTTTACGACTTTTCCTAAGCACGGGGGTGCCACACAATCAAAGTCGGAATTCCAGGGCACTCTAATTAAAAAAAAAACTAAATCTTTCTTTTACTTTTCACACTTTGCCCGAGATGGGAATCAAACCCAGGACTACTCAGCAATCGCGCTTGCAACCATGAAAAATAAGTTATTTTTACAGCGGTGCCGGAACTGTACTTAACGTAATTTAACTCGTTTTCTTAGTACAGCAAGCTACAAAAACAAGTTAATACTTAAGTTTAAAAGACAAATAACTTAACACAACAAAAAAAAAAAGAAGTAAAATCATAAATAAAATAAATAAATAAATAAAAATAAATATCTTGGGACAACTCACACACGGCTATCTGATCCCAAGCTAAGCAGAGCTTGTGTTATGGTAACCAGGCAACTGATATACATACTTATATAATTTATAAATACATACATATTATAGATAAATCACACCCAGACACAGAACAAACAATCATGCTCATCACACATAGTTTGTCCTGGGTGGGAATCGAACCCACGACCTCCGGCGTAGCAGTCAGGGCCACTAACCACTAGACCAACAGGCCCGTCAAAAGCAACAACAATTAACTTATAGATGATTTCTTCTTCAAGTTATACTTGACTTCCAAGCGGTTGAAATCGCGGACAAATTATATATTTTTTTCCTTATTCTTCAAAAGTGCCTTTTCATGGTTTATATAAAATAAATAACTGAGACTTTTTATATTTTCATTTCGTAAAAACAACGTTTCCCGTCTTTTCGAAGGATATTAAGTATTTTACTCACAACTAATGCACAACATGTATAGAACACGTTGAAGCTAATTTAAAATGTCTGCTTTGCTACAGTGACTGGGTAGTAATCTTCTACAGTTTATATTACTAATCGCTTCGATTATGCATCGTCTGCGGTGACTTAATTTTTCACAGAAAAGTCTATCTCTTATAATTTTTCACGGAAAACACTATCCTCTTATAAGTTAACTTACATAAAATGTTTTTAATGTTTTTATTATTCTCTTACTCCTCTCATTTTATTATTGTATTGTGTTTTTAGATTTTATAAAATTTTATTATTACTATTTATTTTTGTTGATTTATTGTTTTTATTATGTCATGATATGTGTATATCTTTTGTTGGAGATCCTAAATAAATAAATAAACACATATTATAACGTGTAAACTTTAATTTTGTCATGATGGCTTAGTGTTTAATGCAAAAATTTCCGATCCAGTACTACTATAATATGTCAATATTTATTTATTTATTATCTCCAACAAAAGATATATGATCATGGCACAAAGACAATATAACAAAAGTATTATGTAGGTGTACTCCTTCACTTATAGGAAGGAGACCACAGCATGCACAGGAAAGTTAAGTACTGCTAACAAACTACTAACTGGTTACAAAGTAGTAATTAAAATAAAATTGTAATAAATAAATTAAATAAAATTTATAAAAAACTAAAAAACATCAGACAATTAAATTATTAATAAAATGAGATGAGTAAGAGAATAATAATAACATGATATTATTTGTATGATAATACTTATTGATCTAAGTATTCGTTCTATGATAGTCTCACATAAGCACTACTGTAAGCTAATATTATCCGTTTATGCTATTGGTTTAGTCTATTAAAACTATACTATTATACTAATCTATACCTTAGTCATCATCATCTGCCTAGCCTTTTCCCAACTATGTTGGGGTCGGCTTCCAGTCGAACCGGATGCAGCTGAATATCAGTATTTTACATGGAGCGACTGCCTATCAGACCTCCACAACCCAGTAATGAGTAATAGGATACTCTTAGTAAGACTGGTTGTCAGACTTTCGGGCTTCTAACTAACAGTAACGACTGTCAAAGATCTACAAATGACAGCCGGGACCAACGGCTAATCGACCGACTAATCTACAGGGTGGAAATTTATTATCCTACCTGGAGGGAAAGTACTCTAAATACTTAAGTTAGCAAAATTTACTCAAAGGAAACATACCTTTATTTTAAAAAAGAAACGAAACTGCATTTAAATAATTTTGAAAATACGCTTGCTACACCCAGGAATCGAACCGACTAAAATTCGAAAAAATAGCATCCTGTACTTTTATGGCATCAATCGATAGGGTCAATCATAAGGATCAAATCTCTGCAAACATGGTAAATTAAAATTAAGAAAAACATGCAATTTTAATGTAAACTTATTTTATTCGGACGAAAAAAACGAGTAAACTAAGTCCTTGCTGGAAATGAGCTTCATTTTCTTGGATGCACCAATTTATGCCTTAAAAAAAATCATTTTGAGTAACTTTTGGTAAAACACCCTACTAAAAGTTATTCAAAATGAATTCCTTAAAATACTGAATTTGTGCATCGAAAAAAATGAATGTCATGTCGAGCATGCAATTAGTTAATGTACTTACTCATTTTTTTCGTCCGTATAAAATAAGTTTAAATTGAAATTTCATGGTTTTTGTTTAATTTAGCTTACCATGTTTGCAGATATTTGATCCTTATGATTGACCCTATCGATTAGTGCCATAAAAATACAGGATGCTATTTTTTCCGATTTTAGTCGGATCGATTCCCGGGAGTGGCAAGCGTATTTTCAAAATTATTTAAATGCAGATTTGTTTCTTTTTAAAAATAAAGGAATGTTTCCTTTGGGTAAAATGTGCTTACTTAAGTATTTAGAGTACTTTCCCTTCAGGTAGGATAATAAATTTCCACCCTGTATACCTTAGTATTAATATTATAAAGCTGATAACATTATTCCTTTGTCTGAACGCACTATCAATGGAATATTGAAAACTCATTCGCTAATAGGAAGCTTCGTTTATTGATGACGAGTTTGCAATAAATACATCACTACATCGCAACAATATATTGACTCGGCCTCAACACTCACACATGTGCAAGGATTACGCGGGAGTAATGACTCACAAAACCAATTTTGATACTTTTTAATATTTTTATAGTTTTTTTTTTTTAAATTTATACTAATATTATAAAGAGGTAAAGTTTGTTAATTTGTGAGGTTGTAGGGGGTAATCTTTGGATCTACTGAAATGTTTTTGAAATTTTTACCCTTAGATAGCAACGTTATTTGTGAGTGTCGTAGGCTTAATAACATCACGCTACGACGTACGGGTGAAATAAACCACGCAGACGAAGTCGCGGGCAGTTCGATAGTATTTTATATTTTTATAGTAAATACTCTTATTTTTCTGTTTTGTCCGATGCTTTGGACTTGGTGGAATAAGGCATACTAAGGTAACTGCTACTGTTACTTCTAGACGATAAGAGCGAAATGTGCCGAGTTCAGGCCTGTTTTGTTAGTTATGATGAGTACTTAACTTCAGATTTGCTAATGTTACCTGATGATGTACTTCGCTGACTGCTACTCAAATTTCTAGAAAACAAAAGCTAAATGTCCCGAGTTTTGGCTCGTTTTCTGTAGTGGGTGTCATTTTCAGGGTTATTTACGTTGTTAGTTACAAATATGGGGTCCACATCAAAATATAAGACAGCGTTGACAAAGTTTGCTATATTTTTGTCAAGAGTGGCATTTCTTTGGGTCTCAGTGTTGCTAATAACCAATTTCAATAATAATCTGATGTTATTTGGCAAAATTTCGGCAATTGGCATAATAATTATTTAAAAAACACAAATTAAAGTATCAAATCATATTACAATTAGACCATCAAAAGTCACTGTTTATTACCAAGAATAAAATATAAAAAGTTATACACATTTCTATTAGCTTTTCACGTAAAATTTCCAGTCGCTGTCACCGAGTTGAATTTTGAGGTCATATCTTAATTGGCAATCCTGGAAACTCTGAAATTGACGGATACTTTGGTGGCTTCCAAATTCACAGAATATCATAATCCCGAATGTTTACTACAACGAATCAATGTTACCATGAAACGCTATGAAGCACTTGGCTATGGAAACACTTTAAAATAAAAATTCACCGATGGATATTCTAACTAGGAACTGAGAATTGCGAAAACAATAAAAACAATTCTGCCAAATCGGTCGAGCCGTTATCAAGTCTATCGTTCATATATGTACATGTTGCAACAGATTTTTATTATTTTAAATAAAAAAATAGTACTTATCGTTTGATCAAATATAGGGTTCTTTAATTGATGGGAAGACAACGGAATTGCGTTAGATAGCCATGATAGCACTGATAACTTTTATAATGCTAAGTCGATTTTCTTTGTTCTTTTACGGATCTGTTCATTTCTGATTCGATCTCACAGAAAGAATCTGAGCATAACCGTCTCCTTTACTCTCTGAGCTACTTTGAGGTTGCTTGTGAGGCTCATAGGAAAGCACCACGTTTCGGTACCGTATGTCATCACCGGCAACACACACCGGTCTGAGACTTTCTTCTTGAGACACGAGCGCTCCCTATCCGAGCTGGATTCGGCGATTGACTTCTTTCTTGAAGTTGGACTTTCCTAGTTGGATAATTTGTCCTAGTTAGACTTAATGGTCAACCACTTCGAGTGTACTGCCTCCAATTGACATGGGAGTTGGTACTGCACTGTTGGTACTGTATTTGACTTGATTTTCTTGTTATACATGTTTATTCTAATTCCAACTCTTCCGGCGGTTCTACTGAGGTCGCTGAGAATGCTCAGCGACCTCAGTAGAACCGCCGGAAGAGTACTACTGAGACTTGGGCTGTACTACAGTCTGGAGGGATTGTATTACACCTCAAGTATCAACTAAATCGAAGACTTCCTCTGAGTTTACAATCGCGATTATTAGCGATCCCGGAAAACATGAAAATGACAACCCCGGTAAACAGTTAGATTATTTCACCGGCGCCATCTTGAATTTTGATAATGACCCCAAAATTGTTATTAGCGTCCCCAGAAACAATGACAGCAAAATCTATGACTAAAATTTAGCAAATTTTGCCGGCGCCAACAAGGATTTTGGCTTCATACACCGTAAAGTATCAAGAATTTTACAATGAAGTTTAAAACAACGTTTGCGTTTGTATAGCGAACTTCTACTTTAGTTTCTGACTATATTATTTTTTTGTAATGATCGGTCTGCTCGCCCCTTCCGACAATCAATGACCGATATTTTTGTCGGAGAGAATAGAACATATGATTTCTAATATACCAACGCACATAACAACGCACGTCCTACAAAAACTCGGTCCCACGAAACTATGGATCTATTGAACGGTCCGATAATCGGTCCTTTAAAAAATCGGACAAGGGCAGAGGTGTCAGACTTTACTGACTAAAACCTATCCATGTTACTTCTTGTGCCCTTTGCGTTACGGGGTTGCGGTATCTCTTTCGAACAACCCGCAGCCCCGGCAATATTGTTGGTTAAATTCATGCTGGGCAGCGGTTGTCTCTTTCGCGCGCGTTAGCTATCTCATATACGGGGGCAACGCATACCTATTTTCCGAATCAATCGCGAGTGATGATTCCTCTTCAGAGGAATTTGTCAACGCATACGTAATAACAACGGAGAGGGGCGAAAGTTGACAACGTATTAACTCCACAACTGTGAAATGCACATTTACTTTTGATTCTGACTGTACCTACGTTTGTCGTACGTTTGTCGATCGACGATTTTCCGGCTTTACATGGCTGGGCGGTATTTAATAAAAAATAATGTTTATAGTTTATCTATATTCATATTTTAAACTAACTTTTGCGCGCGTGTTTTCTCACCCGCGTTAAGTTACGTCCTGAGAAGTTCCTAAGATCAGCGCGTTTAACCTAACAAACAAAGCTTCAGTTTTATAATATTGACAAATGACAATGTGAGTTTTTTTATTCACGTGTACTTTCTGAGTTTATCTTCGACATTATTGACGTTGGTGCAGGTTTTTTTTATACCACCGAAGATGGCAAACAAGCTAACGGCCCGCCTAATGTTAAGAGGTTACCGCTGCCTATGGACACTTACACTTACACTCTAACTATATAATTTACCTTGAACCCGACATGAATATGTTTGCAATATTTTTACATACATACCATCACGCCTGTATTCCCCGAAGGGTTAGGCAGAGGTGTGCCAATGTACCAATTATCCGAACTTTGGCGAGAATTGGTTGCTAAAAACGCGTTGTAGCTATTCGTGGATTGAAAATGTACCTACTATTTACTAAGTATAAGAAAAATATTTGACTTTTTTTAGGAGTTTTATATTTCAACGTTAATTATGTCAAATGTTAATAAACTGTACAGTTTTTAGGTGAAAAAAAACCTCCCACATTTTGATTATCCGTAACTTTGATTATCCGAACTAGTCTCGGTCCCAATTAGAGGGGGGGGGGGGGGGGGGGGTAATCGAGGTTCTACTGTACGCCTACCCTGGGATCGCAGGAACAGCCGCGAGCAAACGCAAGCAGTTCCCAGAACACATTAGCGCCAATGCGAGAGAAGTGTTCCCGGTATTTTAGAGCTAGGGTACGTGATGCGCTTGTCTCAATATGCCATTAATTCTCCAATAGATTTTCCTGGGACAGTTTCTGGGAGTAACTCTTGAGTGCTGGCCACCACGCATTGTCTCTCGCCCTCTATAAACAAAAACACGATCTTTGATCTTTTTGCTTTGATTTTGGCACATATGTTTCGCAATAGAGGGTGTCCTCGGTTTCGCGCTGGGGCATGAAACCGTACCGTTTCTTGATGAGTATTGGCAGAAGATGCCACTGGACTCTCTCAATTGATTCAAAAGAGCAGGGGTTCCGAACGTTTGTCAGTCCGCGGCGCACTTACAAGCTTAGAAATGGGGGGGGGGGGTCTTAATGACACTAAAAACAACCGAACAAAGCGCCTTCCGCGCACTTCCCTTCTATAATAGCATATTATAATATTAATCAATAATTTGAATGTTTGAGCCGTTTGGGGTTGAAACACTAGGGTCATGGGGACCGAGCGCTCATGTAGTTTTTCGCAACATAGCCAAGCGACTGGTCGATTCTTCACGTGACCAGAGGGCTGGCCTTTTCTTGGGCCAAAGTTTTTTGATGCCCTATGACCTTCCTTTTTTATATTAACTGTACATAGTTTGTAATTTAATTATTATTATTTAACTAAGTTTTGTGTTCGTAAACTAAATATTGTTCGTTAAACTTATTAAAGTTTTTTCTTTTGAATTTTGAAGTTCAGAGGAGCGCCTCGCGGCACCCCTATGTAGGTACTTTCCACGGCGCCCAGGTTGGGAAGCCCTGCAATAGACCATTGAGGCACCTCACCAACGCTGTACTTCTGTAGACTCGTCTGCCACCGCTGTTCCCCTCCTCATGTTCCAAGCGACACGTGAACGTTGCTGAAGTAATCCTTATCCTTTTTCTGAGAAACTAGGTGACCCAGAATGAATGTGTTTATTACACGAAAATGTGAACTGTTACTTAATATCAATGGCTTGTTTTTTTGTTAACACAGATTTTTATTATCTACTTATATTTTTCCCGTTAATAGTAATCTTTTCTCTGTTTTCTTTTTCTGGGTATTTCGTTACTTAGTAACAAAGGTCGGAAAAAAAATTAAGACATTAAGACGCTTTTCATAAGAGTGTATTGAATTGGCCCAAAATTTAGTTATTTAAAAAAAGTGTTTTATATCTTCTGAATAAAGGCTTTGGACATAATATCTGAGAATTCAAACATTATTATATGTTTGTGTATATTAAAAGTACATCAAAAAAATATCGGTATATTTAGGTCCCATGTAATGGGCATCTCTGGGAACTCTGCCTCGTTAGCCTAGTAGTCCTAAGCGCAACTGCTACGCTAGAGATCTTGGATTCGATACCAGGTCGAGCAAAGTGTTATTGGGTTTTTCTATGAAATTCTCAGTAGCAGCTCGGAGTTGGGATTTGTGCCCGGTTAATGGCAATATGCTCGCTCTCTATTACATGGGACCTAAACCATAGCGGCGAACTGTGGGTGTAAGCCTTTGGCTAACCCTTCGAGGAATACGAGCGTGATGGTATGTTGTATGTTGCTGTCCAAGCGGATATAAATACACATGTCATTGCTTGATCGTAATGTTAATGCTGACTTGGCATATTGACTGACTTGACGTAATTAATGAAGTATCGACAGATTGTGGGTGGAGACGTCTTGGCAGAACCAACCAAGTTCTAATAATTGAAACATAATCATTAAACTAGGTACTCAGTTAGTCATATCATACAGATATTTTATAGTTATCGTTGTTATAGTCTAGAAGTTAAGGTTTCATGATATTGCTTTTTTTTATAAGGTTCCGTACAAAAAGGGCGCCGCCCGGGGCCCTATTACTAAGCTTCCGTGGTCCGTTTGTATGTTCGGCTGTATCTCATGTATAAGAGGTAGAGATTTGAAATGTTTAGAATTTGTATTTCTATGGCTGCTTTAACAACATAATAGAATATAGTGAAAAATCAAAGGTAGGTAAATACTTGCTTTTTTTTGTATTTTGTATTAAATATTGTAAGCTGGTTTGTTATCCTCCATTTAAGTGTCTGACTCGAACTTGGCCAGTTATGACGTAAGTACTTAGAAAAAGTCTCTGTTACTTTGGTCGCGTGGTCGCTTCCCTAGTCGAGGTAAGTGTTATTGGGTTTTTCTATATTTATTTAAACTTTAAATCCACAAAAAGAACAAAGGCGGTCTTAATGTCTGAGGCATTCTCTACCAGTCAACCAAAGTTGGCGCAGTGATATCCCCGTAGGATACTGCTCGCTGTTAAATTGTACGTTTGGGAGAAGTCGGGCCGTACTCTCGTGTCTAACCTGTCACTGCTTCTGTCCTCCTGTCATTCGACGGTCGGCAGCGAAAAGTCCTGGGACGCAGCTGCCTTCTGCAAGATGGTCATCTCACAGAAGGAAGCTGTGGCATGGGGGCGGGGCAACGCAACTTGTCTCCGAGCGCGCAGCAGGCGCACGGAGTGTCGCCGGGGAGCGGACAACGCCCTCTTCCGCCTCCCCCGGGGCGGTAGACTTCCAGGAGGATTTTCCAGCCAAAAATTAGGCACAATGTGAAACCCGATTGGTCGTGCGCCTGTTCAACTCATTCGCGTCCTATTGTCGAGTTTGCGGATTATAACAGTGAAAGCACCTGTACATTATAATTTAGCGGCGTGCTTAGCTGGTTACCATTCCGATTGGCCGGCGTGACCGGTAATTAGTCGGAAGAATAAAAGAAGTAATAATAATAATTTATTTATAAATGGCAACACCTAAATGTCATCAGTTGGATTTCAGTTTTATATAGTAGTATAAATAACGACTGAAAAATCAAACAAAACTCCGTCTTAGGGACACAGCACACACGCTACTTTTAGTAGCGCGAATCGGCGAATTTGCAACTGTATCGATACTGCATCGCGTTTTGGCGACTCTCTGCGTTCGATCGCAGCTGCCAAATCGCGCGATTTAGCGATGCTGTATCGCGTTTTGGCGACTAACTGCGTTCGGACGCAGTATCGGAATCCCGAACTGTTCCGATGTTAGATCGGGTCGGCTGTAGTGTTGCTGATCCATTGTCGATTATCGATAGTTTGCCGATTTGCAATGGTATTGTTTATCCCACTAATTTTATAAATGCGCATGTTTTAGGTTAGTTAGGTGGTAGGTTAAGTGTTAGGTGGATGATGGATGGAAACATTCATCCATCCATGCTCAAAATGCATAAGATTGTGAGTTCAGAAGCTTTCGCATTTTTTATATTATGAATACAATAAAATGGATGGATGGATGTTTTCATCCTGGATGGATGAAAACATTCATCCATCCATCCATCCCTCCTCACAAACTTCCGCATTTAAAGTCCTATTAATATTATAAATGCGAAAGTTTGTGCGGTTGGATTAATGGATGGATGTTTGCGTAATGTAAGACGTGAACTGGTTATAGGATGTAACCAATACCGCCTCCGGAGCGATTGACATTTTCGGTTTATCAATATTGCAGGCAGCAGTGCAGCTTCATTAGAATCTATCGTAAGTGTGTAGCTTCGTCAAAATCACAACACAACACTAGTCGCATTATGTTCCACATAAAGGTCTGCCCCCACGACCGATAATCGGGCTGATTCTCGGTCGTTTTTTCTCGCCGGCAAAAAAGTCTGTAAAAAACCGGCCCGATTATCGGGCCGATTTTTGAAAGTTTTTTTGAGTACATACACCCTGACACACCCTCACACACACGCGGAACTGTGGGTAATGTCGTACCTTATAGTTCCGAGACAGCGACACGCCGGCTGACGCTGAAAACCAGCGCTATGGTTCCGTGTCTCGTGCACGGGCCACGGCTTTATGCTGAACGTCAGCCTTTTCGCGCGGTAGTAGCGCATTATAGATTATTGTTTTTGTTATTTTTTTTTTGTGTTGTGCGTCGCTTTCGCGAGAATAAATGGTTTTTCTCTCTTTCTTTTTTACACACAGACAGCACAGACAGATTTTCAGTTTTTCAGTGGGACAGTTTTTTGTTAGTTTTGATTATCGGTCGTGGGGGCAGACCCTAATTATGTCAAAACGCTGCGATCGGCATCTTACAGTGTGCGGGGGGTAGCGATTAGTCGCTGAATCGCGCTTCCGAAAAGCGACTAAATCGCTGCGATTGGCGATTTCAAGTGTGCGGGGGGTAGCGATTAGTCGCTGAATCGCGCTTCCGAAAAGCGGCTGATCGCCGATTCGCGCTACTAAAAGTAGCGTGTGTGCTTTGTCCCTTACAAAAATATTTGGCCGCACAAAATTAAATTAAAGAAAATTATAAATAAAATCAAAGCAATAGTGCAAAAATGTGAAATATTGACATAATACGTGTAATTATGACATTTGTCATATCAAATCTAAATATTATATATAACTCAAAGGTGACTGACTGACTGACTGACTGACATAGTGATCTATCAACGCAGAGCGCAAACCACTGCACGGATCGGGCTGAAATTTGGCATGCAGGTAGATGTTATGACGTAGGCATCCGCTAAGAAAGGATTTTGATAAATTCCACCCCCAAGGGAATAAAATAGAGGATGAAATTTTGAATACCTCTTAACGCGAGCGAAGCCGCGGGCAAAAGCTAGTATAACATTAAATTTTGAAAGAGGTGGGTATATAGGGCTTGGGGACGACCAGACCAAGGTGTGACTGATGGGTGCCTACCGGATGATGATGCCGTGAGCTCGTTTTGGCGCAGTATCTGGTCGGTACCTGTCTGTCTCACTGAGGGCGATTGGACCCGGGAGGTTGAACGAGCGTGTGATTCAATACCACAGATGGGGGCAATTACAATTAGCCCCCAGGACGTAGCTCGTGCAGTTCGTCCGTTCCCTAACTGGACTGGCCGGACAGGCTGCACAACTTTTGGATCAAATGGTTCCAAAGGTCACACGTTCGCTTGGCATCCCAGTTCCAGTCAGCCTTAGAGTCTGGATCGTTACCCCAGTTCTTAACAACTGGTTTAACCCACCTGCTCCATAAATCGGGTAGTACTACGGAACCCACAAATTATAGACCGATCACATGTTTACCGATGGTCTATAAAGTTCTTACATCTATTTTGAGAGTTAAAATCAATGGTCATATTGTTAACAATGCTATTATGTCTGTCTCTCAGAATGGATGTAAGAATGGGTCCCGTGGTACTAAGGAGCTACTCCTCATTGGTATGGCCATTAATCAGCAAGTTCGTCGTTCTCGAAAGGATCTGTCTATATGTTGAATAGACTATTAAAAGGCCTATGACTAGCCACATACATGGCTCATGAAGTCATGAGGGTGCTGGAATTGTATAAAGTAGATACAACTGCGCACCTTCTTGATGTCGTGTATGGGGCAATGGAGGACGGTCTTACGCTATCCAGGATATCGGCAAATCGGCGACTATTGCGCGTGGGCTAATGATTGTTTTTGGGTTTTCCTATCAGGAAATTCTCAGTAGCAGCCCGGGGTTGGAAGTTGGTGGTGTGACACCTCCGTGCCACGGAAAGCACGTAAAGCCGTTAATCTTGCGCCTGTTCCTTCCCGGTTGTGTGGGATTGCCGTGTCATCGGACTATGAGAGATAGGGCAGAGAGATTGCACCTGTGTATGCGTACACGCTTGTGCATGAATACCTCCTGCGTACTTGGTTAGTCTCCATTGAGATAAGCTGCCGTGACCGGAATCGGTTTGGAGAATACATTTAACAGTATCTGCGTACATTCTAGTTCATATACCATCACGCCTGTATTCCTCGAAGGGTTAGGCAGAGGTGTATCAATGTACACCCACAGTTTGCCGGTATATTAAGGTCCCATGTAGTGCCTATTGCCATTAACCGGGCACAAATCCAAACTCTGAGCTATTACTGACAATTTTATAGAAAAACCCAATAACACTTTTTGCTCGACCTGGGAATCGAACCCCGGGACCCCTTTTTTGAAACACAATTACCACTTGTTAACATTTGTTTTTTACTTGACTTGTTATTGAAACAAATGCGTCATTAAATGATTTTGGTAGACATAATGTCTCAATATAGGAATTGAAATATTATCTTGTGTATTCTTCTCAAATATGAAGGAAAGTTGTCGACATCAAATAAGACATCTTTGGAAACTACAATGTAAGGGAATAGGTATGCACTTCCAATAATTTTGAGGATACAGTTGGCGCAGTTCCTGTGCGTTTGGATGCTGCGCTGCGTGTCCGTTCAATTAATTACGTTAAACTATTACAATGTACCAAATATTTTGTTATAATACGTCCTCCGTATTCCTAATGTGATTTTATTTTACGTGTCATTTAATTACCATTTTTTATTCGCAGGGGTGTCACCGGAACCTGAGCGCAAACCTATCGTACGATCCCAAGAAGTTGGCACCGAATTCTTATATCGCCAAGACAACTTCAGTGGATGGAGGAAAACAGCCGACTCCGACGACTCTGATGACAATCAGTCGCAAACGGTGGTAATCGCCGAAGTACACACCCACAGCCGCAAACGCAACAAAAAGAGGACACCACAACCTCGTCAAAATCCTGAGGTCAAACGACCTTCTGATTCTATCGTCGAACAACCTCGACGTCGATGCACAATTGACCCAATTGCCCCGGAAGATAGCAGACAAGACCCTGAAGATAATGACACAGATCTCGGCAACACAAATCTCACAGAAAGCGCCCCTGCCGAATACGGCATAGCGCCATTAGCTAGCCCCGAAAATATACTAAGTGATTCAACTCCAGACAAACAAGAGCAACAAGACACGCGAATAGTGCACCATGTATTAAGTCCCAAGTCTTATTTGGACCTGTCTCCAGAACTAGGAGACTTTGAACGCGAAGTTGAAGTAATTATGAAAACTTTATTTTTATTATTTGTCTCGTACCTACTGCTTTAACACCCGTCTTCTTACACGAAACCAAAATTAAGTTGATTTCAAGTGATCTCATTGGCTGTTATATGTTAGTTCTTCCTTCGTTTTCTCCTCTTAACTTCCTCTCAATTAATTTTGATCTTATACCTACATTCTGGTCACTCGCAATGCAATCTTTTTTCTTCCGTTTTCTTGTTTTATATGCACCTGGGTTTTAAAATATATTACAATATGATTCTATTGTACTCTCTATGTTTTGTCAATTATCAACCAGCTAAGAACTTATTCTTCATTCTCAGGTAGCCTTAGAACCAATTGCACGGTTCATGGCGACCAGCGGGTGTCAGCAAAAGGACGAAACAATTTCCCATCCATAGATATACAAGCTTTTTACAAGTTGATTTGATCCTCGTGAGATTTTAGAAAAAAAATAGAAATATAATATAATTAGATAGCATAAAAAAATAGAAATATAATATAATTAGATAGCATAAGAGTTATTGTCAAGGACAAGTATGATTCTGCAGAGTTTAAATATTAATTAAATAAATAAATATTGCTTCAGCCTGTATTGACATAAAGGACTATAATTATTCTGAACGAAAATGTATTGTCAGATTAAATTAGATATTATATTAATATCTAATAAATACTTGTTTTTTTAGTTGCAAATATCTAATAACAGTATTCCAGAATAGTCTACTCCTCTTGGAAAATTCTGAATCGCCGTTGATCACGTCAAAAAAAAATTTTTTTTTGTTGTTATTGAGTCTTGTTAAGAATCACTCCTTGAATTTCACGAGGTTTCAAATCAACGCCTTGTATATCTATTTCCCTAGACTTTAACGTAGCGGACATCGAAAATCTAATGGACTTATAGTAAGCATATAGCATAGCATAAAAAAACTAGAAACTTTTCGCCCATTCTGTTCCCAACTAATCAACTATAATAACGATTGCAAAGTGCTAACTGTTCGCCAACACTTCATACTACAGACAGTCCTAATGCAACACTGCAACACCCCAAACTGAATAATAGAAAATAAAAAACGTGGTAAACGTCGAAAGGATAAAATATTCACCCTCACGCGTGTACGCACAGCTTTAAGAGATTATTTTTTTTTTGGCCGTTAAATTAATTTATTTTAAAATAATATATATATAAAAATATACCATCACGCCTGTATTCCCCGAAGGGTTAGGCAGAGGTGTACCAATGTAGGTCCACCCACAGTTCGCCGGTATATTTAGGTCCCATGTAATAGGGGGCGAGCCTATTGCCATTAACCGGGCACTAATCCAAACTCCGAGCTGCTACTGAGAATTTAATAGAAAAACCCAATAACACTTTTTGCTCGACCCGGGAATCGAACCCAGGACCTCTTGCGTAGCAGTCGCGCACAGGACCACTAGGCCAACGAGGCAGTTTTATTAATTTATTTTATCAACGATAATAAAACTTACCATAAACTTTAATCAGTCTAACTCAATTCTCCGAAATTGTAAGAGTAACATGTACCTAAGGGCGAACTGCTTCTCCCTAACGCAGGTTTCCATAACCTAGCTAGGAGAACAGTGCTCACCCACACGTTTGTAGAAATAGTTCTAAATATGTGGACTGTATTTTTAACGTGTACAACAATTCTTGTTTTGAGTTAACCTTTGTTAATCCTTGTTTGAGTGGGAACTGCCAATTGCCTCGTTAGCCTAGTGGTGCTAAACACAACTGCTACGCTAGAGGTCCTGGGTTCGATTCCCAGGTCGAGCAATAAGTGTTATTGGGTAACCCTTCGGGGATTAACCAGCTAAGAACTTATTCTTAATTTTTAGGACGCTTTTCACCGTGTCTGCTTATATCTGGAAACCAACGGGTATCAGGCAACGGAAGAACCAATTGGCGAGCACCCTTCGACCAAGGACGCTTATATACCCATAGAGTCACCAGGAGCCTACACACGTAGCAAGGTTGACCTGGGCGAAGTAGAGATGGGCAGATCAAATACACTTGATGATCATGAGCGCAAAATCATTATAGAATTTTGCCACCTACTGGAAAAATCCAAACAGCTGTTTAACGGTTTACGGTAAGTGGTAGACTGTGATGGAAATGTAGTTGTTTAAAACATTTGTATTTGATTTTAATGTAGTATTTTGTAAACATAAGTTTATCGCGCACGGCAACGGCGCAACTGCAACATGCCACCGCTTTTAATGTAGGCCTGAGCAAACCGCTAGCGCGCCAACCATTCGTCGATCGCGAGGTGTAAACTCTCTGGTGTAAACTCTTTGGCGACTCATCGCCCCCGAGGTGCAAGTGTCAGCTCTCCTACTATCAATACTTGAGCGTTTAGCATTCAATTCAAGAATGCTGGTTATAGCGAGATAGTGACAGCGGTGTGCGGCCAACTGCTGCTTACAGAGTTACAGTACACCTGTACCGTAAGCACGCGATCTGCTCGCAGATAGCACGATCACTGCAACCCGTTCAAGCGCGCTTACCGCTTTTTATTAATATTGTATTTAATATTCTTATAATAATATGAATAACAAGTTATTTGTTGATTTATAACCACGGAGTAGCACGACCGTTTTAAAGTGCATTGACCTTTATAGTTTACAAATTTATTAATTTATCTAAATCGGAACATTTATTTTCTGTAACTATATAGGAAAAAAAAAATATCACATCAATAATATAGTCAGATACATAAATATGATTAGATTGCTATGAATGCCACGATGTAAATTCTGCTTTGAGATTTAAATAGCAATGAATTTAAAACTCGTGAAAACGTGTAGGTAAGTGTTTATGAAAACATAAATAGAATAAAACGAGCAGGCAGTCGGGTACCGCCGAGACGGGGCAAAGATAGGAGGGGACTGACACTTGTTACGTCTCGCGGCAAGAGGCTCGCGCCCCGCTAGCGAGCGGGATATGAATGATATAATATAAATGAATGAATGATATGAATTTATGCTTTGGTAAAACTGAGAAGACATATTATGTCTTCTCAGTTTTACCAAAGCATAAATTAATGATGGGCGATGTGATAAAATTATAGATGAATGCAAATGCGACAAAAATCATGTACGCATTTCGTTTCTTCCATAATGTTATTACATTACGTGTACTACTTATTTATGAAGCTGGCGTTCTGCAAAACTAAAAAGCACCTAAAATTAGTTGCTTATTGTGTATTTTCTCTTACAGCGAACTACCGCAATATGGACACAAGCAATGGCATGCGTATTTTGGAAAGACTTTTGACGTGTATACGAAACTGTGGAAATTTCAGCAGCAGCATAGAGCTATACTAGACACGAAGTATGGTTTAAAACGTTGGCAAATTGGTGAAATTGCTTCGAAAATTGGACAGCTGTACTACCACTTTTAGTAAGATAGTCTTATAAAAATATTGTATTTCGATAAACGAAAGCTTTAGAACATTATATAATACGAGTGTTGTTTTTAGTTTAAGGACGAGCGACACAGCTTTCTTGACCGAAGCTTATTCTTTCTACTATGCTATTCGAGGCCGAAGTTACTACACTCAAGCTAGTAGAGAGGATAAGTGCGAGCTCATGGTCAAGAAGCTTCGCTATTATGCCCGATTTATTGTTGCAAGCTTGCTGCTGAAAAAAGTTCACCTAGTGAGTGAACTTTTGAGGGAACTAGATAGGCAGATCATCGAGTACGGAAATGCCTACGAGCCAGACGATCAAAACGAATGGCGGATAGTAGCCGATGAAGTGAGGACGTTCATTGAAGTGGAGTCGGTGGTGGACGTGACTCACCCAAGGGACTACCCTTGCATTCTATCTCACCGGTGAGTGAACACTTCAGCAGCGCGGTTTGCAAGCATTTGCATATCTTGCAAAAAATGGTCAAACCTTGTAATCTTGCCACTTTTCAGACTCGGTGCACCAGTGGGTCCTCCTACTCAGCCCCCCCCAGACCGGGGCTCACCAATTACTCTGATGCTTCGTGAAGCGCTGATTGTGGGTAGTAATTCTACCCAATTAAAGTTTTCGGAGCTCTCGATTGATATGTTTCGCATCATGCAGACCCTGGAGCGCGAGCCTCACACGGACATAAACCATCTGTACGACGAGTCACCACGGCAACGGAACCCTCCGGCCCCAAGCGCGATTAATAACAAAGGTAATATTCATCACCTATCTTTTAATACCTTACTTTTTTGTGTGCTTCTAATTGGAACGCTATTGTTTTACTGCTAAGTTATGTGCTAAGTTACTGCTAAGATATTTAAAGTGTTGCTGCTCGCGCCATAAATTGCTCACACTGAAAGCGAAGTGCGTAAGTACCTACCTTATTGAGATTATTTATAGATAGTTGGCGGATTGTTTTCTCTAGTAGGTTCATAAACTAGTGATACAGAGTAGTACAAAACATCGATTTTGATATAACAAAATAGAATCAAAGATTTACCATACCATACCTATTCAGCAGCGTTGCTGCGTCCAAGTTTGAAGAGCATGGGGCCGATGTATTACAGGCACATGAGACATTTCAACTTTGTCTCTGGTATGGCAATGCATTTGCAAGGCCTGGTATTGCACATGTCTATAGAAAGCGGTGACCACTTAACATCTAACATCTCTTGTTTGCCATCCAATGATATAATAAAAAAATGTTATTGATGAGCTTGGGCTTGTCATTGCTATAGTATATTAATTATTACTGCCTTACGATATTTTTAAAGTGACAGAGCGAAGGCATTGAATTATACCTGCAAAATAGTGATTAGAGTGTTTCATGTTTTAATTTTAGTAAAAAGATAAAGGAATGAGGGTAAGACTAAGGAGTCGTAGGCGTAAAAAATAGGAGAGTAATAGTCCCCCTTACAGGGGGTAAATGTCAAGTGGTAAACGGCCGGTTTTCAAAAAACGACTAGCTGTTCCCCGCAGTTTTACTCGCGGTAAGTTACGTCCTTGTTACTGATTCCGATTCCGTACATCGCAGCAATATGGAAATAATTTGACATTGCCATAATTTATAAAAAAGTAATATATTTACAGTTAACGGTTCGTAGGTAATAGAGTGTTCAAATTTCTTTTTTTTTTATTATGAGTTAATAACAATTAAGTTGGTAAAATAATTACTTTAAATCAAGCGATTATGCAAAGAAATAAATGTGATTTTTACAATTTTTTATTTTTTTTGCTGACCCATATCGATACAAATGAACACACATCAAACATGATGTGTGAAAGCTAATTGCTAAATTGAATTATGATTAAAGTAAGTCAGAAATAAAAAGGGGACAATATGCGAAAGAGACATTTTGCGAAGTGGACATTCAGCGAAAGAGACATTTTGCGAAAGAGACATTCTGAGAAAAGGTCATTTTGAGAAGTGGACAATCTGCGTCGGAGCCAATATTATATACGTTTTGAATCTGGCTATTATTTTCTAAATGTATCATTTAAAAAAATTGGAATCCGACTGACAGTTCCGAAGATTAGCGCCTTTAGACAAAATAAATAAACATTTCAAGTTGATTATGTTACTATATAGATTTGAAAGAAACCATACTATGACAATACATTGTATACATCCCCATACTGAAGATATAACAGTTACCGTTTCAATATTTATAAAATAATATTGTTATTTATTTAATATTTTTTAAGATTACTATAGAAGATATGAGATTTACGAGTTTGAACCAACTAAAAAAATAACTCTTCAGCTTAATAATATTAGAATAGATTAGAAATAGGTGAACTTAGAAATTACCATTAGTCAGTTAGTTATATTATAGGCATAAGAGGTATCGTGTTGCCCAGTTACTGGGTTGTGGAGGTCAGATAGGCAGTCGCTCCATGTAAAACATTGGTATTTAGCTGCATCCGGTTAGACTGGAAGCCGACCCCAACATAGTTGGGAAAAGGAGATGATGATGATAGGCATAAGTAGATCTGGTTGGCCCGCAAGTTATAGGCACTGCCTAATTTGTAGTAAATAATAGTTTTTTTTGTAACAGATAACTAATTTTATAAAAAGCAATATACAATATTCAAACACGTTAAAGTAAAACTTCAGTACTCGTATTGGAGCTTATTTTTCTAATTGCCCCGTTGGTCTCGTGGTCGCAAGCGCGACTGCTGAGCAAGAGGTCCCGGGTTCGATTCCCAGGTCGGGCAAAAAGTGTTATTGGGTTTTTCCATTAGGAATTTCTCAGTAGCAGCCCGGAGTTTGGAAGTTGGTGGTGTGACACCCCCGTGCCTCGGAAAGCACATAAAGCCGTTGCTCCTGCGCCTGATCTCTCTCCGGTTGTGTCGGATTGCCGTCCCATCGGGCTATGAGAGCTAGGGAAGAGGGAGTGCACTATAATATTTCCTGCGTACGTGGCTAATCTGCATTAGGATTAGCCGCCGTGGCCGGAATCGGTCTGGAGAATCAAATTACGTTACTTTTCTAATTGAGCTGTTTATTGGCGTGCGGTATTCTAATTACATGTTGTTGGTAGTTATAATAGCACAACATATATTAAGTAGTTTTTATTACGTAAATAAGATTTTATTTTGAAACAATGGGCCAATAAAAAAAATCTTATGAATTAAAACGTTTGACGAACGCAGTTTAAATTCTGGAATATCTGGATTGTTTTAGGGTATAACATGGACGGTACTTACAACACCGGCGATGCTCCACACAAACAGATGCTGTTCAAACCTTCACCAAATCAAATCTTCCTGTACCTGGCAAGTGCTATCGATGATCTGCCGCCAAATGGCGTTGTGCTATTGTATGTGTCTGCTGAAGGGCTCATCGTGCCCAACTCTAAACATCCCGAAGAAGGTAAGGTCGAATTTATACTTCCTACTAATATTACAAATTCGAAAGTTTGTGTGAATGGATGGAAAGATGTATGGATGTTTGTGACTCTTTCACACTAAAACGGATAAACGGATCTGGATGAAATTTGGTACGGAGATAGATTGTAATATGGAATAACACATAAGATACTTTTTATCCCAGTAATAAGGACAAACTTTGTGTGATGAGCATGATTGTTTGTTCTGTGTCTGGGTGTGATTTATCTATAATTTATGTATGTATTTATAAATTATATAAGTATGTATATCAGTTGTCTGGTTACCATAACACAAGCTCTGCTTAGCTTGGGATCAAATAGCCGTGTGTGAGTTGTCCCAAGATATTTATTATTATTATTTATTATTTATTAATATACAATAAAAAAGGGAATAATATCAAATTTGAAGCGGGCGAAGTCGTGGACAGAAGCTCGTAGGCTATGTTGGATGCCATCCAACCTATGATGAAACTGAAGACATTTTGCTTCGAACTGGCTAAACGTACACACACAAGGGCAGGCAAGCACGGATATCCACACACATGCATAATTATGATGCACGTATACTACATTTTTAATTTTAGTTCCTGTTTTCATTTTTAGTCTGATAAACGATCAAAAACCCGGCCCGGCCCGTTGGTCTAATTCTGTTCTGTCTCCTGCTTGTTTGGAGGGAAGTGGAAATTATATTTTTCTTACTCCTCCGCTAATCTTTTCTGATTAATTTCGTTGCGGGATCCAAGACAGTTGAATCGTTTCTCTGGGACTCGTCGAGCTTCATTGTTTCGGTGGTCGCCACTGTTGATTCTGGCTTACAGGAGTTGCAGTGGTTTGGGAACAGTGTGGCAGGCTTGATAAACGATCTCGACATTGTAAATGTTAGATTTGTAAGGGAAGGACTATCTCGACAGATTCCTCCAAAACTGGAGAAACGAGGCGCTTAAAAGGGACGGATGGATGGAGTGGCCCCGTTGACTAACTGCCCCGTTGGTCTCGTGGTCGCAAGTGCGACTGCTGTGCAAGGGGTCCCGGGTTCGATTCCCAGGTCGAGCAAAAAGTGTTATTGTGTTTTTCTATGAAATTCTCAGTAGCAGCTCGGAGATAGGAATTGTGCCCGGTTAATGGCAATAGGCTCGCCCCCTATTACATGGGACCTAAATATACCGGCGAATTGTGGGTGTACATTGGTGCATCTCTGCCTAACCCTTCGGGGAATACAGGCGTGATGGTATATGGATGGTGTGGAGGTAGGCCTTTGCCCAGGTGTGGGACAGAATAGGAACAAGGAACACGCGAGACAGCTCCGATACTAGTATTTTGTAACTTACTGGGGCTGCCTCAATTAATCATATTAAGGGTCCCCGCACACGACCGATTATCGGACCGATATTTGATAGATTTCTGCTCCGGCGACAAAAAAAATCTGTCATGTGCGGAGACGCTAATGCAATGTTGGACATGAAATAAAAACAGGTTGTGTTTTATTTTGATACTCCTAATGCCCTAGACGCCGCGGTTTCACCCGCACTCAGCTACGTCTGTTACTACTCCGACCCCGGGAGTCGTAACAGGATGTTATAGTATAACGTACCTTCTATTCTTCATGAATATGCCTAAGTGTCTAATACAAAATTTATCACTAAAATAAAACAATCCGATTGGCAGTTGTGGAGAAAAAAGCATATAGACAAACAAACAAACTCCACCTTAAAAAAATCAAAACTAAAAAATATAGTAATTTTTGGTTTAGGCTTTGTTTGCTGTTTTGTATTGCATTCTATATTAAATTAAAAGAAAGGGTCCGTGGCTTAGGCCCTCAGTGGTCGAGGCACCCGTGGCCGGCGCCCCCGATTCGATTAACTCAAAGCAATATTTGATGAAATTTGATGTAAGGCACTAAAAGGTTTTACAAAAATAATAAATGTATATTGTTTGTTAAATATTAAATTATATTTATAGCATACAAATGTTCTTATATTGGATGTATGTTTTGAAAAATTAAAGTCTCTCTCAATAAGAAATTAAGTAAAAACATTGTATACCTACTATGAATCACAGTTTTCATCACATATTAATTAGAAGAATCATTTAACTTAATTACAATAATCAGGACTAAATGAAATAAAATAAGATAAGATAGTGAATTTAAATAATCAGTTTTAAAAATTACTGTGTGTTGAGTGGCGATCTATACTCTCTGCTATTTGATACACAACGTTTGTTTAGCAAGGAAAAATACTTTATTATTGTGTGAAACACTTCTTATTTACTGTACTAAGTGAAAAAGCACAATAAAAGAAAGATATTAAATTAATCGAATCGAGGGCGTTGGTCACAGGTGACTCGAAAAAAGGGGGCCCACGCCACGGACCCGAAAGAAATGGGTCAGTACAAAATATATACCGCAATGATACAATGATAGGAAGAACATGTAACTTCTCTTCGGCTTCATTACATTTTTACACTTCATAAGACTTGATCGGAAGTTTCATAATTACAATCAGAATATAAAATAGGAAATATGCATAAATATTTTTAATCACATCATTAACAAAATATGAAAATACCATAAGATGACAAAAAGCGATATTAAAATTAGCGAAGAAATGCATAAATCAGCCGGATTTATGCATTTAAAACTATTAATTACGCACCGATTAGACCAGCCTTTCCCAAAGTGGGCGATAATGTGGGCGCTACAGCCCTAAAAGACCCAGGGAAAAAAAATTGGGGTCCATGTATTTGTAATTTTTTCTAGCTAGGAGGACTCTGAGACACCTTCTGAGCCCTCGACTCTCGAGTACAACTTGTGAACATCAACTAATATTCATTAAGAGATTGCTCAAACTCGGATCGATATTTCTCTCCTCGTAGTTCATAATAATCACAGAGCACAACAACCAGTAGAGAGATCATTGACAAGTTTTTGTTCTAAATCAAAGTCACCTAAAAACGGCGGGGGGAGAGGTAAGACTCGCCGCTGTGATTGGGTGAAGAATTGAAAACAAATGACAACGGATTATCTAGTGATTCCAAAAATGTACTTTAAAAATATCGATATCGATAATTATTTGACTTTGTTTGATACGGAGATTTCTGGTTCGATTTTGAAATAAAACAGGTGTTTACAAGATTTCATTTATACAATCAGAGATAACTTTTTGTGTAGCTCTAATCCAAATTTCTTCTCGATGGCATCGTTGGGAAGTCAGCAAATAATGCATATAAAATACTTTTTTTAACTTATTATATTGGCGTTAACTACAGCACGTGCACAAATAAATGGGGCTAGCAAAGTGTTCGCATACTAACCATTTAGCCCCTTTAAGTCCCGGGGCTGCGGGTTGTTCGAAAGAGATACCGCGCCCCCGGAACGCAAAGGGCACGTGAAGGAACATAGACGGGTTTTAGTCAGTAAAAGTCTGACACTCCCTCCCGCCCCGCCCAGGGCGGGGGAAGTTATTTGATGATTTCCCGTCTATAAAAAAAAAGCCCCTTTAAGTCCAAAAATAAACTTTGAGATATACACACTATTCTTTAAAAAAAGAATCATTGAAGTCAGATTACACTGTGAAAAGTTAGTCGTAATGAAACGTAAAAAAAAATAAGTGTCCTGTTGAAAACTTTCTTTTTTTAGCGTCGGTGAAAAATCTTTTTTATTTATATAATAGCGGTCAGAGGTAATATGCTGGTCCGCAGATTCTCCCGCTGCTCTGAGGAAGTTAAGACTACGCTTTTTAAGGCATATTGTCAGAGCTTTTACACGGGAAGTCTGTGGGTCAGTCACACCAAAAGATCGTTGGATGTCCTGCGCATCCAATATAACAATATCTTCAGGATGATGTTGGGGCTGCCACGATTCTGTAGTGCATCGGGGATGTTCGCGCTATATCGCATTTATGGTTTTCACGCCGTTATTCGCAAAAAGACGGTATCCCTGATGTGCAGATTGCGTGGCAGCCGGAACAAAATCCTGGAGACTGTAGCGGACAGGATCTCATCCCCACTTTGGAGGTTATTTGTGAGAAGGGTAATTTTTTAGTTTTTAATAATTTGATAAATGAAATTTTTAATGTATTTAATTTAATTTAATTTATAATTTTAATGAATGTACCTAATATGGATCTTTTAGACATCTGAAATAAATGAATTTTATTTTATTTTTTATTTATTTTATAATGATCTTAAACTAAATTTTGTGTAAAAGGCAGACATAGCCATCATACGCTTACACTTTTTTCTGTTATGAACAAGTAAAGTTTTATACTAGTATTATGTACTTATTTCAACATACATATTATTCATTCTCTGCACATTTGTTAGCAAAGCCAAGGACATAAGCATGTTTTAAAATAAAGCAATAAAAATAAGAAAGATTATGTCGATATATTTTAAATTAGATCGATATAATCGTCGCGATGTTGCGAACAGCACTATCGAGAATGGCTAGAAGTAGCGTACGTTTGGTGACCGCGGTAGCCTCCGCATGCGCTCTCTACTGGTTGTTCTGCTCGTTGATAATAATAAATCTGTCCTGTTTTATTCAATAAATAAAAGAAAAATCATGTCTATCGGTCGGTTGAAATGAAAGTAGACACAATCAATCAAACAAAAAGGCAAACAGACACACTTTCGCATTTTAATAGTTATTAGTATTCCTAGATAGGTAATTTTCAATTGAAAATTTACCTCACATTAATTAATTAATTAATTAACTTATTTTGAAGTTATAGTGGTTTTTAAGTAGGTGGAAAAATGGGGGCGCTAATAAATAATTTATTCTCAATGTGGGTAGTTAAGTTTGGGAACCCCTGGATTAGACAGAGAGATCCGACGCACTACGTCCATATAAACTCCGTGTTAAATTTCGTTTTGATAGAAAGAGATAGTAAAATTTTTTCGATGACATACCTCCTTTAATGTAATAGTTATTCGAAAAATACTTAAAATTACGCCATCACGCTTGTTTTCCCCGAAAGGTTAGGCAGTGATGTGCCAATGTACACCCACAGTTCGCCTGTATATTTAGGTCCCATGTAACAGGGGGCGAGCCTATTGCCATTAACCGGGCATTAGCTTTTACCCGTGACTTCGTCAAAGTTCGCGTCAAAGTTGATATATTATCCCACGGAAACCGTACGTTTTTTTGGGATAAAAAGTATCCTATTTCATACACTTCGTCTTCTGTCGTTGCGTGTGTGTGTAATCCACACTACAATCTATTTTAGTGCTAAATTTTATCAAGATCCGTTCAACCGTTTGAGGGTTGAGGGAAGAAGAGACAAACACACAAACTTACGCCTTAATAATATTGTAGTGTGATTATTTTTTTAATTTAAAGAAAACATGCATATGTCGTAGGATAATTTGATACTTCGAATCTTCGCGGAAATCCTAGGGGTTTTGCGAAAACGCGGATAATTAGACATAGGCGAAAAATTATCAAATCTTACTGGACAAAGTCAGGATTTTTGCGAAAATACTCGTTATTATAGCAATATTGCGAAACGAAACGCTGGCTGTTATGAAATAAGAACGCTGATTGGTCGGTCAGCGCGTTCAATAAGAGATCGTCTCTGATTGGTTGACGTCTTAAATGTCAACCTTCATAACTCTATGATACAATACTTGAAGTTAATCATCGGCAAACTAGGAACCAATTAGAAGTCAGCCAGCAAAATTGTAGCCAATCAGTGTTGAGCACATCAAATCTTACTATAGTAACGAGTATTTTCGCAAAAATCCTGACTTTGTCCAGTAAGATTTGATAATTTTTCGCCTATGTCTAATTATCCGCGTTTTCGCAAAACCCCTAGGATTTCCGCGAAGATTCGAAGTATCAAATTATCCTACGACACATATATTCCCTTTTGTATGGTATTAAAAAAAAATAGCTGATTATATCAACCACATTTACAGCCGGCGGCTACGACGCAGGAGGCCTCATCACGACATCCAAGACCGATCTGCTTCGAGAACCACCATCCACATCGAAGGATAAAGCGACAGGATCCAAGTTGAAGGAGTCTCCAGTCCTCTACCCCGGAGACCTATACCCCTTCACTCGTCGCCCGATGATCTTGATCGTGGACTCCGATAACTCCGCCATCTTTAGCAACATCCCGCGTTTCTTCGGGCAGTTGCTCATAGTTCTCATGTCCCCGATCGAACTGCCATCGACTTTGTATCGTAAGTAACATTGCACCAGCCAGACGGGGGAAGTCATTTGATGATTTCACATCTATTAAAAAAAAGTACTTAACAAGGATTTACTGCAATGGATCTTAAACAACATTAAACGTCATATTAAAGTAGTAGTTTGCTTAGAATTGGATACGGAATCGATTTCTTAAATTTTGTGCGAAAATTACTGTAACTACGTAAATTATAGTCACTTGTCGGTTGAACAGTAGAAACAAACAGAAGATAAACTTAAGTCAAGACAAAAATGCTTTGTTGAACGCAGTTGTAAATAAAAAAAAACCGATAAAAAAAATACCTGAAATTATAGTAAGCCTATCTACTTTTTATTTACTTACACGCTTCAGAAGTTTTATAGTGAGGAGACAGTGTCGGTTTCGTAATCACGCGCAGAATTATGTACAGAATAGAGCGCGCGCACGAAAATGCAGAAGTACTTTCTCGGTCTTGCATTACAATCAGATTTTACATGGTTAACTTATCCACATTTGCATTACAATAGGTACCTATTTTTTACCATGGCGATCTTTTTTTTGTAGTCTCCAGAAAACCAAAAAAACAGTCAAATATATTGTATTATGAGAACTCATACTCTAAAGAGCGAAATAGGAATTCACACACTCTCCTCAAAACCCACTATTGTCATCCTAAAACCAAATTAGAACATAATCTCAATTTCTTATCAATGAAATGAGAGCAATCGCCGCTTGGCACTAGATCGTACGCGACCGATGCCAGTACCTGCTCAATCGACAGGTCGAAGGGTCGCCGATCATTCTGATCGCACACACAAAAATTCGACAAACGCTTTTGTATTTTATGTCATTGTCTTATAGTTTATAACATCGTTTAAAAAAATACCCACTTTATTCCTGTATTATAATACCTACTCTGTTTTATACATTAGACTCCAATTCAAGTTGTTCTATTGTCAGTTAGTTCAGATTATGGTAGACTTTATTTGCCATAGCAACCTTATTGGATAGTAGACACCACTAAACAATAATTTCAAGACTGAATCAAGAAATCTTTTTTTTAGCCTTGAAAACCCCATGAATTTTTCAATAACTATAAAAAAAATGTTTGCCTTGAAATCAATAAATAGTTAAAGAATAGAGATGACAAAAAAGTGACGTCATAGTTTAGTAGTGTCATACAAAATCTATGGGGGAGTCACGTTTGGATAGCTCATAAAAAGTACTCCAATTGATTAGTGGTGCCATCTATCCAATTCTAACGGCTTCATTCAACAATTACAGCAGGAACAGATGACGTCCGTATGGAAGGCAGTCTCTTCACATTGTTCCTGCATGATCCACTGTCGGCTGTCTGCCTTTGTTGTGACATAAAGAGGCTGACTTTAGAGGAATGGGAACGAGCACAGTCCAGCATAGAAGCATTCCTGAAGGAGGCAGCTATTCTATTAACCCGATTACGAGGTATAATCATTTCCAATATTACAAAGCATCATCATCTGTTTAGCCTATTAGCTTCCAGTCTAACCGGATGCAGCTGAATATCAGCGTTTCATATGAAGCGACTGCCTACAGGTCGTCCACAACCCAGTTACTGTTACTGGGTAACACGATATCTAAGACTAAGACTGATTACGACTGAAGAGGTAAGACTGATTCTCAGATTTCCTGGCTTACAAAATCAAAAACCACAAAAGCAAAAAACAAAAACAATAAAAATAATAACAAAGAAATGTTACAAAGAGTGCAGTACTAGTTTTCGTTGAGAACAGTAGCGCTAGTAGCGACACCACGTTATGTGGCAAAAACAGGAATCATATTATCTTAGAAGCGTTCCATTTCTTACATTATTGGTTTTTAAATAACAAGTCTAGTTTCTAGGTTTATCTTGGACATCGCTAACATCGGCGAAGGAAATCATCGTGGGGTAACATGGAAAATTAAATGGAATTAAACCTGTTATTTGAAAAAGGAATTTGTAAGAAATGGAACGCAATTAATAATTTGTTTCCAGCTTTTGCCACCACCGTGGTGACGCCACTAGCGCTACTGCTGTCAATGAAAGTACGTCACTCCTTGTATACGGAAGTTAGCTGTGAGTTCAGTTTCGCGCATGTCTATTCAAGTCAATATAATTTATGAATTGAATTACTTCTATAACATAAATATGAAGATATAATTTAGTTTGAATTGTACCTGTATTGAATGTAGTACGAAGCTGTGGAAAAATACTGCGATTCATAATAAAAATACCATCACGCCTGTATTCTCCGAAGGGTTAGGCAGAGGCGTACCAATGTACACCCACACACATCTGTGGGTGTACATTGCGATTCATAATAATGCCAGCCTATTACTTTCCCACTGAAGGGCAGTAAATTAAGACATGAACGAATGCATTTTCAGAAAACACGTACGTGAATTTCTTGAGCGACGACTTCACGCGTATTCTGATTCTGCGCTTCATCTTCTGCGAGACCGTATTGCGGATGCATCGCATGTTCCGCGGTCGGGCACAGCGCACACGCTGCGCGCCCGCCCTGCCCGATGACCTCTTCGAACACCCCATACTGACACGTCTAGTGATGGAGCTGGCTGCAAAGCTGCAGGTAATTGACGCTCTATTGTGTAGGTCAGGACGTTTTCGAAAAAGGCTACTTAACCCTTTCAGTGCCGGCAACGGGCATGCGCGTCCAAAAAACGCCCGCACTGAATGGATTAACTGGTATAGCTGTGATTGAATTGAAAACTGCCTCGTTAGCCTACTGGTCCTAAGCGCGACGGATACGCTACAGGTCTTGGGTCCGATTCCCAGGTCGAGCAAAGTGTTATTGGGTTTTTCTATGATATTCTCCAGTAACAGCTCGGAGTTAAGCTTTATGCCCGGTTAATGGCAAGCTCGCCCCCTACTACAAGGGATCTAAAAACTTAACTGAATTGAAAACTATAATTTCATTTTTGTACAGTTCTCACGTAATAACGATTTTGTTGGAATTTTCAGGTCCGTGGACATTTTCACGACCCGGCTGCAGTCCAGCGGGATTGATACACTAGACCGTCGACCGTGTCGTTCGCTCCTGATCAATAAGCAGTGATGCCACCTCGTTGGATGCCACTGAACATTAAGTATGGCCAACGTATCTTGGCGAGTTTAAAGTTACCCGTTTAACTGCGCAGTAAACAATATTGTTCCTAAACGATACATTGATCCATTTCGTCCCCAACTTATAGCACCTACATTAAATATAGTAGAGCATTGCTCGAAATACTAAGCTATAGAGATTTATAAAAAGTTACCTCCTGATCTTAAGATTTACAACATTTTACGGTTTTATTAAAATTAGTATATGCGAAACCCTAAACACCTGTCTAGTGTTTTATGTAAAGAACCTGTATACAAAATTTCAAAACTGTACCATGAAAAATCACAAAGTTATAAGCTTGTTATGCTACCTGGTTGTACATACAAAAACATGCTCACCGCGCGGCGCAGCGCATCTCGCAGCGCGTCTTGCGCTCATTGATAATAATTTGGCAGTAGGTACTTAGCCACACGGCGATTGTATTATAATTAACTGGTGATAACATTTTCCATCACACTTGCAAATTTTTGGGACAAAATATAACATGGTATAAAAATTATTAGAATCGATTCACTTACTTATTCTGAACATTGGTCTTACTTACAAAAATAACGCTTATTAATACTTAGCTACCTCTTAATTTACTGATTGAACGATGAAAGACTATTTTAATCTGCAAACACTTAGATAGCCAGCATAGAGCATGACCAAATTATTCGACTAAAGAACGAAATCGAACGAACAATTGAGCATAATTGTCAAAATTTTCATGTTGATCCATTGAACAAAAATGTCTTGTCACAGCTGATTGAAGCCCGCCATCTTACTTCTGAACTATACTTAAACAACTGTCGCCGCTGTTTAAATTTTCTGTTACTTAGCTAGCACGTAACAACATCTTAACTTTGATTAACGTTTATAGGTAAGATTTTTCACCTGAGACACCGTTGAAAGTGGTTGCTATTTGAAAAATAATTAACTTTTAGTCAAGGATTTAAGAGTTAATCAACTGACAGTTAGCTAAGTATTATTTAGCGTTATTTTTATAAGTAACGCTGACTATATTTAGGTTTTTGCATATACGAATTATAATGTTGTATAACACCCACTTGTTTAAACGAATTTAAAAACCTTAATACATTCCACGGGCCTGTTGGTTTAGTGGTTAGCGGCCCCGACTACTAAGCCGGAGGTCGTGGGTTCGATTCCCACCCAGGACAAACTTTGTGTGGTGAGCATGATTGTTAGTTCTGTGTCTGGGTGTGATTTATCTATAATATGTATGTATTTATAAATTATATAAGTATGTATATCAGTTGTCTGGTTACCAATATAACACAAGCTCTGCTTAGCTTGGGATCAGATAGCCGTGTGTGAGTTGTCCCATGATATTAAATATTTATTTATTTATGTCTTTATCATAAAACCAAACTAACGTCACACAATAATAAATGCAATTATATTTTATTTTTTATCATTTGACATTATTTAATCTCGAATCTCTTGGCATTACATTTAAAATTGGATTTAAAACTGTTAGATATCATACATATTTAAAACATTGACATTATGTTTGAAACTATTTTGCACTTTGTGAATGTGAATTGCATTTGTTTATATATTTATTTATTTAAACTTTATGCACAAAAAGTACAAAGGCGGACTTAATGCCTTAGGCATTCTCTACCAGTCAACCAAAGGTGGATATATTCAACACAATGTAAATTGTTTAGGAATAAATGAAATGACAATTGCGCAGTCAAACGGCTGAATTCAGAAACGTCAATACAGTAGCATATGTGTTCAAAAATAAAAATGGATAGTGAAAAGCGTCTAAATTTAAAAATGTGTACTTTTCGGTTTCAAAAATCAAAAATATAATCAGTGTTTAAAATAAGTTTAAAATAATTATGACTGTTACGACAGAAGTTAAGTGATATACATTTAATCGTTTTTGATTTATCAATGTTAGCTGTTAATACAAATTATATTGAAAAAAATCAAATTTCAACTTAACACTTGTAAGTTATAAAACAAATTTTTGAATCTGTTGATTAATAATTTTATTTTAAATTGTATCCAATTAAATTTGATGCAATCAATTGTATAAATGAAATATATTTTGTTTATTGTTTAAGTGAAAATCAAGTTTAAATTTATTATTGTTTTTCTTGAAATGTTTAAGCTGTGAAAATTAACTTGCAGCATTTTGTTACGTATAAAATAAGCTTTAATTTTTTTTTCAAATTTTAACACTGTTAATTAGATAAATAAAATATTTATTATACAAAAGAAAAAACACAATACCAAATGAAACCACAAAATATTCTTTCTACATAACAAAAAATAATCCTATTTACCGAATAATCTAAAACAAAACAAAATATTATATTATATTCAAATATTTACAATAAACAAATAATAAAATTAGATATAATTGGATGCTTTAATACAATTACAATATATTAGATGTAAGTATAATTGTGTAAATAATTAATTGAAGTAACTTAGCTATTTAATTTTCTTGTTTAAACTTAAATTCATCCTAATAGTAAGCGTCTGCCCACACTGCCGCTTCTTCTCGCCGGCGTAGAAATCTGCCAAAAAACGATTATTATTGGCCGATTATCGGTCGTGGGGGCAGACCCTTAGGCTTGATTAACCATAATTTGGAGAACATTCCAAAATTGACTTAAACTTTATTTTTAAGATTTGGACTGTATTCACCAACATACAATCATACGTATAAATATTTAAACAGTTCTTTATTGAAAAGGTCCTCACAAAAATTGACTTAATTAAAACACACATTTTTTTTGTCGCATAGTATGGCGTATTGGTAGATCTAAACTGTATAATTTTATGTAATGATTTGTAGAAAATTTCATGAACCAAAGACATATCTGAAAATTGTTCCAAAGAGCCGAATATTTTTTTCTCAATTTGATTTTGGTAGTTATTCGATACAACTTACATCAAAAGTATCGCTCTTTTGAACCTTATTTGTTGCCGCGATGTTTTACTGTTGACATTACATTACATTTGCTTATCATTCCATAGGGCCTAAAACAACTATTTGATTACATAACCGTTCGAATGGATGTTGGTAAATACAGCCTAAACGTTTTCACTTGCCATTTAACAAAAAACATTGCGTTATTAGATTAGATGAATTATGTAGCAAATTATCATTTTAATAGAGATTGTGAATTTCCTACATAATCCATCAGATTGTGATAAATACAGTAAATCATTCCTTCCATTAAAAAAAATCAGATAAATATTTACACAATAGTTTAATAAATTGATTATTTACGACATTGTAACGCCGTATCTGTATTATGGCAACAAACGCATTCGCGTTTTATTTATACGACAAAGAAGAATCTTGATAGGTACTGGAATTTCTAATTGATGAATAAATTAATAGTACAAGTAAGCGCTTAATACGGTTCTACTCTAGTTAAACAAACCATGCAGCCTGGATAGATGATATTATATATTTTCAAATATTGTTTCATTGACATGAGATGAGAATGGTTCTCACAAAGCATACTGAGAGAACAGTAACATCCACTCAGGCGTAGCAAACAAAACTGACTACCAGTTTGTCAAATGAAAAATTAATGTGGCAAAGGAAACAAAAAACTCCCAGCTCCGCGGTAAAACAGATGTATCTCGAATTATTAATAACAATAAGTACCTAATGAAATAAAGTTATGCTCTTTGTGAAGGAGCTCATCCGAGTATGTACTACCACCATACCTATTTCTGCCGCAAAGCAGCGTTGCTGTGTTGAGGTTTGAAGGGTATCAGTGCCAGTGATTATATGAGACTTTTCAACTTTGTCTCTGGGATGGCAATGCATTTGCTACGCCCCTGGCATTGCCTGTATCTAACAGAGGTGACCACTTAACATTAGGTGGGTCCTCGGCGTGGGTGCCATCCAATGATATTATAAAAAAAATGTTTGTGTTTCTTATTCTTATATATAAAAAAAGTTTTATTATTCAGGCGTTAATTTAGAAAAATAGTTTAAATAATAATTAAAAAAAAATGATTCAAAAATATGATGTTAAAATGCGAACTTGCCTCATTTTATATTTCTTTACCACTTGCAACTACTTTATCGTTGAAAATACTGTGTACATTTATTGCTTTTATTGAAACTTCGAGAATTTTACCTCAAAATGGCCAGGATTTAATAGCATCGCCAAGTGAAAATACTATTACTATTTTTTTTGATAAATCTGCGTCTGAATAATAAAACTAGCATTTTTAATAATTGTTTACCAGTAAAGATAATCAATAATATAAGATAATCATAACCGGGTATTATGTTATTGCTTATATTATTATCTATTGATGATTTGAGATACATTTCTTCTCCCCTATAGCTGTTTTTTTTTTCTATGAAGACAACATCCTCCTTTGATGTTATCTACAAACAATCACTGCTAATGTGATTGTCAATGAGTCACATTAATTTTGCGCTGATCTTCGTTCGACAAACTAGAGGTAAGATCGCGTACACACATAATATGATATCCGAAGTCTGGATGTGACAACTGCTGTGCTATTCTGAAATAGGCAAATCACTTCGAAAGTTATCTCGATATGTCATGCTCGCTCACCCAAAATCTCACGGCGGACTCAGAAGTGATTTCGCAAATGAACTTTTTAGTACTATACTCGTTTAATAGCACGGCAGTTTTACATCTTGGCGGCGTGCTGCCGAACTGTAAGATGTCACCATAGCTAGAGCGGCCATTCTGTCGGTGAAGTATCTGTGTGTCGATTACCATTTCCACCAAAGCTTAGTACCTAAGCACAAAGCTAAATGGATTACTGTTGGAAAGGTGTCTTACAAACATTTCTTACGCAATAACTTACCGCACACGCTTGACAGATCATCGTGTTAGAAATAACTGCTGGATTGTCACATCATAAAAAAAAACATGTACCTAAGAGCATCAAACTCTCTCAGTATGTTAAAAAATGTGAGAACAATAAAAAATATAAATTCATAATTCAATCAAATGCTACGTAGTAAAATGTTCAGTAGGCTTTTATAATAAAAATATGTACGGAAATATACATACCTACATAATAAAAGAAAGAAATGTTTCAATGAGATATGTGTATTATATATATACATAATATAGGACCAAAATCTGAAAGGATGATGCCAGAGTTTCTATGAAATCTGGTCCACCTTCCAATAGCTATGTGTGTTACATCGTTGGATAGGTAATTTTGAGCTGAATAAAAGTTACTATGGCGCCAAGTTCCAAATCTTAGTCCGTTCAGAGTTATTATTTAATAAACATGGCAGTTTCTATGAATTCTGGTCCACCTTCCAATAGCTATGTGTGTTACATCGTTGGATATGTAATTTTGAGCTGAATAAAAGTTACTATGGCGCCAAGTTCCAAATCTTAGTCCGTTCAGAGTTATTATTTAATAAACATGGCAGTTTCTATGAAATCTGGTCCACCTTCCAATAGCTATGTGTGTTACATCGTTGGATAGGTAATTTTGAGCTGAATAAAAGTTACTATGGCGCCAAGTTCCAAATCTTAGTCCGTTCAGAGTTATTATTTAATAAACATGGCAGTTTCTATGAAATCTGGTCCACCTTCCAATAGCTATGTGTGTTACATCGTTGGATAGGTAATTTTGAGCTGAATAAAAGTTACTATGGCGCCAAGTTCCAAATCTTAGTCCGTTCAGAGTTATTATTTAATAAACATGGCAGTTTCTATGAAATCTGGTCCACCTTCCAATAGCTATGTGTGTTACATCGTTGGATAGGTAATTTTGAGCTAATTATTATTATTATTATTTATTTAATCATCGTTGTCTACAACGACGTTATTTAAAAATAAGGCTGGACCTACAAATCCCGCATGCCAGGCGTGCCCTAGGTGCCAAACGATTGAAACGATATGCGCACAGGTCCCTACAGTACGTCGTCCCGTTATACAGGTACAATATCTTTGGATAATATCGTTGTTGCGAACTAATAAGTAACAGTAGTACTTTCTAGCTCTCACGTGTCGCGACTGTATACGACCACGTAAGAGCCAAGCATCCTCATCAATGCCAAAATCAGGTAAATCCTCCAGTGCAGCTTCTCGGAATATTTCTATTGTATACATTCCATTTTGTAGATGTTCGCTGCAGTAAGATTTCGCTAACTTCAGTTGGTAGGTTCCCAAAGCTAACAAAATGATTTGTTCTTTACTGAATCTCGGGAAATCAATATCAGTTGCTTCTACTCTTCTAAAATCAGCTCTTCTGCTGTTTAATCGTTTCCGTTCCACATATTCATATAAAATATTACGGGTATATAACTTCAGCCTTATTTCGGTGACGATAGCTTCTGCATATTGACTATCTTCGATGGGTATATGAAAATGGTTTGTAATATCAGCAGCTCTCCTAAACTCAGAAAACATATGCGGCAACGCATTGTTGAAATATTTTTGGCGAAACAGTTTAAAATCCAGTTTGAACCTGCCGTTAACCTCTTCCACTACCCAGCGGCAAATAGTGACCAATCGAGATTCGTTGGCTTGGTCAGTAGTAAGTTGGGATTCGTTACTATCCTTTGAAGGCGGGACGTGGTATTAAAAAAAAAAAAAACCTGGCAAAGCACAAGAAAGTCTACTGTGCTTTCGTAGACTTGGACTTCTCCAAGTCTACGAAAACGAACGTTTTTTTTCGGCTATGCACCTTAAGGAGAAGATCTGCATCCATGCAGCCCATTCCCTCTCTAAATCCCGCTTGCACATCCCATATTTAACGCTATAATTACTACGTGTATAAAGCACAAATGCAATTATTACGTAAAAATAAAACGATAAAACTGCCATGTTTATTAAATAATAACTCTGAACGGACTAAGATTTGGAACTTGGCGCCATAGTAACTTTTATTCAGCTCAAAAATACCTATCCAACGATGTAACACACATAGCTATTGGAAGGTGGACCAGATTTCATAGAAACTGCCATGTTTATTAAATAATAACTCTGAACGGACTAAGATTTGGAACTTGGCGCCATAGTAACTTTTATTCAGCTCAAAATTACCTATCCAACGATGTAACACACATAGCTATTGGAAGGTGGACCAGATTTCATAGAAACTGCCATGTTTATTAAATAATAACTCTGAACGGACTAAGATTTGGAACTTGGCGCCATAGTAACTTTTATTCAGCTCAAAAATACCTATCCAACGATGTAACATACATAGCTATTGGAAGGTGGACCAGATTTCATAGAAACTGCCATGTTTATTAAATAATAACTCTGAACGGACTAAGATTTGGAACTTGGCGCCATAGTAACTTTTATTCAGCTCAAAAATACCTATCCAACGATGTAACACACATAGCTATTGGAAGGTGGGACCAGAATTTGCATATGCACCTTAAGGAGAAGATCTGCATCCATGCAGCCCATTCCCTCTCTAAATCCCGCTTGCACATCCCATATTTAACGCTATAATTACTACGTGTATAAAGCACAAATGCAATTATTACGTAAAAATAAAACGATAAAACTGCCATGTTTATTAAATAATAACTCTGAACGGACTAAGATTTGGAACTTGGCGCCATAGTAACTTTTATTCAGCTCAAAAATACCTATCCAACGATGTAACACACATAGCTATTGGAAGGTGGACCAGATTTCATAGAAACTGCCATGTTTATTAAATAATAACTCTGAACGGACTAAGATTTGGAACTTGGCGCCATAGTAACTTTTATTCAGCTCAAAATTACCTATCCAACGATGTAACACACATAGCTATTGGAAGGTGGACCAGATTTCATAGAAACTGCCATGTTTATTAAATAATAACTCTGAACGGACTAAGATTTGGAACTTGGCGCCATAGTAACTTTTATTCAGCTCAAAAATACCTATCCAACGATGTAACATACATAGCTATTGGAAGGTGGACCAGATTTCATAGAAACTGCCATGTTTATTAAATAATAACTCTGAACGGACTAAGATTTGGAACTTGGCGCCATAGTAACTTTTATTCAGCTCAAAAATACCTATCCAACGATGTAACACACATAGCTATTGGAAGGTGGGACCAGAATTTGCATCCTCCTTTACCTTAAAAAAGTGAAAATGGCCAAATTGTTAGTTTGGCCCATTTAAGTAGGACCCATCGATATGTAAGATTTTATTAACACATTGCATGTCAATTAAAGTGTGATGTGTGAATGACTAGTCTGTAGATTCCAGTATTATAAATCTCAAGTACTGTACAACTACTAAATACTTGTTTCGCTCCATCCCATTTGCTATTTGCCCATTTATCCATTATTTATCAAAATCGCAACAAAAATATGCTATGACTTCATCTGTATGTGTACCTGACACAGCTGCTTATATCAGCAACTACTTAAAATAATTGAAAACTGTTTTTGTTTTTGTTGATGAGAACATATAGTCTGTTTAGGCTATAATGGTAATAAAAGTTACTATGGCGCCAAGTTCCAAATCTTAGTCCGTTCAGAGTTATTATTTAATAAACATGGCAGTTTCTATGAATTCTGGTCCACCTTCCAATAGCTATGTGTGTTACATCGTTGGATATGTAATTTTGAGCTGAATAAAAGTTACTATGGCGCCAAGTTCCAAATCTTAGTCCGTTCAGAGTTATTATTTAATAAACATGGCAGTTTCTATGAAATCTGGTCCACCTTCCAATAGCTATGTGTGTTACATCGTTGGATAGGTAATTTTGAGCTGAATAAAAGTTACTATGGCGCCAAGTTCCAAATCTTAGTCCGTTCAGAGTTATTATTTAATAAACATGGCAGTTTCTATGAAATCTGGTCCACCTTCCAATAGCTATGTGTGTTACATCGTTGGATAGGTAATTTTGAGCTGAATAAAAGTTACTATGGCGCCAAGTTCCAAATCTTAGTCCGTTCAGAGTTATTATTTAATAAACATGGCAGTTTCTATGAAATCTGGTCCACCTTCCAATAGCTATGTGTGTTACATCGTTGGATAGGTAATTTTGAGCTAATTATTATTATTATTATTTATTTAATCATCGTTGTCTACAACGACGTTATTTAAAAATAAGGCTGGACCTACAAATCCCGCATGCCAGGCGTGCCCTAGGTGCCAAACGATTGAAACGATATGCGCACAGGTCCCTACAGTACGTCGTCCCGTTATACAGGTACAATATCTTTGGATAATATCGTTGTTGCGAACTAATAAGTAACAGTAGTACTTTCTAGCTCTCACGTGTCGCGACTGTATACGACCACGTAAGAGCCAAGCATCCTCATCAATGCCAAAATCAGGTAAATCCTCCAGTGCAGCTTCTCGGAATATTTCTATTGTATACATTCCATTTTGTAGATGTTCGCTGCAGTAAGATTTCGCTAACTTCAGTTGGTAGGTTCCCAAAGCTAACAAAATGATTTGTTCTTTACTGAATCTCGGGAAATCAATATCAGTTGCTTCTACTCTTCTAAAATCAGCTCTTCTGCTGTTTAATCGTTTCCGTTCCACATATTCATATAAAATATTACGGGTATATAACTTCAGCCTTATTTCGGTGACGATAGCTTCTGCATATTGACTATCTTCGATGGGTATATGAAAATGGTTTGTAATATCAGCAGCTCTCCTAAACTCAGAAAACATATGCGGCAACGCATTGTTGAAATATTTTTGGCGAAACAGTTTAAAATCCAGTTTGAACCTGCCGTTAACCTCTTCCACTACCCAGCGGCAAATAGTGACCAATCGAGATTCGTTGGCTTGGTCAGTAGTAAGTTGGGATTCGTTACTATCCTTTGAAGGCGGGACGTGGTATTAAAAAAAAAAAAAAACCTGGCAAAGCACAAGAAAGTCTACTGTGCTTTCGTAGACTTGGACTTCTCCAAGTCTACGAAAACGAACGTTTTTTTTCGGCTATGCACCTTAAGGAGAAGATCTGCATCCATGCAGCCCATTCCCTCTCTAAATCCCGCTTGCACATCCCATATTTAACGCTATAATTACTACGTGTATAAAGCACAAATGCAATTATTACGTAAAAATAAAACGATAAAACTGCCATGTTTATTAAATAATAACTCTGAACGGACTAAGATTTGGAACTTGGCGCCATAGTAACTTTTATTCAGCTCAAAAATACCTATCCAACGATGTAACACACATAGCTATTGGAAGGTGGACCAGATTTCATAGAAACTGCCATGTTTATTAAATAATAACTCTGAACGGACTAAGATTTGGAACTTGGCGCCATAGTAACTTTTATTCAGCTCAAAATTACCTATCCAACGATGTAACACACATAGCTATTGGAAGGTGGACCAGATTTCATAGAAACTGCCATGTTTATTAAATAATAACTCTGAACGGACTAAGATTTGGAACTTGGCGCCATAGTAACTTTTATTCAGCTCAAAAATACCTATCCAACGATGTAACATACATAGCTATTGGAAGGTGGACCAGATTTCATAGAAACTGCCATGTTTATTAAATAATAACTCTGAACGGACTAAGATTTGGAACTTGGCGCCATAGTAACTTTTATTCAGCTCAAAAATACCTATCCAACGATGTAACACACATAGCTATTGGAAGGTGGGACCAGAATTTGCATATGCACCTTAAGGAGAAGATCTGCATCCATGCAGCCCATTCCCTCTCTAAATCCCGCTTGCACATCCCATATTTAACGCTATAATTACTACGTGTATAAAGCACAAATGCAATTATTACGTAAAAATAAAACGATAAAACTGCCATGTTTATTAAATAATAACTCTGAACGGACTAAGATTTGGAACTTGGCGCCATAGTAACTTTTATTCAGCTCAAAAATACCTATCCAACGATGTAACACACATAGCTATTGGAAGGTGGACCAGATTTCATAGAAACTGCCATGTTTATTAAATAATAACTCTGAACGGACTAAGATTTGGAACTTGGCGCCATAGTAACTTTTATTCAGCTCAAAATTACCTATCCAACGATGTAACACACATAGCTATTGGAAGGTGGACCAGATTTCATAGAAACTGCCATGTTTATTAAATAATAACTCTGAACGGACTAAGATTTGGAACTTGGCGCCATAGTAACTTTTATTCAGCTCAAAAATACCTATCCAACGATGTAACATACATAGCTATTGGAAGGTGGACCAGATTTCATAGAAACTGCCATGTTTATTAAATAATAACTCTGAACGGACTAAGATTTGGAACTTGGCGCCATAGTAACTTTTATTCAGCTCAAAAATACCTATCCAACGATGTAACACACATAGCTATTGGAAGGTGGGACCAGAATTTGCATCCTCCTTTACCTTAAAAAAGTGAAAATGGCCAAATTGTTAGTTTGGCCCATTTAAGTAGGACCCATCGATATGTAAGATTTTATTAACACATTGCATGTCAATTAAAGTGTGATGTGTGAATGACTAGTCTGTAGATTCCAGTATTATAAATCTCAAGTACTGTACAACTACTAAATACTTGTTTCGCTCCATCCCATTTGCTATTTGCCCATTTATCCATTATTTATCAAAATCGCAACAAAAATATGCTATGACTTCATCTGTATGTGTACCTGACACAGCTGCTTATATCAGCAACTACTTAAAATAATTGAAAACTGTTTTTGTTTTTGTTGATGAGAACATATAGTCTGTTTAGGCTATAATGTATATTTGTTAGACAATTAAGTGTTGAACTTTTGTTTTAATAGCTAAATATCAAAATTACTTTACATTCCAGTATGTATAGTTTGTTTAGCATTTATAATTTATTCATTTTATGATTTTGTTAAACGATTAGGTGTTAAACTTTTGTCTTATTAGCTGAATATCGAAATTAAATAACATTCCACAGTTGATTTAGGTATTTATAATACCTATCGCACTTTGTTAACATTCCAACAATATTCCTATTTAGATAATTATAATAAAATTATACCTATTAGTACTTATAAAATAAGTAAATACATTATTTATAAAAATACAGAGTTATATAAATGTTATTACATTGCAAAAATATAATAAATTTGGTACAACGTGTAGCAAATTAATCGCTTGACATTATATAACCACAATATTAAATATTGACTTATTGATGATATTTACATAATATTCACATTCTGAAATCTGATTTCCGAAAATAAAAACAAAATTAACTATGCTGTACCTGATTAAAGTTAATGCACCCTCAGAGGACTCAGAAATACGTATAACCTTACTTCTAATAATGAATTATAACATACAAATAATCAACTATTTACTCAAATTTTATTTACTCATGTTAATCAAATGCAGAAATTATATTTCTTCTTTTTCAAAACTAGCTTCCCAAAATGTTTATTGTATGTCTGTTATAAAGATGATAAATTATTGTACCTGTTTTTAATTTCAAAATGTTGATGAGCGCTGAACGATTTCATCATTTTATCACATAACAACTAGTTTTTTCACACTTTATTGTAAAAAAAAGTGTTTTTTGTCGCAAATATGCATATATTTACTGATTACGAAATAAAAATATCAGTGTCCTAATAAAATTTAATAACTGTAATTGCTTTTTTTTATCAAATACTTCCCTTCTCGTTTTCCCCCATTACCTAAAAGGTAAAGTATATACAACTAACTATAATTTTGGTGAAACTATAGGGGAATAAAATACATACACACACGTTAACTACACATACTGTTCATTAAACTTAGTAACGCTACGCAAAAATGATTATTGGGGAACGATTTTTTGAGTAAAATTCACTGTTTATAATAGATAGTATGCAATGCAAAGCATACAAAACAGGGGAGCAATGGCAAGGTGCATAGCATGAAACAATACAACGATAATGAGGATGATTAAGGTTTGGTTGTAACATTTAAAATCTTATTTCATAAAACAAACATCAAATGGATTTTTAACCTTCAATTTATCTATAACCTTAGGCTTTCAGGTATGCTTCTGAACAAAAAATGTTCCTTATGTTGGGAGACATGTGAATTTAGAGTTCGTCAGGTATCTTCCTACACCCCATATAGGTAACTATTGATAACAACTCATATATCATGATGCTAAGACGTGATCCGACTGACATCTGGCATGAAGATAATAGTTCTTTTTTTTCGTGCCAAATTGCCGAATAAATTAAAATCTTTTGGCCTAATTTTGCAATAGAATCGGAATAGATGAAAATAATAGTATCTAGGTACTATTTCATCGTGATGAAAGTGACGAGGACGTGATAACCCAGATTAAAGCGCCTGTCTTTCAATCAAGAGAATATGCAAGTCACAATATGGCATTTCAGTGTGATAGGTTCTTTCTAAGGCTATCTTAGACATAAATTGACATCGATGAAGGAAAACATCGTGAGGAATCCTTGACTCATCAGTGTAGGTAAGTCTGGAAACTTAAATCTGCCTTGGGCAAGCGTGGTGATCAATGCTCATGCCTTCTCTGTATGAGCAGAGGCTTTTGTCTTGCAGTGGGACAATAATATACTGGTATTATTATTATTAGGTACTAGGTACCCCAACAGATGCTGTCCAGCTGTCCTTTGTAAAATAAAATGACGCTACGCTTGTTTGTTCATCTTGGTTTACAAAAGTAATACTAGAGGGCGCTACTCCGCTACCGTTACAACACCGCTAGCGCCACCACGCGACCAACGGGGCAGTTGTTGCTGTTTTGCTTGGATTCGGGGTGCGTGTGTTGAGCGTGGGATCCTGGGTTCAAATCCTAGGTCGGGCAAAAAGTGTTATTGGGTTTTTCAGTTACGAATTTCTTAGTACCTAACAGCAAATAGTTTGAAAATTGGTGATGTGACCTGTGCCTCGGACAGTACGTAAAGCCCTTGGTCCTCTACCGGTTTTGTCGCTTTGCCCTTCTATCAGACTATGAGAGTTAGAAAAGAGGGAGTGTACAGTCTCTTGCGTACTTGGCTTACCATGACCGAAATCGGTCTGAAGAATTCATAGCTACATGCATACAGATTAGCGCCCTCTAGAATTAGTTTTGCGTAACATTCCACATTATTTCGAGCATTACGTCTCAGGTTACTGCTGCGCTCCAGTTAGTAGGAGCGTAATGTGCTGTACGTATGCTTTAAAGCCTTCCTCATGAATCACTCTATCTAAACCAAAACCCGTCGCACAGTAACATTACAATTTTACCATTTTGATGTCACGTTGCAATTTCAGTTATTGGATTTCAACTCTCGGAGCTTAGCCGAGCGTTGAAAATACAACAGTGCGCAAAGCAAAATAATGTTAAAAAACTACTGTTTAAGAGGTGGTGGTAGGATTTTTTAACACGCTTTTATTAGGTGAACCTGTATGTAACTATGTAATCAAATCTAAGAAAACTAATTTAACCATCTTCTAAAGATCGTAGCGTTATGAAAATTGGCAGTTGTATGTGATTTTGATAACAATACAATAACATGGTACTATCGAGCTGATCTGATGATGGAGCCGGAAGATATGAACTGGAACTTCATGATAGATGATCGTATCATAGCCGTGTTTGGACTTGTTAGAAAGGTCTTGTAACGAACTTTGACCACGATTAAAAGCTAAAGCGTGTTCTTTGGTGTTTTTTAAACTATTAATTTATTTATTATGGCAAACAATATATCGCCACTTGAAAGTAGGTCCACAAAAAATTCTTTGTTTGCAAATTGGATTGAAAAAATTGGTCGGGTGAGCAGTACTTGTACCGGCGCAGCGTGCTCGTATGACCAGATGTATGAAGGTGGACGAGGCGAAAGGAGTAAGTAAGGATCGTAGCAGGTGCAGAAAAGAAAGATAAATAAATAAATATCTTGGGACAACTCACACACGGCTATCTGATCCCAAGCTAAGCAGAGCTTGTGTTATGGTAACCAGACAATTGATATACATACTTATATTTAATTTATAAACACATACATATTATAGATAAATCACACCCAGACACAGAACAAACAATCATGCTCATTACACAAAGTTTGTCCTGGGTGGGAATCGAACCCACGACCTCCGGCTTAGCAGTCAGGGCCGCTAACCACTAGACCAACAGGCCAGTCAATATATATAAAGAAGAAGGAAAAGTCTGAAAGAAGTTAAAGTCTAGTCTTGCTAAAGATAAATTGGGGATTTTAGACTTATTATTACTGTCTTGTTAGCCTTGCGGTTCTAAGCGCGACTGCTACGATAACAGTCTTGGGTTCGATTACCAGGTCGAGTAGACTATTATTGGGTTTTTCTACGACTACACAGTAGCAGCTCGGAGTTAGGAGTTGTGCCCGTTTGATAGCAATAGGCTCGCCCCCCGATTACTTTCATGAGGATGACAATTGGTACACTTCTGTCTAACCCTATGTATGATGGTAACATATTACCGTACGTGTGAATTTTCTAACAGTTTCTTAATCTTTTTGATAATTAAATACAGCCTATAGCTCTCAGGGATAACGTAGCATCCTTCTTCTTAGCGTTTCGATGACAAACTTTATTATAATAAATAAATAAATAAATTATACTATTATTAAGTATAAATTAAATTGATGCGGCCCAGAATTTGGCTTGGTAGCTTCCCATTAGCAAAAGATGAAAGCACGTCACAGTGGCTAGAATGATTACTGCGTTCAAACAAATATATAGATTACCCCACCCCATTACATCAAAAATGAAAGGTTCCCCGCTCATTATTGGGGAATTAAAAGTACACTTTAAGGGAACTTTTGATTTTATTATAGTCAGCTTTATAGAAGTTCTAACCGGAGCGATATTTTGTTTTTAACGCTGGAGTGGTCGCGCGGACTACATAATATATATATAGTCCACGGTTGTTTAAACTGACTGGGTTGTGGAGGTCTGATAGGCAGTCGCTCCATGTAAAATACTGATTCAGCTGCATCCGGTTCGACTGGAAGCCGACCCGAACATACTTGGGAAAAGGCTAGGCAGATGATGATGATGATGTTACTTAAAACTAAATCTAACACTCTGTAGTCTGCATTAAGGATATTGTTAAGTTGGTGAAGTTCATTAACCTACAAAAAGTCTACAAATGAGTATATCTCAGTGAGTTTTCATAGTATCAGTAACCTATGTGCTATTCCATACCATAATACATCTGTGTGCTAAATATGCAGAGCCATCCAGCAGTTCAGCCCCCCTAGCCAAGTCGCAAACGATAATCGTAAACGCTCGGTAGGTACCAATAGATTTTCAACTTTATACCTCAGAGCCTTAAGTTGAAAATCTATTAAAGATTTCTAAGCGTTGATGAACGAAAACGCTATACAATCTTCATTAGATCTTCAACTCAAAACCAAGCACATAAAGTTGAAGATCTATTAAAGCCTACTCAGCGTTTGCGTTTATCGTTTGTTACATGGCTACAGGGGCTGGCGAGATATAGTTACAAACATCCATTCATCTAAACTTTCGCTTTTGTAATAGTAGTAAGATCTACTCACAATGCTTTCCTTCTACACTGCCTCATTAGCCTAGTGGTCCTAAGCACGACTGCTACGCTAGAGGTCCTAGGTTCGATTCTCAGGTCGAGCAAAAATGTGTAAATAAATAAATAAATATACCGGCGAGCTGTGGGTGTACATTGGTACACCTCTGCCTAACCCTTCGGGGAATACAGGCGTGATGGTTTTTATATGTTTTCCTTCATCGATGTCAATGATTCTAAAAGTCTTATTACCATTTGCCTGTGCATGGTAGCGGGCCTACATCCCATAATCATTTCCATTTCCTACACCCCATTTCCTTCCCTTACCGTTGTGATGTCCCAGTTGTTAGACGCCCACGATACGCCCAGATAAGTTGCGGTTTCGATACCGAGCCAGTACCAATGTGACTTTTCAATGTATATGTACCTACTTCTTAAGTTTATCTTGAACATGACTAACATCGGTAAAGCAAAATCATCATCATCATCATATCAGCCGTAGAACGTCCACTGCTTCTTCTTAGCGTTTCGATGACAAACTATATTATAATAAATAAATAAATAAATATACTATTATTATAAATTATATTGATGCGGCCACTGCTGGATATAGGCCTCGCATAGATTTCTAAAAGGACCGGTTAGAAGCGGTGTGCATTCAGCGTTTTCCTGCGGACTTTATCAGGACTCCTGACTACCTTGCGGTGACATGTGTTCAGGCCTTAACGCCTTTAGTAAAAGTGATAGCAAACATACACTGCGTCCTATGAGTTACTGAAGCAATTAATTAGGAGTAGTATTTTTTTCTTTCAAGTGTACTGTATACGAACGTCACTTGCCTACCAATCGTCATACTTATAACATTGTATTTTTGCAATAAATGTATTATGTAATTCTGGGGACTTTTAATTGGCACCAGTGTATCCGCTAAAGATATAACATGGTGGCCCATGAGGGGAACAAAGAATAATCCGCGAAACTAAAGAAAAAACCAAGTTCAATTAAATCGGTACGAGTACGACACGTGCGCAGCGGCAACGACCTTCAAGATTTGGAGCCTTGCAGTGGAGGACAAAAGCCACAGGTTCCAGCGTTTGGAGGACTGTCACCTGGTCAATTTAAGGAGCCAGGATTCGAGCAGTGGTGCAGCCAAAGCATCACATCGAGCAGAGCGTCGACGTGTCGCCTCAAAGTTAAGTGCCCATCCTTTGTTTAAAATCCATCCATTCATCCAAAATACCCATAATACTTATTGGAATACTGAGAATAGCATTCCGTTTGTGTAAATTAAAGAATTTTCGTGCATATTAGTGCCGAAATTCCCTAAGAATTGCATATTGCATCAGATATTTTTCTTTTTTCTTCTACCTTCAATAATAAATAAAATTGTTAAAAATATTAGAATAACGATTAGAGTACGTCGTTAAAGTATACCGAACGCTAATTAAGTAATTTCCTATCCTGCTTCTTTATTAAATTCAGATTTCAGATAAAATAGGCTCAGTCTGACCTCTTCTAGGAATTTCATGTTTTGTGCTGGCATTTAGTTGTACGTATTGTGCCGACTATTCCAGGTCACGTCCCCCGTTGAGCGATACTGGTCACCCGGCTTGAGCGAAAGTTTCCGACCGTCCGGTTGGCGTACAGCTGATCGTGCGCACCGGCTTCCTTAACGACAGGTGACACCGAGACGAGGAACGTGAGCCAATTCATTCAATTCATTCATTCATTCACTCATTTTCTCAGTTTTATTGTGGAAGTTAGTCCAGTATCATTTTTAAGGTTTATATAACTATTTATTCACAATGGCTGAAAATAAACAACGTTACAAAGAATTGTTTACAAAAAGATCGTCCGCTAAAGGACAGATCACTAAATTTAGAAATTATTTAAGTAATATTTCTAAAGAAAATGAGCTGAATGATATTCAATTAACCGAACTAAACTTAAAACTTGCAAAGTTTGAGTCATTATCTGTTAGGGTTGATGACTTGCAAACTGAAATAGAGGTTCTGAGTCCTGAAAACATTGCAGCTGAAATTGACGAGCGCGATAATATTGAGAGAGAAATAATAATGAACATAGCCACTGCTAAGAATTTGGTTGCCATGTTTTCTCGAAAAAGTGAATGCGAACAAAGACGCAATTCTGCCCATAATAGTTCATGTTGTGTAGACGATCACCACAGTGTGGGGTTGAAACTCCCTCAGATTCAAATCACACGGTTTAACGGTGACTATTTCCGTTGGTTGGAGTTTAGAGACACTTTTGAGAGCTTAATTCATAACAATGATCGTATTCCCGAAATTAATAAATTTCATTATTTACATTCATATTTACAAGGCGACGCAGCCAGAATTATTACTAACCTTGAGGTTTCCGCAAACAATTACGCAGAAGCATGGAAGCTGCTTTGTGACCGCTACAATAATAACAGATTATTAATAGACCACCATCTTAATTCGTTAATAAATATAAAGCAACTTCCCCGTGAATCAGAGCGATCTCTAAGATATTTAGTCGATCATATTTCAAAAAATCTACGCGCCTTGGTCAGCCTAGGACAACCAACTGATAATTGGGACGTTTTGATCATATTCATATTGTCATCTAAGCTGGATAGTCATACATTGCTGAAATGGGAGGAGCATCGTAACGGTATACCAAATGCGAATCTAAACTTTGAACAATTCTTTAAATTTCTCACAGACCGCGCAAACGTGCTCGAGTCTGCAAATCGCAATAACAATCATTCTGATAATATTATGGCTTCAAAGACTTCTACGACTCCTCAGCGTTTTATTCCTAACAATAAACATTCAAATCATAATAATAACTCAAATAGTCAAAGAAAGGGCCAGGATAGTGCAATTAAATCGTTTGCAAGCACTAGCAATAATAATAATAAAAATAAAGGGTCAAAGGGATTTTCATGTATCATTTGTGACGAAGGTCATAGAATCTATGATTGCCCAACTTTCAAGGCCAAAGGCATTGATGACAGAATGACGGATGTTGCAAAATATAAATTATGCACAAACTGTTTAAGACAGGGTCACTACGTAAAAGACTGTCGCTTTAGGTCTTGCCAAGAGCCTGATTGTAATGAGAGACACAATAGCCTGCTACACCGTCCGACAACATTGGCAAGTCAGCTCGCCACGGTCGAAGAACCAGGTGAGATAGTAGCAAGTTATTGTGATAAAAACACAAGTCAAATTATTTTATCGACTGCAATGGTTGAGGCATTGAATCCATTTGATCAGCAAAAGGTCAAAGTTCGTGCTTTATTGGATTGTGGCAGTCAATCGTCTTTCATAACTGAGTCCCTAAAGATCAGATTATCATTAAAGTCGCATCCCATTGACACTATTAAGGTCATTGGCATAGGCAACACATCAATAAGAAATGTTGTTGAAAGCTGTAATATTAAATTACAGTCAATAAATAGTAAGTTTAGCATAAACTGCTCATGTCTTGTATTAAAAGAACTGACGGGTCGATTGCCAAAGATCCCCATCGATATCAGCCTATTGAAGCTGCCTGAGAATATCCAGCTGGCTGATCCCATGTTTAATCGGCCAGCCAACGTAGATGTTTTAATAGGTGCGGACCTATTTTGGGACATTTTAGGCAATGAACAGTTTTCTTTAGGGGTCAATAATCCTAAGCTACGAAGTTCACAGCTAGGATGGATAGTATCGGGTCCCATTCATTCAGTGACGCCACACAAAAGGGTACACTGTAATCATGGCATAATTTCCAAAACCAGTGATAACAACGATACTATTGAAAAAATGTTACCTAAGTTCTGGGATTTGGAAGAAATTCCAGGAAAATCAATTACGAACGATGACGAAGGTGAGTGCGAAAAACACTTTGTCACTCACACCACCAGAACCAGCACAGGGAGATTTTGCGTAAAATTACCGCTTAAGGATAGTACTGATTGTTTAGGCGACACCTACAAGTTAGCTAAGAGACGCTTTATTAATATGGAAAAACGTTTAAAACGAAACCATAACTTAAAATTAGAATATACCAAATTCATTAAGGAATACGAAGAGTTAGGCCACTTATCGGTATTAAATGTTAATTTAAACAATAGCTTAAGCCCAAGCTACTACCTGTGCCACCACGCAGTTCTAAAACAGGAAAGCGAATCAACTAAGGTACGTGTAGTTTTTGATGGTTCCGCTCCCTCCACTTCCGGTTGCTCACTTAATGATATATTAATGGTGGGTCCAAACGTACAGGACACTTTGTTTTCTATTTTAATACGGTCCAGGCAATACAAGTACTTACTCACCGGAGATATAGAAAAAATGTATCGCCAAATATTGGTGCACGAAGATGATAGGCATTTACAACTTATACTATGGAGAGGAGAGGAATCTGAACCCATACAGACGCTTATTCTCAATACTTTGACCTACGGAACAGCAAGCGCAAGTTACTTAAGCACACGCTGTCTGTGGCAGGTAGGGCAGGAACAGAACAATGATCTCATTAAAGATATTATTCAAAAGGACTTTTACGTTGATGACTTGATAACGGGTTCGAATGATTCGCAGCAACTAATTTATATACACAAAACTGTATCGGAAGCATTAAAATCAGGTTGTTTCAATTTAAGAAAGTTTAAAACTAACCACCCTTCTATTTTTGATAATGTTATTGTGAATGAACAAGACAAGTTAATTTTTAGCGAGTCCTCAAGTACACTGGGGTTGGGCTGGACACCTTCTAATGATACCTTACACTTTCCAGTAAAAGGATTTTCACATGATAATAATCAAATAATAACAAAACGATTTATCATGTCAAACGCTTTCAAGATATTTGATCCATTGGGTATATTAAGCCCTATTGTAGTGATACCGAAGATAATGTTGCAAAGGCTTTGGCAACAAAAACTGGATTGGGATCAGCCAGTCCCTCAGGAGGTAAGAGGCGACTGGATTAAATTTTCTGAAAGCATAAAATATTTGTCTTCTTTACAAGTGCCAAGGCTAGTTCTAGGTGACTCATTTAAATACATCGAGCTACACTCGTTCAGCGATGCCTCACAAAATGCGTATGGTGCGTGCATTTATATGAAAACGATTAGCTGTAATGGTGACGTCACAGTTAGATTATTGTGCGCGAAGTCAAAGGTGGCTCCAGTGAAAACCACCACCATACCTCGCCTGGAGCTGTGCGCGGCCTTACTTGCTGCTAAACTTACAAAATCTGTAATCAACTCACTTCGGTACAAGCCGGATAAGCTAGTGCACTGGTGCGATTCTACCATAGTGTTGTGTTGGATTCGTAGCGATCTCAGAAATTTAAAGATGTTCGTAGCAAATCGTATTATGGAAATTAAGGAACTAACGTCTAGTTCTGCGTGGCGATATGTTCCGACGGACTTTAACCCTGCTGACTTAATATCAAGGGGAGTAGACGCTAAACGTTTGATAGCAATGGCACTGTGGTGGACAGGGCCTAGTTTTTTATTAAAAAATGAATCTGAATGGCCTAAGTTAAACGTCAATGAAATGAATCAAAACGAGCTACCAGAGTTAAAGGTTCACCATTCAGTAATAAGTGATCATCCCGTCATTGACTTTGATAAATATTCATCTTTAACGAAGTTACAAAGATCATTTGCTTATGTTTGTAGATTTATATTTAACCTTAGAAACAAACATAACAAGCGCGCAGGTACGTTGTCAGTTAACGAACTGCGTGACTCATTCTATTCACTATGCGTTATCTCTCAAGGCCAGTCATTCCCTATTGAATACGAGCTACTAGTGAAAGGTAAATCTTTAAATAATAAAAATAAGTTATTATCGTTATCGCCGTTCTTAGACGAGCATAGGTTAATTCGTGTCGGTGGACGAATAGATGCGTCAGCTCACTCTTTTGAAAAGAAGCATCCAATTTTACTTCATGCTTCACATAAATTAACCAAATTATATTTTCAAAGAGAACATGTAAACAATATGCATGCTGGCCCGCAACTGTTGTTGGCGTCTGTGCGAGAAGCAGTGTGGCCAATCAACGGTAGGTGTCTTGCGAGACGCACAGTCAATAATTGCGTAAGATGTAGACGATTACGAGGTGTAACGTTACAACCTATAATGGGTAACTTACCGCCTCAGCGCATAACACCTGACTACCCCTTTTTATCTGTTGGTTTGGACTTTGCTGGCCCATTTTATATTATCAATCGTAAAGGCCGTGGGAGTCGTGTAGTGAAATGTTATTTATGTCTTTTTGTTTGTTTGCGTTACAAGTGCATCCACCTAGAGGCTGTCAGCGACTTAACAAAAGAGGCATTTATAATGACACTCAGGCGGTTTATAGCTCGTCGAGGCAAGCCAACGGAAATATTCAGCGACAACGGGGGCAACTTTGTAGCTGCCGCAAGGGAAATAGGCGCGTTCATAAGGGATCACCAGGCGCCTCTGTATGATTTTGCAAGTCAACAATCAATTACTTTTAAATTTATTCCGGCTTACACTCCTCATTTCGGTGGCATATGGGAAGCCGGGGTTAAGTCGGCGAAGTATTTTTTAAAACGGGTTATCGGTGATAGCCACTTCACTTTTGAAGAAATCTCAACTTTGTTTACACAAGTGGAGGCGATTCTCAATAGCCGTCCCTTGTGTCCAATCTCATCCAATCCTAACGACCTCCTTCCCCTCTCCCCAGGGCACTTTATCATTGGGAGGCCGTTGACCGCTCTGCCAACACCCAACCTTGTGGAAGTCAAGGAAAGTCAGCTGCGGCGGTACCAGCGCCTAGAGAAGACTCAGCATCATTTTTGGAAAAGGTGGCAAAAGGAATATCTGTGTGAATTGCAACAGAGGACAAAGTGGCGAACAGATACGTCGCGCCTGAACGTCGGAGATATGGTGCTCCTAGCAGACGACAACGCACCCCCTCTTGCATGGAAACTGGGACGCGTTCTTCGCCTTATAGCTGGATCTGATGGGGTATCTCGAGTAGCCGACATCCACACCAACAAAGGCTGCGTGCGACGGTCACTAGTACGGCTTTGCAGACTTCCTACAGCAGAGGAGCTCAAGGATTGAAAGATATCTTTCAATGGCCGGGAGTATGTTCAGGCCTTAACGCCTTTAGTAAAAGTGATAGCAAACATACACTGCGTCCTATGAGTTACTGAAGCAATTAATTAGGAGTAGTATTTTTTTCTTTCAAGTGTACTGTATACGAACGTCACTTGCCTACCAATCGTCATACTTATAACATTGTATTTTTGCAATAAATGTATTATGTAATTCTGGGGACTTTTAATTGGCACCAGTGTATCCGCTAAAGATATAACAACATGGACATTTAATTAAGATAAATTCTAAATCGTCGATCAGCCTTCAGCAAGCGTAGCGATCTATGCACATCTGTGGATAAAAAGAGGCCTTTGATGTAAATTTTAACTAGATGCTTATGACTCAGTTATTACTTATTTGTATGCACTTCACTATACCTGTTATTACTTTATGCATGGTGGGCCATAAACATGATTATGAAAGATATAAATAAACAACAACAATACAATTAACTAAATAGTTTTGAAAACATATTTCTATGAAGTATTGCGTAGGTATGTATATAATAACGTTATCACAGTGTTAGTATAATAGCTACCTGCAAGCCTAAAAAATGTTTTCCCACCTGTTAAATACACACATACGCTTACATAATGCGTGAGTACGTACAACACACACGTAGGTATACAATTATATACATAAATAAATAAATGTGTGAATGTAGCAGTCACGCGCAAACATTGCCCGCCGCCCAACCGCACCAGACATTTGGACTTCGTTCAAAGTGCTATAGGTAAGTCAACTAATTACCAACGTGATTATACTAACCTCCCCTTTTCATTTATTAACATAACCTTAGCATCTCTGATTACAAACCATACATATAACCTCCAGAACTAGAGAACGGGCCTATAGTTTTAACTGATGACGCGAAATACTCACCAAAAATAAATTCATGCTCGATCTTATATTTAGCGCGCCTGCGCGGACTCAGACGTGTCGGCCAGTTGAACCCGGATTCAGTGCAGATCGCCAATCGGTATAGATCGGAAAAAAAAATAAAAAACAAAAAAAAATACGCGCCTAGTGCATCCCATGTCAACAAACAACACCAGGGATGGTGAGCCGAGGACTCGCGAGAGAACTGGCCTGAACGCTTCAAGGTAACATCGGTGCATTAGTCCAAAATAATCTGTTGGCCAATGATCATAGTACACAACTTATTCACACCTATTTCTACACGAGCCCACGCAAACATAACGTGTTTTCAGTCAGAGATACTCACATTGAAACGAAATGTTGTGTTCTTAGTTTATATGGTGAAAAAGTGAACATTTTGCGGGGTTCGTGCATTAATAATTAAAAAATATCATAAAAACCCCTCACAAAACATTGTGTGCTGCAAAGTTTTATATAGAAAATAGTTTTCAAGTTCATTAATTAATTCAATAAATAAACATATGGAATCTGAATTGTCACCAGATAAAGAGAAAGATTTACCAGCTGTGCCTATAAAAACATATCAATGGGAAGATTTGAGAAGAGCTCGTGAAGCGGGAAGGTACCCATGGACGCACCTACTAAAGGAACCACTTCAAGGTGAAATAACTGCAGAAGATATTATCAGAGAAACCACGCCGAGAAGAAGTATGTCACGAGAATTTTCACGGTCTCGAACACGCTCGCCAGTAGATGGCGACGCGCAAAGGATACTTAACCTTGATTCTTCACCTGGAAGTAGCCGCAAGCATGGCGAAGAAGGTGAAGATGAGGGAGTACATGTACCGAATTTCTCAAAGGAAATATCGCAAGATTCCGAAGAAGATGTCATAAATCAGGCGATGAAAGCATATGTAGTTAAAGGCCCCGAAAACCAAGCTAGTACCCACTTAGCTAAGCCAGTTGAAATACCTAAAAATGTGTCCCCCAAAGGTATACTCAAACGCCGAGTACCAGATCAACAATATAGCATAGGAGTAACATCAGAAACAAGGGAAAAAACAAAATGTTGTCACCCTTTGGTAAATAAAATAAAACATTTAGCTGATAAAACCTTACAAAAACTTGAACGAAATGAAAATGAAAAATCACCCATTTCAAAACGTAAAAAAAACGATGATTCACAAGAAATAAGGCAATTGAGGTCATCGCCTGGTGCTGTCAGAAGACAAAAATTTGGTGCAATCAAATTAGGAAGCTCTGATGAAATGAGTAAAACTATGATTGTAGATACACCACCACCAAGGAAAAAGAAAGAGCATATTTACGAAGACATAGAGGATGGCAAAGATGTCCATTTCTCACCAGATGTGGATAAGCAAGGTGCTAACAGAATGGATGATGAAAGTAGGAGTAACAGCAACAAGGAAAATGAAAGCCTGTTGGAGAAGAAGTCGATCTCTTCCCAAGATCCTAGCTTAGTAATCGAAAATACTAGCCTCAAATCCGCAGAACATGTCATGGAAAAGTTGCATAAAATGGATAACGTAAACAAAGAAGCTGTGATTTTGGATGAAGAAATGGATCCAGATGAACCCAACGTAGACGAAATATTTCAAAACCAATTAGATGAAAGAGGACCAAGCAATGAATCTCCCAACATAACTATAACAGAATTAACAGGAGAAGATGCAGAGGTGATTGGAGACCAGCCTGCTGCAACGCCTATTGAATCGTCACCCAGCCCCAGCCCACACGACGCCACCGATAGACAAAATATAGAGTACCCAAGAAAATGGTCTAAACCCAGCAGGTAAATATGTCTTGTCATTATTTAACATTACAAATAACTCTTTTGTCAGTAGTAGTAGTACATCATACGTAACTGTGACATAACAACGTATTCAACACATGCAAAGCGAACGCGCTAGCTTCTGACTGTTTGATAAATATAGCTCGGTCCGACCGATCTTCCTGCACATTGGGGAAGCTCTTTAAAATTGTCATCAGTGATCAGTGCTCGCGGCTGCTTTCACGTCCGTGATTAGTTCATTTACTGTCCAGCTTTGACAAACACGCTTAATGACTCATTGCCCGTGTGCAAATGACAGTTCGACTAGTTTACGGGAAACGAGTAACTAAAATAAAAATGCCCTGGATTCGGTAGTCGGTAGTTATGACTACACTTCGGCGATGGACATCCGAAGGTGGCACTCCTATAGAGCGGCCTGTGAGGCCGACCCGAGAAGGCAGCGCTCAGATATATACTCCAGACGTCCGATGCGGTTGTCAGTTTTTTCAATGTGACTCGCTCCTCCCAGAGAGAGTGAATCCAGTGGGTACTAGACCGACGTCGCGAGCTAGTAATTTAATTTCGTACGAAAGGTAAGTCAAACCACCTACATTCATTTTCAACGGTTTTGATGACATTTTACCACTAAAATTACAAACTGCAAAATAATATGAACAACGTCTTTCGCCCGGTGGCTGCGGCTAAAACGAGCGCCGGCTGTTGGCCTAATTGTGACTCGAGCTACGTGTGAGTGAAGTTTAAATATAACTCAAATCTTCAGCGACGAATCACAAATTTTGCGATTTGCATTTATTTTTTATGTCATGCTCTTTATTAAACTTTATGCTCTGCGACTGATTTACTGCTATTCAAAAAGTATTTTTGTTAGTTTTGCGATTGTATGTCATAAACACGCTACGCCATGCATAAGTATTAGTTGCGTATATACTAAAATGTTGTTAATTTATTGCAGTGATCACGAATATGAAATCATCGAAAAGCCACCGCCGAACATCATTTACACTTCTCCTAGTGTAGATGAGAAACCAATTCAATTGGTTAAAACGGATGATGAGTTGTCAAGTACCACTTCTCTGGAGAGAAAATGTTTACAGCATGCATCAGATGACGAAGAACAATTAGATGAAAATTTACATTCAAAATATGACGATAAGAACGAAGAAATGATAAGCGCAGAAGCACTTCAAAAAGATATAGAAGACAGATATTTCGTAAATACTCCATCTACAATATCGCGCACAGAATGTGAAGTTAGTACGAGTCAGGTTGACTCGTCAGCACTGGAACAGTTACCATTAAAACGCGACAGCCGGTCCAAGAATGCTGAGAGCACTGACAGTAAAATTCAGCAGCGCATCAGAGAAGGTACGGGTAAATTAAAATCGCAAGCTGGTAAATTAAAATCAAAATTACAAAGCATAAAATCAAAGCAGTTTAACATGCCTGAACGACCTAAATTCAAAATGCCTCAAAGGCCTAAGATATCTCTTCCTGATCGACCTAAATTTTCATTACCAGATAGAAGGAAATTTAGTTTACCTGATCGACCTAAGTTTAATATAGCTGAAAAACTCAATCGATCTAAATTCACATTGCCAGACAGGCCTAAGTTTTCCGTTCCAGATCTTCCTAAATTCAGAATGCCAGATAGACCTAAATTAAACTTTCCTAGTCTTGGTAGGAAAAAAGAATACAATGTAACTAACGACTCCACGGATTCAAACGTGGAACCTACAGATGTTGCTACCGTAGATTTTGAAAGTAGGACTTATCCCAGGCTATTTAATAGAAAGAAGAAGTCGGAACTGCCCAAAACATCTTCATCACCGACATTAAACAGGGAAGATACACCACCACCTACGTTTACATTCACCAGGGTTAAAAAAAGTAAAGATGAACCAACTTATATCCCTGATAGTCCTGAAGAGCCTCGAGAATACGGAAATATGGATAATGATGATGCTAACTATGATATGGAAAATAGCCGGCGAGTTGAGACCACCTACGATTTTGATAAGGTCGACAGCGAATATATGGACGATGAACCTGAACCTTCTCATTTGGAGGACGAACGTAATGCTGCATCCACACCCGACATATCACCATCTAAACAAGAATACACACATGTCATAACCGAAATAAATAATGACGAATTTTTTGTTCGACCGAGAGGTATTTCTCGCGAAGATATTCAAGCAAGAGAATATTTGAGCGATGAAACACGAAAAGCGTTCCAGAACCCGAAAAATATTCTCTCAATGATAGGGAGCAACTCGGGAATGCACGACGACAATATGTACGTCAACGATGCGGACGCTGATCCTGAGCTGATCGATGACAACGAACCGATGAGGTATTCTACAGAAGATTTGAATGATAAAGATGATGGTTATTACACATTTCCACCAGTAAGGCCGTCAAGGGCTAAGCGGAAGAAGAAAGAGGAGGCAGCGACTCCATACATGGACGACAGTGTCAATGCCAGTATGCAATTTAGTGAGGTAGACTTGGGGCTGACTGATGATCATCAAAGCGAACATATAAGTTGTGACGTGGAAGATAACATTGATATGCACATTAACAATCACCTTGATTTCACTCCTACCACAGACTTGCATTCTATACACGAATACGCAAATGATGACGTTATCCAATACCCGGAGAATGTGCCGATTCAGTCACAAACTTTGCCGATGCCTCCAAAAAGGAAGAAGAGGTTTAATAAAAAGGACTTTAAGCATTCATCTCTGAACGACTTCAACAACATGCCGGCTTCGGAGCTATGGGAACAACCGCAGGAACATGAGAACACTGATGATGTGAGTATTACAGTAAATCTCATACTAATGCTTGCTATAATCCGGTTTGTGTGTTGGTACTTAAACAAAATGATTATTTTTTTACCACAAAGGTAGAAAAGATAAACACATGTTTAATGAAATAACAATAAGATCATACTTAATTAAAAATATATACATAATTATAGTACTTTCCGTAATCTTTGATTACCCTTGACCAACAATAGATGTAAAATATGATAATTTTACTATAACTTCCTCGGTCTCTAGTAAATTTTATGAATATACTATTTTATTCCCACAAAACATAAAAGTTGTCTAAGATAAGAATTGCTATAAATACCAACGTTTAACAAATATCATGAAGTAAAAATATTATTAACAAAAAAAAACGCTTCAAGTTCATAATAATGCGCAAAAAATACAAAGCTTATCTTGCTCGGTTTAACAAAATAATAAGGTTGGTTAAGATAGCTCCTAATACTTATTAAGTAAAGCTCAAAATTGAAACGTTTACCATCTGATATTTTCTGTGTTTTATTCTGGCGTTCTTCCAGCGAATCTATACATAGGGATGGACTTGGATTGTATTTTTGGACATTGTGTTTCAATTGGTTTGTTGACCTAGATAACGAAAATATAAACAAATACACCAAAGTGTTCATACACCAAAGTACAGAATTTTGTATCGGGTTATCAAATAAAATAATTTATTTCAATCTAGCTATACCTCCCACGTTTTATTTTTGTTTAATGCTCCGCTCCCGTGTGCCGTAGCGTGATGTTAAATCATCATCATTACATAGTATAAAACAAAGTCGCCCTTTTCCCCTTGTACGCGTTAATCTTTAAAACTACGCAACGGATTTTAATGCGGTTTTTTTTAATAGATAGAGTGGTTAAAGAGGAAGGTTTATATGTATAATAACATCCATTAAATAGCGGAGAAATACTGTTATATTTAAGGTTTCTAATGTGATGTCGTAAATAATTTCATTTTTTTCCGCTTACATTGCAAACGCTGGCAGAACCCTACGAGATTTATCAAAATAATGTACTAAGTATTGTAAACGTTGAAAAGGTCTACAGAAAAGTCCGCGATGGTATATGTCTATCTCTTATGGATATCCCACAATAACACTTTTAAGCGACTTTAACCAATACAGCATTAATCCTTATCAAATTAAATACCTTAAATACATTGTTGATTTAATATAGATCTGTTTGGCCTTCTACAGCATATGATTTAAACGAATATTTTAGAAGATATTACAGATTAAAAATTGCGGGACGTAGCGTTTGCGGCGGAGCGGGCCGTATTTAGTATCAGCATTGCATCCGTGCGAAGCCGGGGCGGGTCGCTAGTAGCGTATAATCTCCTCAATAAACGGGCTAGTAGTTTCTGAAAAAAAGCGTTCAATAAACCAAAAATCTCTTTAGCTAGATCTTTTGGTATAGATTAATAATGTACAGGCACTTTTGAATTGTTAAGGAGTTAGTCAGGACGAACAAGAAACTCCATGAACACTCACCTTAGAAAATCAATAAATAATACACATTTAGGTTACATCACTTAAGTTAAATCTACGGCTAGATACAGTGTGCGAGTAAAGTAACAAGTCGTGTACGTTAAAAGGATTCTAAAGTAAAATCTTACTACTAATAAAAATGCAAAAGTTTCGATGGATAGACGTTTTGTTATTTAATCACGCCAAATTAACTGAACGTTGCTGGATGATCCTTGGAACGAAGATAGTTTGGAATTTAACATAGGCTACTCTTTAACCCGATAAAATGTATTTCTCCCGTCGGATAATTTTTTGGTTTAATACCGAAGTACAAGAAGACGAAGTTGTGGGCTGCCGTGCGATTCTCTAACATATTTCAACGTTGCGCTCGACGTTGAGCTCGTCGACGACGCTACTGTCAAATCAACTTTAGGCACAACGCATAGAGTTGATTTGACAGTAGCGTCGTCCACGAGCTCAACGTTGAGCGCAACGTTGAAATATGTTAGAGAATCGCACGGCAGAAGCTAGTATAATGGTGGATCCACACGACACAGACTTTTGTCTGTACAGACATCTGCACAGACTATAAAGTCTGAGTAAAAATTTTTACTCAGAGGTCTTTACCAAATGTCTGTGCAGACTTTTCATCAGTTCAGACTTCGATTTTAATGAATAAATTAAGTAATTCAATAATCATGAGTTTTGCTTCGACAATCGTACAGATAAATGTACGCAGACTTCCGACTTTTCTGATACACCGACATTTGTCTGCTGATTTGTTGTACAGACAAAATTCTATAGAAGCCTGTGTTAAGTCTGTGTCGTGTGGACCCACCATTACAGTATTTAAGACATGACCTGTCCTAATTGATTGCTATTATTATACAGATATGTAATTTTCCTGTAATATCCAAAGGTAGGTTATAGACAGACTATGTGCTTACACTTACCATATACTATCACGCCTGTATTCCCCGAAGGGTTAGGCAGAGGTGTAACTAATATTCACCCGCCGGTACGTTTAGGTCTTATGTAACAGGGGACGAGCCTATTGCCATTAACCGGGCATAAATCCTACCTCCAAGCTGCTACTGAGAATTTCATAGAAAAGCCAATAACACTTTTTGCCCGACCTGCGAATCGAATCCAAGACCTCTAGCGTAGCAGTCACGCTTAGCACCACAAAGCTAACGAGGTACTTAGTGCTTACCTACCTACACATACGTCAATAAAGAATGTATTTTCAGAAACACTCAAAAGAATCATTTGTCATTCGTGCGTACCAAGGTAACAAATAAATATGCTAAACAGAAAGTTAAATATAATATGCTAATATAGCGAAAAACCTTCATCAATATACCTTAGTTTGGCGTTCTAGAATAGGGAATTATGCAAGAAATATTTAAATAATTAATCCTCATTCATGTAATAAACAGTAAAACAATTTTTCGAATAACTATAAAATTAAAAAAAGAATAAAGATATAAGTCATTGAAGATTTGTTTCTATCTCTTTCTAGTAAAACAAAATTGAACTTTGACTTTATTTATATGCCCGTAGTGTTTCACAGTCCTGAGCTCGTGGCTAAATAATTACAGCCGCATAGACCGATCTTCCGGGTTAGGCCACGCTTGCCGAGGTTGGTCTGTGGATGGGTGACCATTTACCATAGCGAGTTTCCTCCGTGCCTCGGAAAGCACGTAAAGCCCGGCTGTCATTTGTAGATTTTTGACACTCGTTACTGTTAGTCAGAAGCCAGAAAGTCTGACAACCAGTCTTACCAAGAGTATCGTATTACCCATTACTGGGTTGTGGAGGTCTGATAGGCAGTCACTCCATGTAAAATACTGATATTCAGCTGCATCCGATTCGACTGGAAGCCGACCCCAACATAGTTGGGAAAAGGCTAGGCAGAGATGAGTGTTTCAGTTTCACAGTTCATGTCGGATCTCTCTCTCTAATCGGTTCGCAATTAAAAGTTTTAAATGCTTATATGCGCCGTATTTCTTGGCCGATTTTAATTTTTATTGCATTTTTGTTATCTTTACTACGATATTTTTTTTATATGTTGTAAATAACTCATCCATCACGCCTGTATTCCCGGAAGGGTTAGGCAGCGGTGTAACAATGTACACCCACAGTTCGCCGGTATATTTAGGTCCCATGTTATAGGGGGGCGGCCTATGGTATATTGTAAATTTGTAAATAAATGCAATGAAAAAGTCATTATAACCCCTATTAAATTCAGGTATCTGTTAAATTATTCACATTACAAAATCGACATCTTAATGGCAATAAAGGCTTTTTGGATAATCAACCTGAACACAGGACACCTTTTCCAAAACACACATTTTCGCTTAGCTTAGTTCTAGTACTGGTACATAATACAAGCCTGAAAAAATGAGTATATTGCCAAGGATTTAAAGTAAAGACTTATCTATAAATACTTCATGAAAATATATAGCAGTATCATAGTACGAAAATAGCATAGGACTGCATAAAAAAAAATCGTCTCGTACATCTCAGGATTTTGAGCGTAAACGAAATAATAATATTATAGGGATTTTCATGAACTAAAGACATTTCTATAATAATTTATTCAATTGAGCCGTGTATTTTTTTCTCAATTTAATGAAAACCTGAAAATTTCTTGATGATTATTCGATACAAGTTACATCGCTATTTTGAACCTTATGTGTTGCAGCGATGCGTTTTATCTTATTTGTTTTGTTCTTAGGACCTTAAGTAACTAAACAACCTAATTATCTACAGCAGCGGTCGGCAACCTTTTGGCAGGCAAGGGCCACATGGCGGAAAAATGAGGAAGTGGCGGGCCGCGCTTTCACATAATTTTTATCCGACTTCAAAAGGCAGGTTCTCAACTCATCTGTACTTATGTTTTTTTGATTAGAATTTGATGTTTTTTTTTTAATTTTCGTCTTTTTTCGGCAGATCAAGTTTGAAAAATTGGCCTATTGCTTTTTTAGTCGTCTCTAATGGCAATAACCATATTTTTTGGCCTAAAACAAGGGCAAAAGAATTTTTTTCAGCCGCTGAGGACGATACAGAAGGAATAAGAGCGGATTTTTACTGAAAAGTATTAAAACCCTCCATATCTCTTTACTCATGGTTTTCATATAAAAACACCTTGTTGTCTGATACTCAGTCCAAAATACAGTATTCATGGTTTTAGTTTAAGGATAGATGTCCCTTTTTTTTTTTTTTTATAGACGCGAAATCATCAAATAACTTCCCCCGCCCTGGGCGGGGCGGGAGGGAGTGTCAGACTTTTACTGACTAAAACCCGTCTATGTTCCTTCATGTGCCCTTTGCGTTCCGGGGGCGCGGTATCTCTTTCGAACAACCCGCAGCCCCGGCAGGCATCGGCCCTCAGTGGCCCCATCCAAGTTTGCTGACATCTCTTTGAGGCGCGCGTGGAACACGAACGCGCCGTCGACACGGTCTGTTGTTATTCAGTGAACGTACGGACGGTGAGCTACCCATTGCTCACCGTCCACAGACCCGCGCCTACGGTGGCCGGGAGTCGTCTCACGGCTCCCGACGCCCGGAGCGTCAACCGCGGCGGCCGCTGGGACGGGGGACCCTCCTTTCCCTCTCCCGTCCCGCCGCCTCCTTCTCTAGGATTACAGCTTCGCAGAAGGAGGCGACTGCTTCCCATTCCCTCTCGCTCCGGACCAGTGCCGGACGCGAGAGGGCGCCGCCGCCGATGGCCGCCTCGAGGACTCGGCGGTGCTCAGCCCAAGCAGGGCACACCGCCAAAGTATGCTCCACCGTGTCCTCGGGGCGATCCTCGCAATGGTGGCACCGGGCGTTTCCTCCCGCCCGATGAGGTGCAGGAACCTCCCGAACTTTCCATGTCCGGTGAGGACCTGCGTCAGGCGGTAGGTGAGGGCGTCGTGGCGCCGCTCAAGCCACTCCTCAAAGAGGGGACTTACCGCCTCAATCAAGGCGTGCCCTGCACGAGGTTGCGACAGTCGTTCTCTCCATGTCGCCATGAGATCGAGCCGGAGGTCCGTCCGCTGGGCGGCAATTTGCCGCGGCAGCGGAGTTTTCCCCCGGCCTAGTGCCTCCGCGCGCCACTCGTGTAGGCGCGCGAGGACCAGCGCCTCCAGATCCCACGGCGGCAATCCGGCAAGGAGGCTCGCTGCCTCGCCGGAGATCGTGCGGTATCCGCGGATGACCCTTATGGCGATCACCCGCTGGGACGCGTTCAGGTAATGGGCGGCAAGCCGCCTCAAGCCCCGCGCCCACACCGGGGCCCCGTAAAGGGCCATCGAACGCACGACCCCCGCGTAGAGCCTCCGGCAGGAGGCGTTTGGCCCCCTCAAATTGGGCAAGAGCCGCTTGAGAGCGGCCGAAGCCCGTGCCAACTTGGGAGCCAAACGTCGGAAGTGCTCCACGAAGTTCCATCGGCTGTCGAGGACAAGTCCCAGGTACTTCATCGTCAGACCCGACGCCGACGGAAACCCCTCCTACCGTTATTTGGGATCCCGAAGGTGGCGCGTTTCGAAGCCCATGAAAGCACATTACCTCGGACTTGTGCAAGGCTACCTCGAGACCCAATTGCCGGATCCTCTCGACGACTATCGCAACCCCGCGTGTCATAAGGTCGGCCGCCGTCTCGTGCGACCACCCCTGCGCCAAGACCAACGTGTCATCCGCGTAGCAGACTACGCTGGCGCCCTCGGGGAAGTCAGCACGTAGCACCCAGTCGTAGCCGATGTTCCACAGGAGCGGCCCTAACACCGATCCCTGCGGAACACCGCACGACATCTCTCGCCCGTTCCATTCACCATTTCGACCAGGGTAGATCACGGCTCTATCACACAGATAGGCCCCGACCACCCGACGGAGGTAGTTCGGCACCCGGTGGTACCGGAGTGCCTCCCTAATGCAGGACCAGGGCAGGGAGTTAAGCGCATTGGCGATGTCCAGCGACACCGCCAGCACAACCCTGCCCCGGGACACAGCATCCCCCGCCGAGAGAGCTCTCACGCGCATGATGGCATCCACCATAGAGCGCCCCCTGCGGAAGCCGAACTGGCAGTCCGCAAGGTCCGGCCCCATCCCAGACAGGTGCCCGACGAGGCGGCCCGCAATCACTCTTTCAAAGACCTTACCCACCTCGTCGAGCAGCACGATGTGCCGGTATGCGGACGGTGAGTCCGCAGGGCGCCCAGGCTTCCGAATGAGGACCAGCTTCCCCGTCTTCCAACGAAGTGGGAACTAGCCCCTCTCCAAACATGCGCTTAGGAGCCCCTCCAATCGGGGCCCTACAGCCTCTGAGGCCAGGACCCAGGCTTTCCCAGGCAAGCCGTCGGGTCCCGGGGCGGTATTTTTGCCTTTCAGCTTACGTACCGCCACCCTCAGATCTACCCCAGTCACCTAAGGTGTGTCGTCGTCAGTGTGGTCTGCTTCCGGCATCGCAGGCGGCGGAGCCATGGGCGGGGGAGGATGTTCTCCCCGCGAGGGGAACAGAGCGCTCACCACGTCCTCAACGAGCTCCGGCCGGAGACTCTGCGTCAGCGGGGGGGCCCAGGTGCGGATCTTGTCCCGCACCGTCTTGTAAGGGCGCCCCCACGGATCCGCGTTCAGAGTCCCCAGCAACTCCTCGCGGGCCTGAGCCTTGGTCCGCGAGATGGCCTTGTTGAGGGCGGTCTTCGCCTCCCTGTACCCCTCGTACAGCTCCGCCTCAATGGCCGCCGCATTCGGTGGCCGAATGCGGAGTCTGCGATGCCTGGTGTACGGGTGTCGCGCAACGACGCATGCCTCCCGCAGCGCCGAAATCTCTTGCGACCACCAGTACACCTGCCGGCGGGCGCCACCCTGCGGGACTCGGGGCATTGCCACGTCACAAATGTCGGACATGGCCCCCTGGAACCAATGTCCCTTACATCCAATATAGGTATTACATGTGATGCACAAACTTTTTTTAATGTAAATTTTATTAATGGATACGTACTTGGGTACGTAGCACTATATCAACGATAAAGCAACAATAAGTGAAAAAGAAATAAGAAAAACATAATATATAAAACTTGAATGCGAACTTCAAAGTTTTTATATAACCGTACTTATACACATTTCAGTGTAACGTTTGAGGCTGTATTTGAGTGACTATTTTCTTATACGAGTACGTTAGCTTACGCGCCTAAAATCATTAATTTTGGTAAAATGTAAGATTTATAGTGTAATCTACAAAACTGTCGCGGGCCGCAAGGAGGAGAGCCGCGGGCCGCATGCGGCCCGCGGGCCGCGGGTTGCCGACCGCTGATCTACAGTAATAGTATAATAGACATGAAGAGAATCTGGATCTACCAGTCGAATTGGTAACAATATTTTTGTACATGGTAGTCAGATTCATAACAAGGTACAAGGTACCTATATAACATCACGCTCCAGCACAACGCGGGTGAGAAACTACGGGCAGTAGCTACTACAATAAAAACAAACAATATGATCTTTAAAAAACAGCTTCTATTTATTACATGGCAGAACAATGTAATAAACTCGATACCAATCTCTCAGTTCTATCAGAACACAATCAGGCTCTGCTGCTGCTAGTACATTATTGATCACTTGAGATACTTATTTTTGTACCAATTTAAGTACCTATAAGGTATAAGGATGTAACCAGCCAAGAAATGACGCCGCATTGAATGTTATCTAAACCTGAAAATGTTCTCGATTGTTCGTTGGAATGGGCTGTTTACACTAGAAATACTAACGTCTTCACGTGACACATAATTCTACCTGCATTTTGTATTATTTGAAAGCATTAACTTAAGCAGGAAGACGCTAGATGCACGCCGCTTCCAACCGGTCCTTTTGGAAATCTATGGGAGAGGCCTGTGTCTAGCAGTGGACGTCCTGAAGCTGATCTGATGATGATGATTAACTTAATATGTTTTACGTTCCAGATAATTGTTTATCGCACTGAACATGAGTACATCGTGCCGCAAGAGTATGTGCAGTCTACGACCGGTCACAGCCCCGTGCCCCCTCGGCGCAACCGTTCCCGGAGCTCCCGCGGCACCTCTCTCTGCGATGACGACCGCACGTCCCACGGCGCTGAGTCTCTCATACTCGACACTAACTTACCACCTGCAGAGGAGAACGGCATTGAAAGAGAAATTCGCCACGAGAGCCCCGGATATGCAACGGTTGACAAAGGTCCCTACGCACCAAGCAAAGGCGTTAGACGTTCTAAGAGCAAGACCCCACCTAGACGCCGTAAGAGCAATAGCTCAGATCGTAAATACTATACTGTTGGACCCACTAAACCTGTCGGCCCCGATCGACCACCACGGAAGAAGTCATCCACTAGTCTTATGACATTAGATAGCTTTACTAAACGCTCGGTAAGTGGAGATTTAACGCAATACGTTGAAATAGATGAACCGTTTGAAGAGGTCCATAAAGACTTAAACTCTGGAGAAGTTGTAAACAAAATGAAAGATAGACCACTGCCACCTCCACCACGCCCACCAAGAGGTTCAAGGAGAAGAAAGAGAGACAAAAATGATCTTCAGCGAAGCGTATCTGCAGATGCAGAGTCGACTATGGAAGTATCACGTGATTATGATGAGGATCAAACTAAACACGATGATATTTTAGAGATTGAAGTTTCTACTCAGACTGATCCTTTACCAGACGATGTGGAATTTGAATTGGGTATGGATGACAATCTAGACATGTCGATGTCGAGCTCCTTAAGAGACATTATTGATGAAGATTGTATGCTTTCTAAAAGTCAAGCTAGACTAGCTGAAACCCCTCGTGAGTCGCGACCTACTTCCCGTACTGATAAATCCTTAAAACTTTCTGATCCTAAAATGTCTGAATTATCTAAACCAAATCTCGGACGTACATCGCCTACGGTTATATTGGTAGAGAGACGTGTATCGAGTCCCACTAGGATCAACGAACGTGATGTAATGCTAACCGAAGCTTCTTTAACCGTTCAACCCATAGATATTGATGAATCGCAAATCCCAGATGTTCCCCCACTCCCAAGGTCAAGAGGCATTTCAAGTACCAGACAAAGACCTAAAAATATCGCATCGCTCGGAGATGAGCGAGCTCTTGAAAAAGTAAGTGACGCAAGCAGAGAAGTGCAGTTAGATAATTTAGTAACACAACGACTTCAGGTGAAGGATTTAGACGTAGGTCGGCTAAACGTATCCGAACTTCAAGCCAACAAGATTTTGGTTTCGGATATAGAAGGAATGACATTGCAGGTTTCAGAATTAGATTCCAAGTCAGGTCATATTTCTGTAAGTGGAATTGAGTTTTCTCAGTCAGTCATTGACGAGATCGTCAAAAAGTTCGCAGAAATATCTACAGCGCACGCCCCTCCGCCACCACCCCCGGCAACAACTGCTACTCTAGAAGTGATTGAAACTCCAAGGCCAGTTAGTAGAGAAGAACATACCCAAACCGATGACCCACCCGTCGAAAAAGTGGAGGAAATAAAACCAGAAGTGAAACCTTCTCTTGAAGAAGAACCACCTCAAACACCACCCCCACCTAGGCCTCCTAGTGCAGAGGATGCAGGGGCTCCTCCTCAAAGACCACCTCCTCCCGACTTGACTCCGCTATTGTACTCGTATCTCCAGGACATAACCATACCTCCCGCATCTTTCTTTCCTCCTCGATCACTAAGAGAACGGCCTCATTTGGATTTTCATGACCCTCAACACCAGACTCCTCCGCCGCCAACACGACGAGCTAAGAGGAAACCCGCAGCTCCTCATTCAGAATCTAGTTCTGATGACGGTAGACCCCGTCCGTCCCCTCGCCGCATGGGTCCCCCTGTGAGAACGCATGAGCCCTCGATAACCGAAGCAGGTGCGCAATTCCTGCGCGTCTGCCATTCATCGATCAGCAGAACTATAAGGAGCATGTTCAACTCGTTCATGTCGTACATAAGCGGCGCTGAGGACAAGAAGGACATCCAGATGGCGATGGTTATATTCCTCGTGTTGATTGCGGGGCTCATCATGTTCGGACTGAGCGACAGCCGAGCGGTGCACCATCATCACTGGGAGTTCTTCAACCCACCAGACGGGAAACCGTGATCTTGGTGCCACATCGTATATTGGTATAAACTCAATTAATTTTGTAGAATACGAATTAGATTTAAGTTCGACAGGCTTGTTGGACGCGAGTAAGACTTTTCTGTTGATTTTAATTTATGATGAGTACCAGTAACGCGGCTTCTTCAGCCGTCGCGTATGTAAAGAAACATTTATTTATTTGTAACTTGTGATATCTAGTCACCTTTTCTTAACGTTATTATTTTCCAGATTAATGTGAGTGTCAAAGATTATTAAGGTAGCGTCCTAACAAGTCTGGTTTATTGTCGTGAACTGTAAGATGCAAACATTTTAAGAAAAGAAGTAAATAAGCATTTGATGCAAAGCAGACTTTCCACTACAGTTTATTTTTAATGAACACTATAGTTTTTATTTTAAGTGTAAGTATCTTCGTGTATGTGTATTCATATTAGGTTCTGATGGTGTTTGGTCCCACGGCAATCAAAATAATACGAATAACACTTTTAAAAAGTAGTTAAGTAATAACCATTTAATAAATGAAATAAAACAAGGTATTTAAAAAAATAAAAACAATTAAATTGTTGTCTTACATGTAGGCAAGAAAGTAGAAGATAAAAACATTTGTATTATTCTAGTCAATTTAGTTATCAAGTTACCCATTCGAATTAGGCAGCAAATACGATTTGGAAGATCTTTACAAGTTCAATAAAAAATAAATAATTTTTAACTACTTATAGGCCTTAGACACACTTGCATAAAAAATCAATTCATGATCAATTAATACATTTACCGCTATTACAATATGAAAACATCACTGTATCTCTGTCTAATTATTTGCAGTTGACAGAGATAGCTTGATATTTTAAATAGGTAGGTGCAGTGATTTGTGGCGCAAGTGGGTGTTAGTACTCTTTGGCATCTAAAATTAAGATAACAGCAACATAAAAGCTTGAAAGTTTACAAAATTACTTTTATTTTGTATAGAAATGACACTGGCTCCTAATAATGATAGGTTCATCGAGACGCAATGATACAATTTCCAAAAACTAAGCATGGGCACTATAAATAGGATCGACGTCTTTACATGGTACATACGGGGTGTAGACAGACACATCATAATTAGCCTTTTAACTACGCAAGCAGCCTATCATAGCAAGTAACTGAGCAAAAATGCTGGGAGGCGACTTTTGTCGTAGAAGTGAAAAATCACTGCAAATGGTAGCGCGCAATGCAACGCAAGCAACACATTACCAGTACCATATCAATATTATTTTGTGTTTCAGTTGTTGGATTTCCAACTCTCGGCGCTGAGCCGAGCGTTAAAAATCCAACAGCGTACAAGGCAGAGTTATATTGAAATAATACTGCTGCAAGAGATAGTGGTTGGCCTCCTGAAGTCGTTGAAAATTTAGTCAAAACTTATTTTCGAAAAATAACACGTTGGAAAATTTGGATCTTTGAATTTCGATACCCAGAAAATTTTCAGATATGATCCAAAAACAAATGATCGCATTTGATAGTAAGAACTTTTGGCTCGGTTAAGTGTCCTTATACGTCAGTAATACTCTGAGAGTTAAGTACTTATAATCAAAAATATAAAGGCATAACATTATTAGTTGAAAATATTCGGATACTTCAATTCACACTTTGGTCTAGTGATTGCAAAATCAACTTCTGAGTATGAGGCCCTTTTTTTTTTAAAGACGGGAAATCATCAAATAACTTCCCCCGCACTTAGTGTCAGACTTTTACTGACTAAAACCCGTCTATGTTCCTTTCATGTGCCCTTTGCGTTCCGGGGGCGCGGTATCTCTTTCGAACAACCCGCAGCCCCTGAGTATGAGGCCCTGGGCCCTGGGGTAAAGAAATTCTAGTAAAAACTCAATAACACATTACCTGACATAGAAATTGATTCTATGTCAGGTAATGTGTTATTGAGTTTTTACTAGAATTTCTTTACAGCAGCCCCAGTATTTGCCTGATTTACTTAATACTTCAACTAGGGAAGTATGGGTACCTAGCAATCCCGTCGGGGGATGCAGGCATCACATTACGTTACTCTCGTTCATCTCTTACTATGTAAATTGACTGTCCCGAAAATATTAGCATCTAATAATGTTAGCCCATAATTATTATAGAAGTAAACAGTATACAGAATAAAGATAACACAAGTATCAGAGACCTTGTCTTAGAATCCTTTGCAGAACTTTTGCAGCTTTGAGTTAAACTTGTGTTTCGATACGAGCTCAAAAGTTAAGTTACACTTCAATCTTGTTGTTTCTATTCTGTATATTTAGTTGGACTTAGTTACGCAAAAGTGAGCTAACCCACAAGAACCTTAAAATTCGAGTTTTACATACGAAAGCCGTCGTATACATAAACACCTTGTTGAAACATCATCACCTTTGTTTATTCCTGGATATTTTTTACTGAACCAAAATACCGATGTCTTTGGCATGAGTAACTCAATTTCGGGTTTGTTGTGGGTTGGATCAGTTTTGCGTAATTACGTCTAATTTAAAAACAATATATCGTTACCTAGTTATATAACACATTTATCAATTAACCACACTGTTAACGTAGTGTTCAGATGATGTTGTGCATTTTGTACGTATCCTTTTTCTTGTTGTGTAATTGTAAAGGAAAAATTAAAATTTTGTTAAATAAAATGAAGTTTGAATTTGCTTAGTAACTTGTGAAGCAAGCACGTCGCTTCCAACCTGTCCTTTTGGAAATCTATGAGAGAGGCCTATGTCCAGCAAACAAATGGACGTTCTGCGGCTGATATAATGATGACTAACTTTTGAAGAAGCCACGGATTAAAAGATAGTTTTTTTGGGGTTGAAACTTGTGGAAACACTGAACCAATCCCTTCTTCTTCCACCAGTATTGAGCAATCTGTGCAGCTCTGTCATTGCCCTTGTGAATGGTGCAGGTGGTGGGGTACGACGGGCAACTAAGGAGGTATCCCTATCCTTCTAATATTACAAATGCAAAAGTAACTTTGGCTGTCTATTACGCTCGCGTAAATCCCGAATTGATTTTGATGAAATTCAGCACAGAGATAGATTAGACCTTATGGTGAAGGACATAAGCCTTTTGCTTCCATTAAAGCTTCCAACCGCTCCTTTTAGAAATCTATGGGGTAGGCCTATGTCCAGCAGTGGACATCCTGGGGCTGATATGATGATGAAATTAATGTCAAGATGATATATCAAAAAAACTAAGTGCTAAAAATTAAGAAATGAAAGTCAATTTAATTGTAATTTTTTAATACCAAAATTGTGACAAAAGATTAAAAACACAACGAATCATTTTGTTACTCACAACTTCTTTTTTATAAAGGAAAAAGAAAGCATTTCTAGAACGTTTATTACTTATTAGACCGCCATTGAGTTTTGATTCCGATAAATTAAAAAAATTGGATCATTGTATGGAGCACGTGCAGCTATTACGTATCGGATACTAATGAACCTAAATTAGAAGCATTTTTTTAAATTATATATCTAATAAGCGATTTTCTTTTCCTTGACTATTTCAAAGGGTCTTAAGAACTATTAAATGTAATCTAATAATCAAAGCTAATTCTGCTCTAATGATACGGAAATGGTTGCATTATTTTTTGGAGCAGTGAGTGGAGTCTAGACTAGACCACTTGACCTACTTAGATATTTTAAATCAAAGGGAATAAGTACGCAATTATTTAAAAAAAGTCAACTCTGCCATACATTTTGACCGTGTAGGTGTTAGTTACACTTTAGTATGGAACACATGGCTTTTTTTTAACTACTGACGTAACACATGGCTTTTTTTAACGATTGCCCAGTGGCAAGTGACAGTGGCGCCCACCTCATATTTACTGGACAAGTACTATTCATCATCTTCCTGCCCTTAACCCATGTTACTTGGGGTTGGCGCAACACGTTTTCTTCGTCCATACCATCCTGTCAGCCGTCATGCTATCACTCACTCCTTTCTCTTTCATATCATTCTTCACACAATCCATCCATCTTTTCTTTGGCCTCCCTCTTCCTCTCCATCCATCCACATTTATATTCACTAGGACATTTCAGACATCGGTGAAAGAAATCCTCGTGAGGAAACGTGGAGTGGAGATTTCAAGCACTGTGATTGGCCAAACACGGTTCGCTCCTCTCTACTTCGCCCAGGTTCACGCCTGTGGAAACGCACCCTAAATACTGGCTAATCTGACTTGAATGCATCAAATAAGTAGTACTCACGGCTATAGCTGGATGACTTCTAGTATCCACCAGAAGTTGGATAATTGCAGTCATGAGGCAAAGTGTTAGCAGATATATACTAGCTTCTGCCCGCAACTACGTCCGCGTCAAATTCGATATACAAGCTGTTGATTTGCATCCTCGTCAAATTTTAGGAGCTTGTCATAAAAAAAATAGAAGTACTCATGTAAGTTCAAATATAATTACATCAGTAAGTTCAAATATAATTACGATACCTGACCAATATCTAATAAATACTTGTTTTTTTAGTTGCAACTATCAAATAACAGTATAAATATAAATATCTTGGGACAACTCACACACGGCTATCTGATCCCAAGCTAAGCAGAGCTTGTGTTATGGTAACCAGACAACTGATAATTATACATACATATATAATTTATAAATACATACATATTATAGATAAATCACACCCAGACACAGAACAAACAATCATGCTCGTCACACAAAGTTTGTCCTAGGTGGGAATCGAACCCACGACCTCCGGCTTAGCAGTCAGGGTCGCTAACCACGAGACCAACAGGCCCGTCAACCAGTCCATCAGCCCCGCCGACCAGCCGTCAGGCAGTATTCCAGAATACTCCTCTTGCAAAATTCAGAACCGCCCAGTTGCGTATGCCGTAGGCAGAGTTGTCGCGTGGCTATATCAATGTGTACATAGCGCCTAAACCCTCTGGCGAGATGGCTAGCTCAAATTTGAAAACCATGTAAAAAAAAAACAAAACCAGTTTATTTTATTATTGATTCGTGTTAAGAATCACGAGCATAGTTAACTCCTTGAATTTGACGAGGTTGCAATTCAACACCTTGTATTATCTATCCTACATCGACTGCTATGCTAGAGGTCTTAGGTTCGATTCCCAAGTCGAGCAAATGTTATTGGGTTTTTCTGTGAAATTCTCAGTAGCGGCTCAGAGTTAGTATTTGTGCCCGATCAATAAACATACTGGTGAACTGTGGGTGTACACCTCTGCCTAACCCTTCGGGGAATACAGGCGTGATAGTATGTTTATCTCACGAGAAAAGTATATTTTCCGGGGTAAAAAGTATCATAGGTCTTATTCCACAATCCAATCTTTCTCAGTGCCAAATGTCATCCAGAATCTTTTCAGCGGTTTAAACGTGAAAGAGTAACAAACATCCTACCATCCTCACAAACTTTCGCATTTATAAAATTACTAGCTGTGCCCCGCGGTTTCACCCGCGTACGTTAGGTTCTTGGTTACTGATCCGTTCCCGTGGCTCATAGTGCGATGTTATGTAGCCTATAATCTGTTATTCTAAGGTATAAGCTACGGAATGTCTCGCAGAGTCATTATTTTGCTGCGAAGTTATTTTAAAACTGTGATATCTCCTAAGATATTCATTAAAATTAAATGATGTTAAGGGCAATTTTGTTCAAAATTAAACACTTGTGATGAATAACTTAATTTATGTTGATAAGGATTGATACTATGTTCATAAAAACACCTTTGCAAATAATGCATTATTTTAAAACAATTTTTCTGGCCATAAAAATGGCTATAGTGAGTCAACCTTAAAAGTTAGGCATTTACTACCGGGACTTTTTTTTTGCAAATTTTAAGAGGAACAATTCTCTCATACATTATTTTTGCGTAACTTTAACCGTTTACGCAGCGCACGCAACGAAAGCCCTCAAAAGGTTTTTTTTTTTTCGTTTTTGCAACATTCTTCATTGATGCTCCGCTCCAATTGATCGCAGCGTGATGTTATATAGGCTATAACCTTTCTCGATAAATGGACTATCCAACACAAAAAGGATTTTTGAATTCGGACTGGCAGTTCCTGAGATTAGCGCGAACAAACAAACAAACAAACTCTTCAGCTTTATAATATTAATAGTATAGAAAATATTAGTAGGATTAGTAGGACCAAGCGTGGTGATCAATGCTAGTGCCTTCTCTGTATGAAAAGAGAACTTTGCCGGAACAATAATAGGCTGGAACTATTTACGGCAGTAAAATTTCATCGCTGGGTGGGTGTAAAATCATGTATTGAATCTTTGGTAAACGTTTGTGTTTTGTTGTCTCTTCTACAATGTATATAAATAGTCGCCTAGGCAGCAATGGACGCGAGCCAAGACGCTACAAAACTTTGACCTAACCCGGTTTATTACTAAGGTCATCGGGATAGCAACAGTTAGCGCGAAACTATAAAATAATTGCGTAACAGATCTGCTATCACAATACGAAGGATTTTGACGAAAATAAATGATCCTTATCCTTGATGCTTTATATGTTTGTAAAGTTCGTCTGCTCGACTACGTTAATAACCCAATGAATATGTTTTAAATGTCAAAATGAAAGGCATACATTCTGTGTGTTGCGCAATTAGGCTACCGAAACGTAGAAACACGTGATCTGAATCGCAACGACTACTTAGTTTTTAGGTCACTTTATTTAGTCTTCTATCAAATAGGATTTAGTAACTTTAAGTAAATACTTCATATCTAACATATTAAAGCATCTTGGTTTGGAAGAAAATTTATACCACGACACACAAAGGAGTTTTTAAATTAAAAAATAGTTTGTTAAAGGATATTTATTCTTCAAACATAAAACATACTTAAATAATAAAATAATCACTGTCAATGGGACAAGTGCCCTAGAGGCTGGCAGCATTGCTACGTTGTATGGCAATGCTGATTCTTTGGCCCAAGAAAAGGCCAGCCCTCTAGTCATGTGAAGAACCGACCAGTCGCTTAGCGATGTCCCGAAAGACTAGATGAGCACTCGGCCTCGATGACCCCAGTGTTTCAACCCTAAACGGCTCAAACATATAAAGGTAAAAGAAGGTTATTATATTTGCGCCCTTTGAGTTTTTTGGCACCAGACGCAGCCGCTCCAGCACAGCACGTCGTGCTAAAAAGATGGGAATGCGCAAGGGTTTCGACACATGTTGCATCCCACAAAAAAGGCCTTCCCAACTTCTAAGGCAATATAGTCATCCCATCTGGTCTCTTCCCATCGTCGTGTGCCAAGAAAATTGGCTCCAAAACGGCTGGCTCTCCGGCGGAGACAAGAGCACGGCAGATAATGTCATTAATGCTGGCGTGCCGTGCTATGCTGCCAGCGCCCTTTGTGCATGACAGGCCATGATGTCCGAGGCAGTCGACAGCTTCACCGCACTAACAGCGGTGTGGAGGTGTGCCCAGGCGCAGGCATATCGCGAGCCGGAATGTAGAGTCACCCAACATAGTGCTGAAGTTAAATATCTTTATATTATACTAGTTTCTGCCCGTGACTTTTCAACCGCGACTTTTGTTACTGCTCCGCTCCCGTGTACAGTAGCGTGGTGTGGTGTTATATAGCATATGTTGCGTCCTGATAATTTAGGTATCTATTGGTGAAAAATGTTAGAATTGGTCCGGTAATTTCGGAGCTCAATCGACAAACACACAATTTTTTTAAATTGCAAATTTGAGTCAAAGCAGCGCGAGGCTTAGGTGTACATAAATATAAAAAATAAATTGATAAAAAGTAATAAAAAAAAATACAATTCAGCATTGTTGCATAATGGGGCACGTGCTGGTAAGGTGGCGGCCACGTTTTGATAAGATTGCTATTCATTATAAATATTGTGTCTAAAATCACACTAGGTATAAATGCTTTTTCTATCACTCTGAGCCAGTAGTAAAAAATTTCTTAAAATTATCTCCATCGATATGAGCTGTTAATTTTTTTATTGAAGATTTGGTTCTCATTGTCGATACTTCATAATAGCATGTTTAAGATCCAAAAACCCATCAGCAGGCAGACTTCTCAAAATGCTTGGTGTATCACTATTTCCCTTATCAGCTGCTTCACCTAATGTTTCATTCAGATCTATTTTATGATCAATTACGAGTTCTGTGATGTTATATGTAGACCTTAACCAATTTAACCTTTTAATTAAAGCAAAACTTTCACCAGCATATTTTGCTTTGTTCTTTTCAAGAATTTTAAGGGCATCTTTCACTTTAATCGTAGCAGGTCCAGTATCGTTTGCTTTAATGTTTTGTGTCACTATTTTATTTTCTACTTCGTCTGATTTTGGTTCCGGGTCTATGTTATTTTCTTGGTATACATCGCCTTCATAACTATTTGTTACTTTTTCAGCATCTGTTGGCTCTGCAGCATCTGTTGGCTCTGCAGCATCTGTTGGCTCTGCAGCATCTGTTGGCTCTGCAGCATCTGTTGGCTCTGCAGCATCTGTTGTCTCTGCAGCATCTGTTGGCTCTGCAGCAGCTGTTGTCTCTGCAGCAGCTGTTGTCTCTGCAGCATCTGTCGTGTCTGCAGCATCTATTGTTATCTTTGCAGCATCTATTGTTATCTTTGCAGCATCTATTGTTATCTTTGCAGTATCTGTTGTATCTACAGCATATGTTGATTCTACAACATCTTGGCTCAGTAATACTTTCGCTTCAAATGGAGCATATGTTTCCTGGTTTTCAAAATTTTCTGGTTTGAATGGATTTTTTCTTTGTTTGTTTTCTTCTAGTTTCGCTTTTTCAGCTTCTAATTGCAAGTTTTCTATATTTCCTTTGGATAATGTTTCAAACGCACTCATTTCACCATTTATTGAAGAAATGATAAATCCTATTATAATGAACGATGCCCTTTTCATTATAGTCAGTTTGTTGACTGTCTAACTCAGGAGAATGTTGGATAAAGAAATTTATTTCGTTTAACAATTTTATGGAGTTTGCAACGATATAAAATTTTATGACGTTTCGAATTATATTTCAATTTATTTAATCTGTGTTCATGATCGTATTTTTTTTCTTACTAAGAAATCAAAAATCGTACCCATCATAATGAAAGACTTTACGTAAGTGCAACTCTAATGAAGTTAAAAAGTTTTCTTATAGCAAACCTTGAATAATATAATAATGATTTAGTACTGCCATCCAAAGAAAGAGGCGCTCATCTGCCAAATTATTGCAAAATTGAATTTGTATATTAGGTATACAGGTTTAATTTTAGGAGCTTGTCATAGAAAAAAAGAAGTAATCAAATATAATTACGATACCTGGCCAATATTTAATAAATGCTTGTTTTTTTAGTAGCAACTTTCTATCAAAAAACAGTATTCCAGAATGCTCCTTTTGCAAAAATCAGAATCGCCCAGTTGCGTATGCGGTAGGCAGAGTTGTCGCGCGACTATATCAATTCGTGCATAGCGCCTAAACCCTCTGGCGAGATGGCTAGTTCGAATTGGAAAATCATGTCAAAAAATATAAATTTTAAAATAAATTTATTTTATTATTGATTCGTGTCAAGAATCACTAGCATAGTTAACTCCTCGAATTTGACGAGAATGCAAATCAACAGCTTGTATTAGGTATAAAAAACGCATCTGTTTTTTTACTTTCTTCTAGGTTTTCTTTCGAAAACCTTAACTCAACACTCAATTTAACGGAATCGTAGCAAAGTGAAAACCGTAAGTTGGCCAATTTTTAAAAAAAGAAAGCTACTGCCTGTCTCCATGTTTCGAATGGCATTTTAAAAAGTAAAAATATTGTGACTCACTCTGGCAATAGTAATTGTCTCATTAAAATTTGAGATATAACCGCTCATAAGACATTTAGACACCAGTAGTTAATTCCATAAAAAAAAATTTTCTTTATATAGCCGGGGAACGGGTGTAGTAAGACACTGGTTACGTATGATATTATATTGTCAAACAGATCACGGTTTACAACACAATTTACAATCGCAAGCACTCTAGCGCGCACACAGTGGGTAGCTCAACTTCTTACGCACTAGCATAGACTACCCTAACATAAATCATAGAGACACAACTCTCTAGAGCCTGCGCGGGCGCCCTCTTACAGGCGTCCGGGCAGCTCTCTGTGTTGCCACTTTACGCACACGCTATACACTCCCCCTCGAGTTCTGGAGAACGTCCCCGCTCATGAACTCGCTCAAAGGTAGCTGAACAAACGGGACAAACATGTTTACGTGGACGTCCTCTCTGACGTTTCGGAACTACGGGATGAGGAGGCGTACTGTCCCGGTTATGAAACCGAGTGAGATCTGATACATGATACTTTCCTAACACACTTTCAGGGCTATCTATATTTGCTATGAAATACGCCGTGGGACTTACTCTCTTTGCAATGACGTACGGTCCGTCTTTCTTGGGAATGAAATTAGCTGTTATGTTCTTTGCTGCATTGCTAAGAACATGCGACTTCAGCAGAACATGATCTCCAACCTCAAAGACTTCGGCAGGTACGAAGGACTTGTCAGCGCATTCCTTACGTCGGTCTTGTTGTGCTTCAACCCTTTCCCTAACAGCAATGAACGTATTAACAACATTTTTCAAGTAAGGCGTGATTTGCGGAACAAAATTATCTTTGTTAAGTATCGACCGAATGTCGTGTTGTACGTCGTGGGGTGAGCGTAGTTCTCTAGCGAACGTTAAATATGCTGGAGACATACCCGTAGTTTGACAAACTGCGGAATTCATGGCGAACCTTATCGCAGGTAGGTGCTGCGGCCATGAAGAATGGTTTGTATCAACTAAACGTGACAACTGGAATTTTAAATCTCTATTTTTGCGCTCAGCTGGATTAGCTGAGGGGTGATACAAAGGTAACAACTCTTGACTTATACCTAAAACAAACATACACTGCTGCATGACAGCAGATACAAATTGAACGCCATTGTCTGAGACAATGCGTCGAGGAAACCCGTAACGAAGAAAGAATTCTTCAATTAACACACGAGCACACGCCTCTGAAGTTGCCTCTTGCAAGGCGTACAACTCTGTCCATCGAGAAGCAGTATCTTCCACCAACAAGATCCAGCGTTCTCCATTATCTCCGACTGGGAGCGGACCGAATAGGTCAATGGCCAACACTTCTCCTCGCTGATTTAAAACAGGTGTCTGTAACAGACCTGACGGCTTTTTGTTTGAAGACTTATACCGTTGACAGGTGGCACAAGTCTTGATATATTCTGTTATGGCCCTACGCATGCCTGGGAAATAAAAACCTTGAGAGATTCTATTGTATGTTCTATCTACTCCATGATGACCCGCTAGATCAGAGTCGTGACACTCTTTCATAATTTCAAGGCGTAAAGAAGTCGGTACTACCAGTTGTGGTTCTTCACTATCCACGTCGGGACTGTATCTATACAAGACTCCTTGCTGCAAAAAGTAACCTCTTTCAAACCAACGCTTAACACCTATAGACTCTGGATCAGATGTATCCTCTAGATCAGTAACGATTTTCTTAAGTTCCGGGTCATCTAGCTGCGCGCGTCGAAGGTCGGTAGCACTCCTAGCAGGTAAGTCAACAACAACAGAGCAAACTCCACACTGATCCTTGGTTTCTTCTTTGCAAGTTGGTCGACTAAGAGTGTCGGCAATGACGTTAGCCTTTCCAGGCGTATATTGAAACTTAATGTTAAAGCATTGAAGCTTTAATGCCCATCGAACAAGTCTACCCGAGGGCGACTTTAACGTGAGGAGCCACTTTAATGGCTGGTGATCACTACCTATGATGACCTCGTGTCCTTCGATGTAGCCTCTGAAGCGATCGACAGCCCAAATAACGGCAAGAGCCTCACGCTCTGTGGTGCTGTAATTCCTCTCCGCTGGAATAAGGAGACGGCTAGCGTACTCTATAGGGCGCTCGTCCTTACCCTCGCCTTGTAGCAGTACAGCTCCAATGGCGTAGTTGCTAGCGTCCGTCCTTAATACAAAAGGTTTGCTATAATCCGCTTGGATGAGAATCGGTGCCGACGAAAGGCGCTTTTTAAGCTCCTCGAACGCACTAGCCTGGCTTGCATCCCAAGACCAGGGCTGATTCTTTTTAAGCAGACGTGTTAAAGGTTCAGCTACAGCGGAAAAGTTTGGGATAAACTTTCTAAACCACGAACACGTCTGTAGGAAAGTTCTTAAATGGCGTAACGACGACGGTGCCTTCATATCTAAAACTGCACGGACCTTGTCATCATCCGGTGACACACCATCTTGGGTGATAACATGGCCTAAGTATTTAACCTTGTCTCGAGCGAACACACATTTGTCTCTGTTCGCGCGTAACTTAAACAGGCGTAATCTTTCGAAGACCTTACGCAAATCGGAAATATGCTTTTCAAAACTGCCTTCCGATATAATTAGCAAATCGTCTAGATAAGCGAGAAGGGTTACATCGTTCAGTGAAGCGCCCGTACGAAGCCTATCTATCAAACGCTGAAAGGTTGAAGGAGCGTTTTTCAATCCAAACGGCATACGCTTGAAACGAAAAGAACCAAAAGGCGTCAGGAACGCTGTTTTATCTCTATCCTGCTCGCGTAAACTAACTTGCCAAAATCCACTGCGCATGTCGATAGTACTCATGAAAGATTGTTTTTTTGTTGACTGTACAAGCTCGTCTATCAATGGCATTGGATAGACGTCGGTCTTAGTTACCGCATTGAGCTTCCTATTATAGTCGACACAAAAACGCACCTTGCCATTTTTCTTAGGGATGAGAAGTGCCGGAGAACCCCAAGCTGATTCGCACTCCTCAACAATGTCATCTGCCAACATCTTATCTAACTCTGCCCTCATGACCTCTTTCTTAGCAGGCGTCAACCTATACGGTGGAACAGCGATAGGGAGGTGATCACCAGTATCGATGATATGTTCGGCGAAAGGAGTCGGGTCTCCCCCTGGCTGAAAGATATCTTGATGCTCTACAATGAGCTGCGCAAGTACCTCACGTTGACTATTATTAAGCGAAGTGGCCTCGTCATCCCGCAGCACATCTACAGCTGAACACGAAGATACAGGTGACCCTAACACCCCTTCAAATCGGGTATCAAACTTTTGATCACTATTTTCAGCAAAGTGCCAGCTGTTCTCGCCGAAGTTGAAAACGAGATTAAATACCGTAAGAAAATCAATGCCTAACAGGCTTTCGTTACTGTTCGCTTCGGGAAATGTTAAAAACTTGATAATTTTAGTCTTGTGTTTAAGTGTCACCTTTACCTCCGTGGTAAGTACATTCATTTCTCTACTAACACCATCCGCCAACCTAACAACTTGCGTTGACGACACTAATTGATGTCCTACTCGGAGTAAGAGAGCGTAGAGCGTGTGACCAGCTTTTTGCTGCAGAATCTACTAAAGCGGTACCACAAAACCCTAAAATGCTTATATCTAACACAGGGCGACGAAAAGATGCAATATCGTTTGCTTTTACAATATACTCACAAGAATTTAAATCATAACAACTAGACGCAGACGTATTATTTATATTAACTACATTATTATAACTAAAACATTCATCATTAGAAGAAGGCGCGACAATGTTATCATTACGAACATGATTCTCTAAGAACTCGCCTAAACAATGACTGATATTTGAATCCTCCGAACAATTATTTACGTTATCAAAATAATTATCATAAACAACAATGTTACTAAGACCCGCTACGACATGCGTAGGGTTACCTTGAGCCGATACTTGCTTTGTCGGGCTTACCGACCGTTGCGTAGCGGCAGCGACGAAGGCGGGAGCGGGGGCGGGGGCGGCGGCGGGAGCGGCAGCGGGGGCCGAGTCGGCCGGGCTGCGCTGAAGCTTGCGCGAGCGCGCGAAACCCACCGCGCTCGAATTTCGCAGCGATGCGGACTTGTTACTGTTTATGCGTCCATCATGTTTCGTGAAGTTGATGGAATAAAACACTGACGGCTGTCCACCCGTCGAACAGTTTTTACATTTAGATTTTATAACGTTCGCGGCACCACAACCGTAACACTTTATTTCACTTTCCGACTTTACTTTACTACTGTCATTATTATCGGACTTATCACCATTACGCTTTAGCTTCTTTCACATTTCCTTACGGTGGCCGAGTCGCTTGCAGTACGCACAGAACGGCTTCTTTTCCTAAGCTGCGCCGCCGGCGGCTGACTCCGCGGGCTCGACGTTTGCAGCGCGGCGGGTACTTGACGCGTCGGTTATTGTAGGTACATCCCGTTGAGACGATGCCGCTGAGCGCTTGTTCGATTGCGCGTGAGACTTCGATAAGAATGGCGGCCCTTTTGTTTCTATTAGGGAATCTTCAACAACACGACACTTACATAGTAGTTCGTCGAAACTACTTACGCATTCCCTGGTCACTAGGGCATGCAAAAACCGGGTTATTTAAAGGACACGGTTTTTTCGGGTTTTTATTTTACAAAACCGGTGAAACCGGTTTTATCGGTTATTTCGGTTTTTTTCCATTTTTATTAAAGAAATCAGAAATACGTGTGTAAAGAAATAAAAATGCTAAATTTTAATCAAAATGGCGTGAGCGTGGTATAGAGTAGCGCGACAATGATCTATCCGAGACAAAAAAAAATCGAATTCGAGATCAAAAATCTAAATAATAACTGCCAATTTTAAATCATAACTTCAATTGTGCAGTTTGCCCAAAAGTACTATTACATAGTTCTAAAATTGTAGGCATACCTTTAACAATTAAAATATATTAATATTACACACAGTTTTAAACTAAGTGACGTAAACGACGATCCAAGAATAAAATATAGCTGTTTGCAATAAAATCGTGCAAATGTTTTTTTCTTATTTTTTCTACATGCAATATGGCAGTGGTCATAAACATTTACACTTCATTTAGTGTTTTCTAATAGCGAAACGTAAATTGTTAAAACAAAAAAAAAACTTTAGTGTTCCTTTCGCTTACCTTTCCTATAATATTAGGACTAACCTTAGGCTATATTTCATATCATAGTTCTTCCAAAACCATTAAATTTAAAAACTAATTCAATAATTTGAATTACTAGGGAAATGTTGACTAACCCTAAACTGTCACTTTGACAATGACATTTCTTTGTTTTACACTAGCTTTTGCCCGCGGCTTCGCTCGGGTATCCCTTATTTTATTCCCATGGGGGTTGAGTTTGTCAAAATCCTATTTAAACGGACATCTTCATCATAGTAGCTCCAATCTTTAATTTCAGTTCAATCAGTCGAAAATCTAAGAAGATTTATACAAACTTTCATCCCCTATTTTATCCCCTTAGGGATGGAATTAATCAAAATCCTTTCTTAGCGGATGCCTGCGTCATAACATCTACCTGCATGCCAAATTTCAGCCCGATCCGTCCAGTGGTTTGGGCTGTGCGTTGATAGATCACTGTCAGTCAGTCAGTCAGTCAGTCACCTTTGAGTTATATATATTTTGATTTTAGATCTCAAATTCGATTTTTCGGTATAAATTAACGTTGCCGGCCGTTAGTGCCGTTGGAAATAACGCCGTCTTGCCGTCCTGTCGACGTTTGTCAGTGATAAATTTAAGATTTTGTTTGAAAAGCAAAACCGAAAAATCCGAAAAAACCGGTTTTGGTATCATAAAAAGCCCGGTTTTCAAATCAGTCGGTTAACCGGTTTTTTCGGTTATCCGGGTATCCGGTTTGCATGCCCTACTGGTCACGCGTTTTCTTATGCGCGGACTAAGCAAACCGTATGCCATGTCTAATTGGACTTTTTCCGACAGGTCTTCTGTTTTCTGGGAATTTAGCTAATAAAGCACGTACCTTGGCGATAAACAAGTCCGTGTGTTCGTCTTCCTGATTTAGACTGAACAATTTTTTGTAGAGTCGGTGTGGTGGGTCATGCTCGCCAAAAGCCCCTTTTATTTTAGTAAGGGCCTCCGACCACGTGCTCGTCGACCATTTTACACCTTGCCACCACACTGCAGCATGGCCCTCCAACAACATCGAGAAACCGCGTAGCGCATTTTCGTCGGAAACATTTACGCAATCTTTGTAAGTCACAATCGCGTCTATAAAATTTTCCAATGATTCGTCGGCACGGCCGCCATAACGCGTCGAGCATTTTGCGAAGTTTCCGTTCGCGCCAAATGCAAAGCCCGATCCCTGGGCCTCAGACACGTTAACGTGGGGTGTTGACGATCGCACTTCTCGTATTAGTTGTTGGCAGAATTTATTTTGAGATTGCTGGATTGACGTGATAAAACTCGTCAGAGTTTCTTGGGACAAAGTAATATTGGCGGCACCGGCGTCTTCTCCGACATCTTCCGATCGCAGCCTCGGCATTTTGTTTTTTTGATTAACACGTTGGGCAGCCACTTATAGCCGGGGAACGGGTGTAGTAAGACACTGGTTACGTATGATATTATATTGTCAAACAGATCACGGTTTACAACACAATTTACAATCGCAAGCACTCTAGCGCGCACACAGTGGGTAGCTCAACTTCTTACGCACTAGCATAGACTACCCTAACATAAATCATAGAGACACAACTCTCTAGAGCCTGCGCGGGCGCCCTCTTACAGGCGTCCGGGCAGCTCTCTGTGTTGCCACTTTACGCACACGCTATATTTATTATTAGTTTTTTACTATCAGACCGCTGATGTTAAAAGAAGCAACTTAAGCTAGTTTTATTTTATAAAATAAAATAGGGTACCGCACAAAAAAAAAATCGGGTAATAACGACGACCATACCAAAGAAATCGCGGGCATAAGCTAGTCAATAATAAATAAATATGGAAAGTTATACACGTTTGATATATGTATAAGGTGTCACACATTGCCATATAAATCCATTTTGTACCTTTGCATTTTCAACCTTTGTCACTATATCCTCTTTTAAGCCGCAACGTTACACCATCCATCCATACTTTGTAAGAAACGCATCTCCACAGCTGTATTAATCCTACTTTCATGCCTACCATACCCAACCTTCACTTCCAAACATAAGTGTAGGAACCAGCACACCATGTGCAATGCCAGTCAAGCCATTTTGGACATCGACTGGTTGGTCACAACCGCAAATAAAAAACAACAGTTTAAAACTTTAAAGTTTATAGTTGCGTTCTCAAAGCCCAATAGATTTACACGACAGTTAAATACATAACCAGTTAAATACATAAATGTATACTAATAATTATATAGAGGATAATTATCGTTGATAATCGTTTGTTGTTTTTTTGTACTCAATACGCTCCGAAACTACTGGACCGATTTGAACCGTTTTATTCCAATCGATAGGAGCTGATATGATAAGATAGCTAAATTATCAGGAAGTAACATAGGGTACATAACATCGAGGTTCGACACAAGGGATCGGAGCAATAAAAAAAACGTAATTTAACACGGCTGAAAATATCCACGCAGTCAAAGTTAAGCGCTGGTCTAAAATAAAATGGTCATGGAGTTCATGACAATATTAATAATTTATCATTAGTGACCACTAGCGTCACGTCTTTATAGTTTAAAAGCCGGTGTTTTAAGTCGGCTATTCCAAAAATTACCAGAGGCAGAGGAGAACCATCTTATAATGTTCCTATGCCAATATCGTCACGTAACGAACAGATTATTCCGTCAGACCTTATACTAGGGTGTGTAACAAAACGATAGCGCGATCTAATTCGACGTCAACGCCATCTATCGAGCGAGCTGGTAAACTCTCGTTGGGGCGAATGAGAGAAAAAGATAAAGAAGTAAATAGTTATGACCGTAATACCTGCACACATATTGTTATTTATTATTATAACTAACTAGTTATAATTTAGAAGCGTTTACGAGGCACAGTAGGTTTTTCATACAAACTTTCAAAGTTCATGAGCATACCCTAATCTTCGAGACTACTGTTGATATTATATTTTACTCATTATTCTCTTTGGGTTATGTGTCTTGGGGTCATGAGATTTATTAAAAATAAATACTGCTTCGGAAAAGTTGTTTGTTATCATGAGTGCCATCATCTGTATTAAGTATCGGTCACTAATTACCAGTCGCCATATACAGGGTGGATTTTAGAGACGGTTCACTAAGGGTAGGTACCGTAACCGCTTTGGTTACAGGAAAACCTTCTTTGGAGACCATCCATAACTTTTAGAGGTATTCTGAACTGCATTCACAGATTTTGGGAAAAAAATTACAGTAAGCAAATAAAATGCCAAAATAGGAAAAAAGAATGTATACCAATCGATCCTATTTCATGTAGGAACCAAAAGACTCTATGGGACCATTTTAGTTATGAGTGCCTACTAGAAACACCATGGCCACTGTGGTGATCAGGGCCACTCCATTAAAGAGTGCACAAAGACGGCTGAGGAACCAAAATGCGCTACTTGCTTGCACTTTAATAAACCGAGCAATCATAAGACCAGTGCAACTGATTGTCCCGCTAAAATTATGGCTGAGAAAAGATACATAAACTCTATTGATTATGGAGGTGCCTAGGAGCGGCGTTAATTACGAGGAAGTCATATTATGCAATTTCGTCTTTGACCCACTTTACGATTCCGGTAATCCGCAGTGTTGAATGTTGTACCTAATCGAAAGTGCACAACAAGCAGTACAGAAGAACTCGGTCAATACGATATAATAATTTATGTACCTATGTCAAATGATTATTCAGCATAGTTATAATTTGTCTAATATTACTTTTTTACACCTTTACACTATTACGTAACATGAACTCTTTCAGAATAAGATTATTTATTTACTTTATATGACTATATTAGCTCTTCTCGCCTGAGACACAGGATTTACCTAGTTCAGGCACGTAAATCTTAGAAATATAATTTATATTTAAGCAAAATTGTATTAATTTTATATCTTGTAAATTTGAATAAATGTATTTGTATTTGTAGAAATTACGGAAATCGCCAAAAAGCGCCACACATTTTGTACGGAAAAACGATCGCAATACCTTTTTTTATTTTTTTTTCTCGTGGGGAAAGCCTTGTATGTGTGTGTGTATTTATGGAGAGTGTTATGTCGGACTCTTACAAACTAAAACTACAAGGTTCCGCCTGTTATCACAAGTACAAACACTTTCAATCCCAATCCGAGCTGCTATTGAGAATTTCATAGACAAATCTATACTACCTATCTACACTTATATTAAACTCGTAAAGAGGAAAAATTTGTATTTTAACACGCTTTTATTAGGTCGACGTGTATGTAAGTAACTATGTAATCAATTTAACCATCTTCTGAAAATCGTAGCGCTATGAAAATTGGCAGTAATTGTATGTGATTTTGATAACTATACAATAACATGGTACTGTCGAGCTGATTTGATGATGGAGCCGGAAGATATGAACTGGAACTTCATGATGGATGATCGTATCATAGCCGCGTTTGGACTTGTTAGAAAGGTCTTGTAATGAACGTTCACCATGATTAGGTTTCAAGGTCTGATGATGAAGCCGGAAGATAGGCACTAGCATTCCATGATGAAATATCATATCATAGCCGTGTTTGGACTTGTTAGAAAGGTCTTGTAATAAACTTTGACCACGATTAAAAGCTAAAGCGTGTTTTTTAGTGTTTTTTAAACTATTAATTTATTTGTATGTAACGAATAAACTTAAAAACTACTAGACCGATTTCAAAAATTCTTATGCCGTTAGAAAGCTGCACTATCACTGAGTAACATAAGCTATATAACATCACGCTACGACACACGGGAGCGAAGCAATAACCAAAGACGTAACTTAAGGCGGTAAAAATAAGTCAAGATAGTTCGCTAGTAATGAATAAAAGTCTGAAAAAAAGTCTAAAATCGGCAATTCTTGCGCTCGAATGGTTCCGTACGTATCCATAAAAACAGCAAAAAATATCATGTCTGTTGCATGGGACCCACCATTTATAATTATTTTAATATTTATTAAACATTAAAGTTGACCAGGGACGATGTTCAATGCTCGTGCCTTCTCTGTATGAGAAGAGGCCTATGCTCTGCAGTTGGACCATAATAAACTGGTATCATTATTATATTACCTCGATAGCCTAGTGGTCCTAAGCCCGACTGCTACGCTAGAGGTCCTGGGTTCGATTCCCAGGTCGAGCAAAAAGTGATATTGGGTTTTCTATGATTTCGTAGAAAAAGCCAATAACACTTTACATTCCCATTTACAACCCAATAACATTTTTCCATTAACCAGGCACAAATCCAAGGATTTGTGCCCGGCTAATGGCAATAGGCTCGCCCCCTATTACATGGGACCTAAATATACCGGTGAACTGTGGGTATACATTGGTACAGTGGCGACCAAAAGTCCATACCCAATCTCAAAACGTATTAGGTTGACGTTTAGTTTGACTTACGACCTTTTACTTTCAAGAATAGACACATGTATCATCGTTGTGAATGTAGTTCATAATTTCAACATTTGTTAATGAGACAAGATGGTCTAGTGGTTAAGCGCGCCCAGTTGACGGCGTTAATCAATGAGCCGCGAGTTCGAATCTCACATTATTTTTGTCTTTTTGTTTTTACTCAATTTGAAGAAATGAACAGAAATATAATATTCTTTAGCTTGTTCGCTTTGTTCACACATTTCGTAAATTTAAAAGGGTAGTCATAGAAAACTAATAAAGAATTTAGATTTCTGTGAGGTAGACATGAGTTTTGTGCATATTTAACTTGATTGGAATGAGCGTTGTCGTTTGGTTGTGGTTGTTGGTTAGTAACGAGTGATTTAATAGATACTCGTAGTGGTATTGTAAGTATTCTCGAAACGCAGGCAAATAATATTACTGAGGCGAGGGCGACTATTATTGGGCTGCATAAAAGTGGTCCCAATTAATATCTTATGAAACCTGACTGAATGTGAGTATTATATTAACGAATTGTAAATTAAACTTTTATTTGAAATTTATACCTAAGATACCTAAAATTATTTGGTGGCATTTCGATTAATACTTATTATTGATTTTTAAATATATAATGACGCCAAAAAAAATGTTTTTATTATGGAATTTATAAATAAATAGTTTTAAATATTAAAATTTGTTATATTAAATAAATATTATTAAATTATATAAAAAATTAAGTCACTTTAGTATTTTGTTAAAAATGCCTAAAATTACTTTTTTTGTTGTTTTAGAGGAATACTATTATTAGTCTCCGGAGCAAGAAATACGAGGAAGAGGATAGATAGCCTATCCTACCTACTCAACAGCGAAGTGGATTAAGTTTGGTGGTTTCGCACTGGATAACATACTGTTTACAACAACAGCAGCATGCATCATAAACCAGAAAAAATACGTTTCGTTTTTAATATGTGGGGATGGCGTGCAACAGTGCTACTTATGAAGAAGTATTAGACGGTGTTATGCAACATTTAATAACCTGGATGTTTTAGTTTTAATAATTAGACGGTGTAACTAAATATTTAGTCATAATTATATTATATATTCGTAGATAGTTATTTAATGATCTTAAATTGAGGTTTAGTTTCAATCTTCTTTTCATCAAGAAAACGAATTATTAAACTATTACCTCACTAAGTTTATTGTGACGTTACATAAAAAAAACCTGTTCATAAAGTCTGAATTATAGTTTAGTTTTCAATTAACTCTGCTGAATACCAATTCAGAAACTTAATACGTGAGCATCACCAAATTTATTTGTGTTATTAAAATATCCTTCTCTTATTATGTTATTATGAATTTTATTGACTAAGTGGGTATTCAACAAAAAATCTTATGAACAGTTACAAGAGAACTTCTTTTATTTCGGTAGGAATGTGACGTTACAATTCTCATAAGTTTGTTAATTTTAAAAATAAATTTTTGTTATCACACAGCACGCCTTTTTTTCCTACTTCCAATTACAAAAAGTTAAAATAAAATTACATAAAAAGTTAAATAAATAATACAATAACTAATATTTGCTTCTTATAAAAAATAAATAACAAGCATGAATACGTAATAATTCAACATAAACCTAAAAAGATTTTGCCTAACATTATTATGGTTTCAAGAAACAAAAAACAGCCACACATAGTATAAGATTTGAACTCGGAATTCAATGATCGTATACCCTTTCTTATCCAAACCAGCTGCCAGGACATGTTATAATTATGCGAAATTTAGCAATGCAATGGTAAGAATACGTCGCGCGTCGGGTAGGACTCGTACGGTAAACAGAAATATAATGCCATTTCGCGTAGTGCGACGATGGTTCATTAGTGTGTGTTATCTGTGGAATGTTGAGACATCACTCGTAAACACACATGCGCACGCGCTGACTGGATCGCGCCCGTGTTCATACGAAAGTGAACCTTAGCGGGGGTATGGATTTCTGAGCGCTTACTGTACATCTCTGCCTAACCCTTCGGGCAATACAGGCGTGATAGTATATATACATTGAGAGTAAATTTTTTAGGTATTCACAGTTAAAAAAGTGCCTTATTGAGTGAGAGTTTTAACGTAAAATTAAAAGAAACATACATTTAAAACGGTGATCAAATTAGGTGGATACCTGTATCTAGGGCATTGATTGAGTACTGTAGTGGTAGGGGGATCTATCGCTACTTATTTAAAGCACGATATAAAAAAAACGGTAATTTAAAAAACTAAAAAACCCGACTGCTATTCTTTAAAAATCCCTAAAACAAAATAAATTGTAGCAGTCGGGACCCATTCTAGAAATGGAGGATTAGTGAATTGAGAGCACATACCTATATTACATTGCAGATGGTCCCGAATGGGTCCCGACTGCTACAATTTATCTTGTTTTAGGGATTTTTAAAGAATAGCAGTCGGGTTTTTTAGTTTTTTAAATTACCGTTTTTTATTTTTTATTTTTTCAGTGTTTTAAAAAAGAAATTAATATACCCAGTATCACTCTTACAGTAAATACGAATCTACCGACACCTCTCAAGCTAAAATCCATCGAGCCGTTCAGCCTGCAGAGCCAGCCAAACATTTGAATTTGGCGCCAAAAATCCGCCATTTTGTTTTTTTTTTTATATACCCAGTGTCACTCACACAGTAAATACGAATCTAACGACACCTCTCAAGCTAAAATCCATCGAGCCGTTCAGCCTGCAGAGCGTGCCAAACAATTATACATACAAACTTACATACATACATACATACATACATACAAACATACATACAAACATAACCTCGAAAAACATAAGCCTCCTTCTGTCGCAGTCGGGTAAAAAGACCATTTCCACTTTTAGGTAGTTATTGTAGGTTTTTGACTTATTGACAGCGCGTAAGTAACCAACGGTCTGACACCTACTTTCTTCCACAGAGTACTATAATATAAAACGCTTCCTTCTCAATATATTTAAAGCGGCATCTGTGTCATAGTGTAAACCTCTAAAGAGTTCTCATTTGGCTTATTCAAATAATGCCTCTACAATACCTAGGGACAGCAAAACATTATCTTATTTTCAAATAAAATGCAGCCATAATTATCATCATCATAACAGCCGCAGGACGCCTACTGCTGGACATAGGCCTCCCCTATAGATTTCCAAAGGGCCGGTTAGAAGTGGCTTGCATCCAGCCATAATTATAAAAAACGGCTTATATTTCATGCGATAACAAAGTGAGTTGAACTTAATCTAGTACGTAAAAAGTTATTTAAATTGCAAGAACTCCTCCGCAAGTGAAGGCCTCCTCCAAAGAATTCCAGCACTCTCTATGTAGAACTATTTGCATCCAGCTTGGGCCAGCCGTTTTACATAATTATTTTGTCTATGCATCTCACAAGCGGTCTTCCTCTGTGGCTTTTCCCACTTGGAGCACTCTAAGTATCCTCCTCCACGACCAAGAATCGGGCTTATAATCGTGGGATTTTTGACAGTTTCTTCTCGCCGCGAAGAAATCTGTAAAAAATCGGGCCGATTCATCGGTCGACCCTAACGTGTAGCGCTTATGCTTCATCTCTCGTCTGACAATATTGCCACATGTCCCGCACATTTCCATTTCAGTTTATGAGCAAAGGCATCGCTAGCTTTAATTATGCTTCTTATTTTTGTACGTCTTATATACCACCTCGCCTGTATCCCCCGAAGGGGTAAACAGAGTTGTACAAATGTACACCCACAGTTCGCCGGTATATTTAGGTTCCATGTAATAGGGGGCGAGCCTATTGCCACTAACCGAGCACAAATCTAAAATCCGAGCTGCTACTGAGAATTTCATAGAAAAACCCAATAACACTTTTTGCTCGACCTGGGAACGGAACCCGTACGTCTTATTTTTTTGCATGACGCATGACGGTTCTAAGCCTCGTTAATAAGTGATAATTTCACTCTTTATTTTGCCTGTGTATTTCCTAGCCTAGCAAGCATAGGCTACATAAGGTAATAGGCAACTCAACATGGCCTTAGCTTTAAGATTTACTGGCATATTGCTTTTATAGAATAATTTCACCCATACAAAAATACTCTTATCGTCATTCTTTTGAAGGTGAATATTTTCTAATATAGAATCAAGTTTTCAAGATATATTTGACACACAGTTTTAGGAAGCGTCAAATTATAACTCTTATTACTTAGTTCACTACAATCTCAACGATACTTTTTCTTTTATATATGACCTTTAACTCCAGTCAAATTAGACATTGAAGGTTACATTCATTTCCATGGAACTAAAAAATTTAAAAAACCCCCGACACAAAATCCTAACTTCCCTTTAAAAAGTAAAAAAATAAAATACGTCGCGTTGGGGGACCGATGTTGCATTTAGGGTACGACCGTCCCAAGCGGTCCCCCAACGCGACGTATTTTATTTTTTTACGTTTTAAAGGGAAGTTAGGATTTTGTGTCGGGGGTTTTTTAAATTTTTAATTTAATTTTTATTTTATATTTTTTATAGGTACATACCTATTATAATGTCGATTTTGTTAAGCTGTAAGTACATAGGTTCCTAATAATTTAATAACCCACATGACAAATCATTTTTAGTTTTTCTTCCCCACTTTCACACCCATAACTTTTAAACGGCTCAACCGATTTTCATCAAACATGTCTAAGAACACTCGTACGTAAGTCACCTTTCATACAAAAAAAACTAAATTGAAATCGCTTCATCCGTTCGGGAGCTATGATGCCACAGACAGACAGACAGACAGACACGTGAAACTTATAACACCCCTCTTTTTGCGTCGGGGGTTAAAAATGAAAAGTGAGACTCCCCATCAATCCTTTGTGCAATTATTTTTATCGATGGTCAAAATTTGCATATAATATGAGTTTTTCACGTTTTCCAGCTAAACTGTAAGTTTTACATGGTTTTACAGCAAAAATAGTTCAGACAAAAATTGTAGATCATCTGATTCTCTACAAAAATTGTTTCTACATCTTTCGTAAGTATCGCCATTTTCGTGATAGAGTGATTCAAACGATAGAATAAATTATTTTACTCGTAACTAGATGTTGCCCTCGACTCCGTCCTCGTGGATATTTCACCCGCGTTAAGTTACGTTTTTGATTACTGCTCTGTTCCCGTGGGTCGTAGCATGATGTTTTAAAGCCTATGACACTCACAAATAACGTAGTTTTCTAGAGGTAAAAGAAATTTTAAAATCGGTTCAGTAGATTCAGTGATAACCCCTACAATCTCACAAACTTAACCTCTTTATAAATAGTTATGCACGCAGTTAATGTGCATTTAAATGCATTTTTGAACTATTTTACTGGTTAAAATATGAGTCCCTATGACTTATACATACAAACTATAATATTTACTGCCCCGTTGGTCTCATAGTCACAAGCGCGACTGATGAGCGTGGTCCTGGGTTTGATTCCCAGGTCAGGCAAAAAGAGTTATTGGGTTTTTGAAGTAAGAAATTTTGGAAGTTGGTGGTATGACACTTGGTAAGCTGTTGGTCCCGGCTGTCATTCGTAGATCATTGACAGTCGTTACGAATAGTCAGAAGCCGCAGGAAGTCTGATAACCAGTCTTACCAAGAGTTATCGTGTTGCCCAGTAACTAGGTTTTGGAGGTCAGATAGGCAGTCCCTTCATGTAAAACACTGGTATTTAACTGCATCCGACGCAGGCACGGAATGCTCGTGCCTTCTCTGTATGAGAAGAGGCCTATGCTCTGCAGTTGGACCATAATAAACTGGTATCATTATTATATTACCTCGATAGCCTAGTGGTCCTAAGCGTGACTGCTACGCACTTCGGCCTTGGGTTCGATTCCCAGGTCGAGCAAAGTGTTATTGGGTTTTTCTATGAAATTCTCAGTAGAAGCTCGGAGTTAGAATTTGAGCCCAGTTAATTTTAATTGCCCCCTATAACACGGGCTCAAAACATACCGGCAAACTGTGGGTGTACTTCGGTACACCTCTGCCTAGCTCTTTAGAGAACACAGGCGTGATGGTAATAAATATGTCATAGGGACTCATATTTTTACCTGTACAGTGGTTCAAAAATGTATATAAAAGTACATTAACGTGCGAATAAATATTTTTTTTGAATTGTTTGAGCCGCTATAACAACCGCTATAGCAATACTTACAAAAAAAAGTAGACATAATTTTTGTAGAGAATCAGATGATCAACAATTATTGTCTGAACTGTATTTGCTTTAAAACACAGTTTACCTGGAAAACGCATATTTTGCAAAATTACACCACCAAGTACGACTGCTGTGCAAGGGGTCCCGGGTTCGATTCCCAAGTCGAGCAAAAAGTGTTATTGGGTTTTTCTATGAAATTCGCAGTAGCAGCTCGGAGTTTGGATTTGTGCCCGGTTAATGGGAATAGGATCGCCCCCTATTACATGGGACCTAAAAATACCGGCGAACTGTGGGTGTACATTGGTAGTTAGTTAGTGCACAACACATTGAGGATCGATGGGGACTTTTCATTTATAATAAGTATTCTGAACATTGATACCAATTTTTAGCTCTATGGGAATTAATGATTGTAACCTTACACCTATTTTAAGGACCAAATTGGACTAGTTTCCCCAGTCTAGTAGTTTCTGATGTACCGTGAGTGCAATTACACACACATAGACTCACATACACAAACAGTCAGACTCGGAACAACCATCTGTAGGCCATACAAATACTTGTTCCGTGCCTGAATTGAACTTGCAACACGCAGCGCATCAGCCAATCGCTCAGTCACTGCGCCTGACTTGCCGACAATTATATTAGTAATTATGGTCATTTAAGCCGATAAAGCACGTAAGGCTGTTGGTCCCGGCTGTCGTTCGTAGATCTTTGACAGTCGTTACGGATAGTCAGAAGCCAAGAAGTCTGACAACCAGTCTAACCAAGAGATATCGTGTTGCTCAATTACTGGGTTGTGGAGGTCAGATAGGCAGTCGCTCCATGTAAAACACTGGTATTCAGCTGCATCCGGTTAGACTGGAAGCCGACCCCAACATAGTTGGGAAAAGGCTAGGCAGATGATGATGATGATGGTCATTTAAGCCGATAATCATCTGAATCCGGTTATACTGGAAGCCGAGCCCAACGTAAAAAACGGGGAAAGGCTGAGCAGATTATGATGATGGTCCTTTAAGACGATTTTTTTTATCTTAGAGTGTTTGTAACTCTCGTTGCGGTAGCGGATCAGTATATTGCAGTAGTAGATTAAAGAGGTTAGAATGGTTGTATTGACTCAACGATTATCGCAAAAACACGTACTAAAGCGAAACGTGACACCGTACGCTTCATTTTGTGCGAATTTAGCACTACAGATGAATCAATGTAAAAGCAAAAATATCTGCAATAAACGGAATTTTTACAAGACAGAATAACTAATAAAGACAGAAATTATTTGTACTTACGTCTGTATTTCCGAACGCGTTCAACCCTTATCTCTTTAAAATTAGTAGTTAGTAGTGAACAGGCTTCTTCTGGGTAAGGTCACTCCATCGTATATTTTGTTTTTGTCACCCCTGACTTGGACTGGAATACGAAAAAAAAAATATAGGAATATAAAAAAAAAACAAATCACCTACTTAAAGTAAATATTTTTTTTTTATATTACGTATACTTTGCCCCAGTAGGCATTTTAGTGCGAGAAAAAGCGAGAAATAAAAAACTTTTTTACAAAAAAAGCAACCGCCTTCAAAAACTAAAAAGAGAAAAATAACTTTAGCTTTGGAAGTTGGTGGCAATACAAAACAATAAACAGAACCAAAGCCGCTGACTTCCAAAGCTGAAGTTATTTTTCTCTTTTTACGAGTAGTTTTGAAGGCGGTTGTCTTTTTTTGTAAGAAAGTTTTTTTAAATTAGAGATGGGTACGCTCTCGACTCTAGTATTGGTCAGAGGTGACATAGACAAAGTCTGCGATGGAGTGAGCTTACCCAGAAGACGCCTAACCTAACGACTTTTACCTTGTAACTAGAAAGGGGACCTAACAATACTACAGACTCGCCATCGGCAGGGGGCCCATCCTCACACCTTGGAACCCAAATGGTCCCGTACGGTTTCAGAGGAACTTCCTCCCTCGTACGCTTAAGTTGTGGAATGCGCTCCCTGCTAAGGTTTACCCAAGAGACTACAGCATGGGGTTCTTCAAGAAACGAGTTTTGAGGTTTTTACAGGGTCGGCAGCGCACGAGTGATGCCTCTGGTGTTGCAAGTGTCCATAGGCAGCGGTAACCGCTTAACATCAGACGGACCGTTAGCTTGTCTGCCACCTACAGCTAGTGGTATAAAAAAAAGAAGATCACGGTGAAGAACACAGCATAGATCTGCGTCAACGATGGCAGTTATTTACACTAATATTATAAACGTGAAAAGTTGGTTTGTTTGTTAGGTTTAACGCCCTAATTTCAGGAACTCCTGGTTCGAATTTAAAATCTCTGTTTGTGTTAAATAGTAAATTTATTGAGGAAGGCTATACTACATAACATCACGCTACTACCAATAGGTGCGGAGCAGTAACCAAACACGTAATTTACTGCGGGTGATATTACTACGCGGACGAATTCGCTGGCAGAAGCTAGTAACCAATAATTTTGGACGAATTAATTGAACATGTATCGTTATCTAAATATATATAATTCAAAGGTGACTGAACTGCCTCGTTGGCCTAGTGGTCCTGAGCGCGACTGCTACGCTAGAGGTCCTGGGTTCGATTCCCGGGTCGAGCAAAAAGTGTTATTGGGTTTTTCTATGAAATTCTCAGTAGCAGCTCGGAGTTTGGATTTGTGCCCGGTTAATGGCAATAGGCTCGCCCCCTATTACATGGGACCTAAATATACCGGCGAACTGTGGGTGTACATTGGTACACCTCTGCCTAACCCTTCGGGGAATACAGGCGTGATGGTATATTTATATTTATATTTTATTTTATAGGTGACTGACTGACTGACTGAGATACCTAGTGATCTATCAACGCACAGCCCAAACCACTGGACGGATCGGGCTGAAATTTGGCATGCAGGTAGATGTTATGACATAGGCATCCGCTAAGAAAGGATTTTCATCAATTCTACCCCCAAGGGGATAAAATAGGGGATGAAAGTTAGTATGAAACTTTGTCAATTTTAAACCGATCGAGCTGAAACTTTGCATGCATAAAGCTACTATGACGTAGGCATCCCCTAAGAAAGGATTTTGATAAATTCCACCCCTAAGGGGATCAAATAGGGGATGAAAGTTTGTATAAATCTTCTTAGATTTTCGACTGATTGAACTGAAATTAAAGATTGGAGCTACTATGATGAAGACGTCGCTTAAATAGGATTTCGATAAATTCTACCCCCAAGGGGATAAAATAGGGGATGAAAGCTTGTATGAAACTTTGTCAATTTTAAACCGATCGAGCTGAAACTTTGCATGCATAAAGCTACTATGACGTAGGCATCCCCTAAGAAAGGATTTTGATAAATTCCACCCCTAAGGGTATAAAATAGAGGATGAAAGTTTGTATAATCTTCTTAGATTTTCGACTGATTGAACTGAAATTAAAGATTGGAGCTACTATGATGAAGACGTCCGCTTAAATAGGATTTTGATAAATTGAACCCCCATGGGGTTAAAATAAGGGATGATGGAGGATGTAAACATATTAGTTTGAACCTATCAGTACCTAATGGAACGAAATACCTAATTAATAATAATACTTCTTAACGCGAGCGAAGCCGCGGGCAAAAGCTAGTTAACTATAAAAGCGTTGCAAATGAGAGAGTTCCACGAAAAACGTCAACAAGGGTACGTCATACTGGTGGGGGACAACAACATGGCGATAGGAAAATGGGGGTCATGGTAAGAGTGCTAGAAGTTCAGCCTGAAACCGACACCTGACAACTTGAAACAACGAGTGTTATGATACGACCATTAGTGTAGTGACACGTACACTTAAAAGTATTGTGCAGTGCAAGTCTTTTGGGCTAGGTACTTAACTACATATTGTTTCACCCCTAAATCTTTAGGAATCATCATACCATTACGCCTGTATTCCCCGAAGGGTTAGGCAGAAGTGTACCAATGTACACCAACAGTTCGCCGGTATATTTAGGTCCCATGTAATTGGGGGCGAGCTTATTGCCATTAACCGGGCACAAATCCTAACTCCGAGCTGCTTCTGAAAATATCATAGAAATTCCCATAAAACTTTTTTGCTCTACCCGGGAATCGAGCTCAAGACCTCTAGCGTAGCAGTCGCGCTATGGAGCATTAGACTAATAAGTCAGTTTACACCTAAAAGAAATGAGACGATTTTGGTATCATAAAAATAAAACGCTGGCGGAAGTTTTAAAATCAAAAATAATATGTAGATTTTTAGAAGCAAATTTTATATCTTCTAACGTACGCAATACCTATTTCATTAAAAATCTTAGGAATCACATTTTATTATATTACGGCATTTTCATTATAATATTATGTACGGGGAAAAACGTTATCTCTTTTTGTATGAAAATTTACAGCTTCACAACCCTCTTAGACGTTCTTAAAATAGCCCGCGCTAGCATTTATCTCTCTTTTAAAGTACCTACTCGTACAATAATAATTTAAATAGGCAAGGTAAAGCTTGTGAGGTTGTAGGGGGGAATCTCTAGATCTCCTAAACCGATTTTGAAAAGACTTTTACTCATAGAAAGCCACGTTATTTGTGAGTGTCATAAGCTATGTAACATCACGCTACGACACACGGGAGCGCAGCAGTAACCAAAGACGTTACTAACACGGTCAAAAATATCCACGCGGACGAAGTAGCGGGCAGGAGCTGATAAATTATAATTTCAGTCAAAAAGAATGCTTTATATGAAACATGTAAACATGTTAATCAAGGTATTTAATTCAGCTTAAAATTGCCCCTTACACCATTTAATTTTGGGACGTCAGAGGCGTAGGCGTCCTCTCGTTCCAGCCGCCGTGTGAAATACTCCGGGTGTCGGGAGCTGCGAGACGACTCCTGGCCGCCGTAGACGCGGGCCTATTTTTTATGGGACGAGCCCGTCACTCTTTTCCCAAACCACTGCAAGCCAGAATCAACAGCGGGCAGACGCGGGCCTGTGGACGGTGGGCAATGGGTAGCTCACGGTCCGTACGTTCATTGACGACAGACTTTGTCGATGACGCGTTCGTGTTCCACGCGCTAAGCAAATCAATCGGAGGGGCCACTCAGGGCCGAGCCCCCGGAACTCAAAGGGCACAAGGAAAATGGATGGGTTTAAGTCAGTAATAGTCTGACACTCCCTCACGCCCCGCCCAGGGCGGGAGAAGTCATTTGATGATTTCCCACCCGAAAAAAGAACAAAAAACACTATTTAATTTAGATGAATATCTCAGAAAAAAATCTCACAGGATTACAATAACTAGTTGAAGAAAATATTGTCTTATTGATATTGATGACGTCAACGGGGACAGTGGCTGTCGGAGACAGGGTGGGCAGTGCGAATGCGATGTGTCCCAAGGATAGCTAGGCATTATCACAAAAAGTAGTTTATAGTTTTTTTTTTTCCTTTTTTTTATGGATGGCTGAAGCCGACGGCCAGTCTGTTGCTACGTGGTGCATTTCAAACGCCTTGCCATATCAGAGACAAAGATTAAACGTTTCACGTGTCTGTAATTACACCTACCTACTCTTCAAACTGGAACAAAGCAACGCTGCTTCGCAGCTGAAATACGTACGGTGGTAGTACTTTCCCAGACGAATTCCTTCATAAAGAGGTCAAAAAACTTTACGCAACAAAAAAGTGTAAAGGCGGATTTAGCCTTAGGCATTCTCTACCAGTTAACTAAAGGTGACGAAGATGTGACATGACAGAAATTATTGTACGAGAGTAAAAGAATAAAGAAATTGAAAAAAGGAGCTCAAAATAATTACCTACGTAAGTAAATTGAAATGTACACACCTATATAGGATGGGTTTTTGAGACAGAACAATACAGGGTACCTTGACCGTTACAGTTACAGGAAAACTTTCCTAGGAGACTTTGACTGCCCCGTTGGTCTCGTGGTCGCAAGTGCGACTGCTGTGCAAGGGGTCCCGGGTTCGATTCCCAGGTCGAGCAAAAAGTGTTATTGGGTTTTTCCATGAAATTCTCAGTAGCAGCTCGGAGTTTGGATTTGTGCCCGGTTAATGGCAATAGGCTCGCCCCCTATTACATGGGACCTAAATATACCGGCGAACTGTGGGTGTACATTGGTACACCTCTGCCTAACCCTTCGGGGAGTATTCCCCGAGTCCGAGAGTCTCCTAGGAAAAATAAATATACCATCACTCCTGTATAGGCGTGATGGTATATTTATTTTTCCTAGGAGACTATATCCATAACTTTTTAAAATGTTCTGAACTGCGTTTACAGATTTCAAAAAAAAAATACAGTCAGCGAAAAAACGCTACAACACCAATAATGTTACTATGAGCATCTATCTCTATGCTCACCTACATAATATTTCAGGTAGGGATCAAAAGACTCTAACTAAGTAACTATGGGACTTTAAACTGTAACTTCTTGACACTTAAAAAGTGCCTGTACATGGTCTAATTATAATAAATGCTTTGACTTTGACCATTTAAGCTATGAGTACTAACAATGACAGAAATCACCAAAAACTTTTCCCTTGAACGGGAAACGCCAATCAACTCGAAATATTCTTTTTTCTTTGTTGCCAAAATGATCCTTTTTCTTACTGTGATCAAAAGACTCTTTGAGGCTAACTGATGTTTGAGTACAGAAACTACGGTAAGTCACAAGACCGGAATTACACACAAGCACCTTATGCAGCGGGCATAAGATACATTTTACAGTTTTTGTAAAGCCGGCCTCGTGGCGTATTGCACCTAAAAGCAAAAGTGGCTACTAAAATAATAGTTGTATCAATGATTTTCTGCAACATTAGAACTAAAAAACATAAATAGGTACCTACTTACATAAACTCACGCTTTTTCCCATGGGGGTAGGTAGAAACCATAGAACGCCACCTACATAATATGTAGGTGGCGTTCTGACTAGGTATAAGACTAGGTATATTATCCTAGTTTTTTACTAGGTATATTATACCTAGTCTTTGTGTACCTACTATGTAGGTACTTTCTAAGTTTATCTTGGACATCACTAACATTGGTGAAAGAAAACTTCGTGAGGAAACTTGGATTTATTTAAACTATATTTAATACCTAAAGCTGAACAGTTTGTTTGTAAGTGTTTCAATACACTAATCTTCGGAACTACAGGTCGGATTTTGATAATTCTTTCAGTAATAGAGAGCTACGTTATCCCTCAGTACATTAAGCTATATATCAAAGTAGTAAAAAAGAGGGATCAGTATCCAAATGCACGATGACGATGTCGCTGGTAAAAGCTATAATACAAGTTTGTAATTGCCAATCCGCCTAGCGCATGCGCGGTAACGTGGTGGTAACTATTACCTGTGTCTTGTCGGTATGAGAATAGACCTTGTTGTGCGATAGTAAAATACTGGTATTTAATTTTCGTATTCTATATTCTAACATATTATATATAAATATACCATCACGCCTGTATTCCCCGAAGGGTTAGGCAGAGGTGTACCAATGTATACCCACAGTTCGCCGGTATATTTAGGTCCCATGTAATAGGGGGCGAGCCTATTGCCATTAACCGGGCACAAATCCTAACTTCCAGCTGCTACTGAGAATTTCAGAGAAAAAGCCAATAATACTTTTTGCTCGACCTGGGAATCGAACCCAGGACCTCTAGCGTAGCATTCGCGTTTAGGACCACTAGGCCACTAGTTCTCGGTGGTGTTTGTTTCTGAAGAACCTGAAGATATTAAAAATAAATAAAAATACAAGCATGTTAATTTTAAATAGAGACGTAGTAAATAGGTAACATTTATCTACGAAATATTATTGCTTAAAGTGGCTGCTGTTTTCACGAATACATAAGAATAGAATAGTTCTTTATTTACCCAGAAAGTAGGTACAAGTTACAGATGTTCAGTTAAAAAAAAAAACCTTAAACTAACTACCTATCTTAATTAAGATATGCAAACAGTTTAGGCTATAGTGGCTACATTAGTGGCTATAGTAATAATACAGACTCATTTACTTATAATATAACACAGTCAGTCAAATCAATATCAACATAATTATTTAGTCAATAATTTGAAATAGGCAATACAAAAACATAATGTCAAGTTTAATAAAATGGGATTATAAATGTGTCAAGTTCAAGGTCAATGTGGTTAAATCTTCTTCTTCTTCTATAATATAAAAATGAATCGCAAAATGTGTTGGTAAGCGCATAACTCAAGAACAACTGGACCGATTTGGCTGATTCTTTTTTTGTTGTATTGGTAATTTCCCGGACAAGGTTTATATGTAAAAAAAAAACTACCGGATAACTCGGTAATCAGCACCCGTGCGAAGCCGGGGCTGTTCACTAGTTTAAAATAAAAATAATTTAATACAAGTCAGCAATACAAAAGTCAGGAAAACTGAGATGTGATATTATCAATTTAAATTCTTATCGGTCAGAAATTCGGTAGGTAGACTGGTAGAAAATGCCTAAGGCATTAAGTTCGCCTTTGTACGGTGTATTTTTACATTTGTGCATAAAGTTTTAATAAATAAATAAAATTCGGCAATTGAGTAATAACATTTCATGATTAATAAATTGGTCAATTTCTTTTTAAAAAGTGAAAATGTCTCATTTTTTATAACATCGGGCACTTTGTTATATATGATCGGGCCCATACATATAATACTTACTTTTCTTTAATAGGGCGGTATCGAAACCACTAACAATAAAGTAAGTTTACTCGTTTTTGTACTACCATAGTATAGGTACTATATACATAAACTCACGCCTTTTTCCCATGGTGGTAGGCAGAAACCACGGACCGCCACCTGTTACGATCCTAGTATAGGTACCGTTTTCCAGTAACTGGGTTGTGGTAGTCATATAGGCTGTCGCTCTATGTAAAACAATGGTATGCATCCGGTTAGACTGGAAGCCGAGCTCTACCATTAAGAGTTAGAAAAATGGCTAAGCAGATGATGACTTGTTTTTGTACCGAGCAAGTAGCAGCCGATCATTTTCTTACATGGATATTATTTCAAATTCTTGGTAATGCATCTTTCAACTTTTAAACACTGTTGTATTTCTATTTGTAGACTTAGTTTTTTAGGTTGCCTCTACATGAAATCCGTACTAATATTATAAATGCGATAGTAACTCTGTCTGTCTGGCTGTCTGTCTCTTCTTCACGCCTAAACCTCTGAACCGATTTCAATGAAATTTGGTACAGATATAGTCTGGGACCCGAGAAAGGACATAGGATAGTTTTCATCCCGGAAATCCCCCGGGAACGGGAACTATTATTCCACGCGGACGAAGTCGCGGGCAAAAGCTAGTAAGATCTATAAGGCATCAACATTTTTTTTGGTGTTTTAGCATTTTTTGCGCTAGCTGTAATTTTTTTTCGAAATTTGCGAATGCTGTTTAGAATATAAAAAATTATGAATAGTCTTCTAGGAAATACAGCCAGCGGATATCTAGCTTTCGACCGCGACTTCGTCTGCGTAAATGTAGGTTGTATTTAGATTCCAAAGACCCGTGGTTCTATCTGTTATCACAAAAACGTTATTGTTGTTTTTTTCGATGTGGAAGGTATGTCCGTTTCTGGACACCTGACAATGTATTTGCAATCTTTCAGGATGTTATTAGGTTCAGTGGTTTAGGCATGAAAAACGATTTCCATTCCATTGATTCGCACTAAGCGTTTTCAATCTTCTTTTATAATGCGCACTGCAAAGGTGTGGATCTCGTACCTGCGTCTGTATTTCTAAACGCATTCAACCTTAATCTCTTCAAAGTTAGAGTGAACAGGCTTCTTCTGGGTAAGCTCACTCCATCGTAGACTTTGTCTATGTCACCTTTGGGTAAGACTAGACTCAAGAGCTTACCCATCTCGAATAAAAAAAAATTGAAGAAGAAGAGCGGATCGAGAATTAGCCAATCAAAATGCTTGAAATGCGTAATTTTAATTATTTCTGTTTTAGTTTCCGTAAATTGTTAATAATTTCCAAAGGCGTTTTCTGTGAACCAAAGTATCTGGAAACAGTGGTTTTTATGTACTAAGTTTACAGCATAAAGTGCTATCTATGAACAGAGATCTCTATCAAACGTGCTTTCCATGGACCGAGGTATCTACGAACAATGTTGTAGGCAAAACGTGCTGTCCAGGAATAGTGATTTCTACGAGCTCAGCTTTCTGTACATAGTCATATCGTCCAAGCGTGATACTATCTTACGTTCCACACTCAGATTAAGTACCTACCTATTGTGCCCAAGTAAGTGACATATTGATGTTTTCATTGGGAATAAACTTCTCAAATGCAACCCGCGTGAAGCCGGAGCGGATCGAAAGTAAGCTATATTTTTTTTCAGTTAATCAAAAATACCATGTGTTTAAAGATAATATTTCAATATTTACTATAAGGTAAAATTTATTTCAAACCATTATTAAATATTTACCTACAACCATAAAATAAGATAAACAAAATATGGCATCAAAAAATTCCTCCACATCGCCGTCAACTGGAAAAATGACCAAAAGACGGCGGCATTGCTACCTATTTTATTTCTTCTTTGCGTTTCGATGACAAACTATTGTATATTATATTACTATTATATTTACTTAGATAAGTATTCGCGCCAAGTTTCTAGTTGAACCTAACAGATGAGATTTTTCATACATTTGAAATTTGTCGTTTTCTCGATTTTTTTGAAAGAAGTTTTTCAAAATCAATTTCAGTTGGTACCTACCTACTTTCGGTTTAACAATGATGGGTCACCAAATTTACCTACTTCTTCTTTAAATAATTATTAGTACAATCATAATATTATTGTATTCAACCAAAAATTTAGGTCGAAGAAGACTTTTTAAACTATGCTATTTTCATCAGAAAAGGTGATCTAAAATACCTACTTATATAGAATTTCTGCAGCAAATCTAAAAGACATTCTTTTATAGATTTACTAACCCTTACTTTATACTTTACCGTCATCTTAATCGGCATCAGACCTCGATAATTAATTTTCTTATTTTGCATAGTTTTTTCATGCTTCAAATTATATTTTGTACGGATTGGAACGCTTCTTTCTGCTTGAAGTTCCCAGCGTGGTATTGCCAAGTTAAAATAAAATATTACTTATTAAAATTACTTTTTTATTTCCAATAATGATTATTCAGATTTATGTAGTTATATGAATCAAATAAGTTAGTTTTAATTAAGATTAGTTCTTTACGTTTCCTTATGGTTACACAGTTATAATGTAATAAAACACTTTTGGCAAAATATTAAAATATTTGGTCTTGGTAACATTATGTTCAGACCTGACACACAAATGACAGGAGTAGGCAAGTTACTATTGTGAGCAAACATAACAAGTCGAATATATTAAAATTTCAGATTTCATCATTATATTTTTTATAACGGTAATTATTTTTTTATTTGTGTCAAAATTTTAATTGGTTGCTATCAAGTATCATCATTACCTGTTTTATAAATATTTGAAAATTGTGTCTGTTGTTTGTTTTATTTTTGTCACTTGTGATATTTTGATCTTATGTTTTTTTTCTTTTTTTATCTAGCCTGTAATGTCCCACTGCTGGGGAAAGGACCTCTCCAAAGTCCTTGCATGTCTTATTTTTGATGCCACCTCTCGAACCAGTTATTAAAGTAAAAAAAAGTCTTGTTTTAAAATAACTTTAACCGTGTAATTTTAACAGTTGTCACAGTAGCATACAGCTGTTATAAATAAAACGAAGTTAATTTATGATTATTTTTTTACTGCTACTATGACTTCGAGGCCCAAATAATACATTTGTATTATTTGGATCTTATATATTAGGATTATTTGTATCTATTTAGATACAAGTTTAGTTCTCATATCTGAGGTGCAATTCTTGCAGATTAGAAAGTTCGCATTCTAATTTTCAGCCTAGTTCTGTCTAGAATCGCTCTAAGCTCTAATTTTAAAATATCCTTTTGAAACAAATATATGATATTATTTCCGCTTAGACGTGATTGTTGCTAGATATGACCGTTTATAATTAAAGGGGATTTAAAACTTCTGGTAATAATGGTAAACCGTTTAACGTAGTAGCGCATATTTCCGCTCATGATGACTATCCTACTAATATTATAATTGTAAAAGTTTGTGAGAATGAATGGATGGATGGATGAATGTTTTTTGTTACTCTTTCATGCTTAAACGGCTGAACGAATCTGGATGAAATTTGGCACTAAGATCTATCTTAGTGCCAAATTTCATCCAGATTCGTTCAGCCGTTTAAAAAGTAATAAAAAGTAATAATAAAGTATTCTATGTGTTATTCCAGACTATAATCTATTATAGTCTGGAATAACACATAGAATACTTTTTATTAAGAAAAAATGCACGTTTTCTGTGGGAAAATAATAATATATGAGATTTGACGCGGACGAAGTCGCGGGTAGAAGTTAGTGTTTATTGAATATTTAGTTTGTTTTTTTTTTATGCCTAATATCAACTTGTTTTTGTCTTGGGCTTTTGTAAACAAAATTTTTCATGTTATGTGCGTCACTTTCACGCGAATAAACAGTTTTCTTTCTAATTATGAGTACGAAATCTATTTTTTGTAACTAATGTATGCACTTTACGGACCTTTACTAGTTTAGCTTGAATTGATTGAAGTTCATTTTGATAGTGCTTTACGCATTTGTTGTTATCGCTATATTTTCTATTTTTCGGGTCTTCATATTGGAGTTGCTAAATAAAGAACAAAAATGGGTTATGCGTACGTTGTCACGTTGCAGTTGCGAACTTGCAATCTCTTAGCAGAGACATCTGTGGCTACAAAGCTGTACTACGGAGAACTTTGGTTTCGCCTATTTGCGGCTAGATTATGGCAATGTTGTGTAGTCTCATACAACAGTTTTTGTTTATTGTCTCCCCACGTTCAATTCATGTATTTGGACCTGACGATTTTTTTACCAACCCCGAATACACTTAGGTCCTCAAATTAGAAAAAACAAAGTGAGTGAATGATTTGTTGCAAATTCAAATTTGTGTTGAAAACATTTTGCTACAACGCCATCTGTGACTAAAATGTGTAACTGAAAAGTGCAACTAGGTTCCATTGCACGTGTGGGTTGGTTTTCGATGGCGTCTTCACTGCGCGCCATCTAGTTTGAATAAGCCTCTCAACATGATTACCCGTACTGCGCATGCTCGACGGCAGGATGTCAGACGTCATGTGTAGACGCGTGACGTCTGTCATCCTGCCGTCTATATACTATTGGGTGCAGTTACGCATCGTCGTCTTTTGAAATTCAAGAAGTTAACGGTGCAAGTGATTCGCAATACGAGTCAAAAATAAAATGAATAAGATTTTTTGTGTAGGTGATTTTCGAATTCTGGATTTGAAGAGACAGGGCGATTACAGTGATATCTTATATTAAAAATTCTGTTCTCTAAAAGATTTGTGTTCCAAAATAGTATCAAACATAAAGCAATAAAAATAAAAGTATGTTTTAATTGATCAGATGCCGACTCTTACACGGCTGCCCAAAAAAGAGTGATAAAGAGATAATATGTACGAGTATTATGTTTTCAGAGTTAATGTATGTATGTGTTTTTCTTTTCCACCACCGCTTCTGAACGCCTGAACGGATTAAGATGTATAAGGTATCGTTAATCGTTGCAATGCTATGTCAAAAAAGTGAACTAAAAAGTCGGGGGACTTCTTAAATAAGAAAGTATTACACAGAGCGGAAGTCCCCCCCGCCTGCGATGAAAACTTTTAGTTTGGGATCAAGTCGTTTTCGAATTCCAATATTTGATCTGTGAGTGAATCTTGATATATTTTTTTGCTTTTTTGTTTATTTTTTTGACATGGCAGTTGTGTTTTTTTTAATTAAATTATTTATGTTTTTAAGACAACATCCTAAAATTTAACAAGGATGCAAAATTCACCTTGTATGTAACAGTAAAAGCTCTAAATATGGTAAATCATAACATTTTCTAGCAAGAAATAAAATAAAAGTTCGAACTATTCCGTGCTCGGTAAATCTTAAGTTTTATCTCAAAGACATGATAAATATGTATTATAAAACTCGTTTTCTAAGTTTTACTTTGCACAGAAGAAAAACTGGTTTTTCCTATTAATAAATGAAAATATATATACCAATATTACTGAATGATATTCAGTAAGTGAATAGCAAAGATAAGTATTGTCTGTGTGAGCAATTTTTTTTATTTTTCTACTTTTTAGGGTTCCATAGCCAAATGGCAAAAAACGGAACCCTTGTAGATTCTTTATGTCTGTCTGTCTGTCCGTCCGTATGTCACAGCCACTTTTTTCCGAAACTATAAGAGCTATGCTGTTGAAACTTGATAAGTAGATGGATTCTGTGAACCGCATTAAGATTTTCACACAAAAATAGATAAAAAAAACTAAAAATTTTGGGGGTACCCCATACTTCGAACTGAAACTCAATTTTTTATTTCATCAAACTCATACATGTGGGATATTTATGGATAGGTCTTTAATATTACATTGAGGTTTCTAATATATTTTTTTTCTAAACTGAATAGTTGGCGCGAGAGACACTTCCAAAGTGGTAAAATGTCCTCTGTAACTTCTAAAATAAGAGAATGATAAAACTAAAAAAAATATGTAATGTACATTATCATGTAAACCATCATCCATCACGCCTGTATTCCCCGAAGGGTTAGGCAGAGATGTACCAATGTACAGTAGGCGCTCATAATTGCATACGCACGCTAAGGTTCACTTTGCTGTGAACACGGGCGCGATCCAATCAGTGCGTGCGCATGTGTGTTTACGAGTGATGTCTCAACATTCCACAGATAACACACACTAATGAACTATCGTCGCGCTCACTAAGCGAGATGGCATTATATTTCTGTTTATACGTCCTACCCGACGCGTGACGTATTCTTACCATTGCATTGCTAAATTTCGCGTAAAAATAACATGTCCTGGTAGCTGTTTAGGATAAGAAATGGTTGACGATCATTGAAATCCGAGTTCGAATCTCACACTATGTGTGGCTGTTTTTTGTTTTTTTTAAACCATAATAATGTTAGGTAAAAACTTTTTAGGTTTATGTTGATTGATAACGTATTCATGCTCATTATTTATGTTTTATAATAAGCAAAATTATTAGTTATTGTAATATTTATTTAAGTATTTATGTGATTTTTAATATAACTTTTTGGAATAAGAAGAAGGAAATAAAACAAAATGTGCTAAATAATAACAAAAATTTATTTACCTATAAAATTAACAAACTTATGAGAATTGTAACGTCACATTCCTACCGACATAAAAGAAGTTCTATTGTAACCGTTCATAACATTTTTTGTTGTATCCCCACTAAGTCAATAAAATTCATAATAACATAATAAGAAAGGATATTTTAATAACACAAATAAATTTGGTGATACTCACGTATTAAGTTTCTGAATCGGTATTCAGCAGACTTTATTGAAAACTAAACTATAATTTAGACTTTATGAACAGGTTTTTTTTTATGTAACGTCACAATAAACTTAATTGAGGTAATAGCTTAAGTATTCGTTTTCTTGATGAAACGAAGATTGAAACTAAACCTCAATTTAAGATCACTATCTACGAATATATAATTATTAAGTACTAAATATTTAGTTACACCATCTAACTATTAAAACTAAAACATCCAGGTTATTAAACGTTGCGCACATAACACCGTCTAATACTTCTTCATAAGTAGCACTGTTGCACTCCATCCCCACATATTAAAAACGAAATGTAATATTTCTGGTTTATGCCTTTCTGTCAAAAAAGGTTTGTAGCTGGTCTTTAATGATGCAAGCCTTCAGCATGAGCCCTCATGCTGCGGCAAACAGTTTGTAATGAGTGTCTCATCGGTACGAAACCACCATAATTAATTTTGTCGTCACAGCACATCCTCTTCACTGTTGAGTAGAAGGTAGCAAGGCTATCTATCCTCTTCCTCGTATTTCTTGATCCAGAGACTAAGAATAGTATTCTCTAAAACAAAAAAAATAATAATATTAGGCATTTATAACAAAATACTAAAGTGACTTAATTTTTTATATAATTTAATAATATTTATTTAATATAACAATATCATTTAAATTTATTAAAACTATTAATTTATAAATTCCATAATAAACACATTTATTTTGGCGTCATCATAGATTAAAAATTAATAATAAGAATTAATTGAAATGCCACCAAATAATCTTAGGTATTTTCAAATAAAAGTTTAATTTACAATTCGTTAATATAATACTCACATTCAGTCCGGTTTCATAAGATATAAATTGGGACCACTTTTATGCAGCCCAATAATAGTCGCCCTCGCCTCAGTAATATTATTTGTCTGCGTTTTGAGAATAATTACAATATGGCTATCTGTTAAAACACTCGTCACTAACCAACAACTACAACCAAACGACAACGCTAATTCCGATCAAGTTAAATATTATGCATAAAACTCATGTCTACCTCACAGAAATCTAAATTCTTTATTAATTTTCTATGACTACCCTTTTAACTTTACAAAATGTGTGAGCAAAGCGAACAAGATAAAGAATATTATATTTCTGTCCATTTCTTCAAATTGAGTAAAAACAAAAAGACAAAATGTAAGATTCGAACTCGCGGCACGCTGATTAACGCCACTAACTGGGCGCGCTTAACCGCTAGGCCATTTTGTCTCATGTAAACATGTTGAAATTATGAACTACATTCACAACGATGATACATGTGTCTATTCTTGAAAGTAAAAGGTTGTAAGTCAAACTAAACGTCAAAGTAATACGTTTTGAGATTGCTTATGCACTTTTGGTCGCCACTGTACACCCACAGTTCGCCGGTATACTTAAGTCCCATGTAATAGGGGGCAAGCCTATTGCCATTAACCGGGCACAAATCCAAACTCCGAGCTGCTACTGCGAAACCATACCATGTACTTCCACCGAAAATTGTTTTGAAGATCTAGTAAGTATTTTTTTTAATACGTCATTTTTGTACGGAACCCTCGGTGTGCGTGTCCGACTCGCACTTGGCCGGTTTTATTTTGTGTATTGGTTGGCAGACAAGCCCACGACCCACCTGATATTAAGTGGATTCCACGGCCTATAGACATCTGCAATATCAGTGAAATTGCAAATGCGTTGCCATTCCAGAGACAAAGTTAAAATATCTCATGTGCTTTTAATTTACCCGGCACCTACACCTTTCAAAACGGAATATAGCAACGCTGCTTTGCGGCAGAAATAGGTATGGTAGTACTTCCCGATTTCGATCACAACACAAACAGCTCCACTACTACATAAAACAATTTACAACGAGATGTAAGAATTTTTACTGCATCTGTCATCTCGTAAGTCTAACGTTAGTTAGGTATAGTTTAATGCCTACGAACCGCAATTTTTAAAATCTAACTTAAATTATAACATTGTGTTTGATAAATGGCACCGTTTGTTTTGAAAATACGTTTTCTTTGGAACTTAACGCAATTAATATTGTTGTTGATATATCACTCTTAATGTCAGTTTTATTTATATGTCAGCGTGACGTTAAAATGTTTACGTTAAGAATGAAGCGTTCTTCATGTCGCTCTAGCGTCGCGCGTCGTGTCTGTGGTAGCGGGGCGGCCATCTTGACGAACACCTTTTTTGAGCGACTGCCGCCGGCGCACCACGTCTGCTATGAATCGCTATACATTGCTTCAATCATGGTGATTTTAAACTATATTAGTGCTGATTGTAAAACGATTAATAGTGATAAATGTGCTAGAACCCTTATTTTACTATTTTTGTAAATTATTAGTAGATTAAAACAACTTGGGTTTCAAAGAAGACATTTATTCAGTGTAACGATACCCTTACTGCGTGCCACACCCAATGATGGAATCTGATGAAGGCCTTCCTGCGCTTACATAAAAAAAAAATATAGCGCGTGTACCTGTATGTATTTTATGTTTAATTTTATTGAATCTAAATCCAATTAATGATTGAAAGGGGACCATCATCATTATGGACCAAAAATCAGATGTCCCATACCGCCCAAGCTGACTTTGACCTTCATCTACCGTAGGTTCTAGGTCTATGTAAGGTAGGATGCTGCAGAACCGAATTGGTCAACCCCAAAAAGCAAAAGTTAGATACGGCAACTGTTACGAAACCGACTTAGCTATAGGTGTTTTTTAAAGTTGAAGTTGGGTACAGATAGCAACACCGATCCGCTAAAACGGAGCATAGGGAGTCCTGTGCTTTGTTTAAGGCTGCATTCCCTAAATTCTTCTTCTTCTTCTCCTAAATTTGAATACGTTACTTTTGTTGACTTGCACCTTTACTTTGATCTTAAAGTCATTAAAGATATACGTCACTGACCTTCATGGGACCTTTAAATATAAATAAATAAATAAATAAAACTTTGACTTCAAGCTTTTAAACCAGGATTCTGTCCGATGCACTAAGGTAAGTAATAGATCTTAATGACCTGCACCTTCTTACTAAACCACGAACTCTGACATTAGGGTAAGTAGCCGTAATTTCAATAACTTTTTGTTCACTGACTGTATTAATGAGTTACAAATCTTTAAGTAACAGGCCTAAGGAGTGTTCCGTGGTATTCACACCTCCACTACTCTAACATCCTTCTAGGGCCCGAATGCTTCAATTTTTTATTTACACGTGGTATTTGTTTCTCAACTAAAGGCATTTTTAATCGTAATGCCCCATTTCACAACGTCTAATCACAGTGATAGTATAAGTGAAAAAATAATATTTCAACTACAATGCGCCCTATTGATATACCTACGTAAAAGACAGACCTGCTTGCTTTATTGCAATCATTGATTTAGAATTCCACGACCTCACCCAATATTTGTTTATTTTGATACCAGCGCCACTAGCTTGATGTCCTTTATATCAATTAATGAGATATTCCAACATACCACCGGGTGTTCGTACTGTAGTAATTCTTCAGGATTTCCGCCCATATATTTTGATATATCACTTTTCTATCAGCTTCAATGATTAGCCGCACAGTGTTCTTGTTATCTGCAGTAGTCACCGTAGAAGGACGTCCTTCTCGCGAATTACCAGTGAGTTTGCTTCGACTAAGTTTAACTCATTCAACCAGTCGTAAACAGAGGCACGGGAAGGAACTTCGATATTAAATACTAATAAAATTCCATAGTTACATTGTTGTTGAGCAAGACCCCAACAAAAGTCGTAATAAATCATGGAGCGAACATTTTCGCTTGTTAAAATCATTTACATGCACGACAGACACTTTTTAAATTACCGCCAATTTGTAAAAACAAATGACATAATGAATTCATTACATCTCCACCGATTGCGATCTACCGATTTGCGATTTTTCTTACTAGATTAGTCGAAAAACTTTTAGTGTGACCACTTAATAAATAAACATGATGCAAATTGGGTAGATGACACCACTAACAAATAATTCCAAGACACAACTTCACAAAAAAAACACTTTATTTTAGCCCTGCAAACCCGATAAATTTTTGAATAACTATTATCATCAATTTTTTGGGTGCTTTGAAATCAATAAATAGTTACTGAATTGAGTCGACAAAAAAGTGACGTCATAGTTGAGTATTGTCATACAAAATCTATGGGGAATTGCGTTTTGACAGCTCATAAAAAGTACGTCAATTGATTAGTGGTGTCATCTACCCAATTCCTAATGATATAGTGCCAAGGTGGAAAATAATATGCGCCGTATGATTTAACTAACGAGATAAAATGATTTTATTTAGTTAGGCTTAACACTACATAATAAATACATTTTTAACAGCTGTTTTACTATCTCACATGGATTTTTGCTGTAATGTAAGTACCTATAGCTCAATATCTGATAAATAAATATAACAAAGAGCTTTTAAAACCTCAGAGATCTTCTTGTTAGCCGAATGATAGCAAATATATAATACTCGTAATATAGAGACACTGAAGACTGGTACAATGTGATGGCAAACCGTGCCCATATGAAAGTCTCTTCAGGTGGAAGTGGTCAGGAGGCTCTCCGAGGTGGTCCGGTCATCAAGTTGACTGTTGATTTTAAGAAGACTTTTACATACTTACGAAATAGATAAGGGTAAAGAACCGGAAACAGTATTCATTAATTTGCATTTTTTACCTATAAAACAAAATATAGAAACTATATATTTTAAGTATCCTCAAGTAAACTTGTTTTGTGAAACTTATGAGATTAAACCAAAAAAACAGATCCCGCTTAGGGTAAGCGGGATCTGTTTTTTTTTCTGGCATGGCTATATTATATGTGTTATCAAGATCTAGCAAGCAAGTGACAAAATTCAAATCCCAATGCTGCATCCATCACGGAAGAAGGGTTAAGAAAAACCGGTTTGTGGCAGACGACGAAAAATAAACTATTATAGGTACCGTGTTTTCTACTGAGGTAAGGAACGCAAAAAAAAAAATAGTTTGGAAGGCATGATTTTAAATTCGGTAAGAGCAAAAAGATGTAGGTAGATTATAATTTATTATTAATTTTCCGAACTAGTTTGTAAATGATGTAACATGTTTCTAAATTACTTACAGACTTAAAAAATGCATTTGATAGAAAAACAAACACAATCTATGAGACGGTTCATCAATTAAATATTGTTTTAGAAGTGGTATCCACTTTAAAATATTAGTTCATTAATATAAACAATAAACATCATAGATATGGCAGTTTGTTGCGTTATACACTTGTACGGTAAAACTACATTATCGATACCAAAATACTATATTGATAAGCATTTATAAGTAAGCCCTACGAACCAATCAAAATTCGCAATGTAGCTGGGAACATCACTTGCATTTGTTTGTCTCGTTCTGTTGCACCGCGTATTCCCATCGTGTCGCCCAAATACCAAAGCTCCGGTTATGTTGGTTTTGCAATGGGCGGGCCAACGAATGAGAGAGTGAGTGAGCGAGGAGCGCCACCGTTCATTTGGATTCATTCGGTGCCTGTTCGTTAAGTTGTCAGCACTTGGCTGGCGGCCTGCCGCGCGCTGTCCGACTTCGTAGTCGTACGCTAGCACTGTAATCAACTCTTATCGCGATCGCGTGTCCTACCGCAAATATAATAAATTCCATCTAAATAATAGACGTAAACATAAGACACGATGTGTCTTATCACCAGCTTTAAAATGAATTAAAGTACTGGTTTTTAAAATTTAAAAAAATGTAATCCTGATTGGAATTTCTTCATTTGGTTAAGACCAAACCTCGTCGGGCCTAGCTCGGCGGTTTTTTAGGAAGGCTTTAAGCCCGTGGTTGCTTGTTGTCGTCAAAAACTGGCGACAACATGCAACGATGTGGCTTTTGCTCATTCCTATCTGGAGTCGTCCGGCGCGCGTTGTGCATGGGGAGCCGACGAGGCAGTAGTGATTCATACTACCGAGAGCTGGGTGACCAAGACACGCTGGTAAACAATTTAACTTTAACTGTATTTAAACATCACTTTAGTAGTAGCAAGCATGTTCAGTTCATTCATTATTATTGTTTATTTCATTGTGTGAACGTGTCGTGCATTTCTGGCCGTCAACATGTTTACCTGTCTTTAATTAATGTGTGTTGTGATATGTACAGCGCAAACCCGTGGTACTTACTTATGCTAATTTATTAAACATGTGTATTTTTATCAAAGTTAATATTTTGACGAGCCAGATGCATTATTATAAGTAAAAATCATAACATGTGTGAATGCAAGTTTGTTTGCGAGTGAACAAGGAGTGTTCTGTAGTGTTTATTCATAAGTAAGTTGTCTATGCTTTGTGTGTAGTGAAAGTAGAGTTTCTCTTTATGTTTAATAATCACTGCTAATTGTTGAACTGTTAGCCTAACACATATACACTGGTATTTGAGTGGAAATGTGTTTCTGGGATGATTTATATGATTGGCATGGGAATGTGGTATTTACTGACTTCAAATCACTCTCAAATGTTCATAATAGGTAGGAAATCAGGTACTTTCTTATTAAAGTACCTACTGTCACTTAAGATTGTCAAAAACATTAAATTTGACTGTCTTCTGATGTAGAGTCAATGAAGAAACCTTGTTTCTTTCATTGTACAATTAATATTGTACATTTAAACAACAAATTTATCTAAAAGTGTGTTTAAGGCACCAAATGTGATTGAATTCTGTATGTTCCAGTATAGGTACCAACTTAATTTATTAAATGTTCATTAATAACCACAATTTAAATAATGTATTTATCATGAATCACAAACTGGGTTCATTACAAAAATTGTGTCTTACGGTATTAAATTTTAAATAAATGATGGCACAATTTACTAAAAACATATATAATAAGAGAATGTCTAAAATAAAGGGATTGTCAAAGACATTTGCACTTTGTTATTCTTCAATCTTTGAATTTTTGCATTCCCACTACCATTTCTAAATAACTAACCTTCTGAATCAAAAGAACAGATATTTAAATCTCACTAAATGCACATTTGAAAATAGAACTGCAATGTATATAGGCCTTGACTGCTTGTTAGTCTGCCAGGACACATAAAGTCTTGCTAAAATGTATAATAACCGTATAATACAAGGTACAATTGTAATAATGTAACCCTCACAGGGTTACCAACGAATCTGGTAACAATTACTTGGCTCAGTTTTAGCATTTCACATTATTAATGCTAAATATAGTACTGGGTAAACAAGTTTATTAGAAAATTTATTTCTGGAGTCTATATGCGCAGAGCATGCGCGGTGACATTGATTTTCACAATTTATGAATTTAATAGAACATAAATGCACTATATTGTATTTATTTTCTATTACAAAATACATTTTTCACAATAATATTGTTAATACAATTAATAAGAGTTAAATCTAAAATTTTAAATCCCTTTGTTGTAAAATTTGTATTGGAAAAAGTAAAACAAATGAAATCAACCTTGCCAAAAATCTACTATCATTTTGTTTTAACAGTCTTTTTATTAACCTGGAAACAAATTTAATAACCAATTAAATAACTAAAGGTTTATATTAAACAGAAAAAATAAAAATATAATTTTTTAAACTGAATAAGTAGTAAAAATACTCATAACTCACATGAAAAATGTCAATTTTGTTGATAAATTATTAACATAAAAACAGCACAATATGTTGTAAGTTTTAGGCACATTAACCTATTTTCACTGATGATTAATGATCAAAAAAATGCTTAATGACTGTCAAAGTTGTTACATCTTTGAAACTTGCAAGGTTCAAGGGACTAGCAAATCTTATGAAGGAAAATCATTTTACCCAATCGCAAGTAGATAATGTTTAAAAAACCATGTATGGGTATCTATTATATACCTTTAATACATAAAGGGTAACACCAACCCCTCACTTAAAAAAAAAAATACTCACCTGAGCTAAATCTACACATAAATGTTCAGGATTTCCTCCAAAACCTCTAGACTTCATAATTCGTTCACAATATAGTCTCTACCCAGATTATACTAACTAAGAATAAATTAACTAAGTGAGACTGTTAGCACGTTAACGACGTACTAACAAAAACCGTCCCGTAGTATTAAAAATGTGAGTAAATGTAGATATAATTTACGATGGTTATTTTAATAACATCAGTCTAAGTGTTTATGTTGTATTTACTATACACTGTTACTACGCGCATAACTGCTTCTAACGTAGCTCCCTCCCCTCCCTGACACGGCGTGCGCCTACGTCAAATTTTGGACGACTCATGACGTCAATGTTTTACTAAAGCACGGTACGTACTTACAAGATTACATTCTACAAAACAGTAATTCACTCTAGCGTGTACCTACCTATAAATAATAGAATCATTGATAATTACATAAAAGCAATTACTTACTCGGTTTGCTTAAGGAGGAAAATAGGCGTTCTTGTAAGGTTAACTCGTTTATTAGTAGCATCTATAGTGTAGAATGGATTTTGGTTATAGCCGACGGCACGTAGTATCGCGGCGTATGAGCTGGTCTAGTGGAATACGGAGTTTCATACTCTGACACACCAGATTACTTACTGGTATCGTTTCCACAGACGTGTGGTCGGCAGTACTAAGTAAACATCTTTCATGATTACGTAAATAAAATAATAAGGTCGCCAGCACTACTATTTACACGCGGATCTTATTCTTATTATTTAATTATGACATGCATATAACCGCGCCATTTGGTGAAGATGAAAACTGGGAAAATAATCACTGTAACTGTTTCTTATCAATAATTTCTTAACGTGTTTAGTAAGAGTCAAATATCTCTTCGTTTTTATCTGCTTAGAGGATTTTTGATTAGGTAGACACGGGGCTCTTCTGTCTCGAAGTTTTAAATAAATCGTAAATACCTTAGCGCGGTTCACTTGTGTTTGCATCCTAGACTCTTTAAATATTTTATTGCCAACGTAGACTGATGCCAGAGTCGCGAAAATCTTATTTTTTCGTGATTAAATGACAAAATGTATTCGCAAACTCGCTTCCGTCGGACATTGGCGTTGAGCGCAGTTGCCGTGGGCACTGCTGAACAGTGATACTACTTGCGGGTGAAAATAATTAATAACTACCGGATAATACCGCGTGGGCTAGAATTAATAATAACCGACAATTGGCAATAGTTTTAAATTAACTACACTCACAACATCACAATTGAACAAATGTCTGTCGTCGTAGAAAAAATCGAATTGTAGAATTACGAATTATTTAAACGTTTATCTACTGATGACGTAAGTCAAAAGTGTATGGTATCATCCAACTTCCACAAACGTCACACCGGGTTTGACGCATTTGGTGCACTTCTCAACTTGTACACTATGCTCAAATGGTGAACTTAGCAACTGGTGCACTTCTCATATGGTACACTTCGCAACTGGTGCACTTCTCAACTGGTGCACTTCGCAAAAGGAGCACTTTTTAAGATGAGTGGAGATTTGGAAAAATTGACTAAAAATGAAAGAATCTTTGGTTTTGCGTAGGTAATTTTCTTAAAAATACAATTACCAAAATAATTTTAATTAATCTTTACATATCACCATAATATTTTTATATTTTCAAAAATAAAAAATAAAAATCTCTAATTATTTAAGTAATTTTATTTATAGCTATTTACTTAATGAATAGTAACAATTACTAAGTAAGAAAAAAAGGTTTATCTATATTATTTATAACCTGTTTTTGAGAAACAGGTTATTATTATTATTTTTTATTTATTTTTTTACTTTAACATAAAAACGGCCATTAGTCAATTACATCAGTTAAAGATATACAATTTTGTTATAAGAATAATAAAAAGTTTTATATACTATAATAAATAACATAAACATAAATTACTAACAATCAATGAATGATTTAATTTAAAGCTTTTATTTAATTTAAAATAATAACTATAACTAAAAGAAGTACAGTTCAAATTATAATATTATAAAGGTTATTGATGTAATAAGATATTATATTATGTCTTTATTATGAAAACTTTTTGCTGTAAATCTATTTTTTTTCTTACATAATTTAATTATATTTAAAAAAGAAAGAGCAAAAAGTGTTATTGGGTTTTGCTCTGAAATTCTCAGTAGCAGCTCGGAGTTTGGATTTGTGCCCGGTTAATGGCAATAGGCTCGCCCCTTATTACATGGGACCTAAATATACCGGCGAACAGTGGGTGTACATTGGTACACCTCTGTCTAATCCTTCGGGGAATACGGGCGTGACGGTATTTTTTATGGTATAATTATATTTTTATCACTTCCAACTGACTTTTTTTTATTTTTGAAAAAATATAAATATTATTCTGATTATGTAGAGTTTAATTAAAATTATTTTGTTGATTGTATTTTTAAGAAAATTACCTACGCAAAACCAAAGATTTTTCATTTTTAGACAATTTTTCCAAATCTCCACTCATCTTAAAAAGTGCTCCTTTTGCGAAATGCACCAGTTGAGAAGTGCTCCAGTTGCGAAGTGTACCATATGAGAAGTGCACCAGTTGCTAAGTTCACCATTTGAGCATGGTGTACAAGTTGAGAAGTGCACCAAATGCGTCAAACCCGTCACACCTGCTCGCAGTGGAACGATACGAAACGAATAGCCTAACAAGGGCAGCGGGATTATGAGTGATGGGCAATTTGTAGAGCTAGGTCGAATTCAATAGTTGCAGTAGCAGTGTCAGGATCGCGCGGCCAGTGTCACTTACGTACTTGACTAGCACGATAAACAGTATCACCTCGGCTCTGAACATTTTCCCACACTGAAGCCAGCTAACCCTCCTATCATCCGCTATTTAGACTTGACTTGCGTCAACAGTTTCATTATTGGCGAAGTAGATACAAAGTTTTTAGTTTATCCAACCGGGCGACGATTGATTTCGATACAAATTCCAATTAATGAACTTAGTAATAGGTACGTAAATCTTTCGCAAACTCTAAACTACTGGATATAATTGATACCTATTCAAACAAAACAATTCTCTAAACGGTTCCGTTTCGTGGAAATGTTTTCAAACAACCAACTGAAATTGATCCTTTCTGTAAATTGTATCGAACTACATGGCCGTTATCGAGACAAATCGTCAGTAATACATAGTGCTCACCTCATTTGTCTAGGTCCGATTTTAAACCCCAAGGGAGTCATACAATATTCCTACGTAACGAGATATACTTCAGGTATTAATAACTGCGGTAAATGTTAGTTACAAAGTCAACCCTACGTTTAAGCGTGTTAAATAAAATTTAAAGCGTTTTAATCACCGTCGGATTTCAACGTACTTCTAAAAAATATGAGTTTATGCATTCGGTTAGTTTTTTCGTCATGCATTTACCGTCCATGCTTTTTCCCTTGATTACGGGAAGTATTCATTACCTACTCACGGATTTTTTTTATCACTTAATTAGGACTTGGTTTTTGACGTTCCTATTCTCACAAAATAATTATTTTGTTGGTGGGTCAGAGCAGTTTAAGCTAATCCGTTCTGTCGGAAGAAATAACTTTGACTAATGTTATCAGCAATCAACATCCCTAGAAATTAACCTTATCTCTCCTCTTGATACTGAAAAACTCAAGATTAGATGCCAACACGTTTCGTGTAAAATATTCAGCCGCACCTCGCTATTCTATAAACGGACAGTAAAAACATTGAGAGAAGGGTTGGCAGGTGACGCCGAAGTTAAATCCAGTTTTAATTAACCTCGAACCCGGAAAAAAATTGATAATATTTGTAGAATCGAGCCCACATTTACATTAAAACGCGTGAAGTTGAATGTTCATTAATATAACACGCACCTCACTGTTTACTCCGGATGCAGTTTCATTGGGAGGCGGTTATTGGTAAATCCGGCTTGCGTATTTACAAAGCCGTATTGATTTCTTCTTCGCGTTGCAATCAAATCAAGTATTTGCATGCTTCTGTATGCTATACAGCTGTTTAAATGCCAGAACACTTTAGAGGACATTTAAAACGCCACTAATGCCGCGATAAACGTCGCCATTCACAGGGCGCAAGAACTATAAGAAAAAAAACCGGGATTAACTTGAACTATCGACTTAAAAAGAGTTGCTACAACCTAGATAGAACGTAGAACGCAGTTGTGACATTGCCCTTCCTATATTCGTTCAAAAAGTTCGGCAACATGAAATCGATAAACATGATACAGGTCATCAAGCAATTTCGGTATCCGAAAAAAAAAAACGTATTGATTTAGTCACTTCGTAACTCGTGTTGGTTCTCCTTACGGTTAACACCATGAAAAAAAGTAGCACAAGAGAAATATATACAGAAAATTGTCTTTAAGAGCCACTGAAAAGTTATAACTTTCACGAAATGACGTCTAGAGAGCACTCTAAGTGAATTTCTCGTAATCTCATTTCGGGCTAGACACCTCAAATTGCAATCGGATACTATTTCGTTCAGTTTGGTTGTACGAAACGAAACTCTTCTCTCCCCCTCGGCCTGTCAACCTGCAATATCACTAACTTTGCGAGTTGAGTTAGTCGCGCAAAAAAATAAGAGTAACTTAAGGAGAGATACTTACCTGAATAAAGTCAGCGATGAAAATGAGTTTCAGCATACACCAACCGGTAATAACAAGATTTTGAATGCTTGTTCTAAAAGAGGTTCTTTACATGGAAAACCTTAAAAGTAATCGATATCTTCGTATAATGACAGTTGTATTATTATATCTGCGGCATCCATCAACCGAGTCCCTAGAGATGTAATAAAACAATAAGTGGGTAGATCTAGATATATCTAAAACGTCTCCAAGACTAATTCATATGTAGATTCCTAATTAATTTATTGATAGCGGCTATGTCATCAGAGACCTACCTCAACACAACATTATCACTATTGTGCCATATTTATCGCTGACTTGTTTTCGCTTGACAAACAAGCTATTGTTTTGATTTAAAGTTCGTTTCACCTTCTTATTGACACAAATTGCGCGACAAACGCAAAGATCTTGTTTCAGTTCAAATACGATATTATTATGTCAAAAAATCTTGCTTCAGAGGGTATGACATTCAATTTCAAATAAAAAGAAAATATAAATCTGAAAATGAAATATAAAATCTCATTTCATGAATTTAAGTGAAGTAAGCTTGAGGTGAACTGTTAATCCCTAGCTTCACGGGGGATGACAGCTTACTTTAAGCTTCGCCGAGGGAATTTTTTTCGCATTAGTACTGTAGGAATAGTTTCTAGTCATACGAGACGTTTGGTAACGTTTCATTTTTGTCCACGTCTTATATTGACGCGGCTTTTACTTGTGACTTAAGTTGGTTGTTATACAGACACAAACAGAGTTTAGGTGCTATAATTAAGCTCATTTACGTCGTTTTAAGCCGATTTGTTTTTTAACGAGACGCTACTCCACCTAATTGGTGTCTACCACCTCAAAGCATCGAGGATTGAAAAACATAATATTATACTAAAGTTGGTGGATCCTTTGAAAAAGGGTCCTATATTCATACCGTTGACTGCTCTCGTTTCCGCAACTCAGTCCGTTTTATTCGTTCCATACCGTTTTCCCGTGCAACCCGATGCTTATTTAAGTAAATTCAAAACCAGATATCTCTCTCATATTGTTAAAGCTTCTTATAATATTGTGCTTAGTGCTTGTATATGTGCCGTAGAGGACGTCTAAATAAGTACTAGATTTTGTCTACGATTTACGCAGGCTATGTAACGGATTATAATTTGTCTTATGTCCTTATCCAGATGTTGAGATATATCTATGTCAAATTTAATTACGATCGATCCAGTGGTTTTGCCGTGATGAGGTTACTAACAAATGGAGTTACTTTCGCAGTTATAGTATTGTGTATTATAATGTTTGTACTTTTCATCACAAAGAGCATGAGCGAGCCCAGTCTACTGATAGAACAGTTCTACTCGGAACTACCTGTAGTTAGATTCTTATTTAAACAGTCAGATGAAAAATCAATTCCAACGGCCTCGATACTGGATTGATGTCTTAAACGTTGTTATATTTCATTTTCAATTTTCTTACGAGAGCTTACATCTGCAACGTGGAAACCATTTCGTTTCGATTGACTGAAACGAGTGAGCGACTGACGATAGTAATGAAATTTATGAATGCCGACATGTCGTGGAGATGCCTATTTCCGGCTCCCGAGTCTTCAAAAGGCTTGCAGTGCATGCGCGGCTGTCGGCTGCCTTGAGCCAGTTTGTATCCTGACGTGCAAGCCAACTTAATTTCCGTAGTTCAGGAGCTCAACATTCAAATGGCTGACCCGTTGTAGAGATAAGGTCTAGGGCAGGAAGTTAGACTAATTTAATTTTGCCGATATTAGATGCAACTACATTCAGACGCTAGTTTTGTAACGTTAGCTAGCTTAGAAGTTAGTTATTTATTGAGTTTATAACATGTACTTGGAACAACGCACAACAATTAGGATATATAAGTTACAATCATAACACGAGCACTCAAAATTTTAGTTTTTGTGCTTTTTAGTTATTTGGCTTATTAGTTATCCTAATTTTAGGTTATAGTATAGGCATAGTATTTTTATTTTGTAGTATTCAGTATTTTAACCACTTTTTCAAAAGTCTTATTACCTTGTCTTAATTTTAACTTTCATGGGATTCCACTGTGCCACGGAGAGGTGCCTACAATTTACGTAGTTTTCATTATTTTAGGATAAAATATTACATATTTTAGAAATAGCTGAAAGCGATTTAGTAGCTGATTTTCAGCAAACTGCTTTCTGGGTGTGCGCTTAACATGTTATCCGTATATTACGTAAAATTTCTATATCTTATCTGATGAAAAATGATGCTTTAGTTGACGATGGTGCACGCTTTGTCTTGAAGTATTGTTCAGTCTTGACTAGTAGTGCCTACTCGACCTAAGTACTCTTAGGTTGGGTCTTCTCTCGGGAAAATCAGACTTTGGTGAGGAATTCCACTTCTGAGCTGAACCTAAGCACACTTAAAGATTTTCGAAAATGTTGTACGTATTAGTGAAATATCGATCATGAAATAGTGGTTCATCGCTGTACGTCTGGTTAAGTACTGATGGTGAAATGGACTTTGCGGAATAAAATTCTGCAACTCGAACGCAAGATAGTCAAGTATATGTTTGAAATCGCCAACCTGGCTTGAGCAAGCGTGGTGATCAATGCTAGTGCCTTCTCTGTAAGAGAAGAGGTCTTTGTTTTACAGTAATAGGTACACTGTATGAAGCGTATTCGAGAAATCGATAGGTTCGTTGGTAATTTGATTATTCATTACTTGCAAGTTAAGCAGAAAATATTATTGTTATTTACGCAACATTAATTTTATTAAAACTGCATCTACAGCGCGCTCCATAAAAATAGTCTAGTCATATATTTCTTAATAAGTTATTGAACTTGGTGAAATATTTTAGATAGGATAAAGGCACTAATGTGTTGGCTTGTGGTTACTCTGTTTTTCACTTAATTTCAAAATGCGACGTAATTCAGAACCTTTTAATGGAAAATACATTTTTCAAGTTGCCGTGTTTCATTTCTTGCAGCGCTTAAGAATCATGAGTGAATAATTATAGAATTATTCACTCAATTATTATTAGGGAATGCAAATCTCGCGAGATTGGGGCTCAAGCGAGATCCCGCGAGTTTATGAGTAACAATACTGCGAGATCTCGCCAATTTCGAGATCTCGCGAGATTAGCAGTTTGGTATGTTTTTTTGCAAATAATCACAATATTTTAATAAATTAGGAAAAAATTAATACATATTATAAGTATTATAAGATAAACATTTATTTTCACGAATTTTTTCAATAGACTTTTATGCATCAAACATTGTGTGACGTATCTGTCTATATTTTTTTAATAAACTTCTAAGTAAACTTTGACACTATCAAATAACAAATGAAAGAAACAACCAGTCTTCTCTTCTAATATCAATTCAATTTTTTTTAGTAATAAAACAGTTCTTTTAAGAAAGCAGTAAGTACATATGTACTTACTGCTTTCTTATTATCGACATAAGGCTCTTTATTAGTTATAGTACCTACATATTTATGTGTTTTCACATATTTACGTAAAAGCGGAAAATACAATTTCAAATTATCGTGTATAATAATTATAGTACAATACGCAGCCGAGCTTATATTCCTAACATTTTTCTCTCTTTGGTTGCATTAATTGCAGCAACAACCGTTGTGTGTGCAAATGCAAACACAGTTTCTCAATTAACATAAAATGAGTCCAAACGCCAACATTTAATTGATATTACCAAATAAATACCATTATTTTAGTGACGTAAAATAACCTAAACATTGTTTTATGGGAACACTCCTAAAATAAAACATACCTAAATTAACAGCATTGTTAATGTGGTAAGTACATAGGGTAACCACACCTCACCGTATAACACCTAACAGTATGTATTTATACAAGTACATCGATAAATACTAACATTCTCCTCGTTGAACTTCATCCAACTACTATGCTTTTACGCTCTGGCTTCATTGTAATATTGGTATGATGATTATGTAAACTATGAGCATTTTTTTATATTGCTCCTTTTTTCCTTATGGAGAAACTAACATTAGAGCTGTCAGATACTTATTACCTAACTGTGGGCTTTTAAATATAGAATCCTAGAGTCTAATGAGGCGTAGATACAATCAAAAAATGTTTTTTTTACTTTACTGTCCCACTACTGGGCACAGGCTTCCCATTCCTTCCACTACCGTATTGTGCCTCATCTCGTCAATTCCTGAAGAAGCCATCCAAGGAGATTCGCTATCTTCTCCTCGGTCTACCGCGACCACGCCTAACTGTGTTAGAGCTCCCAGTCTTGCGGAGCTACCGCTTACCATCCAACAGATATAGTCAAATATGGCCACATGACGTAAACTACAATAACATGGTGTACTTACTAAAGGAGTCGCGGATTCAGCTAATTTTCCCATATTTCTAAAAACAACCGCGGTGACTAACAAATTAATAACATATGAAAATGTGAATTACCTTTTTCTATGTTGCTATATTAACACGAAATTTAAGGAAATACCTAAAACCTACGTGGCCTAGTATTACTAGTAGTATTACTTTTTCTTTTATTTTGACGGAGAATCATGCTTAAAGAATGAATGTTAGGTCACTACCTAACATTCATTCTTTAAGCATGATTCTCCGTCAAAATAAAAGAAAAAGTAATACATATCTGAGATGTCCAATACAAGTCCGAACTACAATTTAATATATTTTTTCGTGTTCTTACTGCAACGGGTTAAAAGAACAACGGAGATCAGAAATTCTCAACTATTGGAAATCTAGTTATAGAAAAAGTTGGAGCATCGTCTCGTGTCACTCGTAGCTACATGTGTGGCAGTTTCATACTAGTCTTAAACTTTATGTACCTCCACTGGACTTGCTACAGGGAAAAGCTCCAAGAGGATCATATCTCAATTTACTTTCCATATTGGCATCGAAGGCACAAATTTTGGGGAATTTATAGTATCAACTATGTAAGTAATACTGTATTCATAATCTATTTTGCGTAGAAGAAACGAACGGTGTCGGAAATTGGTTATGAAGCGCGTTAAAAAAACCAGCTTGTGCTTGATCATATTTATTTAAATATTTTACTTTAATTAAAACGGTTACAGTTGGTATCTGACACAATATCAGAAAAAATATCAGTACCTAAACACATTTGTAAAGATTGATTTTCTTTCAGCTAAAGCCAAGAGATTAACAAAACCTCTTATGCTCTATTCATCCATTTCAAATAATTTATCAGTGCGCCTGCATCACGCTGACAAAAGCCGTGTTGTTCTCTTATCGCAACCATGAGACTGTATGTCTCCACGTTTATCAGATACTGTCTAGTCTACAGTGCATGTATTATCCACCATTATACCACAACATTGTGGCGACGTACGACATTCTAAAATAATAATCAAGATAAAAATTTGACACGTGTAGTCGGAGCTAAACCAATACCTATATTTATTTTTTGAGAACACGAGTTGGGCAGTCAAGTAGCTGTCCTCTAATAAAAAGCAGATATTTTCTATTTATTAGTACAGTTCGTCGTCTGTGATTTAAACCTACGCGCAACTTATGCCGCCGGCTAAAAATAATTTTGATGAATGAATATTGCGTTTCTAAATCGTTTCGCTTTCGACTGATTTCAATTCTAACATCTGAATATTTTCGAATCTCCCGTGTGTTTGTCATACACGAATGCGTCAGTGTTATTCTTTTTTATTCGAGTCAGAAGACGGAATTCATAAATGAGAGTGATTCTCTGTAGCGAGAATAATTGAAATGCATTCATATAAATCCCTTTCGCAAAATGTCGAAAGTAATTGAAGTGGACTTGTGCATCGGGAACAACTGAACGAATTTGGAGTTGAATTATACGGAGTTCTCCACTTGCTTCTCCATTCGCTGTGTTCAAATACCGGCCGGTTGCATGACACACTTAATGGCGGATATTGACGCTGGTTACATGCTAGGCTCTATTTGGTATACCGTTCTTTTAAAAAGGGGAAGGGGAAATTATCCGAACCTCCTGCGGCGGCATGATACATTGCTCATGTTGGTTGAATTGCCCGATTGCACATCCACCTTACGTCTGTCCACTTTTCACGGAAATCGCAAAGTACCTAGAAGTCCAATAAATGGAGAATGCGTGGCAACTACTAGGTAGCTATTTTCAAAACTGGTTAAAATATATATGCTAGTTCATATTTATTTTTAGTACAAGAGTAATAGGTATTATTGATAAAGGACCAGCGGGGTTCTAGTTCTAAGTGGACTGATGCTGAGTCCCGAAACAGCGTTGCTATTGACAATTATAGCGCATAGGGGCGCTTTTTAAACGATTTCAGTTCCGGTCAATATCTGTATCGGATGACTAACATGTTATGTCGTAACTTGTGTCAAATATTGGCATGATTACATAGCTACATAAGATTTTTCTGCATAACGCTTCTAAATATCGCTTTTTACCTAATTTTATGATCCTACCTGAATAAAACTTGCGGTAAATGAAACGCTAAGTAATTTGTTAAGGTCGCAGTTTTGCTGATTGTTTAATTTAACTTTTCTCGGCGTCTAGAGCTCTCTACTGCTCTCGTGGTCCCTGCCGAACTCCATTAGCTGCAATATGAAAGTCGCTTTCCTTGTAACGGGATATTTTCATAAATAATAAAACATAATTCAATATTAACAGCGAATGCGCGGCACGGTAACTCATACCAACTTTGAAACCCAAAATCTTCTAAAACTTTTCTTGCCTTAATTAGCTTCAAAACTCTTTCTTTTTAATGTTCTGAACTAAATCTTTAGACTTGTGTATGTCGCGTATACGTCTCAAGGTTAATATAAAACTGTTAATTAATTTTCCAGATGTTGTACTAGAAAGTTTGCATGAGATACTGATCTTCGTAAACTCTTTTCAATAGATGTTTGTTATAGGCGTGTAAGAATGCTCGTGCCCCCTATAATTTGTCCTAGTTTATGGGGGTGTCCCGGGGTCGTTCGGAAGGGGTTTTCAGAGAGTCTCAGTAACACTTTGTACCAGGGGAATTTGGATTAATTGATAGATAAGCAATACTTATAAAAATAATAAAAAATAAAATGGAAACGATGTTTTTCATTTTAACGAGTAAACATTTTATTGGTGTAATTTTCCGAAAATGGTGCGTTAGACCACAGTAATTAACGTTTATTTTGCATCATCGTTTGTCAATCGTTAATATTGGTAGTATTGCTCAGTATTGACAAACTACAAAATTATTTGCATAGCTTCCTGTAGCTGGGGGTTGGATAGTTTAGTGACATAAACCAAATATGAAATATTGAGTTTAGAGTACATGCTTTGATGTTTGCACACAGTATTGCGTAAATGTTCCTGTAAAAGCTTGCATATTGGTAAATCATATGTATTACAAACATGTAAGGTTTAAATTAAAATATCACGGCTTTTCGGAACTTTCGAATTTCGTTAGAGTTTACAAAAGACGATTAATAAAATGATTTCGGGAATTTAAGATACTTACAGTTATTTGATATTTTTTTTATCCTGGACTTTAACAAGTAAGTCTGAAATCGCGAAACCGCCTTCAGCAATCGCGATGAAGACTCGTGACTTCTCTGTTTGAGAAGAGGCCTTTGCCCTGCAGTAAGACAATAATAGGCTGGTATTATTTATAGAGCCGTTAGTTTAGTTAGCTTCGTGCCGAACATGCCCTAAACACCACTATTTTTTCAACACAAATCTACAAAGAAAGAAAATTATAAGCACATAACTATTCGGAGTTTTAACATTAATGCTCGGTTCCTACATGCAAAACGGATAGTTTATCTTACCATGCCAGTAGTAAATCCTTTGAATGCTTGACTGGTCGTTTGTGAAAAATCTGGTGATAATTTTGAATATAAGAAATGTTTACAAAAATAAAACAAAAAAAAAATGTTTACTGAAATTATGAATATAAACCTGAAAAATAAACTTCAATAACAGCGAAAATACGAAAGCATTTGGTTGTTACTTTACTACGGTTACATTTACCAGTCGGTAAGATTTAGGAATCGGGCATAACACAACGAAAAACTCTTAGGATTAACCATAGTTCAATGTTTATCAGTAATATACACACTTACCTATAACTATAACGTTTTATTTAAAATATCCTCAAGTTTCAACTCAGTCAAGGTTTTGTAGTCATAACGTACCGATATAATAATAATAAACAAAGGGGATTGTCATAAAATGGTAATTTATTCGCAACTATTATAATTATACTTAATGCCTGTTTTGGAGCTTAGAATATCTGCATTATAGTATATTAAGTAGGTATTTACTCCTACAATGGCTATTGAAAACTATAACAAAAGACAATCGGGATACCTATATCATCAATCTTTATGTACTTAGATAAATAAATAAATCTTTGTAGTAAACATTTCGGGACTTATGCAGCTTTTACATATAAGTTAAACACTACTCATGATAACACACAAAAGCTCTACATTTTTTTAAATTTAATTTGCAACTTTGTAAAAATATGATGATTTCACAACATTAAAACAAATTATTTTATGAAGCACATTTGACAAATTAAACGATAGGAGTACCCTGGATCTTAGAAGGGTACAATAGGTGACTACATTCTACAAATAAAATTGGATTGTCTGTAATGAGAAAATAACAGTTTTTACAAAAAAGATAATAATTTGAATATGTACACGGTAATTACACATAAAAGATGATTGTCCATCTGTCTTATTGTTCTGATTAATTTTCGGAACGGCTGTACCGATTTTGAAGGACTTTCACTGGCAGACAGCTGATGTTATAAGGAGTAACGGCTAAGAAGGAGGCTTTTATTTAAAAAATAGAATGAGGCTAATAGACCTACCCTGACCTTATTGGTGAGGTTCTTCAGAAAGGTCGGGTGTGTAGTTCTCGTAACCGGCATGCTTGTATGACCAGATGTATGAACGTGTGCGAGGCGAAAGTAGTATTAGGGATCGTAGCAGGTGGCGTTCTGTGGTTTCTGCCTACCCCCATGGGAAAAAGGCGTGAGTTTATGTAGAATGAGGCTTCCCCGCAAAAATATTATACCACGTGATATCCGGCATTCACGAAGGCGCGGTCATAAGTAAGTAAGAACTAAAGATGGCCATTAACACCGACTTTTCTTTCTTTGCAGAAAATTGAAGATAAATCGGAGTCCGACGACGCCGTCGAAGAAACTAGTAAGTATTACCACATGTCACATTAGGTCCGGCGCTGACTGACGCCCCGTGCTGTGCCGCTATCTCTGCGTCCCATCATGCTGTAACGTGCTTTGGCGCGTCGTCAGTCAGCGTCGGCCCTAAATATAGGTGCCAAGGGTTTCAGAAGTCTTGCATCTTCTCTGTCTTGGAGACTCATGTCTACAGGACTGAGAAGATGCGTGAATTCTGCCTGCAGGCAATTTGTGGACTGTCGAACATCCTAGTGCAGGGATAGCATACACCTATCCTTAAACTGGTAGAATATACATTCTACCTAATTCTCTTCTAAGAATAATTGTATACCAGTATACAAGTATTCTTAGGAGGTCTTCATCCAAAATGCCAACGACCATAGTTGTCATAGTCTTGTCAGAATTGATCATGCACACTTTGTTTTCTGTGTCTACTGCAAATTTTGTACACTCAGTTAAAAAAATCTAGGAATAAAACACGAATAAAAACATAAAATAAAAGTAATTTGTACTCCAAACCATGATAATCGTAAAAAAAGTGATTTTTGTCTTCAACTTCAACAGATACCTACTTGATCAGTAACCTTACAGCAAACTAGTCCCATGTCATCGATTGCACACAGCATAGTGTCTTATAATTAATCTGTTGATTATAAATAAATCTACAATTTGAGAATATTACTATCGTTATCATCTACACAAATCTATGCAAAGGTCTCTCCTCATTTGAAAATGATTACTAACTAACAAAGCAAAGCATACATTGAGTCGTAAACGTTCTTAATTATGAAATCGACAAGATGCAATTGACAACAATTGATTGAGTTGTAAATATATCGCCCTTACTAGCACATCCAGTCTAGCTCGTCCGTTAAGAATACTCAAAGATCATCTCCGTATCACCTGAGTTCGACCTTCTCTACATAGCATAAAACAAAATCGCTTCCCACCGTCTGTACGATTAGATTTTCAAACTACGCAACGGATTTTAGTAATTCACGGTACGACCAGCGGGAGCGGAGCAGTAAACCAATGACGTAACTGGACGCGGATAACACCGCAGGGAATATAGCTCAAGGGTAGAAGGGTGGACTGGGAGATTATTAAATGAACAAGATGCAATTGACGTAACTGCCCACGGCAATCCACAAAATTGGTTCAAAGCGAAGTCAACTGATATTCTGTTTGCATTTGATGCATTGCCAGAGAGCAAACTTATGCACCTTTGACTCGCATTTAACCATTATCGTTAATTCTGTAATTTCATAAGATCGTAAGTGCATTCAACTGAAGTGTGCTTTGCGTCATAATTCTAAATTAAATATCGTTGCGTTAGGTCAAGCATGGTTCAATTCAATTGACCGATCAATTTATTTATTGATCGTTGTATGGCATAATTATTAGATCGCTCAGACTGGTTCCGAAGTTAAACGATTCAAGTCGTAATTCGATCGAATGTTGAATTGTGTGGATAACTAGAGACGGAACTTAAAAATGTTAAATGTCTATTTTGCACACAAATCATACTTAGTTACTGACTAACTTTGCATAGTGTTAACAGTGGGACATGTAACACTTCTGTGCACCTAGGTACAATGTTTCCAGAAAATCAATATTTTTTATTATATTCTATAAATTATATATTGTATTATTTATTTTAACTAAAGAATAACGTCCCACTGTTGGGCACAGAAAGGAATATTTAAAAGGACTTTACCCATGTCCTTTCAAATACTCTTTTTTGCGCCATCTCGAACCAGCCTTCCCGGTGCGACTCCAGGTCAACGCGTCACGTAGGCAATGTTAAAAAAAATGCGTGTTAATTTTCCAGTTTCAACGCCGCAACGCATTTTATGATATCTACGGTACGCGGATAATTCGCTACACATACTCAGAATGATTTATTTCCATTAAAAGATTAGGATCTTTTTTTATATGTAAAATCGAATAAACAAATCATTTTTCATTACGACCCTGTTTTCCCGTTCATCATCATCATCATCATCATATTAGCTGAATGACGTATGTACACTACTGGACATAGGCCTCCCCCTAAAGATAGCCAGATTGACCGGTCTTACGTTACCGTTGCGAATAAGAAAATAATAATAAACCTACATTCCAACCAGTACTGATTAATATCTGAAGGTCAATTTTACTAATTAAAAACGTTCGAAATCTAGTCGCGATCTAATCAATGTCAATAAATGTAACTCAGAGGCATTTTTACTTGACTATGTCGAAATAAAAAACACGGTTGACAAATTGAGAGTGTTCCTAGAATGTAATGGAATTACCCAGTAGGTACCTATTATTTAGTTTGGGAAGTCATCAAATGACTTCTTCCGAACTGGGTGAAGCAGAAAGGAGTGTCAGACTCTTACTGAATAAAACCCATCCGTGTTCCTCCTAATGACACTTGCGCTCCAGGGCCGCGGTAACTCCTTAGGTAACATTACAATTTCCAAAAATTGTTGACATCATCATCAAAATTTGTAAATACTTACCGGAAACTAACTAATTAAGTAATTAATAAATTTATTATAGATATCGGGTCCCTCATTAAATTTGCTTAAACACAAAATAATAATACGGTTTTAGTTACACGGTGCATTTACCAGATATGATTAATTAAGGGATCGCCTTAATTAATGACGTTAATCAGTAAAAGCAGAGCGGTCGCAACGTCACTAAATTAAATTGAAGCGCAGTAACTAAACACCTTTGGTACTAAATATTGCGACGGATTAGAGGTAAAATTTATAGTAGTAGTTAGTCTGATGCCGCGATAGATAAATATGGCCACCTACTGGACCCAAAAATTACAAGATTATCATCGATTCGAAAAGAAGAAGTTATTCAAAAAATATCTTACAATCGCACTTTGCTTATTATACATGTATAATTAAAGTTATATTTCTTAACGAATTTGTAGCTAGCATTAGTATTAACAAAACGACAGTTTTGTTTTAGGCTTTAGAAATAATGTAAAAGTCCATTTTGCTGACACGATCCACAGAATATTTTAACGTCTGTGCAAAGTGTCTGCATTCCCCCCCAAACGACTACCGTACAACGGGTTGAATAGGGGCGCTGGGGTGCATCGGGACGAATCTTTTAAAGGGTTTTTAGTTTTTAACGTTGGATTAATATAGTTTGTTGCACGGATACTAAATCGTAGATTTTGATTCGGTAAAAATGTTATAGTCTTTTTCGACGCTGAACAATCACTTTAAAATCCTTTTTAAAGTTTGGTCTCGATTTACCCCTGCCTCCCTCCCTCCATTCAATTCGTTTAACGGTAGTCTTTATATTTGAACTCTTCTTTTAAAGAACGACAAGCTTTGCTTTCTTTATTTCTTAACAGACAACACACAACGTCTTTTACGAAAACTTTTAATGCATTAGGTATTCTGTTCAACAAAATATGTTCTTGAATGTATTGATTTTATTTTATTAATATTAAGAAAACTAACAGCTAGTAAGTACTTGGGTAAGCAACAAATTGTGTAGAAGATTTTCAATTACGGACGAGTTTCCACTTATGAACATGTCTGTACTACCTATGTAAACTAATACATAAAGCTGAAGAGCTTTTTTGTTTGTTTAAACGCTCTAATCTCGGACAAACGAACTAACGTCCAAGTCGGATTACAAATAACATCACGTTACGACTCACGGGAGCGGAGAAGTAAATAAAGAAGTAACTTAACGGGCAAAAAAACCACACGAACGAAGTCGCGGGTACCCTGCAGCTATTTCGCACACAGAACATGAGAATCTACACAAATAAAAGCACTAAGTCTAATGAAACATAAAAAAAGATGAAAAATTAAACCTGCGAAGCAAATGAATCGTTAGAGAACTTGCAACATGTATTTTTCTTTATATTCTGATTGCTAGTGGTGAACAAATCCTGCTCGACATCCCGTCACACCGTATTAAACATACGAGAAGCTTTAATGTTTGGTTTATTTAGTAGGTAGGCTGTAGAGCAGGGGTAGCCAACCAGTCGATCGCGATCGCGGCTATAAGTTGAGACGATCCTAGATGTAACTTTCACACATAACAAAAGTAGTTATGCACTAAAAATAATCTATAATTTTCTTGTTTTCCCTTTCAATTAAATAAAAATTACTACTTTAAGTTTACTGTCTAATTTTCTTAGTTAAAATTTTACGTAAGTAGGCCTATATATTAATTATGTGAAATAAATTTATGAAGACGTACTGATTATGTTATTGGTAGATAGCATTATCTATTTAGTAAACAGTAGATCTTGGGCCTAATCAAGTTCGCCACCCCTGCTGTAGAGTAATTCGCGAGTCGTAGGTAACAAAACATCCAATGTGGCTATCATCGCGATGTAGTTAGGTACCTAGGTAAAGACTGATACACATGACGCGACGCGACAAGTAAGTAGGTAGGTAGGTACCTCGCGTCCTCTGTTCTAACTTTATGTACCTACACGTACTGCCGGATGAGTTTACCTAATTGGACATTTTGCCAGCAGTCACACTGTTTGACAAGTTTGTTTGCCAATTATACTTCATTTTCGAAACGTCGACAACTACAATACGAATGTGTGTAGTCTTAGGAATTTAGCTGGTATTAGGTACTGTGACGTTTAATGCAGGAAATTATTAACAAAATATTGGATGGCAAAACCAGGATGTTTTCCAGTAATTCAAGTAATTATTGTCTTACCTACTTATCTAGTTGGGTCTGCTGCTTTTGTCAATTTAAGGAGCCCATAAATAACTTAAGGATTTCGTTACGCGATAGAAAAGTTGAAAGTGTAGATCTAAAGATTTTAAGTAGCTACTAATTTCACACGTGTAAGGCATAATAATATTTTTAAGTTTTTTTTTTTATCTATCTGTCTTATAAACAAATCTGTTAAGATCGCATTAGACAGTGAAAAAACACACTACGTCAAATTATAAGGTTTGTCTTGAATTAGCTTCTAATCACGACTTCGATTGCGTGTTTTTTTTTTTCACCGGCGTTGTTACGTCTTGTTACTGCTCTGCTCCCGTGTGTCGTAGCGTGATGTTACAAAGCCTATAATATTCCTCATAAATCTGGCTACACACAAAAATCTTCTTTCCAATCAGACCTACAGTTGCAGATTTTAAACACACAAACAAAAAAATACTCGTCAGTTTTATTATAGAATAAAATACACCATGAATTCTTCATCAAGAACCTGTACTTACTTGTTTTGGATATTCCATAAAAATTACGATAATTTTACACGTCGAAACCTTAGGATATTTTTATTAGATTACGCTCCGTCCGGAGCATGAGACGGTCCCGGTCGCCAGTTAATACTCGTAATTATAGCTTAACAGATTTTTTTCTGCTTTTAACGCGCTAAGCTCTTTAACTACAGGTCCGGTCCAGAAAATTCTGTCGCTAATAGAATAATATCAGCTTTATTACATTACCAAGGATAACCAATCATTAAGAAAATTTACAAGGACGCAACACGGGAAAATGTTCTTAAGATAGAAATTGCAACTTTGTAATACAGCTAAGAGAAAAACCAATAATGATCTAATTGAAGCCGCTGCTCGGCCAATAAATAAATAAATTGAAACTTCGCTGCAGCGGTTAGGTCAGGGCTGAATTGTGAACTTTTCGAACGAGATAAGATTTTTCTTAGGTGTAGACTAATTTAATTAAGCAATGAAAGACCTAATCGGTTGCACATACTATTTTTATTCTCTCGTATTCCGTTTTTATTCCACATAGATGAACCACGGGCTAAGTTTATCATAAACTATTGAGTTATCATGAGTGATTAGAAATTAACTCTAATATTTGCCTCATTTAGGAGGTTACTGTTCGAATTAAAAAAAGTCCAAAACAAAACTATAGTGAAATAAATAGATGTAGTTAGATCAGTCATTGGAATTTTAGACTTCAATACCTATCAGGTGTGGTTCAGTACCAAAAAAAAAATATTGCAATGATTGAATGAACATCTGGCTTTTTTATGATCTCACCTTCATTGTTTCCTCATGTAGGTAGAAGCAACAAGAATATTGTAAGCAGAATTTTTTAACATACCTTCACGCCTTTATGCCCTGACGGGTTAGGTTAGGTAACCCATGACCACCCACCCACAGTTTGCCGGTATGGTTTAGGTCCTATGTAATAGGGGGCGAGCCTATTGCCTATTGAATTTTGTAAAAACCTTGTAAATTGGCTCGTTCTTCTTAGAGGCTTACCAAGCTTCAACTTTCTGACTAACTCCGTGACAATTCAAGTTTCAAAGGCCAAAGGTCTAATTGAAAAAAGCCTTGGCTTTGACTCTTTTTACACCCGCTAGGTACCTAGTTCCTGTAATAGGATATTAACAGAACATAAATCACAAACTAGGCGTCTTTTCTAACATCACATTAACGTGAGAAGAACCCTAGCTGTCCTTTGGAATTCTAAACACTTCAATGAATGGCTTACGCTTAGTAGTGAATATAATGGTGATAAATGTTTGTTCAAGTTGGAATAAGTTAGACCAAGCGTCTTTAAGCTTTTCTATAACTTATTAGACCTTTGAATTGAGCCCTTTACTACGGCTCGACGGCAGTGCAATTTTGAAAAAATCTCCTTATATTTATTTAGGTGCAGTGAGTTTGAGTTGGTAGCTAGCTTGGCCGATACTAGGAGTTGGCAGCTCACCCCAAACTCACTTCACAGAGATTCATAAATATGCAAATTCACAGATGTTTTTTATTTTTTTTTACAAAATACCACTTCAGATTGTAAATAAAAAATGATGTGATTAAATCACAGCACAAATCTGTCATTATCTGTTTTTTAGATAGTCTAGTAGGTATTACAGATATTAAACGTCAGTACTATTTTTACGCTTCACAAGATAATCGTCTCATAAATATTTAAACAGAACTCACCCCGAGTATATTAATTGACGCGCAACAAGCGCTTATCTGTGACCTGCTCTAAGAAGGTCGCGACATGTGTTACTCATTAGTACCTACAAAGAGGGTACCTATAAATTACGCCAAAAGTGCCCTAATTACTTGTTCAAAATACCCTTATCTATTTGTTCCGTGTCGTTTTTACCTAATTTTACGATATTACGTAGGCACTTTAAAGGTAGGGTAGAATTGCGTCTAGCAATTTATTCGTGCAAATTCCTACGTGTAATGTTACTCGAATCCTTGTCTTGGCGTCGACGAAATATTTTTCTCAGGTATATTTTTATTCAGCCAGAGAGATGGAACCCGCCGCGTTCTTTAGTTTTCATCTCCATTTACACGTTCCTTCTTAATGTTTGCTCTGACATAATTAATGAGAAGTGAAACTTGGTTCAGTTAACACTTAAAGTAGGTATACAAGGCTTAGCACTTTAGGTAGCTGAGACTATCACTCTGAAGTTAGTCCTTTTTTGATCGATCTGGAAGCTTATATTGCTTCACACGTGACATGGGAGCTAAGTGCATACAATCGCAATGACATTACAGACACTTTGGAAAGTCGTGCAATGAAATAAATGAACGTTACCTAGCACGGGATGTTATTCTTGTCACTTGCACAACTGTCAAGCTGCATGTGTATGATAGAGAAGGGAACATGTATCTAAGCAAATTACTGCTCATTAATGTGTTTTTTTTTTAAATTTTACCCCTCATTTTGATTTCTCCTGTATCGTGGGTGTGTTTACAAACATATAAACTCACATACACAAACAGTCAGACCTGGAACAAATATCTAATACCTATTTGAATCCGTGCGGGAATCCAACCCGCGACACAGCGCAGCAGTCGATCGCTCTGCCACTGCGCCAACAATGCCGCGCCGTCTATTTTTCTCAATCTTTTATCAGAATTTCTTACAATCATGACGATTTATAGCGGGGTCCCTTCGGAAGTTCGAAACAACAGCTACTTTATCACCATTGTAAAATGGCACAGTCAGCAGCAGTATCTACTTACTAGGTATCCAGTATTGACATACCTATTATAGTTGATAAATGGTGTTGAATACAGAAATGTAAAATTGTAAATGTACCTAATATAGCTCCTAATAAAATACGATTTTCGGAGTTACCGTACCATCATTCATCGTACCATTTAGAAGTAAAGTTATTTGACGGGAAATGGACATCTACAAAAGAAGGTATAAAGAGCCTTATCCTCTCTAAAAAGTCTTCTCATCAAGCTCAATTACTTTGCCAAATCATGATTAGACTATCATTGGTATGGAGCGCGCAGCATGGCGCCAACGATATAGCAATTTACTCGAAGATCTCTAAATAATAACATCTAAGTTAATCGTCTTTAATTATTCGATACAGATCACACCTTTGCCGTAAACCATCGACACTATGACCTAGTATTTAAAGCCATTTGAGGCGACGTACTTACTTTGTAAAATCCGCTATATTTACTAACTAATCGTTCGCTGTTCGCAGCATGACCTCGTCCTATAAATTATAGTTTTATCTTTTACTTGTACCTCTTAAGGTCAACCACTTTGTACCATGCTCCTTGCTTAGATGGCTTACATAAACCACGACACTTTTACGACCGGAAGAAATATTTAATCGCTATAATGTCTATAATAAACTAATCAGCTTATCAAACACCAATGTGTTATTATCGATGACATGAGATAGATATTCAAAACAAGCACTATGCTAGGGGCATCAAAAAAATCTACTAGAAAATAATAATCCTTTGGTTTAACTGCCCCTAACTGAGCTACTTACAGGATCCAATACATTGGTAGACAGTTCAGTATGACCTTATTGTACTTTAGCTATAAGCCTATTGTAACATCTTTATGCACATTATGGAATGCAAATAAACGAATATGAATACCTATTGACTTGTTACGTGTATCCGTGGTAAGACTTACTTACAGGCGTGTAAGTAAGTAAGTCTTACCACGGATTAGGTTCACAAACTAGTGTTCGGAGTCCACCTTACAAAGTTACCGTGCGTACATTTTAAACGTAGGTACCTACTGCATTACCTATTATCGTCATTCTCGACGTTAAAGAATATTTATGTTTAGTTATGTCACTGGTGAACGTAATTATTGTTAGCTGACTCTTAACCCCTTCATCTTTAAATCAGTCTTTTGTAAAATACCTATCCCTTTTTTTTTTTTTTTTTTTATAGACGGGAAATCATCAAATAACTTCCCCCGCCCTGGGCGGGGCGGGAGGGAGTGTCAGACTTTTACTGACTAAAACCCGTCTATGTTCCTTCATGTGCCCTTTGCGTTCCGGGGGCGCGGTATCTCTTTCGAACAACCCGCAGCCCCGGCAGGCATCGGCCCTCAGTGGCCCCATCCAATTTTGCTGACATCTCTTTGAGGCGCGCGTGGAACACGAACGCGCCGTCGACACGGTCTGTCGCTAGTGAACGTACGGACGGTGAGCTACCCATTGCTCACCGTCCACAGACCCGCGTCTACGGTGGCCGGGAGTCGTCACGTGGCTAAAATACCTATCCCTTGGAATGCTTTGTTGGATATTAATAGTATCGGAATTTTTCGAAGAATCAGTTTACTTTGACAGCTGGCTTTCAATGAATAATCTCTAGCATGGTGAGATGACAGCTCACTTCAATCTCACATCACCGAAAACCGTCGAAATTTTTTACTGACTGAATAGCACTGTTGTTAACGAAATTTTGTCAATTTTATTCTACAATGAATAGTGTCTATATTTAGCAGGGCAGCGTTGTGGTGTGGCCGCTGCAAAACAATTTTTATTATTCTGTTCCTGTCAGTGTAGGTACCTACGTATACAGTACGCTGTATTATTCAAACTTAATATCTTGTCGACGGCTGACAGTCAATTTCAAATTCCTACTTTTAGTTAATCCAAAGCTGGGATCATCATTATCCACAGCCTCGTCTTGTGTATAGGCTATTTGTGCAAACGCTACTGGGTCACCCTCATCCAGGATGGTATCAATGTCACCTGCTTGTGTCACCGCCTGACGAACAACACTAATTCTTCCTAACCATGGACACTTCTCTATCACAGCCTTACTTCACTTGCAACAAGATCTATTTTTATCAAGTTCTCTGAACGATCTGACTATATTTTCACATTTCTGAATGAGCCATCAATTGTTTGCTATACCACTATGATATTCGTACAACAATCTTAATGATAACACCCATCAAATGATAAGAGATACGAATAAAAATTGTTACACGATTTTGGCGTAACGTTTGTAAAATTGCCTGTTCAAGTATTACGTTGTAAGCCAGCTAGTCCGACGCGGCTGTTCTGTATCACTTTCAAGGTATCTATCTTTTATAAGTACGTGTATTAAGATAAAATAACAATAAAATGAAATCTCTGTTACCACCAAGTGCGTCGAGTCATGCCTACTCACGTATTGGGGGATCTGAATGACTGCTAATATCGTGGTTATTTTTGTACTTCTTGAATAATAGCATATTTACATCACAATAGCACATTTTATTTTCTAATTGGTGATAGGGTATCCCATTCTGTTAATCGCAGGGCATTTGGACTTGTTACTGATGGCAATCAGATAACATCTATATATTACAAACGTCTCCAACAATTGATTGTCCGGATCCTTTCCTCCAACCACGGTACCCCAAAAAGACGTGGTCGATATTTACATACAGACTCAACACAATATAGAATCCTAAAAGAAGTGTGCACCGATTACGTATCAGCTGGTTGATAACAATCGCTATCAGTAACATTTATCGATACAAATCAGCCTTGCTTTACTAAGTCTATGACTTGTAACACTTGTTACGATTTAGCGTGATAGCGCCATGTATAGATAGCAGTACAAAATGGTAGCGATTGATTAAATCTTCACTGTATCGTGTTGGGGACTAATTGGGTAATAATTCATCGATTGTTAATAAATGTTGAAGCGCTTCACGCTCGTTGCTGTATCAATCAGTATCAAGTATCCATTATTTTATTTTACGATCACGGAGCTTTTAGTGGATATAAAATATTAAAAAAAATCTTAGTGGAACTACGAGGGTTTGTTAATAATTTTGCTTCAGATGAGGTGGGGGACTCAAACGGTATTTTCTTCATGTAAACGTAGGTGCCTAACCTACTCAAGTTTCATAAATATGAAAACAGTGCTAGTAGTTATCGTCATGTAGGTAGATACTTACGCACATTTTTGTTGCAAGACTGTGAATTAATTATAACGCATTAAATAAAGTACCTAGTACTACTTATGGAACATATTATTTAGTACTATGAGCTGTGTTTTTCTCTTGCTCAACTCTGTCGCGTTGGCATTAAATGTGCGTGCTGGACTTGTATCATAATCGTTTGCAAAGCATTAAAGGCGTAGGGCAGGTCAAGGTAATATTGTTGCACTACACATGGTTCAAAATTGCATGACACCTGAGTTTCTGACACTTTTATAGCAAAATAGTATTTGACGAATTGCCTCGCACTCTTATTACTTACTATTAGACAAAATATTGGAGTGCATTGCCCTGAATGCATTAATTAACTAAATCTCTTACCTAGCTTGATAATAAGACTACATATATACCATCACGCTTGTATTCCTCGAAGGGGTAGGCAGAGATGTTCCAATGGACACCCACAGTTCGACGGTATGTTTTAGGTCCCATGTAATAGGAGGCGAGCCTATTGCCATTAACCAGGCACAAATCCTAAGTCCGAGCAGTTACTGAGAATTTTATAGTAACACTTTTTGGTTGACCTGGGAATCGCTACCTAAGACCTCTAGCGTAGCAGTCGCGCTTAGGACCACTAGGCTAACGAGGCAGTTCAGTGATAATAAGTTCCTATACAGACTCCTAATAGGTTGATGATGAGCTAGCTAGAACCTAGCGTTGAAGCTGCGATTTAAATACGGGGTGTAATAAAAAGACTGATCACAAAGCCGCTTATTACGCAAACTGCCCATCGAACTAAACTTGGGAAAAATTAATTGATGGGAAATGTCTTATATTTAATGTTTAAAATCACGGGGCAGTGTGCAATGTACGTTACACATTGTACTTTTAGGTGTATGTAAAAGTACAGAGATCGTGGGGGTATTTCAAGTTTAGTTTTGACATTTAAATCTGATTATCGTAAAAAACGTGGCAAAATAGTTGGAACAGCAACCTTCAATATCTCCGTAGCCGAAGTCTACCAGGCATAGGCTAAAAAAAGGGTCAAAATGATAGTAAAAATATAAGACTTCGGCTTCCTTATATGTCCTTGCAGTTTTTTTACACCCATCATGCAGACAAGTCCACCAAAAGTACGACCACGTTTAGCTAAACTTGTTGATCAAAGAGCTAAGTTATCGCCCAAAAACAACAAGAACTTGTCTGTTCCATATCTGTATATACCTATGCTAATTAAAAGTACGTTAGTGTCATTAAACGTGGGGTGTTTGCTGAAAACTCATCGGAGAGGCCTCACTTCCCAAATTAAAATTATTCATTAAGCAATAACGATGGCCTGACAGTTTACAAGCTAATTTAATCAGCTTTAACTGGTTGGTACACAAAGTGCACTTCGACGCTCAAAAGTCATTCATAAATAAGATAGTCGAGTGAAAATCAAACTTGCGAATCGAAATAGATTTTCACTGAACACTTGGAAGAAAATAAACATAAACTTACTGTACGGGGTAAAAGAAACTTCGTAACAAAAACGTTTACCATGGATTCAGTGAATTCAGCTGCAGTTTAGGAACGCTTCAGTTTTTTTGAAATGAGCTTCCTGCCGCGGTTTTCTTCAGGAGTACAGTACGGTTCCTTAAGAGAGGAGTAATTAGGTTTTTAAAAGGTCGCTAAACCCGTCTGGAGCTCCTAGTATTACTTGCCACTTGCCACGCAGTTGTAAAGAAATAACTAATTCTCGCAACTTTGTCTAAAAGCAATTAAACTCTACTGCGACGGTGCATCACACATGACAATTTCACCGTTATTAGAACGAAAATAGCTTTAATTATTAGGTTATACTTGATAGTTGTGAACACCCTTTGAAATAGTCAAGGAAAGGACATCGATATAATTAATGGCTGCCAGTAGCGATCCATAATAGTCCAATTGTCCTAACGTTTCCACATCAAAAGCTCAATGGCAGTCTAATAACTGTTCTAGGAAAGGTTCCTTTGTCGCTTAATGCACTGATTCGCTAAATATAGGGTATGGACATCGAAGCTTAAAGACTAACTCATAAATGTTCTTGGAATGCTTTCTTTGTCCTTTATAATAATGCACTTGTTTGAGTTAATAAATGTAGCCGCTTTGCTTTAATGTCAGTTGTTACATTTTGTTTTTGTCTCATATTAAGAAAAAGATATACTTACATTTTTATCCAACTACGAATAAATCTAATACGAGAGTTGTCATTTGAGGAGGTACTCTGTGTATATTTGTTAGTTTGAATGTTCCATAGTTTCCTCATAATATACCTTAAATAATTCGTAGTATTTTAATGAATGACGTATGTTTGGGTACGTTGAACTGTATTTCGGGTTATACCTACGTTGACTGACTGACTGACTATGTATAAAGTTGCAAAGAATCCGAAGTGCCTTCAAAAATTTTAAGATCAATGTATCGTCGTTGTATATCCAGTAAAAGGTCTTCAAGAGTACATTCTAAATATATAGGTTACCGATAAGAGAATCCTTCCTACCAGACCATTATAGACCTTAACTTGTGTACTTACGATAACATTCCTATCACCAGCAATTAAAACAGCTTCAGTGTTCTACAAAAACATAAATTTAATTAACTAATCCAGTGGAACGCAATTAAAACAATGTACCTACCTGTATTTAATAACATAACTGCAAGTTTATTAATGTATTAGATTACAACATGTTGACATTGATGTCGTGACGTCACATAATTATTTTAATTCGATTTATCCCCATCGTCGAGATGTCCTCAATGAGTAACTACAAAAAAGTATTAACTAAAAGGTTTTCAACGCTGATACTGACCGAATGAAATAAGACGTTCTTAAATGTATCTCTGTCGCTACAATACACGTTAAAGTGACAAAGAAAGCATATTAATTAAAGACGATCTAAAATTCTGTTTGAGAATTTTGCCGTAAGTGCCGTCTATGTACGTTCCATAATAAATATCTCATACAAAACTTTCAAGTCCAATATCGTAGAAATTAATGAACCGATTTTATGTAAAGTTTTGTAGCTAATGTAGACCGATTTGAAGTTTTAGAAAACTTTAAAACGCTCTGCATTATCTTGGATAGTATTTTTCAAAAATGTTCTTAACCGACAATTTAAACGTAAGTATCTTGCTTATAAGTTTTAAGTTTATTCAAAATTGGATCAATAATTGACAAAAATTTCTATGACATGAGTAGGCGAAGTCCAAAGGCGTCATAGCTTTACAACTGTCAAATAGATAGGTACTATCTACTCTTTGTACTAGACTTGATAAATAAATCGGGTCAAATAATTGCTTAGAAAATCCTTCCTAATAATATTATAAAGGCGAAAGTTTGTAAGTATGGATGTATGGATGTTTGTTACTCTTTCACGCTTAAACGGCTGAATGGATCTGGATGAAATTTGGCACAAAGATAGATTATAGTCTGGAATAACACATAGGCTACTTTTTATCCCGGGAAAATATACGGTACCCGTAGGATAACACATCAACTGTGACGCGGACGAAGTTGCGGGCAGAAGCTAGTTTTGTATAAATCTTTACATCATCTACAATGTTCGTAAATTAAAATTCCAATTATTTGCTGTCATTGTTGACTGTCAGAATACAAAAGCCGTCACCATCATGTGTCTACCTTTTTGCAACTATACCAGTGACTAGGACAGTGTTGCAATCTATTAAACAATTGACTTTTCTGTACGTAAAAAATGGTCTGAAAAATATTTGATAGATCGCTTCCACGCGCGGGGTTAGTTACGTTACTGGTTACTGCTCCGCTCCCGTGTGTCGGGCTAAACGGGCTATACAAGGTGTTGATTTGCATCCTGGTCAAATTTTAGGAGCTTGTCATAAAAAAATAGAAGTAATCAAATATAATTACGATACTTGGCCAATATTTAATAAATACTTGTTTTTTTAGTTGCAACTATCAAATAACAGTATTCCAGAATACTCCTCTTGCAAAATTCAGAATCGCCCGGTTGCGTATGCGGTAGGCAGAGTTGTCGCGCGGCTATATCAATGTGTGCATAGCGCCTACACCCTCTGGCGAGATGGCTAGCTCGAATTTGAAAATCACGTCAAAAAAAAAAAAAGATTTCAAAACCAATTTATTTTATTATTGATTCGTGTTAAGAATCAGAATCACGAGCATAGTTAACTCCTTGAATTTGACGAGGTTGCAAATCAACGCTTTGTATAACGCAATAGGACCTTTTAATATCGTCCTGAAATTCGCTTTTCAACAAACGTACTCATCAGCTTTATAATATTAGTACAGATAATCTGGCAAATGTGATAACCGGAATGTTATAGAGATAATGAAAAAGGGAATAGCAAAAATAGTCTACTCTAATAAAATTAGCTTCAACTAAATCCCAGCACGAACTGTTTTATTCCATAACGGAAACTGAACTGTGTTTTCTTTGCTCAATGGTCGTTTACATGATCCGGAAACATTTAACAAATAAGTACCTACTTTGATAGAATATAAATCTTTTTGTTGTTAAGGTTTTTTGAGAAGAAGTTTTAATACATTTTGATCACCAGGAAGTTCCCTAAGGAAAACGGGCACGTGATCAATGAACATAGATTTTTAATTCTACTTTGTTTTTGTATAAGGCCAAGACCTTACGTTTTTGAGGATAATTCAGGATGGGGAAAACTTAAATCAATACAAGTACCTACATGTTACATTCGCGTTGTTGCTGTGTGTGAAATGTATTCTGTATAAGGTCACGTGCCAATGTTGAGTAAGTACACATCGATAGCGATTTTCTTGTTGTGTTGATTCAAATGTTCCAATTGAAACACACAAACACAACACTTTGTATGTATATACAATCGCAGTTTCTCAGTTTACCTAGCTTTTATTCGATTAATAAACCTGATAATATTGCAATAAAATTTTAACTTCCTAAATCTGACATCGGTACCTAGGTTGCCTTATTTCAAAACCGCATTCATTAATTTTACGACTTACCTGAGTCCTAAAATTCCTATTAATGTTTCATAGAAAGCATTTTATTTTAGCAGCGTCATCGTAAAATGTTAAGCAAAATGTCATAGCAAATCACTGCCCAGAATCTATCAAGATAAGAATGAGATTTGTCCCACTAACAAGTGGGTTATATTAAAATAAGATTAGATAGTCAAGATAAGACGTTTATGTACTTACTTTTAAATTACACAGTGGTGTGAGTCAGTTGCTCTCGAGAGCGGGTCCTCCCCGTCGTTTTAGTAGAAAAAAATCCGCACTATTGTTATATATGGGAAAGTAACTCTGCCAATCTGTCTGTGCGCTTCGCAACTAAATCACTCAACTGATTTTGATGACATTTGGTGGTCATGGAAGGACTAATTTTAAAGGCTACTTTTTATTCCGCAATGCAATAACAACACATTTACGCGAAGTCGCGGCCGGTAATACATAGGTACCTGATTTGTTTAAAATTCAAACAAGCATCTGCTCCCCCGTTAATGTAAATGCTGTAAGATTCTGTTTATGTTAATATGTAGGCTAGAAATAACTCTCTTTTCTTCTTGAAAATTACTTAAGGGCGGTACTTAGCGCGCATTTGTATAGCGAATTTGTTTTGCAAATATTTGTTGCGTGAACGTTTCGTTACGCGAAGAAAATAAAGTTGTTCTTCTGAATAGGGATATTAGGAATAGGGTACCGTAGATTAATACAGGTGCAGGTTATGTTAAAGGTTATAGTTTCTCATTAAAACAGAGAACTGACTTTTGAAATTCGTGTGTGTTCGTTAAAATAATTTTAATAATGACAAGATGAAAAAGGCGACGGCAGCTCACGGTTGAATTTTTCGAAGTGATTTCTCCCGGACTGATGCGGTGTCGAAGCGGTGTTCTCGTAATGAGCAATGCCCATTAGCCGTTCATGCCATTCCCCAAAATAATTATACGACGTTAGGCGTATAATATTCGACGAAAAAAAATTTCCTCAAAAATCCCGTTTAAAATATCGTCACCGATGACGGTCTATCGTGCATATATTTACTATTGTAGATTCACAAAAGCTGTTAAAACAAACTGAAGTCTTAACTTAATTGATATTGAAGTTGGAGAATCGAGTCTCAATTTAATTAGTATTGCAGTTGCAGCTTCGACTGTTAATCTTCAGCTTTAATCCTTGGTACGTTATGACCCAATTTAGCAGAAGGCTTTCCAGCTCATCAAAGTCAAACCACTTCAGTTGTATTAACTCTTACTTAAGAGCTTTTCATAATTGGTTCATAGTTTAAAACTAGTGTCAATAATAAAACTTTAAGCTCTGCTATAATAACTGATGTTGGGAGAGTCAGATTAAGTTTTCTGGTAAATTAGCTTTTGTTAGAATCAGACCAAGCTGATATATATCACCTATATTCTAGTTGGAAGATTTAATAGCACTTCTTGATTTATTCAATTAACTGAATGTTGTGAAGGCATTTTTCGCCGTCCAGACTTCTGGACACTTAGACACGCAAATGAGGAGCTTTGCACTTTTCGAGTAGTTTTTTTTTGCCAGAAATATTAATTTGTACTTTTTCAAAGGATTGGTAGGTACGAAGTTATTATAATACATAGTGGGAGGTACATCGTGATTTTTTTTTTTATCATGGATTCAGTATATGAAAATGGTTCTTAGGTAGGTACCTAATACATGAAATGAAGCATAAGATGAAGCAGTATAAGATGTGATATGATATAAAGATATGCTAGTGAAGTTATGTTATGTTTTCTGATAATTTGTAACGGCTTTGTTTAATTTCTAATATTACAAAAAAATAATGGTCGATAATATTTTTAGAAATGCGATTTAATTTGGATCACTTCTTGAAATAAAACTAAAAATATTCGTTTGGTCTTTTAATAACTGCCATCGATTATTTTAGCAACCACGCAAATACAATAACATTTAAATTAAGAAGGTAGCAATTATTAAGAAACAACAATAACAAAAATGTACATTTGCACCTACCTACTTGACAACACTATAATAAATAAGTACCTACCTCGGCATAAGATTGTCTGGCGTCTGTACTAAACCGGACATAGTCAGGGGGTTAGAATGCGTGTCCGGCCAAATTGGTCGGTGTCCGATTTGTCCTATTTTTTTTACCTTTAATTCATTAGAAGTTGAGACGTTTCTACGATAAATTGCCCAAAAAATGTATTACAATAACTAACCTAATAATTTTAAAATGTAATAAAACCCAGCTTTTTTTACCGAATTTTACTTTGTGGTTCGGCTTTGCCTTTGTGGATCTAGCAACCCTAACAATGCATAGAGTCGATCACTATTGTCTCTGCAATAATCCATGTAGACTTCTAGTGATTTTTGGATAGCATATAGGTACATGCTACATATATTTGTGATTGCGGTCGAAAGCGGATCAAATCCGAGCGTAATTAAGTTCTTTTGATATATCAAAAGAACTGCAGTGAAGTACATTCGTTGCGAAAATAAGAGGAGGGATTATTAAAAAGTAATATCTACTTACAGGATTTAAAATCGGTAGTGAGTCGGGTCGTGGTCGGGTCTCTTTAACACCCCTGTCGCATTACATTTTTGTCAACAAAGTTTGAAAGAAAAGATTAGGTACCTATACCTTCTTTTACTGCAATTGGGTTTAGTTATAATAATTTACGACTAAATAATTTTAGAAGGGTACCTATGTAAATTAATTTAAATAATTCATGTTATGTCCGCTTCTTATACGCGCAGTTACTGGTACCAATGTGACATTGTCAATTCATATGTAGCTACTTTATAAATTCACCTTGGACATCACTGAAATCAGTGAAGATAAACATCTTGATGAAACCTGGAATTAATTATCATTTATAAAAGTCTGAAATCGCAAATCCGTCTTGAGCAAGCGTCGTGATCAATGCTCATGTCTTCTCCGTTTAAGAAGAGGCCTTTCCCTTGCAGTAGGTCAATAATAGGCTGGTATTATAATAATAATATGTAGTTTATTGTTTATACTGCTGTAGTAAATAATCAAAGGTAGGTACCTAATATAGTATTAACCCAAGTAACAAAATAATGTCATATAAAAGGTACAATAACGTTTTCAATTTAACTTTCAGTCATACCAAAACGTTTTATAATAGTTTTTTAGACGTGAATATAACGCGGGTTTGGGCGCAGATTATATAACATTTCAATTGTGTTAAGGTCGTGTTGCAGTCGCGTTAGCGACAAATTATGTTGAGTAAAAGTCACGTAGACGTTGTGAGTGTAACTAATAAGGTTTGTAATCGTTTCTAGTAATACCAATGAATAACTATATCATCGTATGAGAGGGTCAGCGACAATTTGTGTGACAATTTATTGTGTTATGGCAAAACTTATATTATAAAGTTAAGTAAAATGTCGTATGAATCATTATTAAGAATTCTTTAATATAGAGAAAGCATATTGCGGTGGAAGATGAAGAGCGATGACTTATACATGGGAATTAAATTTTTTCGATGATATGTATGGTTATCTTTGTCAATATTTTCATGGGCCTTCATAATATTGGAGTTTTCATATTGTTTATAAAATAAAATATATTAATTGACATCAATAGTTTCGGCCATATTGCCAATAGACATTGGGCGACTGCATTTCGACCTTTAAATAACTATTGGTCGTATACATGTTTTTATCCGATTTATGGCGTCCACCATGACGGTTGCAATTAGAGTTCTGTTGGAAAATAGTAAAACCCTTTGCGTATAGTCATGGAAATACTTCTGTTTTATTTACAGGGACATCATGGTGATTCTGGCATTGATAAGCTTGTGAATCTCTCATTAAGTTTTTCACATTTTAGTTTAGTCATAGATTGGCACACGTTTTAGGAATATAAAAAAATTAGTTATAAAAAAAAAACATAAACTTAATGAAACAGGACGACTGAGTTATAGAAAAGATACTAATAATCGCTTAAATAATCAATTGGCATATAATTATAAGTTATCCTTACTAATATTATAAATGCGAAAGTAACTCTGTCTGTCTGTCTGTCTGTCTCTTCTTCACGCCTAAACCACTGAACAGATTTCAATGAAATTTGGTACAGATATAGTCTGGGACCCGAGAAAGGACATAGGATAGTTTTCGTCCCGGAAAAACCCCGGGAACGGGAACTATTAATCCACGCGGACGAAGTCGCGGGCAAAAGCTAGTATTAGAATAAAGTTTCAAACTAAAAGTTATTTAAAGGTTTAGTATATGACCTATTATGAAGATTGTATAATAGTTAACTATAAGATCATTACATAACGGTTTGTTATTTAAATGTTGAATAATAGGTTCTAAATTTACGAAACATGGCGACTCATCACTATTGTCCGACTGAAACGTTTACTCGACTTAACATTATATGACCGTCGTATAAATTAATTGAGACGACGTTTACCAGACGCATTAATATGACTTAAATATATATAACTAATACGTCGAACTGAATACGATTTTACAACTGTTTAGTTGCTTCAGAACTATTTCAAACCCCTTACATGACTGTTAGTCGTATAATTGTAAACTTATATAACTTTTTTGCTAGTTGGGAATTCAATTGCCAAAAACAATTCGGTAATGTCTAAATATAACAAGTAAACAACAAAGCATCTATGTGCGTAGTAATGGAATAGATAAATATTAAAGCCAATCTACTTAAGTAATTGATATTTCGCAAATCAAACAGTGATGATAGATATTAACCAATTAATCGAATTATTAGCTGTGTGTCTTGGGCATGGAGTTAGCTCATTGTTCGTTAAGAAACTATAGGTTTACGACTTCCAGAAAAAAACACCATATCAAACCATCACGCCTGTATTCCGCGAAGGGTTAGGTAGAGATGTGCCAATGTACACCCACAGTTCAGTTCGGTTATTTAGGTCCCATGTACCTAATAGAGGGCGAGCTTATTGCCAGAAAAAAAATGAAGAAAAAATATTCCAGGATTTCGGGATCGCATAACAAAACAAATCATTCAAATCCATATTTGAATTTGTTGGTCCCGAACTTGGCGTAATTTACAAAATAACAATAAGGACAAATAAGGACATTTCGAAATACACGTGAAAATTAGTGAAAATAAAATGGAACTGAAATTGAACGCGAAACACAGTCAGTAAACTAATTTTATCAGTTCCCGACAAACTCAGAATCATGGGACTTTTTCGATACAAAACTCCATTTGGTACTGAACCGACACTTGATAGATAAAATAGATCGGTTCATACATAACATCCGATTACCCGATTCCTGGATATGAGTTACGAGAGACCCTGTAAAGCAGAACTTTTTCCAAACCTCCTTTCTTTACAATAAGGATTGCGAAATCCCCAAAAAAGCTCGAAACAAAGTCTGCCAACACTGGGAGCGCCCCTCTGAGGGAGCGTAGAGTAATCCTGAGAGGGGTCCTAGCTTTAAACAATACAATGAATGGAGCTTGACACACACACGCGCGCTATACAGCCATGTAGAAATAAAAGTTAGCTTTCATTCAATTAACGTAATTTGCCAATGTTTGCACAATAGAGTTTGCAGGAGAGATGTGTGTACTCGAAAAAAAGGTAAAGCACACATTTCGTTAAAACAATTAAAAAAAAGTTCAAACAATTTGGACAACAGATTGTCCAATTTTTTTTTACCATTCAATATTAATTGAAGCTCCGTTTGTAGAGACGCATAGCCCACTCAAATCAGTCGTCAGGCGTATTTATTTTCTACTCTCTGTCATTTTATTAATATAAAATGCAAGGAAAAGCTGTCGGTACAGTGAGCTTTTAATATGTTAGATGCGTAACGTTCACGAGGCAGCAATATACCATCGATATTTTTTGGTTATTTTCTTTTCGAAAGCCTTTTCCCTTTAATAAAGTGATTCCGTTGTAAGTTATTGCAATATAGTATGATTGCAGAGACCGTATTCAAAGGCACCGCATTCGCAAAAGAAACATGCTGACATAAAAAATCCAATTAGATTTCTATTAAGGTAGTGTAGTGAGGTAAAAAGAAGAATAATAAACATCAAAGCAGTTGACAAAGACCTGCTTACATCCCTTTTTTAAAAGTAGCTACTGGATTTATGAAGCTAATGGACGATCAAGGCACCCTGCGAGCATTCGCTTTGCGAATATCTTTTGCAAATATTTGTTGAGCATTCTTTTGTGAAATGAGTCGATCGCGAGCAAGGATTTCAAAATCAGAATTCTTCAGTTATTTACCTTAAGAATTTTGTACTAATAAGTATTTTTGAGAAAAGGTACGACAAATAAAACTCTGCTTTGTGATGCCCGATGCAGGATATAAAATAGAAAAAAGAAAGTAAGTAGATACAAACCACTGTCGAATACATAACACGTAATGCGTAAATTAATCTACGAAACAGATTAAAGAGAGTTGGAAAATTTTAATATAGATATTTCACGACTAAAAAGAGTATTCCAGGCGAAAATAAAATGATCATGCCTTTAAAATACAAACACTATCTAAAACGAAATTTTCAACTGTCATTGTAAAATAGGGTTGCCAGGCATCCGGATTAAGTCGGACATAATCAGGCTTTTTCGACGGGTGTCAGGCCATTAGGAAATTAGCGGGAGTCCGAATTTTCCGGCCTTTGTTTGGTATTACATTCAATTCAATAGGAATTGATTCCATGTCAATGTATAATGTATCAACTAATTAAATATAATAATGTTATCATTTCAAAATTCAAATATAAAATCCGGCTTTTTATCCAATTCTAACTAAACTAACTGGCTTGTAATTCGGCTTTGCAAATTTGGGATCTGACAAACTTATATGGAAACGAAGATACGCGTAAAAGCAAGGGTTTTGATAAAAATAAACCGATGATTCACGTTATGAAAAACATAGTTACAGTCGCGACAAAATAATAATTATTTATAAGTGTGCGATATGTGTGTATTTTGTATTATGACGGCGTTTTACGACACACCCACGATGCGACGGCGTTCACAGCCGCGTGCAATTTTTAGATCGCGATGAACTTGAAAATTGTGAAGTGACTGAAAGTTTTGAGGTATTTCTTGCCTTTCTGACTGATAAATATTTACTTGGGGGTATATAGGATTACACTTCATCACTGGGAGGACTGGTAATTTTACTCTCACTGAGTATAAACTAAAACTCGTCGTCAGACCTATGTATGTAATATCAGCATAGCTGAAATTTTGAGAATAGATAGAGGAATGTGTACCGGGCTTTTTTCTAATATCAGGTATAAAAAGTATCTTACTTACGTGCAATTGTGACGGGTGCTTTTGATATAATGTTTTACAAGATATTCTTGAAAACCAACATACATTACCTACTGCTAGACACTTTCCGCGGGCCATAATGAATGATGGTTTATGACAATGCCACACACTTGACTTTAACCTCTATCTATTTTGAAAATTTCAGCTATGCGATAATGATGTGCATACGTCTGGTGAATTGAGATCTAAAAGGTTTATTTTGACACTTAATGAACATTAACTTTCTTCTATTTATTTATTTTTCCTCTCTGCATAAAGGGTACTAAAGACATCATTAATTTCCATGTTGTTGTGTGTGTGATAGAAGCTGAAAGAATCTTTTCAGCCTCCCTCACACAAACTTTATGTGTAGAGGCTTGTATCCGATACTATTGAATCAATGGCTTTGACGTTCAAAGTCCCACTACAGTGCTTCATACGTTACTTTGCTAATTGAAATTGAGGTACCGAATAGTCGCGTGCTATTCCAAACATACACCGAAATTCAGGAACACATTTATTGGAGCAACATGTGACTTGAAAGTAGAAATAAACCTAATAACGTGGGCGACTCAATGAAAAATGTCAGAGAAACTATTTCAGTACACACGCACGCGACACGAGCCGTACGCGACCGCGAAGCTACGACATCTATCAATACCTAAGAAAATATTATATTTTTCGTCATCATACTGATTTATTTTTAACTGCGTCGGAATAATCCTGGCCTGTAGTAGGTTGCGAACTCTCGTTTTCCACTAATCGACCTTCGAGATATGAATATGAGATGAGTGCAATTTGGCACAATAGAGGAGCTATTAACCGTTGCCACAAATCCATGTTCGATTCTGTTTTGGAGTAAAAGTGCTTAATCATGTTTGTAGAACGTCCTCGCGGAACAAGAGAATTTTCAAAAAAAAGAAATACCGTTACGCTGTGTTTTCAGTCGGGTAAAAAAAAGAGAATATAAATTATAATTTTTAAAAGCAGTGTTTTTCGATGAACTATTAGTTCCCTTAAAAGCTTTTTATTTAAAAGAATACACTGTATTAATTACCGTGGGCCAAAATGTCGATAAAATGCTATCGTTATTTCGATGCAAGCATGTAATAAGGCTTGGTATTTCACGTTAAGGTAAAAGCGCTGGGCAGCGCGTGGACATCCTGTTTTCCTCTCTTTGTTTTTTATGGAGCGCAGTGTCCGGTAGGACGATAATTAAAGAAATTGACGCGATACCAACGAGTACGAGTAGTATGTATTTACACAATTATAATCATAAAAATCATCAACAGAACTCTCTAATTATGTTTTCACTAAATAGGCACATTTACCCGACTTGGAGTAGGTACTATGATGATGAATTTAATGATTTATTTTGTGTACATTTATTGTCAGTGTCACGTCTACTTTTTGTCGCCATAAAACCCGATGGCGTGCTACAAATCGCAAAAAAAGTAGATAATTTGAATTTCACGAGGCACCTTAGCCTTTTCAGCACATTTACCTATATGATTCTTCCTTCGCCTTACTATTATTCACAGGATTTAACATTATTGAATACTGCTAGTATCAAATAACAAAAAAGCTTGATCGCTTTCATTCCTCTAAAACATGACTAGATTTTGATTTCTTTTGATACTTTAATTCATAATTCTTTATTAGTACCTAAAACTACAAATTTGGCAAAAAATGACAGGGTTCTATTCAGATCTTGTGACAAGCCCTTTATCCGTTCTCTTGACCCAAGTAGGTACATATTCATTACTAGGGCACGGCCTCGCAAACACAAATGCAACGCGATGACGTAGATATTCAGAAAGCATTAGGTACAACAGGAACAGTACGGGAGCGCTTATAATTGTTTGTGACAAATCCGTACCAGGTCACCGCTGACATTTATATTGCATTGTTTGGATATCGCCCTGTATTTCAGTGACGTACGCTGTTGTAGGTGCGTTATGCAGTTCGGCTAATGAAGTATTGGGAACGCGTTTCAGGTAAATACAGTAAGCGACAAAAGTCGAGCTTTGATCGACGCAGCTGGTAAAAGCGATACTGTATAAAGCAATTGGCAATATTTCGACTTATTTCCAATATATTTTGATTGATTGTTTCGAATCAGTACCATGTGAGATATGGAGACGAATTGGTTATGAGTAGACATGTTAGGGCGAGTTTCTGCAATGGAACTGAGCACATTTGAACTTGTTAAGAACTGTCAGTGGGAATATTCTGTTTATATTAAATTTCATAGAATTGCTGAGTTGATGAAACGAGTTTTGAAATGTTGCTTGTACATCGACTGCATCTCTTAGCTATATGGTGACCTATATAATGATCAATATAACAGTAGCCTTTTCCCAAAAATATTTCTGTCAAATGTTTCACTCGGACTTAAATGGCATCGGGCAGCGGTTTTGTTGGACCTAACCCCAGGACTGATAGTGACAAGCCGACGACAGCTGTTGCACGAAGAGCACTAGGTCATAGAATTGCATTGTTAAACTTTTGAGACTTCGTCTTAGCGATCAATACTTCATTACATATATTGAGTGGAGGCGTCTTCGCATGTTCGCTCATTTTGTAAACGAGAAAATAATTAAACTACAAATCCCTCGCTCTCAAAGGTAGCACGTACCTACATTGCGAATGCACTCCAATATTTATTACTCGAAGCTTAGATGAGACACGTCTTGCGTTCCAGACGTTGCATATCCATTAAACGCATCACGAAAGCATTTCTCGATACGCTGATGACATTTACACTCTTCGGGGTAATGAATAATTAATGGTGTTTGTTACGTAAAGTTGATTAAATTCACTCGACGCGGCCATCGCAGGACCGTTCATTGTGACTATCGTTAGGGGAGGGCTTTGTCCAGCAGTGGACATCGTTCGGCTGATATGATGATGATGATAATGTAAAGTCGTATATCGCTTAAAATCCTGAAAGGAGAAAGGTAGTAAGCATAAACCCTGAAATCTTCACTCATCATTTGTAATCAAATCACTCATGATCATGTAAAACATTATTGTTATCAATTAACATGAAGTTATCTGTGAAATTGTTCGTCAATTAACGATAATATGATTAGAATGATATTTTTAATATGATATTGTCCCACTTAGGTAGGTAATAAGCTAAGAATATTAGAGATTTTGATAAAGAATAATGTCCACATGTGAGTCATAATCTTTTTGTAACGGCAAAATTGATTTGGAAATACAGTCGAAACTGCGAGGATTCCTCTCAGAATTAAACTCTAACCGGTTTTTTTTAAGAGTAACTATTAGATTGTCGAAATAAAACCCAACGACATAAATTGTGAAGCGCAGCTCCGAAAATTGAGAATTTTACAATTGTCAACTTTTTGGTCGGGGTTCCGGGTACAAGCCTTAGGCAATGAGACTGAATTTTATTTACCCCTACTGTTTTTGCTATGCAATTATTTTGTGCTGGTTATCAGTCTCGCGCACTGTTAATAACGGTATTCAATAGCGAGATTCCCGCACACCACATTTTCAATAAATGCTTTCAACGCAATTCATTTTAATTTCTTTTTGTTTTCACACATGTAGTGTTTACGAACCGTTCCCCAATACACTTACTAAACTACATCTATGTATGTTCCGCTTTGATATTTTGTAGCTAGAAAACATAAACTGTGTGGGGTTTAAACACTAACTGCAGCAAAGCTAGTTAAACTTCTCTCGCCTTGTACATTGGAAGGTTTAGACGGATCCATTTTGACAATTAAACTTTTGACACAGTTTCATAACTGGTAACATAAATGACTTTGGAAACAAAAAACTATTGTTTGGACCTGCGAAAAAATACCTGAACCTATGATAAAACGTACAGTCGCCGCTTTGATTTTCCCTCCATTTACTGGAATAACTGAAAACTGGTACCTACCATTGAAACACTCTTTCAACGACGCGCCAACGTGAGATTCACTAGTCGATTACTACGGTTTTGCACGCGTAAACTTTTCCGTGTGACTGTAGTGGGACCGTTATGGAGAAAACACGTAACATTATTATTGTTATCAGGTACGGACTATATGTACTAGGTACTTAGGAAAAGCAGACGTACATCAGCGTTAGAAAATAAAAATATTGTTTCCGCCTCCAAGCAAAACAGGAATCTTTAAATGATAAATAATATTTATTCTGTAAACAGGTTAAAAATAACACATTTACGCGTGTTTTTTAAAAACTAGACAAGGCCGGTGTTCCCCATTACTCTGAGAAGAAACACAGTAACAAAAGATCAAAGTCTCTTTTAACCATACAGTTTCTATCTACCTATTACCTACATAGGTTAAATGCTTTTCCAAAAATGGTTTAGGCCATGGTACTTTACACCGTTTAGAACTTTTTAAGCATCTATCACTCGGTTTTATACAATCTATCTATACAGAAATAGATCCAACAGTAAAATTATACAATTTTAATCCCCGTCGACAACACAACAACTAGAAACGAAATGAGATAGACACAGAAAACAAATATTTCAAACTGAAAAAAAGAAAACAATTAACAGAACTGACGTTTGTTTGCATTTCAATATCGAGGCGAAAAAGTAAAATAAAGATGATCGCAGATACGATGATACGACGAGCTTCGATTCAAAAGATTCTTTTTTTACACTTTCTGCCAGTACTCGTTGCGTTTTGAATTTCGAGTTTCGTCCAGTTCAGTGAATCAGCACAGCTGCTTGACGCGAACACGATGCCGTACTGAACCATCTTCGAATGATTTTGTAATGTACTTGTCATTTGTTTGAAAGCCTAGCAACTGAACTGACTTGCAAATTAGTCTAGTGTCCGGAGCCCATTATATTATGGAGTAAGTAAGCTTACTCCATAATATAATGAGGATGGGGAAGATGGGGTTTCTTGCCCATTCTTCTCCATACGAAACTACTTTTTGGAATGGACAACTAGAATCAGTTTTGTTAGTTTATTACTTTCTTGTAAATGTCGTTCAAAAGATGATATAAATGATTTGACGTTGTCTTTGAAATATTATGTACATCATTGACTGTAAAAAAAGTATAAATAAAAAAATAACTATAGATACTGAAAAAAACTGCGTAAGTATTGTTATTAGTTGGTAGATACATAGGTATTTTTCAATGGGCCTCAATATAGAGATGCTTTTCGATCTCATACTAAAGTTGAATTTCTAGATACTTAAAATTACTTGAAGTGCCATCTTTGATGATACTATATGACATAGATATAATGTACTCTACTATATATTTTAACGTTTATGTGAAAGTTTGTGTACATTCGCGCTATTAAGTCCCAGCAATCACACGAAACGTAATAAAGTCCATTGCAGCGGGCAAGCGCGTTTCGTACCAGAGCCTGGTCGTTTATTTCTTGATTCCTTCCTTAACGTATTACATTTTACAAATTCCAGGGAAGTTCTGCTACTTCATTTTGTTCGACGTCTTAATAATTTTTGCGACTGACTGTAAAGAAACTACTATAAAATTGCACTATTTTCTTTTCTTGTTGGTGAATACAACTTCATTGGTTACAAAGTAACAAATCAGCCGAATGAAAAGAACTAATCAAAATCCCTTCATAAGTCGGTAAACATAACGCTTTATAGCGTGGTTCTTGTGAATTTAATAAACTTTCAACCATCAAAGCGTTTGTTGAAGTTACGATTAAGCCAGCCGGTAATATATTTGAAAATATTAAACTGAGATACCTACTATTAGTATTAGTATAATAAGCCTCCCAAAAAAATATAATCCTCTTTATTTTTTAAATAAAATTCTATAGAGGCGTCCTGAACTAAACTCTTAGTTACGATGCGACCTTGCATCCTCCAAAAACAAACTTGTTGAAATTATGAATTCAAACGTTGCAGAAGTTTGTGCAAAGCGGATTACGGTTTCATCGAAACCGGCGGCGGAAGCCTACGTAGATACATTGAAAACTAATATTATTATTTTAAACCTTCTAGCAGCATTTACCATATGCACTGGCGCTAGGACGTTTTGTAATATAATTTTCTATTAAAAGTTTACGGTGCTGTGGAATAAATGTTTGAATCACGGCTAATTACACTTTTATTATACTTAAAGTCTTAACACCATCTAGTTTATTAAAGCCCAGTAGGTTAAGCTATATAATTTAGTTACTTTCAAGACGATTTCTTTACGAAAATCGGCAACGGCATTGCTGATATGGCACAAAATTCGTAACGACGCGACAATTCAAGTGATTTGACTAATGTGATCCATTGATGGCCTGCGTCAGCGCAATGTTGTCCTTAAGTGACTATATTAAATAACAATACAACGTTGAGTGTTCCAGTTGCGATAGTTCCCTGTTAAATGCAAAGACTCACAAAGTTTTATTGTTATAGATCTATGCCGCATCCCACACGGGGCGCCGCGTCAGAGCTCCCGAGACAGCCCGCGGACATCTCCGCGGCCGTCCCGGTCGACGTCTCCGCGAGCCTCACCACAACGACAGACGTCCCCTCGGACGTCTACATCCTCATCACGACAGACGTCCCCTCGGACGTCTCCGCGACCATCCCGGGATGCATCCCCGCGGATGTCGCCGGGACCTTCCCACAGGAGGTCCCCTCGGGCTACCCCGAAGAGACGGGTGCCCCCGAGGACTACCCCGGAGTCGTCCCCGCCGACGTCTCCTAAGACTTCTCCACCGTCGTCTCCACGGGTGTCTCCGAAGATGCCTCGGGTGCCGTCCCCGGAGTCGTCAGAGCTGTCCCTTAGCTCTCCTCGGCGGTCCGACTGGAGGCACCCACGGATGTCCTGGCTATACTTAATAAGTGAGTAACCCCTGGCCAAATATGAATGTTACTTATAAATGTGTTCTTTTGTAGTTACTTTTTGACGCCACCTTTTTGATACCACTAGATTCCAGGCTTTTGAAAGCATTGCATGTATTAGTTTACTTGGATTGGTATTCGCTTGTTGCTCTCAAGTAATACACGATTACAATGAAGCAGCGTAAAAATATTAACCCTAGCTGCTAATTAATTTGTAGTAGTATTTTTTAACTAGCGTGTTTAGTTTGTTTACGAGTATGCACAGTAGATATTTTTTGAAGTTGTTTGAGTACAATGCTTATTTTTTTATTTAGATCTTTTTACCTCTACCTCTTGTAGTTTGTTTGAGGGTTGATTTTTCAATAGTGTAATAACTTTCATCCAAAGTCTAAATATAACAGTTTCACATATTATTATTTATTTAGAGACATTGTCTAACTGTTCTATTTATCCCTCCGTTAAAATTTACCTGACTATTGAAATACCGCCCTTTTATCATGTTTTTTTTATTACATCAGAATAACAGAGTACTATGTCAATTAATTCAGTCCCATCGAGTATATAGCTGACAGTTAGAACGCCATCCTCGTAATTAAAAACGATCAAAATTTAGGCGCAATTTCATCTCAGCGACAATGAACGTCAAAATCTTGTCAAAAATGGAAGTAAAATTTGCAACGTTAATAGATTGAGACTGCAATTTAAACGAACGAACATTTCTGAAAGTTACTAGAATTGTTGAGATGCTATTAATGCGGTAGGGATGCATGAAACGCGTTCTGAAGTTGATTGGTAAATGGAAAATGCGGGACCTAAGTGAACACTAATGGATAGAATGAGACTTGCCATGAATGATTTAGAAAGGGACTGCTAATAGAAGAAAATGGGAGAAGAAAACATTTGACGTAAAAAGAACAAGAGGAAAGCAATTTCTGCAATATATTTATAAGTTAGCACAGAAAAGTTACAAAAAACTTCCTAAAATTCCAAATGGCAAGTTCTTTGCTATCGTCCTAGGGATTTTGTAAAGATTCAATTTGTCTATAACTATAAAAGTAGAGTTTGGACACCTATTGCTAAAATAACCTAGATAGATTTAATATATGTATAATGCCATGGTTTAATTATATCCATGACGTGAACTGATAGTTGTATAAAACCAGACTCGTATTATTCCATTTTAGCCGTGAAATGGAACATAAAATAAATAATTTCTTCTTTACATTTACTAGAAGCCAGTAAAATACAATGTCATCAGAAACTTATGAATATTAAAGGATTTTCCTGCTAAAATATTACTGAAACGGTAAAGTCTCTTCAGTTATTTAAAATATATTAATACCAGTCCTTAGGTGTATTAAATCTTCTTCTTTGATGTTGTCTGACGACAGAGATGCATATGATTAAAACCTTATAAGAGTCAGTCAAAGCATTTTAAAATTGAAGCTAGTTGCGTAATTGAAGATTAAATCTTATACCTATCAGATGAAAATATTTCTTTTGATCTTCGCTAGTATCGTCTGTGCAGGCTTGGGAAAACTAATAATAATATTCTCCAGGAGATATTAAAAGTGTGTGCGCAAACACAAGTGCACCCCCTCTTTCCTCATTCTCATAGTTGGATGGGACGGCAATATGGCACACCTGAGGAGAGATCAGGCCGGACAAACTTTACATGTTTCTTGAAACATGGGGGTGGCACACCATCATCTTCAAATCTACTGAGAAATCCGTAACTGAAAAACCAGTCAGACTTTTTGCCCCACCTGTGCATCGAACCTGTCGCACACATGCGCGCGCTTGCGACTCTGACACCAACGGGGTACTTAGAAACAAAGTCAGTGCAAAAACTACGCATTACATTGCTGCTGATTCTCTTGTTCACAAACTTAACTAAATTTAAGTTATCTTCATCTTTCTCTTTCCATTTCATTAAGAAAAGGACAGAAGATAAAATTTTAGTTAAGTTCTGTCAAATTTAGACACTCCATAGATAATTTAGACGCAATTATAAACGTGGCGACTATGAACACGCCAATTTTCTTCAAGCGCTGTCTAATTTGACAGGACTAAACGAATATGTATCTTCTGTCCTTTTCTTTATGAATTTGAAAGAGAAAGATGCATTTAACTTAAATTTAGTTAAGTTTGTGAACAAGAGAATCAGCGCCATTGTGTACGAAACCGAACTAAATAGAATCGTAGTTACCTATCTGTCAAGTACCTTTGTTGCACTAAAAGTAAAGTAGCTGTCCCCGTTTCGGATGTATTTTGGATAATTAAAACGCCACAAACAGACTCCGGACACAACTTGCTCAAAGCAAGGAAAACCTATTCAAAAAGAGATTTATAAACAGTGTACTGCTCTTTAAACAATGGACCACCTGTTATCGTGTCCTGCGTGCCGTGATATCTGCGCTCTTCAGGCATTTATGAACGCTACAAATGGTTACAAAGTTGTGGCTAAATTCCGCGTTGATTTAATACAAAATATCATCGATACGCTCCGAAATTTCGTCCTAAATGAAGATACAAAGTTGGATGATTATTTGTCTTGAAAACACCGATTGTACACACACTGATTGTATCTTCAAATAATATAAATCGCATAAATCTATGTATGAAATAGAACTACTGCTACTATTTCTCAGGCCGATTTTGGGCGGCCAATATCAAAGGAGAATAGCTAAGTACGCAGGAGTGCACGACGTACGTGCAAACATAGGTGCATTCCCGTTTCCCCTAAACCTCATTGTCCGATGGGGCGGTAATCCGACACAACCTGGGAGGGTTCAGGCGTCGGACAAATGGCTTTACATGCTTTGTGAGGCGCGAGGGCGTCAAACCACCAAATTCCAAACTCCGAGCTGCCACTGAGAAATTCCAAAATTCTGAAATGGAATCTGTGAAATACGTGTATGTGGTGGTACTATGTTTTATGTACATTTCACCGATTATGGACTTACACGTGAGTTACGTGTAGGAATATATTCCGGTGGACTTACTTTACCTATCGATCAAGAGTAGGTATTGCACAGTGCAGCTGCCTTGTTTCTCATATTCTAACATAGTCACATGTGAAGTACGTCTTAAGTATCACAACGTGTACAAAACAAAAGACTCGCGAGTTTATATCTCAAGACAAAACTTTATAGCATGACACCGTTGTCTCTAGCGCACATTACATCACAGCATTGTGACACTTCCATAGAAATAAATCCTTTGTTGATCATGATTCACATTTCCCAAATGCAACTTGTGGATAAAGACTAGTTGCCTATGCCTATAGGCTAACTAACGAGTATAAACTCGTCGGCTGTATGAGTTTTGGCTGATCTAATCACACGAGGATGTAACTTGATACCGAGCTGCGTTAAATTCTGGAGCGTGATTTTGTTATTACATTTGCACGTAGCACGGCAGCGTAGTTGCTCGCCGTTTAGTAGTAGTTACATGGTTTTCATTTATCGAACACGAAAGATATAACTATATTTTTTGTTGGATTTATTGGCAATACTTTCATATCAACAGGGGGGTATGGTAAACTCTGGTGATAAATTTTACGCGACGTTTTATGCAAAACATAGGTATCCAAAGATCTCTTAATACCTAAAAAAATCTAGTACTACATCCGAGTCTGCGGAACACTCGAAACATCACGTACGGCTAAGTAACGGTTTTACAATGGGTTTAACATAAAATCTTATGTTGTACTGTTGTTACCGAACTTCCTTTTGGTATTTTACGCGATTCTGTGCGCAAGGATATCGGAAAGCCTTATGAGGTCGTTATTTTGTCAAGTACATATTATTCTACGGTAAAACGGTGGTTTTATGAAACTCAGTTGAATCAGTGAGAGATTAGGTGTGCGGAGGAAGAAGAGGTGTAGGTTGACTAGTCAAATCAAACCAATAGCAAAAGCAATAAAATTAATTTTAACGAAGCGTGACTTCAAAAAAATTAAATAAAAATTAAACCAGACTCTAATTGTCTCACTGCAAGAAAAAGCCTATTCACATACAGAGAAGGCAGGAACATTGATCACCATGCTTGCTTATAAAAAGGAGAATCTAACTAACCAACGTATCAGCGCACTACTGGTACTAGAAACGTGAAAGTTAGCACACGACTCCCTTTCATGATAAAGGCTAGAACTACATAATAAAAGTATTCTGGAAATAAAACTCCTAAGGGGGAAAAGAAGGGAATTCAATTGTAAGAAAATCCTCGGGTTAATCAACTTGAAACTTGAACGAATACGAACCTGAGTAAATAATAAAGTTAGACGTTATTAGTTTTTTAACTGCCCTCAAAGCGGGCCTAAGTGCTGTTGAGTTGGACAAAGTCGCGGGCAAAGTGCTAGTTATAAGTTCAGGTTTCATAAGTATGTTATCCTCCACTGACGTCAGTCATACACGACTTCGATCGATATTCAATTATTGTGATGGAATTTGAATGCAGTGCATCATTCTAGATGGACTTGACCTTTGAGGTATTGTAGGTGACACATGTTGGTTGGATAATTAGACATTATTTGACTTTTACTTTGCAGATGTTTTACCTGCAAGTTCTGACAATTGCTCAAATAAAACGCAATGAAACTTAGAGACAATAGCTTATCCATCTCGAATAGAAAAAGAAAATGAAACATTTGTAAGGAAACATCACGGGATTGTATTAGAACTGTAGAAATGACATCAAAGTCTCTTTTGAAACCTTTGTCTCTAGAATATATTCTTCGTATTTCGCGCATTAAGGAGATAAAACGTTAGGAAAGCGGATAGAACTTGATCCTTACCTGCATAACTATATCTTATTTCTCTTTGCTGACAAAGTGCATGGATTGCAAGAAAACCTTTGTAACTTTAATTCCATCATGGACTTTACCTGCTTTGAGAATTTTAACCGGAACAAAGTCTGTCGTATTGGATAAAACTATTATAATGAGAGAAGAGGTAGATGTAGGAGATATCAAAGGTTTTTTTTTAATGAGACAAGCCCGCCTCTCTTTTCCCAAACCACCGCATCTCCTATAAACCAGAGTCAGCAGTAGCGACCGCCAGAAAAGCGTCGAGGTAATGAAGCTCGACGAGTCCCATAGAAACGATTCAACGATCTTGGATCCCGCAACGAAATGAATCAGAAAATATTAGCGGAGGAGTAAGAAAAACATAGTTTCCACTTCCCTCCAAACAAACAGGAGACAGAACAGAATTAGGCTAATAGGCAAAAAGGGATATTTACAACTGGGAGAAGCCCAGATTGGCAAAAATATCATAGTGTGCCCAGACATAGGTGCATAGCGTGTTTGGGCACATTATAATACGTCCTACGTAACTAAATAGCTGGTGTGCATTGAGATTGCCCATCGTGATGGACATTCAGTCAAAGTCAAATCTTAGCTGACCCCCTTACTAATACCACCTGCTTGCCAAATTTCAGCTTTATAGGTCAAATTCGATTCCGTTCAGTTCCGTTCGTCCGGTTTCGAGATATCATTGTTAATAGGTGACTGGTATTTCGCTATTATACAAATAGAAGATAGAAAGTTAGTTCTAGGTTCAAAAGATAAAAACTGTTTAGTTTAGATCTTTTCATATACATCTAAGACAACCCCAAAAAAGTCACGAGAAAGCAAAATACGCAATTTTGTTTATTTGGATAACATATGTATTTGTTTCAGTTATGTTATTTTATGTAATTAACAGATTGTGGCGAAAACTTTTTTGGGTCCAATTTGAAAGTATCTTCTTTCAAATAAAATAATTTTCCAAATCAGTTGATCAATGACTAAGTTCGGGGGTAACAAATAGAAAAAAATACAACCGAATTGATAGTAGGTACTTCGCGAGAAAGAATTTTCCAAAGACTTTTCAGTAGGTACTTCTTAGTCTTCATACAATTGGAAATGAGCGAGTTCTAGAACATTTTACTAATTCTTTTCATAATTTTTAACCGATTTTAAAAAAGAAGGAGTTTATTTCTTTACCTACTTAAACAACACAAGTCATTGTAAATAGGTCAGCTAATATGCAGGTTATAAATGTCAGGTTGAATCTTTTTGGCGCTATAAATCGTCGCCCCATCTCTTCCTGCGATGTAGCGCTAGCTCTAAATGATAAGAATCTTGGCAACCAGTTGACATTTAGTTTTCCTGTTACCGTATCTAACATGAAATTGATGTATTGGGATGTTTACACATAATTAAATAAAAGCTTTTAAAATTTGACGAGTTTTTGGGCCAATATAATGTTAATGTTAGGATGGCCCAGTGGTTAAAGAGCGCAAGACTGTGGGTTCGCAACCGGGCGACTACCAATAAGAGATAATCTACCAGATAATCGACGAAGAAAAATATTGCAAGGAAATCTAGACTAATAAATAATATAAGTCTTCTCTGTACGAGAAGAGGCGTTTGCCCTACAGTGGGATAAAAATTGGCTGGTATTATTTATTCCTCAACAATGTTAAAATATTTTCCAGAGCAATCGAATGTACACGCGAACAGAACGCGTGTGTAGTTAACACCGAAAATATTGTACAACACGGCTATTGTATTCATATTACTGTATTATCACAGCAGATAATAAGTCGCGAACTTTATCGCGGCACTGTATCAATACCGCATTTTGTAACTAGCTATTATTTTACCATCGCCATACTTAGGTATTGTAGAACGTGGTTTCACGTTATCGGGAGAGCTTTTTATTTATAAAAATACCTATACGATTGTTCACATTTTAACTTTTACAAATAATGAGAGAAACCTTGTGTTGCACGACAAACTCGAGAGAGATTTTCAGTTGTATTTTTCCACCATCACAAAGCCTATTAAACATACTCTGTTTGTATTCGGAACAAACAAATTTTTTGCTAACACAACTAACTTTGCACTCGTGTCGGATTTTGTAACTCACACCTGTATTTCCCGAAGGGTTAGGCAGAGGTGTACCAATGTACACCCACAGTTCGCCGGTATATTTAGGTTAGGTCCCATGTAATAGGGGGCGAGCCTATTGCCATTAACCGGGCACAAATCCAAACTCCGAGCTGCTACTGAGAATTTCATAGAAAAACCCAATAACACTTTTTGCTCGACCTGGGAATTGAACCCGGGACCCCTTGCACAGCAGTCGCACTTGCGACCACGAGACCAACGGGGCAGATTTTGTAACTGTTAACTGAATAAAGTTAGTTACAACTACGGCACAACTCCTGTAACAGATTTAATAATTTTGAAATTTAACTGGCAACCGCTCACAGCGTGCAACATAGTTACTTAGGTGCTTGTAAAGCTTACAAAACATATTCTCGAAACCGGCTTTAGTCTGCAGACGAAACTAAACATAACTGAGCCAACAAAAGCTGTGAGGGGAGAGTTTGGTCAGTATTTGAAATAATGAAATTTAGTTCTGCAACGCGAGCGTGTGCTTATATCATACTAGCATTTAAACTAATTGTTTATTTAGTTTAATTTTGTTGGAGCAGCTTCTCCATGGACAACTGTTCATGAGATACTAAGCTACTTATGGCAAGCGTTACATTTCGTTCTAATCTATACCTACTTAATATTAAAGAGGAAATATTTTTTTTTATTGTTTGTATCGAATAGGCTCTGAATGTAATGGACAGATTTAAAAAAAAAAACACCAATAGATAGGTACATTATTCTTGAGTAACGTAGGCAATATAACATCACGTTACGAGACACGGGAGCGGAGCGGTAACCAACGGTGCAAACTAACGCGACTGAAACAAGCCACGCGGAGGAAGTAACGCTGTTCTCTAGTACTTTATAAGCTAGCTTATAGGATAATTTTGAGCTGAATTAGAGCTAATTTAAGTTGTGTAGTATATATACCATCACGCCTATTCCCCGAAGGGTTAGGCAGCGGTTTGTGTAGTAATCTCTGACATTTTCATACAAATATAAAGGGGTCGATTCCACTGCCTCGAAACTAGATACTTTTTATTTATTATACACTAGCTACTGACCGTCACTTTGTTCTCAGTGACTATTTATCTTACTTTTTTAATTCCTAACAAAGTTTCGTCACATTCTGATCAATGGTTTTGGAACGCATTGTGGCTAACATGTAAACATTCATTTTTTTTTAGGCACAGATAGACGTTGTTCTGTAATCGTAGTATTTCGGCGTTAGTGCGCAAAAAGCGTCGAGCTCCTTGTGAACTGCTGAAGTCTAATGACTCCTCTTGACTTTCTGTATCATAGAGGTTCAAAAGAAAATTTATGAGAGAAAAACTGAAGGAGTCTGCAAGCACACTGACTTTGATCGCGATTGTAACTTCGTAAAAATGCTTCAATAGCATAATTTTTTAATTTATTTATAGAGTACTTAATCAATTTACTAAAATCAGTAGGTACTTGAGCACGGACTCGGTGGCTTGGTTAAAATGCAAAAATAACATCTACTTATTAATAGATAATGATAAAATGATTGATGAAAAGTGGGTACCTACAAAGTGGCCATTGTAATTAAGTGCGCGCTTTCGGGGTCCTTTTACAGATTTTAATCAAGCCTTTTAACGTATATGGTGTCCATACCAACACGTGGGTTTTTAATTAAGCAATATGAACTGATACGCGTGCATTGCGGCACGATCGATCAACATACACAGGTTAAATGTACATAAAACATAGGCATTAAATAGGAACAAAGCATTTTTGAATGGTTGTTGTGTTTATTTGTTTGTACTTCACGCGCTTTATATATTTCAACGGGCATAGAGCGTGATTTTACGGTTATGGAGTAAGTACTCAAAGCGGTTTGTATAGTGCAAGGTACTTACACATTCAACTTTTTCATGTATGTAATTAAAAATGTATTGCCACATGAATGAAAGATCATCGTTTGAGAGCGACTTTTAGGAAAAAAAATTAAAGAAAGATTATTTTTTTAAACCCACTTGTAACTTAGAGATCGTGATTGTATTTTTGCATTACAATCTTAATAAAAAAATGTGACGTTAGTACTTTGCCTCGAGCGCTCTTGGGTCGCTAGTTTCTTATAAAAACCGTAATTCAATTACATTCCCCGATAAGGGACATGAGAATGAAAATTTTATTTAAATAACAATCGAATAAAATTGGTTCGAATACTAAACATAGAGCTTTTTGGACTCAATTTATTAGTTTTCCAAAATAATTACTATTTATGTTTCTTTAAAACCTAAATTGAACACATTTTTCATTTTCGAGAACAAGTTAAGTAGCTACTTAAAAAAAATTGCGTCGCAAAATGTACAAAATGTTAATCGCAGAAAATCCTCGTTTTTCATAGACCATCAGGAATGCTTGAAGTTTTCGAATATAGGCTAATTATACACGTATCATAAGAGCTTCAAACAAGGCTTTTGTTGAAGTACAGTGTCAAGTACTGCTGAGGGCTACTCCGCATACATTTTGTCTCGTAATTAGAAGCTTGTGGTATTCAGAATGTTTATTTGAAACTTTGTAACACCTTTTCAACAGGTCTGTCTAATTTTCTGCTTGCATAAAGTTGTTCAGCATGTAGAAAATTAGAAAGACAAGTTTGATATAAGCTCCATGTTTAAGTCAGACTACGTTTTGTTGGGAAGTGTATTGGAGTATGATGTAAAACATACATACATACCATCACGCCTGTATTCCCCGAAGGGGAAGGCAGAGTACACCCACGGTTCGCCGGTATGTTTTTAGGTCACATGTAATATGGGGCGAACCTATTGCCATTAACCGGGCACAAATCAAACTCCGAGCTGCTACAGAGAATTTTAATAGAAACACCCAAAAACACTATGCCCGACCTGGGAATTGAGCCCAAGACTTCTAGCGTAGCAGTCGTGCTTAGCTCCAGTAGGCCACCGAGGCAGTTAGTGAGGCAGCAGTAGTCGGATGTAAAACTAAAAATAAAAAAAAAAATAAAAAAAAATAAAAAAAAATATATATACCATCACGCCTGTATTCCCCGAAGGGTTAGGCAGAGGTGTACCAATGTACACCCACAGTTCGCCGGTATATTTAGGTCCACTGTAATAGGACCCTAGGATACATCCTAGGATAGGATGTAATAGGATGTAAAACTAAATAAATTAAATTTCTTTTTCAAGTCGGCCAACTATAGTTGAGCGCCGTCGCCGTCAAGGCTTCAGTGCTATCTGCGGTTTGTGTTTTTATTATTCACCAACAACCCTTGTAAAAGCTAATTGTTTCGGTTCCTTTTATAGTGGAGCAGGCAAACTTTTAATAGCTTTTAGCAGGCTGATAGAGTTGAAGCGTTAGTTGATAATAGAGCGTCTGTGTTCGGGATCCTATATAGGGCTGTCTATCGATAGATAAGTAGACTGCATTTTTTCAATCAAGGGACTTGTTGATTATGCAGTCCTTTTTAGTATAAACCACAGTGCAAAAAAAATCTATAAATTGTTACGCAGTTGTAGATTTAGGATAATGTTTCTTAAAAAAAAAATGGTAACATAGTAAATTAGTCATAAATATAGGAAAATTATAAATAACGGCATAATACTTTTATTTAAAGCCTTTTCGCCACTTTAGCTCTTTGGTAATTTATTTACCTATGTATGGGTAGGTATGTTAAACGAGAAGCGAGAGCTAGCTTTCCTCCTATATTAAAGTGATTGAGTTCCAAACATACTGGGACCGTCCCATACGAGTACCTCACATGTGATTAAAAAAAAGCTTTTCCACATAACAAGTTACACAGGATTCTGTAATCGATTGGCATGGTACTCAGAAACGTAACATTATTTAGAGCGCTTCGTAAACGCTTTTACTGGATTTTTATCAATGCTTTTGTAAACAATGTTTTTGATAAACTGCTATGTTCCCTGATATACATTCGCGTCGATATCATCATTCACCGTAGCGCACCTCCACGACCGTTTGGGTTAGCCAGACCGTGCTGTCTTGCTTTTGGTTTTACTCTAGACAGTTTACTCCTTGCCTCAATGGACCCATCTCGACCTCAAGATTCTTATGTAAGTTGTAAGAATGTTGAGGTGCAAAAACACATTGACTAAACGCTCATATTTTTCACAGGTTCAGACATGCAGTCCGACGAAACGGAGTTCGATTCGGAGCGCTGCGTACTAAGAGAACGAAAGGCAGCGTTCCGTTTCCTAACCATGCATAAGCGCCGTCAAAAGAGGCTGGTGACACGATGCCTCGGTACCGAGCAGGCTCTACTCGATGACATGCAGTACAGCCAGGTGCAGGTGAGTACCTGCGCACACGGCGCCTCGCGGACGACTGCGGAGTGCGCTACATGCGTGGGAGGTTTCACCTAACTGCGCTTACTAACCAAGAAGTGCATAAAACATATGTGTTCGTAATGTGTCCAGTTATGAAATCAAGTATTGGTTTATCTTACAATCTTGATAAAAAGCGTAATCCTCGCGTGGGAATCACACACTGCGATTGGATACGAGAAGCGTAGAGCGCGCCGTCCATTACTCGCTCAACACTCCTAAAGTGTTGCGACAGAATTAACTATGCGTCGTGAAGTGTACACGACGCATAATTAATCTGAGCCATAATGGCCATGTTTAACGCGGCGGCATCACTCATTGTTTCTCCCATCATGGTCATTCCGCAGTCCTTCGCCACAGCGACTGGTATTGTTTCTATCTCCGCCGCTTTAAATGTCGTTTGTTTGTATTCAAGAGTCGTCCTCACGCACTGTTTGTAGGCATGTTCTTGTGACATATTGTTGAACTACGCCGCTGTGCGTTTAAAGTAGCAGAAGCAAGCACGTCCCAATAAAAACTAAAACGTCGATGCTTGAACTTCTAGCGTCGTCCAACCCCGGTGCTAGTAGTGCCGTGTTTGGTGCGACGCTATCGCTCTTGATTTTATTTTTAGCATTCGTAAATGGTGTCAGCACCTTATACGATATGGTAAAATCTTGACACCCATCTAATAAAAAATAATAATTATTATTGTAACTGTAGCTAGCGTGAAGCGCAATATGTGAATATAATTTTCATTAATTCAATAAGAATTATATTTTGCATATAATACGCTGGGCGTGGCCGCTCAAATTGAACGCGCTTGCGTTTTCAATGCGAAAGAAAATGGGTTGTTTAGCTGATTCTGGGTTTTGAGAGGAACGTCACATGCATGGTGAATATTAATAGAATTGGCGGTCACACAGAGAGTTACTTGTTTACGGGATTGTTAACCAAGTCTAGCCTCGTAAACAACTGCTATTATCGATTAATTTATATCTATTTAATGTTATTTACACGAGGAAGTGTTGTACGCTTGTGTGACTTGTACAATTGTACATATCTATACCTACATTTTGTATATGCACGTGACGTTCACAAGTATTAAAATTCCTACCTGATGCAATAGGCATTGACGATGGGCCAAGAATCCGCGGAACAAACACACTTCGTTGTTCTCTTTACATTCACCCCGCAAAAAGGTCTTTGACTTTGGCAATTTTTTTTACATTTTTCCATTGCATGCCATTGCGAACCGCGCCTAAGCAAATGCTGGTGTAACCGCCGCGAACGCGAGAGAGAGAAGCGATTTTGTGGGTGAATATACTTTTCTGCTATTGTTACAGTGCATCCTGAACAAATCTTTTGAATGGCAGTTTAATGCCTTCACACTTGATACCGTGTCCGGAGGTATGTACTCTATTTTGTATTATTTTTTGTGATAGCGGTGAAAGAGCCTAATTATTGTTGAGTGTAACAATTGTTCACATTACACCATCAAACGCTTAGGTAACCTCAGTTTATGAAGTCTTGATGGCCAATAAATTACCCGAAATTAAAGTGCTTTTATAATATTTAAAAAATCACGTAAGACTTTCAAAGCACTCTTTGTAAATCAATTTCTTCGGGAACCTAGGTCTGTGCATAAATTAACTTATTCTGTGTAGGCACTTGAAAACTGTAGTGTACTTCGTAATTGTGTTTATTATTTGGCACTGACATAGAAAACGTAGTGCGTCTTTACTAATTTTAAGATCAATATCCAGAGGCGAATTGCGGGAAATCAAAACAATAAACATTACTTTTACAGTATATTTGTAAACACAGCAAAATATACGGAAATAAAAGGGACTGGAATCGTAACGCATAAAACCATACAAACACGTATACTACGATCGATACATTTTGATATAATATACTTGTGGCAAAAAGCTGGGAGGTCCAGGCATTAGTCTAGGTCGATCGATCCATTCAGCGTGAAATTAAAAGGTATTGAAGTGAGAAATTTTGGAGATAAGTAACAGTTTCCTAAATAAACTAGTAGACCCAGCAATATACAAGAATAAAAAAATTATACGGAGAGAGCTTGTAAGTATTGTCAATCAAATATAGAAAAATCTTTAAAGTTTTCATTCTGTTATTAATAAATAAAGAGCAGGTTATTATTTTCAATTGATGAACATTAAAAATGTTTATTGTGAGAAGAAAGTATCTATCATAATAGTCGCGCTACATGCAGCTTCATAATGAGAGTCAGTCATCTACAATGCCAGACCGCGGATTTCAACCTCTCGAAATTCAAATATATTCCGTCGAGAGTTACTACCTACTGGTAGTCGCGAGCCAAAATTATTGATTTTAATTCGTAATCGCAAATCATCCAGTCAAACATCTTGTTGGCAATTAGGACGCAGGACAAAGCCAACATTTAGTTATTAATAATTATCTGATCAGTATTAGTGAATTGAAAGACAATTGGTATGAGGTCTTAGGTGATACTTTATTTCACTACAGATTAAGCGGTCGATTGAATCTGATTGACAATCATTTAAGGGTCATTTACACGGTGCCATTTTCTTGTACATTCAACAGCAATAAATTAGGCGCAATAGTTGACGTACAAGAATTTCAAGCTGTTTACACGCGGTTAGAGTAAAAATAATTGAATGCTAGTCTTGATGAGCAACGATTATCATACACTTACTCACTGCACTTATGTTTGCAAAAGAACCAAATTCTTGAATAAAAAAATTGCTTAAGAAATTACTTACTTTACACCAAGAAGTCCTTTGAAACAAAACTTGTATAGTAGATGAAGAATCTTACGTGTTATTTAGACCTTGTAAGTCAATTACACAGGCCTGCAATGGTTTTCCCCTTTGAAATCTGAGTAACGTTTTCTATAGTTTCAGATGTGCTGATTACGAGAAAAATAATAAAAAAAATCCATCACGTCAGGATTTTTTGATATTGAATATTTAAGATTTTGCTGAAAAATGTCGGAGCGCCTACATTTTAAAATTTATAAAACGTCATTAAATTACTTCAGCTTAATTTTTATTGCATTTAATTAGTGTAAGGGAACATAGAAATTAATCGAAACCAGTAATTTGTTAATTACTACATAATGTGTATAGGTAATTCGCATTAACCATGTCGAAAACGGTTCATTTTGGCTTAATTTAGTAATAAGCTTATTAATACATAATGATTAGGTATTATTACCTAATAGTTTAATAAATATTTAGAAAAGGGTGTAATAAAGATAAACCAAAGGGTTTTTATATAAGTACCCACACTGATTTAGAAAAATTTACAGTTGAAGTGCGCATCTTGCAACATAAACTTCAAAATGTCATCGCGAAGTTGTTTAAATCCTTCGAATTGTTTTTGTTATATTTGCGGGAAATTTATGGTTATAAAACAACGAAACAGCTTTACAGACTTTGTGGAAAATAATTACAAAAGTTATTTTCGGATACTATATAAGAAAATTAATGTCGGAGGAAAAGTTTGATGAAAAACTTAATGATATCGAGTTGCAAGCATGGCAGTCATTCAAGAAGGTGGTGAAAACCTTTTTGGGGAATAAGAAAGAAGAAGATTAAAGAAATAGTGGCCAAAATGATTACAAATTTTGGTGTAATGGGTTGTAATATGAGCATCAAACTTCATTTCTTAAATTCGCACATTGATTACTTCCCAGAAAATCTAGGAGCCGTTAGCGAAGAACAAGGCGAAAGATTTCACCAAGATTTGAAAGAGCTTGAAGCCCGGTATCATCGAAGATGGAATACTAGCATGATGGCAGACTATCGTTGGTTATTGAAGCGCGGCGATCCAAACCAGAATTTTAAGCGGAAATCGCACAATCGAAGCTTCCTGAAAAAAAGGACCAGGTTCCACAAATAAAATTTATATGTAATTTAGACTAGTAATAAGTTGTTTTTATGTATTAGTAGTTTTTTAAGTTAAAAGTAATGTACTTTTTTAAATATATATTTTTTTATGTGACAACTTGTGTTTTTTTTCCTATTTTCTATCTGTACCTTTTTTGAAAAATCTTGAGGTGATGGAGAAAAACTAAGTACATATTCGTAATCAGCGCACCAAAATACCCTAGAATCAGCTATCAAATTCCCGAGAGGAAGTTATGACCCTCATTTTGCAGGCCTGTGTTATTAGTTCAATTTAATTGTATGCAATAGGCAAATAACTTGCATCATGTAAATGGGCCTTTGCACTCGTAGCGAGTTTCGTGTATTTTAAAAGTATTTTTATAAATTGGATTCAAGCTGTTTGGCATCCAATACTGAATAATTATTTCGAATTCAGTGAATTCCTTAACAGATTCGATTGACTTACACTTCGGTTCGGCAACGCTATTATCATATTAGACGACACAGTAGCATTCAGTTCTCATTGAATTGCTAACTGATTTCAGTTCAAACGCACTGAAGCTGAAGTGTCGCTCACTATTCGTTTATAGTTGACTTGTCTTTTTATTTATTTATTTGTTAATTAACACGGCATAATACCAATTACATTAATTAACATAGAAACAAAAACAAAAACTATACAATGCAGACAATTCAATCATAAACAACTATTCTCTACTTACTAACATGGAACAGTGGACACCCTTCTTAAATTAAATTCGGCAATTAGCTGCTTACTGAGATGTAATGATGCATTGTGATGATGCAATCAAAGGGCCCACGGTACGGAAACTACATCCGACAGTTCGGAGTGCAATACAATCGGCTTTGTAACTACACACGCATTATAGATATTGGTACTTATCAAGCCAAACAAGTCTCTATTGTACATGAAACTATGGTTCAACGTTAGATGTAATCCCCAGGGCATGACTTACGGTAGCCTGCTCGGATTGTATCAAATGGCACAAAGACAATACATAATTGTAGGTACATTTTCGAATTGTTTATAATTATAAATTATACCAGCCTATTATTGTCCCGCTGCAGGGCATAGGCCTCTTCTCATTCACGACCATTGATCACCACGCGTACTCAAGGGGGATTGGCGTCTTATATTAACTACAAGTCCAATTTTCCTCACGATTTTCCCTCCACTGAAGTCGGTGACGTCTAAGATAAACTATAGGTACCTTAGTCACTTGCCCGGCATTGAACCTGCAACCTAATGCATAAGAGGCGGGCGCAAAAACGACTATCATCCAAAGTACCTCTCGAAATTAATCCGTACTAATATTATAAATGCGAAAGTAACTCTGTCTGTCTTTCTGTCTGTCTGTCTCTTCTTCACGCCTAAACCACTGAACCGATTTCAATGAAATTTGGTACAGATATAGTCTGGGATCCGAGAAAGGACATAGGATAGTTTTCATCCAGGAAATCCCCCGGGAACGGGAACTGTTAATCCACGCGAACGAAGTCGCGGGCAAAAGCTAGTTAGAAATAATTTCGCTGCATTTTCCGACATCAGTCTGGCTGTTTTAAACGGACTGCCACTCAAAACAACTACAATGATGTACGAGTATTTTAAGCTAAAATAAATCTCGCTTCTCTTACAACTACATGGTTTAAAATAACTAGTGGCTAAATATTTTAAAACCATTGTCCATAACGGGCACTGAAACATAATATTCTGTTAAATGTGTTTGCATAATAATTGTGCATGCCTGTTTTCAAATTAACATGTAGTCGGAGGCAAGCGTCCGGCATGTTTACGACATATCTATGACGTTCGCCCACGGATTTGCCTCTGCCTCGTCTCGCCTTATTTACGGACGTATTATGTCGAGATACTCGCGGTTTATGTGAAGCCTTACACAATTAAATACTAAATACAATATCCCTACAAGGTAAATTGAGATTTTTGAAGTGTTCTTTATCGTTGAAGATTTGATTAAGTTCCTATGGCCATCTTCTGGCTTAATCGTCAGACTAGCTCTGTAAGCATTATTATATTGCATTGTCATGCAAATTGCAAATTTAGGCAAAACGGATCAATCGAATATTGGAAACTGACTCTTTAACTTGTAAGATTTGATCAGACACAAACACCGGAATAGTAGAAAGTAAAAAAAAAAACATGTAAAAATAACACGAATTAAACGGGGTTTTCACTACTGAGCACGTACGCTCCCACACCCAGGGTTCTCTATCACCATAATTATAAGCATATCAAAAAACCATGATCCAAACAATTTTTAGGATACAATAACATTTTCAGTTAAAAATTCTGACGTTAAATCTACTACTTAATCGAACACGGAACAGGTTATCCAATGAACTATAAATAATAGTGAACGGTCACACCTGGGGTTCATAAGGATATTGGCTTAAAAATCCGCTTGGGAAAACTACAAACGCAGCTTAGATACAGTCGTTCCGAAATTTCCTTTTACTTTAAATCCGTGGAAGAAGGATAATACACTTCGTCTGTTCCAAAACTCGTTAAGAACTGCCTTTGTACAGAACCGTGTTACTGAACGTTTGCTGTGTTACTATGTATTGAGGTTATGGCCTATGTGAATATTATGGTATTGTACTCTGCCGACCGACATGCATCTTTTGTCACAATCTCTTAAAATATCCTTAACGAGCCTAGGTTTGTCTTAAATAAGTTTGTTAAAATTAAAAAAAGAAATAAGTGTTGCATTGTCCCGCAATGTGCGTATTCCTTATAAATACCTATTCAAAATTTCAACTTAATAGAACACAGGGAAGTGGGTCAAATTTAACATGTAAGCTTTGGTGAAGTCCCTATGACCACCCTCCGGCACTATTATCAGATCAGCTCTGTGACATCACTATACAGCATTGTCATGCAAAATACACATTTACACAAAATTCCAGCTCAATCGAACAGCGGGAATTGGTTCAAATTTAACTTGTATGATTTGTTTAGCCACAGACACCGGGACAGATCAAAGTAAATAAAAGCTTGTAATAATAAAATCCAAGTACCAGTAAGACAATTGATCCAATCTGTTGAGGTAAAGTAATCTGACAAATAAACACAAATATTTCCTCATTTTTAGTGTAGTTTAGTCGCGAACGTATACAGACATTGTTAGGTAGGTATGTGGGAGGAAAAATAATGTGGTATGGGTAGATTTTACCTGAGTAGCCACTTGTTGATTCACTATTGAAAGAGAGTACGTGTTGAAGTCGAATATATGGTTAGATGTATGTTCGTGAATGACCGATTGACATTTAAAAATGAATTACGATTGATGACTATGAACGACATTCTTTAGTAAAGTTTACTTCCCGTATTTACAGGTTCTCATACAAACTTTAAAATCTTGCAAAATTATCAAGCCGATTTTATTTTAACCCGGTACGTATACCTACTATTGGATATACGAGTATCATCATCATCGTAAGACGTCCACTGCTTTAAATAAGTAAAAAATCAATAGAGAACTCTGTGAAGAAGCTTATACTTTTTTTAAATAAAGCAACTACCGTAGCATGCACACACATTTCAATATTTTGGAAACAGTTAATTACCAGCAAAAAATAAATAATTATATTTTTCTCACCCGCTTTTATTAACTTTCGCCTGTCGTGGTGTCAGTGGCTAATTCAATCTTACAAGCTAAATTCGACACACTTCCCGATGTTTCATTGAGCTGAAATTTTGGGTAAATGTGCAATTCGCATGACAATGCAATATAATGAAGTCCGAACCGGAAAGGGGCCATAGGAACTTAATAAAAATTTACAAGTTTTGGACCTATTTCCCGTTGTTTGATTGAGATGGAATTTTTAACACACATTTCATGACAAAAATAAAAATAACTGCAGTGCTGTAAAATAAGTGCTAGGTAATAAAAACAAAGATTAAATATGAAACATCCCAATCATGAAGAGGCAATTCTTTAACGAAAAAACTAAATTTTCGTAGATCGCAAAAAAAATATGCTACCGTGAACTATGAAAGTTTAGGTAAGCACTCATAGCTTGGTTAGCGATAAGTGAGTACCTACAATAAAGCGTTAAATTCGCACTCACCAACCTGTTGACTTTGGCTCTTTCACCGACATCGACGAAGGAATACACTTCTCAACTCGTTATAAACTTTAATATTGTACCTAGGTACTGAATATGTGAATTTGTACCAAGTTCAAGTACTAAATTTTTTTTTATTTAGGTTCCATACTTTTGTAGAATTATAATTTCTGCGTCTTCTTATTTTGTTTACGTTTTCATTTTTATTAAAAAATCCTTTGAATATTTCTTTTTTGATCTCTTTGATCTTCATAATAAAATGCTAGACAGTTCAAGCGGGGTGTACAAACAGTGCAGTTAATAAAACATACAAAGTACCTTAATATTTTCACAAATATTACGTACTGTAACCCCTTTACAAGGTTATGACTTTGAAAAGTTAAGTCAACACAATTGAAACTCATTTTAAATTAATATTTATTAAAAACCGCAAATTTTATCCTAACAGCATAATTTCATATGCTAAACGCGTCTTGTCAGACCTCGTATGTCAGTCGTTCTAAATTTAAACAGAGTTCATCTCACTGTAATATCTCTCATAAAATAAGGTTGATTACGGCACAACCAGCCAGTGAGTGTCTCCACAATGCCATCTAATTTGTATCCACCTAGTTCGCGGTCTAATCTAGTGTTCATTTATCAAGGCGCGTAGTGCGGCCGCTATGCCCGGGCGGCATGCTCCCCATAACATTCATTTAAACTTTCACCGCAGCTTTGGGCTTATTTAAACCGAAGCCAGAAGTTTGGCCGATGTTTACGTTGCTATTTTTGTCAGGTTTCAAAAGGAAACTAAAGCAAATTAAATGCTACTGTTACCGTTAATTGTGAAAATAACTTAGCGGTGGCTACGTTTGAGTAATTATAATAATGAATAGATATGGTCTGACTGTTAGTAGATACTAGACGATTGTAACACGCCAAGCTTGGCATCAGTTCAGACAGACGACGATACAAATAAAAATATTGTTATGACAAAAAGTAATTTAACCATTTACGATATTTGTTACCGAATGTTTCGCAGAATTCGTCCACACTGGCACCTCGTTTGTTTATAAATAAACGTATTTTCTTTCTTTCTTCTTTCTGTTTTTTTTTTCTTTTCACCTTGTTTACTAAATCAGGGTAATTACCACCTGTCAACCAATTTTCTGTCCCTCCATCTTCATTTCAAGAAATCTAAAATTTCTGTTTTGTCCGCCAGGGAGATGCCTGCCAGTGCTTTGCGTGCATCTCTTCCAGTTCTACGGACTATTGTCGCACTTCCATCTTGATGCGGCAAAGGTGTGGAAGCTATTCTGCCTTATAGAAGAAGGATATCACAGCACCAATCCGTACCATAACTCCATCCATGCAGCTGACGTCACACAGGCCATGCACTGCTTCCTGCAACAGACTCGGGTAAGTACACTTTCAGGGTTGTTGCTGTCACATTTTACGAAATACAAAGTTTCTTGTCACATGTAAAGCAACGGGATAGCGCACTTAACACTAAACTTTCTTCCATATTCCAAGACCGGAATAAATGATTTACCCCCGGTCTCGATATAAGCTTAGATTTGTCAATTTGTCACACTAATAGTAACTAATAGCTAATAAATAATAGCTGATGTGATAGGTTGTTGAAAATTCAGTCAGCCACTCACAGCGGCTAACGTGAAATTGACAATTTTACACATTTTCATTCGATAAACCGGGGGTTAGTTTACAGATAATTGTATTCGTTCTAAATACAAAATCGTTGTAAAACGACTTAAGTGGTAGGGAACGAGCCTGTGTATGATATTATTAAGTGGGTTAGCCTAGTTTGCAGGCATGTGATACGAACTAATTCGTTTTAGATCAAAGCTCTTTCAACTTTGTTTCAACGTTGGTACCGCGCCGGTGATCTTATTATTGTTGGAGTGTGTGTAAGTGAGATAGCAGTTTCTCCCACATGATCTCTACGTCCTTTAACGTCCTGTTTGCATCCAGTTAGGTACACTACGTATATCGTTACTTTCTAATTGAATGCCACTGCTTACTTCATTAGGTCAGCCTTTTAAACTATACCCAAAACATCAAAAGCAGTCGCGTCATTTACACGATGAAATCATTCAACCGATCTTTGATACGATTTCCACGACCACTTCGAGAATCTTTATAACTGTTCTTTGTTAGCAAATAAAGTTTTATACAAAAGACGTTATTTTCAAAGGAGAGTTCAGTCACTCGGGTTTATTTATAAAAGCCAACAAATTGTATACTTTCATACAATTTGTTGCACAAAATTACGCATCGCATGAATTTATTTTCGGTGAAAATCAAACAAACGTTAACGAAAACAGAAACTGAATTGGCGCCAAAATAACAATACGCGTTCAATAAAGATGCATTGTTGATTGTGGCGTCTCATGAATTTGAATGAAAGTCGCTTCGTTCGCCCTTTGCAGTTTATTACAAAATTATGTGGGCGTTTAAGGTATTTTCAGCTTGATAATCAGTTATGCAAGGCGTAGTTTTGCATATACGACAAATCTCAGGAAGTTATCAGACTTCTACTAATCTTACTAATTCATATTCCTACTAATATTATACCTAAATGAACATCTTTGTGAGGACGGATGGATAGATGAAATTTGGCAGTGAAATAGATTGTAGTGTGGAATAAAACATAGGATTCTTTTATCTGTGGGATAATATATCATATTTGACGCGGAGGAAGTCGCGGGCACAAACTAGTAAATAATATAATCAAATAAAATAACGACACTTCATTCAATTTGAATTTAATTTTATGACTTAGCAGCAGCTCGGAGTTAGGATTTGTGCCCTGTTAATGGTAATAGGTTCGCGCCCTCGCCTCTGGGGAATACAGGCGTGATGGCAGATCACCCCGCAGCTTATACGATTGGCAATGACGTGCGACTATTGATATAGTCGCACGATAATGTTTAACCTAACCCGCACCGACGGATCCGCAGATGGCTAGTTTGAATTACAAAATGATTTACTCAAAAGTATTCACACAGCATAGTTATCTCCTTGAATTTGTAGTTCAAAAAATTTGCATGATGCCCTCTTTATTTCATAAAACCGCAAACACTTTAAGAAGTACTTTAAGAAGTATTTCTGGCGCCTCGTGCAGATGTCGATTGAATGACAACAACATTGTTGTACTTCGCGACACTCGAGAGGCGTTCCATAAATATGAAATTCAATACGTTATCGGCACCTCGATATGTGTCATCTGGATTTATGCATAGCATCCTAGCTAGATAAGTGAGATGGGAACAAGAGGTTATCTATGTGTCTTCACAATTGTTGCTATTGTTGTCGTTATTGTTGCAATTGTTGCAAATATCACGAAGGCTGTTCCTCACGTGAAGTCGCATATTAATTTTTGGGATAGGTGCGGACAAATTTGGGGAATAAATGCAGGGTAACCCTTTACGTATTTAAAATTTCTTAAACTTCATTATATTATTGTTGGTTTCCTCTTGTAGTTCGAACATTTTTTGCTGAAGTTTAAATGTTTCTTCGTAAATCTTTTGTCTAAATTCTAATATTAATGTTTGACGATATTCCTCGCGTAAAGTTTCGGGTTATTACTTGAGGAAACGTGAGTAAATAAATGAAGGGTAACCCTTTACTTGTACAATCTTTGATAACCTTATTTCGTGTATGTTAATGTTATACCAGGTTTATAATCATGCGTTTTCGTGATTAGTCCGTGTAGTTCGGATTTTTTTGACGAAATGATTTGAATATTGATGGCGTCGTAGTAAATGTTTTATTGACTTTTAATTATTGATATTTGACGGTATTCCTCGTGTCGAGTCTCGTGTTAATTTAGGGTAGGTAAGCATGAGAGAACGTGACTGTATAAATAAATGGAAACCCTTTGTTTATTCAAACTTTCTTAACATTTGATTCATGGTTGTTTATGTTATATGATTTTTAATCACGTGTTTTGCTAGTTGCCCTTGTAGTTCGGAACTTGAGCGCGCGTCACGCGGCGCGCTCGCAATTCGCAACTAACACGCGACGAAAACAGTTTATAGTTAATTGAATAAGAAGGAGGCTTTTGACGAAAATTGGTTTTACAATTAATTAAAGGTCAATTATAGGTACTCGGTTATTAGGTTCTCATCGAGTTCCTAAGAAAGCTTAAACGTCACGGGCTGTATTTGATAAAAAAAAGACTAGAAAGATAAATCTAAGTAACATATAATAGATGATCAAACGAACTTACCTGTGTGAAGTTCGATCATTATTATACGAAGTGCTTCGTTCGAAGATATATGTATTTACCATGCAGCTTTCTCGAGTCACTCGGCAACTGAACGCAATTTTCAGAGCTAAAACTAAACGTAAGTATTAGTGTGCGTAATCTGTGTCTTATGTGAACTGTCATTCTTTTTTAGATTCTTTCAAGGCTATCTTAACTTTACCAGGGGTGAGGTGGGCAGGGAACATATATCTTCGAACGAAGCACTTCGTATAATAATGATCGAACTTCACACAGGTAAGTTCGTTTGATCATCTATTATACTGCGTGCTTCGTTCTCGATATATGTATTTACCATGCAGATGTTCAGAGAGATGGTAAAGTTGAGATGACCCTGACTCCTTGTCCTTTTAAATAAATATTTATATACTTTTTCACATTTGTTTATTTTTAAAACAACATTGTTTTTATTCATAAACATTTTAAATCAATAAAACTCAATTCACAAACAGTCATCATGTTATTAATCAGTTAATCCACCTTATTTGGTACATAACTATTTTGTTTTTAACCCACTTATCATAGCATGTTTGAGATCACAATATCTATAAAGACAAGTTTAAATTAAAAATATATATTATTCTGCATTAAGCACAGCACGGGCAAATTCTCCTGAATTCAGAATTGGCCGGTTATAAAATCTTGCAAATGTTAATGAGTTATTTGTCCAACCAGCAGTCTGTCTAATTACATCTAATGAAATTCCTTTTAACTTAGCCTTAGATGTTGAAGCATGTCGTGTACTATGACCTGAGAAGACACGCGTGTCAATACCGCAGTCTGAGAGAGTATTCTTAATCCATCTACCAATAGTAGAAGCCGTAACAGGTTTATGGGGTTTTTTAAGTGATAAAAACAGATAGTCATTATGACCTCTTATATCTCTAGTAAATCTCATGTAATCACACAATGTTCTGGCTGGGCAAATTTCAGATTGTTCAAAAAAGGGTAGGAAAAGATTAGGTTGGGTTCTTCCCGCAACTGAAGTTTTGGTTGTATCAGTAATAGTAATATTGACACAACTTTCACTCTGTGTTATATTAGATATTTTAATTAAGGATAAGGTTTGTGCTCGTTGAGCTGTGCTTAGTGCAAGCAAAACTACCAGTTTCTTTGATATACATTCAAAACTCAATGTTAAATTGGGAGTCCACTTGTGTAATACACTGAGAACATTATTTGGATCCCATGTACTTTGGTATTTTGCTACTGGTGGTTTTAACCTATAGAATCCTTTAAATAGCCTCTTAATACGATCATCCTCCCCAATTTTAGAGCCTATAATCAAAGATAGAGCTGACTTATGAGAGTTTAGGGTCCCATAAGCAGCTCCAGAATCAAATAATTTTGTCAAAAAATATATAACAAATGGTATAGATGGAGTGAATGGGTTTATACCATGTTCCTGACAGAAGGTCCACCAAATCTTATATGTAACATTATATTGTTTTAGTGTATTATGTGAAAGGGATGCAAACATGACATCTATTGATGTTGGGGGAATAGCCCTTTTTAACCAAGCTTGCCTGATAATATCCCTGCAATCAAGGTAAGTTGATGGTGAAGGGGGTGATGGTTTCTGAAAGGAGAATATAAAAGATATTTTTGAGGTTTTAAATATATAAGCTTTGAGGCTAGCATAGTCTGCATTAAAGGATACCAAGCCTGTGATGGCCAGTGGGGCATGACCATAATACCTGTTGCCTTCTCATTTTTAATTTTTTGTAAACATTTTAATATTAAACTGAATGGAGGAAAGGCATAAAAGAAATATCCTGTCCAAGACAAAGTAAAAGCATCAATGTTCATTGCTTCTGGATCTGGTTTCCAGGAAACATAAGAAATGCATTTAGCGTTTGTGCGGGTTGCAAATAAATCTATTTCAGGTTTACCAAGCACAGACACAATTTGTTGAAATGCCACAGTGTTTAACTCCCATTCTGTATCTGGGTTAATTTTTCGTGATTCTTCATCAGCCTCTTTATTTTCACTAGACTTAATGTAGGAGGCAACTAGCCAAATATGTCTCTCTTCACACCACTGCCATATAGATCTAGCCAAATTATTTAAATGTGGGAACTGAATACCACCCATTCTATTTACATAAGATATTGCTGTCTTATTATCTACACGTAACAGGATGTTAAGGTATTGCTTATCCTTTACAAAAACCTTTAATGCCATAAATATTGCTAGTAATTCTAAATAGTTTATGTGGTATGTTTTCTCATATTCATCCCAGAAACCATGAGCTCTTTTATTTTCGTAAACAGCACCCCATCCAGTCATGGATGCATCAGTGAACAGTTCAATATCATGTTTATAATAGGCAATACTTTTATATACTGTACTAATATTATCTGCCCACCATTGCAGATCTAATTTTATATCTGAATGTAAATCTACTTTCACATCATAATTGTCATTGTTTTTAACTAAATACTTGTACTTATGATGTTCTAAAAATTTTGTGTAAAGCCAACCATATTTGGTAGCTGGGCATGCTGCAATTAATATACCAATTAATTTTGCCAGATCTCTTATAAGACAGCTATCTAGATTTAAGTACTTCTGAACTGCCTTTTTAATATTTGATACTTTGTCCATGGGCAATTGTAATGTCATATTTTTTGTATCAAACACAAAACCTAGAAATTTGCAGGATTGTGATGGTCTTATAATACTTTTATCAAAATTTATAACAAATCCCAAGCACTTTAAGAGGGCTATTGTTTCTTGAACATTTTGTAAACAAGATTGATAGCTAGATCCTATACATAATAGGTCATCTAGGTATTGAACTGACTTGTAACCTTTTTCTCTTAGGTGTGTCACTACAATCTTCATAATCTTTGTGAAAATATTAGGTGCAGAGCACAGGCCATAAGGGAGAGCGTTAAATTCATATAATTTATCATCATATTGAAAACGTAGGTATTTTCTATACTGTGGATTTATATTTACCAATAAATATGATTCTTTTAAATCAATTTTTGCCATGTAATCACCAGGAGACATTAAAGCTATTGCTGTCCTATAGTCCTCCATTTTAAAATGGGATGTTTCTACATATTTATTCAATGACTTTAAGTTTAGTATGAATCTTTTTGTACCATTATGTTTTGGGATCAAAAATATAGGGGATATAAACTGGTCTTTACATGGCATGCACAGAGATATAGCTCCTAATTTTAATAAATTGCTGATAGCAGTATGCATATCAGTAGTTACTTCAGTTGACCTTACTGAATGGGGGAGAGTCACCAGATTCTGATAAGGTTTCTGTACAAAGGTAATTGAGTATCCTTTTATATAATTAAGTACAGATTTATCTTTGCAAATTTTCTTCCAACAAGATACAAAATGTGCCAGCCTTCCAGCATGACTTACCTCTATGTGCGAGCAGGAGGTTTCTCCTGTGAGGTTTTGGGTTTCTTGGTAGTGGACTGATAATAGTGGCTGTGCTGTTTCCTGGCTTGCATTGAGGACTGGCTCTTCTTGGGTCCGTACCTCGGAGTTGTCCTCTGGTTGTAGCGAGGGGGACCTCGTGAGTTTTCCTTATGGTTCACTGTATTGTATTGATTGAATGTAGATTTTTTGATGGATTGGCCACTTTGTTGGCATGATTTCAAAATTTTTATTTTGTCACTAAGATTAACTCCATAAATGTATTCATCTCTTTCAACATCTTTAATAACATTAGAAAACTTTTTATCTATCATGGGGAAAATCAAGTTTCTTCTTGATTTTGTCTGTACAAAATGTAGATCTGTTAAGATCCTTCCTGCATCACTGAGTAGTGAGATTAATTTCAGTCTGTCCACTGTATCATTACTTATTAACAATGATATTGCATTACTGACTATAGACAGCCCAATGCCAAGTTGATTTTGTTCAAACTCTAACTTCTTGTCTCTGCTAACCATAATGTCGCTTACCGAAGCAGAAATCTCTGGGTTAAGCTTAGGTGCCTTTAATAAAGGTACATTCTCTGGAATCAGTTGTTCCATTAATTTTTGTTTGGTGTCCTTTAGACCACTTTTTAAGATAGTGCCCCATATGCGAGCTAAGTCAGCATTTACAGCAGGACCATATGCCGGTTTCTCTGGCATGAGATCGCCCAATGCTAAGAGTACCTCCGTGCTTATAGAGGCAGGCACAGGATCAACTGTTGGTGAGGCAGGCAAAGGATCAACTGTTGGTGAGGCAGGCATAGGCTCAACTGCCGGAGTAGAATTTTCTACTATCATCGGTCCAAGTTGATCTGGAACCACATCTGTCATAGGCTGTGGTGATAAGACTCCGACCTCGCTCGAGGTGTCATCAGTATTATAGTCTGAAAAGAATAAATAAACCATGCCACTGGAACTTTGTACAAGTGATTGCTAAAAACTACTTATTGGAGCCTCACGGACTTCACATAAGAGTTTAAAGATCACGTCCGTATATCTCGTATACGACCCGCGTCTAAGGATCTCGTCCGTATATCGCGTATACGACCCGAGTCCAGTGAGCCCGTCGATGTATCTCGTACACCACCCGTCTCATCCGATACAAAGGTTATGAAAAAACCTTATGGCTTTAACTGCTATGAAAGCCAGTAGCCGTACCGGTATAATAGCAATCACAAGACAACCTTTCGTTACCTGGAATACAAGAACTTGGGCTATCGGTATGACTCTCATGTTCATCCCGACGACGGCGTCGTTTCATTTTTCGTTCGATTTTCCTTATCTTCTTCTTATAGTATCGTAAATCTTCTTCATGGCGTCTTTTAGGCATAGTTGCCGTTCAAACTTACACAATTTCCACTTTCTAACTCAAATTTACTCCAGTTATTCTTACAGAACACAGTATCAGTTGCCGCGCAAACGAAAAGAATGACAGTTCACATAAGACACAGATTACGCACACTAATACTTACGTTTAGTTTTAGCTCTGAAAATTGCGTTCAGTTGCCGAGTGACTCGAGAAAGCTGCATGGTAAATACATATATCGAGAACGAAGCACGCAGTATAATAAGATGTTTAGATAATACCTCGAGATGACTACTTTGTAAAAGTTTGTACCTACAAAATTCAAATTTAAAGTAACACCATGTATTTTCTCCAATGTAGTCCGTATGCATCGTCCAATTATGACGAAGAGCCATTGTTCCGAGTGTCATATTTTCTGAAAGCTAAGCCAAAATTAGAGGGCAGAGCTAAGTTAATAATAGACTCCAAATGGAGCCCCTCCGACAGCAGACTAGGCTGAAGTTCCAATTGGCATGTGTTATACAGAATCAATATAGCTTCGAATGCCTCAACCAGAATAGCCGATTCTCATACTAAATGCATAGGCATTGGACGTCAGTGTAGTTGTTGCAGTTCTCGTTTCCTTTTACCATTTTATCCTTGGCATACTTTGACGAACGACGAAGGAAGGACGGCTATTGAAAGTTTTAGTGCAAAAGTTGATGAAAGAAGACTTATTGTTTTAAAAAGCTCTGTTCGAAATAAAAGTTACGGGTGCACTTAACAGAACAGGCGTCTTGGGGATGAATGAAGTTAAATTATATTTTTATTTTACATTTCAATTTTATTTCTTTCTTTTTTAATAGTTGACTTTACAATATCTCAGTAAGAGATATGGGTCTTAAGTAAGGTATATACCGAAGGAATATCGTAATGATGGGTAGGACTTGTAACTTTCAGTTACGTTTTTTTTTGTTTAAACCCGATGTTAGACAACTTGTATCTGGAATAACGCACAGTCTCGAATACCTCAAATTAAGTTGTAATCATAATACAAGCACGAAAATTTTACTTTTATGTGCCTATACATTGTGGGTATAGACACAGGCGCAGTATTTTATGTTTATCGATATATTTTATTTACAAGAGCGTTTTAAAAAACCTTATTGCCTAGAAAAGCTGAAATCGATTCAGAAACCGACTCTGAGCAAACTGCTGTCAGTGCATGCGTTTAATATATTACACGTTGTTTATTCTCCTCATCGATTTTGATCTAGGCGGCCAATGTCATAGGATACTTGACAAATAGGCAAGATATATTGTGCACGAGTAGGCGCAAACACAAATGCACTCCCTCGGTCATCCGACATGACAGGAGAGAGATCACCCGACATCCGAGCAGGGAGGCGTATGGTCTAACCTCACCTTTATCTAATTGCGATAGCGGACAGACAACCGTAAACACGACTGGGCAATGATGAACGGTCGAATGGCTTGGGCAGTAAGCAAACAAACGAAATTGTGCGAAGCTTTAATTACGGAAACCGAAGCAGTGGCGAACCCGTAGTGTTTAAACTCGGAAATAGAATTATTTGGTCCTAAATCTCAGACCACGCTTTGGCGCTTTGAGTGACGCTTTTAAGGTAGAAACTTAGCATTTAACTTAACTTTGAAATACATTGTAAACGCTACTAATGCCGCGGTAAATGCGGCTAGATAACGGAGCCAAATACTCTAAAAAAGGAAATTACTTAAACTAATTACCGTTTTGAAATGAGTATTTCTAAAGTTACTTGCCATGTAAAATGTCAGGCAAAAACGAATAATGGTTTATAAATACTAGGCGCCATACTTGAACACAAGTGAGTAAGTTACAGTTACCTTAGGCAATAGTTCAGCGTTCAAACTAGCAAGCCCGAGTAACTTTGTGACTACATACTGCTCTATCTATTCTCAATATTCAGTCTGGAATCCCGTTCCTATATGGTATCTGTATCGGGCAGGTAATTATATATATATGTCAACATTCCGATATTGTAGAGGAAGCACATGCAGTGCGATTTACACAGTTGTGTAGTTATGTGTAAGTTCATTGTCGCTTCAAAGGCTTGAAGCTTTCCCCGCCTCGAAAACCGACTTTACAACTAAGTTGTAAACGAAAGTCGAAGTCGCATGAAAGATATCAACTACGTCGCGTTAACATTATTTCATTACTCGCTCTTTATTGTTTCAAAGGAGTCCTGTGTGGGAAGTTCGGCTTAAGTTTCTAGGTGTTCACCTAGAATTGTTTTGAATAAGGCAGTAGTTCATTAGTCTTAGTTACTTATCGTGCGGCATAGGTTAGATTATTGAATTTGATTTTCGTATGCTGACTTTCACGCGGTTCGCGATTAATGTATGTTGAAGTTAATTTAATATAAACACTGAGAGACAGTCAGTATTATGATAGGCGTTAAAACTTTTCAATCTTTTCAACATTAAAATCAGTTGTTACAAAAAAATTCAATGGTAAAAGTTTCCATAATGTTCTTCCTTACCATTATGCATTATGCCATTATGTACTTATTGTAAAGACATTCGCAAAAATTAGATACGTTAGCTACTTGTCAGTAATGTAGTTTGTCTACTAAAAACGTAAATGACAACGAATACAAGAAGGGCGAAACCTTGAAAACATGTTTATGAATTTAATTTTAGAACCAATCATAATATAAAAATGTGGTAAATATTATTTTCTATTTCTAATAAACAGTCCAAGTCTGCTAAACAACATACGATTGTAATCCCAGCTACGTTCTAATAAAGTTCAAGATTGGTATTAAATTACGCTTGTAATGTTAGAAATAGCATACATGACAACGGAGATAGTTCAAGTTTAGTTATAGCTGAGTTAATACTGGCAACTATGCCCTGACTTGGAGGAATTCCGAACGTCTCAAACTATTCTATCGAACATACTGTAGCGACATATCGGAACTACACAGAGGCACAGTCAATTACATGGAAAATTAGGGCGAATAACCACTAGCGAAGTTTATCAAAGGTAGCAACAATCCGTTCCTGCTTCTCGACGCGGAGATTCCATTCGACAGGCAACATTCACCTGACTTTAGAAACCTAGTTTCCGTGTAACATATTGGGTAACTGTCGACGATCTAAAGTTGGAGAAATTTGTCGGAAGAGAAAATGTTTTGATTTGTTATTTATATGTATGTGGTGAATTGAAACAGAATTTCTACATTTAAGATCTAAAAGATTTATGATCTTATCATGAACTAGCGACTAGCCTGCGACCTCCTCCGCGTAGCTTATTTCACCCGCTGCAAAAACAACGTGGCTTTTTATGGGTACTTAAATGAATCTTCAAAAAGACAGATCCCGAGACTCGAGAGAATCTACAACCTCACAAACTTTATAAAATTAACATAGGTATAAGTCATGCTTATGCCTTTTTTGTATGAGGATTTATTTAAGATCTGCAATAACTATATTGAGTTTTTCTTAAAAGTTCAAAGTGTTTAATAAACTACTTCAAGGTTAATTGTTTGTATCGTAACACCTACAACTACGAAGAAAACTTGAAAGAACTTTTATAGATGTAAACTTGGAACTTCTCTCAAGTTAAAAATCAAATGATGTTGAAAAATGTTTCTTAATAAATAAAGAGCAAACTGGTCTGTCTACGGTAAATCTAAATATATTAAACGCTCGTTTCTCCTCCTTCCTTTGATTTTGTCTCCTTACTGAATGCAGTTCACTCTCAAATTCTACTCTCAAACATTTATTGCTATCAAGCTTTAAATGTCTACATTTCTGATGAATAGCCTTTTGAACGCTTTTGATATGAAGTTGTCAGATTTAAAACAGATTCGCAATTATTAAACAGATTGCATTTCGTTTCGGCATGCACCGTGAATCTTTTGTTCGTTGCAAGCTAGGGTGGGTCGAAATTTACCAATATTTTCTGATTGTGTCTATCAAGTTATCATCAAGGGTGAATCTTTTGCCATGGGTCAAGTATTCATATGATTTTAGTAATTCTGGGAGACTAAAGTTTTACGACGGATTAATGAATAAAATTTTATGTGGACGACGGATAAAAAAAAACTTTTCTAATCTCTAATAATACCTACATGGAGAGAATTAATAGAAAAACAGGTTTTTTTTATGGTTTAAGAAAAATTTAACACATTGTGGTCTAGAATTATAATTACTGAATCCAGGGTAAAACTTTCCTTTACAATGTCCCATTCAGCCTCTATAATGATTGAATAAACAATATAATTAATGTGAAAAAGAAAATTTCATTGAGTTGTTATAATTTCCATATAGCACACTTAACTCGTATGAAACTTAAGGCAAGCATACTTATAATCCCTTGTAACTGGCAGCAAACATAGGTTGTTGAGTGAAACACAATTAAAGTCTCTCACTAGATTTTCAAGCAAAGCTTACCGCAAGTACTTGTGTATGAAAATCACCGCGTTTCAAAGCGTCAAGCTTTGCCGTGTTATCGCTTAAGCGCTTTAATATTCAAGTATTCATTTTAAGCTACAAAATTGTATTCATTAAATAAATTGACGAGCTTAATACCTGCTCGTGGAACGTTGTGACAATTGCTCTTTGTTCCCTCAGCGCCTGAAAATTTTACGATAGTTATTAATATATTTCAGGAGCTTTCATAAGTACTCGCATCTATCAATATAAAGGCTACAGATTCGTTCGTTGTATCGGAAAGCATTGTGATGAATGAACATGCATTTCAGATTTATATCTTTATTTATTAATTTATTATTTTTACCTATTAATTGTATAATCAATCTATACTATATATTATAAAACTGAAGAGTTTGTTTGTTCGGTTGGTTGGTTGAACGCGCTATTATCAGGTACCACTGGTACGAATTTAAAAATTCTTGTTTCTTCTTCTTTGTGTTTAATAGTCACTTTATCGAGGAAAGTTATAGGCTTCTTAACATCACGCTACGACCAATAGGTGCGAAACAGTAAGCAAAGACGTAACTTAATGCGGGTGATAAAATTACGCGGACGAAATGTCGGGCAGAAGCAAGTTGTATAATAAAATTAAAAACGGAAAACAACTGTATAAAAAGACGATTGGCGAAGACGGATGTTGCTTTTTTTTATGGGACAGCCCTCTCGGATGTCCTCCTTCTGAGACAAACGGAGGCTGAAGTACGACCCGAAGATTAAACGTGTGACATTTTTTTTTTGAAAAAGGTTTTTAAATTTTCTAGCTTTACTTGATGAACATCCACGTTTCCCATACCGTTCTACGCATCGTATATACATTGGTATAAAAAAACGAATTTATTTTTAACTACCTTCTGACCGCCACTTCGTTCCGGTTTTTGTTTTTCATTTATTTGACGGTCGCAATCCTTTCATTACAATCCAATCAATAGTTCACGAACGCACAGAGGGCACACATTCATCTCTATTTTTTAAAATAAATAAATCTAAAAAGATAGACGTAAAAATCTGAAAGAATTGAGACACTTTTTACGTATTTTTTTCTATTTCGCAAGATACTCTGTCTTTTATTCAAGAGGCACTTTAAATGCAATGTTGAGCAAAGGCAGATCGACAGTTGAAGTACCCTCAAGTATACCGTCCAAGTACTTAATGCGTTCAACCGTTTGAAGACAAAACTCAACCAACTTGAAATTGCTCAACAATACAGCAGTTAGAATAGAATATAATACCAACCTATTGCTGCCCAACAGCGCAAAGACCTCTTCTCATTCTGAGAAGTCACAAACCCTTACAATAAGTATTATATCAGATTGTATAGTTGTTGTATGGTCTGATGGTAGGTTTAACAATAAATAATAATAATACCAGGCTAGTATTCTCCCATTCACCTTCGTCAGTGATGTCTAAGATATACTTGGAAAGTTCAACGTATTGTAATAAAAGTCAAATTGGTACTTGTCCTTATCTTATCTGGTTACGGAACAGCCACTTGCATGAGGGGCGGGCTTCACTGGACCGTCACTACATGCATGACATATGTTATATATTGTGTACCATATAAGTAAATTATATTAACATATTGTCAGCCGTTTTAACGGCCTCATGCTTAGTGACCCGTGATCAGCGATAACGCTACCGATTAACAATTAACCAAATTGAAACAACAATGGATGCTGGGATAGTAATATCTCTCCAATCAAGTAAACACACAACGAGGGAGCGCACGGAAGGGGCATTTATGGCACTGTATACTTATGTAACGGCTAGAGACCTGCATTGTTCGCCTCAAAAACTTATATTATGTCTGTCTTATTGCATTTTCTGCTCGGCTGCCTCATCTTAATCACAGTACAACGGTCTACCAAGTATTTGGGTCGTAGGAAATTAAATTTTCAGTAGCGTCCGCAAGTTGATAACAACTCGGGACGCCACATATTGCAAAATGGGGAAGTGTACTATTTGTTCGGAGCTGTATTTTGTATCAATAACGTATTTCAATCATAGATACTTTCGAAAATTCGGAAAAGACTTAACAGAATGGTCCCGATAGCGAGTTTTGTACGTAAGAGGGTTCATATAAAACAAAACTTTTGGGTATTGACAAACAGAGCAATATAGTAATAATAGTCGTTGAGATTTTGTAGGTAACTCTTCTGAAGTATTCTGGAGTATATTGTAGTACGGTATGGAGCCCGTTTTATTAGGTCCACTTGGATAGGACTGACGTACAAAAAGGATGTTTGTATCAACTAAGCTACTTAGCCAACAGATGTCTTGTTTTAAATTCATATAATTCTAGACTGGATCACTATAAAACGAAATACTTAAGCGCATGTAGGAAAACCTTAGATTTCAGATTGTTATTGAAATTAATTAATTGTTTTGTAGATTCTCCCGAACTTTTAGAAAAAGTGCATCATAGTGCCCTACGTAGCAGCAGTGGCTTAAAAAACTGCAATGATACATAGTGGAAAACCGCAATTAATAAGAATGATTACTGAAATCGACTGAAATTTCCAATCCGCCTTGTGCAAGTGTGGTGATCAATGCTCATGCCTTCTCAGTATGAGAACAGGTATTTTCCCCGCAGCGGGCATCAATAATAGGCTGGTATCACTATTATTAATAATCTTTGGTACGTAAACACGGCTTACCTAATTAATCTACGGTCCAATTAATCGTCGTACGTATCTACGGGCTGTGTAACAAGACACATCATAACCGTTAACTACGCAAACTGCCCAACAAACTGAGTAACATTAGGTAAAACTTATTGCTGGGAAATTACTATTATCTTGGTGAAAAATCACTGTTTACGGTATGTAACAAACACAAAATATTATGCTTATGTGTGTTTGCAACCACATAAGAACTTAAACCCACAACCTAAATAAAAGTCTTAAAATATTTGAAGCTTTAACAACTCTATATTCGTCTCGCCTTCCAGGCCATACCTGGAATCAGAATACCCGTTCCTCATACTAAATGCATAGACATTCGACGGAAGCCTAAGTGCAGTTCTCGTTTCCTTTTACCGTTTCATTTTTGGCACACATGGATAAAGAGAGGAGGGCTTTTGAAAAATAAATGCTATGATTCTGGAAATCTACTTTTATCGATTGAGTGGCACGGTTAATAATCGCTTACGTGTGTCGTCAACTGGGGTCGTGAGGTGTCTAAAGTTTAAAACTTTCATATGAAAACGTAAAAAAAGTTGAACTTCAATATCTCCGTGGGTTGTTCGAAAGAGATACCGCGCCCCCGGAACGCAAAGGGCACATGAAGGAACATAGACGGCTTTTAGTCAGTAAAAGTCTGACACTCCCTCCCGCCCCGCCCAGGGCGGGGGAAGTTATTTGGTGATTACCCGTATATAAAAAAAGCATATGTAATCCAGAACAAAATAAAGATCCCAATGATAGAAGAATGACTTAACTTTCGGCATCGTGAAGTATTTTTAGACCCTTTACGCAAACAATGAAGGTTCTTTTTACTTTATGAAGCACTTTCTTTATAAAACAATTTACGAGTCCGATAACAAATACTGTCAAAATATTTCTGATAGTTGTTAGCACATCTCACGTTGTAGATGCATACAATAGCAACGCTGTATCCCCTTAGTATCGATTGGTGAGCAGGGCTTTAACAACGTGATCGAATGTCGTTACTATCGCCAACGAGAGCTCCGGCCCGACGGGCGGCGCGGTGCTAATTGAGACAAGGCTTAAAATTATTTCCTGTGACATTCAGGATAGCTTTATTGAGTACCATAGTACCTATTATTTTTTTATGAATTTGAAAGTTTCTATAAAATGTACCACATGAAGGCATGGTCACCGTGACACAATCTTTTACCATGGATTTACAACTGTTTTTTTTTTATAATGTACAAAAATGTTAAGTCCGAAAAAACTAAAATTTTTGGCCGTTATTTTCAAAGAGTTTCTCACTTTTGTATTTTGTAGGTACTACTGATTTTTTAAAATAAATAATCATGAATTAAATCCATGGCTAAAGTTTGCGTCTTCGCGTATAGAGACTTATTTTTATAGGTCTATCATATCAATAAATTTTACTTATAAATATTTTTATTCCTTAGATCCGCGCCCACATGACACCGTTGGAGATTATGGCTTCGCTTCTGGCCGCCATTGCTCATGACATGGACCACCCTGGAGTGAACCAAGCGTTCCTCATTGCGACGTCTAACCACCTCGCCACCTTGTACCACGTAAGTACTGTTAAATCTTTTGTTAGCGAATACGACCTTAATTTATTTATTTATTCAACAAACAATTTACATTGCGTCTGAATGTTTCATTACACCAAGAAAAAATAATAAAAATAATCAGTATAATACTCATTACATCACAATAGAGAAATAATAGCTGAATTGAAATGGAACGTTATTTCTGCGCCTATCCAACTAATGGTTCCGTAAGTTTCTGACAGGTTTAATTCTTATTGACGTAAATTGGTAAAATAAAATGCTGGAAATAAACTTCGAACTGGAGCCGGGAAATATAATAATTTATCCGCCTCTGAGTGTTAAATAATCCAATTTTAGATATGTCAATTTGTACGTCCGAAAATAAGCTTAGTGCCTTTACTCGTGCAGCTCGATAGCCGTCATTTTACCCTATCTATTGATGAATTTCACCGGGTCGGGAATACGCCTACGTAACGCCAAATAATCTCACTATTGCGGTCAGTCTCTAATTTTTGAACAGAATATCAAAATGTCACGCTGAAACCGAAGGCTAATTGTCAGGCTTGTGGAAACGCGGTTACATGAGCCGCCCCGTTTAAGTAGACCCCTAAATATAGAGCTTGCAGATGCATCAGTAGCTCACCAAGAATGGTTTTAACAAAATAATGTTTCAAATGGACAGGTTTAATTCTTTGTTTAAAGAGCTTGTTAGTCTAACATCTATATATTTCACTTAATGAATAAGTATTCTGGTAGTTTGTCTCAGATACATAAGTAATGGTGCAAAATTACGGCTCTGCCCCAGAAGGTTTAAAGACGTTACGAGGTTTGGGAATTCTTTAAAAATAAATTCACACTATCGTTCTCTGCAAAACCGACATAAATGGAATTTTATAATGATGTAACTTAGTATGTGGATGCTTTTTTAATCATTCCGTTGAAAACCAAACAAAATCTAGTATAACATAAGTTTAAGCTTTTCACTATTTACCTGTTTAAACCAACATGGTACCTAGTCGCATAAATACACAACACTTTATGTGTTCAGGTGCAAAATACATTATTATTAATGTTCCGTTTTCCAACAGAGTTGCAAAGCCGGAGGCTTTGATATCCGGTGCTTCGTGGTAAACCAAATACATTTGCCGCTGCATCTATAAATTATTTTATCGGAATATTTTTTATTGCATTTCATTCCTTCTCGGCAGGCAAATTTACTACTTTATTTATCTTTGAAACTTTGGGTTTCAATTTCGCCCATTAACGGTGGTAATATTTAAATAAATAATTTAATTCCAAATGTAGGCATTGAGAGAACAACGGGTCAGTAATGAAATAAAAATATTTGTTTTTTTTTGGGGTTCAGTATTTCAGAATTGATTTCAGTGAATTGATTTTCAATTGATACACTTCTTTCATGGAATATAATTACCCGTTGCGTGTGTGGTAGGTAGTGTCGCGCGACTATATCGTTGTGTACCGCTTTGCCGGCCTAAACCCAGCGGCAAGAACTCTAGTTCAAATTAGAAATTCAATTTCCAAAAAAAACCTTTTTATTTATCATTCACTCGTAAAATCACTAGTTTTGTTTTTCCCAACTTGTATTGACACAGTGAGAACTATAACTACATACTTACCTCCTTGAATTTAACGAGGATAAAAACTGCATCTTGTATTATGGTGATAATGAAATAAAACTTTGAAAAAATAAATGAACACATTTAAGATTAAATATTACACGGAATTAATACATAGAAAAAAGGGTGACAATGAATGTGTTGGGGGTGGACTGTATATTATACTTATTCACAAGATATTAAAACTTCAACAAAACCGAAATACACTTTTATTCGCACATTTAACAAAATTACACACAAAATTACAGTATAACAAGAATAACTCAGTACATTAGATTAGCATAATTACAAGAACGGCACTATGAACGTATGAGAGGTTCCTTATTCTATCGCGACTTCAAGGTGACTACGACTAGCTGTTTTTTTTTTTTTTTTTTTTTTTTTTTTTTTTTTTTTTTTTTTTTTAGGAAGGACCACTCATAGCACAACAACACGCTAAGGTTGAAGCTACTTAGCCCGCGCCGCCCGTTTATATGTGTTTTACACGGGAGCGCGGGTAGTGGCCGGATCGGTGTTTAAATCCACGCTGATCGGGCTTCTCGCCCAATCGCGCCCGACTCGGCCCGGGTCGCTCGTCGACGTGTAGCGACCTGTCGGCCGCTTGAGGTCAAGATAGCCGCGACAGGTCGCGACCCGTCCGCTTCCTTTGTTCATCCTCGCGACACGTGGAGACCTGATCGCCGTTCGTGGGTGCGATCGCCCCGACGTGTCACGACCCGTGTACCTTTGTTGTGGTAATATCCTACTTACTTAATGATAAGGTAGTAACATATATCTTTATTTAAACTTATATAAACAATCATCCTTAAACCTAACCCGTCGTCCGTATCATTCTCCCCCCGGCGTAGCTCGCGCAGCCTCTTCTGCCTTCAGGACGACGACAAGCTTCTTCGTAGGGCGCCGGAATGTGCCCGTGCGGGTCCGCACATCCGCGACCCTGGTGCCTCCATCTGGTCCCTGGTAGGTCCTCTCTACGATGCCCATGGGCCATATGTTTCTGGGCAGAGCTCCGTCGACCACAAGGACCACGTCGCCAATCTGCAGCGGTCGGACGTTATTGGTGGGTTCGCCCCGTGGCACTAGTAGGGGCAGGTACTCCTTCGTCCAGCGTCGCCAGAATTGGTCGGCAAGCGCTTGACTGGCCCTCCATGTCCTGCGGTCGGATTCATCGCAAGGCCCCGTGGTGGGTAACCCGGTTGAAGAGCCCAGCAAAAAATGGTTCGGGGTGAGGGCCTCCGGGTCATCAGGGCTCACACTGACGTGTGTTAAGGGGCGTGCGTTCGCGGAGAATTCCGCCTCTGCGAGCAAGGTTCTCAGCACCTCTTCTGTCGGTGCCTTTTCTCGCAGTGTGACGCTGAGGGCGGTCTTTATTGTTCTGACCATTCTTTCCCAAGCGCCACCTTGGTTAGGAGCCCCGGGTGGTATGAAGCGCCACTCCATCCTGTTTGTTAGCCCCGCGTCTTTCAGGGCCGGCAACCATTCTTTGTAAGCCGTTTGTAGCTCTTGGTCGGCTCCTCGGAAGTTCGTCCCATTATCCGAGTACATGAGTCTCGGCCATCCTCTTCGCGCTGCCATTCTCCTTAAGGCCATAATCGCAGAGTCCGTGGACAAGGATGCCACGAGTTCCAGGTGCACCGCTCGGCAGGTGAGGCACGTGAAGAGTGCACCCCATCTCTTTTCCCGGCGGCGCCCTATTTTGACCATCATGGGTCCGAAATAGTCCACGCCACAATTAGTGAAGGGGCGGTGGAATGGGTCTAGGCGGGCTTGCGGCAGGTCTCCAGTGGCCGGTGCGTTTGGCGTGGCCTTTCGTCTCCGACAAAAGGCGCAGTTCTTCTCTACGGCGCGTACAGTGGGTCGAAGATGGATGACCCAGTACCTCTGCCGTAGGTCGTTGGTCACGCGCTCACGGTTGGCGTGCCCGGCCGCGCAGTGTTCGCGCAGCACGATGAGCTTCGTCGTTTGGTGGCGGCCGTCTAGTATAATCGGCCTCTTTGTCTCCTGCGGTGCTGCCGACGCTTCGATGCGGCCTCTTACCCGCAGGAGTCCTCCTTCGTACACCGGATCCAGTGGGTAAAGCCTGCTCGTTTTAGGAAGGGGGCGAGCAGACTTCACTCTCTTTACGTCCTCGTTGAAGCTCTCTCGCTGGGCTTGTTGCAAGAGCTCTTTCTCTGCGCACTGGATATGTCTGTATTCCAGCCCTGTTGCGGCGTGTCGGCACATGTCGATGAAGGCGAGTGCCCTTGCTGTAGCTCTTACTAGGGTCTCATATTTGGAGAAGCGGCTAGGGTTTGGTAGCCAGCTTTCTTTGGTAGAACCCTCGATAACATGGAGGACTTCTTCTTCCTTGTCTTCATTGTTCGTTGTTTCGCTTGGCCATTGCTCCTCAGGGGAGTATAGGAAGCAAGGCCCTCGAAACCATCTATCATTCGCGCTGATTGGCGCGTTAGTCAGGCGGGTGGCGTCGTCAGCTACGTTTAACGCTGTCGGTAGCCAACGCCAATCTTCCCTGGAGGTCAATTCACCAATCTCCCCCAATCTATGCGCAACAAAGGGCGTATAGCGGCGAGTGTCGTGCTTAATCCATTGCACGACCGTCGACGAATCGGTCCAGTACGTAGTCTTACCGGCCTCCAAGCGATGTTCCTTGCGTATGGTGTCCGCAAGTCTCGCTCCTAGTACCGCTGCCTGTAGCTCCAGCCGGGGAATAGTTAGCGCCCGGCGGGGTGCCACCTTGGCTTTGGCGGCGACGAGCACGACGCCTATGGTTCCATTAGCGTATTCTATTCGCCAGTAGGCGACAGTCGCATATGCTTGTTCGCTTGCGTCGCATAGGATATGGAGCTCTATGGTCTTGTGTTCCCCTGTCATATAGCTCCTGGGCAATCGAAGCCGTGCGATGTCGGCAAGCTGTGAGAGCCAGTCCGAGAACAGCTCATTTTCTTCTCCCGGGATTACTTCGTCCCAGGACATCGGTAGGCGCCACAAACTTTGTAGTATTATTTTCGCTCGTATGGTGAAGTGGCTCAGCAGTCCTAACGGGTCGTATACTGACATGACTGCACTGAGCGCCTCTCTTTTTGTCGGTGCTCTTTTTTGGCGTCTCACTTCAGTCGGAACCCGGCTCATAGTGGTATTGAAGCCGAGTTCATCTTGTTCTGGGTTCCAGTACAGCCCGAGTATTTTATTATCGGGCTTCTCGTCGCATAACTGCGTGGGCGTGGTAGCGTGCAGCTCATGTGGAACGTCACGCAGCACTGTCTTCTCGTTGGCATTCCATCCTCTCAGAGTGAACCCGGCGACTGCATGTACCTTTATGACTTCTTCTATAGCCCTCTGAGCTTCTTTCACATTGTGGTAACTCGTTACCAGATCGTCCATGTAGTGGCTTTGTTTTATTGCCTCTAATGCTCGGGGATATTGGTCACCATGTATGTCCGCGTTTAGGTTACGGACATAATGGGCCATGTAAGGTGAGCTGGCAGCGCCAAATATCATACTCGTCATCTTGTATGATCGCGGAGGGCTTGTCCGGTCGCCGCCTCTCCACAGGAACTGCTGTGCCGGTTGATCTTCGGGTCTGATCTTAACTCTGAGGAACATTTCTTGGATGTCCGCTATGACTGCTATCGCGTTTTCCCGGAATCGAAAGATGATGCCCGGGAGCGATAGCAAAAGGTCCGGCCCTTCTAGTAGTTCGTCATTTAGGCACACGCCATGACTTCTCGCCGCCGCATCAAACACTAACCTCTGTTTGCCGGGCTTGTTTGGGTTCTGCACGGCAAAGTGAGGCAGGTACCATGACATAGCGCTCGTTCGTTCTGAGCCGTCACATGGCACCGCGTACCCCTTCTTCAGCAAGTTGTCGATTTGCGCGCTATATTGTTTAGCGAACTCGGGTGATGCGTCCATCTTCTGCTCCACCTTATGTAATCGGCGGAGCGCGGCGTTATAGCTGGGTGGCATGGTGACGTCATCGCAACGCCATGGTAGTCCGACTTCGTAGCCCCCTTCTATCTTCTTCGTTGTCCTTTTGACAACAGCGATTGCTCGTCTGTCGGCGTCGCTTACGCGTGGTTCGCGAGCGACACCGAGTGCTTCTACTTTAAAGTGGGCTTCCACTAAATCATGAAGCCGCTGGTGTTCGTGCCGTTCTTTGTCACTCTCGAACAGATGTAGCACGTTGTCTTCGTTTATTAAGACGTTTCTTGGTGCGGTCCCATGTATCACCCAGCCCAGCTGCGTTAGAGATGCAGCCGGCTGGTTGGGGCCGCCAACTCGCAGTTCACGTGAGACGATACATTCCCAGTGGTCTGTCCCCACTAGAAGCCCCGGGCGTGTGGTTTGGTAACACACCTGGTCTTTGGGTAGGTCGCGCAGATGCTCGTACTCCAGCAGCGTGTCAGGAATTGACTGCTGGTGCAGCTTCAGGCCGTTCATGGTTCTGGCCCGAAGCTTGTGCGGCGCGCTGTCTTCCGTTATTCCTCTCACCTGTATCGTGACTGCTTTGCTGTCGTGTTCTCGGGTGTTCATGTTCACCCCGTGGATGTGCAGTGGTTGCGACACCCCTTCTGCGCCGATGCTCGTAGCCAGCCCTTCGTCGATGAGGGTGATGGTGGCCCCTTCATCAAAGAGCGCGTGGGTGCTCACCTCCCCCCGTGGTCCCGTGACAATTACAGGACACATTTTAAGGAGGACGGCGCGCGGGCCGGTGGCCGGTAGGGTGGCCACCGACATGACCGATGCCTCCTTTTCTTGTTCGTTGGTCGCTGGCTTGATTTCAGGCGATTCTCTTTCTTTATGTAGCGTGGCGTGATGAGGCCGGCGGCACTGATTCACTCCGCACGGCTTCGCCCTACATGTCATGCGCCTATGCCTTTTGCGGGCGCATTTGAAGCACACTTTTAGCTCCTTCACTAGCTCCCAGCGCTTATCCACCGCGAGTGCCTTATATTGCGGACACTGCGTCAGCTCATGCTGCTGTTTACATCTGGGGCACTGGTTATCTTCTGATTCGTCGATCGTGGTGTAAACGGTGTTAGTTTTCTTCTTCGCAATAATAGTAGGCCGAGTCTCTTTCTTGTGTGACGTAGGCGCGGCGCTTGCTGACGGGGTGTAGGTATAGCGTAACGCCCTGTCTGCTTCGCGCATCAGAAATTGTGTCAACAACACTAACTCTGGCTCGGTCGTTCCCTCATGGTCACTTGCAAAATCACACCATCTCGATCTTACATGTGGACTTAGCTTTTCGAGCACTTCTCGCGTCAACAGCGGATTCATCAAGTAACCTTTGCGATCTATTGCCTTCATTATGTATATTGTGTTTTGTAGTTTGATCGCAAAGCTATTCAAATCACTAGCCGACGTACCTGGTTTTGGCATTCTTTTCAGTTCTTCCAGCGCCTTGTCTATTATCACTTCCGGTCGGCCGAAGCATTGTTCGAGTGTTTTCATTATTATGTCCGGCTCCGTGGCGGCGTGTAATAGGGCCGCCACTGCCTCTCGTGCTTCGCCCTTGAGGCAACTCCGCAGGCGCTGTAAGTTCTCAGCCGGTGACACACTGAACATGTTAGTGGTGTCGTGGAAGGCCGCTTTGAATGGTAGCCATTCACCTACGGCACCCGAAAAGATTGGGAGATCCGTGTGCCGCAGGCGGGGCCTAGCCATCCTTTCTAAGGTCTCAGCCAACTGATCTATGCTGTTTCTATTCCTAGTTGGCGTCGGTGACCTTCCTCTAGGTACGTCAAAACGCAAGTGTTTGTCTTGACTGTCTGCCGGTCCACCAACCTCCCCCCGTGAGCTGAGAGGGTTGGTGCGCAGCCACATGTCGACCTTTTGATTGTTGTGCTCTTCTGGTTGATCACCGTGAACGCTCTCCTCGTCTTGTATCACGGAGACGTTCACCGCCAACCTTGCCTTTACTAGGTCCGCTTCTAGTTCCAGCTCTTTACGCCGGATAGCAGCCAGCTTCTCGGCTGCTTCGAGTTCGGCCACTCTCATTCTGGTAGTCACACTCGTATTTGACCTCATCGATCGGGTTGGCGATCGTACTTGTTGCCGCTCCGACGACGGTCCCGCTGTCGCTATGTCTGCCACTCCAGTACGTTCACTCATTCCGGGCTGTGGTGAGGCCGGCGGGTCGAGCGATAGTCTTCTATATCTCTCGATTCTTATTCGCTCAGCTTCTTGCCGACGCAACCGTTCTGCGTCGCTGCGCTCTTGAGCCCGTTTCTGCTCGTCAATTTCCACCTGATCGCTCTGGCTTCGTGTCACAACCATACTTAGGTCTTAGGTTTGACACTAGACCCTAACACAGATTTACGTCACAGTGTTTCAGGCGTTGATTGTCTCGCACACGAATTGTTTTTATTTAGGCACTGATTGTCTCGTTCACAGATCGTTTTTTAGACACTGAGTCAAATCTAGTTCTTTAGGTACTGAGTCAAGTCTAGATGTTTAGGCACTGAGTCAAGTTTAGGCACTGAGTATTCGTTACTCTTTCAGCACTGATTCTATTTACTTTCTAGCACTGAATCTATGTACTTGCTAGCACTGACTCTAATAACTTTTCAGCACTGATTCTATTTACTTTCTAGCACTGAATCTATTTACTTTCTAGCACTGACTCTAATAACTTTTCAGCACTGAATCTATGTACTTGCTAGCACTGACTCTAATAACTTTTCAGCACTGAATCTATGTACTTGCTAGCACTGACTCTAATAACTTTTCAGCACTGAATCTATTTACTTTCTAGCACTGAATCTATTTATTTTCTAGCACTGAATCTATGTACTTGCTAGCACTGACTCTAATAACTTTTCAGCACTGAATCTATTTACTTTCTAGCACTGAATCTATTTACTTTCTAGCACTGAATCTATGTACTTGCTAGCACTGACTCTAATAACTTTTCAGCACTGATTCTATTTACTTGCTAGCACTGAATCTATGTACTTGCTAGCACTGACTCTAATAACTTTTCAGCACTGAATCTATGTACTTGCTAGCACTGACTCTAATAACTTTTCAGCACTGATTCTATTTACTTTCTAGCACTGAATCTATTTACTTGCTAGCACTGGCTCTAATAACTTTTCAGCACAGACTCTAATAACTTTTTAAACACTGATTCTAAACTATTAAGCACTGATTTTAAACTATATCCGGCTCGAAGGACCAAATGTTGGGGGTGGACTGTATATTATACTTATTCACAAGATATTAAAACTTCAACAAAACCGAAATACACTTTTATTCGCACATTTAACAAAATTACACACAAAATTACAGTATAACAAGAATAACTCAGTACATTAGATTAGCATAATTACAAGAACGGCACTATGAACGTATGAGAGGTTCCTTATTCTATCGCGACTTCAAGGTGACTACGACTAGCTGCCCGCGCCGCCCGTTTATATGTGTTTTACACGGGAGCGCGGGTAGTGGCCGGATCGGTGTTTAAATCCACGCTGATCGGGCTTCTCGCCCAATCGCGCCCGACTCGGCCCGGGTCGCTCGTCGACGTGTAGCGACCTGTCGGCCGCTTGAGGTCAAGATAGCCGCGACAGGTCGCGACCCGTCCGCTTCCTTTGTTCATCCTCGCGACACGTGGAGACCTGATCGCCGTTCGTGGGTGCGATCGCCCCGACGTGTCACGACCCGTGTACCTTTGTTGTGGTAATATCCTACTTACTTAATGATAAGGTAGTAACATATATCTTTATTTAAACTTATATAAACAATCATCCTTAAACCTAACCCGTCGTCCGTATCAGAATGAATGAAAGAAAAAACAAAAGAATAAACTTCAAACGTCAAAATATACATATTACACAAAAACCAAAAAGTTCGTAACACTAAGTTTTAGATGTGTATTGATTATTACTGGGCAGTAATGTAACACATTTTGCCATGGCGAATTAGTTGACATTTAATTATTATTTTAATTATTGAGAGATTGTGGCTTGGCTTGTTTTGGCAGAACTAAGCTGAATTTAGAAAGATTTTACGTGTTATGTTTCTATGATTGTTACTTATTTAGCATATTTTCTTTGGCTGAGTTTTTTTAAAGTAATAGCATTCTTAAGTACTTACATTTTTATTATTTTAGGAGAAGTTTCAAAACTTTATACAACATGTAATTGGAATAACGCACTCCCTCGAACACTCCAATTATAAAATAAGGTTACACTCATAATACGAGCACTGAAATTATGCTTGTATGTGTGTAATTTTAATTTTAGATGATAGCATCGGCTACACGCTGTATTTTATATTTATTGTAATAAATATTTTTACGAAAGCGTTTTAAAAAGCCTTATTACGCTTTCTTAAGTTTAACTTTCGTTAGATTTTACTGTTCAACGGAGCGGTGACTATAATTTACGCAGTATTTTTGGAATAAAAAGATCCTTTTTTAGAAATAGCTTAAATGGATTCAATAGCCGATTCTGACTAAACTACTATTAAGGTGCGCGTTTAATATGTTACACGGTATATAGGTATATATGTAGTGGTTCTAAGAAAAGGTTTCTTAGTCGCCGACACGGCAACTAGATAAACGGTGATCCGTCCTTTTTAGTAATTTCAATTCTAACTTCAGAGACCTTCCAAGAATCACATTGAAATAACATTGACATAATCAGACTTCTTAGAAACGACAAATCGGTCAAGCGCGAGTCGTAAAAAGAAACCTGGTTTTTTTATTTATTTTTATGATTTGTGGGGCGATGATGGCACTAAATTAAAAATTTCAAGTGTCTACCTATTACGGTTCAATAGATACAGCCCTGTATCAGGAGACCAGACGTACGACGGACGTACGTAGACGTGTAAGCGAGATCAATAGGGCTCTATTCGGACCCTTTGGATACAGAAGCCCAAATAATCCACTTGCAAATTGTGCGAGCAATAAATGTCTTTTTCATCATCATATTAGTTGAACGACATCCACGGCTAGACCCAGGCCTCCCCTAAAGACACTCCCCTACATGCACAATGACCGGTCCTGCTCTTCCCGCATCTTATAAATATCTTTTTACTGCAAATAATGTACCATAAGTAGCTAATTAGGTTACTTTTGTGAGCTCCCAGTCTCCCACCCATGCATGCGGCCTTACAAGTTATTTGATTAAGTAAAATAATTTTAGCTACATTATAAATAACTGTACCGAGCACCGCCGAGGAAAAACATAACGAGCTTACCCTGTACTCATTGAATTAAGTTACACGAGTTTCAGATTTTAAAAGAACAATTAACTGTTTACCGTATACGTACGGGATGTCAAAGGACACGTCACTTAGCTGTTAAATGCGCATACTGCCCATTTAAGTCAAATTGAGTAAAATTATTCCTGTTAAAAGATTTTTTTTTGTGTTAAATTCACACTATTATAAGTTGTATAGTGCAATGTATTGTACTTATTAGAGAATCTAAAAGTATTTTATAGGGATCGTGGGGTTATTCAAAGTTAAGGTAAAATTTCCAATTTTGCCCCTGAATAACTCTGAAATCAGAAGGTTGTATAACAAAAATAAAAAATGTATCTGAATAATGGAAAAAACTTACTTTAAAAGCAAAAGAATTATTGAATAGTCAGTCAATCACTTAGTCAGAGAGTTGAAGCTAGTTGTTCGTTCTAAAATGTAAGTAGTTCTCTAGCACAGAACCGGTGACAACTGATCTTTACGATTATTAAATTAACATCAAAGATCGTGACTAACTTAATAACAGGTAGCTCCGTCTCTAGTCGTTTTAGTAAATTAGTCTGCTTATTCTAGCTAGCTCAACGAGCTAACAAGCAAAACCACTGGGCAACCTTAAGAAGTTAGGTAACCCCAACATTTCGAACGGATCTTCAACGCTTAGTGAAATTCCAAAAGAATCAGTTTCTTGGAAATACTTTTATAGAAGACTTACTAAATTAAATAATTAAAGATAATTAAATATTAACTAAGGATAAGAAAATATTAACGAATTACAATTGTCTTTATCACGAAACAAAAATGTAATTTGAAGGTAATTTTGATGCTGCTTTAAGAAAAAGGATAAGCTTTCCACTATTCGTTTTTAAGCAGAACATTACACTGCCGAAAAAAAGCAAAGTTCTTGACACAGAGTATATGTTCAACTACAACATAGATAATTATAAGTTTTCGTATTCTCCACAGAGAACAACGGAAAGGAAACTTGCCACTGTAGGAACCTAGCGGTTTAATTAAATTGTGGTTGGTTTTCATATTTGACTGCGTTCATAACGCATATTACACCGACTCCTCTGATTAATATTAGTGTTGTATGCCGATAACAGAAAACATAATACCATCAGGCATGTTCCCTAGGGTATCCAGGAGTATTGTCACACAAAATAGTGAACACGTGAAATCTTTGAAGCGTATAAAAAATGCCGCGTTAGACGTGGCTATAAATAAATAAAAAATACAAAGGACGTATTTCATATCGATTCAAAAACAAGTAAAAACGTAGAGCTATCCGATTAGTGTATCAAACGGACCTTCGTTCGAGTAGGTGTACACACAGTGTTTATTTGTATTATTGTACGACCAGGCAACCCTTTGAGACTTCCTATACGTGGTCGTGTGGTCCTTTTAGAGCACTCGATGAAATCTCCAGTCAAATCAACGTCCAAGCTTTTAGACAAACAAACCAATAAACATGTTACGCTTAGCTTTGCTCGATTTATTCTGCACCATTCAAATTTGCATGCACGGTAAACAGGGATTGAAGACAGAGATTACTTGAGATGGCCACGACCGATTGCATTCTGAAATAGATCTTAGATAGCGAATACGATTCATCTAGGTAGTATAGTGGTGCTTTATCTACCTGGTCGGTAACAATTAATTACACTAAGTATGTTGATAATTATCTTTGATTAATTATCTTTGATTGATTATCTTTGATGAATCAACATACCTAGTATGTTGATTATACATCATTTCTCGATTGAGCTGAAATTTTGCGTTTTGCTATTTGCATAACAATTATTTTGATGTCACAGAGCCGGTCTGACAATGGATACGGAAAATGTCTATAGGAACTTAATCAAATCTTAAAAGTTATATTTGGCTCGCTTTCAGGTATTTGATTAAGCTGGAATTAGCTGGAATACAAATAAAATGAAAGCTTATTTTTTAGAAAAAGTAAATGTCACGGCCTTAAAACAGTTATTAATTCTTATATTTCACAATTTACCGATTCTCTTCTAATTTTATTTTATATCTGAGATTCTAAAGTAGGACAAAGAACTTTATATAGTTTCACCGTTTTTGGCAAAACTAGGATTGTCGTTTGGGATTCGTAGTCGTTTAGGATTGACTCCGCTGCGGGCAGGTTTTTAAGCAAAGTAAACACACTATATTATTTGCTACCATAAAATTCCAGTTAAGGATAATTGATGACAATTGTACCTTAGAGACGGTAATGCTTACAAAAAAGTTTAATTAGAAAAATTTCAAGTTCACTTTAAGATTTTTTACGAAAGAATTCAGATACTTGCTTTTGGGGGCGTAAGCCCCTTTGCCTCCCCGCTGGGCCCGCTTTTGTTTACCGTGATCGTCTGTCCTACTACGGCTTAAATTTTTACCCAATATAAGTACCACCTTTTGTGTTCTTATAAAGATTTTTCATTCAGCCCTAATCTCTTTAAAGATAGCATGAACAGGCTTCTTCTGGGTAAGCTCACTCCATCGACGACTTTGTCTTTGTCACCAGTGACCTAGACTTCAGTCAAGAACTTACCCAACTTGAATAAAAAAAAGTAATTTAAATGATTTTGGAGAATATCTTTATTGAAAACTTACATGTCTCTCACTCACGCGTACCATGCAAAATGTTGCGATGACTGTTTGTGACGACACTGGTTTAGGCGCCTTCTTCTCACGGATGAAGTTGCGGGTTCGTTACCGGGCAAGTACGGCCAAAGTGTCTTTTTCAATTCATATTGTACTTTCTAAGTTTATCTTGAACATCACGGACATCGCGAGGAAACCTTTACTTACTTAAAATTAATGTGCCAGTCAGCCTTGAACAGGCGTCGCGCCAATGCTTATGACTTCTCAGTATGAGAAGAGGCCTTGCCTCGAATTAGGACCAAAATAGTCTGGTATTATTTCGTTACTATTATATTTTATAAGCAAAACAAACAAGCACTGATTATGTTGATGAATAGGTAATATAATATGAAAGTCTTCACTTTAGAATAAAAATATATCGATAAAAAAATATGTTTTTCTAATTCATCGCTACTTATCCGCCTACATGTTTGTGTAGGCTTAAGAAGTTTCTTTTTTCACTGCCTATGTATTTGACAAGGCTGTTGCTAACTATATTAATATTATAAAACTGAATTTGTTTGAACGGGCTAATCTTCGTAAATACGGGCCTAATTCTGAAAATTCTTTCGTACGTAAGAAGTTAGGTATAAGGCTTAAAGTTATTAAATTATTGCCAAAAACTAGTTAACAAAATATTGTCTTTTAAAATATTGGGCTTGTATTTAGGTACTTTTCAATATTATCTCTTGATTCGTATACCATGCACGAACGTGCTATTTAAAATTAATTAAAAGTCAATGTAAGTGAAATTTTATTTGAAATAAAATAAGTACTCGTATGTAATCGGCTTGATTGCGACTAATTTCAATGGAGACTAGCCAATTACGCAAGAGATATTGTAGTGCACAAGTGTGTGCACAAACACAGATGCGCTCGCTCTTCTCTTGCTTTCCGCCGTCCCATCGGACTGTGTCGGTATATAAGATGCAAATATCCAAAATCGCAACCGACTACGTTACCAAACAAAAGTGCATTTCTGTATTCGCTACACATTCCCCAAAGTGCTTTGTAAGCACAGTTACACGGAACGCTGCTTGCCTCCGATGCTTTGCTTTGAAGCATCATACATAAGACAATCACAGCCCTTTGCCGTCTGCTAGTATCCTGACTTGTCACATGGCACTTGTTTCACTGCAAAAAGCTAAAAAAAAAACGACGGGTTGCACTCCGGGAGTGCCGGCAGAAGTGAAAACTTGAATATTAACGTTGGGCATTTTTGATATTTTGGAATGGTTAGGAAATCATTTTGCACGAATTGCTATAATTATCATTATAAAAGTACTATGTATATAACAGAAACCATTAAACCAAGCACGTGTACTATTTAGTCCATCCGTCCATCCGTGCATCCGTCCATCCGTCCATTCGTCCATCCGTCCATCCGTCCATCCGTCCATCCGTCCATCCGTCCATCCATCCATCCACGATTTTCCACGATTTTACGTGCGAATCGTACAAATTTGCACGAAAAATCGTGCAAAATCACGATTTTGCACGATTTTTCGTGCAAACTTTTCAATCAGGGTCACGTGTCCTGACGAGCAAAACAAGTGCACAACGCCGCTTAAATTTTTCGATTAGGGTCACGTGTCCTGACGCGAGTTTAACATTTTTTTCCCAACGCCGCTAAAGAAGTTTTCACTTCAAAAACACAAAAATAAGGTTCCTTTTTTATTTTAGCTCCGCAACAAGTTGCTTTAAAAATACAACAAACAGAAGCGGTTTGTTTTGTTTCGTTTTGTTCTGTATCTGAAAAGCTTGTGTGGATGACTACTAAATTCATACTGAACATAATCTCGACTTGCTTACATATGCTTATAATAAAGCTGAAAAGGTTTTTTGTTTGTTTAAACTGGCTAATCTTTGGAACTAACGGGCGGATTGGAATATTTCTTTTGGTACATGATAACCAGACTTATGGGGAATAGTATTGGTATAGCCTTCACGCTACGGTCTACGGGAGCGGAGCAGTAACGAAAAACTTATCGTGGATAAAAAAAACTTAAACTGCTACCCAGCTAGTTGCTACATAAACAGTCTTCAAAGCTTTCACGTAAATTAATTCCCTGCCAGGAAACATTGCTATTAAACTTTCTTAATAAGTTGTATATTGCAATAAAACTCTTGTCGCATACCTATTAAAAGTTTATAACTAACATCACTGCAAAATTGTATGTAGTTGCAGAGAGTTTCATAGAACTTGCTTAATTATAATTAAGAAGTCATGTGACTGTTTGCCGTCGTTCCTGGTATATCTCTTTGACAATTACCTGATGCGGAGTTGCGCAGATAGTATATTAATTGCAGCAACAATTCTCACTAATAGACGTACCTATTCAGAAAATTAAGATTTATGAAACGGAATTCCTTGCTGGGAGTTTGCTGGCTGATATCGTCACGTAAGAAAGGTTACTATGTGTTGGACACTGAGCATGGCAGTTGAGAGCTTCGTCATGCTCACTTTAATGTCTCGCTGACGGTGGCGCGTGGGTTGGGTCGTTTGGTTCCCTTCAAGATGGTTGAGCTAAATGGTGCTGATGCACGCGTCATATTCGTGAACGGGTGCTGTCAGTTGGGATTGGTTATCTCTTGACTGCCATGGCTTACATCTTTATTATAATTTTGTTATTTTTTATATTCACCTTCATTGTTTTCACATATAGAAGCAACAAGAATATTGTAACCAAGTTTTTGTAAAAACTAAATTGAATGAAAAGAATGTCCATGGAGTTTCTTGCTCGTTCTTCTCCATAGGGACCTACGTTTTGGAACGAGCAACTAGCTTCAATATTAAACTGTAACTTCTTGACAATTCAAAAGTGCCTGTAAATGGTCTAATTGAAATAAATGCTTTGATTTTAAGGAAAAAGCGTTTTGCCCGCTCCAGGTGACTTTTTAGTAGTAGTAGAGTTTGTGTTTGTGATGGAGCTCGTCCGGGGAAGTAATACCTATTTCTGCCGCAAAGCAGCGTTGCTGTGGTATGGGTGCCAGTGTAATTACAGGCACATGAGACATCTCAACTTTGTCTTTGGGATTGTAACGCGTTTGCATAGCCTCTGCTATTGCAGATGTCTATAGGTAGAGGTGACCACTTAACATTAGATGACATATACCTTCTTTTCTTTCTTTAGTATCGAGTTTAGAGCAGCAAATATTATGCTCAGTCAGCCGGTTGTAAATTTTATTTTGGTTTTTGTTTTAATGCATACGGTCTTCATATTGTGTAATTATTGCAATTTTATAATTTCGTTCGTGACGCGGGGCCCCGACCTTACAGGTTTTTTTTTTAAGAAGTTTAATCTATAGGTACTTATACATATCTATACAAATTATATAAGACTGAAGAGTTTGTTTGGTTGAATGCGCAATCTCAGGAACTACTTACTGGTTCGCATTAAAAAAATATTTTTGTATTGGTTAGTCCTTTTATCGAGGAAGGCCATATTACATCGCGCTACGACACTCGGGAGCGGAGCAGTAACTTAACTAAAGACGTAACTTAACACGGATGATTAAAATCATGCGAATGAAGTTGCGGACAGAAGCTAGTCTAGTAAATCATAAACATAAATGTAGAGACAAAAATAATGGTATTACGTCTCTAGGGAAAACGAAATTAGCTAAAATTACTATATTGATAAGCCTATTTCTGTAACTATAAACCAGACATATAATTCAGACTCCCTACTGTAAATAACGGATAATAGTTGTTATTCATCGATGTTATTTTTACCTCAAAATAGTGTACTAATGTAGAAAATTGACGGTACCTGTGCCTACATCCCGTAGGTACTTGCGAATGTTCGTCTGATTTTGGATACGTGTCCTTCGATACTTAAACGGTAACCCGGCCTTGAATGATATACGCGTCTAAAAGATGGGGCAAAAAAATATAAATATCTTTTTTCACGAAATACCCTAATAATGGTTAAGTGAGTGAACATTGACATACGAAGGTTCAAATGGCGTCGGTAATTGAAAATACTCTGCGCCCACGTAGATTTAAATAGTCCTGCTGGTATGGTTTTAGATCCAGGAGACGCTAGGGCTACGTTGTGTTAGCATAGCTGAAATGGTTAGAATAGATAGAGAAAGAGTTAGAGTGCTTCTTCTGGTCAAGCTCACTCCATCGTAGACTTTTGTCTATGGCAACTTTGACGAAGACTAGAGTCAAGAGCTTACCCATCGCGAATAAAAAAAAAAATAGAAATAATATCTACTGAAGGTTTGCAAGATGCAGGCCTCTTCCAACCGGTCCTTGTATAAATTTATGGAGGAGACCTACTTCAAGCAGTGGACGTCTTGTGGCTGATATGATGATGATGATGACAAAGAAGGTTTGCGTGTTTGCTAGTTTTATAGTTGGACTTATGTTACGTATCAGTTAAAACAAGTACCTGTGAAAACTACTTTACTAATAAAATAAATCTGAAGAGTTCTTAAACTGAAAATACCAGTTGAATAGGAATAGGAAAATATTATTGTATTAAATAGATTTATGAGAAATAGTATAGGTTGTATAATATCACGCATCAAAATAATTTATAATAATAGTATATATTATTTATTTATTTTTTACAATATAGTTTGTCATCGAAACGCTAAAAAGAATATCACGCTACGACTAACGGGAGCGGTAACCAAACCCAAACCAACCAAACGTAACCAAAGAGGTATATTTAAAACTGAAAGCTGGTGTAACCGTGGGGCACTTATCTAGTGCACTAAAACTACTCCATTGGCTACCTTAGCTACTGACAACTTACACCACTCAACCAACACTTTTTCTTCAACAGAACACCTCGGTACTAGAGAACCACCATTGGCGTTCAGCAATGAGCTGCCTGATCGAGAGCGGTATCATGGACCAGTTGGATGTCCCGGACATTCGTCGCAAGCTGCAGAAACACATCAGCGCGCTGATCTTGGCCACTGACATCACTAAGCAGCAAGAGTACCTGACTAACTTCAAGGTAAGTTTTAGTTTTCCAGAAACTGAAGAATAAAGGTAAGTTTAAGGGCCACCTTCACCAAAGTCACTAAATACATTTAGTACCCAAACGTATTTAGAACGTTATTGCAGAGATGCAATGTGACAGAGATGTCTCATTGTTAAAAGGTGACGTAAACAGAATGATAATTTAAACACATTTAGAGCTAAATATGATTTTGGTGAATGTGGCCCTAATGGTGGGTCCACACGACACAGACTTAACACAGACTTCTATAGAATTTTGTCTGTACAACAAATCAGTACAGACAAATGTCGGTGTATCAGAAAAGTCGGAAGTCTGCGTACATGTCTGTACGATTGTCGGAGCAAAACTCATGATTATTGAATTACTTAATTTATTCATTAAAATCGAAGTCTGAACTGATGAAAAGCCTGCACAGATATTTGGTAAAAAAATTTACTCAGACTTTATAGTCTGTGCAGCAGACAAAAGTCTGTGTCGTGTGGACCCACCATTAGTGGGAGTCGAGAGAGTCATGTTGCTGGTTGTATTGCTGAGTGCAGTATTAGCTTCTTTACTGGAGCTGAAGATAAGAAGAAGAAGAAGCTGCAGGTAAGACGTAGTGAATGGATTTGATAGGGACTTACAGAAAGCAAAATACCGATAAAAACAATGATGACAAGTTTTTTTATACTTATAGGTTCTTAGAAACTTTGATCAATCTTTGGAGTATAGTGTACTAAGTGTTAGTTTATATTTTTTTGAATAACTGCGGTTTTAAAAAGAAACGTTGAATCGTATTTCTATACTAATATTATAAAGACGTAAAGTTTGTGAGGTTGTAGGTAGGCGTTAAACTCTGGAAATATTGAATTGATTTTGAAAATGATTTTACCATAGAATGCCACGTTAATTGTGAGTGTCATAGTCTATATAACATCACGCTACGACTCACGGGAGCGGAGCAGTAACCAATGGCGTAACCTAACCGGACAAAGTCGCGGTTAGGTCGCTATAGTATACAATAATCACGTATTATCTCAAATATATCGAATCTAAAAGACACATTACAAAGCCGGTACCACTCGTACTGTCTATCGAAGCTTAGTACTAAGCAAAAATGACTGCTAAGAAATGTCTTTAAATTTCGGTATGACAAATCCAATGTTTATGGTAGCGCGGAATGCAACGCACGCAAAACGTGCTCACAGGTACATCCAACAGTACAGGGATCGTGAGGGTATTTCAAGTTTAGTTATAACACTTAAAAATGGTATTCGTTAAGAGAACAATATAAAAAAGTGTAACTGCATAACATAACATGCCATCACGTCTGTATTCCTCGCAGTGTTAGGCAGAATTTTTTATCAATGTACACCCACAGTTCACTTGTTAGTCGAGGTTCTATGTAATACAGGGGAGTCTATTGTCATTTACCGGGCAGAAATTCTAACTCTGAGCCGATACTAAGAATTTCATAGAAACACCAAATAACACTCGAACAAAGGCTCAACCTGGTCGAGGTCGAACAAAGGCTCGGCCTATATGCTAGTGATTCTCTACATAGTTTACCATCACGCCTGTATGCCCCGAAGGATTAAACAGAGGTGAGGGTACCAATGTAGGTACACCTACAGTTCGCCGGAATGTTTCGGTAGGTCTCATGTAACATGGGGCGACCCTATTGATATTAACTCGGCACAAATCCTAACTCCGAGCTGCTACTAAGAATTTCATAGAAAAGCCAAATAAGCCTTTGTTCGACCTGGGAATCCAATCCAAGACCTCTAACGTAGCAGTCGCGCTTAAACCGCCAGGCTAACGGTAAAGAGGCAGTTTATGTATGAACTGATTCCATATAAAAATAGTATTAACGAATTTACTTCTTTGAACTAAAAGCAGCTGTTATTAAAATGCTGTACGAGTATTGTCTAAATAAAAATGTAAAACGTTAGAAAGGTAAAACACTATCAATATGTCATAAATTTTAAAAGACCTTTGTATTGCTTTTTCTTTTCAAAGATAAAGCAAATAAAATATTAAAAGTGGAATCATATGCTGATTTTTTTATTTTAAAAGCAAAGAAAAAGACAATTATAGCTGCTACTAGCTCCTGCCCGCGACTTCGTTCTCGCCTAATTTGATTTTTATTGTCTTACGAGAACCGTAAGATTTTCCCGAATAAAAACAATCCTGTGTGTTACACACTTCAATCTACCTCAGTGTCAAGTCTGAAAGAGTAACAAACATCCATCCTCACAAACTTTCGTATTTATAATGTTAGTAGGATTGATAAAATATTGCCTCTATATATAACACAAAAACGCAACCGTTCGATTCTCGACGAAGTAAAACAAACTGATGTAGGCAGGCACGTATCCCAAAAAAAATGTTTCATAAAAGAATGACCCCTAAGGTTAAAAATAAAACAAACAAGTACATACAAAAGGCATAAAATATATAAAACATGAACAAGTAGATACAAAAACTTGACATCGAAAACGAGCTACATGAAAATCTGACAATAATTTCAGAGAGTCAGTGATTCCGAGAAAGGTAGCTCGGAGCTAAAGTAACATTGTACCGTCTCGGACACGGGAGCATCCTTTTATAAGACTACGTGAATGAGCTTCATCTGCGCTACTTCCAACTCCAAATTAATGTAGCTTACTTACTTATAAATATGAGTAGCTATTTTGTTACTTTCTTAGTTTATCTTGGACTTCACTGACGTTTGTAAAGGAAAACATCGTGAGGAAACCTGGATTTATAATTAACTAACTCTTTTAAACTTGTGCGCGTCAAAGTTATCTATGTGTACCGTACATTTTTTCGGGATAAAAAGTAGCGTTTGTGCTATTGCAGACTATAATATATCTCTGTGTCAAATTTCAACCAGATCAGTTTAGCCGTACTGGCGTGATTGAGTAACACAAACATACATCCATCCATCCTCACAAATCGCATTTTAAGATGTATGTCTGAAATCGCCAATCCGCCTTGAACAACGCAATGCAACAATGCTCGTACCTTCTCTGTATGAGCTGAGGCATTTGCCCTGCAAAGGCACAGACAGTCTGACAATAATAGACTGGGTATTATTTATTACGCTAATGACGGTACATACTAAATTCCATATGTTGAGAACGGTAACAGTATCCTGCTTTGATAAAAGTTATCTCATAGGTAATGTTACCATGAGAAAATAACATTCAAGAAAAATCTGCTGGCACATTCTAATATTATCTTATGCTGCAAGTTTTATTTTGTACTCGTAGGCACTCGTATTTCTAAAGACGTGCCTATGTAGAGAATCGGAGACACAAGATTACGAAGTGCATCTCTCAGTGAAATACGACAGAGCAGTCGCCATTTTAATTAATGAATGCATAGGTATTTCAAGTTTTAAGTAGCAAACTACTGAAACTTCGAGCCATATCAAACTCCGCAATAGTTGGAACGATAAGTTGTCGTTGCAGTAAGTTGAAAAGATTGCTCTCTAAGCTCTGGCACTCGTAATTACATTTCTGGTTTTGTAGACTTTTTTCCTCGTTTGTGTAACTTCCACAGTTCTGAAGAACTGTGTACACTGACGTCTGCCCTCGAGGTTCTGTGAGCAGGATTTACCTTAAAATTACCTTAACTTTAAAGCTAAAAAAGGAAAAATGAATGCACAAAGTTGAAAGTTCAACTCAACAAACAAATCAACAGAATTTCTTAATAAGCAATACGACGACATGAAAAAAAAGTTAGATGATAATGAAAAATACCGACAAGTCGATCGTGCCCACATAAACCAGCTTGAAGACAAAGTGGAGAATTTGGAAAGAATATTAAGTCTCACAAAGATTGAAATTAGAAATATACCGAAAAAGGAAGAAGAAAATAAGGAGGATCTTCGTAATATAGTATCGGAAACAGCTAAAGTTCTAGACATCCCACTTGAACGCCATGAAATTAAGGATATTTATCGCGTGAACAAAAAAAGAGGTGGGTCATCTATTATTGTCGACCTTGTCTCCGTATCGACAAAAGAAAATATTTTGCAGAAGGTGCGCAATTACAATCGCAATAATGCCCAGGCTAAGTTAAACACCTCTCATATACACATACCTGGTGACATAAAACCTATTTATTTGTCAGAGAGTCTGACCATGAAATCACAGCGCTTGTTCTTTCTAGCAAGGAAATTTGCTATTGATAATAATTTCAAGTTTTGCTGGACGTCACTTGGGAAAGTTTTTCTACGACAAAAGGAAGGCAGTCAGCACATACACATCAAAAACGAAGATGACCTCAAACCAAACCTAGAACAATGACTGGCCCATGAAATTGTATGTCCTTCTTCCCTTTCTATACTTGTTTTACTATTTTTTTTTATCTGAAACTGCTCTATTATTGTAAAACACATACACACAAATCAAGTAAACACTTTAAAATCAACTCAATACACAAAAAACAACCACACCACAAAAACATTATTATCATCATACATATACCTTCCTCTCTGAACGGATCCACACTCGAAGCTCTACTACATGATTATACCGCGCCTAAAATAAGTTCCCGCACATTAATAAGCAACATTAAAAACATAACGGTACCCAATGGCTAACACAGACAATAATTTCACTTCACAAATCGATAACTTCGCGGTGGCATCTTCTTATCAATGTGATACTAATGTCTGTAACGATATCATAAAAACCTCGAAGGATTCGCTAAAAATAATAACTCAGAACATCCGTAGCATATATAAAAACTTAGACGGGTTTCAGGCTCAGTTAGCCAGGTTATCGTATGAAATGGACATTATAATCCTGACGGAGTGTTGGCTTAACGATGACAAACCGGTTCCTCCTATTGAAAATTATGTTACGTACTCCAGTAAGAAATGCTTAAATCAGAACGATGGCATTACAATATATGTAAAAAGTAGTATTCAGTGTACAGTGGAGGAACCAGATTCCATTGGTGCCAACTTTCTTTTACTAAAAATTAATTCCGATACATGTATTCTAGCATCATATAGATCCCCATCGATATACTGTATTGACAGCTTCTTGAATTCCCTAGAAAACATTTTAAGTAAACAACAAGCGAACAACATCATATTAATAGGAGATATCAATATTGACATAAAACCCAGTAATACTGACAGAAATAGTTCGTCTTATCTAAATTTGACTGCCGAAATGGGCCTTTTGCCGGGACATACACATCCGACTAGATTACAGAACTGCCTCGATCACGCAATGGTTAATAAAGCTGCTTGTGCAACTGTCATAGTAATAAACTCCACAGTCAGCGATCACGCCTCCGTAATGGTATGCCTAAGTAGGGGTGTTAAAAATAAAAATCACACGAGTAAACATATCACAAAAATAAATTATGAGGCCGCTATAGAGCAGTTAAAAAATACCGATTTCTCATTTATATCTGAAAAATGCGACGCAAATGAAGCAGCAACCAAGTTTGTCGAATGTTTGATGTCCACTATCTCTCAGCACTCTCAAGATATTAAAGTTCCTAACCGTAAAACAATTCTTAAGCCATGGATTACACCTGGCCTGTTACGGTGTATTCGACACAGGGATAATCTCCATAAAATATATCTAGCAGACCCAAAAAACAGAATTACTGAGTTGTCATATAAACGGTACCGTAATTTCTGCAATCTGTTACTAAGGAACATAAAACTAAATCACGACAGAGCCGCCTTGGAATCCTCAAAAAACAACAAAGAAACATGGAATATTGTTAAAACAATTACTTACCAAACTGAACAAAAAATATCAGCGAACAAACTCTTAACTGCTACTGATGAACCCAATGCAATTAACGAAATAAATAATTACTTTTCTAATATTGGTAAGCAATTGGCTGAAAATATTATTAAAAATCTAAATTCCTACCATGCCCCATATAAATTTGAAGATTCCCCCGCGAATAAATCGATGGTATTACTATCCCCGGACGAGGCCGAAATTGAGTCAGTGATTAATAACCTGAAAAATGACTGCGCCACAGGATGGGACTCAATTCCAGCCAAACTCCTCAAACTGGGCAAAGATGTACTGGTTCCACCTCTTACACGACTCATTGCGGTTTGTTTTGAGCAGGGAGTCTTTCCCCGAATTTTCAAAAAATCCCTAATAACGCCTGTCCATAAGGGGGGGAAACAAGATGACGGTAAAAATTATAGGCCTATCTCAGTGCTCTCAGCACTGTCAAAAATCTTGGAAAAATTACTGAATCATAGACTCATAAGATACCTGGAGCACTATAAAATATTATCAGACTCACAATTTGGTTTTAGGTCTGGGAAAAGCACCGTAGACGCAGTTAATAAACTTGTTGATTACGTTACGGAAAAAGTCGATGCAAAACAGAAATGTCTGGGTGTTTTTCTAGACCTAGCAAAGGCATTTGATACGGTGTGCACTTCAACCCTTGTAAAGAAGCTAGAGCATGCCGGAATCAGGGGAAAGGCTCTCCGCATTTTTACTGACTTCCTCACAGACCGAACACAAAAAATAAAGATTGGCAAAGAGATTAGCAATGAAGCTAAAATTGATTATGGTGTGCCACAAGGAAGCTGCCTTTCCCCGAGTCTTTTCTTGGTCTATGTTAATGATCTGTGCCAGCAATCTCTTAGTAGTGGTAAAATATTTAGTTATGCAGATGATACAGTACTAATATTTCACGGTGATAGTTGGGAAGCAGTGCAACAAACAGCTGAGCTGGGCTTACGTAAAATAATAACTTGGCTTGAAAATAATCTATTAACCTTGAATATCTCAAAGACCTCATACTTGCAATTTACGTTTGCCAATGTTAAACCTATGGGGATAAATCTCAAAGTGCACTCCTGCAATGATTTTACTGGTCAACAATGCTCATGTATCCCGCTCTCACAAAAAAAGACAGTGAAGTACCTAGGTGTTGTTCTGGATGATAGACTTAGCTGGCGTCCCCACATCGAAATGACCACCTCTCGTGTTAGAAAACTTATATGGGCGTTTAAGAGGCTTCGACACGTGGCTAAGTTTAAGCTGCTTCGTACGGTGTATCTTGCGCTGGCACAGTCAATCATAGGCTACTGTATTACAGCCTGGGGAGGCGCTTGCAAAACCTTTATGATCCACCTCGAAAGAGCTCAAAGATCCCTACTGAAGGTTATGACCTACAGACCATATCGGTTTCCTACAAAGGACCTTTATGAAAATTGTAAATTACTCACCGTGAGACAGTTGTACCTTCTTAATCTCACAATACAACAACATCAACATACACCAGTAAATCACACCACCAAAGTGAAGAGAATTATTGCTCGTACCGACGTATGTAGACCGGTATTATGTAAAACTGCCTCCGCCAGGCGACAACACCTTTACATGGCCACATACATTTACAACAAACTAAACAGTACCCATAACATAAACCCATTAACAACGAAGGAAACGAAAAGGAAAATCTCTACGTGGCTGCAAACACTGGATTACCACCAGACGGAAGACCTATTAAAATATCAGCACTCATGAAATAATGAACACACACACACATACACACACCCTCATTCACACCTACACCTACGCCCACACCCACACTTCCCCCGCCACACACACATACACGCACCCTCACGCAAAGACACTTCACACCAAAAGAGCATGTGCGCAAGATGAATTTATTTAATTTTTAATTTTTATATTTTTATTGTTTTTACTGTTTTTCTATTTTTGTTATTTTATTGCACAGTATATAAGTTAGAACCACAAATGGGCGAAGACACTGGCTCCTGTAACACAGGTTTCTACCTAGCTCAGGAGCCAGGGCTTCAAATAAGTATGTAACATGTATTTTTACGTCAATAAAATATTTTTATTTATTATTTATTATTTAACAAATGTCAACATAGCGTCTGCTGAAGTATTGCTTTTACAAACAAACTATAATGAAACCGCTATTTTTTGCTTTATGACGTGAGCTTTATGTAAAAGTATACAAGAATGTGGCAGCATTAAGTATGTAGATCTATACCTAACTCTAAACTGCGCCAAACCAAATTCTCCAAAATAAACTAGCTAACTTAGAAATCATCAGTCGGTAACCCACTATGTGGATTTTGTAAACTAATTAAGTCATCCTTCTGCCTTATCAAGTAAATATATGTTAAATTATTCCATAAATTAACTCATTATGTATCTATTTCATTAATGCCAGATGAATTACGCAAAATCGGTTTGAGTTGTGATAAACTCCTAAATGTGTGTCTATAGGATTAAAACGTAGGTGGTAGGTTTAGCATAAGATAATTATGCTGTGTATTATGAAGGTCTAAAGACGTCGTGTGCTGCGATGTGACCGCGAGCTGTCCTGGCCGTGGGTCCGCCCTGGAGGGAAGTTTCCCGCCAACTGTTCGGACGGCCGGACGGGTGGAGGGGCGCCCTTGTGATTTTCCAAAGGGGTAAAAGAGACGACATGACGAATCGCACCGGTAGATCTGCTTTTGTATCTAAAAAAATCCTCGTTCGCGTTCTCGTTGCATTTTACTTTAGATTCACGTAATCTTATCCTACTTAATATTATTGCAAAAGTTTGTGGGCATGGATAGATGGCTTTTGTTACTCTTTCTAACGGCTAAACGGATCTGGATGAAATTTAGCATATAGATAGATTATAGTCTGTAATAGCACATAGGCTACTTTTTATCCCGGAAAAATGTACGATTTCTGTAAGGCAGTGTTTTAACTTTGACACGGACGAAGTAGCGAGACTAAGCTGTATTATTATACTTATTACTAGGTACTAGCTAACTAATAAGTATTAAATTGTTGTTGAACACTAAAAGCGATGAAATGACATTTATTTGCTTTAGAATTTCGGAAAGTGTTAAGTCAAATTCGATCCCTACAAAGTTCGTCAGACTAGTCATTTCAAGCACTTTAGTTTCTGTACGTCTTTTGAATGCAATTTCAAACTAACTTTGCAAGATAATCTTGCACAAGTGTCTGCGTGTAAGTTATACAACTGCACCGACCACATTTAACTCCTAAACTTAAGCTTCAGCTCAAGTTAGGATTCGCTTGAACATAAAAAAGGTAGCTATTTTTTAAAGTATATGGCTTTCAGGCGACTTGTTAACTAACACACTTTTTGGGGTACCTACTGTAATAATTGAACTTAAAATCACTCACTCACTGATGTGCACAATACTTAAATATCAATTTAAAGTTTTATAACATTACATAGAGTACATAATAGGCTTAAAAACAAAACTACATGAAACAAAATCTATTTTGTATGAAAATTACGTATTTTTTAGTGACAATTTCTTTCTGAATATAGTCTTACTAAGAAAAGTAATATCAATTGATCCAAACTGCCTATAGTGTAGGTGTCAACTAATTCATTAGTTTAAAATAACTCCATTGAATTATTTTAAAGCTAGACTTTATTTTCACACGTATGCGATTAATCACCGATATGCTTCACTTCATGCAATTTCTTGTTTAGAAAATGAATCGTTTACGCAATCTATATAGGGAACATAAACACCTTTCAGGACTTAATAGCAATATTCAATGAGGAAAGCTTAGCTCCTGTAATCCTATTAGCCAATCAAACAACCGATCAAGCATGTCTACTGATTTATTAAGTTAAATACTCAAATCCCCTCAATTCCACAGAGCGCCTTATATTGCTTAAATGACAGGTTTTAGTAAAACAACTAGAGCCAATTAAATCACTAATTAAAAATTTAGTCGTAATCATAAGATTAGGCGTCAATGTAAAAAAAGAAATAGGTAGGTAAATCAAGTTATCATATTCGATAGATTATTTTTCTTTTCAAGTCGATGATTTCAGATAGTCCTATATTTTGATAGATAGAGACTGATACAATGCGATCGTTCCTAAAACATGGAAGAATTACCCTTAAGTAATAAAAAGCAAAGTTGTTTAAAGATCAAATGTATGTCTGCTCAAATCAGATTTAATCAACAAAACGATGTCTTTAGTAGGAAATTCTTCCAGCTTATTAACCTGTCATCATATCGGCCATAAACTAGCCAGTTCAACACCACTTCTACTACGCATTGACATCGCACACCACATTAACAATACAGAAGTAACGCGACCGACAGTCACAGAAAAAGTAATTTGAAACAAAAGCTTCAGTGCAATGGAATTGGACTCGTACGTCAAAGTCAAAGTTCAAATAAACAATTTACAGGCACATGGAAATCGAAATGTCGAGGAGTTGTTTAGTTAGTCAGAAAGGTAAAGCTTAGGGTTCCGTTTTTAGTCAGTAAAAGTCTGACACTCCCTCCCGTCGGGGTTGATGATTTCCCATCTCTAAAAAAAAAGGGTTCCGTTTCGCACTATTTGGATACAGAAAAAAACAGTCTCATTAATTCGTAATGGTTGATGACAAAAAGTGAAATTAAAATTGACCGAGAAATACGGCCGATAGAAGTCTTTAAAACTAAAAGACAGATCCGATATGACCAATGACGACATAGGTTACGACGGCCATATAAACTCCATGTTTTGCTAGATAGAAACAAATTTTCGATGGCTTATATCTTTTAGAGTTTTTATAGTTATTCGAAAAAATATTTTACTAAACTGCTTCTTACAAGAATGAGGAGGATTGATTTTTTAAATAAAAAAAAAACAATCATGCGGGCATATTCCCTATTATATAACCACTTTAATAATGTCACGTTTTCAGAGCAAACCTGTTATTCTGTAGCCTAGCCTGGCCAATGGACCGTCAAGTAGCAATTTCCCCGCTCCCTTATTTGGTTGTTTGTAGTGCCTAAGGGCGACACCGTTAAATTAGCAAAGGCGTGCCCACATGCACTGATCGAGACGTAAGCTTACTCAAACAAGCACTATTACATGCTAGGTTTATTCTATCAACACTGTGGCGAGCTATTGGCTGCTGCGCTACGGGTGCGGAGTTGGGATCCCCGCACAAAACAAATATAATTTATATTCGGCCATGTTATTTGTGTATTTGAGTACACGCAATCATGATACAGGGGAAATTCATCAAAGGTGCAATGTTAAAAAAACAAACTTTGTTTGCACTGCGCAGATTGCAATCATTCTGTGATACAGCTACCGACCACATTTTTCTCCATAGCTATTTTCGATTTCGATTCGTTTGCTTTTACCTTTAATACTTGGCACCTGAATAACATAGCATCCATTGCTGGTCAACATTTATTAGGTCATGTTATTTGTGCAAGTAGCTGATATCCACTGTTTCCATTGTAATCTTCCAAGACGGTAGCTATGGACCATTCAGGGATGCTAAGACGGATTCAAAGATTGCAATCTGTGATATATGTTTGACTGTGCTTTTGGCAACGTTCGGTTTTCAACACGAAAACATTCGACTAAATAGTTTTCATAAGTAATTAACGTTGTTATCAGATTCATGCCATTTATACAGGAAATTTTTTTAACCAGTGCGTAAATTTTGCCATAATAAACTTCAACACGTTTTATTAAACACGTATATTTTATTTTGATATGTCTTAGTACTAAAAAAAAAAGTTATCGCTTACGAAACATGTTTACTTAAAAACATATTTTATTGTCACTCGTCGGGCGATCGGGCGGCGCGCGTATCAGCTGAGTCCGCGCGTGCGTAGGTACCTATCAGCTGAGTCGACGCTCGCTCGCCGCTGCGACGACGTACCTACGCGGTGCGGTTACTGACCTTTTTTAGTTTGGACTGCGATATGAAGTTACTTGTTAACGTAATTCCAACTTTTCTTCATACTTTTATGGGCTTAGTACCATCAAAATGCATAATAATAAACTTGAATGAAGCACTAAGATAGGTATGCAACATAAACATGAAGATAGATAGATTCTCGTTGCTTAATAAATACACTCGCACCATTTCGTAGTATTCGCGGTGAGTAAAGTTTGACATCGTGAATGATACGACGCGAGTACGCGACGCAGGGCGCAGGGGTTGCGCGGGGTAAGAACGCTCGGACGTCAGGACACCAATTGCGCGTGGAACGTACTGAGGGCGGGCGGGCGAGCGGGCCCGGCGCTAGCGCATTCCCCACCCCCTCACCCCAGCCATGCGCCCGGGCGGCGGCCGCAAGTTTTCATTGATAGTTTGGCGAATAGATTATGTCCATGTTTTGCTTATTTCAAACTGGGATAAGGATGAAAATTTTTTTAAAATTTTTTTTTAACTAAACACGGAAATGTGTTCTATTACTGACACTGAACTACCAAAAAAAATTTACGCACTGGTTAAAAACTTTTCCTGTATAGAAAATGCAGTTTAATTTACTTCTCAATGGCTATTTTTATTACCTTGCTATGTGCCCTAATTTTAACTGAAGTATGATGGCATTACGGATAAAAACTCCATTAATTCTTTAATCCTGGTATAATATCACTGATATTTTAAATAGTTTGCATATTCATTTTTGGTTCGCAGTTGAAAAACGTATAAAAAAGGGCAACCGCCCGTGTGCATTTCAACTCCCGGACTACTCCAGTCCGGCGCCAAACGCATAAATTGAAAGATCTTTTACAGTCATGATCAAACACTGTTCTACGCTACGATCCTGCTTTTTCGATTCCTTTTTTTCCACCTAGCAGTCACTCCCGTGCGAGCTTTTAGCCTTGGCAGCTTTGCCAAGCTTTGCCTACAAAATTTCTGACCGGGAACAACTACCTGTAGGCTATACATATATTTGTTTAGATCGAAAGGAGACACGTAGAGCGGCAAACAATTGCCTCGGCGTGCCACATTCACTACTATACTTCGTATAAACTTTAAGATATTCCACGTTTAACTTCGTGCCAAGCGTGACACTTCTCGCTCGTCTAGTTAGATACTGCGACACTTCTTGCATAGTTCCTTAGAGCTATGTTAAATCTTGTTTAGACTATTCTCTGATACTTCAAGGGCATTTTCTTTGTATCGTTCTTGAGAAAAATCATACTAATCTATCATATTAATAAAAAATGAATGGCTATTTAGCCATTCATTTGTGCTGCGTGTTGCTAAGCACAAAACTCTACACCGGAACGATTTTTGAGATTCTTTGTTTGTTGTATTCGTATTTTCCCGGAAGGTTAATATGAAAGAAAAACTAAGCTTTAGTCCCAAGAAAGGATAGGCTACTTGTCTGAATCCACGATAACCGACATTCAGCCGGAGAAAGTTGAAGGCAAAAGCCAATATGTAGTTTGTTAACATTGCAAAATTTTGTTGAAAGTAGTGGCCATGCAAAAATATTGTAGAAATGCAGGTGCACAAAGCCTATTATGTCATTAAGTTCTCGTGAAAGACACCCCTACAGCTTAACAAAGGAAAACTTTACATGAATTTAAAAACAATTCAAAACGAAAAGTATTTTCGTGGTTTGTAGAAAAACCGCAAACAATGTCCTATTGTTTGAGGTTTTTCGCGGTAAATACTACATTATTTTAGTTCAAATATACGATTTATTAATTAAATCAAATTCGTAATATTCATATTCAAATTGAAAGGCTTTGTTCCATATAAATACTCGATGCATATTCGGTTTCTTTGTTCGGATATTCCCATGAAATCACTCCATATCGGTTTTTTTTCATCATCGGCCTATTTTTTCCCCAATTAAAATATCTGAACAAAAGCGTAGATTTTTACCTGAAAATGCTTTTGTTCGACTACTCGTATTACACGATGCACACAATACCTTCATGTACTGTTGAGTTTTTCTGATTGTTCATTATTTACCTATAATTATTTACTCGGCTTCAACTCCCAATTGCTATGTACGGCATGTAACAAGACACATCACTTACCCGTTAACTACGCTTACTGCTCATCAAACTAATTAGCATTCAGCAAAAAACATTGCTAAAAAAAATACTTTTATTTTGGCCGTGAAAAGTCACTCTTTACGCACACACGCGCATTTTTTTGTGATAACAGGGGTCGTGGGATTATTTAAAATTAAGTTAGAACATTTGAAAGTTGTTTTCGTAAATAAAAGTAGAAAGATGTTCTAGTTTGCCACTGAGATAGATTGTACCGTGTAATTTGAAGCACACAAAGTCACGGGCAAAAGCTAGTAACTATAAAAGTAAATTGCGTCTTAAAGTTTTCAATTAGGTAGATTTTTATGCACGCATTTCTACCACTTCTACTAACTAAATGACGTTCAAATTGAAGTTCCAATCTAATTTCAGTGTCAAGAAGGTCAATTCTCGTAACTCAAAACCTTCAAAGTCTAGTCGCATTCTCATCATAGCTATAATTTAATATCAAAAAACTTATCGCAAGATGTAGGCAAAATAAAATTATTTTGAAAAATTGAAAATGCGATTGTTGTTAAACTTTAAATTGCCCAACCACTTTGCCGCAGATTCGTTTCTTTAGGTTGATCTTGTGACCTTTCTACGTTGTACTAATCACAATATTTACATTTACAAGTTCTTTTAATATTAAATTATTCACTAGTTTCTTCCCGCTACTTCGTCCGGTTGATAGTAAAGTGTACAGTATAACATAATTTCTGGCACTCCACGATAAAGTAGTTTTCTGTCAGTGAACGTTTTTTTTTTGGTAATCCGACTAATGCTTCCACTGATTATACCTCATACGAACAAAACACATACAAATTTTACCACTTGATAATACGAGTATTAGTTTAGATTTAAATTTTCATGTATTGAAACCACAAGAACCACAACTATGAATGCATTTTCCATAGTGGGCATTAGGTATTACAAATTCCAACGAACAGTCATAATCAGATTAATAAACCCCAATATGAATGCATGAGTGCATATCATCTGTTAAAATAATGTAATGCGCCTCCTGGCTTTTGTTCCGATTCATCCATCAGCAATGCTACAGGTTCATGCAATATATTTCACAGAAATTAATTGCATACCTTAAAAGTACCAATAAGAAAGCAGAAAATTATATTGAAATGATTGAAATAGTTACTGTTTGAAAATCGCAATGCTGTATTATTAAATATGAAAATGCAAGGACTGGCTTTTATGGAGGTAACTATTATTTACTCGCCCTTTGAAGAGGCGAGGAAAATTTTTAATTAAAAATGAATACCAGCTTTTCTTTCAATCTTATTTTGCACTTTGATTTCTTGTGTACTTTTACATTGCAGTGACAATAGGAAGCGAAGGCAAATTGTAAATAGTCGTGATGTTTTTTTAACGGAACCTTTTAAAAATGTTTTTCTGCAAAGCTTTTTGCAGTTGTCTGTGGGCATAAGCCGGGAGCTCTTCTCTAAACAAATTGAAAAAAAAAGTGCAATTGTAAAGAAACATTATGTTTTTCGTTTTAAGAATGTACTTCTACAATTCCAATTGTCTGCGGGCTTAAGCCGGGAGCTGTGTTTTAATATAATTAATTCCTAGTTTTTTCTCGATCTCTTTGTTGCAGTTTCTGCTGATCGAACTGAAAAATAATGAATAATTAATATTGTTGAGAGAGCGCATGGATTTCCGTTTGCTCGCTTTGTCATCATCCATTAATTAGAATCTCGACATGCGAGGCAGAATACTCATTGTTTGTCATTAATTATCTCATCTGCCTAGCATTTTCACGAGTATTTTACGGTGGATTTTCAGTTAAACCCGATGCAGCTTCGTATCAGTGTTTTACATGGAGCGACTGCTTATATGACCTCTACGACCTAGTTAATGCGTAACACGATACCCCTTGAAAAGACTTGTCAGAATGTTGGCTTCTGACTCCTCGTAACGGTCGCGATCTTATGATACCCGGGACCAACGACTTTTCGTGCTTTTCAGGGTGTGGTGATAGGAACCTTGGACCCCCACGCCCATGGCACTTTTACAGCATTTATTACAGTTAAGAACATCAATAATGAGTAGAAAAAATCTGTTTCGCTTATCCAATGCCTCTCTCCCCTAGAAGTTATAAAATACAGTTAAAGAAAGCCTTTTAAACTGTCAAACCACAAAATTGAGTTAAATGTAATAGAGCGCACTTATCTATGGCTGTACTACGTCTCTCGGGTCCATTTGTCGCCTAGCCTTTCAATTTAAACTTAGATAGCTAGGTGTGTTCTAGGTTGTAACTGTTCCTCGCACGAACATTTCTATTCTTTTATCCGAATTTCAGTCATGGCTGCCGATTTTAAGGGAGATCAGCAAAGTACTCAGGAGATATTCTAGTGCACAAGTGTGATAACACTTGTGCACTAATTATTATTGATTATATATGATTTATTGACAAAAACTTCATAACACTTTGTCAGAATTTGAAATCAGTCATAGGCCATATTTGTTCGAATCGGGAAAGGGAATCGAACCCGAGACACGCAGCGCAGCAACAAATCGCTCAGCCGCTGCGCCAACCGTGTCGTCTATTAGAAAACTGTCAGGTTATACAAATAGACTACACAGTGAACTTAGTACATGGTCACTTGTAATTATGACAAGCTTTCTATTGGCTGCCTTTAGTGGGGTAATTGATCACATCCGATTTTCTTTCAACCTAATCATTAAACTATACCCGTATTTGTGCTGGACATCCAAGTCAAAATCAATTTTTTTTTTTTCAAATAAACCACAGGCAGTTTTGTATTATCATGGAGTCGATTAATTAGTAAGAAAGTTGAGGCTTGTTGCTCATTCCAAAACGTAGGTACGTCTCTACGGAGAAGAACGAGCTCTAATCTCTTTACCGCGGCATAACATTATCATATACGCTGCTTTCCATCTCTAGTTACACAATCGCTACACTAATTAAGTAGAGAGCAGCTTTTGCTAATTAGTGAGTCGCTTACAGGTGAGGTAGGACGTATAATTATTTTAATAACTGCGATGCATGAGGTTTTCGTACCGTGCCTTATGTATTTAATAAGTTTATCTTGCATGTTACTGCTACTGGACTTAAGTCTTACTAAAAGTCTGAAATCGCTGATCCGCTTTGAGGAAACATTATTGTATAATTTGTTTATTACTAGCTTTTGCCCGCGACTTCGTCCGCGTGGATTAATAGTTCCCGTTCCCTGGGGATTTCCAGTATGAAAACTATCCTATGTCCTTCCTTGGGTCCCAGACTATATCTGTACTAAATTTCATTGAAATCGGTTCAGTGGTTTAGGCGTGAAGAAGAGACAGACAGAGAGACAGACAGAGTTACTTTCGCATTTATAATATTAGTACGGATAACATACTTTGTCATCAAAACGCTAAGAAGAAGAAGAATGCTCGTTCCTTCTCTGTGTGAGAACAGCCCTTTGCCCTGCAGTGGGACAGCAAGAAGATTATATTATTACTACTAATATCTATCATAAGTATCTCTTATCTCACTCAAATTTAGGTCGTTGACCCGTTCTAGCCACTGGTACACACTCCTAATCTGATCTCAAGAAGGCGGCGTGTTTGTTTGCTCGATCTCAATCCGCGGATAATTCTCCCGCTAATCTATTTAAGATAGACGCCAGTGGGTCACTATTACTCGTTTGGTATGAAACGACTTACCGGCCAACCTAATTCTGTGCCACAAACATATTCAGAGTGCGAGTATTTTTAGTTTTCTCCATAAAAGTGACGTCACTCGTTTGTCTTCGGTCTTCACGCTTCCGCGGAAACGAAACGACGTGTGTTTGCTGTTGGATGAAAATTGACAAATTGGACAAGTCCGTTGATGAAATTTAAAAGCCTTTAATAGGAAAATGTTTAAAAACGTCACTGCATGTAACTTTCGACTTTGTTAAGTGTCTGTACACCGATTATTGTAAGCGATTTATAAGTGGCACGGGATATAGAGCAGACGGTCTCCACTTTTCCTCGTATTCCCAAGATGACAGTGAGCTTCTCTAATACGGATTACCGTAAACGATTCGGTACCGATAATCGTTACAAAACCTGTAAATTTAGCACAAACCCGTTAGCGTAAATGTATTCTTATATCCAGTAGATTTTCCAATCAGAAATACGAACTATCCAAAATATAAGTGCAATTAATATCGTACAGATGATTAAATACTTCAAACGAAATAAATATACAGTGCGATACTGATATTTCAACTGAAAAATCAATCAAACTTGTAATTAGCGCACTCGTGCTGTAGCGTTCTTTGTCTGTTTGCTCGTTCAAACGTTTTAAAGGCAATTCCGATGAGTTTAACATTTTATTCAACTTTTGACTAGTGCTCGTTACTGATATAACAACGAACGATTCAAAATAAAATATTGCATAGAAATATTGTTGGAATAAACTGAAGTCAAACAGAGAATGCTACCGTATTTTAATACTGTGCAAAGCTTCCCTTTGTGTTGTATTTCATAACGTTTTGAATATTTTCTCCGAAATCAGACAATAGTGTTCTTGTTTTAATTAGCTCAACAATATTTAGGGTACTTATAAATGTTACAGCAGCAGAAATGAAATGTTACTGAGACTCTGTAGCTCTTCACTTGTGAATTTCAATCCTACATAAAGAGATAATTTTCTTGTCACTGGTATTGTATTGTATGAACCAGTGTTTTCATACAATTGAAAGTGCAGTTCAGTCTCTGGTGTATTGTGCTCATACTTCTGTCCTTGCTTGTTAGCTCACGCCAGCAGTACTAGTACCTAACAAGAAATTATTTCTTTAAGCATTGGAGCGTGAACGCTTGTTATCAGAATCTAACGTGAAGGGTCTCGAGCATACTAACGAGCTAGGAACGTAGGACGTCAACAATTTTATTAATATATTCACATATTCACACTATTTATGCAACACTTGTGCCCAACGAATGCGTTTTAGAGTGCTATGACGTTAATCGCACATGTATTAACGCCCTTACGGATTATCAACAGAAATTGTGATTTATTTACCAGGTAAACAGCAGAAATAGTGATTTATTTACCAGGTAGGTAAACTGCGTATGTGGGGGATCTATTAAATACATTTTGATCGAAACATGGTAATTGTGGATTACACATTGGATCAATACTTACTTATTTTATTCAAACAATATTTTTCATGTAGTTTTTCTGTTTTTGACATCCGCAGTCAGCTATTTTTTTTAACGTTACCCCCACATGTAATTCCTTCTGTGTCGTGGGTGCATTTACAACCACGAACTCACATACACAAACAACCAGACCCGGAACAACTATCTATAGACCATACAAAGATTTTTTCCGTGCGGGAATCAAATCCACGACACACAGCGCAGCAGCCAATAGCACAGCCACTGCACCAACCGTGTCATCAAAATTCTCTTCTTAATGAATTTGAAGCAGCATTTATGTCATAGCATTTCAACATGATTTTGCATACGGCATACGAAACCTGAGACTCTTCATACCTACATAATAAACCTTTCAGTAAATGTCGATATCTAATAATAATAATATACCATCACGCCTGTATTCCCCGAAGGGTTAGGCAGAGGTGTACCAATGTACACCCACAGTTCGCCGGTATATTTAGGTCCCATGTAATAGGGGGCGAGCCTATTGCCATTAACCGGGCACAAATCCAAACTCCGAGCTGCTACTGAGAATTTCATAGAAAAACCCAATAACACTTTTTGCTCGACCTGGGAATCGAACCCGGGACCCCTTGCACAGCAGTCGCACTCGATCGTCGATATCTTTTGCGCACTAATAAGGTTTTATTACTAGCCTAGTTTAAACAACATCTGGATCATTGTAATTTATTTAGAGATCTTTATTCTTTTGTACTGTAAACAAATGTTTTCTGCACCGGTAATCTGTTTTATTTTGTTCTCATTACAATGAGTATGATATAAGAATGTACGTTGTTAGTGCATGCTCTTGGTGTTAGGTTTAAAAGTAAATAATAATACGAGCCTATTACTGTCTCACTGCAACTCAAAGGTCTCTTCTTCATACAGAGAAGGCACGAGCATTGATCTCCACGTTTGCTCAAGGCGAATTAGCGAATTCAAACTTTATTCATTATAGGTCCAGATTTCTGTAATCGCGCACAGATCCTAACTTCGAGCTACTACGGAAAATTTCATAGAAAAACCCAATAACACTCTGCTCGACCTGGGAATCGCACCCAAAACCTCTAGTGTAGCAGTCGCGCTAAACTAACGAGCAATAACAATAATTAGGTTGTCATAATTATGTCATATTCCAGTGTAGCTACCATATTGTCCCCTCTCTAGTTAATACAATACCTATTGCGGGGAAATCCGGACGGAAGTGTGTGTCTGAATGGTCCGGCGAGAAGTTTCTCTGTAATTTAATTTACTCTCTCATATTGCAAAATGCACTTTGTAAGTGATTGCTGGAAAATATGTTTCGGATATTATGAAGGCTTTCCATTTGAGTTTTGTTTAACAGTTCTCTCCGAAGTGGGAATTAAAATTCTTTTGCGAAATTATCATTATCGTTAAAATACCAGTATTATTACCTACCCAGGTTTTTGTAGTTGTTTAAAAATATCACGTACGAGATGACCTCCATAATTAAGCAAATAAAAATATAAACCAAGCAATCACTAACAATGGATCTTAAGTTAAGTGCTAAGCTTTAGATGAAGTGTCATCTCACCCCGATGTTAGGCATTGAAATCTCACCCCGAGCTCACTTCAATTAATTTTCCGACGTAGATTTTTCCAGAATAGCCTTGCCGTGTTGAGACGGCACGTTGGTGTTAATTAGCACTACCGTCTTGTACTAAATACCCCCTTGTGATCCGCCTTTTGTTTACTTTCTTCCTCTTAATAAAGAGGGAGAGATGAGAGATTTTGAGTTGGACATTCAAAGGTAATGGAAACTGGTTCTTTAGTATTTTTGCGCTGTAATGGCTGAGTGGTTAAGACGCTGTATGGGGAAGTATCAATGTGACTGTTCGATGCATGCTGAAACATACCGGCGAACTGTGCATGTTCAGTGGTACACTTCTGCCTAACCCTTCAAGGAATACAGGCGTGATGGTATTTGTGTTAATTTTAAGTTTAGTTTGGTAGCAGTAAGTACTCTTTCAATAACAAAACAGGTACAAAAGAGAGCCCTACGTCCCTTTCTAGGACCTAATTAAAATACTGATGACACGACAAAGGCGGCCACTTAATGACCCCAAGTACTTTGACGAAAAAGAAAGTTTTTAAAGCTTATGAAAGCAAGTAGAGCATCAATTTTATTAATCATATTTGCGCGCTCTGTTTGAAGTGTATAGAAGACTGTCTTCAGCCCACGACTATGTTCGCTTGGATGTCAAGTACCAATATCATTAAACAAAGTCTATGGCACTCGGCAAATAAGTAGCTTTCCATCGTTAAAAGGATTTTTCTAATCGGACTAGTACTTTCTGAGATTGCTCCTTACTATCAAACAAAGTTTACCACTTTATAATATTAGTAAATATAGATAGAACCCTAGATACGTAGAAGAAATCACAAATACGCAATTCAGTCTCATAGCTGGTTTGAAAGCTCTTGTATTAATATATTTCTAAATTCTCCTTTCACAAATCGAGCTCGCCTATTTTGGGCAGAAAACCTCATCCGTCACTGCTAATCGGTGACTAATTATAACAGGCAATGGCCAGACTTACTTGTGACTCGCTCAACAAATCACACACACCGGGAAAATATTATATTCGCCGCACATCATTACAGGTAATTAGCCGCGACCGCGACACTGCATCCAGTAATGTGCTGAAATGTTGACTTCCATTTTGTGATATTGTAACGAAGTTAAATAATGTAGCCAATCAACACTGCGGTTAGTACGGCCATCTCTGGCTAATGGGCTTCGGCCATCCATTCCATGTATATGCACAAATTGATCCATACGTCTGCTTGTAGTACATGTCTGATAACGGGATTACAAAGCTGTTATGCCGTTAATGGAAACGTTTAACCTGTGGTGCGTGAGGTTGCAATGCGAAAGGGCATGAGCACATTGGTCAATACCACAACGTAGATTACAATTCTGCAACTACACTAGTATATATTGAGAGGTATAGTTGTTTACTTGTAACAGTACCTAATCTCTGGAACTAATGGACCGATTACAAAATGCTTTTAATTGTTAGAATTCCAGTTTAATGATATACTTGATTAACTCGCGAATGAAGTTGCGGGCAGCAGCTAATGCCCCATTTAATGTATGAATGTTAATACAGTTCGTACTTGACAGGACTCGGAAAGTTTTCTTCGCACAAAACTATCAAGCTATCATTGAAGTTTAATTATGGTGGTCAATTCACAGAATCAGAATTACATAATTAGAATGTTTTTGTAAATAATTAATGACTTTTAAAGAGCTTTGACATCATTTAGTTGACACGTGCATTATCAATCGTTTAGATCGACCTATTTTAGAGACTTCTATCATCCTACTCGCGCCAGTACCTTGCCTACCAATCAGCGAAACATTAGCGTAGATCATACATAATTGGCGCTGGCAGCAGAATGACAGGGTCTATTAATACTTCTCATGCATTAAACGAACGACATAAGAGCTTTGATCAATTTAGTAGATATTATTAATATCTTTGACCGCTGCAGGACAAAGACCTCTTCTCATACAGAGAAGGCATGGTCATTGATCACCACGCTTGGTTTAGGCAGATTGACGATTTCATAATTATCTATATTCCTTTGTTTGTATGAGGTAACGTCTGCAAGTACCTAATAGTACGATTTAAAAAAAACTTTTACTGATTGAAAGCTACACTAGGTCCGAGTATCATAGGCTATGTTTTAAAGTTAACTTTAGTTCTACCCACGACGAGGCCACGGGCTAGAATTAATTATAAGTCTAAAATTAATCTATTGATTAATTTAGTATCAATAAATTAAGATTACATGAATATGTTAGGTAAATGAAATTTGGCATCTAAACTGTCTACTATTTGCAGTAAGGTACCTAGTAATGATATGCAAACACAACTCATATTTTACTCGAGATCGATATAGCTCGCGCGGTCACAGTGCCAAGGAACCACTTGAGACTAAATTGCCATGTAATATAGGTAAAGTACAAAGCTTGCATTTATAACTATTGCACCGGTTTTAGGCTTCGTCTGGCAGCGAATTATAAGCTTTTTGCCAAAATATCACTGTCTGTATGTGTGTTTATTCATTTATTGATACATAGAAGTTACATTTTTAAATATTTGGTAACGTATCCCGGGACCCTAGGGTCCCGGACCTTTGGAAGGCGTACGAGGAGCCGAAACCAACTCGCAGAAGCCCTTACATGACTTTACAATGAAATGGAACACCAGCCGACAATTATCCCTCTTTACACTATGCAAATGCAACATTTAAATATTATTATTATTAAAGTATAATATTTTATTATTATGACAAACTTCCTCATCATTTTAGCGTTCCCAATTAAAGATCTCCAGATAGCGTGAACTTAATAAACTATTCGCTGGAATATTCCCAAGAATCTCGAGAACATTTTATTTCATTCAAGTTTCAGTAAGATTGCAATATGCAACTGAAACAGTTTCATGACAATTGAGAGAGCGCTAATGGAAAATTTCCAGGGTCGTTTTCATTGACAAAATTGAGTTGCACTCAGCGAGACGAGAGTTTGCAAAATATCAGCAGTGCCTGAAATGGGGAAGGGTGGGAGACGGCTCATTAATATAATTAACGTAGCCTCGCTTGCGGGAATAAGTGTTTACTTCGAACGGTTAATTTGTACGTACTTAGTATAGAATAATAAGTTTATTATTACCGCTGAAAACAACGGGTTTATAATGTTCAGTTCAGAAGGTCTCATGGTCGCTTTGTCTTTGTCATAAAGACTCTACACCACATAGGATTAAAATACTTGTTAAATTATGGAACATTTTGCGGATTCGCTTGTAGTACAGTCTGTTGTCAACATTATCTGACCCACCCTAAACACAACCAAAATTGGACCCTCTGCCTATGATAATAAGGTTTAATTTCAATTTATCGATGAATACAGACACGCATAAACCCACCCAACGTTGTCGGAGCCACCGGCATTATATCATTTTGTTAAGCTATTTTAATCATTATCTCGTTGACATTAAAGTTAAAAACCTTTTAAGTCACCTTACATAATTAGAACCCAATCTTGAATTTCGTGGAGTCTTAACAAGTTCTTGTGGCTTGGCGGTTTGATGTTGGATTGGCGAGGAACAACATGTGGGTTCGAAAACACAGTCCACCTGTTATCAGTTTCTTTTTTAATTTGATTTCATTTCTACAAAATTGTTTGCATTATTAAAGAACGGCCAATATGATTTACGCCTAATAACTTATCTTGTAAACAGGTGGGTAAATTAAAAAAGTTTAAGTTCACATATATTTGCTTCGCGAGGTAGATAATAAATTCGTCTACTTAAGTGACAAAAGTTACACTACGCCTATTAGCATTGACTGTGCACACACATTTGTAAATCGTTTCGCATAACTCGTTAAGTATTTTTAAGCAATTTGGTGTAAAAAAGCATCATGTCGCAGCTTAATGACTATACCAAACATAAAATCATTTTTTTACATGAGCAGAATGTTGGAATTAGAGAGATTGGTCGTCGTCTTAATATAGCAGTAAGTGTTTTTTTTTATACCTATTTTATTTAATTGATTGTGATTAATGAACGCGTAGTTGGCTATTTTACTATTACATTCACTCCTTACAAGTTACATAAACGGTTCCAAAAAAGTTTTTTTTTTGTTTTAGAGAAATACGACTGTAGCTAAGACGTTATGGAGACAAAGTAAATATTCAGCGGATTCGTCCAGGGGCAAAAAACATCAAGTATAGTCCCGAATGCGATTGCCCATTAGTGTAACCGCAATAAAACACCATATTTCAGTGGAAACAGTGAGAAGGCATTTACACGCTGCTGGAATAAGGAATTATAAACCGGCACAGAAAATAGCATTGACACCTGCTGAAGAGGGGTCCGTTTTGCCCAGGAATATTTAAATTTTAATTGAGAAGAAAATGTTGTGATCTTCACTGATGAAAAAAAAAACATTTAAATCGAACAAAGATGAACGTAACAAGGAACGGTGCGCCATCACTCCGCTACTAATTAATCTAGGATATTTTTAAACACACCATGTAAGTAAATGCTCAATGGATAGATTGTTAAACCATTAAAATGTTGCCAATTACGTGGTGATGTTATTGTCATAAATAGTTTTTTTTCTATTTAAATGACATGTTTATTCACTACGTATAATAGGCAGCTATAAATCTTTAAAGCATTTCACAGATAAAATAAATTTTCTCGATAACAAACTTTCAAGAAAACATGCCTATTTTAATGTTTATAAATGGGTAGATTTGATTATGGCATCCTCATAATATATTGTAGGATATTAATTTGGAAATATGTGAGCATTTACTTACTTTATTTACCTAAGTGTTTTAATGAAATAATAAACATTTTAAATTTGCAATTGTTTAGTTTTATTTCTATGCGTTGTCCATTAAAGAACTGTAAAAAAAGTATAATAAAATAATTAAAAAAGAAACACCTGAGCAGAAGCTATATTTAGGTTAAACTTGATTTCGAACGTAAACAACGATTAGTGACCACAAGACTAAAGAATTTAAACCATATATATACTTTAATAAAGTTTATTCTTGCACAGCACAAGCAGCCAACCTTATCCTAGTGCAAATAGATTATTTTGTATTTTATCCCTTCATTATTATTTAATCACTCCATTAAGACATGATAATAAAAAAACTACCTATAAAATAGACAAAAATAAATTGTAAAGAGAAGTTGTTTTTGCAATTTAGTAAGGCAAGGAAAAATATGTTTGCGCGTTGTCACTGCATACCCTTAGTTAGTAGCATTTGAATACCAGTTTTACAATGAATACAAATATTTATTTTTCAACTACCCACTTAATACAAGTTATGCCAAAATATTACCATTTTAGAAACTTTATATTTGAAGATTATCCGTCTATAGTTCTTTACAATAATACAAGAAATACTTTTAGAATAAATTCTAAATTGAAAGCAAAACAATATCTTCGTCGCGGGATTTGATCTCGCAACTTGTCACTCTCAGTCTTACACACAGACCACGAGACCAGAGTTACTTGACCGAACTCATTAAAATAAGCTATTACACTTATTATATTATAACAAGTTGTTATAAGATTTAACCCAATGCTAACGTGATAAAGATCAAATTTGCGTGTGTGTATTTTTATTGTATTTATTCCTTCTCAGTTCTCGAGCACTTGACTGATAACCTCATATAAATTGAAATTAAACCTTATTATCATAGGCAGAAGGTCCAATTTCGATTGTGTTTAGGGTGGGTCAGATAATGCTGACAACCGACTGTACCTACTCGTACGTAAGCGGATCAAGATATAGGTACCTCAAATCGATCCTTCATGAACCAGGTAGTTACATACCATCACGCCTGTATTCCCCAAAAGGTTAGGCAGAGGTGTACCAATGTACGCCCACAGTCCGCCGGTATGTTTTAGATCCGATATAATAGGGACCGAGTCTATTGCCATTTAACAAAAGTTATATAAATTTATAAAAGGTAAGTAGCATTGGCAACATCGTAAGCGGATTGATATTTCACTGTTAAAATGTATAAAATAAAATATATCGTAAAGAGTTCCACGTAATAATAACATCAAAAAGCCCCCAACATAAGCTCTTGTCAGAACTGAACTCTAACAGAACACTTGAACAGGCCCGATAGAAAAGAATTTCGAGAATTATTCAATAAAGACACCATCCTATTGAGCTAAATAGTTTTCCCATACAATGATACCTTCCGCGTATTGCTACCTTTGGCTTCTAGGGGCTCAGACATCAAAAGAAGTATCAAGATGAAAGTTAAAAAGATCTCCAAGAAACAATTTAATGAGTTTACCCACTACCCTATTGAGGTAAATTATTGTCCAATAAAAATATAAAATTTTCTCGTTTCGCTTCTAAGGCTTCTGGAAGCTCAGACTATAAGAAGAACCGTCAGAAAGGTTGCTACTGAATACGAGTGCCTCATATTCCACGAAAAGCCCCGTCCGCGCCCACTTGACTCCTCATAACATATGATATTTTTATTTTATTCCTCGAACGATCATTATTTCAATTTCTAGTGGGGCTTAAAGATACTGTGAAGATGTACGCTTCGTCAGTGGCTGCTAAAATAAATTAATGATAGAAAATATTTGCTTTAAGTGGTAATAAATGTTTAAAGCTTTTATAGGTGTATGGTGATACTGATAGCAGTCCGCACATATACGGCAGAGACTTTCCAAAGATTTGGAAACTAATAAATAAATGGTGAAATGACATTTCCATTTATCATTACGAATGGTTTCTTTTTTCAAATTAGTTGTATTAATGATTACGAGATTGGTTTATTATTCTCGCACATGTGTCATTTTTTGTCTTAATGTCCCACTGCCGGGTGACAAGGCCTTTTGTCTCCAAGTCATCACGGCAGCGTTTCCTAAGCCTCCCTCGGCGATGACACCCGACCTTCGACTGCCTTTATACCATCACGATATTATGTGACTTACGAATGTAATATTTGTTTCAAATATGTTCGAGAAGGATTGAATAACTGCTATGATACGTCTCGTTCGTTGTTCTGAGCTGTGTTGACTGTTCTAGACAATTGTAGTTATTGAAGTCATACGGACAAAGGGACTTGTTCCTAATAGATAGAGTAGGGGTTTTCCAAGTGGGGGGCGCAGAGATCAGCAAAAGGGGGCGAGGGCCACCAGTGTAGTTAAGAACTTTATTTACAGCTTACGAAGCATTTCATACAAACTTACTTACATACTTAGGTCTAAAAGTTAGACATTTAAACACTTTCGTAATAAAAAAGGAAAGCTTTTTTTACCTTTGATCGTAACCTAAAATAATGAAATTATCTGAGCAGGGGTGCGCGGATGTTTTTTCTTTTTAGAAACAGGGCGCGTCATAATTAAATTATGAACCCCTGAGGTAGAGGTACACTTATGAAAAATAACCAATCATGCATAAGTTTGTTAGATCGATACCGGAGAAGTACCATTGTGAGTTATTCTATGAAATTTTCAGTAGCAGCTCGGAGTTAGGATTTGTGTCGGGTTACTGGCAATAGGCGCCCCCCTATTACATGGGACTTAAACATACCGGCGAACTGTGGGTGGTACCATCATGGGTGAATTAAGACATGATGGGATGCATGTATGCACATTCAGAGGTCTTCCTTTCATATGAATATACGTCCAAAGCATTGAGCAAGCGTGGTGATCGATGGTCGTGCGTTCACTGGATAGGCAACGATTAGACTACATTATGCACGGTACACACCTCTGTATGAACGCGAATGTCTATTCGCACAATGTATGAATGAATGTCGATCACACAGACATACTTTATATATTCGATGTATACCTACAACATAATGTACGGTGTAAACGTGGAATAATCGTACCTTTGGAGAAGAAGCCTTTGTCCTGCATTGGAACAGTTATAGGCTGGTATTATTCATCAATAGGCACCAGAACGACACGTTTGGCGCAGTGGCCGAGGGAATAGCTGCGGTGCTGCGGGTTTGATTCTCACACGAAACAAATATGTTAATGTTCTGCAATTTCCGGATCAGGTTGTTTGTGAATCATCATCATCATCATCATATCAGCCGCAGGACGTCCACTGCCGGCTATAAGCCTCCCCCATAGATTTCCAAAAATACCGGTTGGAAGCGGCCTGCATCCAGCGTCTTCCTGCGGTTTTAAACTCTTGTTTGTGAATGTGAATTTTATATGTTTATAAATGCATCCACAATTCCTGTGAAATTTCTTGTTTAGGAACGTTTTTTAAAAAAGAAAAAAAAAAACTGAAGAAAGCGTTCGCAGTATCAAAGCTTTACATTTTAATGAAGTGATTCTTTGACTTGCAAAATTTGATGCCAAAATACAAACATACACAATTGCAAAATTCTAAATCAAATCTTATAAATATAATTGACGCATCTATCACTTTGGATTAATACGAATACGTGATAACTCACTCAGCATATTCCATTATCAATAGTCATCACTTAATTTGGGACCGTCATTCTACGGTGGAACGCAGGATATGCATATTTGCAAATGATTTAGGCGGAATACCAAACGAGATGAGATAGGCTACTTATTACCGTCAATATGCCTTACGTAAATAAATATACAGACAATGAGAAATAACATCTTTATAAATAGAATTACTTACTAACGCCCGCATTTTTTGTTCTTAGTTAGGGGATCCTAAACCCCCCCTGGTTTGGGATCCATAGGTATGTACTTTCTAAGTTTATCTTGGACATCACTGACATCGGTGAAGGAAAACATGGTTAGGAAACCTGGACTTATAATTAATATAAGTCTGAAATTGCCAATCCGCTTTGAGCAAGCGTGGTGATTATTGCTCGTGCCTTCTCTGTATGAGAAGAGGCCTTTGCCCTGCAGTGGGACAGTTAAAGGCTGGTATTATTATTATTTAGGGATGATAGGAAATTATCGACCTTACGGAATTAAACGCAAGTGTTTTGATTGGCTCTTGATTTTCAGTCAGCCGATCACATCAACTTATGAGCGGTCGACATTTTGTGTAAATTTCTCTTCAGAAACCAGCTGTTAGCTAGTGTTATGGGACTTTATTACTGAGCCTAAGATATTTTTGAAACATGTCTGTCTCGGTATTTCTTATTCTGTCTTTAAAATAATTACTAGCACAGCTTCCTTAAATTTACCGGGGATGCAAAACTATGCTTTGTGTAGAAAACAATACATGCCACACCCTGCCTTATCTAAATAAAAATAACTAAAATCTTAACGGATATTGCAGCTAATTGGACAGCTGACAGCTTTGCAGTATGCAACACAATAGCGTCAGTAACTAACTTTGAAATTCATATTATTGGTTTATTATTACAATATTCTTTCAAATTCTCGGAAACTGGGCATTGTTATGCAGTGTACACATCACGGTGCCCAGTTTCCGTGAATTTAGATAAAGGGTATCATGTTATCTAATAAAGCTCGGTTCGGAAGCAAGTCTTGTATGTGTATACATACGGTGGAAAGGATTTCGTGTCTCTAACTTTTACAGTGCATTCTGTACAGTCACGAGCATCAACATGTATACACTTAGCATCATTCTAAAGCAATTTCTTTCCAAAGGATTGATTAAAATTTAATGGTGATACGAATATCATATTCTGGATCCCATCCTAGTATGAAATCGCTCTTATCTCCACGTTGCAATCGTGCATTCACTAGAAAATCGCTTTTAAATTTTGCCAAGTGTATACATGTTTTTGCTCTTGACTGTACAAGATGACAGACTAGATTATAAGTCAGTTATTAAAAAAGAAAAACAGCTTTTTAATACGTGTTGACTGAGTAGGTGTAGCACTTATGCATACAACAGCTTCTTTTTTTAAACCAACGAATTTTTGTATCCCTTGGGAGTCTAGGAACTTAGTACCTAGTGTAGGGAAAGAAAGAAAGACAAAAGTTTATTGAGACAGAAACGCGTGCATTTGCATTTGACTGTCTCGTTAGCCTAATGGTTCTAAGCGCGACTGGTACGCTAGGATCTTCGCTAGGGGTTCGATTTCCAGGTCGAGCAAAGGGTTATTGGGCTTTTCTATGAAATTCTTAGTAGCGGCTCAGGGTTAGGATTTGTGCTCGGTTAATGGCAATGGGCTCGTCCCCTATTACATGGTATCTAAAGATACCGGCGAACTGTGGGTTTACCTAATTTGTACAGCTCTGCCTAACCCTTCGGGAAATACAGAAACTAAGTACCTACTTACATTTAAAAAAAGATAATGATTTAGCACGTCGTGACTGAGATCAGCAGGTCAGTACAATGCCGAAGGTAACTGTAGTAAGCACTATTAAGGGTTTTCAGTGGTTGGTGAAAATGCCTTTAAGGGGAGGTACCTACTTGCGAAAATCAAAATTTCTTACGTTTTATCAATTTGCAGATCAGTAAAAAGCTGTATGGTAATAAGAACTAATATGTATTCACAGAATTATAATCATTACAATCATCAGTAGGTATAACTCTTGGCCGCAAAAGTCATGTTTTCATTAAATAGGCACGTTTAATGATTACATCGACTTGGAGACTTGATGATTTGAATGATTCTAATCGTATAAATACATATGTTAGTGTCATACTGCCTCGTTAGCCTAGTGGTCCTGAGCACGACTGCTACGCTAGAGGTCCTGGGTTCGATTCCCCAGGTCGAGCAAAAAGTGTTACTGGGTTTTTCTATGAAATTCTCAGTAGCAGCTCGGAGTTTGAATTTGTGCCCGGTTAATGACAATAGGCTCGCCCCCTATTACATGGGCCTTAAATATACCGGCGAACTGCGGGTGTACATTGGTCCACCTCTGCCTAACCCTTCGGGGAATACAGGCGTGATGGTTAGTGTCATATAATCATGTGGCATACAATCTGCTGAGCTGTAAATTGCAAAAGACGGAAGAACATTTCACCTAAATGTAGATTAAACAAGCAAAATCTTTTACATTGTTTTAACCAAGCAACGTAAAAACTACGTGTACCTATAAACAACTGGAGGGATCCCATACGTTGGCAATAAACCCGGCTAACGTCCGTCAGAGACGATATGGGGTATATCTACAGCCCGTATTACTCATTAACCTAAACTACAACTGTCTAGGGCACATCGAGTAGATATAGGTACCGTGCCGACGGCGGATTCGTGTTCCACGCGCCCCTCAAAGAGATGTCAGCAAACATTCGGAGGGGCCACTAAGGGCCATGCCTGCCGGGGCTGTGGATTGTTCGAAAGAGATACCGCGCCCCCGGAACGCATAGGGCATATGAAGGAACATAGATGGGTTTTATTCAGTAAAAGTCTGACAGTAAGGGCGGGCGAAGTCACTGGATGATTTCCTATCTTAAAAAAAAAAGTAGGTATAGGTAGGTATGCAAGACTGCAACAATTCCAAACGGAGATTGACCCAGGAAAATGTCTGAAACTGAGATTTATGTTACTTAGCATTTACAGTCACGAGCATAAACATCTATACACTTAGTAATATAACACAGCGATTTCCTCCTGAAGATGTTACGGTTATCATTTTCTGAAAACCATACTTTGTTGACCTTGTTTCAAAGTAGCATTCGTAAATTTTCACAAAAATCACTTCTGAATTTTACCAAGTATCTACAAGTTTATGCTCGTGACTTAGATATGTTCCCTTCTCTATCATACATATCTAATTTGACAGTTGTGAGACAGCGACAGGAATAATGTTCAGCTAAAGCACATATTAACCTTTATTAATCTCGTTACAAAACTTTAAAACAATGCATGCTTCTGTAACCACAGAGCAGAACAATTTAAATCAAATTTGTGGTTTTCGAGCAAATTGCAACACATGTACTCATGAAATTAAATCTGTTTAGATAAGTATCTAAACACATACTCAATATAATCTCGTAAGTGTTTTATACAGTATAAAATCAGTTTAGCAAATATAAATATAAACAAACTATAAAAAAATAAACGTTATTAGGTATTACTTGTATCACTGAAACCGTAGAATGCTTTGTTTACCAATAAACATTTATTCATTGACGTCACCGATAAAACTGTACTTATAGCAAGCTGATAATGATTAGGATAGTAATATTTACATACGTATTGGCTTAAGGTGAAAGCGCTAGAGTAGCTCAGCATCATTGTGAGGTCATAACAAAATACACGACACATTACACAATTATAATCCTTAAAATCATCAACATAACTTTCAAACTCAGTTGTAATCCATAAACGTGCCGATTAATAAAAAAATGCCGTTTCAGCTAATTATAACTTACATTGACGTCTGTAATGATTATAATTCTGTAGATATTTATTTACTGTCACGTCTATTTTTTTTTATTACCACACAACCTGATACTGATCTGCACATTGCAGTAAAGGTTGTTTTTAAGCCATTGGATGGCAAACAAGCCCTCGGCCCACCTGATTTTAAGTTGTCATCGCTACCTATAGACATCTACAATACCAGAAGCCAAAAAAAAGAAAGCAAAGAAAAAGTCTTTCCCTCTAAAAAACCACAAAGAAGTACCTAGCAAAGTACTTATAAAAATAATAGCATCTAAAGAGCGCGGCCTCAAAATGAAACAGTTGTTTGCATCCATTGACCGTGTTACACAGACATATTCGGCACATCAATGAGTCAAATGCTAGTTAAACGCATTTCCACGTGATTCCGAACTGCTATTCTATTTTAACAAGCTTTTATTTAAGAGAACAGCTATGCTATTCTGAAATAGGCAAATCGCTTCGAAAGTCATCTCGAGAGTTACACTTGCTTCGCAAAATATCAAATCCTATTGAAAAACGGCAAATACTCACTCGATATAATACTTCTCACTTACGTCATCACGTGGTGGCACTAGAGTGTCGACCTTACTCATTGTAAGGATACGAAACTAAAATGTCACCGCGGATTCAGAAGTGATTTCGCAATTAATTGTTTAGCAGAGCACTACGGTACTGATAGCGCTTTCAAAACAAAACGCAGTCAAGCCATACGGGTTGGAACGTAAAAGGGACTTCGTAAGAGAACAAAAAGACCACTTTGCGAACAAGCATGTTATATTCAAGATAAAAATGCATGCTGGACAATCACAGACTCTAGACTAAATTAAACTGTTTGGTAATTTAACCTGCATTTTTTTTTCTTTTTCTTTCGAGTGTGTTTTAGTTTACGTTAGCTCACATTAAGGTGTTAGTTGAAATGTTAAGAGTGGTCGTCTACAGTTCCAATATTTGTAAACACGTAAACACTATACATATTTGAACATAATTTAATTGACAATTCTTAATTTTTATTACTATTTACGTATTAGTATTAGTAGTTTTTATACAAGGCACACATTGCATTCACGTGTAATCCTGTATGATTCTGTATTAGTACAAATATTGTAAAACATTGATTTTACAAAAGTATGTTTGGAGTTTCTTGCCCATTCTTCTCTATACAAAACTATATTTTGGAAGAGTCAACTAAATTCGATTCTTATTTATTTTTTATAAAGTAATTAATCTGTATAAGAGTATTAATATCTCAGAAATCAGTTTTCCATTAAATATCATAATTTAAAAGCTTGTAATTGAAATATAATTGTTTTGATTTACCGCGTATCACTTTGAAATTGCAAATATATTCAAAATCTAATCGAGTGTAGTAACCTATTGATCAAAATATGTCTAGACTACGTTTGTATCGAGAACACAGCAGCACGTTGTCAAGAACATCCATTTAACATAGGTAGGTATTACTACGTTTGTGTGTTCATCCATTAGAAATTTCATTTTTCGTCTACTTCCAAGTTTCCAATTGAACAGTTCAATCAGAAAGTTGAGAGTACTGATACAATGCGGCAAGTCCTGTTACCACCAGATTTAAAAAAATAAGAGTTCGAACCCGGTTTTTTTTACCTCTGTCCTGTCATTCTTTTTTTAACGTTTTTCCTACGCTCTTCTGATTCACTCATATACAAGCAATAGACTGACACGCTTGTGAATTGGATTTCTAGTGGTGTACAGCATAAATTTTTGTCTACCCTAATCCTGAAAAGGGGTAAATGTACACAATTATAAACATACACTGAAATCGCAAAAAATATCAGGATTTTTTTATGTAAAAATTAATGTATAATAAGTACCAGTTGAGAAATGGGCGACCGATTACCATAGTCATAGTGAGATAGTTTAAAAAACTGAACATATATAAGTACCTGCTCTCTCAGAAACTTATTATTATCTCTTAAACATATCAGGGTGCCTTATATCGTCTTTAATTTAGATTTAAAGACCGCCCACTTTTTACGAGTACCTAATACTCTACAACCATACTTTAAGTAAATAACTTTAACCAAACACTAGCGATATGTCAGACGGATGTGCATCACTACGTGAATGGTAAACATTCAGGTCTTTTTTACATGTCCGAGAGCCCATCGAAACTACATGCCCTGAAAACCACTTCAATTGATTACAAATTCGGTACCCAACACTATTTTTATTCACCATTCAATCTGCCACAAAAAAAAAACGCATAGTGCGCCGTCAGTTGGGCTTCCAAGCGACTGAAATACGAAATTCAGCTACCTTTATGAACTCGATGTAGCTTTTGCCACCACTTTTAAATTGTGTAAGCTCTCGCTACATTACATTTTTAGAGTTCCATGCTCAAGGGGTTGCGAACGGTACTCAGGGATTTGAAATTTTCAACAGGCTGTGTATTAGTATGGATACTATAACAGCAAATAACAGAAAGTCATAAATTTATGTGGGTACTCATACAAAGAGTTTTTGGATGTAGAGTTAAATACTATACCTATGGTAAAAGTCATTTAATTCAATAAGGTCATTTTCCGATTAAACGTCATATAAAAAAAAAACTAGTTGCCTGTTTCAAAAGGTACTTTTATATGGAGAAGAATGGACAAGGATCTCCATACTTGTTGTAGCAACTATAAGTAAGTACCTATATTCTGTTCACCCACAGTTCGCCATGACATGGCAGTAATAATAATATTTGTTTGACAAGGTTTTAATTGGCTTAGGCAAAGTTGTCGTCTCATAATGATCTGTATTTAACGTTGATAATTATATCTGTTGTATCAAAGGGGTGCACCAGACAGAACATGCATTAGATGTATTATCGTTAATACTGTTGAGACCCAAAATGTGGGATTTCTACTTGTATCGGGATTTATTCAATATTACTAATGAAACACTTACTAATAATTTACTCCATGTATTCAATTAAAAATATTCATAATATACTATCCATCAGCCGTAGTGAAGGTCTATCATACTCTTCTTATTTAAAAAAAAACCAGTCTTTTTCTAATACCACGAAAGTAAATTATCTAGATTGTATACGACTCATCCAGCCAAAGCTCCTAAGTACAATCGACGCACTAACGCATCATTAATTACATGTGTTAGCATGTTTCATTAACTATTTGACTCTTCTAGCGCTTCGTATCTACCGAGACAAATATGCGTTGAGCCTAAAGCTCTTACGCCCATATTCAAAGACGAATGAATCGCGAGCGATAATCTTGCCGAGCCATCAAAGTTTTGCTGCTATAATTTTATGGCACGGTTCTCTCGCCTGTAGAAAAGGCGCCTCTTCTTTTACGAATACTTTATTCGCGTGACATGTCCACCAACCTAATATGAACTATATTTGGAAGTGCGTGGATACGACACTTGTCATCAATAACTGAAACACCAGATGCGGTCCATTTTCTTTTGTCCTTCGACTACATAATCTGTGTACTGCGCAACATACAATTCGTTTTACCTTCATGTCACCTTTCAATATCATTTGTTACGATTGAAACGACGTAGACGCCTGCATTATTACTGAGCGACCGTCCTCGATTTTTTTCCATACAGGGTGGCCCAATTGTGAACTTCCAAAAGAAATTTTTGGGCTCACTTCTTGGGCTTGCCGAAACACTCCCATGTACATTCTACGATTGTTTTGTGGTTTAGAAGCTAGATGTATTTTTTTGGGAATCTTGCCTGTCGTTGGGTTTTGTTGATTTTTCTCTTTTTATGTCTCACTTTTCGTACTTTAGGATATCCTAAAGTGACCAAAAGTGAGACAGTACAAGCGAATAATATGATTAGCCAGTCGGTTTTTGTATCGATCGTAAACCACACTTTCAGGGTTTATTATGAAAAAAAGGTGACACAAAAAGAGAAAATTAACAAGACCCTGAGGTAAGGCAAGAATTCCCAAAAAACAAAACGTCTACTTCTAAACCACAGAAAATCGTAGTACATATGCGAATGTGCATGGGGAAGTCCAAGAAAAGAAGCATTTAAAATTTTCGTTTGCATGACCGCAACTAAGCCACCCTATATATAGATAAAAAACCTTCTGGATGCATTTCTAATGCGCGATATGTGAGTACGGAGCCAAGGCTTAGATATTTTTAAACCATAGAATTGTTTAGTATGCAATCATATTGTCTATGTAAAACACGTGCCCTACTAGAAAATGATTATTCGTTGTTTGCAACTCAAATAAAGGATAATTTTGTCGTCATTGAAACGACCAAGTCAACTGCATTATTACTGAGCTACCGTCGTCGATTTTTCCTTGCCTTAGGTACTCAGTTATTCATCTCCAATGGCCAAACGAAATTACCTTTTGAAATAGGCTACTATTTTCTAACTAGAAATAGATCGAGTACTTTTTTTCTTCTTGTATAATTATGGTGTTCAAAAGTGTCTTTTAACGGTCTTATTGAAATAAATGATTTGACTTTTACTTCAAAGAGATTTTATTTAATCACGATAATCTCTTTAACTACCAGTAGGACTAGAGATTTTAGGAGCAAGGCATTTTTTTTTGGGGAATACTTTGCAGAATTCCCGAAAAAAATCGTCTTGCTCCTAAGCCTCAGAAAATCGTAGAAAATAAATTCTAAATTTTCGTTTGCATGACCGCAACTAAGCCACCCTATATATAGATAAAAATCCTTCTGGATGCATTTCTAATGCGCGATATGTGAGTACGGAGCCAAGGCTTAGATATTTTTAAACCATAGAATTGTTTAGTACGCAATCATATTGTCTATGTAAAAGACGTGCCCTACTAGAAAATGATGATTCGTTGTTTGCAACTCAAATAAAGGATAATTTTGTCGTCATTGAAACGACCAAGTCAACTGCATTATTACTGAGCTACCGTCGTCGATTTTTCCTTGCCTTAGGTACTCAGTTATTCATCTCCAAACGAAATTACCTTTTGAAATAGGCTACTATTTTCTAACTAGAAATAGATCGAGTACTTTTTTTTCTTCTTGTATAATTATGGTGTTCAAAAGTGCCTTTAAATGGTTCTATTGAAATAAATTATATGATTTTGACTTTGAACAGTTTTTTGTTTAAACACGATAGTCTCCGGAACTACCAGTAGGATTAGAAAAAAATATTTTTGTAGGAGTATATTTTTAAACCAACGCAACTGAAGTCGTGGGTAAAATCTAGTATGTAAATGAAAACCTTCTAGATGCATTTCAAATGGCCAGAAATGTCAACAAAATGCCAAGCCTCGGTATCGCCAATACATGGAATTATTCAGTAGGCACACAATTGCACCGTCTACGTAATGACGTAGACCTGCTAGAAAATGATGATTGACTCCCCTCGATACGTTGTTTGCAACTCAATTACCTAAAGGATCATTTGTTGCGTTTGGAACGACCATATCGCCTGCGTCATTACTGAGCGACGGTGGTCAATTTGGCCTTTCTATGGGTACTAATATTAGTACCCGGTTAATGGCGATAGGCTCGCCACCTATTATATGAGACCTAAACACACCGGTGAATTGTGGGTGTACATTGGTACCCCTTTGTCTAACCCTTCGTAGAATACAAACGTGATGGCAAGGTACTATAGTAAAGTTAAAGAGCTTTTTGTTTAAACGCGATAATCTCTGAAACTATCCGTCGGATTGGATACAACTTTTTTAGTACATGATTGCCAGATTCATGAGAAATCGTACAGGCTATATAACATCACGCTACGACACACGGGAGCGATGCTGTAACCAAAGACGTAACGCGGGTGAAAAAAAAAGTTGTAGGCAGAACCCAAGATAGATGATAACCCTCTAGATGACTTTCAAATGCCCTAATATATAATTATAGCAGCAGCAAATCAAGGCTTTGGTAACGCTATCCACGGAATTATTGAATACTCAAGCGCACTATAAAATGATAATTGACTCACAGTCGATACGTTGTTTGCAACTCAAATGAAGGTACCAATATAGGCCCCGCGGCTAGTGCTTTTATAGTTAATACCACTCAGATTAACATAAAAGCTATTGTAGTCTGAATTAAGTCTCTCCGAAATATGATAATCTAAGTGTACTGTTTGAAGCAGAAACCTTAATTGCTTTAATTGTAAATTAGTATACGAAACCAGGCCTGACAGTTACACTTAGCCTGCACATCGGCTTAATCCATTATGTAATATGACTAACTGGGGATAAACGTGGTTATAGCTACAAGTAGTTAGTAACACTGTGATTGAAGTTATAATTAGGAAGGTTATAATTAAGTAATACTCATGGAATATGGTGTATAATGGCGTGTTGGCCCAGTGGTTAAGCCGCTTTGATACCGGGCAAGTACCAATATGACTTCCTCAATTCATATGTAATTACTAAGTTTATCTTGGACATCTCAGACATCGGTGAAGAAAAACATCGTGAAAAAACCTGGACTTATAATTAATATAAGTCTAAAATCAAACCGCCTTGAGCAAGCGTGGCGATCAATGCTTGTGTCTTCTCTGTACTGGTATAATTAATTTTTTTTTATTACTCATGGAAAAGGCGATATAAGTGTCGTTTTACAAGTTACCGAATTCTCAAGTGACTTGGTAAAATCTGCAGTTTTTTTTTACTGAGCTGAATTCGACTTTGTATGACATTATATATTCATTCGATTCGGCGAGTTTTCGTCCCTGCGGATGCATATTATACGGTAATAAGTTCGAGAACAATATGGGTATGGCCCAATATGAGTATATTCATATCGCGTTAGGCCGACAATATTGTCAAAGTTGCAGAAAATAGATGCAAGGGATATGTACGGAACTTGAAAGTGTTGCGGGAGATGGGACTGCGCCAGCAGTAAGTAGTTATAATGATGAATTTCTCGTGTATCGTGGGTGTTGGAGCGTACGGGGGAAATGTTCGGCGCGCGACGCCGCACAATGAAATCGGAAAATATCTACGTCCAATGTGCACTGGGTTTATCGCACAAACTCGTGTGGGTACTCGCATTAAAAATCTTACTATATACTATATTATAAATGCGGTTTAGATGGATAGATGGATGGATGTTTCTTAGTCAATCACGTCAGGACGGTTGAACGGATCTGAATGAAATTTGCTCAGAGATAGATTATAGTCTGGAACAGCACATAGTCTACTTTTTATCTACTTTGAATATCGGAAAAAGTGTACGGTTCCCCTAGGATAATATATTAACTTCGACGCTAGCGGAGGAGGTCGCAGAAGGAATGTAGTTTGAGATATTCGGCATTAAACACACATCTGTCGGGAAGACCAACAGGACTTGCAATTTAATATCCTCCTGTAAACTTTGTTGAGCCGGGTATGATATCCGACACAAAGTTGTTAGAGTTAAAAGTGCTTTAATATTCCTGGCGCCACAACAACTGCTGCTGTCGTGTGAGCCTGTTAGCTTTATTTACAACAAGCTTTTCCACGCGACTTCGTTCGCTTTTGTTTCGGTTTTTGGCGGAATAAGTGGGGATTAATAGTAGCCTATCTTAGGGTGAAGTATGTCCTTTGTTGAGGTTGAAACTGACTGATTTTGATGATTTTTGGTTCAGTGGTTTAGTCGTGAAAGAATAACAGACAGAGTTACTTTCGCATTTATAATATTATATAATAATACATAGTAATAGTATAGTACCTACAGCATTTATGGACTTGTCAACAGCAGCCACTTAGGTACTGTGAATGGCACATCAAACTATATTTAATTGCTTCAACTCGTACAAACTTTCTAATTGCACCTTTTCCTTATTGATTTTATAGAAGACACAGTACGAGCGAGCGGACTAAACGTCACAACATAACTTCATTCAATTTTTAAATAGGAAAAATTAATTTTCAAAATTAAACCGTATAATAATGCGTTATTATAGTCGTATTTCCAACTAGAAAATCGAAGAATGAAAAGTCAGCGCGCTCATGTGAGGCCCTATCTCATCTGGGGTAATTAAACGAGCCTTCTTTCTGCTTAGAATACTAGCTTATTAATCATACCTCTGCTTAGAATACTAGCCTTAGAATATTTCTATTTTTCTTTGTTTTTTCTTCTTGTTTTCTATTACAAGTCAAGTAATTATCGAGTGCATCGATCCGCACTGTTACCGGCTATTGTTTACTTTATTGTGTCCGTAAACACAGTGGTTCTAGTAATAATGGAAATGGGTTATGTGAGCCCCTTCCCTCTATCATTAATTACCTATTCTAGTCTCCCTTATCATACACAATATCATAAGGCTATACATACACCATCACGCCTGTATTCCCCGAGGGTACCGAAGTACACCTACAGTTCGCCGGTGTTTTAGGTCCCAAGTAATAGGGCGAGGAGGCTTCAATACAATTGTGTACTTTTTTAATTTATCTTGGACATCTCTGAAGTCGGTAAAAGAAAACATCGTGAGGACCGTCCTAGACGTGTATTAAAAGTATGAAATCGTCAATCTGCCTAAACCAAGCGTGGTGATCAATGCTCGTGGCTTCTCTGTATGGGAAGAGATATTTGCGATGCAATGGAACAATAACAGGCTGGTATTGTTATTACTTACGACCTGTCAGAGCTGTTAAGAGCAAATTCATTATCATTGCCTTAAGGCCTCCGCAGACCTCGAGGGCATGGCGAGGGATTTAAACTTTTACTTTATTCATTTTATTTTCTCATTTATTAAATGCCTTCGAAAAATCCCTTTTGATGTCACCGTATCAATTTAAAGCATAGCAATGTATGTCGTATTTCAATATTGATACGTTTGAATGTCTATTGGTAAAAAAATAAATCCCTCGCCATGCAGGGCCGGCCTGCGTAGACTCTCAGGCCTTTTCAATCACGATAATTATGATTTTCAGACTCGGTGACGTCATAGGGACTTTTTGTGCATATTTCCGACTTGTATTTTGCCTGGGGGTCGACGTTAGTCCCTGTCATAGCATTTTTTTCATTGTCATTCATTTGTTTTCATTCTAATAAAACTCTCTTTAATGATATTTGCAATATTGCATTTAGTGATTGAATTTCTACCTCTCACCTACAAAAATAAAGCCCTCTCGTTTTCTATTCATCATCTTCTATCATTCATTCGATTTATTTCGAATTAATCCAGGTTTCGATAGTTGGTTTAATTATCGAATGGCAACTCGATTATGTTATCGATTTATAATACAGCTTTGAGCTACACATTGAGTACCTATTCTATCTATCTTTGTACGGTTGCGTGTGAATAAAATTGTTTCGATTACTCACTAATTGTCAGATTAGCACTTTGTATAAATCGGTTTACAACTCTTCTTACGCTTTATTTTAGTATTGATGATTTGATATACAACTAATGATACCAGTTCTTGTAGAACGCAAATAGTTGTACCTACTCATTTGTACGATATTTTTTTAATGTTTCGGGAAATTACTAAATTAGACACTCTTGCCTCATAATGTAATTTTCTAGAGTTGACAAAGACATAATGTTTGTATTGGTGACAGTAGACCCAAAATATAACTTCAATCAAAAAAAGGAACTCTTACTACTAGTAAAAATGCGAAAACTTGGATGGATGTTTGTTACTCGATCACATCAGAACGGTTCAACGGATCTAGATGAAATTTGGCACAGAGATAGATTACAGTCTGGAATGGCACATAAGCTTTTTATTGCAAAAAAGAATGTACGGTTCCCGTAGGATATTAAAATACACTCCCAGACTCCTAAATCGAGCCACCTAGCATAATGATTTAGTAATGTCCATAACTTTAAAAAATTGTATGAATGATCAAAAAGTTTTTATGCAAGTTTGTAGCTGGCATAATCAACATAAGGCTCATGTACTATTGTTCTGAATTTGATTTTTTATTCATTTTCATTCATTTGTCAATCATATAATTATTTGAAGATAAGGACGGTACAAACTCTTTATGCTAGGTGGCTCGATTTAGGAGTCCGGGAGTGTATCAACATCGGAAGCCAGTAGTAATTATAAATTGTACATAGGTACTTTGTAAGTATAAGTTATGTGTTAGAAGGTTAATTATTTGCTTTGAACGATAAACTGAAACATTTTATCCATAACATGTGAAGACTGTTGGGAACAGGATATTGTTGGTTTTTCATCGTAAGTTAATTAATTCGGATAAAATGGCTTATAAAGAGTCACAAATTGCCTTCGCTTCGCCAAAAGACAGGAGGAAATTGCATCCAACACCAACATGAGCGATGCATACGATACTATATCGTTTAATGTTTTGTTTTCACGACATTCTCTGTGATGGTAAATATCATCGTTAGCTAATTAATTTAGATAAAAGGACTTATTACCTGTCACATATTGCCTTTCAAATAAAATCAATCAATTTATTTGCAAATAAATATGGTTACAATAGTTCTTACATTGTATAGTAGCTTAACATACTTAATCATAACACATGCAAATTTTCGGACAACTATATCACTTATTTAGACTGTAGGAATTATTTTACAGTATAGAAGGAATTCTCAATTAACCACCTCCGTAAAGGTTTTCTGAAACGGATCATTGGAAGTTCTTTGATTTGGTTAGGAATCTTGTTATAAATTTGGGTTCACATAGTATAGCAACTTCGTCTATATAGTTTCGTTTTCGTTCTAAAAATAATTAATGTATTAGGATATCTAGTTTTGAACTTAGTTATCTCCCAGTTTTTCAAACATTTCGGGGTGAGATTTAGTAAATTTACATATTTCCTCAATATAAATAGCAGCTAATGTAAGTATTTTAACGTATATAGGGTGTTTGGCGCATGGACCGACACAATTTTTTCAGGGATTTGGGAGTTCATTAGCTAGGTTCTACCCATACACCCTTTGTCCCAAATGTCACGGTTGGTTACATATGTTTTTTTTTTTTTTAAATTAAAAAAATGCCCAAAATGTTTCCTTTAATTAGAAATAACTTTTTTGTTTCTTTTTTTTTGTAGAACCAAGCTAATGACTGCCCGAATCCCTGAAAAAATTGTGTCGGTCCATGCGCCAAACACCCTGTATAGCATGTAACAACAACATAGGCGATGCAACCGATACGTATACGGACACGACGTATTCTGAGATGCCTGCAGGCCCACATGTCAACCGGAACTCAATCAGTCGGTGCACAATGCTGCTTAATGAGGAAATCGCTACGTTAGGGGCAGTCCTGAGTATGTAATATGGTCCTGACAGGACTCTGATGGAATAATACCACATACCTATGTATACGATTCAATATTAATTAATATTCCTGTTAATTACTAGGAAGTCGATGTTGATGCAGTAATATCTTGTGTTATTGTGTAAGCAAATATAATACCAAGCAAGGTTTGGGTTTGCGAATATCTAGGTATGACCAACATAAAGTTTTATTTAATACAATACATAATACAGATACCTACATAAAAATTAAGTGGGAAATACTAGCGTTTTACTGAATTGTTTGTATAAAAAATTATACGGTACCTATGCCAAAAATATAATATATTTTTAAAAAATTTAGTGTCTGTCTGTTTATTCAGCTAATCTGCGAAACGGCTGACACGATTTTGACGGGGCTGACATCTACATGATGTTATTAGAAGAACTAAGGGACTATTTTTATAATAGAAAAAGAATTACAGTTCCGCGCAAATTAATCGTCGCCGAAAACTGACATTTACGCGGACGAAGTCGCGGGCATAAGCTAGTCTATTAATTACTAATGATCGTACGACTGCTGCCATCTTATCCTCTACCAACATACTCAACTCATAATAAAATTTTAGAATCAACGTCCAACGTCGTTCCTATTTCTATCGGCACATAAGCAATAATAATTCAATTAATAAAACGTATGGGTGTGCTATATCGGACGCGCGGAACACCGGATTGTGCCGTACGTCATGCTCACGTACTCAGAACGGGCTCGTAGTAAAATATATTTAAATGCGTTACGCAACACTACTTACCGTGCACGAAAACGATTGTGGTAGGTCCACTATCGACAGTATCGACGATGTATATTATGTGTTTGACACAGTGAAGTAACAAGTCCATAGTCCTATGGGCCCTGTCTCAAAATTTGTTGGGGAACCCTTCTGTGGCGTACCGCGTAGCCCAAAAATGGGCTAAAGATTTTTCATAAAAGAAACGAGTGTGTACCATCTCATCCCCCTTTACAAGGGACCTAAAAACATACCGGTCAACTGTAGGTGTATACTGGTACACCTCTGCCTAACCCTCCGGGGAATACAAGCGTGACGGTATGTATGGCGTTGTATGGTACATTGAACCCCTCAAAAAAAAGCTGTGCATAAAAAGTCAGTCAGAAAATTTGGGTCTTCTCAAAACATTTTTATCTGTTGGCTAAGGTGACGATAACGAAAACGGGTAATGTACTATGATCCCGCACATTGATACACGTCGCTGCATCAGTACGTAGCGCGTCGTTTCGGCGTACCGCCTTGGTCCGAAATATTATTAGCTGATTCGATTCACCTGAGGGGCGGTTCGAGCGCGGCTGAGGCTTCAACACAACATTTGAATGTATATTGGAAATTGCTTTTACACATATCTGTGTACCTAGGTTTGATATTGTGATAGCTACTTGTATCATGTTGGGGCTTTCGATTTTTAGAGTTATAGATTTTAGTGAACGGCATACAGCTCTCTTTTTATTGGTTTTTAATTTTACTGTTCTTCTTTTGTTTATATATAGGCATAAGGATAGTTAAAGTGTCTATGCGGAAGGCCAATGTCCAGCAGTGGACGTCTTGCGGCTTATATGATGATGATGATGATAGTTAAACTAACAGTTAAGTTAATTCTAACTAATTTATGGGAAATGTTCCTGATAAATTGGATTTTCTAATCTCATCTCTCTACAAATATTATAAAGATTGATTTGTATTTTTCTATGCAACGAATAAACTTGAAAACAACTGGACCGATTTCAAAAATTCTTTTGCCGTTAGAAAGCTTATCTCTGACTGAGTAATATAGGCTATATAACATCACGCTACGACACACGGGAGCGGAGCAGTAACCAAAGACGTAACTTAACGCGGATGAACTAAGCCACGCGGACGAAGTCGCGGATAGTTTGCTAGTAGTTAAATAAAGATAACAACAATTCTGCAAGCGTTTCGAAACGTACGCCCTCGCGTGCGCTAGCGCCGCTGCTTGTGCGGACGCCTTGGAAATATTGATAAGGGTCTCATGTTACTGTTATCATACTGATGACTTAGAAACGTATTAAACGGCTCGTTGAACGGTTGCCTAATTTTTTATGGGGTTCCTAATTATTTTGGTTTGTTTTTTGGATTAGAGTGTCTTACAGGAGCAGTGTTTAGGCTTTGTGTAACTCCTACAGAATGTTAGGATACACAAGAGACGAAATAATCACAAAGCAGTCAAACTGGCTTCATTCTAGGCGGCAGCATTATAATACTTGGGGTGCTGGTCAGAAAACCTCCAAGCGTGCCGTCGGTTGCTTGTCCCTCCGGACACGTCTTGAGGGAACGGCAGCTGGCTGGCCGGTGCACCCTGGGCGCGGGTAGTGATCTTCCCTGAGGAATGGGAAGAGATTCCTATTCTTTGGGGAATGTCACTGCTCGTGGCCAATATTCTGACGGGCGGGGTCCGAGGACGGACCAAGGGCGTTTCTCCGCGTGTCCCTCTGATCAGCAGAGGGCACAGCGGAGGAGTGAGGACGGGCTCGGCGTGCACTCACCCTGCCACCGAGCAGACAGAGAGGAGGGTGGTCCTTCTCTGTCACCGTCGTACATCGTAACCCCATATCGGAGTGTCGTGGTCATGTCTCGCGGCTTCGATTGGCACCGAGGGTCTTGGCTTAACCGCCCGGACCGCGAGGTAGAAACCCTCTATAAAAAGTCACCCCGAATCCCAAGCGGCGGCGCACCGTGACGGGATGTATGGCTGACGGGCGTCCCTATGGGACATCAGTCGCTAGTGCGAACCACTTGCTTTTGGTTGGATGGTTGGAAAATGATAATACTCGTGGGAACAAAAATGGACACAACTAATATAATTATTAATAAAGACGCAGAAGGAGGGAAGGGGGATGCAGAGTCGGAGTCCGACTCCTCCCCCAGCATGGTGAGCGTGAGCCCGTTGGGCTCCCGCCATGAGGCGATTGATCTGGGCCAATTCTTTAGGAAGCGGCCCAGATCGGAGGACGAACGGGCGTCCTCTGACGGCGAGCAGCTGGCCTCGGCTCGCAAGATCCCCACTAGCAAACGCGGTGGGGTCCAGGAGAGAGGCCCAGGGAGGGTGACTGCCCGGAGGAGCAGTGTTGCTGGGCGACCGGCAACACCTGCGGTGGCAGGGCAGCACCCGACCCGCGACGAGTCCTCTGACGAGGCAGGTGCACCTGGCGGCTCCGAGGAGGAGCGTAAGTCCAGATTTCTGGAGGCAGTGAACAACGCAGTGGCGAGCGTTGCCCGCAAAAAAATGAAAGGGTCGAAGTCTCGGGCCATGCACGAGGCTTCGGCCACTATTGCGGCGGCCGCGGAGGCCCGGTTTGCGGGCGAGGTCCCGCAGCTACGGGCGGAGGTGGCCCGCCTGTCGGCCGAAATGAGGCTCCTCATGGAGGAAAACCGGAAGCTCCAGGCCGACCTGGCGGAGCTTCGCGGGACCGGTTCCGGCCAGGCGCCCAAGTCCGGAGGCAAGCGCGGCCAGTCCCAGCCCCAGCCCGTGCCCGCGCCTGCGGAGAACCAGATGCTGGCCCTAGTTCAGAAGGAGTTGGCGGCCTTCAGCACACGATTCTCCGTGCTGGAGGGAATAGTGCTGCGCCCCCCTCTGGCGGCGAGCGGGGCGGCCACGGGCGGCAAGCGGGCATCCTATGCGGCCGCCGCCTCTGTGCCGAGGCCGGGCAGTCAGGCCCCCAGCAGGGCTGTACTGGCCCCTGCGAAGCCGGCTCCGGCGGTACCGGCGCCAAAAACGGTGCCCCCGAGGAGGGGCAAGGCGGCGTCCCAGCCGCCCCCGCCCCCCCCGCCGTCTAATCCCAGTCCTCCGGCAGAAGCCGAATGGCAAGTGGCCGGAGCGAAGGAGAAGGGGCGGAAGGCGGCCAGGGCGGCCAGGGCGGCCACCAGGAGGACGGAGGAGCGGCGGCGACGGAGACAGCGAGCTGCTGCGGCTAAGCTCCGCGCCCCGAGATCCGCGGCTGTAGTAATAACGCTACAGCCGGAGGCGGAGAAGCGGGGCGTGACCTACGGCGAGGTGCTCTCCAGGGCCAAGGCGGCAGTGAACCTCGGCGAGCTGGGGATCACCGGGGGGCTCCGGCTCCGAGTGACGGCTACGGGGGCCAGAATGTTGGAGGTCCCCGGTGCCACCAGCGGCCCGTCTGCAGACGCTCTAGCCGAAAGGCTGAGAGCGTCCCTAGACGCGGACGAGGCCCGAGTCTCCAGGCCCATCAAATGCGCAGATCTGCGCATCCTTGGCCTGGACGACTCCGTCGCCGCAGAGGAGGTGGTGGCCGCCGTCGCCAGGACGGGTGGATGCCCTGCCGAGCAGGTTAGGGCGGGCACCATCCGTCCGGACCGCTCGGGCATGCGGGCTGTCACAGTCAGCTGCCCCGTGGCGGCGGCCAAGACCATTGCAGGGGGCCGTAGATTGTTGGTGGGCTGGGTGTCGGCGCAGGTCAGACTGCTGGAGCCCAGGCCCATGAGGTGCTTCCGCTGCCACGTGGGAAATCACGTGGCATGCCGATGCGCCTCGGAGGTCGACCGCAGCGCCTTATGTTTCCGCTGCGGTCAGCCCGGGCATAAGGCCGCGGCTTGCGATGCCCCGCCGCACTGCGACGCATGTGCGGGGGCCAGCAAGCCCGCGGATCACCGGGCTGGGGGCAAGGCCTGCGCCGTGCCCGCCAAGGCCGGGGGAAGGCCCCGCGCCGCCGTCGCCGCCACTGCCGCCGCCGCCGCCACCGCCGCCGCCGCCGCCGCCGCTCCCGCGGCCGCCATGGAGTCTGCGCCCGCCGTCGCTGCAACGGCTACTCAGGGGGGTGCAATGGACTGCCAATAACGGCACCATTGCGCCTCCTACAGGCGAATATCAACCACTGCGCCGCCGCTCAGGATCTGTTGCTCCAGAGCATGGCGCAGTGGTCGATACACATCGCCGTGGTCGCTGAGCCGTACTTTGTCCCGCCCAGAGAAACCTGGGTGGAGGACCTTAGCGGCTCAGTGACCATAATTGCGTCGGCCGCCGCCGGCACCCCGTCCCTTGAGGGAGTCAAGAAAGGACAGGGGTGCGTAGCAGCCCGGTTCGGGGGGATCGTTGTAGTTGGTTGCTACTTCTCCCCGAACCGAACTCTCGCCGAGTTCCACAACTCCCTCATGGAGTTGAGTGTCGTCGTCGGAAGCCATTCCCTCCCCGTGCTAGTGCTCGGGGACTTCAATGCCAAAAACTTGGCTTGGGGTTCTCGCTGCACGGATGTGCGGGGGAGGATGCTGGAGGACTGGACCCTGGAGAAGGGTCTAGTCGTCCTGAATCGGGGTTCTGTACCCACGTGCGTGCGGATGCGGGGCGAATCGGTGGTGGACATTTCGTTTGCCAGCCCCGCTCTGTCGCCGCGGGTTCTTGACTGGCGCGTTGTGGAGGGGGTGGAGACCTACTCCGATCACCGGTACATCCGGTTTGACGTCTCCGCCCCGGACTCCAGCGCGCCGGTCGTGCAGGCCCCGAGTGGTCCGCGTTGGGCGCTGAAGCAGTTGGACCGGGAGCTCCTCCTGGAAGCCTCGATCGTGCAGGCCTGGGTGTCATCACCGGTCAGGCCTGCCGACATTGACAGTGAGGTGGAGTGGTTCCAGGGGGCCATGTCCGACATTTGTGACGTGGCAATGCCCCGAGTCCCGCAAGGCGGCGCCCGCCGGCAGGTGTACTGGTGGTCGCAAGAGATTACGGCGCTGCGGGAGGCATGCGTCGCTGCGCGACACCCGTACGCCCATCATCGCAGGCTCCGCATTCGGCCACCGAATGCGGCGGCCATTGAGGCGGAGCTGTACGAGAGGTACAGAGAGGCGAAGACCGCCCTCAGCGAGGCCATCTCGCGGGCCAAGGCACAGGCCCGCGAGGAGCTGCTGGGGACTCTGAACGCGGATCCGTGGGGGCGCCCTTACAAGACGGTGCGGGACAAGATCCGCACCTGGGCCCCCCCGCTGACGCAGAGTCTCCGGCCGGAGCTCGTTGAGGACGTGGTGAGCGCTCTGTTCCCCTCGCGGGGAGAACATCCTCCCCCGCCCATGGCTCCGCCGCCTGCGATGCCGGAAGCGGACCACACTGACGACGACACACCAGAGGTGACTGGGGTAGACCTGAGGGTGGCGGTACGTAGGCTGAAAGGCAAAAATACCGCCCCGGGACCCGACGGCTTGCCTGGAAAAGCCTGGGTCCTGGCCTCAGAGGCTCTAGGGCCCCGATTGGAGGGGCTCCTAAGCGCATGTTTGGAGAGGGGCCAGTTCCCACTTCGTTGGAAGACGGGGAAGCTGGTCCTCATTCGGAAGCCTGGGCGCCCTGCGGACTCACCGTCCGCATACCGGCCCATCGTGCTGCTCGACGAGGTGGGCAAGCTCTTTGAAAGAGTGATTGCGGGCCGCCTCGTCGGGCACCTGTCTGGGATGGGGCCGGACCTTGCGGACTGCCAGTTCGGCTTCCGCAGGGGGCGCTCTACGGTGGATGCCATCATGCGCGTCAGAGCTCTCTCGGCGGGGGATGCTGTGTCCCGGGGCAGGGTTGTGCTGGCGGTGTCGCTGGACATCGCCAATGCGTTCAACTCCCTGCCCTGGTCCTGCATTAGGGAGGCACTCCGGTACCACCGGGTGCCGAACTACCTCCGTCGGGTGGTCGGGGCCTATCTGTGTGATAGAGCCGTGATCTACCCTGGTCGAAATGGTGAATGGAACCGGCGAGAGATGTCGTGCGGTGTTCCACAGGGATCGGTGCTGGGGCCGCTCCTGTGGAACATCGGCTACGACTGGGTGCTACGTGCTGACCTCCCCGAGGGCGCCAGCGTAGTGTGCTACGCTGATGACACGTTGGTCCTGGCGCAGGGGTGGTCGCACGAGGCGGCGGCCGACCTTATGACACGCGGGGTTGCGATAGTCGTCGAGAGGATCCGGCAACTGGGTCTCGAGGTGGCCTTGCACAAGTCCGAGGTCCTGTGTTTTCATGGGCCTCGGAACGCGCCACCGTCGGGATCCCAAATCACGGTAGGAGGGGTTTCCGTCGGCGTCGGGTCGACGATGAAGTACCTGGGACTTGTCCTCGACAGCCGATGGAACTTCGTGGAACATTTCCGACGTTTGGCTCCCAAGTTGGCACGGGCGTCAGCCGCTCTTAAGCGGCTCTTGCCCAATTTGAGGGGGCCAAACGCCTCCTGCCGGAGGCTCTACGCCGGGGTCGTGCGTTCGATGGCCCTTTACGGGGCCCCGGTGTGGGCGCGGGGCTTGAGGCGGCTTGCCGCCCACTACCTGAACGCGTCCCAGCGGGTGATCGCCATAAGGGTCATCCGCGGATACCGCACGATCTCCGGCGAGGCAGCGAGCCTCCTTGCCGGATTGCCGCCATGGGATCTGGAGGCGCTGGTCCTCGCGCGCCTACACGAGTGGCGCGCGGAGGCACTGGGCCGGGGCGAAACTCCGCTGCCGCGGCAAATTGCCGCCCTGCGGACGGAACTCCGGCTCGATCTCATGGCGACATGGAGAGAACGACTGTCGCAACCTCGTGCAGGGCTCGCCTCGATTGAGGCGGTAAGACCCCTCTTTGAGGAGTGGCTGGAGCGGCGCCACGGCGCCCTCACCTACCGCCTGACGCAGGTCCTCACCGGACACGGATGTTTCGGGAGGTTCCTGCACCTCATCGGGCGGGAGGAAACGCCCGGGTGTCACCATTGTGAGGATCGCCCCGAGGACACGGTGGAGCATACTTTGGCGGTGTGCCCTGCTTGGGCTGAGCACCGCCGAGTCCTCGAGGCGGCCATCGGCGGCGGCGCCCTCTCGCGTCCGGCACTGGTCCAGGCCATGGTCCGGAGCGAGGGGGAATGGGAAGCAGTCGCCTCCTTCTGCGAAGCTGTAATGCTGGAGAAGGAGGCGGCGGGACGGGAGAGGGAAAGGAGGGTCCCCCGTCCCAGCGGCCGCCGCGGTAGACGATCCGGGCGTCGGGAGCCACGTGACGACTCCCGGCCACCGTAGACGCGGGTCTGTGGGCGGTGAGCAATGGGTAGCTCACCGTCCGTACGTTCACTAGCGACAGACCGTGTCGACGGCGCGTTCGTGTTCCACGCGCGCCTCAAAGAGATGTCAGCAAAATTGGATGGGGCCACTGAGGGCCGATGCCTGCCGGGGCTGCGGGTTGTTCGAAAGAGATACCGCGCCCCCGGAACGCAAAGGGCACATGAAGGAACATAGACGGGTTTTAGTCAGTAAAAGTCTGACACTCCCTCCCGCCCCGCCCAGGGCGGGGGAAGTTATTTGATGATTTCCCGTCTATAAAAAAAAAAAAAAAAAAAGCATTATAATACTTATAATTATTGTTTTGTCATTGAAGTAAAAAGGAGAAAAAGGAACACATTTTTACTTAAGGACCAATTTTTTGAATTGTTGTGCTAAAAAGCTGCTTTATAAAATTTTCGCAGGAAACTACCCATTTCTTCCCGTGATTTCAATATTGGTCCCTTAGTTAAAGTAGTTCATTATCATAAATAATAGGACCAATTTTAAGTAGGGAAGTTCCTGTTTCACCCGGCACGCTAAGTAGGTATATATATGCTATCTCGGAAAATTATGGTGAACCATTTTCCAACCTTATGCTCTTAATAATAAAGTCGAAAGTGGCCACAGTAACCGCCACTGTCCTCGATAGTACATACATAATTATTTTTCATTAAATACAATTCTATTTTTGCTGATGTATTGTGTTGCATTAAAACAAATGGATTACTTACTACTTTTAGACTTAATGAATGTAATTGCTCAGGAATAAGAATAAACCCAACAATGACTCAAAAATTGATAACGGTAATTGCTACTCATATTGATTGAAAATAGTCATTGAAAAAAGGCAATTAAATAAAGAGACACTTAAACACAGTCCTCTATTTATAAACATAATATTTATTTCTAAATACGACATGGCATGGCGTACTATCTCATTCTAGATCGCACTCATTAACTATATTTAAAATTAGTTTATCGACAGCCCTGATCCTAATTCGACGGGCCAGATGCGTCAGCACACTAAACATGTCAAATTGAAGGCATGGTTGAAAACTGAGCTTGTTAGAAGTTTACCGTCAGTCGCAAGCTCGTAAGATGAGATTTTGGGGATCAACCTTACATAGAGAAGGTGGAATATCATAACGCCTTCAGAAATGTGTGCAGTATCTAAACTTCTATACTAGTAATATTATAAAGAGGTAAAGTTTGTGGGGTTGTAGGGGGTAATCTCTGGATTTACTGAACCGATTATGAAAATTCTTTTACCAATAGAAAGCCACGTTATTTGTGAGTGTCATAGGCTATCATCATGCATTTCTAACATCACGCTGCTACACATGGGAGCGGAGCAGTAACCAAAGTAACGTACGGCGTGTGAAAGAAGTCACGCGGACGAAGTGGCGAGCAGTTTGCTAGTTCTAAATAAAAGTAGTAAAAGACACATAACGTAGTAGTTGTAAATGTTTTTTTTTTCATCCCGTATTAGGTAGGTATATTCTGATATAACATGTTGCTACGTACATATAGTTATGTAGGTGATAGGTCGAAACACGCAATCACAAGTTCACAAGTAAGACGCTGTTTGCGGTTTGATTCCAATACACGTTAGCATGACAATGTGCGTGGTTCCATACTAATGTGCGGTAACGGGAACAGAACCGGGGCCCTCACCACGACTAAGCTATAACAAAACATGACAAAATATATTCTTCTTGCAAACTATGCGCCTGATCCATCGCATGCGCTTTTTTGCACTGTTTTAAATAATATTTTCTTGAAATAATGGTATTCCATCATCACCATTATATCAGCTGTAGGACGTGCACTGCTGGACATAGGCCTCCCCCATAGATTTCCAAAAGGACCGGTTGAAAGCGGCCTGCATCCAGCGTCATCTTAGCGTTTTCCTTCGTAATAGTAGTATTACTAGCCTATTTATTTTCCCACAGTTGGTCAAAAGCCTCTTTTCTAGAAGCCACCATTGATTACCACGCTTGCTTAAGGCAGATGGGCCATCAGACGAATGTTTTTTTATAATTCCCTGTTCCTTCACGATGTTGTTTCTTCACAGATGTCAGTATTGTCCAAGATAAACTTAGATATTAATTGAAAGAGCCATATTGGTACTTATGTCCGGTATCGAACCTGCAACCTTATATAGGTATACGAGGCGGGCGCCCGACCGACGTTCTCAATCTTCAACGCTAAGCCGGCAAAACTATCGATTGTAAGAAGCAACTACGGCACTACGTTTAAACTTGGTACGGACCAATATTTATAAATATATAATGCCCAGATTCTAAGTTCCTTGGAAACACTCTCGTAAGCTTTTGGTTCAACAGTGTTATCTAAGTGTTTGAGCGAATTTATCCCTTAACTGAGCACTCAGAAACGCTATATCAAACTAACCGCACTTAAAGACATAAAATCCGGTTAAAAAAAGGTAGAAATAGAGCATAAATCTACCCGGCCAGCCCTATCATTAAGTAACAATCCATATAATAAAATACGTATCAATCTATACATGATGCATTTTGACATCGTTGTCAAAAGGAGGTTGTCGCAAAATACATTATAATTACATAAAATTACGACACATTTTAAATAAATGCTCGATTTTATAGTTGCTCGTTTTTTACAGTATTTTAGAATACACTTCTCTCAATGAACTGAGTTAGGGCATAACAGTGTACGAGTGAATTCATCGCTACACCTGTCTAAACCCTGCGGCAAAATGACTAGCTCGAATTCCAAAATCACCTTTAAAGAAAGGTAAATGGTAAATGATGTAACTGCCTTATTAGCCTAGTGTTCCTGAGCGCGACTGCTACGGTAGAGGTCTTGGATTGGATTCCCAGGTCGAGCAGTGTTTATTTATTGTATTTATTTATTTTGGGAAAACCAACAATTGCACACTTTTCTTAATTTAGTATAATAAAACTTAAAAAATATGTTTACACGTTTAGCTCACAGCGTTATCCACATCTTAAATAATACAATTTTTTAGGAACTATTTGCATGCGAATGAAACTTGAAAGAGAAAGGAAAAGAAGTAAAATTAAAAATAAATAGATAAAAGAGTTTAAATTAAGCTAAAGCTAATCTAAATATTCTGCTTTTCGGAGTCATTAATTAATTTTAGTAAACAGCTTCTTAAGCTATTGGCAGACAGCGAGAACAGATCCAAGTCACCAAATAATTTATTGTTTTTTTTTGCTATACGGTGAAGAGGAGCGCTTACACCTGCATTAATGCGGTATGCCGTGACTTATCTTATTAAAAAGATGCATGCAGTCCTGTTATTACACAAGTCATAGAGGAACATAGTTTCAAGGAATAGGCGCTATAGGATTGGGCTCTTCCATGAAATTCTTAGTAGCAGCTCGGAGTAAGGATTTATGTCCGGTTAATGGCATTAGACTCGCCCCCTGTTACAGGGGACCTAAACATTCCGGCGAACTGTAGGTTAACCTACATTGGTACCTACCCCTATGCTTAATCCTTCGGGGAATACAAGCGTGATGGTAGAAAATCACTAGCATATAGTTTCCTCCTCGAATTCGACGATACAAATATATGTATACAATTGTAGTTCAAGGATAGGTAACTAAAATAACATCCCATTCAAACTATAATTAAAATAAACGTCATGTACACATTTTAGACCAATAATCCTTCTCAAACATGTTTACGGTTGCCACTGTAGCTGTAATTAAAGAGTCTCATTTGTGTGTCGTAAATAATGTGAACTGCATGTTTATGCGCGATTTACTTCAGCTGTGTGAACGGTTACACTACGCGTGAATAACACGTAACTGCACTGAATGACACCTCATAATTTTGGTACTGTTTAACTATATTTTGTTTATGAACCACTTCGAGATTTATCTTAGTTTTGTTTACTTGCTTTGACTGCCCCGTTGGGCTCGTGGTGGCAAGTGCGACGCTGGGGTCTTGAGATCGATTCCCAGGTCGGACATAGGTAAGGCACGTAGGTATAGCGGTCGGGTAGGTATAAGGTTTTTGGGTTTATCTGTGAAATTCTCAGTAGCAGCTCGGTGTTAGGATTTACGCCCGGTTACTGGCAAAAGGCTCGCCCCCTACTACATGGAACCTAAACATATCTAACTGTACGCGTACATTGGTGCACCTAATCCTTCGGGGAATATAGCCGCGATGGTATGTTATGTTATTAAAAAATAAAAATTGATAGCTAAGTTATGTGGATGTTACAAAGAGTTCACGTGTTTAGAAATTTTGGAACTGTAGACGATTACTCTTGGTTGCGGAATTTGTTTGAGTTACCGCGGCCCTTAGGAGGAACACAGATAGGTTTTAGTCAGTAAGAGTCTGACACTCCCTTCCGCTCAAGCCATTGAATGATTACTTAGACTAAAAAAAAGGACGACCATTTTTAACATTTCAACAATCAATGTATAGTTAATAGGTACCCACAATTTAGACCTACTTTCAACAAAATCACTAAATACATTTAGTGCCTAAACGTATTTAGAACATCATTGCATCCCTGACACATTGTTAGGTGACAGTGACAGAATGATAATTTTAACACGTTTAGCGCTAAATATATTTATTAATCCCCGACGCAAAAAGAGGGGTGTTATAAGTTTGACGTGTCTGTCTGTCTGTGGCATCATAGCTCCCGAACGGATGAAGCGATTTCAATTTAGTTTTTTTTGTATGAAAGGTGACTTATGTGCGAGTGTTCTTAGATATGTTTGATGAAAATCGGTTGAGCCGTTTAAAAGTTATGGGTGTGAAAGTGGGGAAGAACAACAAAAATGATTTGTCATGTGGGTTATTAAATTATTAGGAACCTATGTATTTACAGCTTAACAAAATCGACATTATAATAAGTATGTACCTATAAAAAGTATAAAATAAAAATTAAATTAAAAATTTAAAAAACCCCCTATAATTTTTATTTTTTGATTTTGTTGAAAGTAAGTCTAAGTATCACTTTAATGAATCCTGTTTGTTAGCAAGATCTTTGGGACATGGATATAAAAATGTTTGATGGATGGTTAGCGTTTAATTTTCGCCTGCAAAGGGCTCTACGTTCAATCTTTGAACTTCAAAGACAATTTCCACCGCGACTTTGAAAGTCACTATTAAAACAGGAAATAAAGTAGCTGATAAATAATGAACAATATTAAAAAATTGCCAGTAAAAGTAAAGTACATTTTGAACCGATTTCAAATAAAGGGAGATTCTTAATTTGCGTGCTTATATATATAGTTTTTTCTGTATGTTCTGCATATCTCCTTCATATTTTGACGGATTTGCAAAACTTGTTTAAAAGGTGAAGGGAGATAATTAGAGATTTCACTAAAATCGGTTTAGTAGTGTGGTTTATAAATTAAAATACCTGAAAAAAGAAAATGTCATACAGTAAATGCGTATTTTGCTTTCTTGTGACTCTTCAGCGGTATTTAACTTGTTGAAAGAGTGTTATTATTCTTCACGGATTTGGATGATAGGAAGAAGATACTAAAAATGCGAAAAAATATACATTAGACTACTGCCTTCAAAGACTAGAACGTGAAAAAAAACTTTAGGTTTGGAGATCGGTGGTAATACAAAACAACAAACAGAACCGAAACCGCAGTTGTTGTAAACGTTGACTTGACTTGACTAATTGGGCGGAAGATATACCTAAGAGCAAATACGCGAACTAAAAGCTCAATGAACTTTTTCGTTTATGTTGCACTTTAATACACATAGTTCGCATACTGAGGGCGACACATGGGCCAACTTAAGGAGAGTCACACACTGCCCCGCGCTACGTTCCGTGGTGCGTGGCGACTTAGCGCTGATACTGCACGGCAATACGTTTTCTGTATGTGTTGCTCTGAGTTTCCTATAAAACACAGTTACTTGCAAACAACATAGCACGCCCCCCGCGCTACGCTTTGTGATGCGGTGCAGTGTACAAATCGCCTAAAGATTGTAGAGCCATAACGCATCATCTATTGCTCACTGTTTCTGTACATCGCAAAGTTTACTGTCTCTTATAATTAAATGTTTGCTTTACAGAGCCATCTCGACAAGGACACCCTGGACTTGACAAGGAGTGAGCACCGCATTTTAGTGCTCCAGATTGCACTGAAATGCGCTGACATTTCCAATCCCTGCCGCTCATGGGACATCAGCGAGAAATGGAGCTACAAAGTGTGCGAGGAGTTCTTCCGACAGGGCGATTACGAACGACGCCTAAACCTGCCAATCACGGCCCTCTGTGATCGACGCTACAACTCCATACCAAAGATTCAGACAGGTAAACATAATCGTACATAATAAAGTTTACTAAATGTACATTATGCAATTTACTATTTATGATATTTTCAATAATTACAGGTTTCTTCAAATTTGTGGTGACTCCACTAATCACTGAATGGCACAGGTTCTTATCAAATGACCTGTCTCATCAGATGCTCTGTAACCTTCTGTATAACAAAAATAAGTGGGAGTCCTTGGTATGCCAGGAGGAAGAAGGGGACACTGAAATATCGGATGCAGATCTCGAGACCGACAACGAGTCGGAAAGCGCCAGGCTACTCCAGCCGTCGCGTAGGGCTTCGCTCAATCCTCTTAAGAAGAAGACTGGTGAACCGTTCCGACGGTTCTCTGTTCCGATAAACGTGTTCCATGAGCTCAGGTTAAAGAAACGGGAGAAAAAGAGCCGTGCTCCGGCTGTGGTAGACAAGCACGCACTTGCCCCACAGCCGGACACCTCGTCAATACCACCTCTCGCTCCCCGCGGGCCCTGCTCAAGCTCAAGCGAAGAGGCACATCATCTCAACTCAGATAACCTGCTACCTGATTCCACCATAGCCTCGATCACGACTCCCGACCAGGCCACACGCCTCAACGCTGTGTTCAAGGAAAGCGCCCTGCTCAGACAACAAAATTTGCCACCTTTGGCGTCAACTTCTTATGACCCCCCTGGGGCGCCAGATTCTGCGTCCGTGTCAGGTTACAGAGCGGATATACCAAAAGCTATGACAGAAATAGCTAAGAAAGACTCTAGATATAGCTATTTAGCCGCGAGAGATAATAAAAAGACTGATACCGATGACACCGACACGAGTGTGGAATATGAACCGCCGCGTAATGTACGCAAGGAAACCTCCGGGCGAAAGTTGAGCCGTAGGGAGTCGAGCGCAGTGGGAAGTCAGCTGCGCGACAACTTGACATCGATGCCGCTAGAGCTTGGCTCTGACCCGCTGCTGCAGCGTCGCAGGAAATCCATGCCCGCTGATGTGTTGCCATTCGGTGAGTTATTATGTACCTAACACAATTTTAATTTATTACTAATGTTAACTTTAAAGTTCTCAAGTTCATTATATTAAAAAAAAAAAAAATGTTACAGCTCCCAAAGAGAAGAAAGTTCGTGAGGTGCCAACGACCCTGCCGCAGTTCCTGCGTCGCACCTTCTCTGGGAAGGACTCGTGGTCCAAGCGACGTGGGTCGGCCCCATTGCCAGTGGCGCCCTCCGAGCTGCCAGGGCTCGCTTCGCTCGGGTCCCTGCGCCACAGCGTGAACGGGGGCCGCAGGAAGCCTAGTCTTACACTAACTTGCCAACAATGGTTTGCCAAAGCTACGTATGGGGGTCAGGAACACACGCTCCAACAGTTCCCACGCAGGAGCTCACTGCCCGTTGAGGTGATGACAGGTGCTCTATAGCTTAGCGGCTTTTTATATTTTTCTTTTGCATGTCTATACAACTTTATTTTATCACAGGGGTATGATTTACTTCAAGATGCCGTTTGAATTCTTACTTTGTTTTAATAAACTGCAAAATTGTTTTTAGTTGCTCTCGCAGTTTTAATTTGCAACTAATGAATATATTTTAACGCGTGCTTGCTGTTCATGACAGAAGCACGTACAGTGATGCGTGAGGGAAGGGTATCAAAACAGTACTAAGTACGAAATCACCGTTTTTATTTTGCTTTTTTAACCCGTCCCGTGCCAATGCATTTATTACACTGTTTGAAATACACAATACCTAGAGCATTATGATACTAGTGAGGTAAGTTGATCATTACAGTCAAGTCTCGATTGCAGCCCGAGCTGAAGGCGAGGACGTAATGGAGCCGAAAGTGTCATGATAACACACTCACGTGTTTCATACGACGTTTTTCAACACACTTGTTAGAAAAAAAAACAAAGATTCGTGGAAAATAGTTTTTAATTCTCTTAACTTGTAAGTTCAAAAACTGACGGTGTTAACCCCCGTGGTTGACTGACAAAGCCACCAAACTGCCAAATATAATTTGTGTGTTCATCACATTTAATTCATTAACGTACGGAGTTCATTATTCATTAAATATATAGTCTTGAAAGCAATCAAAACTCTTCGAGATTAAAATAAACCAATAACGCACTAGTCCTGTAATATAATATAAAAGCACGAGTGCGTAATTAGATACATCAGCAAGTGTGTTGAAAACATGTCGTATTTAAGCTCTTAATTAAAGTCACATCTTATATTTTCCAGGCATTTCCACACACTAATTCCGGTGACGACACATAATATTGGCTTGAGCCTCTAGAGGCTCGCCACTATGACTCATCAGACGTCGATGAATCAGGACTTTCTAATATAAACTATGACGCTGATGAGGAGGACGTCGATGACGACTCCTCGTATGACGAGGACTACACCAGCCAGTTCCACGAGAATGTAGTTCTCGGGGAACTGGACGACACTTCCGAAGAAAGTGACAAAGAAAAACAAAATCCCGGCGAGGACGATCAAAATGTAGTCATTGATCGCCCGTTCGTCGGTAGTCACCGTGCGTCGACCATGTAAACGATCTCTTGCGGATGCAAGAGGGATGTTAGGATCTAACATCCCTCTCTCATCTCTATAAATAAATCTATCCCGCAGAAGTGTGTATAAGAGTGAAACTAGTTAATGGAAGAATGAACTAAATGACATCCCATTTAGTCAACTAAGTGTATTAGTTTTCTAAATGGGATAGTGAACTAAAAGGGATAGTGAACTAAATGGAATAGTGAACTGAATTGAATAGTGAACTAAACGGGATAGTGAACTAAATGGAATAGTGAAATAAATGGAATAGTGAACTAAATGGGATAGTGAACTAAATGAGTTCTGAACTAAATGGAATGTGAACTATGAACCCCAGATTTTTTGAGGGCGTCTCAGTGAATTCAGACTTTCCGGACACAATAGCCGGCGTTAATGTAACATACTGAATAAAAATTATTATGATATTTGTGTAGACCGTCAAATTTGTGATTATCATAAATTAATGCTTACAAAATTCACTTTTCAACCGTTCTAACTAGATAAATATTATCTAGTATAATATTTGTAAAGGATCTTGTAGAGTGCTATCTCGTTTCATAGCGCGAAATATTATTTGCTTTATTATGATGATGATGTAGTAGTAGAGCTCTTTGTGAACGAGCTCGCCCGGGGAAGTACTACCACCATACCTATTTCTGCCGCAAAGCAGCGTTGCTGTGTTCCGGTTTGAAGGGTATGGGAGCCGGTGTAATTACAGGCACATGAGACATTTCAACTTTGTCTCTGGGATGGCAACGCATTTGCAAGACTTCTGGTATTGCAAATGTCTATAAACAGCTTGCCATCCAAAGAAATAAAAAAAAAATGTAAATACAAATTAAATTTTGTTTGCAATAGATAGTGAAACGATATGTGTCATAGGTAATAGTGCATAAGTAAATAATTTGGTCAAAACATTAATTTATGATAATCATGAAATGTAATCTTTGAAATAGCCAAAAAAAAATACAAAAAGCCCTTACAAAAAAAAATAGGTAAAATAGTGTGAATTCTTTCTCGCTCCATTGCGCTATAAATGCCCAACAATATGAACATTATGTTACTTTGCGCACTGGAAAGTCAAACAGTTCTCACTCAAAGATGTCGCATAGCTCAAATGCTTTTTAGAAATAATAATTTCTCGACGTTCTCCGGAACTGTGGAGACATTACATAAATTATAATAATGGATATTAAATCTATGATTCAGTTAGTTAGTTCTCAAAAGTATAGCATTTTTAAGGCGAATGCTGGAAGCTGGTTTTACGCCTTTTTACAATTAGATGCTGCGTACCAGTATTAAACTGCTTAAATATGATCAATATTTTGCAAAGCCACAGTACAAATATTTTCACACATTTTTTTTTTAATGTTTAGGTAATTATTTAATGAATTCGTTTTTAATATTTTGTCTCATAGGTTAAACAAATCAATTTTATTGTACAATTTATGTTTCGCCTAATATTTAGAAAGTACATTATACCAAAAAATATGCTTGTTTTTTAAATATGGTTGAAACGTATGTATATTACGCAAGGAGCAGAGTCTCATAATCAATAAATTCGCATAGTATTTCGAGTAAAATAGTCATAGAATGTAAGTACTTAGTAGTTTTTAAGAGGAAACATGATGGCAAGGGTAGTCGCTCTTTTTGAGTGAAAACATGAAAATGTTTATGATGGAGTACGAATGATGGAATGATCAGTATTATATGGGGACAGTGTAGAAGCCGTAACTGTTGGTCGCTTACATTAGGTCAACACGGAAAATAAGCCATGTATATAATGTCAAAATTGTATCACTTAGTCGTAGTGATGTAGGAAATACAGTATAGGTGATGTAGGTGCAACACGATTGCGCCTACCAGTGTACCTGATCTGCGGTACAAGTTTAATCCTTTCGATATGTAAATAATACAATTTTTTGATTCACTCATATAGCTTAGATATATGATAACACTATAGTAAATCTAGTGCAATGTAAAATGCACGGTCTTATGTAATATATTATATACGACTTGTAGAAACTTAAGTGATTTTTAGTATTATAATGATTGATATTCATAGTTATAATGATAAATGTGAAATTAATAATCATATTAGAGCGACCTGTAAAGATAAAAATGTAAGTTTGTGTAAATAAATGAAATTAATGATAATTATAATTATGCGATCAACAGCATAGCGGCTTGGTGTGGACAATTCTTGAAATATTTTACTAAAAAGTATTCAATATTTTTTTTTTGTTGTAACGTTGATTTGTATATTATGTTTATTTTAAAGATATTATTAGTAAGCCAGCTTTATGGTTATTTCGACATTGAATTGACTTTTTCGGAATTATTTTTAGAAATCTTTTTTTGTTGTTGTAATGTTAGGTTTATTGTTCCAAAGATCTTTCATGGTTGTCCACGTCGTGTATTGGCGCAGTGACCCGTGCCATTCCTGTCACAACTCAGGTTTGTAACCGCTAGGGCGGTAGATAACACCGACAAAGGTTCAAGGTTGGTTGCTGAATTTTCAGCACTAAATCAGTAGTGTGAAGATTCATTTCTGCGAACTCATTGGTGTTAAGAATGCGTATTCGTCGTGTTGCGGCAGGCCCGTAATGCTTGTGGTCACACTAGAGGTCACGTTGCTTTAAGCAAAAATGATTTAATTTATAAGTTTGACGTAGATGCTAGCGACGGCTGAGCGTACCGAGCTGACTGATGTCGAAGACACGAGCTATACAATTGTCAAACGACTGCACTGAAATAACATCTGGAATCTAAATACATCAAAGTAATCCGAGAAATAGAGTCAAATCGTTTCCAAATGTTCTTAATTTGAATCGGGTTTCGCGAGTGTGTGTAGGTTGGACGAGCACGTCAACATTGTTGCTGTTGCGTGAAGACAACTTTACGCACACAGAAACAAAGTGCAAGTGCATCTATCACACACAGTTAAGACCACGACACGTACATTGGACGGTACAGAAGTGCATACAGCAGTTTCATCGCAGCCGTCGTTTAATCGTAAATAAAATGTGTCAGCGCTGGTTCGCTGACTAGTCTGTACTCCCAAGAGTTAGGAGCAATCTAGTTATGTTAGGAAAGTATTTTAGTGTAGCGTTAGAGAGTAACAGAGAGGTCAGATATTAAATCAAATGAAGACTTTTGTCGGTTTAAAATCTTGAGTGATTCTGAGCGTAGCTCATGAATAATATTTTTGTATACTTTCTCTAAAGTCATCAGTCGATGGCTTTGGAAAGGTGAAGTACTCTTAATTTAAATTTAAAGGTGGTAGGTTAAGTGAACATCACGATGGTAAGCGATGACAAATCAAGTCAGTCTCTCCAAGGGATGAATCGCGTAGGTTTGATAACGTAGGATTTTTTCATACTACAACGACCTCTAGTGACCAAGAGCCGAAAGTTGAAAGTTCTCTTTTATATGAAAACGAAAAGTGTGTGTTCGCTAATGTTGAAGTGTTAATTTATTTTGTGATTGTACCCCGCGTCGATTTCTGGACGAAGTAACATGTTGGATGTACCAGGGTTTGTCGATAGATTATTCTCTGTAATAATAATATGAATGAATTGACCAGCAATTTAAGAAGACGTATGAAGCTATTACTTGATCTTGGTTCTTTGCTGAAAAGATACCTATATATAACGGCTATGTATCGTCACTTCAACGTAATTGTTAGTTGTTAAGATAGCGTTAAAATCGATGTTATGTATTTTGTTCAATAGTTTACTGCCAAGCCCGCTGGGATACGTTTCTCTCGATAATCTTGCATAATAAGGTAAATAGTACCTACACAAGGAAGTACAAGAAGTTCTGTTGCGTGGAAGTTCTGTTCATGCACAATATATATTGCAATACCTATGTACGTAGAAAGTAGTTGATTCACGAAGTTTATTAAAATGTACAAAGCGTATCTACAGCGGGTTTTTTTTCTGAAGTCTTAATGTACCTTTTAGCAAATAGATTGAAAAAATAATGTGCTCAAGAATAACTTCACTAGTATTATTAAGAAGGGACTTTTCCTTCAATCTTTTAATTGCACAAGATTAATTTATATGTGAATTTTCTTTGTAAATGCTCCAAGCGTCGGCTTGTGAGCTGTAGTAGGCTTTTAATTTGTAACTAGTCTTTTATCATTTATACAGCTCAATATTAATTGTATGATTACTCTCTATAAATTATTATTGATGTCTAAAATCTGTGTTTATGATGAATACAGTACGACACTTCAAATATGCGAATGTTCCGGTACGAATAGTGCTCATTGTGAGAAACACACGCATATTCGTCGTGTTGCTGTAACGTAGTTTCAGTGTTCGAACGAATAATATATCAGTATGCGATAGCGACATCAGTAGTTTGTTCTGCTGTAGGTAATTATGTCCTTTCCGATTAAGAAGATGGTAGAGCGTTTGATAAAAAAAAAAATACGCTCATGAAAAGTAAATACAAGAAGGTTAATTACGACTCCTAACACGAGTCGCGGTACGAGCCTATCTCAGAACAGACTACTTAAGATGCGCCATTAAATTTATATAGTAATGTGGATTTAAATGTTTGATGTTAGGTAATAATTTAAATAGATTAGTATAATCGTTTTTGACGCCGCCACGGCTATGATATAATAGCAATTTAGTTTATGATGTTTTAAACTATCTGGTTAGTAATGTTCTTTAGCTCCCACTAGTGGTCCGAGCCGGGTCTGTAGTAGCTTTGGTATACAGTTCAACTACAGTTTATTATTCTGGTATCAAGGGATCATTAGTAAATTGTAAGAATGATGATAATACAAGAAACTCAGAACATTCTGTGGTTCAACTGTACACGACTGAATTTTGTCATTTTAAACTATGGTGTTCTATTAGGTGACATATTTTATCTAAGTGACAGATATTTAAGTGGCCAGGGCAACAGACTAAAATATAGATACTACCTGCGTCTGTATTTCCGAACGCATTCATTCCTAAGATCTTCAAAGTTAGAGGGAACAGTCTTCTTCTGGGTAAGCTCACTCCATCGTAGACTTTGTCTATGTCACCTCTGACCAAGACTAGAGTCAAGAGCTTACCCATCTCGAATAAAATAAAAATAGATTCTAGTTCTAGTTTCGTCTTGTTGGCCTGGCCTCAATTAAATTATTTGAAGTTTGTATTTAAATGTCACAAATAAAAATATAAAACCAACAAAAAAAGTTTTTTGATTCATCTGAAGTGTTAAGTAGTTGAGTATACAGCAGAGCGTGGATTATCCGAACTAATTGGGGGACATGGGTGTTCGAAAAACCAGTTTTTTCGGATAACCGAACTTTATTGATTCGGGCATACTTATTGAGTTATATGCCTTAATGATAAATAGGAATTAAACAAAAAAAGTGCAGACAGTCTTGTAATAAAACATGTAGCCTATGCAGGCACAAGTACATTGACGCTTAAAAACTCTTCAATCTTCGTCTGCCGAAGCAAGCCTACCCGCTAGAAGGGCGGATAGTTCGGATAAGCGATCATTCGATTGATCGACGTTCGGATAATCCACGCTCCACTGTAATAGTAACTGTAAATCAGTAAAGTAATATTCTGTATCCACATATTTATCTATTTGCTTACAAAATTAATAATACATGTTCAAAAATGATCGTAGATTCTTAATAGAAGAATATTGAGTGTAAACCACTTAAGTACGCGTATTGAAAACCCTGCTATATAGCTCAAAATATCACTATGTAATCTTGTACTAACACAATGGAAATGTTGAATTGATTTCGGATTTCACAACTGCACTGTAATAATATGTATTACCATCGAGTATGCAACATTACAAACTGATCTAACTAAATATGTGAACCTATTAGGATGTTCTAATACTGTATGTAATAGATGTTGTACTTAAAATTTGTTTTCGAAATAAATGTTTTTTTTTTTCATTTGTTTTGTTTTTCATTCCCTTTTTTATTTAAAATGATGATAAAAAAATTTTCAACACACTTGGTCGTTGTAAACAAATAAAAAATAATTATTGTTTTTGGGGCACAAACCTGTAATACTTCACTTTTGGTTCCTACGGGCCGCTTGTAAAAGTTGTTGACACCTTGTAAGAAAAGATGTGTGTCACTCATATATTCAAATATCAATGAATTATTAAAATAGTTTATTTCACTCAAGTGTGTTGAAAAACTTAGTATGACACGTGTGAGCATTTGTCATTACGCTCTTGGGTCTATTACGCCCTTGCTTTCGGCCCGGGTTGCGATTTACCTCGACCGTAATGACAAACTTACCTCACTAGTACCTATCATTACGTACCTACCTACTACTTTTCAAACAGAGTACATAGTATTAGTAACAGGTTTTCATATCTTTTTTCAATTTGTTTTTGACTTATGTGGAATAAACTGTCACCTTTCCGTTACTATGTTAAATGAACTTTTGTTTTATTAAAATGCTTTCGATCAAAATGAGCTTTTAAATTTACTGTCAAGGAGATTTTCCTTTTCGATTTTACAAATTATTTTTGATATTTTAAAAATAAGGGAGTCTCAAGACTGTAGTTCATATAACCTATACAAAATTTAAACAATACGTAGATACTATGTAACTCTTTGTAGTGTATTTCTATGGTACCCGCGTGGTACCTATTCTTGTCCCACCTATTGTATATATGACTATTGTCAAAGATCGGTGTTTACTCGATGTGTACTATGTTTTGATGTTAATATAAATGTACCCTGAATCGTTGTTTTATTTACCATTTACCTCCTGACTCTTGCTAATAATAAAATCTTAATTAGTCTTGAAATATTAGGTTCAAACCTAAGTACCTAGTACCTATAATTCGTCATTGAGGCCCTGGTTTTAAAAACACTCACAAAAATTCTTTATTAGGCTCATCGCTCATTATAGCAGGACAGCTCCGATACAGCAAATAATTTGCCGTTCAAGTTAGAGCTCTAAAAGTACGTGTTAAAGTACTTTTTATAATGACAAGATAAAAAGGTGACAGCTAGCTGGTGGCGTGCTGTCGTTTGACGGTTGGAGGTTCACAGACAATTGTCTTTACACTGCCAAGTCGCAGTGATGCTATTGTAATTAACGATGACTATTATTATGCATAAATTACATAATTTAGGATTCAAGAGCAGAAATGATTACAAAAGAACAATTATCTTACACGTTCAATAACAAAACCAAAATTACAAAGCAATAACCTTACTGAACTAGGCTTTTACATAACCAACGAAAAATGAAACGCCAATCAGTTATACAAGCAATAAGTCATGACCATTACAGGTAATTCAAATAATAATTGCAACAAATCGCGCCGACTACCAACTATTCCTAAGCAAAAGCCAACGAGCAAATGACAGATATCTGACACACACCGCCTTTCATAGATCTATCATAAACAACGTCTTATAACATAAAAAAGTTCCCTAAATATTATTATCATAATCCATTCAGTGCGGATAACGCGCACGCAAACGTCAGAAAAACGCACATGCGCGTTGCTCGCACTGAATAGATTGACAGTCGCAAAAGCGACTTCAGGGCATGCGTCTGAGCTGGATTCCCAGGTCTGTCAAAGAGTTATTGGGGTTTCAAAATTGTATTAAGAATTACTCGGCAACCCGGAGTATGAAAGTTGGTGACGTGACACCCCCGTGTCGAGGGCAGCACGTCAAGCCGTGGTTCCTACGTTTGTTCTCACCAGTTGAATCTTCGTCCCAGCGGTAAAATTGTCATCCCATCGGTTAATGAGCCTGCCGGGGCTGCGGGTTGTTCGCAAGAGATACCGCGCCCCCGGAACGCAAAGGGCACATGAAGGAACATAGACGGGTTTTAGTCAGTAAAAGTCTGACACCCCCCCCGCCCCGCCCAGGGCGGGGGAAGTTATTTGATGATTTCCCGTCTTAAAAAATAAAAATCGGTTAATGAGAGTGAGGGAAGAGGGAGTGCACCTGTGTTTACGTACACTTTTAAGCATAGGTAATAAAATCCACTGCATATGTACTTGGACAGTTTCCAAATTTGCAATGTGATTAGCCACTGTGACCGAAAATTTACTCGTATTATGCGATTTGCTTGTCTATCCGTCACGGTTGCTTATTTCAGAAACTCTAGCTGTTACAAATATTTAGGTAATGCTTGGCTGAGCCATGTGGGCCTTTTACTGCAAGAGGAAAAAACAGGTTTCAGAAGTCAACGTAATCATGTCAGGACTTCGTTTAATCTAAAGATACTAATATAACGAAGCTGAAGAGTTCTTTGATTGTTTAAGCTAGCTTATCTCTGAAACTACAGGGTGTCTGGTGGCAGATTTATGTTTTTAAAAGCTAATAAAAGAAAAACTTATGAACTTATGGTTTTATTAACTAATTCAGTAAATACATGAATAATGCGGATTTTACTTTTTAAAAATTACTTCAACCAAATGATGTCCATTTAGATGTACACACTGTTTAAAACGGTCCATCATATTACGGGCTACGCGCTGCAATCAGCTCGGCTGGATTTGCTTAATTGCATTGCGGATATTTTCCTTTAACTGCACAATAGACAGAGGATTATTGGCATAAACTTTGCTTTTGAGATAGCTCCCATAAAAAAAGTCCATTCGAGTTTAATCTGGTGACCTTAGTGGCCACGGGATGTCTCCAAAGCGGCTCATCAATTTATGCGAAAATTTTTGACGAAGTAAAGCAATAGACGTCCTGGCTGTATGCGGAGCCGCCCCATCTTGCTGAAACCACGTGTGCGTCGAGTAGGATGGATGTGCTCGCAAATTTGGTAAAAAATATTCAGTAATCATAAGTCCATAGCTTTCACTGTAGACATTTAAAGCATGGCCCGGAATTTTTTTAAAAAAAACGAGATTTCTTGAACGTTTTCGTTTTCGTTTGTGGAGCTTGATGCTCTGCTAGGTCCCAGCTGAGGCTTGTTTAAAGCAGAAGATGTCTGGCGGAACCTTTGCATCCACGATTTAATCAAATTAAACCTTAATCTGTCGGTTAATTACCGGATATTGTAGTGGGAACAAAAATGTAAGCGCGCAGTCACGTTAGAATCATCACTCTTAAAAAACGACTCAATAGCGTATGCACGTTGCTGCTCCGACCACTCCGGCATTGTGACTAACAAATCCGCGTTCATGGAGCGTCGAATGACACCAGTCTCCCTCTGCACCGTTAATAACTTTTTTAGATATACCCTTTCAAAAACATAAATCTGCCACCAGACACCCTGTACTAAGTTGGATTGGATAATATATTATTTTAGAATATCATAAACAGATTCATGAGATAATAGGTATATGTAGGTATAAGCTATCTATCATCACACCACGTTACACTTTACGCGGGTGGAATAATCAACGCAGACAAAGTCGCGGCCAGAAGCTAGTACCTATTAGACACAAATAACCATAAATAAATATACCAAACCCGCCAAATAAAAAAAAATAAAAAAGATTTTTATTGTTTTTGGCAACCGGTGTGAGAGATATTAAGGACCAAAATTTTATTAAAATTAAAATGATTTGATTTTGAGAAAACCCTTTATAAAAGAGAGACAAAAAGCAATCTTCTTGAAGTTTAGTTTTTCCGTTTCAGCTAGGGAGAATCTAACTAAAATATATGCAGTAAAAACATAGAGATGTCGATACCTACTTTTACTAGTAGGTACCTAGATACAAACCGACTGACCCGTTGGTCTCGTGGTCGCAAGCACGACTGCTGAGGAAGGGGTCCCGGGTTCGATTTCCAGGTCGGGCAAAAAGTGTTATTGGGTTTTTCCATAAGGAATTTCTCAGTAGCAGCCCGGAGTTTGGAAGTTGGTGGTGTGACACCCCCGTGCCTCGGAAAGCACGTAAAGCCGTTGGTCCTGCGCCTGATCTGTCTCCGGTCGTGTCGGATTGCCGTCCCATCGGGCTATGAGAGTTAGGGAAGAGGGAGTGCACCTGTGTTTGCGCACACACTTGTGCACTACACTATCTCCTGCGTACGAGGCTAGTCTGCATTAAGATTAGCCACCGTGGCCGGAATTGGTCTGGCGTCTGGAGAATTTCATTTTTTATTTTACCTTGATACTGTGGTCGCTCTTTCGATGTGACCACGATACCGTGGCGTACACACATAAAGGGCTCCAAATTATATATAATTTAAAAATCAGCCCGTTTAAAAGCATTTATTGCATTTAACTATGATGTATTTGGCTCGAAGATGGCCAAACAAGTGCCATATTATTATACAAGGTGTTGATTTGCATCCTCGTCAAGTTTTAGGAGCTTGTCATAAAAAAATAGAAGTAATCAAATATAATTACGATACCTGGCTAATATCTAATAAATACTTGTTTTTTTAGTTGCAACTATCAAATAACAGTATTCCAGAATACTCCTCTTGCAAAATTCAGAATCGCCTAGTTGCGTAGGTATGCGGTAGGCAGAGTTGTCGTGCGGCAATATCAATGTGTGCATAGCGCCTAAATCCTCTGGCGAGATGGCTAGTTCGAATTTGAAAATCACGGCAAAAAGTAAACTATTTTATTATTGATTCGTGTTAAGAATCAGGAGCATAGTTAACTCCTTGAAGTTGACGAGAATGCAAATCAACGCCTTGTATAAAAAACTGTTTCATTTCGATTACATTTGAATTCCTATAAGGAAAAAATGATATGATGTAAATTCCTGTAAGGAATTCGACAAAACAATCGATTCCAATTGTCAATTAATTCGAATGAAACCTCGAAACATGTCTTTGTGGAAAGATTCTTTTCATTTTTTTGGCCCATTTTTGTACAATAGAAAACTAAGATTATATAAGTTAAACTATTTTAGCTGTAAAAAATCTATAATTAATTTCTTACAACCCATGTCTTATGCACAGACAGAAGATTTACTTGTATAACCATTCAATTACCTATTATCAAAAATGAAAGAACTCAAGACAAAAATTCGAATACTCAAAATCAGACACAATATACGAAACATGGACAGTACAACCCATTGATGTACGTTAGTTCCCCCTTCATCCCTTTTGTAAATAACCGGTCAAGTGCGAGTCGGACTCGCGCACAAAGGGTTCCGTATCTCTGTACAATATTTAATAGGCTTCACACACAAAAACACGTAGCATTGAGGAGCTTTCATTTTCAACTTTGTTTTATTTTTAAAAAAATAGTGTCCGTGGAGTTTTTTGTTCGTTTTTCTTCATAGTGGTTTTCCATATTAAGGAACGAGGACTAGGCTGTTTGGCCTTTTTAGGACTTGGACTAGGCTTTAAGAGATTTCCCGAGGTGGCGGCGCGTAGTGTTCCACGCGCGCCCCTCTTTGACGTCGCGGGGGGAGTGAAACACCTCACCCCCCCCTAGACCTTTTTTTTTTTTTTTTTTTTTTTTTTTTTTTTTTTTTTTTTTTTTTTTTTTTTTATAGACGGGAAATCATCAAATAACTTCCCCCGCCCTGGGCGGGGCGGGAGGGAGTGTCAGACTTTTACTGACTAAAACCCGTCTATGTTCCTTCATGTGCCCTTTGCGTTCCGGGGGCGCGGTATCTCTTTCGAACAACCCGCAGCCCCGGCAGGCATCGGCCCTCAGTGGCCCCATCCAATTTTGCTGACATCTCTTTGAGGCGCGCGTGGAACACGAACGCGCCGTCGACACGGCCTGTCGCTAGTGAACGTACGGACGGTGAGCTACCCATTGCTCACCGTCCACAGACCCGCGTCTACGGTGGCCGGGAGTCGTCACGTGGCTCCCGACGCCCGGATCGTCTACCGCGGCGGCCGCTGGGACGGGGGACCCTCCTTTCCCTCTCCCGTCCCGCCGCCTCCTTCTCTAGCATTACAGCTTCGCAGAAGGAGGCGACTGCTTCCCATTCCCCCTCGCTCCGGACCATGCCCTGAACCAGTGCCGGACGCGAGAGGGCGCCGCCGCCGATGGCCGCCTCGAGGACTCGGCGGTGCTCAGCCCAAGCAGGGCACACCACCAAAGTATGCTCCACCGTGTCCTCGGGGCGATCCTCACAATGGTGACACCCGGGCGATTCCTCCCGCCCGATGAGGTGCAGGAACCTCCCGAAACATCCGTGTCCGGTGAGGACCTGCGTCAGGCGGTAGGTGAGGGCGCCGTGGCGCCGCTCCAGCCACTCCTCAAAGAGGGGACTTACCGCCTCAATCGAGGCGTGCCCTGCACGAGGCTGCGACAGTCGCTCTCTCCATGTCGCCATGAGATCGAGCCGGAGTTCCGTCCGCTGGGCGGCAATTTGCCGCGGCAGCGGAGTTTCCCCCCGGCCCAGTGCCTCCGCGCGCCACTCGTGTAGGCGCGCGAGGACCAGCGCCTCCAGATCCCATGGCGGCAATCCGGCAAGGAGGCTCGCTGCCTCGCCGGAGATCGTGCGGTATCCGCGGATGACCCTTATGGCGATCACCCGCTGGGACGCGTTCAGGTAGTGGGCGGCAAGCCGCCTCAAGCCCCGCGCCCACACCGGGGCCCCGTAAAGGGCCATCGAACGCACGACCCCGGCGTAGAGCCTCCGGCAGGAGGCGTTTGGCCCCCTCAAATTGGGCAAGAGCCGCTTAAGAGCGGCCGACGCCCGTGCCAACTTGGGAGCCAAACGTCGGAAATGTTCCACGAAGTTCCATCGGTTGTCGAGGACAAGTCCCAGGTACTTCATCGTCGACCCGACGCCGACGGAAACCCCTCCTACCGTGATTTGGAATCCCGACGGTGGCGCGTTCCGAGGCCCATGAAAACACAGGACCTCGGACTTGTGCAAGGCCACCTCGAGACCCAGTTGCCGGATCCTCTCAACGACTGTCGCAACCCCGCGTGTCATAAGGTCGGCCGCCGCCTCGTGCGACCTCCCCTGCGCCAGGACCAGTGTGTCGTCCGCGTAGCACACTACGCTGGCGCCCTCGGGGAGGTCAGCACGTAGCACCCAGTCGTAGCCGATGTTCCACAGGAGCGGCCCCAGCCACAGAAAGAGTGATTGCGGGCACCTGTCTAGAATGGGGCCGGACCTTGCGGACTGCCAGTTCGGCTTCCGCAGGGGGCGCTCTACGGTGGATGCCATCATGCGCGTCAGAGCTCTCTCGACGGGGGATGCTGTATCCCGGGGCGGGGTTGTGTTGGCGGTGTCGTTGGACATCGCCAACGCGTTTAACTCCCTGCCCTGGTCCTGCATTAGGGAGGCACTCCGGTACCACCGGGTGCCGAACTACCTCCGTCGGGTGGTCGGGGCCTATCTGTGTGATAGAGCCGTGATCTACCCCCTAGACCTGAGGAGGCGCGTACGTTCCCGAGATCCCCGGCGTAAGTATGACAAGGGAACACCGGGGTGGTTTTTAGTCAGTAAGAGTCTGACAGACCCCACCGCCCCACCCAGGGCGGTGGACATCCATGAGGATTTTCCACCACGGCAACAAAAACAAAAAAAAAAAAGGCTTTAAGAGATTTAACTTTATGACTAACTGATCGAATCGTTGACAGTTCTAAAATGCCTGTAATTGGTCTAATTGATGGTTGAATGCCGTGGTACACGTGGTCACGTATTGTGGCCAAATACTATTAAATTAAACACACTATGTAAAAATTTCACTCATGAACCTGAATCGGTTCATGAGATACAACCCGCTGACAGACAGACAGACAACAGAGGCTTAATAGCAGGGTCCCGTTTTCACACTTCGTGCACGGAACCCTAATGAAACAGAGAGGGTGAAGCCGATCGATAAGCGAACCCTCCCAGACGAGCACCATTGTAAAGTACACTCCACACAACACTCGCCCTTAGCAATGATCTCACATGTCTGTATTAATCCACATGCTATACGAGAAAGTCCGTCTGGCACAGTTCCAATTATTACACCCGATGCCCAATTGCATTATCTATTGTACGGTCAGCAACGAAAGAAGATTAACATTTCAGATTTTTTTATCCTTATTAATCATATTCATTAGGTAACGTATCTCGGGATCCTAGGGTCCCGGACCTTTGGAAGGCGTACGAGGAGCCGAAGCCAAATCGCTTTACAATGAAATGGAACACCAGCCGACAATTATCCCTGTTTGCACTATGCAAATGCACCCAAGGACAATCGCCGGCTGGCGCAGGACTATTGCAGAATATGGAAACAAAAAATAGGGCTATGGGTTTGGGTGGCTTAAAGTAGCCTACCTATATGTTATTCCGCACTATTATCTACCTCAGTGCCAAATATCATTTAGATCCGATCAGCTGTTTGAGTGTGAAGAAGATTCAAACAAACTTTCGCCTTTACAATATTAGTGTGATTATTGAACACAATAAATATCAAAGGAAATACAAAATGAACTCTTAGATATTGCCTAAAATTCTGAATAGCAGTGAATTGTGTTATTTTGTGTCTATATGATAAGTAAAGGTAACATTGTTAATCGACTTCTGTTGCCGACCGTACGTAGCACCTGTACGCGGTTTCATCCGTGTGATTTTGTTTTCCTTCGTTTTCTTACTTCTTTGGTTAGGTACTGTTCCGCTCCCGTGTGTCGTGGCGTGATGTTATACAATGTTTTACTTTTGATTTTCCATAACTCCTGAGATCATGTATAATAATGTAAAGGCATTGTTTTTTTTTTATTTTGGTAAAGGATTTGATCATATTTTTGCAAAAGGACTTGTTTTTTTGTTTTACTTATTTTTTGTATTTTTTTAAATGAATAAAGAAAAATTAAAAAAAAAAAACTAGTTTCCTTTGTTCTTATAACACGTATTTAATACCTATGACTGCCTTTTATTTAAACAGGCTTAATTTTTCTTTTTTTTTAATCGTAAAGATAACATTTTTATTTGCCATTTGATTCTTTGACTTGGTCTTATTATTACCATATAATATTATGGTGTATTATTTATAGCATAAGAATCTGGCTATCATAATACACAAAAAAACATATAATACTCTAGTATACAGCTGCACTTGGTTTCACTGGAAGCCGCACATCATCATCTGCCGAACGCAGTCGAACCGGATGCAGCTGAATATCAGTATTTTACATGGAGCGACTGCCTATCAGACCTCCACAACCCAGTAATGGGTAATACGATACTCTTGGTAAGACTGGTTGTCAGACTTTCTGGCTTCTGACTAACAGTAACGACTGTCAAAGATCTACAAATGACAGCCGGGACCAACGGCTTTACGTGCTTTCCGAGGCACGGAGGAAACTCGCTATGGTAAATGATCACCCATCCACAGACCAACCACGGCAAGCGTGGCTTAACCCGGAAGATCGGTCTATGCGGCTGTAATTATTTAGCCACGAGCTCCTCCTTCATTGGAAGCCGCACATGGTTGGAAAAGCCAGGAACATGATGACTACACGAGCATTTACACTAAGTAAATCAACAGATTTCAGTATTACTGTGTTCCGGTTTGAAGGGTATGGGTGCCGGTGTAATTGCAGGCACATGAGACTTTTCAACTTTGGCTCTGGGATGGCAACACATTTGCCAGACCTCTGGTACTGCAGATGTCTATAGATAGCGGTGACCACTTAACATGAGGTGGGCCATCGGCGTCGGCTTGTTTGCCATCAAAGAAAAAAAAAGATTCTTTATTTAATATGAATTTTAATTTGTACTGTAGGGGCTTAAGTTCCATGAGCCAAATGAAAACTCTTTTGAGATTTGTACTATGAGTTGGATGCCGTTTTAGATATATTTAGAGTGAAGTAGCTGTCAATAAGTCAACGTCTAAGAATAAATAAAATATAATAAAAACATAAAATATATTAATAGATATTGATTACGTGAATAAACGAGCGTTGAAGTTATAACACGTTTAAATAAGTAGTGTTAAATCCCTCCACTGCCACCGGTACAGAACTTAAACCTCTAGTTAAAAACTAAATCTGAGTTAAGTTTTTGGTCCTTAGTAGCACTGTTTTTTTATAAGTCAACAAAAATTTTACAAGCGAACTCAACCTGCGCGCTCCCAAATAAAGAAAAAGCTTGAAAAATTAAAACATAATTATTTTTCCTGCCAAAGTTTCTTCGGAGTGAGAGGTCGTCACTCGATGAGCATAATAGCAGTAGTGTTATTTGTCAAATTGGAAATTGATTTTGGGCTGTGGATTCAAAAGCTGGTAAAACAAGAGCTTTTTTGAATTCTGTACCACAAGAGATAAATTAATTGGGAATGAAACATTCCATTTTAGGAGTTATTTATTTATTTATTGACTTACCAACGACTTATTCACTAAATCATTACATTGATATCTATTTAGCAGCTTTGCGGTGGATTCGTCACTTATAGGTGTGCACAGCATTTGTACAATCATTTAATCATAATAAAAAATTATAAAAAATACATTCAAAACATCATTATATCATTTAAATAGGAATACAAAACCGATTATAAATTAAAACTATAAAAATAACAAATAAAACAATAAATCAGAAGACATTACAGTAGTCATTATTAAAAATTAATAGAATACTTAGATTAGAATTGTGGGTTAAATAATTAAATTAAATTAAAATGTAGGTACATTATTAAATACGTTGAAAGGAGTCACACAAATACACAAATTAACATTTTGTAACAGAAATAAACAAACAGATCGATCAAGAACTGATTACGTGTCGTTTGAATTCATTCAGACTGTTCAAAAATATGTCCAAGTTGTTAGTACAAGTTATACACCAATTAACATGAAATTTTTCATAATGTATTAAAATAACCTTCAATTTTTTTATGGGACAAGTCCTCCACACTATTCTCAAATCACTGCCACCCATGTAAGCCAGAATCAACAGTGGCGACCGCTAGAAAAGCGCCGAGGCAATGAAGCTCGACGAGTCCCGGAGAAACGATTCAACTGTCTAGGATCCCGCAAAGAAATTAATTAGAAGACATTTGCGGAGGAGTAAGACATGATTTCCAGTTCCTCCAAAAAAACAGAAGACAGACCAGAATTATGCCAATAACCTTCTTTATTAATTTCTTAATTTACTACTATTACTGCCCCGTTGGTCTCGTGGTCGCAAGGGCGACTGCTGAGCAAGGGGTCCCGGGTTCGATTCCCAGGTCGGGCAAAAAGTGTTATTGGGTTAATCCATTAGGAATTTCTCAGTAGCAGCCCAGAGTTTGGAAGTTGGTGGTGTGACACCCCCGTGCCTCGGAAAGCACGTAAAGCCGTTGATCCTGCGCCTGATCTCTCTCCGGTCGTGTCGGATTGCCGTCCCATCGGGCTATGAGAGTTAGGGAAGAGGGAGTGCACCTGTGTTTGTGCCCACACTTGTGCACTATAATATCTCCTGCGTACGTGGCTAGTCTGCATTAAGGTTAGCCGCCGTGGCCGGAATCGGCATGGAGAATTATTTTTTTTACAATTAACAAATAATTCTAATTATTTTGAAAAATTTATTAGTACAGACTTTTTTATAGGTTTAATAAGGGACCCCCTAAATCAATCCTAAATGCAATTCTGTATTGTTTCAATCTGTGTGTAGTGTGTTTTAACTTAGTTAAGTTTATTCGGGGTTAACGTGATTGCTCCGTTGGTCTCGTGGTCGGAAGCGCGACTGTTGAGCGTGGGGCCCTGGGTTCGATTCCCAGATCTGGCAAAAAGTGATATTGTGTTTTTCCATTATGAATTTCTCAGTAGAAGCTCGGTGTTTGAAATTTGGTGGTATGACACGGAAAGGACGACGGAAAGCCGTTGGTGCTTCCCGTGATCTCTTCCCGGCTGTGTTGGATTGCCGTACCGTTGGACTATAACAAAGCGAGTTGCATTGCATCTGTATAAGTGCACATACTTGTGCACTATAATACATCCTGCGTACTTTGCTAGTAATCAAATCAAATAAGTCGCCGTAACTGAAATCGGACGAGAGAATATACACATATACCTACAATAGGTAGGATTTATAAAACAAGCATTTTCGCAAAATAGCTGATGTCGGTATCTGCTTAGATACCATCGCGTTGGTATGATGTGATTGAAAATGAAATGAAACCGAACAGTAAAAAACACAATATAATAAATAAGTCGAAAATAATACATCAAAGTGAATTCAAACTCAAATTTCTATTACACCAGTTGCAGACGACGCGGTTGGCGCAGTGGCCGAGCGATCGACTGCTGCGCTGCGTGTCGCGAGTTCGATTCCCGCACGGAACAAATATTTGTATGACCAACAGATAGTTGTTCCGGGTCTGGCTGTTTGTGTATGTGAGTTTATATGTTTGTAAACGCATCCACGATACAGGAGAAATTCCTAGTGTGGGGCAACGTTTTTAAAAAAAAAAGAAAAGAAAGAAAGAAAATTACAGACAACTTCGGATCGTCAAGAACATAGGTCTCTATGGAGAAGTACGAGAAAAACAATAAGAAACAATGATGATAGTCAATATGATAATAAATAAAAAATAAAGCCAATCGCCATTAACAGAGCACAAATCCTAAAACTCCGAGCTGCTACTGAGAATTTTATAGAAAAACCCAATAACACTATTTGATCGACCTGGAAATGGAAACCTCTAGCGTAGCAGTCGTGCTTAGGACCACTAGACTAACGAGGCGGTTATAAGTTCCCTATTACATGAGACCTAAATATACCGGCGAACTATGGGTGTACATTGGTGCACCTCTGCCTAGCCCTTCGAGGAATACAGGCGTGATGGAGGTATTTAAAAAAAAACCTGTGTGAAAATAAAAATAATTACAATAAAAGAGTGTAATATTATAGAGTCCGTAACTGTGACTTACCTGTAAGTAAAGCTAATTATTTTAATTGGGTACTTTTTATAAGCTGTCCAAACGCAAATTCCCCATAGATATTGTATGTATGACAATAGTAAAATTTGACGTCATTTATTTGCCAACTCAATTGATTAATTAATTTCAAAGCAACAAAAAAAAAATTATTACAATTTAAATTTTATTGGGTTGTAAAAGGTGAAATAAAGTTGATTTTAAAATCAAAATAAAACAAAATAGAATAGATCTTTAAAGACCTATTCTTTTTTGTTTATTCGCGCGCATTCATGATTGATCGCACGGTTTTTGAAATATGAGAAGATTTTTTTAAAGTAAGTACTGAAAAGTCAAAAATGACTTGTTGTGAATGCTTATAGGAAGCTACAAATCCACCGGGTTTCTCATTGTTTCTGTGTTGTAGTGGTTATCACGTCGGCTTAACAATCAGATGATCCCTGGTTCAAACCCGTGCCAAGCATATTGGTCTTTTTGCACGAACGTGAGTTTTCGTTGCGAGATTTGAAACATGTATGTTCTTTTGTTTGTTTAAATTACTAAGGATTTTAGAAGTTTGTGAGTATGTAAAATGTAAAAGCCTGTTTTAACCACTTTCATTGCAATGCAAGAAACTTTAATAATAGGTAATCATGAAGTTTTCGGACAAATTAGTTTCAAGACGAGCTCTAGTGAAGTTTCATTGTTAAAAAATTAAACAAATACCAAGTGAATCCTATTTTAGTCTGAAATAAACTATTGTAATATTTTAAGTTACGCGCCGTACGTCCCGTACGTCAAAATACGATAGTGAAGACAAAATTCAGGCTTTATTTCACCGTTTCTGTGGTGTAGTGGTTAGCACGTCTGCTTCACTTCACGCGCGGAAGACCCTGGTTCGAATCTGGGCGGCAACAGCTATCTTTTTGCTTGAACGTGGCTTTTTATTTCGAGATATGAAGAATTTAAAAAAAGTTAGTATGTAGAGGATTAAAAAGCCGAATGATAGTTTAAGTTTGAAATAGTATAGTAATATAACAGTTCGGACTTTTTAGTAATATTTAAAAACACGTGTACCCATAATTCCACCTCGCTTTACTATTATTGATCTAAGCAATTCATGCGATCCTGTGTGACTCATGTCAACTTTAAAATGAAAGTAAAAATACGACAGTAAAGATGAAATTGAAATAGGATTTACACGGCTTATGTAGTGTGGTGGTAATCACGTCGGCTTTACACGCTGTGGGGACCCGGTTCAATCCCGGGCGGGCACAAGAATTTCTTTTTGCAGGAACGTAGATTTGTAACAGTTTAATTTTTTTCTAGACTACAAAGAATTTGATAAAAAAGTTAGTACATAAAAGACCAAAAATTTAGTTATCCATTTTCATTGCAATGTAATAGACTTTAGTTTATCATCATTTTTTCGGATTGATACTCCTAAGTTTCATATCATGATCTTGGTGAAATTACTTAATTATTATTGGTCAAAATTTTAACAAATATCGAGTAAATGCTAGTTTAGGCCTGAAATTAACTATTGTAAAATAACAATTCGATGTTTTATTAATAATCAGAAGCTCATGCAGGTACCTCTAAACTATAAACCTAAGGTTTTCATGCGATTCCGTAAGTTACGCGCCGTACGTCCCGTACGTCAAAATACGATAGTGAAGACAAAATTCAGGCTTTATTTCATCGTTTCTGTGGTGTAGTGGTTAGCACGCCTGCTTCACGCGCGGGAGACCCTGGTTCGAATCTGGGCGGAAACAGTTGGCTTTTTGCTTGAACGTGGCTTTTTATTTCGAGATTTGAAGAATTTAAAAAAAGTTAGTATATATAAGATTAAAGCCGAATGATAGTTTATAGTATAGTAATATAACAATTCGGGCTTTTTAGTAATATTTAAAAACACGTGTATCCATAATTCCACCTCGCTCTACTATTATTGATCTAAGCAATTCATGCGATCCTGTGCGACTCATGTCAACTTTAAAAATAAAAGTGAAAATACGTCAGTGAAGCTGAAATTGAAACAGGATTGACACAGTTTATGTAGTGTGGTGGTAATCACGTCGGCTTTACACGCTGTTGGGACCCGGTTCAATCCCGGGCGGGAACAACAGTTTCTTTTTGGTGGAACGTAGATTTGTAAAAGTTGAAATTTTTTCTAGACTACAAAGAATTTGATAAAAAAGTTAGTATATAAAAGACCAAAAATTTCGTTAGCCACTTTCATTGCAATGCAAGAGAATGTAGGTAATCATGATTTTTTCGGATTAATAAGTTTCATAAAGTGATCTTGGTGAAATTTCTTAATTCTTATTGGTAATGTAAACAAATATCGAGTAAATGCTAGTTTAAACCTGGAATTAACTATTGTAAAATAACAATTTGATGTTTTATTAATAATCAGAAACTCATGCAGGTACCTCTAAACTATAACGTAAGTTGAGCGCCGTACGTCCCGTACGTCAAGATGCGATAGTGAAGACAAAATTCAGGCTTTATTTCAACGTTTCTGTGGTGTAGTGGTTAGCACGTCTGCTTCACGCGCGGAAGACCCCGGTTCGAATCTGGGCGGAAACAGCTAGCTTTTTGCTTGAACGTGGCTTTTTAGTTCGAGATTTTGAAGTATTTAAGAAAAAACTTAGTCTTGAAATGATAAAAACTGTTTTAATCACATAAATTGCAATACAACAAAATTTTAAGATTCAGTATTCATGACGAGCAGTTGGTGAAGTTTCTTAATTATTAAAAATTTAACCAAGTACCGAATGAATCCTAGTTTAAGTTTGACATTAAATAGTGAAATATAAAAGTTCGAAGTTTTAGTAATATATTGAGACTTGTGTACCATAATCCCCCAATCATGTTACCCTATAATGACCTATTATATATTCATGCGATCCCGTGTGACTTTAAAAGTGAAAATACGCCAGTGAAGCTGTTATTGAATTAAGATACTCACGGTTTACGTAGTGTAAAGGTTCTCACAGCCGCTTAGCACGCTGTAGGTACCCGGATCGATCCCGGGCGGGCACAACAGTTTATTTTTGCAGGAATGTAGATTTGGAACAGTTTAAGTTCTATCTAGACTACAAAGAATTTGATAAAAAAGTTAGTATATAAAAGACCAAAAATTTGATTAGCCACTTTCATTGCAATGTAAGAGACTTTCGGTAATCCTGAGTTTTTTGGATTAATAATCCTATAATTCCTAATCCTAAGTTTCATAATTATCATAATCTTGGTGAAATCACTTGAATATTATTGTTTAAAATTTTAACAAATATTGTGTTAATGCTAATTTAACCCTACAATTAAGTATTGTAATATATCAATTAATTTTTTTTGTTAATATTCAGAACCCAATGCAGGTACCTCTTTACTATATACGTAAGCTTTTCATGCGATTCCGATAGTGAAGAAAAAATTCAGGCTCCATTTCACCGTTTCCGTGGTGTAGTGGTTATCACATCTGCTTAACACGCAGAAGGTCCCCGGATCGATCCCGGGCGGAAACAAAGCCTCCTTTTTGTAGGATTGTGGCTTTTCATTGCGAGATTTTAAGAATTTAGGAAAAAAGGTATTGTTTAAAAGATTTAAACCTTTTTAACTTTTAATCACTTGCATTACAAAGTTAAATTCTTTAGTCTTAGGTTTTCATAATCATTCGGACGATTTAGTTTATGAAGTGAATTTGGTGATGTTTCATAATTGTTAAAAATTTAAACAATTAACTGAATCCGAGTTTAAGTCTGAAATTAGCTATTGTAATTAAACTTTTTCTTATGTTAAGAAACTCGTGAACTTAGCTCTATAGTATAAACCTAAGCTTTTCATGCGATTCCGTACGTTACGTGCCGTGCATCCCGTACGTCAAAATACGATACTGAAGACAAAATTCAAGCTTCATCCTCACGGTTTCCGTGGTGTAGTGGTTATCACGTCTGCCTAACACGCAGAAGGTCTCCGGTTCGATCCCGGGCGGAAACACGATAATCTTTTGCTTTTCATTGTCGTCGTCCGAATTTTTTGACATGTTTTGTTTAAATAGTTTTCAGAACATTTTAGCCATGAGTTATATTAAAAGCTAGCACTGTAGTAATGGAACTACTGTTGACTACTAAACATACACTACTTCAAGAGAATCTAAAGCGGCTGTTGGATGGATTGTCTAACAAAATTTTAGTTCATCCACATCACAATACTGCAAAAAAAAATGCTGCAAAAATCCTACAACGAAATCCTGTAAAAAAGTGTAAGTTATTCACAATTTAATTCAAATAAATATGTATCCGATACTAGTTCCATCTACGAACAATATGACGTACCACTACATACGGAGCGAGGGTTGTGAGGGGTGCAAAAGAGGGTGAACGCCACGAGGGGTGGCAATAACTAGCTCCGTTATGCTTCGATAGATGGCGCAGTGTGTCGGTTAGGAAAGTTAGATTTTATGGTGTGTGGTGGTGGTAGGGCCATTTTTTTATCATGCAGTATGTCGGTTAGGAAAGTTAGATTTTATGGTGTGTGGTGGTGATACCGGCCATGTAAATAAATTATCATAATCTTTAATCAGACCTTATGTGTTGGAAATCGGATAGTACACAACATTAATCAAATATTCCAAGAGGCAACTTGAAAACACGTTTAATTTTTAAATAACTGTAAAATTAGATTTTTATTTGCTTTGCAATCTAATGGTTAGTGAATTGAGTTAGCAAATAAGTGACGTTGTAGTTTAGTAATGTCATACAAAATCTATGGACAAATCGCGTATTTGACAGCTCATAAAAAAATTGACAATTATTTACAATTTTGTCATGGTTTTTAGTCAGTAAAAGTCTTACTCCCGTCCCGCCCAGGGCGGGGGGGTCATATAAAGATTTCCCATCTCTAAAAAAAAAAGTAGTGTCATCTACCTAATTAGAGTGAAATGCCATCATTGCCAAAAGTAGTAGTAGTAGAGCTCTTTGTCTAGGAGTCCCCCTGGGGAAGTACTGCCACCATACCTATTTCTGCTGCAAAGTAGCGTTGCTGTGCTCTGGTTTGAAGGGCATGGGTGCCGGTGTAAATACAGGTGCATGAGATATATCAATTATGTTTCTAGGGTGGCAATACATTTGCAAGGCCTCTGGTATTGCAGATGTCTATAGGCAGCGGTGACCACTTAACACCAGGTAGACCGTAGGGTTATCGGCCATCCGATGACTTCAAAAAATTAATATAAATAAGCCTTTACTTTCTGGTGCGTGGTTGGTTCATAGATAAAATGTGTCCAATGAAGAGTTGAGTACTATGGTATTGGCTAGCTCCACACATTCACAGCTTGGAGCTTGGAGCTTTGGTGGTGAACAGAGTATTGTGGTAAATGGCAGTTCTGTAACACCATCAGTATACACCCGCAGTATGTTACATGTCTTATGTAATAGGGGGCGCGCCCATTGCGATTAACTGGGCACAAATCCTAAGCTGCTACTGAGAATTTCGTAGGAAAACCCAATAATACTTTTTGCTCTATCTGGGAATCGAACCCAAGACCTCTAGCGTAGCAGTCGCGCTTAGGACCACAAGGGTAACAAGGCAGTTTAAATTCCTTTTTTAGATTCGAATTTAGAATGAGAAACGATTAGGTTTTTAGGAATATCTGTAACAGCTGTCAAATATCTATGAATGACAGCTGGGACCAACAGCTTTTCGTGCTTTACGTGCGGTGTCGCACCACCAACTTCCAAAGTCCGGTATGCTACTGGTAAATTCCTAATGGCACGGCAAAGTTTAAAGTTGGAACGAAGGGCTGAACTATTTCTTGTAAGTAACTTTCAAAAGTGCCTTTAAATGGTCTAATTGAAAGAAATGGTCTAATTGAAAAAAATGGTCTAATTGAAAGAAATGGTCTAATTGAAAGAAATAGAGGAGAGAGAGGAGGAGCTCGTGGCTAAATAATTACAGCCGCATAGACCGATCTTCCGGGTTAAGCCACGCTTGCCGAGGTTGGTCTGTGGATGGGTGACCATTTACTATAGCGAGTTTCCTCCGTGCCTCGGAAAGCACGTAAAGCCGTTGGTCCCGGCTGTCATTTGTAGATCTTTGACAGTCGTTATTGTTAGTCAGAAGCCCGAAAGTCTGACAACCAGTCTTACCAAGAGTATCGTATTACCCATTACTGGGTTGTGGAGGTCTGATAGGCAGTCGCTCCATGTAAAATACTGATATTTAGCTGCATCCGGTTCGACTGGAAGCCGACCCCAACATAGTTGGGAAAAGGCTAAGCAGATGATGATGATGATGGTCTAATTGAAAGAAATGGTCTAATTGAAAGAAATGGTCTAATTGAAAGAAATGGTCTAATAACAAATTAGTAGTAGTTGAACTTTGTAAAGGATGTCGTCCGGGGAAGTACAACCACTACCACCATGTCAATTTCTGCCACAAAGCAGCGTTGTTGTGTTTCGGTTTGAAGGATATGGGTTTTTTTTACCGATTTGAAATCATTTAATGATTTCGCCCGCCATCAGTGTCAGACTTTTACTGACTAAAACCCATCCATGTTTCTTATTGTGCCCTTTGCGTTCTAGGGGCGCGGTCCCTGGTATTGCAGAGTCTACAGTTTCTTGTCAATTGTTTGTTTACAGACGTAAGTTAAAAATAAATATGATTTTGCATTGACTTTATATTTCTAAATCTAGAGGGTGCCAAGGAAAATAAAGCAACAAAAAGACATTTCATTTGTTTTATTCATTTTCAAATACAATAACATCTATACATTGGTATTCTACGACTAAATGTATTTATTTATTATTGACACATGCATTAAAATCAAAAAATATATTATAGACGGTAAAAAAAAAAATACTGAAAAAACAACTCCACAATGTGAACAAATAAATCTATTGACTGGATTTTTTTGCAAATCACTCATCATCTATAATACTTAAATAGGTAAATCTTAGGGTACCTAAAATTATTCTAACAAAATATATTTAACTAAAATTATGACACTAATTTTTAGCTGACATATTTAAATAGAAGAATTACATGCAATATCTATTCATTTTCTCACTCAGAATGGCATCTCATGCTAGTAGGCATATTTTAATAAACTAAGCTCGTATAGATTGACATTGAGCTTAGTTGGTATTAGTAAAACAGACTAGTCTTGAAGCCGTGTTTAAAAGATATATAATTTGCAGATATAAATAAATAAAACCAGCCTATTACTGTCTCACTGCAGGGCAAAGCATGTTCTCATACAGACTTAGTAATTATAAGTCCAGGTTTCCTCGCGACATCATTATACAGATAATTCATCAAAATAGATTTTTCTATAATGAATGAATTTCTATTCAGTATTGAAATACTGTGTAAAAAACTAGCATGAAGACACCCACCATCAAATCATTTGAAACCCGAACCGGACCCAATCTAACCACTTAAACAAAATTACTAATTATACATATTATAAATAAATGGTAATACTTTTATGTAAACAATAAATTACATGAATATTTATTTAAATCTAAACTAGACCTATTACGATTGCACTTTTTAAAATAATCTAGTATTATATACACATCTATTACAATTCACAGTTCGAATTATTAGGTACATAGGGGATAACAATTGTAATATATATTTCAGGTAGCCTGATGATTGTCGTAAAAATATTGTTTTTCAGTAGGCATTAAAACATTTCAGAAAACAACTTCGGTAATGTACCTACTCATTAATAAAAGAAGCTAAACTAATGGTAAAGTATATTTTAAATATCTATCTGTGAGATCTTAATAACAATTCAAGTTAAACAGTAATATGAATGCTAAATAATAAATATTATATTTAATTCAAATTAAACTAGCAATTGTCTTTTATTTGCTTAGATACATAAATAAGAATCATAAAATATTGTTTTATATAATACTGATGACAATAATATGTACAAAAAAGTACTTATTCAATAAACCGTCAATCTGCCTAAAATAAAATCAGCCGATTAAAACTCATGCATTTATTTTTAATGGCACAAAATTTTTGAGCTTAGTTTTATATATTCAAAACGAGCTTTGATGTTTATATTAAAAATTATTTGGGATCCATTGAAATATCTTTGCTTATAAGTAAAATTTATTTTACATGTTTATTAATACTGAATATAATATCACCAATCGTTAACTATACGTGGCGAAAGTGCTTAATTTTTTTGAGTAGCGAATACTTTTCTAAGCTAATTTTGCAATAACTTCATACCAAAATAAAATCACAGTGGGAAGAATGATGCTTCGAAAAAAACAATTGAAACACGGTACACTCAATGTCAAAAAAAAATAAACCTTCTTAAAATTTTTGCTACGGTTTTATTTTTCATTGGATGGCAAACAAGCCTGGGACCCCCTGATTTTAAGCGGTCACCGCTAGACATCTGCAATACCAGAGGCCTTGCAAACGCGTTGTCATCCTAGAGACAAGTAGTAGAGTTTGGACTAAATTCAATTAAAATTGGTACCAATTGGATAGTCATTTACACTGCCTTGAAATAAAGTATCATTGCATTTTAGAAACACTCGAAAAATGCGCATTGTTAAGGAACCAGAGGGGTCTAGTAGCGTAATTGAAAAACTTATATAAGTGTCGTTAAACGTAAATGTTAAGGTATTCTTAAACTTAATTTTGTTTATGTATAAATTAATTAATTCCGTTACAAAATAGTTAGAAAAGTTTATGTACTTTAAAAAAAGAATAACAGTTATGATTATTACTATGAGTTAACTTTATAAAAGTTTATACATAAATAAGACGTGCAATGATTTTAAATTTCGACACTGAGTGTATTAAAGAAATTCATACTTAATAATAAAGCTGAAGAGTTTGTTTGTATAAACGCGCTCATCTCTAGAGCCACCAGTCGGATTGGAAACAACCATATTTTATTATGATAGTCAGATTCATGAGGATTACTATAGAAGTACAGGCTATAAAACATCACACTTTGACACATGGCAGCGAACAGTAAACAAAGATGTAACTTAACGCGGGTGAAAATATCACGCGGGAGACGTCGCGGGAAGAAGCTAGTATATTTAAGTTCAAACGTAAACACCGAGTTTTAGACCAATAGGAACATACGTTTGGGAATCAATGAACAGTTAAATAAATGTTATTGCAAAACACTGATCAGTTTACAAGCGAGAAGTATTCGTTATTTTCACGATAATTTTCATACGATCAATTTTTTTTTCATTATTTTGTTACCCTAAATAAATAATTCTACTTAATTTTAATGAGTATCTATTATTTACATCATTCTTTGATAAAAGACTAGGTATGCGGTCCACCTGACTCGTGTCATGAAAAAAAATATTACATTCATCTTACTGATGTTAATGGTAACATTAAAATATATTTCTAACACATTGTTTTTCGAAGGTATACAGTAGTAGACCATACGGATCACAAAAAAAATCGTTACGATCGAACTATACAATAAAAATAAAATATTATCATAAATACAATATTATGTCAGTAAAAACAAAAAATAAAATGTTTATAAATCGATCTCAAAACATTTTTAAACACATAGATTCTACATTTAAAATATAAACACAAAATAATAATAAAAAAAAACACGATCGACCAAAAAAAAGGTAACAGTAAATAAAATTAATCAATCGTCGTATTAATGTATGACTGGTCATGCGTAGTGCGGGTAGGAGCCGAGGTGTGACGTCACGTGGGGTGGCGCCATAGAGTGCGGTGAGTACAGATTGCTCCCGCCACCGCCCCAGTTACCCCACGACGCCGACGGGAATATCGAAGCTGAAACAAACGTTTTCTTACCTCAGTCATTAAAAGCTAGAGGTGACACACAAGGGCGTATAAAAGTGAAGAAACTTTTCAAAGATTTTTAGCAAATACTTGAAACGTCTTAGAAATAAACGCGACTGTGTGAAGAATAATGCAACGTGTGACAATCAACATGTGGGGATAATTATACGCTGTTGTGTGTCTCCTAAAAACATGAATAATATTTAGCAGTGAGCGCATTCATTATAATTACATTAATTGAAATTATGATCGTCATAATTAAATCAGTTAGAAACAACACGTGACTGTCCTACGATTTTTAAACAAGAACTTCCAATATATACCGGCCATTTGTTTTTCAACAATACTTATTAGTTTGTCTTTATAGGTAATTATTAAATTGTTTTATTAAATTGCATTTTCCAAAAAAGTTTTGGGAAAGTAGTTCAGGTTGGTAAGAAGAAAAGTGTTTAAGTTAAGCAACCTTTAAAAATTCTCATACGGTATACTGCCGAGTTTAAATAGTATGTTCCATTAAGTCAAGTGTGCTCAGTCCGTGCCAATGACAACCCCTTTCGAGCGGCGTGCAAATATTTGTGCACGCAAGTGTACCGAAGCATTAGCAGAGAAATGCAGATTACCAGCACAACAGTGTACACTGTCGTGAACATGTTGTTAGGGATGATATTAAACTCTCGTGAGTTTGGGGCATACAAATTTAATTTTAATTTTAATAACAACGTAATAATGAGTTAGGGTGAAAAGGCACTAGGGTTTATTATTCATTATTATGTTTATTTAAAATTAATTTATTGACGTATTTAAACTTTGAAAGATGTTATTAATTTATCCAATTGATCGTAATCGGAGATATCTGAGCTGAGCTACCTATAAAAAAACACAATTCAATAAAATAAATACAAATAATCAACAAAACACAGCCATCGCTGGGGCACATCGCTTGTAAATATATATTACCTGTGGATGTTGGCATAGCCGCGTGTGGGGCCATGAAAGACGAGAGCTTAGCCGAGTGGTGGTACGAGCTCATGAATAGATCGCTCTGGTACTTATACGCTGGATCGCTCGCCGCTGGCTGCGTGGCTGCAGCCAAGCCTTGGAAATCGAATTTGTAGGCGTACCTCTTGCCATGAACCTTTGTCATTATGTTTTTGTCGTAGTAATATCTGTGTAATCGAAAAACAATTATCAAATAGGTGTTCAATGGGAAAGTCAACTTTATTTACTAAAGTTGACGGTCGCATTGCGTTGGGAGAGGATAAAAACTTATAATCGCAGTGCAGAAAAGTCTTAGTCGCATTGGAGAGAAAGGGTACCCGTCAGTCGCCAGGGCTCGCGGGTTATGTGGTGGTTACCTCAGGGCGCGGCTGAGCTTATCATAGTTCATGTTGGGTTTGGACTTGCGCTCCCCCCACCGGCGGGCCACCTCGTCGGGGTCGGTCAGCTTGAACTCCCCGTTGGTGCCCTCCCAGGTGATGCAGCCTGCGTTGCTGGAGTCACTCAGCAGCTCCAGGAGGAACTGCCACAGCTGGATCTGGCCGGAACCTGGAGTACACACGTTTGAGAGATTATTTTAAATGACTGAATGATATAATGACTCGCCCCCTATTATATGGGACCTAAATATAACAGCGACCTGTGGGTGTACATTAGTACTCCTCTGCCTAACCCTTCGGGGAACACAGGCGTGATGGTATATCTAAATGATTTTAGTTTCGTTTTTTTTTGGTATTATTTAGGTTTTTTTGTCTAATTTTAAGGTTGCAAATATTTAATAATAAAGATGTAACTCCTTTAACTTGTTACCTCTTTTAAATGACTATAAGGTAATTAAAAAAATTAACACCATTTTGAAATTGATATACTTAAATTAGGTAGCAGAATAAACTTAATTTATCGTTAAAATCTGCATTTTACTATTGTGTATGTGCGTATTGTGCGTCTAAACTTTTATCAATAAAACCCTACACAACGAGGTTTTTGCTGACGACAACAAAAATGTTAGGTTCCTACCTAAAATTCCATCAGTTGAAAAATATAACACTTCTAGAAGTTAGCTCATAGAAATAACAAAAAGAGTCACACAATACAATCGGCGCGTCGCACACTGGCGGCTAGTTGGGGCTAATGGGCTGGGTTGGAACGACGGTATTGGGTGGTGTGTTACATCCGCGCACGACCGGCGACGAGTGCACTCGTGTAGAACCGGCCTTTTAAGGGCAGCACAAATGATTTAGATACGGTTATTTTTGTAAAAGTGACTTAGGGGAGCTGGGACCCCTAAACTTTTTGTGGGATCACTGAATAAGTTACTTGACTAACTCGTCTCCTATAAAAACGTGTTATTTTGTAAGTCTATTATGTGTACGAGTATTTTTGATTGGTATGTTGGAACTTTATTCGGTTGTTGCTATGGATATTGATATTATTTTTCAATGGTTAAATTACACTAAAATACATGAAACAAGCTAAAGCAATAATACAAATTGCAGAAATGACTATTACAGAAAAAAACCTGTAGTAAAGTTTATACGTGTAAAAATACATTTTAAAATATTTCTTTGAAAACGTAATAATTTATTCAAAAAAGCATGTATTTCAATTAGACCATATTTACAGAGTCACTTTTGAATTCCCAAAGAGTCGGTCAGTTAGAAAGTTGAAACTAGTTTCTCGTTCCAAAACGTAGTTAGACCTCTAAGGAGAAGAATGATTAAAAACACTCCATGTAGGTACACTCCTTATACTACATAAAGGTACTATAATATTTATAGAGATATTTACTATTAATTATAGAACGTTTTAGTTCTTGTAACTGCAAAAAGAAGTTACTCCATAGCATTCAACATATAATTTATACATAAGCACAACATACAGATAATATATTTTTCCATCCCTAACGCCCATTTGTTCTGCGGACCGTACACAAGGGTGGTGCACACGAGCGTGCCTTCACTTGATTTATACGCTGATCAAGTCTTACGTCACAACGTTTGTAGCGGTGCACATCTCGCCTCGCTTGATCCATTGTTGAACGTACGGCTCATCGATTTTATGACTCGCAATTAATTCGTTGATCGGCAAAATATTGTGCTCCCAGCCTTAGGATCGATGTGGGAAGTAGTTTCATGTTTGGTAACAGACGTTAGTATGAATTTAGAGATATATTGCTGAATTAATTGTGTGGAAAACTGCAATTTGTTTTTTATTACTTTATTTTTTAATACTCTTCTACTACCATGTACTACTATTTTTTAATAATCTTTAAAAAATTCTCTACTTATATCTATAAATAAAAGAGTTTTGATGCTAGCTATACATAATATTTTCACCTTCGTACGTTTACAGAAGAATTCTTTTATCTCTTTTATCTGTTTTCGGACGAATTCAAAATTGTAATTTGTTCGTGTCTAAGCTTTTGCGAAAGCAAGATAATCCGACATATTTTACTTTATTTTTATTGTTTTATATATTATTTTTAATATGTACATACCTATATTGTATATACCTATGGTATATATTATATAAATTTGATGTTATTTATCAATCTGTTATGTTAGCGTAATTGGCTCATCAGAGCCGTGTTAGCATAAATAAGTAAGTAAATAGAATAAATAAATCTTTCCTTGAAATTTTTCTTTTAACACAAAAAGGCCAATCGATATCCAATGTATGAACCAATCTAGGGTTGCCACAATCGCGTGCACAGGTAAGGTGCGGCAATAATTACGAGTCAGGGTTGGCACGTGGCTCTAATTGTTTTTCGTTAGACGGCGCGTGCGCTTGGGTAAGATTTACTGTCAGTAAATTATACGGTTCGAATTAAAGGTGCGACGGTGCAGCGACCCATGAACACGTGTAATCGCATGCTTGATCTAATGTGAACGTGTTTTCATTGCCCTGGAAGTACTAAATATATTGAAGGAAATCAAGTTACCTGCCTACCTGTGCAGAGCGTTTTTGGATGAAAGTCAATGTCAATAAATGGCCCATGATTGTCATGATTGTGTTACAAGAAATATGCAATCTACCTTTTTATAATTTACGTAATTTAATTTACGTAATATAAATTGTATTTTTAAATTTACGTTTGTACTTGTACCTACTTCTTATAATTAATGTGAGATTGGAAGAGGTCCTATTTTGTTTTTATTGTCTAAAAGAATGCTTCTTACACCAATTAAGTAACACATAACTTGTTTAAGTAAATTAAGTATTAGTAATTGTTTCGCTAACTCTCTTTTTGTAAACTTAACTTAAATGAATATTATATTCACAAGTACACATGAAGATGTTTTGTAGCAACTCACCATTTTAAGTTTTCCATATAAAACACGCCCACAACAATAAAAATAGCAGCGTCAATTAGGTAAATGAATAAAACTACCACAAAATCTGAAACCCTGAGAAAATTTCACCCCTGGCAATTTCATTCTACTTAACATTGATAACTAACAGTATAAAGTTACCCTACATAAATAATTTCCCTTCGATATTGCCATAATAACGTGCGATTTACATAAATCTAAGTGTTGCCAGTGGTGCCCCTGTGGCAGTTAGACAGTTAACATTTTGACTTGTGGAGGGTCGATCATAGATAGTGGCAACCCTGATTTGTATGTGTTTTTGTTGGAAGCCAATTTAATACCTACAGACACTTAATTAACTGGAAAGATAAAGTTTTAGCGAAGTTGTACTTTTAGTATTAAAACAAATCCCATTTTCCAATTTATAAGCTTTTGTTAAGTCTGATTCAGATCGCAGTAAGACAATGGATGCAGGCCGCTTTCAACCGGTCTATTTGAAAGTCTATGGGGGAGGCCTATGTCTAGCAGTGGACGTCTTGCGGCTGATATGATGATGATGATGAAGCCTTTATTTACTTCCACCTATACCGGTGTCTATGGCCAAACAAATTTTATAAGTTTAGTTTGAGCAGTTCCCGATGATCCAGCTGGTATGATGATGGAGATGGAAAGTGGCCATAGGAACTTAATCAAATCTTAAACAGTGCATTTTGGTATTTGCAATGTTTGAAATAGTAATATCTTGGAAATGGTGGGGCAAAAATACATGTTTGTAGGTAATTGGTCTTAGCTATATGGCTTAGCTCACCGCTATGTAGAAGTGGACATATGCGAAAACCTGAAATACACGGCCTTTGACTTTAAATAACTTTTTTATTCCACATTTTTTTTATCACAGGTGGTTTTTATGGGGACGCCGTCATTTCTTTTTTAATGATGTATTGAAGACCTCCACAAATTTTCAGCTTAACTCCCTTTTTATGTCTATTTTAACTGGACTAAGGCAAGGCGATATAACACCATACATAAAGAAAAAGTTTTTAGTTAGAACTTGCTTTAATTACACCATCCTATTCAACGGTGCAACATCAACTTTATTTAAGTGGCCAAGTTTAATTAATAAAACTTACTACAATGCGTTGAAAGTAAGTTGTGAAAAGGCCTTTATTTTCTAAGAAACGGGAATACAGGAGGCTTTTCAGTCTAACGGGAACTCGTTCATGCATAATGCACCAGATACTGAGCGGCAAAATGCAAGCTCTACTTGACAACAAAAGGATTCATCTCTGTATTGTCTGGTTTCCACAATTCTTGATATATGTTTGTGGGAATATTGTTCGCTGAAGGGAAGAAAGATATCAGTGTTGCGGTCCTACTACAATCTTTTAAAACAGTATTATTGTAACATTACTTTTTGAATTTCATTGTTTGATTTTTAAATTTAGACGGTAAGTCGAGAGTTGCAAATCTAGGTGCGCAAGGTAAAGTAATCCTATCCTACTAATCCTACTTAATATTCAGAATGGATTTTTGAGATATTCTGAACTGCATTTACAGATTTTGGAAAAAATACATAGTTACCAAAAAAAAAAAATATATAAAATACGAAAAGAAATTATACAATCGATCTTATTTCATGTAGGGATCAAAAGATTATGAGACTATTTAAGGTATCAGTACTAACAATTAGAGAAATCGCCAAAAGCTTTTCCCATACATTTTGTACGATCGTACAAAATCGTTGTTACGAATAGTCAGAAGCTGGAATGCATCCGGTTAGGCCTATTTAGACATTTAAAAAACTGCTTAGCCTTTTCCCGACTATGTCGGGGTCGGCGTCCAGACCCCGACATAGTCGGGAAAAGGCTAAGCAGTTTTTTAAATGTCTAAATAGGCTTGCGTTTGTCTGCAACTCACCTGATCTTAAATGCTGCCTAAGGATTCACTCGTGCCTTAGGGTCGGCACATATCTGAGGGAAAATGCGTCGAGCGTATCGTAACTCTTAGGTAGACGCGCTAACGCATCATCGGTTAGGTGTGAAAGGTTGAATGTTTTATTATATATTTGACTGTTCTGGCGTTACGCGACCGATAATACGCGACGCATTATCCGTCAGATATATTATGATCCGACCCTTAAAAATGGTGAAACACGTGGGTTTTTTTTTGTAATATTCCAACAATTTTCTTTGAAAGGGGATCAGTGGACGGTCACAGTTCGGTTTACATGAACGGAATGAACACGAACATGCCAATATCGTGTATATTCGTGACGTTAGCACTTTCCCGCGGTGTTACTTGTGCCTTAGCGTGTCACGTTCATAGTCGTAAGAAATATATTGAATGTGTGGTGTGGCGCACATTGTTTTTCGTGTTAAGGTTTTCAATGATACTCGTTTTTTAGTATCTGCACATCGATTTTTAGATGTAAAATAAAAGGCAATAGTATTTTTCGTTGCTTTAATAAAGATTAACTATTAATTGTGGGACCTATTCACTATCAATATAGTTGAATTAATCAATTAATATCAATACATAAAATTAAAGTGCCTGTTTGTATTCTCCAAATAACAATATTTTACTTGAATGCAAAAATCTCTACATTTGCATAACAATATTTAAATGTTAGTCTGTTGGTTTTTTTTTCAAGCTTCTCTTAAATACGGCTGCACCGATTTAGACGGGACTTACACTGGCAAATAGCTGATATTATACGGATTAAATCTGTTTTTTTTTTTTCGAAAAAGATTTTTAGTACCGCGCAAGAAAATAATAACCCCGCAGATAACTGTCATTCACACGGACGAAGTTGTGGGTAGAAGCTAGTATGTATTTATAATTAACTAGCTTTTACCCGCGGTTTCGCTCGCGTTAAGAAGTATTCAAACTTTCATCCCCTATTATATCCCCTTGGGGGTAGAATTGATCAAAATCCTTTGTTAGCGGATGCCTACGTCATAACATCTACCTGCATGCCAAATTTCAGCCCGATCCGTCCAGTGGTTTGGGCTGTGCGTTGATAGATCACTATGTCAGTCAGTCAGTCAGTCAGTCACCTTTGAGTTATATATATTTAGATTAATGTTCGTGGCTGATTTGCTAATTGGCAGTTTTCAGATAATTATTAAGATATTAAGTTTAATTGGGTGATGACACCACAAACCAATTGACATATTTTTTATGAACTGTCGAAACGCGATTTCCCCATAGATTTTCTGTAACAATACTAAACTTTTTTGTCATTCACTATTTTTTTTTTATCAAAGCAGCTAAAAATCGAAAGAATAAAGATTTTTATTATTTAAAATTTTATCGGATTTTCAGCGCTACAATAAAGTGTTTTTTTTTGTGAAGTTGCGTCTTGAAATTATTTGTTAGTGGTGGCAACTACGTAATTACTAATTACCCATTTATTTATTTTTTATCTATAAGCACACATACATAGTCACACGGTCTTCACGGTACTTGCACACCATCTACCCTAAGCCACAGTGATAACTAAAAGTTAATACCGGTTTGACCCCAAGTCGTGTGGGGGCGGTTATCGAGATCTCGCGTGATTTCCTTGCGAGAACTGGTCACCCTATATTCTCAGGTTACCTGACCCTATCACTACTGGGAGTCAATGTTAATTTGGTACTTAATACGAAATTGTTTATTAGTCAGACAACCCTATTCTTTTTTATTGATTGACTTTTTTTGTTATAAGTATTTTTCGTGGTTGGTATCTGTACTAATGTAAAAAACGAAAACAGTCTTATTTTCGTGGTTTGGTCTCTGGAACTAAAGCACGTAAAGCCGTTGGTCCCGGTTGTCATTTGTAGATCTTTGACAGGCGTTACTGTTAGTCAGAAGCCCGAAAGTCTGACAACCAGTCTTACCGTATCGTATTACCCATTACTGGGTTGTGGAGGTCTGATAGGCAGTCGCTCCATGTAAAATACTGATATTCAGCTGCATCCGGTGCGACTGGAAGCCGACCCCAACATAGTTGGGAAAAGGCTAAGCAGATGATGATGATCTCTGGAACTTCCAGTCCGATTGGAAAAATCATTGTTGTGTTTAGTAGCCAGATTAACGATGAACAGTAACTAAAGACGTTACAAAACATGGGTATAACCATAGGGTATATAGTTAACTGAATAATAAGGCAAGTAAGTATCTCATAAAATAGGAAATATTGAAAATTTTCATACAAAAATACAATTCAACGTCTGAATGTGGCTTTTACTGAAACTTTCTTGTATACAAACTTTGTCCTGATAGTTGTGAACATGACACAAAAGCAATCAAATCGGTCGAACTTTTCTCAACTGATGTGCTTTCATATTTATTTTAAGCCATTTTTCCGATAAGTACCCACATGTAATCAGTTTCATGAAAATATAGAATTTTATTACCCTACATTTAATGTTTATGTTGTAAGCTTTAGATGGAATACGCTCTACTCTTCCACTTCATTTTCTTTTCTTAAGCTGGGTACTCACTTAGCAGTGTAGCACGTAACGTATTAGATACGGTATCAAGTGAGTACGTAGGCACGAGCCCGCTGCGAGCCGCTCGCGCGTGGAGCGCTGTAAGCTCGCAGTGACCCGCCGAGTGGCGGTTTCACTGCGAATACAAAGGCGGCTAGGAAGCTCGTAGCTAGATACGCGGAGGACCGTGGACGAACCGTACCCACTTGCAGGTTGATATCGTATCTGATACGTTCCGTGCTACACTGCTAAGTGAGTACCCAGCCTTAATTGATGGAACCACGGAACGTAGTATTGCTTAAAATGTAAGTTTTTTTTTAATATGTTCACGACCTGCTTCTTCGTACAATATATTTTAAGCATAGCTTTTTACAGTCGGAGACTTGCATAGTCGCCAATTACTGACCAACCAACATTTACAACAAAATAAATGATAGCATAAGAGCTAAGTTATTAAAATGTTTTACAAACCTGAATTCGCTAGCCGACTGCTTGTTGGTCCAAACATTTGATATGGATCTGTAACAATTTTAAAACCAATTAAATTATGAAATTACTTACTCATTAATAAGATAATAATTGAAATAATTTCTTACAATGTTGCCAGGGTATCTGCTCTCCTTTTTGGGGGAAAACGATAAATCTAATTAGTATCGAGTTAAATGATAATTAAAACGTTATTTGGGTAATATAACAATGAATCATGATATAATCATGTTATGATTGTGTCAATGTACATTTGAACTAAGAGGCTCTTATCACATCCCTCCGATCAAATTTGGGTCATAGCGGCCATTGGCGAGTTGCCAAGTACACAGAGGTATACAAGGTGTAGATTTGCATCCTCGTCAAATTTTAGGAGCTTGTTATTAAAAAATAGAAGTAATCAAATATACCTAATTACGATACCTGGTCTAATAGATAGATACTTGTTTTTTTATTTGCATATAAATAACAGTATTCCAGAATACTCCTCTTGCAAAATTCAGAATCGCCCAGTTGCGTATGCGGTAGGCAGAGTTGTCGCGCGGCTATATCAATGTGTACATAGCGCTTAAACTCTCTGGTGAGATGGCTAGCTCGAATTTGAAAATCACAGCTTGTATTGTTAGCGTGAATATAAAAAATACATATATTATTTCCAGTATCACCATTTATCATTTTTAGGGTTCCGTACCTAAAAAGGAAAGAAACGAAACCCTTGTCTGTCTGTCTGTCTATCACGACTCTTTATATCTGGAACGCGTGGATCTAAAATTTGGTAAAAAAAACCATTTAGGCAGGTCTA